>OY728577.1:17019377-22064377 GCA_963422195.1 Carabus problematicus
TGTATTTGCTGCTTAACTCGCATTTGACACAAATTTCGCATTGAAATCAAGTTGTGATGTTAGAAATATCTGTGCATTTGCAGCCAAAACACGAATTCCACGTAAATATCACACTTAATTCGATATTCCGGTGCATTTTAGTGTAATATAACGAAAATCGTGTGAAACACACGTTTTACGTTGAAGTGTGAATATTATGCTAGAAACCTGTGTATTTGCTACTGAACTCGCATTTGACACAAATATCGCATTGAAATCATGTTGTGATGTTAGAAATATCTGTGCATTTGCTGCCAAAACACGAATTCAACGTAAATTTCACACTGAATTCGATATTCCGATGCATATTTGTACAATATAACGAAAATCGTGTGAATCGCACGTTTCACATTGAAGTGTGAATATTATGCTAGAAACCTGTGTATTTGCCGCTGAACTCGCATTTAACACAAATATCGCAATAAAATCATGTTGTGATGTTAGAAATATCTGTGCATTTGCTGCCAAAACACGAATTCAACGTAAATATCACACTTAATTCGATATTCCGATGCATATTTGTACAATATAACGAAAATCGTGTGAATCGCACGTTTCACATTGAAGTGTGAATATTATGCTAGAAACCTGTGTATTTGCTGCTGAACTCGCATTTAACACAAATATCGCAATAAAATCATGTTGTGATGTTAGAAATATCTGTGCATTTGCTGCCAAAACACGAATTTAACGTGAATATCACACTTATTTCGATATTCCGTTGCATTTTAGCGCAATATAACGAAAATCGTGTGAAACACACTTTTTACGTTGAAAAGTGAATGTTATGCTAGAAACCTGTGTATTTGCTGCTGAACTTGCATTTAACGCAAATATCGCATTGAAATCATGTTGTGATGTTAGAAATATCTGTGCATTTGCAGCCAAAACACGAATTCAACGTAAATATAAAACTGAATTCGATATTCCGATGCATATTTGTACAAAATAACGAAAATCGTGTGAATCGCACGTTTCACATTAAAGTGTGAATATTATGCTAGAAACCTGTGTATTTGCTACTGAACTCGCATTTGACACAAATATCGCATTGAAATCATGTTGTGATGTTAGAAATATCTGTGCATTTGCTGACAAAACACGAATTCAACGTAAATATCACACTGAATTCGATATTCCGATGCATTTTAGTGCAATACAACGAAAATCGTGTGAAACACACGTTTTAGGTTGAAAAGCGAATGTCATGCTAGAAACCTGTGTATTTGCTGCTGAACTCGCATTTAACGCAAATATCGCATTGAAATCATGTGATGTTAGAAATATCTATGCATTTGCAGCCAAAACACGAATTCCACGTAAATATCACACTTAATTTGATATTCCGATGCATTTTAGTGCAATATAACGAAAATCGTGTGAAACACACGTTTTACGTTGAAGTGTGAATATTATGCTAGAAACCTGTGTATTTGCTACTGAACTCGCATTTGACACAAATATCGCATTGAAATCATGTGATGTTAGAAATATCTGCGCATTTGCTGCCAAAACACGAATTTAACGTAAATTTCACACTGAATTCGATATTCCGATGCATATTTGTACAATATAACGAAAATCGTGTGAATCGCACGTTTCACATTGAAGTGTGAATATTATGCTAGAAACCTGTGTATTTGCTGCTGAACTCGCATTTAACACAAATATCGCAATGAAATCATGTTGTGATGTTAGAAATATCTGTGCATTTGCTGCCAAAACACGAATTCAACGTAAATATCACACCGAATTCGATATTCCGATGCATATTTGTACAATATAACGAAAATCGTGTGAATCGCACGTTTCACATTGAAATGTGATTATTATGCTAGAAACCTGTGTATTTGCTGCTAAACTCACTTTTAACACAAATATCGCATTGAAATCATGTTGTGTTGTTAGAAATATCTGTGCATTTGCTGCCAAAACACGAATTCAACGTAAATATAAAACTGAATTCGATATTCCGATGCATATTTGTACAAAATAACGAAAATCGTGTGAATCGCACGTTTCACATTAAAGTGTGAATATTATGCTAGAAACCTGTGTATTTGCTACTGAACTCGCATTTGACACAAATATCGCATTGAAATCATGTTGTGATGTTAGAAATATCTGTGCATTTGCTGCCAAAACACGAATTCAACGTAAATATCACACTGAATTCGATATTCCGATGCATTTTAGTACAATACAACGAAAATCGTGTGAAACACACGTTTTAGGTTGAAAAGCGAATGTCATGCTAGAAACCTGTGTATTTGCTGCTGAACTCGCATTTAACGCAAATATCGCATTGAAATCATGTGATGTTAGAAATATCTATGCATTTGCAGCCAAAACACGAATTCCACGTAAATATCACACTTAATTTGATATTCCGATGCATTTTAGTGCAATATAACGAAAATCGTGTGAAACACACGTTTTACGTTGAAGTGTGAATATTATGCTAGAAACCTGTGTATTTGCTACTGAACTCGCATTTGACACAAATATCGCATTGAAATCATGGGATGTTAGAAATATCTGTGCATTTGCTGCCAAAACACGAATTTAACGTAAATTTCACACTGAATTCGATATTCCGATGCATATTTGTACAATATAACGAAAATCGTGTGAATCGCACGTTTCACATTGAAGTGTGAATATTATGCTAGAAACCTGTGTATTTGCTGCTGAACTCGCATTTAACACAAATATCGCAATGAAATCATGTTGTGATGTTAGAAATATCTGTGCATTTGCTGCCAAAACACGAATTCAACGTAAATATCACACCGAATTCGATATTCCGATGCATATTTGTACAATATAACGAAAATCGTGTGAATCGCACGTTTCACATTGAAATGTGATTATTATGCTAGAAACCTGTGTATTTGCTGCTAAACTCACTTTTAACACAAATATCGCATTGAAATCATGTTGTGTTGTTAGAAATATCTGTGCATTTGCTGCCAAAACACGAACTCAAAGTAAATATCACACTGAATTCGATATTCCGATGCATTTTAGTGCAATAAAACGAAAATCTTGTGAAACACACGTTTTACGTTGAAAAGCGAATGTCATGCTAGAAACCTGTGTATTTGCTGCTGAACTCGCATTTAACACAAATATCGCATTGAAATCATGTTGTGATGTTAGAAATATCTGTGCTTTTGCTGCCAAAACACGAATTCAACGTA
Organism: Carabus problematicus; assembly: GCA_963422195.1. Taxonomy (NCBI): domain Eukaryota; kingdom Metazoa; phylum Arthropoda; class Insecta; order Coleoptera; family Carabidae; genus Carabus; species Carabus problematicus. The sequence continues at coordinate 17,022,620 of OY728577.1, forward strand.
TTTTACACACTGAATGAGATTTCAGATGAATTTTTGTGTAATGTACTGAAAATCGTGTGAAGCACAAGTTTTACATTAAAATATGAATGTTATGCTAGAAACCTGTGTATTTGCTTGTCAAATCGCATTTAACGCAAATATCACATTGAAATCCGAATGTGATGTTTTCTACGCATTTGCTGCCGAAACGCGAATTCAACATATTTTACACACAGAGTTACATTTTCAGATGCATTTAGTGCAATGTACTGAAAATCGGGTGAAATGCAAGTTTCACATTAAAATATGAATGTTATGCTAGAAACCTGCGTATTTGCCGGTGAAATCGCTTTTAACCAAATATCACATTGAAATCCGAATGTGATGTTTTCTACACATTTGCTGCCGAAACGCGAATTCAACGTAAATATCACTCTTAATTCGATATTCCGATGCATTTTAGTGCAATATAACGAAAATCGTGTGAAACACACGTTTTACATTGAAAAGCGAATGTTATGCTGGAAACCTGTGTATTTGCTGCTTAACTCGCATTTGACACAAATTTCGCATTGAAATCAAGTTGTGATGTTAGAAATATCTGTGCATTTGCAGCCAAAACACGAATTCCACGTAAATATCACACTTAATTCGATATTCCGGTGCATTTTAGTGCAATATAACGAAAATCGTGTGAAACACACGTTTTACGTTGAAGTGTGAATATTATGCTAGAAACCTGTGTATTTGCTACTGAACTCGCATTTGACACAAATATCGCATTGAAATCATGTTGTGATGTTAGAAATATCTGTGCATTTGCTGCCAAAACACGAATTCAACGTAAATTTCACACTGAATTCGATATTCCGATGCATATTTGTACAATATAACGAAAATCGTGTGAATCGCACGTTTCACATTGAAGTGTGAATATTATGCTAGAAACCTGTGTATTTGCTGCTGAACTCGCATTTAACACAAATATCGCAATAAAATCATGTTGTGATGTTAGAAATATCTGTGCATTTGCTGCCAAAACACGAATTCAACGTAAATATCACACTTAATTCGATATTCCGATGCATATTTGTACAATATAACGAAAATCGTGTGAATCGCACGTTTCACATTGAAGTGTGAATATTATGCTAGAAACCTGTGTATTTGCTGCTGAACTCGCATTTAACACAAATATCGCAATAAAATCATGTTGTGATGTTAGAAATATCTGTGCTTTTGCTGCCAAAACTCGAATTCAACGTATTTTACACACTGAATGAGATTTCAGATAAATTTTTGTGTAATGTACTGAAAATCGTGTGAAGCACAAGTTTTACATTAAAATATGAATGTTATGCTAGAAACCTGTGTATTTGCTGGTGAAATCGCATTTAACGCAAATATCACATTGAAATCCGAATGTAATGTTTTCTACGCATTTGCTGCCGAAACGCGAATTCAACATATTTTACACACAGAGTTACATTTTCAGATGCATTTAGTGCAATGTACTGAAAATCGGGTGAAATGCAAGTTTCACATTAAAATATGAATGTTATGCTAGAAACCTGTGTATTTGCTGCTGAAATCGCATTTAACGCAAATATCAGATTGAAATCCGAAAGTGATGTTTTCTACTCATTTGCTGCCGAAACGCGAATTCAACATTTTTTACACACTGAATGAGATTTCAGATGAATTATTGTGTAATGTACTGAAAATCGTGTGAAACACAAGTTTTACATTAAAATATGAATGTTATGCTAGAAACCTGCGTATTTGCCGGTGAAATCGCTTTTAACCAAATATCACATTGAAATCCGAATGTGATGTTTTCTACACATTTGCTGCCGAAACGCGAATTCAACGTAAATATCACTCTTAATTCGATATTCCGATGCATTTTAGTGCAATATAACGAAAATCGTGTGAAACACACGTTTTACATTGAAAAGCGAATGTTATGCTGGAAACCTGTGTATTTGCTGCTTAACTCGCATTTGACACAAATTTCGCATTGAAATCAAGTTGTGATGTTAGAAATATCTGTGCATTTGCAGCCAAAACACGAATTCCACGTAAATATCACACTTAATTCGATATTCCGGTGCATTTTAGTGCAATATAAAAAAAATCGTGTGAAACACACGTTTTACGTTGAAAAGTGAATATTATGCTAGAAACCTGTGTATTTGCTACTGAACTCGCATTTGACACAAATATCGCATTGAAATCATGTTGTGATGTTAGAAATATCTGTGCATTTGCTGCCAAAACACGAATTCAACGTAAATATCACACTGAATTCGATATTCCGATGCATTTTAGTGCAATACAACGAAAATCGTGTGAAACACACGTTTTAGGTTGAAAAGCGAATGTCATGCTAGAAACCTGTGTATTTGCTGCTGAACTCGCATTTAACGCAAATATCGCATTGAAATCATGTGATGTTAGAAATATCTATGCATTTGCAGCCAAAACACGAATTCCACGTAAATATCACACTTAATTTGATATTCCGATGCATTTTAGTGCAATATAACGAAAATCGTGTGAAACACACGTTTTACGTTGAAGTGTGAATATTATGCTAGAAACCTGTGTATTTGCTACTGAACTCGCATTTGACACAAATATCGCATTGAAATCATGTGATGTTAGAAATATCTGTGCATTTGCTGCCAAAACACGAATTTAACGTAAATTTCACACTGAATTCGATATTCCGATGCATATTTGTACAATATAACGAAAATCGTGTGAATCGCACGTTTCACATTGAAGTGTGAATATTATGCTAGAAACCTGTGTATTTGCTGCTGAACTCGCATTTAACACAAATATCGCAATGAAATCATGTTGTGATGTTAGAAATATCTGTGCATTTGCTGCCAAAACACGAATTCAACGTAAATATCACACCGAATTCGATATTCCGATGCATATTTGTACAATATAACGAAAATCGTGTGAATCGCACGTTTCACTTTGAAATGTGATTATTATGCTAGAAACCTGTGTATTTGCTGCTAAACTCACTTTTAACACAAATATCGCATTGAAATCATGTTGTGTTGTTAGAAATATCTGTGCATTTGCTGCCAAAACACGAACTCAAAGTAAATATCACACTGAATTCGATATTCCGATGCATTTTAGTGCAATAAAACGAAAATCTTGTGAAACACACGTTTTACGTTGAAAAGCGAATGTCATGCTAGAAACCTGTGTATTTGCTGCTGAACTCGCATTTAACACAAATATCGCATTGAAATCATGTTGTGATGTTAGAAATATCTGTGCTTTTGCTGCCAAAACACGAATTCAACGTATTTTACACACTGAATGAGATTTCAGATGAATTTTTGTGTAATGTACTGAAAATCGTGTGAAGCACAAGTTTTACATTAAAATATGAATGTTATGCTAGAAACCTGTGTATTTGCTTGTCAAATCGCATTTAACGCAAATATCACATTGAAATCCGAATGTGATGTTTTCTACGCATTTGCTGCCGAAACGCGAATTCAACATATTTTACACACAGAGTTACATTTTCAGATGCATTTAGTGCAATGTACTGAAAATCGGGTGAAATGCAAGTTTCACATTAAAATATGAATGTTATGCTAGAAACCTGCGTATTTGCCGGTGAAATCGCTTTTAACCAAATATCACATTGAAATCCGAATGTGATGTTTTCTACACATTTGCTGCCGAAACGCGAATTCAACGTAAATATCACTCTTAATTCGATATTCCGATGCATTTTAGTGCAATATAACGAAAATCGTGTGAAACACACGTTTTACATTGAAAAGCGAATGTTATGCTGGAAACCTGTGTATTTGCTGCTTAACTCGCATTTGACACAAATTTCGCATTGAAATCAAGTTGTGATGTTAGAAATATCTGTGCATTTGCAGCCAAAACACGAATTCCACGTAAATATCACACTTAATTCGATATTCCGGTGCATTTTAGTGCAATATAACGAAAATCGTGTGAAACACACGTTTTACGTTGAAGTGTGAATATTATGCTAGAAACCTGTGTATTTGCTACTGAACTCGCATTTGACACAAATATCGCATTGAAATCATGTTGTGATGTTAGAAATATCTGTGCATTTGCTGCCAAAACACGAATTCAACGTAAATTTCACACTGAATTCGATATTCCGATGCATATTTGTACAATATAACGAAAATCGTGTGAATCGCACGTTTCACATTGAAGTGTGAATATTATGCTAGAAACCTGTGTATTTGCCGCTGAACTCGCATTTAACACAAATATCGCAATAAAATCATGTTGTGATGTTAGAAATATCTGTGCATTTGCTGCCAAAACACGAATTCAACGTAAATATCACACTTAATTCGATATTCCGATGCATATTTGTACAATATAACGAAAATCGTGTGAATCGCACGTTTCACATTGAAGTGTGAATATTATGCTAGAAACCTGTGTATTTGCTGCTGAACTCGCATTTAACACAAATATCGCAATAAAATCATGTTGTGATGTTAGAAATATCTGTGCATTTGCTGCCAAAACACGAATTTAACGTGAATATCACACTTATTTCGATATTCCGTTGCATTTTAGCGCAATATAACGAAAATCGTGTGAAACACACTTTTTACGTTGAAAAGTGAATGTTATGCTAGAAACCTGTGTATTTGCTGCTGAACTTGCATTTAACGCAAATATCGCATTGAAATCATGTTGTGATGTTAGAAATATCTGTGCATTTGCAGCCAAAACACGAATTCAACGTAAATATAAAACTGAATTCGATATTCCGATGCATATTTGTACAAAATAACGAAAATCGTGTGAATCGCACGTTTCACATTAAAGTGTGAATATTATGCTAGAAACCTGTGTATTTGCTACTGAACTCGCATTTGACACAAATATCGCATTGAAATCATGTTGTGATGTTAGAAATATCTGTGCATTTGCTGCCAAAACACGAATTCAACGTAAATATCACACTGAATTCGATATTCCGATGCATTTTAGTACAATACAACGAAAATCGTGTGAAACACACGTTTTAGGTTGAAAAGCGAATGTCATGCTAGAAACCTGTGTATTTGCTGCTGAACTCGCATTTAACGCAAATATCGCATTGAAATCATGTGATGTTAGAAATATCTATGCATTTGCAGCCAAAACACGAATTCCACGTAAATATCACACTTAATTTGATATTCCGATGCATTTTAGTGCAATATAACGAAAATCGTGTGAAACACACGTTTTACGTTGAAGTGTGAATATTATGCTAGAAACCTGTGTATTTGCTACTGAACTCGCATTTGACACAAATATCGCATTGAAATCATGGGATGTTAGAAATATCTGTGCATTTGCTGCCAAAACACGAATTTAACGTAAATTTCACACTGAATTCGATATTCCGATGCATATTTGTACAATATAACGAAAATCGTGTGAATCGCACGTTTCACATTGAAGTGTGAATATTATGCTAGAAACCTGTGTATTTGCTGCTGAACTCGCATTTAACACAAATATCGCAATGAAATCATGTTGTGATGTTAGAAATATCTGTGCATTTGCTGCCAAAACACGAATTCAACGTAAATATCACACCGAATTCGATATTCCGATGCATATTTGTACAATATAACGAAAATCGTGTGAATCGCACGTTTCACATTGAAATGTGATTATTATGCTAGAAACCTGTGTATTTGCTGCTAAACTCACTTTTAACACAAATATCGCATTGAAATCATGTTGTGTTGTTAGAAATATCTGTGCATTTGCTGCCAAAACACGAACTCAAAGTAAATATCACACTGAATTCGATATTCCGATGCATTTTAGTGCAATAAAACGAAAATCTTGTGAAACACACGTTTTACGTTGAAAAGCGAATGTCATGCTAGAAACCTGTGTATTTGCTGCTGAACTCGCATTTAACACAAATATCGCATTGAAATCATGTTGTGATGTTAGAAATATCTGTGCTTTTGCTGCCAAAACACGAATTCAACGTATTTTACACACTGAATGAGATTTCAGATGAATTTTTGTGTAATGTACTGAAAATCGTGTGAAGCACAAGTTTTACATTAAAATATGAATGTTATGCTAGAAACCTGTGTATTTGCTTGTCAAATCGCATTTAACGCAAATATCACATTGAAATCCGAATGTGATGTTTTCTACGCATTTGCTGCCGAAACGCGAATTCAACATATTTTACACACAGAGTTACATTTTCAGATGCATTTAGTGCAATGTACTGAAAATCGGGTGAAATGCAAGTTTCACATTAAAATATGAATGTTATGCTAGAAACCTGCGTATTTGCCGGTGAAATCGCTTTTAACCAAATATCACATTGAAATCCGAATGTGATGTTTTCTACACATTTGCTGCCGAAACGCGAATTCAACGTAAATATCACTCTTAATTCGATATTCCGATGCATTTTAGTGCAATATAACGAAAATCGTGTGAAACACACGTTTTACATTGAAAAGCGAATGTTATGCTGGAAACCTGTGTATTTGCTGCTTAACTCGCATTTGACACAAATTTCGCATTGAAATCAAGTTGTGATGTTAGAAATATCTGTGCATTTGCAGCCAAAACACGAATTCCACGTAAATATCACACTTAATTCGATATTCCGGTGCATTTTAGTGCAATATAACGAAAATCGTGTGAAACACACGTTTTACGTTGAAGTGTGAATATTATGCTAGAAACCTGTGTATTTGCTACTGAACTCGCATTTGACACAAATATCGCATTGAAATCATGTTGTGATGTTAGAAATATCTGTGCATTTGCTGCCAAAACACGAATTCAACGTAAATTTCACACTGAATTCGATATTCCGATGCATATTTGTACAATATAACGAAAATCGTGTGAATCGCACGTTTCACATTGAAGTGTGAATATTATGCTAGAAACCTGTGTATTTGCTGCTGAACTCGCATTTAACACAAATATCGCAATAAAATCATGTTGTGATGTTAGAAATATCTGTGCATTTGCTGCCAAAACACGAATTCAACGTAAATATCACACTTAATTCGATATTCCGATGCATATTTGTACAATATAACGAAAATCGTGTGAATCGCACGTTTCACATTGAAGTGTGAATATTATGCTAGAAACCTGTGTATTTGCTGCTGAACTCGCATTTAACACAAATATCGCAATAAAATCATGTTGTGATGTTAGAAATATCTGTGCTTTTGCTGCCAAAACTCGAATTCAACGTATTTTACACACTGAATGAGATTTCAGATAAATTTTTGTGTAATGTACTGAAAATCGTGTGAAGCACAAGTTTTACATTAAAATATGAATGTTATGCTAGAAACCTGTGTATTTGCTGGTGAAATCGCATTTAACGCAAATATCACATTGAAATCCGAATGTAATGTTTTCTACGCATTTGCTGCCGAAACGCGAATTCAACATATTTTACACACAGAGTTACATTTTCAGATGCATTTAGTGCAATGTACTGAAAATCGGGTGAAATGCAAGTTTCACATTAAAATATGAATGTTATGCTAGAAACCTGTGTATTTGCTGCTGAAATCGCATTTAACGCAAATATCAGATTGAAATCCGAAAGTGATGTTTTCTACTCATTTGCTGCCGAAACGCGAATTCAACATTTTTTACACACTGAATGAGATTTCAGATGAATTATTGTGTAATGTACTGAAAATCGTGTGAAACACAAGTTTTACATTAAAATATGAATGTTATGCTAGAAACCTGCGTATTTGCCGGTGAAATCGCTTTTAACCAAATATCACATTGAAATCCGAATGTGATGTTTTCTACACATTTGCTGCCGAAACGCGAATTCAACGTAAATATCACTCTTAATTCGATATTCCGATGCATTTTAGTGCAATATAACGAAAATCGTGTGAAACACACGTTTTACATTGAAAAGCGAATGTTATGCTGGAAACCTGTGTATTTGCTGCTTAACTCGCATTTGACACAAATTTCGCATTGAAATCAAGTTGTGATGTTAGAAATATCTGTGCATTTGCAGCCAAAACACGAATTCCACGTAAATATCACACTTAATTCGATATTCCGGTGCATTTTAGTGCAATATAAAAAAAATCGTGTGAAACACACGTTTTACGTTGAAAAGTGAATATTATGCTAGAAACCTGTGTATTTGCTACTGAACTCGCATTTGACACAAATATCGCATTGAAATCATGTTGTGATGTTAGAAATATCTGTGCATTTGCTGCCAAAACACGAATTCAACGTAAATATCACACTGAATTCGATATTCCGATGCATTTTAGTGCAATACAACGAAAATCGTGTGAAACACACGTTTTAGGTTGAAAAGCGAATGTCATGCTAGAAACCTGTGTATTTGCTGCTGAACTCGCATTTAACGCAAATATCGCATTGAAATCATGTGATGTTAGAAATATCTATGCATTTGCAGCCAAAACACGAATTCCACGTAAATATCACACTTAATTTGATATTCCGATGCATTTTAGTGCAATATAACGAAAATCGTGTGAAACACACGTTTTACGTTGAAGTGTGAATATTATGCTAGAAACCTGTGTATTTGCTACTGAACTCGCATTTGACACAAATATCGCATTGAAATCATGTGATGTTAGAAATATCTGTGCATTTGCTGCCAAAACACGAATTTAACGTAAATTTCACACTGAATTCGATATTCCGATGCATATTTGTACAATATAACGAAAATCGTGTGAATCGCACGTTTCACATTGAAGTGTGAATATTATGCTAGAAACCTGTGTATTTGCTGCTGAACTCGCATTTAACACAAATATCGCAATGAAATCATGTTGTGATGTTAGAAATATCTGTGCATTTGCTGCCAAAACACGAATTCAACGTAAATATCACACCGAATTCGATATTCCGATGCATATTTGTACAATATAACGAAAATCGTGTGAATCGCACGTTTCACTTTGAAATGTGATTATTATGCTAGAAACCTGTGTATTTGCTGCTAAACTCACTTTTAACACAAATATCGCATTGAAATCATGTTGTGTTGTTAGAAATATCTGTGCATTTGCTGCCAAAACACGAACTCAAAGTAAATATCACACTGAATTCGATATTCCGATGCATTTTAGTGCAATAAAACGAAAATCTTGTGAAACACACGTTTTACGTTGAAAAGCGAATGTCATGCTAGAAACCTGTGTATTTGCTGCTGAACTCGCATTTAACACAAATATCGCATTGAAATCATGTTGTGATGTTAGAAATATCTGTGCTTTTGCTGCCAAAACACGAATTCAACGTATTTTACACACTGAATGAGATTTCAGATGAATTTTTGTGTAATGTACTGAAAATCGTGTGAAGCACAAGTTTTACATTAAAATATGAATGTTATGCTAGAAACCTGTGTATTTGCTTGTCAAATCGCATTTAACGCAAATATCACATTGAAATCCGAATGTGATGTTTTCTACGCATTTGCTGCCGAAACGCGAATTCAACATATTTTACACACAGAGTTACATTTTCAGATGCATTTAGTGCAATGTACTGAAAATCGGGTGAAATGCAAGTTTCACATTAAAATATGAATGTTATGCTAGAAACCTGCGTATTTGCCGGTGAAATCGCTTTTAACCAAATATCACATTGAAATCCGAATGTGATGTTTTCTACACATTTGCTGCCGAAACGCGAATTCAACGTAAATATCACTCTTAATTCGATATTCCGATGCATTTTAGTGCAATATAACGAAAATCGTGTGAAACACACGTTTTACATTGAAAAGCGAATGTTATGCTGGAAACCTGTGTATTTGCTGCTTAACTCGCATTTGACACAAATTTCGCATTGAAATCAAGTTGTGATGTTAGAAATATCTGTGCATTTGCAGCCAAAACACGAATTCCACGTAAATATCACACTTAATTCGATATTCCGGTGCATTTTAGTGCAATATAACGAAAATCGTGTGAAACACACGTTTTACGTTGAAGTGTGAATATTATGCTAGAAACCTGTGTATTTGCTACTGAACTCGCATTTGACACAAATATCGCATTGAAATCATGTTGTGATGTTAGAAATATCTGTGCATTTGCTGCCAAAACACGAATTCAACGTAAATTTCACACTGAATTCGATATTCCGATGCATATTTGTACAATATAACGAAAATCGTGTGAATCGCACGTTTCACATTGAAGTGTGAATATTATGCTAGAAACCTGTGTATTTGCCGCTGAACTCGCATTTAACACAAATATCGCAATAAAATCATGTTGTGATGTTAGAAATATCTGTGCATTTGCTGCCAAAACACGAATTCAACGTAAATATCACACTTAATTCGATATTCCGATGCATATTTGTACAATATAACGAAAATCGTGTGAATCGCACGTTTCACATTGAAGTGTGAATATTATGCTAGAAACCTGTGTATTTGCTGCTGAACTCGCATTTAACACAAATATCGCAATAAAATCATGTTGTGATGTTAGAAATATCTGTGCATTTGCTGCCAAAACACGAATTTAACGTGAATATCACACTTATTTCGATATTCCGTTGCATTTTAGCGCAATATAACGAAAATCGTGTGAAACACACTTTTTACGTTGAAAAGTGAATGTTATGCTAGAAACCTGTGTATTTGCTGCTGAACTTGCATTTAACGCAAATATCGCATTGAAATCATGTTGTGATGTTAGAAATATCTGTGCATTTGCAGCCAAAACACGAATTCAACGTAAATATAAAACTGAATTCGATATTCCGATGCATATTTGTACAAAATAACGAAAATCGTGTGAATCGCACGTTTCACATTAAAGTGTGAATATTATGCTAGAAACCTGTGTATTTGCTACTGAACTCGCATTTGACACAAATATCGCATTGAAATCATGTTGTGATGTTAGAAATATCTGTGCATTTGCTGACAAAACACGAATTCAACGTAAATATCACACTGAATTCGATATTCCGATGCATTTTAGTGCAATACAACGAAAATCGTGTGAAACACACGTTTTAGGTTGAAAAGCGAATGTCATGCTAGAAACCTGTGTATTTGCTGCTGAACTCGCATTTAACGCAAATATCGCATTGAAATCATGTGATGTTAGAAATATCTATGCATTTGCAGCCAAAACACGAATTCCACGTAAATATCACACTTAATTTGATATTCCGATGCATTTTAGTGCAATATAACGAAAATCGTGTGAAACACACGTTTTACGTTGAAGTGTGAATATTATGCTAGAAACCTGTGTATTTGCTACTGAACTCGCATTTGACACAAATATCGCATTGAAATCATGTGATGTTAGAAATATCTGTGCATTTGCTGCCAAAACACGAATTTAACGTAAATTTCACACTGAATTCGATATTCCGATGCATATTTGTACAATATAACGAAAATCGTGTGAATCGCACGTTTCACATTGAAGTGTGAATATTATGCTAGAAACCTGTGTATTTGCTGCTGAACTCGCATTTAACACAAATTTCGCAATGAAATCATGTTGTGATGTTAGAAATATCTGTGCATTTGCTGCCAAAACACGAATTCAACGTAAATATCACACCGAATTCGATATTCCGATGCATATTTGTACAATATAACGAAAATCGTGTGAATCGCACGTTTCACATTGAAATGTGATTATTATGCTAGAAACCTGTGTATTTGCTGCTAAACTCACTTTTAACACAAATATCGCATTGAAATCATGTTGTGTTGTTAGAAATATCTGTGCATTTGCTGCCAAAACACGAATTCAACGTAAATATAAAACTGAATTCGATATTCCGATGCATATTTGTACAAAATAACGAAAATCGTGTGAATCGCACGTTTCACATTAAAGTGTGAATATTATGCTAGAAACCTGTGTATTTGCTACTGAACTCGCATTTGACACAAATATCGCATTGAAATCATGTTGTGATGTTAGAAATATCTGTGCATTTGCTGCCAAAACACGAATTCAACGTAAATATCACACTGAATTCGATATTCCGATGCATTTTAGTGCAATACAACGAAAATCGTGTGAAACACACGTTTTAGGTTGAAAAGCGAATGTCATGCTAGAAACCTGTGTATTTGCTGCTGAACTCGCATTTAACGCAAATATCGCATTGAAATCATGTGATGTTAGAAATATCTATGCATTTGCAGCCAAAACACGAATTCCACGTAAATATCACACTTAATTTGATATTCCGATGCATTTTAGTGCAATATAACGAAAATCGTGTGAAACACACGTTTTACGTTGAAGTGTGAATATTATGCTAGAAACCTGTGTATTTGCTACTGAACTCGCATTTGACACAAATATCGCATTGAAATCATGTGATGTTAGAAATATCTGTGCATTTGCTGCCAAAACACGAATTTAACGTAAATTTCACACTGAATTCGATATTCCGATGCATATTTGTACAATATAACGAAAATCGTGTGAATCGCACGTTTCACATTGAAGTGTGAATATTATGCTAGAAACCTGTGTATTTGCTGCTGAACTCGCATTTAACACAAATATCGCAATGAAATCATGTTGTGATGTTAGAAATATCTGTGCATTTGCTGCCAAAACACGAATTCAACGTAAATATCACACCGAATTCGATATTCCGATGCATATTTGTACAATATAACGAAAATCGTGTGAATCGCACGTTTCACATTGAAATGTGATTATTATGCTAGAAACCTGTGTATTTGCTGCTAAACTCACTTTTAACACAAATATCGCATTGAAATCATGTTGTGTTGTTAGAAATATCTGTGCATTTGCTGCCAAAACACGAATTCAACGTAAATATAAAACTGAATTCGATATTCCGATGCATATTTGTACAAAATAACGAAAATCGTGTGAATCGCACGTTTCACATTAAAGTGTGAATATTATGCTAGAAACCTGTGTATTTGCTACTGAACTCGCATTTGACACAAATATCGCATTGAAATCATGTTGTGATGTTAGAAATATCTGTGCATTTGCTGCCAAAACACGAATTCAACGTAAATATCACACTGAATTCGATATTCCGATGCATTTTAGTGCAATACAACGAAAATCGTGTGAAACACACGTTTTAGGTTGAAAAGCGAATGTCATGCTAGAAACCTGTGTATTTGCTGCTGAACTCGCATTTAACGCAAATATCGCATTGAAATCATGTGATGTTAGAAATATCTATGCATTTGCAGCCAAAACACGAATTCCACGTAAATATCACACTTAATTTGATATTCCGATGCATTTTAGTGCAATATAACGAAAATCGTGTGAAACACACGTTTTACGTTGAAGTGTGAATATTATGCTAGAAACCTGTGTATTTGCTACTGAACTCGCATTTGACACAAATATCGCATTGAAATCATGTGATGTTAGAAATATCTGTGCATTTGCTGCCAAAACACGAATTTAACGTAAATTTCACACTGAATTCGATATTCCGATGCATATTTGTACAATATAACGAAAATCGTGTGAATCGCACGTTTCACATTGAAGTGTGAATATTATGCTAGAAACCTGTGTATTTGCTGCTGAACTCGCATTTAACACAAATATCGCAATGAAATCATGTTGTGATGTTAGAAATATCTGTGCATTTGCTGCCAAAACACGAATTCAACGTAAATATCACACCGAATTCGATATTCCGATGCATATTTGTACAATATAACGAAAATCGTGTGAATCGCACGTTTCACATTGAAATGTGATTATTATGCTAGAAACCTGTGTATTTGCTGCTAAACTCACTTTTAACACAAATATCGCATTGAAATCATGTTGTGTTGTTAGAAATATCTGTGCATTTGCTGCCAAAACACGAACTCAAAGTAAATATCACACTGAATTCGATATTCCGATGCATTTTAGTGCAATAAAACGAAAATCTTGTGAAACACACGTTTTACGTTGAAAAGCGAATGTCATGCTAGAAACCTGTGTATTTGCTGCTGAACTCGCATTTAACACAAATATCGCATTGAAATCATGTTGTGATGTTAGAAATATCTGTGCTTTTGCTGCCAAAACACGAATTCAACGTATTTTACACACTGAATGAGATTTCAGATGAATTTTTGTGTAATGTACTGAAAATCGTGTGAAGCACAAGTTTTACATTAAAATATGAATGTTATGCTAGAAACCTGTGTATTTGCTTGTCAAATCGCATTTAACGCAAATATCACATTGAAATCCGAATGTGATGTTTTCTACGCATTTGCTGCCGAAACGCGAATTCAACATATTTTACACACAGAGTTACATTTTCAGATGCATTTAGTGCAATGTACTGAAAATCGGGTGAAATGCAAGTTTCACATTAAAATATGAATGTTATGCTAGAAACCTGCGTATTTGCCGGTGAAATCGCTTTTAACCAAATATCACATTGAAATCCGAATGTGATGTTTTCTACACATTTGCTGCCGAAACGCGAATTCAACGTAAATATCACTCTTAATTCGATATTCCGATGCATTTTAGTGCAATATAACGAAAATCGTGTGAAACACACGTTTTACATTGAAAAGCGAATGTTATGCTGGAAACCTGTGTATTTGCTGCTTAACTCGCATTTGACACAAATTTCGCATTGAAATCAAGTTGTGATGTTAGAAATATCTGTGCATTTGCAGCCAAAACACGAATTCCACGTAAATATCACACTTAATTCGATATTCCGGTGCATTTTAGTGCAATATAACGAAAATCGTGTGAAACACACGTTTTACGTTGAAGTGTGAATATTATGCTAGAAACCTGTGTATTTGCTACTGAACTCGCATTTGACACAAATATCGCATTGAAATCATGTTGTGATGTTAGAAATATCTGTGCATTTGCTGCCAAAACACGAATTCAACGTAAATTTCACACTGAATTCGATATTCCGATGCATATTTGTACAATATAACGAAAATCGTGTGAATCGCACGTTTCACATTGAAGTGTGAATATTATGCTAGAAACCTGTGTATTTGCTGCTGAACTCGCATTTAACACAAATATCGCAATAAAATCATGTTGTGATGTTAGAAATATCTGTGCATTTGCTGCCAAAACACGAATTCAACGTAAATATCACACTTAATTCGATATTCCGATGCATATTTGTACAATATAACGAAAATCGTGTGAATCGCACGTTTCACATTGAAGTGTGAATATTATGCTAGAAACCTGTGTATTTGCTGCTGAACTCGCATTTAACACAAATATCGCAATAAAATCATGTTGTGATGTTAGAAATATCTGTGCTTTTGCTGCCAAAACTCGAATTCAACGTATTTTACACACTGAATGAGATTTCAGATAAATTTTTGTGTAATGTACTGAAAATCGTGTGAAGCACAAGTTTTACATTAAAATATGAATGTTATGCTAGAAACCTGTGTATTTGCTGGTGAAATCGCATTTAACGCAAATATCACATTGAAATCCGAATGTAATGTTTTCTACGCATTTGCTGCCGAAACGCGAATTCAACATATTTTACACACAGAGTTACATTTTCAGATGCATTTAGTGCAATGTACTGAAAATCGGGTGAAATGCAAGTTTCACATTAAAATATGAATGTTATGCTAGAAACCTGTGTATTTGCTGCTGAAATCGCATTTAACGCAAATATCAGATTGAAATCCGAAAGTGATGTTTTCTACTCATTTGCTGCCGAAACGCGAATTCAACATTTTTTACACACTGAATGAGATTTCAGATGAATTATTGTGTAATGTACTGAAAATCGTGTGAAACACAAGTTTTACATTAAAATATGAATGTTATGCTAGAAACCTGCGTATTTGCCGGTGAAATCGCTTTTAACCAAATATCACATTGAAATCCGAATGTGATGTTTTCTACACATTTGCTGCCGAAACGCGAATTCAACGTAAATATCACTCTTAATTCGATATTCCGATGCATTTTAGTGCAATATAACGAAAATCGTGTGAAACACACGTTTTACATTGAAAAGCGAATGTTATGCTGGAAACCTGTGTATTTGCTGCTTAACTCGCATTTGACACAAATTTCGCATTGAAATCAAGTTGTGATGTTAGAAATATCTGTGCATTTGCAGCCAAAACACGAATTCCACGTAAATATCACACTTAATTCGATATTCCGGTGCATTTTAGTGCAATATAACAAAAATCGTGTGAAACACACGTTTTACGTTGAAGTGTGAATATTATGCTAGAAACCTGTGTATTTGCTACTGAACTCGCATTTGACACAAATATCGCATTGAAATCATGTGATGTTAGAAATATCTGTGCATTTGCTGCCAAAACACGAATTTAACGTAAATTTCACACTGAATTCGATATTCCGATGCATATTTGTACAATATAACGAAAATCGTGTGAATCGCACGTTTCACATTGAAGTGTGAATATTATGCTAGAAACCTGTGTATTTGCTGCTGAACTCGCATTTAACACAAATATCGCAATGAAATCATGTTGTGATGTTAGAAATATCTGTGCATTTGCTGCCAAAACACGAATTCAACGTAAATATCACACCGAATTCGATATTCCGATGCATATTTGTACAATATAACGAAAATCGTGTGAATCGCACGTTTCACATTGAAATGTGATTATTATGCTAGAAACCTGTGTATTTGCTGCTAAACTCACTTTTAACACAAATATCGCATTGAAATCATGTTGTGTTGTTAGAAATATCTGTGCATTTGCTGCCAAAACACGAATTCAACGTAAATATAAAACTGAATTCGATATTCCGATGCATATTTGTACAAAATAACGAAAATCGTGTGAATCGCACGTTTCACATTAAAGTGTGAATATTATGCTAGAAACCTGTGTATTTGCTACTGAACTCGCATTTGACACAAATATCGCATTGAAATCATGTTGTGATGTTAGAAATATCTGTGCATTTGCTGCCAAAACACGAATTCAACGTAAATATCACACTGAATTCGATATTCCGATGCATTTTAGTGCAATACAACGAAAATCGTGTGAAACACACGTTTTAGGTTGAAAAGCGAATGTCATGCTAGAAACCTGTGTATTTGCTGCTGAACTCGCATTTAACGCAAATATCGCATTGAAATCATGTGATGTTAGAAATATCTATGCATTTGCAGCCAAAACACGAATTCCACGTAAATATCACACTTAATTTGATATTCCGATGCATTTTAGTGCAATATAACGAAAATCGTGTGAAACACACGTTTTACGTTGAAGTGTGAATATTATGCTAGAAACCTGTGTATTTGCTACTGAACTCGCATTTGACACAAATATCGCATTGAAATCATGTGATGTTAGAAATATCTGTGCATTTGCTGCCAAAACACGAATTTAACGTAAATTTCACACTGAATTCGATATTCCGATGCATATTTGTACAATATAACGAAAATCGTGTGAATCGCACGTTTCACATTGAAGTGTGAATATTATGCTAGAAACCTGTGTATTTGCTGCTGAACTCGCATTTAACACAAATATCGCAATGAAATCATGTTGTGATGTTAGAAATATCTGTGCATTTGCTGCCAAAACACGAATTCAACGTAAATATCACACCGAATTCGATATTCCGATGCATATTTGTACAATATAACGAAAATCGTGTGAATCGCACGTTTCACATTGAAATGTGATTATTATGCTAGAAACCTGTGTATTTGCTGCTAAACTCACTTTTAACACAAATATCGCATTGAAATCATGTTGTGTTGTTAGAAATATCTGTGCATTTGCTGCCAAAACACGAACTCAAAGTAAATATCACACTGAATTCGATATTCCGATGCATTTTAGTGCAATAAAACGAAAATCTTGTGAAACACACGTTTTACGTTGAAAAGCGAATGTCATGCTAGAAACCTGTGTATTTGCTGCTGAACTCGCATTTAACACAAATATCGCATTGAAATCATGTTGTGATGTTAGAAATATCTGTGCTTTTGCTGCCAAAACACGAATTCAACGTATTTTACACACTGAATGAGATTTCAGATGAATTTTTGTGTAATGTACTGAAAATCGTGTGAAGCACAAGTTTTACATTAAAATATGAATGTTATGCTAGAAACCTGTGTATTTGCTTGTCAAATCGCATTTAACGCAAATATCACATTGAAATCCGAATGTGATGTTTTCTACGCATTTGCTGCCGAAACGCGAATTCAACATATTTTACACACAGAGTTACATTTTCAGATGCATTTAGTGCAATGTACTGAAAATCGGGTGAAATGCAAGTTTCACATTAAAATATGAATGTTATGCTAGAAACCTGCGTATTTGCCGGTGAAATCGCTTTTAACCAAATATCACATTGAAATCCGAATGTGATGTTTTCTACACATTTGCTGCCGAAACGCGAATTCAACGTAAATATCACTCTTAATTCGATATTCCGATGCATTTTAGTGCAATATAACGAAAATCGTGTGAAACACACGTTTTACATTGAAAAGCGAATGTTATGCTGGAAACCTGTGTATTTGCTGCTTAACTCGCATTTGACACAAATTTCGCATTGAAATCAAGTTGTGATGTTAGAAATATCTGTGCATTTGCAGCCAAAACACGAATTCCACGTAAATATCACACTTAATTCGATATTCCGGTGCATTTTAGTGCAATATAACGAAAATCGTGTGAAACACACGTTTTACGTTGAAGTGTGAATATTATGCTAGAAACCTGTGTATTTGCTACTGAACTCGCATTTGACACAAATATCGCATTGAAATCATGTTGTGATGTTAGAAATATCTGTGCATTTGCTGCCAAAACACGAATTCAACGTAAATTTCACACTGAATTCGATATTCCGATGCATATTTGTACAATATAACGAAAATCGTGTGAATCGCACGTTTCACATTGAAGTGTGAATATTATGCTAGAAACCTGTGTATTTGCTGCTGAACTCGCATTTAACACAAATATCGCAATAAAATCATGTTGTGATGTTAGAAATATCTGTGCATTTGCTGCCAAAACACGAATTCAACGTAAATATCACACTTAATTCGATATTCCGATGCATATTTGTACAATATAACGAAAATCGTGTGAATCGCACGTTTCACATTGAAGTGTGAATATTATGCTAGAAACCTGTGTATTTGCTGCTGAACTCGCATTTAACACAAATATCGCAATAAAATCATGTTGTGATGTTAGAAATATCTGTGCTTTTGCTGCCAAAACTCGAATTCAACGTATTTTACACACTGAATGAGATTTCAGATAAATTTTTGTGTAATGTACTGAAAATCGTGTGAAGCACAAGTTTTACATTAAAATATGAATGTTATGCTAGAAACCTGTGTATTTGCTGGTGAAATCGCATTTAACGCAAATATCACATTGAAATCCGAATGTAATGTTTTCTACGCATTTGCTGCCGAAACGCGAATTCAACATATTTTACACACAGAGTTACATTTTCAGATGCATTTAGTGCAATGTACTGAAAATCGGGTGAAATGCAAGTTTCACATTAAAATATGAATGTTATGCTAGAAACCTGTGTATTTGCTGCTGAAATCGCATTTAACGCAAATATCAGATTGAAATCCGAAAGTGATGTTTTCTACTCATTTGCTGCCGAAACGCGAATTCAACATTTTTTACACACTGAATGAGATTTCAGATGAATTATTGTGTAATGTACTGAAAATCGTGTGAAACACAAGTTTTACATTAAAATATGAATGTTATGCTAGAAACCTGCGTATTTGCCGGTGAAATCGCTTTTAACCAAATATCACATTGAAATCCGAATGTGATGTTTTCTACACATTTGCTGCCGAAACGCGAATTCAACGTAAATATCACTCTTAATTCGATATTCCGATGCATTTTAGTGCAATATAACGAAAATCGTGTGAAACACACGTTTTACATTGAAAAGCGAATGTTATGCTGGAAACCTGTGTATTTGCTGCTTAACTCGCATTTGACACAAATTTCGCATTGAAATCAAGTTGTGATGTTAGAAATATCTGTGCATTTGCAGCCAAAACACGAATTCCACGTAAATATCACACTTAATTCGATATTCCGGTGCATTTTAGTGCAATATAACAAAAATCGTGTGAAACACACGTTTTACGTTGAAGTGTGAATATTATGCTAGAAACCTGTGTATTTGCTACTGAACTCGCATTTGACACAAATATCGCATTGAAATCATGTTGTGATGTTAGAAATATCTGTGCATTTGCTGCCAGAACACGAATTCAACGTAAATTTCACACTGAATTCGATATTCCGATGCATATTTGTACAATATAACGAAAATCGTGTGAATCGCACGTTTCACATTGAAGTGTGAATATTATGCTAGAAACCTGTGTATTTGCTGCTGAACTCGCATTTAACACAAATATCGCAATAAAATCATGTTGTGATGTTAGAAATATCTGTGCATTTGCTGCCAAAACACGAATTCAACGTAAATATCACACTTAATTCGATATTCCGATGCATATTTGTACAATATAACGAAAATCGTGTGAATCGCACGTTTCACATTGAAGTGTGAATATTATGCTAGAAACCTGTGTATTTGCTGCTGAACTCGCATTTAACACAAATATCGCAATAAAATCATGTTGTGATGTTAGAAATATCTGTGCATTTGCTGCCAAAACACGAATTTAACGTGAATATCACACTTATTTCGATATTCCGTTGCATTTTAGCGCAATATAACGAAAATCGTGTGAAACACACTTTTTACGTTGAAAAGTGAATGTTATGCTAGAAACCTGTGTATTTGCTGCTGAACTTGCATTTAACGCAAATATCGCATTGAAATCATGTTGTGATGTTAGAAATATCTGTGCATTTGCAGCCAAAACACGAATTCAACGTAAATATAAAACTGAATTCGATATTCCGATGCATATTTGTACAAAATAACGAAAATCGTGTGAATCGCACGTTTCACATTAAAGTGTGAATATTATGCTAGAAACCTGTGTATTTGCTACTGAACTCGCATTTGACACAAATATCGCATTGAAATCATGTTGTGATGTTAGAAATATCTGTGCATTTGCTGACAAAACACGAATTCAACGTAAATATCACACTGAATTCGATATTCCGATGCATTTTAGTGCAATACAACGAAAATCGTGTGAAACACACGTTTTAGGTTGAAAAGCGAATGTCATGCTAGAAACCTGTGTATTTGCTGCTGAACTCGCATTTAACGCAAATATCGCATTGAAATCATGTGATGTTAGAAATATCTATGCATTTGCAGCCAAAACACGAATTCCACGTAAATATCACACTTAATTTGATATTCCGATGCATTTTAGTGCAATATAACGAAAATCGTGTGAAACACACGTTTTACGTTGAAGTTCGAATATTATGCTAGAAACCTGTGTATTTGCTACTGAACTCGCATTTGACACAAATATCGCATTGAAATCATGTGATGTTAGAAATATCTGTGCATTTGCTGCCAAAACACGAATTTAACGTAAATTTCACACTGAATTCGATATTCCGATGCATATTTGTACAATATAACGAAAATCGTGTGAATCGCACGTTTCACATTGAAGTGTGAATATTATGCTAGAAACCTGTGTATTTGCTGCTGAACTCGCATTTAACACAAATATCGCAATGAAATCATGTTGTGATGTTAGAAATATCTGTGCATTTGCTGCCAAAACACGAATTCAACGTAAATATCACACCGAATTCGATATTCCGATGCATATTTGTACAATATAACGAAAATCGTGTGAATCGCACGTTTCACATTGAAATGTGATTATTATGCTAGAAACCTGTGTATTTGCTGCTAAACTCACTTTTAACACAAATATCGCATTGAAATCATGTTGTGTTGTTAGAAATATCTGTGCATTTGCTGCCAAAACACGAACTCAAAGTAAATATCACACTGAATTCGATATTCCGATGCATTTTAGTGCAATATAACGAAAATCTTGTGAAACACACGTTTTACGTTGAAAAGCGAATGTCATGCTAGAAACCTGTGTATTTGCTGCTGAACTCGCATTTAACACAAATATCGCATTGAAATCATGTTGTGATGTTAGAAATATCTGTGCTTTTGCTGCCAAAACACGAATTCAACGTATTTTACACACTGAATGAGATTTCAGATGAATTTTTGTGTAATGTACTGAAAATCGTGTGAAGCACAAGTTTTACATTAAAATATGAATGTTATGCTAGAAACCTGTGTATTTGCTTGTCAAATCGCATTTAACGCAAATATCACATTGAAATCCGAATGTGATGTTTTCTACGCATTTGCTGCCGAAACGCGAATTCAACATATTTTACACACAGAGTTACATTTTCAGATGCATTTAGTGCAATGTACTGAAAATCGGGTGAAATGCAAGTTTCACATTAAAATATGAATGTTATGCTAGAAACCTGTGTATTTGCTGCTGAAATCGCATTTAACGCAAATATCAGATTGAAATCCGAAAGTGAAGTTTTCTACTCATTTGCTGCCGAAACGCGAATTCAACATTTTTTACACACTGAATGAGATTTCAGATGAATTATTGTGTAATGTACTGAAAATCGTGTGAAACACAAGTTTTACATTAAAATATGAGTGTTATGCTAGAAACCTGTGTATTTGCTGGTGAAATCGATTTTAACCAGATATCACATTGAAATCCGAATGTGATGTTTTCTACACATTTGCAGCCAAAACACGAATTCCACGTAAATATCACACTTAATTCGATATTCCGGTGCATTTTAGTGCAATATAACGAAAATCGTGTGAAACACACGTTTTACGTTGAAGTGTGAATATTATGCTAGAAACCTGTGTATTTGCTACTGAACTCGCATTTGACACAAATATCGCATTGAAATCATGTTGTGATGTTAGAAATATCTGTGCATTTGCTGCCAAAACACGAATTCAACGTAAATTTCACACTGAATTCGATATTCCGATGCATATTTGTACAATATAACGAAAATCGTGTGAATCGCACGTTTCACATTGAAGTGTGAATATTATGCTAGAAACCTGTGTATTTGCTGCTGAACTCGCATTTAACACAAATATCGCAATGAAATCATGTTGTGATGTTAGAAATATCTGTGCATTTGCTGCCAAAACACGAATTCAACGTAAATATCACACTGAATTCGATATTCCGATGTTATTTTAGTGCAATACAACGAAAATCGTGTGAAACACACGTTTTACGTTGAAAAGCGAATGTCATGCAAGAAACCTGTGTATTTGCTGCTGAACTCGCATTTAACACAAATATCACATTGAAATCATGTTGTGATGTTAGAAATATCTGTGCATTTGCAGCCAAAACACGAATTCAACGTAAATATCATACTGAATTCGATATTCCGATGCATATTTGTACAATATAACGAAAATCGTGTGAATCGCACGTTTCACATTGAAGTGTGAATATTATGCTAGAAACATGTGTATTTGCTGCTGAACTCGCATTTGACACAAATTTCGCATTGAAATCAAGTTGTAATGTTAGAAATATCTGTGCATTTGCTGCCAAAACACGAATTCAACGTAAATATCACACTTAATTCGATATTCCGATGCATTTTAGTGCAATATAACGAAAATCGTGTGAAACACACGTTTTACGTTGAAAAGTGAATGTTATGCTAGAAACCTGTGTATTTGCTGCTGACCTCGCATTTAACACAAATATCGCATTGAAATCATGTTGTGATGGTAGAAATATCTGTGCATTTGCTGCCAAAACACGAATTCAACGTAAATATCACACTTAATTCGATAATCCGATGCATTTCAGTGCAATATAACAAAAATCGTGTGAAACACACGTTTTACGTTGAAAAGCGGATGTTATGCTTGAAACCTGTGTATTTGTTGCTGAACTCGCATTTGACACAAATATCACATTGAAATCAAGTTGTGATGTGAGAAATATCTCTGCGTTTGCTGCCAAAATAAGAATTTAACGTAAATATCACACTTAATTCGATATTCCGATGCATTTAAGTGCAATATAACGAAAATCGTGTGAAACACACGTTTTACGTTGAAAAGCGAATGTCATGCTAGAAACCTGTGTATTTGCTGCTGAACTCGCATTTAACACAAATATCGCATTGAAATCAGTTGTGATGTTAGAAATATCTGTGCATTTGCAGCCAAAACACGAATTCAACGTAAATATCACACTGAATTCGATATTCCGATGAATATTTGAACAATATAACGAAAATCGTGTGAATCGCACGTTTCACATTGAAGTGTGAATATTATGCTAGAAACCTGTGTATTTGCTACTGAACTCGCATTTGACACAAATATCGCATTGAAATCATGTTGTGATGTTAGAAATATCTGTGCATTGCTGCCAAAACACGAATTCAACGTAACTATCACACTTAATTTGATATTCCGATGCATTTTAGTGCAATATAACGAAAATCGTGTGAAACACACGTTTTACGTTGAAAAGTGAATGTTATGCTAGAAACCTGTGTATTTGCTGCTGAACTCGCATTTAACACAAATATCGCATTGAAATCATGTTGTGATGTTAGAAATATCTCTGCATTTGCTGGCAAAACACGAATTCAACGTAAATATC
Source organism: Carabus problematicus (assembly GCA_963422195.1). Taxonomy (NCBI): domain Eukaryota; kingdom Metazoa; phylum Arthropoda; class Insecta; order Coleoptera; family Carabidae; genus Carabus; species Carabus problematicus. Next base: position 17,047,364 of record OY728577.1, read on the forward strand.
ACCCTTAATTCGATATTCCGATGCATTTTAGTGCAATATAACGAAAATCGTGTGAAACACACGTTTTACGTTGAAAAGCGAATGTTATGCTGGAAACCTGTGTATTTGTTGCTGAACTCGCATTTGACACAAATATCGCATTGAAAACAAGTTGTGATATTAGAAATATCTGGCAATTTGCAGCCAAAACACGAATTCAACGTAAATATCACACCGAATTCGATATTCCGATGCATATTTGTACACTATAACGAAAATCGTGTGAATCGCACGTTTCACATTGAAGTGTGAATATTATGCTAGAAACCTGTGTATTTGCTGCTGAACTCACTTTTAATATCGCATTGAAATCATGTGATGTTAGAAATATCTGTGCATTTGCAGCCAAAACACGAATTCAACGTAAATATCACACTTAATTCGATATTCCAATGCATTTTAGTGCAATATAGCGAAAATCGTGTGAAACACACGTTTTACGTTGAAAAGCGAACGTCATGCTAGAAACCTGTGTATTTGCTGCTGAGCTCGCATTTAACACAAATATCGCATTGAAATCATGTTGTGATGTTAGAAATATCTGTGCATTTGCTGGCAAAACACAAATTCAACGTAAATATAACACTTAATTCGATAATCCGATGCATTTTAGTGCAATATAACAAAAATCGTGTGAACCACACGTTTTACGTTGAAAAGCGAATGTTATGCTTGAAACCTGTGTATTTGCTGCTGTACTCGCATTTGACACAAATATCACATTGAAATCAAGTTGTGATGTGAGATATATCTCTGCGTTTGCTGCCAAAACACGAATTCAACGTAAATATCACCCTTAATTCGATATTCCGATGCATTTTATTGCAATATAACGAAAATCGTGTGAAACACACGTTTTACGTTGAAAAGCGAATGTTATGCTGGAAACCTGTGTATTTGCTACTGAACTCGCATTTGACACAAATATCGCATTGAAATCATGTTGTGATGTTAGAAATATCTGTGCATTTGCTGCCAAAACACGAATTCAACGTAAATTTCACACTGAATTCGATATTCCGATGCATATTTGTACAATATAACGAAAATCGTGTGAATCGCACGTTTCACATTGAAGTGTGAATATTATGCTAGAAACCTGTGTATTTGCTGCTGAACTCGCATTTAACACAAATATCGCAATAAAATCATGTTGTGATGTTAGAAATATCTGTGCATTTGCTGCCAAAACACGAATTCAACGTAAATATCACACTTAATTCGATATTCCGATGCATATTTGTACAATATAACGAAAATCGTGTGAATCGCACGTTTCACATTAAAGTGTGAATATTATGCTAGAAACCTGTGTATTTGCTGCTGAACTCGCATTTAACACAAATATCGCAAAAAAATCATGTTGTGATGTTAGAAATATCTGTGCATTTGCTGCCAAAACACGAATTTAACGTGAATATCACACTTATTTCGATATTCCGTTGCATTTTAGCGCAATATAACGAAAATCGTGTGAAACACACTTTTTACGTTGAAAAGTGAATGTTATGCTAGAAACCTGTGTATTTGCTGCTGAACTTGCATTTAACGCAAATATCGCATTGAAATCATGTTGTGATGTTAGAAATATCTGTGCATTTGCAGCCAAAACACGAATTCAACGTAAATATAAAACTGAATTCGATATTCCGATGCATATTTGTACAAAATAACGAAAATCGTGTGAATCGCACGTTTCACATTAAAGTGTGAATATTATGCTAGAAACCTGTGTATTTGCTACTGAACTCGCATTTGACACAAATATCGCATTGAAATCATGTTGTGATGTTAGAAATATCTGTGCATTTGCTGACAAAACACGAATTCAACGTAAATATCACACTGAATTCGATATTCCGATGCATTTTAGTGCAATACAACGAAAATCGTGTGAAACACACGTTTTAGGTTGAAAAGCGAATGTCATGCTAGAAACCTGTGTATTTGCTGCTGAACTCGCATTTAACGCAAATATCGCATTGAAATCATGTGATGTTAGAAATATCTATGCATTTGCAGCCAAAACACGAATTCCACGTAAATATCACACTTAATTTGATATTCCGATGCATTTTAGTGCAATATATTGCTAGAAACCTGTGTATTTGCTGCTGAACTCGCATTTAACACAAATATCGCAATGAAATCATGTTGTGATGTTAGAAATATCTGTGCATTTGCTGCCAAAACACGAATTCAACGTAAATATCACACCGAATTCGATATTCCGATGCATATTTGTACAATATAACGAAAATCGTGTGAATCGCACGTTTCACATTGAAATGTGATTATTATGCTAGAAACCTGTGTATTTGCTGCTAAACTCACTTTTAACACAAATATCGCATTGAAATCATGTTGTGTTGTTAGAAATATCTGTGCATTTGCTGCCAAAACACGAACTCAAAGTAAATATCACACTGAATTCGATATTCCGATGCATTTTAGTGCAATAAAACGAAAATCTTGTGAAACACACGTTTTACGTTGAAAAGCGAATGTCATGCTAGAAACCTGTGTATTTGCTGCTGAACTCGCATTTAACACAAATATCGCATTGAAATCATGTTGTGATGTTAGAAATATCTGTGCTTTTGCTGCCAAAACACGAATTCAACGTATTTTACACACTGAATGAGATTTCAGATGAATTTTTGTGTAATGTACTGAAAATCGTGTGAAGCACAAGTTTTACATTAAAATATGAATGTTATGCTAGAAACCTGTGTATTTGCTTGTCAAATCGCATTTAACGCAAATATCACATTGAAATCCGAATGTGATGTTTTCTACGCATTTGCTGCCGAAACGCGAATTCAACATATTTTACACACAGAGTTACATTTTCAGATGCATTTAGTGCAATGTACTGAAAATCGGGTGAAATGCAAGTTTCACATTAAAATATGAATGTTATGCTAGAAACCTGTGTATTTGCTGCTGAAATCGCATTTAACGCAAATATCAGATTGAAATCCGAAAGTGAAGTTTTCTACTCATTTGCTGCCGAAACGCGAATTCAACATTTTTTACACACTGAATGAGATTTCAGATGAATTATTGTGTAATGTACTGAAAATCGTGTGAAACACAAGTTTTACATTAAAATATGAGTGTTATGCTAGAAACCTGTGTATTTGCTGGTGAAATCGATTTTAACCAAATATCACATTGAAATCCGAATGTGATGTTTTCTACACATTTGCAGCCAAAACACGAATTCCACGTAAATATCACACTTAATTCGATATTCCGGTGCATTTTAGTGCAATATAACGAAAATCGTGTGAAACACACGTTTTACGTTGAAGTGTGAATATTATGCTAGAAACCTGTGTATTTGCTACTGAACTCGCATTTGACACAAATATCGCATTGAAATCATGTTGTGATGTTAGAAATATCTGTGCATTTGCTGCCAAAACACGAATTCAACGTAAATTTCACACTGAATTCGATATTCCGATGTATATTTGTACAATATAACGAAAATCGTGTGAATCGCACGTTTCACATTGAAGTGTGAATATTATGCTAGAAACCTGTGTATTTGCTGCTGAACTCGCATTTAACACAAATATCGCAATGAAATCATGTTGTGATGTTAGAAATATCTGTGCATTTGCTGCCAAAACACGAATTCAACGTAAATATCACACTGAATTCGATATTCCGATGCATTTTAGTGCAATACAACGAAAATCGTGTGAAACACACGTTTTACGTTGAAAAGCGAATGTCATGCTAGAAACCTGTGTATTTGCTGCTGAACTCGCATTTAACACAAATATCGCATTGAAATCATGTTGTGATGTTAGAAATATCTGTGCATTTGCAGCCAAAACACGAATTCAACGTAAATATCACACTGAATTCGATATTCCGATGCATATTTGTACAATATAACGAAAATCGTGTGAATCGCACGTTTCACATTGAAGTGTGAATATTATGCTAGAAACATGTGTATTTGCTGCTGAACTCGCATTTGACACAAATTTCGCATTGAAATCAAGTTGTAATGTTAGAAATATCTGTGCATTTGCTGCCAAAACACGAATTCAACGTAAATATCACACTTAATTCGATATTCCGATGCATTTTAGTGCAATATAACAAAAATCGTGTGAAACACACGTTTTACGTTGAAAAGCGGATGTTATGCTTGAAACCTGTGTATTTGTTGCTGAACTCGCATTTGACACAAATATCACATTGAAATCAAGTTGTGATGTGAGAAATATCTCTGCGTTTGCTGCCAAAATAAGAATTTAACGTAAATATCACACTTAATTCGATATTCCGATGCATTTTAGTGCAATATAACGAAAATCGTGTGAAACACACGTTTTACGTTGAAAAGCGAATGTCATGCTAGAAACCTGTGTATTTGCTGCTGAACTCGCATTTAACACAAATATCGCATTGAAATCATGTTGTGATGTTAGAAATATCTGTGCATTTGCAGCCAAAACACGAATTCAACGTAAATATCACACTGAATTCGATATTCCGATGAATATTTGAACAATATAACGAAAATCGTGTGAATCGCACGTTTCACATTGAAGTGTGAATATTATGCTAGAAACCTGTGTATTTGCTACTGAACTCGCATTTGACACAAATATCGCATTGAAATCATGTTGTGATGTTAGAAATATCTGTGCATTGCTGCCAAAACACGAATTCAACGTAACTATCACACTTAATTTGATATTCCGATGCATTTTAGTGCAATATAACGAAAATCGTGTGAAACACACGTTTTACGTTGAAAAGTGAATGTTATGCTAGAAACCTGTGTATTTGCTGCTGAACTCGCATTTAACACAAATATCGCATTGAAATCATGTTGTGATGTTAGAAATATCTCTGCATTTGCTGGCAAAACACGAATTCAACGTAAATATCACCCTTAATTCGATATTCCGATGCATTTTAGTGCAATATAACGAAAATCGTGTGAAACACACGTTTTACGTTGAAAAGCGAATGTTATGCTGGAAACCTGTGTATTTGTTGCTAAACTCGCATTTGACACAAATATCGCATTGAAAACAAGTTGTGATATTAGAAATATCTGGCAATTTGCAGCCAAAACACGAATTCAACGTAAATATCACACCGAATTCGATATTCCGATGCATATTTGTACACTATAACGAAAATCGTGTGAATCGCACGTTTCACATTGAAGTGTGAATATTATGCTAGAAACCTGTGTATTTGCTGCTGAACTCACTTTTAATATCGCATTGAAATCATGTGATGTTAGAAATATCTGTGCATTTGCAGCCAAAACACGAATTCAACGTAAATATCACACTTAATTCGATATTCCGATGTATATTTGTACAATATAACGAAAATCGTGTGAAACACACGTTTTACGTTGAAAAGCGAACGTCATGCTAGAAACCTGTGTATTTGCTGCTGAGCTCGCATTTAACACAAATATCGCATTGAAATCATGTTGTGATGTTAGAAATATCTGTGCATTTGCTGGCAAAACACAAATTCAACGTAAATATAACACTTAATTCGATAATCCGATGCATTTTAGTGCAATATAACAAAAATCGTGTGAACCACACGTTTTACGTTGAAAAGCGAATGTTATGCTTGAAACCTGTGTATTTGCTGCTGTACTCGCATTTGACACAAATATCACATTGAAATCAAGTTGTGATGTGAGATATATCTCTGCGTTTGCTGCCAAAACACGAATTCAACGTAAATATCACCCTTAATTCGATATTCCGATGCATTTTATTGCAATATAACGAAAATCGTGTGAAACACACGTTTTACGTTGAAAAGCGAATGTTATGCTGGAAACCTGTGTATTTGTTGCTGAACTCGCATTTGACACAAATATCGCATTGAAATCATGTTGTGATGTTAGAAATATCTGTGCATTTGCAGCCAAAACACGAATTCAACGTAAATATCACACCGAATTCGATATTCCGATGCATATTTGTACAATATAACGAAAATCGTGTGAATCGCACGTTTCACATTGAAATGTGAATATTATGCTAGAAACCTGTGTATTTGCTGCTGAACTCGCATTTAACACAAATATCGCATTGAAATCATGTTGTGATGTTAGAAATATCTGTGCTTTTGCTGCCAAAACACGAATTCAACGTATTTTACACACTGAATGAGATTTCAGATGAATTTTTGTGTAATGTACTGAAAATCGTGTGAAGCACAAGTTTTACATTAAAATATGAATGTTATGCTAGAAACCTGTGTATTTGCTGGTGAAATCGCATTTAACGCAAATATCACATTGAAATCCGAATGTAATGTTTTCTACGCATTTGCTGCCGAAACGCGAATTCAACATATTTTACACACAGAGTTACATTTTCAGATGCATTTAGTGCAATGTACTGAAAATCGGGTGAAATGCAAGTTTCACATTAAAATATGAATGTTATGCTAGAAACCTGCGTATTTGCCGGTGAAATCGCTTTTAACCAAATATCACATTGAAATCCGAATGTGATGTTTTCTACACATTTGCTGCCGAAACGCGAATTCAACGTAAATATCACTCTTAATTCGATATTCCGATGCATTTTAGTGCAATATAACGAAAATCGTGTGAAACACACGTTTTACATTGAAAAGCGAATGTTATGCTGGAAACCTGTGTATTTGCTGCTTAACTCGCATTTGACACAAATTTCGCATTGAAATCAAGTTGTGATGTTAGAAATATCTGTGCATTTGCAGCCAAAACACGAATTCCACGTAAATATCACACTTAATTCGATATTCCGGTGCATTTTAGTGCAATATAACGAAAATCGTGTGAAACACACGTTTTACGTTGAAGTGTGAATATTATGCTAGAAACCTGTGTATTTGCTACTGAACTCGCATTTGACACAAATATCGCATTGAAATCATGTTGTGATGTTAGAAATATCTGTGCATTTGCTGCCAAAACACGAATTCAACGTAAATTTCACACTGAATTCGATATTCCGATGCATATTTGTACAATATAACGAAAATCGTGTGAATCGCACGTTTCACATTGAAGTGTGAATATTATGCTAGAAACCTGTGTATTTGCTGCTGAACTCGCATTTAACACAAATATCGCAATAAAATCATGTTGTGATGTTAGAAATATCTGTGCATTTGCTGCCAAAACACGAATTTAACGTGAATATCACACTTATTTCGATATTCCGTTGCATTTTAGCGCAATATAACGAAAATCGTGTGAAACACACTTTTTACGTTGAAAAGTGAATGTTATGCTAGAAACCTGTGTATTTGCTGCTGAACTTGCATTTAACGCAAATATCGCATTGAAATCATGTTGTGATGTTAGAAATATCTGTGCATTTGCAGCCAAAACACGAATTCAACGTAAATATAAAACTGAATTCGATATTCCGATGCATATTTGTACAAAATAACGAAAATCGTGTGAATCGCACGTTTCACATTAAAGTGTGAATATTATGCTAGAAACCTGTGTATTTGCTACTGAACTCGCATTTGACACAAATATCGCATTGAAATCATGTTGTGATGTTAGAAATATCTGTGCATTTGCTGACAAAACACGAATTCAACGTAAATATCACACTGAATTCGATATTCCGATGCATTTTAGTGCAATACAACGAAAATCGTGTGAAACACACGTTTTAGGTTGAAAAGCGAATGTCATGCTAGAAACCTGTGTATTTGCTGCTGAACTCGCATTTAACGCAAATATCGCATTGAAATCATGTGATGTTAGAAATATCTATGCATTTGCAGCCAAAACACGAATTCCACGTAAATATCACACTTAATTTGATATTCCGATGCATTTTAGTGCAATATAACGAAAATCGTGTGAAACACACGTTTTACGTTGAAGTGTGAATATTATGCTAGAAACCTGTGTATTTGCTACTGAACTCGCATTTGACACAAATATCGCATTGAAATCATGTGATGTTAGAAATATCTGTGCATTTGCTGCCAAAACACGAATTTAACGTAAATTTCACACTGAATTCGATATTCCGATGCATATTTGTACAATATAACGAAAATCGTGTGAATCGCACGTTTCACATTGAAGTGTGAATATTATGCTAGAAACCTGTGTATTTGCTGCTGAACTCGCATTTAACACAAATATCGCAATGAAATCATGTTGTGATGTTAGAAATATCTGTGCATTTGCTGCCAAAACACGAATTCAACGTAAAAATCACACCGAATTCGATATTCCGATGCATATTTGTACAATATAACGAAAATCGTGTGAATCGCACGTTTCACATTGAAATGTGATTATTATGCTAGAAACCTGTGTATTTGCTGCTAAACTCACTTTTAACACAAATATCGCATTGAAATCATGTTGTGTTGTTAGAAATATCTGTGCATTTGCTGCCAAAACACGAATTCAACGTAAATATAAAACTGAATTCGATATTCCGATGCATATTTGTACAAAATAACGAAAATCGTGTGAATCGCACGTTTCACATTAAAGTGTGAATATTATGCTAGAAACCTGTGTATTTGCTACTGAACTCGCATTTGACACAAATATCGCATTGAAATCATGTTGTGATGTTAGAAATATCTGTGCATTTGCTGCCAAAACACGAATTCAACGTAAATATCACACTGAATTCGATATTCCGATGCATTTTAGTGCAATACAACGAAAATCGTGTGAAACACACGTTTTAGGTTGAAAAGCGAATGTCATGCTAGAAACCTGTGTATTTGCTGCTGAACTCGCATTTAACGCAAATATCGCATTGAAATCATGTGATGTTAGAAATATCTATGCATTTGCAGCCAAAACACGAATTCCACGTAAATATCACACTTAATTTGATATTCCGATGCATTTTAGTGCAATATAACGAAAATCGTGTGAAACACACGTTTTACGTTGAAGTGTGAATATTATGCTAGAAACCTGTGTATTTGCTACTGAACTCGCATTTGACACAAATATCGCATTGAAATCATGTGATGTTAGAAATATCTGTGCATTTGCTGCCAAAACACGAATTTAACGTAAATTTCACACTGAATTCGATATTCCGATGCATATTTGTACAATATAACGAAAATCGTGTGAATCGCACGTTTCACATTGAAGTGTGAATATTATGCTAGAAACCTGTGTATTTGCTGCTGAACTCGCATTTAACACAAATATCGCAATGAAATCATGTTGTGATGTTAGAAATATCTGTGCATTTGCTGCCAAAACACGAATTCAACGTAAATATCACACCGAATTCGATATTCCGATGCATATTTGTACAATATAACGAAAATCGTGTGAATCGCACGTTTCACATTGAAATGTGATTATTATGCTAGAAACCTGTGTATTTGCTGCTAAACTCACTTTTAACACAAATATCGCATTGAAATCATGTTGTGTTGTTAGAAATATCTGTGCATTTGCTGCCAAAACACGAACTCAAAGTAAATATCACACTGAATTCGATATTCCGATGCATTTTAGTGCAATAAAACGAAAATCTTGTGAAACACACGTTTTACGTTGAAAAGCGAATGTCATGCTAGAAACCTGTGTATTTGCTGCTGAACTCGCATTTAACACAAATATCGCATTGAAATCATGTTGTGATGTTAGAAATATCTGTGCTTTTGCTGCCAAAACACGAATTCAACGTATTTTACACACTGAATGAGATTTCAGATGAATTTTTGTGTAATGTACTGAAAATCGTGTGAAGCACAAGTTTTACATTAAAATATGAATGTTATGCTAGAAACCTGTGTATTTGCTTGTCAAATCGCATTTAACGCAAATATCACATTGAAATCCGAATGTGATGTTTTCTACGCATTTGCTGCCGAAACGCGAATTCAACATATTTTACACACAGAGTTACATTTTCAGATGCATTTAGTGCAATGTACTGAAAATCGGGTGAAATGCAAGTTTCACATTAAAATATGAATGTTATGCTAGAAACCTGCGTATTTGCCGGTGAAATCGCTTTTAACCAAATATCACATTGAAATCCGAATGTGATGTTTTCTACACATTTGCTGCCGAAACGCGAATTCAACGTAAATATCACTCTTAATTCGATATTCCGATGCATTTTAGTGCAATATAACGAAAATCGTGTGAAACACACGTTTTACATTGAAAAGCGAATGTTATGCTGGAAACCTGTGTATTTGCTGCTTAACTCGCATTTGACACAAATTTCGCATTGAAATCAAGTTGTGATGTTAGAAATATCTGTGCATTTGCAGCCAAAACACGAATTCCACGTAAATATCACACTTAATTCGATATTCCGGTGCATTTTAGTGCAATATAACGAAAATCGTGTGAAACACACGTTTTACGTTGAAGTGTGAATATTATGCTAGAAACCTGTGTATTTGCTACTGAACTCGCATTTGACACAAATATCGCATTGAAATCATGTTGTGATGTTAGAAATATCTGTGCATTTGCTGCCAAAACACGAATTCAACGTAAATTTCACACTGAATTCGATATTCCGATGCATATTTGTACAATATAACGAAAATCGTGTGAATCGCACGTTTCACATTGAAGTGTGAATATTATGCTAGAAACCTGTGTATTTGCCGCTGAACTCGCATTTAACACAAATATCGCAATAAAATCATGTTGTGATGTTAGAAATATCTGTGCATTTGCTGCCAAAACACGAATTCAACGTAAATATCACACTTAATTCGATATTCCGATGCATATTTGTACAATATAACGAAAATCGTGTGAATCGCACGTTTCACATTGAAGTGTGAATATTATGCTAGAAACCTGTGTATTTGCTGCTGAACTCGCATTTAACACAAATATCGCAATAAAATCATGTTGTGATGTTAGAAATATCTGTGCATTTGCTGCCAAAACACGAATTTAACGTGAATATCACACTTATTTCGATATTCCGTTGCATTTTAGCGCAATATAACGAAAATCGTGTGAAACACACTTTTTACGTTGAAAAGTGAATGTTATGCTAGAAACCTGTGTATTTGCTGCTGAACTTGCATTTAACGCAAATATCGCATTGAAATCATGTTGTGATGTTAGAAATATCTGTGCATTTGCAGCCAAAACACGAATTCAACGTAAATATAAAACTGAATTCGATATTCCGATGCATATTTGTACAAAATAACGAAAATCGTGTGAATCGCACGTTTCACATTAAAGTGTAAATATTATGCTAGAAACCTGTGTATTTGCTACTGAACTCGCATTTGACATAAATATCGCATTGAAATCATGTTGTGATGTTAGAAATATCTGTGCATTTGCTGACAAAACACGAATTCAACGTAAATATCACACTGAATTCGATATTCCGATGCATTTTAGTGCAATACAACGAAAATCGTGTGAAACACACGTTTTAGGTTGAAAAGCGAATGTCATGCTAGAAACCTGTGTATTTGCTGCTGAACTCGCATTTAACGCAAATATCGCATTGAAATCATGTGATGTTAGAAATATCTATGCATTTGCAGCCAAAACACGAATTCCACGTAAATATCACACTTAATTTGATATTCCGATGCATTTTAGTGCAATATAACGAAAATCGTGTGAAACACACGTTTTACGTTGAAGTGTGAATATTATGCTAGAAACCTGTGTATTTGCTACTGAACTCGCATTTGACACAAATATCGCATTGAAATCATGTGATGTTAGAAATATCTGTGCATTTGCTGCCAAAACACGAATTTAACGTAAATTTCACACTGAATTCGATATTCCGATGCATATTTGTACAATATAACGAAAATCGTGTGAATCGCACGTTTCACATTGAAGTGTGAATATTATGCTAGAAACCTGTGTATTTGCTGCTGAACTCGCATTTAACACAAATATCGCAATGAAATCATGTTGTGATGTTAGAAATATCTGTGCATTTGCTGCCAAAACACGAATTCAACGTAAATATCACACCGAATTCGATATTCCGATGCATATTTGTACAATATAACGAAAATCGTGTGAATCGCACGTTTCACATTGAAATGTGATTATTATGCTAGAAACCTGTGTATTTGCTGCTAAACTCACTTTTAACACAAATATCGCATTGAAATCATGTTGTGTTGTTAGAAATATCTGTGCATTTGCTGCCAAAACACGAATTCAACGTAAATATAAAACTGAATTCGATATTCCGATGCATATTTGTACAAAATAACGAAAATCGTGTGAATCGCACGTTTCACATTAAAGTGTGAATATTATGCTAGAAACCTGTGTATTTGCTACTGAACTCGCATTTGACACAAATATCGCATTGAAATCATGTTGTGATGTTAGAAATATCTGTGCATTTGCTGCCAAAACACGAATTCAACGTAAATATCACACTGAATTCGATATTCCGATGCATTTTAGTGCAATACAACGAAAATCGTGTGAAACACACGTTTTAGGTTGAAAAGCGAATGTCATGCTAGAAACCTGTGTATTTGCTGCTGAACTCGCATTTAACGCAAATATCGCATTGAAATCATGTGATGTTAGAAATATCTATGCATTTGCAGCCAAAACACGAATTCCACGTAAATATCACACTTAATTTGATATTCCGATGCATTTTAGTGCAATATAACGAAAATCGTGTGAAACACACGTTTTACGTTGAAGTGTGAATATTATGCTAGAAACCTGTGTATTTGCTACTGAACTCGCATTTGACACAAATATCGCATTGAAATCATGTGATGTTAGAAATATCTGTGCATTTGCTGCCAAAACACGAATTTAACGTAAATTTCACACTGAATTCGATATTCCGATGCATATTTGTACAATATAACGAAAATCGTGTGAATCGCACGTTTCACATTGAAGTGTGAATATTATGCTAGAAACCTGTGTATTTGCTGCTGAACTCGCATTTAACACAAATATCGCAATGAAATCATGTTGTGATGTTAGAAATATCTGTGCATTTGCTGCCAAAACACGAATTCAACGTAAAAATCACACCGAATTCGATATTCCGATGCATATTTGTACAATATAACGAAAATCGTGTGAATCGCACGTTTCACATTGAAATGTGATTATTATGCTAGAAACCTGTGTATTTGCTGCTAAACTCACTTTTAACACAAATATCGCATTGAAATCATGTTGTGTTGTTAGAAATATCTGTGCATTTGCTGCCAAAACACGAACTCAAAGTAAATATCACACTGAATTCGATATTCCGATGCATTTTAGTGCAATAAAACGAAAATCTTGTGAAACACACGTTTTACGTTGAAAAGCGAATGTCATGCTAGAAACCTGTGTATTTGCTGCTGAACTCGCATTTAACACAAATATCGCATTGAAATCATGTTGTGATGTTAGAAATATCTGTGCTTTTGCTGCCAAAACACGAATTCAACGTATTTTACACACTGAATGAGATTTCAGATGAATTTTTGTGTAATGTACTGAAAATCGTGTGAAGCACAAGTTTTACATTAAAATATGAATGTTATGCTAGAAACCTGTGTATTTGCTTGTCAAATCGCATTTAACGCAAATATCACATTGAAATCCGAATGTGATGTTTTCTACGCATTTGCTGCCGAAACGCGAATTCAACATATTTTACACACAGAGTTACATTTTCAGATGCATTTAGTGCAATGTACTGAAAATCGGGTGAAATGCAAGTTTCACATTAAAATATGAATGTTATGCTAGAAACCTGCGTATTTGCCGGTGAAATCGCTTTTAACCAAATATCACATTGAAATCCGAATGTGATGTTTTCTACACATTTGCTGCCGAAACGCGAATTCAACGTAAATATCACTCTTAATTCGATATTCCGATGCATTTTAGTGCAATATAACGAAAATCGTGTGAAACACACGTTTTACATTGAAAAGCGAATGTTATGCTGGAAACCTGTGTATTTGCTGCTTAACTCGCATTTGACACAAATTTCGCATTGAAATCAAGTTGTGATGTTAGAAATATCTGTGCATTTGCAGCCAAAACACGAATTCCACGTAAATATCACACTTAATTCGATATTCCGGTGCATTTTAGTGCAATATAACGAAAATCGTGTGAAACACACGTTTTACGTTGAAGTGTGAATATTATGCTAGAAACCTGTGTATTTGCTACTGAACTCGCATTTGATACAAATATCGCATTGAAATCATGTTGTGATGTTAGAAATATCTGTGCATTTGCTGCCAAAACACGAATTCAACGTAAATTTCACACTGAATTCGATATTCCGATGCATATTTGTACAATATAACGAAAATCGTGTGAATCGCACGTTTCACATTGAAGTGTGAATATTATGCTAGAAACCTGTGTATTTGCTGCTGAACTCGCATTTAACACAAATATCGCAATAAAATCATGTTGTGATGTTAGAAATATCTGTGCATTTGCTGCCAAAACACGAATTCAACGTAAATATCACACTTAATTCGATATTCCGATGCATATTTGTACAATATAACGAAAATCGTGTGAATCGCACGTTTCACATTGAAGTGTGAATATTATGCTAGAAACCTGTGTATTTGCTGCTGAACTCGCATTTAACACAAATATCGCAATAAAATCATGTTGTGATGTTAGAAATATCTGTGCTTTTGCTGCCAAAACTCGAATTCAACGTATTTTACACACTGAATGAGATTTCAGATAAATTTTTGTGTAATGTACTGAAAATCGTGTGAAGCACAAGTTTTACATTAAAATATGAATGTTATGCTAGAAACCTGTGTATTTGCTGGTGAAATCGCATTTAACGCAAATATCACATTGAAATCCGAATGTAATGTTTTCTACGCATTTGCTGCCGAAACGCGAATTCAACATATTTTACACACAGAGTTACATTTTCAGATGCATTTAGTGCAATGTACTGAAAATCGGGTGAAATGCAAGTTTCACATTAAAATATGAATGTTATGCTAGAAACCTGTGTATTTGCTGCTGAAATCGCATTTAACGCAAATATCAGATTGAAATCCGAAAGTGAAGTTTTCTACTCATTTGCTGCCGAAACGCGAATTCAACATTTTTTACACACTGAATGAGATTTCAGATGAATTATTGTGTAATGTACTGAAAATCGTGTGAAACACAAGTTTTACATTAAAATATGAGTGTTATGCTAGAAACCTGTGTATTTGCTGGTGAAATCGATTTTAACCAAATATCACATTGAAATCCGAATGTGATGTTTTCTACACATTTGCAGCCAAAACACGAATTCCACGTAAATATCACACTTAATTCGATATTCCGGTGCATTTTAGTGCAATATAACGAAAATCGTGTGAAACACACGTTTTACGTTGAAGTGTGAATATTATGCTAGAAACCTGTGTATTTGCTACTGAACTCGCATTTGACACAAATATCGCATTGAAATCATGTTGTGATGTTAGAAATATCTGTGCATTTGCTGCCAAAACACGAATTCAACGTAAATTTCACACTGAATTCGATATTCCGATGTATATTTGTACAATATAACGAAAATCGTGTGAATCGCACGTTTCACATTGAAGTGTGAATATTATGCTAGAAACCTGTGTATTTTCTACTGAACTCGCATTTGACACAAATATCGCATTGAAATCATGTTGTGATGTTAGAAATATCTGTGCATTTGCTGCCAAAACACGAATTCAACGTAAATTTCACACTGAATTCGATATTCCGATGCATATTTGTACAATATAACGAAAATCGTGTGAATCGCACGTTTCACATTGAAGTGTGAATATTATGTTAGAAACCTGTGTATTTGCTGCTGAACTCGCATTTAACACAAATATCGCAATAAAATCATGTTGTGATGTTAGAAATATCTGTGCATTTGCTGCCAAAACACGAATTCAACGTAAATATCACACTTAATTCGATATTCCGATGCATATTTGTACAATATAACGAAAATCGTGTGAATCGCACGTTTCACATTGAAGTGTGAATATTATGCTAGAAACCTGTGTATTTGCTGCTGAACTCGCATTTAACACAAATATCGCAATAAAATCATGTTGTGATGTTAGAAATATCTGTGCATTTGCTGCCAAAACACGAATTTAACGTGAATATCACACTTATTTCGATATTCCGTTGCATTTTAGCGCAATATAACGAAAATCGTGTGAAACACACTTTTTACGTTGAAAAGTGAATGTTATGCTAGAAACCTGTGTATTTGCTGCTGAACTTGCATTTAACGCAAATATCGCATTGAAATCATGTTGTGATGTTAGAAATATCTGTGCATTTGCAGCCAAAACACGAATTCAACGTAAATATAAAACTGAATTCGATATTCCGATGCATATTTGTACAAAATAACGAAAATCGTGTGAATCGCACGTTTCACATTAAAGTGTGAATATTATGCTAGAAACCTGTGTATTTGCTACTGAACTCGCATTTGACACAAATATCGCATTGAAATCATGTTGTGATGTTAGAAATATCTGTGCATTTGCTGACAAAACACGAATTCAACGTAAATATCACACTGAATTCGATATTCCGATGCATTTTAGTGCAATACAACGAAAATCGTGTGAAACACACGTTTTAGGTTGAAAAGCGAATGTCATGCTAGAAACCTGTGTATTTGCTGCTGAACTCGCATTTAACGCAAATATCGCATTGAAATCATGTGATGTTAGAAATATCTATGCATTTGCAGCCAAAACACGAATTCCACGTAAATATCACACTTAATTTGATATTCCGATGCATTTTAGTGCAATATAACGAAAATCGTGTGAAACACACGTTTTACGTTGAAGTGTGAATATTATGCTAGAAACCTGTGTATTTGCTACTGAACTCGCATTTGACACAAATATCGCATTGAAATCATGTGATGTTAGAAATATCTGTGCATTTGCTGCCAAAACACGAATTTAACGTAAATTTCACACTGAATTCGATATTCCGATGCATATTTGTACAATATAACGAAAATCGTGTGAATCGCACGTTTCACATTGAAGTGTGAATATTATGCTAGAAACCTGTGTATTTGCTGCTGAACTCGCATTTAACACAAATATCGCAATGAAATCATGTTGTGATGTTAGAAATATCTGTGCATTTGCTGCCAAAACACGAATTCAACGTAAAAATCACACCGAATTCGATATTCCGATGCATATTTGTACAATATAACGAAAATCGTGTGAATCGCACGTTTCACATTGAAATGTGATTATTATGCTAGAAACCTGTGTATTTGCTGCTAAACTCACTTTTAACACAAATATCGCATTGAAATCATGTTGTGTTGTTAGAAATATCTGTGCATTTGCTGCCAAAACACGAATTCAACGTAAATATAAAACTGAATTCGATATTCCGATGCATATTTGTACAAAATAACGAAAATCGTGTGAATCGCACGTTTCACATTAAAGTGTGAATATTATGCTAGAAACCTGTGTATTTGCTACTGAACTCGCATTTGACACAAATATCGCATTGAAATCATGTTGTGATGTTAGAAATATCTGTGCATTTGCTGCCAAAACACGAATTCAACGTAAATATCACACTGAATTCGATATTCCGATGCATTTTAGTGCAATACAACGAAAATCGTGTGAAACACACGTTTTAGGTTGAAAAGCGAATGTCATGCTAGAAACCTGTGTATTTGCTGCTGAACTCGCATTTAACGCAAATATCGCATTGAAATCATGTGATGTTAGAAATATCTATGCATTTGCAGCCAAAACACGAATTCCACGTAAATATCACACTTAATTTGATATTCCGATGCATTTTAGTGCAATATAACGAAAATCGTGTGAAACACACGTTTTACGTTGAAGTGTGAATATTATGCTAGAAACCTGTGTATTTGCTACTGAACTCGCATTTGACACAAATATCGCATTGAAATCATGTGATGTTAGAAATATCTGTGCATTTGCTGCCAAAACACGAATTTAACGTAAATTTCACACTGAATTCGATATTCCGATGCATATTTGTACAATATAACGAAAATCGTGTGAATCGCACGTTTCACATTGAAGTGTGAATATTATGCTAGAAACCTGTGTATTTGCTGCTGAACTCGCATTTAACACAAATATCGCAATGAAATCATGTTGTGATGTTAGAAATATCTGTGCATTTGCTGCCAAAACACGAATTCAACGTAAATATCACACCGAATTCGATATTCCGATGCATATTTGTACAATATAACGAAAATCGTGTGAATCGCACGTTTCACATTGAAATGTGATTATTATGCTAGAAACCTGTGTATTTGCTGCTAAACTCACTTTTAACACAAATATCGCATTGAAATCATGTTGTGTTGTTAGAAATATCTGTGCATTTGCTGCCAAAACACGAACTCAAAGTAAATATCACACTGAATTCGATATTCCGATGCATTTTAGTGCAATAAAACGAAAATCTTGTGAAACACACGTTTTACGTTGAAAAGCGAATGTCATGCTAGAAACCTGTGTATTTGCTGCTGAACTCGCATTTAACACAAATATCGCATTGAAATCATGTTGTGATGTTAGAAATATCTGTGCTTTTGCTGCCAAAACACGAATTCAACGTATTTTACACACTGAATGAGATTTCAGATGAATTTTTGTGTAATGTACTGAAAATCGTGTGAAGCACAAGTTTTACATTAAAATATGAATGTTATGCTAGAAACCTGTGTATTTGCTTGTCAAATCGCATTTAACGCAAATATCACATTGAAATCCGAATGTGATGTTTTCTACGCATTTGCTGCCGAAACGCGAATTCAACATATTTTACACACAGAGTTACATTTTCAGATGCATTTAGTGCAATGTACTGAAAATCGGGTGAAATGCAAGTTTCACATTAAAATATGAATGTTATGCTAGAAACCTGCGTATTTGCCGGTGAAATCGCTTTTAACCAAATATCACATTGAAATCCGAATGTGATGTTTTCTACACATTTGCTGCCGAAACGCGAATTCAACGTAAATATCACTCTTAATTCGATATTCCGATGCATTTTAGTGCAATATAACGAAAATCGTGTGAAACACACGTTTTACATTGAAAAGCGAATGTTATGCTGGAAACCTGTGTATTTGCTGCTTAACTCGCATTTGACACAAATTTCGCATTGAAATCAAGTTGTGATGTTAGAAATATCTGTGCATTTGCAGCCAAAACACGAATTCCACGTAAATATCACACTTAATTCGATATTCCGGTGCATTTTAGTGCAATATAACGAAAATCGTGTGAAACACACGTTTTACGTTGAAGTGTGAATATTATGCTAGAAACCTGTGTATTTGCTACTGAACTCGCATTTGACACAAATATCGCATTGAAATCATGTTGTGATGTTAGAAATATCTGTGCATTTGCTGCCAAAACACGAATTCAACGTAAATTTCACACTGAATTCGATATTCCGATGCATATTTGTACAATATAACGAAAATCGTGTGAATCGCACGTTTCACATTGAAGTGTGAATATTATGCTAGAAACCTGTGTATTTGCCGCTGAACTCGCATTTAACACAAATATCGCAATAAAATCATGTTGTGATGTTAGAAATATCTGTGCATTTGCTGCCAAAACACGAATTCAACGTAAATATCACACTTAATTCGATATTCCGATGCATATTTGTACAATATAACGAAAATCGTGTGAATCGCACGTTTCACATTGAAGTGTGAATATTATGCTAGAAACCTGTGTATTTGCTGCTGAACTCGCATTTAACACAAATATCGCAATAAAATCATGTTGTGATGTTAGAAATATCTGTGCATTTGCTGCCAAAACACGAATTTAACGTGAATATCACACTTATTTCGATATTCCGTTGCATTTTAGCGCAATATAACGAAAATCGTGTGAAACACACTTTTTACGTTGAAAAGTGAATGTTATGCTAGAAACCTGTGTATTTGCTGCTGAACTTGCATTTAACGCAAATATCGCATTGAAATCATGTTGTGATGTTAGAAATATCTGTGCATTTGCAGCCAAAACACGAATTCAACGTAAATATAAAACTGAATTCGATATTCCGATGCATATTTGTACAAAATAACGAAAATCGTGTGAATCGCACGTTTCACATTAAAGTGTAAATATTATGCTAGAAACCTGTGTATTTGCTACTGAACTCGCATTTGACATAAATATCGCATTGAAATCATGTTGTGATGTTAGAAATATCTGTGCATTTGCTGACAAAACACGAATTCAACGTAAATATCACACTGAATTCGATATTCCGATGCATTTTAGTGCAATACAACGAAAATCGTGTGAAACACACGTTTTAGGTTGAAAAGCGAATGTCATGCTAGAAACCTGTGTATTTGCTGCTGAACTCGCATTTAACGCAAATATCGCATTGAAATCATGTGATGTTAGAAATATCTATGCATTTGCAGCCAAAACACGAATTCCACGTAAATATCACACTTAATTTGATATTCCGATGCATTTTAGTGCAATATAACGAAAATCGTGTGAAACACACGTTTTACGTTGAAGTGTGAATATTATGCTAGAAACCTGTGTATTTGCTACTGAACTCGCATTTGACACAAATATCGCATTGAAATCATGTGATGTTAGAAATATCTGTGCATTTGCTGCCAAAACACGAATTTAACGTAAATTTCACACTGAATTCGATATTCCGATGCATATTTGTACAATATAACGAAAATCGTGTGAATCGCACGTTTCACATTGAAGTGTGAATATTATGCTAGAAACCTGTGTATTTGCTGCTGAACTCGCATTTAACACAAATATCGCAATGAAATCATGTTGTGATGTTAGAAATATCTGTGCATTTGCTGCCAAAACACGAATTCAACGTAAATATCACACCGAATTCGATATTCCGATGCATATTTGTACAATATAACGAAAATCGTGTGAATCGCACGTTTCACATTGAAATGTGATTATTATGCTAGAAACCTGTGTATTTGCTGCTAAACTCACTTTTAACACAAATATCGCATTGAAATCATGTTGTGTTGTTAGAAATATCTGTGCATTTGCTGCCAAAACACGAATTCAACGTAAATATAAAACTGAATTCGATATTCCGATGCATATTTGTACAAAATAACGAAAATCGTGTGAATCGCACGTTTCACATTAAAGTGTGAATATTATGCTAGAAACCTGTGTATTTGCTACTGAACTCGCATTTGACACAAATATCGCATTGAAATCATGTTGTGATGTTAGAAATATCTGTGCATTTGCTGCCAAAACACGAATTCAACGTAAATATCACACTGAATTCGATATTCCGATGCATTTTAGTGCAATACAACGAAAATCGTGTGAAACACACGTTTTAGGTTGAAAAGCGAATGTCATGCTAGAAACCTGTGTATTTGCTGCTGAACTCGCATTTAACGCAAATATCGCATTGAAATCATGTGATGTTAGAAATATCTATGCATTTGCAGCCAAAACACGAATTCCACGTAAATATCACACTTAATTTGATATTCCGATGCATTTTAGTGCAATATAACGAAAATCGTGTGAAACACACGTTTTACGTTGAAGTGTGAATATTATGCTAGAAACCTGTGTATTTGCTACTGAACTCGCATTTGACACAAATATCGCATTGAAATCATGTGATGTTAGAAATATCTGTGCATTTGCTGCCAAAACACGAATTTAACGTAAATTTCACACTGAATTCGATATTCCGATGCATATTTGTACAATATAACGAAAATCGTGTGAATCGCACGTTTCACATTGAAGTGTGAATATTATGCTAGAAACCTGTGTATTTGCTGCTGAACTCGCATTTAACACAAATATCGCAATGAAATCATGTTGTGATGTTAGAAATATCTGTGCATTTGCTGCCAAAACACGAATTCAACGTAAAAATCACACCGAATTCGATATTCCGATGCATATTTGTACAATATAACGAAAATCGTGTGAATCGCACGTTTCACATTGAAATGTGATTATTATGCTAGAAACCTGTGTATTTGCTGCTAAACTCACTTTTAACACAAATATCGCATTGAAATCATGTTGTGTTGTTAGAAATATCTGTGCATTTGCTGCCAAAACACGAACTCAAAGTAAATATCACACTGAATTCGATATTCCGATGCATTTTAGTGCAATAAAACGAAAATCTTGTGAAACACACGTTTTACGTTGAAAAGCGAATGTCATGCTAGAAACCTGTGTATTTGCTGCTGAACTCGCATTTAACACAAATATCGCATTGAAATCATGTTGTGATGTTAGAAATATCTGTGCTTTTGCTGCCAAAACACGAATTCAACGTATTTTACACACTGAATGAGATTTCAGATGAATTTTTGTGTAATGTACTGAAAATCGTGTGAAGCACAAGTTTTACATTAAAATATGAATGTTATGCTAGAAACCTGTGTATTTGCTTGTCAAATCGCATTTAACGCAAATATCACATTGAAATCCGAATGTGATGTTTTCTACGCATTTGCTGCCGAAACGCGAATTCAACATATTTTACACACAGAGTTACATTTTCAGATGCATTTAGTGCAATGTACTGAAAATCGGGTGAAATGCAAGTTTCACATTAAAATATGAATGTTATGCTAGAAACCTGCGTATTTGCCGGTGAAATCGCTTTTAACCAAATATCACATTGAAATCCGAATGTGATGTTTTCTACACATTTGCTGCCGAAACGCGAATTCAACGTAAATATCACTCTTAATTCGATATTCCGATGCATTTTAGTGCAATATAACGAAAATCGTGTGAAACACACGTTTTACATTGAAAAGCGAATGTTATGCTGGAAACCTGTGTATTTGCTGCTTAACTCGCATTTGACACAAATTTCGCATTGAAATCAAGTTGTGATGTTAGAAATATCTGTGCATTTGCAGCCAAAACACGAATTCCACGTAAATATCACACTTAATTCGATATTCCGGTGCATTTTAGTGCAATATAACGAAAATCGTGTGAAACACACGTTTTACGTTGAAGTGTGAATATTATGCTAGAAACCTGTGTATTTGCTACTGAACTCGCATTTGATACAAATATCGCATTGAAATCATGTTGTGATGTTAGAAATATCTGTGCATTTGCTGCCAAAACACGAATTCAACGTAAATTTCACACTGAATTCGATATTCCGATGCATATTTGTACAATATAACGAAAATCGTGTGAATCGCACGTTTCACATTGAAGTGTGAATATTATGCTAGAAACCTGTGTATTTGCTGCTGAACTCGCATTTAACACAAATATCGCAATAAAATCATGTTGTGATGTTAGAAATATCTGTGCATTTGCTGCCAAAACACGAATTCAACGTAAATATCACACTTAATTCGATATTCCGATGCATATTTGTACAATATAACGAAAATCGTGTGAATCGCACGTTTCACATTGAAGTGTGAATATTATGCTAGAAACCTGTGTATTTGCTGCTGAACTCGCATTTAACACAAATATCGCAATAAAATCATGTTGTGATGTTAGAAATATCTGTGCTTTTGCTGCCAAAACTCGAATTCAACGTATTTTACACACTGAATGAGATTTCAGATAAATTTTTGTGTAATGTACTGAAAATCGTGTGAAGCACAAGTTTTACATTAAAATATGAATGTTATGCTAGAAACCTGTGTATTTGCTGGTGAAATCGCATTTAACGCAAATATCACATTGAAATCCGAATGTAATGTTTTCTACGCATTTGCTGCCGAAACGCGAATTCAACATATTTTACACACAGAGTTACATTTTCAGATGCATTTAGTGCAATGTACTGAAAATCGGGTGAAATGCAAGTTTCACATTAAAATATGAATGTTATGCTAGAAACCTGTGTATTTGCTGCTGAAATCGCATTTAACGCAAATATCAGATTGAAATCCGAAAGTGGTGTTTTCTACTCATTTGCTGCCGAAACGCGAATTCAACATTTTTTACACACTGAATGAGATTTCAGATGAATTATTGTGTAATGTACTGAAAATCGTGTGAAACACAAGTTTTACATTAAAATATGAATGTTATGCTAGAAACCTGCGTATTTGCCGGTGAAATCGCTTTTAACCAAATATCACATTGAAATCCGAATGTGATGTTTTCTACACATTTGCTGTCGAAACGCGAATTCAACGTAAATATCACTCTTAATTCGATATTCCGATGCATTTTAGTGCAATATAACGAAAATCGTGTGAAACACACGTTTTACATTGAAAAGCGAATGTTATGCTGGAAACCTGTGTATTTGCTGCTTAACTCGCATTTGACACAAATTTCGCATTGAAATCAAGTTGTGATGTTAGAAATATCTGTGCATTTGCAGCCAAAACACGAATTCCACGTAAATATCACACTTAATTCGATATTCCGGTGCATTTTAGTGCAATATAACAAAAATCGTGTGAAACACACGTTTTACGTTGAAGTGTGAATATTATGCTAGAAACCTGTGTATTTTCTACTGAACTCGCATTTGACACAAATATCGCATTGAAATCATGTTGTGATGTTAGAAATATCTGTGCATTTGCTGCCAAAACACGAATTCAACGTAAATTTCACACTGAATTCGATATTCCGATGCATATTTGTACAATATAACGAAAATCGTGTGAATCGCACGTTTCACATTGAAGTGTGAATATTATGTTAGAAACCTGTGTATTTGCTGCTGAACTCGCATTTAACACAAATATCGCAATAAAATCATGTTGTGATGTTAGAAATATCTGTGCATTTGCTGCCAAAACACGAATTCAACGTAAATATCACACTTAATTCGATATTCCGATGCATATTTGTACAATATAACGAAAATCGTGTGAATCGCACGTTTCACATTGAAGTGTGAATATTATGGTAGAAACCTGTGTATTTGCTGCTGAACTCGCATTTAACACAAATATCGCAATAAAATCATGTTGTGATGTTAGAAATATCTGTGCATTTGCTGCCAAAACACGAATTTAACGTGAATATCACACTTATTTCGATATTCCGTTGCATTTTAGCGCAATATAACGAAAATCGTGTGAAACACACTTTTTACGTTGAAAAGTGAATGTTATGCTAGAAACCTGTGTATTTGCTGCTGAACTTGCATTTAACGCAAATATCGCATTGAAATCATGTTGTGATGTTAGAAATATCTGTGCATTTGCAGCCAAAACACGAATTCAACGTAAATATAAAACTGAATTCGATATTCCGATGCATATTTGTACAAAATAACGAAAATCGTGTGAATCGCACGTTTCACATTAAAGTGTGAATATTATGCTAGAAACCTGTGTATTTGCTACTGAACTCGCATTTGACACAAATATCGCATTGAAATCATGTTGTGATGTTAGAAATATCTGTGCATTTGCTGACAAAACACGAATTCAACGTAAATATCACACTGAATTCGATATTCCGATGCATTTTAGTGCAATACAACGAAAATCGTGTGAAACACACGTTTTAGGTTGAAAAGCGAATGTCATGCTAGAAACCTGTGTATTTGCTGCTGAACTCGCATTTAACGCAAATATCGCATTGAAATCATGTGATGTTAGAAATATCTATGCATTTGCAGCCAAAACACGAATTCCACGTAAATATCACACTTAATTTGATATTCCGATGCATTTTAGTGCAATATAACGAAAATCGTGTGAAACACACGTTTTACGTTGAAGTGTGAATATTATGCTAGAAACCTGTGTATTTGCTACTGAACTCGCATTTGACACAAATATCGCATTGAAATCATGTGATGTTAGAAATATCTGTGCATTTGCTGCCAAAACACGAATTTAACGTAAATTTCACACTGAATTCGATATTCCGATGCATATTTGTACAATATAACGAAAATCGTGTGAATCGCACGTTTCACATTGAAGTGTGAATATTATGCTAGAAACCTGTGTATTTGCTGCTGAACTCGCATTTAACACAAATATCGCAATGAAATCATGTTGTGATGTTAGAAATATCTGTGCATTTGCTGCCAAAACACGAATTCAACGTAAATATCACACCGAATTCGATATTCCGATGCATATTTGTACAATATAACGAAAATCGTGTGAATCGCACGTTTCACATTGAAATGTGATTATTATGCTAGAAACCTGTGTATTTGCTGCTAAACTCACTTTTAACACAAATATCGCATTGAAATCATGTTGTGTTGTTAGAAATATCTGTGCATTTGCTGCCAAAACACGAACTCAAAGTAAATATCACACTGAATTCGATATTCCGATGCATTTTAGTGCAATATAACGAAAATCTTGTGAAACACACGTTTTACGTTGAAAAGCGAATGTCATGCTAGAAACCTGTGTATTTGCTGCTGAACTCGCATTTAACACAAATATCGCATTGAAATCATGTTGTGATGTTAGAAATATCTGTGCTTTTGCTGCCAAAACACGAATTCAACGTATTTTACACACTGAATGAGATTTCAGATGAATTTTTGTGTAATGTACTGAAAATCGTGTGAAGCACAAGTTTTACATTAAAATATGAATGTTATGCTAGAAACCTGTGTATTTGCTTGTCAAATCGCATTTAACGCAAATATCACATTGAAATCCGAATGTGATGTTTTCTACGCATTTGCTGCCGAAACGCGAATTCAACATATTTTACACACTGAATGAGATTTCAGATGAATTATTGTGTAATGTACTGAAAATCGGGTGAAATGCAAGTTTCACATTAAAATATGAATGTTATGCTAGAAACCTGTGTATTTGCTGCTGAAATCGCATTTAACGCAAATATCAGATTGAAATCCGAAAGTGAAGTTTTCTACTCATTTGCTGCCGAAACGCGAATTCAACATTTTTTACACACTGAATGAGATTTCAGATGAATTATTGTGTAATGTACTGAAAATCGTGTGAAACACAAGTTTTACATTAAAATATGAGTGTTATGCTAGAAACCTGTGTATTTGCTGGTGAAATCGATTTTAACCAGATATCACATTGAAATCCGAATGTGATGTTTTCTACACATTTGCAGCCAAAACACGAATTCCACGTAAATATCACACTTAATTCGATATTCCGGTGCATTTTAGTGCAATATAACGAAAATCGTGTGAAACACACGTTTTACGTTGAAGTGTGAATATTATGCTAGAAACCTGTGTATTTGCTACTGAACTCGCATTTGACACAAATATCGCATTGAAATCATGTTGTGATGTTAGAAATATCTGTGCATTTGCTGCCAAAACACGAATTCAACGTAAATTTCACACTGAATTCGATATTCCGATGCATATTTGTACAATATAACGAAAATCGTGTGAATCGCACGTTTCACATTGAAGTGTGAATATTATGCTAGAAACCTGTGTATTTGCTGCTGAACTCGCATTTAACACAAATATCGCAATGAAATCATGTTGTGATGTTAGAAATATCTGTGCATTTGCTGCCAAAACACGAATTCAACGTAAATATCACACTGAATTCGATATTCCGATGCATTTTAGTGCAATACAACGAAAATCGTGTGAAACACACGTTTTACGTTGAAAAGCGAATGTCATGCAAGAAACCTGTGTATTTGCTGCTGAACTCGCATTTAACACAAATATCGCATTGAAATCATGTTGTGATGTTAGAAATATCTGTGCATTTGCAGCCAAAACACGAATTCAACGTAAATATCACACTGAATTCGATATTCCGATGCATATTTGTACAATATAACGAAAATCGTGTGAATCGCACGTTTCACATTGAAGTGTGAATATTATGCTAGAAACATGTGTACTTGCTGCTGAACTCGCATTTGACACAAATTTCGCATTGAAATCAAGTTGTAATGTTAGAAATATCTGTGCATTTGCTGCCAAAACACGAATTCAACGTAAATATCACACTTAATTCGATATTCCGATGCATTTTAGTGCAATATAACGAAAATCGTGTGAAACACACGTTTTACGTTGAAAAGTGAATGTTATGCTAGAAACCTGTGTATTTGCTGCTGACCTCGCATTTAACACAAATATCGCATTGAAATCATGTTGTGATGGTAGAAATATCTGTGCATTTGCTGCCAAAACACGAATTCAACGTAAATATCACACTTAATTCGATAATCCGATGCATTTCAGTGCAATATAACAAAAATCGTGTGAAACACACGTTTTACGTTGAAAAGCGGATGTTATGCTTGAAACCTGTGTATTTGTTGCTGAACTCGCATTTGACACAAATATCACATTGAAATCAAGTTGTGATGTGAGAAATATCTCTGCGTTTGCTGCCAAAATAAGAATTTAACGTAAATATCACACTTAATTCGATATTCCGATGCATTTTAGTGCAATATAACGAAAATCGTGTGAAACACACGTTTTACGTTGAAAAGCGAATGTCATGCTAGAAACCTGTGTATTTGCTGCTGAACTCGCATTTAACACAAATATCGCATTGAAATCAGTTGTGATGTTAGAAATATCTGTGCATTTGCAGCCAAAACACGAATTCAACGTAAATATCACACTGAATTCGATATTCCGATGAATATTTGAACAATATAACGAAAATCGTGTGAATCGCACGTTTCACATTGAAGTGTGAATATTATGCTAGAAACCTGTGTATTTGCTACTGAACTCGCATTTGACACAAATATCGCATTGAAATCATGTTGTGATGTTAGAAATATCTGTGCATTGCTGCCAAAACACGAATTCAACGTAACTATCACACTTAATTTGATATTCCGATGCATTTTAGTGCAATATAACGAAAATCGTGTGAAACACACGTTTTACGTTGAAAAGTGAATGTTATGCTAGAAACCTGTGTATTTGCTGCTGAACTCGCATTTAACACAAATATCGCATTGAAATCATGTTGTGATGTTAGAAATATCTCTGCATTTGCTGGCAAAACACGAATTCAACGTAAATATCACCCTTAATTCGATATTCCGATGCATTTTAGTGCAATATAACGAAAATCGTGTGAAACACACGTTTTACGTTGAAAAGCGAATGTTATGCTGGAAACCTGTGTATTTGTTGCTGAACTCGCATTTGACACAAATATCGCATTGAAAACAAGTTGTGATATTAGAAATATCTGGCAATTTGCAGCCAAAACACGAATTCAACGTAAATATCACACCGAATTCGATATTCCGATGCATATTTGTACACTATAACGAAAATCGTGTGAATCGCACGTTTCACATTGAAGTGTGAATATTATGCTAGAAACCTGTGTATTTGCTGCTGAACTCACTTTTAATATCGCATTGAAATCATGTGATGTTAGAAATATCTGTGCATTTGCAGCCAAAACACGAATTCAACGTAAATATCACACTTAATTCGATATTCCAATGCATTTTAGTGCAATATAGCGAAAATCGTGTGAAACACACGTTTTACGTTGAAAAGCGAACGTCATGCTAGAAACCTGTGTATTTGCTGCTGAGCTCGCATTTAACACAAATATCGCATTGAAATCATGTTGTGATGTTAGAAATATCTGTGCATTTGCTGGCAAAACACAAATTCAACGTAAATATAACACTTAATTCGATAATCCGATGCATTTTAGTGCAATATAACAAAAATCGTGTGAACCACACGTTTTACGTTGAAAAGCGAATGTTATGCTTGAAACCTGTGTATTTGCTGCTGTACTCGCATTTGACACAAATATCACATTGAAATCAAGTTGTGATGTGAGATATATCTCTGCGTTTGCTGCCAAAACACGAATTCAACGTAAATATCACCCTTAATTCGATATTCCGATGCATTTTATTGCAATATAACGAAAATCGTGTGAAACACACGTTTTACGTTGAAAAGCGAATGTTATGCTGGAAACCTGTGTATTTGCTACTGAACTCGCATTTGACACAAATATCGCATTGAAATCATGTTGTGATGTTAGAAATATCTGTGCATTTGCTGCCAAAACACGAATTCAACGTAAATTTCACACTGAATTCGATATTCCGATGCATATTTGTACAATATAACGAAAATCGTGTGAATCGCACGTTTCACATTGAAGTGTGAATATTATGCTAGAAACCTGTGTATTTGCTGCTGAACTCGCATTTAACACAAATATCGCAATAAAATCATGTTGTGATGTTAGAAATATCTGTGCATTTGCTGCCAAAACACGAATTCAACGTAAATATCACACTTAATTCGATATTCCGATGCATATTTGTACAATATAACGAAAATCGTGTGAATCGCACGTTTCACATTAAAGTGTGAATATTATGCTAGAAACCTGTGTATTTGCTGCTGAACTCGCATTTAACACAAATATCGCAATAAAATCATGTTGTGATGTTAGAAATATCTGTGCATTTGCTGCCAAAACACGAATTTAACGTGAATATCACACTTATTTCGATATTCCGTTGCATTTTAGCGCAATATAACGAAAATCGTGTGAAACACACTTTTTACGTTGAAAAGTGAATGTTATGCTAGAAACCTGTGTATTTGCTGCTGAACTTGCATTTAACGCAAATATCGCATTGAAATCATGTTGTGATGTTAGAAATATCTGTGCATTTGCGGCCAAAACACGAATTCAACGTAAATATAAAACTGAATTCGATATTCCGATGCATATTTGTACAAAATAACGAAAATCGTGTGAATCGCACGTTTCACATTAAAGTGTGAATATTATGCTAGAAACCTGTGTATTTGCTACTGAACTCGCATTTGACACAAATATCGCATTGAAATCATGTTGTGATGTTAGAAATATCTGTGCATTTGCTGACAAAACACGAATTCAACGTAAATATCACACTGAATTCGATATTCCGATGCATTTTAGTGCAATACAACGAAAATCGTGTGAAACACACGTTTTAGGTTGAAAAGCGAATGTCATGCTAGAAACCTGTGTATTTGCTGCTGAACTCGCATTTAACGCAAATATCGCATTGAAATCATGTGATGTTAGAAATATCTATGCATTTGCAGCCAAAACACGAATTCCACGTAAATATCACACTTAATTTGATATTCCGATGCATTTTAGTGCAATATATTGCTAGAAACCTGTGTATTTGCTGCTGAACTCGCATTTAACACAAATATCGCAATGAAATCATGTTGTGATGTTAGAAATATCTGTGCATTTGCTGCCAAAACACGAATTCAACGTAAATATCACACCGAATTCGATATTCCGATGCATATTTGTACAATATAACGAAAATCGTGTGAATCGCACGTTTCACATTGAAATGTGATTATTATGCTAGAAACCTGTGTATTTGCTGCTAAACTCACTTTTAACACAAATATCGCATTGAAATCATGTTGTGTTGTTAGAAATATCTGTGCATTTGCTGCCAAAACACGAACTCAAAGTAAATATCACACTGAATTCGATATTCCGATGCATTTTAGTGCAATAAAACGAAAATCTTGTGAAACACACGTTTTACGTTGAAAAGCGAATGTCATGCTAGAAACCTGTGTATTTGCTGCTGAACTCGCATTTAACACAAATATCGCATTGAAATCATGTTGTGATGTTAGAAATATCTGTGCTTTTGCTGCCAAAACACGAATTCAACGTATTTTACACACTGAATGAGATTTCAGATGAATTTTTGTGTAATGTACTGAAAATCGTGTGAAGCACAAGTTTTACATTAAAATATGAATGTTATGCTAGAAACCTGTGTATTTGCTTGTCAAATCGCATTTAACGCAAATATCACATTGAAATCCGAATGTGATGTTTTCTACGCATTTGCTGCCGAAACGCGAATTCAACATATTTTACACACAGAGTTACATTTTCAGATGCATTTAGTGCAATGTACTGAAAATCGGGTGAAATGCAAGTTTCACATTAAAATATGAATGTTATGCTAGAAACCTGTGTATTTGCTGCTGAAATCGCATTTAACGCAAATATCAGATTGAAATCCGAAAGTGAAGTTTTCTACTCATTTGCTGCCGAAACGCGAATTCAACATTTTTTACACACTGAATGAGATTTCAGATGAATTATTGTGTAATGTACTGAAAATCGTGTGAAACACAAGTTTTACATTAAAATATGAGTGTTATGCTAGAAACCTGTGTATTTGCTGGTGAAATCGATTTTAACCAAATATCACATTGAAATCCGAATGTGATGTTTTCTACACATTTGCAGCCAAAACACGAATTCCACGTAAATATCACACTTAATTCGATATTCCGGTGCATTTTAGTGCAATATAACGAAAATCGTGTGAAACACACGTTTTACGTTGAAGTGTGAATATTATGCTAGAAACCTGTGTATTTGCTACTGAACTCGCATTTGACACAAATATCGCATTGAAATCATGTTGTGATGTTAGAAATATCTGTGCATTTGCTGCCAAAACACGAATTCAACGTAAATTTCACACTGAATTCGATATTCCGATGTATATTTGTACAATATAACGAAAATCGTGTGAATCGCACGTTTCACATTGAAGTGTGAATATTATGCTAGAAACCTGTGTATTTGCTGCTGAACTCGCATTTAACACAAATATCGCAATGAAATCATGTTGTGATGTTAGAAATATCTGTGCATTTGCTGCCAAAACACGAATTCAACGTAAATATCACACTGAATTCGATATTCCGATGCATTTTAGTGCAATACAACGAAAATCGTGTGAAACACACGTTTTACGTTGAAAAGCGAATGTCATGCAAGAAACCTGTGTATTTGCTGCTGAACTCGCATTTAACACAAATATCGCATTGAAATCATGTTGTGATGTTAGAAATATCTGTGCATTTGCAGCCAAAACACGAATTCAACGTAAATATCACACTGAATTCGATATTCCGATGCATATTTGTACAATATAACGAAAATCGTGTGAATCGCACGTTTCACATTGAAGTGTGAATATTATGCTAGAAACATGTGTATTTGCTGCTGAACTCGCATTTGACACAAATTTCGCATTGAAATCAAGTTGTAATGTTAGAAATATCTGTGCATTTGCTGCCAAAACACGAATTCAACGTAAATATCACACTTAATTCGATATTCCGATGCATTTTAGTGCAATATAACAAAAATCGTGTGAAACACACGTTTTACGTTGAAAAGCGGATGTTATGCTTGAAACCTGTGTATTTGTTGCTGAACTCGCATTTGACACAAATATCACATTGAAATCAAGTTGTGATGTGAGAAATATCTCTGCGTTTGCTGCCAAAATAAGAATTTAACGTAAATATCACACTTAATTCGATATTCCGATGCATTTTAGTGCAATATAACGAAAATCGTGTGAAACACACGTTTTACGTTGAAAAGCGAATGTCATGCTAGAAACCTGTGTATTTGCTGCTGAACTCGCATTTAACACAAATATCGCATTGAAATCATGTTGTGATGTTAGAAATATCTGTGCATTTGCAGCCAAAACACGAATTCAACGTAAATATCACACTGAATTCGATATTCCGATGAATATTTGAACAATATAACGAAAATCGTGTGAATCGCACGTTTCACATTGAAGTGTGAATATTATGCTAGAAACCTGTGTATTTGCTACTGAACTCGCATTTGACACAAATATCGCATTGAAATCATGTTGTGATGTTAGAAATATCTGTGCATTGCTGCCAAAACACGAATTCAACGTAACTATCACACTTAATTTGATATTCCGATGCATTTTAGTGCAATATAACGAAAATCGTGTGAAACACACGTTTTACGTTGAAAAGTGAATGTTATGCTAGAAACCTGTGTATTTGCTGCTGAACTCGCATTTAACACAAATATCGCATTGAAATCATGTTGTGATGTTAGAAATATCTCTGCATTTGCTGGCAAAACACGAATTCAACGTAAATATCACCCTTAATTCGATATTCCGATGCATTTTAGTGCAATATAACGAAAATCGTGTGAAACACACGTTTTACGTTGAAAAGCGAATGTTATGCTGGAAACCTGTGTATTTGTTGCTAAACTCGCATTTGACACAAATATCGCATTGAAAACAAGTTGTGATATTAGAAATATCTGGCAATTTGCAGCCAAAACACGAATTCAACGTAAATATCACACCGAATTCGATATTCCGATGCATATTTGTACACTATAACGAAAATCGTGTGAATCGCACGTTTCACATTGAAGTGTGAATATTATGCTAGAAACCTGTGTATTTGCTGCTGAACTCACTTTTAATATCGCATTGAAATCATGTGATGTTAGAAATATCTGTGCATTTGCAGCCAAAACACGAATTCAACGTAAATATCACACTTAATTCGATATTCCGATGTATATTTGTACAATATAACGAAAATCGTGTGAAACACACGTTTTACGTTGAAAAGCGAACGTCATGCTAGAAACCTGTGTATTTGCTGCTGAGCTCGCATTTAACACAAATATCGCATTGAAATCATGTTGTGATGTTAGAAATATCTGTGCATTTGCTGGCAAAACACAAATTCAACGTAAATATAACACTTAATTCGATAATCCGATGCATTTTAGTGCAATATAACAAAAATCGTGTGAACCACACGTTTTACGTTGAAAAGCGAATGTTATGCTTGAAACCTGTGTATTTGCTGCTGTACTCGCATTTGACACAAATATCACATTGAAATCAAGTTGTGATGTGAGATATATCTCTGCGTTTGCTGCCAAAACACGAATTCAACGTAAATATCACCCTTAATTCGATATTCCGATGCATTTTATTGCAATATAACGAAAATCGTGTGAAACACACGTTTTACGTTGAAAAGCGAATGTTATGCTGGAAACCTGTGTATTTGTTGCTGAACTCGCATTTGACACAAATATCGCATTGAAATCATGTTGTGATGTTAGAAATATCTGTGCATTTGCAGCCAAAACACGAATTCAACGTAAATATCACACCGAATTCGATATTCCGATGCATATTTGTACAATATAACGAAAATCGTGTGAATCGCACGTTTCACATTGAAATGTGAATATTATGCTAGAAACCTGTGTATTTGCTGCTGAACTCGCATTTAACACAAATATCGCATTGAAATCATGTTGTGATGTTAGAAATATCTGTGCTTTTGCTGCCAAAACACGAATTCAACGTATTTTACACACTGAATGAGATTTCAGATGAATTTTTGTGTAATGTACTGAAAATCGTGTGAAGCACAAGTTTTACATTAAAATATGAATGTTATGCTAGAAACCTGTGTATTTGCTGGTGAAATCGCATTTAACGCAAATATCACATTGAAATCCGAATGTAATGTTTTCTACGCATTTGCTGCCGAAACGCGAATTCAACATATTTTACACACAGAGTTACATTTTCAGATGCATTTAGTGCAATGTACTGAAAATCGGGTGAAATGCAAGTTTCACATTAAAATATGAATGTTATGCTAGAAACCTGCGTATTTGCCGGTGAAATCGCTTTTAACCAAATATCACATTGAAATCCGAATGTGATGTTTTCTACACATTTGCTGCCGAAACGCGAATTCAACGTAAATATCACTCTTAATTCGATATTCCGATGCATTTTAGTGCAATATAACGAAAATCGTGTGAAACACACGTTTTACATTGAAAAGCGAATGTTATGCTGGAAACCTGTGTATTTGCTGCTTAACTCGCATTTGACACAAATTTCGCATTGAAATCAAGTTGTGATGTTAGAAATATCTGTGCATTTGCAGCCAAAACACGAATTCCACGTAAATATCACACTTAATTCGATATTCCGGTGCATTTTAGTGCAATATAACGAAAATCGTGTGAAACACACGTTTTACGTTGAAGTGTGAATATTATGCTAGAAACCTGTGTATTTGCTACTGAACTCGCATTTGACACAAATATCGCATTGAAATCATGTTGTGATGTTAGAAATATCTGTGCATTTGCTGCCAAAACACGAATTCAACGTAAATTTCACACTGAATTCGATATTCCGATGCATATTTGTACAATATAACGAAAATCGTGTGAATCGCACGTTTCACATTGAAGTGTGAATATTATGCTAGAAACCTGTGTATTTGCTGCTGAACTCGCATTTAACACAAATATCGCAATAAAATCATGTTGTGATGTTAGAAATATCTGTGCATTTGCTGCCAAAACACGAATTTAACGTGAATATCACACTTATTTCGATATTCCGTTGCATTTTAGCGCAATATAACGAAAATCGTGTGAAACACACTTTTTACGTTGAAAAGTGAATGTTATGCTAGAAACCTGTGTATTTGCTGCTGAACTTGCATTTAACGCAAATATCGCATTGAAATCATGTTGTGATGTTAGAAATATCTGTGCATTTGCAGCCAAAACACGAATTCAACGTAAATATAAAACTGAATTCGATATTCCGATGCATATTTGTACAAAATAACGAAAATCGTGTGAATCGCACGTTTCACATTAAAGTGTGAATATTATGCTAGAAACCTGTGTATTTGCTACTGAACTCGCATTTGACACAAATATCGCATTGAAATCATGTTGTGATGTTAGAAATATCTGTGCATTTGCTGACAAAACACGAATTCAACGTAAATATCACACTGAATTCGATATTCCGATGCATTTTAGTGCAATACAACGAAAATCGTGTGAAACACACGTTTTAGGTTGAAAAGCGAATGTCATGCTAGAAACCTGTGTATTTGCTGCTGAACTCGCATTTAACGCAAATATCGCATTGAAATCATGTGATGTTAGAAATATCTATGCATTTGCAGCCAAAACACGAATTCCACGTAAATATCACACTTAATTTGATATTCCGATGCATTTTAGTGCAATATAACGAAAATCGTGTGAAACACACGTTTTACGTTGAATTGTGAATATTATGCTAGAAACCTGTGTATTTGCTACTGAACTCGCATTTGACACAAATATCGCATTGAAATCATGTGATGTTAGAAATATCTGTGCATTTGCTGCCAAAACACGAATTTAACGTAAATTTCACACTGAATTCGATATTCCGATGCATATTTGTACAATATAACGAAAATCGTGTGAATCGCACGTTTCACATTGAAGTGTGAATATTATGCTAGAAACCTGTGTATTTGCTGCTGAACTCGCATTTAACACAAATATCGCAATGAAATCATGTTGTGATGTTAGAAATATCTGTGCATTTGCTGCCAAAACACGAATTCAACGTAAAAATCACACCGAATTCGATATTCCGATGCATATTTGTACAATATAACGAAAATCGTGTGAATCGCACGTTTCACATTGAAATGTGATTATTATGCTAGAAACCTGTGTATTTGCTGCTAAACTCACTTTTAACACAAATATCGCATTGAAATCATGTTGTGTTGTTAGAAATATCTGTGCATTTGCTGCCAAAACACGAATTCAACGTAAATATAAAACTGAATTCGATATTCCGATGCATATTTGTACAAAATAACGAAAATCGTGTGAATCGCACGTTTCACATTAAAGTGTGAATATTATGCTAGAAACCTGTGTATTTGCTACTGAACTCGCATTTGACACAAATATCGCATTGAAATCATGTTGTGATGTTAGAAATATCTGTGCATTTGCTGCCAAAACACGAATTCAACGTAAATATCACACTGAATTCGATATTCCGATGCATTTTAGTGCAATACAACGAAAATCGTGTGAAACACACGTTTTAGGTTGAAAAGCGAATGTCATGCTAGAAACCTGTGTATTTGCTGCTGAACTCGCATTTAACGCAAATATCGCATTGAAATCATGTGATGTTAGAAATATCTATGCATTTGCAGCCAAAACACGAATTCCACGTAAATATCACACTTAATTTGATATTCCGATGCATTTTAGTGCAATATAACGAAAATCGTGTGAAACACACGTTTTACGTTGAAGTGTGAATATTATGCTAGAAACCTGTGTATTTGCTACTGAACTCGCATTTGACACAAATATCGCATTGAAATCATGTGATGTTAGAAATATCTGTGCATTTGCTGCCAAAACACGAATTTAACGTAAATTTCACACTGAATTCGATATTCCGATGCATATTTGTACAATATAACGAAAATCGTGTGAATCGCACGTTTCACATTGAAGTGTGAATATTATGCTAGAAACCTGTGTATTTGCTGCTGAACTCGCATTTAACACAAATATCGCAATGAAATCATGTTGTGATGTTAGAAATATCTGTGCATTTGCTGCCAAAACACGAATTCAACGTAAATATCACACCGAATTCGATATTCCGATGCATATTTGTACAATATAACGAAAATCGTGTGAATCGCACGTTTCACATTGAAATGTGATTATTATGCTAGAAACCTGTGTATTTGCTGCTAAACTCACTTTTAACACAAATATCGCATTGAAATCATGTTGTGTTGTTAGAAATATCTGTGCATTTGCTGCCAAAACACGAACTCAAAGTAAATATCACACTGAATTCGATATTCCGATGCATTTTAGTGCAATAAAACGAAAATCTTGTGAAACACACGTTTTACGTTGAAAAGCGAATGTCATGCTAGAAACCTGTGTATTTGCTGCTGAACTCGCATTTAACACAAATATCGCATTGAAATCATGTTGTGATGTTAGAAATATCTGTGCTTTTGCTGCCAAAACACGAATTCAACGTATTTTACACACTGAATGAGATTTCAGATGAATTTTTGTGTAATGTACTGAAAATCGTGTGAAGCACAAGTTTTACATTAAAATATGAATGTTATGCTAGAAACCTGTGTATTTGCTTGTCAAATCGCATTTAACGCAAATATCACATTGAAATCCGAATGTGATGTTTTCTACGCATTTGCTGCCGAAACGCGAATTCAACATATTTTACACACAGAGTTACATTTTCAGATGCATTTAGTGCAATGTACTGAAAATCGGGTGAAATGCAAGTTTCACATTAAAATATGAATGTTATGCTAGAAACCTGCGTATTTGCCGGTGAAATCGCTTTTAACCAAATATCACATTGAAATCCGAATGTGATGTTTTCTACACATTTGCTGCCGAAACGCGAATTCAACGTAAATATCACTCTTAATTCGATATTCCGATGCATTTTAGTGCAATATAACGAAAATCGTGTGAAACACACGTTTTACATTGAAAAGCGAATGTTATGCTGGAAACCTGTGTATTTGCTGCTTAACTCGCATTTGACACAAATTTCGCATTGAAATCAAGTTGTGATGTTAGAAATATCTGTGCATTTGCAGCCAAAACACGAATTCCACGTAAATATCACACTTAATTCGATATTCCGGTGCATTTTAGTGCAATATAACGAAAATCGTGTGAAACACACGTTTTACGTTGAAGTGTGAATATTATGCTAGAAACCTGTGTATTTGCTACTGAACTCGCATTTGACACAAATATCGCATTGAAATCATGTTGTGATGTTAGAAATATCTGTGCATTTGCTGCCAAAACACGAATTCAACGTAAATTTCACACTGAATTCGATATTCCGATGCATATTTGTACAATATAACGAAAATCGTGTGAATCGCACGTTTCACATTGAAGTGTGAATATTATGCTAGAAACCTGTGTATTTGCCGCTGAACTCGCATTTAACACAAATATCGCAATAAAATCATGTTGTGATGTTAGAAATATCTGTGCATTTGCTGCCAAAACACGAATTCAACGTAAATATCACACTTAATTCGATATTCCGATGCATATTTGTACAATATAACGAAAATCGTGTGAATCGCACGTTTCACATTGAAGTGTGAATATTATGCTAGAAACCTGTGTATTTGCTGCTGAACTCGCATTTAACACAAATATCGCAATAAAATCATGTTGTGATGTTAGAAATATCTGTGCATTTGCTGCCAAAACACGAATTTAACGTGATTATCACACTTATTTCGATATTCCGTTGCATTTTAGCGCAATATAACGAAAATCGTGTGAAACACACTTTTTACGTTGAAAAGTGAATGTTATGCTAGAAACCTGTGTATTTGCTGCTGAACTTGCATTTAACGCAAATATCGCATTGAAATCATGTTGTGATGTTAGAAATATCTGTGCATTTGCAGCCAAAACACGAATTCAACGTAAATATAAAACTGAATTCGATATTCCGATGCATATTTGTACAAAATAACGAAAATCGTGTGAATCGCACGTTTCACATTAAAGTGTGAATATTATGCTAGAAACCTGTGTATTTGCTACTGAACTCGCATTTGACACAAATATCGCATTGAAATCATGTTGTGATGTTAGAAATATCTGTGCATTTGCTGACAAAACACGAATTCAACGTAAATATCACACTGAATTCGATATTCCGATGCATTTTAGTGCAATACAACGAAAATCGTGTGAAACACACGTTTTAGGTTGAAAAGCGAATGTCATGCTAGAAACCTGTGTATTTGCT
The DNA here is from genome assembly GCA_963422195.1 of Carabus problematicus. Lineage (NCBI taxonomy): Eukaryota > Metazoa > Arthropoda > Insecta > Coleoptera > Carabidae > Carabus > Carabus problematicus. The sequence continues at coordinate 17,088,005 of OY728577.1, forward strand.
GCTGAACTCGCATTTAACGCAAATATCGCATTGAAATCATGTGATGTTAGAAATATCTATGCATTTGCAGCCAAAACACGAATTCCACGTAAATATCACACTTAATTTGATATTCCGATGCATTTTAGTGCAATATAACGAAAATCGTGTGAAACACACGTTTTACGTTGAAGTGTGAATATTATGCTAGAAACCTGTGTATTTGCTACTGAACTCGCATTTGACACAAATATCGCATTGAAATCATGTGATGTTAGAAATATCTGTGCATTTGCTGCCAAAACACGAATTTAACGTAAATTTCACACTGAATTCGATATTCCGATGCATATTTGTACAATATAACGAAAATCGTGTGAATCGCACGTTTCACATTGAAGTGTGAATATTATGCTAGAAACCTGTGTATTTGCTGCTGAACTCGCATTTAACACAAATATCGCAATGAAATCATGTTGTGATGTTAGAAATATCTGTGCATTTGCTGCCAAAACACGAATTCAACGTAAATATCACACCGAATTCGATATTCCGATGCATATTTGTACAATATAACGAAAATCGTGTGAATCGCACGTTTCACATTGAAATGTGATTATTATGCTAGAAACCTGTGTATTTGCTGCTAAACTCACTTTTAACACAAATATCGCATTGAAATCATGTTGTGTTGTTAGAAATATCTGTGCATTTGCTGCCAAAACACGAATTCAACGTAAATATAAAACTGAATTCGATATTCCGATGCATATTTGTACAAAATAACGAAAATCGTGTGAATCGCACGTTTCACATTAAAGTGTGAATATTATGCTAGAAACCTGTGTATTTGCTACTGAACTCGCATTTGACACAAATATCGCATTGAAATCATGTTGTGATGTTAGAAATATCTGTGCATTTGCTGCCAAAACACGAATTCAACGTAAATATCACACTGAATTCGATATTCCGATGCATTTTAGTGCAATACAACGAAAATCGTGTGAAACACACGTTTTAGGTTGAAAAGCGAATGTCATGCTAGAAACCTGTGTATTTGCTGCTGAACTCGCATTTAACGCAAATATCGCATTGAAATCATGTGATGTTAGAAATATCTATGCATTTGCAGCCAAAACACGAATTCCACGTAAATATCACACTTAATTTGATATTCCGATGCATTTTAGTGCAAAATAACGAAAATCGTGTGAAACACACGTTTTACGTTGAAGTGTGAATATTATGCTAGAAACCTGTGTATTTGCTACTGAACTCGCATTTGACACAAATATCGCATTGAAATCATGTGATGTTAGAAATATCTGTGCATTTGCTGCCAAAACACGAATTTAACGTAAATTTCACACTGAATTCGATATTCCGATGCATATTTGTACAATATAACGAAAATCGTGTGAATCGCACGTTTCACATTGAAGTGTGAATATTATGCTAGAAACCTGTGTATTTGCTGCTGAACTCGCATTTAACACAAATATCGCAATGAAATCATGTTGTGATGTTAGAAATATCTGTGCATTTGCTGCCAAAACACGAATTCAACGTAAATATCACACCGAATTCGATATTCCGATGCATATTTGTACAATATAACGAAAATCGTGTGAATCGCACGTTTCACATTGAAATGTGATTATTATGCTAGAAACCTGTGTATTTGCTGCTAAACTCACTTTTAACACAAATATCGCATTGAAATCATGTTGTGTTGTTAGAAATATCTGTGCATTTGCTGCCAAAACACGAACTCAAAGTAAATATCACACTGAATTCGATATTCCGATGCATTTTAGTGCAATAAAACGAAAATCTTGTGAAACACACGTTTTACGTTGAAAAGCGAATGTCATGCTAGAAACCTGTGTATTTGCTGCTGAACTCGCATTTAACACAAATATCGCATTGAAATCATGTTGTGATGTTAGAAATATCTGTGCTTTTGCTGCCAAAACACGAATTCAACGTATTTTACACACTGAATGAGATTTCAGATGAATTTTTGTGTAATGTACTGAAAATCGTGTGAAGCACAAGTTTTACATTAAAATATGAATGTTATGCTAGAAACCTGTGTATTTGCTTGTCAAATCGCATTTAACGCAAATATCACATTGAAATCCGAATGTGATGTTTTCTACGCATTTGCTGCCGAAACGCGAATTCAACATATTTTACACACAGAGTTACATTTTCAGATGCATTTAGTGCAATGTACTGAAAATCGGGTGAAATGCAAGTTTCACATTAAAATATGAATGTTATGCTAGAAACCTGCGTATTTGCCGGTGAAATCGCTTTTAACCAAATATCACATTGAAATCCGAATGTGATGTTTTCTACACATTTGCTGCCGAAACGCGAATTCAACGTAAATATCACTCTTAATTCGATATTCCGATGCATTTTAGTGCAATATAACGAAAATCGTGTGAAACACACGTTTTACATTGAAAAGCGAATGTTATGCTGGAAACCTGTGTATTTGCTGCTTAACTCGCATTTGACACAAATTTCGCATTGAAATCAAGTTGTGATGTTAGAAATATCTGTGCATTTGCAGCCAAAACACGAATTCCACGTAAATATCACACTTAATTCGATATTCCGGTGCATTTTAGTGCAATATAACGAAAATCGTGTGAAACACACGTTTTACGTTGAAGTGTGAATATTATGCTAGAAACCTGTGTATTTGCTACTGAACTCGCATTTGACACAAATATCGCATTGAAATCATGTTGTGATGTTAGAAATATCTGTGCATTTGCTGCCAAAACACGAATTCAACGTAAATTTCACACTGAATTCGATATTCCGATGCATATTTGTACAATATAACGAAAATCGTGTGAATCGCACGTTTCACATTGAAGTGTGAATATTATGCTAGAAACCTGTGTATTTGCCGCTGAACTCGCATTTAACACAAATATCGCAATAAAATCATGTTGTGATGTTAGAAATATCTGTGCATTTGCTGCCAAAACACGAATTCAACGTAAATATCACACTTAATTCGATATTCCGATGCATATTTGTACAATATAACGAAAATCGTGTGAATCGCACGTTTCACATTGAAGTGTGAATATTATGCTAGAAACCTGTGTATTTGCTGCTGAACTCGCATTTAACACAAATATCGCAATAAAATAATGTTGTGATGTTAGAAATATCTGTGCTTTTGCTGCCAAAACTCGAATTCAACGTATTTTACACACTGAATGAGATTTCAGATAAATTTTTGTGTAATGTACTGAAAATCGTGTGAAGCACAAGTTTTACATTAAAATATGAATGTTATGCTAGAAACCTGTGTATTTGCTGGTGAAATCGCATTTAACGCAAATATCACATTGAAATCCGAATGTAATGTTTTCTACGCATTTGCTGCCGAAACGCGAATTCAACATATTTTACACACAGAGTTACATTTTCAGATGCATTTAGTGCAATGTACTGAAAATCGGGTGAAATGCAAGTTTCACATTAAAATATGAATGTTATGCTAGAAACCTGTGTATTTGCTGCTGAAATCGCATTTAACGCAAATATCAGATTGAAATCCGAAAGTGATGTTTTCTACTCATTTGCTGCCGAAACGCGAATTCAACATTTTTTACACACTGAATGAGATTTCAGATGAATTATTGTGTAATGTACTGAAAATCGTGTGAAACACAAGTTTTACATTAAAATATGAATGTTATGCTAGAAACCTGCGTATTTGCCGGTGAAATCGCTTTTAACCAAATATCACATTGAAATCCGAATGTGATGTTTTCTACACATTTGCTGCCGAAACGCGAATTCAACGTAAATATCACTCTTAATTCGATATTCCGATGCATTTTAGTGCAATATAACGAAAATCGTGTGAAACACACGTTTTACATTGAAAAGCGAATGTTATGCTGGAAACCTGTGTATTTGCTGCTTAACTCGCATTTGACACAAATTTCGCATTGAAATCAAGTTGTGATGTTAGAAATATCTGTGCATTTGCAGCCAAAACACGAATTCCACGTAAATATCACACTTAATTCGATATTCCGGTGCATTTTAGTGCAATATAACAAAAATCGTGTGAAACACACGTTTTACGTTGAAGTGTGAATATTATGCTAGAAACCTGTGTATTTGCTACTGAACTCGCATTTGACACAAATATCGCATTGAAATCATGTTGTGATGTTAGAAATATCTGTGCATTTGCTGCCAAAACACGAATTCAACGTAAATATCACACTGAATTCGATATTCCGATGCATTTTAGTGCAATACAACGAAAATCGTGTGAAACACACGTTTTAGGTTGAAAAGCGAATGTCATGCTAGAAACCTGTGTATTTGCTGCTGAACTCGCATTTAACGCAAATATCGCATTGAAATCATGTGATGTTAGAAATATCTATGCATTTGCAGCCAAAACACGAATTCCACGTAAATATCACACTTAATTTGATATTCCGATGCATTTTAGTGCAATATAACGAAAATCGTGTGAAACACACGTTTTACGTTGAAGTGTGAATATTATGCTAGAAACCTGTGTATTTGCTACTGAACTCGCATTTGACACAAATATCGCATTGAAATCATGTGATGTTAGAAATATCTGTGCATTTGCTGCCAAAACACGAATTTAACGTAAATTTCACACTGAATTCGATATTCCGATGCATATTTGTACAATATAACGAAAATCGTGTGAATCGCACGTTTCACATTGAAGTGTGAATATTATGCTAGAAACCTGTGTATTTGCTGCTGAACTCGCATTTAACACAAATATCGCAATGAAATCATGTTGTGATGTTAGAAATATCTGTGCATTTGCTGCCAAAACACGAATTCAACGTAAATATCACACCGAATTCGATATTCCGATGCATATTTGTACAATATAACGAAAATCGTGTGAATCGCACGTTTCACTTTGAAATGTGATTATTATGCTAGAAACCTGTGTATTTGCTGCTAAACTCACTTTTAACACAAATATCGCATTGAAATCATGTTGTGTTGTTAGAAATATCTGTGCATTTGCTGCCAAAACACGAACTCAAAGTAAATATCACACTGAATTCGATATTCCGATGCATTTTAGTGCAATAAAACGAAAATCTTGTGAAACACACGTTTTACGTTGAAAAGCGAATGTCATGCTAGAAACCTGTGTATTTGCTGCTGAACTCGCATTTAACACAAATATCGCATTGAAATCATGTTGTGATGTTAGAAATATCTGTGCTTTTGCTGCCAAAACACGAATTCAACGTATTTTACACACTGAATGAGATTTCAGATGAATTTTTGTGTAATGTACTGAAAATCGTGTGAAGCACAAGTTTTACATTAAAATATGAATGTTATGCTAGAAACCTGTGTATTTGCTTGTCAAATCGCATTTAACGCAAATATCACATTGAAATCCGAATGTGATGTTTTCTACGCATTTGCTGCCGAAACGCGAATTCAACATATTTTACACACAGAGTTACATTTTCAGATGCATTTAGTGCAATGTACTGAAAATCGGGTGAAATGCAAGTTTCACATTAAAATATGAATGTTATGCTAGAAACCTGCGTATTTGCCGGTGAAATCGCTTTTAACCAAATATCACATTGAAATCCGAATGTGATGTTTTCTACACATTTGCTGCCGAAACGCGAATTCAACGTAAATATCACTCTTAATTCGATATTCCGATGCATTTTAGTGCAATATAACGAAAATCGTGTGAAACACACGTTTTACATTGAAAAGCGAATGTTATGCTGGAAACCTGTGTATTTGCTGCTTAACTCGCATTTGACACAAATTTCGCATTGAAATCAAGTTGTGATGTTAGAAATATCTGTGCATTTGCAGCCAAAACACGAATTCCACGTAAATATCACACTTAATTCGATATTCCGGTGCATTTTAGTGCAATATAACGAAAATCGTGTGAAACACACGTTTTACGTTGAAGTGTGAATATTATGCTAGAAACCTGTGTATTTGCTACTGAACTCGCATTTGACACAAATATCGCATTGAAATCATGTTGTGATGTTAGAAATATCTGTGCATTTGCTGCCAAAACACGAATTCAACGTAAATTTCACACTGAATTCGATATTCCGATGCATATTTGTACAATATAACGAAAATCGTGTGAATCGCACGTTTCACATTGAAGTGTGAATATTATGCTAGAAACCTGTGTATTTGCCGCTGAACTCGCATTTAACACAAATATCGCAATAAAATCATGTTGTGATGTTAGAAATATCTGTGCATTTGCTGCCAAAACACGAATTCAACGTAAAAATCACACTTAATTCGATATTCCGATGCATATTTGTACAATATAACGAAAATCGTGTGAATCGCACGTTTCACATTGAAGTGTGAATATTATGCTAGAAACCTGTGTATTTGCTGCTGAACTCGCATTTAACACAAATATCGCAATAAAATCATGTTGTGATGTTAGAAATATCTGTGCATTTGCTGCCAAAACACGAATTTAACGTGAATATCACACTTATTTCGATATTCCGTTGCATTTTAGCGCAATATAACGAAAATCGTGTGAAACACACTTTTTACGTTGAAAAGTGAATGTTATGCTAGAAACCTGTGTATTTGCTGCTGAACTTGCATTTAACGCAAATATCGCATTGAAATCATGTTGTGATGTTAGAAATATCTGTGCATTTGCAGCCAAAACACGAATTCAACGTAAATATAAAACTGAATTCGATATTCCGATGCATATTTGTACAAAATAACGAAAATCGTGTGAATCGCACGTTTCACATTAAAGTGTGAATATTATGCTAGAAACCTGTGTATTTGCTACTGAACTCGCATTTGACACAAATATCGCATTGAAATCATGTTGTGATGTTAGAAATATCTGTGCATTTGCTGACAAAACACGAATTCAACGTAAATATCACACTGAATTTGATATTCCGATGCATTTTAGTGCAATACAACGAAAATCGTGTGAAACACACGTTTTAGGTTGAAAAGCGAATGTCATGCTAGAAACCTGTGTATTTGCTGCTGAACTCGCATTTAACGCAAATATCGCATTGAAATCATGTGATGTTAGAAATATCTATGCATTTGCAGCCAAAACACGAATTCCACGTAAATATCACACTTAATTTGATATTCCGATGCATTTTAGTGCAATATAACGAAAATCGTGTGAAACACACGTTTTACGTTGAAGTGTGAATATTATGCTAGAAACCTGTGTATTTGCTACTGAACTCGCATTTGACACAAATATCGCATTGAAATCATGTGATGTTAGAAATATCTGTGCATTTGCTGCCAAAACACGAATTTAACGTAAATTTCACACTGAATTCGATATTCCGATGCATATTTGTACAATATAACGAAAATCGTGTGAATCGCACGTTTCACATTGAAGTGTGAATATTATGCTAGAAACCTGTGTATTTGCTGCTGAACTCGCATTTAACACAAATATCGCAATGAAATCATGTTGTGATGTTAGAAATATCTGTGCATTTGCTGCCAAAACACGAATTCAACGTAAATATCACACCGAATTCGATATTCCGATGCATATTTGTACAATATAACGAAAATCGTGTGAATCGCACGTTTCACATTGAAATGTGATTATTATGCTAGAAACCTGTGTATTTGCTGCTAAACTCACTTTTAACACAAATATCGCATTGAAATCATGTTGTGTTGTTAGAAATATCTGTGCATTTGCTGCCAAAACACGAATTCAACGTAAATATAAAACTGAATTCGATATTCCGATGCATATTTGTACAAAATAACGAAAATCGTGTGAATCGCACGTTTCACATTAAAGTGTGAATATTATGCTAGAAACCTGTGTATTTGCTACTGAACTCGCATTTGACACAAATATCGCATTGAAATCATGTTGTGATGTTAGAAATATCTGTGCATTTGCTGCCAAAACACGAATTCAACGTAAATATCACACTGAATTCGATATTCCGATGCATTTTAGTGCAATACAACGAAAATCGTGTGAAACACACGTTTTAGGTTGAAAAGCGAATGTCATGCTAGAAACCTGTGTATTTGCTGCTGAACTCGCATTTAACGCAAATATCGCATTGAAATCATGTGATGTTAGAAATATCTATGCATTTGCAGCCAAAACACGAATTCCACGTAAATATCACACTTAATTTGATATTCCGATGCATTTTAGTGCAATATAACGAAAATCGTGTGAAACACACGTTTTACGTTGAAGTGTGAATATTATGCTAGAAACCTGTGTATTTGCTACTGAACTCGCATTTGACACAAATATCGCATTGAAATCATGTGATGTTAGAAATATCTGTGCATTTGCTGCCAAAACACGAATTTAACGTAAATTTCACACTGAATTCGATATTCCGATGCATATTTGTACAATATAACGAAAATCGTGTGAATCGCACGTTTCACATTGAAGTGTGAATATTATGCTAGAAACCTGTGTATTTGCTGCTGAACTCGCATTTAACACAAATATCGCAATGAAATCATGTTGTGATGTTAGAAATATCTGTGCATTTGCTGCCAAAACACGAATTCAACGTAAAAATCACACCGAATTCGATATTCCGATGCATATTTGTACAATATAACGAAAATCGTGTGAATCGCACGTTTCACATTGAAATGTGATTATTATGCTAGAAACCTGTGTATTTGCTGCTAAACTCACTTTTAACACAAATATCGCATTGAAATCATGTTGTGTTGTTAGAAATATCTGTGCATTTGCTGCCAAAACACGAACTCAAAGTAAATATCACACTGAATTCGATATTCCGATGCATTTTAGTGCAATAAAACGAAAATCTTGTGAAACACACGTTTTACGTTGAAAAGCGAATGTCATGCTAGAAACCTGTGTATTTGCTGCTGAACTCGCATTTAACACAAATATCGCATTGAAATCATGTTGTGATGTTAGAAATATCTGTGCTTTTGCTGCCAAAACACGAATTCAACGTATTTTACACACTGAATGAGATTTCAGATGAATTTTTGTGTAATGTACTGAAAATCGTGTGAAGCACAAGTTTTACATTAAAATATGAATGTTATGCTAGAAACCTGTGTATTTGCTTGTCAAATCGCATTTAACGCAAATATCACATTGAAATCCGAATGTGATGTTTTCTACGCATTTGCTGCCGAAACGCGAATTCAACATATTTTACACACAGAGTTACATTTTCAGATGCATTTAGTGCAATGTACTGAAAATCGGGTGAAATGCAAGTTTCACATTAAAATATGAATGTTATGCTAGAAACCTGCGTATTTGCCGGTGAAATCGCTTTTAACCAAATATCACATTGAAATCCGAATGTGATGTTTTCTACACATTTGCTGCCGAAACGCGAATTCAACGTAAATATCACTCTTAATTCGATATTCCGATGCATTTTAGTGCAATATAACGAAAATCGTGTGAAACACACGTTTTACATTGAAAAGCGAATGTTATGCTGGAAACCTGTGTATTTGCTGCTTAACTCGCATTTGACACAAATTTCGCATTGAAATCAAGTTGTGATGTTAGAAATATCTGTGCATTTGCAGCCAAAACACGAATTCCACGTAAATATCACACTTAATTCGATATTCCGGTGCATTTTAGTGCAATATAACGAAAATCGTGTGAAACACACGTTTTACGTTGAAGTGTGAATATTATGCTAGAAACCTGTGTATTTGCTACTGAACTCGCATTTGATACAAATATCGCATTGAAATCATGTTGTGATGTTAGAAATATCTGTGCATTTGCTGCCAAAACACGAATTCAACGTAAATTTCACACTGAATTCGATATTCCGATGCATATTTGTACAATATAACGAAAATCGTGTGAATCGCACGTTTCACATTGAAGTGTGAATATTATGCTAGAAACCTGTGTATTTGCTGCTGAACTCGCATTTAACACAAATATCGCAATAAAATCATGTTGTGATGTTAGAAATATCTGTGCATTTGCTGCCAAAACACGAATTCAACGTAAATATCACACTTAATTCGATATTCCGATGCATATTTGTACAATATAACGAAAATCGTGTGAATCGCACGTTTCACATTGAAGTGTGAATATTATGCTAGAAACCTGTGTATTTGCTGCTGAACTCGCATTTAACACAAATATCGCAATAAAATCATGTTGTGATGTTAGAAATATCTGTGCTTTTGCTGCCAAAACTCGAATTCAACGTATTTTACACACTGAATGAGATTTCAGATAAATTTTTGTGTAATGTACTGAAAATCGTGTGAAGCACAAGTTTTACATTAAAATATGAATGTTATGCTAGAAACCTGTGTATTTGCTGGTGAAATCGCATTTAACGCAAATATCACATTGAAATCCGAATGTAATGTTTTCTACGCATTTGCTGCCGAAACGCGAATTCAACATATTTTACACACAGAGTTACATTTTCAGATGCATTTAGTGCAATGTACTGAAAATCGGGTGAAATGCAAGTTTCACATTAAAATATGAATGTTATGCTAGAAACCTGTGTATTTGCTGCTGAAATCGCATTTAACGCAAATATCAGATTGAAATCCGAAAGTGGTGTTTTCTACTCATTTGCTGCCGAAACGCGAATTCAACATTTTTTACACACTGAATGAGATTTCAGATGAATTATTGTGTAATGTACTGAAAATCGTGTGAAACACAAGTTTTACATTAAAATATGAATGTTATGCTAGAAACCTGCGTATTTGCCGGTGAAATCGCTTTTAACCAAATATCACATTGAAATCCGAATGTGATGTTTTCTACACATTTGCTGCCGAAACGCGAATTCAACGTAAATATCACTCTTAATTCGATATTCCGATGCATTTTAGTGCAATATAACGAAAATCGTGTGAAACACACGTTTTACATTGAAAAGCGAATGTTATGCTGGAAACCTGTGTATTTGCTGCTTAACTCGCATTTGACACAAATTTCGCATTGAAATCAAGTTGTGATGTTAGAAATATCTGTGCATTTGCAGCCAAAACACGAATTCCACGTAAATATCACACTTAATTCGATATTCCGGTGCATTTTAGTGCAATATAACAAAAATCGTGTGAAACACACGTTTTACGTTGAAGTGTGAATATTATGCTAGAAACCTGTGTATTTGCTGCTGAACTTGCATTTAACGCAAATATCGCATTGAAATCATGTTGTGATGTTAGAAATATCTGTGCATTTGCAGCCAAAACACGAATTCAACGTAAATATAAAACTGAATTCGATATTCCGATGCATATTTGTACAAAATAACGAAAATCGTGTGAATCGCACGTTTCACATTAAAGTGTGAATATTATGCTAGAAACCTGTGTATTTGCTACTGAACTCGCATTTGACACAAATATCGCATTGAAATCATGTTGTGATGTTAGAAATATCTGTGCATTTGCTGACAAAACACGAATTCAACGTAAATATCACACTGAATTTGATATTCCGATGCATTTTAGTGCAATACAACGAAAATCGTGTGAAACACACGTTTTAGGTTGAAAAGCGAATGTCATGCTAGAAACCTGTGTATTTGCTGCTGAACTCGCATTTAACGCAAATATCGCATTGAAATCATGTGATGTTAGAAATATCTATGCATTTGCAGCCAAAACACGAATTCCACGTAAATATCACACTTAATTTGATATTCCGATGCATTTTAGTGCAATATAACGAAAATCGTGTGAAACACACGTTTTACGTTGAAGTGTGAATATTATGCTAGAAACCTGTGTATTTGCTACTGAACTCGCATTTGACACAAATATCGCATTGAAATCATGTTGTGATGTTAGAAATATCTGTGCATTTGCTGCCAAAACACGAATTCAACGTAAATATCACACTGAATTCGATATTCCGATGCATTTTAGTGCAATACAACGAAAATCGTGTGAAACACACGTTTTAGGTTGAAAAGCGAATGTCATGCTAGAAACCTGTGTATTTGCTGCTGAACTCGCATTTAACGCAAATATCGCATTGAAATCATGTGATGTTAGAAATATCTATGCATTTGCAGCCAAAACACGAATTCCACGTAAATATCACACTTAATTTGATATTCCGATGCATTTTAGTGCAATATAACGAAAATCGTGTGAAACACACGTTTTACGTTGAAGTGTGAATATTATGCTAGAAACCTGTGTATTTGCTACTGAACTCGCATTTGACACAAATATCGCATTGAAATCATGTGATGTTAGAAATATCTGTGCATTTGCTGCCAAAACACGAATTTAACGTAAATTTCACACTGAATTCGATATTCCGATGCATATTTGTACAATATAACGAAAATCGTGTGAATCGCACGTTTCACATTGAAGTGTGAATATTATGCTAGAAACCTGTGTATTTGCTGCTGAACTCGCATTTAACACAAATATCGCAATGAAATCATGTTGTGATGTTAGAAATATCTGTGCATTTGCTGCCAAAACACGAATTCAACGTAAAAATCACACCGAATTCGATATTCCGATGCATATTTGTACAATATAACGAAAATCGTGTGAATCGCACGTTTCACATTGAAATGTGATTATTATGCTAGAAACCTGTGTATTTGCTGCTAAACTCACTTTTAACACAAATATCGCATTGAAATCATGTTGTGTTGTTAGAAATATCTGTGCATTTGCTGCCAAAACACGAACTCAAAGTAAATATCACACTGAATTCGATATTCCGATGCATTTTAGTGCAATAAAACGAAAATCTTGTGAAACACACGTTTTACGTTGAAAAGCGAATGTCATGCTAGAAACCTGTGTATTTGCTGCTGAACTCGCATTTAACACAAATATCGCATTGAAATCATGTTGTGATGTTAGAAATATCTGTGCTTTTGCTGCCAAAACACGAATTCAACGTATTTTACACACTGAATGAGATTTCAGATGAATTTTTGTGTAATGTACTGAAAATCGTGTGAAGCACAAGTTTTACATTAAAATATGAATGTTATGCTAGAAACCTGTGTATTTGCTTGTCAAATCGCATTTAACGCAAATATCACATTGAAATCCGAATGTGATGTTTTCTACGCATTTGCTGCCGAAACGCGAATTCAACATATTTTACACACAGAGTTACATTTTCAGATGCATTTAGTGCAATGTACTGAAAATCGGGTGAAATGCAAGTTTCACATTAAAATATGAATGTTATGCTAGAAACCTGCGTATTTGCCGGTGAAATCGCTTTTAACCAAATATCACATTGAAATCCGAATGTGATGTTTTCTACACATTTGCTGCCGAAACGCGAATTCAACGTAAATATCACTCTTAATTCGATATTCCGATGCATTTTAGTGCAATATAACGAAAATCGTGTGAAACACACGTTTTACATTGAAAAGCGAATGTTATGCTGGAAACCTGTGTATTTGCTGCTTAACTCGCATTTGACACAAATTTCGCATTGAAATCAAGTTGTGATGTTAGAAATATCTGTGCATTTGCAGCCAAAACACGAATTCCACGTAAATATCACACTTAATTCGATATTCCGGTGCATTTTAGTGCAATATAACGAAAATCGTGTGAAACACACGTTTTACGTTGAAGTGTGAATATTATGCTAGAAACCTGTGTATTTGCTACTGAACTCGCATTTGATACAAATATCGCATTGAAATCATGTTGTGATGTTAGAAATATCTGTGCATTTGCTGCCAAAACACGAATTCAACGTAAATTTCACACTGAATTCGATATTCCGATGCATATTTGTACAATATAACGAAAATCGTGTGAATCGCACGTTTCACATTGAAGTGTGAATATTATGCTAGAAACCTGTGTATTTGCTGCTGAACTCGCATTTAACACAAATATCGCAATAAAATCATGTTGTGATGTTAGAAATATCTGTGCATTTGCTGCCAAAACACGAATTCAACGTAAATATCACACTTAATTCGATATTCCGATGCATATTTGTACAATATAACGAAAATCGTGTGAATCGCACGTTTCACATTGAAGTGTGAATATTATGCTAGAAACCTGTGTATTTGCTGCTGAACTCGCATTTAACACAAATATCGCAATAAAATCATGTTGTGATGTTAGAAATATCTGTGCTTTTGCTGCCAAAACTCGAATTCAACGTATTTTACACACTGAATGAGATTTCAGATAAATTTTTGTGTAATGTACTGAAAATCGTGTGAAGCACAAGTTTTACATTAAAATATGAATGTTATGCTAGAAACCTGTGTATTTGCTGGTGAAATCGCATTTAACGCAAATATCACATTGAAATCCGAATGTAATGTTTTCTACGCATTTGCTGCCGAAACGCGAATTCAACATATTTTACACACAGAGTTACATTTTCAGATGCATTTAGTGCAATGTACTGAAAATCGGGTGAAATGCAAGTTTCACATTAAAATATGAATGTTATGCTAGAAACCTGTGTATTTGCTGCTGAAATCGCATTTAACGCAAATATCAGATTGAAATCCGAAAGTGGTGTTTTCTACTCATTTGCTGCCGAAACGCGAATTCAACATTTTTTACACACTGAATGAGATTTCAGATGAATTATTGTGTAATGTACTGAAAATCGTGTGAAACACAAGTTTTACATTAAAATATGAATGTTATGCTAGAAACCTGCGTATTTGCCGGTGAAATCGCTTTTAACCAAATATCACATTGAAATCCGAATGTGATGTTTTCTACACATTTGCTGCCGAAACGCGAATTCAACGTAAATATCACTCTTAATTCGATATTCCGATGCATTTTAGTGCAATATAACGAAAATCGTGTGAAACACACGTTTTACATTGAAAAGCGAATGTTATGCTGGAAACCTGTGTATTTGCTGCTTAACTCGCATTTGACACAAATTTCGCATTGAAATCAAGTTGTGATGTTAGAAATATCTGTGCATTTGCAGCCAAAACACGAATTCCACGTAAATATCACACTTAATTCGATATTCCGGTGCATTTTAGTGCAATATAACAAAAATCGTGTGAAACACACGTTTTACGTTGAAGTGTGAATATTATGCTAGAAACCTGTGTATTTTCTACTGAACTCGCATTTGACACAAATATCGCATTGAAATCATGTTGTGATGTTAGAAATATCTGTGCATTTGCTGCCAAAACACGAATTCAACGTAAATTTCACACTGAATTCGATATTCCGATGCATATTTGTACAATATAACGAAAATCGTGTGAATCGCACGTTTCACATTGAAGTGTGAATATTATGCTAGAAACCTGTGTATTTGCTGCTGAACTCGCATTTAACACAAATATCGCAATAAAATCATGTTGTGATGTTAGAAATATCTGTGCATTTGCTGCCAAAACACGAATTCAACGTAAATATCACACTTAATTCGATATTCCGATGCATATTTGTACAATATAACGAAAATCGTGTGAATCGCACGTTTCACATTGAAGTGTGAATATTATGCTAGAAACCTGTGTATTTGCTGCTGAACTCGCATTTAACACAAATATCGCAATAAAATCATGTTGTGATGTTAGAAATATCTGTGCATTTGCTGCCAAAACACGAATTTAACGTGAATATCACACTTATTTCGATATTCCGTTGCATTTTAGCGCAATATAACGAAAATCGTGTGAAACACACTTTTTACGTTGAAAAGTGAATGTTATGCTAGAAACCTGTGTATTTGCTGCTGAACTTGCATTTAACGCAAATATCGCATTGAAATCATGTTGTGATGTTAGAAATATCTGTGCATTTGCAGCCAAAACACGAATTCAACGTAAATATAAAACTGAATTCGATATTCCGATGCATATTTGTACAAAATAACGAAAATCGTGTGAATCGCACGTTTCACATTAAAGTGTGAATATTATGCTAGAAACCTGTGTATTTGCTACTGAACTCGCATTTGACACAAATATCGCATTGAAATCATGTTGTGATGTTAGAAATATCTGTGCATTTGCTGACAAAACACGAATTCAACGTAAATATCACACTGAATTCGATATTCCGATGCATTTTAGTGCAATACAACGAAAATCGTGTGAAACACACGTTTTAGGTTGAAAAGCGAATGTCATGCTAGAAACCTGTGTATTTGCTGCTGAACTCGCATTTAACGCAAATATCGCATTGAAATCATGTGATGTTAGAAATATCTATGCATTTGCAGCCAAAACACGAATTCCACGTAAATATCACACTTAATTTGATATTCCGATGCATTTTAGTGCAATATAACGAAAATCGTGTGAAACACACGTTTTACGTTGAAGTGTGAATATTATGCTAGAAACCTGTGTATTTGCTACTGAACTCGCATTTGACACAAATATCGCATTGAAATCATGTGATGTTAGAAATATCTGTGCATTTGCTGCCAAAACACGAATTTAACGTAAATTTCACACTGAATTCGATATTCCGATGCATATTTGTACAATATAACGAAAATCGTGTGAATCGCACGTTTCACATTGAAGTGTGAATATTATGCTAGAAACCTGTGTATTTGCTGCTGAACTCGCATTTAACACAAATATCGCAATGAAATCATGTTGTGATGTTAGAAATATCTGTGCATTTGCTGCCAAAACACGAATTCAACGTAAATATCACACCGAATTCGATATTCCGATGCATATTTGTACAATATAACGAAAATCGTGTGAATCGCACGTTTCACATTGAAATGTGATTATTATGCTAGAAACCTGTGTATTTGCTGCTAAACTCACTTTTAACACAAATATCGCATTGAAATCATGTTGTGTTGTTAGAAATATCTGTGCATTTGCTGCCAAAACACGAACTCAAAGTAAATATCACACTGAATTCGATATTCCGATGCATTTTAGTGCAATATAACGAAAATCTTGTGAAACACACGTTTTACGTTGAAAAGCGAATGTCATGCTAGAAACCTGTGTATTTGCTGCTGAACTCGCATTTAACACAAATATCGCATTGAAATCATGTTGTGATGTTAGAAATATCTGTGCTTTTGCTGCCAAAACACGAATTCAACGTATTTTACACACTGAATGAGATTTCAGATGAATTTTTGTGTAATGTACTGAAAATCGTGTGAAGCACAAGTTTTACATTAAAATATGAATGTTATGCTAGAAACCTGTGTATTTGCTTGTCAAATCGCATTTAACGCAAATATCACATTGAAATCCGAATGTGATGTTTTCTACGCATTTGCTGCCGAAACGCGAATTCAACATATTTTACACACAGAGTTACATTTTCAGATGCATTTAGTGCAATGTACTGAAAATCGGGTGAAATGCAAGTTTCACATTAAAATATGAATGTTATGCTAGAAACCTGTGTATTTGCTGCTGAAATCGCATTTAACGCAAATATCAGATTGAAATCCGAAAGTGAAGTTTTCTACTCATTTGCTGCCGAAACGCGAATTCAACATTTTTTACACACTGAATGAGATTTCAGATGAATTATTGTGTAATGTACTGAAAATCGTGTGAAACACAAGTTTTACATTAAAATATGAGTGTTATGCTAGAAACCTGTGTATTTGCTGGTGAAATCGATTTTAACCAGATATCACATTGAAATCCGAATGTGATGTTTTCTACACATTTGCAGCCAAAACACGAATTCCACGTAAATATCACACTTAATTCGATATTCCGGTGCATTTTAGTGCAATATAACGAAAATCGTGTGAAACACACGTTTTACGTTGAAGTGTGAATATTATGCTAGAAACCTGTGTATTTGCTACTGAACTCGCATTTGACACAAATATCGCATTGAAATCATGTTGTGATGTTAGAAATATCTGTGCATTTGCTGCCAAAACACGAATTCAACGTAAATTTCACACTGAATTCGATATTCCGATGCATATTTGTACAATATAACGAAAATCGTGTGAATCGCACGTTTCACATTGAAGTGTGAATATTATGCTAGAAACCTGTGTATTTGCTGCTGAACTCGCATTTAACACAAATATCGCAATGAAATCATGTTGTGATGTTAGAAATATCTGTGCATTTGCTGCCAAAACACGAATTCAACGTAAATATCACACTGAATTCGATATTCCGATGCATTTTAGTGCAATACAACGAAAATCGTGTGAAACACACGTTTTACGTTGAAAAGCGAATGTCATGCAAGAAACCTGTGTATTTGCTGCTGAACTCGCATTTAACACAAATATCGCATTGAAATCATGTTGTGATGTTAGAAATATCTGTGCATTTGCAGCCAAAACACGAATTCAACGTAAATATCATACTGAATTCGATATTCCGATGCATATTTGTACAATATAACGAAAATCGTGTGAATCGCACGTTTCACATTGAAGTGTGAATATTATGCTAGAAACATGTGTATTTGCTGCTGAACTCGCATTTGACACAAATTTCGCATTGAAATCAAGTTGTAATGTTAGAAATATCTGTGCATTTGCTGCCAAAACACGAATTCAACGTAAATATCACACTGAATTCGATATTCCGATGCATTTTAGTGCAATACAACGAAAATCGTGTGAAACACACGTTTTACGTTGAAAAGCGAATGTCATGCTAGAAACCTGTGTATTTGCTGCTGAACTCGCATTTAACACAAATATCGCATTGAAATAATGTTGTGATGTTAGAAATATTTGTGCATTTGCAGCCAAAACACGAATTCAACGTAAATATAAAACTGAATTCTATATTCCGATGCATATTTGTACAATATAACGAAAATCGTGTGAATCGCACGTTTCACATTAAAGTGTGAATATTATGCTAGAAACCTGTGTATTTGCTACTGAACTCGCATTTGACACAAATATCGCATTGAAATCATGTTGTGATGTTAGAAATATCTGTGCATTGCTGCCAAAACACGAATTCAACGTAACTATCACACTTAATTTGATATTCCGATGCATTTTAGTGCAATATAACGAAAATCGTGTGAAACACACGTTTTACGGTGAAAAGTGAATGTTATGCTAGAAACCTGTGTATTTGCTGCTGAACTCGCATTTAACACAAATATCGCATTGAAATCATGTTGTGATGTTAGAAATATCTCTGCATTTGCTGGCAAAACACGAATTCAACGTAAATATCACCCTTAATTCGATATTCCGATGCATTTTAGTGCAATATAACGAAAATCGTGTGAAACACACGTTTTACGTTGAAAAGCGAATGTTATGCTGGAAACCTGTGTATTTGTTGCTGAACTCGCATTTGACACAAATATCGCATTGAAAACAAGTTGTGATATTAGAAATATCTGGCAATTTGCAGCCAGAACACGAATTCAACGTAAATATCACACCGAATTCGATATTCCGATGCATATTTGTACAATATAACGAAAATCGTGTGAATCGCACGTTTCACATTGAAGTGTGAATATTATGCTAGAAACCTGTGTATTTGCTGCTGAACTCACTTTTAATATCGCATTGAAATCATGTTGTGATGTTAGAAATATCTGTGCATTTGCAGCCAAAACACGAATTCAACGTAAATATCACACTTAATTCGATATTCCAATGCATTTTAGTGCAATATAGCGAAAATCGTGTGAAACACACGTTTTACGTTGAAAAGCGAACGTCATGCTAGAAACCTGTGTATTTGCTGCTGAGCTCGCATTTAACACAAATATCGCATTGAAATCATGTTGTGATGTTAGAAATATCTGTGCATTTGCTGGCAAAACACAAATTCAACGTAAATATAACACTTAATTCGATAATCCGATGCATTTTAGTGCAATATAACAAAAATCGTGTGAACCACACGTTTTACGTTGAAAAGCGAATGTTATGCTTGAAACCTGTGTATTTGCTGCTGTACTCGCATTTGACACAAATATCACATTGAAATCAAGTTGTGATGTGAGATATATCTCTGCGTTTGCTGCCAAAACACGAATTCAACGTAAATATCACCCTTAATTCGATATTCCGATGCATTTTATTGCAATATAACGAAAATCGTGTGAAACACACGTTTTACGTTGAAAAGCGAATGTTATGCTGGAAACCTGTGTATTTGTTGCTGAACTCGCATTTGACACAAATATCGCATTGAAATCATGTTGTGATGTTAGAAATATCTGTGCATTTGCAGCCAAAACACGAATTCAACGTAAATATCACACCGAATTCGATATTCCGATGCATATTTGTACAATATAACGAAAATCGTGTGAATCGCACGTTTCACATTGAAATGTGAATATTATGCTAGAAACCTGTGTATTTGCTGCTGAACTCGCATTTAACACAAATATCGCATTGAAATCATGTTGTGATGTTAGAAATATCTGTGCTTTTGCTGCCAAAACACGAATTCAACGTATTTTACACACTGAATGAGATTTCAGATGAATTTTTGTGTAATGTACTGAAAATCGTGTGAAGCACAAGTTTTACATTAAAATATGAATGTTATGCTAGAAACCTGTGTATTTGCTGGTGAAATCGCATTTAACGCAAATATCACATTGAAATCCGAATGTAATGTTTTCTACGCATTTGCTGCCGAAACGCGAATTCAACATATTTTACACACAGAGTTACATTTTCAGATGCATTTAGTGCAATGTACTGAAAATCGGGTGAAATGCAAGTTTCACATTAAAATATGAATGTTATGCTAGAAACCTGCGTATTTGCCGGTGAAATCGCTTTTAACCAAATATCACATTGAAATCCGAATGTGATGTTTTCTACACATTTGCTGCCGAAACGCGAATTCAACGTAAATATCACTCTTAATTCGATATTCCGATGCATTTTAGTGCAATATAACGAAAATCGTGTGAAACACACGTTTTACATTGAAAAGCGAATGTTATGCTGGAAACCTGTGTATTTGCTGCTTAACTCGCATTTGACACAAATTTCGCATTGAAATCAAGTTGTGATGTTAGAAATATCTGTGCATTTGCAGCCAAAACACGAATTCCACGTAAATATCACACTTAATTCGATATTCCGGTGCATTTTAGTGCAATATAACGAAAATCGTGTGAAACACACGTTTTACGTTGAAGTGTGAATATTATGCTAGAAACCTGTGTATTTGCTACTGAACTCGCATTTGACACAAATATCGCATTGAAATCATGTTGTGATGTTAGAAATATCTGTGCATTTGCTGCCAAAACACGAATTCAACGTAAATTTCACACTGAATTCGATATTCCGATGCATATTTGTACAATATAACGAAAATCGTGTGAATCGCACGTTTCACATTGAAGTGTGAATATTATGCTAGAAACCTGTGTATTTGCTGCTGAACTCGCATTTAACACAAATATCGCAATAAAATCATGTTGTGATGTTAGAAATATCTGTGCATTTGCTGCCAAAACACGAATTTAACGTGAATATCACACTTATTTCGATATTCCGTTGCATTTTAGCGCAATATAACGAAAATCGTGTGAAACACACTTTTTACGTTGAAAAGTGAATGTTATGCTAGAAACCTGTGTATTTGCTGCTGAACTTGCATTTAACGCAAATATCGCATTGAAATCATGTTGTGATGTTAGAAATATCTGTGCATTTGCAGCCAAAACACGAATTCAACGTAAATATAAAACTGAATTCGATATTCCGATGCATATTTGTACAAAATAACGAAAATCGTGTGAATCGCACGTTTCACATTAAAGTGTGAATATTATGCTAGAAACCTGTGTATTTGCTACTGAACTCGCATTTGACACAAATATCGCATTGAAATCATGTTGTGATGTTAGAAATATCTGTGCATTTGCTGACAAAACACGAATTCAACGTAAATATCACACTGAATTCGATATTCCGATGCATTTTAGTGCAATACAACGAAAATCGTGTGAAACACACGTTTTAGGTTGAAAAGCGAATGTCATGCTAGAAACCTGTGTATTTGCTGCTGAACTCGCATTTAACGCAAATATCGCATTGAAATCATGTGATGTTAGAAATATCTATGCATTTGCAGCCAAAACACGAATTCCACGTAAATATCACACTTAATTTGATATTCCGATGCATTTTAGTGCAATATAACGAAAATCGTGTGAAACACACGTTTTACGTTGAAGTGTGAATATTATGCTAGAAACCTGTGTATTTGCTACTGAACTCGCATTTGACACAAATATCGCATTGAAATCATGTGATGTTAGAAATATCTGTGCATTTGCTGCCAAAACACGAATTTAACGTAAATTTCACACTGAATTCGATATTCCGATGCATATTTGTACAATATAACGAAAATCGTGTGAATCGCACGTTTCACATTGAAGTGTGAATATTATGCTAGAAACCTGTGTATTTGCTGCTGAACTCGCATTTAACACAAATATCGCAATGAAATCATGTTGTGATGTTAGAAATATCTGTGCATTTGCTGCCAAAACACGAATTCAACGTAAAAATCACACCGAATTCGATATTCCGATGCATATTTGTACAATATAACGAAAATCGTGTGAATCGCACGTTTCACATTGAAATGTGATTATTATGCTAGAAACCTGTGTATTTGCTGCTAAACTCACTTTTAACACAAATATCGCATTGAAATCATGTTGTGTTGTTAGAAATATCTGTGCATTTGCTGCCAAAACACGAACTCAAAGTAAATATCACACTGAATTCGATATTCCGATGCATTTTAGTGCAATAAAACGAAAATCTTGTGAAACACACGTTTTACGTTGAAAAGCGAATGTCATGCTAGAAACCTGTGTATTTGCTGCTGAACTCGCATTTAACACAAATATCGCATTGAAATCATGTTGTGATGTTAGAAATATCTGTGCTTTTGCTGCCAAAACACGAATTCAACGTATTTTACACACTGAATGAGATTTCAGATGAATTTTTGTGTAATGTACTGAAAATCGTGTGAAGCACAAGTTTTACATTAAAATATGAATGTTATGCTAGAAACCTGTGTATTTGCTTGTCAAATCGCATTTAACGCAAATATCACATTGAAATCCGAATGTGATGTTTTCTACGCATTTGCTGCCGAAACGCGAATTCAACATATTTTACACACAGAGTTACATTTTCAGATGCATTTAGTGCAATGTACTGAAAATCGGGTGAAATGCAAGTTTCACATTAAAATATGAATGTTATGCTAGAAACCTGTGTATTTGCTGCTGAAATCGCATTTAACGCAAATATCAGATTGAAATCCGAAAGTGAAGTTTTCTACTCATTTGCTGCCGAAACGCGAATTCAACATTTTTTACACACTGAATGAGATTTCAGATGAATTATTGTGTAATGTACTGAAAATCGTGTGAAACACAAGTTTTACATTAAAATATGAGTGTTATGCTAGAAACCTGTGTATTTGCTGGTGAAATCGATTTTAACCAAATATCACATTGAAATCCGAATGTGATGTTTTCTACACATTTGCAGCCAAAACACGAATTCCACGTAAATATCACACTTAATTCGATATTCCGGTGCATTTTAGTGCAATATAACGAAAATCGTGTGAAACACACGTTTTACGTTGAAGTGTGAATATTATGCTAGAAACCTGTGTATTTGCTACTGAACTCGCATTTGACACAAATATCGCATTGAAATCATGTTGTGATGTTAGAAATATCTGTGCATTTGCTGCCAAAACACGAATTCAACGTAAATTTCACACTGAATTCGATATTCCGATGCATATTTGTACAATATAACGAAAATCGTGTGAATCGCACGTTTCACATTGAAGTGTGAATATTATGCTAGAAACCTGTGTATTTGCTGCTGAACTCGCATTTAACACAAATATCGCAATGAAATCATGTTGTGATGTTAGAAATATCTGTGCATTTGCTGCCAAAACACGAATTCAACGTAAATATCACACTGAATTCGATATTCCGATGCATTTTAGTGCAATACAACGAAAATCGTGTGAAACACACGTTTTACGTTGAAAAGCGAATGTCATGCAAGAAACCTGTGTATTTGCTGCTGAACTCGCATTTAACACAAATATCGCATTGAAATCATGTTGTGATGTTAGAAATATCTGTGCATTTGCAGCCAAAACACGAATTCAACGTAAATATCACACTGAATTCGATATTCCGATGCATATTTGTACAATATAACGAAAATCGTGTGAATCGCACGTTTCACATTGAAGTGTGAATATTATGCTAGAAACATGTGTATTTGCTGCTGAACTCGCATTTGACACAAATTTCGCATTGAAATCAAGTTGTAATGTTAGAAATATCTGTGCATTTGCTGCCAAAACACGAATTCAACGTAAATATCACACTTAATTCGATATTCCGATGCATTTTAGTGCAATATAACGAAAATCGTGTGAAACACACGTTTTACGTTGAAAAGTGAATGTTATGCTAGAAACCTGTGTATTTGCTGCTGACCTCGCATTTAACACAAATATCGCATTGAAATCATGTTGTGATGGTAGAAATATCTGTGCATTTGCTGCCAAAACACGAATTCAACGTAAATATCACACTTAATTCGATAATCCGATGCATTTCAGTGCAATATAACAAAAATCGTGTGAAACACACGTTTTACGTTGAAAAGCGGATGTTATGCTTGAAACCTGTGTATTTGTTGCTGAACTCGCATTTGACACAAATATCACATTGAAATCAAGTTGTGATGTGAGAAATATCTCTGCGTTTGCTGCCAAAATAAGAATTTAACGTAAATATCACACTTAATTCGATATTCCGATGCATTTTAGTGCAATATAACGAAAATCGTGTGAAACACACGTTTTACGTTGAAAAGCGAATGTCATGCTAGAAACCTGTGTATTTGCTGCTGAACTCGCATTTAACACAAATATCGCATTGAAATCATGTTGTGATGTTAGAAATATCTGTGCATTTGCAGCCAAAACACGAATTCAACGTAAATATCACACTGAATTCGATATTCCGATGAATATTTGAACAATATAACGAAAATCGTGTGAATCGCACGTTTCACATTGAAGTGTGAATATTATGCTAGAAACATGTGTATTTGCTGCTGAACTCGCATTTGACACAAATTTTGCATTGAAATCAAGTTGTAATGTTAGAAATATCTGTGCATTTGCTGCCAAAACACGAATTCAACGTAAATATCACACTTAATTCGATAATCCGATGCATTTCAGTGCAATATAACAAAAATCGTGTGAAACACACGTTTTACGTTGAAAAGCGGATGTTATGCTTGAAACCTGTGTATTTGTTGCTGAACTCGCATTTGACACAAATATCACATTGAAATCAAGTTGTGATGTGAGAAATATCTGTGCATTGCTGCCAAAACACGAATTCAACGTAAATATCACACTGAATTCGATATTCCGATGTATATTTGTACAATATAACGAAAATCGTGTGAATCGCACGTTTCACATTGAAGTGTGAATATTATGCTAGAAACCTGTGTATTTGCTACTGAACTCGCATTTGACACAAATATCGCATTGAAATCATGTTGTGATGTTAGAAATATCTGTGCATTGCTGCCAAAACACGAATTCAACGTAAATATCACACTGAATTCGATATTCCGATGTATATTTGTACAATATAACGAAAATCGTGTGAATCGCACGTTTCACATTAAAGTGTGAATATTATTCTAGAAACCTGTGTATTAGCTACTGAACTCGCATTTGACACAAATATCGCATTGAAATCATGTTGTGATGTTAGAAATATCTGTGCATTTGCTGCCAAAACACGAATTCAACGTAACTATCACACTTAATTTGATATTCCGATGCATTTTAGTGCAATATAACGAAAATCGTGTGAAACACACGTTTTACGTTGAAAAGTGAATGTTATGCTAGAAACCTGTGTATTTGCTGCTGAACTCGCATTTAACACAAATATCGCATTGAAATCATGTTGTGATGTTAGAAATATCTCTGCATTTGCTGGCAAAACACGAATTCAACGTAAATATCACCCTTAATTCGATATTCCGATGCATTTTAGTGCAATATAACGAAAATCGTGTGAAACACACGTTTTACGTTGAACAGCGAATGTTATGCTGGAAACCTGTGTATTTGTTGCTGAACTCGCATTTGACACAAATATCGCATTGAAAACAAGTTGTGATATTAGAAATATCTGGCAATTTGCAGCCAAAACACGAATTCAACGTAAATATCACACCGAATTCGATATTCCGATGCATATTTGTACAATATAACGAAAATCGTGTGAATCGCACGTTTCACATTGAAGTGTGAATATTATGCTAGAAACCTGTGTATTTGCTGCTGAACTCACTTTTAATATCGCATTGAAATCATGTTGTGATGTTAGAAATATCTGTGCATTTGCAGCCAAAACACGAATTCACCGTAAATATCACACTTAATTCGATATTCCGATGCATTTTAGTGCAATATAGCGAAAATCGTGTGAAACGCACGTTTTACGTTGAAAAGCGAATGTCATGCTAGAAACCTGTGAATTTGCTGCTGAGCTCGCATTTAACACAAATATCGCATTGAAATCATGTTGTGATGTTAGAAATATCTGTGCATTTGCTGGCAAAACACAAATTCAACGTAAATATAACACTTAATTCGATAATCCGATGCATTTTAGTGCAATATAACAAAAATCGTGTGAACCACACGTTTTACGTTGAAAAGCGAATGTTATGCTTGAAACCTGTGTATTTGCTGCTGTACTCGCATTTGACACAAATATCACATTGAAATCAAGTTGTGATGTGAGATATATCTCTGCGTTTGCTGCAAAAACACGAATTCAACGTAAATATCACCCTTAATTCGATATTCCGAT
Organism: Carabus problematicus; assembly: GCA_963422195.1. Lineage (NCBI taxonomy): Eukaryota > Metazoa > Arthropoda > Insecta > Coleoptera > Carabidae > Carabus > Carabus problematicus. Next base: position 17,114,966 of record OY728577.1, read on the forward strand.
GCATTTTATTGCAATATAACGAAAATCGTGTGAAACACACGTTTTACGTTGAAAAGCGAATGTTATGCTGGAAAACCTGTGTATTTGTTGCTGAACTCGCATTTGACACAAATATCGCATTGAAATCATGTTGTGATGTTAGAAATATCTGTGCATTTGCAGCCAAAACACGAATTCAACGTAAATATCACACCGAATTCGATATTCCGATGCATATTTGTACAATATAACGAAAATCGTGTGAATCGCACGTTTCACATTGAAATGTGAATATTATGCTAGAAACCTGTGTATTTGCTGCTGAACTCGCATTTAACACAAATATCGCATTGAAATCATGTTGTGATGTTAGAAATATCTGTGCTTTTGCTGCCAAAACACGAATTCAACGTATTTTACACACTGAATGAGATTTCAGATGAATTTTTGTGTAATGTACTGAAAATCGTGTGAAGCACAAGTTTTACATTAAAATATGAATGTTATGCTAGAAACCTGCGTATTTGCCGGTGAAATCGCTTTTAACCAAATATCACATTGAAATCCGAATGTGATGTTTTCTACACATTTGCTGCCAAAACACGAATTCAACGTAAATATCACTCTTAATTCGATATTCCGATGCATTTCAGTGCAATATAACAAAAATCGTGTGAAACACACGTTTTACGTTGAAAAGCGGATGTTATGCTTGAAACCTGTGTATTTGTTGCTGAACTCGCATTTGACACAAATATCACATTGAAATCAAGTTGTGATGTGAGAAATATCTCTGCGTTTGCTGCCAAAATAAGAATTTAACGTAAATATCACACTTAATTCGATATTCCGATGCATTTTAGTGCAATATAACGAAAATCGTGTGAAACACACGTTTTACGTTGAAAAGCGAATGTCATGCTAGAAACCTGTGTATTTGCTGCTGAACTCGCATTTAACACAAATATCGCATTGAAATCATGTTGTGATGTTAGAAATATCTGTGCATTTGCAGCCAAAACACGAATTCAACGTAAATATCACACTGAATTCGCTATTCCGATGAATATTTGAACAATATAACGAAAATCGTGTGAATCGCACGTTTCACATTGAAGTGTGAATATTATGCTAGAAACCTGTGTATTTGCTACTGAACTCGCATTTGACACAAATATCGCATTGAAATCATGTTGTGATGTTAGAAATATCTGTGCATTGCTGCCAAAACACGAATTCAACGTAAATATCACACTGAATTCGATATTCCGATGTATATTTGTACAATATAACGAAAATCGTGTGAATCGCACGTTTCACATTAAAGTGTGAATATTATTCTAGAAACCTGTGTATTAGCTACTGAACTCGCATTTGACACAAATATCGCATTGAAATCATGTTGTGATGTTAGAAATATCTGTGCATTTGCTGCCAAAACACGAATTCAACGTAACTATCACACTTAATTTGATATTCCGATGCATTTTAGTGCAATATAACGAAAATCGTGTGAAACACACGTTTTACGTTGAAAAGTGAATGTTATGCTAGAAACCTATGTATTTGCTGCTGAACTCGCATTTAACACAAATATCGCATTGAAATCATGTTGTGATGTTAGAAATATCTCTGCATTTGCTGGCAAAACACGAATTCAACGTAAATATCACCCTTAATTCGATATTCCGATGCATTTTAGTGCAATATAACGAAAATCGTGTGAAACACACGTTTTACGTTGAAAAGCGAATGTTATGCTGGAAACCTGTGTATTTGTTGCTGAACTCGCATTTGACACAAATATCGCATTGAAATCATGTTGTGATGTTAGAAATATCTGTGCATTTGCAGCCAAAACACGAATTCAACGTAAATATCACACCGAATTCGATATTCCGATGCATATTTGTACAATATAACGAAAATCGTGTGAATCGCACGTTTCACATTGAAATGTGAATATTATGCTAGAAACCTGTGTATTTGCTGCTGAACTCGCATTTAACACAAATATCGCATTGAAATCATGTTGTGATGTTAGAAATATCTGTGCTTTTGCTGCCAAAACACGAATTCAACGTATTTTACACACTGAATGAGATTTCAGATGAATTTTTGTGTAATGTACTGAAAATCGTGTGAAGCACAAGTTTTACATTAAAATATGAATGTTATGCTAGAAACCTGTGTATTTGCTTGTCAAATCGCATTTAACGCAAATATCACATTGAAATCCGAATGTGATGTTTTCTACGCATTTGCTGCCGAAACGCGAATTCAACATATTTTACACACAGAGTTACATTTTCAGATGCATTTAGTGCAATGTACTGAAAATCGGGTGAAATGCAAGTTTCACATTAAAATATGAATGTTATGCTAGAAACCTGTGTATTTGCTGCTGAAATCGCATTTAACGCAAATATCAGATTGAAATCCGAAAGTGAAGTTTTCTACTCATTTGCTGCCGAAACGCGAATTCAACATTTTTTACACACTGAATGAGATTTCAGATGAATTATTGTGTAATGTACTGAAAATCGTGTGAAACACAAGTTTTACATTAAAATATGAGTGTTATGCTAGAAACCTGTGTATTTGCTGGTGAAATCGATTTTAACCAAATATCACATTGAAATCCGAATGTGATGTTTTCTACACATTTGCAGCCAAAACACGAATTCCACGTAAATATCACACTTAATTCGATATTCCGGTGCATTTTAGTGCAATATAACGAAAATCGTGTGAAACACACGTTTTACGTTGAAGTGTGAATATTATGCTAGAAACCTGTGTATTTGCTACTGAACTCGCATTTGACACAAATATCGCATTGAAATCATGTTGTGATGTTAGAAATATCTGTGCATTTGCTGCCAAAACACGAATTCAACGTAAATTTCACACTGAATTCGATATTCCGATGCATATTTGTACAATATAACGAAAATCGTGTGAATCGCACGTTTCACATTGAAGTGTGAATATTATGCTAGAAACCTGTGTATTTGCTGCTGAACTCGCATTTAACACAAATATCGCAATGAAATCATGTTGTGATGTTAGAAATATCTGTGCATTTGCTGCCAAAACACGAATTCAACGTAAATATCACACTGAATTCGATATTCCGATGCATTTTAGTGCAATACAACGAAAATCGTGTGAAACACACGTTTTACGTTGAAAAGCGAATGTCATGCAAGAAACCTGTGTATTTGCTGCTGAACTCGCATTTAACACAAATATCGCATTGAAATCATGTTGTGATGTTAGAAATATCTGTGCATTTGCAGCCAAAACACGAATTCAACGTAAATATCACACTGAATTCGATATTCCGATGCATATTTGTACAATATAACGAAAATCGTGTGAATCGCACGTTTCACATTGAAGTGTGAATATTATGCTAGAAACATGTGTATTTGCTGCTGAACTCGCATTTGACACAAATTTCGCATTGAAATCAAGTTGTAATGTTAGAAATATCTGTGCATTTGCTGCCAAAACACGAATTCAACGTAAATATCACACTTAATTCGATATTCCGATGCATTTTAGTGCAATATAACGAAAATCGTGTGAAACACACGTTTTACGTTGAAAAGTGAATGTTATGCTAGAAACCTGTGTATTTGCTGCTGACCTCGCATTTAACACAAATATCGCATTGAAATCATGTTGTGATGGTAGAAATATCTGTGCATTTGCTGCCAAAACACGAATTCAACGTAAATATCACACTTAATTCGATAATCCGATGCATTTCAGTGCAATATAACAAAAATCGTGTGAAACACACGTTTTACGTTGAAAAGCGGATGTTATGCTTGAAACCTGTGTATTTGTTGCTGAACTCGCATTTGACACAAATATCACATTGAAATCAAGTTGTGATGTGAGAAATATCTCTGCGTTTGCTGCCAAAATAAGAATTTAACGTAAATATCACACTTAATTCGATATTCCGATGCATTTTAGTGCAATATAACGAAAATCGTGTGAAACACACGTTTTACGTTGAAAAGCGAATGTCATGCTAGAAACCTGTGTATTTGCTGCTGAACTCGCATTTAACACAAATATCGCATTGAAATCATGTTGTGATGTTAGAAATATCTGTGCATTTGCAGCCAAAACACGAATTCAACGTAAATATCACACTGAATTCGATATTCCGATGAATATTTGAACAATATAACGAAAATCGTGTGAATCGCACGTTTCACATTGAAGTGTGAATATTATGCTAGAAACATGTGTATTTGCTGCTGAACTCGCATTTGACACAAATTTTGCATTGAAATCAAGTTGTAATGTTAGAAATATCTGTGCATTTGCTGCCAAAACACGAATTCAACGTAAATATCACACTTAATTCGATATTCCGATGCATTTTAGTGCAATATAACGAAAATCGTGTGAAACACACGTTTTACGTTGAAAAGTGAATGTTATGCTAGAAACCTGTGTATTTGCTGCTGACCTCGCATTTAACACAAATATCGCATTGAAATCATGTTGTGATGGTAGAAATATCTGTGCATTTGCTGCCAAAACACGAATTCAACGTAAATATCACACTTAATTCGATAATCCGATGCATTTCAGTGCAATATAACAAAAATCGTGTGAAACACACGTTTTACGTTGAAAAGCGGATGTTATGCTTGAAACCTGTGTATTTGTTGCTGAACTCGCATTTGACACAAATATCACATTGAAATCAAGTTGTGATGTGAGAAATATCTGTGCATTGCTGCCAAAACACGAATTCAACGTAAATATCACACTGAATTCGATATTCCGATGTATATTTGTACAATATAACGAAAATCGTGTGAATCGCACGTTTCACATTGAAGTGTGAATATTATGCTAGAAACCTGTGTATTTGCTACTGAACTCGCATTTGACACAAATATCGCATTGAAATCATGTTGTGATGTTAGAAATATCTGTGCATTGCTGCCAAAACACGAATTCAACGTAAATATCACACTGAATTCGATATTCCGATGTATATTTGTACAATATAACGAAAATCGTGTGAATCGCACGTTTCACATTAAAGTGTGAATATTATTCTAGAAACCTGTGTATTAGCTACTGAACTCGCATTTGACACAAATATCGCATTGAAATCATGTTGTGATGTTAGAAATATCTGTGCATTTGCTGCCAAAACACGAATTCAACGTAACTATCACACTTAATTTGATATTCCGATGCATTTTAGTGCAATATAACGAAAATCGTGTGAAACACACGTTTTACGTTGAACAGCGAATGTTATGCTGGAAACCTGTGTATTTGTTGCTGAACTCGCATTTGACACAAATATCGCATTGAAAACAAGTTGTGATATTAGAAATATCTGGCAATTTGCAGCCAAAACACGAATTCAACGTAAATATCACACCGAATTCGATATTCCGATGCATATTTGTACAATATAACGAAAATCGTGTGAATCGCACGTTTCACATTGAAGTGTGAATATTATGCTAGAAACCTGTGTATTTGCTGCTGAACTCACTTTTAATATCGCATTGAAATCATGTTGTGATGTTAGAAATATCTGTGCATTTGCAGCCAAAACACGAATTCACCGTAAATATCACACTTAATTCGATATTCCGATGCATTTTAGTGCAATATAGCGAAAATCGTGTGAAACGCACGTTTTACGTTGAAAAGCGAATGTCATGCTAGAAACCTGTGAATTTGCTGCTGAGCTCGCATTTAACACAAATATCGCATTGAAATCATGTTGTGATGTTAGAAATATCTGTGCATTTGCTGGCAAAACACAAATTCAACGTAAATATAACACTTAATTCGATAATCCGATGCATTTTAGTGCAATATAACAAAAATCGTGTGAACCACACGTTTTACGTTGAAAAGCGAATGTTATGCTTGAAACCTGTGTATTTGCTGCTGTACTCGCATTTGACACAAATATCACATTGAAATCAAGTTGTGATGTGAGATATATCTCTGCGTTTGCTGCAAAAACACGAATTCAACGTAAATATCACCCTTAATTCGATATTCCGATGCATTTTATTGCAATATAACGAAAATCGTGTGAAACACACGTTTTACGTTGAAAAGCGAATGTTATGCTGGAAAACCTGTGTATTTGTTGCTGAACTCGCATTTGACACAAATATCGCATTGAAATCATGTTGTGATGTTAGAAATATCTGTGCATTTGCAGCCAAAACACGAATTCAACGTAAATATCACACCGAATTCGATATTCCGATGCATATTTGTACAATATAACGAAAATCGTGTGAATCGCACGTTTCACATTGAAATGTGAATATTATGCTAGAAACCTGTGTATTTGCTGCTGAACTCGCATTTAACACAAATATCGCATTGAAATCATGTTGTGATGTTAGAAATATCTGTGCTTTTGCTGCCAAAACACGAATTCAACGTATTTTACACACTGAATGAGATTTCAGATGAATTTTTGTGTAATGTACTGAAAATCGTGTGAAGCACAAGTTTTACATTAAAATATGAATGTTATGCTAGAAACCTGCGTATTTGCCGGTGAAATCGCTTTTAACCAAATATCACATTGAAATCCGAATGTGATGTTTTCTACACATTTGCTGCCAAAACACGAATTCAACGTAAATATCACTCTTAATTCGATATTCCGATGCATTTCAGTGCAATATAACAAAAATCGTGTGAAACACACGTTTTACGTTGAAAAGCGGATGTTATGCTTGAAACCTGTGTATTTGTTGCTGAACTCGCATTTGACACAAATATCACATTGAAATCAAGTTGTGATGTGAGAAATATCTCTGCGTTTGCTGCCAAAATAAGAATTTAACGTAAATATCACACTTAATTCGATATTCCGATGCATTTTAGTGCAATATAACGAAAATCGTGTGAAACACACGTTTTACGTTGAAAAGCGAATGTCATGCTAGAAACCTGTGTATTTGCTGCTGAACTCGCATTTAACACAAATATCGCATTGAAATCATGTTGTGATGTTAGAAATATCTGTGCATTTGCAGCCAAAACACGAATTCAACGTAAATATCACACTGAATTCGCTATTCCGATGAATATTTGAACAATATAACGAAAATCGTGTGAATCGCACGTTTCACATTGAAGTGTGAATATTATGCTAGAAACCTGTGTATTTGCTACTGAACTCGCATTTGACACAAATATCGCATTGAAATCATGTTGTGATGTTAGAAATATCTGTGCATTGCTGCCAAAACACGAATTCAACGTAAATATCACACTGAATTCGATATTCCGATGTATATTTGTACAATATAACGAAAATCGTGTGAATCGCACGTTTCACATTAAAGTGTGAATATTATTCTAGAAACCTGTGTATTAGCTACTGAACTCGCATTTGACACAAATATCGCATTGAAATCATGTTGTGATGTTAGAAATATCTGTGCATTTGCTGCCAAAACACGAATTCAACGTAACTATCACACTTAATTTGATATTCCGATGCATTTTAGTGCAATATAACGAAAATCGTGTGAAACACACGTTTTACGTTGAAAAGTGAATGTTATGCTAGAAACCTATGTATTTGCTGCTGAACTCGCATTTAACACAAATATCGCATTGAAATCATGTTGTGATGTTAGAAATATCTCTGCATTTGCTGGCAAAACACGAATTCAACGTAAATATCACCCTTAATTCGATATTCCGATGCATTTTAGTGCAATATAACGAAAATCGTGTGAAACACACGTTTTACGTTGAAAAGCGAATGTTATGCTGGAAACCTGTGTATTTGTTGCTGAACTCGCATTTGACACAAATATCGCATTGAAATCATGTTGTGATGTTAGAAATATCTGTGCATTTGCAGCCAAAACACGAATTCAACGTAAATATCACACCGAATTCGATATTCCGATGCATATTTGTACAATATAACGAAAATCGTGTGAATCGCACGTTTCACATTGAAATGTGAATATTATGCTAGAAACCTGTGTATTTTCTGCTGAACTCGCATTTAACACAAATATCGCATTGAAATCATGTTGTGATGTTAGAAATATCTGTGCTTTTGCTGCCAAAACACGAATTCAACGTATTTTACACACTGAATGAGATTTCAGATGAATTTTTGTGTAATGTACTGAAAATCGTGTGAAGCACAAGTTTTACATTAAAATATGAATGTTATGCTAGAAACCCGTGTATTTGCTGCTGAAATCGCATTTAACGCAAATATCAGATTGAAATCCGAAAGTGATGTTTTCTACTCATTTGCTGCCGAAACGCGAATTCAACATTTTTTACACACTGAATGAGATTTCAGATGAATTATTGTGTAATGTACTGAAAATCGTGTGAAACACAAGTTTTACATTAAAATATGAATGTTATGCTAGAAACCTGCGTATTTGCCGGTGAAATCGCTTTTAACCAAATATCACATTGAAATCCGAATGTGATGTTTTCTACACATTTGCTGCCGAAACGCGAATTCAACGTAAATATCACTCTTAATTCGATATTCCGATGCATTTTAGTGCAATATAACGAAAATCGTGTGAAACACACGTTTTACGTTGAAAAGCGAATGTTATGCTGGAAACCTGTGTATTTGCTGCTTAACTCGCATTTGACACAAATTTCGCATTGAAATCAAGTTGTGATGTTAGAAATATCTGTGCATTTGCAGCCAAAACACGAATTCCACGTAAATATCACACTTAATTCGATATTCCGGTGCATTTTAGTGCAATATTACGAAAATCGTGTGAAACACACGTTTTACGTTGAAGTGTGAATATTATGCTAGAAACCTGTGTATTTGCTGCTGAACTCGCATTTAACACAAATATCGCATTGAAATCATGTTGTGATGTTAGAAATATCTGTGCTTTTGCTGCCAAAACACGAATTCAACGTATTTTACACACTGAATGAGATTTCAGATGAATTTTTGTGTAATGTACTGAAAATCGTGTGAAGCACAAGTTTTACATTAAAATATGAATGTTATGCTAGAAACCTGCGTATTTGCCGGTGAAATCGCTTTTAACCAAATATCACATTGAAATCCGAATGTGATGTTTTCTACACATTTGCTGCCAAAACACGAATTCAACGTAAATATCACTCTTAATTCGATATTCCGATGAATTTCAGTGCAATATAACAAAAATCGTGTGAAACACACGTTTTACGTTGAAAAGCGGATGTTATGCTTGAAACCTGTGTATTTGTTGCTGAACTCGCATTTGACACAAATATCACATTGAAATCAAGTTGTGATGTGAGAAATATCTCTGCGTTTGCTGCCAAAATAAGAATTTAACGTAAATATCACACTTAATTCGATATTCCGATGCATTTTAGTGCAATATAACGAAAATCGTGTGAAACACACGTTTTACGTTGAAAAGCGAATGTCATGCTAGAAACCTGTGTATTTGCTGCTGAACTCGCATTTAACACAAATATCGCATTGAAATCATGTTGTGATGTTAGAAATATCTGTGCATTTGCAGCCAAAACACGAATTCAACGTAAATATCACACTGAATTCGATATTCCGATGAATATTTGAACAATATAACGAAAATCGTGTGAATCGCACGTTTCACATTGAAGTGTGAATATTATGCTAGAAACCTGTGTATTTGCTACTGAACTCGCATTTGACACAAATATCGCATTGAAATCATGTTGTGATGTTAGAAATATCTGTGCATTGCTGCCAAAACACGAATTCAACGTAAATATCACACTGAATTCGATATTCCGATGTATATTTGTACAATATAACGAAAATCGTGTGAATCGCACGTTTCACATTAAAGTGTGAATATTATTCTAGAAACCTGTGTATTAGCTACTGAACTCGCATTTGACACAAATATCGCATTGAAATCATGTTGTGATGTTAGAAATATCTGTGCATTTGCTGCCAAAACACGAATTCAACGTAACTATCACACTTAATTTGATATTCCGATGCATTTTAGTGCAATATAACGAAAATCGTGTGAAACACACGTTTTACGTTGAAAAGTGAATGTTATGCTAGAAACCTATTATTTGCTGCTGAACTCGCATTTAACACAAATATCGCATTGAAATCATGTTGTGATGTTAGAAATATCTCTGCATTTGCTGGCAAAACACGAATTCAACGTAAATATCACCCTTAATTCGATATTCCGATGCATTTTAGTGCAATATAACGAAAATCGTGTGAAACACACGTTTTACGTTGAAAAGCGAATGTTATGCTGGAAACCTGTGTATTTGTTGCTGAACTCGCATTTGACACAAATATCGCATTGAAAACAAGTTGTGATATTAGAAATATCTGGCAATTTGCAGCCAAAACACGAATTCAACGTAAATATCACACCGAATTCGATATTCCGATGCATATTTGTACAATATAACGAAAATCGTGTGAATCGCACGTTTCACATTGAAGTGTGAATATTATGCTAGAAACCTGTGTATTTGCTGCTGAACTCACTTTTAATATCGCATTGAAATCATGTTGTGATGTTAGAAATATCTTTGCATTTGCAGCCAAAACACGAATTCAACGTAAATATCACACTTAATTCGATATTCCGATGCATTTTAGTGCAATATAGCGAAAATCGTGTGAAACACACGTTTTACGTTGAAAAGCGAATGTCATGCTAGAAACCTGTGTATTTGCTGCTGAGCTCGCATTTAACACAAATATCGCATTGAAATCATGTTGTGATGTTAGAAATATCTGTGCATTTGCTGGCAAAACACAAATTCAACGTAAATATAACACTTAATTCGATAATCCGATGCATTTTAGTGCAATATAACAAAAATCGTGTGAACCACACGTTTTACGTTGAAAAGCGAATGTTATGCTTGAAACCTGTGTATTTGCTGCTGTACTCGCATTTGACACAAATATCACATTGAAATCAAGTTGTGATGTGAGATATATCTCTGCGTTTGCTGCAAAAACACGAATTCAACGTAAATATCACCCTTAATTCGATATTCCGATGCATTTTATTGCAATATAACGAAAATCGTGTGAAACACACGTTTTACGTTGAAAAGCGAATGTTATGCTGGAAACCTGTGTATTTGTTGCTGAACTCGCATTTGACACAAATATCGCATTGAAATCATGTTGTGATGTTAGAAATATCTGTGCATTTGCAGCCAAAATACGAATTCAACGTAAATATCACACCGAATTCGATATTCCGATGCATATTTGTACAATATAACGAAAATCGTGTGAATCGCACGTTTCACATTGAAATGTGAATATTATGCTAGAAACCTGTGTATTTTCTGCTGAACTCGCATTTAACACAAATATCGCATTGAAATCATGTTGTGATGTTAGAAATATCTGTGCTTTTGCTGCCAAAACACGAATTCAACGTATTTTACACACTGAATGAGATTTCAGATGAATTTTTGTGTAATGTACTGAAAATCGTGTGAAGCACAAGTTTTACATTAAAATATGAATGTTATGCTAGAAACCTGTGTATTTGCTGCTGAAATCGCATTTAACGCAAATATCAGATTGAAATCCGAAAGTGATGTTTTCTACTCATTTGCTGCCGAAACGCGAATTCAACATTTTTTACACACTGAATGAGATTTCAGATGAATTATTGTGTAATGTACTGAAAATCGTGTGAAACACAAGTTTTACATTAAAATATGAATGTTATGCTAGAAACCTGCGTATTTGCCGGTGAAATCGCTTTTAACCAAATATCACATTGAAATCCGAATGTGATGTTTTCTACACATTTGCTGCCGAAACGCGAATTCAACGTAAATATCACTCTTAATTCGATATTCCGATGCATTTTAGTGCAATATAACGAAAATCGTGTGAAACACACGTTTTACGTTGAAAAGCGAATGTTATGCTGGAAACCTGTGTATTTGCTGCTTAACTCGCATTTGACACAAATTTCGCATTGAAATCAAGTTGTGATGTTAGAAATATCTGTGCATTTGCAGCCAAAACACGAATTCCACGTAAATATCACACTTAATTCGATATTCCGGTGCATTTTAGTGCAATATTACGAAAATCGTGTGAAACACACGTTTTACGTTGAAGTGTGAATATTATGCTAGAAACCTGTGTATTTGCTGCTGAACTCGCATTTAACACAAATATCGCATTGAAATCATGTTGTGATGTTAGAAATATCTGTGCTTTTGCTGCCAAAACACGAATTCAACGTATTTTACACACTGAATGAGATTTCAGATGAATTTTTGTGTAATGTACTGAAAATCGTGTGAAGCGCAAGTTTTACATTAAAATATGAATGTTATGCTAGAAACCTGTGTATTTGCTGGTGAAATCGCATTTAACGCAAATATCACATTGAAATCCGAATGTGATGTTTTCTACGCATTTGCTGCCGAAACGCGAATTCAACATTTTTTACACACTGAATGAGATTTCAGATGAATTATTGTGTAATGTACTGAAAATCGTATGAAACACAAGTTTTACATTAAAATATGAATGTTATGCTAGAAACCTGCGTATTTGCCGGTGAAATCGCTTTTAACCAAATATCACATTGAAATCCGAATGTGATGTTTTCTACACATTTGCTGCCGAAACGCGAATTCAACGTAAATATCACTCTTAATTCGATATTCCGATGCATTTTAGTGCAATATAACGAAAATCGTGTGAAACACACGTTTTACGTTGAAAAGCGAATGTTATGCTGGAAACCTGTGTATTTGCTGCTTAACTCGCATTTGACACAAATTTCGCATTGAAATCAAGTTGTGATGTTAGAAATATCTGTGCATTTGCAGCCAAAACACGAATTCCACGTAAATATCACACTTAATTCGATATTCCGGTGCATTTTAGTGCAATATAACGAAAATCGTGTGAAACACACGTTTTACGTTGAAGTGTGAATATTATGCTAGAAACCTGTGTATTTGCTACTGAACTCGCATTTGACACAAATATCGCATTGAAATCATGTTGTGATGTTAGAAATATCTGTGCATTTGCTGCCAAAACACGAATTCAACGTAAATTTCACACTGAATTCGATATTCCGATGCATATTTGTACAATATAACGAAAATCGCGTGAATCGCACGTTTCACATTGAAGTGTGAATATTATGCTAGAAACCTGTGTATTTGCTGCTGAACTCGCATTTAACACAAATATCGCAATGAAATCATGTTGTGATGTTAGAAATATCTGTGCATTTGCTGCCAAAACACGAATTCAACGTAAATATCACACTTAATTTGATATTCCGATGCATTTTAGTGCAATATAACGAAAATCGTGTGAAACACACGTTTTACGTTGAAGTGTGAATATTATGCTAGAAACCTGTGTATTTGCTGCTGAAATCGCATTTAACGCAAATATCACATTGAAATCCGAATGTGATGTTTTCTACGCATTTGCTGCCGAAACGCGAATTCAACATATTTTACACACAGAGTTTACATTTTCAGATGCATTTAGTGCAATGTACTGAAAATCGGGTGAAATGCAAGTTTCACATTAAAATATGAATGTTATGCTAGAAACCTGTGTATTTGCTGCTGAAATCGCATTTAACGCAAATATCAGATTGAAATCCGAAAGTGAAGTTTTCTACTCATTTGCTGCCGAAACGCGAATTCAACATTTTTTACACACTGAATGAGATTTCAGATGAATTATTGTGTAATGTACTGAAAATCGTGTGAAACACAAGTTGTACATTAAAATATGAGTGTTATGCTAGAAACCTGTGTATTTGCTGGTGAAATCGATTTTAACCAAATATCACATTGAAATCCGAATGTGATGTTTTCTACACATTTGCAGCCAAAACACGAATTCCACGTAAATATCACACTTAATTCGATATTCCGGTGCATTTTAGTGCAATATAACGAAAATCGTGTGAAACACACGTTTTACGTTGAAGTGTGAATATTATGCTAGAAACCTGTGTATTTGCTACTGAACTCGCATTTGACACAAATATCGCATTGAAATCATGTTGTGATGTTAGAAATATCTGTGCATTTGCTGCCAAAACACGAATTCAACGTAAATTTCACACTGAATTCGATATTCCGATGCATATTTGTACAATATAACGAAAATCGTGTGAATCGCACGTTTCACATTGAAGTGTGAATATTATGCTAGAAACCTGTGTATTTGCTGCTGAACTCGCATTTAACACAAATATCGCAATGAAATCATGTTGTGATGTTAGAAATATCTGTGCATTTGCTGCCAAAACACGAATTCAACGTAAATATCACACTTAATTCGATATTCCGATGCATATTTGTACAAAATAACGAAAATCGTGTGAATCGCACGTTTCACATTAAAGTGTGAATATTATGCTAGAAACCTGTGTATTTGCTACTGAACTCGCATTTGACACAAATATCGCATTGAAATCATGTTGTGATGTTAGAAATATCTGTGCATTTGCTGCCAAAACACGAATTCAACGTAAATATCACACTGAATTCGATATTCCGATGCATTTTAGTGCAATACAACGAAAATCGTGTGAAACACACGTTTTACGTTGAAAAGCGAATGTCATGCTAGAAACCTGTGTATTTGCTGCTGAACTCGCATTTAACACAAATATCGCATTGAAATCATGTTGTGATGTTAGAAATATCTGTGCATTTGCAGCCAAAACACGAATTCAACGTAAATATAAAACTGAATTCTATATTCCGATGCATATTTGTACAATATAACGAAAATCGTGTGAATCGCACGTTTCACATTAAAGTGTGAATATTATGCTAGAAACCTGTGTATTTGCTACTGAACTCGCATTTGACACAAATATCGCATTGAAATCATGTTGTGATGTTAGAAATATCTGTGCTTTTGCTGCCAAAACACGAATTCAACGTAAATATCACACTGAATTCGATATTCCGATGCATTTTAGTGCAATACAACGAAAATCGTGTGAAACACACGTTTTACGTTGAAAAGCGAATGTCATGCAAGAAACCTGTGTATTTGCTGCTGAACTCGCATTTAACACAAATATCGCATTGAAATCATGTTTTGATGTTAGAAATATCTGTGCATTTGCTGCCAAAACACGAATTCAACGTAAATATCACACTGAATTCGATATTCCGATGCATTTTAGTGCAATACAACGAAAATCGTGTGAAACACACGTTTTACGTTGAAAAGCGAATGTCATGCTAGAAACCTGTGTATTTGCTGCTGAACTCGCATTTAACACAAATATCGCATTGAAATCATGTTGTGATGTTAGAAATATCTGTGCATTTGCAGCCAAAACACGAATTCAACGTAAATATAAAACTGAATTCTATATTCCGATGCATATTTGTACAATATAACGAAAATCGTGTGAATCGCACGTTTCACATTAAAGTGTGAATATTATGCTAGAAACCTGTGTATTTGCTACTGAACTCGCATTTGACACAAATATCGCATTGAAATCATGTTGTGATGTTAGAAATATCTGTGCTTTTGCTGCCAAAACACGAATTCAACGTAAATATCACACTGAATTCGATATTCCGATGCATTTTAGTGCAATACAACGAAAATCGTGTGAAACACACGTTTTACGTTGAAAAGCGAATGTCATGCAAGAAACCTGTGTATTTGCTGCTGAACTCGCATTTAACACAAATATCGCATTGAAATCATGTTTTGATGTTAGAAATATCTGTGCATTTGCTGCCAAAACACGAATTCAACGTAAATATCACACTGAATTCGATATTCCGATGCATTTTAGTGCAATACAACGAAAATCGTGTGAAACACACGTTTTACGTTGAAGAGCGAATGTCATGCTAGAAACCTGTGTATTTGCTGCTGAACTCGCATTTAACACAAATATCGCATTGAAATCATGTTGTGATGTTAGAAATATCTGTGCATTTGCAGCCAAAACACGAATTCAACGTAAATATAAAACTGAATTCTATATTCCGATGCATATTTGTACAATATAACGAAAATCGTGTGAATCGCACGTTTCACATTAAAGTGTGAATATTATGCTAGAAACCTGTGTATTTGCTACTGAACTCGCATTTGACACAAATATCGCATTGAAATCATGTTGTGATGTTAGAAATATCTGTGCATTTGCTGCCAAAACACGAATTCAACGTAAATATCACACTGAATTCGATATTCCGATGCATTTTAGTGCAATACAACGAAAATCGTGGAAACACACGTTTTACGTTGAAAAGCGAATGTCATGCTAGAAACCTGTGTATTTTCTGCTGAACTCGCATTTAACACAAATATCGCATTGAAATCATGTTGTGATGTTAGATATATCTGTGAATTTGCAGCCAAAACACGAATTCAACGTAAATATAAAACTGAATTCTATATTCCGATGCATATTTGTACAATATAACGAAAATCGTGTGAATCGCACGTTTCACATTAAAGTGTGAATATTATGCTAGAAACCTGTGTATTTGCTACTGAACTCGCATTTGACACAAATATCGCATTGAAATCATGTTGTGATGTTAGAAATATCTGTGCATTTGCTGGCAAAACACAAATTCAACGTAAATATAACACTTAATTCGATAATCCGATGCATTTTAGTGCAATATAACAAAAATCGTGTGAACCACACGTTTTACGTTGAAAAGCGAATGTTATGCTTGAAACCTGTGTATTTGCTGCTGTACTCGCATTTGACACAAATATCACATTGAAATCAAGTTGTGATGTGAGATATATCTCTGCGTTTGCTGCAAAAACACGAATTCAACGTAAATATCACCCTTAATTCGATATTCCGATGCATTTTATTGCAATATAACGAAAATCGTGTGAAACACACGTTTTACGTTGAAAAGCGAATGTTATGCTGGAAAACCTGTGTATTTGTTGCTGAACTCGCATTTGACACAAATATCGCATTGAAATCATGTTGTGATGTTAGAAATATCTGTGCATTTGCAGCCAAAACACGAATTCAACGTAAATATCACACCGAATTCGATATTCCGATGCATATTTGTACAATATAACGAAAATCGTGTGAATCGCACGTTTCACATTGAAATGTGAATATTATGCTAGAAACCTGTGTATTTGCTGCTGAACTCGCATTTAACACAAATATCGCATTGAAATCATGTTGTGATGTTAGAAATATCTGTGCTTTTGCTGCCAAAACACGAATTCAACGTATTTTACACACTGAATGAGATTTCAGATGAATTTTTGTGTAATGTACTGAAAATCGTGTGAAGCACAAGTTTTACATTAAAATATGAATGTTATGCTAGAAACCTGCGTATTTGCCGGTGAAATCGCTTTTAACCAAATATCACATTGAAATCCGAATGTGATGTTTTCTACACATTTGCTGCCAAAACACGAATTCAACGTAAATATCACTCTTAATTCGATATTCCGATGCATTTCAGTGCAATATAACAAAAATCGTGTGAAACACACGTTTTACGTTGAAAAGCGGATGTTATGCTTGAAACCTGTGTATTTGTTGCTGAACTCGCATTTGACACAAATATCACATTGAAAACAAGTTGTGATGTGAGAAATATCTCTGCGTTTGCTGCCAAAATAAGAATTTAACGTAAATATCACACTTAATTCGATATTCCGATGCATTTTAGTGCAATATAACGAAAATCGTGTGAAACACACGTTTTACGTTGAAAAGCGAATGTCATGCTAGAAACCTGTGTATTTGCTGCTGAACTCGCATTTAACACAAATATCGCATTGAAATCATGTTGTGATGTTAGAAATATCTGTGCATTTGCAGCCAAAACACGAATTCAACGTAAATATCACACTGAATTCGCTATTCCGATGAATATTTGAACAATATAACGAAAATCGTGTGAATCGCACGTTTCACATTGAAGTGTGAATATTATGCTAGAAACCTGTGTATTTGCTACTGAACTCGCATTTGACACAAATATCGCATTGAAATCATGTTGTGATGTTAGAAATATCTGTGCATTGCTGCCAAAACACGAATTCAACGTAAATATCACACTGAATTCGATATTCCGATGTATATTTGTACAATATAACGAAAATCGTGTGAATCGCACGTTTCACATTAAAGTGTGAATATTATTCTAGAAACCTGTGTATTAGCTACTGAACTCGCATTTGACACAAATATCGCATTGAAATCATGTTGTGATGTTAGAAATATCTGTGCATTTGCTGCCAAAACACGAATTCAACGTAACTATCACACTTAATTTGATATTCCGATGCATTTTAGTGCAATATAACGAAAATCGTGTGAAACACACGTTTTACGTTGAAAAGTGAATGTTATGCTAGAAACCTATGTATTTGCTGCTGAACTCGCATTTAACACAAATATCGCATTGAAATCATGTTGTGATGTTAGAAATATCTCTGCATTTGCTGGCAAAACACGAATTCAACGTAAATATCACCCTTAATTCGATATTCCGATGCATTTTAGTGCAATATAACGAAAATCGTGTGAAACACACGTTTTACGTTGAAAAGCGAATGTTATGCTGGAAACCTGTGTATTTGTTGCTGAACTCGCATTTGACACAAATATCGCATTGAAATCATGTTGTGATGTTAGAAATATCTGTGCATTTGCAGCCAAAACACGAATTCAACGTAAATATCACACCGAATTCGATATTCCGATGCATATTTGTACAATATAACGAAAATCGTGTGAATCGCACGTTTCACATTGAAATGTGAATATTATGCTAGAAACCTGTGTATTTTCTGCTGAACTCGCATTTAACACAAATATCGCATTGAAATCATGTTGTGATGTTAGAAATATCTGTGCTTTTGCTGCCAAAACACGAATTCAACGTATTTTACACACTGAATGAGATTTCAGATGAATTTTTGTGTAATGTACTGAAAATCGTGTGAAGCACAAGTTTTACATTAAAATATGAATGTTATGCTAGAAACCCGTGTATTTGCTGCTGAAATCGCATTTAACGCAAATATCAGATTGAAATCCGAAAGTGATGTTTTCTACTCATTTGCTGCCGAAACGCGAATTCAACATTTTTTACACACTGAATGAGATTTCAGATGAATTATTGTGTAATGTACTGAAAATCGTGTGAAACACAAGTTTTACATTAAAATATGAATGTTATGCTAGAAACCTGCGTATTTGCCGGTGAAATCGCTTTTAACCAAATATCACATTGAAATCCGAATGTGATGTTTTCTACACATTTGCTGCCGAAACGCGAATTCAACGTAAATATCACTCTTAATTCGATATTCCGATGCATTTTAGTGCAATATAACGAAAATCGTGTGAAACACACGTTTTACGTTGAAAAGCGAATGTTATGCTGGAAACCTGTGTATTTGCTGCTTAACTCGCATTTGACACAAATTTCGCATTGAAATCAAGTTGTGATGTTAGAAATATCTGTGCATTTGCAGCCAAAACACGAATTCCACGTAAATATCACACTTAATTCGATATTCCGGTGCATTTTAGTGCAATATTACGAAAATCGTGTGAAACACACGTTTTACGTTGAAGTGTGAATATTATGCTAGAAACCTGTGTATTTGCTGCTGAACTCGCATTTAACACAAATATCGCATTGAAATCATGTTGTGATGTTAGAAATATCTGTGCTTTTGCTGCCAAAACACGAATTCAACGTATTTTACACACTGAATGAGATTTCAGATGAATTTTTGTGTAATGTACTGAAAATCGTGTGAAGCACAAGTTTTACATTAAAATATGAATGTTATGCTAGAAACCTGCGTATTTGCCGGTGAAATCGCTTTTAACCAAATATCACATTGAAATCCGAATGTGATGTTTTCTACACATTTGCTGCCAAAACACGAATTCAACGTAAATATCACTCTTAATTCGATATTCCGATGAATTTCAGTGCAATATAACAAAAATCGTGTGAAACACACGTTTTACGTTGAAAAGCGGATGTTATGCTTGAAACCTGTGTATTTGTTGCTGAACTCGCATTTGACACAAATATCACATTGAAATCAAGTTGTGATGTGAGAAATATCTCTGCGTTTGCTGCCAAAATAAGAATTTAACGTAAATATCACACTTAATTCGATATTCCGATGCATTTTAGTGCAATATAACGAAAATCGTGTGAAACACACGTTTTACGTTGAAAAGCGAATGTCATGCTAGAAACCTGTGTATTTGCTGCTGAACTCGCATTTAACACAAATATCGCATTGAAATCATGTTGTGATGTTAGAAATATCTGTGCATTTGCAGCCAAAACACGAATTCAACGTAAATATCACACTGAATTCGATATTCCGATGAATATTTGAACAATATAACGAAAATCGTGTGAATCGCACGTTTCACATTGAAGTGTGAATATTATGCTAGAAACCTGTGTATTTGCTACTGAACTCGCATTTGACACAAATATCGCATTGAAATCATGTTGTGATGTTAGAAATATCTGTGCATTGCTGCCAAAACACGAATTCAACGTAAATATCACACTGAATTCGATATTCCGATGTATATTTGTACAATATAACGAAAATCGTGTGAATCGCACGTTTCACATTAAAGTGTGAATATTATTCTAGAAACCTGTGTATTAGCTACTGAACTCGCATTTGACACAAATATCGCATTGAAATCATGTTGTGATGTTAGAAATATCTGTGCATTTGCTGCCAAAACACGAATTCAACGTAACTATCACACTTAATTTGATATTCCGATGCATTTTAGTGCAATATAACGAAAATCGTGTGAAACACACGTTTTACGTTGAAAAGTGAATGTTATGCTAGAAACCTATTATTTGCTGCTGAACTCGCATTTAACACAAATATCGCATTGAAATCATGTTGTGATGTTAGAAATATCTCTGCATTTGCTGGCAAAACACGAATTCAACGTAAATATCACCCTTAATTCGATATTCCGATGCATTTTAGTGCAATATAACGAAAATCGTGTGAAACACACGTTTTACGTTGAAAAGCGAATGTTATGCTGGAAACCTGTGTATTTGTTGCTGAACTCGCATTTGACACAAATATCGCATTGAAAACAAGTTGTGATATTAGAAATATCTGGCAATTTGCAGCCAAAACACGAATTCAACGTAAATATCACACCGAATTCGATATTCCGATGCATATTTGTACAATATAACGAAAATCGTGTGAATCGCACGTTTCACATTGAAGTGTGAATATTATGCTAGAAACCTGTGTATTTGCTGCTGAACTCACTTTTAATATCGCATTGAAATCATGTTGTGATGTTAGAAATATCTTTGCATTTGCAGCCAAAACACGAATTCAACGTAAATATCACACTTAATTCGATATTCCGATGCATTTTAGTGCAATATAGCGAAAATCGTGTGAAACACACGTTTTACGTTGAAAAGCGAATGTCATGCTAGAAACCTGTGTATTTGCTGCTGAGCTCGCATTTAACACAAATATCGCATTGAAATCATGTTGTGATGTTAGAAATATCTGTGCATTTGCTGGCAAAACACAAATTCAACGTAAATATAACACTTAATTCGATAATCCGATGCATTTTAGTGCAATATAACAAAAATCGTGTGAACCACACGTTTTACGTTGAAAAGCGAATGTTATGCTTGAAACCTGTGTATTTGCTGCTGTACTCGCATTTGACACAAATATCACATTGAAATCAAGTTGTGATGTGAGATATATCTCTGCGTTTGCTGCAAAAACACGAATTCAACGTAAATATCACCCTTAATTCGATATTCCGATGCATTTTATTGCAATATAACGAAAATCGTGTGAAACACACGTTTTACGTTGAAAAGCGAATGTTATGCTGGAAACCTGTGTATTTGTTGCTGAACTCGCATTTGACACAAATATCGCATTGAAATCATGTTGTGATGTTAGAAATATCTGTGCATTTGCAGCCAAAATACGAATTCAACGTAAATATCACACCGAATTCGATATTCCGATGCATATTTGTACAATATAACGAAAATCGTGTGAATCGCACGTTTCACATTGAAATGTGAATATTATGCTAGAAACCTGTGTATTTTCTGCTGAACTCGCATTTAACACAAATATCGCATTGAAATCATGTTGTGATGTTAGAAATATCTGTGCTTTTGCTGCCAAAACACGAATTCAACGTATTTTACACACTGAATGAGATTTCAGATGAATTTTTGTGTAATGTACTGAAAATCGTGTGAAGCACAAGTTTTACATTAAAATATGAATGTTATGCTAGAAACCTGTGTATTTGCTGCTGAAATCGCATTTAACGCAAATATCAGATTGAAATCCGAAAGTGATGTTTTCTACTCATTTGCTGCCGAAACGCGAATTCAACATTTTTTACACACTGAATGAGATTTCAGATGAATTATTGTGTAATGTACTGAAAATCGTGTGAAACACAAGTTTTACATTAAAATATGAATGTTATGCTAGAAACCTGCGTATTTGCCGGTGAAATCGCTTTTAACCAAATATCACATTGAAATCCGAATGTGATGTTTTCTACACATTTGCTGCCGAAACGCGAATTCAACGTAAATATCACTCTTAATTCGATATTCCGATGCATTTTAGTGCAATATAACGAAAATCGTGTGAAACACACGTTTTACGTTGAAAAGCGAATGTTATGCTGGAAACCTGTGTATTTGCTGCTTAACTCGCATTTGACACAAATTTCGCATTGAAATCAAGTTGTGATGTTAGAAATATCTGTGCATTTGCAGCCAAAACACGAATTCCACGTAAATATCACACTTAATTCGATATTCCGGTGCATTTTAGTGCAATATAACGAAAATCGTGTGAAACACACGTTTTACGTTGAAGTGTGAATATTATGCTAGAAACCTGTGTATTTGCTACTGAACTCGCATTTGACACAAATATCGCATTGAAATCATGTTGTGATGTTAGAAATATCTGTGCATTTGCTGCCAAAACACGAATTCAACGTAAATTTCACACTGAATTCGATATTCCGATGCATATTTGTACAATATAACGAAAATCGCGTGAATCGCACGTTTCACATTGAAGTGTGAATATTATGCTAGAAACCTGTGTATTTGCTGCTGAACTCGCATTTAACACAAATATCGCAATGAAATCATGTTGTGATGTTAGAAATATCTGTGCATTTGCTGCCAAAACACGAATTCAACGTAAATATCACACTTAATTTGATATTCCGATGCATTTTAGTGCAATATAACGAAAATCGTGTGAAACACACGTTTTACGTTGAAGTGTGAATATTATGCTAGAAACCTGTGTATTTGCTGCTGAAATCGCATTTAACGCAAATATCACATTGAAATCCGAATGTGATGTTTTCTACGCATTTGCTGCCGAAACGCGAATTCAACATATTTTACACACAGAGTTTACATTTTCAGATGCATTTAGTGCAATGTACTGAAAATCGGGTGAAATGCAAGTTTCACATTAAAATATGAATGTTATGCTAGAAACCTGTGTATTTGCTGCTGAAATCGCATTTAACGCAAATATCAGATTGAAATCCGAAAGTGAAGTTTTCTACTCATTTGCTGCCGAAACGCGAATTCAACATTTTTTACACACTGAATGAGATTTCAGATGAATTATTGTGTAATGTACTGAAAATCGTGTGAAACACAAGTTGTACATTAAAATATGAGTGTTATGCTAGAAACCTGTGTATTTGCTGGTGAAATCGATTTTAACCAAATATCACATTGAAATCCGAATGTGATGTTTTCTACACATTTGCAGCCAAAACACGAATTCCACGTAAATATCACACTTAATTCGATATTCCGGTGCATTTTAGTGCAATATAACGAAAATCGTGTGAAACACACGTTTTACGTTGAAGTGTGAATATTATGCTAGAAACCTGTGTATTTGCTACTGAACTCGCATTTGACACAAATATCGCATTGAAATCATGTTGTGATGTTAGAAATATCTGTGCATTTGCTGCCAAAACACGAATTCAACGTAAATTTCACACTGAATTCGATATTCCGATGCATATTTGTACAATATAACGAAAATCGTGTGAATCGCACGTTTCACATTGAAGTGTGAATATTATGCTAGAAACCTGTGTATTTGCTGCTGAACTCGCATTTAACACAAATATCGCAATGAAATCATGTTGTGATGTTAGAAATATCTGTGCATTTGCTGCCAAAACACGAATTCAACGTAAATATCACACTTAATTCGATATTCCGATGCATATTTGTACAAAATAACGAAAATCGTGTGAATCGCACGTTTCACATTAAAGTGTGAATATTATGCTAGAAACCTGTGTATTTGCTACTGAACTCGCATTTGACACAAATATCGCATTGAAATCATGTTGTGATGTTAGAAATATCTGTGCATTTGCTGCCAAAACACGAATTCAACGTAAATATCACACTGAATTCGATATTCCGATGCATTTTAGTGCAATACAACGAAAATCGTGTGAAACACACGTTTTACGTTGAAAAGCGAATGTCATGCTAGAAACCTGTGTATTTGCTGCTGAACTCGCATTTAACACAAATATCGCATTGAAATCATGTTGTGATGTTAGAAATATCTGTGCATTTGCAGCCAAAACACGAATTCAACGTAAATATAAAACTGAATTCTATATTCCGATGCATATTTGTACAATATAACGAAAATCGTGTGAATCGCACGTTTCACATTAAAGTGTGAATATTATGCTAGAAACCTGTGTATTTGCTACTGAACTCGCATTTGACACAAATATCGCATTGAAATCATGTTGTGATGTTAGAAATATCTGTGCTTTTGCTGCCAAAACACGAATTCAACGTAAATATCACACTGAATTCGATATTCCGATGCATTTTAGTGCAATACAACGAAAATCGTGTGAAACACACGTTTTACGTTGAAAAGCGAATGTCATGCAAGAAACCTGTGTATTTGCTGCTGAACTCGCATTTAACACAAATATCGCATTGAAATCATGTTTTGATGTTAGAAATATCTGTGCATTTGCTGCCAAAACACGAATTCAACGTAAATATCACACTGAATTCGATATTCCGATGCATTTTAGTGCAATACAACGAAAATCGTGTGAAACACACGTTTTACGTTGAAAAGCGAATGTCATGCTAGAAACCTGTGTATTTGCTGCTGAACTCGCATTTAACACAAATATCGCATTGAAATCATGTTGTGATGTTAGAAATATCTGTGCATTTGCAGCCAAAACACGAATTCAACGTAAATATAAAACTGAATTCTATATTCCGATGCATATTTGTACAATATAACGAAAATCGTGTGAATCGCACGTTTCACATTAAAGTGTGAATATTATGCTAGAAACCTGTGTATTTGCTACTGAACTCGCATTTGACACAAATATCGCATTGAAATCATGTTGTGATGTTAGAAATATCTGTGCTTTTGCTGCCAAAACACGAATTCAACGTAAATATCACACTGAATTCGATATTCCGATGCATTTTAGTGCAATACAACGAAAATCGTGTGAAACACACGTTTTACGTTGAAAAGCGAATGTCATGCAAGAAACCTGTGTATTTGCTGCTGAACTCGCATTTAACACAAATATCGCATTGAAATCATGTTTTGATGTTAGAAATATCTGTGCATTTGCTGCCAAAACACGAATTCAACGTAAATATCACACTGAATTCGATATTCCGATGCATTTTAGTGCAATACAACGAAAATCGTGTGAAACACACGTTTTACGTTGAAGAGCGAATGTCATGCTAGAAACCTGTGTATTTGCTGCTGAACTCGCATTTAACACAAATATCGCATTGAAATCATGTTGTGATGTTAGAAATATCTGTGCATTTGCAGCCAAAACACGAATTCAACGTAAATATAAAACTGAATTCTATATTCCGATGCATATTTGTACAATATAACGAAAATCGTGTGAATCGCACGTTTCACATTAAAGTGTGAATATTATGCTAGAAACCTGTGTATTTGCTACTGAACTCGCATTTGACACAAATATCGCATTGAAATCATGTTGTGATGTTAGAAATATCTGTGCATTTGCTGCCAAAACACGAATTCAACGTAAATATCACACTGAATTCGATATTCCGATGCATTTTAGTGCAATACAACGAAAATCGTGTGAAACACACGTTTTACGTTGAAAAGCGAATGTCATGCTAGAAACCTGTGTATTTTCTGCTGAACTCGCATTTAACACAAATATCGCATTGAAATCATGTTGTGATGTTAGATATATCTGTGAATTTGCAGCCAAAACACGAATTCAACGTAAATATAAAACTGAATTCTATATTCCGATGCATATTTGTACAATATAACGAAAATCGTGTGAATCGCACGTTTCACATTAAAGTGTGAATATTATGCTAGAAACCTGTGTATTTGCTACTGAACTCGCATTTGACACAAATATCGCATTGAAATCATGTTGTGATGTTAGAAATATCTGTGCTTTTGCTGCCAAAACACGAATTCAACGTAAATATCACACTGAATTCGATATTCCGATGCATTTTAGTGCAATACAACGAAAATCGTGTGAAACACACGTTGTACATTAAAATATGAGTGTTATGCTAGAAACCTGTGTATTTGCTGGTGAAATCGATTTTAACCAAATATCACATTGAAATCCGAATGTGATGTTTTCTACACATTTGCAGCCAAAACACGAATTCCACGTAAATATCACACTTAATTCGATATTCCGGTGCATTTTAGTGCAATATAACGAAAATCGTGTGAAACACACGTTTTACGTTGAAGTGTGAATATTATGCTAGAAACCTGTGTATTTGCTACTGAACTCGCATTTGACACAAATATCGCATTGAAATCATGTTGTGATGTTAGAAATATCTGTGCATTTGCTGCCAAAACACGAATTCAACGTAAATTTCACACTGAATTCGATATTCCGATGCATATTTGTACAATATAACGAAAATCGCGTGAATCGCACGTTTCACATTGAAGTGTGAATATTATGCTAGAAACCTGTGTATTTGCTGCTGAACTCGCATTTAACACAAATATCGCAATGAAATCATGTTGTGATGTTAGAAATATCTGTGCATTTGCTGCCAAAACACGAATTCAACGTAAATATCACACTTAATTTGATATTCCGATGCATTTTAGTGCAATATAACGAAAATCGTGTGAAACACACGTTTTACGTTGAAGTGTGAATATTATGCTAGAAACCTGTGTATTTGCTGCTGAAATCGCATTTAACGCAAATATCACATTGAAATCCGAATGTGATGTTTTCTACGCATTTGCTGCCGAAACGCGAATTCAACATATTTTACACACAGAGTTTACATTTTCAGATGCATTTAGTGCAATGTACTGAAAATCGGGTGAAATGCAAGTTTCACATTAAAATATGAATGTTATGCTAGAAACCTGTGTATTTGCTGCTGAAATCGCATTTAACGCAAATATCAGATTGAAATCCGAAAGTGAAGTTTTCTACTCATTTGCTGCCGAAACGCGAATTCAACATTTTTTACACACTGAATGAGATTTCAGATGAATTATTGTGTAATGTACTGAAAATCGTGTGAAACACAAGTTGTACATTAAAATATGAGTGTTATGCTAGAAACCTGTGTATTTGCTGGTGAAATCGATTTTAACCAAATATCACATTGAAATCCGAATGTGATGTTTTCTACACATTTGCAGCCAAAACACGAATTCCACGTAAATATCACACTTAATTCGATATTCCGGTGCATTTTAGTGCAATATAACGAAAATCGTGTGAAACACACGTTTTACGTTGAAGTGTGAATATTATGCTAGAAACCTGTGTATTTGCTACTGAACTCGCATTTGACACAAATATCGCATTGAAATCATGTTGTGATGTTAGAAATATCTGTGCATTTGCTGCCAAAACACGAATTCAACGTAAATTTCACACTGAATTCGATATTCCGATGCATATTTGTACAATATAACGAAAATCGTGTGAATCGCACGTTTCACATTGAAGTGTGAATATTATGCTAGAAACCTGTGTATTTGCTGCTGAACTCGCATTTAACACAAATATCGCAATGAAATCATGTTGTGATGTTAGAAATATCTGTGCATTTGCTGCCAAAACACGAATTCAACGTAAATATCACACTTAATTCGATATTCCGATGCATATTTGTACAAAATAACGAAAATCGTGTGAATCGCACGTTTCACATTAAAGTGTGAATATTATGCTAGAAACCTGTGTATTTGCTACTGAACTCGCATTTGACACAAATATCGCATTGAAATCATGTTGTGATGTTAGAAATATCTGTGCATTTGCTGCCAAAACACGAATTCAACGTAAATATCACACTGAATTCGATATTCCGATGCATTTTAGTGCAATACAACGAAAATCGTGTGAAACACACGTTTTACGTTGAAAAGCGAATGTCATGCTAGAAACCTGTGTATTTGCTGCTGAACTCGCATTTAACACAAATATCGCATTGAAATCATGTTGTGATGTTAGAAATATCTGTGCATTTGCAGCCAAAACACGAATTCAACGTAAATATAAAACTGAATTCTATATTCCGATGCATATTTGTACAATATAACGAAAATCGTGTGAATCGCACGTTTCACATTAAAGTGTGAATATTATGCTAGAAACCTGTGTATTTGCTACTGAACTCGCATTTGACACAAATATCGCATTGAAATCATGTTGTGATGTTAGAAATATCTGTGCTTTTGCTGCCAAAACACGAATTCAACGTAAATATCACACTGAATTCGATATTCCGATGCATTTTAGTGCAATACAACGAAAATCGTGTGAAACACACGTTTTACGTTGAAAAGCGAATGTCATGCAAGAAACCTGTGTATTTGCTGCTGAACTCGCATTTAACACAAATATCGCATTGAAATCATGTTTTGATGTTAGAAATATCTGTGCATTTGCTGCCAAAACACGAATTCAACGTAAATATCACACTGAATTCGATATTCCGATGCATTTTAGTGCAATACAACGAAAATCGTGTGAAACACACGTTTTACGTTGAAAAGCGAATGTCATGCTAGAAACCTGTGTATTTGCTGCTGAACTCGCATTTAACACAAATATCGCATTGAAATCATGTTGTGATGTTAGAAATATCTGTGCATTTGCAGCCAAAACACGAATTCAACGTAAATATAAAACTGAATTCTATATTCCGATGCATATTTGTACAATATAACGAAAATCGTGTGAATCGCACGTTTCACATTAAAGTGTGAATATTATGCTAGAAACCTGTGTATTTGCTACTGAACTCGCATTTGACACAAATATCGCATTGAAATCATGTTGTGATGTTAGAAATATCTGTGCTTTTGCTGCCAAAACACGAATTCAACGTAAATATCACACTGAATTCGATATTCCGATGCATTTTAGTGCAATACAACGAAAATCGTGTGAAACACACGTTTTACGTTGAAAAGCGAATGTCATGCAAGAAACCTGTGTATTTGCTGCTGAACTCGCATTTAACACAAATATCGCATTGAAATCATGTTTTGATGTTAGAAATATCTGTGCATTTGCTGCCAAAACACGAATTCAACGTAAATATCACACTGAATTCGATATTCCGATGCATTTTAGTGCAATACAACGAAAATCGTGTGAAACACACGTTTTACGTTGAAGAGCGAATGTCATGCTAGAAACCTGTGTATTTGCTGCTGAACTCGCATTTAACACAAATATCGCATTGAAATCATGTTGTGATGTTAGAAATATCTGTGCATTTGCAGCCAAAACACGAATTCAACGTAAATATAAAACTGAATTCTATATTCCGATGCATATTTGTACAATATAACGAAAATCGTGTGAATCGCACGTTTCACATTAAAGTGTGAATATTATGCTAGAAACCTGTGTATTTGCTACTGAACTCGCATTTGACACAAATATCGCATTGAAATCATGTTGTGATGTTAGAAATATCTGTGCATTTGCTGCCAAAACACGAATTCAACGTAAATATCACACTGAATTCGATATTCCGATGCATTTTAGTGCAATACAACGAAAATCGTGTGAAACACACGTTTTACGTTGAAAAGCGAATGTCATGCTAGAAACCTGTGTATTTTCTGCTGAACTCGCATTTAACACAAATATCGCATTGAAATCATGTTGTGATGTTAGATATATCTGTGAATTTGCAGCCAAAACACGAATTCAACGTAAATATAAAACTGAATTCTATATTCCGATGCATATTTGTACAATATAACGAAAATCGTGTGAATCGCACGTTTCACATTAAAGTGTGAATATTATGCTAGAAACCTGTGTATTTGCTACTGAACTCGCATTTGACACAAATATCGCATTGAAATCATGTTGTGATGTTAGAAATATCTGTGCTTTTGCTGCCAAAACACGAATTCAACGTAAATATCACACTGAATTCGATATTCCGATGCATTTTAGTGCAATACAACGAAAATCGTGTGAAACACACGTTGTACATTAAAATATGAGTGTTATGCTAGAAACCTGTGTATTTGCTGGTGAAATCGATTTTAACCAAATATCACATTGAAATCCGAATGTGATGTTTTCTACACATTTGCAGCCAAAACACGAATTCCACGTAAATATCACACTTAATTCGATATTCCGGTGCATTTTAGTGCAATATAACGAAAATCGTGTGAAACACACGTTTTACGTTGAAGTGTGAATATTATGCTAGAAACCTGTGTATTTGCTACTGAACTCGCATTTGACACAAATATCGCATTGAAATCATGTTGTGATGTTAGAAATATCTGTGCATTTGCTGCCAAAACACGAATTCAACGTAAATTTCACACTGAATTCGATATTCCGATGCATATTTGTACAATATAAGGAAAATCGTGTGAATCGCACGTTTCACATTGAAGTGTGAATATTATGCTAGAAACCTGTGTATTTGCTGCTGAACTCGCATTTAACACAAATATCGCAATGAAATCATGTTGTGATGTTAGAAATATCTGTGCATTTGCTGCCAAAACACGAATTCAACGTAAATATCACACTTAATTCGATATTCCGATGCATATTTGTACAAAATAACGAAAATCGTGTGAATCGCACGTTTCACATTAAAGTGTGAATATTATGCTAGAAACCTGTGTATTTGCTACTGAACTCGCATTTGACACAAATATCGCATTGAAATCATGTTGTGATGTTAGAAATATCTGTGCATTTGCTGCCAAAACACGAATTCAACGTAAATATCACACTGAATTCGATATTCCGATGCATTTTAGTGCAATACAACGAAAATCGTGTGAAACACACGTTTTACGTTGAAAAGCGAATGTCATGCTAGAAACCTGTGTATTTGCTGCTGAACTCGCATTTAACACAAATATCGCATTGAAATCATGTTGTGATGTTAGAAATATCTGTGCATTTGCAGCCAAAACACGAATTCAACGTAAATATAAAACTGAATTCTATATTCCGATGCATATTTGTACAATATAACGAAAATCGTGTGAATCGCACGTTTCACATTAAAGTGTGAATATTATGCTAGAAACCTGTGTATTTGCTACTGAACTCGCATTTGACACAAATATCGCATTGAAATCATGTTGTGATGTTAGAAATATCTGTGCATTTGCTGCCAAAACACGAATTCAACGTAAATATCACACTGAATTCGATATTCCGATGCATTTTAGTGCAATACAACGAAAATCGTGTGAAACACACGTTTTACGTTGAAAAGCGAATGTCATGCTAGAAACCTGTGTATTTTCTGCTGAACTCGCATTTAACACAAATATCGCATTGAAATCATGTTGTGATGTTAGATATATCTGTGAATTTGCAGCCAAAACACGAATTCAACGTAAATATAAAACTGAATTCTATATTCCGATGCATATTTGTACAATATAACGAAAATCGTGTGAATCGCACGTTTCACATTAAAGTGTGAATATTATGCTAGAAACCTGTGTATTTGCTACTGAACTCGCATTTGACACAAATATCGCATTGAAATCATGTTGTGATGTTAGAAATATCTGTGCTTTTGCTGCCAAAACACGAATTCAACGTAAATATCACACTGAATTCGATATTCCGATGCATTTTAGTGCAATACAACGAAAATCGTGTGAAACACACGTTTTACGTTGAAAAGCGAATGTCATGCAAGAAACCTGTGTATTTGCTGCTGAACTCGCATTTAACACAAATATCGCATTGAAATCATGTTGTGATGTTAGAAATATCTGTGCATTTGCAGCCAAAACACGAATTCAACGTAAATATCACACTGAATTCGATATTCCGATGCATATTTGTACAATATAACGAAAATCGTGTGAATCGCACGTTTCACATTGAAGTGTGAATATTATGCTAGAAACATGTGTATTTGCTGCTGAACTCGCATTTAACACAAATATCGCATTGAAATCATGTTGTGATGTTAGAAATATCTCTGCGTTTGCTGCCAAAATAAGAATTTAACGTAAATATCACACTTAATTCGATATTCCGATGCATTTTAGTGCAATATAACGAAAATCGTGTGAAACACACGTTTTACGTTGAAAAGCGAATGTCATGCTAGAAACCTGTGTATTTGCTGCTGAACTCGCATTTAACACAAATATCGCATTGAAATCATGTTGTGATGTTAGAAATATCTGTGCATTTGCAGCCAAAACACGAATTCAACGTAAATATCACACTGAATTCTATATTCCGATGCATATTTGTACAATATAACGAAAATCGTGTGAATCGCACGTTTCACATTAAAGTGTGAATATTATGCTAGAAACCTGTGTATTTGCTACTGAACTCGCATTTGACACAAATATCGCATTGAAATCATGTTGTGATGTTAGAAATATCTGTGCTTTTGCTGCCAAAACACGAATTCAACGTAAATATCACACTGAATTCGATATTCCGATGCATTTTAGTGCAATACAACGAAAATCGTGTGAAACACACGTTTTACGTTGAAAAGCGAATGTCATGCAAGAAACCTGTGTATTTGCTGCTGAACTCGCATTTAACACAAATATCGCATTGAAATCATGTTGTGATGTTAGAAATATCTGTGCATTTGCAGCCAAAACACGAATTCAACGTAAATATCACACTGAATTCGATATTCCGATGCATATTTGTACAATATCTCGAAAATCGTGTGAATCGCACGTTTCACATTGAAGTGTGAATATTATGCTAGAAACATGTGTATTTGCTGCTGAACTCGCATTTGACACAAATTTCGCATTGAAATCAAGTTGTAATGTTAGAAATATCTGTGCATTTGCTGCCAAAACACGAATTCAACGTAAATATCACACTTAATTCGATATTCCGATGCATTTTAGTGCAATA
Source organism: Carabus problematicus (assembly GCA_963422195.1). NCBI lineage: Eukaryota > Metazoa > Arthropoda > Insecta > Coleoptera > Carabidae > Carabus > Carabus problematicus. Next base: position 17,148,556 of record OY728577.1, read on the forward strand.
TAACGAAAATCGTGTGAAACACACGTTTTACGTTGAAAAGTGAATGTTATGCTAGAAACCTGTGTATTTGCTTCTGACCTCGCATTTAACACAAATATCGCATTGAAATCATGTTGTGATGGTAGAAATATCTGTGCATTTGCTGCCAAAACACGAATTCAACGTAAATATCACACTTAATTCGATAATCCGATGCATTTCGGTGCGATATAACAAAAATCGTGTGAAACACACGTTTTACGTTGAAAAGCTGGTTATGCTTGAAACCTGTGTATTTGTTGCTGAACTCGCATTTGACACAAATATCACATTGAAATCAAGTTGTGATGTGAGAAATATCTCTGCGTTTGCTGCCAAAATAAGAATTTAACGTAAATATCACACTTAATTCGATATTCCGATGCATTTTAGTGCAATATAACGAAAATCGTGTGAAACACACGTTTTACGTTGAAAAGCGAATGTCATGCTAGAAACCTGTGTATTTGCTGCTGAACTCGCATTTAACACAAATATCGCATTGAAATCATGTTGTGATGTTAGAAATATCTGTGCATTTGCAGCCAAAACACGAATTCAACGTAAATATCACACTGAATTCGATATTCCGATGAATATTTGAACAATATAACGAAAATCGTGTGAATCGCACGTTTCACATTGAAGTGTGAATATTATGCTAGAAACCTGTGTATTTGCTACTGAACTCGCATTTGACACAAATATCGCATTGAAATCATGTTGTGATGTTAGAAATATCTGTGCATTGCTGCCAAAACACGAATTCAACGTAAATATCACACTGAATTCGATATTCCGATGTATATTTGTACAATATAACGAAAATCGTGTGAATCGCACGTTTCACATTAAAGTGTGAATATTATTCTAGAAACCTGTGTATTAGCTACTGAACTCGCATTTGACACAAATATCGCATTGAAATCATGTTGTGATGTTAGAAATATCTGTGCATTTGCTGCCAAAACACGAATTCAACGTAACTATCACACTTAATTTGATATTCCGATGCATTTTAGTGCAATATAACGAAAATCGTGTGAAACACACGTTTTACGTTGAAAAGTGAATGTTATGCTAGAAACCTGTGTATTTGCTGCTGAACTCGCATTTAACACAAATATCGCATTGAAATCATGTTGTGATGTTAGAAATATCTCTGCATTTGCTGGCAAAACACGAATTCAACGTAAATATCACCCTTAATTCGATATTCCGATGCATTTTAGTGCAATATAACGAAAAACGTGTGAAACACACGTTTTACGTTGAAAAGCGAATGTTATGCTGGAAACCTGTGTATTTGTTGCTGAACTCGCATTTGACACAAATATCGCATTGAAAACAAGTTGTGATATTAGAAATATCTGGCAATTTGCAGCCAAAACACGAATTCAACGTAAATATCACACCGAATTCGATATTCCGATGCATATTTGTACAATATAACGAAAATCGTGTGAATCGCACGTTTCACATTGAAGTGTGAATATTATGCTAGAAACCTGTGTATTTGCTGCTGAACTCACTTTTAATATCGCATTGAAATCATGTTGTGATGTTAGAAATATCTGTGCATTTGCAGCCAAAACACGAATTCAACGTAAATATCACACTTAATTCGATATTCCGATGCATTTTAGTGCAATATAGCGAAAATCGTGTGAAACACACGTTTTACGTTGAAAAGCGAATGTCATGCTAGAAACCTGTGTATTTGCTGCTGAGCTCGCATTTAACACAAATATCGCATTGAAATCATGTTGTGATGTTAGAAATATCTGTGCATTTGCTGGCAAAACACAAATTCAACGTAAATATAACACTTAATTCGATAATCCGATGCATTTTAGTGCAATATAACAAAAATCGTGTGAACCACACGTTTTACGTTGAAAAGCGAATGTTATGCTTGAAACCTGTGTATTTGCTGCTGTACTCGCATTTGACACAAATATCACATTGAAATCAAGTTGTGATGTGAGATATATCTCTGCGTTTGCTGCCAAAACACGAATTCAACGTAAATATCACCCTTAATTCGATATTCCGATGCATTTTATTGCAATATAACGAAAATCGTGTGAAACACACGTTTTACGTTGAAAAGCGAATGTTATGCTGGAAACCTGTGTATTTGTTGCTGAACTCGCATTTGACACAAATATCGCATTGAAATCATGTTGTGATGTTAGAAATATCTGTGCATTTGCAGCCAAAACACGAATTCAACGTAAATATCACACCGAATTCGATATTTCGATGCATATTTGTACAATATAACGAAAATCGTGTGAATCGCACGTTTCACATTGAAATGTGAATATTATGCTAGAAACCTGTGTATTTGCTGCTGAACTCGCATTTAACACAAATATCGCATTGAAATCATGTTGTGATGTTAGAAATATCTGTGCTTTTGCTGCCAAAACACGAATTCAACGTATTTTACACACTGAATGAGATTTCAGATGAATTTTTGTGTAATGTACTGAAAATCGTGTGAAGCACAAGTTTTACATTAAAATATGAATGTTATGCTAGAAACCTGTGTATTTGCTGGTGAAATCGCATTTAACGCAAATATCACATTGAAATCCGAATGTAATGTTTTCTACGCATTTGCTGCCGAAACGCGAATTCAACATATTTTACACACAGAGTTACATTTTCAGATGCATTTAGTGCAATGTACTGAAAATCGGGTGAAATGCAAGTTTCACATTAAAATATGAATGTTATGCTAGAAACCTGTGTATTTGCTGCTGAAATCGCATTTAACGCAAATATCAGATTGAAATCCGAAAGTGATGTTTTCTACTCATTTGCTGCCGAAACGCGAATTCAACATTTTTTACACACTGAATGAGATTTCAGATGAATTATTGTGTAATGTACTGAAAATCGTGTGAAACACAAGTTTTACATTAAAATATGAATGTTATGCTAGAAACCTGCGTATTTGCCGGTGAAATCGCTTTTAACCAAATATCACATTGAAATCCGAATGTGATGTTTTCTACACATTTGCTGCCGAAACGCGAATTCAACGTAAATATCACTCTTAATTCGATATTCCGATGCATTTTAGTGCAATATAACGAAAATCGTGTGAAACACACGTTTTACATTGAAAAGCGAATGTTATGCTGGAAACCTGTGTATTTGCTGCTTAACTCGCATTTGACACAAATTTCGCATTGAAATCAAGTTGTTATGTTAGAAATATCTGTGCATTTGCAGCCAAAACACGAATTCCACGTAAATATCACACTTAATTCGATATTCCGGTGCATTTTAGTGCAATATAACGAAAATCGTGTGAAACACACGTTTTACGTTGAAGTGTGAATATTATGCTAGAAACCTGTGTATTTGCTACTGAACTCGCATTTGACACAAATATCGCATTGAAATCATGTTGTGATGTTAGAAATATCTGTGCATTTGCTGCCAAAACACGAATTCAACGTAAATTTCACACTGAATTCGATATTCCGATGCATATTTGTACAATATAACGAAAATCGTGTGAATCGCACGTTTCACATTGAAGTGTGAATATTATGCTAGAAACCTGTGTATTTGCTGCTGAACTCGCATTTAACACAAATATCGCAATAAAATCATGTTGTGATGTTAGAAATATCTGTGCATTTGCTGCCAAAACACGAATTCAACGTAAATATCACACTTAATTCGATATTCCGATGCATATTTGTACAATATAACGAAAATCGTGTGAATCGCACGTTTCACATTGAAGTGTGAATATTATGCTAGAAACCTGTGTATTTGCTGCTGAACTCGCATTTAACACAAATATCGCAATGAAATCATGTTGTGATGTTAGAAATATCTGTGCATTTGCTGCCAAAACACGAATTTAACGTGAATATCACACTTAATTCGATATTCCGTTGCATTTTAGCGCAATATAACGAAAATCGTGTAAAACACACGTTTTACGTTGAAAAGTGAATGTTATGCTACAAACCTGTGTATTTGCTGCTGAACTCGCATTTAACGCAAATATCGCATTGAAATCATGTTGTGACGTAAATATAAAACTGAATTCGATATTCCGATGCATATTTGTACAAAATAACGAAAATCGTGTGAATCGCACGATTCACATTAAAGTGTGAATATTATGCTAGAAACCTGTGTATTTGCTACTGAACTCGCATTTGACACAAATATCGCATTGAAATCATGTTTGATGTTAGAAATTCAGTGTGATATTTACGTTGAATTCGTGTTTTGGCAGCAAATGCACAGATATTTCTAACATCAAACATGATTTCAATGCGATATTTGTGTCAAATGCGAGTTCAGTAGCAAATACACAGGTTTCTAGCATAATATTCACACTTTAATGTGAATCGTGCGATTCACACGATTTTCGTTATTTTGTACAAATATGCATCGGAATATCGAATTCAGTTTTATATTTACGTCACAACATGATTTCAATGCGATATTTGCGTTAAATGCGAGTTCAGCAGCAAATACACAGGTTTGTAGCATAACATTCACTTTTCAACGTAAAACGTGTGTTTTACACGATTTTCGTTATATTGCGCTAAAATGCAACGGAATATCGAATTAAGTGTGATATTCACGTTAAATTCGTGTTTTGGCAGCAAATGCACAGATATTTCTAACATCACAACATGATTTCATTGCGATATTTGTGTTAAATGCGAGTTCAGCAGCAAATACACAGGTTTCTAGCATAATATTCACACTTCAATGTGAAACGTGCGATTCACACGATTTTCGTTATATTGTACAAATATGCATCGGAATATCGAATTAAGTGTGATATTTACGTTGAATTCGTGTTTTGGCAGCAAATGCACAGATATTTCTAACATCACAACATGATTTTATTGCGATATTTGTGTTAAATGCGAGTTCAGCAGCAAATACACAGGTTTCTAGCATAATATTCACACTTCAATGTGAAACGTGCGATTCACACGATTTTCGTTATATTGTACAAATATGCATCGGAATATCGAATTCAGTGTGAAATTTACGTTGAATTCGTGTTTTAGCAGCAAATGCACAGATATTTCTAACATCACAACATGATTTCAATGCGATATTTGTGTCAAATGCGAGTTCAGTAGCAAATACACAGGTTTCTAGCATAATATTCACACTTCAACGTAAAACGTGTGTTTCACACGATTTTCGTTATATTGCACTAAAATGCACCGGAATATCGAATTAAGTGTGATATTTACGTGGAATTCGTGTTTTGGCTGCAAATGCACAGATATTTCTAACATAACAACTTGATTTCAATGCGAAATTTGTGTCAAATGCGAGTTAAGCAGCAAATACACAGGTTTCCAGCATAACATTCGCTTTTCAATGTAAAACGTGTGTTTCACACGATTTTCGTTATATTGCACTAAAATGCATCGGAATATCGAATTAAGAGTGATATTTACGTTGAATTCGCGTTTCGGCAGCAAATGTGTAGAAAACATCACATTCGGATTTCAATGTGATATTTGGTTAAAAGCGATTTCACCGGCAAATACGCAGGTTTCTAGCATAACATTCATATGTTAATGTAAAACTTGTGTTTCACACGATTTTCAGTACATTACACAATAATTCATCTGAAATCTCATTCAGTGTGTAAAAAATGTTGAATTCGCGTTTCGGCAGCAAATGAGTAGAAAACATCACTTTCGGATTTCAATCTGATATTTGCGTTAAATGCGATTTCAGCAGCAAATACACAGGTTTCTAGCATAACATTCATATTTTAATGTGAAACTTGCATTTCACCCGATTTTCAGTACATTGCACTAAATGCATCTGAAAATGTAACTCTGTGTGTAAAATATGTTGAATTCGCGTTTCGGCAGCAAATGCGTAGAAAACATTACATTCGGATTTCAATGTGATATTTGCGTTAAATGCGATTTCACCAGCAAATACACAGGTTTCTAGCATAACATTCATATTTTAATGTAAAACTTGTGCTTCACACGATTTTCAGTACATTACACAAAAATTCATCTGAAATCTCATTCAGTGTGTAAAATACGTTGAATTCGTGTTTTGGCAGCAAAAGCACAGATATTTCTAACATCACAACATGATTTCAATGCGATATTTGTGTTAAATTCGAGTTCAGCAGCAAATACACAGGTTTCTAGCATAATATTCACATTTCAATGTGAAACGTGCGATTCACACGATTTTCGTTATATTGTACAAATATGCATCGGAATATCGAATTCGGTGTGATATTTACGTTGAATTCGTGTTTTGGCTGCAAATGCACAGATATTTCTAACATCACAACATGATTTCAATGCGATATTTGTGTCAAATGCGAGTTCAGCAACAAATACACAGGTTTCCAGCATAACATTCGCTTTTCAACGTAAAACGTGTGTTTCACACGATTTTCGTTATATTGCAATAAAATGCATCGGAATATCGAATTAAGGGTGATATTTACGTTGAATTCGTGTTTTGGCAGCAAACGCAGAGATATATCTCACATCACAACTTGATTTCAATGTGATATTTGTGTCAAATGCGAGTACAGCAGCAAATACACAGGTTTCAAGCATAACATTCGCTTTTCAACGTAAAACGTGTGGTTCACACGATTTTTGTTATATTGCACTAAAATGCATCGGATTATCGAATTAAGTGTTATATTTACGTTGAATTTGTGTTTTGCCAGCAAATGCACAGATATTTCTAACATCACAACATGATTTCAATGCGATATTTGTGTTAAATGCGAGCTCAGCAGCAAATACACAGGTTTCTAGCATGACATTCGCTTTTCAACGTAAAACGTGTGTTTCACACGATTTTCGCTATATTGCACTAAAATGCATCGGAATATCGAATTAAGTGTGATATTTACGTTGAATTCGTGTTTTGGCTGCAAATGCACAGATATTTCTAACATCACAACATGATTTCAATGCGATATTAAAAGTGAGTTCAGCAGCAAATACACAGGTTTCTAGCATAATATTCACACTTCAATGTGAAACGTGCGATTCACACGATTTTCGTTATATTGTACAAATATGCATCGGAATATCGAATTCAGTGTGATATTTACGTTGAATTCGTGTTTTGGCTGCAAATGCACAGATATTTCTAACATCACAACATGATTTCAATGCGATATTTGTGTTAAATGCGAGTTCAGCAGCAAATACACAGGTTTCTAGCATGACATTCGCTTTTCAACGTAAAACGTGTGTTTCACACGATTTTCGTTATATTGCACTAAAATGCACCGGAATATCGAATTAAGTGTGATATTTACGTGGAATTCGTGTTTTGGCTGCAAATGCACAGATATTTCTAACATAACAACTTGATTTCAATGCGAAATTTGTGTCAAATGCGAGTTAAGCAGCAAATACACAGGTTTCCAGCATAACATTCGCTTTTCAATGTAAAACGTGTGTTTCACACGATTTTCGTTATATTGCACTAAAATGCATCGGAATATCGAATTAAGAGTGATATTTACGTTGAATTCGCGTTTCGGCAGCAAATGTGTAGAAAACATCACATTCGGATTTCAATGTGATATTTGGTTAAAAGCGATTTCACCGGCAAATACGCAGGTTTCTAGCATAACATTCATATTTTAATGTAAAACTTGTGTTTCACACGATTTTCAGTACATTACACAATAATTCATCTGAAATCTCATTCAGTGTGTAAAAAATGTTGAATTCGCGTTTCGGCAGCAAATGAGTAGAAAACATCACTTTCGGATTTCAATCTGATATTTGCGTTAAATGCGATTTCAGCAGCAAATACACAGGTTTCTAGCATAACATTCATATTTTAATGTGAAACTTGCATTTCACCCGATTTTCAGTACATTGCACTAAATGCATCTGAAAATGTAACTCTGTGTGTAAAATATGTTGAATTCGCGTTTCGGCAGCAAATGCGTAGAAAACATTACATTCGGATTTCAATGTGATATTTGCGTTAAATGCGATTTCACCAGCAAATACACAGGTTTCTAGCATAACATTCATATTTTAATGTAAAACTTGTGCTTCACACGATTTTCAGTACATTACACAAAAATTCATCTGAAATCTCATTCAGTGTGTAAAATACGTTGAATTCGTGTTTTGGCAGCAAAAGCACAGATATTTCTAACATCACAACATGATTTCAATGCGATATTTGTGTTAAATGCGAGTTCAGCAGCAAATACACAGGTTTCTAGCATAATATTCACATTTCAATGTGAAACGTGCGATTCACACGATTTTCGTTATATTGTACAAATATGCATCGGAATATCGAATTCGGTGTGATATTTACGTTGAATTCGTGTTTTGGCTGCAAATGCACAGATATTTCTAACATCACAACATGATTTCAATGCGATATTTGTGTCAAATGCGAGTTCAGCAACAAATACACAGGTTTCCAGCATAACATTCGCTTTTCAACGTAAAACGTGTGTTTCACACGATTTTCGTTATATTGCAATAAAATGCATCGGAATATCGAATTAAGGGTGATATTTACGTTGAATTCGTGTTTTGGCAGCAAACGCAGAGATATATCTCACATCACAACTTGATTTCAATGTGATATTTGTGTCAAATGCGAGTACAGCAGCAAATACACAGGTTTCAAGCATAACATTCGCTTTTCAACGTAAAACGTGTGGTTCACACGATTTTTGTTATATTGCACTAAAATGCATCGGATTATCGAATTAAGTGTTATATTTACGTTGAATTTGTGTTTTGCCAGCAAATGCACAGATATTTCTAACATCACAACATGATTTCAATGCGATATTTGTGTTAAATGCGAGCTCAGCAGCAAATACACAGGTTTCTAGCATGACATTCGCTTTTCAACGTAAAACGTGTGTTTCACACGATTTTCGCTATATTGCACTAAAATGCATCGGAATATCGAATTAAGTGTGATATTTACGTTGAATTCGTGTTTTGGCTGCAAATGCACAGATATTTCTAACATCACAACATGATTTCAATGCGATATTAAAAGTGAGTTCAGCAGCAAATACACAGGTTTCTAGCATAATATTCACACTTCAATGTGAAACGTGCGATTCACACGATTTTCGTTATATTGTACAAATATGCATCGGAATATCGAATTCAGTGTGATATTTACGTTGAATTCGTGTTTTGGCTGCAAATGCACAGATATTTCTAACATCACAACATGATTTCAATGCGATATTTGTGTTAAATGCGAGTTCAGCAGCAAATACACAGGTTTCTAGCATGACATTCGCTTTTCAACGTAAAACGTGTGTTTCACACGATTTTCGTTATATTGCACTAAAATGCACCGGAATATCGAATTAAGTGTGATATTTACGTGGAATTCGTGTTTTGGCTGCAAATGCACAGATATTTCTAACATAACAACTTGATTTCAATGCGAAATTTGTGTCAAATGCGAGTTAAGCAGCAAATACACAGGTTTCCAGCATAACATTCGCTTTTCAATGTAAAACGTGTGTTTCACACGATTTTCGTTATATTGCACTAAAATGCATCGGAATATCGAATTAAGAGTGATATTTACGTTGAATTCGCGTTTCGGCAGCAAATGTGTAGAAAACATCACATTCGGATTTCAATGTGATATTTGGTTAAAAGCGATTTCACCGGCAAATACGCAGGTTTCTAGCATAACATTCATATTTTAATGTAAAACTTGTGTTTCACACGATTTTCAGTACATTACACAATAATTCATCTGAAATCTCATTCAGTGTGTAAAAAATGTTGAATTCGCGTTTCGGCAGCAAATGAGTAGAAAACATCACTTTCGGATTTCAATCTGATATTTGCGTTAAATGCGATTTCAGCAGCAAATACACAGGTTTCTAGCATAACATTCATATTTTAATGTGAAACTTGCATTTCACCCGATTTTCAGTACATTGCACTAAATGCATCTGAAAATGTAACTCTGTGTGTAAAATATGTTGAATTCGCGTTTCGGCAGCAAATGCGTAGAAAACATTACATTCGGATTTCAATGTGATATTTGCGTTAAATGCGATTTCACCAGCAAATACACAGGTTTCTAGCATAACATTCATATTTTAATGTAAAACTTGTGCTTCACACGATTTTCAGTACATTACACAAAAATTCATCTGAAATCTCATTCAGTGTGTAAAATACGTTGAATTCGTGTTTTGGCAGCAAAAGCACAGATATTTCTAACATCACAACATGATTTCAATGCGATATTTGTGTTAAATGCGAGTTCAGCAGCAAATACACAGGTTTCTAGCATAATATTCACATTTCAATGTGAAACGTGCGATTCACACGATTTTCGTTATATTGTACAAATATGCATCGGAATATCGAATTCGGTGTGATATTTACGTTGAATTCGTGTTTTGGCTGCAAATGCACAGATATTTCTAACATCACAACATGATTTCAATGCGATATTTGTGTCAAATGCGAGTTCAGCAACAAATACACAGGTTTCCAGCATAACATTCGCTTTTCAACGTAAAACGTGTGTTTCACACGATTTTCGTTATATTGCAATAAAATGCATCGGAATATCGAATTAAGGGTGATATTTACGTTGAATTCGTGTTTTGGCAGCAAACGCAGAGATATATCTCACATCACAACTTGATTTCAATGTGATATTTGTGTCAAATGCGAGTACAGCAGCAAATACACAGGTTTCAAGCATAACATTCGCTTTTCAACGTAAAACGTGTGGTTCACACGATTTTTGTTATATTGCACTAAAATGCATCGGATTATCGAATTAAGTGTTATATTTACGTTGAATTTGTGTTTTGCCAGCAAATGCACAGATATTTCTAACATCACAACATGATTTCAATGCGATATTTGTGTTAAATGCGAGCTCAGCAGCAAATACACAGGTTTCTAGCATGACATTCGCTTTTCAACGTAAAACGTGTGTTTCACACGATTTTCGCTATATTGCACTAAAATGCATCGGAATATCGAATTAAGTGTGATATTTACGTTGAATTCGTGTTTTGGCTGCAAATGCACAGATATTTCTAACATCACAACATGATTTCAATGCGATATTAAAAGTGAGTTCAGCAGCAAATACACAGGTTTCTAGCATAATATTCACACTTCAATGTGAAACGTGCGATTCACACGATTTTCGTTATATTGTACAAATATGCATCGGAATATCGAATTCGGTGTGATATTTACGTTGAATTCGTGTTTTGGCTGCAAATTGCCAGATATTTCTAATATCACAACTTGTTTTCAATGCGATATTTGTGTCAAATGCGAGTTCAGCAACAAATACACAGGTTTCCAGCATAACATTCGCTTTTCAACGTAAAACGTGTGTTTCACACGTTTTTCGTTATATTGCACTAAAATGCATCGGAATATCGAATTAAGGGTGATATTTACGTTGAATTCGTGTTTTGCCAGCAAATGCAGAGATATTTCTAACATCACAACATGATTTCAATGCGATATTTGTGTTAAATGCGAGTTCAGCAGCAAATACACAGGTTTCTAGCATGACATTCGCTTTTCAACCTAAAACGTGTGTTTCACACGATTTTCGTTGTATTGCACTAAAATGCATCGGAATATCGAATTCAGTGTGATATTTACGTTGAATTCGTGTTTTGGCAGCAAATGCACAGATATTTCTAACATCAAACATGATTTCAATGCGATATTTGTGTCAAATGCGAGTTCAGTAGCAAATACACAGGTTTCTAGCATAATATTCACACTTTAATGTGAATCGTGCGATTCACACGATTTTCGTTATTTTGTACAAATATGCATCGGAATATCGAATTCAGTTTTATATTTACGTCACAACATGATTTCAATGCGATATTTGCGTTAAATGCGAGTTCAGCAGCAAATACACAGGTTTGTAGCATAACATTCACTTTTCAACGTAAAACGTGTGTTTTACACGATTTTCGTTATATTGCGCTAAAATGCAACGGAATATCGAATTAAGTGTGATATTCACGTTAAATTCGTGTTTTGGCAGCAAATGCACAGATATTTCTAACATCACAACATGATTTCATTGCGATATTTGTGTTAAATGCGAGTTCAGCAGCAAATACACAGGTTTCTAGCATAATATTCACACTTCAATGTGAAACGTGCGATTCACACGATTTTCGTTATATTGTACAAATATGCATCGGAATATCGAATTAAGTGTGATATTTACGTTGAATCCGTGTTTTGGCAGCAAATGCACAGATATTTCTAACATCACAACATGATTTTATTGCGATATTTGTGTTAAATGCGAGTTCAGCAGCAAATACACAGGTTTCTAGCATAATATTCACACTTCAATGTGAAACGTGCGATTCACACGATTTTCGTTATATTGTACAAATATGCATCGGAATATCGAATTCAGTGTGAAATTTACGTTGAATTCGTGTTTTGGCAGCAAATGCACAGATATTTCTAACATCACAACATGATTTCAATGCGATATTTGTGTCAAATGCGAGTTCAGTAGCAAATACACAGGTTTCTAGCATAATATTCACACTTCAACGTAAAACGTGTGTTTCACACGATTTTCGTTATATTGCACTAAAATGCACCGGAATATCGAATTAAGTGTGATATTTACGTGGAATTCGTGTTTTGGCTGCAAATGCACAGATATTTCTAACATAACAACTTGATTTCAATGCGAAATTTGTGTCAAATGCGAGTTAAGCAGCAAATACACAGGTTTCCAGCATAACATTCGCTTTTCAATGTAAAACGTGTGTTTCACACGATTTTCGTTATATTGCACTAAAATGCATCGGAATATCGAATTAAGAGTGATATTTACGTTGAATTCGCGTTTCGGCAGCAAATGTGTAGAAAACATCACATTCGGATTTCAATGTGATATTTGGTTAAAAGCGATTTCACCGGCAAATACGCAGGTTTCTAGCATAACATTCATATTTTAATGTAAAACTTGTGTTTCACACGATTTTCAGTACATTACACAATAATTCATCTGAAATCTCATTCAGTGTGTAAAAAATGTTGAATTCGCGTTTCGGCAGCAAATGAGTAGAAAACATCACTTTCGGATTTCAATCTGATATTTGCGTTAAATGCGATTTCAGCAGCAAATACACAGGTTTCTAGCATAACATTCATATTTTAATGTGAAACTTGCATTTCACCCGATTTTCAGTACATTGCACTAAATGCATCTGAAAATGTAACTCTGTGTGTAAAATATGTTGAATTCGCGTTTCGGCAGCAAATGCGTAGAAAACATTACATTCGGATTTCAATGTGATATTTGCGTTAAATGCGATTTCACCAGCAAATACACAGGTTTCTAGCATAACATTCATATTTTAATGTAAAACTTGTGCTTCACACGATTTTCAGTACATTACACAAAAATTCATCTGAAATCTCATTCAGTGTGTAAAATACGTTGAATTCGTGTTTTGGCAGCAAAAGCACAGATATTTCTAACATCACAACATGATTTCAATGCGATATTTGTGTTAAATTCGAGTTCAGCAGCAAATACACAGGTTTCTAGCATAATATTCACATTTCAATGTGAAACGTGCGATTCACACGATTTTCGTTATATTGTACAAATATGCATCGGAATATCGAATTCGGTGTGATATTTACGTTGAATTCGTGTTTTGGCTGCAAATGCACAGATATTTCTAACATCACAACATGATTTCAATGCGATATTTGTGTCAAATGCGAGTTCAGCAACAAATACACAGGTTTCCAGCATAACATTCGCTTTTCAACGTAAAACGTGTGTTTCACACGATTTTCGTTATATTGCAATAAAATGCATCGGAATATCGAATTAAGGGTGATATTTACGTTGAATTCGTGTTTTGGCAGCAAACGCAGAGATATATCTCACATCACAACTTGATTTCAATGTGATATTTGTGTCAAATGCGAGTACAGCAGCAAATACACAGGTTTCAAGCATAACATTCGCTTTTCAACGTAAAACGTGTGGTTCACACGATTTTTGTTATATTGCACTAAAATGCATCGGATTATCGAATTAAGTGTTATATTTACGTTGAATTTGTGTTTTGCCAGCAAATGCACAGATATTTCTAACAACACAACATGATTTCAATGCGATATTTGTGTTAAATGCGAGCTCAGCAGCAAATACACAGGTTTCTAGCATGACATTCGCTTTTCAACGTAAAACGTGTGTTTCACACGATTTTCGCTATATTGCACTAAAATGCATCGGAATATCGAATTAAGTGTGATATTTACGTTGAATTCGTGTTTTGGCTGCAAATGCACAGATATTTCTAACATCACAACATGATTTCAATGCGATATTAAAAGTGAGTTCAGCAGCAAATACACAGGTTTCTAGCATAATATTCACACTTCAATGTGAAACGTGCGATTCACACGATTTTCGTTATATTGTACAAATATGCATCGGAATATCGAATTCGGTGTGATATTTACGTTGAATTCGTGTTTTGGCTGCAAATTGCCAGATATTTCTAATATCACAACTTGTTTTCAATGCGATATTTGTGTCAAATGCGAGTTCAGCAACAAATACACAGGTTTCCAGCATAACATTCGCTTTTCAACGTAAAACGTGTGTTTCACACGTTTTTCGTTATATTGCACTAAAATGCATCGGAATATCGAATTAAGGGTGATATTTACGTTGAATTCGTGTTTTGCCAGCAAATGCAGAGATATTTCTAACATCACAACATGATTTCAATGCGATATTTGTGTTAAATGCGAGTTCAGCAGCAAATACACAGGTTTCTAGCATAACATTCACTTTTCAACGTAAAACGTGTGTTTCACACGATTTTCGTTATATTGCACTAAAATGCATCGGAATATCAAATTAAGTGTGATAGTTACGTTAAATTCGTGTTTTGGCAGCAAATGCACAGATATTTCTAACATCACAACATGATTTCAATGCGATATTTGTGTCAAATGCGAGTTCAGTAGCTAATACACAGGTTTCTAGAATAATATTCACACTTTAATGTGAAACGTGCGATTCACACGATTTTCGTTATATTGTACAAATATACATCGGAATATCGAATTCAGTGTGATATTTACGTTGAATTCGTGTTTTGGCAGCAATGCACAGATATTTCTAACATCACAACATGATTTCAATGCGATATTTGTGTCAAATGCGAGTTCAGTAGCAAATACACAGGTTTCTAGCATAATATTCACACTTCAATGTGAAACGTGCGATTCACACGATTTTCGTTATATTGTTCAAATATTCATCGGAATATCGAATTCAGTGTGATATTTACGTTGAATTCGTGTTTTGGCTGCAAATGCACAGATATTTCTAACATCACAACATGATTTCAATGCGATATTTGTGTTAAATGCGAGTTCAGCAGCAAATACACAGGTTTCTAGCATGACATTCGCTTTTCAACGTAAAACGTGTGTTTCACACGATTTTCGTTATATTGCACTAAAATGCATCGGAATATCGAATTAAGTGTGATATTTACGTTAAATTCTTATTTTGGCAGCAAACGCAGAGATATTTCTCACATCACAACTTGATTTCAATGTGATATTTGTGTCAAATGCGAGTTCAGCAACAAATACACAGGTTTCAAGCATAACATCAGCTTTTCAACGTAAAACGTGTGTTTCACACGATTTTTGTTATATTGCACCGAAATGCATCGGATTATCGAATTAAGTGTGATATTTACGTTGAATTCGTGTTTTGGCAGCAAATGCACAGATATTTCTACCATCACAACATGATTTCAATGCGATATTTGTGTTAAATGCGAGGTCAGAAGCAAATACACAGGTTTCTAGCATAACATTCACTTTTCAACGTAAAACGTGTGTTTCACACGATTTTCGTTATATTGCACTAAAATGCATCGGAATATCGAATTAAGTGTGATATTTACGTTGAATTCGTGTTTTGGCAGCAAATGCACAGATATTTCTAACATTACAACTTGATTTCAATGCGAAATTTGTGTCAAATGCGAGTTCAGCAGCAAATACACATGTTTCTAGCATAATATTCACACTTCAATGTGAAACGTGCGATTCACACGATTTTCGAGATATTGTACAAATATGCATCGGAATATCGAATTCAGTGTGATATCTACGTTGAATTCGTGTTTTGGCTGCAAATGCACAGATATTTCTAACATCACAACATGATTTCAATGCGATATTTGTGTTAAATGCGAGTTCAGCAGCAAATACACAGGTTTCTTGCATGACATTCGCTTTTCAACGTAAAACATGCATTTTAGTGCAATATAACGAAAATCGTGTGAAACACACGTTTTACGTTGAAACGCGAATGTCATGCTAGAAACCTGTGTATTTGCTGCTGAACTCGCATTTAACACAAATATCGCATTGAAATCATGTTGTGATGTTAGAAATATCTGTGCATTTGCAGCCAAAACACGAATTCAACGTAAATATCACACTGAATTCGATATTCCGATGAATATTTGAACAATATAACGAAAATCGTGTGAATCGCACGTTTCACATTGAAGTGTGAATATTATGCTAGAAACCTGTGTATTTGCTACTGAACTCGCATTTGACACAAATATCGCATTGAAATCATGTTGTGATGTTAGAAATATCTGTGCATTGCTGCCAAAACACGAATTCAACGTAAATATCACACTGAATTCGATATTCCGATGTATATTTGTACAATATAACGAAAATCGTGTGAATCGCACGTTTCACATTAAAGTGTGAATATTATTCTAGAAACCTGTGTATTAGCTACTGAACTCGCATTTGACACAAATATCGCATTGAAATCATGTTGTGATGTTAGAAATATCTGTGCATTTGCTGCCAAAACACGAATTCAACGTAACTATCACACTTAATTTGATATTCCGATGCATTTTAGTGCAATATAACGAAAATCGTGTGAAACACACGTTTTACGTTGAAAAGTGAATGTTATGCTAGAAACCTGTGTATTTGCTGCTGAACTCGCATTTAACACAAATATCGCATTGAAATCATGTTGTGATGTTAGAAATATCTCTGCATTTGCTGGCAAAACACGAATTCAACGTAAATATCACCCTTAATTCGATATTCCGATGCATTTTAGTGCAATATAACGAAAAACGTGTGAAACACACGTTTTACGTTGAAAAGCGAATGTTATGCTGGAAACCTGTGTATTTGTTGCTGAACTCGCATTTGACACAAATATCGCATTGAAAACAAGTTGTGATATTAGAAATATCTGGCAATTTGCAGCCAAAACACGAATTCAACGTAAATATCACACCGAATTCGATATTCCGATGCATATTTGTACAATATAACGAAAATCGTGTGAATCGCACGTTTCACATTGAAGTGTGAATATTATGCTAGAAACCTGTGTATTTGCTGCTGAACTCACTTTTAATATCGCATTGAAATCATGTTGTGATGTTAGAAATATCTGTGCATTTGCAGCCAAAACACGAATTCAACGTAAATATCACACTTAATTCGATATTCCGATGCATTTTAGTGCAATATAGCGAAAATCGTGTGAAACACACGTTTTACGTTGAAAAGCGAATGTCATGCTAGAAACCTGTGTATTTGCTGCTGAGCTCGCATTTAACACAAATATCGCATTGAAATCATGTTGTGATGTTAGAAATATCTGTGCATTTGCTGGCAAAACACAAATTCAACGTAAATATAACACTTAATTCGATAATCCGATGCATTTTAGTGCAATATAACAAAAATCGTGTGAACCACACGTTTTACGTTGAAAAGCGAATGTTATGCTTGAAACCTGTGTATTTGCTGCTGTACTCGCATTTGACACAAATATCACATTGAAATCAAGTTGTGATGTGAGATATATCTCTGCGTTTGCTGCCAAAACACGAATTCAACGTAAATATCACCCTTAATTCGATATTCCGATGCATTTTATTGCAATATAACGAAAATCGTGTGAAACACACGTTTTACGTTGAAAAGCGAATGTTATGCTGGAAACCTGTGTATTTGTTGCTGAACTCGCATTTGACACAAATATCGCATTGAAATCATGTTGTGATGTTAGAAATATCTGTGCATTTGCAGCCAAAACACGAATTCAACGTAAATATCACACCGAATTCGATATTCCGATGCATATTTGTACAATATAACGAAAATCGTGTGAATCGCACGTTTCACATTGAAATGTGAATATTATGCTAGAAACCTGTGTATTTGCTGCTGAACTCGCATTTAACACAAATATCGCATTGAAATCATGTTGTGATGTTAGAAATATCTGTGCTTTTGCTGCCAAAACACGAATTCAACGTATTTTACACACTGAATGAGATTTCAGATGAATTTTTGTGTAATGTACTGAAAATCGTGTGAAGCACAAGTTTTACATTAAAATATGAATGTTATGCTAGAAACCTGTGTATTTGCTGGTGAAATCGCATTTAACGCAAATATCACATTGAAATCCGAATGTAATGTTTTCTACGCATTTGCTGCCGAAACGCGAATTCAACATATTTTACACACAGAGTTACATTTTCAGATGCATTTAGTGCAATGTACTGAAAATCGGGTGAAATACAAGTTTCACATTAAAATATGAATGTTATGCTAGAAACCTGTGTATTTGCTGCTGAAATCGCATTTAACGCAAATATCAGATTGAAATCCGAAAGTGATGTTTTCTACTCATTTGCTGCCGAAACGCGAATTCAACATTTTTTACACACTGAATGAGATTTCAGATGAATTATTGTGTAATGTACTGAAAATCGTGTGAAACACAAGTTTTACATTAAAATATGAATGTTATGCTAGAAACCTGCGTATTTGCCGGTGAAATCGCTTTTAACCAAATATCACATTGAAATCCGAATGTGATGTTTTCTACACATTTGCTGCCGAAACGCGAATTCAACGTAAATATCACTCTTAATTCGATATTCCGATGCATTTTAGTGCAATATAACGAAAATCGTGTGAAACACACGTTTTACATTGAAAAGCGAATGTTATGCTGGAAACCTGTGTATTTGCTGCTTAACTCGCATTTGACACAAATTTCGCATTGAAATCAAGTTGTTATGTTAGAAATATCTGTGCATTTGCAGCCAAAACACGAATTCCACGTAAATATCACACTTAATTCGATATTCCGGTGCATTTTAGTGCAATATAACGAAAATCGTGTGAAACACACGTTTTACGTTGAAGTGTGAATATTATGCTAGAAACCTGTGTATTTGCTACTGAACTCGCATTTGACACAAATATCGCATTGAAATCATGTTGTGATGTTAGAAATATCTGTGCATTTGCTGCCAAAACACGAATTCAACGTAAATTTCACACTGAATTCGATATTCCGATGCATATTTGTACAATATAACGAAAATCGTGTGAATCGCACGTTTCACATTGAAGTGTGAATATTATGCTAGAAACCTGTGTATTTGCTGCTGAACTCGCATTTAACACAAATATCGCAATAAAATCATGTTGTGATGTTAGAAATATCTGTGCATTTGCTGCCAAAACACGAATTCAACGTAAATATCACACTTAATTCGATATTCCGATGCATATTTGTACAATATAACGAAAATCGTGTGAATCGCACGTTTCACATTGAAGTGTGAATATTATGCTAGAAACCTGTGTATTTGCTGCTGAACTCGCATTTAACACAAATATCGCAATGAAATCATGTTGTGATGTTAGAAATATCTGTGCATTTGCTGCCAAAACACGAATTTAACGTGAATATCACACTTAATTCGATATTCCGTTGCATTTTAGCGCAATATAACGAAAATCGTGTAAAACACACGTTTTACGTTGAAAAGTGAATGTTATGCTACAAACCTGTGTATTTGCTGCTGAACTCGCATTTAACGCAAATATCGCATTGAAATCATGTTGTGACGTAAATATAAAACTGAATTCGATATTCCGATGCATATTTGTACAAAATAACGAAAATCGTGTGAATCGCACGATTCACATTAAAGTGTGAATATTATGCTAGAAACCTGTGTATTTGCTACTGAACTCGCATTTGACACAAATATCGCATTGAAATCATGTTTGATGTTAGAAATATCTGTGCATTTGCTGCCAAAACACGAATTCAACGTAAATATCACACTGAATTCGATATTCCGATGCATTTTAGTGCAATACAACGAAAATCGTGTGAAACACACGTTTTAGGTTGAAAAGCGAATGTCATGCTAGAAACCTGTGTATTTGCTGCTGAACTCGCATTTAACACAAATATCGCATTGAAATCATGTTGTGATGTTAGAAATATCTGTGCATTTGCTGGCAAAACACAAATTTAACGTAAATATAACACTTAATTCGATAATCCGATGCATTTTAGTGCAATATAACAAAAATCGTGTGAAACACACGTTTTATGCTTGAAACCTGTGTATTTGCTGCTGAACTCGCATTTGACACAAATATCACATTGAAATCAAGTTGTGATGTCAGATATATCTCTGCGTTTGCTGCCAAAACACGAATTCAACGTAAATATCACCCTTAATTCGATATTCCGATGCATTTTATTGCAATATAACGAAAATCGTGTGAAACACACGTTTTACGTTGAAAAGCGAATGTTATGCTGGAAACCTGTGTATTTGTTGCTGAACTCGCATTTGACACAAATATCGCATTGAAATCATGTTGTGATGTTAGAAATAACTGTGCATTTGCAGCCAAAACACGAATTCAACGTAAATATCACACCGAATTCGATATTCCGATGCATATTTGTACAATATAACGAAAATCGTGTGAATCGCACGTTTCACATTGAAATGTGAATATTATGCTAGAAACCTGTGTATTTGCTGCTGAACTCGCATTTAACACAAATATCGCATTGAAATCATGTTGTGATGTTAGAAATATCTGTGCTTTTGCTGCCAAAACACGAATTCAACGTATTTTACACACTGAATGAGATTACAGATGAATTTTTGTGTAATGTACTGAAAATCGTGTGAAGCACAAGTTTTACATTAAAATATGAATGTTATGCTAGAAACCTGTGTATTTGCTGGTGAAATCGCATTTAACGCAAATATCACATTGAAATCCGAATGTAATGTTTTCTACGCATTTGCTGCCGAAACGCGAATTCAACATATTTTACACACAGAGTTACATTTTCAGATGCATTTAGTGCAATGTACTGAAAATCGGGTGAAATGCAAGTTTCACATTAAAATATGAATGTTATGCTAGAAACCTGTGTATTTGCTGCTGAAATCGCATTTAACGCAAATATCAGATTGAAATCCGAAAGTGATGTTTTCTACTCATTTGCTGCCGAAACGCGAATTCAACATTTTTTACACACTGAATGAGATTTCAGATGAATTATTGTGTAATGTACTGAAAATCGTGTGAAACACAAGTTTTACATTAAAATATGAATGTTATGCTAGAAACCTGCGTATTTGCCGGTGAAATCGCTTTTAACCAAATATCACATTGAAATCCGAATGTGATGTTTTCTACACATTTGCTGCCGAAACGCGAATTCAACGTAAATATCACTCTTAATTCGATATTCCGATGCATTTTAGTGCAATATAACGAAAATCGTGTGAAACACACGTTTTACATTGAAAAGCGAATGTTATGCTGGAAACCTGTGTATTTGCTGCTTAACTCGCATTTGACACAAATTTCGCATTGAAATCAAATTGTGATGTTAGAAATATCTGTGCATTTGCAGCCAAAACACGAATTCCACGTAAATATCACACTTAATTCGATATTCCGGTGCATTTTAGTGCAATATAACGAAAATCGTGTGAAACACACGTTTTACGTTGAAGTGTGAATATTATGCTAGAAACCTGTGTATTTGCTACTGAACTCGCATTTGACACAAATATCGCATTGAAATCATGTTGTGATGTTAGAAATATCTGTGCATTTGCTGCCAAAACACGAATTCAACGTAAATTTCACACTGAATTCGATATTCCGATGCATATTTGTACAATATAACGAAAATCGTGTGAATCGCACGTTTCACATTGAAGTGTGAATATTATGCTAGAAACCTGTGTATTTGCTGCTGAACTCGCATTTAACACAAATATCGCAATAAAATCATGTTGTGATGTTAGAAATATCTGTGCATTTGCTGCCAAAACACGAATTCAACGTAAATATCACACTTAATTCGATATTCCGATGCATATTTGTACAATATAACGAAAATCGTGTGAATCGCACGTTTCACATTGAAGTGTGAATATTATGCTAGAAACCTGTGTATTTGCTGCTGAACTCGCATTTAACACAAATATCGCAATGAAATCATGTTGTGATGTTAGAAATATCTGTGCATTTGCTGCCAAAACACGAATTTAACGTGAATATCACACTTAATTCGATATTCCGTTGCATTTTAGCGCAATATAACGAAAATCGTGTAAAACACACGTTTTACGTTGAAAAGTGAATGTTATGCTACAAACCTGTGTATTTGCTGCTGAACTCGCATTTAACGCAAATATCGCATTGAAATCATGTTGTGACGTAAATATAAAACTGAATTCGATATTCCGATGCATATTTGTACAAAATAACGAAAATCGTGTGAATCGCACGATTCACATTAAAGTGTGAATATTATGCTAGAAACCTGTGTATTTGCTACTGAACTCGCATTTGACACAAATATCGCATTGAAATCATGTTTGATGTTAGAAATATCTGTGCATTTGCTGCCAAAACACGAATTCAACGTAAATATCACACTGAATTCGATATTCCGATGCATTTTAGTGCAATACAACGAAAATCGTGTGAAACACACGTTTTAGGTTGAAAAGCGAATGTCATGCTAGAAACCTGTGTATTTGCTGCTGAACTCGCATTTAACACAAATATCGCATTGAAATCATGTTGTGATGTTAGAAATATCTGTGCATTTGCTGGCAAAACACAAATTTAACGTAAATATAACACTTAATTCGATAATCCGATGCATTTTAGTGCAATATAACAAAAATCGTGTGAAACACACGTTTTATGCTTGAAACCTGTGTATTTGCTGCTGAACTCGCATTTGACACAAATATCACATTGAAATCAAGTTGTGATGTCAGATATATCTCTGCGTTTGCTGCCAAAACACGAATTCAACGTAAATATCACCCTTAATTCGATATTCCGATGCATTTTATTGCAATATAACGAAAATCGTGTGAAACACACGTTTTACGTTGAAAAGCGAATGTTATGCTGGAAACCTGTGTATTTGTTGCTGAACTCGCATTTGACACAAATATCGCATTGAAATCATGTTGTGATGTTAGAAATAACTGTGCATTTGCAGCCAAAACACGAATTCAACGTAAATATCACACCGAATTCGATATTCCGATGCATATTTGTACAATATAACGAAAATCGTGTGAATCGCACGTTTCACATTGAAATGTGAATATTATGCTAGAAACCTGTGTATTTGCTGCTGAACTCGCATTTAACACAAATATCGCATTGAAATCATGTTGTGATGTTAGAAATATCTGTGCTTTTGCTGCCAAAACACGAATTCAACGTATTTTACACACTGAATGAGATTACAGATGAATTTTTGTGTAATGTACTGAAAATCGTGTGAAGCACAAATTTTACATTAAAATATGAATGTTATGCTAGAAACCTGTGTATTTGCTGGTGAAATCGCATTTAACGCAAATATCACATTGAAATCCGAATGTAATGTTTTCTACGCATTTGCTGCCGAAACGCGAATTCAACATATTTTACACACAGAGTTACATTTTCAGATGCATTTAGTGCAATGTACTGAAAATCGGGTGAAATGCAAGTTTCACATTAAAATATGAATGTTATGCTAGAAACCTGTGTATTTGCTGCTGAAATCGCATTTAACGCAAATATCAGATTGAAATCCGAAAGTGATGTTTTCTACTCATTTGCTGCCGAAACGCGAATTCAACATTTTTTACACACTGAATGAGATTTCAGATGAATTATTGTGTAATGTACTGAAAATCGTGTGAAACACAAGTTTTACATTAAAATATGAATGTTATGCTAGAAACCTGCGTATTTGCCGGTGAAATCGCTTTTAACCAAATATCACATTGAAATCCGAATGTGATGTTTTCTACACATTTGCTGCCGAAACGCGAATTCAACGTAAATATCACTCTTAATTCGATATTCCGATGCATTTTAGTGCAATATAACGAAAATCGTGTGAAACACACGTTTTACATTGAAAAGCGAATGTTATGCTGGAAACCTGTGTATTTGCTGCTTAACTCGCATTTGACACAAATTTCGCATTGAAATCAAATTGTGATGTTAGAAATATCTGTGCATTTGCAGCCAAAACACGAATTCCACGTAAATATCACACTTAATTCGATATTCCGGTGCATTTTAGTGCAATATAACGAAAATCGTGTGAAACACACGTTTTACGTTGAAGTGTGAATATTATGCTAGAAACCTGTGTATTTGCTACTGAACTCGCATTTGACACAAATATCGCATTGAAATCATGTTGTGATGTTAGAAATATCTGTGCATTTGCTGCCAAAACACGAATTCAACGTAAATTTCACACTGAATTCGATATTCCGATGCATATTTGTACAATATAACGAAAATCGTGTGAATCGCACGTTTCACATTGAAGTGTGAATATTATGCTAGAAACCTGTGTATTTGCTGCTGAACTCGCATTTAACACAAATATCGCAATAAAATCATGTTGTGATGTTAGAAATATCTGTGCATTTGCTGCCAAAACACGAATTCAACGTAAATATCACACTTAATTCGATATTCCGATGCATATTTGTACAATATAACGAAAATCGTGTGAATCGCACGTTTCACATTGAAGTGTGAATATTATGCTAGAAACCTGTGTATTTGCTGCTGAACTCGCATTTAACACAAATATCGCAATGAAATCATGTTGTGATGTTAGAAATATCTGTGCATTTGCTGCCAAAACACGAATTTAACGTGAATATCACACTTAATTCGATATTCCGTTGCATTTTAGCGCAATATAACGAAAATCGTGTAAAACACACGTTTTACGTTGAAAAGTGAATGTTATGCTACAAACCTGTGTATTTGCTGCTGAACTCGCATTTAACGCAAATATCGCATTGAAATCATGTTGTGACGTAAATATAAAACTGAATTCGATATTCCGATGCATATTTGTACAAAATAACGAAAATCGTGTGAATCGCACGATTCACATTAAAGTGTGAATATTATGCTAGAAACCTGTGTATTTGCTACTGAACTCGCATTTGACACAAATATCGCATTGAAATCATGTTTGATGTTAGAAATATCTGTGCATTTGCTGCCAAAACACGAATTCAACGTAAATATCACACTGAATTCGATATTCCGATGCATTTTAGTGCAATACAACGAAAATCGTGTGAAACACACGTTTTAGGTTGAAAAGCGAATGTCATGCTAGAAACCTGTGTATTTGCTGCTGAACTCGCATTTAACACAAATATCGCATTGAAATCATGTTGTGATGTTAGAAATATCTGTGCATTTGCTGGCAAAACACAAATTTAACGTAAATATAACACTTAATTCGATAATCCGATGCATTTTAGTGCAATATAACAAAAATCGTGTGAAACACACGTTTTATGCTTGAAACCTGTGTATTTGCTGCTGAACTCGCATTTGACACAAATATCACATTGAAATCAAGTTGTGATGTCAGATATATCTCTGCGTTTGCTGCCAAAACACGAATTCAACGTAAATATCACCCTTAATTCGATATTCCGATGCATTTTATTGCAATATAACGAAAATCGTGTGAAACACACGTTTTACGTTGAAAAGCGAATGTTATGCTGGAAACCTGTGTATTTGTTGCTGAACTCGCATTTGACACAAATATCGCATTGAAATCATGTTGTGATGTTAGAAATAACTGTGCATTTGCAGCCAAAACACGAATTCAACGTAAATATCACACCGAATTCGATATTCCGATGCATATTTGTACAATATAACGAAAATCGTGTGAATCGCACGTTTCACATTGAAATGTGAATATTATGCTAGAAACCTGTGTATTTGCTGCTGAACTCGCATTTAACACAAATATCGCATTGAAATCATGTTGTGATGTTAGAAATATCTGTGCTTTTGCTGCCAAAACACGAATTCAACGTATTTTACACACTGAATGAGATTTCTGATGAATTTTTGTGTAATGTACTGAAAATCGTGTGAAGCACAAGTTTTACATTAAAATATGAATGTTATGCTAGAAACCTGTGTATTTGCTGGTGAAATCGCATTTAACGCAAATATCACATTGAAATCCGAATGTAATGTTTTCTACGCATTTGCTGCCGAAACGCGAATTCAACATATTTTACACACAGAGTTACATTTTCAGATGCATTTAGTGCAATGTACTGAAAATCGGGTGAAATGCAAGTTTCACATTAAAATATGAATGTTATGCTAGAAACCTGTGTATTTGCTGCTGAAATCGCATTTAACGCAAATATCAGATTGAAATCCGAAAGTGATGTTTTCTACTCATTTGCTGCCGAAACGCGAATTCAACATTTTTTACACACTGAATGAGATTTCAGATGAATTATTGTGTAATGTACTGAAAATCGTGTGAAACACAAGTTTTACATTAAAATATGAATGTTATGCTAGAAACCTGCGTATTTGCCGGTGAAATCGCTTTTAACCAAATATCACATTGAAATCCGAATGTGATGTTTTCTACACATTTGCTGCCGAAACGCGAATTCAACGTAAATATCACTCTTAATTCGATATTCCGATGCATTTTAGTGCAATATAACGAAAATCGTGTGAAACACACGTTTTACATTGAAAAGCGAATGTTATGCTGGAAACCTGTGTATTTGCTGCTTAACTCGCATTTGACACAAATTTCGCATTGAAATCAAATTGTGATGTTAGAAATATCTGTGCATTTGCAGCCAAAACACGAATTCCACGTAAATATCACACTTAATTCGATATTCCGGTGCATTTTAGTGCAATATAACGAAAATCGTGTGAAACACACGTTTTACGTTGAAGTGTGAATATTATGCTAGAAACCTGTGTATTTGCTACTGAACTCGCATTTGACACAAATATCGCATTGAAATCATGTTGTGATGTTAGAAATATCTGTGCATTTGCTGCCAAAACACGAATTCAACGTAAATTTCACACTGAATTCGATATTCCGATGCATATTTGTACAATATAACGAAAATCGTGTGAATCGCACGTTTCACATTGAAGTGTGAATATTATGCTTGAAACCTGTGTATTTGCTGCTGAACTCGCATTTAACACAAATATCGCAATAAAATCATGTTGTGATGTTAGAAATATCTGTGCATTTGCTGCCAAAACACGAATTCAACGTAAATATCACACTTAATTCGATATTCCGATGCATATTTGTACAATATAACGAAAATCGTGTGAATCGCACGTTTCACATTGAAGTGTGAATATTATGCTAGAAACCTGTGTATTTGCTGCTGAACTCGCATTTAACACAAATATCGCAATGAAATCATGTTGTGATGTTAGAAATATCTGTGCATTTGCTGCCAAAACACGAATTTAACGTGAATATCACACTTAATTCGATATTCCGTTGCATTTTAGCGCAATATAACGAAAATCGTGTAAAACACACGTTTTACGTTGAAAAGTGAATGTTATGCTACAAACCTGTGTATTTGCTGCTGAACTCGCATTTAACGCAAATATCGCATTGAAATCATGTTGTGACGTAAATATAAAACTGAATTCGATATTCCGATGCATATTTGTACAAAATAACGAAAATCGTGTGAATCGCACGATTCACATTAAAGTGTGAATATTATGCTAGAAACCTGTGTATTTGCTACTGAACTCGCATTTGACACAAATATCGCATTGAAATCATGTTTGATGTTAGAAATATCTGTGCATTTGCTGCCAAAACACGAATTCAACGTAAATATCACACTGAATTCGATATTCCGATGCATTTTAGTGCAATACAACGAAAATCGTGTGAAACACACGTTTTAGGTTGAAAAGCGAATGTCATGCTAGAAACCTGTGTATTTGCTGCTGAACTCGCATTTAACACAAATATCGCATTGAAATCATGTTGTGATGTTAGAAATATCTGTGCATTTGCTGGCAAAACACAAATTTAACGTAAATATAACACTTAATTCGATAATCCGATGCATTTTAGTGCAATATAACAAAAATCGTGTGAAACACACGTTTTATGCTTGAAACCTGTGTATTTGCTGCTGAACT
Source organism: Carabus problematicus (assembly GCA_963422195.1). Lineage (NCBI taxonomy): Eukaryota > Metazoa > Arthropoda > Insecta > Coleoptera > Carabidae > Carabus > Carabus problematicus. The sequence continues at coordinate 17,177,085 of OY728577.1, forward strand.
CGCATTTGACACAAATATCACATTGAAATCAAGTTGTGATGTCAGATATATCTCTGCGTTTGCTGCCAAAACACGAATTCAACGTAAATATCACCCTTAATTCGATATTCCGATGCATTTTATTGCAATATAACGAAAATCGTGTGAAACACACGTTTTACGTTGAAAAGCGAATGTTATGCTGGAAACCTGTGTATTTGTTGCTGAACTCGCATTTGACACAAATATCGCATTGAAATCATGTTGTGATGTTAGAAATATCTGTGCATTTGCAGCCAAAACACGAATTCAACGTAAATATCACACCGAATTCGATATTCCGATGCATATTTGTACAATATAACGAAAATCGTGTGAATCGCACGTTTCACATTGAAATGTGAATATTATGCTAGAAACCTGTGTATTTGCTGCTGAACTCGCATTTAACACAAATATCGCATTGAAATCATGTTGTGATGTTAGAAATATCTGTGCTTTTGCTGCCAAAACACGAATTCAACGTATTTTACACACTGAATGAGATTTCAGATGAATTTTTGTGTAATGTACTGAAAATCGTGTGAAGCACAAGTTTTACATTAAAATATGAATGTTATGCTAGAAACCTGTGTATTTGCTGGTGAAATCGCATTTAACGCAAATATCACATTGAAATCCGAATGTAATGTTTTCTACGCATTTGCTGCCGAAACGCGAATTCAACATATTTTACACACAGAGTTACATTTTCAGATGCATTTAGTGCAATGTACTGAAAATCGGGTGAAATGCAAGTTTCACATTAAAATATGAATGTTATGCTAGAAACCTGTGTATTTGCTGCTGAAATCGCATTTAACGCAAATATCAGATTGAAATCCGAAAGTGATGTTTTCTACTCATTTGCTGCCGAAACGCGAATTCAACATTTTTTACACACTGAATGAGATTTCAGATGAATTATTGTGTAATGTACTGAAAATCGTGTGAAACACAAGTTTTACATTAAAATATGAATGTTATGCTAGAAACCTGCGTATTTGCCGGTGAAATCGCTTTTAACCAAATATCACATTGAAATCCGAATGTGATGTTTTCTACACATTTGCTGCCGAAACGCGAATTCAACGTAAATATCACTCTTAATTCGATATTCCGATGCATTTTAGTGCAATATAACGAAAATCGTGTGAAACACACGTTTTACATTGAAAAGCGAATGTTATGCTGGAAACCTGTGTATTTGCTGCTTAACTCGCATTTGACACAAATTTCGCATTGAAATCAAATTGTGATGTTAGAAATATCTGTGCATTTGCAGCCAAAACACGAATTCCACGTAAATATCACACTTAATTCGATATTCCGGTGCATTTTAGTGCAATATAACGAAAATCGTGTGAAACACACGTTTTACGTTGAAGTGTGAATATTATGCTAGAAACCTGTGTATTTGCTACTGAACTCGCATTTGACACAAATATCGCATTGAAATCATGTTGTGATGTTAGAAATATCTGTGCATTTGCTGCCAAAACACGAATTCAACGTAAATTTCACACTGAATTCGATATTCCGATGCATATTTGTACAATATAACGAAAATCGTGTGAATCGCACGTTTCACATTGAAGTGTGAATATTATGCTAGAAACCTGTGTATTTGCTGCTGAACTCGCATTTAACACAAATATCGCAATAAAATCATGTTGTGATGTTAGAAATATCTGTGCATTTGCTGCCAAAACACGAATTCAAAGTAAATATCACACTTAATTCGATATTCCGATGCATATTTGTACAATATAACGAAAATCGTGTGAATCGCACGTTTCACATTGAAGTGTGAATATTATGCTAGAAACCTGTGTATTTGCTGCTGAACTCGCATTTAACACAAATATCGCAATGAAATCATGTTGTGATGTTAGAAATATCTGTGCATTTGCTGCCAAAACACGAATTTAACGTGAATATCACACTTAATTCGATATTCCGTTGCATTTTAGCGCAATATAACGAAAATCGTGTAAAACACACGTTTTACGTTGAAAAGTGAATGTTATGCTACAAACCTGTGTATTTGCTGCTGAACTCGCATTTAACGCAAATATCGCATTGAAATCATGTTGTGACGTAAATATAAAACTGAATTCGATATTCCGATGCATATTTGTACAAAATAACGAAAATCGTGTGAATCGCACGATTCACATTAAAGTGTGAATATTATGCTAGAAACCTGTGTATTTGCTACTGAACTCGCATTTGACACAAATATCGCATTGAAATCATGTTTGATGTTAGAAATATCTGTGCATTTGCTGCCAAAACACGAATTCAACGTAAATATCACACTGAATTCGATATTCCGATGCATTTTAGTGCAATACAACGAAAATCGTGTGAAACACACGTTTTAGGTTGAAAAGCGAATGTCATGCTAGAAACCTGTGTATTTGCTGCTGAACTCGCATTTAACACAAATATCGCATTGAAATCATGTTGTGATGTTAGAAATATCTGTGCATTTGCTGGCAAAACACAAATTCAACGTAAATATAACACTTAATTCGATAATCCGATGCATTTTAGTGCAATATAACAAAAATCGTGTGAAACACACGTTTTATGCTTGAAACCTGTGTATTTGCTGCTGAACTCGCATTTGACACAAATATCACATTGAAATCAAGTTGTGATGTCAGATATATCTCTGCGTTTGCTGCCAAAACACGAATTCAACGTAAATATCACCCTTAATTCGATATTCCGATGCATTTTAGTGCAATATAACGAAAATCTTGTGAAACACACATTTTACGTTGAAAAGCGAATGTCATGCTAGAAACCTGTGTATTTGCTGCTGAACTCGCATTTAACACAAATATCGCATTGAAATCATGTTGTGATGTTAGAAATATCTGTGCTTTTGCTGCCAAAACACGAATTCAACGTATTTTACACACTGAATGAGATTACAGATGAATTTTTGTGTAATGTACTGAAAATCGTGTGAAGCACAAGTTTTACATTAAAATATGAATGTTATGCTAGAAACCTGTGTATTTGCTGGTGAAATCGCATTTAACGCAAATATCACATTGAAATCCGAATGTAATGTTTTCTACGCATTTGCTGCCGAAACGCGAATTCAACATATTTTACACACAGAGTTACATTTTCAGATGCATTTAGTGCAATGTACTGAAAATCGGGTGAAATGCAAGTTTCACATTAAAATATGAATGTTATGCTAGAAACCTGTGTATTTGCTGCTGAAATCGCATTTAACGCAAATATCAGATTGAAATCCGAAAGTGATGTTTTCTACTCATTTGCTGCCGAAACGCGAATTCAACATTTTTTACACACTGAATGAGATTTCAGATGAATTATTGTGTAATGTACTGAAAATCGTGTGAAACACAAGTTTTACATTAAAATATGAATGTTATGCTAGAAACCTGCGTATTTGCCGGTGAAATCGCTTTTAACCAAATATCACATTGAAATCCGAATGTGATGTTTTCTACACATTTGCTGCCGAAACGCGAATTCAACGTAAATATCACTCTTAATTCGATATTCCGATGCATTTTAGTGCAATATAACGAAAATCGTGTGAAACACACGTTTTACATTGAAAAGCGAATGTTATGCTGGAAACCTGTGTATTTGCTGCTTAACTCGCATTTGACACAAATTTCGCATTGAAATCAAATTGTGATGTTAGAAATATCTGTGCATTTGCAGCCAAAACACGAATTCCACGTAAATATCACACTTAATTCGATATTCCGGTGCATTTTAGTGCAATATAACGAAAATCGTGTGAAACACACGTTTTACGTTGAAGTGTGAATATTATGCTAGAAACCTGTGTATTTGCTACTGAACTCGCATTTGACACAAATATCGCATTGAAATCATGTTGTGATGTTAGAAATATCTGTGCATTTGCTGCCAAAACACGAATTCAACGTAAATTTCACACTGAATTCGATATTCCGATGCATATTTGTACAATATAACGAAAATCGTGTGAATCGCACGTTTCACATTGAAGTGTGAATATTATGCTAGAAACCTGTGTATTTGCTGCTGAACTCGCATTTAACACAAATATCGCAATAAAATCATGTTGTGATGTTAGAAATATCTGTGCATTTGCTGCCAAAACACGAATTCAACGTAAATATCACACTTAATTCGATATTCCGATGCATATTTGTACAATATAACGAAAATCGTGTGAATCGCACGTTTCACATTGAAGTGTGAATATTATGCTAGAAACCTGTGTATTTGCTGCTGAACTCGCATTTAACACAAATATCGCAATGAAATCATGTTGTGATGTTAGAAATATCTGTGCATTTGCTGCCAAAACACGAATTTAACGTGAATATCACACTTAATTCGATATTCCGTTGCATTTTAGCGCAATATAACGAAAATCGAGTAAAACACACGTTTTACGTTGAAAAGTGACTGTTATGCTACAAACCTGTGTATTTGCTGCTGAACTCGCATTTAACGCAAATATCGCATTGAAATCATGTTGTGACGTAAATATAAAACTGAATTCGATATTCCGATGCATATTTGTACAAAATAACGAAAATCGTGTGAATCGCACGATTCACATTAAAGTGTGAATATTATGCTAGAAACCTGTGTATTTGCTACTGAACTCGCATTTGACACAAATATCGCATTGAAATCATGTTTGATGTTAGAAATATCTGTGCATTTGCTGCCAAAACACGAATTCAACGTAAATATCACACTGAATTCGATATTCCGATGCATTTTAGTGCAATACAACGAAAATCGTGTGAAACACACGTTTTAGGTTGAAAAGCGAATGTCATGCTAGAAACCTGTGTATTTGCTGCTGAACTCGCATTTAACACAAATATCGCATTGAAATCATGTTGTGATGTTAGAAATATCTGTGCATTTGCTGGCAAAACACAAATTCAACGTAAATATAACACTTAATTCGATAATCCGATGCATTTTAGTGCAATATAACAAAAATCGTGTGAAACACACGTTTTATGCTTGAAACCTGTGTATTTGCTGCTGAACTCGCATTTGACACAAATATCACATTGAAATCAAGTTGTGATGTCAGATATATCTCTGCGTTTGCTGCCAAAACACGAATTCAACGTAAATATCACCCTTAATTCGATATTCCGATGCATTTTATTGCAATATAACGAAAATCGTGTGAAACACACGTTTTACGTTGAAAAGCGAATGTTATGCTGGAAACCTGTGTATTTGTTGCTGAACTCGCATTTGACACAAATATCGCATTGAAATCATGTTGTGATGTTAGAAATATCTGTGCATTTGCAGCCAAAACACGAATTCCACGTAAATATCACACTTAATTCGATATTCCGGTGCATTTTAGTGCAATATAACGAAAATCGTGTGAAACACACGTTTTACATTAAAATATGAATGTTATGCTAGAAACCTGTGTATTTGCTGGTGAAATCGCATTTAACGCAAATATCACATTGAAATCCGAATGTGATGTTTTCTACGCATTTGCTGCCGAAACGCGAATTCAACATATTTTACACACAGAGTTACATTTTCAGATGCATTTAGTGCAATGTACTGAAAATCGGGTGAAATGCAAGTTTCACATTAAAATATGAATGTTATGCTAGAAACCTGTGTATTTGCTGCTGAAATCGCATTTAACGCAAATATCAGATTGAAATCCGAAAGTGATGTTTTCTACTCATTTGCTGCCGAAACGCGAATTCAACATTTTTTACACACTGAATGAGATTTCAGATGAATTATTGTGTAATGTACTGAAAATCGTGTGAAACACAAGTTTTACATTAAAATATGAATGTTATGCTAGAAACCTGCGTATTTGCCGGTGAAATCGCTTTTAACCAAATATGACATTGAAATCCGAATGTGATGTTTTCTACACATTTGCTGCCGAAACGCGAATTCAACGTAAATATCACTCTTAATTCGATATTCCGATGCATTTTAGTGCAATATAACGAAAATCGTGTGAAACACACGTTTTACGTTGAAAAGCGAATGTTATGCTGGAAACCTGTGTATTTGCTGCTTAACTCGCATTTGACACAAATTTCGCATTGAAATCAAGTTGTGATGTTAGAAATATCTGTGCATTTGCAGCCAAAACACGAATTCCACGTAAATATCACACTTAATTCGATATTCCGGTGCATTTTAGTGCAATATTACGAAAATCGTGTGAAACACACGTTTTACGTTGAAGTGTGAATATTATGCTAGAAACCTGTGTATTTGCTGCTGAACTCGCATTTAACACAAATATCGCATTGAAATCATGTTGTGATGTTAGAAATATCTGTGCTTTTGCTGCCAAAACACGAATTCAACGTATTTTACACACTGAATGAGATTTCAGATGAATTTTTGTGTAATGTACTGAAAATCGTGTGAAGCACAAGTTTTACATTAAAATATGAATGTTATGCTAGAAACCTGTGTATTTGCTGGTGAAATCGCATTTAACGCAAATATCACATTGAAATCCGAATGTGATGTTTTCTACGCATTTGCTGCCGAAACGCGAATTCAACATATTTTACACACAGAGTTACATTTTCAGATGCATTTAGTGCAATGTACTGAAAATCGGGTGAAATGCAAGTTTCACATTAAAATATGAATGTTATGCTAGAAACCTGTGTATTTGCTGCTGAAATCGCATTTAACGCAAATATCAGATTGAAATCCGAAAGTGATGTTTTCTACTCATTTGCTGCCGAAACGCGAATTCAACATTTTTTACACACTGAATGAGATTTCAGATGAATTATTGTGTAATGTACTAAAAATCGTGTGAAACACAAGTTTTACATTAAAATATGAATGTTATGCTAGAAACCTGCGTATTTGCCGGTGAAATCGCTTTTAACCAAATATCACATTGAAATCCGAATGTGATGTTTTCTACACATTTGCTGCCGAAACGCGAATTCAACGTAAATATCACTCTTAATTCGATATTCCGATGCATTTTAGTGCAATATAACGAAAATCGTGTGAAACACACGTTTTACATTGAAAAGCGAATGTTATGCTGGAAACCTGTGTATTTGCTGCTTAACTCGCATTTGACACAAATTTCGCATTGAAATCAAATTGTGATGTTAGAAATATCTGTGCATTTGCAGCCAAAACACGAATTCCACGTAAATATCACACTTAATTCGATATTCCGGTGCATTTTAGTGCAATATAACGAAAATCGTGTGAAACACACGTTTTACGTTGAAGTGTGAATATTATGCTAGAAACCTGTGTATTTGCTACTGAACTCGCATTTGACACAAATATCGCATTGAAATCATGTTGTGATGTTAGAAATATCTGTGCATTTGCTGCCAAAACACGAATTCAACGTAAATTTCACACTGAATTCGATATTCCGATGCATATTTGTACAATATAACGAAAATCGTGTGAATCGCACGTTTCACATTGAAGTGTGAATATTATGCTAGAAACCTGTGTATTTGCTGCTGAACTCGCATTTAACACAAATATCGCAATAAAATCATGTTGTGATGTTAGAAATATCTGTGCATTTGCTGCCAAAACACGAATTCAACGTAAATATCACACTTAATTCGATATTCCGATGCATATTTGTACAATATAACGAAAATCGTGTGAATCGCACGTTTCACATTGAAGTGTGAATATTATGCTAGAAACCTGTGTATTTGCTGCTGAACTCGCATTTAACACAAATATCGCAATGAAATCATGTTGTGATGTTAGAAATATCTGTGCATTTGCTGCCAAAACACGAATTTAACGTGAATATCACACTTAATTCGATATTCCGTTGCATTTTAGCGCAATATAACGAAAATCGAGTAAAACACACGTTTTACGTTGAAAAGTGACTGTTATGCTACAAACCTGTGTATTTGCTGCTGAACTCGCATTTAACGCAAATATCGCATTGAAATCATGTTGTGACGTAAATATAAAACTGAATTCGATATTCCGATGCATATTTGTACAAAATAACGAAAATCGTGTGAATCGCACGATTCACATTAAAGTGTGAATATTATGCTAGAAACCTGTGTATTTGCTACTGAACTCGCATTTGACACAAATATCGCATTGAAATCATGTTTGATGTTAGAAATATCTGTGCATTTGCTGCCAAAACACGAATTCAACGTAAATATCACACTGAATTCGATATTCCGATGCATTTTAGTGCAATACAACGAAAATCGTGTGAAACACACGTTTTAGGTTGAAAAGCGAATGTCATGCTAGAAACCTGTGTATTTGCTGCTGAACTCGCATTTAACACAAATATCGCATTGAAATCATGTTGTGATGTTAGAAATATCTGTGCATTTGCTGGCAAAACACAAATTCAACGTAAATATAACACTTAATTCGATAATCCGATGCATTTTAGTGCAATATAACAAAAATCGTGTGAAACACACGTTTTATGCTTGAAACCTGTGTATTTGCTGCTGAACTCGCATTTGACACAAATATCACATTGAAATCAAGTTGTGATGTCAGATATATCTCTGCGTTTGCTGCCAAAACACGAATTCAACGTAAATATCACCCTTAATTCGATATTCCGATGCATTTTATTGCAATATAACGAAAATCGTGTGAAACACACGTTTTACGTTGAAAAGCGAATGTTATGCTGGAAACCTGTGTATTTGTTGCTGAACTCGCATTTGACACAAATATCGCATTGAAATCATGTTGTGATGTTAGAAATATCTGTGCATTTGCAGCCAAAACACGAATTCCACGTAAATATCACACTTAATTCGATATTCCGGTGCATTTTAGTGCAATATAACGAAAATCGTGTGAAACACACGTTTTACATTAAAATATGAATGTTATGCTAGAAACCTGTGTATTTGCTGGTGAAATCGCATTTAACGCAAATATCACATTGAAATCCGAATGTGATGTTTTCTACGCATTTGCTGCCGAAACGCGAATTCAACATATTTTACACACAGAGTTACATTTTCAGATGCATTTAGTGCAATGTACTGAAAATCGGGTGAAATGCAAGTTTCACATTAAAATATGAATGTTATGCTAGAAACCTGTGTATTTGCTGCTGAAATCGCATTTAACGCAAATATCAGATTGAAATCCGAAAGTGATGTTTTCTACTCATTTGCTGCCGAAACGCGAATTCAAACATTTTTTACACACTGAATGAGATTTCAGATGAATTATTGTGTAATGTACTGAAAATCGTGTGAAACACAAGTTTTACATTAAAATATGAATGTTATGCTAGAAACCTGCGTATTTGCCGGTGAAATCGCTTTTAACCAAATATGACATTGAAATCCGAATGTGATGTTTTCTACACATTTGCTGCCGAAACGCGAATTCAACGTAAATATCACTCTTAATTCGATATTCCGATGCATTTTAGTGCAATATAACGAAAATCGTGTGAAACACACGTTTTACGTTGAAAAGCGAATGTTATGCTGGAAACCTGTGTATTTGCTGCTTAACTCGCATTTGACACAAATTTCGCATTGAAATCAAGTTGTGATGTTAGAAATATCTGTGCATTTGCAGCCAAAACACGAATTCCACGTAAATATCACACTTAATTCGATATTCCGGTGCATTTTAGTGCAATATAACGAAAATCGTGTGAAACACACGTTTTACGTTGAAGTGTGAATATTTTGCTAGAAACCTGTGTATTTGCTACTGAACTCGCATTTGACACAAATATCGCATTGAAATCATGTTGTGATGTTAGAAATATCTGTGCATTTGCTGCCAAAACACGAATTCAACGTAAATTTCACACTGAATTCGATATTCCGATGCATATTTGTACAATATAACGAAAATCGCGTGAATCGCACGTTTCACATTGAAGTGTGAATATTATGCTAGAAACCTGTGTATTTGCTGCTGAACTCGCATTTAACACAAATATCGCAATGAAATCATGTTGTGATGTTAGAAATATCTGTGCATTTGCTGCCAAAACACGAATTCAACGTAAATATCACCCTTAATTCGATATTCCGATGCATTTTAGTGCAATATAACGAAAATCTTGTGAAACACACATTTTACGTTGAAAAGCGAATGTCATGCTAGAAACCTGTGTATTTGCTGCTGAACTCGCATTTAACACAAATATCGCATTGAAATCATGTTGTGATGTTAGAAATATCTGTGCTTTTGCTGCCAAAACACGAATTCAACGTATTTTACACACTGAATGAGATTTCAGATGAATTTTTGTGTAATGTACTGAAAATCGTGTGAAGCACAAGTTTTACATTAAAATATGAATGTTATGCTAGAAACCTGTGTATTTGCTGGTGAAATCGCATTTAACGCAAATATCACATTGAAATCCGAATGTGATGTTTTCTACGCATTTGCTGCCGAAACGCGAATTCAACATATTTTACACACAGAGTTACATTTTCAGATGCATTTAGTGCAATGTACTGAAAATCGGGTGAAATGCAAGTTTCACATTAAAATATGAATGTTATGCTAGAAACCTGTGTATTTGCTGCTGAAATCGCATTTAACGCAAATATCAGATTGAAATCCGAAAGTGATGTTTTCTACTCATTTGCTGCCGAAACGCGAATTCAACATTTTTTACACACTGAATGAGATTTCAGATGAATTATTGTGTAATGTACTAAAAATCGTGTGAAACACAAGTTTTACATTAAAATATGAATGTTATGCTAGAAACCTGCGTATTTGCCGGTGAAATCGCTTTTAACCAAATATCACATTGAAATCCGAATGTGATGTTTTCTACACATTTGCTGCCGAAACGCGAATTCAACGTAAATATCACTCTTAATTCGATATTCCGATGCATTTTAGTGCAATATAACGAAAATCGTGTGAAACACACGTTTTACATTGAAAAGCGAATGTTATGCTGGAAACCTGTGTATTTGCTGCTTAACTCGCATTTGACACAAATTTCGCATTGAAATCAAATTGTGATGTTAGAAATATCTGTGCATTTGCAGCCAAAACACGAATTCCACGTAAATATCACACTTAATTCGATATTCCGGTGCATTTTAGTGCAATATAACGAAAATCGTGTGAAACACACGTTTTACGTTGAAGTGTGAATATTATGCTAGAAACCTGTGTATTTGCTACTGAACTCGCATTTGACACAAATATCGCATTGAAATCATGTTGTGATGTTAGAAATATCTGTGCATTTGCTGCCAAAACACGAATTCAACGTAAATTTCACACTGAATTCGATATTCCGATGCATATTTGTACAATATAACGAAAATCGTGTGAATCGCACGTTTCACATTGAAGTGTGAATATTATGCTAGAAACCTGTGTATTTGCTGCTGAACTCGCATTTAACACAAATATCGCAATAAAATCATGTTGTGATGTTAGAAATATCTGTGCATTTGCTGCCAAAACACGAATTCAACGTAAATATCACACTTAATTCGATATTCCGATGCATATTTGTACAATATAACGAAAATCGTGTGAATCGCACGTTTCACATTGAAGTGTGAATATTATGCTAGAAACCTGTGTATTTGCTGCTGAACTCGCATTTAACACAAATATCGCAATGAAATCATGTTGTGATGTTAGAAATATCTGTGCATTTGCTGCCAAAACACGAATTTAACGTGAATATCACACTTAATTCGATATTCCGTTGCATTTTAGCGCAATATAACGAAAATCGAGTAAAACACACGTTTTACGTTGAAAAGTGACTGTTATGCTACAAACCTGTGTATTTGCTGCTGAACTCGCATTTAACGCAAATATCGCATTGAAATCATGTTGTGACGTAAATATAAAACTGAATTCGATATTCCGATGCATATTTGTACAAAATAACGAAAATCGTGTGAATCGCACGATTCACATTAAAGTGTGAATATTATGCTAGAAACCTGTGTATTTGCTACTGAACTCGCATTTGACACAAATATCGCATTGAAATCATGTTTGATGTTAGAAATATCTGTGCATTTGCTGCCAAAACACGAATTCAACGTAAATATCACACTGAATTCGATATTCCGATGCATTTTAGTGCAATACAACGAAAATCGTGTGAAACACACGTTTTAGGTTGAAAAGCGAATGTCATGCTAGAAACCTGTGTATTTGCTGCTGAACTCGCATTTAACACAAATATCGCATTGAAATCATGTTGTGATGTTAGAAATATCTGTGCATTTGCTGGCAAAACACAAATTCAACGTAAATATAACACTTAATTCGATAATCCGATGCATTTTAGTGCAATATAACAAAAATCGTGTGAAACACACGTTTTATGCTTGAAACCTGTGTATTTGCTGCTGAACTCGCATTTGACACAAATATCACATTGAAATCAAGTTGTGATGTCAGATATATCTCTGCGTTTGCTGCCAAAACACGAATTCAACGTAAATATCACCCTTAATTCGATATTCCGATGCATTTTATTGCAATATAACGAAAATCGTGTGAAACACACGTTTTACGTTGAAAAGCGAATGTTATGCTGGAAACCTGTGTATTTGTTGCTGAACTCGCATTTGACACAAATATCGCATTGAAATCATGTTGTGATGTTAGAAATATCTGTGCATTTGCAGCCAAAACACGAATTCCACGTAAATATCACACTTAATTCGATATTCCGGTGCATTTTAGTGCAATATAACGAAAATCGTGTGAAACACACGTTTTACATTAAAATATGAATGTTATGCTAGAAACCTGTGTATTTGCTGGTGAAATCGCATTTAACGCAAATATCACATTGAAATCCGAATGTGATGTTTTCTACGCATTTGCTGCCGAAACGCGAATTCAACATATTTTACACACAGAGTTACATTTTCAGATGCATTTAGTGCAATGTACTGAAAATCGGGTGAAATGCAAGTTTCACATTAAAATATGAATGTTATGCTAGAAACCTGTGTATTTGCTGCTGAAATCGCATTATCAAATATCAGATTGAAATCCGAAAGTGATGTTTTCTACTCATTTGCTGCCGAAACGCGAATTCAACATTTTTTACACACTGAATGAGATTTCAGATGAATTATTGTGTAATGTACTGAAAATCGTGTGAAACACAAGTTTTACATTAAAATATGAATGTTATGCTAGAAACCTGCGTATTTGCCGGTGAAATCGCTTTTAACCAAATATGACATTGAAATCCGAATGTGATGTTTTCTACACATTTGCTGCCGAAACGCGAATTCAACGTAAATATCACTCTTAATTCGATATTCCGATGCATTTTAGTGCAATATAACGAAAATCGTGTGAAACACACGTTTTACGTTGAAAAGCGAATGTTATGCTGGAAACCTGTGTATTTGCTGCTTAACTCGCATTTGACACAAATTTCGCATTGAAATCAAGTTGTGATGTTAGAAATATCTGTGCATTTGCAGCCAAAACACGAATTCCACGTAAATATCACACTTAATTCGATATTCCGGTGCATTTTAGTGCAATATAACGAAAATCGTGTGAAACACACGTTTTACGTTGAAGTGTGAATATTTTGCTAGAAACCTGTGTATTTGCTACTGAACTCGCATTTGACACAAATATCGCATTGAAATCATGTTGTGATGTTAGAAATATCTGTGCATTTGCTGCCAAAACACGAATTCAACGTAAATTTCACACTGAATTCGATATTCCGATGCATATTTGTACAATATAACGAAAATCGCGTGAATCGCACGTTTCACATTGAAGTGTGAATATTATGCTAGAAACCTGTGTATTTGCTGCTGAACTCGCATTTAACACAAATATCGCAATGAAATCATGTTGTGATGTTAGAAATATCTGTGCATTTGCTGCCAAAACACGAATTCAACGTAAATATCACACTTAATTTGATATTCCGATGCATTTTAGTGCAATATAACGAAAATCGTGTGAAACACACGTTTTACTTTGAAGTGTGAATATTATGCTAGAAACCTGTGTATTTGCTACTGAACTCGCATTTGACACAAATATCGCATTGAAATCATGTGATGTTAGAAATATCTGTGCATTTGCTGCCAAAACACGAATTTAACGTAAATTTCACACTGAATTCGATATTCCGATGCATATTTGTACAATATAACGAAAATCGTGTGAATCGCACGTTTCACATTGAAGTGTGAATATTATGCTAGAAACCTGTGTATTTGCTGCTGAACTCGCATTTAACACAAATATCGCAATGAAATCATGTTGTGATGTTAGAAATATCTGTGCATTTGCTGCCAAAACACGAATTCAACGTAAATTTCACACTGAATTCGATATTCCGATGCATATTTGTACAATATAACGAAAATCGTGTGAATCGCACGTTTCACATTGAAGTGTGAATATTATGCTAGAAACCTGTGTATTTGCTGCTGAACTCGCATTTAACACAAATATCGCAATAAAATCATGTTGTGATGTTAGAAATATCTGTGCATTTGCTGCCAAAACACGAATTCAACGTAAATATCACACTTAATTCGATATTCCGATGCATATTTGTACAATATAACGAAAATCGTGTGAATCGCACGTTTCACATTGAAGTGTGAATATTATGCTAGAAACCTGTGTATTTGCTGCTGAACTCGCATTTAACACAAATATCGCAATGAAATCATGTTGTGATGTTAGAAATATCTGTGCATTTGCTGCCAAAACACGAATTTAACGTGAATATCACACTTAATTCGATATTCCGTTGCATTTTAGCGCAATATAACGAAAATCGAGTAAAACACACGTTTTACGTTGAAAAGTGACTGTTATGCTACAAACCTGTGTATTTGCTGCTGAACTCGCATTTAACGCAAATATCGCATTGAAATCATGTTGTGACGTAAATATAAAACTGAATTCGATATTCCGATGCATATTTGTACAAAATAACGAAAATCGTGTGAATCGCACGATTCACATTAAAGTGTGAATATTATGCTAGAAACCTGTGTATTTGCTACTGAACTCGCATTTGACACAAATATCGCATTGAAATCATGTTTGATGTTAGAAATATCTGTGCATTTGCTGCCAAAACACGAATTCAACGTAAATATCACACTGAATTCGATATTCCGATGCATTTTAGTGCAATACAACGAAAATCGTGTGAAACACACGTTTTAGGTTGAAAAGCGAATGTCATGCTAGAAACCTGTGTATTTGCTGCTGAACTCGCATTTAACACAAATATCGCATTGAAATCATGTTGTGATGTTAGAAATATCTGTGCATTTGCTGGCAAAACACAAATTCAACGTAAATATAACACTTAATTCGATAATCCGATGCATTTTAGTGCAATATAACAAAAATCGTGTGAAACACACGTTTTATGCTTGAAACCTGTGTATTTGCTGCTGAACTCGCATTTGACACAAATATCACATTGAAATCAAGTTGTGATGTCAGATATATCTCTGCGTTTGCTGCCAAAACACGAATTCAACGTAAATATCACCCTTAATTCGATATTCCGATGCATTTTATTGCAATATAACGAAAATCGTGTGAAACACACGTTTTACGTTGAAAAGCGAATGTTATGCTGGAAACCTGTGTATTTGTTGCTGAACTCGCATTTGACACAAATATCGCATTGAAATCATGTTGTGATGTTAGAAATATCTGTGCATTTGCAGCCAAAACACGAATTCCACGTAAATATCACACTTAATTCGATATTCCGGTGCATTTTAGTGCAATATAACGAAAATCGTGTGAAACACACGTTTTACATTAAAATATGAATGTTATGCTAGAAACCTGTGTATTTGCTGGTGAAATCGCATTTAACGCAAATATCACATTGAAATCCGAATGTGATGTTTTCTACGCATTTGCTGCCGAAACGCGAATTCAACATATTTTACACACAGAGTTACATTTTCAGATGCATTTAGTGCAATGTACTGAAAATCGGGTGAAATGCAAGTTTCACATTAAAATATGAATGTTATGCTAGAAACCTGTGTATTTGCTGCTGAAATCGCATTATCAAATATCAGATTGAAATCCGAAAGTGATGTTTTCTACTCATTTGCTGCCGAAACGCGAATTCAACATTTTTTACACACTGAATGAGATTTCAGATGAATTATTGTGTAATGTACTGAAAATCGTGTGAAACACAAGTTTTACATTAAAATATGAATGTTATGCTAGAAACCTGCGTATTTGCCGGTGAAATCGCTTTTAACCAAATATGACATTGAAATCCGAATGTGATGTTTTCTACACATTTGCTGCCGAAACGCGAATTCAACGTAAATATCACTCTTAATTCGATATTCCGATGCATTTTAGTGCAATATAACGAAAATCGTGTGAAACACACGTTTTACGTTGAAAAGCGAATGTTATGCTGGAAACCTGTGTATTTGCTGCTTAACTCGCATTTGACACAAATTTCGCATTGAAATCAAGTTGTGATGTTAGAAATATCTGTGCATTTGCAGCCAAAACACGAATTCCACGTAAATATCACACTTAATTCGATATTCCGGTGCATTTTAGTGCAATATAACGAAAATCGTGTGAAACACACGTTTTACGTTGAAGTGTGAATATTTTGCTAGAAACCTGTGTATTTGCTACTGAACTCGCATTTGACACAAATATCGCATTGAAATCATGTTGTGATGTTAGAAATATCTGTGCATTTGCTGCCAAAACACGAATTCAACGTAAATTTCACACTGAATTCGATATTCCGATGCATATTTGTACAATATAACGAAAATCGCGTGAATCGCACGTTTCACATTGAAGTGTGAATATTATGCTAGAAACCTGTGTATTTGCTGCTGAACTCGCATTTAACACAAATATCGCAATGAAATCATGTTGTGATGTTAGAAATATCTGTGCATTTGCTGCCAAAACACGAATTCAACGTAAATATCACACTTAATTTGATATTCCGATGCATTTTAGTGCAATATAACGAAAATCGTGTGAAACACACGTTTTACTTTGAAGTGTGAATATTATGCTAGAAACCTGTGTATTTGCTACTGAACTCGCATTTGACACAAATATCGCATTGAAATCATGTGATGTTAGAAATATCTGTGCATTTGCTGCCAAAACACGAATTTAACGTAAATTTCACACTGAATTCGATATTCCGATGCATATTTGTACAATATAACGAAAATCGTGTGAATCGCACGTTTCACATTGAAGTGTGAATATTATGCTAGAAACCTGTGTATTTGCTGCTGAACTCGCATTTAACACAAATATCGCAATGAAATCATGTTGTGATGTTAGAAATATCTGTGCATTTGCTGCCAAAACACGAATTAAACGTAAATATCACACCGAATTCGATATTCCGATGCATATTTGTACAATATAACGAAAATCGTGTGAATCGCACGTTTCACATTGAAGTGTGAATATTATGCTAGAAACCTGTGTATTTGCTGCTAAACTCACTTTTAACACAAATATCGCATTGAAATCATGTTGTGTTGTTAGAAATATCTGTGCATTTGCTGCCAAAACACAAACTCAAAGTAAATATCACACTGAATTCTATATTCCGATGCATTTTAGTGCAATATAACGAAAATCTTGTGAAACACACATTTTACGTTGAAAAGCGAATGTCATGCTAGAAACCTGTGTATTTGCTGCTGAACTCGCATTTAACACAAATATCGCATTGAAATCATGTTGTGATGTTAGAAATATCTGTGCTTTTGCTGCCAAAACACGAATTCAACGTATTTTACACACTGAATGAGATTTCAGATGAATTTTTGTGTAATGTACTGAAAATCGTGTGAAGCACAAGTTTTACATTAAAATATGAATGTTATGCTAGAAACCTGTGTATTTGCTGGTGAAATCGCATTTAACGCAAATATCACATTGAAATCCGAATGTGATGTTTTCTACGCATTTGCTGCCGAAACGCGAATTCAACATATTTTACACACAGAGTTACATTTTCAGATGCATTTAGTGCAATGTACTGAAAATCGGGTGAAATGCAAGTTTCACATTAAAATATGAATGTTATGCTAGAAACCTGTGTATTTGCTGCTGAAATCGCATTTAACGCAAATATCAGATTGAAATCCGAAAGTGATGTTTTCTACTCATTTGCTGCCGAAACGCGAATTCAACATTTTTTACACACTGAATGAGATTTCAGATGAATTATTGTGTAATGTACTAAAAATCGTGTGAAACACAAGTTTTACATTAAAATATGAATGTTATGCTAGAAACCTGCGTATTTGCCGGTGAAATCGCTTTTAACCAAATATCACATTGAAATCCGGATGTGATGTTTTCTACACATTTGCTGCCGAAACGCGAATTCAACGTAAATATCACTCTTAATTCGATATTCCGATGCATTTTAGTGCAATATAACGAAAATCGTGTGAAACACACGTTTTACATTGAAAAGCGAATGTTATGCTGGAAACCTGTGTATTTGCTGCTTAACTCGCATTTGACACAAATTTCGCATTGAAATCAAATTGTGATGTTAGAAATATCTGTGCATTTGCAGCCAAAACACGAATTCCACGTAAATATCACACTTAATTCGATATTCCGGTGCATTTTAGTGCAATATAACGAAAATCGTGTGAAACACACGTTTTACGTTGAAGTGTGAATATTATGCTAGAAACCTGTGTATTTGCTACTGAACTCGCATTTGACACAAATATCGCATTGAAATCATGTTGTGATGTTAGAAATATCTGTGCATTTGCTGCCAAAACACGAATTCAACGTAAATTTCACACTGAATTCGATATTCCGATGCATATTTGTACAATATAACGAAAATCGTGTGAATCGCACGTTTCACATTGAAGTGTGAATATTATGCTAGAAACCTGTGTATTTGCTGCTGAACTCGCATTTAACACAAATATCGCAATAAAATCATGTTGTGATGTTAGAAATATCTGTGCATTTGCTGCCAAAACACGAATTCAACGTAAATATCACACTTAATTCGATATTCCGATGCATATTTGTACAATATAACGAAAATCGTGTGAATCGCACGTTTCACATTGAAGTGTGAATATTATGCTAGAAACCTGTGTATTTGCTGCTGAACTCGCATTTAACACAAATATCGCAATGAAATCATGTTGTGATGTTAGAAATATCTGTGCATTTGCTGCCAAAACACGAATTTAACGTGAATATCACACTTAATTCGATATTCCGTTGCATTTTAGCGCAATATAACGAAAATCGAGTAAAACACACGTTTTACGTTGAAAAGTGAATGTTATGCTACAAACCTGTGTATTTGCTGCTGAACTCGCATTTAACGCAAATATCGCATTGAAATCATGTTGTGACGTAAATATAAAACTGAATTCGATATTCCGATGCATATTTGTACAAAATAACGAAAATCGTGTGAATCGCACGATTCACATTAAAGTGTGAATATTATGCTAGAAACCTGTGTATTTGCTACTGAACTCGCATTTGACACAAATATCGCATTGAAATCATGTTTGATGTTAGAAATATCTGTGCATTTGCTGCTAAAACACGAATTCAACGTAAATATCACACTGAATTCGATATTCCGATGCATTTTAGTGCAATACAAAAGCGAATGTCATGCTAGAAACCTGTGTATTTGCTGCTGAACTCGCATTTAACACAAATATCGCATTGAAATCATGTTGTGATGTTAGAAATATCTGTGCATTTGCTGGCAAAACACAAATTCAACGTAAATATAACACTTAATTCGATAATCCGATGCATTTTAGTGCAATATAACAAAAATCGTGTGAAACACACGTTTTATGCTTGAAACCTGTGTATTTGCTGCTGAACTCGCATTTGACACAAATATCACATTGAAATCAAGTTGTGATGTCAGATATATCTCTGCGTTTGCTGCCAAAACACGAATTCAACGTAAATATCACCCTTAATTCGATATTCCGATGCATTTTATTGCAATATAACGAAAATCGTGTGAAACACACGTTTTACGTTGAAAAGCGAATGTTATGCTGGAAACCTGTGTATTTGTTGCTGAACTCGCATTTGACACAAATATCGCATTGAAATCATGTTAGAAATATCTGTGCATTTGCAGCCAAAACACGAATTCAACGTAAATATCACACCGAATTCGATATTCCGATGCATATTTGTACAATATAACGAAAATCGTGTGAATCGTACGTTTCACATTGAAATGTGAATATTATGCTAGAAACCTGTGTATTTGCTGCTGAACTCGCATTTAGCACAAATATCGCATTGAAATCATGTTGTGATGTTAGAAATATCTGTGCTTTTGCTGCCAAAACACGAATTCAACGTATTTTACACACTGAATGAGATTTCAGATGAATTTTTGTGTAATGTACTGAAAATCGTGTGAAGCACAAGTTTTACATTAAAATATGAATGTTATGCTAGAAACCTGTGTATTTGCTGGTGAAATCGCATTTAACGCAAATATCACATTGAAATCCGAATGTGATGTTTTCTACGCATTTGCTGCCGAAACGCGAATTCAACATATTTTACACACAGAGTTACATTTTCAGATGCATTTAGTGCAATGTACTGAAAATCGGGTGAAATGCAAGTTTCACATTAAAATATGAATGTTATGCTAGAAACCTGTGTATTTGCTGCTGAAATCGCATTTAACGCAAATATCAGATTGAAATCCGAAAGTGATGTTTTCTACTCATTTGCTGCCGAAACGCGAATTCAACATTTTTTACACACTGAATGAGATTTCAGATGAATAATTGTGTAATGTACTGAAAATCGTGTGAAACACAAGTTTTACATTAAAATATGAATGTTATGCTAGAAACCTGCGTATTTGCCGGTGAAATCGCTTTTAACCAAATATCACATTGAAATCCGAATGTGATGTTTTCTACACATTTGCTGCCGAAACGCGAATTCAACGTAAATATCACTCTTAATTCGATATTCCGATGCATTTTAGTGCAATATAACGAAAATCGTGTGAAACACACGTTTTACGTTGAAAAGCGAATGTTATGCTGGAAACCTGTGTATTTGCTGCTTAACTCGCATTTGACACAAATTTCGCATTGAAATCAAGTTGTGATGTTAGAAATATCTGTGCATTTGCAGCCAAAACACGAATTCCACGTAAATATCACACTTAATTCGATATTCCGGTGCATTTTAGTGCAATATAACGAAAATCGTGTGAAACACACGTTTTACGTTGAAGTGTGAATATTTTGCTAGAAACCTGTGTATTTGCTACTGAACTCGCATTTGACACAAATATCGCATTGAAATCATGTTGTGATGTTAGAAATATCTGTGCATTTGCTGCCAAAACACGAATTCAACGTAAATTTCACACTGAATTCGATATTCCGATGCATATTTGTACAATATAACGAAAATCGCGTGAATCGCACGTTTCACATTGAAGTGTGAATATTATGCTAGAAACCTGTGTATTTGCTGCTGAACTCGCATTTAACACAAATATCGCAATGAAATCATGTTGTGATGTTAGAAATATCTGTGCATTTGCTGCCAAAACACGAATTCAACGTAAATATCACACTTAATTTGATATTCCGATGCATTTTAGTGCAATATAACGAAAATCGTGTGAAACACACGTTTTACGTTGAAGTGTGAATATTATGCTAGAAACCTGTGTATTTGCTACTGAACTCGCATTTGACACAAATATCGCATTGAAATCATGTGATGTTAGAAATATCTGTGCATTTGCTGCCAAAACACGAATTTAACGTAAATTTCACACTGAATTCGATATTCCGATGCATATTTGTACAATATAACGAAAATCGTGTGAATCGCACGTTTCACATTGAAGTGTGAATATTATGCTAGAAACCTGTGTATTTGCTGCTGAACTCGCATTTAACACAAATATCGCAATGAAATCATGTTGTGATGTTAGAAATATCTGTGCATTTGCTGCCAAAACACGAATTCAACGTAAATATCACACCGAATTCGATATTCCGATGCATATTTGTACAATATAACGAAAATCGTGTGAATCGCACGTTTCACATTGAAATGTGAATATTATGCTAGAAACCTGTGTATTTGCTGCTAAACTCACTTTTAACACAAATATCGCATTGAAATCATGTTGTGTTGTTAGAAATATCTGTGCATTTGCTGCCAAAACACGAACTCAAAGTAAATATCACACTGAATTCTATATTCCGATGCATTTTAGTGCAATATAACGAAAATCTTGTGAAACACACATTTTACGTTGAAAAGCGAATGTCATGCTAGAAACCTGTGTATTTGCTGCTGAACTCGCATTTAACACAAATATCGCATTGAAATCATGTTGTGATGTTAGAAATATCTGTGCTTTTGCTGCCAAAACACGAATTCAACGTATTTTACACACTGAATGAGATTTCAAATGAATTTTTGTGTAATGTACTGAAAATCGTGTGAAGCACAAGTTTTACATTAAAATATGAATGTTATGCTAGAAACCTGTGTATTTGCTGGTGAAATCGCATTTAACGCAAATATCACATTGAAATCCGAATGTGATGTTTTCTACGCATTTGCTGCCGAAACGCGAATTCAACATATTTTACACACAGAGTTACATTTTCAGATGCATTTAGTGCAATGTACTGAAAATCGAGTGAAATGCAAGTTTCACATTAAAATATGAATGTTATGCTAGAAACCTGTGTATTTGCTGCTGAAATCGCATTTAACGCAAATATCAGATTGAAATCAGAAAGTGAAGTTTTCTACTCATTTGCTGCCGAAACGCGAATTCAACATTTTTTACACACTGAATGAGATTTCAGATGAATTATTGTGTAATGTACTGAAAATCGTGTGAAACACAAGTTTTACATTAAAATATGAGTGTTATGCTAGAAACCTGTGTATTTGCTGGTGAAATCGATTTTAACCAAATATCACATTGAAATCCGAATGTGATGTTTTCTACACATTTGCAGCCAAAACACGAATTCCAAGTAAATATCACACTTAATTCGATATTCCGGTGCATTTTAGTGCAATATAACGAAAATCGTGTGAAACACACGTTTTACGTTGAAGTGTGAATATTATGCTAGAAACCTGTGTATTAGCTACTGAACTCGCATTTGACACAAATATCGCATTGAAATCATGTTGTGATGTTAGAAATATCTGTGCATTTGCTGCCAAAACACGAATTCAACGTAAATTTCACACTGAATTCGATATTCCGATGCATATTTGTACAATATAACGAAAATCGTGTGAATCGCACGTTTCACATTGAAGTGTGAATATTATGCTAGAAACCTGTGTATTTGGTGCTGAACTCGCATTTAACACAACTATCGCAATGAAATCATGTTGTGATGTTAGAAATATCTGTGCATTTGCTGCCAAAACACGAATTCAACGTAAATATCACACTTAATTCGATATTCCGATGCATATTTGTACAAAATAACGAAAATCGTGTGAATCGCACGTTTCACATTAAAGTGTGAATATTATGCTAGAAACCTGTGTATTTGCTACTGAACTCGCATTTGACACAAATATCGCATTGAAATCATGTTGTGATGTTAGAAATATCTGTGCATTTGCTGCCAAAACACGAATTCAACGTAAATATCACACTGAATTCGATATTCCGATGCATTTTAGTGCAATACAACGAAAATCGTGTGAAACACACGTTTTACGTTGAAAAGCGAATGTCATGCTAGAAACCTGTGTATTTGCTGCTGAACTCGCATTTGACACAAATATCGCATTGAAATCATGTTGTGATGTTAGAAATATCTGTGCATTTGCAGCCAAAACACGAATTCAACGTAAATATAAAACTGAATTGATATTTGCGTTAAATGCGATTTCAGCAGCAAATACACATGTTTCTAGCATAACATTCATATTTTAATGTAAAATTTGTGTTTCACACGATTTTCAGTACATTCATATAAATTCATCTGAAATCTCATTCAGTGTGTAAAATATGTTGAATTCGCGTTTCGGCAGCAAATGAGTAGAAAACATCACATTCGGATTTCAATGTGATATTTGCGTTAAATGCGATTTTTGCAGCAAATACACACATTTCTAGCAAAACATTCATATTTTAATGTAAAACTTGTGTTTCACACGATTTTCAGTACTTTGCACAAAAATGCATCTGAAAATCGTATTCAGTGTGTAAAAGACGTTGAATTCGCTTTTCGGCAGCAAATGTGTAGAAAACATCACATTCGGATTTCAAAGTGATATTTACATACATATTTTAATGTGAAACTTGCATTTCACCCGATTTTCAATACATTGCACTAAATGCATCTGAAAATGTTACTCAATGTGAAAAATACGTTGAATTCGAGTTTCGGCAGCAAATGCATGGAAACATCACTTTCGGATTTCAATGTGATAGTTGCGTTAAATGCGATTTCAGCAGGAAATACACAGGTTTCTAGCATAACATTCATATTTTAATGTGATACTTGTGTTTCACACGATTTTTAGTGCATTGCACAAAAATGCATCTGAAAATCGTATTCAGTATTTAAAATCCGTTGAATTCGCGTTTCCGCAGCAAATGTGTAGAAAACATCACATTCGGATTACAATGTGTTATTTGGGTTAAATGCGATTTCAGCAGCAAATACCCAAATTTCTAGCATAACATTCATATTTTAATGTAAAACATGTGTTTCACACGATTTTCAGTACATTGCATAAAAATGCATCTGAATATCTTATTTAGTGTGTAAAATACGTTGAATTTGCGTTTCGGCAGCAAATGCGTAGAAAACATCACATTCGGATTTCAATGTGATATTTGGGTTAAATGCGATTTCAGCAACAAATACACAAATTTCTAGCATAACATTCTTATTTTAATGGGAAACTTGCATTTCACCCGATTTTCAGTACATTGCACTAAATGCATCTGAAAATCGGATTCAGTTTGTAAAAGTTGTTGAATTCGCGTTTCGGCAGTAAATGTGTAGAAAACATCACATTCGGATTTCAATGTGATATTTGGGTTAAATGCGATTTCAGCGGCAAATACACGGGTTTCTAGCCTGACATTCATATTTTAATGTAAAACTTGAGTTTCAAACGATTTTCAGTACATTGCACAAAAATGCATCTGATATCGGATTCAGTTTGTAAAAGTTGTTGAATTCGCGTTTCGGCAGTAAATGTGTAGAAAACATCACATTCGGATTTCAATGTGATATTTAGGTTAAATGCGATTTCAGCAGCAAATACACAGGTTTCTAGCATAACATTCATATTTTAATGTAAAACTTGTGTTTCAAACGATTTTCAGTATATTGCACAAAAATGCATCTGAATATCTTATTTAGTGTGTAAAATACGTTTAATTCGCGTTTCGGCAGTAAATACGTAGAAAACATCACATTCGGATTTCAATGTGATATTTGGGTTAAATACGATTTCAGCAGCAAATACACAGGTTTCTAGCATAACATTTATCTTTTAATGTGAAACTTGTGTTTCACACGATTTTTAGTGCATTGCACAAAAATACATCTGAAAATCGTATTCAGTGTGTAAAATCCGTTGAATTCGCGTTTCGGCAGCAAATGTGTAGAAAACATCACATTCGGATTTCAATGTGATATTTGGGTTAAATACGATTTCAGCAGCAAATACACAGGTTTCTAGCATAACATTTATCTTTTAATGTGAAACTTGTGTTTCACACGATTTTTAGTGCATTGCACAAAAATACATCTGAAAATCGTATTCAGTGTGTAAAATCCGTTGAATTCGCGTTTCGGCAGCAAATGTGTAGAAAACATCACATTCGGATTTCAATGTGATATTTGCGTTAAATGCGATTTCAGCAGCAAATACACAGGTTTCTAGCATAACATTCATATTTCAATGTGAAACTTGCATTTCACCCGATTTTCAATACATTGCACAAAAATGCATCTGAATATCTTATTAGTGTGTAAAATACGTTGAATTCGCGTTTCGGCAGCAAATGCGTAGAAAACATGACATTCGGTTTTCTATGTGATATTTGCGTTAAATGCGATTTCAGCAGCAAATACACAGGTTTCTAGCATAACGTCATATTTTAATGTAAAACTTGTGTTTCAAACGATTTTCAGTACATTGCACACAAATGTTTTAATTTTAATGTAAAACTTGTGTTTCAAACGATTTTCAGTACATTGCATAAAAATGCATCTGTATATCTTTTGTGAGTAAAATACGTTGAATTCGCGTTTCGGCAGGAAATGCGCAGAAAACATCTCTTTCGGATATCAATGTGATATTTGCGTTAAATGCGATTTCAGCAGCAAATACACAGGTTTCTAGCATAACATTCATATTTTAATGTGAAACTTGCATTTCACCCGATTTTCAGTACATTGCACAAAAATGCATCTGAATATCTTATTAGTGTGTAAAATACGTTGAATTCGCGTTTCGGCAGCAAATGCGTAGAAAACATGACATTCGGTTTTCAATGTGATATTTGCGTTAAATGCGATTTCAGCAGCAAATACACAGGTTTCTAGCATAACAGTCATATTTTAATGTAAAACTTGTGTTTCACACGATTTTCAGTACATTGCACAAAAATGCATCTGAAAATCGTATTCAACTAGTAAAATATGATGAATTGGCGTATCGGCAGCAAATGCGTAGAAAACTTCACATTCGGATTTCAACTTGATGTTTGGGTTAAATGCGATTTCAGCAGTAAATACACAAATTTCTAGCTTAACATTCATATTTTAATGTAAAACTTGTGTTTCACACGATTTTCAGTACATTGTATAAAAATGCATCTGAATATCTTATTTAGTGTGTAAAATACGTTGAATTCGCGTTTCGGCAGCAAATGCGTAGAAAACATCACATTCGGATTTCAATGTGATATTTGCGTTAAATGCGATTTCAGCAGCAAATACACATGTTTCCTAGCATAACATTCATATTTTAATGTAAAATTTGTGTTTCACACGATTTTCAGTACATTCATATAAATTCATCTGAAATCTCATTCAGTGTGTAAAATATGTTGAATTCGCGTTTCGGCAGCAAATGAGTAGAAAACATCACATTCGATTTCAATGTGATATTTGCGTTAAATGCGATTTTTGCAGCAAATACACACATTTCTAGCAAAACATTCATATTTTAATGTAAAACTTGTGTTTCACACGATTTTCAGTACTTTGCACAAAAATGCATCTGAAAATCGTATTCAGTGTGTAAAAGACGTTGAATTCGCTTTTCGGCAGCAAATGTGTAGAAAACATCACATTCGGATTTCAAAGTGATATTTGGGTTAAATGCGATTTCAGCAGCAAATACACAGGTTTCTAGCATAACATTCATATTTCAATGTGAAACTTGCATTTCACCCGATTTTCAGTACATTGCACAAAAATGCATCTGAATATCTTATTTAGTGTGTAAAATACGTTGAATTCGCGTTTCGGCAGCAAATGCGTAGAAAACATGACATTCGGTTTTCAATGTGATATTTGCGTTAAATGCGATTTCAGCAGCAAATACACAGGTTTCTAGCATAACAGTCATATTTTAATGTAAAACTTGTGTTTCACACGATTTTCAGTACATTGCATAAAAATGCATCTGAAAATCGTATTCAGTGTGTAAAATACGTTGAATTTGCGTTTCGGCAGCAAATGCGTAGAAAACATGACATTCGGTTTTCAATGTGATATTTGCGTTAAATGCGATTTCAGCTGCAAATACACAGGTTTCTAGCATAACAGTCATATTTTAATGTAAAACTTGTGTTTCACACGATTTTCAGTACATTGCACAAAAATGCATCTGAAAATCGTATTCAACTAGTAAAATATGATGAATTGGCGTATCGGCAGCAAATGCGTAGAAAACTTCACATTCGGATTTCAACTTGATGTTTGGGTTAAATGCGATTTCAGCAGTAAATACACAAATTTCTAGCTTAACATTCATATTTTAATGTAAAACTTGTGTTTCACACGATTTTCAGTACATTGCATAAAAATGCATCTGAATATCTTATTTAGTGTGTAAAATACGTTGAATTCGCGTTTCGGCAGCAAATGCGTAGAAAACATCACATTCGGATTTCAATGTGATATTTGCGTTAAATGCGATTTCAGCAGCAAATACACATGTTTCTAGCATAACATTCATATTTTAATGTAAAATTTGTGTTTCATACGATTTTCAGTACATTCATATAAATTCATCTGAAATCTCATTCAGTGTGTAAAATATGTTGAATTCGCGTTTCGGCAGCAAATGAGTAGAAAACATCACATTCGGATTTCAATGTGATATTTGCGTTAAATGCGATTTTTGCAGCAAATACACACATTTCTAGCAAAACATTCATATTTTAATGTAAAACTTGTGTTTCACACGATTTTCAGTACATTCATATAAATTCATCTGAAATCTCATTCAGTGTGTAAAATATGTTGAATTCGCGTTTCGGCAGCAAATGAGTAGAAAACATCACATTCGGATTTCAATGTGATATTTGCGTTAAATGCGATTTTTGCAGCAAATACACACATTTCTAGCATAACATTCTTATTTTAATGGGAAACTGGCATTTCACCCGATTTTCAGTACATTGCATTAAATTCATCTGAAAATCGGATTCAGTTTGTAAAAGTTGTTGAATTCGCGTTTCGGCAGTAAATGTGTAGAAAACATCACATTCGGATTTCAATGTGATATTTGGGTTAAATGCGATTTCAGCAGCAAATACACGGGTTTCTAGCCTGACATTCATATTTTAATGTAAAACTTGAGTTTCAAACGATTTTCAGTACATTGCACAAAAATGCATCTGATATCGGATTCAGTTTGTAAAAGTTGTTGAATTCGCGTTTCGGCAGTAAATGTGTAGAAAACATCACATTCGGATTTCAATGTGATATTTAGGTTAAATGCGATTTCAGCAGCAAATACACAGGTTTCTAGCATAACATTCATATTTTAATGTAAAACTTGTGTTTCAAACGATTTTCAGTATATTGCACAAAAATGCATCTGAATATCTTATTTAGTGTGTAAAATACGTTTAATTCGCTTTTCGGCAGTAAATGTGTAGAAAACATCACATTCGGATTTCAATGTGATATTTGGGTTAAATACGATTTCAGCAGCAAATACACAGGTTTCTAGCATAACATTTATCTTTTAATGTGAAACTTGTGTTTCACACGATTTTTAGTGCATTGCACAAAATTACATCTGAAAATCGTATTCAGTGTGTAAAATCCGTTGAATTCGCGTTTCGGCAGCAAATGTGTAGAAAACATCACATTCGGATTTCAATGTGTTATTTGGGTTAAATGCGATTTCAGCAGCAAATACCCAAATTTCTAGCATAACATTCATATTTTAATGTAAAACTTGTGTTTCACACGATTTTCAGTACATTGCATAAAAATGCATCTGAAAATCGTATTCAGTGTGTAAAATACGTTGAATTCGCGTTTCGGCAGCAAATGCGTAGAAAACATCACTTTCGGATTTCAATGTGATATTTGCGTTAAATGCGATTTCAGCAGCAAATACACAGGTTTCTAGCATAACATTCATATTTCAATGTGAAAATTGCATTTCACCCGATTTTCAGTACATTGCACAAAAATGCATCTGAATATCTTATTAGTGTGTAAAATACGTTGAATTCGCGTTTCGGCAGCAAATGCGTAGAAAACATGACATTCGGTTTTCAATGTGATATTTGCGTTAAATGCGATTTCAGCAGCAATTACACAGGTTTCTAGCATAACAGTCATATTTTAATGTAAAACTTGTGTTTCACACGATTTTCAGTACATTGCACAAAAATGCATCTGAAAATCGTATTCAACTAGTAAAATATGATGAATTGGCGTATTGGCAGCAAATGCGTAGAAAACTTCACATTCGGATTTCAACTTGATGTTTGGGTTAAATGCGATTTCAGCAGTAAATACACAAATTTCTAGCTTAACATTCATATTTTAATGTAAAACTTGTGTTTCACACGATTTTCAGTACATTGCATAAAAATGCATCTGAATATCTTATTTAGTGTGTAAAATACGTTGAATTCGCGTTTCGGCAGCAAATGCGTAGAAAACATCACATTCGGATTTCAATGTGATATTTGCGTTAAATGCGATTTCAGCAGCAAATACACATGTTTCCTAGCATAACATTCATATTTTAATGTAAAATTTGTGTTTCACACGATTTTCAGTACATTCATATAAATTCATCTGAAATCTCATTCAGTGTGTAAAATATGTTGAATTCGCGTTTCGGCAGCAAATGAGTAGAAAACATCACATTCGATTTCAATGTGATATTTGCGTTAAATGCGATTTTTGCAGCAAATACACACATTTCTAGCAAAACATTCATATTTTAATGTAAAACTTGTGTTTCACACGATTTTCAGTACTTTGCACAAAAATGCATCTGAAAATCGTATTCAGTGTGTAAAAGACGTTGAATTCGCTTTTCGGCAGCAAATGTGTAGAAAACATCACATTCGGATTTCAAAGTGATATTTGGGTTAAATGCGATTTCAGCAGCAAATACACAGGTTTCTAGCATAACATTCATATTTCAATGTGAAACTTGCATTTCACCCGATTTTCAGTACATTGCACAAAAATGCATCTGAATATCTTATTTAGTGTGTAAAATACGTTGAATTCGCGTTTCGGCAGCAAATGCGTAGAAAACATGACATTCGGTTTTCAATGTGATATTTGCGTTAAATGCGATTTCAGCAGCAAATACACAGGTTTCTAGCATAACAGTCATATTTTAATGTAAAACTTGTGTTTCACACGATTTTCAGTACATTGCACAAAAATGCATCTGAAAATCGTATTCAACTAGTAAAATATGATGAATTGGCGTATCGGCAGCAAATGCGTAGAAAACATCACATTCGGATTTCAAAGTGATATTTGGGTTAAATGCGATTTCAGCAGCAAATACACAGGTTTCTAGCATAACAATCATATTTTAATGTAAAACTTGTGTTTCACACGATTTTCAGTACATTGCATAAAAATGCATCTGAATATCTTATTTAGTGTGTAAAATACGTTGAATTCGCGTTTCGGCAGCAAATGCGCAGAAAACATCACATTCGGATTTCATTGTGATATTTGCGTTAAATGCGATTTCAGCAGCAAATACACATGTTTCTAGCATAACATTCATATTTTAATGTAAAATTTGTGTTTCACACGATTTTCAGTACATTCATATAAATTCATCTGAAATCTCATTCAGTGTGTAAAATATGTTGAATTCGCGTCTCGGCAGCAAATGAATAGAAAACATCACATTCGGATTTCAATGTGATATTTGCGTTAAATGCGATTTTTGCAGTAAATACACACATTTCTAGCAAAACATTCATATTTTAATGTATTACTTGTGTTTCACACGATTTTCAGTACATTGCACAAAAATGCATCTGAAAATCGTATTCAACTAGTAAAATATGATGAATTGGCGTATCGGCAGCAAATGCGTAGAAAACTTCACATTCGGATTTCAACTTGATGTTTGGGTTAAATGCGATTTCAGCAGTAAATACACAAATTTCTAGCTTAACATTCATATTTTAATGTAAAACTTGTGTTTCACACGATTTTCAGTACATTGCATAAAAATGCATCTGAATATCTTATTTAGTGTGTAAAATACGTTGAATTCGCGTTTCGGCAGCAAATGCGTAGAAAACATCACATTCGGATTTCAATGTGATATTTGCGTTAAATGCGATTTCAGCAGCAAATACACATGTTTCCTAGCATAACATTCATATTTTAATGTAAAATTTTCAGTACATTCATATAAATTCATCTGAAATCTCATTCAGTGTGTAAAATATGTTGAATTCGCGTTTCGGCAGCAAATGAGTAGAAAACATCACATTCGATTTCAATGTGATATTTGCGTTAAATGCGATTTCAGCAGGAAATACACAGGTTTCTAGCATAACATTCATATTTTAATGTGAAACTTGTGTTTCACACGATTTTTAGTGCATTGCACAAAAATGCATCTGAAAATCGTATTCAGTATTTAAAATCCGTTGAATTCGCGTTTCCGCAGCAAATGTGTAGAAAACATCACATTCGGATTACAATGTGTTATTTGGGTTAAATGCGATTTCACCAGCAAATACCCAAATTTCTAGCATAACATTCATATTTTAATGTAAAACATGTGTTTCACACGATTTTCAGTACATTGCATAAAAATGCATCTGAATATCTTATTTAGTGTGTAAAATACGTTGAATTTGCGTTTCGGCAGCAAATGCGTAGAAAACATCACATTCGGATTTCAATGTGATATTTGGGTTAAATGCGATTTCAGCAGCAAATACACAAATTTCTAGCATAACATTCTTATTTTAATGGGAAACTTGCATTTCACCCGATTTTCAGTACATTGCACTAAATGCATCTGAAAATCGGATTCAGTTTGTAAAAGTTGTTGAATTCGCGTTTCGGCAGTAAATGTGTAGAAAACATCACATTCGGATTTCAATGTGATATTTGGGTTAAATGCGATTTCAGCAGCAAATACACGGGTTTCTAGCCTGACATTCATATTTTAATGTGAAACTTGTGTTTCACACGATTTTTAGTGCATTGCACAAAAATACATCTGAAAATCGTATTCAGTGTGTAAAAACCGTTGAATTCGCGTTTCGGCAGCAAATGTGTAGAAAACATCACATTCGGATTTCAATGTGTTATTTGGGTTAAATGCGATTTCTGCAGCAAATACCCAAATTTCTAGCATAACATTCATATTTTAATGTAAAACTTGTGTTTCACACGATTTTCAGTACATTGCATAAAAATGCATCTGAAAATCGTATTCAGTGTGTAAAATACGTTGAATTTGCGTTTCGGCAGCAAATGCGTAGAAAACATGACATTCGGTTTTCAATGTGATATTTGCGTTAAATGCGATTTCAGCTGCAAATACACAGGTTTCTAGCATAACAGTCATATTTTAATGTAAAACTTGTGTTTCACACGATTTTCAGTACATTGCACAAAAATGCATCTGAAAATCGTATTCAACTAGTAAAATATGATGAATTGGCGTATCGGCAGCAAATGCGTAGAAAACTTCACATTCGGATTTCAACTTGATGTTTGGGTTAAATGCGATTTCAGCAGTAAATACACAAATTTCTAGCTTAACATTCATATTTTAATGTAAAACTTGTGTTTCACACGATTTTCAGTACATTGCATAAAAATGCATCTGAATATCTTATTTAGTGTGTAAAATACGTTGAATTCGCGTTTCGGCAGCAAATGCGTAGAAAACATCACATTCGGATTTCAATGTGATATTTGCGTTAAATGCGATTTCAGCAGCAAATACACATGTTTCTAGCATAACATTCATATTTTAATGTAAAATTTGTGTTTCACACGATTTTCAGTACATTCATATAAATTCATCTGAAATCTCATTCAGTGTGTAAAATATGTTGAATTCGCGTTTCGGCAGCAAATGAGTAGAAAACATCACATTCGGATTTCAATGTGATATTTGCGTTAAATGCGATTTTTGCAGCAAATACACACATTTCTAGCAAAACATTCATATTTTAATGTAAAACTTGTGTTTCACACGATTTTCAGTACTTTGCACAAAAATGCATCTGAAAATCGTATTCAGTGTGTAAAAGACGTTGAATTCGCTTTTCGGCAGCAAATGTGTAGAAAACATCACATTCGGATTTCAAAGTGATATTTGGGTTAAATGCGATTTCAGCAGCAATTACACAGGTTTCTAGCATAACATTCATATTTCAATGTGAAACTTGCATTTCACCCGATTTTCAGTACATTGCACAAAAATGCATCTGAATATCTTATTTAGTGTGTAAAATACGTTGAATTCGCGTTTCGGCAGCAAATGCGTAGAAAACATGACATTCGGTTTTCAATGTGATATTTGCGTTAAATGCGATTTCAGCAGCAAATACACAGGTTTCTAGCATAACAGTCATATTTTAATGTAAAACTTGTGTTTCACACGATTTTCAGTACATTGCACAAAAATGCATCTGAAAATCGTATTCAACTAGTAAAATATGATGAATTGGCGTATCGGCAGCAAATGCGTAGAAAACATCACATTCGGATTTCAAAGTGATATTTGGGTTAAATGCGATTTCAGCAGCAAATACACAGGTTTCTAGCATAACAATCATATTTTAATGTAAAACTTGTGTTTCACACGCTTTTCAGTACATTGCATAAAAATGCATCTGAATATCTTATTTAGTGTGTAAAATACGTTGAATTCGCGTTTCGGCAGCAAATGCGCAGAAAACATCACATTCGGATTTCATTGTGATATTTGCGTTAAATGCGATTTCAGCAGCAAATACACATGTTTCTAGCATAACATTCATATTTTAATGTAAAATTTGTGTTTCACACGATTTTCAGTACATTCATATAAATTCATCTGAAATCTCATTCAGTGTGTAAAATATGTTGAATTCGCGTCTCGGCAGCAAATGAATAGAAAACATCACATTCGGATTTCAATGTGATATTTGCGTTAAATGCGATTTTTGCAGTAAATACACACATTTCTAGCAAAACATTCATATTTTAATGTATTACTTGTGTTTCACACGATTTTCAGTACATTGCACAAAAATGCATCTGAAAATCGTATTCAACTAGTAAAATATGATGAATTGGCGTATCGGCAGCAAATGCGTAGAAAACTTCACATTCGGATTTCAACTTGATGTTTGGGTTAAATGCGATTTCAGCAGTAAATACACAAATTTCTAGCTTAACATTCATATTTTAATGTAAAACTTGTGTTTCACACGATTTTCAGTACATTGCATAAAAATGCATCTGAATATCTTATTTAGTGTGTAAAATACGTTGAATTCGCGTTTCGGCAGCAAATGCGTAGAAAACATCACATTCGGATTTCAATGTGATATTTGCGTTAAATGCGATTTCAGCAGCAAATACACATGTTTCCTAGCATAACATTCATATTTTAATGTAAAATTTGTGTTTCACACGATTTTCAGTACATTCATATAAATTCATCTGAAATCTCATTCAGTGTGTAAAATATGTTGAATTCGCGTTTCGGCAGCAAATGAGTAGAAAACATCACATTCGATTTCAATGTGATATTTGCGTTAAATGCGATTTTTGCAGCAAATACACACATTTCTAGCAAAACATTCATATTTTAATGTAAAACTTGTGTTTCACACGATTTTCAGTACTTTGCACAAAAATGCATCTGAAAATGTTACTCAGTGTGTAAAATATGTTGAATTCGCGTTTCGGCAGCAAATGCCTAGAAAGCATCACATTCGGATTTCAATGTGATATTTGGGTTAAATGCGATTTCAGCAGCAAATACACAAATTTTTAGCATTACATTCATATTTTAATGTGAAACTTGCATTTCACCCGATTTTCAATACATTGCACTAAATGCATCTGAAAATGTTACTCAATGTGAAAAATACGTTGAATTCGAGTTTCGGCAGCAAATGCATGGAAACATCACTTTCGGATTTCAATGTGATAGTTGCGTTAAATGCGATTTCAGCAGGAAATACACAGGTTTCTAGCATAACATTCATATTTTAATGTGAAACTTGTGTTTCACACGATTTTTAGTGCATTGCACAAAAATGCATCTGAAAATCGTATTCAGTATTTAAAATCCGTTGAATTCGCGTTTCCGCAGCAAATGTGTAGAAAACATCACATTCGGATTACAATGTGTTATTTGGGTTAAATGCGATTTCACCAGCAAATACCCAAATTTCTAGCATAACATTCATATTTTAATGTAAAACATGTGTTTCACACGATTTTCAGTACATTGCATAAAAATGCATCTGAATATCTTATTTAGTGTGTAAAATACGTTGAATTTGCGTTTCGGCAGCAAATGCGTAGAAAACATCACATTCGGATTTCAATGTGATATTTGGGTTAAATGCGATTTCAGCAGCAAATACACAAATTTCTAGCATAACATTCTTATTTTAATGGGAAACTTGCATTTCACCCGATTTTCAGTACATTGCACTAAATGCATCTGAAAATCGGATTCAGTTTGTAAAAGTTGTTGAATTCGCGTTTCGGCAGTAAATGTGTAGAAAACATCACATTCGGATTTCAATGTGATATTTGGGTTAAATGCGATTTCAGCAGCAAATACACGGGTTTCTAGCCTGACATTCATATTTTAATGTGAAACTTGTGTTTCACACGATTTTTAGTGCATTGCACAAAAATACATCTGAAAATCGTATTCAGTGTGTAAAAACCGTTGAATTCGCGTTTCGGCAGCAAATGTGTAGAAAACATCACATTCGGATTTCAATGTGTTATTTGGGTTAAATGCGATTTCTGCAGCAAATACCCAAATTTCTAGCATAACATTCATATTTTAATGTAAAACTTGTGTTTCACACGATTTTCAGTACATTGCATAAAAATGCATCTGAAAATCGTATTCAGTGTGTAAAATACGTTGAATTTGCGTTTCGGCAGCAAATGCGTAGAAAACATGACATTCGGTTTTCAATGTGATATTTGCGTTAAATGCGATTTCAGCTGCAAATACACAGGTTTCTAGCATAACAGTCATATTTTAATGTAAAACTTGTGTTTCACACGATTTTCAGTACATTGCACAAAAATGCATCTGAAAATCGTATTCAACTAGTAAAATATGATGAATTGGCGTATCGGCAGCAAATGCGTAGAAAACTTCACATTCGGATTTCAACTTGATGTTTGGGTTAAATGCGATTTCAGCAGTAAATACACAAATTTCTAGCTTAACATTCATATTTTAATGTAAAACTTGTGTTTCACACGATTTTCAGTACATTGCATAAAAATGCATCTGAATATCTTATTTAGTGTGTAAAATACGTTGAATTCGCGTTTCGGCAGCAAATGCGTAGAAAACATCACATTCGGATTTCAATGTGATATTTGCGTTAAATGCGATTTCAGCAGCAAATACACATGTTTCTAGCATAACATTCATATTTTAATGTAAAATTTGTGTTTCACACGATTTTCAGTACATTCATATAAATTCATCTGAAATCTCATTCAGTGTGTAAAATATGTTGAATTCGCGTTTCGGCAGCAAATGAGTAGAAAACATCACATTCGGATTTCAATGTGATATTTGCGTTAAATGCGATTTTTGCAGCAAATACACACATTTCTAGCAAAACATTCATATTTTAATGTAAAACTTGTGTTTCACACGATTTTCAGTACTTTGCACAAAAATGCATCTGAAAATCGTATTCAGTGTGTAAAAGACGTTGAATTCGCTTTTCGGCAGCAAATGTGTAGAAAACATCACATTCGGATTTCAAAGTGATATTTGGGTTAAATGCGATTTCAGCAGCAATTACACAGGTTTCTAGCATAACATTCATATTTCAATGTGAAACTTGCATTTCACCCGATTTTCAGTACATTGCACAAAAATGCATCTGAATATCTTATTTAGTGTGTAAAATACGTTGAATTCGCGTTTCGGCAGCAAATGCGTAGAAAACATGACATTCGGTATTCAATGTGATATTTGCGTTAAATGCGATTTCAGCAGCAAATACACAGGTTTCTAGCATAACAGTCATATTTTAATGTAAAACTTGTGATTCACACGATTTTCAGTACATTGCACAAAAATGCATCTGAAAATCGTATTCAACTAGTAAAATATGATGAATTGGCGTATCGGCAGCAAATGCGTAGAAAACATCACATTCGGATTTCAAAGTGATATTTGGGTTAAATGCGATTTCAGCAGCAAATACACAGGTTTCTAGCATAACAATCATATTTTAATGTAAAACTTGTGTTTCACACGATTTTCAGTACATTGCATAAAAATGCATCTGAATATCTCATTTAGTGTGTAAAATACGTTGAATTCGCGTTTCGGCAGCAAATGCGCAGAAAACATCACATTCGGATTTCAATGTGATATTTGCGTTAAATGCGATTTCAGCAGCAAATACACATGTTTCTAGCATAACATTCATATTTTAATGTAAAATTTGTGTTTCACACGATTTTCAGTACATTCATATAAATTCATCTGAAATCTCATTCAGTGTGTAAAATATGTTGAATTCGCGTTTCGGCAGCAAATGAGTAGAAAACATCACATTCGATTTCAATGTGATATTTGCGTTAAATGCGATTTCAGCAGCAAATACACAGGTTTCTAGCATAACAGTCATATTTTAATGTAAAACTTGTGTTTCACACGATTTTCAGTACATTGCACAAAAATGCATCTGAAAATCGTATTCAACTAGTAAAATATGATGAATTGGCGTATCGGCAGCAAATGCGTAGAAAACTTCACATTCGGATTTCAACTTGATGTTTGGGTTAAATGCGATTTCAGCAGTAAATACACAAATTTCTAGCTTAACATTCATATTTTAATGTAAAACTTGTGTTTCACACGATTTTCAGTACATTGCATAAAAATGCATCTGAATATCTTATTTAGTGTGTAAAATACGTTGAATTCGCGTTTCGGCAGCAAATGCGTAGAAAACATCACATTCGGATTTCAATGTGATATTTGCGTTAAATGCGATTTCAGCAGCAAATACACATGTTTCCTAGCATAACATTCATATTTTAATGTAAAATTTGTGTTTCACACGATTTTCAGTACATTCATATAAATTCATCTGAAATCTCATTCAGTGTGTAAAATATGTTGAATTCGCGTTTCGGCAGCAAATGAGTAGAAAACATCACATTCGATTTCAATGTGATATTTGCGTTAAATGCGATTTTTGCAGCAAATACACACATTTCTAGCAAAACATTCATATTTTAATGTAAAACTTGTGTTTCACACGATTTTCAGTACTTTGCACAAAAATGCATCTGAAAATGTTACTCAGTGTGTAAAATATGTTGAATTCGCGTTTCGGCAGCAAATGCCTAGAAAGCATCACATTCGGATTTCAATGTGATATTTGGGTTAAATGCGATTTCAGCAGCAAATACACAAATTTTTAGCATTACATTCATATTTTAATGTGAAACTTGCATTTCACCCGATTTTCAATACATTGCACTAAATGCATCTGAAAATGTTACTCAATGTGAAAAATACGTTGAATTCGAGTTTCGGCAGCAAATGCATGGAAACATCACTTTCGGATTTCAATGTGATAGTTGCGTTAAATGCGATTTCAGCAGGAAATACACAGGTTTCTAGCATAACATTCATATTTTAATGTGAAACTTGTGTTTCACACGATTTTTAGTGCATTGCACAAAAATGCATCTGAAAATCGTATTCAGTATTTAAAATCCGTTGAATTCGCGTTTCCGCAGCAAATGTGTAGAAAACATCACATTCGGATTACAATGTGTTATTTGGGTTAAATGCGATTTCACCAGCAAATACCCAAATTTCTAGCATAACATTCATATTTTAATGTAAAACATGTGTTTCACACGATTTTCAGTACATTGCATAAAAATGCATCTGAATATCTTATTTAGTGTGTAAAATACGTTGAATTTGCGTTTCGGCAGCAAATGCGTAGAAAACATCACATTCGGATTTCAATGTGATATTTGGGTTAAATGCGATTTCAGCAGCAAATACACAAATTTCTAGCATAACATTCTTATTTTAATGGGAAACTTGCATTTCACCCGATTTTCAGTACATTGCACTAAATGCATCTGAAAATCGGATTCAGTTTGTAAAAGTTGTTGAATTCGCGTTTCGGCAGTAAATGTGTAGAAAACATCACATTCGGATTTCAATGTGATATTTGGGTTAAATGCGATTTCAGCAGCAAATACACGGGTTTCTAGCCTGACATTCATATTTTAATGTGAAACTTGTGTTTCACACGATTTTTAGTGCATTGCACAAAAATACATCTGAAAATCGTATTCAGTGTGTAAAAACCGTTGAATTCGCGTTTCGGCAGCAAATGTGTAGAAAACATCACATTCGGATTTCAATGTGTTATTTGGGTTAAATGCGATTTCTGCAGCAAATACCCAAATTTCTAGCATTTTAATGTAAAACTTGTGTTTCACACGATTTTCAGTACATTGCATAAAAATGCATCTGAAAATCGTATTCAGTGTGTAAAATACGTTGAATTTGCGTTTCGGCAGCAAATGCGTAGAAAACATGACATTCGGTTTTCAATGTGATATTTGCGTTAAATGCGATTTCAGCTGCAAATACACAGGTTTCTAGCATAACAGTCATATTTTAATGTAAAACTTGTGTTTCACACGATTTTCAGTACATTGCACAAAAATGCATCTGAAAATCGTATTCAACTAGTAAAATATGATGAATTGGCGTATCGGCAGCAAATGCGTAGAAAACTTCACATTCGGATTTCAACTTGATGTTTGGGTTAAATGCGATTTCAGCAGTAAATACACATATTTCTAGCTTAACATTCATATTTTAATGTAAAACTTGTGTTTCACACGATTTTCAGTACATTGCATAAAAATGCATCTGAATATCTTATTTAGTGTGTAAAATACGTTGAATTCGCGTTTCGGCAGCAAATGCGTAGAAAACATCACATTCGGATTTCAATGTGATATTTGCGTTAAATGCGATTTCAGCAGCAAATACACATGTTTCTAGCATAACATTCATATTTTAATGTAAAATTTGTGTTTCACACGATTTTCAGTACATTCATATAAATTCATCTGAAATCTCATTCAGTGTGTAAAATATGTTGAATTCGCGTTTCGGCAGCAAATGAGTAGAAAACATCACATTCGGATTTCAATGTGATATTTGCGTTAAATGCGATTTTTGCAGCAAATACACACATTTCTAGCAAAACATTCATATTTTAATGTAAAACTTGTGTTTCACACGATTTTCAGTACTTTGCACAAAAATGCATCTGAAAATCGTATTCAGTGTGTAAAAGACGTTGAATTCGCTTTTCGGCAGCAAATGTGTAGAAAACATCACATTCGGATTTCAAAGTGATATTTGGGTTAAATGCGATTTCAGCAGCAAATACACAGGTTTCTAGCATAACATTCATATTTCAATGTGAAACTTGCATTTCACCCGATTTTCAGTACATTGCACAAAAATGCATCTGAATATCTTATTTAGTGTGTAAAATACGTTGAATTCGCGTTTCGGCAGCAAATGCGTAGAAAACATGACATTCGGTATTCAATGTGATATTTGCGTTAAATGCGATTTCAGCAGCAAATACACAGGTTTCTAGCATAACAGTCATATTTTAATGTAAAACTTGTGTTTCACACGATTTTCAGTACATTGCACAAAAATGCATCTGAAAATCGTATTCAACTAGTAAAATATGATGAATTGGCGTATCGGCAGCAAATGCGTAGAAAACATCACATTCGGATTTCAAAGTGATATTTGGGTTAAATGCGATTTCAGCAGCAAATACACAGGTTTCTAGCATAACAATCATATTTTAATGTAAAACTTGTGTTTCACACGATTTTCAGTACATTGCATAAAAATGCATCTGAATATCTCATTTAGTGTGTAAAATACGTTGAATTCGCGTTTCGGCAGCAAATGCGCAGAAAACATCACATTCGGATTTCAATGTGATATTTGCGTTAAATGCGATTTCGGCAGCAAATACACATGTTTCTAGCATAACATTCATATTTTAATGTAAAATTTGTGTTTCACACGATTTTCAGTACATTCATATAAATTCATCTGAAATCTCATTCAGTGTGTAAAATATGTTGAATTCGCGTTTCGGCAGCAAATGAGTAGAAAACATCACATTCGATTTCAATGTGATATTTGCGTTAAATGCGATTTCAGCAGCAAATACACAGGTTTCTAGCATAACAGTCATATTTTAATGTAAAACTTGTGTTTCACACGATTTTCAGTACATTGCACAAAAATGCATCTGAAAATCGTATTCAACTAGTAAAATATGATGAATTGGCGTATCGGCAGCAAATGCGTAGAAAACTTCACATTCGGATTTCAACTTGATGTTTGGGTTAAATGCGATTTCAGCAGTAAATACACAAATTTCTAGCTTAACATTCATATTTTAATGTAAAACTTGTGTTTCACACGATTTTCAGTACATTGCATAAAAATGCATCTGAATATCTTATTTAGTGTGTAAAATACGTTGAATTCGCGTTTCGGCAGCAAATGCGTAGAAAACATCACATTCGGATTTCAATGTGATATTTGCGTTAAATGCGATTTCAGCAGCAAATACACATGTTTCCTA
Organism: Carabus problematicus; assembly: GCA_963422195.1. NCBI lineage: Eukaryota > Metazoa > Arthropoda > Insecta > Coleoptera > Carabidae > Carabus > Carabus problematicus. The sequence continues at coordinate 17,219,632 of OY728577.1, forward strand.
GCATAACATTCATATTTTAATGTAAAATTTGTGTTTCACACGATTTTCAGTACATTCATATAAATTCATCTGAAATCTCATTCAGTGTGTAAAATATGTTGAATTCGCGTTTCGGCAGCAAATGAGTAGAAAACATCACATTCGATTTCAATGTGATATTTGCGTTAAATGCGATTTTTGCAGCAAATACACACATTTCTAGCAAAACATTCATATTTTAATGTAAAACTTGTGTTTCACACGATTTTCAGTACTTTGCACAAAAATGCATCTGAAAATGTTACTCAGTGTGTAAAATATGTTGAATTCGCGTTTCGGCTGCAAATGCCTAGAAAGCATCACATTCGGATTTCAATGTGATATTTGGGTTAAATGCGATTTCAGCAGCAAATACACAAATTTTTAGCATTACATTCATATTTTAATGTGAAACTTGCATTTCACCCGATTTTCAATACATTGCACTAAATGCATCTGAAAATGTTACTCAATGTGAAAAATACGTTGAATTCGAGTTTCGGCAGCAAATGCATGGAAACATCACTTTCGGATTTCAATGTGATAGTTGCGTTAAATGCGATTTCAGCAGGAAATACACAGGTTTCTAGCATAACATTCATATTTTAATGTGAAACTTGTGTTTCACACGATTTTTAGTGCATTGCACAAAAATGCATCTGAAAATCGTATTCAGTATTTAAAATCCGTTGAATTCGCGTTTCGGCAGCAAATGCGTAGAAAACATGACATTCGGTTTTCAATGTGATATTTGCGTTAAATGCGATTTCAGCTGCAAATACACAGGTTTCTAGCATAACAGTCATATTTTAATGTAAAACTTGTGTTTCACACGATTTTCAGTACATTGCACAAAAATGCATCTGAAAATCGTATTCAACTAGTAAAATATGATGAATTGGCGTATCGGCAGCAAATGCGTAGAAAACTTCACATTCGGATTTCAACTTGATGTTTGGGTTAAATGCGATTTCAGCAGTAAATACACAAATTTCTAGCTTAACATTCATATTTTAATGTAAAACTTGTGTTTCACACGATTTTCAGTACATTGCATAAAAATGCATCTGAATATCTTATTTAGTGTGTAAAATACGTTGAATTCGCGTTTCGGCAGCAAATGCGTAGAAAACATCACATTCGGATTTCAATGTGATATTTGCGTTAAATGCGATTTCAGCAGCAAATACACATGTTTCTAGCATAACATTCATATTTTAATGTAAAATTTGTGTTTCACACGATTTTCAGTACATTCATATAAATTCATCTGAAATCTCATTCAGTGTGTAAAATATGTTGAATTCGCGTTTCGGCAGCAAATGAGTAGAAAACATCACATTCGGATTTCAATGTGATATTTGCGTTAAATGCGATTTTTGCAGCAAATACACACATTTCTAGCAAAACATTCATATTTTAATGTAAAACTTGTGTTTCACACGATTTTCAGTACTTTGCACAAAAATGCATCTGAAAATCGTATTCAGTGTGTAAAAGACGTTGAATTCGCTTTTCGGCAGCAAATGTGTAGAAAACATCACATTCGGATTTCAAAGTGATATTTGGGTTAAATGCGATTTCAGCAGCAAATACACAGGTTTCTAGCATAACATTCATATTTCAATGTGAAACTTGCATTTCACCCGATTTTCAGTACATTGCACAAAAATGCATCTGAATATCTTATTTAGTGTGTAAAATACGTTGAATTCGCGTTTCGGCAGCAAATGCGTAGAAAACATGACATTCGGTTTTCAATGTGATATTTGCGTTAAATGCGATTTCAGCAGCAAATACACAGGTTTCTAGCATAACAGTCATATTTTAATGTAAAACTTGTGTTTCACACGATTTTCAGTACATTCATATAAATTCATCTGAAATCTCATTCAGTGTGTAAAATATGTTGAATTCGCGTTTCGGCAGCAAATGAGTAGAAAACATCACATTCGGATTTCAATGTGATATTTGCGTTAAATGCGATTTTTGCAGCAAATACACACATTTCTAGCATAACATTCTTATTTTAATGGGAAACTGGCATTTCACCCGATTTTCAGTACATTGCATTAAATGCATCTGAAAATCGGATTCAGTTTGTAAAAGTTGTTGAATTCGCGTTTCGGCAGTAAATGTGTAGAAAACATCACATTCGGATTTCAATGTGATATTTGGGTTAAATGCGATTTCAGCAGCAAATACACGGGTTTCTAGCCTGACATTCATATTTTAATGTAAAACTTGAGTTTCAAACGATTTTCAGTACATTGCACAAAAATGCATCTGATATCGGATTCAGTTTGTAAAAGTTGTTGAATTCGCGTTTCGGCAGTAAATGTGTAGAAAACATCACATTCGGATTTCAATGTGATATTTAGGTTAAATGCGATTTCAGCAGCAAATACACAGGTTTCTAGCATAACATTCATATTTTAATGTAAAACTTGTGTTTCAAACGATTTTCAGTATATTGCACAAAAATGCATCTGAATATCTTATTTAGTGTGTAAAATACGTTTAATTCGCGTTTCGGCAGTAAATGTGTAGAAAACATCACATTCGGATTTCAATGTGATATTTGGGTTAAATACGATTTCAGCAGCAAATACACAGGTTTCTAGCATAACATTTATCTTTTAATGTGAAACTTGTGTTTCACACGATTTTTAGTGCATTGCACAAAAATACATCTGAAAATCGTATTCAGTGTGTAAAATCCGTTGAATTCGCGTTTCGGCAGCAAATGTGTAGAAAACATCACATTCGGATTTCAATGTGTTATTTGGGTTAAATGCGATTTCGGCAGCAAATACCCAAATTTCTAGCATAACATTCATATTTTAATGTAAAACTTGTGTTTCACACGATTTTCAGTACATTGCATAAAAATGCATCTGAAAATCGTATTCAGTGTGTAAAATACGTTGAATTCGCGTTTCGGCAGCAAATGCGTAGAAAACATCACTTTCGGATTTCAATGCGATATTTGCGTTAAATGCGATTTCAGCAGCAAATACACAGGTTTCTAGCATAACATTCATATTTCAATGTGAAACTTGCATTTCACCCGATTTTCAGTACATTGCACAAAAATGCATCTGAATATCTTATTAGTGTGTAAAATACGTTGAATTCGCGTTTCGGCAGCAAATGCGTAGAAAACATGACATTCGGTTTTCAATGTGATATTTGCGTTAAATGCGATTTCAGCAGCAAATACACAGGTTTCTAGCATAACAGTCATATTTTAATGTAAAACTTGTGTTTCACACGATTTTCAGTACATTGCACAAAAATGCATCTGAAAATCGTATTCAACTAGTAAAATATGATGAATTGGCGTATCGGCAGCAAATGCGTAGAAAACTTCACATTCGGATTTCAACTTGATGTTTGGGTTAAATGCGATTTCAGCAGTAAATACACAAATTTCTAGCTTAACATTCATATTTTAATGTAAAACTTGTGTTTCACACGATTTTCAGTACATTGCATAAAAATGCATCTGAATATCTTATTTAGTGTGTAAAATACGTTGAATTCACGTTTCGGCAGCAAATGCGTAGAAAACATCACATTCGGATTTCAATGTGATATTTGCGTTAAATGCGATTTCAGCAGCAAATACACATGTTTCCTAGCATAACATTCATATTTTAATGTAAAATTTGTGTTTCACACGATTTTCAGTACATTCATATAAATTCATCTGAAATCTCATTCAGTGTGTAAAATATGTTGAATTCGCGTTTCGGCAGCAAATGAGTAGAAAACATCACATTCGATTTCAATGTGATATTTGCGTTAAATGCGATTTTTGCAGCAAATACACACATTTCTAGCAAAACATTCATATTTTAATGTAAAACTTGTGTTTCACACGATTTTCAGTACTTTGCACAAAAATGCATCTGAAAATGTTACTCAGTGTGTAAAATATGTTGAATTCGCGTTTCGGCAGCAAATGCCTAGAAAGCATCACATTCGGATTTCAATGTGATATTTGGGTTAAATGCGATTTCAGCAGCAAATACACAAATTTTTAGCATTAAATTCATATTTTAATGTGAAACTTGCATTTCACCCGATTTTCAATACATTGCACTAAATGCATCTGAAAATGTTACTCAATGTGAAAAATACGTTGAATTCGAGTTTCGGCAGCAAATGCATGGAAAACATCACATTCGGATTTCAATGTGATAGTTGCGTTAAATGCGATTTCAGCAGGAAATACACAGGTTTCTAGCATAACATTCATATTTTAATGTGAAACTTGTGTTTCACACGATTTTTAGTGCATTGCACAAAAATGCATCTGAAAATCGTATTCAGTATTTAAAATCCGTTGAATTCGCGTTTCCGCAGCAAATGTGTAGAAAACATCACATTCGGATTACAATGTGTTATTTGGGTTAAATGCGATTTCAGCAGCAAATACCCAAATTTCTAGCATAACATTCATATTTTAATGTAAAACATGTGTTTCACACGATTTTCAGTACATTGCATAAAAATGCATCTGAATATCTTATTTAGTGTGTAAAATACGTTGAATTTGCGTTTCGGCAGCAAATGCGTAGAAAACATCACATTCGGATTTCAATGTGATATTTGGGTTAAATGCGATTTCAGCAGCAAATACACAAATTTCTAGCATAACATTCTTATTTTAATGGGAAACTTGCATTTCACCCGATTTTCAGTACATTGCACTAAATGCATCTGAAAATCGGATTCAGTTTGTAAAAGTTGTTGAATTCGCGTTTCGGCAGTAAATGTGTAGAAAACATCACATTCGGATTTCAATGTGATATTTGGGTTAAATGCGATTTCAGCAGCAAATACACGGGTTTCTAGCCTGACATTCATATTTTAATGTAAAACTTGAGTTTCAAACGATTTTCAGTACATTGCACAAAAATGCATCTGATATCGGATTCAGTTTGTAAAAGTTGTTGAATTCGCGTTTCGGCAGTAAATGTGTAGAAAACATCACATTCGGATTTCAATGTGATATTTAGGTTAAATGCGATTTCAGCAGCAAATACACAGGTTTCTAGCATAACATTCATATTTTAATGTAAAACTTGTGTTTCAAACGATTTTCAGTATATTGCACAAAAATGCATCTGAATATCTTATTTAGTGTGTAAAATACGTTTAATTCGCGTTTCGGCAGTAAATGTGTAGAAAACATCACATTCGGATTTCAATGTGATATTTGGGTTAAATACGATTTCAGCAGCAAATACACAGGTTTCTAGCATAACATTTATCTTTTAATGTGAAACTTGTGTTTCACACGATTTTTAGTGCATTGCACAAAAATACATCTGAAAATCGTATTCAGTGTGTAAAATCCGTTGAATTCGCGTTTCGGCAGCAAATGTGTAGAAAACATCACATTCGGATTTCAATGTGTTATTTGGGTTAAATGCGATTTCAGCAGCAAATACCCAAATTTCTAGCATAACATTCATATTTTAATGTAAAACTTGTGTTTCACACGATTTTCAGTACATTGCATAAAAATGCATCTGAAAATCGTATTCAGTGTATAAAATACGTTGAATTCGCGTTTCGGCAGCAAATGCGTAGAAAACATGACATTCGGTTTTCAATGTGATATTTGCGTTAAATGCGATTTCAGCAGCAAATACACAGGTTTCTAGCATAACAGTCATATTTTAATGTAAAACCTGTGTTTCACACGATTTTCAGTACATTGCACAAAAATGCATCTGAAAATCGTATTCAACTAGTAAAATATGATGAATTGGCGTATCGGCAGCAAATGCGTAGAAAACTTCACATTCGGATTTCAACTTGATGTTTGGGTTAAATGCGATTTCAGCAGTAAATACACAAATTTCTAGCTTAACATTCATATTTTAATGTAAAACTTGTGTTTCACACGATTTTCAGTACATTGCATAAAAATGCATCTGAATATCTTATTTAGTGTGTAAAATACGTTGAATTCGCGTTTCGGCAGCAAATGCGTAGAAAACATCACATTCAGATTTCAATGTGATATTTGCGTTAAATGCGATTTCAGCAGCAAATACACATGTTTCTAGCATAACATTCATATTTTAATGTAAAATTTGTGTTTCACACGATTTTCAGTACATTCATATAAATTCATCTGAAATCTCATTCAGTGTGTAAAATATGTTGAATTCGCGTTTCGGCAGCAAATGAGTAGAAAACATCACATTCGGATTTCAATGTGATATTTGCGTTAAATGCGATTTTTGCAGCAAATACACACATTTCTAGCAAAACATTCATATTTTAATGGGAAACTTGCATTTCACCCGATTTTCAGTACATTGCACTAAATGCATCTGAAAATCGGATTCAGTTTGTAAAATTTGTTGAATTCGCGTTTCGGCAGTAAATGTGTAGAAAACATCACATTCGGATTTCAATGTGACATTTGCGTTAAATGCGATTTCAGCAGCAAATACACAGGTTTCTAGCATAACATTCATATTTCAATGTGAAACTTGCATTTCACCCGATTTTCAGTACATTGCACAAAAATGCATCTGAATATCTTATTAGTGTGTAAAATACGTTGAATTCGCGTTTCGGCAGCAAATGAGTAGAAAACATCACATTCGGATTTCAATGTGATATTTGCGTTAAATGCGATTTTTGCAGCAAATACACACATTTCTAGCAAAACATTCATATTTTAATGTAAAACTTGTGTTTCACACGATTTTCAGTACTTTGCACAAAAATGCATCTGAAAATCGTATTCAGTGTGTAAAAGACGTTGAATTCGCTTTTCGGCAGCAAATGTGTAGAAAACATCACATTCGGTTTTCAAAGTGATATTTGGGTTAAATGCGATTTCAGCAGCAAATACACAAATTTTTAGCATTACATTCATATTTTAATGTGAAACTTGCATTTCACCCGATTTTCAATACATTGCACTAAATGCATCTGAAAATGTTACTCAATGTGAAAAATACGTTGAATTCGAGTTTCGGCAGCAAATGCATGGAAACATCACTTTCGGATTTCAATGTGATAGTTGCGTTAAATGCGATTTCAGCAGGAAATACACAGGTTTCTAGCATAACATTCATATTTTAATGTGAAACTTGTGTTTCACACGATTTTTAGTGCATTGCACAAAAATGCATCTGAAAATCGTATTCAGTATTTAAAATCCGTTGAATTCGCGTTTCCGCAGCAAATGTGTAGAAAACATCACATTCGGATTACAATGTGTTATTTGGGTTAAATGCGATTTCACCAGCAAATACCCAAATTTCTAGCATAACATTCATATTTTAATGTAAAACATGTGTTTCACACGATTTTCAGTACATTGCATAAAAATGCATCTGAATAGATATTCATCACATTCGGATTAAGATTTGCAGTATATTTTACACACTAAATAAGATATTCAGATGCATTTTTATGCAATGTACTGAAAATCGTGTGAAACACAAGTTTTACATTAAAATATGAATGTTAAGCTAGAAATTTGTGTATTTACTGCTGAAATCGCATTTAACCAAAACATCAAGTTGAAATCCGAATGTGAAGTTTTCTACGCATTTGCTGCCGATACGCCAATTCATCATATTTTACTAGTTGAATACGATTTTCAGATGCATTTTTGTGCAATGTACTGAAAATCGTGTGAAACACAAGTTTTACATTAAAATATGACTGTTATGCTAGAAACCTGTGTATTTGCTGCTGAAATCGCATTTAACGCAAATATCACATTGAAAACCGAATGTGATGTTTTCTACCCATTAGCTGCCGAAACGCGAATTCAACGTATTTTACACACTAAATTAGATATTCAGATGCATTTTTGTGCAATTTACTGAAAATCGGGTGAAATGCAAGTTTCACATTGAAATATGAATGTTATGCTAGAAACCTGTGTATTTGCTGCTGAAATCGCATTTAACGCAAATATCACATTGAAATCCGAAAGTGATGTTTTCTACGCATTTGCTGCCGAAACGCGAATTCAACGTATTTTACACACTGAATACGATTTTCAGATGCATTTTTATGCAATGTACTGAAAATCGTGTGAAACACAAGTTTTACATTAAAATATGAATGTTATGCTAGAAATTTGGGTGTTTGCTGCTGAAATCGCATTTAACCCAAATAACACATTGAAATCCGAATGTGATGTTTTCTACACATTTGCTGCCGAAACGCGAATTCAACGGATTTTACACACTGAATACGATTTTCAGATGTATTTTTGTGCAATGCACTAAAAATCGTGTGAAACGCAAGTTTCACATTAAAATATAAATGTTATGCTAGAAACCTGTGTATTTGCTGCTGAAATCGCATTTAACCCAAATATCACATTGAAATTCGAATGTGATGTTTTCTACACATTTACTGCCGAAACGCGAATTAAACGTATTTTACACACTAAATAAGATATTCAGATGCATTTTTATGCAATGTACTGATTGTCTCAAGGCGGCTGTCTGCATAGTGCAAGCTTCGGAACATCATCCCCAACACACAGTTTGGATTCAGGCAAGGTTATAGCACCACAGACCCAATCATTAAACTACACAGCCACGCAGTTGACAATTCCAACAATTACGGTTGTACTTTAGCAGTGTTTCTGGACATTGAAAGGGCATTTGACAAAGTCTGGCATGCGGGTCTAATTCCCAAACTCAAAATTTTCAATTTCGAAATTTCATATATTAGATTCATTGCCAACTTTCTGGAAAACCGTGTGGTGCGTGTACGTGTCGGAAGTGATTATTCTCCACCCTTTACTCCCGCTGCAGGAGTACCGCAGGGCTCTGTTTTATCTCCTCTCCTGTACTCCATATATTGTGCCGACATTCCGCAACCAAGGAAACCTAAGGATGGACTAGCACAGTACGCTGACGACACGGCTTATTACAGTGGTGCCAGCAATTCCATAAGGGCTACTTTAAATTTACAATCCCTCATCATTAAGCTGGAACGTTGGATGTGTATCTGGCGAGTACGACCAAACCCCACGAAAACTCAACTGATACTATTCAGGTCCGGTACCGGCCGAAAACGACATTTGACGGAAGACCATGTTCGACTGCGTTTATGGGATCACACCATCCTTCCTTCACGTACTGCAATCTACTTGGGTATTACCTTCTCTTCTAATATTACATGGAGAGCTGCTTTGAAGGATGTCTTGGCAAAAGTCAACGCGAGAACAAGACTAATTTCTCTGTTACATAAGAACTTGCGGGGATGTAATACCAGCACACTACTTTACACCTACAAGATGTTCGTGCGACCTGTTCTTGAGTATCTTTATCCAGTTTTGGCGGCTGCTGATCCACGGATCTTGTCCCGTCTTGCATCGACTGAGCGCCGAATTCTTCGCCGCATCTTCAACCTGCGTTATGATTATCCCTCCATTCTTGTTATGGAGATGGCTGGCATCCCATCCATTCTAGAACGCTTAGTACAACGACAGAATCGCATGGTACGCCGCGCGTTGGAACGAAATACCATCCCGACCGCCGAAATCTTAATCAAGAAACCATCTAGACGCAAATTGAAGCGTTACATAAACCCACCATATGCGCACATGTACAAAACATATACTGACACACTATAATACACGAAACATGCTATTATACATAGTACACACAGCAGAAACAGCAAGACAAGATTTGAATAAATAATTTTTTTTTTTTTTCACAGGTTAACGAAAATCATGTGCTGAAGAGGGCAAAAGCCCTATAACAGCACTCAATAATATTTTGATTATTTATGACTATATAAATGTAAAACTATAATAATTTTGAATAAACTACTTTGAACTTGAACTTGAATTAAACGTATTTTACACACTAAATAAGATATTCAGATGCATTTTTGTGCAATGTACTGAAAATCGTGTGAAACACTTGTTTTACATTAAAACATGAATGTTATGCTCGAAACCTGTGTATTTACTGCTGAAATCGTATTTAACGCAAATATCACATTGAAATCCGAAAGTGATGTTTTCTACACATTTGCTGCCGAAACGCGAATTCAACGGATTTTACACACTGAATACGATTTTCAGATGCATTTTTATACAATGATTACTAAAAATCGTGTGAAACACAAGTTTTACATTAAAATATGAATGTTTTGCTAGAAATGTGTGTATTTGTTGCAAAAATCGCATTTAACGCAAATATCACATAGAAATCCGAATGTGATGTTTTCTACGCATTTGCTGCCGAAACGCGAATTCAACGTATTTTACACACTGAATGAGATATTCAGATTAATTTTTGTGCAATGCAGGAAATGGTGGACAACCTGCAGTGCACTAAATTACAAAGACGGTGCGAAATTCTGGAAGAGATTCAAACAACTGACAGGACAATCACGACAACCACAGTTACCTCTACGAGACAATAATATGCCACTGACATTAGATTGCGAGAAGGCTGCTGCCTTTGCTAAAAAGTTGGAAGAAATAAACAGTATCCCAACCGACCCACACTTTGACGTTGACTTTTACAACTCGACTGTACAATATACAACGGACTTTCTTGCAACAAACCAAGACTCGCCGATTAAAATTATTGACATGGACGAGATCACAGAAGCTGTACTGAATTGCACCAAAAAGTCTGCACCTGGTCCGGACGGAATTCGATGGCTCCATCTCCGGAAATTACCAGAGAAGGCCTTCAGTGTTCTGGTAGCAATCTACAATGAATGCCTGAAACACCATTATATGCCTGCGACTTGGAAGTTATCCACTATAACTATGATCCACAAACGTGGTAAGGATCCATCCAACCCTTCCTCGTACCGTCCTATCTCCCTCTTAAACAGCATGGGGAAGTTGCTGGAAAAGACTGTCTCAAGGCGGCTGTCTGCATGGTGCGAGCTTCGGAACATCATCCCCAACACACAGTTTGGATTCAGGCAAGGTTACAGCACCACAGACCCAATCATTAAACTATACAGCCACGCAGTTGACAATTCCAACAATTATGGATGTACTTTAGCAGTGTTCCTGGACATTGAAAGGGCATTTGACAAAGTCTGGCATGCGGGTCTAATTCGCAAACTTAAGATTTTCAATTTCGAAAATTCATATATTAGATTCATTGCCAGCTTTCTGGAAAACCGTGTGGTGCGTGTACGTGTCGGAAGTGATTATTCTCCACCCTTTACTCCCGCTGCAGGAGTACCGCAGGGCTCTGTTTTATCTCCTCTCCTGTACTCCATATATTGTGCCGACATTCCGCAACCAAGGAAACCTAAGGATGGACTAGCACAGTACGCTGACGACACGGCTTATTACAGTGGTGCCAGCAATTCCATAAGGGCTACTTTAAATTTACAATCCCTCATCATTAAGCTGGAACGTTGGATGTGTATCTGGCGAGTACGACCAAACCCCACGATAACTCAACTGATACTATTCAGGTCCGGTACCAGCCGAAAACGACATTTGACGGAAGACCATGTTCGACTACGTTTATGGGATCACACCATCCTTCCTTCACGTACTGCAATCTACTTGGGTATTACCTTCTCTTCTAATATTACATGGAGAGCTGCTTTGAAGGACGTCTTGGCAAAAGTCAACGCGAGAACAAGACTAATTTCTCTGTTACATAAGAACTTACGGGGATGTAATACCAGCACACTACTTTACACCTACAAGATGTTCGTGCGACCTGTTCTTGAGTATCTTTATCCAGTTTTGGCGGCTGCTGATCCACGGATCTTGTCCCGTCTTGCATCGACTGAGCGCCGAATTCTTCGCCGAATCTTCAACCTGCGTTATGATCATCCCTCCATTCTTGTTATGGAGATGGCTGGCATCCCATCCATTCTAGAACGCCTAGTACAACGACAGAATCGCATGGTACGCCGCGCGTTGGAACGAAATACCATCCCGACCGCTGAAATCTTAATCAAGAAACCATCTAGACGCAAATTGAAGCGTTACATAAACCAACCATATGCGCACATGTACAAAACATATACTGACACACTATAATACACAAAACATGCTCTTATACATTGTACACACAGCAGAAACAGCAAGACAAAATTTGAATGAATAATAATTTTTTTTTTTTTTTTTTTTTTTTTTTTCATAGGTTAACGAAAATCTTGTGCTGAAGAGGGCAAAAGCCCTATAACAGCACTAAATAAAATTTTGATTATTTATAACTATATAAATGTAATACTATAATATTTTGAATAAACTACTTTGAACTTGAATTCAACGTATTTTACACACTAAATAAGATATTCAGATGCATTTTTATGCAATGTACTGAAAATCGTGTGAAACACAAGTTTTACATTAAAATATGACTGTTATGCTAGAAACCTGTGTATTTGCTGCTGAAAACGCATTTAACGCAAATATCACATTGAAAACCGAATGTCATGTTTTCTACCCATTTGCTGCCGAAACGCGAATTCAACGTATTTTACACACTGAATACGATTTTCAGTTGCATTTTTATGCAATGTACTGAAAATCGTGTGAAACACAAGTTTTACATTAAAATATAAATGTTATGCTAGAAATTTGGGTGTTTGCTGCTGAAATCGCATTTAACCCAAATAACACATTGAAATCCGAATGTGATGTTTTCTACACATTTACTGCCGAAACGCGAATTAAACGTATTTTACACACTAATGCCGGTATGCATAGTCACAAGTTAAACTCAGTTTAACTTAAACTACGGTTAAATCTAAGGTAACCAACCATTTGGTATGCATAGTCAACAAATCGACGGTAAACTGCATTTAACCGAAGTTTAACTTAACCGAGCATTATTGCTCGGTTAAATCGAGTTGACCGTCGGTTAATTCCCCCTCCACTGTATCTTACGATGTCAGTTGCATATTTCAAATGGCTGTTGAACGTTACGTTTGATATATACTGCGTAATAATTCATGGTATTAGGTTCGCACCTTTGTTTTGTTCGTATTATTATATGATACTACTTATCATTTTGTGTTAAGTGCTTTTTCTGTGTACTAAAACGTAAATTTTGTACAAAATCAGTTTTTATGAAAACTAACCTTATCATAACTTGTCACAAAAGTGAAAGCAATTTTTGATATTATTGTTCCAGTCGTATTTCAAAAGTAAGTAATAGAATAATACATTATACATTACATATTATTGTTACAATTTCCGCACATGTTTTTATTTTATTTTAGTTTAAAATGTCTTCAAGCAGTTCGAGTTCATCATCCTCATCTTTAGAATCTCTTGAAGAACTTGGAATGATCATAGATATAACTCACGACGAGAAGAAGTATCAAGAGCATGTTAATCCATTTGAAACATACGATGAAGCGGAATTCAAGTTACGTTTCCGTTTTAGTAAGCAGGCAGTGCAGAATTTTCTACAATTGATTGACACAAAATTGGAGCCAGTTCAAAATAAACGAGGGTTGCCGGTGTCAAAAATGAACCAGTTGTTACTTGCACTTCGTTTTTATGCTACTGGTAGTTTCCAAGTAGTTCAAGGAGATTTAATGCACGTACATCAATCGACTGTTTCAAGAATTGTATGTCGAGTAACAAATGCGATTGCATCATTATGCCCGGAATTTATAAAAATGCCGACGACACGAAGAGACCGCCTTGCCGTACAAGTAGCATTCCATGATATTTGTGGATTTCCGAATGTGTGCGGGAGTATAGATTGTACGCACATTAAAATAGAGTCACCCGGAGGAGAAAATGCTGAATTGTATCGAAACAGGAAGGGTTACTTTTCAATAAATGTACAAGCTGTGTGTGATGCGAATTTGAAAATTTTAGACATCGTTGCACGTTATCCTGGGTCAGTACATGATAGTACAATATTCAATAATTCCTTGTTAAGAGCTCGATTTGAGAATAATGAATTTGAGGGGGCTTATCTGTTAGGCGATGGTGGCTATGCGTGTCGAAAATATTTACTGACGCCTCTCTTAAATCCACAAACACCAGCTGAGAGACGATACAACCAGTGTCAAATACGTACAAGAAATACCGTGGAAAGATGTTTTGGCGTATTGAAACGAAGATTTCCTTGTTTATCGTTGGGATTACGTCTTAAATTAGAAACAACGTTAGCAGTAATTGTAGCAACTTCGGTTCTACATAACTATGCTATCGATATAAACGAAGAACAACCCGAGAGCTATGATGATAGTGACGAACCAAACGCGGAAGTAGAAGTTCCTGTTGAAGTTAACGGAGAACCAAATCAGAATGCCGAAAGACGAATGCTAATAAACACTACATTTTCAACTTAAAATTTTATAGTAGTTAGTATTCGAATTTATTATTTTGAAAAATGGATTTGTAAGATTTTTATTTATATACTTCTATTATTTTTACTTTTGACTGCAATGCTGTGTTAAATTTGAATATGGCATGGTGAATGCAAGTGTAAAATAGGCCTGAAATGTTCGCATCGGCTTTCATTTTGGGCAACTCTGACACTATAATCTCTGAGTAACGAGTCAACAGTACTACCTCTTGGGTGATTTGGAAATGTACTGATCCATTATAAATGTTATAATGTAACCTAAATATTGTAAATACGTAAAAATAAATTTTATCTGTATCTCTTTGCAGCGCATAAATAATCAACTACACCAGAAATAGAAAAAGTATGATAATATAGGTATGTATATTTATAAAGAACATATGTATTAATGTTACGTAAAAGTACATCTAATTACTTTCGTATTTTTTTAATAATATTTTATATTCTAGTTCTTTAATCTTAAGTTCCATAAGTTTTATCCGTTTTTCTGTGTCTTTAACACTTATTTCAATCAATTCTTTTTCTTTCCGCAAGGGACAAATTTCTTCCAATTCGAATAACTTTATTTTTTTGTCTATTTCTTCCGTTTGGAGTTTTGCCAAGTGATATTTATTTTGATTTTCTACCTCACATTCTAATTTCTGCTTTTTAACGGAAGCTTGTTCTTGTTTCTCTTTTAGAATGTCATCTAACATGGTATGCCTTTTCCTTTTACTGGAATTTCTCACCGCTGATGACGAGGTAAAAGGGACTTTATTTAAATAAGATATTTCTGGACTGACGGACGCAAGTGGCAATTCGTTCAAATTATCAGTCGCAATGGCTTCATCTATTTCTATCACTATGTTTTCATTTTGCTCATTCGTATTTGTCTTGTCTGTTATGGAATAATGTAATGATATATAAGCAAAAACTGTTTGATTATACGATATTAATATTACCTATCGCTGTACAACTGTTCTCTAAATAAGTAGCAGAAGAATCGAATGGATTCGACAATGGTTGTAATTGAGACGAGAGCATTCCCAACATTCGTTCTCCAGTCTCATTAACTAGTTTTTTAAAGCCACCCCCGCCCGTTTTATAGAGTTCAACCTTGATAAATAAAGTTCAGAAATATTACATATAAATTAAATTATCACAATAATATGAATGTACCATTTCGTTTGCAGAGTCTTTTTTAACTTTTTTCTTTAAGTTTAAATAACAGTTTTTAATTTGTTCAGCTGTTCTTTGAACATTATTAGATGCATTAAAAATTTTTGCCACTTTTTGCCATGCTTCATTTTTTGATTGTGTTGTTGTACAATCAGTTTTTTTATTTTCTATTATGTACAAATACTTCTCGACAATATTTATAATATTGCTCTTTTCCGTTTCGTTGAAATTTTTCGCTCTTTCTTTCATTTTCTGGCTCATTTTTCGAATGCACTAAAATTCTCGTTTGAATTTATGAAATATTTGACAGCTCTGTTTCAACCAATAGGAACGCGAGTTGTACACTAGCGCCGTAGAAGCCCAGTACACACAGCCATATGTTATATACATCTCCAGTCAAGTTAACCATAGTTAAAAAAACAACTATGCATACACAAAAGAGTTGACCGAAAGTTAATATTTAACCGTAGTTCAAGTTGAACTGAGTTTATCTTGTGACTATGCATACCGGCATAAATAAGATATTCAGATGCATTTTTGTGCAATATACTGAAAATCGTTTGAAACACAAGTTTTACATTAAAATATGAATGTCAGGCTAGAAACCCATGTATTTGCTGCTGAAATCGCATTTAACCCAAATATCACATTGAAATCCGAATGTGATGTTTTCTACACATTTACTGCCGAAACGCGAATTCAACGACTTTTACAAAATGAATCCGATTTTCAGATGCATTTTTGTGCAATGTACTGAAAATCGTTTGAAACTCAAGTTTTGAATTAAAATATGAATGTTATGCTAGAAATTTGTGTATTTGCTGCTGAAATAGCATTTGACCCAAATATTTTCAGATGCATTTAGTGCAATGTACTGAAAATCGGGTGAAATGCAAGTTTCCCATTAAAATAAAAATGTTATGCTAGAAATTTGTGTATTTCCTGCTGAAATCGCATTTAACGCAACTATCACATTGAAATCCGAATGTGATGTTTTCCATGCATTTGCTGCCGAAACTCGAATTCAACGTATTTTTCACATTGAGTAACATTTTCAGATGCATTTAGTGCAATGTATTGAAAATCGGGTGAAATGCATGTTTCACATTAAAATATGAATGTAATGCTAAAAATTTGTGTATTTGCTGCTGAAATCGCATTTAACCCAAATATCACATTGAAATCCGAATGTGATGTTTTCTACGCATTTGCTGCCGAAACGCGAATTCAACGTATTTTACACACTAAATAAGTTATTCAGATGCATTTTTATGCTATGTACTGAAAATCGTGTGAAACACAAGTTTTATATTAAAATATGAATGTTATGCTAGAAACATGTGTATTAGCTGCTGAAATCGAATTTAACGCAAATATCACATTGAAATCCGAATGTGATGTTTTTTACGCATTTGCTGCCGAAACGCGAATTCAAAGTCTTTTACACACTGAATACGATTTTCAGATGCATTTTTATGCAATGTACTGAAAATCGTGTGAAACACAAGTTTTACGTTAAAATATCAATGTTATGCTAGAAATTTGTGTATTTGCTGCAAAAATCGCATTAACGCAAATATCACTTTGAAATCCGAAAGTGATGTTTTCTGCGCATTTCCTGCCGAAACGCGAATTCAACGTATTTTACTCACTAAAGATATACAGATGCATTTTTATGCAATGTACTGAAAATCGTTTGAAACACAATTTTTACATTAATATATGAATGTTATGCTAGAAACCTGTGTATTTGCTGCTGAAATCGCATTTAACGCAAATATCACATTGAAATCCGAATGTGATGTTTTCTACGCATTTGCTGCCGAAACGCGAATTCAAGGTATTTTCACACTGAATAAGATATTCATATGCATTTTTGTGCAATGTACTGAAAATCGTGTGAAACACATGTTTTACATTAAAATATGAATGTTATGCTCGAAACCTGTGTATTTACTGCTGAAATCGCATTTAACGCAAATATCACATTGAAATCCGGAAGTGATGTTTTCTACACATTTGCTGCCGAAACGCGAATTCAACGTCTTTTACAAACTGAATACGATTTTCAGATTCATTTGTGTGCAATGTACTGAAAATCGTTTGAAACACAAGTTTTACATTAAAATATGCGTTAGGCTAGAAACCTGTGTATTTGCTGCAAAAATCGTATTTAACGCAAATATCACATTGAAATCCGAATGTGATGTTTTCTACGCATTTGCTGTCGAAACGCGAATTCAACGTATTTTACACACTGAATATGATATTCATATGCATTTTTGTGCAATGTACTGAAAATCGTGTGAAACACATGTTTTACATTAAAATATGAATGTTATGCTCGAAACCTGTGTATTTACTGCTGAAATCGTATTTTACGCAAATATCACATTGAAATCCGAAAGTGATGTTTTCTACACATTTGCTGCCGAAACGCGAATTCAACGGATTTTACACACTGAATATGATATTCATATGCATTTTTGTGCAATGTACTGAAAATCGTGTGAAACACAAGTTTCTCATTAATATATGGAAGTTATGCTAGAAACCTGTGTATTTGCTGCTGAAATCGCATTCAACGCAAATATCACATTGAAATCCGAATGTCATGTTTTCTACGCTTTTGCTGCCGAAACGCGAATTCAACGGATTTTACACACTGAATACGATTTTCAGATGCATTTTTATACAATGATTACTAAAAATCGTGTGAAACACAAGTTTTACATTAAAATATGAATGTTTTGCTAGAAATGTGTGTATTTGCTGCAAAAATCGCATTTAACGCAAATATCACATAGAAATCCGAATGTGATGTTTTCTACGCATTTGCTGCCGAAACGCGAATTCAACGTATTTTACGCACTAAATAAGATATTCAGATGCATTTTTGTGCAATGTACTGAAAATCGTGTGAAACACAAGTTTTACATTAAAATATGAATGTTATGCTAGAAATTTGGGTGTTTGCTGCTGAAATCGCATTTAACCCAAATAACACATTGAAATCCGAATGTGATGTTTTCTACGCATTTGCTGCCGAAACGCGAATTCAACGGATTTTACACACTGAATACGATTTTCAGATGTATTTTTGTGCAATGCACTAAAAATCGTGTGAAACGCAAGTTTCACATTAAAATATAAATGTTATGCTAGAAACCTGTGTATTTGCTGCTGAAATCGCATTTAATCCAAATATCACATTGAAATCCGAATGTGATGTTTTCTACACATTTACTGCCGAAACGCGAATTCAACAACTTTTACAAAATGAATCCGATTTTCAGATGCATTTTTGTGCAATGTACTGAAAATCGTTTGAAACTCAAGTTTTACATTAAAATATGAATGTTATGCTAGAAATTTGTGTATTTGCTGCTGAAATCGCATTTGACCCAAATATTTTCAGATGCATTTAGTGCAATGTACTGAAAATCGGGTGAAATGCAAGTTTCCCATTAAAATAAAAATGTTATGCTAGAAATTTGTGTATTTCCTGCTGAAATCGCATTTAACGCAACTATCACATTGAAATCCGAATGTGATGTTTTCCATGCATTTGCTGCCGAAACTCGAATTCAACGTATTTTACACACTAAATAAGTTATTCAGATGCATTTTTATGCTATGTACTGAAAATCGTGTGAAACACAAGTTTTATATTAAAATATGAATGTTATGCTAGAAACATGTGTATTAGCTGCTGAAATCGAATTTAACGCAAATATCACATTGAAATCCGAATGTGATGTTTTCTACGCATTTGCTGCCGAAACGCGAATTCAACGTGTTTTACACACTGAATATGATATTCATATGCATTTTTGTGCAATGTACTGAAAATCGTGTGAAACACATGTTTTACATTAAAATATGAATGTTATGCTCGAAACCTGTGTATTTACTGCTGAAATCGTATTTAACGCAAATATCACATTGAAATCCGAAAGTGATGTTTTCTACACATTTGCTGCCGAAACGCGAATTCAACGTCTTTTACAAACTGAATACGATTTTCAGATTCATTTGTGTGCAATGTACTGAAAATCGTTTGAAACACAAGTTTTACATTAAAATATGCGTTAGGCTAGAAACCTGTGTATTTGCTGCAAAAATCGTATTTAACGCAAATATCACATTGAAATCCGAATGTGATGTTTTCTACGCATTTGCTGCCGAAACGCGAATTCAACGGATTTTACACACTGAATATGATATTCATATGCATTTTTGTGCAATGTACTGAAAATCGTGTGAAACACAAGTTTCTCATTAATATATGGAAGTTATGCTAGAAACCTGTGTATTTGCTGCTGAAATCGCATTCAACGCAAATATCACATTGAAATCCGAATGTCATGTTTTCTACGCTTTTGCTGCCGAAACGCGAATTCAACGGATTTTACACACTGAATACGATTTTCAGATGCATTTTTATACAATGATTACTAAAAATCGTGTGAAACACAAGTTTTACATTAAAATATGAATGTTTTGCTAGAAATGTGTGTATTTGCTGCAAAAATCGCATTTAACGCAAATATCACATAGAAATCCGAATGTGATGTTTTCTACGCATTTGCTGCCGAAACGCGAATTCAACGTATTTTACACACTAAATAAGATATTCAGATGCATTTTTATGCAATGTACTGAAAATCGTGTGAAACACAAGTTTTACATTAAAATATGAATGTTAAGCTAGAAATTTGTGTATTTACTGCTGAAATCGCATTTAACCCAAACATCAAGTTGAAATCCGAAGGTGAAGTTTTCTACGCATTTGCAGCCGATACGCCAATTCATCATATTTTACTAGTTGAATACGATTTTCAGATGCATTTTTGTGCAATGTACTGAAAATCGTGTGAAACACAAGTTTTACATTAAAATATGACTGTTATGCTAGAAACCTGTGTATTTGCTGCTGAAATCGCATTTAACGCAAATATCACATTGAAAACCGAATGTCATGTTTTCTACCCATTTGCTGCCGAAACGCGAATTCAACGTATTTTACACACTAAATAATATATTCAGATGCATTTTTGTGCAATTTACTGAAAATCGGGTGAAATGCAAGTTTCACATTGAAATATGAATGTTATGCTAGAAACCTGTGTATTTGCTGCTGAAATCGCATTTAACGCAAATATCACATTGAAATCCGAAAGTGATGTTTCCTACGCATTTGCTGCCGAAACGCGAATTCAACGTATTTTACACACTGAATACGATTTTCAGATGCATTTTTATGCAATGTACTGAAAATCGTGTGAAACACAAGTTTTACATTAAAATATGAATGTTATGCTAGAAATTTGGGTGTTTGCTGCTGAAATCGCATTTAACCCAAATAACACATTGAAATCCGAATGTGATGTTTTCTACACATTTGCTGCCGAAACGCGAATTCAACAGATTTTACACACTGAATACGATTTTCAGATGTATTTTTGTGCAATGCACTAAAAATCGTGTGAAACGCAAGTTTCACATTAAAATATAAATGTTATGCTAGAAATTTGGGTGTTTGCTGCTGAAATCGCATTTAACCCAAATAACACATTGAAATCCGAATGTGATGTTTTCTACACATTTGCTGCCGAAACGCGAATTCAACGGATTTTACACACTGAATACGATTTTCAGATGTATTTTTGTGCAATGCACTAAAAATCGTGTGAAACGCAAGTTTCACATTAAAATATAAATGTTATGCTAGAAACCTGTGTATTTGCTGCTGAAATCGCATTTAACCCAAATATCACATTGAAATTCGAATGTGATGTTTTCTACACATTTACTGCCGAAACGCGAATTAAACGTATTTTACACACTAAATAAGATATTCAGATGCATTTTTATGCAATGTACTGATTGTCTCAAGGCGGCTGTCTGCATGGTGCGAGCTTCGGAACATCATCCCCAACACACAGTTTGGATTCAGGCAAGGTTATAGCACCACAGACCCAATCATTAAACTACACAGCCACGCAGTTGACAATTCCAACAATTACGGTTGTACTTTAGCAGTGTTCCTGGACATTGAAAGGGCATTTGACAAAGTCTGGCATGCGGGTCTAATTCCGAAACTCAAAATTTTCAATTTCGAAATTTCATATATTAGATTCATTGCCAGCTTTCTGGAAAACCGTGTGGTGCGTGTACGTGTCGGAAGTGATTATTCTCCACCCTTTACTCCCGCTGCAGGAGTACCGCAGGGCTCTGTTTTATCTCCTCTCCTGTACTCCATATATTGTGCCGACATTCCGCAACCAAGGAAACCTAAGGATGGACTAGCACAGTACGCTGACGACACGGCTTATTACAGTGGTGCCAGCAATTCCATAAGGGCTACTTTAAATTTACAATCCCTCATCATTAAGCTGGAACGTTGGATGTGTATCTGGCGAGTACGACCAAACCCCACGAAAACTCAACTGATACTATTCAGGTCCGGTACCGGCCGAAAACGACATTTGACGGAAGACCATGTTCGACTGCGTTTATGGGATCACACCATCCTTCCTTCACGTACTGCAATCTACTTGGGTATTACCTTCTCTTCTAATATTACATGGAGAGCTGCTTTGAAGGATGTCTTGGCAAAAGTCAACGCGAGAACAAGACTAATTTCTCTGTTACATAAGAACTTGCGGGGATGTAATACCAGCACACTACTTTACACCTACAAGATGTTCGTGCGACCTGTTCTTGAGTATCTTTATCCAGTTTTGGCGGCTGCTGATCCACGGATCTTGTCCCGTCTTGCATCGACTGAGCGCCGAATTCTTCGCCGCATCTTCAACCTGCGTTATGATCATCCCTCCATTCTTGTTATGGAGATGGCTGGCATCCCATCCATTCTAGAACGCTTAGTACAACGACAGAATCGTATGGTACGCCGCGCGTTGGAACGAAATACCATCCCGACCGCCGAAATCTTAATCAAGAAACCATCTAGACGCAAATTGAAGCGTTACATAAACCCACCATATGTGCACATGTACAAAACATATACTGACACACTATAATACACGAAACATGCTATTATACATAGTACACACAGCAGAAACAGCAAGACAAGATTTGAATAAATAATTTTTTTTTTTTTTCACAGGTTAACGAAAATCATGTGCTGAAGAGGGCAAAAGCTTTATAACAGCACTCAATAATATTTTGATTATTTATGACTATATAAATGTAAAACTATAATAATTTTGAATAAACTACTTTGAACTTGAACTTGAATTAAACGTATTTTACACACTAAATAAGATATTCAGATGCATTTTTGTGCAATATACTGAAAATCGTTTGAAACACAAGTTTTACATTAAAATATGAATGTCAGGCTAGAAACCCATGTATTTGCTGCTGAAATCGCATTTAACCCAAATATCACATTGAAATCCGAATGTGATGTTTTCTACACATTTACTGCCGAAACGCGAATTCAACAACTTTTACAAAATGAATCCGATTTTCAGATGCATTTTTGTGCAATGTACTGAAAATCGTTTGAAACTCAAGTTTTACATTAAAATATGAATGTTATGCTAGAAATTTGTGTATTTGCTGCTGAAATCGCATTTGACCCAAATATTTTCAGATGCATTTAGTGCAATGTACTGAAAATCGGGTGAAATGCAAGTTTCCCATTAAAATAAAAATGTTATGCTAGAAATTTGTGTATTTCCTGCTGAAATCGCATTTAACGCAACTATCACATTGAAATCCGAATGTGATGTTTTCCATGCATTTGCTGCCGAAACTCGAATTCAACGTATTTTTCACATTGAGTAACATTTTCAGATGCATTTAGTGCAATGTATTGAAAATCGGGTGAAATGCAAGTTTCACATTAAAATATGAATGTAATGCTAAAAATTTGTGTATTTGCTGCAAAAATCGCATTTAACGCAAATATCACTTTGAAATCCGAAAGTGATGTTTTCTGCGCATTTCCTGCCGAAACGCGAATTCAACGTATTTTACTCACTAAAGATATACAGATACATTTTTATGCAATGTACTGAAAATCGTTTGAAACACAATTTTTACATTAATATATGAATGTTATGCTAGAAACCTGTGTATTTGCTGCTGAAATCGCATTTAACGCAAATTTCACATTGAAATCCGAATGTGATGTTTTCTACGCATTTGCTGCCGAAACGCGAATTCAAGGTATTTTCACACTGAATAAGATATTCATATGCATTTTTGTGCAATGTACTGAAAATCGTGTGAAACACATGTTTTACATTAAAATATGAATGTTATGCTCGAAACCTGTGTATTTACTGCTGAAATCGCATTTAACCCAAATAACACATTGTAATCCGAATGTGATGTTTTCTACACATTTGCTGCCGAAACGCGAATTCAACGTCTTTTACAAACTGAATACGATTTTCAGATTCATTTGTGTGCAATGTACTGAAAATCGTTTGAAACACAAGTTTTACATTAAAATATGAATGTTATGCTAGAAACCTGTGTATTTGCTGCAAAAATCGTATTTAACGCAAATATCACATTGAAATCCGAATGTGATGTTTTCTACGCATTTGCTGTCGAAACGCGAATTCAACGTATTTTACACACTGAATATGATATTCATATGCATTTTTGTGCAATGTACTGAAAATCGTGTGAAACACATGTTTTACATTAAAATATGAATGTTATGCTCGAAACCTGTGTATTTACTGCTGAAATCGTATTTAACGCAAATATCACATTGAAATCCGAAAGTGATGTTTTCTACACATTTGCTGCCGAAACGCGAATTCAACGGATTTTACACACTGAATACGATTTTCAGATGCATTTTTATACAATGATTACTAAAAATCGTGTGAAACACAAGTTTTTCATTAAAATATGAATGTTTTGCTAGAAATGTGTGTATTTGCTGCAAAAATCGCATTTAACGCAAATATCACATTGAAATCCGAATGTGATTTTTTCTACGCATTTGCTGCCGAAACGCGAATTCAACGTATTTTACACACTAAATAAGATATTCAGATGCATTTTTATGCAATGTACTGAAAATCGTGTGAAACACAAGTTTTACATTAAAATATGAATGTTAAGCTAGAAATTTGTGTATTTACTGCTGAAATCGCATTTAACCCAAACATCAAGTTGAAATCCGAATGTGAAGTTTTCTACGCATTTGCTGCCGATACGCCAATTCATCATATTTTACTAGTTGAATACGATTTTCAGATGCATTTTTGTGCAATGTACTGAAAATCGTGTAAAACACAAGTTTTACATTAAAATATGACTGTTATGCTAGAAACCTGTGTATTTGCTGCTGAAATCGCATTTAACGCAAATATCACATTGAAAACCGAATGTGATGTTTTCTACCCATTTGCTGCCGAAACGCGAATTCAACGTATTTTACTCATTGAATACGATTTTTAGATGCATTTAGTGCAATGTATTGAAAATCGGGTGAAATGCAAGTTTCACATTAAAATATGAATGTTATGCTAGAAACCTGTGTATTTGCTGCTGAAATCGCATTTAACCCAAATATCACATTGAAATCCGAATGTGATGTTTTCTACGCATTTGCTGCCGAAACTCGAATTCAACGTATTTTTCACACTGAGTAACATTTTCAGATGCATTTAGTGCAATGTACTGAAAATCGGGTGAAATGCAAGTTTCCCATTAAAATAAGAACGTTATGCTAGAAATTTGTGTATTTGCTGCTAAAATCGCATTTAACCCAAATATCACATTGTAATCCGAATGTCATGTTTTCTACGCATTTGCTGCTGAAACGCGAATTCAACTTATTTTACACACTGAATATGATATTCAGATGAATTTTTGTGTAATGTATTGAAAATCGTGTGAAACACATGTTTTACATTAAAATATGAATGTTATGCTAGAAATTTGGGTATTTGCTGCGGAAATCGCATTTAACCCAAATAACACATTGTAATCCGAATGTGATGTTTTCTACACATTTGCTGCCGAAACGCGAATTCAACGGATTTTAAACACTGAATACGATTTTCAGATGCATTTTTGTGCAATGCACTAAAAATCGTGTGAAACACAAGTTTCACATTAAAATATGAATGTTATGCTAGAAACCTGTGTATTTGCTGCTGAAATCGCATTTAACGCAGATATCACATTGAAACCCGAAAGTGATGTTTTCTACGCATTTGCTGCCGAAACTCGAATTCAACGTATTTTACACACTAAATAAGATATTCAGATGCATTTTTGTGCAATATACTGAAAATCGTTTGAAACACAAGTTTTACATTAAAATATGAATGTCAGGCTAGAAACCCATGTATTTGCTGCTGAAATCGCATTTAACCCAAATATCACATTGAAATCCGAATGTGATGTTTCTACACATTTACTGCCGAAACGCGAATTCAACAACTTTTACAAACTGAATCCGATTTTCAGATGCATTTTTATGCTATGTACTGAAAATCGTGTGAAACACAAGTTTTATATTAAAATATGAATGTTATGCTAGAAATTTGGGTATTTGCTGCTGAAATCGCATTTAACCCAAATATCACATTGAAATCCGAATGTGATGTTTTCTACGCATTTGCTGCCGAAACGCGAATTCAAGGTATTTTCACACTGAATAAGATATTCATATGCATTTTTGTGCAATGTACTGAAAATCGTGTGAAACACAAGTTTTACATTAAAATATGACTGTTATGCTAGAAATTTGTGTATTTGCTGCTGAAATCGCATTTAACGCAAATATCACATTAAAATCAGATTGTGATGTTTTCTACGCATTTGCTGTCGAAACGCGAATTCAACGTCTTTTACAAACTGAATACGATTTTCAGATGAATTTTTGTGCAATGCACTGAAAATTGTTTGAAACACAAATTTTACATTAAAATATAAATGTTATGCTAGAAACCTGTGTATTTGCTGCTGAAATCGCATTTAACCCAAATATCACATTGAAATCCGAATGTGATGTTTTCTACACATTTACTGCCGAAACGCGAATTAAACGTATTTTACACACTAAATAAGATATTCAGATGCATTTTTGTGCAATATACTGAAAATCGTTTGAAACACAAGTTTTACATTAAAATATGAATGTCAGGCTAGAAACCCATGTAATATACGTTGAATTCGCGTTTCGGCCGCAAATGCGTAAAAAACATCACATTCGGATTTCAATGTGATATTTGCGTTAAATGCGATTTCAGCAGCAAATCCACAGGTTTCTAGCATAACATTCATATTTTAATGTGAAACTTGCATTTCACCCGATTTTCAGTACATTGCACCATGTGCATCTGAAAATGTTACTCAGTGTGTAAAATATGTTGAAATTCGCGTTTCGGCAGCAAATTCCTAGAAAGCATCACATTCGGATTTCAATGTGATATTTGGGTTAAATGCGATTTCAGCAGCAAATACCCAAATTTCTAGCATAACATTCATATTTTAATGTAAAACTTGTGTTTCACACGATTTTCAGTACATTGCATAAAAATGCATCTGAATATCTTATTTAGTGTGTAAAATACGTTGAATTCGCGTTTCGGCAGCAAATGCGTAGAAAACATCACATTCGGATTACAATGTGATATTTGCGTTGAATGCGATTTCAGCAGCAAATACACAGGTTTCTAGCATAACTTTCATATATTAATGAGAAACTTGTGTTTCAAACGATTTTCAGTACATTGCACACAAATGAATCTAAAATCGTATTCAGTTTGTAAAAGACGTTGAATTCGCGTTTCGGCAGCAAATGTGTAGAAAACATCACTTCCGGATTTCAATTTGATATTTGCGTTAAATGCGATTTCAGCAGCAAATACACAGGTTTCTAGCATAACATTCATATATTAATGTAAAAATTGTGTTTCAAACGATTTTCAGTACATTGCACACAAATGTTTTAATTTTAATGTAAAACTTGTGTTTCAAACGATTTTCAGTACATTGCATAAAAATGCATCGGTATCGGTATCTTTAGTGAGTAAAATACGTTGAATTCGCGTTTCGGCAGGAAATGCGCAGAAAACATCTCTTTCGGATATCAATGTGATATTTGCGTTAAATGCGATTTCAGCAGCAAATATACAGGTTTCTAGCATAACATTCATATTTTAATGTGAAACTTGCATTTCACCCGATTTTCAGTACATTGCACTATGTGCATCTGAAAATGTTACTCAGTGTGTAAAATATGTTGAAATTCGCGTTTCGGCAGCAAATGCCTAGAAAGCATCACATTCGGATTTCAATGTGATATTTGGGTTAAATGCGATTTCAGCAGCAAATACACAAATTTTTAGCATTACATTCATATTTTAATGTGAAACTTGCATTTCACCCGATTTTCAATACATTGCACTAAATGCATCTGAAAATGTTACTCAATGTGAAAAATACGTTGAATTCGAGTTTCGGCAGCAAATGCGTAGAAAACATCACATTCGGATTTCAATGTGATATTTACGTTAAATGCGATTTCAGCAGCAAATACTCATGTTTCTAGCATAACATTCATATTTTAATGTAAAACATGTGTTTCACACGATTTTCAGTACATTGCACAAAAATGCATATGAATATCATATTCAGTGTGTAAAATACGTTGAATTCGCGTTTCGACAGCAAATGCGTAGAAAACATCACATTCGGATTTCAATGTGATATTTGCGTTAAATACGATTTTTGCAGCAAATACACAGGTTTCTAGCCAACTCATATTTTAATGTAAAACTTGTGTTTCAAACGATTTTCAGTACATTGCACACAAATGAATCTGAAAATCGTATTCAGTTTGTAAAAGACGTTGAATTCGCGTTTCGGCAGCAAATGTGTAGAAAACATCACTTTCGGATTTCAATGTGATATTTGCGTTAAATGCGATTTCAGCAGCAAATAATCAGGTTTCTAGCCTAACGCATATTTTTATGTAAAACTTGTGTTTCAAACGATTTTCAGTACATTGCACACAAATGAATCTGAAAATCGTATTCAGTTTGTAAAAGACGTTGAATTCGCGTTTCGGCAGCAAATGTGTAGAAAACATCACTTTCGGATTTCAATGTGATATTTGCGTTAAATGCGATTTCAGCAGTAAATACACAGGTTTCGAGCATAACATTCATATTTTAATGTAAAACATGTGTTTCACACGATTTTCAGTACATTGCACAAAAATGCATATGAATATCATATTCAGTGTGTAAAATACGTTGAATTCGCATTTCGACAGCAAATGCGTAGAAAACATCACATTCGGATTTCAATGTGATATTTGCGTTAAATGCGATTTCACCAGCAAATACACAGGTTTCTAGCATAACATTCATATTTTAATGTAAAACTTGTGTTTCACACGATTTTCAGTACATTACACAAAAATTCATCTGAAATCTCATTCAGTGTGTAAAATATGTTGAATTCGCGTTTCGGCAGCAAATGCGTAGAAAACATCACATTCGGATTTCAATGTGATATTTGGGTTAAATGCGATATCAGCAGCAAATACACCGGTTTCTAGCCTGACATTCATATTTTAATGTAAAACTTGTGTTTCACACGATTTTCAGTACATTACACAAAAATTCATCTGAAATCTCATTCAGTGTGTAAAATATGTTGAATTCGCGTTTCGGCAGTAAATGTGTAGAAAACATCACATTCGGATTTCAATGTGATATTTGGGTTAAATGCGATTTCAGCAGCAAATACACAGGTTTCTAGCATAACATTTATATCTTAATGTGAAACTTGTGTTTCACACGATTTTTAGTACATTACACAAAAATTAATCTGAATATCTCATTCAGTGTGTAAAATACGTTGAATTCGCGTTTCGGCAGCAAATGCGTAGAAAACATGACATTCGGTTTTCAAATGTGATATTTGCGTTAAATGCGATTTCAGCAGCAAATACACAGGTTTCTAGCATAACATTCATATTTTAATGTGAAACTTGCATTTCACCCGATTTTCAGTACATTGCACTAAATGCATCTGAAAATGTTACTCTGTGTGTAAAATATGTTGAATTCGCGTTTCGGCAGCAAATGCGTAGAAAACATCACATTCGGATTTCAATGTGATATTTGCGTTAAATGCGATTTTAGCAGCAAATACTCAGGTTTCTAGCCTAACATTCATATTTAATGTAAAATTTGTGTTTCACACGATTTTCAGTGCATTGCACAAAAATTCATCTGAAAATCGTATTCAGTTTGTAAAAGACGTTGAATTCGCGTTTCGGCAGCAAATGCGTAGAAAACATGACATTCGGATTTCAATGTGATATTTGCGTTAAATGCGATTTCAGCAGCAAATACACAGGTTTCTAGCCTAACATTCATATTTTAATGTAAAACTTGTGTTTCACACGATTTTCAGTACATTGCACAAAAATGCATATGAATATTATATTCAGTGTGTAAAATCCGTTGAATTCGCGTTTCGGCAGCAAATGCGTAGAAAACATCACATTCGGATTTCAATGT
Source organism: Carabus problematicus (assembly GCA_963422195.1). NCBI lineage: Eukaryota > Metazoa > Arthropoda > Insecta > Coleoptera > Carabidae > Carabus > Carabus problematicus. The sequence continues at coordinate 17,249,693 of OY728577.1, forward strand.
GATATTTGCGTTAAATGCGATTTCAGCAGCAAATACACAGATTTGAAGCATATCATTCATATTTTAAAGTAAAACTTGAGTTTCAAACGATTTTCAGTACATTTCACGAAAATATATCTGAAAATCGTATTCAGTGTGAAAATACCTTGAATTCGCGTTTCGGCAGTAAATGCGTAGAAAACATCACATTCGGATTTCAATGTGATATTTGCGTTAAATGCGATTTCAGCAGCAAATACACAGGTTTCTAGCATAACATTCATATATTAATGTAAAACTTGTGTTTCAAACGATTTTCAGTACATTGCATAAAAATGCATCTGTATATCTTTAGTGAGTAAAATACGTTGAATTCGCGTTCCGGCAGGAAATGCGTAGAAAACATCTCTTTGGATATCAATGTGACATTTGCGTTAAATGCGATTTCAGCAGCAAATACACAGGTTTCTAGCATAACATTCATATTTTAATGTGAAACTTGCATTTCACCCGATTTTCATTACATTGCGCTAAATGCATCTGAAAAAGTTACTCAATGTGAAAAACACGTTGAATTCGAGTTTCGGCAGCAAATGCGTGGAAAACATCACATTCGGATTTCAATGTGATATTTGCGTTAAATGCGATTTCAGCAGCAAATACTCAGGTTTCTAGCCTAACATTCATATTTTAATGTAAAACTTGTGTTTCACACGATTTTCAGTACATTACACAAAAATTCATCTGAAATCTTATTCAGTGTGTAAAATATGTTGAATTCAAGTTCAAAGTAAGTTCAAAGTAGTTTATTCAAAATTATTATAGTTTTACATTAATATAGTCATAAATAATCAAAATTTTATTGAGTGCTGTTATAGGGCTTTTGCCCTCTTCAGCACATGATTTTCGTTAACCTGTGAAAAAAATTATTCATTCGAATCTTGTCTTGCTGTTTCTGCTGTGTGCACTGGGTATAAGTGCACGTTTTGTGTATTATAGTGTGTCAGTGTATGTTTTGTACATGTGCGCATATGGTGGATTTATGTAACGCTTCAATTTGCGTCTAGATGGTTTCTTGATTAAGATTTCAGCGGTCGGGATGGTATTTCGTTCCAACGCACGGCGTACCATGCGATTCTGTCGTTGTACTAGGCGTTCTAGAATGGATGGGATGCCAGCCATCTCCATAACAAGAATGGAGGGATGATCATAGCGCAGGTTCAAGATGCGGCGAAGAATTCGGCGCTCAGTCGATGCAAGACGGGACAAGATCCGTGGATCAGCAGCCGCCAAAACTGGATAAAGATACTCAAGAACAGGTCGCACGAACATCTTGTAGGTGTAAAGTAGTGTGCTGGTATTACATCCTCGCAAGTTCTTATGTAACAGAGAAATTAGTCTTGTTCTAGCGTTGACTTTTGCCAAGACATCCTTCAAAGCAGCTCTCCATGTAATATTAGAAGAGAAGGTAATACCCAAGTAGATGGCAGTACGTGAAGGAAGGATGGTGTGTTCCCATAAACGCAGTCGAACATGGTCTTCCGTCAAATGTCGTTTTCGGCCGGTACCGGACCTGAATAGTATCAGTTGAGTCTTCGTGGGGTTTGGTCGTACTCGCCAATATGTTGAATTCGCGTTTCGGCAGCAAATGCGTAGAAAACATCACATTCGGATTTCAATGTGATATTTGCGTTAAATGCGATTTTAGCAGCAAATACTCAGGTTTCTAGCCTAACATTCATATTTTAATGTAAAACTTGTGTTTCACACGATTTTCAGTACATTACACAAAAATTCATCTGAAATCTTATTCAGTGTGTAAAATATGTTGAATTCGCGTTTCGGCAGCAAATGAGTAGAAAACATCACTTTCGGATATCAATGCGAGCAGCAAATACACAGGTTTCTAGCATTACATTCACATTTCAACGTAAAACGTGAGTTTCACACGATTTTCGTTATATTGCCCTAAAATGCAACGTAATATCGAATTCAGTGTCATATTTACGTTGAATTCGTGTTTTGGCAGCAAATGCACAGATATTTCTAACATCACAACATGATTTCAATGCGATATTTGTTTCAAATGCGAGTTCAGCAGCAAATACACAGGTTTCTGGGATAACATTCACATTTCAATGTGAAACATGCGTTTCACACGATTTTCGGTGCATTGCACAAATATGCAACTAAATATCGAATTCAGTGTGATATTTACGTTGAATTCGTGTTTTGGCAGCAAATGCACTGACATTTCCAACATCACAACATGATTTCAATGCGATATTTGTGTTAAATGCGATTTCAGCATCAAATACACAGGTTTCTAGCATAATATTCACACTTCAATGTAAAACGTGCGATTCACACGATTTTCGTTATATTGTACAAATATGCATCGGAATATCGATATCAGTGTGATATTTACGTTGAATTCAAGTTTTGGCAGCAAATGCACAGATATTTCTTACATCACAACATGATTTAAATGCGATATTTGTGTTAAATGCGAGTGCAGCAGCAAATACACAGGTTTTTAGCATAACATTCACTTTTCAACGTAAAACGTGTGTTTCACACGATTTTCGTTATATTGCACTAAAATGCATCGGAATATCGAATTCAGTGTGATATTTACGTTGTATTCATGTTTTGGCAGTAAGTGCACAGATATTTCCAACATCACAACTTGATTTCAATGCGATATTTGTGTCAAATGCGAGTTCAGCAGCAAATGCACAGGTTTCTAGCATTACATTCGCTTTTCAACGTAAAACGTGTGTTTCACACGATTTTCGTAATTTTGCACTAAAATGCATCGGAATATCGAATTAAGTGTGATATTTACGTTGAATTCGTGTTTTGGCAGCAAATGCACAGATATTTCTAACATCACCATATGATTTCAATGCGATATTTGTGTTGAATGCGAGTTCAGCAGCAAATACACAGGTTTCTAGCATAATATTCACACTTCAATGTGAAACGTGCGATTCACACGATTTTCGTTATATTGTGCAAATATGCATCGGAATATCGAATTCAGTGTGATATTTACGTTGAATTCGTGCAAATGCACAGATATTTCTTACATCACAACATGATTTCAATGCGATATTTGTGTTAAATCCGAGTTCAGCAGCAAATACACAGGTTTCTCGCATAACGTTCACTTTTCAACGTAAAACGTGTGTTTCACACGATTTTCGTTATATTGCACTAAAATGCATCGGAATATCGAATTGAGAGTGATATTTACGTTGAATTCGTGTTTTGGCAGCAAATGCACAGATATTTCTAACATGACAACATGATTTCAATGCGATATTTGTGTTAAATGCGAGTTCAGCAGCAAATACACAGGTTTCTAGCATAATATTCACACTTCAATGTGAAACGTGCGATTCACACTATTTTCGTTATATTGTACAAATATGCATCGGAATATCGAATTCAGTGTGATATTTACGTTGAATTCATGTTTTGGCAGCAAATGCACAGATATTTCTAACATCACAACATGATTTCAATGCGATATTTGTGTTAAATTCGAGTGCAGCAGCAAATACACAGGTTTCTATCATTATATTCACATTTCAACGTAAAACGTGTGTTTCACACGATATTCGTTATATTGAACTAAAATGCATCGGAATATCGAATTAAGTGTGATATTTACGTTCAATTCGTGTTTTGGCAGCAAATGCACAGATATTTCTAACATCACAACATGATTTCAATGCCATATTTGGGTTGAAGCGAGTTCAGCAGCAAATACACAATTCGAGTTTTGGCAGCAAATGCACAGATATTCCTAACGTCACAACATGATTTCAATGCGATATTTGTGTTAAATGCGAGTGCAGCAGCAAATTCACAGGTTTCTAGCATTACATTCTCATTTCAACGCAAAACGTGTGTTTCACACGATTTTCGTTATATTGCCCTAAAATGCAACGGAAAATCGAATTCAGTGTCATATTTACGTTGAATTCGTGTTTTGGCTGCAAATGCACAGATATTTCTAACAACACAACTTGATTTCAATGCGAAATTTGTGTCAAATGCGAGTTCGGCAGCAAATACACAGGTTTCCAGCATAATATTCGCTTTTCAACGTAAAACGTGTGTTGCACACGATTTTCGTTACATTGCACTAAAATGCATCGGAATATCGAATAAATATGCAACCAAATATCGAATTCAGTGTGATATTTATGTTGAATTCGTGTTTTGGCAGCAAATGCACAGATATTTCTAACGTCACAACATGATTTCAATGCGTTGTTTGTGTTAAATGCAAGTGCAGCAGCAAATACACAGGTTTCTAGCATAATATTCACACTTCAATGTGAAACGTGCGATTCACACGATTTTCGTTATATTGTACAAATATGCATCGGAATATCGAATTAAGTGTGATATTTACGTTGAATTTTTGTTTTGGCAACAAATGCACAAATATTTCTAACATCACAACATGATTTCAATGCGCTATTTGTGTTAAATGCGAGTTCAGCAGCAAATACTCAGGTTTCTAGCATAACATTCACTTTTCAACGTAAAACGTGTGTTTCACACGATTTTCGCTATATTGCACTAAAATGCATCGGATTATCGAATTAAGGGTGATATTTAGATTGAATTCGTGTTTTGGCAGCAAACGCAGAGATATTTCTAACATCACAACTTGATTTCAATGTGATATTTGTGTCAAATGTGAGTTCACCAGCAAATACACAGGTTTCAAGCATAACATTAGCGTTTCAACGTAAAACGTGTGTTTCGCACAATTTTTGTTATATTGCACTAAAATGCATCGGATTATCGAATTAAGTGTGATATTTACGTTGAATTTGTGTTTTGGCAGCAAATGCACAGATATTTCTAACATCACAACATGATTTCAATGCGATATTTGTGTTAAATGCGAGTTCAGCAGCAAATACACAGGTTTCTAGCATAACATTCGCTTTTCAACGTAAAACGTGTGTTTCACACGATTTTCGTTATATTGCACTAAAAGGCACCGAAATATTGAATTAAGTGTGATATTTACGTTGAATTCGTGTTTTGGCTGCAAATGCACAGATATTTCTAACAACACAACTTGATTTCAATGCAAAATTTGTGTCAAATGCGAGTTCAGCAGCAAATACACAGGTTTCCAACATAATATTCGCTTTTCAACGTAAAACGTGTGTTGCACACGATTTTCGTTATATTGCACTAAAATGCATCGGAATATCGAATTAATATGCAACCAAATATCGAATTCAGTGTGATATTTATGTTGAATTCGTGTTTTGGCAGCAAATGCACAGATATTTCTAACGTCACAACATGATTTCAATGCGTTGTTTGTGTTAAATGCAAGTGCAGCAGCAAATACACAGGTTTCTAGCATAATATTCACACTTCAATGTGAAACGTGCGATTCACACGATTTTTGTTATATTGTACAAATATGCATCGGAATATCGAATTAAGTGTGATATTTACGTTGAATTTTTGTTTTGGCAGCAAATGCACAAATATTTCTAACATCACAACATGATTTCAATGCGCTATTTGTGTTAAATGCGAGTTCAGCAGCAAATACACAGGTTTCTAGCATAACATTCACTTTTCATCGTAAAACGTGTGTTTCACACGATTTTCGGTATATTGCACTAAAATGCATCGGATTATCGAATTAAGGGTGATATTTAGATTGAATTCGTGTTTTGGCAGCAAACGCAGAGATATTTCTAACATCACAACTTGATTTCAATGTGATATTTGTGTCAAATGTGAGTTCAGCAGCAAATACACAGGTTTCAAGCATAACATGCGCTTTTCAACGTAAAAATTGTGTTTCGCACAATTTTTGTTATATTGCACTAAAATGCATCGGATTATCGAATTAAGTGTGATATTGGCGTTGAATTCGTGTTTTGGCAGCAAATGCACAGATATTTCTAACGTCACAACATGATTTCAATGCGTTATTTGTGTTAAATGCGAGTTCAGCAGCAAATACACAGGTTTCTAGCATAACATTCATTTTTCAACGTAAAACGTGTGATATTTACGTTGAATTCGTGTTTTGGCAGCAAATGCACAGATATTTCTAACATCACAACATGATTTCAATGCGATATTTGTTTCAAATGCGAGTTCAGCAGCAAATACACAGGTTTCTAGCATAATATTCACACTTCAATGTGAAACGTGCGATTCACACGATTTTCATTGTATTGTACAAATATGCTTCGGAATATCGAATTCAGTGTGATATTTACGTTGAATTCGTGGTTTGGCAGCAAATGCACAGATATTTCTAACATCACAACATGATTTCAATGACATATTTGTGTTAAATGCGAGTTCAGTAGCAAATACACATGTTTCTAGCATAACATTCACTTTTCAACGTAAAACGTGTGTTTCACACGATTTTCGTTATATTGCACTAAAATGCATCGGAATATCGAATTAAGTGTGATATTTACGTTGAATTCGTGTTTTGGCAGCAAATGCACAGATATTTCAAACATGACAACATGATTTCAATGCTTTATTTGTGTTAAATGCGAGTTCAGCAGCAACACAGGTTTCTAGCATAATATTCACACTTCAATGTGAAACGTGCGATTCGCACGATTTTCGTTATATTGTACAAATAAGCATCGGAATATCGAATGCAGTGTGATATTTATGTTGAATTCATGTTTTGGCAGCAAATGCAAAGACATTTCTAACATCACAACAGGACTTCAATGCGATATTTGTGTTAAATGCGAGTTCAGTAGCAAATACACAGGTTTCTAGCATAATATTCACACTTCAATGTGAAACGTGCGATTCATACGATTTTCGTTATATTGTACAAATATGCATCGGAATATCGAATTCATTGTGATATTTACGTTGAATTCATGTTTTGGCAGCAAATGCACAGATATTTCTAACATAACAACATGATTTCAATGCGATATTTGTGTTAAATGCGAGTTCAGCAGCAAATACACAGGTTTCTAGCATAACATTCACTTTTCAACGTAAAACGTGTGTTTCACACGATTTTCGTTATATTGCACTAAAATGCATCGGATTATCGAATTAAGTGTGATATTTACGTTGAATTCGTGTTTTGGCAGCAAATGCACAGATATTTCTAACATCACAACATAATTTCAATGCGATAGTTGTGTCAAATGCGAGTTCAGCAGCAAATACACAGGTTTCTAGCTTAACATTCGCTTTTCAACGCAAAACGTGTGTTTCACACGATTTTCGGTGCATTGCACAAATATGCAACTAAATATCGAATTAAGGGTGATATTTACGTTGAATTCGTGTTTTGGCAGCAAATGCACAGATATTTCTAACATCACAACTTGATTTCAATGTGATATTTGTGTCAAATGCGAGTTCCGCAGCAAATACACAGGTTTCTAGCAGTACATTCACATTTCAACGTAAAACGTGAGTTTCACACGATTTTCGTTATATTGCCCTAAAATGCAACGTAATATCGAATTCAGTTTCATATTTACGTTGAATTCGTGTTTTGGCAGCAAATGCACAGATATTTCTAACGTCACAACTTGATTTCAATGCGATATTTGTGTTAAATGCGAGTGCAGCAGCAAATACACGGGTTTCTAGCATTACATTCTCATTTGAACGCAAAACGTGTGTTTCACACGATTTTCGTTATATTGCACTAAAATGCACCGGAATATAGAATTAAGTGTGATATTTACGTTGAATTCGTGTTTTGGCTGCAAATGCACAGATATTTCTAACAACACAACTTGATTTCAATGCGAAATTTGTGTCAAATGCGAGTTCAGCAGCAAATACACAGGTTTCCAGCATAATATTCGCTTTTCAACGTAAAACGTGTGTTGAACACGATTTTCGTTATATTGCTCTAAAATGCATCGGAATATCGAATTAATATGCAACCAAATATCTAATTCAGTGTGATATTTATGTTGAATTCGTGTTTTGGCAGCAAATGCACAGATATTTCTAACATCACAACATGATTTCAATGCGATATTTGTGTTAAATGCGAGTTCAGCAGCAAATACACAGGTTTCTAGCATAACATTCGCTTTTCAACGTAAAACGTGTGTTTCACACGATTTTCGTTATATTGCACTGAAATGCATCGGAATATCGAATTCAGTGTGATATTTACGTTGAATTCGTGTTTTGGCAGCAATTGCACAGATATTTCTAACTTCACAACTTGATTTTAATGCGATATTTGTGTCAAATGCGAGTTCAGCAGCAAATACACAGGTTTCCAGCATAACATTCGCTTTTCAACGTAAAACGTCTGTTTCACACGCTTTTCGTTATATTGCACTAAAATGCACCGGAATATTAAATTAAGTGTGATATTTACGTTGAATTCGTGCTTTGGCTGCAAATGCACAGATATTTCTAACAACACAACTTGATTTCAATGCGAAATTTATGTCAAATGCGAGTTCAGCAGCAAATACACAGGTTTCCAGCATAATATTCGCTTTTCAACGTAAAACGTGTGTTGCACACGATTTTCGTTATATTGCACTAAAATGCATCGGAATATCGAATTAATATGCAACCAAATATCGAATTCAGTGTGATATTTACGTTGAATTCGTGTTTTGGCAGCAAATGCACAGATATTTCTAACGTCACAACATGATTTCAATGCGTTATTTGTGTTAAAGGCAAGTGCAGCAGCAAATACACAGGTTTCTAGCATAATATTCACACTTCAATGTGAAACGTGCGATTCACACGATTTTCGTTATATTGTACAAATATGCATCGGAATATCGAATTAAGTGTGATATTTACTTTGAATTTTTGTTTTGGCAGCAAATGCACAAATATTTCTAACATCACAACATGATATCAATGCGCTATTTGTGTTAAATGCGAGTTCAGCAGCAAATACACAGGTTTCTAGCATAACATTCACTTTTCAACGTAAAACGTGTGTTTCACACGATTTTCGCTATATTGCACTAAAATGCATCGGATTATCGAATTAAGGGTGATATTTAGATTGAATTCGTGCTTTGGCAGCAAACGCAGGGATATTTCTAACATCACAACTTGATTTCAATGTGATATTTGTGTCAAATGTGAGTTCAGCAGCAAATACACAGGTTTCAAGCATAACATTCGCTTTTCAACGTAAAAAGTGTGTTTCGCACAATTTTTGTTATATTGCACAAAAATGCATCGGATTATCGAATTAAGTGTGATATTTACGTTGAATACGTGTTTTGGCAGCAAATGCACAGATATTTCTAACATCACAACATGATTTCAATGCGATATTTGTGATAAATGCGAGTTCAGCAGCAAATACACAGGTTTCTAGCATAACATTCACATTTCAACGTAAAACGTGTGTTTCACACGATTTTCGTTATATTGCACTGAAATGCATCGGAATATCGAATTCAGTGTGATATTTACGTTGAATTCGTGTTTTGGCAGCAAATGCACAGATATTTATAACATCACAACATGATTTCAATGCGATATTTGTTTCAAATGCGAGTTCAGCAGCAAATACACAGGTTTCTAGCATTACATTCACATTTCAACGTAAAACGTGAGTTTTACACGATTTTCGTTATATTGCCCTAAAATGCAACGTAATATCGAATTCAGTGTCATATTTACGTTGAATTCGTGTTTTTGCAGCAAATGCACAGATATTTCTAACATCACAACATGATTTCAATGCGATATTTGTTTCAAATGCGAGTTCAGCAGCAAATACACAGGTTTCTAGCATAACATTCGCTTTTCAACGTAAAACGTGTGTTTCACACGATTTTCGGTGCATTGCACAAATATGCAACTAAATATCGAATTAAGGGTGATATTTACGTTGAATTCGTGTTTTGGCAGCAAATGCACAGATATTTCTAACATCACAACATGATTTGAATGCGATATTTGTGTTAAATGCGAGTTCAGCAGCAAATACACACGTTTGTAGCATAATATTCACACTTCAATGTGAAACGTGCGATTCACACGAATTTCGTTATATTGTACAAATATGCATCGGAATATCGAATTCAGTGTGATATTTACGTTGAATTCGTGTTTTGGCAGCAAATGCACAGATATTTCAAACATCACAACATGATTTCAATGCGATATTTGTGTTAAATGCGAGTTCAGCAGCAACACAGGTTTCTAGCATAATATTCACACTTCAATGTGAAACGTGCGATTCACACGATTTTCGTTATGTTGTACAAATAAGCATCGGAATATCAAATGCAGTGTGATATTTAAGTTGAATTCATGTTTTGGCAGCAAATGCACAGACATATCTAACATCACAACATGATTTCAATGTAATATTTGTGTCAAATGCGAGTTCAGCAGCAAATACACAGGTTTCTAGCATTACATTCACATTTCAACGTAAAACGTGTGTTTCACACGATTTTCGTTATATTGCACTAAAATGCATCGGAATATCGAACTAAGTGTGATATTTACGTTGAATTCGTGTTTTGGCAGCAAATGCACAGATATTTCTAACATCACAACATGATTTCAATGCCATATTTGTGTTGAATGCGAGTTCAGCAGCAAATACACAGGTTTCTACCATAATATTCACACTTCAATGTGAAACGTGCGATTCACACGATTTTTGTTATATTGTACAAATATGCATCAGAATATCTAATTCAGAGTGATATTTAAATTGAATTCATGTTTTGGCAGCATATGCACAGATATTTCTAACGTCACAACATGATTTCAATGCGTTATTTGTGTTAAATGCAAGTGCAGCAGCAAATACACAGGTTTCTAGCATAATATTCACACTTCAATGTGAAACGTGCGATTTACACGATTTTCGTTATATTGTACAATTATGCATCGGAATATCGAATTAAGTGTGATATTTACGTTGAATTTTTGTTTTGGCAGCAAATGCACAAATATTTCTAACATCACAACTTGATTTCGATGCGATATTTGTGTTAAATGCGAGTTCAGCAGCAAATACACAGGTTTCTAGCATGACATTCACATTTCAACGTAAAACGTGTGATTCACACGATTTTTGTTATATTGCACTGAAATGCATCGGAATATCGAATTCAGTGTGATATTTACGTTGAATTCGTGTTTTGGCAGCAAATGCACAGATATTTCTAACATCACAACTTGATTTCAATGCGATATTTGTGTCAAATGCGAGTTCAGCAGCAAATACACAGGTTTCCAGCATAACATTCGCTTTTCAACGTAAAACGTCTGTTTCACACGCTTTTCGTTATATTGCAATAAAATGCACCGGAATATTGAATTAAGTGTGATTTACGTTGAATTCGTGTTTTGGCTGCAAATGCACAGATATTTCTAACAACACAACTTGATTTCAATGCGAAAATTGTGTCAAATGCAAGTTCAGCAGCAAATACACAGGTTTCCAGCATAATATTCGCTTTTCAACGTAAAACGTGTGTTGCACACGATTTTCGTTATATTGCACTAAAATGCATCGGAATATCGAATTAATATGCAACCAAATATCGAATTCAGTGTGATATTTACATTGAATTCGTGTTTTGGCAGCAAATGCACAGATATTTCTAACATCACAACATGATTTCAATGCGATATTTGTTTCAAATGCGAGTTCAGCAGCAAATACACAGGTTTCTAGCATAACATTCGCTTTTCAATGTAAAACGTGTGTTTCACACGATTTTCGGTGCATTGCACAAATATGCAACTAAATATCGAATTAAGGGTGATATTTACGTTGAATTCGTGTTTTGGCAGCAAATGCACAGATATTTCTAACATCACAACTTGATTTCAATGTAATATTTGTGTCAAATGCGAGTTCAGCAGCAAATACACAGGTTTCTAGCATTACATTCACATTTCAACGTAAAACGTGTGTTTCACACGATTTTCGTTATATTGCACTAAAATGCATCGGAATATCGAATTAAGTGTGATATTTACGTTGAATTCGTGTTTTGGCAGCAAATGCACAGATATTTCTAACATCACAACATGATTTGAATGCGATATTTGTGTTAAATGCGAGTTCAGCAGCAAATACACACGTTTGTGTAAATGTTTTCTTCTATTAGAATTAACACTATGTTTTATAATACAATTAATAACATATTAATTTAATCAACACTATAATATTATTTACTTATTTTTACACTATAGTATTATTTATTTAGTTAAATCATTCGTCTATTAATTCAGCACGTATATTATTGTCAAAACATCTGCCATTGTTAATTTCTTCCATCTCTCTCTTTTTTGGGCAGTGTTGCCAACTATATTAAAATGAAGTTTTATTATTTATAGTTAAAATTAGTTCGTATAAATATGTATATATTTATTTTGTGTGGAAGTTAAATAAATATTAATATATTTATTACATCTCCCTTTTTTGTTTGAAGTGACTTGCTGTGTTGTTTTAAGTTATTTTTTGTTTGATGGCTTATTTTGCCAATATTTCTGTACTTTCTGTATTCTTCTGCCTCTGCTACTGTATTCTGGTTGCGGAGACAAACTTAACCGTTTTGAAAATTGTGCGATTAATTCATCTTCATCGCTTCCTTGCATTGTTGTGACATAAGTATTATTTGAACTCGCTGCTACTTCTTCATCTTCTTCCGAGCTTATCGTTATGTTTGCTGAAGTTGATGTTTCGGGAGTTAGTGTTTGTTCCATTATTGAATCTTGCTCTGGAATTAATAACATATTAATTTAATCAACACTATAATATTATTTACTTATTTTTACACTATAGTATTATTTATTTAGTTAAATCATTCGTCTATTAATTCAGCACGTATATTATTGTCAAAACATCTGCCATTGTTAATTTCTTCCATCTCTCTCTTTTTGGGCAGTGTTGCCAACTATATTAAAATGAAGTTTTATTATTTATAGTTAAAATTAGTTCGTATAAATATGTATATATTTATTTTGTGTGGAAGTTAAATAAATATTAATATATTTATTACATCTCCCTTTTTTGTTTGAAGTGACTTGCTGTGTTGTTTTAAGTTATTTTTTGTTTGATGGCTTATTTTGCCAATATTTCTGTACTTTCTGTATTCTTCTGCCTCTGCTACTGTATTCTGGTTGCGGAGACAAACTTAACCGTTTTGAAAATTGTGCGATTAATTCATCTTCATCGCTTCCTTGCATTGTTGTGACATAAGTATTATTTGAACTCGCTGCTACTTCTTCAGTTTGTAGCATAATATTCACACTTCAATGTGAAACGTGCGATTCACACGATTTTCGTTATATTGTACAAATATGCATCGGAATATCGAATTCAGTGTGATATTTACGTTGAATTCGTGTTTTGGCAGCAAATGCACAGATATTTCTAACATCACAACATGATTTCAATGACATATTTGTGTTAAATGCGAGTTCAGTAGCAAATACACATGTTTCTAGCATAACATTCACTTTTCAACGTAAAACGTGTGTTTCACACGATTTTCGCTATATTGCACTAAAATGCATCGGATTATCGAATTAAGGGTGATATTTAGATTGAATTCGTGTTTTGGCAGCAAACGCAGAGATATTTCTAACATCACAACTTGATTTCAATGTGATATTTGTGTCAAATGTGAGTTCACCAGCAAATACACAGGTTTCAAGCATAACATTAGCGTTTCAACGTAAAACGTGTGTTTCGCACAATTTTTGTTATATTGCACTAAAATGCATCGGATTATCGAATTAAGTGTGATATTTACGTTGAATTTGTGTTTTGGCAGCAAATGCACAGATATTTCTAACATCACAACATGATTTCAATGCGATATTTGTGTTAAATGCGAGTTCAGCAGCAAATACACAGGTTTCTAGCATAACATTCGCTTTTCAACGTAAAACGTGTGTTTCACACGATTTTCGTTATATTGCACTAAAAGGCACCGAAATATTGAATTAAGTGTGATATTTACGTTGAATTCGTGTTTTGGCTGCAAATGCACAGATATTTCTAACAACACAACTTGATTTCAATGCAAAATTTGTGTCAAATGCGAGTTCAGCAGCAAATACACAGGTTTCCAACATAATATTCGCTTTTCAACGTAAAACGTGTGTTGCACACGATTTTCGTTATATTGCACTAAAATGCATCGGAATATCGAATTAATATGCAACCAAATATCGAATTCAGTGTGATATTTATGTTGAATTCGTGTTTTGGCAGCAAATGCACAGATATTTCTAACGTCACAACATGATTTCAATGCGTTGTTTGTGTTAAATGCAAGTGCAGCAGCAAATACACAGGTTTCTACCATAATATTCACACTTCAATGTGAAACGTGCGATTCACACGATTTTCGTTATATTGTACAAATATGCATCGGAATATCGAATTAAGTGTGATATTTACGTTGAATTTTTGTTTTGGCAGCAAATGCACAAATATTTCTAACATCACAACATGATTTCAATGCGCTATTTGTGTTAAATGCGAGTTCAGCAGCAAATACACAGGTTTCTAGCATAACATTCACTTTTCATCGTAAAACGTGTGTTTCACACGATTTTCGGTATATTGCACTAAAATGCATCGGATTATCGAATTAAGGGTGATATTTATATTGAATTCGTGTTTTGGCAGCAAACGCAGAGATATTTCTAACATCACAACTTGATTTCAATGTGATATTTGTGTCAAATGTGAGTTCAGCAGCAAATACACAGGTTTCAAGCATAACATTCGCTTTTCAACGTAAAAAGTGTGTTTCGCACAATTTTTGTTATATTGCACTAAAATGCATCGGATTATCGAATTAAGTGTGATATTGGCGTTGAATTCGTGTTTTGGCAGCAAATGCACAGATATTTCTAACGTCACAACATGATTTCAATGCGTTATTTGTGTTAAATGCGAGTTCAGCAGCAAATACACAGGTTTCTAGCATAACATTCATTTTTCAACGTAAAACGTGTGATATTTACGTTGAATTCGTGTTTTGGCAGCAAATGCACAGATATTTCTAACATCACAACATGATTTCAATGCGATATTTGTTTCAAATGCGAGTTCAGCAGCAAATACACAGGTTTCTAGCATAATATTCACACTTCAATGTGAAACGTGCGATTCACACTATTTTCGTTGTATTGTACAAATATGCATCGGAATATCGAATTCAGTGTGATATTTACGTTGAATTCGTGGTTTGGCAGCAAATGCACAGATATTTCTAACATCACAACATGATTTCAATGACATATTTGTGTTAAATGCGAGTTCAGTAGCAAATACACATGTTTCTAGCATAACATTCACTTTTCAACGTAAAACGTGTGTTTCACACGATTTTCGTTATATTGCACTAAAATGCATCGGAATATCGAATTAAGTGTGATATTTACGTTGAATTCGTGTTTTGGCAGCAAATGCACAGATATTTCAAACATGACAACATGATTTCAATGCTTTATTTGTGTTAAATGCGAGTTCAGCAGCAACACAGGTTTCTAGCATAATATTCACACTTCAATGTGAAACGTGCGATTCGCACGATTTTCGTTATATTGTACAAATAAGCATCGGAATATCGAATGCAGTGTGATATTTATGTTGAATTCATGTTTTGGCAGCAAATGCACAGACATTTCTAACATCACAACAGGACTTCAATGCGATATTTGTGTTAAATGCGAGTTCAGTAGCAAATACACAGGTTTCTAGCATAATATTCACACTTCAATGTGAAACGTGCGATTCATACGATTTTCGTTATATTGTACAAATATGCATCGGATTATCGAATTCATTGTGATATTTACGTTGAATTCATGTTTTGGCAGCAAATGCACAGATATTTCTAACATCACAACATGATTTCAATGCGATATTTGTGTTAAATGCGAGTTCAGCAGCAAATACACAGGTTTCTAGCATAACATTCACTTTTCAACGTAAAACGTGTGTTTCACACGATTTTCGTTATATTGCACTAAAATGCATCGGATTATCGAATTAAGTGTGATATTTACGTTGAATTCGTGTTTTGGCAGCAAATGCACAGATATTTCTAACATCACAACATAATTTCAATGCGATAGTTGTGTCAAATGCGAGTTCAGCAGCAAATACACAGGTTTCTAGCTTAACATTCGCTTTTCAACGCAAAACGTGTGTTTCACACGATTTTCGGTGCATTGCACAAATATGCAACTAAATATCGAATTAAGGGTGATATTTACGTTGAATTCGTGTTTTGGCAGCAAATGCACAGATATTTCTAACATCACAACTTGATTTCAATGTGATATTTGTGTCAAATGCGAGTTCCGCAGCAAATACACAGGTTTCTAGCAGTACATTCACATTTCAACGTAAAACGTGAGTTTCACACGATTTTCGTTATATTGCCCTAAAATGCAACGTAATATCGAATTCAGTTTCATATTTACGTTGAATTCGTGTTTGGCAGCAAATGCACAGATATTTCTAACGTCACAACTTGATTTCAATGCGATATTTGTGTTAAATGCGAGTGCAGCAGCAAATACACGGGTTTCTAGCATTACATTCTCATTTGAACGCAAAACGTGTGTTTCACACGATTTTCGTTATATTGCACTAAAATGCACCGGAATATAGAATTAAGTGTGATATTTACGTTGAATTCGTGTTTTGGCTGCAAATGCACAGATATTTCTAACAACACAACTTGATTTCAATGCGAAATTTATGTCAAATGCGAGTTCAGCAGCAAATACACAGGTTTCCAGCATAATATTCGCTTTTCAACGTAAAACGTGTGTTGCACACGATTTTCGTTATATTGCACTAAAATGCATCGGAATATCGAATTAATATGCAACCAAATATCGAATTCAGTGTGATATTTACGTTGAATTCGTGTTTTGGCAGCAAATGCACAGATATTTCTAACGTCACAACATGATTTCAATGCGTTATTTGTGTTAAAGGCAAGTGCAGCAGCAAATACACAGGTTTCTAGCATAATATTCACACTTCAATGTGAAACGTGCGATTCACACGATTTTCGTTATATTGTACAAATATGCATCGGAATATCGAATTAAGTGTGATATTTACTTTGAATTTTTGTTTTGGCAGCAAATGCACAAATATTTCTAACATCACATGATATCAATGCGCTATTTGTGTTAAATGCGAGTTCAGCAGCAAATACACAGGTTTCTAGCATAACATTCACTTTTCAACGTAAAACGTGTGTTTCACACGATTTTCGCTATATTGCACTAAAATGCATCGGATTATCGAATTAAGGGTGATATTTAGATTGAATTCGTGCTTTGGCAGCAAACGCAGGGATATTTCTAACATCACAACTTGATTTCAATGTGATATTTGTGTCAAATGTGAGTTCAGCAGCAAATACACAGGTTTCAAGCATAACATTCGCTTTTCAACGTAAAAAGTGTGTTTCGCACAATTTTTGTTATATTGCACTAAAATGCATCGGATTATCGAATTAAGTGTGATATTTACGTTGAATACGTGTTTTGGCAGCAAATGCACAGATATTTCTAACATCACAACATGATTTCAATGCGATATTTGTGATAAATGCGAGTTCAGCAGCAAATACACAGGTTTCTAGCATAACATTCACATTTCAACGTAAAACGTGTGTTTCACACGATTTTCGTTATATTGCACTGAAATGCATCGGAATATCGAATTCAGTGTGATATTTACGTTGAATTCGTGTTTTGGCAGCAAATGCACAGATATTTATAACATCACAACATGATTTCAATGCGATATTTGTTTCAAATGCGAGTTCAGCAGCAAATACACAGGTTTCTAGCATTACATTCACATTTCAACGTAAAACGTGAGTTTTACACGATTTTCGTTATATTGCCCTAAAATGCAACGTAATATCGAATTCAGTGTCATATTTACGTTGAATTCGTGTTTTTGCAGCAAATGCACAGATATTTCTAACATCACAACATGATTTCAATGCAATATTTGTTTCAAATGCGAGTTCAGCAGCAAATACACAGGTTTCTAGCATAACATTCGCTTTTCAACGTAAAACGTGTGTTTCACACGATTTTCGGTGCATTGCACAAATATGCAACTAAATATCGAATTAAGGGTGATATTTACGTTGAATTCGTGTTTTGGCAGCAAATGCACAGATATTTCTAACATCACAACTTGATTTCAATGTAATATTTGTGTCAAATGCGAGTTCAGCAGCAAATACACAGGTTTCTAGCATTACATTCACATTTCAACGTAAAACGTGTGTTTCACACGATTTTCGTTATATTGCACTAAAATGCATCGGAATATCGAACTAAGTGTGATATTTACGTTGAATTCGTGTTTTGGCAGCAAATGCACAGATATTTCTAACATCACAACATGATTTGAATGCGATATTTGTGTTAAATGCGAGTTCAGCAGCAAATACACACGTTTGTAGCATAATATTCACACTTCAATGTGAAACGTGCGATTCACACGAATTTCGTTATATTGTACAAATATGCATCGGAATATCGAATTCAGTGTGATATTTACGTTGAATTCGTGTTTAGGCAGCAAATGCACAGATATTTCAAACATCACAACATGATTTCAATGCGATATTTGTGTTAAATGCGAGCTCAGCAGCAACACAGGTTTCTAGCATAATATTCACACTTCAATGTGAAACGTGCGATTCACACGATTTTTGTTATATTGTACAAATAAGCATCGGAATATCAAATGCAGTGTGATATTTAAGTTGAATTCATGTTTTGGCAGCAAATGCACAGACATATCTAACATCACAACATGATTTCAATGTAATATTTGTGTCAAATGCGAGTTCAGCAGCAAATACACAGGTTTCTAGCATTACATTCACATTTCAACGTAAAACGTGTGTTTCACACGATTTTCGTTATATTGCACTAAAATGCATCGGAATATCGAACTAAGTGTGATATTTACGTTGAATTCGTGTTTTGGCAGCAAATGCACAGATATTTCTAACATCACAACATGATTTCAATGCCATATTTGTGTTGAATGCGAGTTCAGCAGCAAATACACAGGTTTCTACCATAATATTCACACTTCAATGTGAAACGTGCGATTCACACGATTTTTGTTATATTGTACAAATATGCATCAGAATATCTAATTCAGAGTGATATTTAAATTGAATTCATGTTTTGGCAGCATATGCACAGATATTTCTAACGTCACAACATGATTTCAATGCGTTATTTGTGTTAAATGCAAGTGCAGCAGCAAATACACAGGTTTCTAGCATAATATTCACACTTCAATGTGAAACGTGCGATTCACACGATTTTCGTTATATTGTACAATTATGCATCGGAATATCGAATTAAGTGTGATATTTACGTTGAATTTTTGTTTTGGCAGCAAATGCACAAATATTTCTAACATCACAACTTGATTTCGATGCGATATTTGTGTTAAATGCGAGTTCAGCAGCAAATACACAGGTTTCTAGCATGACATTCACATTTCAACGTAAAACGTGTGATTCACACGATTTTTGTTATATTGCACTGAAATGCATCGGAATATCGAATTCAGTGTGATATTTACGTTGAATTCGTGTTTTGGCAGCAAATGCACAGATATTTCTAACATCACAACATAATTTCAATGCGATATTTGTGTCAAATGCGAGTTCAGCAGCAAATACACAGGTTTCTAGCTTAACATTCGCTTTTTAACGTAAAACGTGTGTTTCGCACGATTTTTGGTGCATTGCACAAATATGCAACTAAATATCGAATTAAGGGTGATATTTACGTTGAATTCGTGTTTTGGCAGCAAATGCACAAATATTTCTAACATCACAACATGATTTCAATGCGATATTTGTGTTAAATGCGAGTTCATCAGCAAATACACAGGTTTCTAGCATAACATTCGCTTTTCAACGTAAAACGTGTGTTTCACACGATTTTCGTTATATTGTACAAATATGCATCGGAATATCGAATTCAGTGTGATATTTACGTTGAATTCGTGTTTTGGCAGCAAATGCACAGATATTTCTAACATCACAACATGATTTGAATGCGATATTTGTGTTAAATGCGAGTTCAGCAGCAAATACACACGTTTGTGTAATGTTTTCTTCTATTAGAATTAACACTATGTTTTATAATACAATTAATAACATATTAATTTAATCAACACTATAATATTATTTACTTATTTTTACACTATAGTATTATTTATTTAGTTAAATCATTCGTCTATTAATTCAGCACGTATATTATTGTCAAAACATCTGCCATTGTTAATTTCTTCCATCTCTCTCTTTTTTGGGCAGTGTTGCCAACTATATTAAAATGAAGTTTTATTATTTATAGTTAAAATTAGTTCGTATAAATATGTATATATTTATTTTGTGTGGAAGTTAAATAAATATTAATATATTTATTACATCTCCCTTTTTTGTTTGAAGTGACTTGCTGTGTTGTTTTAAGTTATTTTTTGTTTGATGGCTTATTTTGCCAATATTTCTGTACTTTCTGTATTCTTCTGCCTCTGCTACTGTATTCTGGTTGCGGAGACAAACTTAACCGTTTTGAAAATTGTGCGATTAATTCATCTTCATCGCTTCCTTGCATTGTTGTGACATAAGTATTATTTGAACTCGCTGCTACTTCTTCATCTTCTTCCGAGCTTATCGTTATGTTTGCTGAAGTTGATGTTTCGGGAGTTAGTGTTTGTTCCATTATTGAATCTTGCTCTGGAATTAATAACATATTAATTTAATCAACACTATAATATTATTTACTTATTTTTACACTATAGTATTATTTATTTAGTTAAATCATTCGTCTATTAATTCAGCACGTATATTATTGTCAAAACATCTGCCATTGTTAATTTCTTCCATCTCTCTCTTTTTGGGCAGTGTTGCCAACTATATTAAAATGAAGTTTTATTATTTATAGTTAAAATTAGTTCGTATAAATATGTATATATTTATTTTGTGTGGAAGTTAAATAAATATTAATATATTTATTACATCTCCCTTTTTTGTTTGAAGTGACTTGCTGTGTTGTTTTAAGTTATTTTTTGTTTGATGGCTTATTTTGCCAATATTTCTGTACTTTCTGTATTCTTCTGCCTCTGCTACTGTATTCTGGTTGCGGAGACAAACTTAACCGTTTTGAAAATTGTGCGATTAATTCATCTTCATCGCTTCCTTGCATTGTTGTGACATAAGTATTATTTGAACTCGCTGCTACTTCTTCAGTTTGTAGCATAATATTCACACTTCAATGTGAAACGTGCGATTCACACGATTTTCGTTATATTGTACAAATATGCATCGGAATATCGAATTCAGTGTGATATTTACGTTGAATTCGTGTTTTGGCAGCAAATGCACAGATATTTCTAACATCACAACATGATTTCAATGACATATTTGTGTTAAATGCGAGTTCAGTAGCAAATACACATGTTTCTAGCATAACATTCACTTTTCAACGTAAAACGTGTGTTTCACACGATTTTTGTTATATTGCACTAAAATGCATCGGAATATCGAATTAAGTGTGATATTTACGTTGAATTCGTGTTTTGGCAGCAAATGCACAGATATTTCAAACATCACAACATGATTTCAATGCGATATTTGTGTTAAATGCGAGTTCAGCAGCAAATACACAGGTTTCTAGCATAACATTCGCTTTTCAACGTAAAACGTGTGTTTCACACGATTTTCGTTATATTGCACTAAAAGGCACCGAAATATTGAATTAAGTGTGATATTTACGTTGAATTCGTGTTTTGGCTGCAAATGCACAGATATTTCTAACAACACAACTTGATTTCAATGCAAAATTTGTGTCAAATGCGAGTTCAGCAGCAAATACACAGGTTTCCAACATAATATTCGCTTTTCAACGTAAAACGTGTGTTGCACACGATTTTCGTTATATTGCACTAAAATGCATCGGAATATCGAATTAATATGCAACCAAATATCGAATTCAGTGTGATATTTATGTTGAATTCGTGTTTTGGCAGCAAATGCACAGATATTTCTAACGTCACAACATGATTTCAATGCGTTGTTTGTGTTAAATGCAAGTGCAGCAGCAAATACACAGGTTTCTACCATAATATTCACACTTCAATGTGAAACGTGCGATTCACACGATTTTCGTTATATTGTACAAATATGCATCGGAATATCGAATTAAGTGTGATATTTACGTTGAATTTTTGTTTTGGCAGCAAATGCACAAATATTTCTAACATCACAACATGATTTCAATGCGCTATTTGTGTTAAATGCGAGTTCAGCAGCAAATACACAGGTTTCTAGCATAACATTCACTTTTCATCGTAAAACGTGTGTTTCACACGATTTTCGGTATATTGCACTAAAATGCATCGGATTATCGAATTAAGGGTGATATTTATATTGAATTCGTGTTTTGGCAGCAAACGCAGAGATATTTCTAACATCACAACTTGATTTCAATGTGATATTTGTGTCAAATGTGAGTTCAGCAGCAAATACACAGGTTTCAAGCATAACATTCGCTTTTCAACGTAAAAAGTGTGTTTCGCACAATTTTTGTTATATTGCACTAAAATGCATCGGATTATCGAATTAAGTGTGATATTGGCGTTGAATTCGTGTTTTGGCAGCAAATGCACAGATATTTCTAACGTCACAACATGATTTCAATGCGTTATTTGTGTTAAATGCGAGTTCAGCAGCAAATACACAGGTTTCTAGCATAACATTCATTTTTCAACGTAAAACGTGTGATATTTACGTTGAATTCGTGTTTTGGCAGCAAATGCACAGATATTTCTAACATCACAACATGATTTCAATGCGATATTTGTTTCAAATGCGAGTTCAGCAGCAAATACACAGGTTTCTAGCATAATATTCACACTTCAATGTGAAACGTGCGATTCACACTATTTTCGTTGTATTGTACAAATATGCATCGGAATATCGAATTCAGTGTGATATTTACGTTGAATTCGTGGTTTGGCAGCAAATGCACAGATATTTCTAACATCACAACATGATTTCAATGACATATTTGTGTTAAATGCGAGTTCAGTAGCAAATACACATGTTTCTAGCATAACATTCACTTTTCAACGTAAAACGTGTGTTTCACACGATTTTCGTTATATTGCACTAAAATGCATCGGAATATCGAATTAAGTGTGATATTTACGTTGAATTCGTGTTTTGGCAGCAAATGCACAGATATTTCAAACATGACAACATGATTTCAATGCTTTATTTGTGTTAAATGCGAGTTCAGCAGCAACACAGGTTTCTAGCATAATATTCACACTTCAATGTGAAACGTGCGATTCGCACGATTTTCGTTATATTGTACAAATAAGCATCGGAATATCGAATGCAGTGTGATATTTATGTTGAATTCATGTTTTGGCAGCAAATGCACAGACATTTCTAACATCACAACAGGACTTCAATGCGATATTTGTGTTAAATGCGAGTTCAGTAGCAAATACACAGGTTTCTAGCATAATATTCACACTTCAATGTGAAACGTGCGATTCATACGATTTTCGTTATATTGTACAAATATGCATCGGATTATCGAATTCATTGTGATATTTACGTTGAATTCATGTTTTGGCAGCAAATGCACAGATATTTCTAACATCACAACATGATTTCAATGCGATATTTGTGTTAAATGCGAGTTCAGCAGCAAATACACAGGTTTCTAGCATAACATTCACTTTTCAACGTAAAACGTGTGTTTCACACGATTTTCGTTATATTGCACTAAAATGCATCGGATTATCGAATTAAGTGTGATATTTACGTTGAATTCGTGTTTTGGCAGCAAATGCACAGATATTTCTAACATCACAACATAATTTCAATGCGATAGTTGTGTCAAATGCGAGTTCAGCAGCAAATACACAGGTTTCTAGCTTAACATTCGCTTTTCAACGCAAAACGTGTGTTTCACACGATTTTCGGTGCATTGCACAAATATGCAACTAAATATCGAATTAAGGGTGATATTTACGTTGAATTCGTGTTTTGGCAGCAAATGCACAGATATTTCTAACATCACAACTTGATTTCAATGTGATATTTGTGTCAAATGCGAGTTCCGCAGCAAATACACAGGTTTCTAGCAGTACATTCACATTTCAACGTAAAACGTGAGTTTCACACGATTTTCGTTATATTGCCCTAAAATGCAACGTAATATCGAATTCAGTTTCATATTTACGTTGAATTCGTGTTTGGCAGCAAATGCACAGATATTTCTAACGTCACAACTTGATTTCAATGCGATATTTGTGTTAAATGCGAGTGCAGCAGCAAATACACGGGTTTCTAGCATTACATTCTCATTTGAACGCAAAACGTGTGTTTCACACGATTTTCGTTATATTGCACTAAAATGCACCGGAATATAGAATTAAGTGTGATATTTACGTTGAATTCGTGTTTTGGCTGCAAATGCACAGATATTTCTAACAACACAACTTGATTTCAATGCGAAATTTATGTCAAATGCGAGTTCAGCAGCAAATACACAGGTTTCCAGCATAATATTCGCTTTTCAACGTAAAACGTGTGTTGCACACGATTTTCGTTATATTGCACTAAAATGCATCGGAATATCGAATTAATATGCAACCAAATATCGAATTCAGTGTGATATTTACGTTGAATTCGTGTTTTGGCAGCAAATGCACAGATATTTCTAACGTCACAACATGATTTCAATGCGTTATTTGTGTTAAAGGCAAGTGCAGCAGCAAATACACAGGTTTCTAGCATAATATTCACACTTCAATGTGAAACGTGCGATTCACACGATTTTCGTTATATTGTACAAATATGCATCGGAATATCGAATTAAGTGTGATATTTACTTTGAATTTTTGTTTTGGCAGCAAATGCACAAATATTTCTAACATCACATGATATCAATGCGCTATTTGTGTTAAATGCGAGTTCAGCAGCAAATACACAGGTTTCTAGCATAACATTCACTTTTCAACGTAAAACGTGTGTTTCACACGATTTTCGCTATATTGCACTAAAATGCATCGGATTATCGAATTAAGGGTGATATTTAGATTGAATTCGTGCTTTGGCAGCAAACGCAGGGATATTTCTAACATCACAACTTGATTTCAATGTGATATTTGTGTCAAATGTGAGTTCAGCAGCAAATACACAGGTTTCAAGCATAACATTCGCTTTTCAACGTAAAAAGTGTGTTTCGCACAATTTTTGTTATATTGCACTAAAATGCATCGGATTATCGAATTAAGTGTGATATTTACGTTGAATACGTGTTTTGGCAGCAAATGCACAGATATTTCTAACATCACAACATGATTTCAATGCGATATTTGTGATAAATGCGAGTTCAGCAGCAAATACACAGGTTTCTAGCATAACATTCACATTTCAACGTAAAACGTGTGTTTCACACGATTTTCGTTATATTGCACTGAAATGCATCGGAATATCGAATTCAGTGTGATATTTACGTTGAATTCGTGTTTTGGCAGCAAATGCACAGATATTTATAACATCACAACATGATTTCAATGCGATATTTGTTTCAAATGCGAGTTCAGCAGCAAATACACAGGTTTCTAGCATTACATTCACATTTCAACGTAAAACGTGAGTTTTACACGATTTTCGTTATATTGCCCTAAAATGCAACGTAATATCGAATTCAGTGTCATATTTACGTTGAATTCGTGTTTTTGCAGCAAATGCACAGATATTTCTAACATCACAACATGATTTCAATGCGATATTTGTTTCAAATGCGAGTTCAGCAGCAAATACACAGGTTTCTAGCATAACATTCGCTTTTCAACGTAAAACGTGTGTTTCACACGATTTTCGGTGCATTGCACAAATATGCAACTAAATATCGAATTAAGGGTGATATTTACGTTGAATTCGTGTTTTGGCAGCAAATGCACAGATATTTCTAACATCACAACTTGATTTCAATGTAATATTTGTGTCAAATGCGAGTTCAGCAGCAAATACACAGGTTTCTAGCATTACATTCACATTTCAACGTAAAACGTGTGTTTCACACGATTTTCGTTATATTGCACTAAAATGCATCGGAATATCGAACTAAGTGTGATATTTACGTTGAATTCGTGTTTTGGCAGCAAATGCACAGATATTTCTAACATCACAACATGATTTGAATGCGATATTTGTGTTAAATGCGAGTTCAGCAGCAAATACACACGTTTGTAGCATAATATTCACACTTCAATGTGAAACGTGCGATTCACACGAATTTCGTTATATTGTACAAATATGCATCGGAATATCGAATTCAGTGTGATATTTACGTTGAATTCGTGTTTAGGCAGCAAATGCACAGATATTTCAAACATCACAACATGATTTCAATGCGATATTTGTGTTAAATGCGAGCTCAGCAGCAACACAGGTTTCTAGCATAATATTCACACTTCAATGTGAAACGTGCGATTCACACGATTTTTGTTATATTGTACAAATAAGCATCGGAATATCAAATGCAGTGTGATATTTAAGTTGAATTCATGTTTTGGCAGCAAATGCACAGACATATCTAACATCACAACATGATTTCAATGTAATATTTGTGTCAAATGCGAGTTCAGCAGCAAATACACAGGTTTCTAGCATTACATTCACATTTCAACGTAAAACGTGTGTTTCACACGATTTTCGTTATATTGCACTAAAATGCATCGGAATATCGAACTAAGTGTGATATTTACGTTGAATTCGTGTTTTGGCAGCAAATGCACAGATATTTCTAACATCACAACATGATTTCAATGCCATATTTGTGTTGAATGCGAGTTCAGCAGCAAATACACAGGTTTCTACCATAATATTCACACTTCAATGTGAAACGTGCGATTCACACGATTTTTGTTATATTGTACAAATATGCATCAGAATATCTAATTCAGAGTGATATTTAAATTGAATTCATGTTTTGGCAGCATATGCACAGATATTTCTAACGTCACAACATGATTTCAATGCGTTATTTGTGTTAAATGCAAGTGCAGCAGCAAATACACAGGTTTCTAGCATAATATTCACACTTCAATGTGAAACGTGCGATTCACACGATTTTCGTTATATTGTACAATTATGCATCGGAATATCGAATTAAGTGTGATATTTACGTTGAATTTTTGTTTTGGCAGCAAATGCACAAATATTTCTAACATCACAACTTGATTTCGATGCGATATTTGTGTTAAATGCGAGTTCAGCAGCAAATACACAGGTTTCTAGCATGACATTCACATTTCAACGTAAAACGTGTGATTCACACGATTTTTGTTATATTGCACTGAAATGCATCGGAATATCGAATTCAGTGTGATATTTACGTTGAATTCGTGTTTTGGCAGCAAATGCACAGATATTTCTAACATCACAACATAATTTCAATGCGATATTTGTGTCAAATGCGAGTTCAGCAGCAAATACACAGGTTTCTAGCTTAACATTCGCTTTTTAACGTAAAACGTGTGTTTCGCACGATTTTTGGTGCATTGCACAAATATGCAACTAAATATCGAATTAAGGGTGATATTTACGTTGAATTCGTGTTTTGGCAGCAAATGCACAAATATTTCTAACATCACAACATGATTTCAATGCGATATTTGTGTTAAATGCGAGTTCATCAGCAAATACACAGGTTTCTAGCATAACATTCGCTTTTCAACGTAAAACGTGTGTTTCACACGATTTTCGTTATATTGTACAAATATGCATCGGAATATCGAATTCAGTGTGATATTTACGTTGAATTCGTGTTTTGGCAGCAAATGCACAGATATTTCTAACATCACAACATGATTTGAATGCGATATTTGTGTTAAATGCGAGTTCAGCAGCAAATACACACGTTTGTGTAATGTTTTCTTCTATTAGAATTAACACTATGTTTTATAATACAATTAATAACATATTAATTTAATCAACACTATAATATTATTT
Source organism: Carabus problematicus (assembly GCA_963422195.1). Taxonomy (NCBI): domain Eukaryota; kingdom Metazoa; phylum Arthropoda; class Insecta; order Coleoptera; family Carabidae; genus Carabus; species Carabus problematicus. Next base: position 17,277,790 of record OY728577.1, read on the forward strand.
ACTTATTTTTACACTATAGTATTATTTATTTAGTTAAATCATTCGTCTATTAATTCAGCACGTATATTATTGTCAAAACATCTGCCATTGTTAATTTCTTCCATCTCTCTCTTTTTTGGGCAGTGTTGCCAACTATATTAAAATGAAGTTTTATTATTTATAGTTAAAATTAGTTCGTATAAATATGTATATATTTATTTTGTGTGGAAGTTAAATAAATATTAATATATTTATTACATCTCCCTTTTTTGTTTGAAGTGACTTGCTGTGTTGTTTTAAGTTATTTTTTGTTTGATGGCTTATTTTGCCAATATTTCTGTACTTTCTGTATTCTTCTGCCTCTGCTACTGTATTCTGGTTGCGGAGACAAACTTAACCGTTTTGAAAATTGTGCGATTAATTCATCTTCATCGCTTCCTTGCATTGTTGTGACATAAGTATTATTTGAACTCGCTGCTACTTCTTCATCTTCTTCCGAGCTTATCGTTATGTTTGCTGAAGTTGATGTTTCGGGAGTTAGTGTTTGTTCCATTATTGAATCTTGCTCTGGAATTAATAACATATTAATTTAATCAACACTATAATATTATTTACTTATTTTTACACTATAGTATTATTTATTTAGTTAAATCATTCGTCTATTAATTCAGCACGTATATTATTGTCAAAACATCTGCCATTGTTAATTTCTTCCATCTCTCTCTTTTTGGGCAGTGTTGCCAACTATATTAAAATGAAGTTTTATTATTTATAGTTAAAATTAGTTCGTATAAATATGTATATATTTATTTTGTGTGGAAGTTAAATAAATATTAATATATTTATTACATCTCCCTTTTTTGTTTGAAGTGACTTGCTGTGTTGTTTTAAGTTATTTTTTGTTTGATGGCTTATTTTGCCAATATTTCTGTACTTTCTGTATTCTTCTGCCTCTGCTACTGTATTCTGGTTGCGGAGACAAACTTAACCGTTTTGAAAATTGTGCGATTAATTCATCTTCATCGCTTCCTTGCATTGTTGTGACATAAGTATTATTTGAACTCGCTGCTACTTCTTCAGTTTGTAGCATAATATTCACACTTCAATGTGAAACGTGCGATTCACACGATTTTCGTTATATTGTACAAATATGCATCGGAATATCGAATTCAGTGTGATATTTACGTTGAATTCGTGTTTTGGCAGCAAATGCACAGATATTTCTAACATCACAACATGATTTCAATGACATATTTGTGTTAAATGCGAGTTCAGTAGCAAATACACATGTTTCTAGCATAACATTCACTTTTCAACGTAAAACGTGTGTTTCACACGATTTTTGTTATATTGCACTAAAATGCATCGGAATATCGAATTAAGTGTGATATTTACGTTGAATTCGTGTTTTGGCAGCAAATGCACAGATATTTCAAACATCACAACATGATTTCAATGCGATATTTGTGTTAAATGCGAGTTCAGCAGCAAATACACAGGTTTCTGGCATAATATTCACACTTCAATGTGAAACGTGCGATTCACACGATTTTCGTTATATTGTACAAATAAGCATCGGAATATCAAATGCAGTGTGATATTTAAGTTGAATTCATGTTTTGGCAGCAAATTCACAGACATTTCTAACATCACAACATGATTTCAATGGGATATTTGTGTTAAATGCGAGTTCAGTAGCAAATACACAGGTTTCTAGCATAATATTCACACTTCAATGTGAAACGTGCGATTCATACGATTTTCGTTATATTGTACAAATATGCATCGGAATATCAAATTCATTGTGATATTTACGTTGAATTCATGTTTTGGCCGCAAATGCACAGATATTTCTAACATCACAACATGATTTCAATGCGATATTTGTGTTAAATGCGAGTTCAGCAGCAAATACACAGGTTTCTAGCATAACATTCACTTTTCAACGTAAAACGTGTGTTTCACACGATTTTCGTTATATTGCCCTAAAATGCAACGTAATATCGAATTCAGTGTCATATTTACGTTGAATTCGTGTTTTGGCAGCAAATGCACAGATATTTCTAACATCACAACATGATTTCAATGCGATATTTGTGTTAAATGCGAGTTCAGCAGCAAATACACAGGTTTCTGGCCTAATATTCACACTTCAATGTGAAACGTGCAATTCACACGATTTTCGTTATATTGTACAATTATGCATCGGAATATCGAATTTAGTGTGATATTTACGTTGAATTTTTGTTTTGGCAGCAAATGCACAAATATTTCTAACATCACAACTTGATTTCGATGCGATATTTGTGTTAAATGCGAGTTCAGCAGCAAATACACAGGTTTCTAGCATAACATTCACATTTCAACGTAAAACGTGTGATTCACACGATTTTTGTTATATTGCACTGAAATGCATCGGAATATCGAATTCAGTGTGATATTTACGTTGAATTCGTGTTTTGGCAGCAAATGCACAGATATTTCTAACATCACAACATAATTTCAATGCGATATTTGTGTCAAATGCGAGTTCAGCAGCAAATACACAGGTTTCTAGCTTAACATTCGCTTTTTAACGTAAAACGTGTGTTTCACACGATTTTTGGTGCATTGCACAAATATGCAACTAAATATCGAATTAAGGGTGATATTTACGTTGAATTCGTGTTTTGGCAGCAAATGCACAAATATTTCTAACATCACAACATGATTTCAATGCGATATTTGTGTTAAATGCGAGTTCATCAGCAAATACACAGGTTTCTAGCATAACATTCGCTTTTCAACGTAAAACGTGTGTTTCACACGATTTTCGTTATATTGTACAAATATGCATCGGAATATCGAATTCAGTGTGATATTTACGTTGAATTCGTGTTTTGGCAGCAAATGCACAGATATTTCTAACATCACAACTTGATTTCAATGCGATATTTGTGTCAAATGCGACTTCAGCAGCAAATACACAGGTTTCCAGCATAACATTCGCTTTTCAACGTAAAACGTCTGTTTCGCACGCTTTTCGTTATATTGCACTAAAATGCACCGGAATATTGAATTAAGTGTGATTTACGTTGAATTCGTGTTTTGGCTGCAAATGCACAGATATTTCTAACAACACAACTTGATTTCAATGCGAAAATTGTGTCAAATGCAAGTTCAGCAGCAAATACACAGGTTTCCAGCATAATATTCGCTTTTCAACGTAAAACGTGTGTTGCACACGATTTTCGTTATATTGCACTAAAATGCATCGGATTATCGAATTAAGGGTGATATTTAGATTGAATTCGTGTTTTGGCAGCAAACGCAGAGATATTTCTAACACCACAACTTGATTTCAATGTGATATTTGTGACAAATGTGAGTTCAGCAGCAAATACACAGGTTTCAAGCATAACATTAGCTTTTCAACGTAAAACGTGTGTTTCGCACAATTTTTGTTATATTGCACTAAAATGCATCGGATTATCGAATTAAGTGTGATATTTACGTTGAATTCGTGTTTTGGCAGCAAATGCACAAATATTTCTAACATCACAACATGATTTCAATGCGATATTTGTGTTAAATGCGAGTTCAGCAGGAAATACACAGGTTTCTAGCATAACATTCGCTTTACAACGTAAAACGTGTGTGTCACACGATTTTCGTTATATTGCACTGAAATGCATCGGAATATCGAATTCAGTGTGATATTTACGTTGAATTCGTGTTTTGGCAGCAAATGCACAGATATTTCTAACATCACAACTTGATTTCAATGCGATATTTGTGTCAAATGCGAGTTCAGCAGCAAATACACAGGTTTCCAGCATAACATTCGCTTTTCAACGTAAAACGTCTGTTTCACACGCTTTTCGTTATATTGCACTAAAATGCACCGGAATATTGAATTAAGTGTGATATTTACGTTGAATTCGTGTTTTGGCTGCAAATGCACAGATATTTCTAACAACACAACTTGATTTCAATGCGAAATTTGCGTCAAATGCAAGTTCAGCAGCAAATACACAGGTTTCCAGCATAATATTCGCTTTTCAACGTAAAACGTGTGTTGTGTAAGAGAATTGAATTAATAAATAAATAAATAAATAAATAAATAAATAAATAAATAAATAAATAAATAAATAAATAAATAAATAAATAAATAAATAAATAAATAAATAAATAAATAAATAAATAAATAAATAAATAAATAAATAAATAAATAAATAAATAAATAAATAAATAAATAAATAAATAAATAAATAAATAAATAAATAAATAAATAAATAAATAAATAAATAAATAAATAAATAAATAAATAAATAAATAAATAAATAAATAAATAAATAAATAAATAAATAAATAAATAAATAAATAAATAAATAAATAAATAAATAAATAAATAAATAAATAAATAAATAAATAAATAAATAAATAAATAAATAAATAAATAAATAAATAAATAAATAAATAAATAAATAAATAAATAAATAAATAAATAAATAATAATTAAATAATAATAAACTAATAACAAATCACAACCAAATAAATAGAAATTATAAATAAATTAAGAACTAAATAAATCACAAACTAAGTTCATGACAGTTGCTAATTAATTCATTAATTAACGGTGAACAGCAACGACAACATGGCGCAGCCGGTGCAGTAGTGTGAATTTTAAAATAAAAAACGAAAAAAGTGCTTCAATATTAAAAATACAAAGTGAATTATGACTGTTAACATGCATATTACTTGTGGATACAAAAATATTTCATAAATAATATCGGATGACTTAGATAAAAAGTGATTCATGGTGAACACGTGTTGAGCACATGGTGTCGATTTTTTTTCCTTTGTTATAAAAATAAGTTAATTTAGGTTTGAGTATATAGTAATAATAATAATAATATAAATTAATTAAATTAAGTGATATTTAGGCATATTAATCAAAATTTAAACAATTATAAAATAATCAGTTATATACAGTGTATTCGTGATTTCGTTATTTTCGTATTAATTAATAAAAGGGGTTTACTTCATTAAAATGGTGTTTTAATTAAAATAAGTGATATTTAAGCTAATTAAGTGAAAAAAAAAAATAATAATTAAAATATTTAGAACAAAAACAGTTACATTACTTATTGTGTTACTCGTGACTTTGGTATTTTCGTATTAATTAGGAGTGTATACTTCATTAAAATAGAGTTATAGATAGATATTTAATCAATAAATAATATTAACTATACAATATTAACAACAAAAGGTGCAATAACAAAAATGAACGTGGCAGATCGATCGCTACCACCAATGGTACTCGAGGGAGACCTGGTGGCACAATGGAAAAAGTGGAAGCAATTGTTCGAGATATATCTAATCGCAAGTGAATTAGATAAAAAACCAGAGGCGCAGCAGTGTGCTGTACTACTTCACTTCATCGGCGAAAAGTGTGTTGAGATATACAATACATTCGAGCTCAAAAAGATGAAGAAGGTAAGATTGGACCACTAAAACAAAATTTTGAATCATACTTTGCACCTAAAAAGAACGAAACCTATAGTAGATATAAATTTTTTATTCGTAATATTGAAGCAAATGAAACAATTGACCAGTATGTTACCGAGCTGAAATGTTTAGCAGCTGACTGCAATTTCGAAAATTTAAAAGATTCTCTAATCAGGGATCGCATAGTACTCGGTATAAATGACAATAAAACGCGAGAAAAACTTTTGCAGGCTGTTGACTTAACCTTAGAGAAAGCATTAAATATATGCAGATCTATCGAAGTAACAAAACAGCAATGCACAGAAATAAATAGCACTAAAATAAATAAAGACGAAATTCTTGCGGTAAATAAGTTTAAAAAACCAAATGCTGAAAGAAATTTAAACCATCAATTTAAACACCAACATGCTAAATACAGGGCCCCAAATAATCAACAAAATCAATATACCCATAAACATACCGGTAATAACTATAATAATAATAAAAGCAATAATGAGTTTCAGTGCAGATTCATACAATTTTGTACTAGATGTGGTCAATCGATAATATTAATAAATGTCCAGCTTACAAAATTATTTGCAGTAAATGCAACAAGCTTAATCACTTTGCAAAAATGTGTAAATCAAAAGTAATTAATGAAGTCACAAAAGCAAACGATACTGATTATAATTCATACGATGGTGACGATGAAAACAATCAATTTATCGACACTGTCAAAGACGAAACTAATAACAAGGAATGGCTAGTAGATCTAGAAATTAATAAAGTAATAATTACATTTAAAATAGATACAGGGGCACAAGCCAACTGCATCTCTTTGAAAACATTTAAGAAGCTTAACTTAGATGTAAAGTATCTGAAAGGAAGCAAATCTAAATTACTTACATATACGGGTACACAAATAAACGTTGTAGGTGAATGTCACTTGCGATGTATATATAAAAACAATTTATATTTCATAAACTTTCAAGTTATAGACAGTGAAAATGTTCCTTCAATATTAGGGGTCGAGACGTGTGACCATTTAAATCTCCTAAAGAAATTATTTACAATCAATTCAACTAACCAAACTGAAAATGAGGTTCACAAAAAATTCAAACAATTATTCAAGAATAACGGTAATATTAAAATGAAACCATACAATATATCCTTACATGATAATGTTCAGCCAGTTGTTCATCCCCCACGCAAAGTACCATTCGCTTTAATAAATGAACTTAAAAAGGAATTGGCTCAATTAGAAAGAGAAGGGATAGTGGCCAAAGTAAATGAACCGACCCCGTGGGTTAACTCATTGGTAGTGGTACGGAAAAACAATGGCAAATTGAGAATCTGCATAGATCCAAAAGATTTAAATAATGCAATAAGACGAGAGCATTTTCAACTACCCACAGTTGAAGAAATGCTCTGCAAACTAAACGGAGCACAATATTTTAGTCTACTTGACGCCAGTCAGGGATTTTGGCAAATAAAATTAACAAAAGCAAGCTCAAAACTGTGCACGTTTAACACACCTTTTGGTAGATACTGTTTTTCACGATTACCCTTTGGAATAAGTAGTGCACCTGAAGTATTCCACAGAACAATGAAAACAATCATTCAAGGTTTAAAAGGGGTAGATGTTTATATAGACGATATAATCATATGGGGCAGTACAAAAGAGGAACACAATGAACGATTAAATGAAACGTGATATTTACGTTGAATTCGTGTTTTGGCAGCAAATGCACAGATATTTCTAACATCACAACTTGATTTCAATGTGATATATGTGTCAAATGCGAGTTCAGCAGCAAATACACAGGTTTCCAGCATAAAATTCGCTTTTCAACGTAAAACGTGTGTTGCACACGATTTTCGTTATATTGCACTAAAATGCATCGGAATATCGAATTAATATGCAACCAAATATCGAATTCAGTGTGATATTTATGTTGAATTCGTGTTTTGGCAGCAAATGCACAGATATTTCTAACGTCACAACATGATTTCAATGCGTTATTTGTGTTAAATGCAAGTGCAGCAGCAAATACACAGGTTTCTAGCATAATATTCACACTTCAATGTGAAACGTGCGATTCACACGATTTTTGTTATATTGTACAAATATGCATCAGAATATCTAATTCAGAGTGATATTTAAATTGAATTCATGTTTTGGCTGCATATGCACAGATATTTCTAACGTCACAACATGATTTCAATGCGTTATTTGTGTTAAATGCAAGTGCAGCAGCAAATACACAGGTTTCTAGCATAATATTCACACTTCAATGTGAAACGTGCAATTCACACGATTTTCGTTATATTGTACAATTATGCATCGGAATATCGAATTTAGTGTGATATTTACGTTGAATTTTTGTTTTGGCAGCAAATGCACAAATATTTCTAACATCACAACTTGATTTCGATGCGATATTTGTGTTAAATGCGAGTTCAGCAGCAAATACACAGGTTTCTAGCATAACATTCACATTTCAACGTAAAACGTGTGATTCACACGATTTTTGTTATATTGCACTGAAATGCATCGGAATATCGAATTCAGTGTGATATTTACGTTGAATTCGTGTTTTGGCAGCAAATGCACAGATATTTCTAACATCACAACATAATTTCAATGCGATATTTGTGTCAAATGCGAGTTCAGCAGCAAATACACAGGTTTCTAGCTTAACATTCGCTTTTTAACGTAAAACGTGTGTTTCACACGATTTTTGGTGCATTGCACAAATATGCAACTAAATATCGAATTAAGGGTGATATTTACGTTGAATTCGTGTTTTGGCAGCAAATGCACAAATATTTCTAACATCACAACATGATTTCAATGCGATATTTGTGTTAAATGCGAGTTCAGCAGGAAATACACAGGTTTCTAGCATAACATTCGCTTTACAACGTAAAACGTGTGTGTCACACGATTTTCGTTATATTGCACTGAAATGCATCGGAATATCGAATTCAGTGTGATATTTACGTTGAATTCGTGTTTTGGCAGCAAATGCACAGATATTTCTAACATCACAACTTGATTTCAATGCGATATTTGTGTCAAATGCGAGTTCAGCAGCAAATACACAGGTTTCCAGCATAACATTCGCTTTTCAACGTAAAACGTCTGTTTCACACGCTTTTCGTTATATTGCACTAAAATGCACCGGAATATTGAATTAAGTGTGATATTTACGTTGAATTCGTGTTTTGGCTGCAAATGCACAGATATTTCTAACAACACAACTTGATTTCAATGCGAAATTTGCGTCAAATGCAAGTTCAGCAGCAAATACACAGGTTTCCAGCATAATATTCGCTTTTCAACGTAAAACGTGTGTTGTGTAAGAGAATTGAATTAATAAATAAATAAATAAATAAATAAATAAATAAATAAATAAATAAATAAATAAATAAATAAATAAATAAATAAATAAATAAATAAATAAATAAATAAATAAATAAATAAATAAATAAATAAATAAATAAATAAATAAATAAATAAATAAATAAATAAATAAATAAATAAATAAATAAATAAATAAATAAATAAATAAATAAATAAATAAATAAATAAATAAATAAATAAATAAATAAATAAATAAATAAATAAATAAATAAATAAATAAATAAATAATAATTAAATAATAATAAACTAATAACAAATCACAACCAAATAAATAGAAATTATAAATAAATTAAGAACTAAATAAATCACAAACTAAGTTCATGACAGTTGCTAATTAATTCATTAATTAACGGTGAACAGCAACGACAACATGGCGCAGCCGGTGCAGTAGTGTGAATTTTAAAATAAAAAACGAAAAAAGTGCTTCAATATTAAAAATACAAAGTGAATTATAACTGTTAACATGCATATTACTTGTGGATACAAAAATATTTCATAAATAATATCGGATGACTTAGATAAAAAGTGATTCATGGTGAACACGTGTTGAGCACATGGTGTCGATTTTTTTTCCTTTGTTATAAAAATAAGTTAATTTAGGTTTGAGTATATAGTAATAATAATAATAATATAAATTAATTAAATTAAGTGATATTTAGGCATATTAATCAAAATTTAAACAATTATAAAATAATCAGTTATATACAGTGTATTCGTGATTTCGTTATTTTCGTATTAATTAATAAAAGGGGTTTACTTCATTAAAATGGTGTTTTAATTAAAATAAGTGATATTTAAGCTAATTAAGTGAAAAAAAAAAATAATAATTAAAATATTTAGAACAAAAACAGTTACATTACTTATTGTGTTACTCGTGACTTTGGTATTTTCGTATTAATTAGGAGTGTATACTTCATTAAAATAGAGTTATAGATAGATATTTAATCAATAAATAATATTAACTATACAATATTAACAACAAAAGGTGCAATAACAAAAATGAACGTGGCAGATCGATCGCTACCACCAATGGTACTCGAGGGAGACCTGGTGGCACAATGGAAAAAGTGGAAGCAATTGTTCGAGATATATCTAATCGCAAGTGAATTAGATAAAAAACCAGAGGCGCAGCAGTGTGCTGTACTACTTCACTTCATCGGCGAAAAGTGTGTTGAGATATACAATACATTCGAGCTCAAAAAGATGAAGAAGGTAAGATTGGACCACTAAAACAAAATTTTGAATCATACTTTGCACCTAAAAAGAACGAAACCTATAGTAGATATAAATTTTTTATTCGTAATATTGAAGCAAATGAAACAATTGACCAGTATGTTACCGAGCTGAAATGTTTAGCAGCTGACTGCAATTTCGAAAATTTAAAAGATTCTCTAATCAGGGATCGCATAGTACTCGGTATAAATGACAATAAAACGCGAGAAAAACTTTTGCAGGCTGTTGACTTAACCTTAGAGAAAGCATTAAATATATGCAGATCTATCGAAGTAACAAAACAGCAATGCACAGAAATAAATAGCACTAAAATAAATAAAGACGAAATTCTTGCGGTAAATAAGTTTAAAAAACCAAATGCTGAAAGAAATTTAAACCATCAATTTAAACACCAACATGCTAAATACAGGGCCCCAAATAATCAACAAAATCAATATACCCATAAACATACCGGTAATAACTATAATAATAATAAAAGCAATAATGAGTTTCAGTGCAGATTCATACAATTTTGTACTAGATGTGGTCAATCGATAATATTAATAAATGTCCAGCTTACAAAATTATTTGCAGTAAATGCAACAAGCTTAATCACTTTGCAAAAATGTGTAAATCAAAAGTAATTAATGAAGTCACAAAAGCAAACGATACTGATTATAATTCATACGATGGTGACGATGAAAACAATCAATTTATCGACACTGTCAAAGACGAAACTAATAACAAGGAATGGCTAGTAGATCTAGAAATTAATAAAGTAATAATTACATTTAAAATAGATACAGGGGCACAAGCCAACTGCATCTCTTTGAAAACATTTAAGAAGCTTAACTTAGATGTAAAGTATCTGAAAGGAAGCAAATCTAAATTACTTACATATACGGGTACACAAATAAACGTTGTAGGTGAATGTCACTTGCGATGTATATATAAAAACAATTTATATTTCATAAACTTTCAAGTTATAGACAGTGAAAATGTTCCTTCAATATTAGGGGTCGAGACGTGTGACCATTTAAATCTCCTAAAGAAATTATTTACAATCAATTCAACTAACCAAACTGAAAATGAGGTTCACAAAAAATTCAAACAATTATTCAAGAATAACGGTAATATTAAAATGAAACCATACAATATATCCTTACATGATAATGTTCAGCCAGTTGTTCATCCCCCACGCAAAGTACCATTCGCTTTAATAAATGAACTTAAAAAGGAATTGGCTCAATTAGAAAGAGAAGGGATAGTGGCCAAAGTAAATGAACCGACCCCGTGGGTTAACTCATTGGTAGTGGTACGGAAAAACAATGGCAAATTGAGAATCTGCATAGATCCAAAAGATTTAAATAATGCAATAAGACGAGAGCATTTTCAACTACCCACAGTTGAAGAAATGCTCTGCAAACTAAACGGAGCACAATATTTTAGTCTACTTGACGCCAGTCAGGGATTTTGGCAAATAAAATTAACAAAAGCAAGCTCAAAACTGTGCACGTTTAACACACCTTTTGGTAGATACTGTTTTTCACGATTACCCTTTGGAATAAGTAGTGCACCTGAAGTATTCCACAGAACAATGAAAACAATCATTCAAGGTTTAAAAGGGGTAGATGTTTATATAGACGATATAATCATATGGGGCAGTACAAAAGAGGAACACAATGAACGATTAAATGAAACGTGATATTTACGTTGAATTCGTGTTTTGGCAGCAAATGCACAGATATTTCTAACATCACAACTTGATTTCAATGTGATATATGTGTCAAATGCGAGTTCAGCAGCAAATACACAGGTTTCCAGCATAAAATTCGCTTTTCAACGTAAAACGTGTGTTGCACACGATTTTCGTTATATTGCACTAAAATGCATCGGAATATCGAATTAATATGCAACCAAATATCGAATTCAGTGTGATATTTATGTTGAATTCGTGTTTTGGCAGCAAATGCACAGATATTTCTAACGTCACAACATGATTTCAATGCGTTATTTGTGTTAAATGCAAGTGCAGCAGCAAATACACAGGTTTCTAGCATAATATTCACACTTCAATGTGAAACGTGCGATTCACACGATTTTTGTTATATTGTACAAATATGCATCAGAATATCTAATTCAGAGTGATATTTAAATTGAATTCATGTTTTGGCTGCATATGCACAGATATTTCTAACGTCACAACATGATTTCAATGCGTTATTTGTGTTAAATGCAAGTGCAGCAGCAAATACACAGGTTTCTAGCATAATATTCACACTTCAATGTGAAACGTGCAATTCACACGATTTTCGTTATATTGTACAATTATGCATCGGAATATCGAATTTAGTGTGATATTTACGTTGAATTTTTGTTTTGGCAGCAAATGCACAAATATTTCTAACATCACAACTTGATTTCGATGCGATATTTGTGTTAAATGCGAGTTCAGCAGCAAATACACAGGTTTCTAGCATAACATTCACATTTCAACGTAAAACGTGTGATTCACACGATTTTTGTTATATTGCACTGAAATGCATCGGAATATCGAATTCAGTGTGATATTTACGTTGAATTCGTGTTTTGGCAGCAAATGCACAGATATTTCTAACATCACAACATAATTTCAATGCGATATTTGTGTCAAATGCGAGTTCAGCAGCAAATACACAGGTTTCTAGCTTAACATTCGCTTTTTAACGTAAAACGTGTGTTTCACACGATTTTTGGTGCATTGCACAAATATGCAACTAAATATCGAATTAAGGGTGATATTTACGTTGAATTCGTGTTTTGGCAGCAAATGCACAAATATTTCTAACATCACAACATGATTTCAATGCGATATTTGTGTTAAATGCGAGTTCAGCAGGAAATACACAGGTTTCTAGCATAACATTCGCTTTACAACGTAAAACGTGTGTGTCACACGATTTTCGTTATATTGCACTGAAATGCATCGGAATATCGAATTCAGTGTGATATTTACGTTGAATTCGTGTTTTGGCAGCAAATGCACAGATATTTCTAACATCACAACTTGATTTCAATGCGATATTTGTGTCAAATGCGAGTTCAGCAGCAAATACACAGGTTTCCAGCATAACATTCGCTTTTCAACGTAAAACGTCTGTTTCACACGCTTTTCGTTATATTGCACTAAAATGCACCGGAATATTGAATTAAGTGTGATATTTACGTTGAATTCGTGTTTTGGCTGCAAATGCACAGATATTTCTAACAACACAACTTGATTTCAATGCGAAATTTGCGTCAAATGCAAGTTCAGCAGCAAATACACAGGTTTCCAGCATAATATTCGCTTTTCAACGTAAAACGTGTGTTGTGTAAGAGAATTGAATTAATAAATAAATAAATAAATAAATAAATAAATAAATAAATAAATAAATAAATAAATAAATAAATAAATAAATAAATAAATAAATAAATAAATAAATAAATAAATAAATAAATAAATAAATAAATAAATAAATAAATAAATAAATAAATAAATAAATAAATAAATAAATAAATAAATAAATAAATAAATAAATAAATAAATAAATAAATAAATAAATAAATAAATAAATAAATAAATAAATAAATAAATAAATAAATAAATAAATAAATAAATAAATAAATAAATAAATAAATAAATAAATAAATAAATAAATAAATAAATAAATAAATAAATAAATAAATAAATAAATAAATAAATAAATAAATAATAATTAAATAATAATAAACTAATAACAAATCACAACCAAATAAATAGAAATTATAAATAAATTAAGAACTAAATAAATCACAAACTAAGTTCATGACAGTTGCTAATTAATTCATTAATTAACGGTGAACAGCAACGACAACATGGCGCAGCCGGTGCAGTAGTGTGAATTTTAAAATAAAAAACGAAAAAAGTGCTTCAATATTAAAAATACAAAGTGAATTATAACTGTTAACATGCATATTACTTGTGGATACAAAAATATTTCATAAATAATATCGGATGACTTAGATAAAAAGTGATTCATGGTGAACACGTGTTGAGCACATGGTGTCGATTTTTTTTCCTTTGTTATAAAAATAAGTTAATTTAGGTTTGAGTATATAGTAATAATAATAATAATATAAATTAATTAAATTAAGTGATATTTAGGCATATTAATCAAAATTTAAACAATTATAAAATAATCAGTTATATACAGTGTATTCGTGATTTCGTTATTTTCGTATTAATTAATAAAAGGGGTTTACTTCATTAAAATGGTGTTTTAATTAAAATAAGTGATATTTAAGCTAATTAAGTGAAAAAAAAAAATAATAATTAAAATATTTAGAACAAAAACAGTTACATTACTTATTGTGTTACTCGTGACTTTGGTATTTTCGTATTAATTAGGAGTGTATACTTCATTAAAATAGAGTTATAGATAGATATTTAATCAATAAATAATATTAACTATACAATATTAACAACAAAAGGTGCAATAACAAAAATGAACGTGGCAGATCGATCGCTACCACCAATGGTACTCGAGGGAGACCTGGTGGCACAATGGAAAAAGTGGAAGCAATTGTTCGAGATATATCTAATCGCAAGTGAATTAGATAAAAAACCAGAGGCGCAGCAGTGTGCTGTACTACTTCACTTCATCGGCGAAAAGTGTGTTGAGATATACAATACATTCGAGCTCAAAAAGATGAAGAAGGTAAGATTGGACCACTAAAACAAAATTTTGAATCATACTTTGCACCTAAAAAGAACGAAACCTATAGTAGATATAAATTTTTTATTCGTAATATTGAAGCAAATGAAACAATTGACCAGTATGTTACCGAGCTGAAATGTTTAGCAGCTGACTGCAATTTCGAAAATTTAAAAGATTCTCTAATCAGGGATCGCATAGTACTCGGTATAAATGACAATAAAACGCGAGAAAAACTTTTGCAGGCTGTTGACTTAACCTTAGAGAAAGCATTAAATAAATAAATAAATAAATAAATAAATAAATAAATAAATAAATAAATAAATAAATAAATAATAATTAAATAATAATAAACTAATAACAAATCACAACCAAATAAATAGAAATTATAAATAAATTAAGAACTAAATAAATCACAAACTAAGTTCATGACAGTTGCTAATTAATTCATTAATTAACAGTGAACAGCAACGACAACACACGATTTTCGTTATATTGCACTAAAATGCATCGGAATATCGAATTAATATGCAACCAAATATCGAATTCAGTGTGATATTTACATTGAATTCGTGTTTTGGCAGCAAATGCACAGATATTTCTAACATCACAACATGATTTCAATGCGATATTTGTTTCAAATGCGAGTTCAGCAGCAAATACACAGGTTTCTAGCATAACATTCGCTTTTCAATGTAAAACGTGTGTTTCACACGATTTTTGGTGCATTGCACAAATATGCAACTAAATATCGAATTAAGGGTGATATTTACGTTGAATTCGTGTTTTGGCAGCAAATGCACAGATATTTCTAACATCACAACTTGATTTCAATGTAATATTTGTGTCAAATGCGAGTTCAGCAGCAAATACACAGGTTTCTAGCATTACATTCACATTTCAACGTAAAACGTGTGTTTCACACGATTTTCGTTATATTGCACTAAAATGCATCGGAATATCGAATTAAGTGTGATATTTACGTTGAATTCGTGTTTTGGCAGCAAATGCACAGATATTTCTAACATCACAACATGATTTGAATGCGATATTTGTGTTAAATGCGAGTTCAGCAGCAAATACACACGTTTGTAGCATAATATTCACACTTCAATGTGAAACGTGCGATTCACACGATTTTCGTTATATTGTACAAATATGCATCGGAATATCGAATTCAGTGTGATATTTACGTTGAATTCGTGTTTTGGCAGCAAATGCACAGATATTTCTAACATCACAACATGATTTCAATGACATATTTGTGTTAAATGCGAGTTCAGTAGCAAATACACATGTTTCTAGCATAACATTCACTTTTCAACGTAAAACGTGTGTTTCACACGATTTTTGTTATATTGCACTAAAATGCATCGGAATATCGAATTAAGTGTGAAATTTACGTTGAATTCGTGTTTTGGCAGCAAATGCACAGATATTTCAAACATCACAACATGATTTCAATGCGATATTTGTGTTAAATGCGAGTTCAGCAGCAAATACACAGGTTTCTGGCATAATATTCACACTTCAATGTGAAACGTGCGATTCACACGATTTTCGTTATATTGTACAAATAAGCATCGGAATATCAAATGCAGTGTGATATTTAAGTTGAATTCATGTTTTGGCAGCAAATGCACAGATATTTCTAACATCACAACATGATTTCAATGCGATATTTGTGTTAAATGCGAGTTCAGCAGCAAATACACAGGTTTCTGGCATAATATTCACACTTCAATGTGAAACGTGCGATTCACACGATTTTTGTTATATTGTACAAATATGCATCAGAATATCTAATTCAGAGTGATATTTAAATTGAATTCATGTTTTGGCAGCATATGCACAGATATTTCTAACGTCACAACATGATTTCAATGCGTTATTTGTGTTAAATGCAAGTGCAGCAGCAAATACACAAGTTTCTAGCATAATATTCACACTTCAATGTGAAATGTGCGATTCACACGATTTTCGTTATATTGTACAATTATGCATCGGAATATCGAATTAAGTGTGATATTTACGTTGAATTTTTGTTTTGGCAGCAAATGCACAAATATTTCTAACATCACAACTTGATTTCGATGCGATATTTGTGTTAAATGCGAGTTCAGCAGCAAATACACAGGTTTCTAGCATAACATTCGCTTTTCAACGTAAAACGTGTGTTTCACACGATTTTCGTTATATTGCACTAAAATGCATCGGAATATCGAATTAAGTGTGATATTTACGTTGAATTCGTGTTTTGGCTGCAAATGCACAGATATTTCGAACATCACAACATGATTTCAATGCGCTATTTGTGTTAAATGCGAGTTCAGCAGCAAATACACAAGTTTCTAGCATAACATTCACTTTTCAACGTAAAACGTGTGTTTCACACGATTTGCGGTGCATTGCACAAATATGCAACTAAATATCAAAATAAGGGTGATATTTACGTTGAATTCGTGTTTTGGCAGCGAATGCACAAATATTTCTAACATCACAACATGATTTCAATGCGCTATTTGTGTTAAATGCGAGTTCAGCAGCAAATACACAGGTTTCTAGCATAACATTCACTTTTCAACGTAAAACGTGTGTTTCACACGATTTTTGTTATATTGCACTAAAATGCATCGGATTATCGAATTAAGGGTGATATTTATTTTTATTTTCATTTACAACTCCTTAGCGACGGACGGGCTGTCATTTACTGCGTGTTTGATCAAGTTTTTTCAAGGGTATTTCTATTCCTTTTTGGTGGAAACTTGATTTTTCAAGGAGTATTGGTTATTAGCTACCATGATAAGTATTATCTCCTTTTAAAACGTCGATATTGTATATTTATTTATAAGTATTTTTAATTTATTTACATATGCTTTTGTTTGTTTGATAGTTGCTATTAGCAACATTATTAATTAATATGTATGTCAGTTAAATAATATTTATTACAGTTTTTCCGTTACAATATAGCCTGGTAAGCTTTTGTAACATAATTTCTTCCTACCATTCGCCCTTTATCTATTTGTAATGAATGTTAGACAGATAAATAGAGCACGTGACAGACATTGTGAGAGAAGATTTGCTACGTGGAATGTGAGAGGAATACTTGGAAAGGAAAATGAGGTATTGAATGTTATGAAAGATTATGGAATAGATGTTTTAACATTATGTGAAACAAAAAAGAAAGGATGCAGTGAAAATGAAATAAATGGTGTATTTTGTTTATGGTCAGGTGTCAGTGAAAACATTCATGCAAAGCATGGTGTTGGTGTACTTATTAGCGAAAGAGTGAAACCGTGTATTCGTGAGTATAAATGTGTTTCTTCTCGTGTTTTATATGTAAGAATGAAAATTGGGTTCCATAGAATATTTCTCGTATGCGTTTATGGTCCGACTGAATGTGAAAATGATTATGATAAGGAATGTTTTTGGAATGAAATAAATAATGTGCTTGATACTTGTGAGCCTGGTGAGAGGATAATTGTTTCAGGTGATTTAAATGGATGGGTTGGTGTAAAGAGAAATGAAAGTGAAAATGTTGTGGGAAGTTTTGGTGATGCAAGGGTAAATGAAAATGGAAAAATGATTGTTGCCTGTTGTATAGAATATGGTCTCTTTATATCGAATACTTTCTTCAAACATAAGTCTTCACATATCTATACATGGGAGAATATTCATGAGAATAGACGTAGTGTGATTGATTTGATAATGTATGATGAGAGATTAAGAAGCCTTGTTGTAGATACACGAGTAAAACGTGGTGCTGAATTGGGAACGAATGATCATTATTTGGTTGTATCCCGTGTTAAATTGGCTCAGGGCTGGAAAATTCGGGTAAAGAAATCTGAAAGAATGACACGTGTTCGATCATACAGATTGCAGAATGAAGAGGTCAGACTGCAATATATTAATAAATTGAATAACGTTTTACCCATTTGCTCAGAGAATTTTGAAGATCTAGCTAGTGAGTGGAATACTTTCAGGGACTGTGTAGTAACGTGTGCAACTGAAACATGTGGTGTATCGAAAGTAGGTGTACGAATGAAAGATGAGTGGTGGAATGATAATGTGAAGGAGGCTATACGCTTAAAGAAAGAAGCATATCTGTGCTTTTTGAGTGTTAAGGATTCATATGGCGATTTTCGAGATGCATGTTTGCTTAAATATAAAAGTATGCGAGCGAATGCAAAGCGTGTTGTGCGTGAAAGTAAAATGCAACGTGAGAAAGAGAAGAATGAAACATTGACGAATGACTTTGAAAAAGATGTTTTGGACATGCGTGAAAAAGCTGAAGGGTGGTAACATGTCTTGTGTAAAAGCAGTTAAAGATCATGATGGTAATTTATTGTGGAAAGAATCCGAGATTAGGGAACGATGGAGCAGTTATTTTAGCAAATTATATGAACATAATTGTGTTATAAATGATAATATGAATGATTTTGATTGTGGTGAAAATGAATGTTGGGATATAAATGAAGACGATGTAAGTAATGCTTTGGCTAGAATGAAAACTGGAAAAGCTGCAGGAATAGATGATATTACAGTAGAGATGTTAAAGTATGGTGGCGAAAAAGTGTTTGCTTGGCTAGTTTATTTATGTAACTTCTGCTTGCGGCAAAATGTTGTTCCAGAAGATTGGAAGCGTGCTGTAATTGTTCCACTGTATAAAGGAAAAGGAAATATGAGTGAATGTACAAATTATCGTGCGATTAGTCTCTTGAGTGTTGTGTGTAAGTTGTATAGTAGTGTTCTAATTAATAAAGTAAGGGAGATTACATGTAGTAAACTGAATGGTATGCAAGGTGGGTTTTTGCCTGAAAGAGGATGTGTGGATCAATTGTTTTCGCTTCGAATGATTGTGGAAAAGAGTTTGGACCGAAACAAGAAATTGTTTTGTGCTTTCATTGATTTAAAGAAGGCATATGACAGTGTTGTGCGTGAAAAATTATGGCCTATTTTGAAGGAGTATGGCGTTAGTGGTACGTTATTGAGAGCACTAATGGCTTTATATGTAAATAATCAAGCAGCAGTTCGTGTGGATGGTAGTTTGAGTAGATGGTTCAATATTGACGTGGGTGTGAAACAGGGTTGTGTGATGTCTCCTTGGCTTTTTAATTTGTATATGGATGTTTTATTGCGACGAGCGTTAGAGTGTACAAATGATGGTGTGAAAATAAGTGATTTCGTTGTGCCTGCATTAGCATATGCTGATGATGTGGTTATTATGGGTGAATCTGAGGAACAATTGACGAGAATGATTTAGAGTGTCAGAAATCAGGGAAAATGTTTGAATTTGATCATGAATGCTTCAAAATGTAAGATTTTAGTTTTTGAGAAGGATGAAGTTACGGAATGCAAGATTAGCATAGATGGTGAGCAAATGGAACAAGTTAATGAATTTATGTATCTGGGATGCATGTTTTCGAAAGATGGACGGATGAATGCTGAAATTGAAAGAAGAGTGGTTGCAGGTAGAAAAGTTTTGGGCGCTTTGGGAATGTTTGCTAGAAATGTGAATGTATCAAGAGAAGCTAGGTTATGTGTGTATAATGGTGTACTTGTGCCATCGTTGATGTATGGATGTGAATGTTGGGTATGGGATAACCGGAATAAAAAAAGGGTAACTGCGGTTGAAATGAGATTTTTGAGAGGAGTGTGCGGAGTGACTAGAAGAGACCGTATTAGGAATAAAGTAGTGTATGATGAATGTGAAATTAGTAAAAATGTTGTGAAAAGAGTGGCTTCAAGTCAGCTGCGTTGGTTTGGACATGTGGAAAGAATGTCAAATGATAGATTGACTAAGAAGATTTATTTGGGTGAAATTGAAGGAACACGATTGCGAGGAAGACCGAGGAGTAAATGGATGAATATGATAGAAAATGTTTTGAGTGAACGTAAAATTATAAGTAGAAATAATAGGAGAGCATGTATGACAAGGTGTATGGATATTAACGAGGCGAGACAGTTATGTATGGATAGGAGTATTTGGCGAGCTATTGTTAGAAAATAAGGAATGAAAGGCAGTTTTCTATATATATATTTTTTTTTATATTTAATTTTTTTTTTTTTTAGTGATTGTAGGGAATAAAGGGCCTGCTACCCCAGTAATGGGAAAGGCGTGATGTTATGTATGTATGTATGTATGTATGTATTTAGATTGAATTCGTGTTTTGACAGCAAACGCAGAGATATTTCTAACATCACAACTTGATTTCAATGTGATATTTGTGTCAAATGTGAGTTCAGCAACAAATACACAGGTTTCAAGCATAACATTCGCTTTTCAACGTAAAAAGTGTGTTTCGCACAATTTTTGTTATATTGCACTAAAATGCATCGGATTATCGAATTAAGTGTGATATTTACGTTGAATACGTGTTTTGGCAGCAAATGCACAGATATTTCTAACATCACAACATGATTTCAATGCGATATTTGTGTTAAATGCGAGTTCAGCAGCAAATACACAGGTTTGTAGCATAATATTCACACTTCAATGTGAAACGTGCGATTCACACGATTTTCGTTATATTGTACAAATATGCATCGGAATATCGAATTAAGTGTGATAATTACGTTGAATACGTGTTTTGGCAGCAAATGCACAGATATTTCTAACATCACAACATGATTTCAATGCGATATTTGTGTTAAATGCGAGTTCAGCAGCAAATACACAGGTTTCTAGTATAACATTCACATTTCAACGTAAAACGTGTGTTTCACACGATTTTCGTTATATTGCACTGAAATGCATCGGAATATCGAATTCAGTGTGATATTTACGTTGAATTCGTGTTTTGGCAGCAAATGCACAGATATTTCTAACATCACAACATGATTTCAATGCGATATTTGTTTCAAATGCGAGTTCAGCAGCAAATACACAGGTTTCTAGCATAACATTCGCTTTTCAACGTAAAACGTGTGTTTCACACGATTTTCGGTGCATTGCACAAATATGCAACTAAATATCGAATTAAGGGTGATATTTACGTTGAATTCGTGTTTTGGCAGCAAATGCACAGATACTTCTAACATCACAACTTGATTTCAATGTAATATTTGTGTCAAATGCGAGTTCAGCAGCAAAAACACAGGTTTCTAGCATTACATTCACATTTCAACGTAAAACGTGTGTTTCACACGATTTTCGTTATATTGCACTAAAATGCATCGGAATATCGAATTAAGTGTGATATTTACGTTGAATTCGTGTTTTGGCAGCAAATGCACAGATATTTCTAACATCACAACATGATTTCAATGCGATATTTGTGTTAAATGCGAGTTCAGCAGCAAATACACAGGTTTGTAGCATAATATTCACACTTCAATGTGAAACGTGCGATTCACACGATTTTCGTTATATTGTACAAATATGCATCGGAATATCGAATTAAGTGTGATAATTACGTTGAATTCGTGTTTTGGCTGCAAATGCACAGATATTTCTTACATCACAACATGATTTCAATGCGATATTTGTGTCAAATGCGAGTTCAGCAGCAAATACACAGGTTTCCAGCATAATATTCGCTTTTCAACGTAAAACGTCTGTTTCACACGATTTTCGTTATATTGCACTAAAATGCACCGGAATATCGAATTAAGTGTGATATTTACGTTGAATTCGTGTTTTGGCTGCAAATGCACAGATATTTCTTACATCACATCATGATTTCAATGCGATATTTGTGTTAAATGCGAGTTCAGCAGCAAATACACAGGTTTGTAGCATAATATTCACACTTCAATGTGAAACGTGCGATTCACACGATTTTCGTTATATTGTACAAATATGCATCGGAATATCGAATTAAGTGTGATAATTACGTTGAATTCGTGTTTTGGCTGCAAATGCACAGATATTTCTTACATCACAACATGATTTCAATGCGAAATTTGTGTCAAATGCGAGTTCAGCAGCAAATACACAGGTTTCTAGCATAACATTTGCTTTTCAACGTAAAACGTGTGTTTCACACGATTTTCGGTGCATTGCACAAATATGCAACTAAATATCGAATTAAGGGTAATATTTACGTTGAATTCGTGTTTTGGCAGCAAATGCACAGATATTTCTAACATCACAACTTGATTTCAATGTAATATTTGTGTCAAATGCCAGTTCAGCAGCAAAAACACAGGTTTCTAGCATTACATTCACATTTCAACGTAAAACGTGTGTTTCACACGATTTTCGTTATATTGCACTAAAATGCATCGGAATATCGAATTAAGTGTGATATTTACGTTGAATTCGTGTTTTGGCAGCAAATGCACAGATATTTCTAACATCACAACATGATTTCAATGCGATATTTGTGTTAAATGCGAGTTCAGCAGCAAATACACGGGTTTGTAGCATAATATTCACACTTTAATGTGAAACGTGCGATTCACACGATTTTCGTTATATTGTACAAATATGCATCGGAATATCGAATTAAGTGTGATAATTACGTTGAATTCGTGTTTTGGCTGCAAATGCACACATATTTCTTACATCACATCATGATTTCAATGCGATATTTGTGTCAAATGCGAGTTCAGCAGCAAATACACAGGTTTCCAGCATAATATTCGCTTTTCAACGTAAAACGTCTGTTTCACACGATTTTCGTTATATTGCACTAAAATGCACCGGAATATCGAATTAAGTGTGATATTTACGTTGAATTCGTGTTTTGGCTGCAAATGCACAGATATTTCTTACATCACATCATGATTTCAATGCGACATTTGTGTTAAATGCGAGTTCAGCAGCAAATACACAGGTTTGTAGCATAATATTCACACTTCAATGTGAAACGTGCGATTCACACGATTTTCGTTATATTATACAAATATGCATCGGAATATCGAATTAAGTGTGATAATTACGTTGAATTCGTGTTTTGGCTGCAAATGCACAGATATTTCTTACATCACAACATGATTTCAATGCGAAATTTGTGTCAAATGCGAGTTCAGCAGCAAATACACAGGTTTCCAGCATAACATTCGCTTTTCAACGTAAAACGTCTGTTTCACACGATTTTCGTTATATTGCAATAAAATGCATCGGAATATCGAATTAAGTGAGATATTTACGTTGAATTCGTGTTTTGGTAGCAAATGCACAGATATTTCTAACATCACAACATGATTTCAATGCGATATTTGTGTCAAATGCGAGTTCAGCAGCAAATACACAGGTTTCTAGCATAATATTCACACTTCAATGTGAAACGTGCGATTCACACGATTTTCGTTATATTGCACAAATATTCATCGGAATATCAATTTCAGTGTGATATTTACGTTGAATTCGTGTTTTGGCTGCAAATGCACAGATATTTCTTACATCACAACATGATTTCAATGTGATATTTGTGTCAAATGCGAGTTTAGCAGCAAATACACAGGTTTCTAGCATAACATTCACATTTCAACTTAAAAAGTGTGTTTCACACGATTCTCGTTATATTGCACTAAAATGCATCGGAATATCGAACTAAGTGAGATATTTACGTTGAATTCCTGTTTTGGCAGCAAATGCACAGATATTTCTAACATCACAACATTATTTCATTGCGATATTTGTGTTAATTGCGAGTTCAGCAGCAAATACACAGGTATCTAGCATAATATTCACACTTCAATGTGAAACGTGCGATTCACACGATTTTCGTTATATTGCACAAATATTCATCGGAATATCAAATTCAGTGTGATATTTACGTTGAATTCGTGTTTTGGCTGCAAATGCACAGATATTTCTTACATCACAACATGATTTCAATGTGATATTTGTGTCAAATGCGAGTTTAGCAGCAAATACACAGGTTTCTAGCATAACATTCACATTTCAACGTAAAAAGTGTGTTTCACACGATTTTCGTTATATTGCACTAAAATGCATCGAAATATCGAATTAAGTGAGATATTTACGTTGAATTCGTGTTTTGGTAGCAAATGCACAGATATTTCTAATATCACAACATGATTTCAATGCGATATTTGTGTCAAATGCGAGTTCAGCAGCAAATACACAGGTTTCTAGCATAACATTCACATTTCAACGTAAAAAGTGTGTTTCACACGATTTTCGTTATATTGCACTAAAATGCATCGGAATATCGAATTAAGTGAGATATTTACGTTGAATTCGTGTTTTGGCAGCAAATGCACAGATATTTCTTACATCACATCATGATTTCAATGCGATATTTGTGTTAAATGCGAGTTCAGCAGCAAATACACAGGTTTGTAGCATAATATTCACACTTCAATGTGAAACGTGCGATTCACACGATTTTCGTTATATTGTACAAATATGCATCGGAATATCGAATTAAGTGTGATAATTACGTTGAATTCGTGTTTTGGCTGCAAATGCACAGATATTTCTTACATCACAACATGATTTCAATGCGAAATTTGTGTCAAATGCGAGTTCAGCAGCAAATACACAGGTTTCTAGCATAACATTTGCTTTTCAACGTAAAACGTGTGTTTCACACGATTTTCGGTGCATTGCACAAATATGCAACTAAATATCGAATTAAGGGTGATATTTACGTTGAATTCGTGTTTTGGCAGCAAATGCACAGATATTTCTAACATCACAACTTGATATTAATGTAATATTTGTGTCAAATGCGAGTTCAGCAGCAAAAACACAGGTTTCTAGCATTACATTCACATTTCAACGTAAAACGTGTGTTTCACACGATTTTCGTTATATTGCACTAAAATGCATCGGAATATCGAATTAAGTGTGATATTTACGTTGAATTCGTGTTTTGGCAGCAAATGCACAGATATTTCTAACATCACAACATGATTTCAATGCGATATTTGTGTTAAATGCGAGTTCAGCAGCAAATACACAGGTTTGTAGCATAATATTCACACTTCGATGTGAAACGTGCGATTCGCACGATTTTCGTTATATTGTACAAATATGCATCGGAATATCGAATTAAGTGTGATAATTACGTTGAATTCGTGTTTTGGCTGCAAATGCACAGATATTTCTTACATCACAACATGATTTCAATGCGAAATTTGTGTCAAATGCGAGTTCAGCAGCAAATACACAGGTTTCCAGCATAACATTCGCTTTTCAACGTAAAACGTCTGTTTCACACGATTTTCGTTATATTGCACTAAAATGCATCGGAATATCGAATTAAGTGAGATATTTACGTTGAATTCGTGTTTTGGTAGCAAATGCACAGATATTTCTAACATCACAACATGATTTCAATGCGATATTTGTGGCAAATGCGAGTTCAGCAGCAAATACACAGGTTTCTAGCATAATATTCACACTTCAATGTGAAACGTGCGATTCACACGATTTTCGTTATATTGCACAAATATTCATCGGAATATCAATTTCAGTGTGATATTTACGTTGAATTCGTGTTTTGGCTGCAAATGCACAGATATTTCTTACATCACATCATGATTTCAATGCGATATTTGTGTTAAATGCGAGTTCAGCAGCAAATACACAGGTTTGTAGCATAATATTCACACTTCAATGTGAAACGTGCGATTCACACGATTTTCGTTATATTGTACAAATATGCATCGGAATATCGAATTAAGTGTGATAATTACGTTGAATTCGTGTTTTGGCTGCAAATGCACAGATATTTCTTACATCACAACATGATTTCAATGCGAAATTTGTGTCAAATGCGAGTTCAGCAGCAAATACACAGGTTTCTAGCATAACATTTGCTTTTCAACGTAAAACGTGTGTTTCACACGATTTTCGGTGCATTGCACAAATATGCAACTAAATATCGAATTAAGGGTGATATTTACGTTGAATTCGTGTTTTGGCAGCAAATGCACAGATATTTCTAACATCACAACTTGATATTAATGTAATATTTGTGTCAAATGCGAGTTCAGCAGCAAAAACACAGGTTTCTAGCATTACATTCACATTTCAACGTAAAACGTGTGTTTCACACGATTTTCGTTATATTGCACTAAAATGCATCGGAATATCGAATTAAGTGTGATATTTACGTTGAATTCGTGTTTTGGCAGCAAATGCACAGATATTTCTAACATCACAACATGATTTCAATGCGATATTTGTGTTAAATGCGAGTTCAGCAGCAAATACACAGGTTTGTAGCATAATATTCACACTTCGATGTGAAACGTGCGATTCGCACGATTTTCGTTATATTGTACAAATATGCATCGGAATATCGAATTAAGTGTGATAATTACGTTGAATTCGTGTTTTGGCTGCAAATGCACAGATATTTCTTACATCACAACATGATTTCAATGCGAAATTTGTGTCAAATGCGAGTTCAGCAGCAAATACACAGGTTTCCAGCATAACATTCGCTTTTCAACGTAAAACGTCTGTTTCACACGATTTTCGTTATATTGCACTAAAATGCATCGGAATATCGAATTAAGTGAGATATTTACGTTGAATTCGTGTTTTGGTAGCAAATGCACAGATATTTCTAACATCACAACATGATTTCAATGCGATATTTGTGGCAAATGCGAGTTCAGCAGCAAATACACAGGTTTCTAGCATAATATTCACACTTCAATGTGAAACGTGCGATTCACACGATTTTCGTTATATTGCACAAATATTCATCGGAATATCAATTTCAGTGTGATATTTACGTTGAATTCGTGTTTTGGCTGCAAATGCACAGATATTTCTTACATCACAACATGATTTCAATGTGATATTTGTGTCAAATGCGAGTTTAGCAGCAAATACACAGGTTTCTAGCATAACATTCACATTTCAACGTAAAAAGTGTGTTTCACACGATTCTCGTTATATTGCACTAAAATGCATCGGAATATCGAATTAAGTGAGATATTTACGTTGAATTCCTGTTTTGGCAGCAAATGCACAGATATTTCTAACATCACAACATTATTTCATTGCGATATTTGTGTTAATTGCGAGTTCAGCAGCAAATACACAGGTTTCTAGCATAATATTCACAGTTCAATGTGAAACGTGCGATTCACACGATTTTCGTTATATTGTACAAATATTCATCGGAATATCGAATTCAGTGTGATATTTACGTTGAATTCGTGTTTTGGCTGCAAATGCTCAGATATTTCTTACATCACAACATGATTTCAATGCGATATTTGTGTTAAATGCGAGTTCAGCAGCAAATACACAGGTTTCTAGCATAATATTCACACTTCAATGTGAAACGTGCGATTCACACGATTTTCGTTATATTGTACAAATATGCATCGGAATACCGAATTAAGTGTGATATTTACGTTGAATTTTTGTTTTGGCAGCAAATGCACAAATATTTCTAACATCACAACATGATTTCAATGCGCTGTTTGTGTTAAATGCGAGTTCAGCAGCAAATACTCGGATTTCTAGCATAACATTCACTTTTCAACGTAAAACGCGTGTTTCACACGATTTTCGTTATATTGCACTAAAATGCATCGGATTATCGAATTAAGGGTGATATTCTGATTGAATTCGTGTTTTGGCAGCAAACGCAGAGATATTTCTAACATCACAACTTGATTTCAATGTGATATTTGTGTCAAATGTGAGTTCAGCAGCAAATACACAGGTTTCAAGCATAACATTCGCTTTTCAACGTAAAACGTGTGTTTCGCACAATTTTTGTCATATTGCACTAAAATGCATCGGATTATCGAATTCAGTATGATATTTAAGTTGAATTCATGTTTTGGCAGCAAATGCACAGATATTTTTAACTTCACAACATGATTTCAATGCGATATTTGTGTTAAATGCGAGTGCAGCAGCAAATACACAGGTTTCTAGCATTACATTCTCATTTCAACGTAAAACGTGTGTTTCGCACGATTTTCGTTATATTGCACTAAAATGCATCGGAATATCGAATTAAGTGTGATATTTACGTTGAATTCGTGTTTTGGCAGCAAATGCACAGATATTTCTAACGTCACAAGATGATTTCAATGCGATATTTGTGTTAAATGCGAGTGCAGCAGCAAATACACAGGTTTCTAGCATTACATTCTCATTTCAACGCAAAACGTGTGTTTCACACGATTTTCGTTATATTGCACTAAAATGCACCGGAATATCGAATTAAGTGCGATATTTACGTTGAATTCGTGTTTTGGCTGCAAATGCACAGATATTTCTAACAACACAACTTGATTTCAATGCGAAATTTGTGTCAAATGCGAGTTCAGCAGCAAATACACAGGTTTCCAGCATTATATTCGCTTTTCAACGTAAAACGTGTGTTGCACACGATTTTCGTTATATTGCACTAAAATGCATCGGAATATCGAATTAATATGCAACCAAATATCGAATTCAGTGTGATATTTATGTTGAATTCGTGTTTAGGCAGCAAATGCACAGATATTTCTAACGTCACAACATGATTTCAATGCGTTATTTGTGTTAAATGCGAGTTCAGCAGCAAATACACAGGTTTCTAGCATGACATTCACATTTCAACGTAAAACGTGTGATTCACACGATTTTTGTTATCACAAGGTCTGTTTCACACGCTTTTCGTTATATTGCACTAAAATGCATCGGATTATCGAATTAAGGGTGATATTTAGATTTAATTCGTGTTTTGGCAGCAAACGCAGAGATATTTGTAACATCACAACTTGATTTCAATGTGATATTTGTGTCAAATGTGAGTTCAGCAGCAAATACACAGGTTTCCAGCATAACATTTGTTTTTCAACGTAAAACGTGTGTTTCGCACAATTTTTGTTATATTGCACTAAAATGCATCGCATCATCAAATTAAGTGTGATATTTACGTTGAATACGTGTTTTGGCAGCAAATGCACAGATATTTCTAACATCACAACATGATTTCAATGCGATATTTGTGTTAAATGCGAGTTCAGCAGCAAATACACAGGTTTCTAGCATAACATTCACATTTCAACGTAAAACGTGTGTTTCACACGATTTTCGTTTTATTGCACTGAAATGCATCGGAATATCGAATTCAGTGTGATATTTACGTTGAATTCGTGTTTTGGCAGCAAATGCACAGATATTTCTAACATCACAACATGAATTCAATGCGATATTTGTGTTAAATGCGAGTTCAGCAGCAAATACACAGGTTTCTAGCATAACATTCGCTTTTCAACGTAAAACGTGTGTTTCACACGATTTTCGTTATATTGCACTAAAATGCATCGGAATATCGAATTAAGTGTGATATTTACGTTGAATTCGTGTTTTGGCTGCAAATGCACAGATATTTCGAACATCACAACATGATTTCAATGCGCTATTTGTGTTAAATGCGAGTTCAGCAGCAAATACACAAGTTTCTAGCATAACATTCACTTTTCAACGTAAAACGTGTGTTTCACACGATTTGCGGTGCATTGCACAAATATGCAACTAAATATCAAAATAAGGGTGATATTTACGTTGAATTCGTGTTTTGGCAGCGAATGCACAAATATTTCTAACATCACAACATGATTTCAATGCGCTATTTGTGTTAAATGCGAGTTCAGCAGCAAATACACAGGTTTCTAGCATAACATTCACTTTTCAACGTAAAACGTGTGTTTCACACGATTTTTGTTATATTGCACTAAAATGCATCGGATTATCGAATTAAGGGTGATATTTATTTTTATTTTCATTTACAACTCCTTAGCGACGGACGGGCTGTCATTTACTGCGTGTTTGATCAAGTTTTTTCAAGGGTATTTCTATTCCTTTTTGGTGGAAACTTGATTTTTCAAGGAGTATTGGTTATTAGCTACCATGATAAGTATTATCTCCTTTTAAAACGTCGATATTGTATATTTATTTATAAGTATTTTTAATTTATTTACATATGCTTTTGTTTGTTTGATAGTTGCTATTAGCAACATTATTAATTAATATGTATGTCAGTTAAATAATATTTATTACAGTTTTTCCGTTACAATATAGCCTGGTAAGCTTTTGTAACATAATTTCTTCCTACCATTCGCCCTTTATCTATTTGTAATGAATGTTAGACAGATAAATAGAGCACGTGACAGACATTGTGAGAGAAGATTTGCTACGTGGAATGTGAGAGGAATACTTGGAAAGGAAAATGAGGTATTGAATGTTATGAAAGATTATGGAATAGATGTTTTAACATTATGTGAAACAAAAAAGAAAGGATGCAGTGAAAATGAAATAAATGGTGTATTTTGTTTATGGTCAGGTGTCAGTGAAAACATTCATGCAAAGCATGGTGTTGGTGTACTTATTAGCGAAAGAGTGAAACCGTGTATTCGTGAGTATAAATGTGTTTCTTCTCGTGTTTTATATGTAAGAATGAAAATTGGGTTCCATAGAATATTTCTCGTATGCGTTTATGGTCCGACTGAATGTGAAAATGATTATGATAAGGAATGTTTTTGGAATGAAATAAATAATGTGCTTGATACTTGTGAGCCTGGTGAGAGGATAATTGTTTCAGGTGATTTAAATGGATGGGTTGGTGTAAAGAGAAATGAAAGTGAAAATGTTGTGGGAAGTTTTGGTGATGCAAGGGTAAATGAAAATGGAAAAATGATTGTTGCCTGTTGTATAGAATATGGTCTCTTTATATCGAATACTTTCTTCAAACATAAGTCTTCACATATCTATACATGGGAGAATATTCATGAGAATAGACGTAGTGTGATTGATTTGATAATGTATGATGAGAGATTAAGAAGCCTTGTTGTAGATACACGAGTAAAACGTGGTGCTGAATTGGGAACGAATGATCATTATTTGGTTGTATCCCGTGTTAAATTGGCTCAGGGCTGGAAAATTCGGGTAAAGAAATCTGAAAGAATGACACGTGTTCGATCATACAGATTGCAGAATGAAGAGGTCAGACTGCAATATATTAATAAATTGAATAACGTTTTACCCATTTGCTCAGAGAATTTTGAAGATCTAGCTAGTGAGTGGAATACTTTCAGGGACTGTGTAGTAACGTGTGCAACTGAAACATGTGGTGTATCGAAAGTAGGTGTACGAATGAAAGATGAGTGGTGGAATGATAATGTGAAGGAGGCTATACGCTTAAAGAAAGAAGCATATCTGTGCTTTTTGAGTGTTAAGGATTCATATGGCGATTTTCGAGATGCATGTTTGCTTAAATATAAAAGTATGCGAGCGAATGCAAAGCGTGTTGTGCGTGAAAGTAAAATGCAACGTGAGAAAGAGAAGAATGAAACATTGACGAATGACTTTGAAAAAGATGTTTTGGACATGCGTGAAAAAGCTGAAGGGTGGTAACATGTCTTGTGTAAAAGCAGTTAAAGATCATGATGGTAATTTATTGTGGAAAGAATCCGAGATTAGGGAACGATGGAGCAGTTATTTTAGCAAATTATATGAACATAATTGTGTTATAAATGATAATATGAATGATTTTGATTGTGGTGAAAATGAATGTTGGGATATAAATGAAGACGATGTAAGTAATGCTTTGGCTAGAATGAAAACTGGAAAAGCTGCAGGAATAGATGATATTACAGTAGAGATGTTAAAGTATGGTGGCGAAAAAGTGTTTGCTTGGCTAGTTTATTTATGTAACTTCTGCTTGCGGCAAAATGTTGTTCCAGAAGATTGGAAGCGTGCTGTAATTGTTCCACTGTATAAAGGAAAAGGAAATATGAGTGAATGTACAAATTATCGTGCGATTAGTCTCTTGAGTGTTGTGTGTAAGTTGTATAGTAGTGTTCTAATTAATAAAGTAAGGGAGATTACATGTAGTAAACTGAATGGTATGCAAGGTGGGTTTTTGCCTGAAAGAGGATGTGTGGATCAATTGTTTTCGCTTCGAATGATTGTGGAAAAGAGTTTGGACCGAAACAAGAAATTGTTTTGTGCTTTCATTGATTTAAAGAAGGCATATGACAGTGTTGTGCGTGAAAAATTATGGCCTATTTTGAAGGAGTATGGCGTTAGTGGTACGTTATTGAGAGCACTAATGGCTTTATATGTAAATAATCAAGCAGCAGTTCGTGTGGATGGTAGTTTGAGTAGATGGTTCAATATTGACGTGGGTGTGAAACAGGGTTGTGTGATGTCTCCTTGGCTTTTTAATTTGTATATGGATGTTTTATTGCGACGAGCGTTAGAGTGTACAAATGATGGTGTGAAAATAAGTGATTTCGTTGTGCCTGCATTAGCATATGCTGATGATGTGGTTATTATGGGTGAATCTGAGGAACAATTGACGAGAATGATTGAGAGTGTCAGAAATCAGGGAAAATGTTTGAATTTGATCATGAATGCTTCAAAATGTAAGATTTTAGTTTTTGAGAAGGATGAAGTTACGGAATGCAAGATTAGCATAGATGGTGAGCAAATGGAACAAGTTAATGAATTTATGTATCTGGGATGCATGTTTTCGAAAGATGGACGGATGAATGCTGAAATTGAAAGAAGAGTGGTTGCAGGTAGAAAAGTTTTGGGCGCTTTGGGAATGTTTGCTAGAAATGTGAATGTATCAAGAGAAGCTAGGTTATGTGTGTATAATGGTGTACTTGTGCCATCGTTGATGTATGGATGTGAATGTTGGGTATGGGATAACCGGAATAAAAAAAGGGTAACTGCGGTTGAAATGAGATTTTTGAGAGGAGTGTGCGGAGTGACTAGAAGAGACCGTATTAGGAATAAAGTAGTGTATGATGAATGTGAAATTAGTAAAAATGTTGTGAAAAGAGTGGCTTCAAGTCAGCTGCGTTGGTTTGGACATGTGGAAAGAATGTCAAATGATAGATTGACTAAGAAGATTTATTTGGGTGAAATTGAAGGAACACGATTGCGAGGAAGACCGAGGAGTAAATGGATGAATATGATAGAAAATGTTTTGAGTGAACGTAAAATTATAAGTAGAAATAATAGGAGAGCATGTATGACAAGGTGTATGGATATTAACGAGGCGAGACAGTTATGTATGGATAGGAGTATTTGGCGAGCTATTGTTAGAAAATAAGGAATGAAAGGCAGTTTTCTATATATATATTTTTTTTTATATTTAATTTTTTTTTTTTTTAGTGATTGTAGGGAATAAAGGGCCTGCTACCCCAGTAATGGGAAAGGCGTGATGTTATGTATGTATGTATGTATGTATGTATTTAGATTGAATTCGTGTTTTGACAGCAAACGCAGAGATATTTCTAACATCACAACTTGATTTCAATGTGATATTTGTGTCAAATGTGAGTTCAGCAACAAATACACAGGTTTCAAGCATAACATTCGCTTTTCAACGTAAAAAGTGTGTTTCGCACAATTTTTGTTATATTGCACTAAAATGCATCGGATTATCGAATTAAGTGTGATATTTACGTTGAATACGTGTTTTGGCAGCAAATGCACAGATATTTCTAACATCACAACATGATTTCAATGCGATATTTGTGTTAAATGCGAGTTCAGCAGCAAATACACAGGTTTGTAGCATAATATTCACACTTCAATGTGAAACGTGCGATTCACACGATTTTCGTTATATTGTACAAATATGCATCGGAATATCGAATTAAGTGTGATAATTACGTTGAATACGTGTTTTGGCAGCAAATGCACAGATATTTCTAACATCACAACATGATTTCAATGCGATATTTGTGTTAAATGCGAGTTCAGCAGCAAATACACAGGTTTCTAGTATAACATTCACATTTCAACGTAAAACGTGTGTTTCACACGATTTTCGTTATATTGCACTGAAATGCATCGGAATATCGAATTCAGTGTGATATTTACGTTGAATTCGTGTTTTGGCAGCAAATGCACAGATATTTCTAACATCACAACATGATTTCAATGCGATATTTGTTTCAAATGCGAGTTCAGCAGCAAATACACAGGTTTCTAGCATAACATTCGCTTTTCAACGTAAAACGTGTGTTTCACACGATTTTCGGTGCATTGCACAAATATGCAACTAAATATCGAATTAAGGGTGATATTTACGTTGAATTCGTGTTTTGGCAGCAAATGCACAGATACTTCTAACATCACAACTTGATTTCAATGAAATATTTGTGTCAAATGCGAGTTCAGCAGCAAAAACACAGGTTTCTAGCATTACATTCACATTTCAACGTAAAACGTGTGTTTCACACGATTTTCGTTATATTGCACTAAAATGCATCGGAATATCGAATTAAGTGTGATATTTACGTTGAATTCGTGTTTTGGCAGCAAATGCACAGATATTTCTAACATCACAACATGATTTCAATGCGATATTTGTGTTAAATGCGAGTTCAGCAGCAAATACACAGGTTTGTAGCATAATATTCACACTTCAATGTGAAACGTGCGATTCACACGATTTTCGTTATATTGTACAAATATGCATCGGAATATCGAATTAAGTGTGATAATTACGTTGAATTCGTGTTTTGGCTGCAAATGCACAGATATTTCTTACATCACAACATGATTTCAATGCGATATTTGTGTCAAATGCGAGTTCAGCAGCAAATACACAGGTTTCCAGCATAATATTCGCTTTTCAACGTAAAACGTCTGTTTCACACGATTTTCGTTATATTGCACTAAAATGCACCGGAATATCGAATTAAGTGTGATATTTACGTTGAATTCGTGTTTTGGCTGCAAATGCACAGATATTTCTTACATCACATCATGATTTCAATGCGATATTTGTGTTAAATGCGAGTTCAGCAGCAAATACACAGGTTTGTAGCATAATATTCACACTTCAATGTGAAACGTGCGATTCACACGATTTTCGTTATATTGTACAAATATGCATCGGAATATCGAATTAAGTGTGATAATTACGTTGAATTCGTGTTTTGGCTGCAAATGCACAGATATTTCTTACATCACAACATGATTTCAATGCGAAATTTGTGTCAAATGCGAGTTCAGCAGCAAATACACAGGTTTCTAGCATAACATTTGCTTTTCAACGTAAAACGTGTGTTTCACACGATTTTCGGTGCATTGCACAAATATGCAACTAAATATCGAATTAAGGGTAATATTTACGTTGAATTCGTGTTTTGGCAGCAAATGCACAGATATTTCTAACATCACAACTTGATTTCAATGTAATATTTGTGTCAAATGCCAGTTCAGCAGCAAAAACACAGGTTTCTAGCATTACATTCACATTTCAACGTAAAACGTGTGTTTCACACGATTTTCGTTATATTGCACTAAAATGCATCGGAATATCGAATTAAGTGTGATATTTACGTTGAATTCGTGTTTTGGCAGCAAATGCACAGATATTTCTAACATCACAACATGATTTCAATGCGATATTTGTGTTAAATGCGAGTTCAGCAGCAAATACACGGGTTTGTAGCATAATATTCACACTTTAATGTGAAACGTGCGATTCACACGATTTTCGTTATATTGTACAAATATGCATCGGAATATCGAATTAAGTGTGATAATTACGTTGAATTCGTGTTTTGGCTGCAAATGCACACATATTTCTTACATCACATCATGATTTCAATGCGATATTTGTGTCAAATGCGAGTTCAGCAGCAAATACACAGGTTTCCAGCATAATATTCGCTTTTCAACGTAAAACGTCTGTTTCACACGATTTTCGTTATATTGCACTAAAATGCACCGGAATATCGAATTAAGTGTGATATTTACGTTGAATTCGTGTTTTGGCTGCAAATGCACAGATATTTCTTACATCACATCATGATTTCAATGCGACATTTGTGTTAAATGCGAGTTCAGCAGCAAATACACAGGTTTGTAGCATAATATTCACACTTCAATGTGAAACGTGCGATTCACACGATTTTCGTTATATTATACAAATATGCATCGGAATATCGAATTAAGTGTGATAATTACGTTGAATTCGTGTTTTGGCTGCAAATGCACAGATATTTCTTACATCACAACATGATTTCAATGCGAAATTTGTGTCAAATGCGAGTTCAGCAGCAAATACACAGGTTTCCAGCATAACATTTGCTTTTCAACGTAAAACGTCTGTTTCACACGATTTTCGTTATATTGCAATAAAATGCATCGGAATATCGAATTAAGTGAGATATTTACGTTGAATTCGTGTTTTGGTAGCAAATGCACAGATATTTCTAACATCACAACATGATTTCAATGCGATATTTGTTTCAAATGCGAGTTCAGCAGCAAATACACAGGTTTCTAGCATAACATTCGCTTTTCAACGTAAAACGTGTGTTTCACACGATTTTCGGTGCATTGCACAAATATGCAACTAAATATCGAATTAAGGGTGATATTTACGTTGAATTCGTGTTTTGGCAGCAAATGCACAGATACTTCTAACATCACAACTTGATTTCAATGAAATATTTGTGTCAAATGCGAGTTCAGCAGCAAAAACACAGGTTTCTAGCATTACATTCACATTTCAACGTAAAACGTGTGTTTCACACGATTTTCGTTATATTGCACTAAAATGCATCGGAATATCGAATTAAGTGTGATATTTACGTTGAATTCGTGTTTTGGCAGCAAATGCACAGATATTTCTAACATCACAACATGATTTCAATGCGATATTTGTGTTAAATGCGAGTTCAGCAGCAAATACACAGGTTTGTAGCATAATATTCACACTTCAATGTGAAACGTGCGATTCACACGATTTTCGTTATATTGTACAAATATGCATCGGAATATCGAATTAAGTGTGATAATTACGTTGAATTCGTGTTTTGGCTGCAAATGCACAGATATTTCTTACATCACAACATGATTTCAATGCGATATTTGTGTCAAATGCGAGTTCAGCAGCAAATACACAGGTTTCCAGCATAATATTCGCTTTTCAACGTAAAACGTCTGTTTCACACGATTTTCGTTATATTGCACTAAAATGCACCGGAATATCGAATTAAGTGTGATATTTACGTTGAATTCGTGTTTTGGCTGCAAATGCACAGATATTTCTTACATCACATCATGATTTCAATGCGATATTTGTGTTAAATGCGAGTTCAGCAGCAAATACACAGGTTTGTAGCATAATATTCACACTTCAATGTGAAACGTGCGATTCACACGATTTTCGTTATATTGTACAAATATGCATCGGAATATCGAATTAAGTGTGATAATTACGTTGAATTCGTGTTTTGGCTGCAAATGCACAGATATTTCTTACATCACAACATGATTTCAATGCGAAATTTGTGTCAAATGCGAGTTCAGCAGCAAATACACAGGTTTCTAGCATAACATTTGCTTTTCAACGTAAAACGTGTGTTTCACACGATTTTCGGTGCATTGCA
Source organism: Carabus problematicus (assembly GCA_963422195.1). NCBI lineage: Eukaryota > Metazoa > Arthropoda > Insecta > Coleoptera > Carabidae > Carabus > Carabus problematicus. Next base: position 17,315,905 of record OY728577.1, read on the forward strand.
CAAATATGCAACTAAATATCGAATTAAGGGTAATATTTACGTTGAATTCGTGTTTTGGCAGCAAATGCACAGATATTTCTAACATCACAACTTGATTTCAATGTAATATTTGTGTCAAATGCCAGTTCAGCAGCAAAAACACAGGTTTCTAGCATTACATTCACATTTCAACGTAAAACGTGTGTTTCACACGATTTTCGTTATATTGCACTAAAATGCATCGGAATATCGAATTAAGTGTGATATTTACGTTGAATTCGTGTTTTGGCAGCAAATGCACAGATATTTCTAACATCACAACATGATTTCAATGCGATATTTGTGTTAAATGCGAGTTCAGCAGCAAATACACGGGTTTGTAGCATAATATTCACACTTTAATGTGAAACGTGCGATTCACACGATTTTCGTTATATTGTACAAATATGCATCGGAATATCGAATTAAGTGTGATAATTACGTTGAATTCGTGTTTTGGCTGCAAATGCACACATATTTCTTACATCACATCATGATTTCAATGCGATATTTGTGTCAAATGCGAGTTCAGCAGCAAATACACAGGTTTCCAGCATAATATTCGCTTTTCAACGTAAAACGTCTGTTTCACACGATTTTCGTTATATTGCACTAAAATGCACCGGAATATCGAATTAAGTGTGATATTTACGTTGAATTCGTGTTTTGGCTGCAAATGCACAGATATTTCTTACATCACATCATGATTTCAATGCGACATTTGTGTTAAATGCGAGTTCAGCAGCAAATACACAGGTTTGTAGCATAATATTCACACTTCAATGTGAAACGTGCGATTCACACGATTTTCGTTATATTATACAAATATGCATCGGAATATCGAATTAAGTGTGATAATTACGTTGAATTCGTGTTTTGGCTGCAAATGCACAGATATTTCTTACATCACAACATGATTTCAATGCGAAATTTGTGTCAAATGCGAGTTCAGCAGCAAATACACAGGTTTCCAGCATAACATTTGCTTTTCAACGTAAAACGTCTGTTTCACACGATTTTCGTTATATTGCAATAAAATGCATCGGAATATCGAATTAAGTGAGATATTTACGTTGAATTCGTGTTTTGGTAGCAAATGCACAGATATTTCTAACATCACAACATGATTTCAATGCGATATTTGTGTCAAATGCGAGTTCAGCAGCAAATACACAGGTTTCTAGCATAATATTCACACTTCAATGTGAAACGTGCGATTCACACGATTTTCGTTATATTGCACAAATATTCATCGGAATATCAATTTCAGTGTGATATTTACGTTGAATTCGTGTTTTTGCTGCAAATGCACAGATATTTCTTACATCACAACATGATTTCAATGTGATATTTGTGTCAAATGCGAGTTTAGCAGCAAATACACAGGTTTCTAGCATAACATTCACATTTCAACTTAAAAAGTGTGTTTCACACGATTCTCGTTATATTGCACTAAAATGCATCGGAATATCGAACTAAGTGAGATATTTACGTTGAATTCCTGTTTTGGCAGCAAATGCACAGATATTTCTAACATCACAACATTATTTCATTGCGATATTTGTGTTAATTGCGAGTTCAGCAGCAAATACACAGGTATCTAGCATAATATTCACACTTCAATGTGAAACGTGCGATTCACACGATTTTCGTTATATTGCACAAATATTCATCGGAATATCAATTTCAGTGTGATATTTACGTTGAATTCGTGTTTTGGCTGCAAATGCACAGATATTTCTTACATCACAACATGATTTCAATGTGATATTTGTGTCAAATGCGAGTTTAGCAGCAAATACACAGGTTTCTAGCATAACATTCACATTTCAACGTAAAAAGTGTGTTTCACACGATTTTCGTTATATTGCACTAAAATGCATCGAAATATCGAATTAAGTGAGATATTTACGTTGAATTCGTGTTTTGGTAGCAAATGCACAGATATTTCTAATATCACAACATGATTTCAATGCGATATTTGTGTCAAATGCGAGTTCAGCAGCAAATACACAGGTTTCTAGCATAACATTCACATTTCAACGTAAAAAGTGTGTTTCACACGATTTTCGTTATATTGCACTAAAATGCATCGGAATATCGAATTAAGTGAGATATTTACGTTGAATTCGTGTTTTGGCAGCAAATGCACAGATATTTCTTACATCACATCATGATTTCAATGCGATATTTGTGTTAAATGCGAGTTCAGCAGCAAATACACAGGTTTGTAGCATAATATTCACACTTCAATGTGAAACGTGCGATTCACACGATTTTCGTTATATTGTACAAATATGCATCGGAATATCGAATTAAGTGTGATAATTACGTTGAATTCGTGTTTTGGCTGCAAATGCACAGATATTTCTTACATCACAACATGATTTCAATGCGAAATTTGTGTCAAATGCGAGTTCAGCAGCAAATACACAGGTTTCTAGCATAACATTTGCTTTTCAACGTAAAACGTGTGTTTCACACGATTTTCGGTGCATTGCACAAATATGCAACTAAATATCGAATTAAGGGTGATATTTACGTTGAATTCGTGTTTTGGCAGCAAATGCACAGATATTTCTAACATCACAACTTGATATTAATGTAATATTTGTGTCAAATGCGAGTTCAGCAGCAAAAACACAGGTTTCTAGCATTACATTCACATTTCAACGTAAAACGTGTGTTTCACACGATTTTCGTTATATTGCACTAAAATGCATCGGAATATCGAATTAAGTGTGATATTTACGTTGAATTCGTGTTTTGGCAGCAAATGCACAGATATTTCTAACATCACAACATGATTTCAATGCGATATTTGTGTTAAATGCGAGTTCAGCAGCAAATACACAGGTTTGTAGCATAATATTCACACTTCGATGTGAAACGTGCGATTCGCACGATTTTCGTTATATTGTACAAATATGCATCGGAATATCGAATTAAGTGTGATAATTACGTTGAATTCGTGTTTTGGCTGCAAATGCACAGATATTTCTTACATCACAACATGATTTCAATGCGAAATTTGTGTCAAATGCGAGTTCAGCAGCAAATACACAGGTTTCCAGCATAACATTCGCTTTTCAACGTAAAACGTCTGTTTCACACGATTTTCGTTATATTGCACTAAAATGCATCGGAATATCGAATTAAGTGAGATATTTACGTTGAATTCGTGTTTTGGTAGCAAATGCACAGATATTTCTAACATCACAACATGATTTCAATGCGATATTTGTGGCAAATGCGAGTTCAGCAGCAAATACACAGGTTTCTAGCATAATATTCACACTTCAATGTGAAACGTGCGATTCACACGATTTTCGTTATATTGCACAAATATTCATCGGAATATCAATTTCAGTGTGATATTTACGTTGAATTCGTGTTTTGGCTGCAAATGCACAGATATTTCTTACATCACATCATGATTTCAATGCGATATTTGTGTTAAATGCGAGTTCAGCAGCAAATACACAGGTTTGTAGCATAATATTCACACTTCAATGTGAAACGTGCGATTCACACGATTTTCGTTATATTGTACAAATATGCATCGGAATATCGAATTAAGTGTGATAATTACGTTGAATTCGTGTTTTGGCTGCAAATGCACAGATATTTCTTACATCACAACATGATTTCAATGCGAAATTTGTGTCAAATGCGAGTTCAGCAGCAAATACACAGGTTTCTAGCATAACATTTGCTTTTCAACGTAAAACGTGTGTTTCACACGATTTTCGGTGCATTGCACAAATATGCAACTAAATATCGAATTAAGGGTGATATTTACGTTGAATTCGTGTTTTGGCAGCAAATGCACAGATATTTCTAACATCACAACTTGATATTAATGTAATATTTGTGCCAAATGCGAGTTCAGCAGCAAAAACACAGGTTTCTAGCATTACATTCACATTTCAACGTAAAACGTGTGTTTCACACGATTTTCGTTATATTGCACTAAAATGCATCGGAATATCGAATTAAGTGTGATATTTACGTTGAATTCGTGTTTTGGCAGCAAATGCACAGATATTTCTAACATCACAACATGATTTCAATGCGATATTTGTGTTAAATGCGAGTTCAGCAGCAAATACACAGGTTTGTAGCATAATATTCACACTTCGATGTGAAACGTGCGATTCGCACGATTTTCGTTATATTGTACAAATATGCATCGGAATATCGAATTAAGTGTGATAATTACGTTGAATTCGTGTTTTGGCTGCAAATGCACAGATATTTCTTACATCACAACATGATTTCAATGCGAAATTTGTGTCAAATGCGAGTTCAGCAGCAAATACACAGGTTTCCAGCATAACATTCGCTTTTCAACGTAAAACGTCTGTTTCACACGATTTTCGTTATATTGCACTAAAATGCATCGGAATATCGAATTAAGTGAGATATTTACGTTGAATTCGTGTTTTGGTAGCAAATGCACAGATATTTCTAACATCACAACATGATTTCAATGCGATATTTGTGGCAAATGCGAGTTCAGCAGCAAATACACAGGTTTCTAGCATAATATTCACACTTCAATGTGAAACGTGCGATTCACACGATTTTCGTTATATTGCACAAATATTCATCGGAATATCAATTTCAGTGTGATATTTACGTTGAATTCGTGTTTTGGCTGCAAATGCACAGATATTTCTTACATCACAACATGATTTCAATGTGATATTTGTGTCAAATGCGAGTTTAGCAGCAAATACACAGGTTTCTAGCATAACATTCACATTTCAACGTAAAAAGTGTGTTTCACACGATTCTCGTTATATTGCACTAAAATGCATCGGAATATCGAATTAAGTGAGATATTTACGTTGAATTCCTGTTTTGGCAGCAAATGCACAGATATTTCTAACATCACAACATTATTTCATTGCGATATTTGTGTTAATTGCGAGTTCAGCAGCAAATACACAGGTTTCTAGCATAATATTCACAGTTCAATGTGAAACGTGCGATTCACACGATTTTCGTTATATTGTACAAATATTCATCGGAATATCGAATTCAGTGTGATATTTACGTTGAATTCGTGTTTTGGCTGCAAATGCTCAGATATTTCTTACATCACAACATGATTTCAATGCGATATTTGAGTTAAATGCGAGTTCAGCAGCAAATACACAGGTTTCTAGCATAATATTCACACTTCAATGTGAAACGTGCGATTCACACGATTTTCGTTATATTGTACAAATATGCATCGGAATACCGAATTAAGTGTGATATTTACGTTGAATTTTTGTTTTGGCAGCAAATGCACAAATATTTCTAACATCACAACATGATTTCAATGCGCTGTTTGTGTTAAATGCGAGTTCAGCAGCAAATACTCGGATTTCTAGCATAACATTCACTTTTCAACGTAAAACGCGTGTTTCACACGATTTTCGTTATATTGCACTAAAATGCATCGGATTATCGAATTAAGGGTGATATTCTGATTGAATTCGTGTTTTGGCAGCAAACGCAGAGATATTTCTAACATCACAACTTGATTTCAATGTGATATTTGTGTCAAATGTGAGTTCAGCAGCAAATACACAGGTTTCAAGCATAACATTCGCTTTTCAACGTAAAACGTGTGTTTCGCACAATTTTTGTCATATTGCACTAAAATGCATCGGATTATCGAATTCAGTATGATATTTAAGTTGAATTCATGTTTTGGCAGCAAATGCACAGATATTTTTAACTTCACAACATGATTTCAATGCGATATTTGTGTTAAATGCGAGTGCAGCAGCAAATACACAGGTTTCTAGCATTACATTCTCATTTCAACGTAAAACGTGTGTTTCGCACGATTTTCGTTATATTGCACTAAAATGCATCGGAATATCGAATTAAGTGTGATATTTACGTTGAATTCGTGTTTTGGCAGCAAATGCACAGATATTTCTAACGTCACAAGATGATTTCAATGCGATATTTGTGTTAAATGCGAGTGCAGCAGCAAATACACAGGTTTCTAGCATTACATTCTCATTTCAACGCAAAACGTGTGTTTCACACGATTTTCGTTATATTGCACTAAAATGCACCGGAATATCGAATTAAGTGCGATATTTACGTTGAATTCGTGTTTTGGCTGCAAATGCACAGATATTTCTAACAACACAACTTGATTTCAATGCGAAATTTGTGTCAAATGCGAGTTCAGCAGCAAATACACAGGTTTCCAGCATTATATTCGCTTTTCAACGTAAAACGTGTGTTGCACACGATTTTCGTTATATTGCACTAAAATGCATCGGAATATCGAATTAATATGCAACCAAATTTCGAATTCAGTGTGATATTTATGTTGAATTCGTGTTTAGGCAGCAAATGCACAGATATTTCTAACGTCACAACATGATTTCAATGCGTTATTTGTGTTAAATGCGAGTTCAGCAGCAAATACACAGGTTTCTAGCATGACATTCACATTTCAACGTAAAACGTGTGATTCACACGATTTTTGTTATCACAAGGTCTGTTTCACACGCTTTTCGTTATATTGCACTAAAATGCATCGGATTATCGAATTAAGGGTGATATTTAGATTTAATTCGTGTTTTGGCAGCAAACGCAGAGATATTTGTAACATCACAACTTGATTTCAATGTGATATTTGTGTCAAATGTGAGTTCAGCAGCAAATACACAGGTTTCCAGCATAACATTTGTTTTTCAACGTAAAACGTGTGTTTCGCACAATTTTTGTTATATTGCACTAAAATGCATCGCATCATCAAATTAAGTGTGATATTTACGTTGAATACGTGTTTTGGCAGCAAATGCACAGATATTTCTAACATCACAACATGATTTCAATGCGATATTTGTGTTAAATGCGAGTTCAGCAGCAAATACACAGGTTTCTAGCATAACATTCACATTTCAACGTAAAACGTGTGTTTCACACGATTTTCGTTTTATTGCACTGAAATGCATCGGAATATCGAATTCAGTGTGATATTTACGTTGAATTCGTGTTTTGGCAGCAAATGCACAGATATTTCTAACATCACAACATGAATTCAATGCGATATTTGTGTTAAATGCGAGTTCAGCAGCAAATACACAGGTTTCTAGCATAACATTCGCTTTTCAACGTAAAACGTGTGTTTCACACGATTTTCGTTATATTGCACTAAAATGCATCGGAATATCGAATTAAGTGTGATATTTACGTTGAATTCGTGTTTTGGCTGCAAATGCACAGATATTTCGAACATCACAACATGATTTCAATGCGCTATTTGTGTTAAATGCGAGTTCAGCAGCAAATACACAAGTTTCTAGCATAACATTCACTTTTCAACGTAAAACGTGTGTTTCACACGATTTGCGGTGCATTGCACAAATATGCAACTAAATATCAAAATAAGGGTGATATTTACGTTGAATTCGTGTTTTGGCAGCGAATGCACAAATATTTCTAACATCACAACATGATTTCAATGCGCTATTTGTGTTAAATGCGAGTTCAGCAGCAAATACACAGGTTTCTAGCATAACATTCACTTTTCAACGTAAAACGTGTGTTTCACACGATTTTTGTTATATTGCACTAAAATGCATCGGATTATCGAATTAAGGGTGATATTTATTTTTATTTTCATTTACAACTCCTTAGCGACGGACGGGCTGTCATTTACTGCGTGTTTGATCAAGTTTTTTCAAGGGTATTTCTATTCCTTTTTGGTGGAAACTTGATTTTTCAAGGAGTATTGGTTATTAGCTACCATGATAAGTATTATCTCCTTTTAAAACGTCGATATTGTATATTTATTTATAAGTATTTTTAATTTATTTACATATGCTTTTGTTTGTTTGATAGTTGCTATTAGCAACATTATTAATTAATATGTATGTCAGTTAAATAATATTTATTACAGTTTTTCCGTTACAATATAGCCTGGTAAGCTTTTGTAACATAATTTCTTCCTACCATTCGCCCTTTATCTATTTGTAATGAATGTTAGACAGATAAATAGAGCACGTGACAGACATTGTGAGAGAAGATTTGCTACGTGGAATGTGAGAGGAATACTTGGAAAGGAAAATGAGGTATTGAATGTTATGAAAGATTATGGAATAGATGTTTTAACATTATGTGAAACAAAAAAGAAAGGATGCAGTGAAAATGAAATAAATGGTGTATTTTGTTTATGGTCAGGTGTCAGTGAAAACATTCATGCAAAGCATGGTGTTGGTGTACTTATTAGCGAAAGAGTGAAACCGTGTATTCGTGAGTATAAATGTGTTTCTTCTCGTGTTTTATATGTAAGAATGAAAATTGGGTTCCATAGAATATTTCTCGTATGCGTTTATGGTCCGACTGAATGTGAAAATGATTATGATAAGGAATGTTTTTGGAATGAAATAAATAATGTGCTTGATACTTGTGAGCCTGGTGAGAGGATAATTGTTTCAGGTGATTTAAATGGATGGGTTGGTGTAAAGAGAAATGAAAGTGAAAATGTTGTGGGAAGTTTTGGTGATGCAAGGGTAAATGAAAATGGAAAAATGATTGTTGCCTGTTGTATAGAATATGGTCTCTTTATATCGAATACTTTCTTCAAACATAAGTCTTCACATATCTATACATGGGAGAATATTCATGAGAATAGACGTAGTGTGATTGATTTGATAATGTATGATGAGAGATTAAGAAGCCTTGTTGTAGATACACGAGTAAAACGTGGTGCTGAATTGGGAACGAATGATCATTATTTGGTTGTATCCCGTGTTAAATTGGCTCAGGGCTGGAAAATTCGGGTAAAGAAATCTGAAAGAATGACACGTGTTCGATCATACAGATTGCAGAATGAAGAGGTCAGACTGCAATATATTAATAAATTGAATAACGTTTTACCCATTTGCTCAGAGAATTTTGAAGATCTAGCTAGTGAGTGGAATACTTTCAGGGACTGTGTAGTAACGTGTGCAACTGAAACATGTGGTGTATCGAAAGTAGGTGTACGAATGAAAGATGAGTGGTGGAATGATAATGTGAAGGAGGCTATACGCTTAAAGAAAGAAGCATATCTGTGCTTTTTGAGTGTTAAGGATTCATATGGCGATTTTCGAGATGCATGTTTGCTTAAATATAAAAGTATGCGAGCGAATGCAAAGCGTGTTGTGCGTGAAAGTAAAATGCAACGTGAGAAAGAGAAGAATGAAACATTGACGAATGACTTTGAAAAAGATGTTTTGGACATGCGTGAAAAAGCTGAAGGGTGGTAACATGTCTTGTGTAAAAGCAGTTAAAGATCATGATGGTAATTTATTGTGGAAAGAATCCGAGATTAGGGAACGATGGAGCAGTTATTTTAGCAAATTATATGAACATAATTGTGTTATAAATGATAATATGAATGATTTTGATTGTGGTGAAAATGAATGTTGGGATATAAATGAAGACGATGTAAGTAATGCTTTGGCTAGAATGAAAACTGGAAAAGCTGCAGGAATAGATGATATTACAGTAGAGATGTTAAAGTATGGTGGCGAAAAAGTGTTTGCTTGGCTAGTTTATTTATGTAACTTCTGCTTGCGGCAAAATGTTGTTCCAGAAGATTGGAAGCGTGCTGTAATTGTTCCACTGTATAAAGGAAAAGGAAATATGAGTGAATGTACAAATTATCGTGCGATTAGTCTCTTGAGTGTTGTGTGTAAGTTGTATAGTAGTGTTCTAATTAATAAAGTAAGGGAGATTACATGTAGTAAACTGAATGGTATGCAAGGTGGGTTTTTGCCTGAAAGAGGATGTGTGGATCAATTGTTTTCGCTTCGAATGATTGTGGAAAAGAGTTTGGACCGAAACAAGAAATTGTTTTGTGCTTTCATTGATTTAAAGAAGGCATATGACAGTGTTGTGCGTGAAAAATTATGGCCTATTTTGAAGGAGTATGGCGTTAGTGGTACGTTATTGAGAGCACTAATGGCTTTATATGTAAATAATCAAGCAGCAGTTCGTGTGGATGGTAGTTTGAGTAGATGGTTCAATATTGACGTGGGTGTGAAACAGGGTTGTGTGATGTCTCCTTGGCTTTTTAATTTGTATATGGATGTTTTATTGCGACGAGCGTTAGAGTGTACAAATGATGGTGTGAAAATAAGTGATTTCGTTGTGCCTGCATTAGCATATGCTGATGATGTGGTTATTATGGGTGAATCTGAGGAACAATTGACGAGAATGATTGAGAGTGTCAGAAATCAGGGAAAATGTTTGAATTTGATCATGAATGCTTCAAAATGTAAGATTTTAGTTTTTGAGAAGGATGAAGTTACGGAATGCAAGATTAGCATAGATGGTGAGCAAATGGAACAAGTTAATGAATTTATGTATCTGGGATGCATGTTTTCGAAAGATGGACGGATGAATGCTGAAATTGAAAGAAGAGTGGTTGCAGGTAGAAAAGTTTTGGGCGCTTTGGGAATGTTTGCTAGAAATGTGAATGTATCAAGAGAAGCTAGGTTATGTGTGTATAATGGTGTACTTGTGCCATCGTTGATGTATGGATGTGAATGTTGGGTATGGGATAACCGGAATAAAAAAAGGGTAACTGCGGTTGAAATGAGATTTTTGAGAGGAGTGTGCGGAGTGACTAGAAGAGACCGTATTAGGAATAAAGTAGTGTATGATGAATGTGAAATTAGTAAAAATGTTGTGAAAAGAGTGGCTTCAAGTCAGCTGCGTTGGTTTGGACATGTGGAAAGAATGTCAAATGATAGATTGACTAAGAAGATTTATTTGGGTGAAATTGAAGGAACACGATTGCGAGGAAGACCGAGGAGTAAATGGATGAATATGATAGAAAATGTTTTGAGTGAACGTAAAATTATAAGTAGAAATAATAGGAGAGCATGTATGACAAGGTGTATGGATATTAACGAGGCGAGACAGTTATGTATGGATAGGAGTATTTGGCGAGCTATTGTTAGAAAATAAGGAATGAAAGGCAGTTTTCTATATATATATATTTTTTTATATTTAATTTTTTTTTTTTTAGTGATTGTAGGGAATAAAGGGCCTGCTACCCCAGTAATGGGAAAGGCGTGATGTTATGTATGTATGTATGTATGTATGTATTTAGATTGAATTCGTGTTTTGGCAGCAAACGCAGAGATATTTCTAACATCACAACTTGATTTCAATGTGATATTTGTGTCAAATGTGAGTTCAGCAACAAATACACAGGTTTCAAGCATAACATTCGCTTTTCAACGTAAAAAGTGTGTTTCGCACAATTTTTGTTATATTGCACTAAAATGCATCGGATTATCGAATTAAGTGTGATATTTACGTTGAATACGTGTTTTGGCAGCAAATGCACAGATATTTCTAACATCACAACATGATTTCAATGCGATATTTGTGTTAAATGCGAGTTCAGCAGCAAATACACAGGTTTGTAGCATAATATTCACACTTCAATGTGAAACGTGCGATTCACACGATTTTCGTTATATTGTACAAATATGCATCGGAATATCGAATTAAGTGTGATAATTACGTTGAATACGTGTTTTGGCAGCAAATGCACAGATATTTCTAACATCACAACATGATTTCAATGCGATATTTGTGTTAAATGCGAGTTCAGCAGCAAATACACAGGTTTCTAGCATAACATTCACATTTCAACGTAAAACGTGTGTTTCACACGATTTTCGTTATATTGCACTGAAATGCATCGGAATATCGAATTCACTGTGATATTTACGTTGAATTCGTGTTTTGGCAGCAAATGCACAGATATTTCTAACATCACAACATGATTTCAATGCGATATTTGTTTCAAATGCGAGTTCAGCAGCAAATACACAGGTTTCTAGCATAACATTCGCTTTTCAACGTAAAACGTGTGTTTCACACGATTTTCGGTGCATTGCACAAATATGCAACTAAATATCGAATTAAGGGTGATATTTACGTTGAATTCGTGTTTTGGCAGCAAATGCACAGATACTTCTAACATCACAACTTGATTTCAATGTAATATTTGTGTCAAATGCGAGTTCAGCAGCAAAAACACAGGTTTCTAGCATTACATTCACATTTCAACGTAAAACGTGTGTTTCACACGATTTTCGTTATATTGCACTAAAATGCATCGGAATATCGAATTAAGTGTGATATTTACGTTGAATTCGTGTTTTGGCAGCAAATGCACAGATATTTCTAACATCACAACATGATTTCAATGCGATATTTGTGTTAAATGCGAGTTCAGCAGCAAATACACAGGTTTGTAGCATAATATTCACACTTCAATGTGAAACGTGCGATTCACACGATTTTCGTTATATTGTACAAATATGCATCGGAATATCGAATTAAGTGTGATAATTACGTTGAATTCGTGTTTTGGCTGCAAATGCACAGATATTTCTTACATCACAACATGATTTCAATGCGATATTTGTGTCAAATGCGAGTTCAGCAGCAAATACACAGGTTTCCAGCATAATATTCGCTTTTCAACGTAAAACGTCTGTTTCACACGATTTTCGTTATATTGCACTAAAATGCACCGGAATATCGAATTAAGTGTGATATTTACGTTGAATTCGTGTTTTGGCTGCAAATGCACAGATATTTCTTACATCACATCATGATTTCAATGCGATATTTGTGTTAAATGCGAGTTCAGCAGCAAATACACAGGTTTGTAGCATAATATTCACACTTCAATGTGAAACGTGCGATTCACACGATTTTCGTTATATTGTACAAATATGCATCGGAATATCGAATTAAGTGTGATAATTACGTTGAATTCGTGTTTTGGCTGCAAATGCACAGATATTTCTTACATCACAACTTGATTTCAATGCGAAATTTGTGTCAAATGTGAGTTCAGCAGCAAATACACAGGTTTCAAGCATAACATTCGCTTTTCAACGTAAAACGTGTGTTTCGCACAATTTTTGTCATATTGCACTAAAATGCATCGGATTATCGAATTCAGTATGATATTTAAGTTGAATTCATGTTTTGGCAGCAAATGCACAGATATTTTTAACTTCACAACATGATTTCAATGCGATATTTGTGTTAAATGCGAGTGCAGCAGCAAATACACAGGTTTCTAGCATTACATTCTCATTTCAACGTAAAACGTGTGTTTCGCACGATTTTCGTTATATTGCACTAAAATGCATCGGAATATCGAATTAAGTGTGATATTTACGTTGAATTCGTGTTTTGGCAGCAAATGCACAGATATTTCTAACGTCACAAGATGATTTCAATGCGATATTTGTGTTAAATGCGAGTGCAGCAGCAAATACACAGGTTTCTAGCATAACATTCGCTTTTCAACGTAAAACGTGTGTTTCACACGATTTTCGTTATATTGCACTAAAATGCATCGGAATATCGAATTAAGTGTGAAATTTACGTTGAATTCGTGTTTTGGCTGCAAATGCACAGATATTTCTAACATCACAACATGATTTCAATGCGCTATTTGTGTTAAATGCGAGTTCAGCAGCAAATACACAGGTTTCTAGCATAACATTCGCTTTTCAACGTAAAACGTGTGGTTCACACGATTTTCGTTATATTGCACTAAAATGCATCGGAATATCGAATTAAGTGTGAAATTTACGTTGAATTCGTGTTTTGGCTGCAAATGCACAGATATTTCTAACATCACAACATGATTTCAATGCGCTATTTGTGTTAAATGCGAGTTCAGCAGCAAATACACAGGTTTCTAGGATAACATTCACTTTTCAACGTAAAACGTGTGTTTCACACGATTTTCGTTATATTGCACTAAAATGCATCGGAATATCGAATTAAGTGAGATATTTACGTTGAATTCGTGTTTTGGCAGCAAATGCACAGATATTTCTTACATCACATCATGATTTCAATGCGATATTTGTGTTAAATGCGAGTTCAGCAGCAAATACACAGGTTTGTAGCATAATATTCACACTTCAATGTGAAACGTGCGATTCACACGATTTTCGTAATATTGTACAAATATGCATCGGAATATCGAATTAAGTGTGATAATTACGTTGAATTCGTGTTTTGGCTGCAAATGCACAGATATTTCTTACATCACAACATGATTTCAATGCGAAATTTGTGTCAAATGCGAGTTCAGCAGCAAATACACAGGTTTCTAGCATAATATTCACACTTCAATGTGAAACGTGCGATTCACACGATTTTCGTTATATTGCACAAATATTCATCGGAATATCAATTTCAGTGTGATATTTACGTTGAATTCGTGTTTTGGCTGCAAATGCACAGATATTTCTTACATCACAACATGATTTCAATGTGATATTTGTGTCAAATGCGAGTTTAGCAGCAAATACACAGGTTTCTAGCATAACATTCACATTTCAACGTAAAAAGTGTGTTTCACACGATTCTCGTTATATTGCACTAAAATGCATCGGAATATCGAATTAAGTGAGATATTTACGTTGAATTCCTGTTTTGGCAGCAAATGCACAGATATTTCTAACATCACAACATTATTTCATTGCGATATTTGTGTTAATTGCGAGTTCAGCAGCAAATACACAGGTTTCTAGCATAATATTCACAGTTCAATGTGAAACGTGCTATTCACACGATTTTCGTTATATTGTACAAATATTCATCGGAATATCGAATTCAGTGTGATATTTACGTTGAATTCGTGTTTTGGCTGCAAATGCTCAGATATTTCTTACATCACAACATGATTTCAATGCGATATTTGTGTTAAATGCGAGTTCAGCAGCAAATACACAGGTTTCTAGGATAATATTCACACTTCAATGTGAAACGTGCGATTCACACGATTTTCGTTATATTGTACAAATATGCATCGGAATACCGAATGTGATATTTACGTTGAATTTTTGTTTTGGCAGCAAATGCACAAATATTTCTAACATCACAACATGATTTCAATGCGCTGTTTGTGTTAAATGCGAGTTCAGCAGCAAATACTCGGATTTCTAGCATAACATTCACTTTTCAACGTAAAACGCGTGTTTCACACGATTTTCGTTATATTGCACTAAAATGCATCGGATTATCGAATTAAGGGTGATATTCTGATTGAATTCGTGTTTTGGCAGCAAACGCAGAGATATTTCTAACATCACAACTTGATTTCAATGTGATATTTGTGTCAAATGTGAGTTCAGCAGCAAATACACAGGTTTCAAGCATAACATTCGCTTTTCAACGTAAAACGTGTGTTTCGCACAATTTTTGTCATATTGCACTAAAATGCATCGGATTATCGAATTCAGTATGATATTTAAGTTGAATTCATGTTTTGGCAGCAAATGCACAGATATTTTTAACTTCACAACATGATTTCAATGCGATATTTGTGTTAAATGCGAGTGCAGCAGCAAATACACAGGTTTCTAGCATTACATTCTCATTTCAACGTAAAACGTGTGTTTCGCACGATTTTCGTTATATTGCACTAAAATGCATCGGAATATCGAATTAAGTGTGATATTTACGTTGAATTCGTGTTTTGGCAGCAAATGCACAGATATTTCTAACGTCACAAGATGATTTCAATGCGATATTTGTGTTAAATGCGAGTGCAGCAGCAAATACACAGGTTTCTAGCATTACATTCTCATTTCAACGCAAAACGTGTGTTTCACACGATTTTCGTTATATTGCACTAAAATGCACCGGAATATCGAATTAAGTGCGATATTTACGTTGAATTCGTGTTTTGGCTGCAAATGCACAGATATTTCTAACAACACAACTTGATTTCAATGCGAAATTTGTGTCAAATGCGAGTTCAGCAGCAAATACACAGGTTTCCAGCATTATATTCGCTTTTCAACGTAAAACGTGTGTTGCACACGATTTTCGTTATATTGCACTAAAATGCATCGGAATATCGAATTAATATGCAACCAAATATCGAATTCAGTGTGATATTTATGTTGAATTCGTGTTTTGGCAGCAAATGCACAGATATTTCTAACGTCACAACATGATTTCAATGCGTTATTTGTGTTAAATGCAAGTGCAGTAGCAAATACACAGGTTTGTAGCATAATATTCACACTTCAATGTGAAACGTGCGATTCACACGATTTTCGTTATATTGTACAAATATGCATCGGAATATCGAATTAAGTGTGATATTTTCGTTGAATTTCTGTTTTGGCAGCAAATGCGCAGATAGTTCTTACATCACAACATGATTTCAATGCGATATTTGTGTCAAATGCGAGTTCAGCAGCAAATACACAGGTTTCCAGCATAACATTCGCTTTTCAACGTAAAACGTCTGTTTCACACGCTTTTCGTTATATTGCACTAAAATGCATCGGATTACCGAATTAAGGGTGATATTTAGATTTAATTCGTGTTTTGGCAGCAAACGCAGAGATATTTCTAACATCACAACTTGATTTCAATGTGATATTTGTGTCAAATGTGAGTTCAGCAGCAAATACACAGGTTTCCAGCATAACATTTGCTTTTCAACGTAAAACGTGTGTTTCGCACAATTTTTGTTGTATTGCACTAAAATGCATCGGATCATCGAATTAAGTGTGATATTTACGTTGAATACGTGTTTTGGCAGCAAATGCACAGATATTTCTAACATCACAACATGATTTCAATGCGATATTTGTGTTAAATGCGAGTTCAGCAGCAAATACACAGGTTTCTAGCATAACATTCACATTTCAACGTAAAACGTGTGTTTCACACGATTTTCGTTATATTGTGTAATGTTTTCTTCTATTAGAATTAACACTATGTTTTATAATACAATTAATAACATATTAATTTAATCAACACTATAATATTATTTACTTATTTTTACACTATAGTATTATTTATTTAGTTAAATCATTCGTCTATTAATTCAGCACGTATATTATTGTCAAAACATCTGCCATTGTTAATTTCTTCCATCTCTCTCCTTTTTTGAGCAGTGTTGCCAACTATATTTAAATGAAGGTTTATTATTTATAGTTAAAATTAGTTCGTATAAATATGTATATATTTATTTTGTGTGGAAGTTAAATAAATATTAATATATTTATTACATCTCCCTTTTTTGTTTGAAGTAACTTGCTGTGTTGTTTTAAGTTATTTTTTGTTTGATGGCTTATTTTGCCAATATTTCTGTACTTTCTGTATTCTTCTGCCTCTGCTACTGTATTCTGGTTGCGGAGACAAACTTAACCGTTTAGAAAATTGAGCGATTAATTCATCTTCATCGCTTCCTTGCATTGTTGTGACATAAGTATTATTTGAACTCGCTGCTACTTCTTCATCTTCTTCCGAACTTATCGTTATGTTTGCTGAAGTTGATGTTTCGGGAGTTAGTGTTTGTTCCATTATTGAATCTTGCTCTGGAATTAATGTTTCGTCTAATTCATCTTCCGATGATTGTTCATTTTCTTCATTTTTGTTATGATGCTTCCAATACATCGGATCTTCCTGAAAGGCAGTGAACATCTCGTATTCATTTTCTTTAGATGTTTTTATACTTGCTTTGTCTGGTATGAATCTCAATGTATTCTTCGTAATGTGTTTTCGATTTCGTTCTAATGTCTGACCGTTTTCCAATTGGATTTTGTAGGACCTTGGTCTTTTACATTTATCCAATATTTTGCCTTTACGCCAACCATCTTCTCTCTGTACCCTAATATCTTCGTTTTTATTTAACTCTTTAAGATTTTTCGAATGCTTGTTATAGTATACTTTTTGCAAATTTTGTTGCTTTATTAGATTCTCATGAAAATGTTTGTGATTTATTTTATCCTTTTTTAGGTTTGGCATCACACCTCTAATTCTTCTACCAAACATAAGTTCGGTGGAAGAGTATTCGTTATAAATTGGGCTATTTCTTAATTCTAACATTGCTAGATACGGATCACTTTTATCAATTTTACACTTTTTAAGTGTCTTTTTAATCGTTTGTATAAAACGCTCGGCTAGTCCATTAGACTGAGGATGTAATGGACTGGACGTTATATGTTTAAAGTTCCACTCACTAGCAAAACTCTTGAATTCAAAACAATTAAATTGTGGACCATTATCTGAAATTACTGTTTCAGGTATTCCGAGTTTGCTAAATATAGATTTTATATGTGCTATTACAAATGAAGATTTAAGGTTGGGTATATAAATTGTTTCGAAATATTTAGTGTAGTAATCTACAATAATAAGGTAATTTCTTCCATCGATATGAAATATGTCCATACCGACTTTATTCCATTGGTTACGAGGAATTTCATGTGAAATTAATGGTTCTTTCATCTGTGAATTTCTATATTGTGCGCAAGCTTCGCAGGTTTGCACTAAATTTTCAATTTCTAAGTTAATTCCTGGCCAATAGACACATTCTCTGGCCCTTAATTTAATTTTCTCTGTTCCTAAATGCCCTGTGTGTAGAATTTTAAGAATTTCTTTTCTCATTGATTTAGGAATTATTATTTGATTATTTTTAAATATTAAATTATTGTAGATTGACAGGTGATCTTTGATTGAATTAAATATTTTAATTTCGTTTGGTATTTGTGATTTTTCCGATGGCCAACCCTCTTTAATAAATATCTGCAGTAGTTGTAGATCACTGTCTAATTCTGTCTGTTTTTGAATTTTATTAAATTGTTCCTTTGACCATTCAATTTTTTTCAATACTAAAGCTACTTGAGCTTCAATTGCGTTCTCTAATTCTTGTCCATCTCTGTCATTCGATACTACGAAATCTAGTCTGGACAAAGCATCAGCAATTATTAATTGTTTACCTGGTTTGTATACTAAATTTATGTCATAATTTTGAAGTCTCAAAAACATTCTTTGTAGTCTGAGAGGACACTCTGAGAGTGGTTTATTCATGATAGCAACTAACGGTTTGTGATCTGTTTCCACGGTAGCTGTTTTACCATATATGTATTGATGAAACCTTTCACAACCTACTAATATTGCGAGCAGTTCCTTTTCAATTTGTGCATAATTTCTTTGAGTCGGTGAAAGTGTTTTAGAAAAATAAGCAATAGGTTTATCTTCTTGCATTAATACGGCACCTAGACAAGATTTAGATGCGTCCACTGACAGAACAATGGGCTTATTTACGTTATAGAAATTTAATATGGGTGGTTTAATTAATATTGTTTTTAATTTCTGAAAAGATTCTTCTTGTTCTGCTTCCCAATGCCACGCAATATTCTTTTTTAACAACAATCTTAACGGGGCTGTTATTTCGGCATTATTTTTTATAAATTTGCTTAAATAAGTAATTATTCCTAAAAATCTTTCCAGAGCTTTCCTATCTGTTGGTTTTTGCATTTCTTTTATAGCAATTAATTTGCTGTTATCGATTTCAACACCATTATTCGAAATTTTATGACCTAGATAATTTACAACTTTGACACAAAATTTTGATTTCTGCATATTCAATTTAACGTTATATTTGACAAGGGTATCTAAAGTTAATTTCAGTCTATGATCATGTTCTTCCTTAGTAATTCCCCACACTAAAATGTCGTCAATATATATTGAAACTCCTTCTAGATTATCCAATATCCCACTAATCACGCGCTGATATATTTCTGGAGCCGATGAGATTCCGAAGGGTAACCGTAAATACTTATATCGACCAAATGGAGAATTAAAGGTACACAACTTTGAGCTGGCTTCATCAAGACGAAGTTGCCAAAATCCTTTACTCGCATCTAAAGTACTGAAGTATTGAGCACCACTTAATTTTGATATAATTTGTTCTATAGTTGGAATTTTATAATGTTCCCTCTGTATGGCTTTATTTAGACTCCGGGGATCCATACAGATTCTCAACTTCCCGTTTGGTTTCCTTACGACTACTAATGAATTAACCCACTCTGTAGGTTCTGTTACTTTTTGTATAATTTGTTGTTTTTCCTTTTTATTTAATTCTATTTTTAGTTCGTCCATTATTGGAAATGGAAATTTTCGCGGAGGGTGTATTACTGCTGGAACTTCACTATTTATTTTAATGTGTATGGGTTTAACTAGAGCATAACCTTTATCATTAATTAATTCGGGATACTCTTTTGAAACCCAGTTACTGTCACAAATATTTATTTTATCTATTTTCTTAATTAAATTTAATAAACTAGAAGTTTCTAGCCCTAAGATACTTGGTGATGTTTCCGAATCGATTATGTGAAATTTAATAATATGCATTTTATTTTTATAGTAACATTTTATGTTGCAGATTCCAAGCAGTTTAATATCACTACCGGTGTATGTTGTTAATTTATTTTTAGAATTGTTAATACTTCTGTTATTAATTTTCAGTTTTCTAAATATATGCAATGGTATACAATTAACTTGTGCTCCAGTATCAATTTTGAAAACAAGTTTAGTATTATTTATTTTTAATTCTGTATTCCATTCCCTTTTAGAATTAAATTTTTCAATGGAACCTATGAAGTACATATTATCGTTTTCAGCTTTATCAACCGAATGTAATTGATTTTCGGTCGTTGTACGGCACATTTTTGCGAAATGATTTAATTTGTGACATTTACTGCATATTTTTTTATATGCTGGACACTGATTTAGCAAATGCGTTTTCCCGCATCGTGTACAATTAATTTGCTTTTGTTGTTGTTTATGTTTATCTTTATAATTAAAACTTGTATTTTGTTTATATTTTTGCTCCTTGTCGCCCCTTGTTTTATCGAATTGTTTATTAACCTTCAAAACCGCTTTGCCGTTGTCTTCTCCCTTGGAACTGCTATCGTTGCTGACTGTAGGTGTCTCTGCAATATTATCCGCCTGTTCCGTCGCCAATTCCACCGCTCTACAGATTCGTTCCGCCTTTGCTAACGTTAAATCCGAATCGCTAAGTAATTTCTCCCTAATCTTATTATTTTTTATACCGCATACTATTTGATCTCTAATCAGTTCTTCTTTCAGGTCTTTGAATTCACAACTACTCGCTTTTATTTTCAATTCAGTGACGTACTCGTTAAATGTTTGGTCTGTTAATTGTTTATATGTAAAATATTTGAATCGTTCGTAAGTTATATTTTTCTTAGGTGCGAAATATTGCTCAAATTTATTTAATAACGGTTCAATTTTATCATTTTCATTTGCAGCAAAGGTAAAGGTATTAAAAATCTCAATACAATTTTCACCAATTAAATGCAAGAGTAATGCACATTGAACCTCTTGTGGTTCTTTTACATTTTTACTGGCAGTTAAGTAAATTTTAAATTGTTGTTTGAAACCAAGCCAATTTTTCTCTAAGTTTCCTTCTAAGTTCATAGGTTTTATTGGTCTAGAATTCATCATACCCAATACATTCATTTTTTCTTTATTGTTGTTTACTTCGTTATTAATTAAATAGTAAATTATTTCTAATATATCCCAATATAAACACAGATCAATTATTAATAATACGAATTTTGAGACTAACTTTACTTACACATGAACACTTTAAAGTTATGAATGAATTTTTATACTTTAAATAATTTGAAAAATAAATATAAACTATCTTAATTACCCGTAATATACTTTTATACCTATAACCACTTAATTGCTACATTTATTTATTTCTTATATACTATTCTCTTGTTTTTACTTAAAAGCTATTTTCGTGTGAAAATCATGTGTACACGCGAATTTCAACCTTACGTACCCACGTGGTCAGAAAAACGAATTCCTTTGTTCTCACTTAAAGTCTATTTTTGCGTGAAAAGTCATAAGTACCCACGTGTTCAGAAAAACGAAAAAAACCGTATACATTTTTCTACTATTATCCCAGTTATATTATTGGACAGTAATAGAATTATTTTGTTAAATAATTTAATGTATTACCTTTATTTTATTGTAATTACACAAATTTGTTTGTCCGCAGCGCCATGTAATGTTTTCTTCTATTAGAATTAACACTATGTTTTATAATACAATTAATAACATATTAATTTAATCAACACTATAATATTATTTACTTATTTTTACACTATAGTATTATTTATTTTTAGTTAAATCATTCGTCTATTAATTCAGCACGTATATTATTGTCAAAACATCTGCCATTGTTAATTTCTTCCATCTCTCTCCTTTTTTGGGCAGTGTTGCCAACTATATTTAAATGAAGTTTTATTATTTATAGTTAAAATTAGTTCGTATAAATATGTATATATTTATTTTGTGTGGAAGTTAAATAAATATTAATATATTTATGCATCGGAATATCGAATTCAGTGTGATATTTACGTTGAATTCGTGTTTTGGCAGCAAATGCACAGATATTTCTAACATCACAACATGAATTCAATGCGATATTTGTGTTAAATGCGAGTTCAGCAGCAAATACACAGGTTTCTAGCATAACATTCGCTTTTCAACGTAAAACGTGTGTTTCACACGATTTTCGTTATATTGCACTAAAATGCATCGGAATATCGAATTAAGTGTGAAATTTACGTTGAATTCGTGTTTTGGCTGCAAATGCACAGATATTTCTAACATCACAACATGATTTCAATGCGCTATTTGTGTTAAATGCGAGTTCAGCAGCAAATACACAGGTTTCTAGGATAACATTCACTTTTCAACGTAAAACGTGTGTTTCACACGATTTTCGTTATATTGCACTAAAATGCATCGAAATATCGAATTAAGTGAGATATTTACGTTGAATTCGTGTTTTGGTAGCAAATGCACAGATATTTCTAATATCACAACATGATTTCAATGCGATATTTGTGTCAAATGCGAGTTCAGCAGCAAATACACAGGTTTCTAGCATAATATTCACACTTCAATGTGAAACGTGCGATTCACACGATTTTCGTTATATTGCACAAATATTCATCGGAATATCAATTACAGTGTGATATTTACGTTGAATTCGTGTTTTGGCTGCAAATGCACAGATATTTCTTACATCACAACATGATTTCAATGCGATATTTCTGTCAAATGCGAGGTTAGCAGCAAATACACAGGTTTCTAGCATAACATTCACATTTCAACGTAAAAAGTGTGTTTCACACGATTTTCGTTATATTGCACTAAAATGCATCGGAATATCGAATTAAGTGAGATATTTACGTTGAATTCGTGTTTTGGCAGCAAATGCACAGATATTTCTTACATCACATCATGATTTCAATGCGATATTTGTGTTAAATGCGAGTTCAGCAGCAAATACACAGGTTTGTAGCATAATATTCACACTTCAATGTGAAACGTGCGATTCACACGATTTTCGTTATATTGTACAAATATGCATCGGAATATCGAATTAAGTGTGATAATTACGTTGAATTCGTGTTTTGGCTGCAAATGCGCAGATATTTCTTACATCACAACATGATTTCAATGCGAAATTTGTGTCAAATGCGAGTTCAGCAGCAAATACACAGGTTTCTAGCATAACATTTGCTTTTCAACGTAAAACGTGTGTTTCACACGATTTTCGGTGCATTGCACAAATATGCAACTAAATATCGAATTAAGGGTGATATTTACGTTGAATTCGTGTTTTGGCAGCAAATGCACAGATATTTCTAACATCACAACATGATTTCAATGCGATATTTGTGTTAAATGCGAGTTCAGCAGCAAATACACAGGTTTCTAGCATAACATTCACATTTCAACGTAAAAAGTGTGTTTCACACGATTCTCGTTATATTGCACTAAAATGCATCGGAATATCGAATTAAGTGAGATATTTACGTTGAATTCCTGTTTTGGCAGCAAATGCACAGATATTTCTAACATCACAACATAATTTCATTGCGATATTTGTGTTAACTGCGAGTTCAGCAGCAAATACACAGGTTTCTAGCATAATATTCACACTTCAATGTAAAACGTGCGATTCACACGATTTTCGTTATATTGTACAAATATGCATCGGAATACCGAATTAAGTGTGATATTTACGTTGAATTTTTGTTTTGGCAGCAAATGCACAAATATTTCTAACATCACAACATGATTTCAATGCGCTGTTTGTGTTAAATGCGAGTTCAGCAGCAAATACTCGGGTTTCTAGCATAACATTCACTTTTCAACGTAAAACGCGTGTTTCACACGATTTTCGTTATATTGCACTAAAATGCATCGGATTATCGAATTAAGGGTGATATTCTGATTGAATTCGTGTGTTGGCAGCAAACGCAGAGATATTTCTAACATCACAACTTGATTTCAATGTGATATTTCTGTCAAATGTGAGTTCAGCAGCAAATACACAGGTTTCAAGCATAACATTCGCTTTTCAACGTAAAACGTGTGTTTCGCACAATTTTTGTCATATTGCACTAAAATGCATCGGATTATCGAATTCAGTATGATATTTAAGTTGAATTCATGTTTTGGCAGCAAATGCACAGATATTTTTAACTTCACAACATGATTTCAATGCGATATTTGTGTTAAATGCGAGTGCAGCAGCAAATACACAGGTTTCTAGCATTACATTCTCATTTCAACGTAAAACGTGTGTTTCGCACGATTTTCGTTATATTGCACTAAAATGCATCGGAATATCGAATTAAGTGTGATATTTACGTTGAATTCGTGTTTTGGCAGCAAATGCACAGATATTTCTAACGTCACAACATGATTTCAATGCCATATTTGTGTTAAATGCGAGTGCAGCAGCAAATACACAGGTTTCTAGCATTTCATTCTCATTTCAACGCAAAACGTGTGTTTCACACGATTTTCGTTATATTGCACTAAAATGCACCGGAATATCGAATTAAGTGCGATATTTACGTTGAATTCGTGTTTTGGCTGCAAATGCACAGATATTTCTAACAACACAAGTTGATTTCAATGCGAAATTTGTGTCAAATGCGAGTTCAGCAGCAAATACACAGGTTTCCAGCATAATATTCGCTTTTCAACGTAAAACGTGTGTTGCACACGATTTTCGTTATATTGCACTAAAATGCATCGGAATATCGAATTAATATGCAACCAAATATCGAATTCAGTGTGATATTTATGTTGAATTCGTGTTTTGGCAGCAAATGCACAGATATTTCTAACGTCACAACATGATTTCAATGCGTTATTTGTGTTAAATGCAAGTGCAGCAGCAAATACACAGGTTTGTAGCATAATATTCACACTTCAATGTGAAACGTGCGATTCACACGATTTTCGTTATATTGTACAAATATGCATCGGAATATCGAATTAAGTGTGATATTTACGTTGAATTTCTGTTTTGGCAGCAAATGCACAGATAGTTCTTACATCACAACATGATTTCAATGCGATATTTGTGTCAAATGCGAGTTCAGCAGCAAATACACAGGTTTCCAGCATAACATTCGCTTTTCAACGTAAAACGTGTGTTTCACACGATTTTCGGTGCATTGCACAAATATGCAACTAAATATCGAATTAAGGGTGATATTTACGTTGAATTCGTGTTTTGGCAGCAAATGCACAGATATTTCTAACATCACAACTTGATTTCAATGTAATATTTGTGTCAAATGCGAGTTCAGCAGCAAAAACACAGGTTTCTAGCATTACATTCACATTTCAACGTAAAACGTGTGTTTCACACGATTTTCGTTATATTGCACTAAAATGCATCGGAATATCGAATTAAGTGTGATATTTACGTTGAATTCGTGTTTTGGCTGCAAATGCACAGATATTTCTTACATCACAACATGATTTCAATGTGATATTTGTGTCAAATGCGAGTTTAGCAGCAAATACACAGGTTTCTAGCATAACATTCACATTTCAACGTAAAAAGTGTGTTTCACACGATTCTCGTTATATTGCACTAAAATGCATCGGAATATCGAATTAAGTGAGATATTTACGTTGAATTCCTGTTTTGGCAGCAAATGCACAGATATTTCTAACATCACAACATTATTTCATTGCGATATTTGTGTTAATTGCGAGTTCAGCAGCAAATACACAGGTTTCTAGCATAATATTCACAGTTCAATGTGAAACGTGCGATTCACACGATTTTCGTTATATTGTACAAATATTCATCGGAATATCGAATTCAGTGTGATATTTACGTTGAATTCGTGTTTTGGCTGCAAATGCTCAGATATTTCTTACATCACAACATCATTTCAATGCGATATTTGTGTTAAATGCGAGTTCAGCAGCAAATACACAGGTTTCTAGCATAATATTCACACTTCAATGTGAAACGTGCGATTCACACGATTTTCGTTATATTGTACAAATATGCATCGGAATACCGAATTAAGTGTGATATTTACGTTGAATTTTTGTTTCGGCAGCAAATGCACAAATATTTCTAACATCACAACATGATTTCAATGCGCTGTTTGTGTTAAATGCGAGTTCAGCAGCAAATACTCGGATTTCTAGCATAACATTCACTTTTCAACGTAAAACGCGTGTTTCACACGATTTTCGTTATATTGCACTAAAATGCATCGGATTATCGAATTAAGGGTGATATTCTGATTGAATTCGTGTTTTGGCAGCAAACGCAGAGATATTTCTAACATCACAACTTGATTTCAATGTGATATTTGTGTCAAATGTGAGTTCAGCAGCAAATATACAGGTTTCAAGCATAACATTCGCTTTTCAACGTAAAACGTGTGTTTCGCACAATTTTTGTCATATTGCACTAAAATGCATCGGATTATCGAATTCAGTATGATATTTAAGTTGAATTCATGTTTTCGCAGCAAATGCACAGATATTTTTAACTTCACAACATGATTTCAATGCGATATTTGTGTTAAATGCGAGTGCAGCAGCAAATACACAGGTTTCTAGCATTACATTCTCATTTCAACGTAAAACGTGTGTTTCGCACGATTTTCGTTATATTGCACTAAAATGCACCGGAATATCGAATTAAGTGCGATATTTACGTTGAATTCGTGTTTTGGCTGCAAATGCACAGATATTTCTAACAACACAACTTGATTTCAATGCGAAATTTGTGTCAAATGCGAGTTCAGCAGCAAATACACAGGTTTCCAGCACTATATTCGCTTTTCAACGTAAAACGTGTGTTGCACACGATTTTCGTTATATTGCACTAAAATGCATCGGAATATCGAATTAATATGCAACCAAATATCGAATTCAGTGTGATATTTATGTTGAATTCGTGTTTTGGCAGCAAATGCACAGATATTTCTAACGTCACAACATGATTTCAATGCGTTATTTGTGTTAAATGCAAGTGCAGTAGCAAATACACAGGTTTGTAGCATAATATTCACACTTCAATGTGAAACGTGCGATTCACACGATTTTCGTTATATTGTACAAATATGCATCGGAATATCGAATTAAGTGTGATATTTTCGTTGAATTTCTGTTTTGGCAGCAAATGCGCAGATAGTTCTTACATCACAACATGATTTCAATGCGATATTTGTGTCAAATGCGAGTTCAGCAGCAAATACACAGGTTTCCAGCATAACATTCGCTTTTCAACGTAAAACGTCTGTTTCACACGCTTTTCGTTATATTGCACTAAAATGCATCGGATTACCGAATTAAGGGTGATATTTAGATTTAATTCGTGTTTTGGCAGCAAACGCAGAGATATTTCTAACATCACAACTTGATTTCAATGTGATATTTGTGTCAAATGTGAGTTCAGCAGCAAATACACAGGTTTCCAGCATAACATTTGCTTTTCAACGTAAAACGTGTGTTTCGCACAATTTTTGTTGTATTGCACTAAAATGCATCGGATCATCGAATTAAGTGTGATATTTACGTTGAATTCGTGTTTTGGCAGCAAATGCACAGATATTTCTAACATCACAACATGATTTCAATGCGATATTTGTGTTAAATGCGTGTTCAGCAGCAAATACACAGGTTTCTAGCATAACATTCACATTTCAACGTAAAACGTGTGTTTCACACGATTTTCGTTATATTGCACTGAAATGCATCGGAATATCGAATTCAGTGTGATATTTACGTTGAATTCGTGTTTTGGCAGCAAATGCACAGATATTTCTAACATCACAACATGAATTCAATGCGATATTTGTGTTAAATGCGAGTTCAGCAGCAAATACACAGGTTTCTAGCATAACATTCGCTTTTCAACGTAAAACGTGTGTTTCACACGATTTTCGTTTTATTGCACTAAAATGCATCGGAATATCGAATTAAGTGTGAAATTTACGTTGAATTCGTGTTTTGGCTGCAAATGCACAGATATTTCTAACATCACAACATGATTTCAATGCGCTGTTTGTGTTAAATGCGAGTTCAGCAGCAAATACACAGGTTTCTCGGATAACATTCACTTTTCAACGTAAAACGTGTGTTGCACACGATTTTCGTTATATTGCACTAAAATGCATCGGAATATCGAATTAATATGCAACCAAATATCGAATTCAGTGTGATATTTATGTTGAATTCGTGTTTTGGCAGCAAATGCACAGATATTTCGAACGTCACAACATGATTTCAATGCGTTATTTGTGTTAAATGCAAGTGCAGCAGCAAATACACAGGTTTGTAGCATAATATTCACACTTCAATGTGAAACGTGCGATTCACACGATTTTCGTTATATTGTACAAATATGCATCGGAATATCGAATTAAGTGTGATATTTACGTTGAATTTCTGTTTTGGCAGCAAATGCACAGATAGTTCTTACATCACAACATGATTTCAATGCGATATATGTGTCAAATGCGAGTTCAGCAGCAAATACACAGGTTTCCAGCATAACATTCGCTTTTCAACGTAAAACGTGTGTTTCACACGATTTTCGGTGCATTGCACAAATATGCAACTAAATATCGAATTAAGGGTGATATTTACGTTGAATTCGTGTTTTGGCAGCAAATGCACAGATATTTCTAACATCACAACTTGATTTCAATGTAATATTTGTGTCAAATGCGAGTTCAGCAGCAAAAACACAGGTTTCTAGCATTACATTCACATTTCAACGTAAAACGTGTGTTTCACACGATTTTCGTTATATTGCACTAAAATGCATCGGAATATCGAATTAAGTGTGATATTTACGTTGAATTCGTGTTTTGGCAGCAAAGGCACAGATATTTCTAACATCACAACATGATTTCAATGCGATATTTGTGTAAAATGCGAGTTCAGCAGCAAATACACACGTTTGTAGCATAATATTCACACTTCAATGTGAAACGTGCGATTCACACGATTTTCGTTATATTGTACAAATATGCATCGGAATATCGAATTCAGTTTGATATTTACGTTGAATTCGTGTTTTGGCAGCAAATGCACAGATATTTCTAACATCACAACATGATTTCAATGCGATATTTGTGTAAAATGCGAGTTCAGCAGCAAATACACAGGTTTGTAGCATAATATTCACACTTCAATGTGAAACGTGCGATTCACACGATTTTCGTTATATTGTACAAATATGCATCGGAATATCGAATTAAGTGTGATAATTACGTTGAATTCGTGTTTTGGCTGCAAATGCACAGATATTTCTTACATCACAACATGATTTCAATGCGATATTTGTGTCAAATGCGAGTTCAGCAGCAAATACACAGGTTTCCAGCATAATATTCGCTTTTCAACGTAAAACGTCTTTTTCACACGATTTTCGTTATATTGCACTAAAATGCACCGGAATATCGAATTAAGTGTGATATTTACGTTGAAATCGTGTTTTGGCTGCAAATGCACAGATATTTCTTACATCACATCATGATTTCAATGCGATATTTGTGTTAAATGCGAGTTCAGCAGCAAATACACACGTTTGTAGCATAATATTCACACTTCAATGTGAAACGTGCGATTCACACGATATTCGTTATATTGTACAAATATGCATCGGAATATCGAATTCAGTGTGATATTTACGTTGAATTCGTGTTTTGGCAGCAAATGCACAGATATTTCTAACATCACAACATGATTTCAATGCGATATTTGTGTCAAATGCGAGTTCAGCAGCAAATACACAGGTTTCTAGCATAATATTCACACTTTAATGTGAAACGTGCGATTCACACGATTTTCGTTATATTGTACAAATATTCATCGGAATATCGAATTCAGTGTGATATTTACGTTGAATTCGTGTTTTGGCTGCAAATGCACAGATATTTCTTACATCACAACATGATTTCAATGCGATATTTGTGTCAAATGCGAGTTTAGCAGCAAATACACAGGTTTCTAGCATAACATTCACATTTCAACGTAAAAAGTGTGTTTCACACGACTTTCGTTATATTGCACTAAAATGCATCGAAATATCGAAATAAGTGAGATATTTACGTTGAATTCGTGTTTTGGCAGCAAGTGCACAGATATTTCTAACATCACAACATGATTTCATTGCGATATTTGTGTTAAATGCGAGTTCAGCAGCAAATACACAGGTTTCTAGCATAATATTCACAGTTCAATGTGAAACGTGCGATTCACACGATTTTCGTTATATTGTACAAATATTCAACGGAATATCGAATTCAGTGTGATATTTACGTTGAATTCGTGTTTGGGCTGCAAATGCACAGATATTTCTTACATCACAACATGATTTCAATGTGATATTTGTGTCAAATGCGAGTTTAGCAGCAAATACACAGGTTTCTAGCATAACATTCACATTTCAACGTAAAAAGTGTGTTTCACACGATTTTCGTTATATTGCACTAAAATGCATCGGAATATCGAATTAAGTGAGATATTTACGTTGAATTCGTGTTTTGGCAGCAAATGCACAGATATTTCTAACATCACAACATGATTTCAATGCGATATTTGTGTCAAATGCGAGTTCAGCAGCAAATACACAGGTTTCTAGCATAATATTCACTCTTCAATGTGAAACGTGCGATTCACACGATTTTCGTTATATTGCACAAATATTCATCGGAATATCAATTTCAGTGTGATATTTACGTTGAATTCGTGTTTTGGCTGCAAATGCACAGATATTTCTTACATCACAACATGATTTTAATGTGATATTTGTGCCAAATGCGAGTTTAGCAGCAAATACACAGGTTTCTAGCATAACATTCACATTTCAACGTAAAAAGTGTGTTTCACACGATTTTCGTTATATTGCACTAAAATGCATCGGAATATCGAATTAAGTGAGATATTTACGTTGAATTCGTGTTTTGGCAGCAAATGCACAGATATTTCTAACATCACAACATTATTTCATTGCGATATTTGTGTTAATTGCGAGTTCAGCAGCAAATACACAGGTTTCTAGCATAATATTCACAGTTCAATGTGAAACGTGCGATTCACACGATTTTCGTTATATTGTACAAATATTCATCGGAATACCGAATTCAGTGTGATATTTACGTTGAATTCGTGTTTTGGCTGCATATGCACAGATATTTCTTACATCACAACATGATTTCAATGCGATATTTGTGTTAAATGCAAGTTCAGCGGCAAATACACAGGTTTCTAGCATAATATTCACACTTCAATGTGAAACGTGCGATTCACACGATTTTCGTTATATTGTACAAATATGCATCGGAATATCAATTTCAGTGTGATATTTACGTTGAATTCGTGTTTTGGCTGCAAATGCACAGATATTTCTTACATCACAACATGATTTCAATGCGATATTTGTGTTAAATGCGAGTTCAGCGGCAAATACACAGGTTTCTAGCATAATATTCACACTTCAATGTAAAACGTGCGATTCACACGATTTTCGTTATATTGTACAAATATGCATCGGAATACCGAATTAAGTGTGATATTTACGTTGAATTTTTGTTTCGGCAGCAAATGCACAAATATTTCTAACATCACAACATGATTTCAATGCGCTGTTTGTATTAAATGCGAGTTCAGCAGCAAATACTCAGGTTTCTAGCATAACATTCACTTTTCAACGTAAAACGCGTGTTTCACACGATTTTCGTTATATTGCACTAAAATGCATCGGATTATCGAATTAAGGGTGATATTCTGATTGAATTCGTATTTTGGCAGCAAACGCAGAGATATTTCTAACATCACAACTTGATTTCAATGTGATATTTGTGTCAAATGTGAGTTCAGCAGCAAATACACAGGTTTCTAGCATAACATTCACATTTCAACGTAAAAAGTGTGTTTCACACGATTTTCGTTATATTGCACTAAAATGCATCGGAATATCGAATTAAGTGAGATATTTACGTTGAATTCGTGTTTTGGCAGCAAATGCACAGATATTTCTAACATCACAACATGATTTCATTGCGATATTTGAGTTAAATGCGAGTTCAGCAGCAAATACACAGGTTTCCAGCATAACATTCGCTTTTCAACGTAAAACGTGTGTTTCACACGATTTTCGTTATATTGCACTAAAATGCATCGGAATATCGAATTCAGTGTGATATTTACGTTGAATTCGTGTTTTGGCTGCAAATGCACAGATATTTCTTACATCACAACATGATTTCAATGCGATATTTGTGTTAAATGCGAGTTCAGCAGCAAATACACAGGTTTCTAGCATAATATTCACACTTCAATGTATTACGTGCGATTCACACGATTTTCGTTATATTGTACAAATATGCATCGGAATATCGAATTAAGTGTGATATTTACGTTGAATTTTTGTTTTGGCAGCAAATGCACAAATATTTCTAACATCACAACATGATTTCAATGCGCTATTTGTGTTAAATGCGAGTTCAGCAGCAAATACTCAGGTTTCTAGCATAACATTCACTTTTCAACGTAAAACGTGTGTTTCACACGATTTTCGTTATATTGCACTAAAATGCGTCGGATTCTCGAATTAAGGGTGATATTTAGATTGAATTCGTGTTTTTGCAGCAAACGCAGAGATATTTCTAACATCACAACTTGATTTCAATGTGATATTTGTGTCAAATGTGAGTTCAGCAGCAAATACACAGGTTTCAAGCATAACATTCGCTTTTCAACGTAAAACGTGTGTTTCGCACAATTTTTGTTATATTGCCCTAAAATGCAACGTAATATCGAATTCAGTGTCATATTTACGTTGAATTCGTGTTTTGGCAGCAAATGCACAGATATTTCTAACATCACAACTTGATTTCAATGTAATATTTGTGTCAAATGCGAGTTCAGCAGCAAATACACAGGTTTCTAGCATTACATTCACATTTCAACGTAAAACGTGTGATTCACACGATTTTCGGTATATTGCACTGAAATGCATCGGAATATCGAATTCAGTGTGATATTTACGTTGAATTCGTGTTTTGGCAGCAAATGCACAGATATTTCTAACATCACAACATGATTTTAATGCGATATTTGTGTCAAATGCGAGTTCAGCAGCAAATACACAGGTTTCTAGCATAACATTCACATTTCAACGTAAAAAGTGTGTTTTACACGATTTTTGTTATATTGCACTAAAATGCATCGGAATATCGAATTAAGTGTGATATTTACGTTGAATTCGTGTTTGGCAGCAAATGCACAGATATTTCTAACATCACAACATGGTTTCATTGCGATATTTGTGTTAAATGCGAGTTCAGCTGCAAATACACAGGTTTCTAGCATAATATTCACACTTCAATGTGAAACGTGCGATTCACACGATTTTCGTTATATTGTGCAAATATGCATCGGAATATCGAATTCAGTGTGATATTTACGTTGAATTCGTGTTTTGGCTGCAAATGCACAGAAATTTCTAACGTCACAACATAATTTCAATGCGATATTTGTGTCAAATGCGAGTTCAGCAGCAAATACACAGGTTTCCAGCATAACATTCGCTTTTCAACGTAAAACGTGTGTTTCACACGATTTTCGTTATATTGCACTAAAATGCATCGGAATATCGAATTAAGTGTGATATTTACGTTGAATTCGTGTTTTGGCAGCAAATGCACAGATATTTCTAACATCACAACATGAATTCAATGCGATATTTGTGTTAAATGCGAGTTCAGCAAAAAATACACAGGTTTCTAGCATAACATTCGCTTTTCAACGTAAAACGTGTGTTTCACACGATTTTCGTTATATTGCACTAAAATGCATCCGAATATCGAATTAAGTGTGATATTTACGTTGAATTCGTGTTTTGGCAGCAAATGCACAGATATTTTTAACATCGCAATATGATTTCAATGCGATATTTGTGTTAAATGCGTGTTCAGCAGCAAATACACAGGTTTCTATCATAACATTCACATTTCAACGTAAAAAGTGTGTTTCACACGATTTTCGTTATATTGCACTAAAATGCATCGGAATATCGAATTAAGTGTGATATTTACGTTGAATTCGTGTTTTGGCTGCAAATGCACAGATATTTCAAATATCACAACATGATTTCAATGCGATATTTGTGTTAAATGCGAGTTCAGCAGCAAATACACAGGTTTCCAGCATAACATTCGCTTTTTAACGTAAATCGTGTGTTTCACACGATTTTCGTTATATTGCACTAAAATGCATCGGAATATCGAATTAAGTGTGATATTTACGTTGAATTCGTGTTTTGGCAGCAAATGCACAGATATTTCAAATATCACAACATGATTTCAATGCGATATTTGTGTTAAATGCGAGTTCAGCAGCAAATACACAGGTTTCTAGCATAATATTCACACTTCAATGTGATACGTGCGATTCACACGATTTTCGTTATATTGTACAAATATGCATCGGAATACCGAATTAAGTGTGATATTTACGTTGAATTTTTGTTTTGGCAGCAAATCCACAAATATTTCTAACATCACAACATGATTTCAATGCGCTATTTGTGTCAAATGCGAGTTCAGCAGCAAATACTCAGGTTTCTAGCATAACATTCGCTTTTGAACGTAAAACTTGTGTTTCACACGATTTTATATTGCATTAAAATGCATCGGAATATCAAATTAAGTGTGATATTTACGTTGAATTCGTGTTTTGGCAGCAAATGCACAGATATTTCAAATATCACAACATGATTTCAATGCGATATTTGTGTTAAATGCGAGTTCAGCAGCAAATACACAGGTTTCTAGCATAATATTCACACTTCAATGTGAAACGTGCGATTCACACGATTTTCGTTATATTGCACTAAAATGCATCGGAATATCGAAATTAGTGTAATATTTACGTTGAATTCGTGTTTTGGCAGCAAATGCACAGATATTTCTAACATCTCAACATGATTTCAATGCGATATTTGTGTTAAATGCGAGTTCAGCAGCAAATACACAGGTTTCTAGCATAACATTCACTTTTCAACGTAAAACGTGTGTTTCACACTATTTTCGTTATATTGCACTAAAATGCATCCGAATATCGAATTAAGTGTTATATTTACGTTGAATTCGTGTTTTGGCAGCAAATGCACAGATATTTCTAACATCGCAATATGATTTCAATGCGATATTTGTGTTAAATGCGAGTTCAGCAGCAAACACACAGGTTTCTAGCATAATATTCATACTTCAATGTGAAACGTGCAATTCACACGCTTTTCGTTGTATTGCGCTAAAATGCATCGGAATGTCGAATTAAGTGTGATATTTACGTTGAATTCGTGTTTTGGCTGCAAATGCGCAGATATTTCTAACATCACAACATGATTTTAATGCGATATTTGTGTCAAATGCGAGTTCAGCAGCAAATACACAGGTTTCTAGCATAACATTCACATTTCAACGTAAAAAGTGTGTTTTACACGATTTTTGTTATATTGCACTAAAATGCATCGGAATATCGAATTAAGTGTGATATTTACGTTGAATTCGTGTTTGGCAGCAAATGCACAGATATTTCTAACATCACAACATGGTTTCATTGCGATATTTGTGTTAACTGCGAGTTCAGCTGCAAATACACAGGTTTCTAGCATAATATTCACACTTCAATGTGAAACGTGCGATTCACACGATTTTCGTTATATTGTGCAAATATGCATCGGAATATCGAATTCAGTGTGATATTTACGTTGAATTCGTGTTTTGGCAGCAAATGCACAGATATTTCTAACATCACAACATGATTTCAATGCGATATTTGTGTCAAATGCGAGTTTAGTAGCAAATACACAGGTTGCTAGCATATAATTCACACTTCACTGTGAAACGTGCGATTCACACGATTTTCGTTATATTGTACAAAAATGCATCGGAAAATCGATTTCAGTGTGATATTTACGTTGAATTCGTGTTTTGGCTGCAAATGCACAGAAATTTCTAACGTCACAACATAATTTCAATGCGATATTTGTGTCAAATGCGAGTTCAGCAGCAAATACACAGGTTTCCAGCATAACATTCGCTTTTCAACGTAAAACGTGTGTTTCACACGATTTTCGTTATATTGCACTAAAATGCATCGGAATATCGAATTAAGTGTGATATTTACGTTGAATTCGTGTTTTGGCAGCAAATGCACAGATATTTCTAACATCACAACATGAATTCAATGCGATATTTGTGTTAAATGCGAGTTCAGCAGCAAATACACAGGTTTCTAGCATAACATTCGCTTTTCAACGTAAAACGTGTGTTTCACACGATTTTCGTTATATTGCACTAAAATGCATCGGAATGTCGAATTAAGTGTGATATTTACGTTGAATTTTTGATTTGGCAGAAAATGCACAGATATTTCTAACATCACTACATGATTTCAATGCGATATTTGTGTCAAATGCGAGTTCAGCAGCAAATACACAGGTTACTAGCATTACATTCACAATTTAACGTAAAACGTGTGTTTCACACGATTTTCGTTAAATTGCACTAAAGTGCATCCGAATATCGAACTAAGTGTGATATTTACGTTGAATTCGTGTTTTGGCAGCAAATGCACAGATATTTCTAACATCACAACATGATTTCAATGCGATATTTGTGTTAAATGAGAGTTCAGCAGCAAATACACAGGTTTCTAGCATAACATTCGCTTTTCAACGTAAAACGTGTGTTTCCCACGATTTTCGTTATATTGCACTAAAATGCATCGGAATATCGAATTAAGTGTGATATTTACGTTGAATTCGTGTTTTGGCAGCAAATGCACAGATATTTCTAACATCACAACATGATTTCAATGCGATATTTGTGTTAAATGCGAGTTCAGTAGCAAATACACAGGTTTCTAGCATAACATTCGCATTTCAACGTAAAACGTGTGTTTCACACGATTTTCGTTATATTGCACTAAAATGCATCGGAATATCGAATTAAGTGTGATATTTACGTTGAATTCGTGTTTTGGCAGCAAATGCACAGATATTTCTAACATCACAACATGATTTTAATGCGATATTTGTGTCAAATGCGAGTTCAGCAGCAAATACACAGGTTTCTAGCATAACATTCACATTTCAACGTAAAAAGTGTGTTTTACACGATTTTTGTTATATTGCACTAAAATGCATCGGAATATCGAATTAAGTGTGATATTTACGTTGAATTCGTGTTTGGCAGCAAATGCACAGATATTTCTAACATCACAACATGGTTTCATTGCGATATTTGTGTTAAATGCGAGTTCAGCTGCAAATACACAGGTTTCTAGCATAATATTCACACTTCAATGTGAAACGTGCGATTCACACGATTTTCGTTATATTGTGCAAATATGCATCGGAATATCGAATTCAGTGTGATATTTACGTTGAATTCGTGTTTTGGCAGCAAATGCACAGATATTTCTAACATCACAACATGATTTCAATGCGATATTTGTGTCAAATGCGAGTTCAGTAGCAAATACACAGGTTGCTAGCATAATATTCACACTTCACTGTGAAACGTGCGATTCACACGATTTTCGTTATATTGTACAAAAATGCATCGGAAAATCGATTTCAGTGTGATATTTACGTTGAATTCGTGTTTTGGCTGCAAATGCACAGAAATTTCTAACGTCACAACATAATTTCAATGCGATATTTGTGTCAAATGCGAGTTCAGCAGCAAATACACAGGTTTCCAGCATAACCTTCGGTTTTTAACGTAAAACGTGTGTTTCACACGATTTTCGTTATATTGCACTAAAATGCATCGGAATATCGAATTAAGTGTGATATTTACGTTGAATTCGTGTTTTGGCAGCAAATGCACAGATATTTCTAACATCACAACATGAATTCAATGCGATATTTGTGTTAAATGCGAGTTCAGCAGCAAATACACAGGTTTCTAGCATAACATTCGCTTTTCAACGTAAAACGTGTGTTTCACACGATTTTCGTTATATTGCACTAAAATGCATCGGAATGTCGAATTAAGTGTGATATTTACGTTGAATTCGTGTTTTGGCAGAAAATGCACAGATATTTCTAACATCACTACATGATTTCAATGCGATATTTGTGTCAAATGCGAGTTCAGCAGCAAATACACAGGTTACTAGCATTACATTCACAATTTAACGTAAAACGTGTGTTTCACACGATTTTCGTTAAATTGCACTAAAGTGCATCCGAATATCGAACTAAGTGTGATATTTACGTTGAATTCGTGTTTTGGCAGCAAATGCACAGATATTTCTAACATCACAACATGATTTCAATGCGATATTTGTGTCAAATGCGAGTTCAGCAGCAAATACACAGGTTTCCAGCATAACATTCGCTTTTCAACGTAAAACGTGTGTTTCACACGATTTTCGTTATATTGCACTAAAATGCATCGGAATATCGAATTAAGTGTGATATTTACGTTGAATTCGTGTTTTGGCAGCAAATGCACAGATATTTCTAACATCACAACATGATTTCAATGCGATATTTGTGTTAAATGCGAGTTCAGCAGCAAATACACAGGTTTCTAGCATAATATTCAAACTTCAATGTGAAACGTGCGATTCACACGATTTTCGTTATATTGTACAAATATGCATCGGAATATCGGATTCAGTGTGATATTTACGTTGAATTCATGTTTTGGCAGCAAATGCACAGATATTTCTAACATCACAACATGATTTCAATGCGATATTTGTGTCAAATGCGAGTTCAGCAGCAAATACACAGGTTTCCAGCATAACATTCGCTTTTCAACGTAAAACGTGTGTTTCACACGATTTTCGTTATATTGCACTAAAATGCATCGGAATATCGAATTAAGTGTGATATTTACGTTGAATTCGTGTTTTGGCAGCAAATGCACAGATATTTCTAACATCACAACATGAATTCAATGCGATATTTGTGTTAAATGCGAGTTCAGCAGCAAATACACGGTTTTCTAGCATAACATTCACTTTTCAACGTAAAACGTGTGTTTCCCACGATTTTCGTTATATTGCACTAAAATGCATCCGAATAGCGAATTGAGTGTGATATTTACGTTGAATTCGTGTTTTGGCAGCAAATGCACAGATATTTCTAACATCGCAATATGATTTCAATGCGATATTTGTGTTAAATGCGAGTTCAGCAGCAAACACACAGGTTTCTAGTATATTATTCATACTTCATTGTGAAACGTGCAATTCACGCGATTTTCGTTGTATTGCACTAAAATGCATCGGAATGTCAAATTAAGTATGATATTTACGTTGAATTCGTGTTTTGGCTGCAAATGCACAGATATTTCGAACATCACAACATGATTTTAATGCGATATTTGTGTCAAATGCGAGTTCAGCAGCAAATACACAGGTATCTAGCATAACATTCACATTTCAACGTAAAAAGTGTGTTTCACACGATTTTCGTTATATTGCACTAAAATGCATCGGAATATCGAATTAAGTGTGATATTTACGTTGAATTCGTGTTTGGCAGCAAATGCACAGATATTTCTAACATCACAACATGGTTTCATTGCGATATTTGTGTTAAATGCGAGTTCAGCAGCAAATACACAGGTTTCCAGCATAACATTCGCTTTTCAACGTAAAACGTGTGTTTCACACGATTTTCGTTATATTGCACTAAAATGCATCGGAATATCGAATTAAGTGTGATATTTACGTTGAATTCGTGTTTGGCAGCAAATGCACAGATATTTCTAACATCACAACATGATTTCAATGCGATATTTGTGTTAAATGCGAGTTCAGCAGCAAATACACAGGTTTCTAGCATAACATTCACTTTTCAACGTAAAATGTGTGTTTGACACGATTTTCGTTATATTGCACTAAAATGCATCGGAATGTCGAATTAAGTGTGATATTTACGTTGAATTCGTGTTTTGGCAGAAAATGCACAGATATTTCTAACATCACTACGTGATTTCTATGCGATATTTGTGTTAAATGCGATTTCAGCATCAAATACACACTCAGCAGCAAATACACACGTTTGTAGCATAATATTCACAATTCAATGTAAAACGTGCGATTCACACGATTTTCGTTATATTGTACAAATATGCATCGGAATATCGATTTCAGTGTGATATTTACGTTGAATTCATGTTTTGGCAGCAAATTCACAGATATTTCTTACATCACAACATGATTTCAATGCGATATGAATACTACATTGACAGTATTATTGAAATAAATAACTCTATACTAAGAACTATTCATAATGAAGTCGTTAATGTAAAATATAAGTCAGTATTACGTAAATTTGTGCCAATAACACTGGGAGAATTACGTACATGTGTGTTTGACCTTAAAAATAAAGCTAGTACGGATAATTTAAATATAAAGTTAATCAAGGACATATTTCATGTCATTGGTTACCCGCTATTGAACTGGATTAATACATCATTAGAAAGTAAGCAAGTTCCTTGCGTACTGAAAAGATCAGTAATAGTTCCTGTGCCTAAAGTCGAAAGGACAATTAAAGAAAATGAATATAGACCAGTGAATATGCTTCCAAGCTGTGAAAAAATTCTCGAATGTATGGTATATAAACAAATTATGAAACATTTAAGTGACAATAATATTTTAACAGAGTACCAATCGGGATTTAGGTTTAATCGTTCGTGTGAGACTGCGTTGCAATTTGTAATAAACGAATGGAAACGACATTTAGACAATGGAAAGTTTGTTGGAATAGTTTTTCTTGATTTAAGACGTGCATTTGAAACAATAGACAGGTGCATTTTAATAAAGAAATTAAAACTTTATGGCCTTGCAGATTCAGTGCTACAGTGGTTCAATAATTATCTATCGGAGAGATTTCAAAGTGTGAAGTGGTGTGACACGTTCAGCGAAAATTTAGAAAACAAGTTAGGCGTACCCCAAGGGAGTGTCCTGGGGCCATTGCTTTTCATTATATATCAGTCGCCTAGAAGCAAAACCCGACAAGTCACACTTTTGTTGAAAATTAGTTTGATACGTCATTGGATTCGGAATGCAAAGGCCAACATTTTAAAACTGAATTTAAGGTTCAAATGTCAACTAGTCCAATGTAATTGGCCGGTAAATATTCACCTCAGATGCAAAAACCGACATGTCCTTTGAGATGTTGTGTGCAAAATCCGACATTTCCACACAGCCAATAACGGCAACGCACTTTTATCATGTGACCATGTTTGAATTAATAATTACTGTCAGTCTCGTCTATGTTGATCTAGACTAGTCAGTGTTGCTAATAGTTGCTTTTGTAAAACGTTTGTAATGGAATTACTGGAAAAACTAAATAACCCAGGTCAATTGACAAATATTCAGCAGTGTGATAGCAATCTGGGTCGAAAGAGAACTAAAGGACAAATAAAACGCGAGAAGGCAAAACGTGCAAGGTATGTTATATACATGTATTACGTTATAGCAAAGGTGGAAGATTTAAATTAATTAATAACTCAATTGTTGTCGAAAAAAAAGTTTGAACGTGATTTTACGCGAATTACCTTTCAGGTATGCTCCATCGTCATTTGCTTTTAATAACTAGCCAATTATTACCTGCAGAAGGAGGTAACTGTGAAGAGGAAAGCATAGAATTTGGAATATGAAAATAGTTGACATTCTTACACATATTGTTTTGAATAGTAAGATTATAATAAGAAATAAATAGATTTTGTTGAAATAAAACGCGTTTTTTTAGTAAAAAATATAAAATTTAGGTGCAAAAACAGACATGTCCATATTAAAGTGCAATTTTTCAGGTAAACTGTGTATCCCTGATTTCTAAATTGTAGTTGATTGCTATTTATTATCAAATTAAAGCTTATATCCAAAATTCTACAGATGTTTTAAGCCAAATAAAGGTTTGGGAGGTTTTTAACGTATATCTCAAATTCGATTTAAGAGGACTTGTCGGGTTTTGCATCTAGGCGACTGATATATAAATGACCTAATTGAGGTGGTACAAAAGTGTGATGTTCATCTTTTTGCAGACGATACATTAGTATATGCAGTAGGTGATAAATATGAGGAAGTAATTAGAATGTTAAATTGGGATTTAAGCAATGTGAATAAATATTTTGAAAGTAATAGTCTTAAGTTAAATATAAATAAATGTAAGCATATGATTTTGGGTAAGAATTATAGTTACAAACCAAGAATGAATAATAGTGCAACTAATTTAGTAAATACAGTAAAAATAAATAATTGTGATATAGAGTTAGTGGATAAATATAAGTATTTGGGGGTGATATTAGACAGGGAATTAAAATTTAAGGAACATGTCCAGTATATTGTCAAAAAGATAGCTAAGAAAATTGGGTTTTTGAGTAGGATCTCATATAGATATAATTTATCGTTACATACAAGAATGCTGATTTATAACACAATAATATTACCGCACTTTACTTACTGTGCCACTATTACGTATATGAGTAGCGTAACGATGATAAAGAAATTACAAATACAACAGAATAGGGCAGCCAGAGTAATTTTAAGGGGAAATAGAAATTCCAGTATAACAGCAATGTTAAATACACTCCATTGGCTGGAGATAGATAAGTACTTACAATATCGTGTTATAGTATTTATATATAAAATTCTACATAATATGGTACCTGAGAATTTAAGTTATGGAGTGAGACAGATTAAAGATATACATAGTCATAATACCAGAACAAAAGATCTGTTAGTTATAACAAGGAAAAATAAAGAAATAACACGAAATAGTATTTTCGAC
The DNA here is from genome assembly GCA_963422195.1 of Carabus problematicus. Lineage (NCBI taxonomy): Eukaryota > Metazoa > Arthropoda > Insecta > Coleoptera > Carabidae > Carabus > Carabus problematicus. The sequence continues at coordinate 17,358,959 of OY728577.1, forward strand.
AAAGGATTTAGTTTATATAATTTGCTTCCAAGTAATATTAAGGACATTGGTAGGTTAAGATTATTCTGTAATAGGGCTAAAGAACACTTATTTAATGTACATTGAAAAAGTCGCATTATTGTAAATAGTATATGTAATTGTTTTTCTTTGGCCAAGGCGCTATTAAATAAAGATTTATTATTATTATTATATTTGTGTTAAATGCGAGTGCAGCAGCAAATACACAGGTATCTAGCATAACATTCACTTTTCAACGTAAAACGTGTGTTTCACACGATTTTCGGTGTATTGCACTAAAATGCATCGGAATATCGAATTAAGTGTGATATTAACGTTTAATTCGTGTTTTGGCAGCAAATGCACAGATATTTTTAACATCACAACATGATTTCAATGCGAAATTTGTGTCAAATGCGAGTTCAGCAGCAAATACACAGGTTTCCAGCATAACATTCGCTTTTCAACGTAAAACGTGTTTTCACACGATTTTCGTTATATTGCACAAAAAAGCATCGGAATATCGAATTAAGTGTGATATTTACGTTGAATTCGTATTTTGGCAGCAAATGCACAGATATTTCTAACATCACAACATGATTTCAATGCGATATTTGTGTCAAATGCGAATTCAGCAGCAAATACACAGGTTTCTAGCATTACATTCACAATTTAACGTAAAACGTGTGTTTCACACGATTTTCGTTAAATTGCACTAAAATGCATCCGAATATCGAACTATGTGTGATATTTACGTTGAATTCGTGTTTTGGCTGCAAATTAACAGATATTTCTAACATCACAACATGATTTCAATGCAATATTTGTGTCAAATGTGAGTTCAGCAGCAAATACACAGGTTTCCAGCATAACATTCGCTTTTCAACGTAAAACGTGTGTTTCACACGATTTTCGTTATATTGCACTAAAATGCATCGGAATATCGAATTAAGTGTGATATTTACGTTGAATTCGTGTTTTGGCAGCAAATGCACAGATATTTCTAACATCACAACATGATTTCAATGCGATATTTGTGTTAAATGCGAGTTCAGCAGCAAATACACACGTTTGTAGCATAATATTCACACTTCAATGTGAAACGTGCGATTCACACGATTTTCTTTATATTGTACAAATAAGCATCGGAATATCGAATTCAGAGTAATATTTACGTTGAATTCATGTTTTGGCAGCAAATGCACAGATATTTCTGACATCACAACATGATTTCAATTCGATATTTGTGTTAAATGCGAGTTCAGCAGCAAATACACAGGTTTCTAGCATAACATTCACTTTTCAACGTAAAACGTGTGTTTCACACGATCTTCGGTGCATTGCACAAATATGCAACTAAATATCGAATTAAGGGTGATATTTACGTTGAATTCGTATTTTGCCAGCAAATGCAGAGATATTTTTAACATCACAACTTGATTTCAATGTGATATTTGTGTCAAATGCGAGTTCAGCAGCAAACACACAGGTTTCAAGCATAACATTCGCTTTTCAACGTAAAACGTGCGTTTTACACGATTTCCGTAATATTGCACTAAAATGCATCGGAATATCGAATTAAGTGTGATATTTACGTTGAATTCGTGTTTTGGCAGCAAATGCACAGATATTTCTAACATCACAACATGATTTCAATGCGATATTTGTGTTGAATGCGGGTTCAGCAGCAAATACACAGGTTTCTAGCATAATATTCACACTTCAATGTGAGACGTGCGATTCACACGATTTTCGTTATATTGCACTAAAATGCATCGGAATATCGAATTAAGTGTGATATTTACGTTGAATTCGTGTTTTGGCAGCAAACGCACAGATATTTTTAACATCACAACATGATTTCAATGCGATATTTGTGTTAAATGCGAGTTCAGCAGCAAATACACAGGTTTCTAGAATAATATTCACACTTCAATGTGAAACGTGCGATTCACACGATTTTCGTTATATTGTACAAACATGCGTCGGAATATCGAATTCAGTGTGATATTTACGTTGAATTCATGTTTTGGCAGCAAATACACAGATATTTCTAACATCACAACATGATTTCAATGCGATATTTGTGTTAAATGCGAGTTCAGCAGCAAATACACAGGTTTCTAGCATAACATTCACTTTTCAACGTAAAACGTGTGTTTCACACGATTTTCGCTATATTGTACAAATATGCACCGGAATATCGAATTCAGTGTGATATTTACGTTGAATTCATGTTTTGGCAGCAAATGCACAGATATATCTAACATCACAACATGATTTCAATGCGATATTTGTGTTAAATGCGAGTGCAGCATCAAATACACACTCAGCAGCAAATACACACGTTTGTAGCATAATATTCACAATTCAATGTCAAACGTGCGATTCACACGATTTTCGTTATATTGTACAAATATGCATCGGAATATCGAATTCAGTGTGATATTTACGTTGAATTCGTGTTTTGGCAGCAAATGCACAGATATTTCTAACATCACAACATGATTTCAATGCGATATTCGTGTTTAATGCGAGTTCAGCAGCAAATACACAGGTTTGTAGCATAATATTCACGCTTCAATGTGAAACGTGCGATTCACACGATTTTCGTTATATTGTACAAATATGCATCAGAAAATCGAATTCAGTGTGATAGTTTCGTTGAATTCGTGTTTTGGCAGCAAATGCACGGATATTTCTAACATCACAACATGATTTCAATGCGATATTCGTGTTAAATGCGAGTTCAGCAACAAATACACAGGTTTCTAGCATAACATTCACTTTTCAACGTAAAACGTGTGTTTCACACGATTTTCGTTATATTGCACTAAAATACATCCGAATATCGAATTAAGTGTGATATTTACGTAGAATTCGTGTTTTGGCAGCAAATGCACGGATATTTCTAACATCACAACTTGATTTTAATGCAATATTTGTGTTAAATGCGAGTGCAGCATCAAATACACACTCAGCAGCAAATACACACGTTTGTAGCATAATATTCACAATTCAATGTCAAACGTGCGATTCACACGATTTTCGTTATATTGTACAAATATGCATCGGAATATCGAATTCAGTGTGATATTTACGTTGAATTCGTGTTTTGGCAGCAAATGCACAGATATTTCTAACATCACAACATGATTTCAATGCGATATTCGTGTTTAATGCGAGTTCAGCAGCAAATACACAGGTTTGTAGCATAATATTCACACCACAATGTGAAACGTGCGATTCACACGATTTTTGTTATATTGTACAAATATGCATCGGAATATCGAATTAAGTGTGATAATTACGTTGATTTCGTGTTTTGGCTGCAAATGCACAGAAATTTCTAACGTCACAACATAATTTCAAAGCGATATTTGTGTCAAATGCGAGTTCAGCAGCAAATACACAGGTTTCTAGCATAATATTCGCACTTCAATGTGAAACGTGTGATTCACACGATATTCGTTATATTGTACAAATATGCATCGGAATATCGAATTAAGTGTGATATTTACGTTGAATTCGTGTTTTGGCAGCAAATGCACAGATATTTCTAACATCACAACATGATTTCACTGCGATATTTGTGTTAAATGCGAGTTCAGCAGCAAATACACAGGTTTCTAGCATAACATTCGCATTTCAACGTAAAACGTGTGTTTCACACGATTTTCGATATATTGCACTAAAATGCATCCGAATATCGAATTAAGTGTGATATTTACGTTGAATTCGTGTTTTGGCAGCAAATACACAGATATTTCTAACATCGCAATATGATTTCAATGCGATATTTGTGTTAAATGCGAGTTCAGCAGCAAACACACAGGTTTCTAGCATAATATTCATATTTCAATGTGAAACGTGCAATTCACACGATTTTCGTTGTATTGCACTAAAATGCATCGGAATGTCGAATTAAGTGTGATATTTACGTTGAATTCGTGTTTTGGCTGCAAATGCACAGAAATTTCTAACGTCACAACATGATTTCAATGCGATATTTGTGTCAAATGCGAGTTCAGCAGCAAATACACAGGTTTCCAGCATAACATTCGCTTTTCAACGTAAAACGTGTGTTTCACACGATTTTCGTTATATTGCACTAAAATGCATCGGAATATCGAATTAAGTGAGATATTTACGTTGAATTCGTGTTTTGGCAGCAAATGCACAGATATTTCAAACATCACAACATGATTTCAATGCGATATTTGTGTTAAATGCGAGTTCAGCAGCAAATACACAGGTTTCTAGCATAACATTCACTTTTCAACGTAAAACGTGTGTTTCACACGATTTTCGTTATATTGCACTAAAATGCATCGGAATATCGAATTAAGTGTGAAATTTACGTTGAATTCGTGTTTTGGCTGCAAATGCACAGATATTTCTAACATCACAACATGATTTCAATGCGCTATTTGTGTTAAATGCGAGTTCAGCAGCAAATACACAGGTTTCTAGGATAACATTCACTTTTCAACGTAAAACGTGTGTTTCACACGATTTTCGTTATATTGCACTAAAATGCATCGAAATATCGAATTAAGTGAGATATTTACGTTGAATTCGTGTTTTGGTAGCAAATGCACAGATATTTCTAATATCACAACATGATTTCAATGCGATATTTGTGTCAAATGCGAGTTCAGCAGCAAATACACAGGTTTCTAGCATAATATTCACACTTCAATGTGAAACGTGCGATTCACACGATTTTCGTTATATTGCACAAATATTCATCGGAATATCAATTTCAGTGTGATATTTACGTTGAATTCGTGTTTTGGCTGCAAATGCACAGATATTTCTTACATCACAACATGATTTCAATGCGATATTTGTGTCAAATGCGAGGTTAGCAGCAAATACACAGGTTTCTAGCATAACATTCACATTTCAACGTAAAAAGTGTGTTTCACACGATTTTCGTTATATTGCACTAAAATGCATCGGAATATCGAATTAAGTGAGATATTTACGTTGAATTCGTGTTTTGGCAGCAAATGCACAGATATTTCTTACATCACATCATGATTTCAATGCGATATTTGTGTTAAATGCGAGTTCAGCAGAAAATACACAGGTTTGTAGCATAATATTCACACTTCAATGTGAAACGTGCGATTCACACGATTTTCGTTATATTGTACAAATATGCATCGGAATATCGAATTAAGTGTGATAATTACGTTGAATTCGTGTTTTGGCTGCAAATGCACAGATATTTCTTACATCACAACATGATTTCAATGCGAAATTTGTGTCAAATGCGAGTTCAGCAGCAAATACACAGGTTTCTAGCATAACATTTGCTTTTCAACGTAAAACGTGTGTTTCACACGATTTTCGGTGCATTGCACAAATATGCAACTAAATATCGAATTAAGGGTGATATTTACGTTGAATTCGTGTTTTGGCAGCAAATGCACAGATATTTCTAACATCACAACATGATTTCAATGCGATATTTGTGTCAAATGCGAGTTCAGCAGCAAATACACAGGTTTCTAGCATAATATTCACACTTCAATGTGAAACGTGCGATTCACACGATTTTCGTTATATTGCACAAATATTCATCGGAATATCAATTTCAGTGTGATATTTACGTTGAATTCGTGTTTTGGCTGCAAATGCACAGATATTTCTTACATCACAACATGATTTCAATGTGATATTTGTGTCAAATGCGAGTTTGGCAGCAAATACACAGGTTTCTAGCATAACATTCACATTTCAACGTAAAAAGTGTGTTTCACACGATTCTCGTTATATTGCACTAAAATGCATCGGAATATCGAATTAAGTGAGATATTTACGTTGAATTCCTGTTTTGGCAGCAAATGCACAGATATTTCTAATATCACAACATTATTTCATTGCGATATTTGTGTTAATTGCGAGTTCAGCAGCAAATACACAGGTTTCTAGCATAATATTCACACTTCAATGTGAAACGTGCGATTCACACGATTTTCGTTATATTGTACAAATATTCATCGGAATATCGAATTTAGTGTGATATTTACGTTGAATTTGTGTTTTGGCTGCAAATGCACAGATATTTCTTACATCACAACATGATTTCAATGCGATATTTGTGTTAAATGCGAGTTCAGCAGCAAATACACAGGTTTCTAGCATAATATTCACACTTCAATGTGAAACATGCGATTCACACGATTTTCGTTATATTGTACAAATATGCATCGGAATACCGAATTAAGTGTGATATTTACGTTGAATTTTTGTTTTGGCAGCAAATGCACAAATATTTCTAACATCACAACATGATATCAATGCGCTGTTTGTGTTAAATGCGAGTTCAGCAGCAAATACTCGGGTTTCTAGCATAACATTCACTTTTCAACGTAAAACGCGTGTTTCACACGATTTTCGTTATATTGCACTAAAATGCATCGGATTATCGAATTAAGGGTGATATTCTGATTGAATTCGTGTTTTGGCAGCAAACGCAGAGATATTTCTAACATCACAACTTGATTTCAATGTGATATTTCTGTCAAATGTGAGTTCAGCAGCAAATACACAGGTTTCAAGCATAACATTCGCTTTTCAACGTAAAACGTGTGTTTCGCACAATTTTTGTCATATTGCACTAAAATGCATCGGATTATCGAATTCAGTATGATATTTAAGTTGAATTCATGTTTTGGCAGCAAATGCACAGATATTTTTAACTTCACAACATGATTTCAATGCGATATTTGTGTTAAATGCGAGTGCAGCAGCAAATACACAGGTTTCTAGCATTACATTCTCATTTCAACGTAAAACGTGTGTTTCGCACGATTTTCGTTATATTGCACTAAAATGCATCGGAATATCGAATTAAGTGTGATATTTACGTTGAATTCGTGTTTTGGCAGCAAATGCACAGATATTTCTAACGTCACAAGATGATTTCAATGCGATATTTGTGTTAAATGCGAGTTCAGCAGCAAATACACAGGTTTCTAGCATAACATTCGCATTTCAATGTAAAACGTGTGTTTCACACGATTTTCGTTATATTGCACTAAAATGCATCGGAATATCGAATTAAGTGTGATATTTACGTTGAATTCGTGTTTTGGCAGCAAATGCACAGATATTTCTAACATCACAACATGATTTCAATGCGATATTTGTTTCAAATGCGAGTTCAGCAGCAAATACACAGGTTTCCAGCATAATATTCGCTTTTCAACGTAAAACGTCTGTTTCACACGATTTTCGTTATATTGCACTAAAATGCATCGGAATATCGAATTAAGTGTGATATTTACGTTGAATTCGTGTTTTGGCAGCAAATGCACAGATATTTCTAACATCACAACATGATTTCAATGCGATATTTGTTTCAAATGCGAGTTCAGCAGCAAATACACAGGTTTCCAGCATAATATTCGCTTTTCAACGTAAAACGTCTGTTTCACACGATTTTCGTTATATTGCACAAAAAAGCATCGGAATATCGAATTAAGTGTGATATTTACGTTGAATTCGTATTTTGGCAGCAAATGCACAGATATTTCTAACATCACAACATGATTTCAATGCGATATTTGTGTCAAATGCGAATTCAGCAGCAAATACACAGGTTACTAGCATTACATTCACAATTTAACGTAAAACGTGTGTTTCACACGATTTTCGTTAAATTGCACTAAAGTGCATCCGAATATCGAACTAAGTGTGATATTTACGTTGAATTCGTGTTTTGGCAGCAAATGCACAGATATTTCTAACATCACAACATGATTTCAATGCGATATTTGTCTTAAATGCGAGTTCAGCAGCAAATACACAGGTTTCTAGCATAACATTCGCATTTCAATGTAAAACGTGTGTTTCACACGATTTTCGTTATATTGCACTAAAATGCATCGGAATATCGAATTAAGTGTGATATTTACGTTGAATTCGTGTTTTGGCAGCAAATGCACAGATATTTCTAACATCACAACATGATTTTAATGCGGTATTTGTGTCAAATGCGAGTTCAGCAGCAAATACACAGGTTTCTAGCATAACATTCACATTTCAACGTAAAAAGTGTGTTTTACACGATTTTTGTTATATTGCACTAAAATGCATCGGAATATCGAATTAAGTGTGATATTTACGTTGAATTCGTGTTTGGCAGCAAATGCACAGATATTTCTAACATCACAACATGATTTCAATGCGATATTTGTGTTAAATGCGAGTTCAGCAGCAAATACACAGGTTTCTAGCATAACATTCGCATTTCAATGTAAAACGTGTGTTTCACACGATTTTCGTTATATTGCACTAAAATGCATCGGAATACCGAATTAAGTGTGATATTTACGTTGAATTTTTGTTTTGGCAGCAAATGCAAAAATATTTCTAACATCACAACATGATTTCAATGCGCCGTTTGTATTAAATGCGAGTTCAGCAGCAAATACTCAGGTTTCTAGCATAACATTCACTTTTCAACGTAAAACGCGTGTTTCACACGATTTTCGTTATATTGCACTAAAATGCATCGGATTATCGAATTAAGGGTGATATTCTGATTGAATTCGTATTTTGGCAGCAAACGCAGAGATATTTCTAACATCACAACTTGATTTCAATGTGATATTTGTGTCAAATGTGAGTTCAGCAGCAAATACACAGGTTTCTAGCATAACATTCACATTTCAACGTAAAAAGTGTGTTTCACACGATTTTCGTTATATTGCACTAAAATGCATCGGAATATCGAATTAAGTGAGATATTTACGTTGAATTCGTGTTTTGGCAGCAAATGCACAGATATTTCTAACATCACAACATGATTTCATTGCGATATTTGTGTTAAATGCGAGTTCAGCAGCAAATACACAGGTTTCTAGCATAATATTCACAGTTCAATGTGAAACGTGCGATTCACACGATTTTCGATATATTGTACAAATATGCATCGGAATACCGAATTAAGTGTGATATTTACGTTGAATTTTTATTTTGGCAGCAAATGCACAAATATTTCTAACATCACAACATGATTTCAATGCGCTGTTTGTGTTAAATGCGAGTTCAGCAGCAAATACTCAGGTTTCTAGCATAACATTCACTCTTCAACGTAAAACGCGTGTTTCACACGATTTTCGTTATATTGCACTAAAATGCATCGGATTATCGAATTAAGGGTGATATTTAGATTTAATTCGTGTTTTGGCAGCAAACGCAGAGATATTTCTAACATCACAACTTGATTTCAATGTGATATTTGTGTCAAATGTGAGTTCAGCAGCAAATACACAGGTTTCCAGCATAACATTTGCTTTTCAACGTAAAACGTGTGTTTCGCACAATTTTTGTTATATTGCACTAAAATGCATCGGATCATCGAATTAAGTGTGATATTTACGTTGAATTCGTGTTTTGGCAGCAAATGCACAGATATTTCTAACATCACAACATGAATTCAATGCGAAATTTGTGTTGAATGCGAGTTCAGCAGCAAATACACAGGTTTCTAGCATAACATTCGCTTTTCAACGTAAAACGTGTGTTTCACACGATTTTCGTTATATTGCACTAAAATGCATCGGAATATCGAATTAAGTGAGATATTTACGTTGAATTCGTGTTTTGGCAGCAAATGCACAGATATTTCTAACATCACAACATGATTTCAATGCGATATTTGTGTTAAATGCGAGTTCAGCAGCAAATACACAGGTTTCTAGCATAACATTCACATTTTAACGTAAAACGTGTGTTTCACACGATTTTCGTTATATTTCACTGAAATTCATCGGAATATCGAATTCAGTGTGATATTTACGTTGAATTCGTGTTTTGGCAGCAAATGCACAGATATTTCTAACATCACAACATGATTTCAATGCGATATTTGTGTTAAATGCGAGTTCAGCAGCAATTACACAGGTTTCTAGCATAATATTCACACTTCAATGTGAAACGTGCGATTAACACGATTTTTGTTATATTGTACAAATATGTATCGGAATATCGAATTCAGTGTGATATTTACGTTGAATTCATGTTTTGGCAGCAAATGCACAAATTTTTCTAACATCACAACATGATTTCAATGCGATATTTGTGTTAAATGCGAGTGCAGCAGCAAATACTCAGGTTTCTAGCATAACATTCACTTTTCAACGTAAAACGCGTGTTTCACACGATTTTCGTTATATTGCACTAAAATGCATCGGAATATCGAATTAAGTGAGATATTTACGTTGAATTCGTGTTTTGGCAGCAAATGCACAGATATTTCTAACATCAGAACATGATTTGAATGCGATATTTGTGTTGAATGCGAGTTCAGCAGCAAATACACAGGTTTGTAGCATAATATTCACACTTCAATGTGAAACGTGCGATTCACACGATTTTCGTTATATTGTACAAATATGCATCGGAATATCGAATTAAGTGTAATAATTACGTTGAATTCGTGTTTTGGCTGCAAATGCACAGATATTTCTTACATCACAACATGATTTCAATGCGATATTTGTTTCAAATGCGAGTTCAGCAGCAAATACACAGGTTTCCAGCATAATATTCGCTTTTCAACGTAAAACGTCTGTTTCACACGATTTTCGTTATATTGCACTAAAATGCACCGGAATATCGAATTAAGTGTGATATTTACGTTGAATTCGTGTTTTGGCAGCAAATGCACAGATATTTCTATCATCACAACATGATTTAATTGCGATATTTGTGTTAAATGCGAGTTCAGCAGCAAATACACAGGTTTCTAGCATAATATTCACAGTTCAATGTGAAACGTGCGATTCACACGATTTTCGTTATATTGTACAAATATTCATCGGAATATCGAATTCAGTGTGATATTTACGTTGATTTCGTGTTTTGGCTGCAAATGCACAGATATTTCTTACATCACAACATGATTTCAATGCGATATTTGTGTTAAATGCGAGTTCAGCAGCAAATACACAGGTTTCTAGCATAATATTCACACTTCAATGTATTACGTGCGATTCACACGATTTTCGTTATATTGTACAAATATGCATCGGAATATCGAATTAAGTGTGATATTTACGTTGAAGTTTTGTTTTGGCAGCAAATGCACAAATATTTCTAACATCACAACATGATTTCAATGCGCTATTTGTGTTAAATGCGAGTTCAGCAGCAAATACTCAGGTTTCTAGCATAACATTCACTTTTCAACGTAAAACGTGTGTTTCACACGATTTTCGTTATATTGCACTAAAATGCGTCGGATTCTCGAATTAAGGGTGATATTTAGATTGAATTCGTGTTTTTGCAGCAAACGCAGAGATATTTCTAACATCACAACTTGATTTCAATGTGATAGTTGTGTCAAATGTGAGTTCAGCAGCAAATACACAGGTTTCCAGCATAACATTCGCTTTTCAACGTAAAACGTGTGTTTCACACGATTTTCGTTATATTGCACTAAAATGCATCGGAATACCGAATTAAGTGTGATATTTACGTTGAATTTTTGTTTTGGCAGCAAATGCACAAATATTTCTAACATCACAACATGATTTCAATGCGCTATTTGTGTTAAATGCGAGTTCAGCAGCAAATACACAGGTTTCTAGCATAATATTCACAGTTCAATGTGAAACGTGCGATTCACACGATTTTCGTTATATTGTACAAATATTCATCGGAATATCGAATTCAGTGTGATATTTACGTTGAATTCGTGTTTTGGCTGCAAATGCACAGATATTTCTTACATCACAACATGATTTCAATGCGATATTTGTGTCAAATGTGAGTTCAGCAGCAAATACACAGGTTACTAGCATTACATTCACAATTTAACGTAAAACGTGTGTTTCACACGATTTTCGTTAAATTGCACTAAAGTGCATCCGAATATCGAACTAAGTGTGATATTTACGTTGAATTCGTGTTTTGGCAGCAAATGCACAGATATTTCTAACATCACAACATGATTTCAATGCGATATTTGTGTTAAATGAGAGTTCAGCAGCAAATACACAGGTTTCTAGCATAACATTCGCTTTTCAACGTAAAACGTGTGTTTCCCACGATTTTCGTTATATTGCACTAAAATGCATCGGAATATCGAATTAAGTGTGATATTTACGTTGAATTCGTGTTTTGGCAGCAAATGCACAGATATTTCTAACATCACAACATGATTTCAATGCGATATTTGTGTTAAATGCGGGTTCAGCAGCAAATACACAGGTTTCTAGCATAACATTCACTTTTCAACGTAAAATGTGTGTTTGACACGATTTTCGTTATATTGCACTAAAATGCATCGGAATGTCGAATAAAGTGTGATATTTACGTTGAATTCGTGTTTTGGCAGAAAATGCACAGATATTTCTAACATCACTACATGATTTCAATGCGATATTTGTGTCAAATGCGAGTTCAGCAGCAAATACACAGGTTTCCAGCATAACATTCGCTTTTCAACGTAAAACGTGTGTTTCACACGATTTTCGTTACATTGCACTAAAATGCATCGGAATATCGAATTAACTGTGATATTTACGTTGAATTCGTGTTTTGGCAGCAAATGCACAGATATTTCTAACATCACAACATGATTTCAATGCGATATTTGTGTTAAATGCGATTTCAGCATCAAATACACACTCAGCAGCAAATACACACGTTTGTAGCATAATATTCACACTTCAATGTAAAACGTGCGATTCACACGATTTTCGTTATATTGTACAAATATGCATCGGAATATCGATTTCAGTGTGATATTTACGTTGAATTCATGTTTTGGCAGCAAATTCACAGATATTTCTTACATCACAACATGATTTCAATGCGATATTTGTGTTAAATGCGATTTCAGCATCAAATACACAGGTTTCTAGCATAACATTCACTTTTCAACGTAAAACGTGTGTTTCACACGATCTTCGGTGCATTGCACAAATATGCAACTAAATATCGAATAAAGGGTGATATTTACGTTGAATTCGTATTTTGCCAGCAAATGCAGAGATATTTTTAACATCACAACTTGATTTCAATGTGATATTTGTGTCAAATGCGAGTTCAGCAGCAAACACACAGGTTTCAAGCATAACATTCGCTTTTCATCGTAAAACGTGCGTTTTACACGATTTCCGTAATATTGCACTAAAATGCATCGGAAAATCGAATTAAGTGTGATATTTACGTTGAATTCGTGTTTTGGCAGCAAATGCACAGATATTTCTAACATCACAACATGATTTCAATGCGATATTTGTGTTGAATGCGAGTTCAGCAGCAAATACACAGGTTTCTAGCATAATATTCACACTTCAATGTGAGACGTGCGATTCACACGATTTTCGTTATATTGCACTAAAATGCATCGGAATATCGAATTCAGTGTGATATTTACGTTGAATTCGTGTTTTGGCAGCAAATGCACAGATATTTCTAACATCACAACATGATTTCAATGCGATATTCATGTTTAATGCGAGTTCAGCAGCAAATACACAGGTTTGTAGCATAATATTCACGCTTCAATGTGAAACGTGCGATTCACACGATTTTCGTTATATTGTACAAATATGCATCAGAATATCGAATTCAGTGTGATAGTTTCGTTGAATTCGTGTTTTGGCAGCAAATGCACGGATATTTCTAACATCACAACATGATTTCAATGCGATATTCGTGTTAAATGCGAGTTCAGCAACAAATACACAGGTTTCTAGCATAACATTCACTTTTCAACGTAAAACGTGTGTTTCACACGATTTTCGTTATATTGCACTAAAATACATCCGAATATCGAATTAAGTGTGATATTTACGTAGAATTCGTGTTTTGGCAGCAAATGCACAGATATTTGTAACATCACAACTTGATTTTAATGCGATATTTATGTCAAATGCGAGTTCAGCAGCAAATACACAGGTTTGTAGCATAATATTCACACCACAATGTGAAACGTGCGATTCACACGATTTTCGTTATATTGTACAAATATGCATCGGAATATCGAATTAAGTGTGATAATTACGTTGATTTCGTGTTTTGGCTGCAAATGCACAGAAATTTCTAACGTCACAACATAATTTCAAAGCGATATTTGTGTCAAATGCGAGTTCAGCAGCAAATACACAGGTTTCTAGCATAATATTCGCACTTCAATGTGAAACGTGTGATTCACACGATATTCGTTATATTGTACAAATATGCATCGGAATATCGAATTAAGTGTGATATTTACGTTGAATTCGTGTTTTGGCAGCAAATGCACAGATATTTCTAACATCACAACATGATTTCAATGCGATATTTGTGTTAAATGCGAGTTCAGCAGCAAATACACAGGTTTCTAGCATAACATTCGCATTTCAACGTAAAACGTGTGTTTCACACGATTTTCGTTATATTGCACTAAAATGCATCCGAATATCGAATTAAGTGTGATATTTACGTTGAATTCGTGTTTTGGCAGCAAATACACAGATATTTCTAACATCGCAATATGATTTCAATGCGATATTTGTGTTAAATGCGAGTTCAGCAGCAAACACACAGGTTTCTAGCATAATATTCATATTTCAATGTGAAACGTGCAATTCACACGATTTTCGTTGTATTGCACTAAAATGCATCGGAATGTCGAATTAAGTGTGATATTTACGTTGAATTCGTGTTTTGGCTGCAAATGCGCAGATATTTCTAACATCACAACATGATTTTAATGCGATATTTGTGTCAAATGCGAGTTCAGCAGCAAATACACAGGTTTCTAGCATAATATTCACACTTCTATGTGAAACGTGCGATTCACACGATTTTCGTTATATTGTACAAACATGCATCGGAATATCGAATTCAGTGTGATATTTACGTTGAATTCATGTTTTGGCAGCAAATACTCAGATATTTCTAACATCACAACATGATTTCAATGCGATATTTGTGTTAAATGCGAGTTCAGCAGCAAATACACAGGTTTCTAGCATAACATTCACTTTTCAACGTAAAACGTGTGTTTCACACGATTTTCGCTATATTGTACAAATATGCACCGGAATATCGAATTCAGTGTGATATTTACGTTGAATTCATGTTTTGGCAGCAAATGCACAGATATATCTAACATCACAACATGATTTCAATGCGATATTTGTGTTAAATGCGAGTGCAGCATCAAATACACACTCAGCAGCAAATACACACGTTTGTAGCATAATATTCACAATTCAATGTCAAACGTGCGATTCACACGATTTTCGTTATATTGTACAAATATGCATCGGAATATCGAATTCAGTGTGATATTTACGTTGAATTCGTGTTTTGGCAGCAAATGCACAGATATTTCTAACATCACAACATGATTTCAATGCGATATTCGTGTTTAATGCGAGTTCAGCAGCAAATACACAGGTTTGTAGCATAATATTCACGCTTCAATGTGAAACGTGCGATTCACACGATTTTCGTTATATTGTACAAATATGCATCAGAATATCGAATTCAGTGTGATAGTTTCGTTGAATTCGTGTTTTGGCAGCAAATGCACGGATATTTCTAACATCACAACATGATTTCAATGCGATATTCGTGTTAAATGCGAGTTCAGCAACAAATACACAGGTTTCTAGCATAACATTCACTTTTCAACGTAAAACGTGTGTTTCACACGATTTTCGTTATATTGCACTAAAATACATCCGAATATCGAATTAAGTGTGATATTTACGTAGAATTCGTGTTTTGGCAGCAAATGCACAGATATTTGTAACATCACAACTTGATTTTAATGCGATATTTATGTCAAATGCGAGTTCAGCAGCAAATACACAGGTTTGTAGCATAATATTCACACCACAATGTGAAACGTGCGATTCACACGATTTTCGTTATATTGTACAAATATGCATCGGAATATCGAATTAAGTGTGATAATTACGTTGATTTCGTGTTTTGGCTGCAAATGCACAGAAATTTCTAACGTCACAACATAATATCAAAGCGATATTTGTGTCAAATGCGAGTTCAGCAGCAAATACACAGGTTTCTAGCATAATATTCGCACTTCAATGTGAAACGTGTGATTCACACGATATTCGTTATATTGTACAAATATGCATCGGAATATCGAATTAAGTGTGATATTTACGTTGAATTCGTGTTTTGGCAGCAAATGCACAGATATTTCTAACATCACAACATGATTTCAATGCGATATTTGTGTTAAATGCGAGTTCAGCAGCAAATACACAGGTTTCTAGCCATTCGCATTTCAACGTAAAACGTGTGTTTCACACGATTTTCGTTATATTGCACTAAAATGCATCCGAATATCGAATTAAGTGTGATATTTACGTTGAATTCGTGTTTTGGCAGCAAATACACAGATATTTCTAACATCGCAATATGATTTCAATGCGATATTTGTGTTAAATGCGAGTTCAGCAGCAAACACACAGGTTTCTAGCATAATATTCATATTTCAATGTGAAACGTGCAATTCACACGATTTTCGTTGTATTGCACTAAAATGCATCGGAATGTCGAATTAAGTGTGATATTTACGTTGAATTCGTGTTTTGGCTGCAAATGCGCAGATATTTCTAACATCACAACATGATTTTAATGCGATATTTGTGTCAAATGCGAGTTCAGCAGCAAATACACAGGTTTCTAGCATAATATTCACACTTCTATGTGAAACGTGCGATTCACACGATTTTCGTTATATTGTACAAATATGCATCGGAATATCGAATTAAGTGTGATATTTACGTTGAATTCGTGTTTTGGCTGCAAATGCACAGATATTTCTAACATCACAACATGATTTTAATGCGATATTTGTGTCAAATGCGAGTTCAGCAACAAATACACAGGTTTCTAGCATTACATTCACATTTCAACGTAAAACGTGTGTTTCACACGATTTTCGGTGTATTGCACTAAAATGCATCGGAATATCGAATTAAGTGTAATATTTACGTTTAATTCGTGTTTTGGCAGCAAATGCACAGATATTTTTAACATCACAACATGATTTCAATGCGACATTTGTGTCAAATGCGAGTTCAGCAGCAAATACACAGGTTTCGAGCATAACATTCGCTTTTCAACGTAAAATGTGTTTTTCACACGATTTTCGTTATATTGCACAAAAAAGCATCGGAATATCGAATTAAGTGTGATATTTACGTTGAATTCGTATTTTGGCAGCAAATGCACAGATATTTCTAACATCACAACATGATTTTAATGCGATATTTGTGTCAAATGCGAGTTCAGCAACAAATACACAGGTTTCTAGCATTACATTCACATTTCAACGTAAAACGTGTGTTTCACACGATTTTCGGTGTATTGCACTAAAATGCATCGGAATATCGAATTAACTGTAATATTTACGTTTAATTCGTGTTTTGGCAGCAAATGCACAGATATTTTTAACATCACAACATGATTTCAATGCGATATTTGTGTCAAATGCGAGTTCAGCAGCAAATACACAGGTTACTAGCATTACATTCACAATTTAACGTAAAACGTGTGTTTCACACGATTTTCGTTAAATTGCACTAAAATGCATCCGAATATCGAACTAAGTGTGATATTTACGTTGAATTCGTGTTTTGGCTGCAAATGCACAGATATTTCTAACATCACAACATGATTTCAATGCGATATTTGTGTCAAATGCGAGTTCAGCAGCAAATACACAGGTTTCCAGCATAACATTCGCTTTTCAACGTAAAACGTGTGTTTCACACGATTTTCGTTATATTGCACTAAAATGCATCGGAATATCGAATTAAGTGTGATATTTACGTTGAATTCGTGTTTTGGCAGCAAATGCACAGATATTTCTAACATCACAACATGATTTCAATGCGATATTTGTGTTAAATGCGAGTTCAGCAGCAAATACACAGGTTTCTAGCATAACATTCACTTTTCAACGTAAAATGTGTGTTTGACACGATTTTCGTTATATTGCACTAAAATGCATCGGAATGTCGAATTAAGTGTGATATTTACGTTGAATTCGTGTTTTGGCAGCAAATGCACAGATATTTCTAACATCGCAATATGATTTCAATGCGATATTTGGGTTAAATGCGAGTTCAGCAGCAACACAGGTTTCTAGCATAATATTCACACTTCAATGTGAAACGTGCGATTCACACGATTTTCGTTATATTGTACAAATAAGCATCGGAATATCGAATTCAGTGTGATATTTACGTTGAATTCATGTTTTGGCAGCAAATGCACAGATATTTCCAACATCACAACTTGATTTCAATGCGATATTTGTGTCAAATGCGAGTTCAACAGCAAATACACAGGTTTCTAGCATAACATTCGCTTTTCAACGTAAAACGTGTGTTTCACACGATTTTCGTTATATTGCACTAAAATGCATCGGAATATTGAATTAAGTGTGATATTTACGTTGAATTCGTGTTTTGGCAGCAAATGCACAGATATTTCTATCATCACAACATGATTTCAATGCGATATTTGTGTTAAATGCGAGTTCAGCAGCAAATATACACGTTTGTAGCATAATATTCACACTTCAATGTGAAACGTGCGATTCACACGATTTTCTTTATATTGTACAAATAAGCATCGGAATATCGAATTCAGAGTAATATTTACGTTGAATTCATGTTTCGGCAGCAAATGCACAGATATTTCTAACATCACAACATGATTTCAATGCGATATTTGTGTTAAATGCGAGTTCAGCAGCAAATACACAGG
Organism: Carabus problematicus; assembly: GCA_963422195.1. Taxonomy (NCBI): domain Eukaryota; kingdom Metazoa; phylum Arthropoda; class Insecta; order Coleoptera; family Carabidae; genus Carabus; species Carabus problematicus. The sequence goes on from OY728577.1 coordinate 17,377,730, forward strand.
TTTCTAGCATAACATTCACTTTTTAACGTAAAACGTGTGTTTCACACGATTTTCATTATATTGCACTAAAATGCATCGGAATATCGAATTAAGTGTGATATTTACGTTGAATTCGTGTTTTGGCAGCAAATGCAAAGATATTTCTAACATCACAACATAATTTCAATGCGATATTTGTGTTAAATGCGAGTTCAGCAGCAACACAAGGTTTCTAGCATAATATTCACACTTCAATGTGAAACGAGCGATTCACACGATTTTCGTTATATTGTGCAACTATGCATCGGAATTTCGAATTCAGTGTGATATTTACGTTGAATTCGTGTTTTTGCAGCAAATGCACAGATATTTCTAACATCACAACATGATTTCAATGCGATATTTGTGTGAAATGCGAGTTCAGCAAAAAATACACAGGTTTCTAGCATAACATTCACATTTTAACGTAAAACTTGTGTTTCACACGATTTTCGGTGTATTGCACTAATATGCAACTAAATATCGAATTCAGTGTGATATTTACGTTGAATTCGTGTTTTGGCAGCAAATGCACAGATATTTCTAACATCACAACACGATTTCAATGCGATATTTGTGTCAAATGCAAGTTCAGCAGCAAATACACAGGTTTCTAGCATAACATTCACATTTCAACGTAAAACGTGTGATTCACACGATTTTCGTTATATTGCACTCATAGTAGATTTATTTAAGTCAAATTTTGATATGAAAAGGTTTATCCCCAAAGGGTTGGAATAATGACTTGAACTTCAGACGTAAAGAAGTTTATTCAAAGTTCATAACAAACTTATGCCGAAAGCATAAGTTTTGTTATGAACTTTGAATAAACTTCTTTACGTCTGAAGTTCAAGTCATTATTCCAACCCTTTGGGGATAAACCTTTTCATATGTTATATTGCACTGAAATGCATCGGAATATCGAATTAAGTGTGGTATTTACGTTGAATTCGTGTTTTGGCAGCAAATGCACAGATATTTCTAACATCACAACATGATTTCAATGCGATATTTGTGTTGAATGCGAGTTCAGCAGCAAATACACAAGTTTCTAGCATAATATTCACACTTCAATGTGAAACGTGCGATTCACACGATTTTCGTTATATTGTGCAAATATGCATCGGAATATCGAATTAAGTTTGATATTTACGTTGAATTCGTATTTTGCCAGCAAATGCAGAGATATTTCTAACATCACAACTTGATTTCAATGTGATATTTGTGTCAAATGCGAGTTCAGCAGCAAACACACAGGTTTCAAGCATAACATTCACTTTTCAACGTAAAACGTGTGTTTCACGCGATTTTCGGTGCATTGCACAAATATGCAACTAAATATCGAATTAAGGGTGATATTTACGTTGAATTCGTGTTTTGGCAGCAAATGCACAGATATTTCTAACATCACAACTTGATTTCAATGTAATATTTGTGTCAAATGCGAGTTCAGCAGCAAATACACAGGTTTCTAGCATTACATTCACATTTCAACGTAAAACGTGTGTTTCACACGATTTTCGTTATATTGCACTAAAATGCATCGGAATATCGAACTAAGTGTGATATTTACGTTGAATTCGTGTTTTGGCAGCAAATGCACAGATATTTCTAACATCACAACATGATTTCAATGCGATATTTGTGTCAAATGCGAGTTCAGCAGCAAATACACAGGTTTCTAGCATAATATTCACACTTCAATGTGAAACGTGCGATTCACACGATTTTCGTTAGATTGTACAAATATGCATCGGAATATAGAATTCAGTGTGATATTTACGTTGAATTCGTGTTTTGGCTGCAAATGCACAGATATTTCTTACATCACAATCTGATTTCAATGCGAGTTCAGCAGCAAATACACAGGTTTCCGGCATAACATTCGCTTTTCAAGGTAAAACGTGTGTTTCACACGATTTTCGTTATATTGCACTAAAATGCATCGGAATATCGAATTAAGTGTGATATTTACGTTGACGTCGTATTTTGGCAGCAAATGCACAAATATTTCCAACATCACAACATGACTTCAATGCGATATTTGTGTTAAATGCGAGTTCAGCAGCAAATACACAGGTTTCCAGTTTAATATTCACACTTCAATGTGAAACGTGCGATTCACACGATTTTCGTTATATTGTACAAATATGCATCGGAATATCGAATTAAGTGTGATATTTACGTTGAATTCGTGTTTTGGCAGCAAATGCACAAATATTTCTAACATCACAACATGAATTCAATGCGCTATTTGTGTTAAATGCGAGTTCAGCAGCAAATACACAGGTTTCTAGCATAACATTCACTTTTCAACGTAAAACGTGTGTTTCACACGATTTCCGTTATATTGCACTAAAATGCATCGGATTATCGAATTAAGTGTGATATTTACGTTGAATTCGTGTTTTGGCAGCAAATGCACAGATATTTCAAACATCACAACATGATTTCAATGCGATAATTGTGTTAAATGCGAGTTCAGCAGCAAATACACAGGTTTCTAGCATAACATTCACTTTTCAACGTAAAACGTGTGTTTCACACGATTTTCGTTATATTTTACAAATATGCATCGGAATATCGCATTCAGTGTGATATTTACGTTGAATTCGTGTTTTGGCTGCAAATGCACAGATATTTCTTACATCACAACATGATTTCAATGCGAGTTCAGCAGCAAATACACAGGTTTCTAGCATTACATTCACTTTTCAACGTAAAACGTGTGTTTCACACGATTTTTGTTATATTGCACTAAAATGCGTCGGATTATCAAATTAAGTGTGATATTTTAGTTGAAGTCATGATTTGGCAGCAAATGCACAGATATTTCTAACATCACAACATGATTTCAATGCGATATTTGTGTTAAATGCGAGTTCAGCAGCATATACAGAGGTTTGTAGCATAATATTCACACTTCAATGCGAAACGTGCGATTCACACGATTTTCGTCATATTGTACAAATATGCATCGGAATATCGAATTAAGTGTGATATTTACGTTGAATTCGTGTTTTGGCAGCAAATGCACAGATATTTCTAACATCACAACATGATTTCAATGCGATATTTGTGTTAAATGCGAGTTCAGCAGCAAATACACAGGTTTCTACCATAACATTCACTTTTCAACGTAAAGCGTGTGTTTCACACGATTTTCGTTATATTGCACTAAAATGCATCGGAATATCGAACTAAGTGTGATATTTACGTTGAATTCGTGTTTTGGCAGCAAATGCACAGATATTTCTAACATCACAACGTGATTTCAATGCGATATTTGTGTCAAATGCGAGTTCAGCAGCAAATACACAGGTTTCCAGCATAACATTCGCTTTTCAACGTAAAACGTGTATTTCACACGATTTTCGTTATATTGCACTAAAATGCATCGGAATATCGAATTAAGTGTGATATTTACGTTGAATTCGTGTTTTGGCAGGAAATGCACAGATATTTCTAACATCACAACATGATTTCAATGCGATATTTGTGTTAAATGCGAGTTCAGCAGCAAATACACAGGTTTCCAGCATAACATTCGCTTTTCAACGTAAAACGTGTGTTTCACACGATTTTCGTTATATTGCACTAAAATGTATCGGAATATCGAATTAAGTGTGATATTTACGTTGAATTCGTATTTTGGCAGCAAATGCACAGATATTTCTAACATCACAACATGATTTCAATGCGATATTTGTGTTAAATGCGAGTTCAGCAGCGAATACACAGGTTTCTAGCATAATATTCACACTTCAATGTGAAACGTGCGATTCACACAATTTTCTTTATATTGTATAAATATGCATCGGAATATCGAATTAAGTGTGATATTTACGTTGAATTCGTGTTTTGGCTGCAAATGCACAGATATTTTTAACATCACAACTTGATTTCAATGCGAAATTTGTGTCAAATGCGAGTTCAGCAGCAAATACACAGGTTTCCAGCATAACATTCGCTTTTCAACGTAAAACGTGTGTTTCACACGATTTTCGTTATATTGCATTAAAATGCATCGGAATATCGAATTAAGTGTGATATATACGTTGAATTCGTATTTTGGCAGCAAATGCACAGATATTTCTAACATTACAACATGATTTCAATGCGATATTTGTGTTAAATGCGAGTTCAGCAGCAAATACAGAAGTTTGTAGCATAATATTCACACTTCAATGCGAAACGTGCGATTCACACGATTTTCGTTATATTGTACAAATATGCATCGGAATATCGAATTAAGTGTGATATTTACGTTGAATTCGTGTTTTGGCTGCAAATGCACAGATATTTTTAACATCACAACATGATTTCAATGCGATATTTGTGTTAAATGCGAGTTCAGCATCAAATACACAGGTTTCTAGCATAATATTCACATTTTAACGTAAAACTTGTGTTTCACACGATTTTCGGTGTATTGCATTAATATGCAACTAAATATCGAATTCAGTGTGATATTTACGTTGAATTCGTGTTTTGACAGCAAATGCACAGATATTTCTTACATCACAACATGATTTCAATGCGAGTTCAGCAGCAAATACACAGGTTTCCAGCATAACATTCGCTTTTCAACGTAAAACGTGTGTTTCACACGATTTTCGTTATATTGCATTAAAATGCATCGGAATATCGAATTAAGTGAGATATATACGTTGAATTCGTATTTTGGCAGCAAATGCACAGATATTTCTAACATTACAACATGATTTCAATGCGATATTTGTGTTAAATGCGAGTTCAGCAGCAAATACAGAAGTTTGTAGCATAATATTCACACTTCAATGCGAAACGTGCGATTCACACGATTTTCGTTATATTGTACAAATATGCATCGGAATATCGAAATAAGTGTGATATTTACGTTGAATTCGTGTTTTGGCTGCAAATGCACAGATATTTCTTGCATCACAACATGATTTCAATGCGATATTTGTGTCAAATGCGAGTTCAGCAGCAAATACACAGGTTTCTAGCATAACATTCACATTTCAACGTAAAACGTGTGTTTCGTACGATTTTCGTTATATTGCACTAAAATGCATCAAAATATCGAATTAAGTGTGATATTTACGTTGAATTCGTGTTTTGGCAGCAAATGCACAGATATTTCTAACATCACAACGTGATTTCAGTGCGATATTTGTGTCAAATGCGAGTTCAGCAGCAAATACACAGGTTTCTAGCATTACATTCACATTTCAACGTAAAACTTGTGTTTCACACGATTTTCGGTGTATTACACTAATATGCAGCTAAATATCGAATTCAGTGTGATATTTACGTTTAGTTCGTGTTTTGGCAGCAAATGCACAGATATTTCTAACGTCACAACATGATTTCAATGCGATATTTGTGTCAAATGCGAGTTCAGCAGCAAATACACAGGATTCTAGCATTACATTCACATTTCAACGTAAAACGTGTGTTTCACACGATTTTCGTTATATTGCACTAAAATGCATCGGAATATCGAATTAAGTGTGATAGTTACGTTGAATTCGTGTTCTGCCAGCAAATGCACAGATATGTCTTCATCACAACATGATTTCAATACGATATTTGTGTCAAATGCGAGTTCAGCAGCAAATAAACAGGTTTCTAGGATAACATTCACATTTCAATGTGAAACGTGCGTTTCACACGATTTTCGGTGCATTGCACAAATATGCAACTAAATATCGAATTCAGTGTGATATTTACGTTGAATTCATGTTTTGGCAGCAAATGCACAGATATTTCTAACATCACAACATGATTTCAATGCGATATTTGTGTTAAATGCGAGTTCAGCATCAAATACACAGGTTTCTAGCATAATATTCACATTTTAACGTAAAACTTGTGTTTCACACGATTTTCGGTGTATTGCATTAATATGCAACTAAATATCGAATTCAGTGTGATATTTACGTTGAATTCGTGTTTTGACAGCAAATGCACAGATATTTCTAACATCACAACATGATTTCAATGCGATATTTGTGTTAAATGCGAGTTCAGCAGCAAATACACAGGTTTCTAGCATAACATTCACTATTCAACGTAAACCGTGTGTTTCACACGATTTTTGTTATATTGCACTAAAATGCATCGGAATATCGAATTAATTGTGATATTTACGTTTAATTCGTGTTTTGGCAGCGAATGCACAGATATTTCTCACATCACAACATGATTTCAATGCGATATTTGTGTTAAATGCGAGTTAAGCAGCAAATACACAGGTTTGTAGAGTAATATTCACACTTCAATGTGAAACGTGCGATTCACACGATTTTCGTTATATTGCACTAAAATGCATCGGAATATGGAATTAAGTGTGATATCTACGTTGAATTCGTGTTTTGGCTGCAAATGCACAGATATTTCTTACATCACAACATGATTTCAATGCGATATTTGTGTCAAATGCGAGTTCAGCAGCAAATACACAGGTTTCTAGCATAACATTCACTTTTCAACGTAAAACGTGTGTTTCACACGATTTTCGTTATATTTCACTAAAATGCATCGGAATATCGAATTAAGTGTGATATTTACGTTGAATTCGTGTTTTGGCAGCAAATGCACAGATATTTCTAACATCACAACATGATTTCAATGCGATATTTGTGTTAAATGCGAGTTCAGCAGCAAATACACAGGTTTCCAGCATAACATTCGCTTTTCAACGTAAAACGTGTGTTTCACACGATTTTCGTTATATTGCACTAAAATGTATCGGAATATCGAATTATGTGTGATATTTACGTTGAATTCGTATTTTGGCAGCAAATGCACAGATATTTCTAACATCACAACATGATTTCAATGCGATATTTGTGTTAAATGCGAGTTCAGCAGCGAATACACAGGTTTCTAGCATAATATTCACACTTCAATGTGAAACGTGCGATTCACACAATTTTCTTTATATTGTATAAATATGCATCGGAATATCGAATTAAGTGTGATATTTACGTTGAATTCGTGTTTTGGCTGCAAATGCATAGATATTTCTTGCATCACAACATGATTTCAATGCGATATTTGTGTCAAATGCGAGTTCAGCAGCAAATACACAGGTTTCTAGCATAATATTCGCACTTCAAGGTGAAACGTGCGATTCACACGATTTTCTTTATATTGTACAAATATTCATCGGAATATCGAATTCAGTGTGATATTTACGTTGAATTCGTGTTTTGGCTGCAAATGCACAGATATTTCTTACATCACAACATGATTTCAATGCGATATTTGTGTCAAATGCGAGTTCAGCAGCAAATACACAGGTTTCTAGCATAACATTCACTTTTCAACGTAAAACGTGTGTTTCACACGATTTTTGTTATATTGCACTAAAATGCATCGGATTATCGAATTAAGTGTGATATTTACGTTGAATTCATGTTTTGGCAGCAAATGCACAGATATTTCCAACATCACAACATGATTTCAATGCGAAATTTGTGTTAAATGCGAGCTCAGCAGCAAATACACAGGTTTGTAGCATAATATTCACACTTCAATGTGAAAGGTGCGATTCACACGATTTTCGTTATATTGTACAAATATTCATCGGAATATCGAATTCAGTGTGATATTTACGTTGAATTCGTGTTTTGGCTGCAAATGCACAGATATTTCTAACATCACAACATGATTTCAATGCGATATTTGTGTTAAATGCGAGTTCAGCAGCAAATACACAGGTTTCTAGCATAACATTCACTTTTCAACGTAAAACGTGTGTTTCACACGATTTTCGTTATATTGCACTAAAATGCATCGGAATATCGAATTAAGTGTGATATTTACGTTGAATTCGTGTTTTGGCAGCAAATGCACAGATATTTCTTACATCACAACATGATTTCAATGCGATATTTGTGTCAAATGCGAGTTCAGCAGCAAATACACAGGTTTCTAGCATAACATTCACATTTCAACATAAAACGTGTGTTACACACGATTTTTGTTATATTACACTAAAATGCATCGGAATATCGAATTAAGTGTGATATTTACGTTGAATTCGTGTTTTGGCAGCAAATGCACAGATATTTCTAACATCACAACATGATTTCAATGCGAGTTCAGCAGCAAATACACAGGTTTCTAGCATTACATTCACTTTTCAACGTAAAACGTGTGTTTCACACGATTTTTGTTATATTGCACTAAAATGCATCGGAATATCGAACTAAGTGTGATATTTACGTTGAATTCGTGTTTTGGCAGCAAATGCACAGATATTTCTAACATCACAACATGATTTCAATGCGATATTTGTGTTAAATGCGAGTTCAGCAGCAAATACACAGGTTTCTAGCATAACATTCACTTTTCAACGTAAAACGTGTGTTTCACACGATTTTCGTTATATTGCACTAAAATGCATCGGAATATCGAACTAAGTGTGATATTTACGTTGAATTCGTGTTTTGGCAGCAAATGCACAGATATTTCTAACATCACAACGTGATTTCAATGCGATATTTGTGTTAAATGCGAGCTCAGCAGCAAATACACAGGTTTGTAGCATAATATTCACACTTCAATGCGAAACGTGCGATTCACACGATTTTCGTTATATTGTACAAATATGCATCGGAATATCGAATTAAGTGTGATATTTACGTTGAATTCGTGTTTTGGCTGCAAATGCACAGATATTTCTTGCATCACAACATGATTTCAATGCGATATTTGTGTTAAATGCGAGTTCAGCAGCAAATACACAGGTTTCTAGCATAACATTCACATTTGAACGTAAAACGTGTGTTTCGTACGATTTTCGTTATATTGCACTAAAATGCATCAAAATATCGAATTAAGTGTGATATTTACGTTGAATTCGTGTTTTGGCAGCAAATGCACAGATATTTCTAACATCACAACGTGATTTCAGTGCGATATTTGTGTCAAATGCGAGTTCAGCAGCAAATACACAGGTTTCTAGCATTACATTCACACTTCAACGTAAAACTTGTGTTTCACACGATTTTCGGTGTATTACACTAATATGCAGCTAAATATCGAATTCAGTGTGATATTTACGTTTAGTTCGTGTTTTGGCAGCAAATGCACAGATATTTCTAACGTCACAACATGATTTCAATGCGATATTTGTGTCAAATGCGAGTTCAGCAGCAAATACACAGGTTTCTAGCATTACATTCACATTTCAACGTAAAACGTGTGTTTCACACGATTTTCGTTATATTGCACTAAAATGCATCGGAATATCGAATTAAGTGTGATATTTACGTTGAATTCGTGTTCTGCCAGCAAATGCACAGATATGTCTTCATCACAACATGATTTCAATACGATATTTGTGTCAAATGCGAGTTCAGCAGCAAATAAACAGGTTTCTAGGATAACATTCACATTTCAATGTGAAACGTGCGTTTCACACGATTTTCGGTGCATTGCACAAATATGCAACTAAATATCGAATTCAGTGTGATATTTACGTTGAATTCATGTTTTGGCAGCAAATGCACAGATATTTCTAACATCACAACATGATTTCAATGCGATATTTGTGTTAAATGCGAGTTCAGCAGCAAATACACAGGTTTCTAGCATAACATTCACTATTCAACGTAAAACGAGTGTTTCACACGATTTTTGTTATAATGCACTAAAATGCATCGGAATATCGAATTAATTGTGATATTTACGTTTAATTCGTGTTTTGGCAGCGAATGCACAGATATTTCTCACATCACAACATGATTTCAATGCGATATTTGTGTTAAATGCGAGTTAAGCAGCAAATACACAGGTTTGTAGCGTAATATTCATACTTCAATGTGAAACGTGCGATTCACACGATTTTCGTTATATTGCACTAAAATGCATCGGAATATGGAATTAAGTGTGATATCTACGTTGAATTCGTGTTTTGGCTGCAAATGCACAGATATTTCTTACATCACAACATGATTTCAATGCGATATTTGTGTCAAATGCGAGTTCAGCAGCAAATACACAGGTTTCTAGCATAACATTCACTTTTCAACGTAAAACGTGTGTTTCACACGATTTTCGTTATATTGCACTAAAATGCATCGGAATATCGAATTAAGTGTGATATTTACGTTGAATTCGTGTTTTGGCAGCAAATGCACAGATATTTCTAACTTCACAACATGATTTCATTGCGATATTTGTGTTAAATGCGAGTTCAGCAGCAAATACACAGGTTTCTAGCATAATATTCGCACTTCAAGGTGAAACGTGCGATTCACACGATTTTCTTTATATTGTACAAATATTCATCGGAATATCGAATTCAGTGTGATATTTACGTTGAATTCGTGTTTTGGCTGCAAATGCACAGATATTTCTTACATCACAACATGATTTCAATGCGATATTTGTGTCAAATGCGAGTTCAGCAGCAAATACACAGGTTTCTAGCATAACATTCACTTTTCAACGTAAAACGTGTGTTTCACACGATTTTTGTTATATTGCACTAAAATGCATCGGATTATCGAATTAAGTGTGATATTTACGTTGAATTCATGTTTTGGCAGCAAATGCACAGATATTTCCAACATCACAACATGATTTCAATGCGATATTTGTGTTAAATGCGAGCTCAGCAGCAAATACACAGGTTTGTAGCATAATATTCACACTTCAATGTGAAAGGTGCGATTCACACGATTTTCGTTATATTGTACAAATATTCATCGGAATATCGAATTCAGTGTGATATTTACGTTGAATTCGTGTTTTGGCTGCAAATGCACAGATATTTCTAACATCACAACATGATTTCAATGCGATATTTGTGTTAAATGCGAGTTCAGCAGCAAATACACAGGTTTCTAGCATAACATTCACTGTTCAACGTAAAACGTGTGTTTCACACGATTTTCGTTATATTGCACTAAAATGCATCGGAATATCGAATTAAGTGTGATATTTACGTTGAATTCGTGTTTTGGCAGCAAATGCACAGATATTTCTAACATCACAACATGATTTCATTGCGATATTTGTGTTAAATGCGAATTCAGCAGCAAATACACAGGTTTCTAGCATAATATTCGCACTTCAAGGTGAAACGTGCGATTCACACGATTTTCTTTATATTGTACAAATATTCATCGGAATATCGAATTCAGTGTGATATTTACGTTGAATTCGTGTTTTGGCTGCAAATGCACAGATATTTCTTACATCACAACATGATTTCAATGCGATATTTGTGTTAAATGCGAGTTCAGCAGCAAATACACAGGTTTCTAGCATAACATTCACTTTTCAACGTAAAACGTGTGTTTCACACGATTTTTGTTATATTGCACTAAAATGCATCGGATTATCGAATTAAGTGTGATATTTACGTTGAATTCATGTTTTGGCAGCAAATACACAGATATTTCCAACATCACAACATGATTTCAATGCGATACTTGTGTTAAATGCGAGCTCAGCAGCAAATACACAGGTTTGTAGCATAATATTCACACTTCAATGTGAAAGGTGCGATTCACACGATTTTCGTTATATTGTACAAATATTCATCGGAATATCGAATTCAGTGTGATATTTACGTTGAATTCGAGTTTTGGCTGCAAATGCACAGATATTTCTTGCATCACAACATGATTTCAATGCGATATTTGTGTCAAATGCGAGTTCAGCAGCAAATACACAGGTTTCTAGCATAACATTCACATTTGAACGTAAAACGTGTGTTTCGTACGATTTTCGTTATATTGCACTAAAATGCATCAAAATATCGAATTAAGTGTGATATTTACGTTGAATTCGTGTTTTGGCAGCAAATGCACAGATATTTCTAACATCACAACGTGATTTCAGTGCGATATTTGTGTCAAATGCGAGTTCAGCAGCAAATACACAGGTTTCTAGCATTACATTCACACTTCAACGTAAAACTTGTGTTTCACACGATTTTCGGTGTATTACACTAATATGCAGCTAAATATCGAATTCAGTGTGATATTTACGTTTAGTTCGTGTTTTGGCAGCAAATGCACAGATATTTCTAACGTCACAACATGATTTCAATGCGATATTTGTGTCAAATGCGAGTTCAGCAGCAAATACACAGGTTTCTAGCATTACATTCACATTTCAACGTAAAACGTGTGTTTCACACGATTTTCGTTATATTGCACTAAAATGCATCGGAATATCGAATTAAGTGTGATATTTACGTTGAATTCGTGTTCTGCCAGCAAATGCACAGATATGTCTTCATCACAACATGATTTCAATACGATATTTGTGTCAAATGCGAGTTCAGCAGCAAATAAACAGGTTTCTAGGATAACATTCACATTTCAATGTGAAACGTGCGTTTCACACGATTTTCGGTGCATTGCACAAATATGCAACTAAATATCGAATTCAGTGTGATATTTACGTTGAATTCATGTTTTGGCAGCAAATGCACAGATATTTCTAACATCACAACATGATTTCAATGCGATATTTGTGTTAAATGCGAGTTCAGCAGCAAATACACAGGTTTCTAGCATAACATTCACTATTCAACGTAAAACGAGTGTTTCACACGATTTTTGTTATATTGCACTAAAATGCATCGGAATATCGAATTAATTGTGATATTTACGTTTAATTCGTGTTTTGGCAGCGAATGCACAGATATTTCTCACATCACAACATGATTTCAATGCGATATTTGTGTTAAATGCGAGTTAAGCAGCAAATACACAGGTTTGTAGCGTAATATTCATACTTCAATGTGAAACGTGCGATTCACACGATTTTCGTTATATTGCACTAAAATGCATCGGAATATGGAATTAAGTGTGATATCTACGTTGAATTCGTGTTTTGGCTGCAAATGCACAGATATTTCTTACATCACAACATGATTTCAATGCGATATTTGTGTCAAATGCGAGTTCAGCAGCAAATACACAGGTTTCTAGCATAACATTCACTTTTCAACGTAAAACGTGTGTTTCACACGATTTTCGTTATATTGCACTAAAATGCATCGGAATATCGAATTAAGTGTGATATTTACGTTGAATTCGTGTTTTGGCAGCAAATGCACAGATATTTCTAACATCACAACATGATTTCATTGCGATATTTGTGTTAAATGCGAGTTCAGCAGCAAATACACAGGTTTCTAGCATAATATTCGCACTTCAAGGTGAAACGTGCGATTCACACGATTTTCTTTATATTGTACAAATATTCATCGGAATATCGAATTCAGTGTGATATTTACGTTGAATTCGTGTTTTGGCTGCAAATGCACAGATATTTCTTACATCACAACATGATTTCAATGCGATATTTGTGTCAAATGCGAGTTCAGCAGCAAATACACAGGTTTCTAGCATAACATTCACTTTTCAACGTAAAACGTGTGTTTCACACGATTTTTGTTATATTGCACTAAAATGCATCGGATTATCGAATTAAGTGTGATATTTACGTTGAATTCATGTTTTGGCAGCAAATGCACAGATATTTCCAACATCACAACATGATTTCAATGCGATATTTGTGTTAAATGCGAGCTCAGCAGCAAATACACAGGTTTGTAGCATAATATTCACACTTCAATGTGAAAGGTGCGATTCACACGATTTTCGTTATATTGTACAAATATTCATCGGAATATCGAATTCAGTGTGATATTTACGTTGAATTCGTGTTTTGGCTGCAAATGCACAGATATTTCTAACATCACAACATGATTTCAATGCGATATTTGTGTTAAATGCGAGTTCAGCAGCAAATACACAGGTTTCTAGCATAACATTCACTGTTCAACGTAAAACGTGTGTTTCACACGATTTTCGTTATATTGCACTAAAATGCATCGGAATATCGAATTAAGTGTGATATTTACGTTGAATTCGTGTTTTGGCAGCAAATGCACAGATATTTCTAACATCACAACATGATTTCATTGCGATATTTGTGTTAAATGCGAATTCAGCAGCAAATACACAGGTTTCTAGCATAATATTCGCACTTCAAGGTGAAACGTGCGATTCACACGATTTTCTTTATATTGTACAAATATTCATCGGAATATCGAATTCAGTGTGATATTTACGTTGAATTCGTGTTTTGGCTGCAAATGCACAGATATTTCTTACATCACAACATGATTTCAATGCGATATTTGTGTTAAATGCGAGTTCAGCAGCAAATACACAGGTTTCTAGCATAACATTCACTTTTCAACGTAAAACGTGTGTTTCACACGATTTTTGTTATATTGCACTAAAATGCATCGGATTATCGAATTAAGTGTGATATTTACGTTGAATTCATGTTTTGGCAGCAAATACACAGATATTTCCAACATCACAACATGATTTCAATGCGATACTTGTGTTAAATGCGAGCTCAGCAGCAAATACACAGGTTTGTAGCATAATATTCACACTTCAATGTGAAAGGTGCGATTCACACGATTTTCGTTATATTGTACAAATATTCATCGGAATATCGAATTCAGTGTGATATTTACGTTGAATTCGAGTTTTGGCTGCAAATGCACAGATATTTCTTACATCACAACATGATTTCAATGCGAGTTCAGCAGCAAATACACAGGTTTCTAGCATAACATTCACTTTTCAACGTGAAACGTGTGTTTCACACGTTTTTCGTTATATTGCACTAAAATGCATCGGAATATGGAATTAAGTGTGATATTTACGTTAAATTCGTGTTTTGGCTGCAAATGCACAGATATTTCTTACATCACAACATGATTTCAATGCGATATTTGTGTCAAATGCGAGTTCAGCAGCAAATACACAGGTTTCTAGCATAACATTCACATTTCAACATAAAACGTGTGTTTCACACGATTTTTGTTATATTGCACTAAAATGCATCGGAATATCGAATTAAGTAAGATATTTACGTTGAATTCGTGTTTTGGCAGCAAATGCACAGATATTTCTAACATCACAACATGATTTCAATGCGATATTTGTGTTAAATGCGAGTTCAGCAGCAATTACACAGGTTTCTAGCATAATATTCACACTTCAATGTGAAACCTGCGACTAACACGATTTTCGTTATATTGTACAAATATGCATCGGAATATCGAAATCAGTGTGATATTTACGTTGAATTCATGTTTTGGCAGCAAATGCACAAATATTTCCAACTTCACAACATGATTTCAATGCGATATTTGTGTTAAATGCGAGTGCAGCAGCAAATACACAGGTTTCTAGCATTACATTCACATTTCAATGTAAAACGTGTGTTTCACACGATTTTCGTTATATTGCACTAAAATGCATCGGAATATCGAATTAAGTGTGATAATTACGTTGAATTCATGTTTTGGCAGCAAATGCACAGATATTTCTAACATCACAACATGATTTCAATGCGATATTTGTGTTAAATGCGAGTTCAGCAGCAAATACACAGGTTTGCAGCATAACATTCGCTTTTCAAGGTAAAACGTGTGTTTCGCACGATTTTCGTTATATTGCACTAAAATGCATCGGAATATCGAATTAAGTGTGATATTTACGTTGACGTCGTATTTTGGCAGCAAATGCACAGATATTTCCAACATCACAACCTGACTTCAATGCGATATTTGTGTTAAATGCGAGTTCAGCAGCAAATACACAAGTTTCTAGCATAACATTCACTTTTCAACGTAAAACGTGTGTTTCACACGATTTTCGTTATATTGCACTAAAATGCATCGGAATATCGAACTAAGTGTGATATTTACGTTGAATTCGTGTTTTGGCTACAAATACACAGATATTTCTAACATCACAACATGATTTCAATGCGATATTTGTGTTAAATGCGAGTTCAGCAGCAAATACACAGGTTTCCAGCATAATATTCACACTTCAATGTGAAACGTGCGATTCACACGATTTTCGTTATATTGTACAAATATTCATCGGAATAACGAATTCAGTGTCATATTTACGTTGAATTCGTGTCTTGGCAGCAAATGCACTGGTATTTCTAACATCACAACATGATTTCAATGCGATATTTGTGTTAAATGCGAGTTCAGCAGCAAATACACAGGTATCTAGCATAACATTCACTTTTCAACGTAAAACGTGTGTTTCACACGATTTTCGTTATATTGCACTAAAATGCATCGGAATATCGAATTAAGTGTGATATTTACGTTGAATTCGTGTTTTGGCACCAAATGCACAGATATTTCTAACATCGCAACATGATTTCAATGCGATATTTGTGTCAAATGCGAGTTCAGCAGCAAATACACAGGTTTCTAGCATAATATTCACACTTCAATGTGAAACGTGCGATTCACACGATTTTCGTTATATTGTACAAATATGCATCGGAATATCGAATTAAGTGTGATAATTACGTTGAATTCGTGTTTTTGCTGCAAATGCACAGATATTTCTTACATCACAACATGACTTCAATGCGATATTTGTGTCAAATGCGAGTTCAGCAGCAAATACACAGGTTTCTAGCATAAAATTCACACTTCAATGTGAAATTTACGTTGAATTCGTGTCTTGGCAGCAAATGCACAGATATTTCTAACATCACAACATGATTTCAATGCGATATTTGTGTTAAATGCGAGTTCAGCAGCAAATACACAGGTTTCTAGCATAATATTCACACTTCAATGTGAAACCTGCGACTAACACGATTTTCGTTATATTGTACAAATATGCATCGGAATATCGAAATCAGTGTGATATTTACGTTGAATTCATGTTTTGGCAGCAAATGCACAAATATTTCCAACTTCACAACATGATTTCAATGCGATATTTGTGTTAAATGCGAGTGCAGCAGCAAATACACAGGTTTCTAGCATTACATTCACATTTCAACGTAAAACGTGTGTTTCACACGCTTTTCGTTATATTGCACTAAAATGCATCGGAATATCGAATTAAGTGTGATAATTACGTTGAATTCATGTTTTGGCAGCAAATGCACAGATATTTCTAACATCACAACATGATTTCAATGCGATATTTGTGTTAAATGCGAGTTCAGCAGCAAATACACAGGTTTGCAGCATAACATTCGCTTTTCAAGGTAAAACGTGTGTTTCGCACGATTTTCGTTATATTGCACTAAAATGCATCGGAATATCGAATTAAGTGTGATATTTACGTTGACGTCGTATTTTGGCAGCAAATGCACAGATATTTCCAACATCACAACCTGACTTCAATGCGATATTTGTGTTAAATGCGAGTTCAGCAGCAAATACACAAGTTTCTAGCATAACATTCACTTTTCAACGTAAAACGTGTGTTTCACACGATTTTCGTTATATTGCACTAAAATGCATCGGAATATCGAACTAAGTGTGATATTTACGTTGAATTCGTGTTTTGGCTGCAAATACACAGATATTTCTAACATCACAACATGATTTCAATGCGATATTTGTGTTAAATGCGAGTTCAGCAGCAAATACACAGGTTTCCAGCATAATATTCACACTTCAATGTGAAACGTGCGATTCACACGATTTTCGTTATATTGTACAAATATGCATCGGAATATCGCATTCAGTGTGATATTTACGTTGAATTCGTGTTTTGGCTGCAAATGCACAGATATTTTTTACATCACAACATGATTTCAATGCGAGTTCAGCAGCAAATACACAGGTTTCTAGCATAACATTCACTTTTCAACGTAAAACGTGTGTTTCACACGATTTTTGTTATATTGCACTAAAATGCGTCGGATTATCGAATTAAGTGTGATAATTAAGTTGTAGTCATGTTTTGGCAGCAAATGTACAGATATTTCTAACATCACAACATGATTTCAATGCGATATTTGTGTTAAATGCGAGTTCAGCAGCAAATACATAGGTTTCTAGCATAACATTCACTTTTCAACGTAAAACGTGTGTTTCACACGATTTTCGTTATATTGTACAAATATGCATAGGAATATCGAATTCAGTGTGATATTTACGTTGAATTCATGTTTTGGCAGCAAATGCACAGATATATCTAACATCACAACATGATTTCAATGCGATATTTGTGTTAAATGCGAGTTCAGCAGCAAATACACAGGTTTCTAGCATAATATTCACACTTCAATGTGAAACGTGCGATTCACACGATTTTCGTTATATTGTACAAATATTCATCGGAATATCGAATTCAGTGTGATATTTACGTTGAATTCGTGTTTTGGCTGCAAATGCACAGATATTTCTTATATCACAACATGATTTCAATGCGAGTTCAGCAGCAAATACACAGGTTTCTAGCATAACATTCACTTTTCAACGTAAAACGTGTGTTTCACACGATTTTCGTTATATTGTACAAATATGCATCGGAATATCGAATTCAGTGTGATATTTACGTTGAATTCATGTTTTGGCAGCAAATACACAGATATTTCTAACATCACTACATGATTTCAATGCGATATTTGTGTTAAATGCGAAGTCAGCAGCAAATACACACGTTTGTATCATAATATTCACACTTCAATGCGAAACGTGCGATTCACACGATTTTCGTTATATTGTACAAACATGCATCGGAATATCGAATTCAGTGTGATATTTACGTTGAATTCGTGTTTTGGCAGCAAATGCACAGATATTTCAAACATCACAACATGATTTCAATGCGATAATTGTGTTAAATGCGAGTTCAGCAGCAAATACACAGGTTTCCAGCATAAGATTCGCTTTTCAACGTAAAACGTGTGTTTCACACGATTTTCGTTATATTGCACTAAAATGCATCGGAATATCGAATTAAGTGTGATATTTACGTTGAATTCATGTTTTGGCAGCAAATGCACAGATATTTCTACCATCACAACATGATTTCAATGCAATATTTGTGTTAAATGCGAGTTCAGAAGCAAATACACAGGTTTCTAGCATAACATTCACTTTTCAACGTAAAACGTGTGTTTCACACGATTTTCGTTATATTGTACAAATATGCATCGGAATATCGAATTCAGTGTGATATTTACGTTGAATTCATGTTTTGGCAGCAAATGCACAGATATATCTAACATCACAACATGATTTCAATGCGATATTTGTGTTAAATGCGAGTTCAGCAGCAAATACACAGGTTTCTAGCATAATATTCACACTTCAATGTGAAACGTGCGATTAACACGATTTTTGTTATATTGTACAAATATGCATCGGAATATCGAATTCAGTGTGATATTTACGTTGAATTCATGTTTTGGCAGCAAATGCACAAATTTTTCTAACATCACAACATGCTTTCAATGCGATATTTGTGTTAAATGCGAGTGCAGCAGCAAATACACAGGTTTCTAGCATTACATTCACATTTCAACGTAAAACGTGTGTTTCACACGATTTTCGTTATATTGCACTAAAATGCATCGGAATATCGAATTAAGTGTGAATTTTACGTTGAACTCGTATTTTTGCAGCAAATGCACAGACATTTCTAACATCACAACATGATTTCAATGCGATATTTGTGTTAAATGCGAGTTCAGCAGCAAATACACAGGTTTGTAGCATAATATTCACACTTCAATGTGAAACGTGCGATTCACACGATTTTCGTTATATTGTACAAATATGCATCGGAATATCGAATTAAGTGTGATAATTACGTTGAATTCCTGTTTTTGCTGCAAATGCACAGATATTTTTTACATCACAACATGATTTCAATGCGATATTTGTGTCAAATGCGAGTTCAGCAGCAAATACACAGGTTTCCAGCATAACATTCGCTTTTCAACGTAAAACGTCTGTTTCACACGATTTTCGTTATATTGCACTAAAATGCATCGGAATATCGAATTAAGTGAGATATTTACGTTGAATTCGTGTTTTGGCAGCAAATGCACAGATATTTCTAACATCACAACATGATTTCAATGCGATATTTGTGTCAAATGCGAGTTCAGCAGCAAATACACAGGTTTCTAGCATAATATTCACACTTCAATGTGAAACGTGCGATTCACACGATTTTCGTTATATTGTACAAATATTCATCGGAATATCGAATTCAGTGTCATATTTACGTTGAATTCGTGTCTTGGCAGCAAATGCACTGGTATTTCTAACATCACAACATGATTTCAATGCGATATTTGTGTTAAATGCGAGTTCAGCAGCAAATACACAGGTATCTAGCATAACATTCACTTTTCAACGTAAAACGTGTGTTTCACACGATTTTCGTTATATTGCACTAAAATGCATCGGAATATCGAATTAAGTGTGATATTTACGTTGAATTCGTGTTTTGGCACCAAATGCACAGATATTTCTAACATCACAACATGATTTCAATGCGATATTTGTGTTAAATGCGAGTTCAGCAGCAAATACACAGGTTTCTAGCATAACATTCACTTTTCAACGTAAAACGTGTGTTTCACACGATATTCGTTATATTGCACTAAAATGCATCGGAATATCGAATTAAGTGTGATATTTACGTTGAATTCGTGTTTTGGCAGCAAATGCACAGATATTTCTAACATCACAACATGATTTCAATGCCATATTTGTGTTGAATGCGAGTTCAGCAGCAAATACACAGGTTTCTAGCATAATATTCACACTTCAATATGAAACGTGCGATTTACACGATTTTCGTTATATTGTACAAATATGCATCGGAATATCGAATTCAGTGTGATATTTAAGTTGAATTCATGTTTTGGCAGCAAATGCAGAAAATATTTCTAACATCACAACATGATTCCAATGCGCTATTTGTGTTAAATGCGAGTTCAGCAGCAAATACACAGGTTTCTAGCATAACATTCACTTTTCAACGTAAAACGTGTGTTTCACACGATTTTCGTTATATTGCACTAAAATGCATCGGAATATCGAATTAAGTGTGATATTTACGTTGAATTCGTGTTTTGGCAGCAAATGCACAGATATTTCTAATATCACAACATGATTTCAATGCCATATTTGTGTTGAATGCGAGTTCAGCAGCAAATACACAGGTTTCTAGCATAATATTCACACTTCAATATGAAACGTGCGATTTACACGATTTTCGTTATATTGTACAAATATGCATCGGAATATCGAATTCAGTGTGATATTTAAGTTGAATTCATGTTTTGGCAGCAAATGCAGAAAATATTTCTAACATCACAACATGATTCCAATGCGCTATTCGTGTTAAATGCGAGTTCAGCAGCAAATACACAGGTTTCTAGCATAACATTCACTTTTCAACATAAAACGTGTGTTTCACACGATTTTCGTTATATTGCACTAAAATGCATCGGAATATCGAACTAAGTGTGATATTTACGTTGAATTCGTGTTTTGGCTGCAAATACACAGATATTTCTAACATCACAACATGATTTCAATGCGATATTTGTGTTAAATGCGAGTTCAGCAGCAAATACACAGGTTTGTAGCATAATATTCACACTTCAATGTGAAACGTGCGATTCACACGATTTTCGTTATATTGTACAAATATGCATCGGAATATCGAATTAAGTGTGATAATTACGTTGAATTCCTGTTTTTGCTGCAAATGCACAGATATTTTTTACATCACAACATGATTTCAATGCGATATTTGTGTCAAATGCGAGTTCAGCAGCAAATACACAGGTTTCCAGCATAACATTCGCTTTTCAACGTAAAACGTCTGTTTCACACGATTTTCGTTATATTGCACTAAAATGCATCGGAATATCGAATTAAGTGAGATATTTACGTTGAATTCGTGTTTTGGCAGCAAATGCACAGATATTTCTAACATCACAACATGATTTCAATGCGATATTTGTGTCAAATGCGAGTTCAGCAGCAAATACACAGGTTTCTAGCATAATATTCACACTTCAATGTGAAACGTGCGATTCACACGATTTTCGTTATATTGTACAAATATTCATCGGAATATCGAATTCAGTGTCATATTTACGTTGAATTCGTGTCTTGGCAGCAAATGCACTGGTATTTCTAACATCACAACATGATTTCAATGCGATATTTGTGTTAAATGCGAGTTCAGCAGCAAATACACAGGTATCTAGCATAACATTCACTTTTCAACGTAAAACGTGTGTTTCACACGATTTTCGTTATATTGCACTAAAATGCATCGGAATATCGAATTAAGTGTGATATTTAAGTTGAATTCGTGTTTTGGCACCAAATGCACAGATATTTCTAACATCACAACATGATTTCAATGCGATATTTGTGTTAAATGCGAGTTCAGCAGCAAATACACAGGTTTCTAGCATAACATTCACTTTTCAACGTAAAACGTGTGTTTCACACGATATTCGTTATATTGCACTAAAATGCATCGGAATATCGAATTAAGTGTGATATTTACGTTGAATTCGTGTTTTGGCAGCAAATGCACAGATATTTCTAACATCACAACATGATTTCAATGCCATATTTGTGTTGAATGCGAGTTCAGCAGCAAATACACAGGTTTCTAGCATAATATTCACACTTCAATATGAAACGTGCGATTTACACGATTTTCGTTATATTGTACAAATATGCATCGGAATATCGAATTCAGTGTGATATTTAAGTTGAATTCATGTTTTGGCAGCAAATGCAGAAAATATTTCTAACATCACAACATGATTCCAATGCGCTATTTGTGTTAAATGCGAGTTCAGCAGCAAATACACAGGTTTCTAGCATAACATTCACTTTTCAACGTAAAACGTGTGTTTCACACGATTTTCGTTATATTGCACTAAAATGCATCGGAATATCGAATTAAGTGTGATATTTACGTTGAATTCGTGTTTTGGCACCAAATGCACAGATATTTCTAACATCACAACATGATTTCAATGCGATATTTGTGTTAAATGCGAGTTCAGCAGCAAATACACAGGTTTCTAGCATAACATTCACTTTTCAACGTAAAACGTGTGTTTCACACGATTTTCGTTATATTGCACTAAAATGCATCGGAATATCGAATTAAGTGTGATATTTACGTTGAATTCGTGTTTTGGCAGCAAATGCACAGATATTTCTAACATCACAACATGATTTCAATGCCATATTTGTGTTGAATGCGAGTTCAGCAGCAAATACACAGGTTTCTAGCATAATATTCACACTTCAATATGAAACGTGCGATTTACACGATTTTCGTTATATTGTACAAATATGCATCGGAATATCGAATTCAGTGTGATATTTAAGTTGAATTCATGTTTTGGCAGCAAATGCAGAAAATATTTCTAACATCACAACATGATTCCAATGCGCTATTTGTGTTAAATGCGAGTTCAGCAGCAAATACACAGGTTTCTAGCATAACATTCACTTTTCAACGTAAAACGTGTGTTTCACACGATTTTCGTTATATTGCACTAAAATGCATCGGAATATCGAATTAAGTGTGATATTTACGTTGAATTCGTGTTTTGGCAGCAAATGCACAGATATTTCTAATATCACAACATGATTTCAATGCCATATTTGTGTTGAATGCGAGTTCAGCAGCAAATACACAGGTTTCTAGCATAATATTCACACTTCAATATGAAACGTGCGATTTACACGATTTTCGTTATATTGTACAAATATGCATCGGAATATCGAATTCAGTGTGATATTTAAGTTGAATTCATGTTTTGGCAGCAAATGCAGAAAATATTTCTAACATCACAACATGATTCCAATGCGCTATTCGTGTTAAATGCGAGTTCAGCAGCAAATACACAGGTTTCTAGCATAACATTCACTTTTCAACATAAAACGTGTGTTTCACACGATTTTCGTTATATTGCACTAAAATGCATCGGAATATCGAACTAAGTGTGATATTTACGTTGAATTCGTGTTTTGGCTGCAAATACACAGATATTTCTAACATCACAACATGATTTCAATGCGATATTAGTGTTAAATGCGAGTTCAGCAGCAAATACACAGGTTTCCAGCATAATATTCACACTTCAATGTGAAACGTGCGATTAACACGATTTTGGTTATATTGTACAAATATGCATCGGAATATCGAATTCAGTGTGATATTTACGTTGAATTCATGTTTTGGCAGCAAATGCACAAATATTTCTAACATCACAACATGATTTCAATGCGATATTTGTGTTAAATGCGAGTTCAGCAGCAATTACACAGATTTCTAGCATAATATTCACACTTCAATGTGAAACGTGCGATTAACACGATTTTTGTTATATTGTACAAATATGCATCGGAATATCGAATTCAGTGTGATATTTACGTTGAATTCGTGTTTTGGCTGCAAATGCACAGATATTTCTTACATCACAACATGATTTCAATGCGATATTTGTGTCAAATGCGAGTTCAGCAGCAAATACACAGGTTTCTAGCATAACATTCACTTTTCAACGTAAAACGTGTGTTTCACACGATTTTTGTTATATTGCACTAAAATGCATCGGATTATCGAATTAAGTGTGATATTTACGTTGAATTCATGTTTTGGCAGCAAATGCACAGATATTTCCAACATCACAACATGATTTCAATGCGATATTTGTGTTAAATGCGAGCTCAGCAGCAAATACACAGGTTTGTAGCATAATATTCACACTTCAATGTGAAAGGTGCGATTCACACGATTTTCGTTATATTGTACAAATATTCATCGGAATATCGAATTCAGTGTGATATTTACGTTGAATTCGTGTTTTGGCTGCAAATGCACAGATATATCTAACATCACAACATGATTTCAATGCGATATTTGTGTTAAATGCGAGTTCAGCAGCAAATACACAGGTTTCTAGCATAACATTCACTGTTCAACGTAAAACGTGTGTTTCACACGATTTTCGTTATATTGCACTAAAATGCATCGGAATATCGAATTAAGTGTGATATTTACGTTGAATTCGTGTTTTGGCAGCAAATGCACAGATATTTCTAACATCACAACATGATTTCATTGCGATATTTGTGTTAAATGCGAATTCAGCAGCAAATACACAGGTTTCTAGCATAATATTCGCACTTCAAGGTGAAACGTGCGATTCACACGATTTTCTTTATATTGTACAAATATTCATCGGAATATCGAATTCAGTGTGATATTTACGTTGAATTCGTGTTTTGGCTGCAAATGCACAGATATTTCTTACATCACAACATGATTTCAATGCGATATTTGTGTCAAATGCGAGTTCAGCAGCAAATACACAGGTTTCTAGCATAACATTCACTTTTCAACGTAAAACGTGTGTTTCACACGATTTTTGTTATATTGCACTAAAATGCATCGGATTATCGAATTAAGTGTGATATTTACGTTGAATTCATGTTTTGGCAGCAAATACACAGATATTTCCAACATCACAACATGATTTCAATGCGATACTTGTGTTAAATGCGAGCTCAGCAGCAAATACACAGGTTTGTAGCATAATATTCACACTTCAATGTGAAAGGTGCGATTCACACGATTTTCGTTATATTGTACAAATATTCATCGGAATATCGAATTCAGTGTGATATTTACGTTGAATTCGAGTTTTGGCTGCAAATGCACAGATATTTCTTACATCACAACATGATTTCAATGCGAGTTCAGCAGCAAATACACAGGTTTCTAGCATAACATTCACTTTTCAACGTGAAACGTGTGTTTCACACGTTTTTCGTTATATTGCACTAAAATGCATCGGAATATGGAATTAAGTGTGATATTTACGTTAAATTCGTGTTTTGGCTGCAAATGCACAGATATTTCTTACATCACAACATGATTTCAATGCGATATTTGTGTCAAATGCGAGTTCAGCAGCAAATACACAGGTTTCTAGCATAACATTCACATTTCAACATAAAACGTGTGTTTCACACGATTTTTGTTATATTGCACTAAAATGCATCGGAATATCGAATTAAGTAAGATATTTACGTTGAAT
The DNA here is from genome assembly GCA_963422195.1 of Carabus problematicus. Classification (NCBI taxonomy): domain Eukaryota; kingdom Metazoa; phylum Arthropoda; class Insecta; order Coleoptera; family Carabidae; genus Carabus; species Carabus problematicus. The sequence continues at coordinate 17,403,689 of OY728577.1, forward strand.
TCGTGTTTTGGCAGCAAATGCACAGATATTTCTAACATCACAACATGATTTCAATGCGATATTTGTGTTAAATGCGAGTTCAGCAGCAATTACACAGGTTTCTAGCATAATATTCACACTTCAATGTGAAACGTGCGATTAACACGATTTTTGTTATATTGTACAAATATGTATCGGAATATCGAATTCAGTGTGATATTTACGTTGAATTCATGTTGTGGCAGCAAATGCACAAATTTTTCTAACATCACAACATGATTTCAATGCGATATTTGTGTTAAATGCGAGTGCAGCAGCAAATACACAGGTTTCTAGCATTACATTCACATTTCAATGTAAAACGTGTGTTTCACACGATTTTCGTTATATTGCACTAAAATGCATCGGAATATCGAATTAAGTGTGATATTTACGTTGAATTCGTATTTTTGCAGCAATTGCACAGATATTTCTAACATCACAACATGATTTCAATGCGATATTTGTGTTAAATGCGAGTTCAGCAGCAAATACATAGGTTTCTAGCATAACATTCACTTTTCAACGTAAAACGTGTGTTTCACACGATTTTCGTTATATTGTACAAATATGCATAGGAATATCGAATTCAGTGTGATATTTACGTTGAATTCATGTTTTGGCAGCAAATGCAAAGATATATCTAACATCACAACATGATTTCAATGCGATATTTGTGTTAAATGCGAGTTCAGCAGCAAATACACAGGTTTCTAGCATAATATTCACACTTCAATGTGAAACGTGCGATTCACACGATTTTCGTTATATTGTACAAATATTCATCGGAATATCGAATTCAGTGTGATATTTACGTTGAATTCGTGTTTTGGCTGCAAATGCACAGATATTTCTTATATCACAACATGATTTCAATGCGAGTTCAGCAGCAAATACACAGGTTTCTAGCATAACATTCACTTTTCAACGTAAAACGTGTGTTTCACACGATTTTCGTTATATTGTACAAATATGCATCGGAATATCGAATTCAGTGTGATATTTACGTTGAATTCATGTTTTGGCAGCAAATACACAGATATTTCTAACATCACTACATGATTTCAATGCGATATTTGTGTTAAATGCGAAGTCAGCAGCAAATACACACGTTTGTATCATAATATTCACACTTCAATGCGAAACGTGCGATTCACACGATTTTCGTTATATTGTACAAACATGCATCGGAATATCGAATTCAGTGTGATATTTACGTTGAATTCGTGTTTTGGCAGCAAATGCACAGATATTTCAAACATCACAACATGATTTCAATGCGATAATTGTGTTAAATGCGAGTTCAGCAGCAAATACACAGGTTTCCAGCATAAGATTCGCTTTTCAACGTAAAACGTGTGTTTCACACGATTTTCGTTATATTGCACTAAAATGCATCGGAATATCGAAAGTGTGATATTTACGTTGAATTCGTGTTTTGGCTGCAAATACACAGATATTTCTAACATCACAACATGATTTCAATGCGATATTAGTGTTAAATGCGAGTTCAGCAGCAAATACACAGGTTTCCAGCATAATATTCACACTTCAATGTGAAACGTGCGATTAACACGATTTTGGTTATATTGTACAAATATGCATCGGAATATCGAATTCAGTGTGATATTTACGTTGAATTCATGTTTTGGCAGCAAATGCACAAATATTTCTAACATCACAACATGATTTCAATGCGATATTTGTGTTAAATGCGAGTTCAGCAGCAATTACACAGATTTCTAGCATAATATTCACACTTCAATGTGAAACGTGCGATTAACACGATTTTTGTTATATTGTACAAATATGCATCGGAATATCGAATTCAGTGTGATATTTACGTTGAATTCGTGTTTTGGCTGCAAATGCACAGATATTTCTTACATCACAACATGATTTCAATGCGATATTTGTGTCAAATGCGAGTTCAGCAGCAAATACACAGGTTTCTAGCATAACATTCACTTTTCAACGTAAAACGTGTGTTTCACACGATTTTTGTTATATTGCACTAAAATGCATCGGATTATCGAATTAAGTGTGATATTTACGTTGAATTCATGTTTTGGCAGCAAATGCACAGATATTTCCAACATCACAACATGATTTCAATGCGATATTTGTGTTAAATGCGAGCTCAGCAGCAAATACACAGGTTTCTAGCATAATATTCACACTTCAATGTGAAACCTGCGACTAACACGATTTTCGTTATATTGTACAAATATGCATCGGAATATCGAAATCAGTGTGATATTTACGTTGAATTCATGTTTTGGCAGCAAATGCACAAATATTTCCAACTTCACAACATGATTTCAATGCGATATTTGTGTTAAATGCGAGTGCAGCAGCAAATACACAGGTTTCTAGCATTACATTCACATTTCAACGTAAAACGTGTGTTTCACACGCTTTTCGTTATATTGCACTAAAATGCATCGGAATATCGAATTAAGTGTGATAATTACGTTGAATTCATGATTTGGCAGCAAATGCACAGATATTTCTAACATCACAACATGATTTCAATGCGATATTTGTGTTAAATGCGAGTTCAGCAGCAAATACACAGGTTTGCAGCATAACATTCGCTTTTCAAGGTAAAACGTGTGTTTCGCACGATTTTCGTTATATTGCACTAAAATGCATCGGAATATCGAATTAAGTGTGATATTTACGTTGACGTCGTATTTTGGCAGCAAATGCACAGATATTTCCAACATCACAACCTGACTTCAATGCGATATTTGTGTTAAATGCGAGTTCAGCAGCAAATACACAAGTTTCTAGCATAACATTCACTTTTCAACGTAAAACGTGTGTTTCACACGATTTTCGTTATATTGCACTAAAATGCATCGGAATATCGAAAGTGTGATATTTACGTTGAATTCGTGTTTTGGCTGCAAATACACAGATATTTCTAACATCACAACATGATTTCAATGCGATATTTGTGTTAAATGCGAGTTCAGCAGCAAATACACAGGTTTCCAGCATAATATTCACACTTCAATGTGAAACGTGCGATTCACACGATTTTCGTTATATTGTACAAATATGCATCGGAATATCGCATTCAGTGTGATATTTACGTTGAATTCGTGTTTTGGCTGCAAATGCACAGATATTTTTTACATCACAACATGATTTCAATGCGAGTTCAGCAGCAAATACACAGGTTTCTAGCATAACATTCACTTTTCAACGTAAAACGTGTGTTTCACACGATTTTTGTTATATTGCACTAAAATGCGTCGGATTATCGAATTAAGTGTGATAATTAAGTTGAAGTCATGTTTTGGCAGCAAATGTACAGATATTTCTAACATCACAACATGATTTCAATGCGATATTTGTGTTAAATGCGAGTTCAGCAGCAAATACATAGGTTTCTAGCATAACATTCACTTTTCAACGTAAAACGTGTGTTTCACACGATTTTCGTTATATTGTACAAATATGCATAGGAATATCGAATTCAGTGTGATATTTACGTTGAATTCATGTTTTGGCAGCAAATGCACAGATATATCTAACATCACAATATGATTTCAATGCGATATTTGTGTTAAATGCGAGTTCAGCAGCAAATACACAGGTTTCTAGCATAATATTCACACTTCAATGTGAAACGTGCGATTCACACGATTTTCGTTATATTGTACAAATATTCATCGGAATATCGAATTCAGTGTGATATTTACGTTGAATTCGTGTTTTGGCTGCAAATGCACAGATATTTCTTATATCACAACATGATTTCAGTGCGAGTTCAGCAGCAAATACACAGGTTTCTAGCATAACATTCACTTTTCAACGTAAAACGTGTGTTTCACACGATTTTCGTTATATTGTACAAATATGCATCGGAATATCGAATTCAGTGTGATATTTACGTTGAATTCATGTTTTGGCAGCAAATACACAGATATTTCTAGCATCACTACATGATTTCAATGCGATATTTGTGTTAAATGCGAAGTCAGCAGCAAATACACACGTTTGTATCATAATATTCACACTTCAATGCGAAACGTGCGATTCACACGATTTTCGTTATATTGCACTAAAATGCATCGGAATATCGAATTCAGTGTGATATTTACGTTGAATTCATGTTTTGGCAGCAAATGCACAGATATATCCAACATCACAACATGATTTCAATGCGATATTTGTGTTAAATGCGAGTTCAGCAGCAAATACACAGATTTCTAGCATAATATTCATACTTCAATGTGAAACGTGCGATTCACACGATTTTCGTAATATTGTACAAATATGCATCGGAATATCGAATTCAGTGTGATATTTACGAGGAATTCATGTTTTGGCAGCAAATGCACGGATATTTCTAACATCACAACATGATTTCAATGCGATATTTGCGTTGAATGCGAGTTCAGCGGCAAATACACAGGTTTCTAGCATAATATTCACACTTCAATGTGAAACGTGCGAATCACACGATTTTCGTTATATTGTACAAATATGCATCGGAATATCGAATTCAGTGTGATATTTACGCTGAATTCATGTTTTGGCAGCAAGTGCACAGATATTTCTAACATCACAATATGATTTCAATGCGATATTTGTGTTAAATGCGAGTTCAGCAGCAAATACACAGGTTTCTAGCATAACATTCACTTTTCAACGTAAAACGTGTGTTTCACACGATTTTCTTTATATTGCACTAAAATGCATCGGAATATCGAATTAAGTGTGATATTTACGTTGAATTCGTGTTCTGGCAGCAAATGCACAGATATATCTAACATCACAACATGATTTCAATGCGATATTTGTGTTAAATGCGAGTTCAGCAGCAACACAGGTTTCTAGCATAATATTCACACTTCACTGTGAAACGTGCGATTCACACGATTTTCGTTATATTGTACAAATATGCATCGGAATATCGAATTCAGTGTGATATTTACGAGGAATTCATGTTTTGGCAGCAAATGCACGGATATTTCTAACATCACAACATGATTTCAATGCGATATTTGCGTTGAATGCGAGTTCAGCAGCAAATACACAGGTTTCTAGCATAATATTCACACTTCAATGTGAAACGTGCGAATCACACGATTTTCGTTATATTGTGCAAATATGCATCGGAATATCGAATTCAGTGTGATATTTACGTTGAATTCGTGTTTTGGTAGCAAATGCACAGATATTTCTAACTTCACAACATGATTTCAATGCGATATTTGTGTCAAATGCGAGTTCAGCAGCAACACAGGTTTCTAGCATAATATTCACACTTCAATGTGAAACGTGCGATTCACACGATTTTCGTTATATTGTACAAATATGCATCGGAATATCGAATTCAGTGTGATATTTACGAGGAATTCATGTTTTGGCAGCAAATGCACGGATATTTCTAACATCACAACATGATTTCCAAGCGATATTTGCGTTGAATGCGAGTTCAGCGGCAAATACACAGGTTTCTAGCATAATATTCACACTTCAATGTGAAACGTGCGAATCACACGATTTTCGTTATATTGTACAAATATGCATCGGAATATCGAATTCAGTGTGATATTTACGCTGAATTCATGTTTTGGCAGCAAATGCACAGATATATCCAACATCACAACATGATATCAATGCGATATTTGTGTCAAATGCGAGTTCAGCAGCAAATACACAGGTTTCTAGCATAACATTCACATTTCAACGTAAAACGTGTGTTTCACACGAGTTTAGTTATATTGCACTAAAATGCATCGGAATATCGAATTAAGTGTGATATTTACGTTGAATTCGTATTTTGGCAGCAAATGCTCAGATATTTCTAACATCACAACATGATTTCAATGCGATATTTGTGTTAAATGCGAGTTCAGCAGCAAATACACAGGTTTCTAGCATAATATTCACATTTTAACGTAAAACTTGTGTTTCACACGATTTTTAATCAATTTCAATTTCAATATTTCCTTTATTTTTCTCTAAGCATGTATGCATTTCATTACGTATTACAGGTATTGCAAATTTTTATGTCTTAACAGTCTCCTACAATACAGTTTGTTTATACTGTTTTTTTAGGTTTGTGCCATTAGGCGTTTGGTTTGTTAGTGTAATTGTTTGGTTTTGATTATGTATGTGTGTTTTGTGTGGTTCCTGGAAAACTGGAATAAAAACCAGGATTGTGCTTTTTTTTCCCTATTACTAAATTTGTTTGTTATTTTGTGCTGTGTTTAAATTTAGTGTTGCCTTGTCGTGGTGCAGATATAATCTGCTTGTGTTTATGTTTTTGGGGTTGGGTGTACGATTTTATTGTGTCTGCGTGGGTTAAGTGTTTTATGAGTGTCGTCCGTGTCTACGTGTTTATTGTGGGTCGTGTTAATCTGCTTTATGCAAATTTTTGTGTTTTGGGTTACAGTGTTGTGTTCTTGTGTTATGTACAGCCTTATTCTATTATTTACACTTACATTTAGTTATTTACAATGTTACAATATACAATATATACACCTTAATATCTAACTTATTTCTAACACTTATGAGTGTTTTGGGTTTTTCATATTTATTTATTTCTGTGATTGTTGATAACACTTATTTTCTAATGAGATGCATGCATTACATTTTAATTATTTACAGTGTTTACACTTTATTGTCTTGTGAATTGTTTAAGTTACATTTAACATACAGTTTATATTTCGCTTATATGTTATATTGATCAAGAGTTTGCGTGAATTTTGTGAAGATTGTGAATGTTTCTAGTGTATTTGTGCTTTGTTTTAATTGTGTATTTAGTGTTTTGACCGCTCGTAGCAGTTCGTCTATGTTTACTAGTGTATTTAATGTTTTTAGCTCGCTCATTAGCTCGCGGAAAGAGTTAGTTGGTTGTGTGAATGCCATGGGTGCCTGGCCCGTGTGTGTTGGTAGGGAATGCGTGGTTTGGTGTTTGTTTGCTTGTGGCTGTTGTTAGCGTTCTGGTTCCTGTTGCTGTTGTTGTTGTGTAGGAGTGTCTTGGCTCGTCTGCTGGTTCTGTTGCTGTTGTTGGTGGTGGTTTAGCTGTCTGGTTACCCAGGCGTTTTGTTGGGGGCCTGGTGCATCTGTAGCGCGGATCGGTGGGAATTCTTCTGCCCGCGGCTGGTATTGTCTGCTTTGATGTGGCTTCTTTTCTTTATTTTGGTTTTTAGTTTTGTTTTCTTCCAGCCATTTTATTCTCTGGATGTAGTTGGGGCAGGTTGTGTCTTTGGCGGTATGATCACCTCCGCAGTTTGCACACTTTATTGTTGTGTTGTTGGTACATTCCTTAGTGGCGTGTGTTCCCGCGCAGTTCATGCACCGGGTTTTCGCGTGACAATTATTGGTAGCATGTCCCCAATTTTGGCAGTTATGACACTGCACTGTCTTCCGTGTGCCTCTTCTCCTTTCTATGCTCACTCTTGTGTGTAAAATGTATTTTATTCTGCGTTGTATGTGTGATAGTGTTATGTCTTTTTTTCTTATTAGCAGCATTAGTGGTTTTGTGTTGTGTTTATTGAATTTCATATGGTAGCAATTGATGGCTGTGAAGTTGTATGTTTTTTTAATGTAGTCTGTTACTTCGTCTGTTGTGATGTCTTCGGCTAGCCCGCGTATTACGAAAGCGTGTGTTTTGTCTGTACTGTCTGTGTATGTGTGGAATTCTATTTGTTTTTCTTTGAGTGTGTTCATGTATTGTGTGCGTTCTTCTCTGTTGATTATTGTAATGTTGGTTGTGTTTTTCGTGTATTTGATGCTAAAAGTACCTTTAACTGTGTGTGTGATTTCCTGTACGAGTGTTTTATGTTGTGTGGTTTGTTTGTGTAATATGATTGGTGGCGGTGGTTTTTCGTCTGTAGTTACAGATTCGTTATCGAAGTCCATGTTTTCTGTGATTTCAGTGTTTAGTGTTTCGAATGAGTTATTAACGTCTACGTTGTATTGTGTTTTTTGTGTCATGTTTGTGTTTGTGTGTGTTATGTGTACACTTTTATTGTTTGTCTTTGGGGGCGCGCTTGTAGTGTTCGTTGTTGGGGGGTCAGGGGGTGTCTTGTTTTTAGTGTTTTTGTCGTTTTCACTGTAACGTATTATGGGGGGGATTTTCTTCTTGGGGCACTGAAGTTTTTCGGATTCACTGTCACTGGCACTTATGGTCGCACTTGCACTTTTTAGTGTTTCTGCACTTTTGTCTCTATTATTTTTGTCACCTTTTTCACTTTTTTGCGTAGCACTTTTAGTGTTTTTGTGTGTTTTCACTGGCGTTTTCTTATTACGTTTTCCTTTTGTCGCTGTGGGAGCCATGCTACCCTTGAGCACTCTATCTCACTCCGGCTTACAGGCGCTATGCGCCGCGCCTTGTCTAGAATGTTGTCGCTCGCTTTATACCTGCTCAGGTTAGGAGCGCTGCTGAAACACGTCTTGTCACGACCAAGGTTGTGACAAGAATACACACACGATTTTCGGTGTATTGCACTAATATGCAACTAAATATCGAATTCAGTGTGATATTTACGTTAAATTCGTGTTTTGGCAGCAAATGCACACATATTTCTAACATCACTACATGATTTCTATGCGATATTTGTGTTAAATGCGAGCTCAGCAGCAAATACACACGTTTGTAGCATAATATTCACACTTCAATGTGAAACGTGCGATTTACACGATTTTCGTTATATTGTATAAACATGCATCGGAATATCGAATTCAGTGTGATATTTACGTTGAATTCGTGTTTTGGCAGCAAATGCACAGATATTTCTAACATCACAACATGATTTCAATGCGATATTTGTGTTAAATGCGCGTTCAGCAGCAAATACACAGGTTTCTAGCATAACATTCACTTTTCAACGTATAACGTGTGTTTCACACGATTTTCGTTATATTGTACAAATATGCATCGGAATATCGAATTAAGTGTGATATTTACGTTGAATTCGTGTTTTGGTTGCAAATGCACAGCTATTTCTAACATCACAACATGATTTCAATGCGATATTTGTGTCAAATGCGAGTTCAGCAGCAAATACACAGGTTTCTAGCATAATATTCACACTTCAATGTGAAACGTGCGAGTCACACGATTTTCGTTATATTGTACAAATATACATCGGAATATCGAATTCAGTGTGATATTTACGTTGAATTCGTGTTTTGGCTGCAAATGCACAGATATTTCTTACATCACAATCTGATTTCAATGCGAGTTCAGCAGCAAATACACAGGTTTCTAGCATAACATTCACTTTTCAACGTAAAACGTGTGTTTCACACGATTTTCGTTATATTGCACTAAAATGCATCGGAATATCGAATTAAGTGTGATATTTACGTTGAATTCGTGTTTTGGCTGCAAATGCACAGATATTTCTAACATCACAACTTGATTTCAATGCGAAATTTGTGTCAAATGCGAGTTCAGCAGCAAATACACAGGTTTCCAGCATAACATTCGCTTTTCGACGTAAAACGTGTGTTTCACACGATTTTCATTATATTACACTAAAATGCACCGGAATATCGAATTAAGTGTGATATTTACGTTGAATTCGTGTCTTGGCTGCAAATGCACAGATATTTCTAACATCACAACTTGATTTCATTGCGAAATTTGTGTTAAATGCGAGTTCAGCAGCAAATACACAGGTTTCCAGCATAACATTCGCTTTTCAACGTAAAACGTGTGTTTCACACGATTTTTGTTATATAGCACTAAAATGCATCGGAATATCGAATTAAGTGTGATATTTACGTTGAATTCGTATTTTGGCAGCAAATGCACAGATATTTCTAACATCACAACATGATTTCAATGCGATATTTGTGTTAAATGCGAGTTCAGCAGCAAATACACAGGTTTCTAGCATAACATTCGCTTTTCAACGTAAAACGTGTGTTTCACACGATTTTCTTTACAATGCACTAAAATGCATCGGAATATCGAATTAAGTGTGATATTTACGTTGAATTCGTGTTTCGGCTGCAAATGCACAGATATTTCTTACATCACAACATGATTTCAATGCGATATTTGTGTCAAATGCGAGTTCAGCAGCAAATACACAGGTTTCTCGCATAACATTCACATTTCAACGTAAAACGTGTGTTTCACACGATTTTAGTTATATTGCACTAAAATGCATCGGAATATCGAATTATGTGTGATATTTACGTTGAATTCGTATTTTGGCAGCAAATGCACAGATATTTCTAACATCACAACATGATTTCAATGCGATATTTGTGTTAAATGCGAGTTCAGCAGCAAATACACAGGTTTCTAGCATAATATTCACACTTCAATGTGAAACGTGCGATTAACACGATTTTCGTTATATTGTACAAATATGCATCGGAATATCGAATTCAGTGTGATATTTACGTTGAATTCATGTTTTGGCAGCAAATGCACAAATATTTCTAACATCACAACATGATTTCAATGCGATATTTGTGTTAAATGCGAGTTCAGCAGCAATTACACAGGTTTCTAGCATAATATTCACACTTCAATGTGAAACGTGCGATTAACACGATTTTTGTTATATTGTACAAATATGCATCGGAATATCGAATTCAGTGTGATATTTTTGTTGAATTCGTGTTTTGGCTGCAAATGCACAGATATTTCTTACATCACAACATGATTTCAATGCGATATTTGTGTCAAATGCGAGTTCAGCAGCAAATACACAGGTTTCTAGCATAACATTCACATTTCAACGTAAAACTTGTGTTTCACACGATTTTCGTTATATTGCACTAAAATGCATCGGAATATCGAAATAAGTGTGATATTTACGTTGAATTCGTGTTTTGGCAGCAAATACATAGATATTTCTAACATCACAACATGATTTCAATGCGATATTTGTGTTAAATGCGAGTTCAGCAGCAAATACACAGGTTTCTAGCATAACATTCACTTTTCAACGTAAAACGTGTGTTTCACACGATTTTTGTTATATTGCACTAAAATGCATCGGAATATCGAATTAAGTGTGATATTTACGTTGAATTCGTGTTTTGGCAGCAAATGCACAGATATTTCTAACATCACAACATGATTTCAATGCCATATATGTGTTGAATGCGAGTTCAGCAGCAAATACACCGGTTTCTAGCATAATATTCACACTTCAATATGAAACGTGCGATTTACACGATTTTCGTTATATTGTACAAATATGCATCGGAATATCGAATTCAGTGTGATATTTAAGTTGAATTCATGTTTTGGCAGCAAATGCAGAAAATATTTCTAACATCACAACATGATTTCAATGCGCTATTTGTGTTAAATGCGAGTTCAGCAGCAAATACACAGGTTTCTAGCATAACATTCACTTTTCAACGTAAAACGTGGGTTTCACACGATTTTCGTTATATTGCACTAAAATGCATCGGATTATCGAATTAAGGGTGATATTTAGATTGAATTCGTGTTTTGGCAGCAAACGCAGAGAAATTTCTAACATCACAACTTGATTTCAATGTGATATTTGTGTCAAATGTGAGTTCAGCAGCAAATACACAGGTTTCAAGCATAACATTCGCTTTTCAACGTAAAACGTGTGTTTCGCACAATTTTTGTTATATTGCTCTAAAATGCATCGGATTATCGAATTAAGTGTGATATTTACGTTGAATTCGTGTCTTGGCAGCAAATGCACAGATATTTCTAACATCACAACATGATTTCAATGCGATATTTGTGTTAAATGCGAGTTCAGCAGCAAATACACAGGTTTCTAGCATAACATTCACATTTCAACGTAAAACGTGTGTTTCACACGATTTTCGTTATATTGCACTGAAATGCATCGGAATATCGAATTCAGTGTGATATTTACGTTGAATTCGTGTTTTGGCAGCAAATGCACAGATATTTCTAACATCACAACATGATTTCAATGCGATATTTGTGTCAAATGCGAGTTCAGCAGCAAATACACAGGTTTCTAGCATAATATTCACACTTCAATGCGAAACCTGCGACTAACACGATTTTCGTTATATTGTACAAATATGCATCGGAATATCGAAATCAGTGTGATATTTACATTGAATTCATGTTTTGGCAGCAAATGCACAAATATTTCTAACATCACAACATGATTTCAATGCGATATTTGAGTTAAATGCGAGTTCAGCAGCAAATACACAGGTTTCCAGCATAACATTCGCTTTTCAACGTAAAACGTGTGTTTCACACGATTTTCGTTATATTGCACTAAAATGCATCGGAATATCGAATTAAGTGTGATATTTACGTTGAATTCGTGTTTTGGCAGCAAATGCACAGATATTTCTAACATCACAACGTGATTTTAATGCGATATTTGTGTCAAATGCGAGTTCAGTAGCAAATACACAGGTTTCTAGCATTACATTCACATTTCAACGTAAAACTTGTGTTTCACACGATTTTCGGTGTTTTACACTAATGTGCAGCTAAATATCGAATTCAGTGTGATATTTACGTTTAATTCGTGTTTTGGCAGCAAATGCACAGATATTTCTAACGTCACAACATGATTTCAATGCGATATTTGTGTCAAATGCGAGTTCAGCAGCAAATACACAGGTTTCGAGCATTACATTCACATTTCAACGTAAAACGTGTGTTTCACACGCTTTTCGTTATATTGCACTAAAATGCATCGGAATATCGAATTAAGTGTGATATTTACGTTGACGTCGTATTTTGGCAGCAAATGCACAGATATTTCCAACATCACAACATGACTTCAATGCGATATTTGTGTTAAATGCGAGTTCAGCAGCAAATACACAGGTTTCTAGCATAACATTCACTTTTCAACGTAAAACGTGTGTTTCACACGACTTTCGTTATATTGCACTAAAATGCATCGGAATATCGAACTAAGTGTGATATTTACGTTGAATTCGTGTTTTAACTGCAAATACACAGATATTTCTAACATCACAACATGATTTCAATGCGATATTTGTGTTAAATGCGAGTTCAGCAGCAAATACACAGGTTTCCAGCATAATATTCACACTTCAATGTGAAACGTGCGATTCACACGATTTTCGTTATATTGTACAAATATGCATCGGAATATCGAATTAAGTGTGATATTTACGTTGAATTCGTGTTTTGGCAGCAAATGCACAAATATTTCTAACATCACAACATGAATTCAATGCGCTATTTGTGTTAAATGCGAGTTCAGCAGCAAATACACAGGTTTCTAGCATAACATTCACTTTTCAACGTAAAACGTGTGTTTCACACGATTTCCGTTATATTGCACTAAAATGCATCGGATTATCGAATTAAAAGTGATATTTACGTTGAATTCGTGTTTTGGCAGCAAATGCACAGATATTTCTAACATCACAACATGATATCAATGCGATAATTGTGTTAAATGCGAGTTCAGCAGCAAATACACAGGTTTCTAGCATAACATTCACTTTTCAACGTAAAACGTGTGTTTCACACGATTTTCGTTATATTGTACAAATATGCATCGGAATATCGAATTCAGTGTGATATTTACGTTGAATTCGTGTTTTGGCTGCAAATGCACAGATTTTTCTTACATCACAACATGATTTCAATGCGAGTTCCGCAGTAAATACACAGGTTTCTAGCATAACATTCACTTTTCAACGTAAAACGTGTGTTTCACACGATTTTTGTTATATTGCACTAAAATGCATCGGAATATCGAATTAAGTGTGATATTTACGTTGAATTCGTGTTTTGGCTGCAAATGCACAGATATTTCTAACATCACAACTTGATTTCAATGCGAAATTTGTGTCAATTGCGAGTTCAGCAGCAAATACACAGGTTTTCAGCATAACATTCACATTTCAACGTAAAACTTGTGTTTCACACGATTTTCGTTATATTGCACTAAAATGCATCCGTATATCGAATTAAGTGTGATATTTACGTTTAATTCGTGTTTTGGCAGCAAAGGCACAGTTATTTCTAACATCACAACATGATTTCAATGCGATATTTGTGTTAAATGCGAGTTCAGCAGCAAATACACAGGTTTCTGGGATAACATGCAGATTTCAAGGTGAAACGTGGGTTTCACACGATTTTAGGTGCATTGCACAAATATGCAACTAAATATCGAATTCAGTGTGATATTAATTTGAATTCGTGTTTTGGCAGCAAATGCACAGACATTTCTAACATCACAACATGATTTCAATGCGATATTTGTGTTAAATGCGAGTTCAGCAGCAAATACACAGGTTTCTAGCATAATATTCACACTTCAATGTGAAACGTGGGATTCACACGATTTTCGTTATATTGTACAAATATGCAACTAAATATCGAATTCAGTGTGATATTTACGTTAAATTCGTGTTTTGGCAGCAAATGCACACATATTTCTAACATCACTACATGATTTCTATGCGATATTTGTGTTAAATGCGAGCTCAGCAGCAAATACACACGTTTGTAGCATAATATTCACACTTCAATGTAAAACGTGCGATTTACACGATTTTCGTTATATTGTATAAACATGCATCGGAATATCGAATTCAGTGTGATATTTACGTTGAATTCGTGTTTTGGCAGCAAATGCACAGATATTTCTAACATCACAACATGATTTCAATGCGATATTTGTGTTAAATGCGCGTTCAGCAGCAAATACACAGGTTTCTAGCATAACATTCACTTTTCAACGTAAAACGTGTGTTTCACACGATTTTCGTTATATTGTACAAATATGCATCGGAATATCGAATTAAGTGCGATATTTACGTTGAATTCGTGTTTTGGTTGCAAATGCACAGCTATTTCTAACATCACAACATGATTTCAATGCGATATTTGTGTCAAATGCGAGTTCAGCAGCAAATACACAGGTTTCTAGCATAATATTCACACTTCAATGTGAAACGTGCGAGTCACACGATTTTCGTTATATTGTACAAATATACATCGGAATATCGAATTCAGTGTGATATTTACGTTGAATTCGTGTTTTGGCTGCAAATGCACAGATATTTCTTACATCACAATCTGATTTCAATGCGAGTTCAGCAGCAAATACACAGGTTTCTAGCATAACATTCACTTTTCAACGTAAAACGTGTGTTTCACACGATTTTCGTTATATTGCACTAAAATGCATCGGAATATCGAATTAAGTGTGATATTTACGTTGAATTCGTGTTTTGGCTGCAAATGCACAGATATTTCTAACATCACAACTTGATTTCAATGCGAAATTTGTGTCAAATGCGAGTTCAGCAGCAAATACACAGGTTTCCAGCATAACATTCGCTTTTCGACGTAAAACGTGTGTTTCACACGATTTTCGTTATATTAAACTAAAATGCACCGGAATATCGAATTAAGTGTGATATTTACGTTGAATTCGTGTCTTGGCTGCAAATGCACAGATATTTCTAACATCACAACTTGATTTCAATGCGAAATTTGTGTCAAATGCGAGTTCAGCAGCAAATACACAGGTTTCCAGCATAACATTCGCTTTTCAACGTAAAACGTGTGTTTCACACGATTTTTGTTATATAGCACTAAAATGCATCGGAATATCGAATTAAGTGTGATATTTACGTTGAATTCGTATTTTGGCAGCAAATGCACTGATATTTCTAACATCACAACATGATTTCAATGCGATATTTGTGTTAAATGCGATTTCAGGAGCAAATACACAGGATTCTAGCATAACATTCATTTTCAACGTAAAATGTGTGTTTCACACGATTTTCGTTATATTGCATTAAAATGCATCGGAATATCGAATTAAGTGTGATATTTACGTTGAATTCGTGTTTTGGCAGCAAATTCACAGATATTTCTAACATCACAACATGATTTCAATGCGATATTTGTGTTAAATGCGAGTTCAGCAGCAAATACACAGGTTTCTAGCATAACATTCGCTTTTCAACGTAAAACGTGTGTTTCACACGATTTTCTTTATATTGCACTAAAATGCATCGGAATATCGAATTAAGTGCGATATTTACGTTGAATTCGTATTTTGGCAGCAAATGCACAGATATTTCTAACATCACAACATGATTTCAATGCGATATTTTTGTTAAATGCGAGTTCAGCAGCAAATACACAGGTTTCTAGCATAACATTCACTTTTCAACGTAAAACGTGTGTTTCACACGATTTTCGTTATATTGCACTAAAATGCATCGGAATATCGAATTAAGTGTGATATTTACGTTGAATTCGTGTTTTGTCAGCAAATGCACAGATATTTCTAACATCACAACATGATTTCAATGCGCTATTTGTGTTAAATGCGAGTTCAGCAGCAAATACACAGGTTTCTAGCATAACATTCACTTTTCAACGTAAAACGTGTGTTTCACACGATTTTCGTTATATTGCACTAAAATGCATCGGAATATCGAATTAAGTGTGTTATTTACGCTGAATTCATGTTTTGGCAGCAAATGCACAGATATTTCTAACATCACAACTTGATTTCAATTCGAAATTTGTGTCAAATGCGAGTTCAGCAGCAAATACACAGGTTTCCAGCATAACATTCGCTTTTCAACGTAAAACGTGTGTTTCACACGATTTTCGTTATATTGCACTAAAATGCATCGGAATATCGAATTAAGTGTGATATTTACGTTGAATTCGTGTTTTGCCAGCAAATGCACAGATATTTCTAACATCACAACATGATTTCAATGCGCTATTTGTGTTAAATGCGAGTTCAGCAGCAAATACACAGGTTTCTTGCATAACGTTCACTTTTCAACGTAAAACGTGTTTCACACGATTTTCGTTATATTGCACAAAAATGCATCGGAATATCGAATTAAGTGTGATATTTACGTTGAATTCATGTTTTGGCAGCAAATGCACAGATATTTCTTACATCACAACATGATTTCAATGCGATATTTATGTTAAATGCGAGTTCAGCAGCAAATACACAGGTTTCTAGCATAACATTCACTTTTCAACGTAAAACGTGTTTCACACGATTTTCGTTATATTGCACTAAAATGCATCGGAATATCGAATTAAGTGTGATAGTTACGTTGAATTCGTGTTTTGCCAGCAAATGCACAGATATTTCTAACATCACAACATGATTTCAATGCGATATTTGTGTTAAATGCGAGTTCAGCAGCAAATACACAGGTTTCTAGCATAACATTCACTTTTCAACGTAAAACGTGTGTTTCACACGATTTTCGGTGTATTGCACTAATATGCAACTAAATATCGAATTCAGTGTGATATTTACGTTGAATTCGTATTTTGGCAGCAAATGCACAGATATTTCTAACATCACTACATGATTTCAATGCGATATTTGTGTTAAATGCGAGTTCAGCAGCAAATACACAGGTTTCTAGCATAACATTCACTTTTCAACGTAAAACGTGTGTTTCACACGATTTTCGTTATATTGCACTAAAATGCATCGGAATATCGAATTAAGTGTGATATTTACGTTGAATTCATGTTCTGGCAGCAAATGCACAGATATTTCTTACATCACAACATGATTTCAATGCGATATTTGTGTCAAATGCGAGTTCAGCAGCAAATACACAGGTTTCTAGCGTAATATTCACACTTCAATGTGAAACGTGTGTTTCACACGATTTTCGTTATATTGCACTAAAATGCATCGGAATATCGAATTAAGTGTGATATTTACGTTGAATTCGTGTTTTGTCAGCAAATGCACAGATATTTCTAACATCACAACATGATTTCAATGAGATATTTGTGTTAAATGCGAGTTCAGCAGCAAATACACAGGTTTCTAGCATAACATTCACTTTTCAACGTAAAACGTGTGTTTCACACGATTTTCGTTATATTGCACTAAAATGCATCGGAATATCGAATTAAGTGTGATATTTACGTTGAATTCGTATTTTGGCAGCAAATGCACAGATATTTCTAACATCACAACATGATTTCAATGCGATATTTGTGTTAAATGCGAGTTCAGCAGCAAATACACAGGTTTCTAGCGTAATATTCACACTTCAATGTGAAACGTGTGTTTCACACGATTTTCGTTATATTGCACTAAAATGCATCGGAATATCGAATTAAGTGTGATATTTACGTTGAATTCGTGTTTTGGCAGCAAATGCACAGATATATCTAACATCACAACATGATTTCAATGCGATATTTGTGTTAAATGCGAGTTCAGCAGCAAGTACACAGGTTTCTAGCATTATATTCACACTTCAATGTGAAACCTGCGATTCACACTATTTTCGTTATATTGTACAAATATTCATCGGAATATCGAATTCAGTGTGATATTTACGTTGAATTCGAGTTTTGGCAGCAAATGCACAGATATTTCTTACATCACAACATGATTTCAATGCGATATTTGTGTTAATTGCGAGTTCAGCAGCAAATACACAGGTTTCTAGCATAACATTCACTTTTCAACGTAAAACATGTGTTTCACACGATTTTCGTTATATTGCACTGAAATGCATCGGAATATCGAATTAAGTGTGATATTTACGTTGAATTCGTGTTTTGACAGCAAATGCACAGATGTGTCTTCATCCCAACATGATTTCAATGCGATATTTGTGTCAAATGCGAGTTCAGCAGCAAATACACAGGTTTCTAGCATAATATTCACACTTAAATGTGAAACGTGCGATTCACACGATTTTCGTTATATTTTACAAATAAGCATCGGACTATCGAATTCAGTGTGATATTTACGTTGAATTCATGTTTTGGCAGCAAATGCACAGATATTTCCAACATCACAACTTGATTTCAATGCGATATTTGTTGCAAATGCGAGTTCAGCAGCAAATACACAGGTTTCTAGCATAACATTCACATTTCAACGGAAAACGTGTGTTTCACACGATTTTCGTTATATTGCACTAAAATGCATCGGAATATCGACTTAAGTGTAAAATTTACGTTGAATTCGTGTTTTGGCTGCAAATGCACAGATATTTCTAACATCCCAACATGATTTCAATGCGATATTTGTGTTAAATGCGAGTTCAGCAGCAAATACACAGGTTTCTAGCGTAATATTCACACTTCAATGTGAAACGTGTGTTCCACACGATATTTGTTATATTGCACTAAAATGCATCGGAATATCGAATTCAGTGTGATATTTACGTTGAATTCGTGTTTTGGCAGCAAATGCAGAGATATTTCTAACATCACAACATGATTTCAATGCGATATTTGTGTCAAATGCGAGTTCAGCAGCAAATACACAGGTTTCTAGCATAACATTCACATTTCAACGTAAAACTTGTGTTTCACACGATTTTCGTTATATTGCACTAAAATGCATCGGAATATCGAAATAAGTGTGATATTTACGTTGAATTCGTGTTTTGGCAGCAAATACATAGATATTTCTAACATCACAACATGATTTCAATGCGATATTTGTGTCAAATGCGAGTTCAGCAGCAAATACACAGGTTTCTAGCATAACATTCACATTTCAACGTAAAACTTGTGTTTCACACGATTTTCGTTATATTGCACTAAAATGCATCGGAATATCGAATTAAGTGTGATATTTACGTTGAATTCGTGTTTTGGCAGCAAATGCACAGATATTTCTAACATCACAACATGATTTCAATGCGATATTTGTGTTAAATGCGAGTTCAGCAGCAAATACACAGGTTTCTAGCATAACATTCACTCTTCAACGTAAAACGTGTGTTTCACACGATTTTCGTTATATTGCACTAAAATGCATCGGAATATCGAATTAAGTGTGATATATACGTTGAATTCGGGTTTTGGCAGCAAATGCACAGATATTTCTAACATCACAACATGATTTCAATGCGATATTTGTGTTAAATGCGAGTTCAGCGGCAAATACACAGGTTTCTAGCATAACATTCAGTTTTCAACGTAAAACGTGTGTTTCACACGATTTTCGTTATATTGCACTAAAATGCATCGGAATATCGAATTAAGTGTGATATTTACGTTGAATTCGTGTTTTGGCAGCAAATGCACAGATATTTCTAACATCACAACATGATTTCAATGCGCAATTTGTGTTAAATGCGAGTTCAGCAGCAAATACACAGGTTTCCAGCATAACATTCGCTTTTCAACGTAAAACGTGCGTTTCACACGATTTTCGTTATATTGCACTAAAATGCATCGGAATATCGAATTAAGTGTGATATTTACGTTGAATTCGTATTTTGGCAGCAACTGCACAGATATTTCTAACATCACAACATGATTTCAATGCGATATTTGTGTTAAATGCGAGTTCAGCAGCAAATACACAGGTTTCTAGCATAACATTCACTTTTCAACGTAAAACGTGTGTTTCACACGATTTTCGTTATATTGCACTAAAATGCACCGGAATATCGAATTAAGTGTGATATTTACGTTGAATTCGTGTTTTGGCTGCAAATGCACAGACATTTCTAACATCACAACTTGATTTCAATGCGAAATTTGTGTTAAATGCGAGTTCAGCAGCAAATACACAGGTTTCTAGCATAACATTCACTTTTCAACGTAAAACGTGTCTTTCACACGATTTTCGGTGTATTGCACTAATATGCAACTAAATATCGAATTCAGTGTGATATTTACGTTGAATTTGTGTTTTGGCAGCAAATGCAGAGATATTTTTAACATCACAACATGATTTCAATGCGATATTTGTGTTAAATGCGAGTTCAGCAGCAAATACACAGGTATCTAGCATAATATTCACACTTCAATGTGAAACGTGCGATTCACACGATTATCGTTATATTGTACAAATATGCATCGGAATATCCAATTAAGTGTGATATTTACGTTGAATTCATGTTTTGGCAGCAAATGCACAGATATTTCTAATATCACATCATGATTTCAATGCGATATTTGTGTTAAATGCGAGTTCAGCAGCAAATACACAGGTTTCTAGCATAACATTCACTTTTCAACGTAAAACGTGTGTTTCACACGATATTCGTTATATTGCACTAAAATGCATCGGAATATCGAATAAAGTGTGATATTTACGTTGAATTCGTGCTTTGGCAGCAAATGCACAGATATTTCTAATATCACAACATGATTTCAATGCGATATTTGTGTTAAATGCGAGTTCAGCAGCAAATACACAGGTTTATAGCATATTATTCACACTTCAATGTGAAACGTGCGATTCACACGATTTTCGTTATATTGTACAAATATGCATCGGAATATCGAATTCAGTGTGATATTTACGTTGAATTCGTGTTTTGGCAGCAAATGCACAGATATTTCTTACATCACAACTTGCTTTCAATGCGATATTTGTGTTAAATGCGAGTTCAGCAGCAAATACACAGGTTTCTAGCATAACATTCACTTTTCAACGTAAAACGTGTGTTTCACACGATTTTCGTTATATTGCACTAAAATGCATCGGAATATCGAATTAAGTGTGATATTTACGTTGAATTCGTGTTTTGGCAGAAAATGCACACATATTTCTAACATCACAACATGATTTCAATGCGATATTTGTGTTAAATGCGAGTTCAGCAGCAAATACACAGGTTTCTAGCGTAATATTCACACTTCAATGTGAAACGTGGGTTTCACACGATTTTAGTTATATTGCACTAAAATGCATCGGAATATCGAATTAAGTGTGATATTTAGGTTGAATTCGTGTTTTGGCAACAAATGCACAGATATTTCTAACATCACAACATGATTTCAATGCGATATTTGTGTTATATGCGAGTTCAGCAGCAAATACACAGGTTTCTAGCGTAATATTCACACTTCAATGTGAAACGTGCGATTCACACGATTTTCGTTATATTGTACAAATATGCATCGGAATATCGAATTCAGTGTGATATTTACGTTGAATTCGTGTTTTGGCTGCAAATGCACAGATATTTCTTACATCACAACATGATTTCAATGCGATATTTGTGTTAAATGCGAGTTCAGCAGCAAGTACACAGGTTTCTAGCATAATATTCACACTTCAATGTGAAACCTGCGATTCACACTATTTTCGTTATATTGTACAAATATGCATCGGAATATCGAATTCAGTGTGATATTTACGTTGAATTCGAGTTTTGGCAGCAAATGCACAGATATTTCTAACATCACAACATGATTTCATTGAGATATTTGTGTTAAATGCGAGTTCAGCAGCAAATACACAGGTTTCTAGCATTACATTCACATTTCAACGTAAAACTTGTGTTTCACACGATTTTCGGTGTATTACACTAATATGCAGCTAAATATCGAATTCAGTGTGATATTTACGTTTAGTTCGTGTTTTGGCAGCAAATGCACAGATATTTCTAACGTCACAACATGATTTCAATGCGATATTTGTGTCAAATGCGAGTTCAGCAGCAAATACACAGGATTCTAGCATTACATTCACATTTCAACGTAAAACGTGTGTTTCACACGATTTTCGTTATATTGCACTAAAATGCATCGGAATATCGAATTAAGTGTGATAGTTACGTTGAATTCGTGTTCTGCCAGCAAATGCACAGATATGTCTTCATCACAACATGATTTCAATACGATATTTGTGTCAAATGCGAGTTCAGCAGCAAATAAACAGGTTTCTAGGATAACATTCACATTTCAATGTGAAACGTGCGTTTCACACGATTTTCGGTGCATTGCACAAATATGCAACTAAATATCGAATTCAGTGTGATATTTACGTTGAATTCATGTTTTGGCAGCAAATGCACAGATATTTCTAACATCACAACATGATTTCAATGCGATATTTGTGTTAAATGCGAGTTCAGCATCAAATACACAGGTTTCTAGCATAATATTCACATTTTAACGTAAAACTTGTGTTTCACACGATTTTCGGTGTATTGCATTAATATGCAACTAAATATCGAATTCAGTGTGATATTTACGTTGAATTCGTGTTTTGACAGCAAATGCACAGATATTTCTAACATCACAACATGATTTCAATGCGATATTTGTGTTAAATGCGAGTTCAGCAGCAAATACACAGGTTTCTAGCATAACATTCACTATTCAACGTAAACCGTGTGTTTCACACGATTTTTGTTATATTGCACTAAAATGCATCGGAATATCGAATTAATTGTGATATTTACGTTTAATTCGTGTTTTGGCAGCGAATGCACAGATATTTCTCACATCACAACATGATTTCAATGCGATATTTGTGTTAAATGCGAGTTAAGCAGCAAATACACAGGTTTGTAGAGTAATATTCACACTTCAATGTGAAACGTGCGATTCACACGATTTTCGTTATATTGCACTAAAATGCATCGGAATATGGAATTAAGTGTGATATCTACGTTGAATTCGTGTTTTGGCTGCAAATGCACAGATATTTCTTACATCACAACATGATTTCAATGCGATATTTGTGTCAAATGCGAGTTCAGCAGCAAATACACAGGTTTCTAGCATAACATTCACTTTTCAACGTAAAACGTGTGTTTCACACGATTTTCGTTATATTGCACTAAAATGCATCGGAATATCGAATTAAGTGTGATATTTACGTTGAATTCGTGTTTTGGCAGCAAATGCACAGATATTTCTAACATCACAACATGATTTCAATGCGATATTTGTGTTAAATGCGAGTTCAGTAGCAAATACACAGGTTTCCAGCATAACATTCGCTTTTCAACGTAAAACGTGTGTTTCACACGATTTTCGTTATATTGCACTAAAATGTATCGGAATATCGAATTATGTGTGATATTTACGTTGAATTCGTATTTTGGCAGCAAATGCACAGATATTTCTAACATCACAACATGATTTCAATGCGATATTTGTGTTAAATGCGAGTTCAGCAGCGAATACACAGGTTTCTAGCATAATATTCACACTTCAATGTGAAACGTGCGATTCACACAATTTTCTTTATATTGTATAAATATGCATCGGAATATCGAATTAAGTGTGATATTTACGTTGAATTCGTGTTTTGGCTGCAAATGCACAGATATTTTTAACATCACAACTTGATTTCAATGCGAAATTTGTGTCAAATGCGAGTTCAGCAGCAAATACACAGGTTTCCAGCATAACATTCGCTTTTCAACGTAAAACGTGTGTTTCACACGATTTTCGTTATATTGCATTAAAATGCATCGGAATATCGAATTAGGTGTGATATATACGTTGAATTCGTGTTTTGGCAGCAAATGCACAGATATTTCTAACATTACAACATGATTTCAATGCGATATTTGTGTTAAATGCGAGTTCAGCAGCAAATACAGAGGTTTGTAGCATAATATTCACACTTCAATGCGAAACGTGCGATTCACACGATTTTCGTTATATTGTACAAATATGCATCGGAATATCGAATTAAGTGTGATATTTACGTTGAATTCGTGTTTTGGCTGCAAATGCATAGATATTTCTTGCATCACAACATGATTTCAATGCGATATTTGTGTCAAATGCGAGTTCAGCAGCAAATACACAGGTTTCTAGCATAACATTCACATTTCAACGTAAAACGTGTGTTTCGTACGATTTTCGTTATATTGCACTAAAATGCATCAAAATATCGAATTAAGTGTGATATTTACGTTGAATTCGTGTTTTGGCAGCAAATGCACAGATATTTCTAACATCACAACGTGATTTCAGTGCGATATTTGTGTCAAATGCGAGTTCAGCAGCAAATACACAGGTTTCTAGCATTACATTCACACTTCAACGTAAAACTTGTGTTTCACACGATTTTCGGTGTATTACACTAATATGCAGCTAAATATCGAATTCAGTGTGATATTTACGTTTAGTTCGTGTTTTGGCAGCAAATGCACAGATATTTCTAACGTCACAACAAGATTTCAATGCGATATTTGTGTCAAATGCGAGTTCAGCAGCAAATACACAGGTTTCTAGCATTACATTCACATTTCAACGTAAAACGTGTGTTTCACACGATTTTCGTTATATTGCACTAAAATGCATCGGAATATCGAATTAAGTGTGATATTTACGTTGAATTCGTGTTCTGCCAGCAAATGCACAGATATGTCTTCATCACAACATGATTTCAATACGATATTTGTGTCAAATGCGAGTTCAGCAGCAAATAAACAGGTTTCTAGGATAACATTCACATTTCAATGTGAAACGTGCGTTTCACACGATTTTCGGTGCATTGCACAAATATGCAACTAAATATCGAATTCAGTGTGATATTTACGTTGAATTCATGTTTTGGCAGCAAATGCACAGATATTTCTAACATCACAACATGATTTCAATGCGATATTTGTGTTAAATGCGAGTTCAGCAGCAAATACACAGGTTTCTAGCATAACATTCACTATTCAACGTAAAACGTGTGTTTCGCACGATTTTTGTTATATTGCACTAAAATGCATCGGAATATCGAGTTAAGTGTGATATTTACGTTGACGTCGTATTTTGGCAGCAAATGCACAGATATTTCCAACATCACAACCTGACTTCAATGCGATATTTGTGTTAAATGCGAGTTCAGCAGCAAATACACAAGTTTCTAGCATAACATTCACTTTTCAACGTAAAACGTGTGTTTCACACGATTTTCGTTATATTGCACTAAAATGCATCGGAATATCGAACAAAGTGTGATATTTACGTTGAATTCGTGTTTTGGCTGCAAATACACAGATATTTCTAACATCACAACATGATTTCAATGCGATATTTGTGTTAAATGCGAGTTCAGCAGCAAATACACAGGTTTCCAGCATAATATTCACACTTCAATGTGAAACGTGCGATTCACACGATTTTCGTTATATTGTACAAATATGCATCGGAATATCGCATTCAGTGTGATATTTACGTTGAATTCGTGTTTTGGCTGCAAATGCACAGATATTTTTTACATCACAACATGATTTCAATGCGAGTTCAGCAGCAAATACACAGGTTTCTAGCATAACATTCACTTTTCAACGTAAAACGTGTGTTTCACACGATTTTTGTTATATTGCACTAAAATGCGTCGGATTATCGAATTAAGTGTGATAATTAAGTTGAAGTCATGTTTTGGCAGCAAATGTACAGATATTTCTAACATCACAACATGATTTCAATGCGATATTTGTGTTAAATGCGAGTTCAGCAGCAAATACATAGGTTTCTAGCATAACATTCACTTTTCAACGTAAAACGTGTGTTTCACACGATTTTCGTTATATTGTACAAATATGCATAGGAATATCGAATTCAGTGTGATATTTACGTTGAATTCATGTTTTGGCAGCAAATGCACAGATATATCTAACATCACAACATGATTTCAATGCGATATTTGTGTTAAATGCGAGTTCAGCAGCAAATACACAGGTTTCTAGCATAATATTCACACTTCAATGTGAAACGTGCGATTCACACGATTTTCGTTATATTGTACAAATATTCATCGGAATATCGAATTCAGTGTGATATTTACGTTGAATTCGTGTTTTGGCTGCAAATGCACAGATATTTCTTATATCACAACATGATTTCAATGCGAGTTCAGCAGCAAATACACAGGTTTCTAGCATAACATTCACTTTTCAACGTAAAACGTGTGTTTCACACGATTTTCGTTATATTGTACAAATATGCATCGGAATATCGAATTCAGTGTGATATTTACGTTGAATTCATGTTTTGGCAGCAAATACACAGATATTTCTAACATCACTACATGATTTCAATGCGATATTTGGGTTAAATGCGAAGTCAGCAGCAAATACACACGTTTGTATCATAATATTCACACTTCAATGCGAAACGTGCGATTCACACGATTTTCGTTATATTGTACAAACATGCATCGGAATATCGAATTCAGTGTGATATTTACGTTGAATTCGTGTTTTGGCAGCAAATGCACAGATATTTCAAACATCACAACATGATTTCAATGCGATAATTGTGTTAAATGCGAGTTCAGCAGCAAATACACAGGTTTCCAGCATAAGATTCGCTTTTCAACGTAAAACGTGTGTTTCACACGATTTTCGTTATATTGCACTAAAATGCATCGGAATATCGAATTAAGTGTGATATTTACGTTGAATTCATGTTTTGGCAGCAAATGCACAGATATTTCTACCATCACAACATGATTTCAATGCAATGTTTGTGTTAAATGCGAGTTCAGCAGCAAATACACAGGTTTCTAGCATAACATTCACTTTTCAACGTAAAACGTGTGTTTCACACGATTTTCGTTATATTGTACAAATATGCATCGGAATATCGAATTCAGTGTGATATTTACGTTGAATTCATGTTTTGGCAGCAAATGCACAGATATATCTAACATCACAACATGATTTCAATGCGATATTTGTGTTAAATGCGAGTTCAGCAGCAAATACACAGGTTTCTAGCATAATATTCACACTTCAATGTGAAACGTGCGATTAACACGATTTTTGTTATATTGTACAAATATGCATCGGAATATCGAATTCAGTGTGATATTTACGTTGAATTCATGTTTTGGCAGCAAATGCACAAATTTTTCTAACATCACAACATGCTTTCAATGCGATATTTGTGTTAAATGCGAGTGCAGCAGCAAATACACAGGTTTCTAGCATTACATTCACATTTCAATGTAAAACGTGTGTTTCACACGATTTTCGTTATATTGCACTAAAATGCATCGGAATATCGAATTAAGTGTGAATTTTACGTTGAATTCGTATTTTTGCAGCAAATGCACAGATATTTCTAACATCACAACATGATTTCAATGCGATATTTGTGTTAAATGCGAGTTCAGCAGCAAATACACAGGTTTGTAGCATAATATTCACACTTCAATGTGAAACGTGCGATTCACACGATTTTCGTTATATTGTACAAATATGCATCGGAATATCGAATTAAGTGTGATAATTACGTTGAATTCCTGTTTTTGCTGCAAATGCACAGATATTTTTTACATCACAACATGATTTCAATGCGATATTTGTGTCAAATGCGAGTTCAGCAGCAAATACACAGGTTTCTAGCATAATATTCACACTTCAATGTGAAACGTGCGATTCACACGATTTTCGTTATATTGTACAAATATTCATCGGAATATCGAATTCAGTGTCATATTTACGTTGAATTCGTGTCTTGGCAGCAAATGCACTGGTATTTCTAACATCACAACATGATTTCAATGCGATATTTGTGTTAAATGCGAGTTCAGCAGCAAATACACAGGTATCTAGCATAACATTCACTTTTCAACGTAAAACGTGTGTTTCACACGATTTTCGTTATATTGCACTAAAATGCATCGGAATATCGAATTAAGTGTGATATTTACGTTGAATTCGTGTTTTGGCACCAAATGCACAGATATTTCTAACATCACAACATGATTTCAATGCGATATTTGTGTTAAATGCGAGTTCAGCAGCAAATACACAGGTTTCTAGCATAACATTCACTTTTCAACGTAAAACGTGTGTTTCACACGATTTTCGTTATATTGCACTAAAATGCATCGGAATATCGAATTAAGTGTGATATTTACGTTGAATTCGTGTTTTGGCAGCAAATGCACAGATATTTCTAACATCACAACATGATTTCAATGCCATATTTGTGTTGAATGCGAGTTCAGCAGCAAATACACAGGTTTCTAGCATAATATTCACACTTCAATATGAAACGTGCGATTTACACGATTTTCGTTATATTGTACAAATATGCATCGGAATATCGAATTCAGTGTGATATTTAAGTTGAATTCATGTTTTGGCAGCAAATGCAGAAAATATTTCTAACATCACAACATGATTCCAATGCGCTATTTGTGTTAAATGCGAGTTCAGCAGCAAATACACAGGTTTCTAGCATAACATTCACTTTTCAACGTAAAACGTGTGTTTCACACGATTTTCGTTATATTGCACTAAAATGCATCGGAATATCGAATTAAGTGTGATATTTACGTTGAATTCGTGTTTTGGCACCAAATGCACAGATATTTCTAACATCACAACATGATTTCAATGCGATATTTGTGTTAAATGCGAGTTCAGCAGCAAATACACAGGTTTCTAGCATAACATTCACTTTTCAACGTAAAACGTGTGTTTCACACGATTTTCGTTATATTGCACTAAAATGCATCGGAATATCGAATTAAGTGTGATATTTACGTTGAATTCGTGTTTTGGCAGCAAATGCACAGATATTTCTAACATCACAACATGATTTCAATGCCATATTTGTGTTGAATGCGAGTTCAGCAGCAAATACACAGGTTTCTAGCATAATATTCACACTTCAATATGAAACGTGCGATTTACACGATTTTCGTTATATTGTACAAATATGCATCGGAATATCGAATTCAGTGTGATATTTAAGTTGAATTCATGTTTTGGCAGCAAATGCAGAAAATATTTCTAACATCACAACATGATTCCAATGCGCTATTTGTGTTAAATGCGAGTTCAGCAGCAAATACACAGGTTTCTAGCATAACATTCACTTTTCAACGTAAAACGTGTGTTTCACACGATTTTCGTTATATTGCACTAAAATGCATCGGAATATCGAATTAAGTGTGATATTTACGTTGAATTCGTGTTTTGGCACCAAATGCACAGATATTTCTAACATCACAACATGATTTCAATGCGATATTTGTGTTAAATGCGAGTTCAGCAGCAAATACACAGGTTTCTAGCATAACATTCACTTTTCAACGTAAAACGTGTGTTTCACACGATTTTCGTTATATTGCACTAAAATGCATCGGAATATCGAATTAAGTGTGATATTTACGTTGAATTCGTGTTTTGGCAGCAAATGCACAGATATTTCTAACATCACAACATGATTTCAATGCCATATTTGTGTTGAATGCGAGTTCAGCAGCAAATACACAGGTTTCTAGCATAATATTCACACTTCAATATGAAACGTGCGATTTACACGATTTTCGTTATATTGTACAAATATGCATCGGAATATCGAATTCAGTGTGATATTTAAGTTGAATTCATGTTTTGGCAGCAAATGCAGAAAATATTTCTAACATCACAACATGATTCCAATGCGCTATTTGTGTTAAATGCGAGTTCAGCAGCAAATACACAGGTTTCTAGCATAACATTCACTTTTCAACGTAAAACGTGTGTTTCACACGATTTTCGTTATATTGCACTAAAATGCATCGGAATATCGAATTAAGTGTGATATTTACGTTGAATTCGTGTTTTGGCAGCAAATGCACAGATATTTCTAATATCACAACATGATTTCAATGCCATATTTGTGTTGAATGCGAGTTCAGCAGCAAATACACAGGTTTCTAGCATAATATTCACACTTCAATATGAAACGTGCGATTTACACGATTTTCGTTATATTGTACAAATATGCATCGGAATATCGAATTCAGTGTGATATTTAAGTTGAATTCATGTTTTGGCAGCAAATGCAGAAAATATTTCTAACATCACAACATGATTCCAATGCGCTATTCGTGTTAAATGCGAGTTCAGCAGCAAATACACAGGTTTCTAGCATAACATTCACTTTTCAACATAAAACGTGTGTTTCACACGATTTTCGTTATATTGCACTAAAATGCATCGGAATATCGAACTAAGTGTGATATTTACGTTGAATTCGTGTTTTGGCTGCAAATACACAGATATTTCTAACATCACAACATGATTTCAATGCGATATTAGTGTTAAATGCGAGTTCAGCAGCAAATACACAGGTTTCCAGCATAATATTCACACTTCAATGTGAAACGTGCGATTAACACGATTTTGGTTATATTGTACAAATATGCATCGGAATATCGAATTCAGTGTGATATTTACGTTGAATTCATGTTTTGGCAGCAAATGCACAAATATTTCTAACATCACAACATGATTTCAATGCGATATTTGTGTTAAATGCGAGTTCAGCAGCAATTACACAGGTTTCTAGCATAATATTCACACTTCAATGTGAAACGTGCGATTAACACGATTTTTGTTATATTGTACAAATATGCATCGGAATATCGAATTCAGTGTGATATTTTTGTTGAATTCGTGTTTTGGCTGCAAATGCACAGATATTTCTTACATCACAACATGATTTCAATGCGATATTTGTGTCAAATGCGAGTTCAGCAGCAAATACACAGGTTTCTAGCATAACATTCACATTTCAACGTAAAACTTGTGTTTCACACGATTTTCGTTATATTGCACTAAAATGCATCGGAATATCGAAATAAGTGTGATATTTACGTTGAATTCGTGTTTTGGCAGCAAATACATAGATATTTCTAACATCACAACATGATTTCAATGCGATATTTGTGTCAAATGCGAGTTCAGCAGCAAATACACAGGTTTCTAGCATAACATTCACATTTCAACGTAAAACTTGTGTTTCACACGATTTTCGTTATATTGCACTAAAATGCATCGGAATATCGAATTAAGTGTGATATTTACGTTGAATTCGTGTTTTGGCAGCAAATGCACAGATATTTCTAACATCACAACATGATTTCAATGCGATATTTGTGTTAAATGCGAGTTCAGCAGCAAATACACAGGTTTCTAGCATAACATTCACTCTTCAACGTAAAACGTGTGTTTCACACGATTTTCGTTATATTGCACTAAAATGCATCGGAATATCGAATTAAGTGTGATATATACGTTGAATTCGGGTTTTGGCAGCAAATGCACAGATATTTCTAACATCACAACATGATTTCAATGCGATATTTGTGTTAAATGCGAGTTCAGCGGCAAATACACAGGTTTCTAGCATAACATTCAGTTTTCAACGTAAAACGTGTGTTTCACACGATTTTCGTTATATTGCACTAAAATGCATCGGAATATCGAATTAAGTGTGATATTTACGTTGAATTCGTGTTTTGGCAGCAAATGCACAGATATTTCTAACATCACAACATGATTTCAATGCGCAATTTGTGTTAAATGCGAGTTCAGCAGCAAATACACAGGTTTCCAGCATAACATTCGCTTTTCAACGTAAAACGTGCGTTTCACACGATTTTCGTTATATTGCACTAAAATGCATCGGAATATCGAATTAAGTGTGATATTTACGTTGAATTCGTATTTTGGCAGCAACTGCACAGATATTTCTAACATCACAACATGATTTCAATGCGATATTTGTGTTAAATGCGAGTTCAGCAGCAAATACACAGGTTTCTAGCATAACATTCACTTTTCAACGTAAAACGTGTGTTTCACACGATTTTCGTTATATTGCACTAAAATGCACCGGAATATCGAATTAAGTGTGATATTTACGTTGAATTCGTGTTTTGGCTGCAAATGCACAGACATTTCTAACATGACAACTTGATTTCAATGCGAAATTTGTGTTAAATGCGAGTTCAGCAGCAAATACACAGGTTTCTAGCATAACATTCACTTTTCAACGTAAAACGTGTCTTTCACACGATTTTCGGTGTATTGCACTAATATGCAACTAAATATCGAATTCAGTGTGATATTTACGTTGAATTTGTGTTTTGGCAGCAAATGCAGAGATATTTTTAACATCACAACATGATTTCAATGCGATATTTGTGTTAAATGCGAGTTCAGCAGCAAATACACAGGTATCTAGCATAATATTCACACTTCAATGTGAAACGTGCGATTCACACGATTATCGTTATATTGTACAAATATGCATCGGAATATCCAATTAAGTGTGATATTTACGTTGAATTCATGTTTTGGCAGCAAATGCACAGATATTTCTAATATCACATCATGATTTCAATGCGATATTTGTGTTAAATGCGAGTTCAGCAGCAAATACACAGGTTTCTAGCATAACATTCACTTTTCAACGTAAAACGTGTGTTTCACACGATATTCGTTATATTGCACTAAAATGCATCGGAATATCGAATAAAGTGTGATATTTACGTTGAATTCGTGCTTTGGCAGCAAATGCACAGATATTTCTAATATCACAACATGATTTCAATGCGATATTTGTGTTAAATGCGAGTTCAGCAGCAAATACACAGGTTTATAGCATATTATTCACACTTCAATGTGAAACGTGCGATTCACACGATTTTCGTTATATTGTACAAATATGCATCGGAATATCGAATTCAGTGTGATATTTACGTTGAATTCGTGTTTTGGCAGCAAATGCACAGATATTTCTTACATCACAACTTGCTTTCAATGCGATATTTGTGTTAAATGCGAGTTCAGCAGCAAATACACAGGTTTCTAGCATAACATTCACTTTTCAACGTAAAACGTGTGTTTCACACGATTTTCGTTATATTGCACTAAAATGCATCGGAATATCGAATTAAGTGTGATATTTACGTTGAATTCGTGTTTTGGCAGAAAATGCACACATATTTCTAACATCACAACATGATTTCAATGCGATATTTGTGTTAAATGCGAGTTCAGCAGCAAATACACAGGTTTCTAGCGTAATATTCACACTTCAATGTGAAACGTGGGTTTCACACGATTTTAGTTATATTGCACTAAAATGCATCGGAATATCGAATTAAGTGTGATATTTAGGTTGAATTCGTGTTTTGGCAACAAATGCACAGATATTTCTAACATCACAACATGATTTCAATGCGATATTTGTGTTATATGCGAGTTCAGCAGCAAATACACAGGTTTCTAGCGTAATATTCACACTTCAATGTGAAACGTGCGATTCACACGATTTTCGTTATATTGTACAAATATGCATCGGAATATCGAATTCAGTGTGATATTTACGTTGAATTCGTGTTTTGGCTGCAAATGCACAGATATTTCTTACATCACAACATGATTTCAATGCGATATTTGTGTTAAATGCGAGTTCAGCAGCAAGTACACAGGTTTCTAGCATAATATTCACACTTCAATGTGAAACCTGCGATTCACACTATTTTCGTTATATTGTACAAATATGCATCGGAATATCGAATTCAGTGTGATATTTACGTTGAATTCGAGTTTTGGCAGCAAATGCACAGATATTTCTAACATCACAACATGATTTCATTGAGATATTTGTGTTAAATGCGAGTTCAGCAGCAAATACACAGGTTTCTAGCATTACATTCACATTTCAACGTAAAACTTGTGTTTCACACGATTTTCGGTGTATTACACTAATATGCAGCTAAATATCGAATTCAGTGTGATATTTACGTTTAGTTCGTGTTTTGGCAGCAAATGCACAGATATTTCTAACGTCACAACATGATTTCAATGCGATATTTGTGTCAAATGCGAGTTCAGCAGCAAATACACAGGATTCTAGCATTACATTCACATTTCAACGTAAAACGTGTGTTTCACACGATTTTCGTTATATTGCACTAAAATGCATCGGAATATCGAATTAAGTGTGATAGTTACGTTGAATTCGTGTTCTGCCAGCAAATGCACAGATATGTCTTCATCACAACATGATTTCAATACGATATTTGTGTCAAATGCGAGTTCAGCAGCAAATAAACAGGTTTCTAGGATAACATTCACATTTCAATGTGAAACGTGCGTTTCACACGATTTTCGGTGTATTGCATTAATATGCAACTAAATATCGAATTCAGTGTGATATTTACGTTGAATTCGTGTTTTGACAGCAAATGCACAGATATTTCTAACATCACAACATGATTTCAATGCGATATTTGTGTTAAATGCGAGTTCAGCAGCAAATACACAGGTTTCTAGCATAACATTCACTATTCAACGTAAACCGTGTGTTTCACACGATTTTTGTTATATTGCACTAAAATGCATCGGAATATCGAATTAATTGTGATATTTACGTTTAATTCGTGTTTTGGCAGCGAATGCACAGATATTTCTCACATCACAACATGATTTCAATGCGATATTTGTGTTAAATGCGAGTTAAGCAGCAAATACACAGGTTTGTAGAGTAATATTCACACTTCAATGTGAAACGTGCGATTCACACGATTTTCGTTATATTGCACTAAAATGCATCGGAATATGGAATTAAGTGTGATATCTACGTTGAATTCGTGTTTTGGCTGCAAATGCACAGATATTTCTTACATCACAACATGATTTCAATGCGATATTTGTGTCAAATGCGAGTTCAGCAGCAAATACACAGGTTTCTAGCATAACATTCACTTTTCAACGTAAAACGTGTGTTTCACACGATTTTCGTTATATTGCACTAAAATGCATCGGAATATCGAATTAAGTGTGATATTTACGTTGAATTCGTGTTTTGGCAGCAAATGCACAGATATTTCTAACATCACAACATGATTTCAATGCGATATTTGTGTTAAATGCGAGTTCAGCAGCAAATACACAGGTTTCCAGCATAACATTCGCTTTTCAACGTAAAACGTGTGTTTCACACGATTTTCGTTATATTGCACTAAAATGTATCGGAATATCGAATTATGTGTGATATTTACGTTGAATTCGTATTTTGGCAGCAAATGCACAGATATTTCTAACATCACAACATGATTTCAATGCGATATTTGTGTTAAATGCGAGTTCAGCAGCGAATACACAGGTTTCTAGCATAATATTCACACTTCAATGTGAAACGTGCGATTCACACAATTTTCTTTATATTGTATAAATATGCATCGGAATATCGAATTAAGTGTGATATTTACGTTGAATTCGTGTTTTGGCTGCAAATGCACAGATATTTTTAACATCACAACTTGATTTCAATGCGAAATTTGTGTCAAATGCGAGTTCAGCAACAAATACACAGGTTTCCAGCATAACATTCGCTTTTCAACGTAAAACGTGTGTTTCACACGATTTTCGTTATATTGCATTAAAATGCATCGGAATATCGAATTAGGTGTGATATATACGTTGAATTCGTGTTTTGGCAGCAAATGCACAGATATTTCTAACATTACAACATGATTTCAATGCGATATTTGTGTTAAATGCGAGTTCAGCAGCAAATACAGAGGTTTGTAGCATAATATTCACACTTCAATGCGAAACGTGCGATTCACACGATTTTCGTTATATTGTACAAATATGCATCGGAATAGCGAATTAAGTGTGATATTTACGTTGAATTCGTGTTTTGGCTGCAAATGCATAGATATTTCTTGCATCACAACATGATTTCAATGCGATATTTGTGTCAAATGCGAGTTCAGCAGCAAATACACAGGTTTCTAGCATAACATTCACATTTCAACGTAAAACGTGTGTTTCGTACGATTTTCGTTATATTGCACTAAAATGCATCAAAATATCGAATTAAGTGTGATATTTACGTTGAATTCGTGTTTTGGCAGCAAATGCACAGATATTTCTAACATCACAACGTGATTTCAGTGCGATATTTGTGTCAAATGCGAGTTCAGCAGCAAATACACAGGTTTCTAGCATTACATTCACACTTCAACGTAAAACTTGTGTTTCACACGATTTTCGGTGTATTACACTAATATGCAGCTAAATATCGAATTCAGTGTGATATTTACGTTTAGTTCGTGTTTTGGCAGCAAATGCACAGATATTTCTAACGTCACAACAAGATTTCAATGCGATATTTGTGTCAAATGCGAGTTCAGCAGCAAATACACAGGTTTCTAGCATTACATTCACATTTCAACGTAAAACGTGTGTTTCACACGATTTTCGTTATATTGCACTAAAATGCATCGGAATATCGAATTAAGTGTGATATTTACGTTGAATTCGTGTTCTGCCAGCAAATGCACAGATATGTCTTCATCACAACATGATTTCAATACGATATTTGTGTCAAATGCGAGTTCAGCAGCAAATAAACAGGTTTCTAGGATAACATTCACATTTCAATGTGAAACGTGCGTTTCACACGATTTTCGGTGCATTGCACAAATATGCAACTAAATATCGAATTCAGTGTGATATTTACGTTGAATTCATGTTTTGGCAGCAAATGCACAGATATTTCTAACATCACAACATGATTTCAATGCGATATTTGTGTTAAATGCGAGTTCAGCAGCAAATACACAGGTTTCTAGCATAACATTCACTATTCAACGTAAAACGTGTGTTTCGCACGATTTTTGTTATATTGCACTAAAATGCATCGGAATATCGAGTTAAGTGTGATATTTACGTTGACGTCGTATTTTGGCAGCAAATGCACAGATATTTCCAACATCACAACCTGACTTCAATGCGATATTTGTGTTAAATGCGAGTTCAGCAGCAAATACACAAGTTTCTAGCATAACATTCACTTTTCAACGTAAAACGTGTGTTTCACACGATTTTCGTTATATTGCACTAAAATGCATCGGAATATCGAACTAAGTGTGATATTTACGTTGAATTCGTGTTTTGGCTGCAAATACACAGATATTTCTAACATCACAACATGATTTCAATGCGATATTTGTGTTAAATGCGAGTTCAGCAGCAAATACACAGGTTTCCAGCATAATATTCACACTTCAATGTGAAACGTGCGATTCACACGATTTTCGTTATATTGTACAAATATGCATCGGAATATCGCATTCAGTGTGATATTTACGTTGAATTCGTGTTTTGGCTGCAAATGCACAGATATTTTTTACATCACAACATGATTTCAATGCGAGTTCAGCAGCAAATACACAGGTTTCTAGCATAACATTCACTTTTCAACGTAAAACGTGTGTTTCACACGATTTTTGTTATATTGCACTAAAATGCGTCGGATTATCGAATTAAGTGTGATAATTAAGTTGAAGTCATGTTTTGGCAGCAAATGTACAGATATTTCTAACATCACAACATGATTTCAATGCGATATTTGTGTTAAATGCGAGTTCAGCAGCAAATACATAGGTTTCTAGCATAACATTCACTTTTCAACGTAAAACGTGTGTTTCACACGATTTTCGTTATATTGTACAAATATGCATAGGAATATCGAATTCAGTGTGATATTTACGTTGAATTCATGTTTTGGCAGCAAATGCACAGATATATCTAACATCACAACATGATTTCAATGCGATATTTGTGTTAAATGCGAGTTCAGCAGCAAATACACAGGTTTCTAGCATAATATTCACACTTCAATGTGAAACGTGCGATTCACACGATTTTCGTTATATTGTACAAATATTCATCGGAATATCGAATTCAGTGTGATATTTACGTTGAATTCGTGTTTTGGCTGCAAATGCACAGATATTTCTTATATCACAACATGATTTCAATGCGAGTTCAGCAGCAAATACACAGGTTTCTAGCATAACATTCACTTTTCAACGTAAAACGTGTGTTTCACACGATTTTCGTTATATTGTACAAATATGCATCGGAATATCGAATTCAGTGTGATATTTACGTTGAATTCATGTTTTGGCAGCAAATACACAGATATTTCTAACATCACTACATGATTTCAATGCGATATTTGGGTTAAATGCGAAGTCAGCAGCAAATACACACGTTTGTATCATAATATTCACACTTCAATGCGAAACGTGCGATTCACACGATTTTCGTTATATTGTACAAACATGCATCGGAATATCGAATTCAGTGTGATATTTACGTTGAATTCGTGTTTTGGCAGCAAATGCACAGATATTTCAAACATCACAACATGATTTCAATGCGATAATTGTGTTAAATGCGAGTTCAGCAGCAAATACACAGGTTTCCAGCATAAGATTCGCTTTTCAACGTAAAACGTGTGTTTCACACGATTTTCGTTATATTGCACTAAAATGCATCGGAATATCGAATTAAGTGTGATATTTACGTTGAATTCATGTTTTGGCAGCAAATGCACAGATATTTCTACCATCACAACATGATTTCAATGCAATGTTTGTGTTAAATGCGAGTTCAGCAGCAAATACACAGGTTTCTAGCATAACATTCACTTTTCAACGTAAAACGTGTGTTTCACACGATTTTCGTTATATTGTACAAATATGCATCGGAATATCGAATTCAGTGTGATATTTACGTTGAATTCATGTTTTGGCAGCAAATGCACAGATATATCTAACATCACAACATGATTTCAATGCGATATTTGTGTTAAATGCGAGTTCAGCAGCAAATACACAGGTTTCTAGCATAATATTCACACTTCAATGTGAAACGTGCGATTAACACGATTTTTGTTATATTGTACAAATATGCATCGGAATATCGAATTCAGTGTGATATTTACGTTGAATTCATGTTTTGGCAGCAAATGCACAAATTTTTCTAACATCACAACATGCTTTCAATGCGATATTTGTGTTAAATGCGAGTGCAGCAGCAAATACACAGGTTTCTAGCATTACATTCACATTTCAATGTAAAACGTGTGTTTCACACGATTTTCGTTATATTGCACTAAAATGCATCGGAATATCGAATTAAGTGTGAATTTTACGTTGAATTCGTATTTTTGCAGCAAATGCACAGATATTTCTAACATCACAACATGATTTCAATGCGATATTTGTGTTAAATGCGAGTTCAGCAGCAAATACACAGGTTTGTAGCATAATATTCACACTTCAATGTGAAACGTGCGATTCACACGATTTTCGTTATATTGTACAAATATGCATCGGAATATCGAATTAAGTGTGATAATTACGTTGAATTCCTGTTTTTGCTGCAAATGCACAGATATTTTTTACATCACAACATGATTTCAATGCGATATTTGTGTCAAATGCGAGTTCAGCAGCAAATACACAGGTTTCTAGCATAATATTCACACTTCAATGTGAAACGTGCGATTCACACGATTTTCGTTATATTGTACAAATATTCATCGGAATATCGAATTCAGTGTCATATTTACGTTGAATTCGTGTCTTGGCAGCAAATGCACTGGTATTTCTAACATCACAACATGATTTCAATGCGATATTTGTGTTAAATGCGAGTTCAGCAGCAAATACACAGGTATCTAGCATAACATTCACTTTTCAACGTAAAACGTGTGTTTCACACGATTTTCGTTATATTGCACTAAAATGCATCGGAATATCGAATTAAGTGTGATATTTACGTTGAATTCGTGTTTTGGCACCAAATGCACAGATATTTCTAACATCACAACATGATTTCAATGCGATATTTGTGTTAAATGCGAGTTCAGCAGCAAATACACAGGTTTCTAGCATAACATTCACTTTTCAACGTAAAACGTGTGTTTCACACGATTTTCGTTATATTGCACTAAAATGCATCGGAATATCGAATTAAGTGTGATATTTACGTTGAATTCGTGTTTTGGCAGCAAATGCACAGATATTTCTAACATCACAACATGATTTCAATGCCATATTTGTGTTGAATGCGAGTTCAGCAGCAAATACACAGGTTTCTAGCATAATATTCACACTTCAATATGAAACGTGCGATTTACACGATTTTCGTTATATTGTACAAATATGCATCGGAATATCGAATTCAGTGTGATATTTAAGTTGAATTCATGTTTTGGCAGCAAATGCAGAAAATATTTCTAACATCACAACATGATTCCAATGCGCTATTTGTGTTAAATGCGAGTTCAGCAGCAAATACACAGGTTTCTAGCATAACATTCACTTTTCAACGTAAAACGTGTGTTTCACACGATTTTCGTTATATTGCACTAAAATGCATCGGAATATCGAATTAAGTGTGATATTTACGTTGAATTCG
Organism: Carabus problematicus; assembly: GCA_963422195.1. Classification (NCBI taxonomy): domain Eukaryota; kingdom Metazoa; phylum Arthropoda; class Insecta; order Coleoptera; family Carabidae; genus Carabus; species Carabus problematicus. The sequence goes on from OY728577.1 coordinate 17,444,444, forward strand.
TGTTTTGGCACCAAATGCACAGATATTTCTAACATCACAACATGATTTCAATGCGATATTTGTGTTAAATGCGAGTTCAGCAGCAAATACACAGGTTTCTAGCATAACATTCACTTTTCAACGTAAAACGTGTGTTTCACACGATTTTCGTTATATTGCACTAAAATGCATCGGAATATCGAATTAAGTGTGATATTTACGTTGAATTCGTGTTTTGGCAGCAAATGCACAGATATTTCTAACATCACAACATGATTTCAATGCCATATTTGTGTTGAATGCGAGTTCAGCAGCAAATACACAGGTTTCTAGCATAATATTCACACTTCAATATGAAACGTGCGATTTACACGATTTTCGTTATATTGTACAAATATGCATCGGAATATCGAATTCAGTGTGATATTTAAGTTGAATTCATGTTTTGGCAGCAAATGCAGAAAATATTTCTAACATCACAACATGATTCCAATGCGCTATTTGTGTTAAATGCGAGTTCAGCAGCAAATACACAGGTTTCTAGCATAACATTCACTTTTCAACGTAAAACGTGTGTTTCACACGATTTTCGTTATATTGCACTAAAATGCATCGGAATATCGAATTAAGTGTGATATTTACGTTGAATTCGTGTTTTGGCACCAAATGCACAGATATTTCTAACATCACAACATGATTTCAATGCGATATTTGTGTTAAATGCGAGTTCAGCAGCAAATACACAGGTTTCTAGCATAACATTCACTTTTCAACGTAAAACGTGTGTTTCACACGATTTTCGTTATATTGCACTAAAATGCATCGGAATATCGAATTAAGTGTGATATTTACGTTGAATTCGTGTTTTGGCAGCAAATGCACAGATATTTCTAACATCACAACATGATTTCAATGCCATATTTGTGTTGAATGCGAGTTCAGCAGCAAATACACAGGTTTCTAGCATAATATTCACACTTCAATATGAAACGTGCGATTTACACGATTTTCGTTATATTGTACAAATATGCATCGGAATATCGAATTCAGTGTGATATTTAAGTTGAATTCATGTTTTGGCAGCAAATGCAGAAAATATTTCTAACATCACAACATGATTCCAATGCGCTATTTGTGTTAAATGCGAGTTCAGCAGCAAATACACAGGTTTCTAGCATAACATTCACTTTTCAACGTAAAACGTGTGTTTCACACGATTTTCGTTATATTGCACTAAAATGCATCGGAATATCGAATTAAGTGTGATATTTACGTTGAATTCGTGTTTTGGCAGCAAATGCACAGATATTTCTAATATCACAACATGATTTCAATGCCATATTTGTGTTGAATGCGAGTTCAGCAGCAAATACACAGGTTTCTAGCATAATATTCACACTTCAATATGAAACGTGCGATTTACACGATTTTCGTTATATTGTACAAATATGCATCGGAATATCGAATTCAGTGTGATATTTAAGTTGAATTCATGTTTTGGCAGCAAATGCAGAAAATATTTCTAACATCACAACATGATTCCAATGCGCTATTCGTGTTAAATGCGAGTTCAGCAGCAAATACACAGGTTTCTAGCATAACATTCACTTTTCAACATAAAACGTGTGTTTCACACGATTTTCGTTATATTGCACTAAAATGCATCGGAATATCGAACTAAGTGTGATATTTACGTTGAATTCGTGTTTTGGCTGCAAATACACAGATATTTCTAACATCACAACATGATTTCAATGCGATATTAGTGTTAAATGCGAGTTCAGCAGCAAATACACAGGTTTCCAGCATAATATTCACACTTCAATGTGAAACGTGCGATTAACACGATTTTGGTTATATTGTACAAATATGCATCGGAATATCGAATTCAGTGTGATATTTACGTTGAATTCATGTTTTGGCAGCAAATGCACAAATATTTCTAACATCACAGCATGATTTCAATGCGATATTTGTGTTAAATGCGAGTTCAGCAGCAATTACACAGGTTTCTAGCATAATATTCACACTTCAATGTGAAACGTGCGATTAACACGATTTTTGTTATATTGTACAAATATGCATCGGAATATCGAATTCAGTGTGATATTTTTGTTGAATTCGTGTTTTGGCTGCAAATGCACAGATATTTCTTACATCACAACATGATTTCAATGCGATATTTGTGTCAAATGCGAGTTCAGCAGCAAATACACAGGTTTCTAGCATAACATTCACTTTTCAACGTAAAACGTGTGTTCCACACGATTTTTGTTATATTGCACTAAAATGCATCGGATTATCGAATTAAGTGTGATATTTACGTTGAATTCATGTTTTGGCAGCAAATGCACAGATATTTCCAACATCACAACATGATTTCAATGCGATATTTGTGTTAAATGCGAGCTCAGCAGCAAATACACAGGTTTGTAGCATAATATTCACACTTCAATGTGAAAGGTGCGATTCACACGATTTTCGTTATATTGTACAAATATTCATCGGAATATCGAATTCAGTGTGATATTTACGTTGAATTCGTGTTTTGGCTGCAAATGCACAGATATTTCTAACATCACAACATGATTTCAATGCGATATTTGTGTTAAATGCGAGTTCAGCAGCAAATACACAGGTTTCTAGCATAACATTCACTGTTCAACGTAAAACGTGTGTTTCACACGATTTTCGTTATATTGCACTAAAATGCATCGGAATATCGAATTAAGTGTGATATTTACGTTGAATTCGTGTTTTGGCAGCAAATGCACAGATATTTCTAACATCACAACATGATTTCATTGCGATATTTGTGTTAAATGCGAATTCAGCAGCAAATACACAGGTTTCTAGCATAATATTCGCACTTCAAGGTGAAACGTGCGATTCACACGATTTTCTTTATATTGTACAAATATTCATCGGAATATCGAATTCAGTGTGATATTTACGTTGAATTCGTGTTTTGGCTGCAAATGCACAGATATTTCTTACATCACAACATGATTTCAATGCGATATTTGTGTCAAATGCGAGTTCAGCAGCAAATACACAGGTTTCTAGCATAACATTCACTTTTCAACGTAAAACGTGTGTTTCACACGATTTTTGTTATATTGCACTAAAATGCATCGGATTATCGAATTAAGTGTGATATTTACGTTGAATTCATGTTTTGGCAGCAAATACACAGATATTTCCAACATCACAACATGATTTCAATGCGATACTTGTGTTAAATGCGAGCTCAGCAGCAAATACACAGGTTTGTAGCATAATATTCACACTTCAATGTGAAAGGTGCGATTCACACGATTTTCGTTATATTGTACAAATATTCATCGGAATATCGAATTCAGTGTGATATTTACGTTGAATTCGAGTTTTGGCTGCAAATGCACAGATATTTCTTACATCACAACATGATTTCAATGCGAGTTCAGCAGCAAATACACAGGTTTCTAGCATAACATTCACTTTTCAACGTGAAACGTGTGTTTCACACGTTTTTCGTTATATTGCACTAAAATGCATCGGAATATGGAATTAAGTGTGATATTTACGTTAAATTCGTGTTTTGTCTGCAAATGCACAGATATTTCTTACATCACAACATGATTTCAATGCGATATTTGTGTCAAATGCGAGTTCAGCAGCAAATACACAGGTTTCTAGCATAACATTCACATTTCAACATAAAACGTGTGTTTCACACGATTTTTGTTATATTGCACTAAAATGCATCGGAATATCGAATTAAGTAAGATATTTACGTTGAATTCGTGTTTTGGCAGCAAATGCACAGATATTTCTAACATCACAACATGATTTCAATGCGATATTTGTGTTAAATGCGAGTTCAGCAGCAATTACACAGGTTTCTAGCATAATATTCACACTTCAATGTGAAACGTGCGATTAACACGATTTTTGTTATATTGTACAAATATGTATCGGAATATCGAATTCAGTGTGATATTTACGTTGAATTCATGTTTTGGCAGCAAATGCACAAATTTTTCTAACATCACAACATGATTTCAATGCGATATTTGTGTTAAATGCGAGTGCAGCAGCAAATACACATTTTTCTAGCATTACATTCACATTTCAATGTAAAACGTGTGTTTCACACGATTTTCGTTATATTGCACTAAAATGCATCGGAATATCGAATTAAGTGTGATATTTACGTTGAATTCGTATTTTTGCAGCAATTGCACAGATATTTCTAACATCACAACATGATTTAAATGCGATATTTGTGTTAAATGCGAGTTCAGCAGCAAATACACAGGTTTGTAGCATAATATTCACAATTCAATGTGAAACGTGCGATTCACACGATTTTCGTAATATTGTACAAATATGCATCGGAATATCGAATTAAGTGTGATAATTACGTTGAATTCGTGTTTTTGCTGCAAATGCACAGATATTTCTTACATCACAACATGATTTCAATGCGATATTTGTGTCAAATGCGAGTTCAGCAGCAAATACACAGGTTTCTAGCATAAAATTCACACTTCAATGTGAAATTTACGTTGAATTCGTGTCTTGGCAGCAAATGCACAGATGTTTCTAACATCACAACATGATTTCAATGCGATATTTGTGTTAAATGCGAGTTCAGCAGCAAATACACAGGTTTCTAGCATAATATTCACACTTCAATGTGAAACCTGCGACTAACACGATTTTCGTTATATTGTACAAATATGCATCGGAATATCGAAATCAGTGTGATATTTACGTTGAATTCATGTTTTGGCAGCAAATGCACAAATATTTCCAACTTCACAACATGATTTCAATGCGATATTTGTGTTAAATGCGAGTGCAGCAGCAAATACACAGGTTTCTAGCATTACATTCACATTTCAACGTAAAACGTGTGTTTCACACGCTTTTCGTTATATTGCACTAAAATGCATCGGAATATCGAATTAAGTGTGATAATTACGTTGAATTCATGTTTTGGCAGCAAATGCACAGATATTTCTAACATCACAACATGATTTCAATGCGATATTTGTGTTAAATGCGAGTTCAGCAGCAAATACACAGGTTTGCAGCATAACATTCGCTTTTCAAGGTAAAACGTGTGTTTCGCACGATTTTCGTTATATTGCACTAAAATGCATCGGAATATCGAATTAAGTGTGATATTTACGTTGACGTCGTATTTTGGCAGCAAATGCACAGATATTTCCAACATCACAACCTGACTTCAATGCGATATTTGTGTTAAATGCGAGTTCAGCAGCAAATACACAAGTTTCTAGCATAACATTCACTTTTCAACGTAAAACGTGTGTTTCACACGATTTTCGTTATATTGCACTAAAATGCATCGGAATATCGAACTAAGTGTGATATTTACGTTGAATTCGTGTTTTGGCTGCAAATACACAGATATTTCTAACATCACAACATGATTTCAATGCGATATTTGTGTTAAATGCGAGTTCAGCAGCAAATACACAGGTTTCCAGCATAATATTCACACTTCAATGTGAAGCGTGCGATTCACACGATTTTCGTTATATTGTACAAATATGCATCGGAATATCGCATTCAGTGTGATATTTACGTTGAATTCGTGTTTTGGCTGCAAATGCACAGATATTTTTTACATCACAACATGATTTCAATGCGAGTTCAGCAGCAAATACACAGGTTTCTAGCATAACATTCACTTTTCAACGTAAAACGTGTGTTTCACACGATTTTTGTTATATTGCACTAAAATGCGTCGGATTATCGAATTAAGTGTGATAATTAAGTTGAAGTCATGTTTTGGCAGCAAATGTACAGATATTTCTAACATCACAACATGATTTCAATGCGATATTTGTGTTAAATGCGAGTTCAGCAGCAAATACATAGGTTTCTAGCATAACATTCACTTTTCAACGTAAAACGTGTGTTTCACACGATTTTCGTTATATTGTACAAATATGCATAGGAATATCGAATTCAGTGTGATATTTACGTTGAATTCATGTTTTGGCAGCAAATGCACAGATATATCTAACATCACAACATGATTTCAATGCGATATTTGTGTTAAATGCGAGTTCAGCAGCAAATACACAGGTTTCTAGCATAATATTCACACTTCAATGTGAAACGTGCGATTCACACGATTTTCGTTATATTGTACAAATATTCATCGGAATATCGAATTCAGTGTGATATTTACGTTGAATTCGTGTTTTGGCTGCAAATGCACAGATATTTCTTATATCACAACATGATTTCAATGCGAGTTCAGCAGCAAATACACAGGTTTCTAGCATAACATTCACTTTTCAACGTAAAACGTGTGTTTCACACGATTTTCGTTATATTGTACAAATATGCATCGGAATATCGAATTCAGTGTGATATTTACGTTGAATTCATGTTTTGGCAGCAAATACACAGATATTTCTAACATCACTACATGATTTCAATGCGATATTTGTGTTAAATGCGAAGTCAGCAGCAAATACACACGTTTGTATCATAATATTCACACTTCAATGCGAAACGTGCGATTCACACGATTTTCGTTATATTGTACAAACATGCATCGGAATATCGAATTCAGTGTGATATTTACGTTGAATTCGTGTTTTGGCAGCAAATGCACAGATATTTCAAACATCACAACATGATTTCAATGCGATAATTGTGTTAAATGCGAGTTCAGCAGCAAATACACAGGTTTCCAGCATAAGATTCGCTTTTCAACGTAAAACGTGTGTTTCACACGATTTTCGTTATATTGCACTAAAATGCATCGGAATATCGAATTAAGTGTGATATTTACGTTGAATTCATGTTTTGGCAGCAAATGCACAGATATATCTAACATCACAACATGATTTCAATGCAATATTTGTGTTAAATGCGAGTTCAGCAGCAAATACACAGGTTTCTAGCATAACATTCACTTTTCAACGTAAAACGTGTGTTTCACACGATTTTCGTTATATTGTACAAATATGCATCGGAATATCGAATTCAGTGTGATATTTACGTTGAATTCATGTTTTGGCAGCAAATGCACAGATATATCTAACATCACAACATGATTTCAATGCGATATTTGTGTTAAATGCGAGTTCAGCAGCAAATACACAGGTTTCTAGCATAATATTCACACTTCAATGTGAAACGTGCGATTAACACGATTTTTGTTATATTGTACAAATATGCATCGGAATATCGAATTCAGTGTGATATTTACGTTGAATTCATGTTTTGGCAGCAAATGCACAAATTTTTCTAACATCACAACATGCTTTCAATGCGATATTTGTGTTAAATGCGAGTGCAGCAGCAAAGACACAGGTTTCTAGCATTACATTCACATTTCAACGTAAAACGTGTGTTTCACACGATTTTCGTTATATTGCACTAAAATGCATCGGAATATCGAATTAAGTGTGAATTTTACGTTGAATTCGTATTTTTGCAGCAAATGCACAGATATTTCTAACATCACAACATGATTTCAATGCGATATTTGTGTTAAATGCGAGTTCAGCAGCAAATACACAGGTTTGTAGCATAATATTCACACTTCAATGTGAAACGTGCGATTCACACGATTTTCGTTATATTGTACAAATATGCATCGGAATATCGAATTAAGTGTGATAATTACGTTGAATTCCTGTTTTTGCTGCAAATGCACAGATATTTTTTACATCACAACATGATTTCAATGCGATATTTGTGTCAAATGCGAGTTCAGCAGCAAATACACAGGTTTCTAGCATAACATTCACATTTCAACGTAAAACGTGTGTTTCACACGATTTTCGTTATATTGCACTAAAATGCATCGGAATATCAAATTAAGTGTGATATTTACGTTGAATTCGTGTTTTGGCAGCAAATGCACAGATATTTCTAACATCACAACGTGATTTCAATGCGATATTTGTGTCAAATGCGAGTTCAGCAGCAAATACACAGGTTTCTAGCATTACATTCACAGTTCAACGTAAAACTTGTGTTTCACACGATTTTCGGTGTTTTACACTAATATGCAGCTAAATATCGAATTCAGTGTGATATTTACGTTGAATTCGTGTTTTGGCAGCAAATGCACAGATATTTCTAACATCACAACATGATTTCAATGCGATATTTGTGTCAAATGCGAGTTCAGCAGCAAATACACAGGTTTCTAGCATAATATTCACACTTCAATGTGAAACGTGCGATTCACACGATTTTCGTTATATTGTACAAATATTCATCGGAATATCGAATTCAGTGTCATATTTACGTTGAATTCGTGTCTTGGCAGCAAATGCACTGGTATTTCTAACATCACAACATGATTTCAATGCGATATTTGTGTTAAATGCGAGTTCAGCAGCAAATACACAGGTATCTAGCATAACATTCACTTTTCAACGTAAAACGTGTGTTTCACACGATTTTCGTTATATTGCACTAAAATGCATCGGAATATCGAATTAAGTGTGATATTTACGTTGAATTCGTGTTTTGGCACCAAATGCACAGATATTTCTAACATCACAACATGATTTCAATGCGATATTTGTGTTAAATGCGAGTTCAGCAGCAAATACACAGGTTTGTAGCATAATATTCACACTTCAATGTGAAACGTGCGATTCACACGATTTTCGTTATATTGTACAAATATGCATCGGAATATCGAATTAAGTGTGATAATTACGTTGAATTCGTGTTTTTGCTGCAAATGCACAGATATTTCTTACATCACAACATGACTTCAATGCGATATTTGTGTCAAATGCGAGTTCAGCAGCAAATACACAGGTTTCTAGCATAAAATTCACACTTCAATGTGAAATTTACGTTGAATTCGTGTCTTGGCAGCAAATGCACAGATATTTCTAACATCACAACATGATTTCAATGCGATATTTGTGTTAAATGCGAGTTCAGCAGCAAATACACAGGTTTCTAGCATAATATTCACACTTCAATGTGAAACCTGCGACTAACACGATTTTCGTTATATTGTACAAATATGCATCGGAATATCGAAATCAGTGTGATATTTACGTTGAATTCATGTTTTGGCAGCAAATGCACAAATATTTCCAACTTCACAACATGATTTCAATGCGATATTTGTGTTAAATGCGAGTGCAGCAGCAAATACACAGGTTTCTAGCATTATATTCACATTTCAACGTAAAACGTGTGTTTCACACGCTTTTCGTTATATTGCACTAAAATGCATCGGAATATCGAATTAAGTGTGATAATTACGTTGAATTCATGTTTTGGCAGCAAATGCACAGATATTTCTAACATCACAACATGATTTCAATGCGATATTTGTGTTAAATGCGAGTTCAGCAGCAAATACACAGGTTTGCAGCATAACATTCGCTTTTCAAGGTAAAACGTGTGTTTCGCACGATTTTCGTTATATTGCACTAAAATGCATCGGAATATCGAATTAAGTGTGATATTTACGTTGACGTCGTATTTTGGCAGCAAATGCACAGATATTTCCAACATCACAACCTGACTTCAATGCGATATTTGTGTTAAATGCGAGTTCAGCAGCAAATACACAAGTTTCTAGCATAACATTCACTTTTCAACGTAAAACGTGTGTTTCACACGATTTTCGTTATATTGCACTAAAATGCATCGGAATATCGAACTAAGTGTGATATTTACGTTGAATTCGTGTTTTGGCTGCAAATACACAGATATTTCTAACATCACAACATGATTTCAATGCGATATTTGTGTTAAATGCGAGTTCAGCAGCAAATACACAGGTTTCCAGCATAATATTCACACTTCAATGTGAAACGTGCGATTCACACGATTTTCGTTATATTGTACAAATATGCATCGGAATATCGCATTCAGTGTGATATTTACGTTGAATTCGTGTTTTGGCTGCAAATGCACAGATATTTTTTACATCACAACATGATTTCAATGCGAGTTCAGCAGCAAATACACAGGTTTCTAGCATAACATTCACTTTTCAACGTAAAACGTGTGTTTCACACGATTTTTGTTATATTGCACTAAAATGCGTCGGATTATCGAATTAAGTGTGATAATTAAGTTGAAGTCATGTTTTGGCAGCAAATGTACAGATATTTCTAACATCACAACATGATTTCAATGCGATATTTGTGTTAAATGCGAGTTCAGCAGCAAATACATAGGTTTCTAGCATAACATTCACTTTTCAACGTAAAACGTGTGTTTCACACGATTTTCGTTATATTGTACAAATATGCATAGGAATATCGAATTCAGTGTGATATTTACGTTGAATTCATGTTTTGGCAGCAAATGCACAGATATATCTAACATCACAACATGATTTCAATGCGATATTTGTGTTAAATGCGAGTTCAGCAGCAAATACACAGGTTTCTAGCATAATATTCACACTTCAATGTGAAACGTGCGATTCACACGATTTTCGTTATATTGTACAAATATTCATCGGAATATCGAATTCAGTGTGATATTTACGTTGAATTCGTGTTTTGGCTGCAAATGCACAGATATTTCTTATATCACAACATGATTTCAATGCGAGTTCAGCAGCAAATACACAGGTTTCTAGCATAACATTCACTTTTCAACGTAAAACGTGTGTTTCACACGATTTTCGTTATATTGTACAAATATGCATCGGAATATCGAATTCAGTGTGATATTTACGTTGAATTCATGTTTTGGCAGCAAATACACAGATATTTCTAGCATCACTACATGATTTCAATGCGATATTTGTGTTAAATGCGAAGTCAGCAGCAAATACACACGTTTGTATCATAATATTCACACTTCAATGCGAAACGTGCGATTCACACGATTTTCGTTATATTGTACAAACATGCATCGGAATATCGAATTCAGTGTGATATTTACGTTGAATTCGTGTTTTGGCAGCAAATGCACAGATATTTCAAACATCACAACATCATTTCAATGCGATAATTGTGTTAAATGCGAGTTCAGCAGCAAATACACAGGTTTCCAGCATAAGATTCGCTTTTCAACGTAAAACGTGTGTTTCACACGATTTTCGTTATATTGCACTAAAATTCATCGGAATATCGAATTAAGTGTGATATTTACGTTGAATTCATGTTTTGGCAGCAAATGCACAGATATTTCTACCATCACAACATGATTTCAATGCAATATTTGTGTTAAATGCGAGTTCAGCAGCAAATACACAGGTTTCTAGCATAACATTCACTTTTCAACGTAAAACGTGTGTTTCACACGATTTTCGTTATATTGTACAAATATGCATCGGAATATCAAATTCAGTGTGATATTTACGTTGAATTCATGTTTTGGCAGCAAATGCACAGATATATCTAACATCACAACATGATTTCAATGCGATATTTGTGTTAAATGCGAGTTCAGCAGCAAATACACAGGTTTCTAGCATAATATTCACACTTCAATGTGAAACGTGCGATTAACACGATTTTTGTTATATTGTACAAATATGCATCGGAATATCGAATTCAGTGTGATATTTACGTTGAATTCATGTTTTGGCAGCAAATGCACAAATTTTTCTAACATCACAACATGCTTTCAATGCGATATTTGTGTTAAATGCGAGTGCAGCAGCAAATACACAGGTATCTAGCATAACATTCACTTTTCAACGTAAAACGTCTGTTTCACACGATTTTCGTTATATTGCACTAAAATGCATCGGAATATCGAATTAAGTGAGATATTTACGTTGAATTCGTGTTTTGGCAGCAAATGCACAGATATTTCTAACATCACAACATGATTTCAATGCGATATTTGTGTCAAATGCGAGTTCAGCAGCAAATACACAGGTTTCCAGCATAACATTCGCTTTTCAACGTAAAACGTCTGTTTCACACGATTTTCGTTATATTGCACTAAAATGCATCGGAATATCGAATTAAGTGAGATATTTACGTTGAATTCGTGTTTTGGCAGCAAATGCACAGATATTTCTAACATCACAACATGATTTCAATGCGATATTTGTGTCAAATGCGAGTTCAGCAGCAAATACACAGGTTTCCAGCATAACATTCGCTTTTCAACGTAAAACGTCTGTTTCACACGATTTTCGTTATATTGCACTAAAATGCATCGGAATATCGAATTAAGTGAGATATTTACGTTGAATTCGTGTTTTGGCAGCAAATGCACAGATATTTCTAACATCACAACATGATTTCAATGCGATATTTGTGTCAAATGCGAGTTCAGCAGCAAATACACAGGTTTCTAGCATAATATTCACACTTCAATGTGAAACGTGCGATTCACACGATTTTCGTTATATTGTACAAATATTCATCGGAATATCGAATTCAGTGTCATATTTACGTTGAATTCGTGTCTTGGCAGCAAATGCACTGGTATTTCTAACATCACAACATGATTTCAATGCGATATTTGTGTTAAATGCGAGTTCAGCAGCAAATACACAGGTATCTAGCATAACATTCACTTTTCAACGTAAAACGTGTGTTTCACACGATTTTCGTTATATTGCACTAAAATGCATCGGAATATCGAATTAAGTGTGATATTTACGTTGAATTCGTGTTTTGGCACCAAATGCACAGATATTTCTAACATCACAACATGATTTCAATGCGATATTTGTGTTAAATGCGAGTTCAGCAGCAAATACACAGGTTTCTAGCATAACATTCACTTTTCAACGTAAAACGTGTGTTTCACACGATTTTCGTTATATTGCACTAAAATGCATCGGAATATCGAATTAAGTGTAATATTTACGTTGAATTCGTGTTTTGGCAGCAAATGCACAGATATTTCTAACATCACAACATGATTTCAATGCCATATTTGTGTTGAATGCGAGTTCAGCAGCAAATACACAGGTTTCTAGCATAATATTCACACTTCAATATGAAACGTGCGATTTACACGATTTTCGTTATATTGTACAAATATGCATCGGAATATCGAATTCAGTGTGATATTTAAGTTGAATTCATGTTTTGGCAGCAAATGCAGAAAATATTTCAAACATCACAACATGATTCCAATGCGCTATTTGTGTTAAATGCGAGTTCAGCAGCAAATACACAGGTTTCTAGCATAACATTCACTTTTCAACGTAAAACGTGTGTTTCACACGATTTTCGTTATATTGCACTAAAATGCATCGGAATATCGAATTAAGTGTGATATTTACGTTGAATTCGTGTTTTGGCACCAAATGCACAGATATTTCTAACATCACAACATGATTTCAATGCGATATTTGTGTTAAATGCGAGTTCAGCAGCAAATACACAGGTTTCTAGCATAACATTCACTTTTCAACGTAAAACGTGTGTTTCACACGATTTTCGTTATATTGCACTAAAATGCATCGGAATATCGAATTAAGTGTGATATTTACGTTGAATTCGTGTTTTGGCAGCAAATGCACAGATATTTCTAACATCACAACATGATTTCAATGCCATATTTGTGTTGAATGCGAGTTCAGCAGCAAATACACAGGTTTCTAGCATAATATTCACACTTCAATATGAAACGTGCGATTTACACGATTTTCGTTATATTGTACAAATATGCATCGGAATATCGAATTCAGTGTGATATTTAAGTTGAATTCATGTTTTGGCAGCAAATGCAGAAAATATTTCTAACATCACAACATGATTCCAATGCGCTATTTGTGTTAAATGCGAGTTCAGCAGCAAATACACAGGTTTCTAGCATAACATTCACTTTTCAACGTAAAACGTGTGTTTCACACGATTTTCGTTATATTGCACTAAAATGCATCGGAATATCGAATTAAGTGTGATATTTACGTTGAATTCGTGTTTTGGCAGCAAATGCACAGATATTTCTAACATCACAACATGATTTCAATGCCATATTTGTGTTGAATGCGAGTTCAGCAGCAAATACACAGGTTTCTAGCATAATATTCACACTTCAATATGAAACGTGCGATTTACACGATTTTCGTTATATTGTACAAATATGCATCGGAATATCGAATTCAGTGTGATATTTAAGTTGAATTCATGTTTTGGCAGCAAATGCAGAAAATATTTCTAACATCACAACATGATTCCAATGCGCTATTCGTGTTAAATGCGAGTTCAGCAGCAAATACACAGGTTTCTAGCATAACTTTCACTTTTCAACATAAAACGTGTGTTTCACACGATTTTCGTTATATTGCACTAAAATGCATCGGAATATCGAACTAAGTGTGATATTTACGTTGAATTCGTGTTTTGGCTGCAAATACACAGATATTTCTAACATCACAACATGATTTCAATGCGATATTAGTGTTAAATGCGAGTTCAGCAGCAAATACACAGGTTTCCAGCATAATATTCACACTTCAATGTGAAACGTGCGATTAACACGATTTTGGTTATATTGTACAAATATGCATCGGAATATCGAATTCAGTGTGATATTTACGTTGAATTCATGTTTTGGCAGCAAATGCACAAATATTTCTAACATCACAACATGATTTCAATGCGATATTTGTGTTAAATGCGAGTTCAGCAGCAATTACACAGGTTTCTAGCATAATATTCACACTTCAATGTGAAACGTGCGATTAACACGATTTTTGTTATATTGTACAAATATGCATCGGAATATCGAATTCAGTGTGATATTTACGTTGAATTCATGTTTTGGCAGCAAATGCACAAATTTTTCTAACATCACAACATGATTTCAATGCGATATTTGTGTTAAATGCGAGTGCAGCAGCAAATACACAGGTTTCTAGCATTACATTCACATTTCAACGTAAAACGTGTGTTTCACACGATTTTCGTTATATTGCACTGAAATGCATCGGAATATCGAATTAAGTGTGATATTTACGTTGAATTCGTATTTTTGCAGCAATTGCACAGATATTTCTAACATCACAACATGATTTCAATGCGATATTTGTGTTAAATGCGAGTTCAGCAGCAAATACACAGGTTTGTAGCATAATATTCACACTTCAATGTGAAACGTGCGATTCACACGATTTTCGTTATATTGTACAAATATGCATCGGAATATCGAATTAAGTGTGATAATTACGTTGAATTCGTGTTTTTGCTGCAAATGCACAGATATTTCTTACATCACAACATGATTTCAATGCGATATTTGTGTCAAATGCGAGTTCAGCAGCAAATACACAGGTTTCTAGCATAAAATTCACACTTCAATGTGAAATTTACGTTGAATTCGTGTCTTGGCAGCAAATGCACAGATATTTCTAACATCACAACATGATTTCAATGCGATATTTGTGTTAAATGCGAGTTCAGCAGCAAATACACAGGTTTCTAGCATAATATTCACACTGCAATGTGAAACCTGCGACTAACACGATTTTCGTTATATTGTACAAATATGCATCGGAATATCGAAATCAGTGTGATATTTACGTTGAATTCATGTTTTGGCAGCAAATGCACAAATATTTCCAACTTCACAACATGATTTCAATGCGATATTTGTGTTAAATGCGAGTGCAGCAGCAAATACACAGGTTTCTAGCATTACATTCACATTTCAACGTAAAACGTGTGTTTCACACGCTTTTCGTTATATTGCACTAAAATGCATCGGAATATCGAAATAAGTGTGATAATTACGTTGAATTCATGTTTTGGCAGCAAATGCACAGATATTTCTAACATCACAACATGATTTCAATGCGATATTTGTGTTAAATGCGAGTTCAGCAGCAAATACACAGGTTTCCAGCATAACATTCGCTTTTCAAGGTAAAACGTGTGTTTCGCACGATTTTCGTTATATTGCACTAAAATGCATCGGAATATCGAATTAAGTGTGATATTTACGTTGACGTCGTATTTTGGCAGCAAATGCACAGATATTTCCAACATCACAACCTGACTTCAATGCGATATTTGTGTTAAATGCGAGTTCAGCAGCAAATACACAAGTTTCTAGCATAACATTCACTTTTCAACGTAAAACGTGTGTTTCACACGATTTTCGTTATATTGCACTAAAATGCATCGGAATATCGAACTAAGTGTGATATTTACGTTGAATTCGTGTTTTGGCTGCAAATACACAGATATTTCTAACATCACAACATGATTTCAATGCGATATTTGTGTTAAATGCGAGTTCAGCAGCAAATACACAGGTTTCCAGCATAATATTCACACTTCAATGTGAAACGTGCGATTCACACGATTTTCGTTATATTGTACAAATATGCATCGGAATATCGAACTAAGTGTGATATTTACGTTGAATGTGTGTTTTGGCAGCAAATGCACAAATATTTCTAACATCACAACATGAATTCAATGCGCTATTTGTGTTAAATGCGAGTTCAGCAGCAAATACACAGGTTTCTAGCATAACATTCACTTTTAAACGTAAAACGTGTGTTTCACACGATTTCCGTTATATTGCACTAAAATGCATCGGATTATCGAATTAAGTGTGATATTTACGTTGAATTCGTGTTTTGGCAGCAAATGCACAGATATTTCTAACATCACAACATGATTTCAATGCGATAATTGTGTTAAATGCGAGTTTAGCAGCAAATACACAGGTTTCTAGCATAACATTCACTTTTCAACCTAAAACGTGTGTTTCACACGATTTTCGTTATATTGTACAAATATGCATCGGAATATCGAATTCAGTGTGATATTTACGTTGAATTCGTGTTTTGGCTGCAAATGCACAGATATTTCTTACATCACAACATGATTTCAATGCGAGCTCAGCAGCAAATACACAGGTTTCTAGCATAACATTCACTTTTCAACGTAAAACGTGTGTTTCACACGATTTTTGTTATATTGCACTTAAATGCATCGGAATATCGAATTAAGTGTGATAATTACGTTGAATTCGTGTTTAGGCAGCAAATGCACAGATATTTCTAACATTACAACATGATTTCAATGCGATATTGAGTTAAATGCGAGTTCAGCAGCAAATACACAGGTTTCCAGCATAACATTCGCTTTTCAACGTAAAACGTGTGTTTCACACGATTTTCGTTATATTGCACTAAAATGCATCGGAATATCGAATTAAGTGTGATATTTACGTTGAATTCGTGTTTTGGCTGCAAATGCACACATATTTCTAACATCACAACATGAATTCAATGCGCTATTTGTGTTAAATGCGAGTTCAGCAGCAAATACACAGGTTTCTAGCATAACATTCACTTTTCAACGTAATACGTGTGTTTCACACGATTTCCGTTATATTGCACTAAAATGCATCGGATTATCAAATTAAGTGTGATATTTACGTTGAATTCGTGTTTTGGCTGCAAATGCACAGATATTTCTAACATCACAACATGATTTCAATGCGATATTTGTGTTAAATGCGAGTTCAGCGGCAAATACACAGGTTTCTAGCATAACATTCACTTTTCAACGTAAAACGTGTGTTTCACACGATTTTCGTTATATTGTACAAATATGCATCGGAATATCGAATTCAGTGTGATATTTACGTTGAATTCATGTTTTGTCAGCAAATCCACAGATATTTCTAACATCACTACATGATTTCAATGCGATATTTGTGTTAAATGCGAAGTCAGCAGCAAATACACACGTTTGTAGCATAATATTCACACTTCAATGTGAAACGTGCGATTCACACGATTTTCGTTATATTGTACAAATATTCATCGGAATATCGAATTCAGTGTGATATTTACGTTGAATTCGTGTTTTGGCTGCAAATGCACAGATATTTCTAACATCACAACATGATTTCAATGCGATATTTGAGTTAAATGCGAGTTCAGCAGCAAATACACAGGTTTCCAGCATAACATTCGCTTTTCAACGTAAAACGTGTGTTTCACACGATTTTCGTTATATTGCACTAAAATGCATCGGAATATCGAATTAAGTGTGATATTTACGTTGAATTCGTGTTTTGGCTGCAAATGCACAGATATTTCTTACATCACAACATGATTTCAATGCGAGTTCAGCAGCAAATACACAGGTTTCTAGCATAACATTCACTTTTCAACGTAAAACGTGTTTCACACGATTTTTGTTATATTGCACTAAAATGCATCGGAATATCGAATTAAGTGTGATAATTACGTTGATTTCGTGTTTAGGCAGCAAATGCACAGATATTTCTAACATCACAACATGATTTCAATGCGATATTTGAGTTAAATGCGAGTTCAGCAGCAAATACACAGGTTTCCAGCATAACATTCGCTTTTCAACGTAAAACGTGTGTTTCACACGATTTTCGTTATATTGCACTAAAATGCATCGGAATATCGAATTAAGTGTGATATTTACGTTGAATTCGTGTTTTGGCTGCAAATGCACACATATTTCTAACATCACAACATGATTTCAATGCGATATTTGTGTCAAATGCGAGTTCAGCAGCAAATACACAGGTTTCTAGCATAACATTCACATTTCAACGTAAAACGTGTGTTTCACACGATTTTCGTTATATTGCACTAAAATGCATCGGAATATCAAATTAAGTGTGATATTTACGTTGAATTCGTGTTTTGGCAGCAAATGCACAGATATTTCTAACATCACAACGTGATTTCAATGCGATATTTGTGTCAAATGCGAGTTCAGCAGCAAATACACAGGTTTCTAGCATTACATTCACAGTTCAACGTAAAACTTGTGTTTCACACGATTTTCGGTGTTTTACACTAATATGCAGCTAAATATCGAATTCAGTGTGATATTTACGTTGAATTCGTGTTTTGGCAGCAAATGCACAGATATTTCTAACATCACAACATGATTTCAATGCGATATTTGTGTTAAATGCGAGTTCAGCAGCAAATACACAGGTTTCTAGCATAACATTCACTTTTTAACGTAAAACGTGTGTTTCACACGATTTTCGTTATATTGCACTAAATGCATCGGATTATCGAATTAAGGGTGATATTTAGATTGAATTCGTGTTTTGGCAGCAAACGCAGAGAAATTTCTAACATCACAACTTGATTTCAATGTGATATTTGTGTCAAATGTGAGTTCAGCAGCAAATACACGGGTTTCAAGCATAACATTCGCTTTTCAACGTAAAACGTGTGTTTCGCACAATTTTTGTTATATTGCACTAAAATGCATCGGATTATCGAATTAAGTGTGATATTTACGTTGAATTCGTGTCTTGGCAGCAAATGCACAGATATTTCTAACATCACAACATGATTTCAATGCGATATTTGTGTTAAATGCGAGTTCAGCAGCAAATACACAGGTTTCTAGCATAACATTCACATTTCAACGTAAAACGTGCGATTCACACGATTTTCGTTATATTGTACAAATATTCATCGGAATATCGAATTCAGTGTGATATTTACATTGAATTCGTGTTTTGCCTGCAAATGCACAGATATTTCTTACATCACAACATGATTTCAATGCGAGTTCAGCAGCAAATACACAGGTCTCTAGCATTACATTCACATTTCAACGTAAAACTTGTGTTTCACACGATTTTCGGTGTTTTACACTAATATGCAGCTAAATATCGAATTCAGTGTGATATTTACGTTTAATTCGTGTTTTGGCAGCAAATGCACAGATATTTCTAACGTCACAACATGATTTCAATGCGATATTTGTGTCAAATGCGAGTTCAGCAGCAAATACACAGGTTTCTAGCATAACATTCACATTTCAACGTAAGACGTGTGTTTCACACGATTTTCGTTATATTGCACTAAAATGCATCGGAATATCGGATTAAGTGTGATAATTACGTTGAATTCATGTTTTGGCAGCAAATGCACAGATATTTCTAACATCACAACATGATTTCAATGCGATATTTGTGTTAAATGCGAGTTCAGCAGCAAATATACAGGTTTCTAGCATAACATTCACTTTACAACGTAAAACGTGTGTTTCACACGATTTTCGTTATATTGAACAAATATGCATCGGAATATCGAATTCAGTGTGATAATTACGTTGAATTCGTGTTTAGGCAGCAAATGCACAGATATTTCTAACATCACAACATGATTTCAATGCGATATTTGAGTTAAATGCGAGTTCAGCAGCAAATACACAGGTTTCCAGCATAACATTCGCTTTTCAACGTAAAACGTGTGTTTCACACGATTTTCGTTATATTGCACTAAAATGCATCGGAATATCGAATTAAGTGTGATATTTACGTTGAATTCGTGTTTTGGCTGCAAATGCACACATATTTCTAACATCACAACTTGATTTCAATGCGAAATTTGTGTTAAATGCTAGTTCAGCAGCAAATACATAGGTTTCCAGCATAACATTCGCTTTTCAACGTAAAACGTGTGTTTCACACGATTTTCGTTATATTGAGCTAAAATGCATCGGAATATCGAATTAAGTGTGATATTTACGTTGAATTCGTGTTTTGGCTGCAAATGCACAGATATTTCTAACATCACAACTTGATTTCAATGCGAAATTTGTGTCAAATGCTAGTTCAGCAGCAAATACACAGGTATCTAGCATAACATTCGCTTTTCAACGTAAAACGTGTGTTTCACACAATTTTCGGTGCATTGCACAAATATGCAACTAAATATCGAATTAAGGGTGATATTTACGTTGAATTCGTATTTTGGCAGCAAATGCACAGATATTTCTAACATCACAACTTGATTTCAACGTAATATTTGTGTCAAATGCGAGTTCAGCAGCAAATACACAGGTTTCTAGCACTACATTCACATTTCAACGTAAAACGTGTGTTTCACACGATTTTCGTTATATTGCCCTAAAATGCAACGGAATATCGAATTCAGTGTCATATTTACGTTGAATTCGTGTTTTGGCAGCAAATGCACAGATATTTCTAACATAACAACATGATTTCAATGCCATATTTGTGTTGAATGCGAGTTCAGCAGCAAATACACAGGTTTGTAGCATAATATTTACACTTCAATGTGAAACTTGCGATTAACACAATTTTCGTTATATTGTACAAATATGCATCGGAATATCGAATTCAGTGTGATATTTACGTTGAATTCATGTTTTGGCAGCAAATGCACAAATATTTCTAACATCACAACATGAATTCAATGCGCTATTTCTGTTAAATGCGAGTTCAGCAGCAAATACACAGGTTTCTAGCATAACATTCACCTTTCAACGTAAAACGTGTGTTTCACACGATTTTTGTTATATTGCACTAAAATGCATCGGATTATCGAATTAAGTGTGATATTTACGTTGAATTCATGTTTTGGCAGCAAATGCACAGATATTTCTAACATCACAACATGATTTCAATGCGATATTTGTGTTAAATGCGAGTTCAGCAGCAAATACACAGGTTTGTAGCGTAATATTCACACTTCAATGTGAAACGTGCGATTCACACGATTTTTGTTATATTGTACAAATATGCATCGGAATATCGAATTAAGTGTGATATTTACGTTGAATTCGTGTTTTGGCTGCAAATGCACAGATATTTCTTACATCACAACATGATTTCAATGCGATATTTGTGTCAAATGCGAGTTCAGCAGCAAATACACAGGTTTCTAGCATAAAATTCACACTTCAATGTGAAACGTGCGATTCACACGATTTTCGTTATATTGTACAAATATGCATCGGAATATCGAATTAAGTGTGATAATTACGTTGAATTCGTGTTTTTGCTGCAAATGCACAGATATTTCTTACATCACAACATGATTTCAATGCGATATTTGTGTCAAATGCGAGTTCAGCAGCAAATACACAGGTTTCTAGCATAAAATTCACACTTCAATGTGAAACGTGCGATTCACACGATTTTCGTTATATTGCACTAAAATGCATCGGAATATCGAATTCAGTGTGAAATTTACGTTGAATTCGTGTCTTGGCAGCAAATGCACAGATATTTCTAACATCACAACATGATTTCAATGCGATATTTGTGTTAAATGCGAGTTCAGCAGCAAATACACAGGTTTCTAGCATAATATTCACACTTCAATGTGAAACCTGCGACTAACACGATTTTCGTTATATTGTACAAATATGCATCGGAATATCGAAATCAGTGTGATATTTACGTTGAATTCATGTTTTGGCAGCAAATGCACAAATATTTCCAACTTCACAACATGATTTCAATGCGATATTTGTGTTAAATGCGAGTGCAGCAGCAAATACACAGCTTTCTAGCATTACATTCACATTTCAACGTAAAACGTGTGTTTCACACGCTTTTCGTTATATTGCACTAAAATGCATCGGAATATCGAATTAAGTGTGATAATTACGTTGAATTCATGTTTTGGCAGCAAATGCACAGATATTTCTAACAACACAACATGATTTCAATGCGATATTTGTGTTAAATGCGAGTTCAGCAGCAAATACACAGGTTTCCAGCATAACATTCGCTTTTCAAGGTAAAACGTGTGTTTCGCACGATTTTCGTTATATTGCACTAAAATGCATCGGAATATCGAATTAAGTGTGATATTTACGTTGACGTCGTATTTTGGCAGCAAATGCACAGATATTTCCAACATCACAACCTGACTTCAATGCGATATTTGTGTTAAATGCGAGTTCAGCAGCAAATACACAAGTTTCTAGCATAACATTCACTTTTCAACGTAAAACGTGTGTTTCACACGATTTTCGTTATATTGCACTAAAATGCATCGGATTATCGAATTAAGTGTGATATTTACGTTGAATTCGTGTTTTGGCAGCAAATGCACAGATATTTCTAACATCACAACATGATTTCAATGCGCTATTTGTGTTAAATGCGAGTTCAGCAGCAAATACACAGGTTTCTAGCATAACATTCACTTTTAAACGTAAAACGTGTGTTTCACACGATTTCCGTTATATTGCACTAAAATGCATCGGATTATCGAATTAAGTGTGATATTTACGTTGAATTCGTGTTTTGGCAGCAAATGCACAGATATTTCTAACATCACAACATGATTTCAATGCGATAATTGTGTTAAATGCGAGTTTAGCAGCAAATACACAGGTTTCTAGCATAACATTCACTTTTCAACCTAAAACGTGTGTTTCACACGATTTTCGTTATATTGTACAAATATGCATCGGAATATCGAATTCAGTGTGATATTTACGTTGAATTCGTGTTTTGGCTGCAAATGCACAGATATTTCTTACATCACAACATGATTTCAATGCGAGCTCAGCAGCAAATACACAGGTTTCTAGCATAACATTCACTTTTCAACGTAAAACGTGTGTTTCACACGATTTTTGTTATATTGCACTTAAATGCATCGGAATATCGAATTAAGTGTGATAATTACGTTGAATTCGTGTTTAGGCAGCAAATGCACAGATATTTCTAACATCACAACATGATTTCAATGCGATATTTGTGTTAAATGCGAGTTCAGCAGCAAATACACAGGTTTCTAGCATAATATTCACACTTCAATGTGAAACGTGCGATTAACACGATTTTCGTTATATTGTACAAATATGCATCGGAATATCGAATTCAGTGCGATATTTACGTTGAATTCATGTTTTGGCAGCAAATGCACAAATTTTTCTAACATCACAACATGATTTCAATGCGATATTTGTGTTAAATGCGAGTGCAGCAGCAAATACACAGGTTTCTAGCATTACATTCACTTTTCAACGTAAAACGTGTGTTTCACACAATTTTTGTTATATTGCACTAAAATGCATCGGATTATCAAATTAAGTGTGATATTTACGTTGAATTCGTGTCTTGGCAGGAAATGCACAGATATTTCTAACAACACAACATGATTTCAATGCGATATTTGTGTTAAATGCGAGTTCAGCAGCAAATACACAGGTTTCCAGCATAACATTCGCTTTTCAACGTAAAACGTGTGTTTCACACGATTTTCGTTATATTGCACTAAAATGCACCGGAATATCGAATTAACTGTGATATTTACGTTGAATTCGTGTTTTGGCTGTAAATGCACAGATATTTCTAACGTCACGACTTGATTTCAATGCGAAATTTGTGTCAAATGCGAGTTCAGCAGCAAATAAACAGGTTTCCAGCATAACATTCGCTTTTCAACGTAAAACGTGTGTTTTGGCTGCAAATGCACAGATATTTCTTACATCACAATCTGATTTCAATGCAAGTTCAGCTGCAAATACACAGGTTTCTAGCATAACATTCACTTTTCAACGTAAAACGTGTGTTTCACACGATTTTAGTTATATTGCACTAAAATGCATCGGAATATCGAATTAAGTGTGATATTTACGTTTAATTCGTGTTTTGGCAGCAAATGCACAGATATTACTTACATCACAACATGAGTTCAATGCGAGTTCAGCAGCAAATACACAGGTTTCTGGCATAACATTCACTTTTCAACGTAAAACGTGTGTTTCACACGATTTTTGTTATATTGCACTAAAATGCATCGGAATTTCGAATTAAGGGTGATATTTACGTTTAATTCGTGTTTTGGCAGCAAATGCACAGATATTTCTAACATCACAACATGATTTCATTGCGATATTTGTGTTAAATGCGAGTTCAGCAGCAAATACACAGGTTTCTAGCATAATATTCACACTTCAATGTGAAACGTGCGATTCACACGATTTTCGTAATATTGTACAAATATTCATCGGAATATCGAATTCAGTGTGATATTTACGTGGAATTCGTGTTTAGGCAGCAAATGCACAGATATTTCTAACATCACAACATGATTTCAATGCCATATTTGTGTTGAATGCGAGTTCAGCAGCAAATACACAGGTTTCTAGCATAATATTCACACTTCAATGTGAAACGTGCGATTCACACGATTTTCGTAATATTGTACAAATATTCATCGGAATATCGAATTCAGTGTGATATTTACGTTGAATTCGTGTTTTGGCTGCAAATGCACAGATATTTCTTACATCACAACATGATTTCAATGCGATATTCGTGTTAAATGCGAGTTCAGCAGCAAATACACAGGTTTCTAGCATAATATTCACACTTCAATGTGAAACGTGCGATTCACACGATTTTCGTTATATTGTACAAATATGCATCAGAATATCGAATTCAGTGTGATAGTTTCGTTGAATTCGTGTTTTGGCAGCAAATGCACAGATATTTCTAACATCACAACATAATTACAATGCGATATTTGAGTTAAATGCGAGTTCAGCAGCAAATACACAGGTTTGTAGC
This sequence comes from Carabus problematicus, assembly GCA_963422195.1. NCBI lineage: Eukaryota > Metazoa > Arthropoda > Insecta > Coleoptera > Carabidae > Carabus > Carabus problematicus. The sequence continues at coordinate 17,469,692 of OY728577.1, forward strand.
ATAATATTCACACTTCAACGTGAAACGTGCGATTCACACGATTTTCGTTATATTGTACAAATATGCATCAGAATATCGAATTCAGTGTGATAGTTTCGTTGAATTCGTGTTTTGGCAGCAAATGCACGGATATTTCTAACATCACAACATGATTTCAATGCGATATTCGTGTTAAATGCGAGTTCAGCAGCAAATACACAGGTTTCTAGCATAACATTCACTTTTCAACGAAAAACGTGTGTTTCACACGATTTTCGTTATATTGCACTAAAATGCATCCGAATATCGAATTAAGTGTGATATTTACGTTGAATTCGTGTTTTGGCAGCAAATGCACAGATATTTCTAACATAACAACTTGATTTTAATGTGATATTTGTGTTAAATGCGAGTTCAGCAGCAAATACACAGGTTTGTAGCATAATATTCACACCTCAATGTGAAACGTGCGATTCACACGATTTTCGTTATATTGTGCAAATATGCATCGGAATATCGAATTAAGTGTGATAATTACGTTGAATTCGTGTTTTGGCTGCAAATTCACAGATATTTCTTACATCACAACATGATTTCAATGCGATATTTGTGTCAAATGCGAGTTCAGCAGCAAATACACAGGTGTCTAGCATAATATTCACACTTTAATGTGAATCGTGCGATTCACACGATTTTCGTTATATTGTACAAATATGCATCGGAATATCGAATTAAGTGTGATATTTACGTTGAATTCGTGTTTTGGCTGCAAATGCACAGATATTTCTTACATCACAATCTGATTTCAATGCGAGTTCAGCAGCAAATACACAGGTTTCTAGCATAACATTAACTTTTCAACGTAAAACGTGTGTTTCACTCGATTTTCGTATTATTGCACTAAAATGCATCGGAATATCGAATTAAGTGTGATATTTACGTTGAATTCGTGTTTTGGCTGCAAATGCACAGATATTTCTAACATCACAACTTGATTTCAATGCGATATTTGTGTTAAATGCGAGTGCAGCAGCAAATACACAGGTTTCTTGCATTACATTCACATTTCAACGTAAAACGTGTGTTTCACACGATTTTCGTTATATTGCACTAAAATGCACCGGAATATCGAATTAAGTGTGATATTTACGTTGAATTCGTGTTTTGGCTGCAAATGCACAGATATTTCTAACATCACAACTTGATTTCAATGCGATATTTGTGTCAAATGCGAGTTCAGCAGCAAATACACAGGTTTCCAGCATAACATTCGCTTTTCAACGTAAAACGTGTGTTTCACACGATTTTCGTTATATTGCACTAAAATGCACCGGAATATCGAATTAAGTGTGATATTTACGTTGAATTCGTGTTTTGGCTGCAAATGCACAGATATTTCTAACATCACAACTTGATTTCAATGCGATATTTGTGTCAAATGCGAGTTCAGCAGCAAATACACAGGTTTCCAGCATAACATTCGCTTTTCAACGTAAAACGTGTGTTTTGGCTGCAAATGCACAGATATTTCTTACATCACAATCTGATTTCAATGCAAGTTCAGCAGCAAATACACAGGTTTCTAGCATAACATTCACACTTCAATGTGAAACGTGCGATTCACACGATTTTCGTTATATTGTACAAATATGAATCGGAATATCGAATTAAGTGTGATATTTACGTTGAATTCGTGTTTCGGCTGCAAATGCACAGATATTTCTTACATCACAACATGATTTCAATACGATATTTGTGTCAAATGCGAGTTCAGCAGCAAATACACAGGTTTCTAGCATAACATTCACATTTCAACGTAAAACGTGTGTTTCACACGATTTTAGTTATATTGCACTAAAATGCATCGGAATATCGAATTAAGTGTGATATTTACGTTGAATTCGTATTTTGGCAGCAAATGCTCAGATATTTCTAACATCACAACATGATTTCAATGCGATATTTGTGTTAAATGCGAGTTCAGCAGCAAATACACAGGTTTCTAGCATAATATTCACATTTTAACGTAAAACTTGTGTTTCACACGATTTTTAATCAATTTCAATTTCAATATTTCCTTTATTTTTCTCTAAGCATGTATGCATTTCATTACGTATTACAGGTATTGCAAATTTTTATGTCTTAACAGTCTCCTACAATACAGTTTGTTTATACTGTTTTTTTAGGTTTGTGCCATTAGGCGTTTGGTTTGTTAGTGTAATTGTTTGGTTTTGATTATGTATGTGTGTTTTGTGTGGTTCCTGGAAAACTGGAATAAAAACCAGGATTGTGCTTTTTTTTCCCTATTACTAAATTTGTTTGTTATTTTGTGCTGTGTTTAAATTTGGTGTTGCCTTGTCGTGGTGCAGATATAATCTGCTTGTGTTTATGTTTTTGGGGTTGGGTGTACGATTTTATTGTGTCTGCGTGGGTTAAGTGTTTTATGAGTGTCGTCCGTGTCTACGTGTTTATTGTGGGTCGTGTTAATCTGCTTTATGCAAATTTTTGTGTTTTGGGTTACAGTGTTGTGTTCTTGTGTTATGTACAGCCTTATTCTATTATTTACACTTACATTTAGTTATTTACAATGTTACAATATACAATATATACACCTTAATATCTAACTTATTTCTAACACTTATGAGTGTTTTGGGTTTTTCATATTTATTTATTTCTGTGATTGTTGATAACACTTATTTTCTAATGAGATGCATGCATTACATTTTAATTATTTACAGTGTTTACACTTTATTGTCTTGTGAATTGTTTAAGTTACATTTAACATACAGTTTATATTTCGCTTATATGTTATATTGATCAAGAGTTTGCGTGAATTTTGTGAAGATTGTGAATGTTTCTAGTGTATTTGTGCTTTGTTTTAATTGTGTATTTAGTGTTTTGACCGCTCGTAGCAGTTCGTCTATGTTTACTAGTGTATTTAATGTTTTTAGCTCGCTCATTAGCTCGCGGAAAGAGTTAGTTGGTTGTGTGAATGCCATGGGTGCCTGGCCCGTGTGTGTTGGTAGGGAATGCGTGGTTTGGTGTTTGTTTGCTTGTGGCTGTTGTTAGCGTTCTGGTTCCTGTTGCTGTTGTTGTTGTGTAGGAGTGTCTTGGCTCGTCTGCTGGTTCTGTTGCTGTTGTTGGTGGTGGTTTAGCTGTCTGGTTACCCAGGCGTTTTGTTGGGGGCCTGGTGCATCTGTAGCGCGGATCGGTGGGAATTCTTCTGCCCGCGGCTGGTATTGTCTGCTTTGATGTGGCTTCTTTTCTTTATTTTGGTTTTTAGTTTTGTTTTCTTCCAGCCATTTTATTCTCTGGATGTAGTTGGGGCAGGTTGTGTCTTTGGCGGTATGATCACCTCCGCAGTTTGCACACTTTATTGTTGTGTTGTTGGTACATTCCTTAGTGGCGTGTGTTCCCGCGCAGTTCATGCACCGGGTTTTCGCGTGACAATTATTGGTAGCATGTCCCCAATTTTGGCAGTTATGACACTGCACTGTCTTCCGTGTGCCTCTTCTCCTTTCTATGCTCACTCTTGTGTGTAAAATGTATTTTATTCTGCGTTGTATGTGTGATAGTGTTATGTCTTTTTTTCTTATTAGCAGCATTAGTGGTTTTGTGTTGTGTTTATTGAATTTCATATGGTAGCAATTGATGGCTGTGAAGTTGTATGTTTTTTTAATGTAGTCTGTTACTTCGTCTGTTGTGATGTCTTCGGCTAGCCCGCGTATTACGAAAGCGTGTGTTTTGTCTGTACTGTCTGTGTATGTGTGGAATTCTATTTGTTTTTCTTTGAGTGTGTTCATGTATTGTGTGCGTTCTTCTCTGTTGATTATTGTAATGTTGGTTGTGTTTTTCGTGTATTTGATGCTAAAAGTACCTTTAACTGTGTGTGTGATTTCCTGTACGAGTGTTTTATGTTGTGTGGTTTGTTTGTGTAATATGATTGGTGGCGGTGGTTTTTCGTCTGTAGTTACAGATTCGTTATCGAAGTCCATGTTTTCTGTGATTTCAGTGTTTAGTGTTTCGAATGAGTTATTAACGTCTACGTTGTATTGTGTTTTTTGTGTCATGTTTGTGTTTGTGTGTGTTATGTGTACACTTTTATTGTTTGTCTTTGGGGGCGCGCTTGTAGTGTTCGTTGTTGGGGGGTCAGGGGGTGTCTTGTTTTTAGTGTTTTTGTCGTTTTCACTGTAACGTATTATGGGGGGGATTTTCTTCTTGGGGCACTGAAGTTTTTCGGATTCACTGTCACTGGCACTTATGGTCGCACTTGCACCTTTTAGTGTTTCTGCACTTTTGTCTCTATTATTTTTGTCACCTTTTTCACTTTTTTGCGTAGCACTTTTAGTGTTTTTGTGTGTTTTCAGTGGCGTTTTCTTATTACGTTTTCTTTTTGTCGCTGTGGGAGCCATGCTACCCTTGAGCACTCTATCTCACTCCGGCTTACAGGCGCTATGCGCCGCGCCTTGTCTAGACTGTTGTCGCTCGCTTTATACCTGCTCAGGTTAGGAGCGCTGCTGAAACACGTCTTGTCACGACCAAGGTTGTGACAAGAATACACACACGATTTTCGGTGTATTGCACTAATATGCAACTAAATATCGAATTCAGTGTGATATTTACGTTAAATTCGTGTTTTGGCAGCAAATGCACACATATTTCTAACATCACTACATGATTTCTATGCGATATTTGTGTTAAATGCGAGCTCAGCAGCAAATACACACGTTTGTAGCATAATATTCACACTTCAATGTGAAACGTGCGATTTACATGATTTTCGTTATATTGTATAAACATGCATCGGAATATCGAATTCAGTGTGATATTTACGTTGAATTCGTGTTTTGGCGGCAAATGCACAGATATTTCTAACATCACAACATGATTTCAATGCGATATTTGTGTTAAATGCTCGTTCAGCAGCAAATACACAGGTTTCTAGCATAACATTCACTTTTCAACGTAAAACGTGTGTTTCACACGATTTTCGTTATATTGTACAAATATGCATCGTAATATCGAATTCAGTGTGATATTTACGTTGAATTCATGTTTTGGCAGCAAATGCACAGATATATCCAACATCACAACATGATTTCAATGCGATATTTGTGTTAAATGCGAGTTCAGCAGCAAATACACAGATTTCTAGCATAATATTCATACTTCAATGTGAAACGTGCGATTCACACGATTTTCGTAATATTGTACAAATATGCATCGGAATATCGAATTCAGTGTGATATTTACGAGGAATTCATGTTTTGGCAGCAAATGCACGGATATTTCTAACATCACAACATGATTTCAATGCGATATTTGCGTTGAATGCGAGTTCAGCGGCAAATACACAGGTTTCTAGCATAATATTCACACTTCAATGTGAAACGTGCGAATCACACGATTTTCGTTATATTGTACAAATATGCATCGGAATATCGAATTCAGTGTGATATTTACGCTGAATTCATGTTTTGGCAGCAAGTGCACAGATATTTCTAACATCACAATATGATTTCAATGCGATATTTGTGTTAAATGCGAGTTCAGCAGCAAATACACAGGTTTCTAGCATAACATTCACTTTTTAACGTAAAACGTGTGTTTCACACGATTTTCTTTATATTGCACTAAAATGCATCGGAATATCGAATTAAGTGTGATATTTACGTTGAATTCGTGTTCTGGCAGCAAATGCACAGATATATCTAACATCACAACATGATTTCAATGCGATATTTGTGTTAAATGCGAGTTCAGCAGCAACACAGGTTTCTAGCATAATATTCACACTTCACTGTGAAACGTGCGATTCACACGATTTTCGTTATATTGTACAAATATGCATCGGAATATCGAATTCAGTGTGATATTTACGAGGAATTCATGTTTTGGCAGCAAATGCACGGATATTTCTAACATCACAACATGATTTCAATGCGATATTTGCGTTGAATGCGAGTTCAGCAGCAAATACACAGGTTTCTAGCATAATATTCACACTTCAATGTGAAACGTGCGAATCACACGATTTTCGTTATATTGTGCAAATATGCATCGGAATATCGAATTCAGTGTGATATTTACGTTGAATTCGTGTTTTGGTAGCAAATGCACAGATATTTCTAACTTCACAACATGATTTCAATGCGATATTTGTGTCAAATGCGAGTTCAGCAGCAACACAGGTTTCTAGCATAATATTCACACTTCAATGTGAAACGTGCGATTCACACGATTTTCGTTATATTGTACAAATATGCATCGGAATATCGAATTCAGTGTGATATTTACGAGGAATTCATGTTTTGGCAGCAAATGCACGGATATTTCTAACATCACAACATGATTTCAATGCGATATTTGCGTTGAATGCGAGTTCAGCGGCAAATACAAAGGTTTCTAGCATAATATTCACACTTCAATGTGAAACGTGCGAATCACACGATTTTCGTTATATTGTACAAATATGCATCGGAATATCGAATTCAGTGTGATATTTACGCTGAATTCATGTTTTGGCAGCAAATGCACAGATATATCCAACATCACAACATGATATCAATGCGATATTTGTGTCAAATGCGAGTTCAGCAGCAAATACACAGGTTTCTAGCATAACATTCACATTTCAACGTAAAACGTGTGTTTCACACGAGTTTAGTTATATTGCACTAAAATGCATCGGAATATCGAATTAAGTGTGATATTTACGTTGAATTCGTATTTTGGCAGCAAATGCTCAGATATTTCTTACATCACAACATGATTTCAATGCGATATTTGTGTCAAATGCGAGTTCAGCAGCAAATACACAGGTTTCTCGCATAACATTCACATTTCAACGTAAAACGTGTGTTTCACACGATTTTAGTTATATTGCACTAAAATGCATCGGAATATCGAATTATGTGTGATATTTACGTTGAATTCGTATTTTGGCAGCAAATGCACAGATATTTCTAACATCACAACATGATTTCAATGCGATATTTGTGTTAAATGCGAGTTCAGCAGCAAATACACAGGTTTCTAGCATAATATTCACACTTCAATGTGAAACGTGCGATTAACACGATTTTCGTTATATTGTACAAATATGCATCGGAATATCGAATTCAGTGTGATATTTACGTTGAATTCATGTTTTGGCAGCAAATGCACAAATATTTCTAACATCACAACATGATTTCAATGCGATATTTGTGTTAAATGCGAGTTCAGCAGCAAATACACAGGTTTCTAGCATAATATTCACACTTCAATGTGAAACGTGCGATTAATACGATTTTCGTTATATTGTACAAATATGCATCGGAATATCGAATTCAGTGCGATATTTACGTTGAACTCGTGCTTTGGTAGCAAATGCACAGATATTTCTAACATCACAACATGATTTCAATGCGATATTTGTGTTAAATGCGAGTTCAGCAGCAAATACACAGGTTTCTAGCATAACATTCGCTTTTCAACGTAAAACGTGTGTTTCACACGATTTTCTTTACAATGCACTAAAATGCATCGGAATATCGAATTAAGTGTGATATTTACGTTGAATTCGTGTTTCGGCTGCAAATGCACAGATATTTCTTACATCACAACATGATTTCAATGCGATATTTGTGTCAAATGCGAGTTCAGCAGCAAATACACAGGTTTCTCGCATAACATTCACATTTCAACGTAAAACGTGTGTTTCACACGATTTTAGTTATATTGCACTAAAATGCATCGGAATATCGAATTATGTGTGATATTTACGTTGAATTCGTATTTTGGCAGCAAATGCACAGATATTTCTAACATCACAACATGATTTCAATGCGATATTTGTGTTAAATGCGAGTTCAGCAGCAAATACACAGGTTTCTAGCATAATATTCACACTTCAATGTGAAACGTGCGATTAACACGATTTTCGTTATACTGTACAAATATGCATCGGAATATCGAATTCAGTGTGATATTTACGTTGAATTCATGTTTTGGCAGCAAATGCACAAATATTTCTAACATCACAACATGATTTCAATGCGATATTTGTGTTAAATGCGAGTTCAGCAGCAAATACACAGGTTTCTAGCATAATATTCACACTTCAATGTGAAACGTGCGATTAATACGATTTTCGTTATATTGTACAAATATGCATCGGAATATCGAATTCAGTGCGATATTTACGTTGAATTCATGTTTTGGCAGCAAATGCACAAATTTTTCTAACATCACAACATGATTTCAATGCGATATTTGTGTTAAATGCGAGTGCAGCAGCAAATACACAGGTTTCTAGCATTACATTCACATTTCAACGTAAAACGTGTGTTTCACACGATTTTCGTTATATTGCACTAAAATGCATCGGAATATCGAATTAAGTGTGATATTTACGTTGAATTCGTATTTTGGCAGCAAATGCACAGATATTTCTTACATCACAACATGATTTCAATGCGATATTTGTGTCAAATGCGAGTTCAGCAGCAAATACACAGGTTTCTCGCATAACATTCACATTTCAACGTAAAACGTGTGTTTCACACGATTTTAGTTATATTGCACTAAAATGCATCGTAATATCGAATTAAGTGTGATATTTACGTTGAATTCGAGTTTTGGCACCAAATGCACAGATATTTCTAACATCACAACATGATTTCAATGCGATATTTGTGTTAAATGCGAGTTCAGCAGCAAATACACAGGTTTCTAGCATAACATTCACTTTTCAACGTAAAACGTGTGTTTCACACGATTTTTGTTATATTGCACTAAAATGCATCGGAATATCGAATTAAGTGTGATATTTACGTTGAATTCGTGTTTTGGCAGCAAATGCACAGATATTTCTAACATCACAACATGATTTCAATGCCATATATGTGTTGAATGCGAGTTCAGCAGCAAATACACCGGTTTCTAGCATAATATTCACACTTCAATATGAAACGTGCGATTTACACGATTTTCGTTATATTGTACAAATATGCATCGGAATATCGAATTCAGTGTGATATTTAAGTTGAATTCATGTTTTGGCAGCAAATGCAGAAAATATTTCTAACATCACAACATGATTTCAATGCGCTATTTGTGTTAAATGCGAGTTCAGCAGCAAATACACAGGTTTCTAGCATAACATTCACTTTTCAACGTAAAACGTGGGTTTCACACGATTTTCGTTATATTGCACTAAAATGCATCGGATTATCGAATTAAGGGTGATATTTAGATTGAATTCGTGTTTTGGCAGCAAACGCAGAGAAATTTCTAACATCACAACTTGATTTCAATGTGATATTTGTGTCAAATGTGAGTTCAGCAGCAAATACACAGGTTTCAAGCATAACATTCGCTTTTCAACGTAAAACGTGTGTTTCGCACAATTTTTGTTATATTGCTCTAAAATGCATCGGATTATCGAATTAAGTGTGATATTTACGTTGAATTCGTGTCTTGGCAGCAAATGCACAGATATTTCTAACATCACAACATGATTTCAATGCGATATTTGTGTTAAATGCGAGTTCAGCAGCAAATACACAGGTTTCTAGCATAACATTCACATTTCAACGTAAAACGTGTGTTTCACACGATTTTCGTTATATTGCACTGAAATGCATCGGAATATCGAATTCAGTGTGATATTTACGTTGAATTCGTGTTTTGGCAGCAAATGCACAGATATTTCTAACATCACAACATGATTTCAATGCGATATTTGTGTCAAATGCGAGTTCAGCAGCAAATACACAGGTTTCTAGCATAATATTCACACTTCAATGCGAAACCTGCGACTAACACGATTTTCGTTATATTGTACAAATATGCATCGGAATATCGAAATCAGTGTGATATTTACATTGAATTCATGTTTTGGCAGCAAATGCACAAATATTTCTAACATCACAACATGATTTCAATGCGATATTTGAGTTAAATGCGAGTTCAGCAGCAAATACACAGGTTTCCAGCATAACATTCGCTTTTCAACGTAAAACGTGTGTTTCACACGATTTTCGTTATATTGCACTAAAATGCATCGGAATATCGAATTAAGTGTGATATTTACGTTGAATTCGTGTTTTGGCAGCAAATGCACAGATATTTCTAACATCACAACGTGATTTTAATGCGATATTTGTGTCAAATGCGAGTTCAGTAGCAAATACACAGGTTTCTAGCATTACATTCACATTTCAACGTAAAACTTGTGTTTCACACGATTTTCGGTGTTTTACACTAATGTGCAGCTAAATATCGAATTCAGTGTGATATTTACGTTTAATTCGTGTTTTGGCAGCAAATGCACAGATATTTCTAACGTCACAACATGATTTCAATGCGATATTTGTGTCAAATGCGAGTTCAGCAGCAAATACACAGGTTTCGAGCATTACATTCACATTTCAACGTAAAACGTGTGTTTCACACGCTTTTCGTTATATTGCACTAAAATGCATCGGAATATCGAATTAAGTGTGATATTTACGTTGACGTCGTATTTTGGCAGCAAATGCACAGATATTTCCAACATCACAACATGACTTCAATGCGATATTTGTGTTAAATGCGAGTTCAGCAGCAAATACACAGGTTTCTAGCATAACATTCACTTTTCAACGTAAAACGTGTGTTTCACACGACTTTCGTTATATTGCACTAAAATGCATCGGAATATCGAACTAAGTGTGATATTTACGTTGAATTCGTGTTTTAACTGCAAATACACAGATATTTCTAACATCACAACATGATTTCAATGCGATATTTGTGTTAAATGCGAGTTCAGCAGCAAATACACAGGTTTCCAGCATAATATTCACACTTCAATGTGAAACGTGCGATTCACACGATTTTCGTTATATTGTACAAATATGCATCGGAATATCGAATTAAGTGTGATATTTACGTTGAATTCGTGTTTTGGCAGCAAATGCACAAATATTTCTAACATCACAACATGAATTCAATGCGCTATTTGTGTTAAATGCGAGTTCAGCAGCAAATACACAGGTTTCTAGCATAACATTCACTTTTCAACGTAAAACGTGTGTTTCACACGATTTCCGTTATATTGCACTAAAATGCATCGGATTATCGAATTAAAAGTGATATTTACGTTGAATTCGTGTTTTGGCAGCAAATGCACAGATATTTCTAACATCACAACATGATATCAATGCGATAATTGTGTTAAATGCGAGTTCAGCAGCAAATACACAGGTTTCTAGCATAACATTCACTTTTCAACGTAAAACGTGTGTTTCACACGATTTTCGTTATATTGTACAAATATGCATCGGAATATCGAATTCAGTGTGATATTTACGTTGAATTCGTGTTTTGGCTGCAAATGCACAGATATTTCTTACATCACAACATGATTTCAATGCGAGTTCAGCAGCAAATACACAGGTTTCTAGCATGACATTCACTATTCAACGTAAAACGTGTGTTTCACACGATTTTTGTTATATTGCACTAAAATGCATCGGATTATCGAATTAAGTGTGATATTTAAGTTGAATTCATGTTTTTGCAGCAAATGCACAGATATTTCTAACATCACAACATGATTTCAATGCGATATTTGTGTTAAATGCGAGTTCAGCAGCAAATACACAGGTTTCTAGCATAATATTCACACTTCAATGTGAAAGGTGCGATTCACACGATTTTCGTTATATTGTACAAATATTCATCGGAATATCGAATTCAGTGTGATATTTACGTTGAATTCGTGTTTTGGCTGCAAATGCACAGATATTTCTAACATCACAACATGATTTCATTGCGATATTTGTGTTAAATGCGAGTTCAGCAGCAAATACACAGGTTTCTAGCATAATATTCACACTTCAATGTGAAACGTGCGATTCACACGATTTTCGTAATATTGTACAAATATTCATCGGAATATCGAATTCAGTGTGATATTTACGTTGAATTCGTGTTTTGGCTGCAAATGCACAGATATTTCTTACATCACAACATGATTTCAATGCGAGTTCTGCAGCAAATACACAGGTTTCTAGCATAACATTCACTTTTCAACGTAAAACGTGTGTTTCACACGATTTTCGTTATATTGCACTAAAATGCATCGGAATATCGAATTAAGGGTGATATTTACGTTTAATTCGTGTTTTGGCAGCAAATGCACAGATATTTCTTACATCACAACATGATTTCAATGCGATATTTGTGTCAAATGCGAGTTCAGCAGCAAATTCACAGGTTTCTAGCATAACATTCACATTTCAACGTAAAACGTGTGTTTCACACGATTTTCGTTATATTGCACTAAAATGCATCGGAATATCGAATTAAGGGTGATATTTACGTTTAATTCGTGTTTTGGCAGCAAATGCACAGATATTTCTAACATCACAACATGATTTCATTGCGATATTTGTGTTAAATGCGAGTTCAGCAGCAAATACACAGGTTTCTAGCATAATATTCACACTTCAATGTGAAAGGTGCGATTCACACGATTTTCGTTATATTGTACAAATATTCATCGGAATATCGAATTCAGTGTGATATTTACGTTGAATTCGTGTTTTGGCTGCAAATGCACAGATATTTCTAACATCACAACATGATTTCATTGCGATATTTGTGTTAAATGCGAGTTCAGCAGCAAATACACAGGTTTCTAGCATAATATTCACACTTCAATGTGAAACGTGCGATTCACACGATTTTCGTAATATTGTACAAATATTCATCGGAATATCGAATTCAGTGTGATATTTACGTTGAATACGTGTTTTGGCTGCAAATGCACAGATATTTCTTACATCACAACATGATTTCAATGGGAGTTCAGCAGCAAATACACAGGTTTCTAGCATAACATTCACTTTTCAACGTGAAACGTGTGTTTCACACGATTTTCGTTATATTGCACTAAAATGCATCGGAATATCGAATTAAGTGTGATATTTACGTTGAATTCGTGTTTTGGCAGCAAATGCACAGATATTTCTTACATCACAACATGATTTCAATGCGATATTCGTGTTAAATGCGAGTTCAGCAGCAAATACACAGGTTTCTAGCATAATATTCACACTTCAATGTGAAACGTGCGATTCACACGATTTTCGTTATATTGTACAAATATGCATCAGAATATCGAATTCAGTGTGATAGTTTCGTTGAATTCGTGTTCTGGCAGCAAATACACAGATATTTCTAACATCACAACTTGATTTCAATGCGAAATTTGTGTCAAATGCGAGTTCAGCAGCAAATACACAGGTTTCCAGCATAACAATCGCTTTTCAACGTAAAACGTGTGTTTCACACGATTTTCGTTATATAGCACTAAAATGCATCGGAATATCGAATTAAGTGTGATATTTACGTTGAATTCGTATTTTGGCAGCAAATGCACTGATATTTCTAACATCACAACATGATTTCAATGCGATATTTGTGTTAAATGCGAGTTCAGCAGCAAATACACAGGTTTCTAGCATAACATTCGCTTTTCAACGTAAAACGTGTGTTTCACACGATTTTCTTTATATTGCACTAAAATGCATCGGAATATCGAATTAAGTGTGATATTTACGTTGAATTCGTGTTTTGGCAGCAAATGCACAGATATTTCTAACATCACAGCATGATTTCAATGCGATATTTGTGTTAAATGCGAGTTCAGCAGCAAATACACAGGTTTCTAGCATAACATTCGCTTTTCAACGTAAAACGTGTGTTTCACACGATTTTCTTTATATTGCACTAAAATGCATCGGAATATCGAATTAAGTGTGATATTTACGTTGAATTCGTGTTTTGGCAGCAAATTCACAGATATTTCTAACATCACAACATGATTTCAATGCGATATTTGTGTTAAATGCGAGTTCAGCAGCAACACAGGTTTCTAGCATAATATTCACACTAGTAGTGTCTGACGGGGTAAATCCAGCCACCCCGTGCAGGTGTCCGGCGTGGTGTAAGAGTATGGCGCTAATATGCAGGTGTTTAATTAGATGCAGGTGTTTAATTAGATGCAGGTGTTCGGGCGCCAGGTATTAATTAGATGCAGGTGTTCGGGCGCCAGGCGTCGAACAGTATGGAAAGTTTATTTAAATCTGTGGTGGGTTGAATATATATATATATATATATATATATATATATATATATATATATATATATATATATATATATATGTACGTATAACAGTGTGGCGCTAATATGCCGGGGCATATTAATTAGATGTAGGTGCCCGCCGCCATGCGCAGAACAGTACGGGTTGCTGATTTAAATCTGTGGTGAAATATATATGTATGTATATATATATATATATATATATATATATATATATATATATATATATATACATATACATATACATATACATACATATATATATATATATATATATATATATATATATATATATGCATCTGGGGGATGTATGTATGTATTCAATAGTGGTGGGGTTAGTGACATATAAAGCCGAAGAAGAGGGTGAGAATTCTACACTCAGTTTTCCTCGCCAGCACTAGCAGCACCAGCAGCAGCAGCAGCCAATACTTACCAGAGTAACTATTGGTAAGTATATCGAGTGAATTCCATTTGTAATGTATGTATGTAATGTATGTGTTTGTTTTGTGTTTATAGATCGCGCACAGAATGGAAAAGATGAATGCAATCGGTCTAATGAAGGCGGGGAAGCCGACCAAGAAGCTGTGTGATCTTCCGGTCGATATTGCACAGCCAATCTATGAGTTTAAACTTGTGAAAACAAAGTTCGGTCAGAAGCTCTTGGTGGTGTTGCAAGAATTTCAAGTATACCTGCCCGCCCGTTTCGCCGTAATGACCGAACCTGACGTGGCTGAATTAAATAAGAGCTGTCCGACGATAGGGCTCGTGTATCGTGGAAAGAAGGAATGCTCAAAAGAACGGATGGCACATTGCGCTGAATTTGTTCATACAACATAATGTGTGTTTGTAATATATATAAAGAGAAATAATAAACTAACTAACTATTTAAATGATATTGTCTATTCTTTTTAAATATAAGTACAATTGTGTGTGTGTGTGTGTGAGGATCTAATACAGATTCTATTTCAAACTATGCATAGTTAACTATTGACTATTCTTTAGTGTTCAAATATAATTATGCCGTATGTGTGTGTGTGTGCGTGTGTGTGTGTGTGGGGATTGAAAGAAATACACTGTTTAAATATAAGAACATTTATTATTACTAATTTACAATATAAACTTAGTATTAACTACCGTAATCGGCTACTACATTTCTAAACTTATCTATTTCAATAATATTATCAAACTCTGCATATACAATACAGTTAACAGTCTCTTCAAGAGACTCGTCGAATCTTAACTCTATGCGAAGTGAACCTTGGCGTATTAGATTCCAGTGTGACACTGCATTAGCTGACAGATCAGGGGTTAAATCGAACGCAAATAAACAATAACCGTTGGGGTAGTCTTCACGCGTTATCTCATGCCCACCATCGGAAAAATGTATACCTGTGCCCGTGAATAGGGTGTTATATGACTGGATATATCGACCGCCATCGTTAAAGTTGGGTTGAAGTGGTTTCGACGGGATTTGTTGACCATTCAAATAAACAGATAAGAAATTCAACTTGAAATTGTCAAAATTAAACGGATTACTTTTAAAATCGCCGTTGAACGCTTTGTTGGACACGAGACCGACAATGATACGTTTAGGTAGCTGGCCGAGAAATATGTTGTCCAGTGATTTCCCTTGAACACCCGCCGGGATGGTCTGTACTTTACACTCGGTACGCGTTACAGGGTATTTACAAGTACTCGTCTCTAGCCCGCGACTGTGTGCCAATAATACACTCGGATTCAGGCGCATTCTCCGTACCAGCAATGTTGCGTCCGTGATATGTACATTTACCGGGCCATTTGCGCTCATGAGGTTAAAGCTGTCCCGCGATTTCACAAGACGGACCCGTAGTTCGACCCCGTTGACGAGAAATTTCTCCTGGTTGAATATATCGCCGTGGAGATGACCGATCATGTCCACTTCCTGACTCCGGGCCGCAGCTTTCTTTCTCGCAGCATAGCCCTTATTCGCCTCATCCACTGTGTTGAATTTACCAGCATTGTCCGCGTACCAGAGTGACGACGTCAAATGTGTTTTCTTCGCATCGGCGCCGTAATTCAAGAGTGTCTCAATGTATGAACGGTATGCATAGGTGTTTGACGACGGAGTTACAAGTTTCTGGTTCAGATATATATCCAGCTGAGAGAAGAGCGAGTGTAGCCAGTTGTTGACGGGGGCAACTTGATCCGTTTGTACAAGTTCAGCGATGGCACCGGCCGCATTTTTCTTCTGAATTCTCGCCTTTATATGCAGCATGGTTTGTGATAAATCCGTGTACTCTTCACCGCTCCCCGGGACGACAAACTCAATCGGTGCATCGTCGGTTAGCGATGAAAGCGGTTGATAAGACACCCATTGACCGTGTTCGATGCTTGTCTGTGTTGGCGGTATTGAAAACAGATCCAACTCCGACTTGATACACTCACACGAGTTTACATGTAAAAATGCCATGATTATCCGAAAATGTCTCTGCGTGCTGTATTTTTTTTCTTGATGTTTGACCGTCCGACACGAGTAACTGTCGACTGAATAACTTTTTTTCCAGTGCGTCTTCTTTTATATCCAGCACCGACGCTCGACGACGACGACGACGGCGGTGTAATCAACGACACAATTTTATTCTGCGCCTTGCGTTTTAGATTTTCACCGGCCTCGGCTACACGTCGCTGGAACGACTCCCTTACCGGGCGATTCGCACCGACATCACCGAGAATGTCAATACCTGTTCTTAGCGCCTCTTTACCGACAACACCGACACCTCGCCTTATCAATGGAACAATGCTACGGAACAGACCACCCAGGAAGCTCCCGATGCCGTGGCCACGCTGGTACGGTGCACCGGTATAGACCATCCCTATACCTGAACCCGCCTGCCGAGTGTAATATTCTTGATATGGACACACCCTCATTTTGTGCAGCGTCTAAAGTGTAGTTTCACAGAGCAAGTACCCTGTTGAAATGGTACAGACTCACCCGTTTCGGTTCTTATATCTATTTCAATGCGGTCGAACTCGTGTCTCAACAAACGTACATAATGCGGTTGTGCGTATATCTTCGTTCTGCAAATACCGTGCTTGTATCTGTCCACATCTACGTTCACCACCCTTAACAATGGCGTCAAAATATCTCCGACAAATTGCGGTTCAATCAAGTCGCAATAGATGTACATGTGTGTGGGGATACCGAGAATGACGTTGGCAGAGTTCAATGCAGTGCGGCCGGCCGTTATACCTACATCCGGATCATAACCTAATTGTAACATTAGTCGGGGAGATAATTTCAACGCAAATATGTCATCCACATCGAATTCCGCTTCAATTCTACGTTTGTTTAGATTATTAACAAATTGAACTTTGTGAGCCTCCAGCAGATAGTTTGAATTTAACGCGCCCGTTATGCCGAGTACATCTTCATAGTAATTCGGTATTATCGTAGAACTATAACTGACTTTCTTGTTATTTCTAATTTTCGTTAGAGAAATAGAGTTCCCTCCCTCGGTCACAGTTTGAAATGTTAGCGGATACAATACCTCGACAACTGCCACCTCCCACTCCCCCTCGAGATTTATATTCCGCGGTAGCAATGTATAAAAATGCGTTGTTTTGTTATCCGGAAAATATTTCATCGAACTATTACTGGGTAGTGTAAGGTAAAAGTCTCGATTCATATTTGCTTTAAATTCGATGCTGGAATCCACGAGTTAAATTTATCAGGATAACCGCGCCACTTCACGTACACCTGTCTTCTGACGCCGCGACCACGTTCCGCTAGTATTTTATCTATTTGAAATTCGGATGTGTCTGTCATTGTGACAAGTTGTAATTCAGGCTTGTAGAACGTACCGTCAATAAGTTCCCCGTTTAGATCTTCGAGCTCATACACACAGCGGTCACGTTGTATAACACGGACAATTTTAAAAATTTCAGTACTCCAATTATTTTCATAGCTCTTCTCAAATGTCCCCTTCGCCTTACTAATTCTCACAAAATCACCGATTTTCAACAAATTTTTGGTCTTGTTGTTGTTGTTGTTGTTGTTGTTGTTCTTTACAGTATCCCCATAGAGATTTCTCCAAACTTGTAAAATATTCTTGGGGTTTACCTGCTTTGGGGTCATTTTTATACTCGAGTGATAGGTGTTATTGTATGCTTTCATTAGGGATTGCAGTGAGTCAACGTAGCGCAAAGTGTTTTGCCGTGTGAAAAATCTCCACATGCGCGTTTTCAACGTTCTATTAAATCGTTCGACAATGCTTGCTTTTATATCGGGATTTCTGGTAACATAGTATTTAACACTGTTTTCATTTAGATATTTTTGTACAACAGTCGCGGTAAATTCTGTCCCCTTGTCCGTTTGTAAATGCAGTGGTTTTCTATTGTTGAATATTTTCGAAAATGCCTCAACTATCTCTCGACCTTGCTTCGTGTACAGCGGTAAGGCCCACGCATGTTTACTAAAAACATCTATAACACACAGTATGTATTTGTAACCGTCGTTATGTTTCGACAGACCGCGCATATCATTCAAATCGGCCTGCCATAGTTCATCGATGTTTGACACTCTGTATTTATTCCTTGTGAATTTTCTACGTATCTCTTTGTGCAGTGTGTAGGTATCTTGACCGCTTAACCATTTTTCTACCTGCGGCGCACTTATCTCGCCCTTCACGGCACGTGCCAGAGTTGCAGCCCCTGAATAACCAGCCGGGTGTTCCGCATCGTAATAGATGCGGGCGAGTTTCTTGTTCATGGTGATTAAAATTTAAGTTTCTTCCAATGTTTAAGTGTCTGTCCCCTCCTCCCCCTCTTCTTCCCCTCGCTATGTTTTTTCTTACGAGTTGTACTTGTATTTGCTACTGGAGTGGAATCATAATCTGCATCATATTCTCTACTCAGTACAGGTGTCAGCGGTTTCCCCCACTCCTCCTCCGCACCGATTTTGTTTTTCTCCACCTTTATTCCGAATTTACCACTGTCCCGAATAAAATCCCTTCTTCGCGGGTTTCCTATTAACTCTGTAGGAATATTAATTCTATGTAGTTCACGTGCAAACACCTTCCACCCGCGCGGATCTGAAGTACCCTTTCTAGACCGTATCACGTCACCAACTAAATCCGTTATGTTGGTGTGTGCGAGTTTTTCTCCAGATACTACGAGCTCTCCTAACTCATTCCATGACACGGTACCGTCGGTCTTCAATTTTTTCAACAGCATAACCGCCTTGTTACGATACGTTTTCGGAACAAGATTTACTATTTCTTCAATATTATCGAGTGTTTGCGGCGGCGACGACGACGACGACGACGACGAGTCAACGATTTCATTAATTGGAATCTCGAGTGGTTTTCTAGTCTGCTCGGCAAAATGTAGATATCGCTGTAGAATTTGCTGTAACGCAGGCCATTTTTCATTGTCACTAATTTTGTTACTAGTATCATCACTGTCGTTTGAATGTAATATAGTCTTCATATCCGTATCGAGTCGGTTTAGTATATCAGGTTGTACGGAATCACTGCGACGTAGTTGCTGCAGCGTTTCCGGTGAAATTAACATCATCTTCCGTGAATGCTCCATAATGTGTGTGTTTACTGAGATTTAAATAGACTCGATAAAACACCACTCATAAGAGGACCAAGGATCAGTGGTAGAAATGCACCACCCTTCTGTACCAGCAGTTGTTTACGCTTCTTCCACCCGTCACGACCCCCACCACCACCGCCACTACCGTGCTGTATAAGTTTCCGTAACACGTTTTTATGTCTGGTAAGTGCCGCTCGCTGTTTACCTGAGAGCGGTACAACCCCGTGCAGTGTGTTGTAGATGCACTCACAAATACACTGAACTGTTTTACAATCGGCTGCTTTTAATAACGCGAGACGTTGCACTGGTTTTAATTTGTACAGAGCCCTCAAGTACTCTGCATTGTTCATTACTTCTCTGGACATTGTCACATAATAAACTCGGGCACTTTCACGTCACCGTATTTATACTTTTTTTTCGGGATGTACACGCATGTGTCACCCTCGTCAGGGAAAATTTGAGTTCTGTAACGGTACCAATCCTCCGTATTCTGCTTCAGATCGAATAACATGTATCCATGGGCGCGCGCTGTTGCATCGAAATACGATTCTTGAATAAATTTTATATTGTCCGGACACACCTGACGTGCCAAGTGTAATATTTGTGCACGATCTCGAGGGTTTTTAAAGTACACTATATAGTTACTATTCAGCGATATGTCGCGTGTCCCCTTTTTCTGGTGAAACAGATTCTGCGTTATGAAGAACACACTTAAATTACGATGATGACATCCTTTTGTGAAAATATCAACGATACGCTCATCAGCCTCCCGCATTAGGTCATCGATAATTATCAGTTTAGGGTGATCACCGTCGAAATCTGCGTCCGGCAGACCTTTTTGAAAAGTTATAGGGAGTTTAGAGTACAACGGTTGCCATTCATCGTAGTACCATGTAATTTTTGAAAATTTAACATCACACACTTCAGATATATGTTTCAGAAAATTAACTACAAAGTACGACTTTCCGCAGCCAGAGGGGCCTGCAACAATTGCCGAGAAGGGGTGTTTGAATCGCGTATCCATCACGCGTAATACTCGTTTACACTCGTGAGGAACCGGACGTGGACTGATGGGGTTACATAAATAACAACACTGTTATACTGTTTACGTATCACATTTATAGAAAAAAAATGCATTAATAATAATGAATAAACACAGAAAATAAAAAAAAAAACTATAAAAAGAAACATTACTATTCTCGAACTAAATATCACAGATTAATATATACGTAATAAAAATAAATATACAAATAAAAAATTTATACAAAACAAAAAAATATATACAGAGGCATCATTTTAAAAATAACACACACACACACACACACACACACATTATACAAAACAATACACAGTTTCTTTCATTCACTCAATAAATACTTAATGAATAAATACACTATGTGTTACCGAGAGCAGGTAGTAGTGGCCTTACGCGTTTATATCCGTACGGAATCGAATCAAAGTCCGCTACTCGACGTCGTTTCGTGAACACAATGTTGAATGTCTTTTTCTCGGTACGCGTAACAACACTATGTCCAGTACAGCGACGAATATTGTCCGAGCAGATTACGACACCATCGGCACTATTGTTCGTATCACCACTGGCGAGCACAAATTCCTTTAACAAATTAAAGTTTATTGTTTGTGAATTTTTAAAGTTCAGCGTGATGCCCTTCACTTTGCACACTGTATTCAACGCACCAGTCCCAGTGCGCACGGTGTATGCGTAATTCTTCGGCCCGCCACACACAAACTCACTAATGTACGAGCCCGCACCGTACACCTCGAGTTCATCCGTGAGGTCACCGAGAAAATTACCAGTCGGTGGCTCATATTGTCCCGCACTGTGCGTGAATATCACAGAGTCGGTATCGTAGTATAATACACGAAGATCCAGAGCCTGTAGATATTCATAGAGTTTTAATCGTGCCTGACACGTAGTGTAAGCCGCGATTAAAACATTCACAGTAGGCGTACATTCAGAGCTGGCATCCGCATACTCCCAGTTCGCATATACAACTCGTTCACCGGCCGGGATGAGGTGATTTACGACAATGTTGGGGTTCGTGAGAAGGTTGTACAGTTCCTCATGCGTCTTCACTATCTGCGTCTTCGGTTGGTTCTCTCTCTGACCAAATTTACCCCAGAAAGAGTTCAACATTAATTTGGCCAGAGAACGACGCCCGGCGTTCTTCACAATGGCCGTCTCATCGAGTTGGACACCTTCCCGACGCAAATACGACTTAACGTATCCACGTCTCAGCAGGGCTGCCATATCCGCGTCATAGTGGTTGCACTCGACGGGAAATCCGGAAGCTTCCTGCTTCATTTTTAGAAAGGTGTCTATATATCCGGCAAATAGACCACCCGACTTGGTCACCGGGTCGTACTGCATGGTCTCGTATTGCCAGATCTCGTAGACGGCTGTTATCCGGTATCCCATCTGTACAGCCTTCTTCACCTCATCCGACACCCAGGTACCGGTGATTGCACGCTGTTGTTCACTATGCGTACAATCACTCTGTCGCATCTCCTCACAGCACACGCGACACAACGCGAACAGCAGCTTACCACCGGTTCGCAACGGGAGAACGGGGTGATACAGATCACTCGGTGGTAGCACTGTACACTTAATTAGTCCCTCCACGGCGCTGATGTCATTGTCCGGACCGAGGATGGTACAGCACTCACTCGCGACGTACACGGTAGGATGACCGATCGGGTACTTTCCGTATTTACACACCCACGGATACAGAGAGCAAACGTCGACGTATTTAATTTTACTATCGCCGTCCGCGCGCGAGTACAGCTTCGTACAACCGGTGCGCCCGCCTGTGAACGCATCGCGCGGGTTCAGAGGCAGCGTAGCAATAAGTGGATGATACTCAACAAAGCAACGCAACTCTGCACTATCTTTAAGTATACGTCGAAATTCACACTCCCACACATGGACGATGTGATAGCCGCGAGCACGGAGCTTCGCCAACTTACACAACGTACGTTGATACCGTTCATGCATTGTATCCGTGGGGTCATCGTTTAACTTGTTGTCGCGATTCGCGGGGAAGCAGATGTCGTGCCCGTGATAGAAACACCCGCTAAACTCGAAAACGGTGTTTGTCGCCTCATGGAATCCGTCAACAACCATATTTCCCGCCACAGTAGCCTCGCGATCGCGACCCGCATGTCGAATAATTATCCCACGCTCGCGCTCCTGCACAACCAACCACTGCAACGCTATCTTTGACTGGTTGTCTCGCATACGGTAGCCGTTGCGCGGGACAATTCCAATGGTTTCCGGCGTCAAAAATCGTCTGCGAAACACAACGTTACAAGCCGATGCGATTGTAACGGCCTCGGTAAACGGATCCACACCGCATTCTGACATAAAGAACCCACGAAATTTCATGCACGCACGCCGGAGAATGTCAACATCAGATACACAATATTCAACGATCTCCCTCTGCATGTTGAACACGTAACCCGCATTCACTTTCTCCGTGTGCCACTGTACAAACTTTGCGCGATCCTTCTCGAACATAGAGTCCGGCGCGTAATACTCGGCCTGCGGTATGGGTCCGTTATAGTTGGCGTTCGCGGCCGTGTTGAACAAATGCGGAAAGTACCCCTTTTTTATTTCGCCCGGCAGGTCAAACGATTCGGGGAATTTCGCGAGAGCCATCGGTATATAGCTCAGCGAGTCGACAAATCTGAGTTTCCCGTTCTCTATTAAAATAATTTTTGAACCCCGCATGATCACCGACGGCGTCCATTCCAGCGATTCGCACATGTATTTTAATAGAAATTGAAAATCAAATCCTTGACCGTTATGAGCTATACACGTCACGGTTTTAAACGATTTACGCGGGAGGTTTACATATTTTAAAAATTCCCCGACCGGGTCACGATTAAAAATCCACTGTCGCACACCGCACACTGTACAGTACCGCCCGAAATCATCGCTGTCCTGACACGCGTAACAGACCTGCTGCGCCACACACAGATTAACCTCGTGCACCCTGTCTCCCGACGCGGTGGTTAATTCTTGGCGCGTTTCGAAATCGAAAAAGATGAAAAGATGCTTCTTATCCGGTGCACCCTCGTTCACTTGCATATAGCAGCGGTGATCGCGCGGTTTGTGAGCGCGGCATAGTTTGCAAAACACTTCACCACACTCATGGGCCCGTCGCGTGGCTCTAGTAGATATGAAGCATTTTTTACATCTTTTTAAATTGTCACATGTCCCGTTGGTCCGATGGTTTTCAAAACAAAATGCACCCCGGAACGCTCGTGCACACAATCTACAGGATAATTCCTCTAACAATTTTACTTTTGAACAGGGAGGGGCTGAATAGCAACAGGGGCACGAACCGTGGCAGCGATGATTTCCGCGACCCGAATACGGTG
The DNA here is from genome assembly GCA_963422195.1 of Carabus problematicus. NCBI lineage: Eukaryota > Metazoa > Arthropoda > Insecta > Coleoptera > Carabidae > Carabus > Carabus problematicus. The sequence goes on from OY728577.1 coordinate 17,493,788, forward strand.
TATGACACTGTTCACAGTAATAATCGCAAGCAAACGCGACCGTTAAACTGCGAATCACGGAATAATGTCCGTCGTGGTGGAGAATGTTCAGACGCGGCAACTCACTGTCCTTTACCCCCTCGAAAATAACACTACGCCCGCGGGTTTTATGTTCATATACGGTAATGTTGTATTTTCGCAGGTATTGTTGCAACACGCGCAATTCAGAAATACCGCACCCCTCGTCTGGAACGATCACTCCCGCCTTACTCACAAGTTTCCGCGCTTTTATTGTCTGTATATTGTGCACATTCGACACCATGTCTTTAAAATTCCCGTCGTTCACGCCCGCACGGGCCACAACCAACGCTCTCGGTAAACACAAATTGTCCACGTTATTTATATATACTAATCCACGCCTCCGTGAGCAGAACTCCTTGAATGTCGTCCTACCGACTGAAAGTCGCGGGTGCTGAGGACGTCCTCTCCCGACCGGTAAGCGTACCCTCGTCAATTCCACCTCGAAGTTGCCGTCACTAAATATTGTTGCATTACTCTGCAATATCCGTGACAGCAGGTCCCACACAACATCAATGTGGAGTTGGTCGCGCCTTCGGAATGAAAGGTACGCCGGCGGTTGGTCCAAATTCGGGGATCGAAACACTAATCCAACCTGGTCCGAGGGCAACGTATCAGCTGTCACCCTATCTAAAACATCGGATATGCCACCCTTGAACCAGAGTATAGGGTTAGCGCGGTTCGGCGGGTCTTGGACTTTGAATGTGACTCGGTGCCCGCGCATGTTAAAATAGCGGACCGTGACTGTCCGCTCACCGAGCACGGTGCAACGTGCACGTCTTGCACCGCCGCTCTGACCTGACGTCCCCGGCTGTGTGAAAAAATATAAATTAGATCATGACAATAATAATTTATAAATAACATGTCTTACCCTATCAGTCTGTTGTGGTGGTGGTGGTGGTACAAAATCGTCGGTTAAACCCCCGATGATGCTTGCTACATCCTCCCACACAGGTGTCTCTGACATCAGATTACCACCGGCAGTTAAAAAATTTAATATCCCATCAAAATCATTCTGATGGAATATTTTCTCCACTTCAGCCGCCACCAGTGCATCTAACTCAGCCTCGTTAAACGAATTAGACATATTTTTATGGAGCGCGCTCTTGTACACTGCAGTGTGGAGCAGATAAATGAAACGTGTATTATATAAGAAGATCCCCCCACCCCCAACTGGTCACTATACTTTTCTCCCTCACATCAACCCTCGTACAAAACCAGGTAATATTCTGTCCCATCTCACCTCTCTCTCTTGTGTGCCTCGACCCTTACACACACACAGACACAACCCAGGTAATATTGGGTGATAATAATAATTATACTATATATGCATTACGCACTAGCAATATAGCTCAGTGCAGTTGCATTACTCCGCGGTATGGATGTAATTCTGGATATCCAAGGTTTCCACGGAGTTTCTAAAGAGATCATTGTCAAGGAAATAGCATTATTATCCGTGGACGGTGTATTTGTACAGCATATTTTATTTAAACCTCCATTTGCGAAGAACAAACTTCACGGGAGGCAACTAGCACGTGTGGAGCGACAAGAACGAAGCGGTCATAAGATCGACTGGGGTACCGGTTTCGTAGAGTACGATGAATTTGCTGCTGTATTAAAATCACTAACTTTCACGGTTCGAGACATATTTGTCCGAGGTGTAAAGAAACAGAAATTTATAACGCGAGTTTTGAATCGGACGGTGTATGAACTAGCAAACTATTATCCCGATTGTCCAACGTTGAGGGCACTGAGACGGTCAGCTGTGACAACCTACGTCAATAAAAAGTGTCTCTACCCGCTCGATCATAGCCGTAATCAACACTCGATGACAGCAGCAGCAGCAACAACAAATTGCGCTTTGGAAAACGTGTACATTCTTCAACAGTGGATAAGTTTTAACAATGAATTCGCAGGACATAGAGTTAACACTGAAGACGAATTACTTCAATTCAACTGTACATCGCGGTGTATATGCGTGTAATAGAATACCGTATAGAGTGAATTTTCCGTGTGCCATCATAGTTAACACTCAACCCGACACCATGCAAGGAGAACATTGGTTAGCGATATACGTGGATCGCTTCGGAACAGCTGACTATTTCGACTCGTTCGGTAGAGCCCCGACAATAGTTCGGATTAAAAAATTTATCAGCAATCACTGTACTTCATGGAGCTACAATCATCAAGTCATACAGAACATCGCGTCCGATGTATGCGGTCTGCACTGCCTATTATTTCTACTGTACAGATGTAACGGTTATTCAATGACTGAATTTTTAAAAATATACTCCACAAACACTATGAGCAACGACATTGTAGTGAAACTTCTGTTTCGCTATTATTTTAAGAATGTTTTCTGGTGAGAGTCTCTGTCTCTATGTATTAGAATAATATACTGGGGATGTATATGTACAATGGAATACAGAAATAAAAAAATATATACAAATATAATTAAAAATTTATTAACACACATTAAAATTTATAACATTTACCATACATTAAAATTCGTCCCCTCATAGTTGGTTATCGCCCAGTTGATGTGAGATTTAAATTTTATTCTATAATACGTTCTGTATTCCCACATCAACTCGGCGAAGAACCCACGCAGAGGGGACAGGTTTAAAAATATCACGTCGTCCACCTCGGCTTCCGGAACACCCTGGCAGCACCCCGCGACATTATCAAGAAACATCATGTAGCGGTGCCAAATGTGATCTTCCCCGGTCATCGAGTCGACAACACGCCTGTCCTCGCTCACCAGGTACTCGGAAATACCAACAAACTGTTTTATTTCTACCTCGGTCAGTACCAAACTCACATCTCTATGATTTAACTCGACTTTACGACCTGCCAGCTGCGTATACGATACTCCGTGTTTTAAAACTACAGCGGGTGCACCAGGCAGGTCTTCTGATAAATTTTCGGCCATCCGCGATAAAATACCCGCTACAATAGCAATATTACGTATGGGAATCGTGTTAAAAGATTCCGTATTGAAAAATCGACGAGTATAGTCAAACTCGCTATTAGGATTAAACCCCCCCCCCCCCCCGAAACAAAATTACACCCCGAACCCAGACCAATGAACGTACACTTTAACAGTCTGTTGTTATTATCCGCACTGAACACTACATTTGGCAGCCGCGAATACTTACCAGCGGGGGCCGGCTCTGCCAGGGCATCCAACATCCGGTCGGTGGACGAGTCCCCCGTACAGGACTGCTGCTGCTGCTGCTGCATATCACCTTAAGAAACTGCTGCTATTATTATTATTATTCTAAACTATTATTATTATTGTTCAAAGTTACAAATAACAGTTGTGAATACTTACATGCGGGACCGGCGTCTAACATGCGTTCAGTGGACGCGTCTAACACCAGCGACTCCCACATGTCGGTGCCCTGTACCACGCCGTCCAGTAGCCGTTCGGTGGACGCGTCTAACGTGAACGACTCCCACCGACTCCTGTCCAGCAGCAATGTGGTTGCGTCCAGTATCCGCTCCAGGTCCTCGTCCAACTCCAGCGTACTTTCCATCCACTCCTCGTCGTCGGCGGCGGGGACTCCACTCACGAGGGGATCCTCGAACATGGTGGAATCCCCCGGGGACAGGGCTCGCGCCGGCTCGAACATCGTCGAGCTGATGAGTGGTGGTGTTGTCAGCGAGTCGTACGCCTGTACAACCCCAACACGGCCGAACCACTCACCACACCCAGCCACGAACTCGTCCTCGTGCTGCCCGGAGCTGGCCCCTGTCACCCCCGACAACCGCATGATGGTATCGTCACTCCCGATAGTGTCCATCAGCCCCGCCAGCCCCGACATCTCGATGCTGGTATCATCTATGTCTTCGAAGCCGGGGCTGGATATGAACGGTAGCAGCTCTTCGATGGCGTCGTCACTGTTCTCGAATGTAAAAGTCTTCATTCTGTTCTCGTTGTCTTGTAGTTCGGAAACTGAGTGTGTGGATTTCTCACCCTCTTCGATTTATACACCACAAACCCCACCACTATTGGACACATATACACACCCCCCAGATGCTAAAAATCACCCCGCACACACACACACACACTTTATTTAATTAGTTAGTTTCCCACGGCCACCTGCAGGACCTAAATCTGGATAATTGTAGAGTTTATCGGCGGAATTGGGTTAGCCTAGCCGCGCCTATATGTACATGTTTCCTTCATCATCATAAAATGATTAGAAACACAGATCCGCGCCGTCGTTAACCGCAGGTATAGGAGAAGGGTTGATCGGGTCCACACTCACACACAGATTTAAATAAACATTGCATTTCAGATGTTAAAAATTATCCCGCTCCACACACACACACTAACTAATTAGTTAGTATCCCACGGCCACCTGCAGGACGTAAATCTGGATAATTGTAGAGTTTATCGATATATATATATATATATATATATTCAACCCACCCACCTACATCTAATTAATACGCACCGGCGCCGATTAGCATATTAGCGCCACACTGTTATACGTATATATATATATATATATATATATATATATATATATATATATATATATATATATTCAACCCACCACAGATTTAAATAAACATTCCATACTGTTCGACGCCTGGCGCCCGAACACCTGCATCTAATTAAACACCTGCATATTAGCGCCATACTCTTACACCACGCCGGACACCTGCACGGGGTGGCTGGATTTACCCCGTCAGACACTACTCACACTTCACTGTGAAACGTGCGATTCACACGATTTTCGTTATATTGTACAAATATGCATCGGAATATCGAATTCAGTGTGATATTTACGAGGAATTCATGTTTTGGCAGCAAATGCACGGATATTTCTAACATCACAACATGATTTCAATGCGATATTTGCGTTGAATGCGAGTTCAGCAGCAAATACACAGGTTTCTAGCATAATATTCACACTTCAATGTGAAACGTGCGAATCACACGATTTTCGTTATATTGTGCAAATATGCATCGGAATATCGAATTCAGTGTGATATTTACGTTGAATTCGTGTTCTGGTAGCAAATGCACAGATATTTCTAACTTCACAACATGATTTCAATGCGATATTTGTGTCAAATGCGAGTTCAGTAGCAAATACACAGGTTGCTAGCATAATATTCACACTTCACTGTGAAACGTGCGATTCACACGATTTTCGTTATATTGTACAAAAATGCATCGGAAAATCGATTTCAGTGTGATATTTACGTTGAATTCGTGTTTTGGCAGCAAATGCACAGATATTTCTAACATCACAACATGATTTCAATGCGATATTTGTGTTAAATGCGAGTTCAGCAGCAACACAGGTTTCTAGCATAATATTCACACTTCACTGTGAAACGTGCGATTCACACGATTTTCGTTATATTGTACAAATATGCATCGGAATATCGAATTCAGTGTGATATTTACGAGGAATTCATGTTTTGGCAGAAAATGCACGAATATTTCTAACGTCACAACATGATTTCAATGCGATATTTGTGTCAAATGCGAGTTCTGCAGCAAATACACAGGTTTCTAGCATTACATTCACATTTCAACGTAAAACGTGTGTTTCACACGATTTTCGTTATATTGTAAAAAATATTCATCGGAATATCGAATTCAGTGTGATATTTACGTTAAATTCGTGTTTTGGCTGCAAATGCACAGATTTTTCTTACATCACAACATGATTTCAATGCGAGTTCCGCAGTAAATACACAGGTTTCTAGCATAACATTTACTTTTCAACGTAAAACGTGTGTTTCACACGATTTTTGTTATATTGCACTAAAATGCATCGGAATATCGAATTAAGTGTGATATTTACGTTGAATTCGTGTTTTGGCTGCAAATGCACAGATATTTCTAACATCACAACTTGATTTCAATGCGAAATTTGTGTCAATTGCGAGTTCAGCAGCAAATACACAGGTTTTCAGCATAACATTCACATTTCAACGTAAAACTTGTGTTTCACACGATTTTCGTTATATTGCACTAAAATGCATCCGTATATCGAATTAAGTGTGATATTTACGTTTAATTCGTGTTTTGGCAGCAAAGGCACAGTTATTTCTAACATCACAACATGATTTCAATGCGATATTTGTGTTAAATGCGAGTTCAGCAGCAAATACACAGGTTTCTGGGATAACATGCAGATTTCAAGGTGAAACGTGGGTTTCACACGATTTTAGGTGCATTGCACAAATATGCAACTAAATATCGAATTCAGTGTGATATTAATTTGAATTCGTGTTTTGGCAGCAAATGCACAGACATTTCTAACATCACAACATGATTTCAATGCGATATTTGTGTTAAATGCGAGTTCAGCAGCAAATACACAGGTTTCTAGCATAATATTCACACTTCAATGTGAAACGTGGGATTCACACGATTTTCGTTATATTGTACAAATATTCATCGGAATATCGAATTCAGTGTGATATTTACGTTGAATTCGTGTTTTGGCTGCAAATGCACAGATATTTCTAACATCACAACATGATTTCATTGCGATATTTGTGTTAAATGCGAGTTCAACAGCAAATACACAGGTTTCTAGCATAATATTCACACTTCAATGTGAAACGTGCGATTCACACGATTTTCGTAATATTGTACAAATATTCATCGGAATATCGAATTCAGTGTGATATTTACGTTGAATTCGTGTTTTGGCTGCAAATGCACAGATATTTCTTACATCACAACATGATTTCAATGGGAGTTCAGCAGCAAATACACAGGTTTCTAGCATAACATTCACTTTTCAACGTGAAACGTGTGTTTCACACGATTTTCGTTATATTGCACTAAAATGCATCGGAATATCGAATTAAGTGTGATATTTACGTTGAATTCGTGTTTTGGCAGCAAATGCACAGATATTTCTTACATCACAACATGATTTCAATGCGATATTCGTGTTAAATGCGAGTTCAGCAGCAAATACACAGGTTTCTAGCATAATATTCACACTTCAATGTGAAACGTGCGATTCACACGATTTTCGTTATATTGTACAAATATGCATCAGAATATCGAATTCAGTGTGATAGTTTCGTTGAATTCGTGTTCTGGCAGCAAATGCACAGATATTTCTAACATCACAACTTGATTTCAATGCGAAATTTGTGTCAAATGCGAGTTCAGCAGCAAATACACAGGTTTCCAGCATAACAATCGCTTTTCAACGTAAAACGTGTGTTTCACACGATTTTCGTTATATAGCACTAAAATGCATCGGAATATCGAATTAAGTGTGATATTTACGTTGAATTCGTATTTTGGCAGCAAATGCACTGATATTTCTAACATCACAACATGATTTCAATGCGATATTTGTGTTAAATGCGAGTTCAGCAGCAAATACACAGGTTTCTAGCATAACATTCCCTTTTCAACGTAAAACGTGTGTTTCACACGATTTTCTTTATATTGCACTAAAATGCATCGGAATATCGAATTAAGTGTGATATTTACGTTGAATTCGTGTTTTGGCAGCAAATGCACAGATATTTCTAACATCACAGCATGATTTCAATGCGATATTTGTGTTAAATGCGAGTTCAGCAGCAAATACACAGGTTTCTAGCATAACATTCGCTTTTCAACGTAAAACGTGTGTTTCACACGATTTTCTTTATATTGCACTAAAAAGCATCGGAATATCGAATTAAGTGTGATATTTACGTTGAATTCGTGTTTTGGCAGCAAATTCACAGATATTTCTAACATCACAACATGATTTCAATGCGATATTTGTGTTAAATGCGAGTTCAGCAGCAACACAGGTTTCTAGCATAATATTCACACTTCACTGTGAAACGTGCGATTCACACGATTTTCGTTATATTGTACAAATATGCATCGGAATATCGAATTCAGTGTGATATTTACGAGGAATTCATGTTTTGGCAGCAAATGCACGGATATTTCTAACATCACAACATGATTTCAATGCGATATTTGCGTTGAATGCGAGTTCAGCAGCAAATACACAGGTTTCTAGCATAATATTCACACTTCAATGTGAAACGTGCGAATCACACGATTTTCGTTATATTGTGCAAATATGCATCGGAATATCGAATTCAGTGTGATATTTACGTTGAATTCGTGTTCTGGTAGCAAATGCACAGATATTTCTAACTTCACAACATGATTTAAATGCGATATTTGTGTCAAATGCGAGTTCAGTAGCAAATACACAGGTTGCTAGCATAATATTCACACTTCACTGTGAAACGTGCGATTCACACGATTTTCGTTATATTGTACAAAAATGCATCGGAAAATCGATTTCAGTGTGATATTTACGTTGAATTCGTGTTTTGGCAGCAAATGCACAGATATTTCTAACATCACAACATGATTTCAATGCGATATTTGTGTTAAATGCGAGTTCAGCAGCAACACAGGTTTCTAGCATAATATTCACACTTCACTGTGAAACGTGCGATTCACACGATTTTCGTTATATTGTACAAATATGCATCGGAATATCGAATTCAGTGTGATATTTACGAGGAATTCATGTTTTGGCAGCAAATGCACGAATATTTCTAACGTCACAACATGATTTCAATGCGATATTTGTGTCAAATGCGAGTTCTGCAGCAAATACACAGGTTTCTAGCATTACATTCACATTTCAACGTAAAACGTGTGTTTCACACGATTTTCGTTATATTGTAAAAAATATTCATCGGAATATCGAATTCAGTGTGATATTTACGTTAAATTCGTGTTTTGGCTGCAAATGCACAGATTTTTCTTACATCACAACATGATTTCAATGCGAGTTCCGCAGTAAATACACAGGTTTCTAGCATAACATTCACTTTTCAACGTAAAACGTGTGTTTCACACGATTTTTGTTATATTGCACTAAAATGCATCGGAAAATCGAATTAAGTGTAATATTTACGTTGAATTCGTGTTTTTGCTGCAAATGCACAGATATTTCTAACATCACAACTTGATTTCAATGCGAAATTTGTGTCAATTGCGAGTTCAGCAGCAAATACACAGGTTTTCAGCATAACATTCACATTTCAACGTAAAACTTGTGTTTCACACGATTTTCGTTATATTGCACTAAAATGCATCCGTATATCGAATTAAGTGTGATATTTACGTTTAATTCGTGTTTTGGCAGCAAAGGCACAGTTATTTCTAACATCACAACATGATTTCAATGCGATATTTGTGTTACATGCGAGTTCAGCAGCAAATACACAGGTTTCTGGGATAACATGCAGATTTCAAGGTGATACGTGGGTTTCACACGATTTTAGGTGCATTGCACAAATATGCAACTAAATATCGAATTCAGTGTGATATTAATTTGAATTCGTGTTTTGGCAGCAAATGCACAGACATTTCTAACATCACAACATGATTTCAATGCGATATTTGTGTTAAATGCGAGTTCAGCAGCAAATACACAGGTTTCTAGCATAATATTCACACTTCAATGTGAAACGTGGGATTCACACGATTTTCGTTATATTGTACAAATATGCAACTAAATATCGAATTCAGTGTGATATTTACGTTAAATTCGTGTTTTGGCAGCAAATGCACACATATTTCTAACATCACTACATGATTTCTATGCGATATTTGTGTTAAATGCGAGCTCAGCAGCAAATACACACGTTTGTAGCATAATATTCACACTTCAATGTGAAACGTGCGATTTACACGATTTTCGTTATATTGTATAAACATGCATCGGAATATCGAATTCAGTGTGATATTTACGTTGAATTCGTGTTTTGGCAGCAAATGCACAGATATTTCTAACATCACAACATGATTTCAATGCGATATTTGTGTTAAATGCGCGTTCAGCAGCAAATACACAGGTTTCTAGCATAACATTCACTTTTCAACGTAAAACGTGTGTTTCACACGATTTTCGTTATATTGTACAAATATGCATCGGAATATCGAATTAAGTGCGATATTTACGTTGAATTCGTGTTTTGGTTGCAAATGCACAGCTATTTCTAACATCACAACATGATTTCAATGCGATATTTGTGTCAAATGCGAGTTCAGCAGCAAATACACAGGTTTCTAGCATAATATTCACACTTCAATGTGAAACGTGCGAGTCACACGATTTTCGTTATATTGTACAAATATACATCGGAATATCGAATTCAGTATGATATTTACGTTGAATTCGTGTTTTGGCTGCAAATGCACAGATATTTCTTACATCACAATCTGATTTCAATGCGAGTTCAGCAGCAAATACACAGGTTTCTAGCATAACATTCACTTTTCAACGTAAAACGTGTGTTTCACACGATTTTCGTTATATTGCACTAAAATGCATCGGAATATCGAATTAAGTGTGATATTTACGTTGAATTCGTGTTTTGGCTGCAAATGCACAGATATTTCTAACATCACAACTTGATTTCAATGCGAAATTTGTGTCAAATGCGAGTTCAGCAGCAAATACACAGGTTTCCAGCATAACATTCGCTTTTCGACGTAAAACGTGTGTTTCACACGATTTTCGTTATATTACACTAAAATGCACCGGAATATCGAATTAAGTGTGATATTTACGTTGAATTCGTGTCTTGGCTGCAAATGCACAGATATTTCTAACATCACAACTTGATTTCAATGCGAAATTTGTGTCAAATGCGAGTTCAGCAGCAAATACACAGGTTTCCAGCATAACATTCGCTTTTCAACGTAAAACGTGTGTTTCACACGATTTTTGTTATATAGCACTAAAATGCATCGGAATATCGAATTAAGTGTGATATTTACGTTGAATTCGTATTTTGGCAGCAAATGCACTGATATTTCTAACATCACAACATGATTTCAATGCGATATTTGTGTTAAATGCGATTTCAGGAGCAAATACACAGGTTTCTAGCATAACATTCATTTTCAACGTAAAATGTGTGTTTCACACGATTTTCGTTATATTGCATTAAAATGCATCGGAATATCGAATTAAGTGTGATATTTACGTTGAATTCGTGTTTTGGCAGCAAATTCACAGATATTTCTAACATCACAACATGATTTCAATGCGATATTTGTGTTAAATGCGAGTTCAGCAGCAAATACACAGGTTTCTAGCATAACATTCGCTTTTCAACGTAAAACGTGTGTTTCACACGATTTTCTTTATATTGCACTAAAATGCATCGGATTATCGAATTAAGTGCGATATTTACGTTGAATTCGTATTTTGGCAGCAAATGCACAGATATTTCTAACATCACAACATGATTTCAATGCGATATTTTTGTTAAATGCGAGTTCAGCAGCAAATACACAGGTTTCTAGCATAACATTCACTTTTCAACGTAAAACGTGTGTTTCACACGATTTTCGTTATATTGCACTAAAATGCATCGGAATATCGAATTAAGTGTGATATTTACGTTGAATTCGTGTTTTGTCAGCAAATGCACAGATATTTCTAACATCACAACATGATTTCAATGCGCTATTTGTGTTAAATGCGAGTTCAGCAGCAAATACACAGGTTTCTAGCATAACATTCACTTTTCAACGTAAAACGTGTGTTTCACACGATTTTCGTTATATTGCACTTAAATGCATCGGAATATCGAATTAAGTGTGTTATTTACGCTGAATTCATGTTTTGGCAGCAAATGCACAGATATTTCTAACATCACAACTTGATTTCAATTCGAAATTTGTGTCAAATGCGAGTTCAGCAGCAAATACACAGGTTTCCAGCATAACATTCGCTTTTCAACGTAAAACGTGTGTTTCACACGATTTTCGTTATATTGCACTAAAATGCATCGGAATATCGAATTAAGTGTGATATTTACGTTGAATTCGTGTTTTGCCAGCAAATGCACAGATATTTCTAACATCACAACATGATTTCAATGCGCTATTTGTGTTAAATGCGAGTTCAGCAGCAAATACACAGGTTTCTTGCATAACGTTCACTTTTCAACGTAAAACGTGTTTCACACGATTTTCGTTATATTGCACAAAAATGCATCGGAATATCGAATTAAGTGTGATATTTACGTTGAATTCATGTTTTGGCAGCAAATGCACAGATATTTCTTACATCACAACATGATTTCAATGCGATATTTATGTTAAATGCGAGTTCAGCAGCAAATACACAGGTTTCTAGCATAACATTCACTTTTCAACGTAAAACGTGTTTCACACGATTTTCGTTATATTGCACTAAAATGCATCGGAATATCGAATTAAGTGTGATAGTTACGTTGAATTCGTGTTTTGCCAGCAAATGCACAGATATTTCTAACATCACAACATGATTTCAATGCGATATTTGTGTTAAATGCGAGTTCAGCAGCAAATACACAGGTTTCTAGCATAACATTCACTTTTCAACGTAAAACGTGTGTTTCACACGATTTTCGTTATATTGCACTAAAATGCATCGGAATATCGAATTAAGTGTGATATTTACGTTGAATTCATGTTCTGGCAGCAAATGCACAGATATTTCTTACATCACAACATGATTTCAATGCGATATTTGTGTCAAATGCGAGTTCAGCAGCAAATACACAGGTTTCTAGCGTAATATTCACACTTCAATGTGAAACGTGTGTTTCACACGATTTTCGTTATATTGCACTAAAATGCATCGGAATATCGAATTAAGTGTGATATTTACGTTGAATTCGTGTTTTGCCTGCAAATGCACAGATTTTTCTAACATCACAACATGATTTCAATGAGATATTTGTGTTAAATGCGAGTTCAGCAGCAAATACACAGGTTTCTAGCATAACATTCACTTTTCAACGTAAAACGTGTGTTTCACACGATTTTCGTTATATTGCACTAAAATGCATCGGAATATCGAATTAAGTGTGATATTTACGTTGAATTCGTATTTTGGCAGCAAATGCACAGATATTTCTAACATCACAACATGATTTCAATGCGATATTTGTGTTAAATGCGAGTTCAGCAGCAAATACACAGGTTTCTAGCGTAATATTCACACTTCAATGTGAAACGTGTGTTTCACACGATTTTCGTTATATTGCACTAAAATGCATCGGAATATCGAATTAAGTGTGATATTTACGTTGAATTCGTGTTTTGGCAGCAAATGCACAGATATTTCTAACATCACAACATGATTTCAATGCGATATTTGTGTTAAATGCGAGTTCAGCAGCAAATACACAGGTTTCTAGCATTACATTCAGTTTTCAACGTAAAACGTGTGTTTCACACGATTTTCGTTATATTGCACTAAAATGCACCGGAATATCGAATTAAGTGTGATATTTACGTTGAATTCGTGTTTTGGCAGCAAATGCACAGATATATCTAACATCACAACATGATTTCAATGCGATATTTGTGTTAAATGCGAGTTCAGCAGCAAATACACAGGTTTCTAGCATTACATTCAGTTTTCAACGTAAAACGTGTGTTTCACACGATTTTCGTTATATTGCACTAAAATGCATCGGAATATCGAATTAAGTGTGATATTTACGTTGAATTCGTGTTTTGGCAGCAAATGCACAGATATATCTAACATCACAACATGATTTCAATGCGATATTTGTGTTAAATGCGAGTTCAGCAGCAAATACACAGGTTTCTAGCATTACATTCAGTTTTCAACGTAAAACGTGTGTTTCACACGATTTTCGTTATATTGCACTAAAATGCACCGGAATATCGAATTAAGTGTGATATTTACGTTGAATTCGTATTTTGGCTGCAAATGCACAGATATTTCTAACATCACAACTTGATTTCAATGCGAAATTTGTGTCAAATGCGAGTTCAGCAGCAAATACACAGGTTTCCAGCATAACATTCGCTTTTCAACGTAAAACGTGTGTTTCACAGGATTTTCGTTATATTGCACTAAAATGCATCGGAATATCGAATTAATTGTGATATTTACGTTGAATTCGTGTTTTAGCTGCAAATGCACAGATATTTCTTACATTGCAACATGATTTCAATGCGATTTTTGTGTCAAATGCGAGTTCAGCAGCAAATACACAGGTTTCTAACATAATATTCCCACTTCAATGTGAAACGTGCGATTCACACGATTTTCGTTATAATGTACGAATATGCAACGGAATATCGAATTTGGTGTGATATTTACGTTGAATTCATGTTTTGGCAGCAAATGCACAGATATTTCTTACATCACAACATGATTTCAATGCGATATTTGTGTTAAATGCGAGTTCAGCAGCAAGTACACAGGTTTCTAGCATTATATTCACACTTCAATGTGAAACCTGCGATTCACACTATTTTCGTTATATTGTACAAATATTCATCGGAATATCGAATTCAGTGTGATATTTACGTTGAATTCGAGTTTTGGCAGCAAATACACAGATATTTCTTACATCACAACATGATTTCAATGCGATATTTGTGTTAATTGCGAGTTCAGCAGCAAATACACAGGTTTCTAGCATAACATTCACTTTTCAACGTAAAACATGTGTTTCACACGATTTTCGTTATATTGCACTGAAATGCATCGGAATATCGAATTAAGTGTGATATTTACGTTGAATTCGTGTTTTGACAGCAAATGCACAGATGTGTCTTCATCCCAACATGATTTCAATGCGATATTTGTGTCAAATGCGAGTTCAGCAGCAAATACACAGGTTTCTAGCATAATATTCACACTTAAATGTGAAACGTGCGATTCACACGATTTTCGTTATATTGTACAAATAAGCATCGGACTATCGAATTCAGTGTGATATTTACGTTGAATTCATGTTTTGGCAGCAAATGCACAGATATTTCCAACATCACAACTTGATTTCAATGCGATATTTGTTGCAAATGCGAGTTCAGCAGCAAATACACAGGTTTCTAGCATAACATTCACATTTCAACGGAAAACGTGTGTTTCACACGATTTTCGTTATATTGCACTAAAATGCATCGGAATATCGACTTAAGTGTAAAATTTACGTTGAATTCGTGTTTTGGCTGCAAATGCACAGATATTTCTAACATCCCAACATGATTTCAATGCGATATTTGTGTTAAATGCGAGTTCAGCAGCAAATACACAGGTTTCTAGCGTAATATTCACACTTCAATGTGAAACGTGTGTTCCACACGATATTTGTTATATTGCACTAAAATGCATCGGAATATCGAATTCAGTGTGATATTTACGTTGAATTTGTGTTTTGGCAGCAAATGCAGAGATATTTCTAACATCACAACATGATTTCAATGCGATATTTGTGTCAAATGCGAGTTCAGCAGCAAATACACAGGTTTCTAGCATAACATTCACATTTCAACGTAAAACTTGTGTTTCACACGATTTTCGTTATATTGCACTAAAATGCATCGGAATATCGAAATAAGTGTGATATTTACGTTGAATTCGTGTTTTGGCAGCAAATACATAGATATTTCTAACATCACAACATGATTTCAATGCGATATTTGTGTCAAATGCGAGTTCAGCAGCAAATACACAGGTTTCTAGCATAACATTCACATTTCAACGTAAAACTTGTGTTTCACACGATTTTCGTTATATTGCACTAAAATGCATCGGAATATCGAATTAAGTGTGATATTTACGTTGAATTCGTGTTTTGGCAGCAAATGCACAGATATTTCTAACATCACAACATGATTTCAATGCGATATTTGTGTTAAATGCGAGTTCAGCAGCAACACAGGTTTCTAGCATAATATTCACACTTAAATGTGAAACGTGCGATTCACACGATTTTCGTTATATTGTACAAATAAGCATCGGACTATCGAATTCAGTGCGATATTTACGTTGAATTCATGTTTTGGCAGCAAATGCACAGATATTTCCAACATCACAACTTGATTTCAATGCGATATTTGTGTCAAATGCGAGTTCAACAGCAAATACACAGGTTTCTAGCATAACATTCGCTTTTCAACGTAAAACGTGTGTTTCACACGATTTTCGTTATATTGCACTAAAATGCATCGGAATATCGAATTAAGTGTGATATTTACGTTGAATTCGTGTTTTGGCAGCAAATGCACAGATATATCTATCATCACAACATGATTTCAATGCGATATTTGTGTTAAATGCGAGTTCAGCAGCAAATACACCGGTTTCTAGCATAGCATTCACTTTTCAACGTAAAACGTGTGTTTCACACGATTTTCGTTATATTGCACTAAAATGCATCGGAATATCGAATTAAGTGTGATATTTACGTTGAATTTGTGTTTTGGCAGCAAATGCACAGATATTTCTAACATCACAACATGATTTCAATGCGATATTTGTGTTAAATGCGAGTTCAGCAGCAAATACACAGGTTTCTAGCATAACATTCACTCTTCAACGTAAAACGTGTGTTTCACACGATTTTCGTTATATTGCACTAAAATGCATCGGAATATCGAATTAAGTGTGATATATACGTTGAATTCGGGTTTTGGCAGCAAATGCACAGATATTTCTAACATCACAACATGATTTCAATGCGATATTTGTGTTAAATGCGAGTTCAGCGGCAAATACACAGGTTTCTAGCATAACATTCAGTTTTCAACGTAAAACGTGTGTTTCACACGATTTTCGTTATATTGCACTAAAATGCATCGGAATATCGAATTAAGTGTGATATTTACGTTGAATTCGTGTTTTGGCAGCAAATGCACAGATATTTCTAACATCACAACATGATTTCAATGCGCAATTTGTGTTAAATGCGAGTTCAGCAGCAAATACACAGGTTTCCAGCATAACATTCGCTTTTCAACGTAAAACGTGCGTTTCACACGATTTTCGTTATATTGCACTAAAATGCATCGGAATATCGAATTAAGTGTGATATTTACGTTGAATTCGTATTTTGGCAGCAACTGCACAGATATTTCTAACATCACAACATGATTTCAATGCGATATTTGTGTTAAATGCGAGTTCAGCAGCAAATACACAGGTTTCTAGCATAACATTCACTTTTCAACGTAAAACGTGTGTTTCACACGATTTTCGTTATATTGCACTAAAATGCACCGGAATATCGAATTAAGTGTGATATTTACGTTGAATTCGTGTTTTGGCTGCAAATGCACAGACATTTCTAACATCACAACTTGATTTCAATGCGAAATTTGTGTTAAATGCGAGTTCAGCAGCAAATACACAGGTTTCTAGCATAACATTCACTTTTCAACGTAAAACGTGTCTTTCACACGATTTTCGGTGTATTGCACTAATATGCAACTAAATATCGAATTCAGTGTGATATTTACGTTGAATTTGTGTTTTGGCAGCAAATGCAGAGATATTTTTAACATCACAACATGATTTCAATGCGATATTTGTGTTAAATGCGAGTTCAGCAGCAAATACACAGGTATCTAGCATAATATTCACACTTCAATGTGAAACGTGCGATTCACACGATTATCGTTATATTGTACAAATATGCATCGGAATATCCAATTAAGTGTGATATTTACGTTGAATTCATGTTTTGGCAGCAAATGCACAGATATTTCTAATATCACATCATGATTTCAATGCGATATTTGTGTTAAATGCGAGTTCAGCAGCAAATACACAGGTTTCTAGCATAACATTCACTTTTCAACGTAAAACGTGTGTTTCACACGATATTCGTTATATTGCACTAAAATGCATCGGAATATCGAATAAAGTGTGATATTTACGTTGAATTCGTGCTTTGGCAGCAAATGCACAGATATTTCTAATATCACAACATGATTTCAATGCGATATTTGTGTTAAATGCGAGTTCAGCAGCAAATACACAGGTTTATAGCATATTATTCACACTTCAATGTGAAACGTGCGATTCACACGATTTTCGTTATATTGTACAAATATGCATCGGAATATCGAATTCAGTGTGATATTTACGTTGAATTCGTGTTTTGGCAGCAAATGCACAGATATTTCTTACATCACAACTTGCTTTCAATGCGATATTTGTGTTAAATGCGAGTTCAGCAGCAAATACGCAGGTTTCTAGCATAACATTCACTTTTCAACGTAAAACGTGTGTTTCACACGATTTTCGTTATATTGCACTAAAATGCATCGGAATATCGAATTAAGTGTGATATTTACGTTGAATTCGTGTTTTGGCAGAAAATGCACACATATTTCTAACATCACAACATGATTTCAATGCGATATTTGTGTTAAATGCGAGTTCAGCAGCAAATACACAGGTTTCTAGCGTAATATTCACACTTCAATGTGAAACGTGGGTTTCACACGATTTTAGTTATATTGCACTAAAATGCATCGGAATATCGAATTAAGTGTGATATTTAGGTTGAATTCGTGTTTTGGCAGCAAATGCACAGATATTTCTAACATCACAACATGATTTCAATGCGATATTTGTGTTATATGCGAGTTCAGCAGCAAATACACAGGTTTCTAGCGTAATATTCACACTTCAATGTGAAACGTGCGATTCACACGATTTTCGTTATATTGTACAAATATGCATCGGAATATCGAATTCAGTGTGATATTTACGTTGAATTCGTGTTTTGGCTGCAAATGCACAGATATTTCTTACATCACAACATGATTTCAATGCGATATTTGTGTTAAATGCGAGTTCAGCAGCAAGTACACAGGTTTCTAGCATAATATTCACACTTCAATGTGAAACCTGCGATTCACACTATTTTCGTTATATTGTACAAATATGCATCAGAATATCGAATTCAGTGTGATATTTACGTTGAATTCGAGTTTTGGCAGCAAATGCACAGATATTTCTAACATCACAACATGATTTCATTGAGATATTTGTGTTAAATGCGAGTTCAGCAGCAAATACACAGGTTTCTAGCATAACATTCACTTTTCAACGTAAAACGTGTGTTTCACACGATTTTCGTTATATTGCACTAAAATGCACCGGAATATCGAATTAAGTGTGATATTTACGCTGAATTCATGTTTTGGCAGCAAATGCATAGATATTTCTAACATCACAACTTGATTTCAATTCGAAATTTGTGTCAAATGCGAGTTCAGCAGCAAATACACAGGTTTCCAGCATAACATTCGCTTTTCAACGTAAAACGTGTGTTTCACACGATTTTCGTTATATTGCACTAAAATGCACCGGAATATCGAATTAAGTGTGATAATTACGTTGAATTCGTGTTTTGCCAGCAAATGCACAGATATTTCTAACATCACAACATGATTTCAATGCGCTATTTGTGTTAAATGCGAGTTCAGCAGCAAATACACAGGTTTCTTGCATAACATTCACTTTTCAACGTAAAACGTGTGTTTCACACGATTTTCGTTATATTGCACTAAAATGCATCGGAATATCGAATTAAGTGTGATATTTACGATGAATTCATGTTTTGGCAGCAAATGCACAGATATTTCTTACATCACAACATGATTTCAATGCGATATTTGTGTTAAATGCGAGTTCAGCAGCAAATACACAGGTTTCTAGCATAACATTCACATTTCAACGTAAAACTTGTGTTTCACACGATTTTCGGTGTATTGCACTAATATGCAACTAAATATCGAATTCAGTGTGATATTTACGTTGAATTCGTATTTTGGCAGCAAATGCACAGATATTTCTAACATCACAACATGATTTCAATGCGATATTTGTGTTAAATGCGAGTTCAGCAGCAAATACACAGGTTTCTAGCATAACATTCACTTTTCAACGTAAAACGTGTGTTTCACACGATTTTCGTTATATTGCACTAAAATGCATCGGAATATCGAATTAAGTGTGATATTTACGTTAAATTCATGTTTTGGCAGCAAATGCACAGATATTTCTTACATCACAACATGATTTCAATGCGATATTTGTGTCAAATGCGAGTTCAGCAGCAAATACACAGGTTTCTAGCGTAATATTCACACTTCAATGTGAAACGTGTGTTTCACACGATTTTCGTTATATTGCACTAAAATGCATCGGAATATCGAATTAAGTGTGATATTTACGTTAAATTCGTGTTTTGGCAGCAAATGCACAGACATTTCTAACATCACAACATGATTTTATTGCGATATTTGTGTTAAATGCGAGTTCAGCAGCAAATACACAGGTTTCTAGCATAACATTCGCTTTTCAACGTAAAACGTGTGTTTCACCCGATTTTCGGTGTATTGCACTAATATGCAACTAAATATCGAATTAAGTGTGATATTTACGTTGAATTCGTATTTTGGCAGCAAATGCACAGATATTTCTAACATCACAACTTGATTTCAATGCGAAATTTGTGTCAAATGCGAGTTCAGCAGCAAATACACAGGTTTCCAGCATAACATTCACTTTTCAACGTAAAACATGTGTTTCACACGATTTTCGTTATATTGCACTGAAATGCATCGGAATATCGAATTAAGTGTGATATTTACGTTGAATTCATGTTTTGGCAGCAAATGCACAGATATTTCTTACATCACAACATGATTTCAATGCGATATTTGTGTCAAATGCGAGTTCAGCAGCAAATACACAGGTTTCTAGCATAACATTCACATTTCAACGTAAAACGTGTGTTTCACACGATTTTCGGTGTATTGCACTAATATGCAACTAGATATCGAATTCAGTGTGATATTTACGTTGAATTCGTGTTTTGGCAGCAAATGCACAGATATTTCTAACATCACAACATGATTTCAATGCGATATTTGTGTCAAATGCGAGTTCAGTAGCAAATACACAGGTCTCTAGCATAATATTCACACTTCACTGTGAAACGTGCGATTCGCACGATTTTCGTTATATTGTACAAAAATGCATCGGAAAATCGAATTCAGTGTGATATTTACGTTGAATTCATGTTTTGGCAGCAAGTGCACAGATATTTCTAACATCACAACATGATTTCATTGCGATATTTGTGTTAAATGCGAGTTCAGCAGCAAATACACAGGTTTCTAGCATAACATTCGCTTTTCAACGTAAAACGTGTGTTTCACACGATTTTCGTTATATTGCACTAAAATGCATCTTAATATCGATTTAAGTGTGATATTTACGTTGAATTCGTGTTTTGGCAGCAAATGCACAGATATTTCTAACATCACAACATGATTTCAATGCGATATTTGTGTTAAATGCGAGTTCAGCAGCAAATACACAGGTTTCTAGCGTAATATTCACACTTCAATGTGAAACGTGTGCTCCACACGATTTTCGTTATATTGCACTAAAATGCATCGGAATATCGAATTCAGTGTGATATTTACGTTGAATTCGTGTTTTGGCAGCAAATGCACAGATATTTCTAACATCACAACATGATTTCAATGCGATATTTGTGTTAAATGCGAGTTCAGCAACAAATACACAGGTTTCTAGCGTAATATTCACACTTCAATGTGAAACGTGTGTTCCACACGATTTTCGTTATATTGCACTAAAATGCATCGGAATATCGAATTAAGTGTGATATTTAGGTTGAATTCGTGTTTTGGCAGCAAATGCACAGATATTTCTAACATCACAACATGATTTCAATGCGATATTTGTGTCAAATGCGAGTTCAGCAGCAAATACACAGGTTTCTAGCATAACATTCACTTTTCAACGTAAAACGTGTGTTTCACACGATTTTCGTTATATTGCACTAAAATGCATCGGAATATCGAATTAAGTGTGATATTTACGTTGAATTCATGTTTTGGCAGCAAATGCACAGATATTTCTAACATCACAACATGATTTCAATGAGATTTTTGTGTTAAATGCGAGTTCAGCAGCAAATACACAGGTTTCTAGCATAACATTCACTTTTCAGCGTAAAACGTGTGTTTCACACGATTTTCGTTATATTGCAATAAAATGCATCGGATTATGGAATTCAGTGTGATATTTACGTTGAATTCGTGTTTTGGCAGCAAATGCACAGATATTTCTAACATCACAACATGGTTTCAATGCGATATTTGTGTTAAATGCGAGTTCAGCAGCAAATACACAGGTTTCTAGCATAATATTCACACTTCAATGTGAAACGTGCGATTCACACGATTTTCGTTATATTGCGCAAATATGCATCAGAATATCGAATTCAGTGCGATATTTACGTTGAATCCGTGTTTTGGCAGCAAATGCACAGATATTTCTAACATCACAACATGATTTCAATGCGATATTTGTGTCAAATGCGAGTTCAGTAGCAAATACACAGGTTTCTAGCATAATATTCACACTTTAACGTAAAACGTGTGTTTCACACGATTTTCGTTATATTGCACTAAAATGCACCGGAATATCGAATTAAGTGTGATATTTACGTTGAATTCGTGTTTTGGCTGCAAATGCACAGATATTTCTAACATCACAACTTGATTTCAATGCGAAATTTGTTCCAAATGCGAGTTCAGCAGCAAATACACAGGTTTCTAGCATAACATTCACTTTTCAACGTAAAACGTGTGTTTCACACGATTTTCGTTATATTGCACTAAAATGCATCGGAATATCGAATTAAGTGTGATATTTACGTTAAATTCGTATTTTGGCAGCAACTGCACAGATATTTCTAACATCACAACATGATTTCAATTCGATATTTGTGTTAAATGCGAGTTCAGCAGCAAATACACAGGTTTCTAGCATAATATTCACACTTCAATGCGAAACGTGCGTTTCACACGATTATCGCTATATTGCACAAATATGCATCGGAATATCGAATTCAGAGTGATATTTACGTTGAATTCGTGTTTTGGCAGCAAATGCAAGATATTTCTTACATCACAACATGATTTCAATGCGATATTTGTGTCAAATGCGAGTTCAGTAGCAAATACACAGGTTTCTAGCATAACATTCGCTTTTCAACGTAAAACGTGTGTTTCACACGATTTTCGTTATATTGCACTAAAATGCATCGGAATATCGAATTAAGTGTGATATTTACGTTGAATTCGTGTTTTGGCAGCAAATGCACAGATATTTCTAACATCACAACATGATTTCAATGCGCTATTTGTGTTAAATGCGAGTTCAGCAGCAAATACGCAGGTTTCTAGCATAACATTCACTTTTCAACGTAAAACGTGTGTTTCACACGATTTTCGTTATATTGCACTAAAATGCATCGGAATATCGAATTAAGTGTGATATTTACGTTGAATTCGTGTTTTGGCAGCAAATGCACAGATATTTCTAACATCACAACATGATTTCAATGCGCTATTTGTGTTAAATGCGAGTTCAGCAGCAAATACGCAGGTTTCTAGCATAACATTCACTTTTCAACGTAAAACGTGTGTTTCACACGATTTTCGTTATATTGCACTAAAATGCATCGGAATATCGAATTAAGTGTGATATTTACGTTGAATTCATGTTTTGGCAGCAAATGCACAGATATTTCTAACATCACAACTTGATTTCAATTCGAAATTGGTGTCAAATGCGAGTTCAGCAGCAAATACACAGGTTTCCAGCATAACATTCGCTTTTCAACGTAAAACGTGTGTTTCACACGATTTTCGTTATATTGCACTAAAATGCATCGGAATATCGAATTAAGTGTGATATTTACGTTGAATTCGTGTTTTGCCAGCAAATGCACAGATATTTCTAACATCACAACATGATTTCAATGCGATATTTGTGTCAAATGCGAGTTCAGTAGCAAATACACAGGTTTCTAGCATAATATTCACACCTCACTGTGAAACGTGCGATTCACACGATTTTCGTTATATTGTAAAAAAATGCATCGGAAAATCGAATTCAGTGTGATATTTACGTTGAATTCATGTTTTGGCAGCAAGTGCACAGATATTTCTAACATCACAACATGCTTTCATTGCGATATTTGTGTTAAATGCGAGTTCAGCAGCAAATACACAGGTTTCCAGCATAACATTCGCTTTTCAACGTAAAACGTGTGTTTCACACGATTTTCGTTATATTGCACTAAAATGCATCGGAATATCGATTTAAGTGTGATATTTACGTTGAATTCGTGTTTTGGCAGCAAATGCACAGATATTTCTAACATCACAACTTGATTTCAATTCGAAATTTGTGTCAAATGCGAGTTCAGCAGCAAATACACAGGTTTCCAGCATAACATTCGCTTTTCAACGTAAAACGTGTGTTTCACACGATTTTCGTTATATTGCACTAAAATGCATCGGAATATCGAATTAAGTGTGATATTTACGTTGAATTCGTGTTTTGCCAGCAAATGCACAGATATTTCTTACATCACAACATGATTTCAATGCGATATTTGTGTTAAATGCGAGTTCAGCAGCAAATACACAGGTTTCTAGCATAACATTCACTTTTCAACGTAAAACGTGTGTTTCACACGATTTTCGTTATATTGCACTAAAATGCAACGGAATATCGAATTAAGGGTGATATTTACATTGAATTCGTGTTTTGGCAGCAAACGCAGAGATATTTCTCACATCACAACTTGATTTCAATGTGATATTTGTGTCAAATGCGAGTTCAGCAGCAAATACACAGGTTTCAAGCATAACATTCGCTTTTCAACGTAAAACGTGTGTTTCACACGATTTTTGTTATATTGCACTAAAATGCATCGGATTATCGAATTAAGTGTGATATTTACGTTGAATTCGTGTTTTGGCAGCAAATGAACAGATATTTCTATCATCACAACATGATTTCAATGCGATATTTGTGCTAAATGCGAGTTCAGCAGCAAATACACAGGTTTCTAGCATAACATTCACTTTTCAACGTAAAACGTGTGTTTCACACGATTTTCGTTATATTGCACTAAAATGCATCGGAATATCGAATTAAGTGTGATATTTACGTTGAATTCGTATTTTGGCAGCAAATGCACAGATATTTCTAACATCACAACATCACATCAGCAGCAAATACACAGGTTTCTAGCATAACATTCACTTTTCAACGTAAAACGTGTGTTTCACACGATTTTCGTTATATTGCACTAAAATGCATCGGAATATCGAATTAAGTGTGATATTTACGTTGAATTCATGTTTTGGCAGCAAATGCACAGATATTTCTAACATCACAACATGATTTCAATGAGATTTTTGTGTTAAATGCGAGTTCAGCAGCAAATACACAGGTTTCTAGCATAACATTCACTTTTCAGCGTAAAACGTGTGTTTCACACGATTTTCGTTATATTGCAATAAAATGCATCGGATTATGGAATTCAGTGTGATATTTACGTTGAATTCGTGTTTTGGCAGCAAATGCACAGATATTTCTAACATCACAACATGGTTTCAATGCGATATTTGTGTTAAATGCGAGTTCAGCAGCAAATACACAGGTTTCTAGCATAATATTCACACTTCAATGTGAAACGTGCGATTCACACGATTTTCGTTATATTGCGCAAATATGCATCAGAATATCGAATTCAAATGCACAGATATTTCTAACATCACAACATGATTTCAATGCGATATTTGTGTCAAATGCGAGTTCAGTAGCAAATACACAGGTTTCTAGCATAATATTCACACTTTAACGTAAAACGTGTGTTTCACACGATTTTCGTTATATTGCACTAAAATGCACCGGAATATCGAATTAAGTGTGATATTTACGTTGAATTCGTGTTTTGGCTGCAAATGCACAGATATTTCTAACATCACAACTTGATTTCAATGCGAAATTTGTTCCAAATGCGAGTTCAGCAGCAAATACACAGGTTTCTAGCATAACATTCACTTTTCAACGTAAAACGTGTGTTTCACACGATTTTCGTTATATTGCACTAAAATGCATCGGAATATCGAATTAAGTGTGATATTTACGTTAAATTCGTATTTTGGCAACAACTGCACAGATATTTCTAACATCACAACATGATTTCAATTCGATATTTGTGTTAAATGCGAGTTCAGCAGCAAATACACAGGTTTCTAGCATAATATTCACACTTCAATGCGAAACGTGCGTTTCACACGATTATCGCTATATTGCACAAATATGCATCGGAATATCGAATTCAGAGTGATATTTACGTTGAATTCGTGTTTTGGCAGCAAATGCAAGATATTTCTTACATCACAACATGATTTCAATGCGATATTTGTGTCAAATGCGAGTTCAGTAGCAAATACACAGGTTTCTAGCATAACATTCGCTTTTCAACGTAAAACGTGTGTTTCACACGATTTTCGTTATATTGCACTAAAATGCATCGGAATATCGAATTAAGTGTGATATTTACGTTGAATTCGTGTTTTGTCAGCAAATGCACAGATATTTCTAACATCACAACATGATTTCAATGCGCTATTTGTGTTAAATGCGAGTTCAGCAGCAAATACGCAGGTTTCTAGCATAACATTCACTTTTCAACGTAAAACGTGTGTTTCACACGATTTTCGTTATATTGCACTAAAATGCATCGGAATATCGAATTAAGTGTGATATTTACGTTGAATTCGTGTTTTGGCAGCAAATGCACAGATATTTCTAACATCACAACATGATTTCAATGCGCTATTTGTGTTAAATGCGAGTTCAGCAGCAAATACGCAGGTTTCTAGCATAACATTCACTTTTCAACGTAAAACGTGTGTTTCGCACGATTTTCGTTATATTGCACTAAAATGCATCGGAATATCGAATTAAGTGTGATATTTACGTTGAATTCATGTTTTGGCAGCAAATGCACAGATATTTCTAACATCACAACTTGATTTCAATTCGAAATTGGTGTCAAATGCGAGTTCAGCAGCAAATACACAGGTTTCCAGCATAACATTCGCTTTTCAACGTAAAACGTGTGTTTCACACGATTTTCGTTATATTGCACTAAAATGCATCGGAATATCGAATTAAGTGTGATATTTACGTTGAATTCGTGTTTTGCCAGCAAATGCACAGATATTTCTAACATCACAACATGATTTCAATGCGATATTTGTGTCAAATGCGAGTTCAGTAGCAAATACACAGGTTTCTAGCATAATATTCACACCTCACTGTGAAACGTGCGATTCACACGATTTTCGTTATATTGTACAAAAATGCATCGGAAAATCGAATTCAGTGTGATATTTACGTTGAATTCATGTTTTGGCAGCAAGTGCACAGATATTTCTAACATCACAACATGCTTTCATTGCGATATTTGTGTTAAATGCGAGTTCAGCAGCAAATACACAGGTTTCCAGCATAACATTCGCTTTTCAACGTAAAACGTGTGTTTCACACGATTTTCGTTATATTGCACTAAAATGCATCGGAATATCGATTTAAGTGTGATATTTACGTTGAATTCGTGTTTTGGCAGCAAATGCACAGATATTTCTAACATCACAACTTGATTTCAATTCGAAATTTCTGTCAAATGCGAGTTCAGCAGCAAATACACAGGTTTCCAGCATAACATTCGCTTTTCAACGTAAAACGTGTGTTTCACACGATTTTCGTTATATTGCACTAAAATGCATCGGAATATCGAATTAAGTGTGATATTTACGTTGAATTCGTGTTTTGCCAGCAAATGCACAGATATTTCTTACATCACAACATGATTTCAATGCGATATTTGTGTTAAATGCGAGTTCAGCAGCAAATACACAGGTTTCTAGCATAACATTCACTTTTCAACGTAAAACGTGTGTTTCACACGATTTTCGTTATATTGCACTAAAATGCAACGGAATATCGAATTAAGGGTGATATTTACATTGAATTCGTGTTTTGGCAGCAAACGCAGAGATATTTCTCACATCACAACTTGATTTCAATGTGATATTTGTGTCAAATGCGAGTTCAGCAGCAAATACACAGGTTTCAAGCATAACATTCGCTTTTCAACGTAAAACGTGTGTTTCACACGATTTTTGTTATATTGCACTAAAATGCATCGGATTATCGAATTAAGTGTGATATTTACGTTGAATTCGTGTTTTGGCAGCAAATGAACAGATATTTCTATCATCACAACATGATTTCAATGCGATATTTGTGCTAAATGCGAGTTCAGCAGCAAATACACAGGTTTCTAGCATAACATTCACTTTTCAACGTAAAACGTGTGTTTCACACGATTTTCGTTATATTGCACTAAAATTCATCGGAATATCGAATTAAGTGTGATATATACGTTGAATTCGTGTTTTGGCAGCAAATGCACAGATATTTCTAACATCACAACATGATTTCAATGCGATATTTGTGTTAAATGCGAGTTCAGCAGCAAATACACAGGTTTGTAGCATAACATTCAGTTTTCAACGTAAAACGTGTGTTTCACACGATTTTCGTTATATTGCACTAAAATGCATCGGAATATCGAATTAAGTGTGATATTTACGTTGAATTCATGTTTTGGCAGCAAATGCACAGATTTTTCCAACATCACAACTTGATTTCAATGCGATATTTGTGTCAAATGCGAGTTCAACAGCAAATACACAGGTTTCTAGCATAACATTCGCTTTTCAACGTAAAACGTGTGTTTCACACGATTTTCGTTATATTGCACTAAAATGCATCGGAATATCGAATTAAGTGTGATATTTACGTTGAATTCGTGTTTTGGCAGCAAATGCACAGATATTTCTAACATCACAACTTGATTTCAATTCGAAATTTGTGTCAAATGCGAGTTCAGCAGCAAATACACAGGTTTCCAGCATAACATTCGCTTTTCAACGTAAAACGTGTGTTTCACACGATTTTCGTTATATTGCACTAAAATGCATCGGAATATCGAATTAAGTGTGATATTTACGTTGAATTCGTGTTTTGCCAGCAAATGCACAGATATTTCCAACATCACAACATGATTTCAATGCACTATTTGTGTTAAATGCGAGTTCAGCAGCAAATACACAGGTTTCTTGCATAACATTCACTTTTCAACGTAAAACGTGTGTTTCACACGATTTTCGTTATATTGCACTAAAATGCAACGGAATATCGAATTAAGGGTGATATTTACGTTGAATTCGTGTTTTGGCAGCAAACGCAGAGATATTTCTCACATCACAACTTGATTTCAATGTGATATTTGTGTCAAATGCGAGTTCAGCAGCAAATACACAGGTTTCAAGCATAACATTCGCTTTTCAACGTAAAACGTGTGTTTCACACGATTTTTGTTATATTGCACTAAAATGCATCGGATTATCGAATTAAGCGTGATATTTACGTTGAATTCGTGTTTTGGCAGCAAATGAACAGATATTTCTATCATCACAACATGATTTCAATGCGATATTTGTGCTAAATGCGAGTTCAGCAGCAAATACACAGGTTTCTAGCATAACATTCACTTTTCAACGTAAAACGTGTGTTTCACACGATTTTCGTTATATTGCACTAAAATGCATCGGAATATCGAATTAAGTGTGATATATACGTTGAATTCGTGTTTTGGCAGCAAATGCACAGATATTTCTATCATCACAACATGATTTCAATTCGATATTTGTGTTAAATGCGAGTTCAGCATCAAATACACAGGTTTCTAGCATAACATTCACTTTTCAACGTAAAACGTGTGATTCACACGATTTTCGTTATATTGCACTAAAATGCATCGGAATATCGAATTAAGTGTGATATTTGCGTTGAATTCGTGTTTTGGCAGCAAATGCACAGATATTTCTAACATCACAACATGATTTCAATGCGCTATTTGTGTTAAATGCGAGTTCAGCAGCAAATACACAGGTTTCTAGCTTAACATTCACTTTTCAACGTAAAACGTGTGTTTCACACGATTTTCGTTATATTGCACTAAAATGCATCGGAATATCGAATTAAGTGTGATATTTACGTTGAATTCGTGTTTTGCCAGCAAATGCACAGATATTTCTAACATCACAACATGATTTCAATGCGCTATTTGTGTTAAATGCGAGTTCAGCAGCAAATACGCAGGTTTCTAGCATAACATTCACTTTTCAACGTAAAACGTGTGTTTCACACGATTTTTGTTATATTGCACTAAAATGCATCGGAATATCAAATTAAGTGTGATATTTACGTTGAATTCATGTTTTGGCTGCAAATGCACAGATATTTCTAACATCACAACTTGATTTCAATTCGAAATTTGTGTCAAATGCGAGTTCAGCGGCAAATACACAGGTTTCCAGCATAACATTCGCTTTTCAACGTAAAACTTGTGTTTCACACGATTTTCGGTGTATTGCACTAATATGCAACTAAATATCGAATTAAGTGTGATATTTACGTTGAATTCGTATTTTGGCAGCAAATGCACAGATATTTCTAACATCACAACATGATTTCAATGCGATATTTGTGTTAAATGCGAGTTCAGCAGCAAATACACAGGTTTCTAGCATAACATTCACTTTTCAACGTAAAACGTGTGTTTCACACGATTTTCGTTATATTGTACTAAAATGCATCGGAATATCGAATTAAGTGTGATATTTACGTTGAATTCATGTTTTGGCAGCAAATGCACAGATATTTCTTACATCACAACATGATTTCAATGCGATATTTGTGTTAAATGCGAGTTCAGCAGCAAATACACAGGTTTCTAGCATAACATTCACATCTCAACGTAAAACTTGTGTTTCACACGATTTTCGGTGTATTGCACTAATATGCAACTAAATATCGAATTAAGTGTGATATTTACGTTGAATTCGTATTTTGGCAGCAAATGCACAGATATTTCTAACATCACAACATGATTTCAATGCGATATTTGTGTTAAATGCGAGTTCAGCAGCAAATACACAGGTTTCCAGCATAACATTCGCTTTTCAACGTAAAACTTGTGTTTCACACGATTTTCGTTATATTGCACTAAAATGCATCGGAATATCGAATTAAGTGTGATATTTACGTTGAATTCATGTTTTGGCAGCAAATGCACAGATATTTCTAACATCACAACTTGATTTCAATTCGAAATTTGTGTCAAATGCGAGTTCAGCAGCAAATACACAGGTCTCCAGCATAGCATTCGCTTTTCAACGTAAAACGTGTGTTTCACACGATTTTCGTTATATTGCACTAAAATGCATCGGAATATCGAATTAAGTGTGCTATTTACGTTGAATTCGTGTTTTGCCAGCAAATGCACAGATATTTCTAACATCACAACATGATTTCAATGCGCTATTTGTGTTAAATGCGAGTTCAGCAGCAAATACACAGGTTTCTTGCATAACATTCACTTTTCAACGTAAAACGTGTGTTTCACACGATTTTTGTTATATTGCACTAAAATGCATCGGAATATCGAATTAAGTGTGATATTTACGTTGAATTCATGTTTTGGCAGCAAATGCACAGATATTTCTTACATCACAACATGATTTCAATGCGATATTTGTGTTAAATGCGAGTTCAGCAGCAAATACACATGTTTCTAGCATAACATTCACATTTCAACGTAAAACTTGTGTTTCACACGATTTTTGTTATATTGCACTAAAATGCATCGGAATATCGAATTAAGTGTGATATTTACGTTGAATTCATGTTTTGGCAGCAAATGCACAGATATTTCTTACATCACAACATGATTTCAATGCGATATTTGTGTTAAATGCGAGTTCAGCAGCAAATACACAGGTTTCTTGCATAACATTCACTTTTCAACGTAAAACGTGTGTTTCACACGATTTTCGTTATATTGCACTAAAATGCAACAGAATATCGAATTAAGGGTGATATTTACGTTGAATTCGTGTTTTGGCAGCAAACGCAGAGATATTTCTCACATCACAACTTGATTTCAATGTGATATTTGTGTCAAATGCGAGTTCAGCAGCAAATACACAGGTTTCAAGCATAACATTCGCTTTTCAACGTAAAACGTGTGTTTCACACGATTTTTGTTATATTGCACTAAAATGCATCGGATTATCGAATTAAGTGTGATATTTACGTTGAATTCGTGTTTTGGCAGCAAATGCACAGATATTTCTAACATCACAACATGATTTCAATGCGATATTTGTGTTAAATGCGAGTTCAGCAGCAAATACACAGGTTTCTAGCGTAATATTCACACTTCAATGTGAAACGTGTGTTCCACACGATTTTCGTTATATTGCACTAAAATGCATCGGAATATCGAATTAAGTGTGATATTTAGGTTGAATTCGTGTTTTGGCAGCAAATGCACAGATATTTCTAACATCACAACATGATTTCAATGCGATATTTGTGTCAAATGCGAGTTCAGCAGCAAATACACAGGTTTCTAGCATAACATTCACTTTTCAACGTAAAACGTGTATTTCACACGATTTTCGTTATATTGCACTAAAATGCATCGGAATATCGAATTAAGTGTGATATTTACGTTGAATTCATGTTTTGGCAGCAAATGCACAGATATTTCTAACATCACAACATGATTTCAATGAGATTTTTGTGTTAAATGCGAGTTCAGCAGCAAATACACAGGTTTCTAGCATAACATTCACTTTTCAGCGTAAAACGTGTGTTTCACACGATTTTCGTTATATTGCAATAAAATGCATCGGATTATGGAATTCAGTGTGATATTTACGTTGAATTCGTGTTTTGGCAGCAAATGCACAGATATTTCTAACATCACAACATGGTTTCAATGCGATATTTGTGTTAAATGCGAGTTCAGCAGCAAATACACAGGTTTCTAGCATAATATTCACACTTCAATGTGAAACGTGCGATTCACACGATTTTCGTTATATTGCGCAAATATGCATCAGAATATCGAATTCAGTGCGATATTTACGTTGAATCCGTGTTTTGGCAGCAAATGCACAGATATTTCTAACATCACAACATGATTTCAATGCGATATTTGTGTCAAATGCGAGTTCAGTAGCAAATACACAGGTTTCTAGCATAATATTCACACTTTAACGTAAAACGTGTGTTTCACACGATTTTCGTTATATTGCACTAAAATGCACCGGAATATCGAATTAAGTGTGATATTTACGTTGAATTCGTGTTTTGGCTGCAAATGCACAGATATTTCTAACATCACAACTTGATTTCAATGCGAAATTTGTTCCAAATGCGAGTTCAGCAGCAAATACACAGGTTTCTAGCATAACATTCACTTTTCAACGTAAAACGTGTGTTTCACACGATTTTCGTTATATTGCACTAAAATGCATCGGAATATCGAATTAAGTGTGATATTTACGTTAAATTCGTATTTTGGCAGCAACTGCACAGATATTTCTAACATCACAACATGATTTCAATTCGATATTTGTGTTAAATGCGAGTTCAGCAGCAAATACACAGGTTTCTAGCATAATATTTACACTTCAATGCGAAACGTGCGTTTCACACGATTATCGCTATATTGCACAAATATGCATCGGAATATCGAATTCAGAGTGATATTTACGTTGAATTCGTGTTTTGGCAGCAAATGCAAGATATTTCTTACATCACAACATGATTTCAATGCGATATTTGTGTCAAATGCGAGTTTAGTAGCAAATACACAGGTTTCTAGCATAACATTCGCTTTTCAACGTAAAACGTGTGTTTCACACGATTTTCGTTATATTGCACTAAAATGCATTGGAATATCGAATTAAGTGTGATATTTACGTTGAATTCGTGTTTTGGCAGCAAATGCACAGATATTTCTAACATCACAACATGATTTCAATGCGCTATTTGTGTTAAATGCGAGTTCAGCAGCAAATACGCAGGTTTCTAGCATAACATTCACTTTTCAACGTAAAACGTGTGTTTCACACGATTTTCGTTATATTGCACTAAAATGCATCGGAATATCGATTTAAGTGTGATATTTACGTTGAATTCGTGTTTTGGCAGCAAATGCACAGATATTTCTAACATCACAACTTGATTTCAATTCGAAATTTGTGTCAAATGCGAGTTCAGCAGCAAATACACAGGTTTCCAGCATAACATTCGCTTTTCAACGTAAAACGTGTGTTTCACACGATTTTCGTTATATTGCACTAAAATGCATCGGAATATCGAATTAAGTGTGATATTTACGTTGAATTCGTGTTTTGCCAGCAAATGCACAGATATTTCTTACATCACAACATGATTTCAATGCGATATTTGTGTTAAATGCGAGTTCAGCAGCAAATACACAGGTTTCTAGCATAACATTCACTTTTCAACGTAAAACGTGTGTTTCACACGATTTTCGTTATATTGCACTAAAATGCAACGGAATATCGAATTAAGGGTGATATTTACATTGAATTCGTGTTTTGGCAGCAAACGCAGAGATATTTCTCACATCACAACTTGATTTCAATGTGATATTTGTGTCAAATGCGAGTTCAGCAGCAAATACACAGGTTTCAAGCATAACATTCGCTTTTCAACGTAAAACGTGTGTTTCACACGATATTTGTTATATTGCACTAAAATGCATCGGATTATCGAATTAAGTGTGATATTTACGTTGAATTCGTGTTTTGGCAGCAAATGAACAGATATTTCTATCATCACAACATGATTTCAATG
Organism: Carabus problematicus; assembly: GCA_963422195.1. NCBI lineage: Eukaryota > Metazoa > Arthropoda > Insecta > Coleoptera > Carabidae > Carabus > Carabus problematicus. The sequence continues at coordinate 17,528,371 of OY728577.1, forward strand.
CGATATTTGTGCTAAATGCGAGTTCAGCAGCAAATACACAGGTTTCTAGCATAACATTCACTTTTCAACGTAAAACGTGTGTTTCACACGATTTTCGTTATATTGCACTAAAATGCATCGGAATATCTAATTAAGTGTGATATTTACGTTGAATTCGTATTTTGGCAGCAAATGCACAGATATTTCTAACATCACAACATCACATCAGCAGCAAATACACAGGTTTCTAGCATAACATTCACTTTTCAACGTAAAACGTGTGTTTCACACGATTTTCGTTATATTGCACTAAAATGCATCGGAATATCGAATTAAGTGTGATATTTACGTTGAATTCATGTTTTGGCAGCAAATGCACAGATATTTCTAACATCACAACATGATTTCAATGAGATTTTTGTGTTAAATGCGAGTTCAGCAGCAAATACACAGGTTTCTAGCATAACATTCACTTTTCAGCGTAAAACGTGTGTTTCACACGATTTTCGTTATATTGCAATAAAATGCATCGGATTATGGAATTCAGTGTGATATTTACGTTGAATTCGTGTTTTGGCAGCAAACGCACAGATATTTCTAACATCACAACATGGTTTCAATGCGATATTTGTGTTAAATGCGAGTTCAGCAGCAAATACACAGGTTTCTAGCATAATATTCACACTTCAATGTGAAACATGCGATTCACACGATTTTCGTTATATTGCGCAAATATGCATCAGAATATCGAATTCAAATGCACAGATATTTCTAACATGACACAACATGATTTCAATGCGATATTTGTGTCAAATGCGAGTTCAGTAGCAAATACACAGGTTTCTAGCATAATATTCACACTTTAACGTAAAACGTGTGTTTCACACGATTTTCGTTATATTGCACTAAAATGCACCGGAATATCGAATTAAGTGTGATATTTACGTTGAATTCGTGTTTTGGCTGCAAATGCACAGATATTTCTAACATCACAACTTGATTTCAATGCGAAATTTGTTCCAAATGCGAGTTCAGCAGCAAATACACAGGTTTCTAGCATAACATTCACTTTTCAACGTAAAACGTGTGTTTCACACGATTTTCGTTATATTGCACTAAAATGCATCGGAATATCGAATTAAGTGTGATATTTACGTTAAATTCGTATTTTGTCAGCAACTGCACAGATATTTCTAACATCACAACATGATTTCAATTCGATATTTGTGTTAAATGCGAGTTCAGCAGCAAATACACAGGTTTCTAGTATAATATTTACACTTCAATGCGAAACGTGCGTTTCACACGATTATCGCTATATTGCACAAATATGCATCGGAATATCGAATTCAGAGTGATATTTACGTTGAATTCGTGTTTTGGCAGCAAATGCAAGATATTTCTTACATCACAACATGATTTCAATGCGATATTTGTGTCAAATGCGAGTTCAGTAGCAAATACACAGGTTTCTAGCATAACATTCGCTTTTCAACGTAAAACGTGTGTTTCACACGATTTTCGTTATATTGCACTAAAATGCATCGGAATATCGAATTAAGTGTGATATTTACGTTGAATTCGTGTTTTGGCAGCAAATGCACAGATATTTCTAACATCACAACATGATTTCAATGCGCTATTTGTGTTAAATGCGAGTTCAGCAGCAAATACGCAGGTTTCTAGCATAACATTCACTTTTCAACGTAAAACGTGTGTTTCACACGATTTTCGTTATATTGCACTAAAATGCATCGGAATATCGAATTAAGTGTGATATTTACGTTGAATTCGTGTTTTGGCAGCAAATGCACAGATATTTCTAACATCACAACATGATTTCAATGCGCTATTTGTGTTAAATGCGAGTTCAGCAGCAAATACGCAGGTTTCTAGCATAACATTCACTTTTCAACGTAAAACGTGTGTTTCACACGATTTTCGTTATATTGCACTAAAATGCATATCGAATTAAGTGTGATATTTACGTTGAATTCATGTTTTGGCAGCAAATGCACAGATATTTCTAACATCACAACTTGATTTCAATTCGAAATTGGTGTCAAATGCGAGTTCAGCAGCAAATACACAGGTTTCCAGCATAACATTCGCTTTTCAACGTAAAACGTGTGTTTCACACGATTTTCGTTATATTGCACTAAAATGCATCGGAATATCGAATTAAGTGTGATATTTACGTTGAATTCGTGTTTTGCCAGCAAATGCACAGATATTTCTAACATCACAACATGATTTCAATGCGATATTTGTGTCAAATGCGAGTTCAGTAGCAAATACACAGGTTTCTAGCATAATATTCACACCTCACTGTGAAACGTGCGATTCACACGATTTTCGTTATATTGTACAAAAATGCATCGGAAAATCGAATTCAGTGTGATATTTACGTTGAATTCATGTTTTGGCAGCAAGTGCACAGATATTTCTAACATCACAACATGCTTTCATTGCGATATTTGTGTTAAATGCGAGTTCAGCAGCAAATACACAGGTTTCCAGCATAACATTCGCTTTTCAACGTAAAACGTGTGTTTCACACGATTTTCGTTATATTGCACTAAAATGCATCGGAATATCGATTTAAGTGTGATATTTACGTTGAATTCGTGTTTTGGCAGCAAATGCACAGATATTTCTAACATCACAACTTGATTTCAATTCGAAATTTCTGTCAAATGCGAGTTCAGCAGCAAATACACAGGTTTCCAGCATAACATTCGCTTTTCAACGTAAAACGTGTGTTTCACACGATTTTCGTTATATTGCACTAAAATGCATCGGAATATCGAATTAAGTGTGATATTTACGTTGAATTCGTGTTTTGCCAGCAAATGCACAGATATTTCTTACATCACAACATGATTTCAATGCGATATTTGTGTTAAATGCGAGTTCAGCAGCAAATACACAGGTTTCTAGCATAACATTCACTTTTCAACGTAAAACGTGTGTTTCACACGATTTTCGTTATATTGCACTAAAATGCAACGGAATATCGAATTAAGGGTGATATTTACATTGAATTCGTGTTTTGGCAGCAAACGCAGAGATATTTCTCACATCACAACTTGATTTCAATGTGATATTTGTGTCAAATGCGAGTTCAGCAGCAAATACACAGGTTTCAAGCATAACATTCGCTTTTCAACGTAAAACGTGTGTTTCACACGATTTTTGTTATATTGCACTAAAATGCATCGGATTATCGAATTAAGTGTGATATTTACGTTGAATTCGTGTTTTGGCAGCAAATGAACAGATATTTCTATCATCACAACATGATTTCAATGCGATATTTGTGCTAAATGCGAGTTCAGCAGCAAATACACAGGTTTCTAGCATAACATTCACTTTTCAACGTAAAACGTGTGTTTCACACGATTTTCGTTATATTGCACTAAAATTCATCGGAATATCGAATTAAGTGTGATATATACGTTGAATTCGTGTTTTGGCAGCAAATGCACAGATATTTCTAACATCACAACATGATTTCAATGCGATATTTGTGTTAAATGCGAGTTCAGCAGCAAATACACAGGTTTGTAGCATAACATTCAGTTTTCAACGTAAAACGTGTGTTTCACACGATTTTCGTTATATTGCACTAAAATGCATCGGAATATCGAATTAAGTGTGATATTTACGTTGAATTCATGTTTTGGCAGCAAATGCACAGATTTTTCCAACATCACAACTTGATTTCAATGCGATATTTGTGTCAAATGCGAGTTCAACAGCAAATACACAGGTTTCTAGCATAACATTCGCTTTTCAACGTAAAACGTGTGTTTCACACGATTTTCGTTATATTGCACTAAAATGCATCGGAATATCGAATTAAGTGTGATATTTACGTTGAATTCGTGTTTTGGCAGCAAATGCACAGATATTTCTAACATCACAACTTGATTTCAATTCGAAATTTGTGTCAAATGCGAGTTCAGCAGCAAATACACAGGTTTCCAGCATAACATTCGCTTTTCAACGTAAAACGTGTGTTTCACACGATTTTCGTTATATTGCACTAAAATGCATCGGAATATCGAATTAAGTGTGATATTTACGTTGAATTCGTGTTTTGCCAGCAAATGCACAGATATTTCCAACATCACAACATGATTTCAATGCACTATTTGTGTTAAATGCGAGTTCAGCAGCAAATACACAGGTTTCTTGCATAACATTCACTTTTCAACGTAAAACGTGTGTTTCACACGATTTTCGTTATATTGCACTAAAATGCAACGGAATATCGAATTAAGGGTGATATTTACGTTGAATTCGTGTTTTGGCAGCAAACGCAGAGATATTTCTCACATCACAACTTGATTTCAATGTGATATTTGTGTCAAATGCGAGTTCAGCAGCAAATACACAGGTTTCAAGCATAACATTCGCTTTTCAACGTAAAACGTGTGTTTCACACGATTTTTGTTATATTGCACTAAAATGCATCGGATTATCGAATTAAGTGTGATATTTACGTTGAATTCGTGTTTTGGCAGCAAATGAACAGATATTTCTATCATCACAACATGATTTCAATGCGATATTTGTGCTAAATGCGAGTTCAGCAGCAAATACACAGGTTTCTAGCATAACATTCACTTTTCAACGTAAAACGTGTGTTTCACACGATTTTCGTTATATTGCACTAAAATGCATCGGAATATCGAATTAAGTGTCATATTTACGTTGAATTCGTGTTTTGGCAGCAAATGCACAGATATTTCTATCATCACAACATGATTTCAATGCGATATTTGTGTTAAATGCGAGTTCAGCATCAAATACACAGGTTTCTAGCATAACATTCACTTTTCAACGTAAAACGTGTGTTTCACACGATTTTCGTTATATTGCACTAAAATGCATCGGAATATCGAATTAAGTGTGATATTTGCGTTGAATTCGTGTTTTGGCAGCAAATGCACAGATATTTCTAACATCACAACATGATTTCAATGCGCTATTTGTGTTAAATGCGAGTTCAGCAGCAAATACACAGGTTTCTAGCTTAACATTCACTTTTCAACGTAAAACGTGTGTTTCACACGATTTTCGTTATATTGCACTAAAATGCATCGGAATATCGAATTAAGTGTGATATTTACGTTGAATTCATGTTTTGGCAGCAAATGCACAGATATTTCTTACATCACAACATGATTTCAATGCGATATTTGTGTTAAATGCGAGTTCAGCAGCAAATACACAGGTTTCTAGCATAACATTCAGTTTTCAACGTAAAACGTGTGTTTCATAGGATTTTCGTTATATTGCACTAAAATGCATCGGAATATCGAATTAAGTGTGATATTTACGTTGAATTCGTGTTTTGCCAGCAAATGCACAGATATTTCCAACATCACAACATGATTTCAATGCGCTATTTGTGTTAAATGCGAGTTCAGCAGCAAATACGCAGGTTTCTAGCATAACATTCACTTTTCAACGTAAAACGTGTGTTTCACACGATTTTCGTTATATTGCACTAAAATGCATCGGAATATCAAATTAAGTGTGATATTTACGTTGAATTCATGTTTTGGCTGCAAATGCACAGATATTTCTAACATCACAACTTGATTTCAATTCGAAATTTGTGTCAAATGCGAGTTCAGCAGCAAATACACAGGTTTCCAGCATAACATTCGCTTTTCAACGTAAAACTTGTGTTTCACACGATTTTCGGTGTATTGCACTAATATGCAACTAAATATCGAATTAAGTGTGATATTTACGTTGAATTCGTATTTTGGCAGCAAATGCACAGATATTTCTAACATCACAACATGATTTCAATGCGATATTTGTGTTAAATGCGAGTTCAGCAGCAAATACATAGGTTTCTAGCATAACATTCACTTTTCAACGTAAAACGTGTGTTTCACACGATTTTCGTTATATTGCACTAAAATGCATCGGAATATCGAATTAAGTGTGATATTTACGTTGAATTCATGTTTTGGCAGCAAATGCACAGATATTTCTTACATCACAACATGATTTCAATGCGATATTTGTGTTAAATGCGAGTTCAGCAGCAAATACACAGGTTTCTAGTATAATATTGACACTTCAATGTGAAACGTGCGATTCACATGATTTTCGTTATATTGTACAAATATGCATCGGAGTATCGAATTAAGTGTGATATTTACGTTGAATTCGTATTTTGGCAGCAAATGCACAGATATATCTAACATCACAACATGATTTCAATGCGATATTTGTGTTAAATGCGAGTTCAGCAGCAACACAGGTTTCCAGCATAACATTCGCTTTTCAACGTAAAACTTGTGTTTCACACGATTTTCGTTATATTGCACTAAAATGCATCGGAATATCGAATTAAGTGTGATATTTACGTTGAATTCATGTTTTGGCAGCAAATGCACAGATATTTCTTACATCACAACATGATTTCAATGCGATATTTGTGTTAAATGCGAGTTCAGCAGCAAATACACAGGTTTCTAGCATAACATTCACATTTCAACGTAAAACTTGTGTTTCACACGATTTTCGTTATATTGCACTAAAATGCATCGGAATATCGAATTAAGTGTGATATTTACGTTGAATTCGTGTTTTGGCAGCAAATGCACAGATATTTCTAACATCTCAACATGATTTCAATGCGATATTTGTGTTAAATGTGAGTTCAGCAGCAAATACACAGGTTTCTAGTATAATATTGACACTTCAATGTGAAACGTGCGATTCACATGATTTTCGTTATATTGTACAAATATGCATCGGAGTATCGAATTAAGTGTGATATTTACGTTGAATTCGTTTTTTGGCAGCAAATGCACAGATATTTCTAACATCACAACATGATTTCAATGCGCTATTTGTGTTAAATGCGAGTTCAGCAGCAAATACGCAGGTTTCTAGCATAACATTCACTTTTCAACGTAAAACGTGTGTTTCACAGGATTTTCGTTATATTGCACTAAAATGCATCGGAATATCGAATTAAGTGTGATATTTACGTTGAATTCATGTTTTGGCAGCAAATGCACAGATATTTCTTACATCACAACATGATTTCAATGCGATATTTGTGTTAAATGCGAGTTCAGCAGCAAATACACAGGTTTCTAGCATAACATTCACTTTTCAACGTAAAACGTGTGTTTCACACGATTTTCGTTATATTGCACTAAAATGCATCGGAATATTGAATTAAGTGTGATATTTACGTTGAATTCGTGTTTTGGCAGCAAATGCACAGATATTTCTAACATCTCAACATGATTTCAATGCGATATTTGTGTTAAATGTGAGTTCAGCAGCAAATACACAGGTTTCTAGTATAATATTTACACTTCAATGTGAAACGTGCGATTCACATGATTTTCGTTATATTGTACAAATATGCATCGGAGTATCGAATTAAGTGTGATATTTACGTTGAATTCGTTTTTTGGCAGCAAATGCACAAATATTTCTAACATCACAACATGATTTCAATGCGATATTTGTGTTAAATGCGAGTTCAGCAGCAAATACACAGGCTTCTAGCATAACATTAAGTTTTCAACGTAAAACGTGTGTTTCACAGGATTTTCGTTATATTGCACTAAAATGCATCGGAATATCGAATTAAGTGTGATATTTACGTTGAATTCGTGTTTTGAACGCAAATGCACAGATATTTCTAACATCACAACATGATTTCAATGCGCTATTTGTGTTAAATGCGAGTTCAGCAGCAAATACGCAGGTTTCTAGCATAACATTCACTTTTCAACGTAAAACGTGTGTTTCACACGATTTTCGTTATATTGCACTAAAATGCATCGGAATATCGAATTAAGTGTGATATTTACGTTGAATTCATGTTTTGGCAGCAAATGCACAAATATTTCTAACATCACAACTTGATTTCAATTCGAAATTTGTGTCAAATGCGAGTACAGCAGCAAATACACAGGTTTCCAGCATAACATTCGCTTTTCAACGTAAAAAGGGTGTTTCACACGATTTTCGTTATATTGCACTAAAATGCATCGGAATATCGAATTAAGTGTGATATTTACGTTGAATTCGTGTTTTGCCAGCAAATGCACAGATATTTCTAACATCACAACATGATTTCAATGCGATATTTGTGTTAAATGCGAGTTCAGCAGCAAATACACAGGTTTCTAGCATAACATTCACTTTTCAACGTAAAACGTGTGTTTCACACGATTTTCGTTATATTGCACTAAAATGCATCGGAATATTGAATTAAGTGTGATATTTACGTTGAATTCATGTTTTGGCAGCAAATGCACAGATATTTCTAACATCACAACTTGATTTCAATTCGAAATTTGTGTCAAATGCGAGTTCAGCAGCAAATACACAGGTTTCCAGCATAACATTCGCTTTTCAACGTAAAACTTGTGTTTCACACGATTTTCGTTATATTGCACTAAAATGCATCGGAATATCGAATTAAGTGTGATATTTACGTTGAATTCATGTTTTGGCAGCAAATGCACAGATATTTCTAACATCACAACTTGATTTCAATTCGAAATTTGTGTCAAATGCGAGTTCAGCAGCAAATACACAGGTTTCCAGCATAACATTCACATTTCAACGTAAAACTTGTGTTTCACACGATTTTCGTTATATTGCACTAAAATGCATCGGAATATCGAATTAAGTGTGATATTTACGTTGAATTCGTGTTTTGCCAGCAAATGCACAGATATTTCTTACATCACAACATGATTTCAATGCGATATTTGTGTTAAATGCGAGTTCAGCAGCAAATACACAGGTTTCTAGCATAACATTCACTTTTCAACGTAAAACGTGTGTTTCACACGATTTTCGTTATATTGCACTAAAATGCATCGGAATATCGAATTAAGTGTGATATTTACGTTGAATTCGTGTTTTGGCAGCAAATGCACAGATATTTCTAACATCACAACATGATTTCAATGCGATATTTGTGTTAAATGTGAGTTCAGCAGCAAATACACAGGTTTCTAGTATAATATTCATACTTCAATGTGAAACGTGCGATTCACACGATTCTCGTTATATTGTACAAATATGCATCGGAGTATCGAATTAAGTGTGATATTTACGTTGAATTCGTTTTTTGGCAGCAAATGCACAAATATTTCTAACATCACAACATGATTTCAATGCGATATTTGTGTTAAATGCGAGTTCAGCAGCAAATACACAGGTTTCTAGCATAACATTCAGTTTTCAACGTAAAACGTGTGTTTCACAGGATTTTCGTTATATTGCACTAAAATGCATCGGAATATCGAATTAAGTGTGATATTTACGTTGAAATCGTGTTTTGAACGCAAATGCACAGATATTTCTAACATCACAACATGATTTCAATGCGCTATTTGTGTTAAATGCGAGTTCAGCAGCAAATACGCAGGTTTCTAGCATAACATTCACTTTTCAACGTAAAACGTGTGTTTCACACGATTTTCGTTATATTGCACTAAAATGCATCGGAATATCGAATTAAGTGTGATATTTACGTTGAATTCATGTTTTGGCAGCAAATGCACAGATATTTCTAACATCACAACTTGATTTCAATTCGAAATTTGTGTCAAATGCGAGTTCAGCAGCAAATACACAGGTTTCCAGCATAACATTCGCTTTTCAACGTAAAACTTGTGTTTCACACGATTTTCGGTGTATTGCGCTAATATGCAACTAAATATCGAATTAAGTGTGATATTTACGTTGAATTCGTATTTTGGCAGCAAATGCACAGATATTTCTAACATCACAACATGATTTCAATGCGATATTTGTGTTAAATGCGAGTTCAGCAGCAAATACACAGGTTTCTAGCATAACATTCACTTTTCAACGTAAAACGTGTGTTTCACACGATTTTCGTTATATTGCACTAAAATGCATCGGAATATCGAATTAAGTGTGATATTTACGTTGAATTCATGTTTTGGCAGCAAATGCACAGATATTTCTAACATCACAACTTGATTTCAATTCGAAATTTGTGTCAATTGCGAGTTCAGCAGCAAATACACAGGTTTCCAGCATAACATTCGCTTTTCAACGTAAAACTTGTGTTTCACACGATTTTCGGTGTATTGCACTAATATGCAACTAAATATCGAATTAAGTGTGATATTTACGTTGAATTCGTATTTTGCCAGCAAATGCACAGATATTTCTAACATCACAACATGATTTCAATGCGCTATTTGTGTTAAATGCGAGTTCAGCAGCAAATACACAGGTTTCTTGCATAACATTCACTTTTCAACGTAAAACGTGTGTTTCACACGATTTTCGTTATATTGCACTAAAATGCATCGGAATATCGAATTAAGTGTGATATTTACGTTGAATTCATGTTTTGGCAGCAAATGCACAGATATTTCTTACATCACAACATAATTTCAATGCGATATTTGTGTTAAATGCGAGTTCAGCAGCAAATACACAGGTTTCTAGCATAACATTCACATTTCAACGTAAAACTTGTGTTTCACACGATTTTCGTTATATTGCACTAAAATGCATCGGAATATCGAATTAAGTGTGATATTTACGTTGAATTCATGTTTTGGCAGCAAATGCACAGATATTTCTTACATCACAACATGATTTCAATGCGATATTTGTGTTAAATGCGAGTTCAGCAGCAAATACACAGGTTTCTAGCATAACATTCACATTTCAACGTAAAACTTGTGTTTCACACGATTTTCGTTATATTGCACTAAATTGCATCGAAATATCGAATTAAGTGTGATATTTACGTTGAATTCGTGTTTTGGCAGCAAATGCACAGATATTTCTAACATCACAACATGATTTCGATGCGATATTTGTGTTAAATGCGAGTTCAGCAGCAACACAGGTTTCTAGCATAATATTCACACTTCAATGTGAAACGTGCGATTCACACGATTTTCGTTATATTGTACAAATAAGCATCGGAATATCGAATTCAGTGTGATATTTACGTTGAATTCATGTTTTGGCAGCAAATGCACAGATATTTCCAACATCACAACTTGATTTCAATGCGATATTTGTGTCAAATGCGAGTTAAACAGCAAATACACAGGTTTCTAGCATAACATTCGCTTTTCAACGTAAAACGTGTGTTTCACACGATTTTCGTTATATTGCACTAAAATGCATCGGAATATTGAATTAAGTGTGATATTTACGTTGAATTCGTGTTTTGGCAGCAAATGCACAGATATTTCTATCATCACAACATGATTTCAATGCGATATTTGTGTTAAATGCGAGTTCAGCAGCAAATACACAGGTTTCTAGCATAACATTCACTTTTCAACGTAAAATGTGTGTTTCGCACGATTTTCGTTAGATTGCACTAAAATGCATCGGAATATTGAATTAAGTGTGATATTTACGTTGAATTCGTGGTTTGGCAGCAAATGCACAGATATTTCTAACATCTCAACATGATTTCAATGCGATATTTGTGTTAAATGTGAGTTCAGCAGCAAATACACAGGTTTCTAGTATAATATTCACACTTCAGTGTGAAACGTGCGATTCACATGATTTTCGTTATATTGTACAAATATGCATCGGAGTATCGAATTAAGTGTGATATTTACGTTGCATTCGTTTTTTGGCAGCAAATGCACAAATATTCATAACATCACAACATGATTTCAATGCGATATTTGTGTTAAATGCGAGTTCAGCAGCAAATACACAGGTTTCTAGCATAACATTCAGTTTTCAACGTAAAACTTGTGTTTCACACGATTTTCGGTGTATTGCACTAATATGCAACTAAATATCGAATTAAGTGTGATATTTACGTTGAATTCGTATTTTGGCAGCAAATGCACAGATATTTCTAACATCACAACATGATTTCAATGCGATATTTGTGTTAAATGCGAGTTCAGCAGCAAATACACAGGTTTCTAGCATAACATTCACTTTTCAACGTAAAACGTGTGTTTCACACGATTTTCGGTGTATTGCGCTAATATGCAACTAAATATCGAATTAAGTGTGATATTTACGTTGAATTCGTATTTTGGCAGCAAATGCACAGATATTTCTAACATCACAACATGATTTCAATGCGATATTTGTGTTAAATGCGAGTTCAGCAGCAAATACACAGGTTTCTAGCATAACATTCACTTTTCAACGTAAAACGTGTGTTTCACACGATTTTCGTTATATTGCACTAAAATGCATCGGAATATCGAATTAAGTGTGATATTTACGTTGAATTCATGTTTTGGCAGCAAATGCACAGATATTTCTAACATCACAACTTGATTTCAATTCGAAATTTGTGTCAATTGCGAGTTCAGCAGCAAATACACAGGTTTCCAGCATAACATTCGCTTTTCAACGTAAAACTTGTGTTTCACACGATTTTCGGTGTATTGCACTAGTATGCAACTAAATATCGAATTAAGTGTGATATTTACGTTGAATTCGTATTTTGCCAGCAAATGCACAGATATTTCTAACATCACAACATGATTTCAATGCGCTATTTGTGTTAAATGCGAGTTCAGCAGCAAATACACAGGTTTCTTGCATAACATTCACTTTTCAACGTAAAACGTGTGTTTCACACGATTTTCGTTATATTGCACTAAAATGCATCGGAATATCGAATTAAGTGTGATATTTACGTTGAATTCATGTTTTGGCAGCAAATGCACAGATATTTCTTACATCACAACATAATTTCAATGCGATATTTGTGTTAAATGCGAGTTCAGCAGCAAATACACAGGTTTCTAGCATAACATTCACATTTCAACGTAAAACTTGTGTTTCACACGATTTTCGTTATATTGCACTAAAATGCATCGGAATATCGAATTAAGTGTGATATTTACGTTGAATTCATGTTTTGGCAGCAAATGCACAGATATTTCTTACATCACAACATGATTTCAATGCGATATTTGTGTTAAATGCGAGTTCAGCAGCAAATACACAGGTTTCTAGCATAACATTCACATTTCAACGTAAAACTTGTGTTTCACACGATTTTCGTTATATTGCACTAAATTGCATCGAAATATCGAATTAAGTGTGATATTTACGTTGAATTCGTGTTTTGGCAGCAAATGCACAGATATTTCTAACATCACAACATGATTTCGATGCGATATTTGTGTTAAATGCGAGTTCAGCAGCAACACAGGTTTCTAGCATAATATTCACACTTCAATGTGAAACGTGCGATTCACACGATTTTCGTTATATTGTACAAATAAGCATCGGAATATCGAATTCAGTGTGATATTTACGTTGAATTCATGTTTTGGCAGCAAATGCACAGATATTTCCAACATCACAACTTGATTTCAATGCGATATTTGTGTCAAATGCGAGTTAAACAGCAAATACACAGGTTTCTAGCATAACATTCGCTTTTCAACGTAAAACGTGTGTTTCACACGATTTTCGTTATATTGCACTAAAATGCATCGGAATATTGAATTAAGTGTGATATTTACGTTGAATTCGTGTTTTGGCAGCAAATGCACAGATATTTCTATCATCACAACATGATTTCAATGCGATATTTGTGTTAAATGCGAGTTCAGCAGCAAATACACAGGTTTCTAGCATAACATTCACTTTTCAACGTAAAATGTGTGTTTCGCACGATTTTCGTTAGATTGCACTAAAATGCATCGGAATATTGAATTAAGTGTGATATTTACGTTGAATTCGTGGTTTGGCAGCAAATGCACAGATATTTCTAACATCTCAACATGATTTCAATGCGATATTTGTGTTAAATGTGAGTTCAGCAGCAAATACACAGGTTTCTAGTATAATATTCACACTTCAGTGTGAAACGTGCGATTCACATGATTTTCGTTATATTGTACAAATATGCATCGGAGTATCGAATTAAGTGTGATATTTACGTTGCATTCGTTTTTTGGCAGCAAATGCACAAATATTCATAACATCACAACATGATTTCAATGCGATATTTGTGTTAAATGCGAGTTCAGCAGCAAATACACAGGTTTCTAGCATAACATTCAGTTTTCAACGTAAAACTTGTGTTTCACACGATTTTCGGTGTATTGCACTAATATGCAACTAAATATCGAATTAAGTGTGATATTTACGTTGAATTCGTATTTTGGCAGCAAATGCACAGATATTTCTAACATCACAACATGATTTCAATGCGATATTTGTGTTAAATGCGAGTTCAGCAGCAAATACACAGGTTTCTAGCATAACATTCACTTTTCAACGTAAAACGTGTGTTTCACACGATTTTCGTTATATTGCACTATGAAAGGATTTATCCCCAAAGGGTTGGAATGATGACTTCAACTTCAGATGTAAAGAAGTTTATTCAAAGTTCATGTAAAAACTTATGCCGACGTTTCGACCTTGAGGTATGAGGTCATTATCAAGGCTACAACATTTGAATAACAACACATGTTAGATATAACAATTCAAAAAATACAATAAAAGCATAGCGAGCTTAAAATTACCTTATAGGAAGAAGCGAAGAACAATATTACCACGTGGATTTTACATGGAAGTAGACACACAAAATTGTGAACAAAACATGTTCAAACAATTGAACAGTGTAAGAAAAACGTATGAAAGTAAATTTAAAGTAATAATAACAATAAAAACCTGACCATGGCCGTCAGAGAAAAACGCAGAAAAACAAGACAGACCACATGGTTGTCTTGTCAAGTCAAAACTTAAAATGGACGTCAGAACATGTTTTGTTCACAATTTTGTGTGTCTACTTCCATGTAAAATCCACGTGGTAATATTGTTCTTCGCTTCTTCCTATAAGGTAATTTTAAGCTCGCTATGCTTTTATTGTATTTTTTGAATTGTTATATCTAACATGTGTTGTTATTCAAATGTTGTAGCCTTGATAATGACCTCATACCTCAAGGTCGAAACGTCGGCATAAGTTTTTACATGAACTTTGAATAAACTTCTTTACATCTGAAGTTGAAGTCATCATTCCAACCCTTTGGGGATAAATCCTTTCATATTATATTTCGACTTAAATAAATCTATTATGAATATCACTACCAGGAATCGAGGTAGGACTATGACCTTTTTTGAATATTACACATATGTGTTCGGATCCGAAACATCTGGATCCATGAAATATTTAGCCACGCTTTTAGGAAGACTAGCCAACTTCAACAACAGAAGAACCTTTTTAATACGTTGTAAACATTTCAACTTGATACCACGGTTTTTGCAAGTTAGTATGAATTATAACTCAGTACCTCAAAATTTTGCCAGATTTAATAAACTTAGACAACATTTTTCAAGAAAATTACTTATTTTAGAGATTGACAATACTGTAAAAACGATTGGATACCTACACAGGGAAATCAATGTTTGTAAATCTCATTTAAAACAACTTTTACCTCCTAACATTTTTAAAGAATTCATCAACACACAATATTCCAGATATAATAAGAAGTTTCTCAACATTAAATTACATAACATTAACAAATTTAACAAACTTTTGACAGACAGCGGTGGTTTCAGATTGATTAATATAGTTAAATCTAAATTACAGTCATGGTTAAAGAATACTACAAACATTGATATTCCTGTGGAGGTGTCTGTCGTTTTAGCTTTAGGTTCTAAATTTCATTTCATTGATACTAAGGACTCCAATGTAATCAGAAACAACTTACTTGACACCTTAGCTAATATTGAGTTTAGTTTGCAACATTTTGATCCGTCTCGTTTAGCTAATTTACGTACTAAATTGATACAGTTGCTTTTAACACATTCCAATAACATTCGTTTACATAAGTTTAATAACAGTTTACATTGTTCAGAGATTCTTTTACTTAAATATATACAAACTACTAAAACATTTTTGAAATCTCACCCCGATTTGATCTGTACTAAAGCAGACAAAGGTAATGTCACTGTTTTACTTGAAAGATCGGTTTACATGTCCAAGACCTCAGAATTGTTATCAGATATTAATACTTACACTCCACTTCAGAAGGATCCTACTAATACTTTTCAACTCCGTAATAATAAATTAATAGATAAAATGATAAATCTGTCACAGTTACCGGCCAAGAGTAAATATACACTTAAAATTCATAATGCTATTGCTCCGAAACTTTATTGTCTTCCCAAAATTCACAAGTTGAACACCCCTCTACGACCAATAGTTTCTAACCTCAATACTCCAAACTGTAAGTTGTCCAAATATTTAGCAAACATATTATCTCCACTTAAATACTCTTCATCCTTTTTCTTAGAGAATTCTTTCCAACTAATAGATAAAATTAAATCTCATTTTGTTCCTGATAATTTTAAGTTAATTTCTCTTGATGTGGTATCCTTGTTTACCAGCATTCCACATAACCTCATAATTTCTTCTATCAATCATCGTTGGTCAGAGATTACTAAACGTACTACTTTATCATTGAGTTCCTTCTTAGAATGCATTAATTTCATTTTAAACTGTTCTTATTTTCAATTTAATTCAGCATTTTTCACACAAACTTCAGGTGTTCCTATGGGTTCGCAATTAAGTCCGATCTTAGCTGAGTTAGTCATGCAGTTCCTTGAGGAGTCTGTATTTAATGTTTCCGACTTCCAATTATTGTTTTACTTCCGTTATGTGGATGACATTCTGGTTTGTTTACCTGAAAATAGTATTTCTAAAATAGTTTCAGCTTTTAATAACTTTAACAGTAATGTACAGTTTACCTTTGAATTAGAGAATTCTTCTAATTCTATCAATTTTCTTGATATAACTATCATACGTAGTAATAACAGATTAATTTTTGACTGGTATCTCAAACCTACTTCGTCCGGACGTTATTTATCCTTCTTTGATTACTCTCCCCAACAGTATAAAATCTCTGTTATTATCAGTTTAGCGGACAGGGTTATCAAACTGTCGGACCCGTCTTTTCATAAAAAGAATTTTCAATTTGTTATTGATACTCTCAAATCGAATGGTTATCCTGAATCACTCATCATTAGCGTTATTAATAATAGAAAGAATAAACTAACTCTACCTTCTCAGCCTGATACCAATAATAACTCTGTTGCCATCACTGACTTAGTTCCATCTGATAACAATTCTGTATTAACACCTAATCTGGAAATTCCTCCTTACATAGTTATTCCGTTTCATCATAATCTCAGCCGTTCTTTAATTAACTTGTTCAAAGACATTCCCACTAAATTGATTTTCATTAGCACCAATTCTCTACATAGTTTATTTTCTCATTTAAAGTCACCAGTCCCTAAAAACAAAAAAAGTAATGTAGTTTACCAGATTAACTGTAATAATTGTCCGGCCACTTATATTGGTGAAACACGGCAGTACCTTGAAACCCGTATTTATCATCATAAATACCATTTAAAAAATAAGAACTCTTCTCATAGTGCTATTGTTGAACATGCTGGTAGTTCTGGTCACAATATAGATTTCATCAATGTTAATATTTTGCATACTGAACAGAATAATTTTAAACGTTTGTTTTTGGAAAGTTGTGATATTCAGTCTACTAAGAACTCTGTGAATCATAAAACGGATTTTTTACAAAGTGTTTCATGTTACGCGCCCTTATTAAACAAGTTATGATGTTAGTGTTTTCCGCTAGGGTTCTTGTACGTTGGTTCTGACGTCCATTTTAAGTTTTGACTTGACAAGACAACCATGTGGTCTGTCTTGTTTTTCTGCGTTTTTCTCTGACGGCCATGGTCAGGTTTTTATTGTTATTATTACTTTAAATTTACTTTCATACGTTTTTCTTACACTGTTCAATTGTTTGAACATGTTTTGTTCACAATTTTGTGTGTCTACTTCCATGTAAAATCCACGTGGTAATATTGTTCTTCGCTTCTTCCTATAAGGTAATTTTAAGCTCGCTATGCTTTTATTGTATTTTTTGAATTGTTATATCTAACATGTGTTGTTATTCAAATGTTGTAGCCTTGATAATGACCTCATACCTCAAGGTCGAAACGTCGGCATAAGTTTTTACATGAACTTTGAATAAACTTCTTTACATCTGAAGTTGAAGTCATCATTCCAACCCTTTGGGGATAAATCCTTTCATATTATATTTCGACTTAAATAAATCTATTATGAATATCACTACCAGGAATCGAGGTAGGACTATGACCTTTTTTGAATATTACACATATGTGTTCGGATCCGAAACATCTGGATCCATGAAATATTTAGCCACGCTTTTAGGAAGACTAGCCAACTTCAACAACAGAAGAACCTTTTTAATACGTTGTAAACATTTCAACTTGATACCACGGTTTTTGCAAGTTAGTATGAATTATAACTCAGTACCTCAAAATTTTGCCAGATTTAATAAACTTAGACAACATTTTTCAAGAAAATTACTTATTTTAGAGATTGACAATACTGTAAAAACGATTGGATACCTACACAGGGAAATCAATGTTTGTAAATCTCATTTAAAACAACTTTTACCTCCTAACATTTTTAAAGAATTCATCAACACACAATATTCCAGATATAATAAGAAGTTTCTCAACATTAAATTACATAACATTAACAAATTTAACAAACTTTTGACAGACAGCGGTGGTTTCAGATTGATTAATATAGTTAAATCTAAATTACAGTCATGGTTAAAGAATACTACAAACATTGATATTCCTGTGGAGGTGTCTGTCGTTTTAGCTTTAGGTTCTAAATTTCATTTCATTGATACTAAGGACTCCAATGTAATCAGAAACAACTTACTTGACACCTTAGCTAATATTGAGTTTAGTTTGCAACATTTTGATCCGTCTCGTTTAGCTAATTTACGTACTAAATTGATACAGTTGCTTTTAACACATTCCAATAACATTCGTTTACATAAGTTTAATAACAGTTTACATTGTTCAGAGATTCTTTTACTTAAATATATACAAACTACTAAAACATTTTTGAAATCTCACCCCGATTTGATCTGTACTAAAGCAGACAAAGGTAATGTCACTGTTTTACTTGAAAGATCGGTTTACATGTCCAAGACCTCAGAATTGTTATCAGATATTAATACTTACACTCCACTTCAGAAGGATCCTACTAATACTTTTCAACTCCGTAATAATAAATTAATAGATAAAATGATAAATCTGTCACAGTTACCGGCCAAGAGTAAATATACACTTAAAATTCATAATGCTATTGCTCCGAAACTTTATTGTCTTCCCAAAATTCACAAGTTGAACACCCCTCTACGACCAATAGTTTCTAACCTCAATACTCCAAACTGTAAGTTGTCCAAATATTTAGCAAACATATTATCTCCACTTAAATACTCTTCATCCTTTTTCTTAGAGAATTCTTTCCAACTAATAGATAAAATTAAATCTCATTTTGTTCCTGATAATTTTAAGTTAATTTCTCTTGATGTGGTATCCTTGTTTACCAGCATTCCACATAACCTCATAATTTCTTCTATCAATCATCGTTGGTCAGAGATTACTAAACGTACTACTTTATCATTGAGTTCCTTCTTAGAATGCATTAATTTCATTTTAAACTGTTCTTATTTTCAATTTAATTCAGCATTTTTCACACAAACTTCAGGTGTTCCTATGGGTTCGCAATTAAGTCCGATCTTAGCTGAGTTAGTCATGCAGTTCCTTGAGGAGTCTGTATTTAATGTTTCCGACTTCCAATTATTGTTTTACTTCCGTTATGTGGATGACATTCTGGTTTGTTTACCTGAAAATAGTATTTCTAAAATAGTTTCAGCTTTTAATAACTTTAACAGTAATGTACAGTTTACCTTTGAATTAGAGAATTCTTCTAATTCTATCAATTTTCTTGATATAACTATCATACGTAGTAATAACAGATTAATTTTTGACTGGTATCTCAAACCTACTTCGTCCGGACGTTATTTATCCTTCTTTGATTACTCTCCCCAACAGTATAAAATCTCTGTTATTATCAGTTTAGCGGACAGGGTTATCAAACTGTCGGACCCGTCTTTTCATAAAAAGAATTTTCAATTTGTTATTGATACTCTCAAATCGAATGGTTATCCTGAATCACTCATCATTAGCGTTATTAATAATAGAAAGAATAAACTAACTCTACCTTCTCAGCCTGATACCAATAATAACTCTGTTGCCATCACTGACTTAGTTCCATCTGATAACAATTCTGTATTAACACCTAATCTGGAAATTCCTCCTTACATAGTTATTCCGTTTCATCATAATCTCAGCCGTTCTTTAATTAACTTGTTCAAAGACATTCCCACTAAATTGATTTTCATTAGCACCAATTCTCTACATAGTTTATTTTCTCATTTAAAGTCACCAGTCCCTAAAAACAAAAAAAGTAATGTAGTTTACCAGATTAACTGTAATAATTGTCCGGCCACTTATATTGGTGAAACACGGCAGTACCTTGAAACCCGTATTTATCATCATAAATACCATTTAAAAAATAAGAACTCTTCTCATAGTGCTATTGTTGAACATGCTGGTAGTTCTGGTCACAATATAGATTTCATCAATGTTAATATTTTGCATACTGAACAGAATAATTTTAAACGTTTGTTTTTGGAAAGTTGTTATATTCAGTCTACTAAGAACTCTGTGAATCATAAAACGGATTTTTTACAAAGTGTTTCATGTTACGCGCCCTTATTAAACAAGTTATGATGTTAGTGTTTTCCGCTAGGGTTCTTGTACGTTGGTTCTGACGTCCATTTTAAGTTTTGACTTGACAAGACAACCATGTGGTCTGTCTTGTTTTTCTGCGTTTTTCTCTGACGGCCATGGTCAGGTTTTTATTGTTATTATTACTTTAAATTTACTTTCATACGTTTTTCTTACACTGTTCAATTGTTTGAACATGTTTTGTTCACAATTTTGTGTGTCTACTTCCATGTAAAATCCACGTGGTAATATTGTTCTTCGCTTCTTCCTATAAGGTAATTTTAAGCTCGCTATGCTTTTATTGTATTTTTTGAATTGTTATATCTAACATGTGTTGTTATTCAAATGTTGTAGCCTTGATAATGACCTCATACCTCAAGGTCGAAACGTCGGCATAAGTTTTTACATGAACTTTGAATAAACTTCTTTACATCTGAAGTTGAAGTCATCATTCCAACCCTTTGGGGATAAATCCTTTCATATTATATTTCGACTTAAATAAATCTATTATGAATATCACTACCAGGAATCGAGGTAGGACTATGACCTTTTTTGAATATTACACATATGTGTTCGGATCCGAAACATCTGGATCCATGAAATATTTAGCCACGCTTTTAGGAAGACTAGCCAACTTCAACAACAGAAGAACCTTTTTAATACGTTGTAAACATTTCAACTTGATACCACGGTTTTTGCAAGTTAGTATGAATTATAACTCAGTACCTCAAAATTTTGCCAGATTTAATAAACTTAGACAACATTTTTCAAGAAAATTACTTATTTTAGAGATTGACAATACTGTAAAAACGATTGGATACCTACACAGGGAAATCAATGTTTGTAAATCTCATTTAAAACAACTTTTACCTCCTAACATTTTTAAAGAATTCATCAACACACAATATTCCAGATATAATAAGAAGTTTCTCAACATTAAATTACATAACATTAACAAATTTAACAAACTTTTGACAGACAGCGGTGGTTTCAGATTGATTAATATAGTTAAATCTAAATTACAGTCATGGTTAAAGAATACTACAAACATTGATATTCCTGTGGAGGTGTCTGTCGTTTTAGCTTTAGGTTCTAAATTTCATTTCATTGATACTAAGGACTCCAATGTAATCAGAAACAACTTACTTGACACCTTAGCTAATATTGAGTTTAGTTTGCAACATTTTGATCCGTCTCGTTTAGCTAATTTACGTACTAAATTGATACAGTTGCTTTTAACACATTCCAATAACATTCGTTTACATAAGTTTAATAACAGTTTACATTGTTCAGAGATTCTTTTACTTAAATATATACAAACTACTAAAACATTTTTGAAATCTCACCCCGATTTGATCTGTACTAAAGCAGACAAAGGTAATGTCACTGTTTTACTTGAAAGATCGGTTTACATGTCCAAGACCTCAGAATTGTTATCAGATATTAATACTTACACTCCACTTCAGAAGGATCCTACTAATACTTTTCAACTCCGTAATAATAAATTAATAGATAAAATGATAAATCTGTCACAGTTACCGGCCAAGAGTAAATATACACTTAAAATTCATAATGCTATTGCTCCGAAACTTTATTGTCTTCCCAAAATTCACAAGTTGAACACCCCTCTACGACCAATAGTTTCTAACCTCAATACTCCAAACTGTAAGTTGTCCAAATATTTAGCAAACATATTATCTCCACTTAAATACTCTTCATCCTTTTTCTTAGAGAATTCTTTCCAACTAATAGATAAAATTAAATCTCATTTTGTTCCTGATAATTTTAAGTTAATTTCTCTTGATGTGGTATCCTTGTTTACCAGCATTCCACATAACCTCATAATTTCTTCTATCAATCATCGTTGGTCAGAGATTACTAAACGTACTACTTTATCATTGAGTTCCTTCTTAGAATGCATTAATTTCATTTTAAACTGTTCTTATTTTCAATTTAATTCAGCATTTTTCACACAAACTTCAGGTGTTCCTATGGGTTCGCAATTAAGTCCGATCTTAGCTGAGTTAGTCATGCAGTTCCTTGAGGAGTCTGTATTTAATGTTTCCGACTTCCAATTATTGTTTTACTTCCGTTATGTGGATGACATTCTGGTTTGTTTACCTGAAAATAGTATTTCTAAAATAGTTTCAGCTTTTAATAACTTTAACAGTAATGTACAGTTTACCTTTGAATTAGAGAATTCTTCTAATTCTATCAATTTTCTTGATATAACTATCATACGTAGTAATAACAGATTAATTTTTGACTGGTATCTCAAACCTACTTCGTCCGGACGTTATTTATCCTTCTTTGATTACTCTCCCCAACAGTATAAAATCTCTGTTATTATCAGTTTAGCGGACAGGGTTATCAAACTGTCGGACCCGTCTTTTCATAAAAAGAATTTTCAATTTGTTATTGATACTCTCAAATCGAATGGTTATCCTGAATCACTCATCATTAGCGTTATTAATAATAGAAAGAATAAACTAACTCTACCTTCTCAGCCTGATACCAATAATAACTCTGTTGCCATCACTGACTTAGTTCCATCTGATAACAATTCTGTATTAACACCTAATCTGGAAATTCCTCCTTACATAGTTATTCCGTTTCATCATAATCTCAGCCGTTCTTTAATTAACTTGTTCAAAGACATTCCCACTAAATTGATTTTCATTAGCACCAATTCTCTACATAGTTTATTTTCTCATTTAAAGTCACCAGTCCCTAAAAACAAAAAAAGTAATGTAGTTTACCAGATTAACTGTAATAATTGTCCGGCCACTTATATTGGTGAAACACGGCAGTACCTTGAAACCCGTATTTATCATCATAAATACCATTTAAAAAATAAGAACTCTTCTCATAGTGCTATTGTTGAACATGCTGGTAGTTCTGGTCACAATATAGATTTCATCAATGTTAATATTTTGCATACTGAACAGAATAATTTTAAACGTTTGTTTTTGGAAAGTTGTTATATTCAGTCTACTAAGAACTCTGTGAATCATAAAACGGATTTTTTACAAAGTGTTTCATGTTACGCGCCCTTATTAAACAAGTTATGATGTTAGTGTTTTCCGCTAGGGTTCTTGTACGTTGGTTCTGACGTCCATTTTAAGTTTTGACTTGACAAGACAACCATGTGGTCTGTCTTGTTTTTCTGCGTTTTTCTCTGACGGCCATGGTCAGGTTTTTATTGTTATTATTACTTTAAATTTACTTTCATACGTTTTTCTTACACTGTTCAATTGTTTGAACATGTTTTGTTCACAATTTTGTGTGTCTACTTCCATGTAAAATCCACGTGGTAATATTGTTCTTCGCTTCTTCCTATAAGGTAATTTTAAGCTCGCTATGCTTTTATTGTATTTTTTGAATTGTTATATCTAACATGTGTTGTTATTCAAATGTTGTAGCCTTGATAATGACCTCATACCTCAAGGTCGAAACGTCGGCATAAGTTTTTACATGAACTTTGAATAAACTTCTTTACATCTGAAGTTGAAGTCATCATTCCAACCCTTTGGGGATAAATCCTTTCATATTATATTTCGACTTAAATAAATCTATTAGTTATATTGCACTAAAATGCATCGGAATATCGAATTAAGTGTGATATTTACGTTGAATTCATGTTTTGGCAGCAAATGCACAGATATTTCTTACATCACAACATGATTTCAATGCGATATTTGTGTCAAATGCGAGTTCAGCAGCAAATACACAGGTTTCCAGCATAACATTCACTTTTCAACGTAAAACGTGTGTTTCATACGATTTTCGTTATATTGCACTAAATTGCATCGAAATATCGAATTAAGTGTGATATTTACGTTGAATTCGTGTTTTGGCAGCAAATGCACAGATATTTCTAACATCACAACATGATTTCAATGCGATATTTGTGTTAAATGCGAGTTCAGCAGCAACACAGGTCTCTAGCATAATAATCACACTTCAATGTGAAACGTGCGATTCACACGATTTTCGTTATATTGTACAAATAAGCATCGGAATATCGAATTCAGTGTGATATTTACGTTGAATTCATGTTTTGGCAGCAAATGCACAGATATTTCTAACATCACAACATGATTTCAATGCGATATTTGTGTTAAATGCGAGTTCAGCAGCAAATACACAGGTTTCTAGCATAACATTCAGTTTTCAACGTAAAACGTGTGTTTCACACGATTTTCGTTATATTGCACTAATATGCATCGGAATATCGAATTAAGTGTGATATTTACGTTGAATTCGTGTTTTGCCGGCAAATGCACAGATATTTCTAACATCACAACATGATTTCAATGCGCTATTTGTGTTAAATGCGAGTTCAGCAGCAAATACACAGGTTTCTAGCATAACATTCACTTTTCAACGTAAAACGTGTGTTTCACACGATTTTCGTTATATTGCACTAAAATGCATCGGAATATCGAATTAAGTGTGATATTTACGTTGAATTCATGTTTTGGCAGCAAATGCGCAGATATTTCTTACATCACAACATGATTTCAATGCGATATTTGTGTTAAATGCGAGTTCAGCAGCAAATACACAGGTTTCTAGCATAACATTCAGTTTTCAACGTAAAACGTGTGTTTCATAGGATTTTCGTTATATTGCACTAAAATGCATCGGAATATCGAATTAAGTGTGATATTTACGTTGAATTCGTGTTTTGCCAGCAAATGCACAGATATTTCTAACATCACAACATGATTTCAATGCGCTATTTGTGTTAAATGCGAGTTCAGCAGCAAATACGCAGGTTTCTAGCATAACATTCACTTTTCAACGTAAAACGTGTGTTTCACACGATTTTCGTTATATTGCACTAAAATGCATCGGAATATCGAATTAAGTGTGATATTTACGTTGAATTCATGTTTTGGCAGCAAATGCACAGATATTTCTTACATCACAACATGATTTCAATGCGATATTTGTGTTAAATGCGAGTTCAGCAGCAAATACACAGGTTTCTAGCATAACATTCACTTTTCAACGTAAAACGTGTGTTTCACACGATTTTCGTTATATTGCACTAAAATGCATCGGAATATCGAATTAAGTGTGATATTTACGTTGAATTCATGTTTTGGCAGCAAATGCACAGATATTTCTAACATCACAACTTGATTTCAATTCGAAATTTGTGTCAATTGCGAGTTCAGCAGCAAATACACAGGTTTCCAGCATAACATTCGCTTTTTAACGTAAAACGTGTGTTTTACACGATTTTCGTTATATTGCACTAAAATGCATCGGAATATCGAATTAAGTGTGCTATTTACGTTCAATTCGTGTTTTGCCAGCAAATGCACAGATATTTCTAACATCACAACATGATTTCAATGCGCTATTTGTGTTAAATGCGAGTTCAGCAGCAAATACACAGGTTTCGTGCATAACATTCACTTTTCAACGTAAAACTTGTGTTTCACACGATTTTCGTTATATTGCACTAAAATGCATCGGAATATCGAATTAAGTGTGATATTTACGTTGAATTCATGTTTTGGCAGCAAATGCACAGATATTTCTTACATCACAACATGATTTCAATGCGATATTTGTGTTAAAAGCGGGTTCAGCAGCAAATACACAGGTTTCTAGCATAACATTCACATTTCAACGTAAAACTTGTGTTTCACACGATTTTCGTTATATTGCACTAAAATGCATCGGAATATCGAATTAAGTGTGATATTTACGTTGAATTCATGTTTTGGCAGCAAATGCACAGATATTTCTTACATCACAACATGATTTCAATGCGATATTTGTGTTAAATGCGAGTTCAGCAGCAAATACACAGGTTTCTAGTATAACATTCACTTTTCAACGTAAAACGTGTGTTTCACCCGATTTTCGTTATATTGCACTAATATGCAACTAAATATCGAATTAAGTGTGATATTTACGTTGAATTCGTATTTTGGCAGCAAATGCACAGATATTTCTAACATCACAACATGATTTCAATGCGATATTTGTGTTAAATGCGAGTTCAGCAGCAAATACACAGGTTTCTAGCATAACATTCACTTTTCAACGTAAAACGTGTGTTTCACACGATTTTCGTTATATTGCACTAAAATGCATCGGAATATCGAA
The DNA here is from genome assembly GCA_963422195.1 of Carabus problematicus. Lineage (NCBI taxonomy): Eukaryota > Metazoa > Arthropoda > Insecta > Coleoptera > Carabidae > Carabus > Carabus problematicus. The sequence continues at coordinate 17,555,194 of OY728577.1, forward strand.
TTAAGTGTGATATTTACGTTGAATTCATGTTTTGGCAGCAAATGCACAGATATTTCTTACATTACAACATGATTTCAATGCGATATTTGTGTCAAATGCGAGTTCAGCAGCAAATACACAGGCTTCTAGCATAACATTCACATTTCAACGTAAGACTTGTGTTTCACACGATTTTCGTTATATTGCACTAATATGCAACTAAATATCGAATTAAGTGTGATATTTACGTTGAATTCATGTTTTGGCAGCAAATGCACAGATATTTCTTACATCACAACATGATTTCAATGCGATATTTATGTCAAATGCGAGTTCAGCAGCAAATACACAGGTTTCTAGCATAACATTCACTTTACAACGTAAAACGTGTGTTTCACACGATTTTCGTTATATTGCACTAAAATGCACCGGAATATCGAATTAAGTGTGATATTTACGTTGAATTCGTGTTTTGGCTGCAAATGCACAGATATTTCTAACATCAAAATTTGATTTCAATGCGAAATTTGTGTCAAATGCGAGTTCAGCAGCAAATACACAGGTTTCCAGCATTACATACGCTTTTCAACGTAAAACGTGTGTTTCACACGATTTTCGTTATATTGCACTAAAATGCATCGGAATATCGAATTAAGTGTGATATTTACGTTGAATTCGTATTTTGGCAGCAACTGCACAGATATTTCTAAAATCACAACATGATTTCAATGCGATATTTGTGTTAAAGGCGAGTTAAGCAGCAAATACACAGGTTTCTAGCATGACATTCGCTTTTCAACGTAAAACGTGTGTTTCACACGATTTTCGTTATATTGCACTAAAATGCACCGGAATATCGAATTAAGTGAGATATTTACGTTGAATTCGTGTTTTGGCTGCAAATGCACAGATATTTCTAACATCACAACTTGATTTCAATGCGAAATTTGTGTCAAATGCGAGTTCAGCAGCAAATACACAGGTTTCTAGCATTACATTCACATTTCAACGTAAAACGTGTGTTTCACACGATTTTCGTTATATTGCACTAAAATGCATCGGAATATCGAATTAAGTGTGATATTTACGTTGAATTCGTGTTTTGGCAGCAAATGCAGAGATATTTCTCACATCACAACTTGATTTCAATGGGATATTTGTGTCAAATGCGAGTTCAGCAGCAAATACACAGGTTTCAAGCATAACATTCGCTTTTCAACGTAAAACGTGTGTTTCACACGATTTTCGTTATATTGCACTAAAATGCATCGGAATATCGAATAAAGTGTGATATTTACGTTGAATTCGTGTTTTGGCAGCAAATGCACAGATATTTCTAACATCACAACATGATTTCAATGCGATATTTGTGTTAAATGCGAGTTCAGCAGCAAATACACAGGTTTCTAGCATAGCATTCACTTTTCAACGTAAAAAGGGTGTTTCACACGTTTTTCGTTATATTGCACTAAAATGCATCGGAATATCGAATTCAGTGTGATATTTACGTTGAATTCGTATTTTGGCAGCAACTGCACAGATATTTCTAAAATCACAACATGATTTCAATGCGATATTTGTGTTAAATGCGAGTTAAGCAGCAAATACACAGGTTTCTAGCATGACATTCGCTTTTCAACGTAAAACGTGTGTTTCACACGATTTTCGTTATATTGCACTAAAATGCACCGGAATATCGAATTAAGTGTGATATTTACGTTGAATTCGTGTTTTGGCTGCAAATGCACACATATTTCTAACATCACAACTTGATTTCAATGCGAAATTTGTGTCAAATGCGAGTTCAGCAGCAAATACACAGGTTTCTAGCATTACATTCACATTTCAACGTAAAACGTGTGTTTCACACGATTTTCGTTATATTGCACTAAAATGCATCGGAATATCGAATTAAGTGTGATATTTACGTTGATTTCGTGTTTTGGCAGCAAATGCAGAGATATTTCTCACATCACAACTTGATTTCAATGTGATATTTGTGTCAAATGCGAGTTCAGCAGCAAATACACAGGTTTCTAGCATAACATTCACTTTTCAACGTAAAACGTGCGTTTCACACGATTTTCGTTATATTGCACTAAAATGCATCGGAATATCGAATTCAGTGTGATATTTACGTTGAATTCGTGTTTTGGCTGCAAATGCACAGATATTTCTAACATCACAACATGATTTCAATGCGATATTTGTGCCAAATGCGAGTTCAGCAGCAAATACACAGGTTTCTAGCATAACATTCGCTTTTCAACGTAAAACGTGAGTTTCACACGAGTTTCGTTATATTGCACTAAAATGCATCGGAATATCGAATTCAGTGTGATATTTACGTTGAATTCGTGTTTTGGCTGCAAATGCACAGATATTTCTTACATCACAACATGATTTCAATGCGAGTTCAGCAGCAAATACACAGGTTTCTAGCATAACATTCACTTTTCAACGTAAAACGTGCGTTTCACACGATTTTCGTTATATTGCACTAAAATGCATCGGAATATCGAATTAAGTGTGATATTTACGTTGAATTCGTGATTTGGCAACAAATGCACAGATATTTCTAACATCCCAACATGATTTCAATGCGATATTTGTGTTAAATGCGAGTTAAGCAGCAAATACCCAGGTTTCTAGCATGACATTCGCTTTTCAACGTAAAACGAGTGTTTCACACGATTTTCGTTATATTGCACTAAAATGCATCGGAATATCGAATTCAGTGTGATATTTACGTTGAATTCGTGTTTTGGCAGCAAATGCACAGATATTTCTAACATCACAACATGATTTCAATGCGATATTTGTGTCAAATGCGAGTTCAGTAGCAAATACACAGGTTTCTAGCATAATATTCACACTTCAACGTAAAACTTGTGTTTCACACGATTTTCGTTATATTGCACTAAACTGCATCGGAATATCGAATTAAGTGTGATATTTACGTTGAATTCGTGTTTTGGCTGCAAATGCACAGATATTTCTAACATCAAAACTTGATTTCAATGCGAAATTTGTGTCAAATGCGAGTTCTGCAGCAAATACACAGGTTTCTAGCATAACATTCGCTTTTCAACGTAAAACTTGTGTTTCACACGATTTTCGTTATATTGCACTAAAATGCATCGGAATATCGAATTAAGTGTGATATTTAGGTTGAATTCGTGTTTTGGCAGCAAATGCACAAATATTTCTAACATCACAACAGGATTTCAATGCGATATTTGTGTTAGATGCGAGTTCAGCATCAACTACACAGGTTTCTAGCATAACATTCACTTTTCAACGTAAAACGTGTGTTTCACACGATTTTCGTTATATTGCACTAAAATGCACCGGAATATCGAATTAAGTGTGATATTTACGTTGAATTCATGTTTTGGCTGCAAATGACAGATATTTCTTACATCACAACATGATTTCAATGCGATATTTGTGTCAAATGCGAGTTCAGCAGCAAATACACAGGTTTCCAGCATAACATTCGCTTTTCAACGTAAAACGTGTGTTTCACACGATTTTCGTTATATTGCACTAAAATGCATCGGAATATAGAATTAAGTGTGATAATTACGTTAAATTCATGTTTTGGCTGCAAATGCACAGATATTTCTTACATCACAACATGATTTCAATGCGATATTTGTGTCAAATGCGAGTTCAGCAGCAAATACACAGGTTTCCAGCATAACATTCGCTTTTCAACGTAAAACGTGTGTTTCACACGATTTTCGTTATATTGCACTAAAATGCACCGGAATATCGAATTAAGTGTGATATTTACGTTGAATTCGTGTTTTGGCTGCAAATGCACACATATTTCTAACATCACAACTTGATTTCAATGCGGAATTTGTGTGAAATGCGAGTTCAGCAGCAAATACACAGGTTTCCAGCATAACATTCGCTTTTCAACGTAAAACGTGTGTTTCACACGATTTTCGTTATATTGCACTAAAATGCATCGGAATATCGAATTAAGTGTGATAATTACGTTGAATTCATGTTTTTGCTGCAAATGCACAGATATTTCTAACATCACAACAAGATTTCAATGCGATATTTGTGTCAAATGCGAGTTCAGTAGCAAATAAACAGGATTCTAGCATAACATTTACATTATATTTTCGTTATATTGCACTAAAATGCATTGAAATATCGAATTCAGTGTGATATTTACGTTGAATTCGTGTTTTGGCAGCAAATGCACAGATATTTCTAACATCACAGCAAGATTTCAATGCGATATTTGCGTCAAATGCGAGTTCAGTAGCAAATAAACTGGTTTCTAGCATAACATTCACATTTCAATGTAAAACGTGCGTTCACACGATTTTTGTTATATTGCACTAAAATGCATCGGAATATCGAATTAAGTGTGATAATTACGTTGAATTCATGTTTTTGCTGCAAATGCACAGATATTTCTAACATCACAACAAGATTTCAATGCGATATTTGTGTCAAATGCGAGTTCAGTAGCAAATAAACAGGATTCTAGCATAACATTTACATTATATTTTCGTTATATTGCACTAAAATGCATCGGAATATCGAATTCAGTGTGATATTTACGTTGAATTCGTATTTTGGCAGCAACTGCACAGATATTTCTAAAATCACAACATGATTTCAATGCGATATTTGTGTTAAATGCGAGTTAAGCAGCAAATACACAGGTTTCTAGCATGACATTCGCTTTTCAACGTAAAACGTGAGTTTCACACGATTTTCGTTATATTGCACTAAAATGCATCGGAATATCGAATTCAGTGTGATATTTACGTTGAATTCGTGTTTTTGCTGCAAATGCACAGATATTTCTAACATCACAACATGATTTCAATGCGATATTTGTGTCAAATGCGAGTTCAGCTGCAAATACACAGGTTTCTAGCATAACATTCGCTTTTCAACGTAAAACGTGAGTTTCACACGATTTTCGTTATATTGCACTAAAATGCATCGGAATATCGAATTAAGTGTGATATTTACGTTGAATTCGTATTTTGGCAGCAACTGCACAGATATATCTAAAATCACAACATGATTTCAATGCGATATTTGTGTTAAATGCGAGTTAAGCAGCAAATACACAGGTTTCTAGCATGACATTCGCTTTTCAACGTAAAACGTGTGTTTCACACGATTTTCGTTATATTGCACTAAAATGCACCGGAATATCGAATTAAGTGTGATATTTACGTTGAATTCGTGTTTTGGCTGCAAATGCACACATATTTCTAACATCACAACTTGATTTCAATGCGAAATTTGTGTCAAATGCGAGTTCAGCAGCAAATACACAGGTTTCTAGCATTACATTCACATTTCAACGTAAAACGTGTGTTTCACACGATTTTCGTTATATTGCACTAAAATGCATCGGAATATCGAATTAAGTGTGATATTTACGTTGAATTCGTGTTTTGGCAGCAAATGCAGAGATATTTCTCACATCACAACTTGATTTCAATGGGATATTTGTGTCAAATGCGAGTTCAGCAGCAAATACACAGGTTTCAAGCATAACATTCGCTTTTCAACGTAAAACGTGTGTTTCACACGATTTTCGTTATATTGCACTAAAATGCATCGGAATATCGAATAAAGTGTGATATTTACGTTGAATTCGTGTTTTGGCAGCAAATGCACAGATATTTCTAACATCACAACATGATTTCAATGCGATATTTGTGTTAAATGCGAGTTCAGCAGCAAATACACAGGTTTCTAGCATAGCATTCACTTTTCAACGTAAAAAGGGTGTTTCACACGTTTTTCGTTATATTGCACTAAAATGCATCGGAATATCGAATTCAGTGTGATATTTACGTTGAATTCGTATTTTGGCAGCAACTGCACAGATATTTCTAAAATCACAACATGATTTCAATGCGATATTTGTGTTAAATGCGAGTTAAGCAGCAAATACACAGGTTTCTAGCATGACATTCGCTTTTCAACGTAAAACGTGTGTTTCACACGATTTTCGTTATATTGCACTAAAATGCACCGGAATATCGAATTAAGTGTGATATTTACGTTGAATTCGTGTTTTGGCTGCAAATGCACACATATTTCTAACATCACAACTTGATTTCAATGCGAAATTTGTGTCAAATGCGAGTTCAGCAGCAAATACACAGGTTTCTAGCATTACATTCACATTTCAACGTAAAACGTGTGTTTCACACGATTTTCGTTATATTGCACTAAAATGCATCGGAATATCGAATTAAGTGTGATATTTACGTTGATTTCGTGTTTTGGCAGCAAATGCAGAGATATTTCTCACATCACAACTTGATTTCAATGTGATATTTGTGTCAAATGCGAGTTCAGCAGCAAATACACAGGTTTCTAGCATAACATTCACTTTTCAACGTAAAACGTGCGTTTCACACGATTTTCGTTATATTGCACTAAAATGCATCGGAATATCGAATTCAGTGTGATATTTACGTTGAATTCGTGTTTTGGCTGCAAATGCACAGATATTTCTAACATCACAACATGATTTCAATGCGATATTTGTGCCAAATGCGAGTTCAGCAGCAAATACACAGGTTTCTAGCATAACATTCGCTTTTCAACGTAAAACGTGAGTTTCACACGAGTTTCGTTATATTGCACTAAAATGCATCGGAATATCGAATTCAGTGTGATATTTACGTTGAATTCGTGTTTTGGCTGCAAATGCACAGATATTTCTTACATCACAACATGATTTCAATGCGAGTTCAGCAGCAAATACACAGGTTTCTAGCATAACATTCACTTTTCAACGTAAAACGTGCGTTTCACACGATTTTCGTTATATTGCACTAAAATGCATCGGAATATCGAATTAAGTGTGATATTTACGTTGAATTCGTGATTTGGCAACAAATGCACAGATATTTCTAACATCCCAACATGATTTCAATGCGATATTTGTGTTAAATGCGAGTTAAGCAGCAAATACCCAGGTTTCTAGCATGACATTCGCTTTTCAACGTAAAACGAGTGTTTCACACGATTTTCGTTATATTGCACTAAAATGCATCGGAATATCGAATTCAGTGTGATATTTACGTTGAATTCGTGTTTTGGCAGCAAATGTACAGATATTTCTAACATCACAACATGATTTCAATGCGATATTTGTGTCAAATGCGAGTTCAGTAGCAAATACACAGGTTTCTAGCATAATATTCACACTTCAACGTAAAACTTGTGTTTCACACGATTTTCGTTATATTGCACTAAACTGCATCGGAATATCGAATTAAGTGTGATATTTACGTTGAATTCGTGTTTTGGCTGCAAATGCACAGATATTTCTAACATCAAAACTTGATTTCAATGCGAAATTTGTGTCAAATGCGAGTTCTGCAGCAAATACACAGGTTTCTAGCATAACATTCGCTTTTCAACGTAAAACTTGTGTTTCACACGATTTTCGTTATATTGCACTAAAATGCATCGGAATATCGAATTAAGTGTGATATTTAGGTTGAATTCGTGTTTTGGCAGCAAATGCACAAATATTTCTAACATCACAACAGGATTTCAATGCGATATTTGTGTTAGATGCGAGTTCAGCATCAACTACACAGGTTTCTAGCATAACATTCACTTTTCAACGTAAAACGTGTGTTTCACACGATTTTCGTTATATTGCACTAAAATGCACCGGAATATCGAATTAAGTGTGATATTTACGTTGAATTCATGTTTTGGCTGCAAATGACAGATATTTCTTACATCACAACATGATTTCAATGCGATATTTGTGTCAAATGCGAGTTCAGCAGCAAATACACAGGTTTCCAGCATAACATTCGCTTTTCAACGTAAAACGTGTGTTTCACACGATTTTCGTTATATTGCACTAAAATGCATCGGAATATAGAATTAAGTGTGATAATTACGTTAAATTCATGTTTTGGCTGCAAATGCACAGATATTTCTTACATCACAACATGATTTCAATGCGATATTTGTGTCAAATGCGAGTTCAGCAGCAAATACACAGGTTTCCAGCATAACATTCGCTTTTCAACGTAAAACGTGTGTTTCACACGATTTTCGTTATATTGCACTAAAATGCACCGGAATATCGAATTAAGTGTGATATTTACGTTGAATTCGTGTTTTGGCTGCAAATGCACACATATTTCTAACATCACAACTTGATTTCAATGCGGAATTTGTGTGAAATGCGAGTTCAGCAGCAAATACACAGGTTTCCAGCATAACATTCGCTTTTCAACGTAAAACGTGTGTTTCACACGATTTTCGTTATATTGCACTAAAATGCATCGGAATATCGAATTAAGTGTGATAATTACGTTGAATTCATGTTTTTGCTGCAAATGCACAGATATTTCTAACATCACAACAAGATTTCAATGCGATATTTGTGTCAAATGCGAGTTCAGTAGCAAATAAACAGGATTCTAGCATAACATTTACATTATATTTTCGTTATATTGCACTAAAATGCATTGAAATATCGAATTCAGTGTGATATTTACGTTGAATTCGTGTTTTGGCAGCAAATGCACAGATATTTCTAACATCACAGCAAGATTTCAATGCGATATTTGCGTCAAATGCGAGTTCAGTAGCAAATAAACTGGTTTCTAGCATAACATTCACATTTCAATGTAAAACGTGCGTTCACACGATTTTTGTTATATTGCACTAAAATGCATCGGAATATCGAATTAAGTGTGATAATTACGTTGAATTCATGTTTTTGCTGCAAATGCACAGATATTTCTAACATCACAACAAGATTTCAATGCGATATTTGTGTCAAATGCGAGTTCAGTAGCAAATAAACAGGATTCTAGCATAACATTTACATTATATTTTCGTTATATTGCACTAAAATGCATCGGAATATCGAATTCAGTGTGATATTTACGTTGAATTCGTATTTTGGCAGCAACTGCACAGATATTTCTAAAATCACAACATGATTTCAATGCGATATTTGTGTTAAATGCGAGTTAAGCAGCAAATACACAGGTTTCTAGCATGACATTCGCTTTTCAACGTAAAACGTGAGTTTCACACGATTTTCGTTATATTGCACTAAAATGCATCGGAATATCGAATTCAGTGTGATATTTACGTTGAATTCGTGTTTTTGCTGCAAATGCACAGATATTTCTAACATCACAACATGATTTCAATGCGATATTTGTGTCAAATGAGAGTTCAGCTGCAAATACACAGGTTTCTAGCATAACATTCGCTTTTCAACGTAAAACGTGAGTTTCACACGATTTTCGTTATATTGCACTAAAATGCATCGGAATATCGAATTAAGTGTGATATTTACGTTGAATTCGTATTTTGGCAGCAACTGCACAGATATATCTAAAATCACAACATGATTTCAATGCGATATTTGTGTTAAATGCGAGTTAAGCAGCAAATACACAGGTTTCTAGCATGACATTCGCTTTTCAACGTAAAACGTGTGTTTCACACGATTTTCGTTATATTGCACTAAAATGCACCGGAATATCGAATTAAGTGTGATATTTACGTTGAATTCGTGTTTTGGCTGCAAATGCACACATATTTCTAACATCACAACTTGATTTCAATGCGAAATTTGTGTCAAATGCGAGTTCAGCAGCAAATACACAGGTTTCTAGCATTACATTCACATTTCAACGTAAAACGTGTGTTTCACACGATTTTCGTTATATTGCACTAAAATGCATCGGAATATCGAATTAAGTGTGATATTTACGTTGATTTCGTGTTTTGGCAGCAAATGCAGAGATATTTCTCACATCACAACTTGATTTCAATGTGATATTTGTGTCAAATGCGAGTTCAGCAGCAAATACACAGGTTTCTAGCATAACATTCACTTTTCAACGTAAAACGTGCGTTTCACACGATTTTCGTTATATTGCACTAAAATGCATCGGAATATCGAATTCAGTGTGATATTTACGTTGAATTCGTGTTTTTGCTGCAAATGCACAGATATTTCTAACATCACAACATGATTTCAATGCGATATTTGTGCCAAAAGCGAGTTCAGCAGCAAATACACAGGTTTCTAGCATAACATTCGCTTTTCAACGTAAAACGTGAGTTTCACACGAGTTTCGTTATATTGCACTAAAATGCATCGGAATATCGAATTCAGTGTGATATTTACGTTGAATTCGTGTTTTGGCTGCAAATGCACAGATATTTCTTACATCACAACATGATTTCAATGCGAGTTCAGCAGCAAATACACAGGTTTCTAGCATAACATTCACTTTTCAACGTAAAACGTGCGCTTCACACGATTTTCGTTATATTGCACTAAAATGCATCGGAATATCGAATTAAGTGTGATATTTACGTTGAATTCGTGATTTGGCAACAAATGCACAGATATTTCTAACATCCCAACATGATTTCAATGCGATATTTGTGTTAAATGCGAGTTAAGCAGCAAATACCCAGGTTTCTAGCATGACATTCGCTTTTCAACGTAAAACGAGTGTTTCACACGATTTTCGTTATATTGCACTAAAATGCATCGGAATATCGAATTCAGTGTGATATTTACGTTGAATTCATGTTTTGGCAGCAAATGCACAGATATTTCTTACATCACAACATGATTTCAATGCGATATTTATGTCAAATGCGAGTTCAGCAGCAAATACACAGGTTTCTAGCATAACATTCACTTTACAACGTAAAACGTGTGTTTCACACGATTTTCGTTATATTGCACTAAAATGCACCGGAATATCGAATTAAGTGTGATATTTACGTTGAATTCGTGTTTTGGCTGCAAATGCACAGATATTTCTAACATCACAATTTGATTTCAATGCGAAATTTGTGTCAAATGCGAGTTCAGCAGCAAATACACAGGTTTCCAGCATTACATACGCTTTTCAACGTAAAACGTGTGTTTCACACGATTTTCGTTATATTGCACTAAAATGCATCGGAATATCGAATTAAGTGTGATATTTACGTTGAATTCGTATTTTGGCAGCAACTGCACAGATATATCTAAAATCACAACATGATTTCAATGCGATATTTGTGTTAAATGCGAGTTAAGCAGCAAATACACAGGTTTCTAGCATGACATTCGCTTTTCAACGTAAAACGTGTGTTTCACACGATTTTCGTTATATTGCACTAAAATGCACCGGAATATCGAATTAAGTGAGATATTTACGTTGAATTCGTGTTTTGGCTGCAAATGCACAGATATTTCTAACATCACAACTTGATTTCAATGCGAAATTTGTGTCAAATGCGAGTTCAGCAGCAAATACACAGGTTTCTAGCATTACATTCACATTTCAACGTAAAACGTGTGTTTCACACGATTTTCGTTATATTGCACTAAAATGCATCGGAATATCGAATTAAGTGTGATATTTACGTTGAATTCGTGTTTTGGCAGCAAATGCAGAGATATTTCTCACATCACAACTTGATTTCAATGGGATATTTGTGTCAAATGCGAGTTCAGCAGCAAATACACAGGTTTAAAGCATAACATTCGCTTTTCAACGTAAAACGTGTGTTTCACACGATTTTCGTTATATTGCACTAAAATGCATCGGAATATCGAATAAAGTGTGATATTTACGTTGAATTCGTGTTTTGGCAGCAAATGCACAGATATTTCTAACATCACAACATGATTTCAATGCGATATTTGTGTTAAATGCGAGTTCAGCAGCAAATACACAGGTTTCTAGCATAGCATTCACTTTTCAACGTAAAAAGGGTGTTTCACACGTTTTTCGTTATATTGCACTAAAATGCATCGGAATATCGAATTCAGTGTGATATTTACTTTGAATTCGTGTTTTGGCTGCAAATGCACAGATATTTCTAACATCACAACATGATTTCAATGCGATATTTGTGTCAAATGCGAGTTCAGTAGCAAATACACAGGTTTCTAGCATAATATTCACACTTCACTGTGAAACGTGCGATTCACACGATTTTCGTTATATTGTACAAAAATGCATCGGAAAATCGAATTCAGTGTGATATTTACGTTGAATTCATGTTTTGGCTGCAAATGCACAGATATTTCTTACTTCACAACATGATTTCAGTGCGATATTTGTGTTAAATGCGAGTTCAGCAGCAAATACACAGGTTTCTAGCATGACATTCGCTTTTCAACGTAAAACTTGTGTTTCACACGATTTTTGTTATATTGCACTAAACTGCATCGGAATATCGAATTAAGTGTGATATTTACGTTGAATTCGTGTTTTGGCTGCAAATGCACAGATATTTCTAACATCAAAACTTGATTTCAATGGGAAATTTGTGTCAAATGCGAGTTCTGCAGCAAATACACAGGTTTCTAGCATAACATTCACTTTTCAACGTATAACGTGCGTTTCACACGATTTTCGTTATATTGCACTAAAATGCATCGGAATATCGAATTAAGTGTGATATTTACGTTGAATTCGTGATTTGGCAACAAATGCACAGATATTTCTAACATCCCAACATGATTTCAATGCGATATTTGTGTTAAATGCGAGTTAAGCAGCAAATACCCAGATTTCTAGTATGACATTCGCTTTTCAACGTAAAACGAGTGTTTCACACGATTTTCGTTATATTGCACTAAAATGCATCGATATATCGAATTCAGTGTGATATTTACGTTGAATTCGTGTTTTGGCAGCAAATGCACAGATATTTCTAACATCACAACATGATTTCAATGCGATATTTGTGTCAAATGCGAGTTCAGTAGCAAATAAACAGGTTTCTAGCATAATATTCACACTTCAACGTAAAACTTGTGTTTCACACGATTTTCGTTATATTGCACTAAACTGCATCGGAATATCGAATTAAGTGTGATATTTACGTTGAATTCGTGATTTGGCAACAAATGCACAGATATTTCTAACATCACAACATGATTTCAATGCGATATTTGTGTTAAATGCGAGTTCAGCAGCAAATACACAGGTTTCTAGCATAACATTCACATTTCAACGTAAAACGTGCGTTTCACACGATTTTCGTTATATTGCACTAAAATGCATCGGAATATCGAATTAAGTGTGATATTTACGTTGAATTCGTGTTTTGGCAGCAAATGCACAGATATTTCTAACATCACAACATGATTTCAATGCGATATTTGTGTCAAATGCGAGTTCAGTAGCAAATACACAAGTTTCTAGCATAATATTCACACTTCACTGTGAAACGTGCGATTCACACGATTTTCGTTATATTGTACAAAAATGCATCGGAAAATCGAATTCAGTGTGATATTTACGTTGAATTCATGTTTTGGCTGCAAATGCACAGATATTTCTTACTTCACAACATGATTTCAGTGCGATATTTGTGTTAAATGCGAGTTCAGCAGCAAATACACAGGTTTCTAGCATGACATTCGCTTTTCAACGTAAAACGTGTGTTTCACACGATTTTCGTTATATTGCACTAAAATGCATCGGAATATCGAATTAAGTGTGATATTTACGTTGAATTCGTGTTTTGGCAGCAAATGCACAGATATTTCTAACATCACAACTTGATTTCAATGCGATATTTGTGTCAAATGCGAGTTCAGCAGCAAATACACAGGTTTCTAGCATGACATTCGCTTTTCAACGTAAATCGTGTGTTTCACACGGTTTTCGTTATATTGCACTAAAATGCATCGGAATATCGAATTCAGTGTGATATTTACGCTGAATTCGTGTTTTGGCAGCAAATGCACAGATATTTCTAACATCACAACATGATTTCAATGCGATATTTGTGTCAAATGCGAGTTCAGTAGCAAATACACAGGTTTCTAGCATAATATTCACACTTCAATGTGAAACGTGCGATTCACACGATTTTCGTTATATTGCACTAAAATGCATCGGAATATCGAATTAAGTGTGATATTTACGTTGAATTCGTGTTTTGGCTGCAAATGCACAGATATTTCTAACATCACAACTTGATTTCAATGCGAAATTTGTGTTAAATGCTAGTTTAGCAGCAAATACACAGGTTTCCAGCATAACATTCGCTTTTCAACGTAATACGTGTGTTTCACACGATTTTCGTTATTTCGCACTAAAATGCATCGGAATATCGAATTAAGTGTGATATTTACGTTGAATTCGTATTTTGGCAGCAACTGCACAGATATTTCTAACATCACAACATGATTTCAATGCGATATTTGTGTTAAATGCGAGTTCAGCAGCAAATACACAGGTTTCTAGCATAACATTCACTTTTCAACGTAAAACGTGTGTTTCACACGATTTTCGTTACATTGCACTAAAATGCATCGGAATATCGAATTAAGTGTGATATTTATGTTGAATTCGTGTTTTGGCAGAAAATGCACAGATATTTCTAACATCACAACATGATTTCAATGCGATATTTGTGTCAAATGCGAGTTCAGCAGCAAATACACAGGCTTCTAGCATGACATTCGCTTTTCAACGTAAAACGTGTGTTTCATACGATTTTCGTTATATTGCACTAAAATGCATCGGAATATCGAATTCAGTGTGATATTTACGCTGAATTCGTGTTTTGGCAGCAAATGCACAGATATTTCTAACATCACACCGTGATTTCAATGCGATATTTGTGTCAAATGCGAGTTCAGTAGCAAATACCCAGGTTTCTAGCATAATATTCACACTTCAACGTAAAACGTGTGTTTCACACGATTTTCGTTATATTGCACTAAAATGCACCGGAATATCGAGTTAGGTGATATTTACGTTGAATTCGTGTTTTGGCTGCAAATGCACAGATATTTCTAACATCACAACTTGATTTCAATGCGAAATATTTGTCAAATGCGAGTTCAGCAGCAAATACACAGGTTTCCAGCATAACATTCGCTTTTCAACGTAAAACGTGTGTTTCACACGATTTTCGTTATTTTGCACTAAAATGCATCGGATTATCGAATTAAGTGTAATATTTAGGTTGAATTCGTGTTTTGGCTGCAAATGCACAGATATTTCTAACATCACAACTTGATTTCAATGCTAAATTTGTGTCAAATGCGAGTTCAGCAGCAAATACACAGGTTTCCAGCATAACATTCGCTTTTCAACGTAAAACGTGTGTTTCACACGATTTTCGTTATATTGCACTAAAATGCATCGGAATATCGAATTAAGTGTGATATTTATGTTGAATTCGTGTTTTGCAGCAAATGCACAGATATTTCTAACATCACAACAAGATTTCAATGTGATATTTGTGTTAAATGCGAGTTCAGCAGCAAATACACAGGTATCTAGCATAATATTCCCACTTCACTGTGAAACGTGCGATTCACACGATTTTCGTTATGTTGTACAAATATGCATCGGAATATCGAATTCAGTGAGATATTTACGTGGAATTCATGTTTTGGCAGCAAATGCACTGATATTTCTAACATCACAACATGATTTCAATGCGATATTTGCATTGAATGCGAGCTCAGCAGCAAATACACAGGTTTCTAGCATAATTTTCACACTTCAATGTGAAACGTGCGATTCACACGATTTTCGTTATATTGTGCAATTATGCATCGGAATATCGAAATCAGAGTGATATTTACGTTGAATTCGTGTTTTGGCAGCAAATGCACAGATAGTTCTAACATCACAACATGATTTCAATGCGATATTTGTGTTAAATGCGAGTTCAGCAGCAAATACACAGGTATCTAGCATAATATTCACACTTTAATGTGAAACGTGCGATTCACAAGATTTTCGTTATATTGTACAAATATGCATCGGAATATCGAATTCAGAGTGATATTTACGTTGAATTCGTGTTTTGGCTGCAAATGCACAGATATTTCTAACATCACAACTTGATTTCAATGCGAAATTTGTGTCAAATGCGAGTTCAGCAACAAATACACAGGTTTCCAGCATAACATTCGCTTTTCAACGTAAAACGTGTGTTTCACACGATTTTCGTTATATTGCACTAAAATGCAGAGGAATATCGAATTGAGTGTGATATTTACGTTGAATTCGTGTTTTGGCTGCAAATGCACAGATATTTCTAACATCACAACTTGATTTCAATGCGAAATTTGTGTCAAATGCGAGTTCAGCAGCAAATACACAGGTTTCCAGCATAACATTCGCTTTTCAACGTAAAACGTGTGTTTCACACGATTTTCGTTATTTTGCACTAAAATGCATCGGATTATCGAATTAAGTGTAATATTTAGGTTGAATTCGTGTTTGGCTGCAAATGCACAGATATTTCTAACATCACAACTTGCTTTCAATGCGAAATTCAACGTAAAACGTGTGTTTCACACGATTTTCGTTATATTGCACTAGAATGCATCGGAATATCGAATTAAGTGTGATATTTACGTTGAATTCGTGTTTTGGCTGCAAATGCACAGATATTTCTAACATCACAAGATGATTTCAATGCGATATTTGTGTTAAATGCGAGTTCAGCAGCAAATACACAGGTTTCTAGCATTACATTCACATTTCAACGTAAAACGTGTGTTTCACACGATTTTCGTTATATTGCAATAATATGCATCGGAATATCGAATTAAGTGTGATATTTACGTTGAGTTCGTGTTTTGGCTGCAAATGCACAGATATTTCTAACATCACAACAAGATTTCAATGCGATATTTGTGTTAAATGCGAGTTCAGCAGCAAATACACAGGTTTCTAGCATTACATTCGCTTTTCAACGTAAAACGTGTGTTTCACACGATTTTCGTTATATTGCACTAAAATGCACCGGAATATCGAATTAAGTGTGATATTTACGTTGAATTCGTGTTTTGGCTGCAAATGCACACATATTTCTAACATCACAACTTGATTTCAATGCGAAATTTGTGTCAAATGCGAGTTCAGCAGCAAATACACAGGTTTCTAGCATTACATTCACATTTCAACGTAAAACGTGTGTTTCACACGATTTTCGTTATATTGCACTAAAATGCATCGGAATATCGAATTAAGTGTGATATTTACGTTGATTTCGTGTTTTGGCAGCAAATGCAGAGATATTTCTCACATCACAACTTGATTTCAATGTGATATTTGTGTCAAATGCGAGTTCAGCAGCAAATACACAGGTTTCTAGCATAACATTCACTTTTCAACGTATAACGTGTGTTTCACACGATTTTCGTTATATTGCACTAAAATGCATCGGAATATCGAATTAAGTGTGATATTTACGTTGAATTCGTGTTTTGGCAGCAAATGCACAGATATTTCTAACATCACAATATGATTTCAATGCGATATTTGTGTCAAATGCGAGTTCAGCAGCAAATACACAGGTTTCTAGCATAACATTCGCTTTTCAACGTAAAACGTGAGTTTCACACGATTTTCGTTATATTGCACTAAAATGCATCGGAATATCGAATTCAGTGTGATATTTACCTTGAATTCGTGTTTTGGCTGCAAATGCACAGATATTTCTTACATCACAACATGATTTCAATGCGAGTTCAGCAGCAAATACACAGGTTTCTAGCATAACATTCACTTTTCAACGTAAAACGTGCGTTTCACACGATTTTCGTTATATTGCACTAAAATGCATCGGAATATCGAATTAAGTGTGATATTTACGTTGAATTCGTGATTTGGCAACAAATGCACAGATATTTCTAACATCCCAACATGATTTCAATGCGATATTTGTGTTAAATGCGAGTTAAGCAGCAAATACCCAGGTTTCTAGCATGACATTCGCTTTTCAACGTAAAACGAGTGTTTCACACGATTTTCGTTATATTGCACTAAAATGCATCGATATATCGAATTCAGTGTGATATTTACGTTGAATTCGTGTTTTGGCAGCAAATGCACAGATATTTCTAACATCACAACATGATTTCAATGCGATATTTGTGTCAAATGCGAGTTCAGTAGCAAATACACAGGTTTCTAGCATAATATTCACACTTCAACGTAAAACTTGTGTTTCACACGATTTTCGTTATATTGCACTAAACTGCATCGGAATATCGAATTAAGTGTGATATTTACGTTGAATTCGTGATTTGGCAACAAATGCACAGATATTTCTAACATCCCAACATGATTTCAATGCGATATTTGTGTTAAATGCGAGTTCAGCAGCAAATACACAGGTTTCTAGCATAACATTCACTTTTCAACGTAAAACGTGTGTTTCACACGATTATCGTTATATTGCACTAAAATGCATCGGAATATCGAATTAAGTGTGATATTTACGTTGAATTCGTGTTTTGGCAGCAAATGCACAGATATTTCTAACATCACAATATGATTTCAATGCGATATTTGTGTCAAATGCGAGTTCAGCAGCAAATACACAGGTTTCTGGCATAACATTCACATTTCAACGTAAAACTTGTGTTTCACACGATTTTCGTTATATTGCACTAAAATGCATCGGAATATCGAATTAAGTGTGATATTTACGTTGAATTCGTGTTTTGGCAGCAAATGCACAGATATTTCTAACATCACAACATGATTTCAATGCGATATTTGTGTTAAATGTGAGTTCAGCAGCAAATACACAGGCTTCTAGTATAATATTCACACTTCAATGTGAAACGTGCGATTCACACGATTTTCGTTATATTGTACAAATATGAATCGGAGTATCGAATTAAGTGTGATATTTACGTTGAATTCGTTTTTTGGCAGCAAATGCGCAAATATTTCTAACATCACAACATGATTTCAATGCGATATTAGTGTTAAATGCGAGTTCAGCAGCAAATACACAGGTTTCTAGCGTAATATTCACACTTCAATGTGAAACGTGTGTTTCACACGATTTTCGTTATATTGCACTAAAATGCATCGGAATATCGAATTAAGTGTGATATTTAGGTTGAATTCGTGTTTTGGCAGCAAATGCACAAATATTTCTAACATCACAACAGGATTTCAATGCGATATTTGTGTTAGATGCGAGTTCAGCATCAACTACACAGGTTTCTAGCATAACATTCACTTTTCAACGTAAAACGTGTGTTTCACACGATTTTCGTTATATTGCACTAAAATGCACCGGAATATCGAATTAAGTGTGATATTTACGTTGAATTCATGTTTTGGCTGCAAATGACAGATATTTCTTACATCACAACATGATTTCAATGCGATATTTGTGTCAAATGCGAGTTCAGCAGCAAATACACAGGTTTCCAGCATAACATTCGCTTTTCAACGTAAAACGTGTGTTTCACACGATTTTCGTTATATTGCACTAAAATGCATCGGAATATAGAATTAAGTGTGATAATTACGTTAAATTCATGTTTTGGCTGCAAATGCACAGATATTTCTTACATCACAACATGATTTCAATGCGATATTTGTGTCAAATGCGAGTTCAGCAGCAAATACACAGGTTTCCAGCATAACATTCGCTTTTCAACGTAAAACGTGTGTTTCACACGATTTTCGTTATATTGCACTAAAATGCACCGGAATATCGAATTAAGTGTGATATATACGTTGAATTCGTGTTTTGGCTGCAAATGCACACATATTTCTAACATCACAACTTGATTTCAATGCGGAATTTGTGTGAAATGCGAGTTCAGCAGCAAATACACAGGTTTCCAGCATAACATTCGCTTTTCAACGTAAAACGTGTGTTTCACACGATTTTCGTTATATTGCACTAAAATGCATCGGAATATCGAATTAAGTGTGATAATTACGTTGAATTCATGTTTTTGCTGCAAATGCACAGATATTTCTAACATCACAACAAGATTTCAATGCGATATTTGTGTCAAATGCGAGTTCAGTAGCAAATAAACTGGTTTCTAGCATAACATTCACATTTCAATGTAAAACGTGCGTTTCACACGATTTTTGTTATATTGCACTAAAATGCATCGGAATATCGAATTAAGTGTGATATTTACGTTGAATTCGTGTTTTTGCTGCAAATGCACAGATATTTCTAACATCACAACATGATTTCAATGCGATATTTGTGTCAAATGCGAGTTCAGCTGCAAATACACAGGTTTCTAGCATAACATTCGCTTTTCAACGTAAAACGTGAGTTTCACACGATTTTCGTTATATTGCACTAAAATGCATCGGAATATCGAATTCAGTGTGATATTTACCTTGAATTCGTGTTTTGGCTGCAAATGCACAGATATTTCTTACATCACAACATGATTTCAATGCGAGTTCAGCAGCAAATACACAGGTTTCTAGCATAACATTCACTTTTCAACGTAAAACGTGCGTTTCACACGATTTTCGTTATATTGCACTAAAATGCATCGGAATATCGAATTAAGTGTGATATTTACGTTGAATTCGTGATTTGGCAACAAATGCACAGATATTTCTAACATCCCAACATGATTTCAATGCGATATTTGTGTTAAATGCGAGTTAAGCAGCAAATACCCAGATTTCTAGTATGACATTCGCTTTTCAACGTAAAACGAGTGTTTCACACGATTTTCGTTATATTGCACTAAAATGCATCGATATATCGAATTCAGTGTGATATTTACGTTGAATTCGTGTTTTGGCAGCAAATGCACAGATATTTCTAACATCACAACATGATTTCAATGCGATATTTGTGTCAAATGCGAGTTCAGTAGCAAATAAACAGGTTTCTAGCATAATATTCACACTTCAACGTAAAACTTGTGTTTCACACGATTTTCGTTATATTGCACTAAACTGCATCGGAATATCGAATTAAGTGTGAAATTTACGTTGAATTCGTGATTTGGCAACAAATGCACAGATATTTCTAACATCACAACATGATTTCAATGCGATATTTGTGTTAAATGCGAGTTCAGCAGCAAATACACAGGTTTCTAGCATAACATTCACTTTTCAACGTAAAACGTGTGTTTCACACGATTATCGTTATATTGCACTAAAATGCATCGGAATATCGAATTAAGTGTGATATTTACGTTGAATTCGTGTTTTGGCAGCAAATGCACAGATATTTCTAACATCACAACAAGATTTCAATGCGATATTTGTGTCAAATGCGAGTTCAGTAGCAAATAAACTGGTTTCTAGCATAACATTCACATTTCAACGTAAAACGTGCGTTTCACACGATTTTCGTTATATTGCACTAAAATGCATCGGAATATCGAATTAAGTGTGATATTTACGTTGAATTCGTGTTTTGGCAGCAAATGCACAGATATTTCTAACATCACAACATGATTTCAATGCGATATTTGTGTCAAATGCGAGTTCAGTAGCAAATACACAAGTTTCTAGCATAATATTCACACTTCACTGTGAAACGTGCGATTCACACGATTTTCGTTATATTGTACAAAAATGCATCGGAAAATCGAATTCAGTGTGATATTTACGTTGAATTCATGTTTTGGCTGCAAATGCACAGATATTTCTTACTTCACAACATGATTTCAGTGCGATATTTGTGTCAAATGCGAGTTCAGCAGCAAATACACAGGTTTCTGGCATAACATTCACATTTCAACGTAAAACTTGTGTTTCACACGATTTTCGTTATATTGCACTAAAATGCATCGGAATATCGAATTAAGTGTGATATTTACGTTGAATTCGTGTTTTGGCAGCAAATGCACAGATATTTCTAACATCACAACATGATTTCAATGCGATATTTGTGTTAAATGTGAGTTCAGCAGCAAATACACAGGTTTCTAGTATAATATTCACACTTCAATGTGAAACGTGCGATTCACACGATTTTCGTTATATTGTACAAATATGAATCGGAGTATCGAATTAAGTGTGATATTTACGTTGAATTCGTTTTTTGGCAGCAAATGCGCAAATATTTCTAACATCACAACATGATTTCAATGCGATATTAGTGTTAAATGCGAGTTCAGCAGCAAATACACAGGTTTCTAGCGTAATATTCACACTTCAATGTGAAACGTGTGTTTCACACGATTTTCGTTATATTGCACTAAAATGCATCGGAATATCGAATTAAGTGTGATATTTAGGTTGAATTCGTGTTTTGGCAGCAAATGCACAAATATTTCTAACATCACAACAGGATTTCAATGCGATATTTGTGTTAGATGCGAGTTCAGCATCAACTACACAGGTTTCTAGCATAACATTCACTTTTCAACGTAAAACGTGTGTTTCACACGATTTTCGTTATATTGCACTAAAATGCACCGGAATATCGAATTAAGTGTGATATTTACGTTGAATTCATGTTTTGGCTGCAAATGACAGATATTTCTTACATCACAACATGATTTCAATGCGATATTTGTGTCAAATGCGAGTTCAGCAGCAAATACACAGGTTTCCAGCATAACATTCGCTTTTCAACGTAAAACGTGTGTTTCACACGATTTTCGTTATATTGCACTAAAATGCATCGGAATATAGAATTAAGTGTGATAATTACGTTAAATTCATGTTTTGGCTGCAAATGCACAGATATTTCTTACATCACAACATGATTTCAATGCGATATTTGTGTCAAATGCGAGTTCAGCAGCAAATACACAGGTTTCCAGCATAACATTCGCTTTTCAACGTAAAACGTGTGTTTCACACGATTTTCGTTATTTTGCACTAAAATGCACCGGAATATCGAATTAAGTGTGATATTTACGTTGAATTCGTGTTTTGGCTGCAAATGCACACATATTTCTAACATCACAACTTGATTTCAATGCGGAATTTGTGTGAAATGCAAGTTCAGCAGCAAATACACAGGTTTCCAGCATAACATTCGCTTTTCAACGTAAAACGTGTGTTTCACACGATTTTCGTTATATTGCACTAAAATGCATCGGAATATCGACGTAAGTGTGATAATTACGTTGAATTCATGTTTTTGCTGCAAATGCACAGATATTTCTAACATCACAACAAGATTTCAATGCGATATTTGTGTTAAATGTGAGTTCAGCAGCAAATACACAGGTTTCTAGTATAACATTCACATTTCAATGTAAAACGTGCGTTTCACACGATTTTTGTTATATTGCACTAAAATGCATCGGAATATCGAATTAAGTGTGATATTTACGTTGAATTCGTGTTTTTGCTGCAAATGCACAGATATTTCTAACATCACAACATGATTTCAATGCGATATTTGTGTCAAATGCGAGTTCAGCTGCAAATACACAGGTTTCTAGCATAACATTCGCTTTTCAACGTAAAACGTGAGTTTCACACGATTTTCGTTATATTGCACTAAAATGCATCGGAATATCGAATTCAGTGTGATATTTACCTTGAATTCGTGTTTTGGCTGCAAATGCACAGATATTTCTTACATCACAACATGATTTCAATGCGAGTTCAGCAGCAAATACACAGGTTTCTAGCATAACATTCACTTTTCAACGTAAAACGTGCGTTTCACACGATTTTCGTTATATTGCACTAAAATGCATCGGAATATCGAATTAAGTGTGATATTTACGTTGAATTCGTGATTTGGCAACAAATGCACAGATATTTCTAACATCCCAACATGATTTCAATGCGATATTTGTGTTAAATGCGAGTTAAGCAGCAAATACCCAGATTTCTAGTATGACATTCGCTTTTCAACGTAAAACGAGTGTTTCACACGATTTTCGTTATATTGCACTAAAATGCATCGATATATCGAATTCAGTGTGATATTTACGTTGAATTCGTGTTTTGGCAGCAAATGCACAGATATTTCTAACATCACAACATGATTTCAATGCGATATTTGTGTCAAATGCGAGTTCAGTAGCAAATAAACAGGTTTCTAGCATAATATTCACACTTCAACGTAAAACTTGTGTTTCACACGATTTTCGTTATATTGCACTAAACTGCATCGGAATATCGAATTAAGTGTGATATTTACGTTGAATTCGTGATTTGGCAACAAATGCACAGATATTTCTAACATCACAACATGATTTCAATGCGATATTTGTGTTAAATGCGAGTTCAGCAGCAAATACACAGGTTTCTAGCATAACATTCACTTTTCAACGTAAAACGTGTGTTTCACACGATTATCGTTATATTGCACTAAAATGCATCGGAATATCGAATTAAGTGTGATATTTACGTTGAATTCGTGTTTTGGCAGCAAATGCACAGATATTTCTAACATCACAACAAGATTTCAATGCGATATTTGTGTCAAATGCGAGTTCAGTAGCAAATAAACTGGTTTCTAGCATAACATTCACATTTCAACGTAAAACGTGCGTTTCACACGATTTTCGTTATATTGCACTAAAATGCATCGGAATATCGAATTAAGTGTGATATTTACGTTGAATTCGTGTTTTGGCAGCAAATGCACAGATATTTCTAACATCACAACATGATTTCAATGCGATATTTGTGTCAAATGCGAGTTCAGTAGCAAATACACAAGTTTCTAGCATAATATTCACACTTCACTGTGAAACGTGCGATTCACACGATTTTCGTTATATTGTACAAAAATGCATCGGAAAATCGAATTCAGTGTGATATTTACGTTGAATTCATGTTTTGGCTGCAAATGCACAGATATTTCTTACTTCACAACATGATTTCAGTGCGATATTTGTGTTAAATGCGAGTTCAGCAGCAAATACACAGGTTTCTAGCATGACATTCGCTTTTCAACGTAAAACGTGTGTTTCACACGATTTTCGTTATATTGCACTAAAATGCATCGGAATATCGAATTAAGTGTGATATTTACGTTGAATTCGTGTTTTGGCAGCAAATGCACAGATATTTCTAACATCACAACTTGATTTCAATGCGATATTTGTGTCAAATGCGAGTTCAGCAGCAAATACACAGGTTTCTAGCATGACATTCGCTTTTCAACGTAAATCGTGTGTTTCACACGGTTTTCGTTATATTGCACTAAAATGCATCGGAATATCGAATTCAGTGTGATATTTACGCTGAATTCGTGTTTTGGCAGCAAATGCACAGATATTTCTAACATCACAACATGATCAATGCGATATTTGTGTCAAATGCGAGTTCAGTAGCAAATACACAGGTTTCTAGCATAATATTCACACTTCAATGTGAAACGTGCGATTCACACGATTTTCGTTATATTGCACTAAAATGCATCGGAATATCGAATTAAGTGTGATATTTACGTTGAATTCGTGTTTTGGCTGCAAATGCACAGATATTTCTAACATCACAACTTGATTTCAATGCGAAATTTGTGTTAAATGCTAGTTTAGCAGCAAATACACAGGTTTCCAGCATAACATTCGCTTTTCAACGTAATACGTGTGTTTCACACGATTTTCGTTATTTCGCACTAAAATGCATCGGAATATCGAATTAAGTGTGATATTTACGTTGAATTCGTATTTTGGCAGCAACTGCACAGATATTTCTAACATCACAACATGATTTCAAGGCGATATTTGTGTTAAATGCGAGTTCAGCAGCAAATACACAGGTTTCTAGCATAACATTCACTTTTCAACGTAAAACGTGTGTTTCACACGATTTTCGTTACATTGCACTAAAATGCATCGGAATATCGAATTAAGTGTGATATTTATGTTGAATTCGTGTTTTGGCAGAAAATGCACAGATATTTCTAACATCACAACATGATTTCAATGCGATATTTGTGTCAAATGCGAGTTCAGCAGCAAATACACAGGCTTCTAGCATGACATTCGCTTTTCAACGTAAAACGTGTGTTTCATACGATTTTCGTTATATTGCACTAAAATGCATCGGAATATCGAATTCAGTGTGATATTTACGCTGAATTCGTGTTTTGGCAGCAAATGCACAGATATTTCTAACATCACACCATGATTTCAATGCGATATTTGTGTCAAATGCGAGTTCAGTAGCAAATACCCAGGTTTCTAGCATAATATTCACACTTCAACGTAAAACGTGTGTTTCACACGATTTTCGTTATATTGCACTAAAATGCACCGGAATATCGAGTTAGGTGATATTTACGTTGAATTCGTGTTTTGGCTGCAAATGCACAGATATTTCTAACATCACAACTTGATTTCAATGCGAAATTTTTGTCAAATGCGAGTTCAGCAGCAAATACACAGGTTTCCAGCATAACATTCGCTTTTCAACGTAAAACGTGTGTTTCACACGATTTTCGTTATTTTGCACTAAAATGCATCGGATTATCGAATTAAGTGTAATATTTAGGTTGAATTCGTGTTTTGGCTGCAAATGCACAGATATTTCTAACATCACAACTTGATTTCAATGCTAAATTTGTGTCAAATGCGAGTTCAGCAGCAAATACACAGGTTTCCAGCATAACATTCGCTTTTCAACTTAAAACGTGTGTTTCACACGATTTTCGTTATATTGCACTAAAATGCATCGGAATATCGAATTAAGTGTGATATTTATGTTGAATTCGTGTTTTGCAGCAAATGCACAGATATTTCTAACATCACAACAAGATTTCAATGCGATATTTGTGTTAAATGCGAGTTCAGCAGCAAATACACAGGTATCTAGCATAATATTCCCACTTCACTGTGAAACGTGCGATTCACACGATTTTCGTTATGTTGTACAAATATGCATCGGAATATCGAATTCAGTGAGATATTTACGTGGAATTCATGTTTTGGCAGCAAATGCACTGATATTTCTAACATCACAACATGATTTCAATGCGATATTTGCATTGAATGCGAGCTCAGCAGCAAATACACAGGTTTCTAGCATAATTTTCACACTTCAATGTGAAACGTGCGATTCACACGATTTTCGTTATATTGTGCAATTATGCATCGGAATATCGAAATCAGAGTGATATTTACGTTGAATTCGTGTTTTGGCAGCAAATGCACAGATAGTTCTAACATCACAACATGATTTCAATGCGATATTTGTGTTAAATGCGAGTTCAGCAGCAAATACACAGGTATCTAGCATAATATTCACACTTCAATGTGAAACGTGCGATTCACAAGATTTTCGTTATATTGTACAAATATGCATCGGAATATCGAATTCAGAGTGATATTTACGTTGAATTCGTGTTTTGGCTGCAAATGCACAGATATTTCTAACATCACAACTTGATTTCAATGCGAAATTTGTGTCAAATGCGAGTTCAGCAACAAATACACAGGTTTCCAGCATAACATTCGCTTTTCAACGTAAAACGTGTGTTTCACACGATTTTCGTTATATTGCACTAAAATGCAGAGGAATATCGAATTGAGTGTGATATTTACGTTGAATTCGTGTTTTGGCTGCAAATGCACAGATATTTCTAACATCACAACTTGATTTCAATGCGAAATTTGTGTCAAATGCGAGTTCAGCAGCAAATACACAGGTTTCCAGCATAACATTCGCTTTTCAACGTAAAACGTGTGTTTCACACGATTTTCGTTATTTTGCACTAAAATGCATCGGATTATCGAATTAAGTGTAATATTTAGGTTGAATTCGTGTTTGGCTGCAAATGCACAGATATTTCTAACATCACAACTTGCTTTCAATGCGAAATTCAACGTAAAACGTGTGTTTCACACGATTTTCGTTATATTGCACTAGAATGCATCGGAATATCGAATTAAGTGTGATATTTACGTTGAATTCGTGTTTTGGCTGCAAATGCACAGATATTTCTAACATCACAAGATGATTTCAATGCGATATTTGTGTTAAATGCGAGTTCAGCAGCAAATACACAGGTTTCTAGCATTACATTCACATTTCAACGTAAAACGTGTGTTTCACACGATTTTCGTTATATTGCAATAATATGCATCGGAATATCGAATTAAGTGTGATATTTACGTTGAGTTCGTGTTTTGGCTGCAAATGCTCAGATATTTCTAACATCACAACAAGATTTCAATGCGATATTTGTGTTAAATGCGAGTTCAGCAGCAAATACACAGGTTTCTAGCATTACATTCACATTTCAACGTAAAACGTGTGTTTCACGCGATCTTCGTTATATTGCACTAAAATGCATCGGAATATCGAATTCAGTGTGATATTTAGGTTGAATTCGTGTGTTGGCAGCAAATGCACAGATATTTCTAACATCACAACAAGATTTCAATGCGATATTTGTGTCAAATGCGAGTTCAGTAGCAAATACACAGGTTTCTAGCATAATATTCACACTTCAGCGTAAAACGTGTGTTTCACACGATTTTCGTTATATTGCACTAAAATGCACCGGAATATCGAATTAAGTGTGATATTTACGTTGAATTCGTGTTTTGGCTGCAAATGCACAGATATTTCTAACATCAAAACTTGATTTCAATGCGAACTTTGTGTCAAATGCGAGTGCAGCAGCAAATACACAGGTTTCTAGCATAACATTTACTTTTCAACGTAAAACGTGTGTTTCACACGATTTTCGTTACATTGCACTAAACTGCATCGGAATATCGAATTAAGTGTGATATTTACGTTCAATTCGTGGTTTAGCAGCAAATGCACAGATATTTCTAACATCACAACATGATTTCAATGCGATATTTGTGTTAAATGCGAGTTCAGCAGCAAATACACAGGTTTCTAGCATAACATTCACTTTTCAACGTAAAACGTGTGTTTCACACGATTTTCGTTATATTGCACTAAAATGCATCGGAATATCGAATTAAGTGTGATATTTACGTTGAATTCATGTTTTGGCAGCAAATGCACAGATATTTCTTACATCACAACATGATTTCAATGCGATATTTGTGTCAAATGCGAGTTCAGCAGCAAATACACAGGTTTCTAGCATAACATTCACATTTCAACGTAAAGCTTGTGTTTCACACGATTTTCGGTGTATTGCACTAATATGCAACTAAATATCGAATTCAGTGTGATATTTACGTTGAATTCGTGTCTTTGCAGCAAATGCACAGATATTTCTAACATCACATGATTTCAATGCGATATTTGTGTTAAATGCGAGTTCAGCAGCAAATACACATGTTTCTAGCATAACATTTACTTTTCATCGAAAAACGTATGTTTCACACGATTTTCGGTGTATTTCACTAATATGCAACTAAATATCGAATTCGGTGTGATATTTACGTTGAATTCCTGTTTTGGCAGAAAATGCACAGATATTTCTAACATCACAACATGATTTCAATGCGATATTTGTGTTAATAGCGAGTTCAGCTGCAAATACACAGGTTTCTAACATAGCATTCACTTTTCAACGTATAACGTGAGTTTCACACGATTTTTGTTATATTGCACTAAAATGCATCGGAATATCGAATTAAGTGTGATATTTACGTTGAATTCGTGTTTTGGCAGCAAATGCACAGATATTTCTAACATCACAACATGTTTTTAATGCGATATTTGTGTCAAATGCGAGTTCAGCAGCAAATACACAGTTTTCTAGCATAACATTCACATTTCAACGTAAAACTTGTGTTTCACACGAATTTCGGTATATTGCACTAAAATGCATCGGAATATCGAATTCAGTGTGATATTTACGTTGAATTCGTGTTTTGGCAGCAAATGCACAGATATTTCTAACATCACAACATGATTTCAATGCGATATTTGTGTCAAATGCGAGTTCAGTAGCAAATACACAGGTTTCTAGCATAGCATTCACTTTTCAACGTATAACGTGTGTTTCACACGCTTTTCGTTACATTGCACTAAAATGCATCGGAATATCGAATTAAGTGTGATATTTGCGTTGAATTCATGTTTTGGCAGCAAATGCACAGATATTTCTTACATCACAACATGATTTCAATGCGATATTTGTGTTAAATGCGAGTTCAGCAGCAAATACACAGGTTTCTAGTATAACATTCACTTTTCAACGTAAAACGTGTGTTTCACACGATTTTCGTTATATTGCACTAAAATGCATCGGAATATCGAATTAAGTGTGATATTTACGTTGAATTCATGTTTTGGCAGCAAATGCACAGATATTTCTTACATCACAACATGATTTCAATGCGATGTTTGTGTTAAATGCGGGTTCAGCAGCAAATACACAGGTTTCTAGCATAACATTCACTTTTCAACGTAAAACGTGTGTTTCACACGATTTTCGTTATATTGCACTAAAATGCATCGGAATATCGAATTAAGTGTGATATTTACGTTGAATTCATGTTTTGGCAGCAAATGCACAGATATTTCTTACATCACAACATGATTTCAATGCGATATTTGTGTCAAATGCGAGTTCAGCAGCAAATACACAGGTTTCTAGCATAACATTCACATTTCAACGTAAAGCTTGTGTTTCACACGATTTTCGGTGTATTGCACTAATATGCAACTAAATATCGAATTCAGTGTGATATTTACGTTGAATTCGTGTCTTTGCAGCAAATGCACAGATATTTCTAACATCACATGATTTCAATGCGATATTTGTGTTAAATACGAGTTCAGCAGCAAATACACATGTTTCTAGCATAACATTTACTTTTCATCGAAAAACGTATGTTTCACACGATTTTCGGTGTATTTCACTAATATGCAACTAAATATCGAATTCGGTGTGATATTTACGTTGAATTCGTGTTTTGGCAGAAAATGCACAGATATTTCTAACATCACAACATGATTTCAATGCGATATTTGTGTTAATAGCGAGTTCAGCTGCAAATACACAGGTTTCTAACATAGCATTCACTTTTCAACGTATAACGTGAGTTTCACACGATTTTTGTTATATTGCACTAAAATGCATCGGAATATCGAATTAAGTGTGATATTTACGTTGAATTCGTGTTTTGGCAGCAAATGCACAGATATTTCTAACATCACAACATGTTTTTAATGCGATATTTGTGTCAAATGCGAGTTCAGCAGCAAATACACAGTTTTCTAGCATAACATTCACATTTCAACGTAAAACTTGTGTTTCACACGAATTTCGGTATATTGCACTAAAATGCATCGGAATATCGAATTCAGTGTGATATTTACGTTGAATTCGTGTTTTGGCAGCAAATGCACAGATATTTCTAATATCACAACATGATTTCAATGCGATATTTGTGTCAAATGCGAGTTCAGTAGCAAATACACAGGTTTCTAGCATAGCATTCACTTTTCAACGTATAACGTGTGTTTCACACGATTTTCGTTATATTGCACTAAAATGCATCGGAATATCGAATTAAGTGCGATATTTACGTTGAATTCATGTTTTGGCAGCAAATGCACAGATATTTCTTACATCACAACATGATTTCAATGCGATATTTTTGTTAAATGCGAGTTCAGCAGCAAATATACAGGTTTCTAGCATAACATTCACATTTCAACGTAAAACTTGTGTTTCACACGATTTTCGGTGTATTGCACTAATATGCAACTAAATATCGAATTAAGTGTGATATTTACGTTGAATTCATGTTTTGGCAGCAAATGCACAGATATTTCTTACATCACAACATGATTTCAATGCGATATTTATGTCAAATGCGAGTTCAGCAGCAAATACACAGGTTTCTAGCATAACATTCACTTTACAACGTAAAACGTGTGTTTCACACGATTTTCGTTATATTGCACTAAAATGCACCGGAATATCGAATTAAGTGTGATATTTACGTTGAATTCGTGTTTTGGCTGCAAATGCACAGATATTTCTAACATCACAATTTGATTTCAATGCGAAATTTGTGTCAAATGCGAGTTCAGCAGCAAATACACAGGTTTCCAGCATTACATACGCTTTTCAACGTAAAACGTGTGTTTCACACGATTTTCGTTATATTGCACTAAAATGCATCGGAATATCGAATTAAGTGTGATATTTACGTTGAATTCGTATTTTGGCAGCAACTGCACAGATATTTCTAAAATCACAACATGATTTCAATGCGATATTTGTGTTAAATGCGAGTTGAGCAGCAAATACACAGGTTTCTAGCATGACATTCGCTTTTCAACGTAAAACGTGTGTTTCACACGATTTTCGTTATATTGCACTAAAATGCACCGGAATATCGAATTAAGTGAGATATTTACGTTGAATTCGTGTTTTGGCTGCAAATGCACAGATATTTCTAACATCACAACTTGATTTCAATGCGAAATTAGTGTCAAATGCGAGTTCAGCAGCAAATACACAGGTTTCTAGCATTACATTCACATTTCAACGTAAAACGTGTGTTTCACACGATTTTCGTTATATTGCACTAAAATGCATCGGAATATCGAATTAAGTGTGATATTTACGTTGAATTCGTGTTTTGGCAGCAAATGCAGAGATATTTCTCACATCACAACTTGATTTCAATGGGATATTTGTGTCAAATGCGAGTTCAGCAGCAAATACACAGGTTTCAAGCATAACATTCGCTTTTCAACGTAACACGTGTGTTTCACACGATTTTCGTTATATTGCACTAAAATGCATCGGAATATCGAATAAAGTGTGATATTTACGTTGAATTCGTGTTTTGGCAGCAAATGCACAGATATTTCTAACATCACAACATGATTTCAATGCGATATTTGTGTTAAATGCGAGTTCAGCAGCAAATACACAGGTTTCTAGCATAACATTCACTTTTCAACGTAAAACGTGTGTTTCACACGATTTTCGTTATATTGCACTAAAATGCATCGGAATATCGAATTCAGTGTGATATTTACGTTGAATTCGTATTTTGGCAGCAACTGCACAGATATTTCTAAAATCACAACATGATTTCAATGCGATATTTGTGTTAAATGCGAGTTAAGCAGCAAATACACAGGTTTCTAGCATGACATTCGCTTTTCAACGTAAAACGTGTGTTTCACACGATTTTCGTTATATTGCACTAAAATGCACCGGAATATCGAATTAAGTGTGATATTTACGTTGAATTCGTGTTTTGGCTGCAAATGCACACATATTTCTAACATCACAACTTGATTTCAATGCGAAATTTGTGTCAAATGCGAGTTCAGCAGCAAATACACAGGTTTCTAGCATTACATTCACATTTCAACGTAAAACGTGTGTTTCACACGATTTTTGTTATATTGCACCAAAATGCATCGGAATATCGAATTAAGTGTGATATTTACGTTGATTTCGTGTTTTGGCAGCAAATGCAGAGATATTTCTCACATCACAACTTGATTTCAATGTGATATTTGTGTCAAATGCGAGTTCAGCAGCAAATACACAGGTTTCTAGCATAACATTCACTTTTCAACGTAAAACGTGCGTTTCACACGATTTTCGTTATATTGCACTAAAATGCATCGGAATATGGAATTCAGTGTGATATTTACGTTGAATTCGTGTTTTGGCTGCAAATGCACAGATATTTCTAACATCACAACATGATTTCAATGCGATATTTGTGTCAAATGCGAGTTCAGCAGCAAATACACAGGTTTCTAGCATAACATTCGCTTTTCAACGTAAAACGTGAGTTTCACACGAGTTTCGTTATATTGCACTAAAATGCATCGGAATATCGAATTCAGTGTGATATTTACGTTGAATTCGTGTTTTGGCTGCAAATGCACAGATATTTCTTACATCACAACATGATTTCAATGCGAGTTCAGCAGCAAATACACAGGTTTCTAGCATAACATTCACTTTTCAACGTAAAACGTGCGTTTCACACGATTTTCGTTATATTGCACTAAAATGCATCGGAATATCGAATTAAGTGTGATATTTACGTTGAATTCGTGATTTGGCAACAAATGCACAGATATTTCTAACATCCCAACATGATTTCAATTCGATATTTGTGTTAAATGCGAGTTAAGCAACAAATACCCAGGTTTCTAGCATGACATTCGCTTTTCAACGTAAAACGAGTGTTTCACACGATTTTCGTTATATTGCACTAAAATGCATCGGAATATCGAATTCAGTGTGATATTTACGTTGAATTCGTGTTTTGGCAGCAAATGCACAGATATTTCTAACATCACAACATGATTTCAATGCGATATTTGTGTCAAATGCGAGTTCAGTAGCAAATACACAGGTTTCTAGCATAATATTCACACTTCAACGTAAAACTTGTGTTTCACACGATTTTCGTTATATTGCACTAAACTGCATCGGAATATCGAATTAAGTGTGATATTTACGTTGAATTCGTGTTTTGGCTGCAAATGCACAGATATTTCTAACATCAAAACTTGATTTCAATGCGAAATTTGTGTCAAATGCGAGTTCTGCAGCAAATACACAGGTTTCTAGCATAACATTCACTTTTCAACGTAAAACGTGTGTTTCACACGATTATCGTTATATTGCACTAAAATGCATCGGAATATCGAATTAAGTGTGATATTTACGTTGAATTCGTGGTTTGGCAGCAAATGCACAGATATTTCTAACATCACAATATGATTTCAATGCGATATTTGTGTCAAATGCGAGTTCAGCAGCAAATACACAGGTTTCTAGCATAACATTCGCTTTTCAACGTAAAACGTGAGTTTCACACGATTTTCGTTATATTGTACAAATATGCATCGGAATATCGAATTCAGTGTGATATTTACGAGGAATTCATGTTTTGGCAGCAAATGCACGGATATTTCTAACATCACAACATGATTTCAATGCGATATTTGCGTTGAATGCGAGTTCAGCGGCAAATACACAGGTTTCTAGCATAATATTCACACTTCAATGTGAAACGTGCGAATCACACGATTTTCGTTATATTGTACAAATATGCATCGGAATATCGAATTCAGTGTGATATTTACGCTGAATTCATGTTTTGGCAGCAAATGCACAGATATATCCAACATCACAACATGATATCAATGCGATATTTGTGTCAAATGCGAGTTCAGCAGCAAATACACAGGTTTCTAGCATAACATTCACATTTCAACGTAAAACGTGTGTTTCACACGAGTTTAGTTATATTGCACTAAAATGCATCGGAATATCGAATTAAGTGTGATATTTACGTTGAATTCGTATTTTGGCAGCAAATGCTCAGATATTTCTAACATCACAACATGATTTCAATGCGATATTTGTGTTAAATGCGAGTTCAGCAGCAAATACACAGGTTTCTAGCATAATATTCACATTTTAACGTAAAACTTGTGTTTCACACGATTTTTAATCAATTTCAATTTCAATATTTCCTTTATTTTTCTCTAAGCATGTATGCATTACATTACGTATTACAGGTATTGCAAATTTTTATGTCTTAACAGTCTCCTACAATACAGTTTGTTTATACTGTTTTTTTAGGTTTGTGCCATTAGGCGTTTGGTTTGTTAGTGTAATTGTTTGGTTTTGATTATGTATGTGTGTTTTGTGTGGTTCCTGGAAAACTGGAATAAAAACCAGGATTGTGCTTTTTTTTCCCTATTACTAAATTTGTTTGTTATTTTGTGCTGTGTTTAAATTTAGTGTTGCCTTGTCGTGGTGCAGATATAATCTGCTTGTGTTTATGTTTTTGGGGTTGGGTGTACGATTTTATTGTGTCTGCGTGGGTTAAGTGTTTTATGAGTGTCGTCCGTGTCTACGTGTTTATTGTGGGTCGTGTTAATCTGCTTTATGCAAATTTTTGTGTTTTGGGTTACAGTGTTGTGTTCTTGTGTTATGTACAGCCTTATTCTAATATTTACACTTACATTTAGTTATTTACAATGTTACAATATACAATATATACACCTTAATATCTAACTTATTTCTAACACTTATGAGTGTTTTGGGTTTTTCATATTTATTTATTTCTGTGATTGTTGATAACACTTATTTTCTAATGAGATGCATGCATTACATTTTAATTATTTACAGTGTTTACACTTTATTGTCTTGTGAATTGTTTAAGTTACATTTAACATACAGTTTATATTTCGCTTATATGTTATATTGATCAAGAGTTTGCGTGAATTTTGTGAAGATTGTGAATGTTTCTAGTGTATTTGTGCTTTGTTTTAATTGTGTATTTAGTGTTTTGACCGCTCGTAGCAGTTCGTCTATGTTTACTAGTGTATTTAATGTTTTTAGCTCGCTCATTAGCTCGCGGAAAGAGTTAGTTGGTTGTGTGAATGCTATGGGTGCCTGGCCCGTGTGTGTTGGTAGGGAATGCGTGGTTTGGTGTTTGTTTGCTTGTGGCTGTTGTTAGCGTTCTGGTTCCTGTTGCTGTTGTTGTTGTGTAGGAGTGTCTTGGCTCGTCTGCTGGTTCTGTTGCTGTTGTTGGTGGTGGTTTAGCTGTCTGGTTACCCAGGCGTTTTGTTGGGGGCCTGGTGCATCTGTAGCGCGGATCGGTGGGAATTCTTCTGCCCGCGGCTGGTATTGTCTGCTTTGATGTGGCTTCTTTTCTTTATTTTGGTTTTTAGTTTTGTTTTCTTCCAGCCATTTTATTCTCTGGATGTAGTTGGGGCAGGTTGTGTCTTTGGCGGTATGATCACCTCCGCAGTTTGCACACTTTATTGTTGTGTTGTTGGTACATTCCTTAGTGGCGTGTGTTCCCGCGCAGTTCATGCACCGGGTTTTCGCGTGACAATTATTGGTAGCATGTCCCCAATTTTGGCAGTTATGACACTGCACTGTCTTCCGTGTGCCTCTTCTCCTTTCTATGCTCACTCTTGTGTGTAAAATGTATTTTATTCTGCGTTGTATGTGTGATAGTGTTATGTCTTTTTTTCTTATTAGCAGCATTAGTGGTTTTGTGTTGTGTTTATTGAATTTCATATGGTAGCAATTGATGGCTGTGAAGTTGTATGTTTTTTTAATGTGGTCTGTTACTTCGTCTGTTGTGATGTCTTCGGCTAGCCCGCGTATTACGAAAGCGTGTGTTTTGTCTGTACTGTCTGTGTATGTGTGGAATTCTATTTGTTTTTCTTTGAGTGTGTTCATGTATTGTGTGCGTTCTTCTCTGTTGATTATTGTAATGTTGGTTGTGTTTTTCGTGTATTTGATGCTAAAAGTACCTTTAACTGTGTGTGTGATTTCCTGTACGAGTGTTTTATGTTGTGTGGTTTGTTTGTGTAATATGATTGGTGGCGGTGGTTTTTCGTCTGTAGTTACAGATTCGTTATCGAAGTCCATGTTTTCTGTGATTTCAGTGTTTAGTGTTTCGAATGAGTTATTAACGTCTACGTTGTATTGTGTTTTTTGTGTCATGTTTGTGTTTGTGTGTGTTATGTGTACACTTTTATTGTTTGTCTTTGGGGGCGCGCTTGTAGTGTTCGTTGTTGGGGGGTCAGGGGGTGTCTTGTTTTTAGTGTTTTTGTCGTTTTCACTGTAACGTATTATGGGGGGGATTTTCTTCTTGGGGCACTGAAGTTTTTCGGATTCACTGTCACTGGCACTTATGGTCGCACTTGCACTTTTTAGTGTTTCTGCACTTTTGTCTCTATTATTTTTGTCACCTTTTTCACTTTTTTGCGTAGCACTTTTAGTGTTTTTGTGTGTTTTCACTGGCGTTTTCTTATTACGTTTTCCTTTTGTCGCTGTGGGAGCCATGCTACCCTTGAGCACTCTATCTCACTCCGGCTTACAGGCGCTATGCGCCGCGCCTTGTCTAGAATGTTGTCGCTCGCTTTATACCTGCGCAGGTTAGGAGCGCTGCTGAAACACGTCTTGTCACGACCAAGGTTGTGACAAGAATACACACACGATTTTCGGTGTATTGCACTAATATGCAACTAAATATCGAATTCAGTGTGATATTTACGTTAAATTCGTGTTTTGGCAGCAAATGCACACATATTTCTAACATCACTACATGATTTCTATGCGATATTTGTGTTAAATGCGAGCTCAGCAGCAAATACACACGTTTGTAGCATAATATTCACACTTCAATGTGAAACGTGCGATTTACACGATTTTCGTTATATTGTATAAACATGCATCGGAATATCGAATTCAGTGTGATATTTACGTTGAATTCGTGTTTTGGCAGCAAATGCACAGATATTTCTAACATCACAACATGATTTCAATGCGATATTTGTGTTAACGATTTTCGTTATATTGTACAAATATGCATCGGAATATCGAATTAAGTGTGATATTTACGTTGAATTCGTGTTTTGGTTGCAAATGCACAGCTATTTCTAACATCACAACATGATTTCAATGCGATATTTGTGTCAAATGCGAGTTCAGCAGCAAATACACAGGTTTCTAGCATAATATTCACACTTCAATGTGAAACGTGCGAGTCACACGATTTTCGTTATATTGTACAAATATACATCGGAATATCGAATTCAGTGTGATATTTACGTTGAATTCGTGTTTTGGCTGCAAATGCACAGATATTTCTTACATCACAATCTGATTTCAATGCGAGTTCAGCAGCAAATACACAGGTTTCTAGCATAACATTCACTTTTCAACGTAAAACGTGTGTTTCACACGATTTTCGTTATATTGCACTAAAATGCATCGGAATATCGAATTAAGTGTGATATTTACGTTGAATTCGTGTTTTGGCTGCAAATGCACAGATATTTCTAACATCACAACTTGATTTCAATGCGAAATTTGTGTCAAATGCGAGTTCAGCAGCAAATACACAGGTTTCCAGCATAACATTCGCTTTTCAACGTAAAACGTGTGTTTCACACGATTTTTGTTATATAGCACTAAAATGCATCGGAATATCGAATTAAGTGTGATATTTACGTTGAATTCGTATTTTGGCAGCAAATGCACTGATATTTCTAACATCACAACATGATTTCAATGCGATATTTGTGTTAAATGCGATTTCAGGAGCAAATACACAGGTTTCTAGCATAACATTCACTTTTCAACGTAAAATGTGTGTTTCACACGATTTTCGTTATATTGCATTAAAATGCATCGGAATATCGAATTAAGTGTGATATTTACGTTGAACTCGTGCTTTGGTAGCAAATGCACAGATATTTCTAACATCACAACATGATTTCAATGCGATATTTGTGTTAAATGCGAGTTCAGCAGCAAATACACAGGTTTCTAGCATAACATTCGCTTTTCAACGTAAAACGTGTGTTTCACACGATTTTCTTTACAATGCACTAAAATGCATCGGAATATCGAATTAAGTGTGATATTTACGTTGAATTCGTGTTTCGGCTGCAAATGCACAGATATTTCTTACATCACAACATGATTTCAATGCGATATTTGTGTCAAATGCGAGTTCAGCAGCAAATACACAGGTTTCTCGCATAACATTCACATTTCAACGTAAAACGTGTGTTTCACACGATTTTAGTTATATTGCACTAAAATGCATCGGAATATCGAATTATGTGTGATATTTACGTTGAATTCGTATTTTGGCAGCAAATGCACAGATATTTCTAACATCACAACATGATTTCAATGCGATATTTGTGTTAAATGCGAGTTCAGCAGCAAATACATAGGTTTCTAGCATAACATTCACTTTTCAACGTAAAACGTGTGTTTCACACGATTTTCGTTATATTGCACTAAAATGCATCGGAATATCGAATTAAGTGTGATATTTACGTTGAATTCATGTTTTGGCAGCAAATGCACAGATATTTCTTACATCACAACATGATTTCAATGCGATATTTGTGTTAAATGCGAGTTCAGCAGCAAATACACAGGTTTCTAGCATAACATTCACATTTCAACGTAAAACTTGTGTTTCACACGATTTTCGGTGTATTGCACTAATATGCAACTAAATATCGAATTAAGTGTGATATTTACGTTGAATTCGTATTTTGGCAGCAAATGCACAGATATTTCTAACATTACAACATGATTTCATTGCGATATTTGTGTTAAATGCGAGTTCAGCAGCAAATACACAGGTTTCTAGCATAATATTCACACTTCAATGTGAAACGTGCGATTCACACGATTTTCGTAATATTGTACAAATATTCATCGGAATATCGAATTCAGTGTGATATTTACGTTGAATTCGTGTTTTGGCTGCAAATGCACAGATATTTCTTACATCACAACATGATTTCAATGGGAGTTCAGCAGCAAATACACAGGTTTCTAGCATAACATTCACTTTTCAACGTGAAACGTGTGTTTCACACGATTTTCGTTATATTGCACTAAAATGCATCGGAATATCGAATTAAGTGTGATATTTACGTTGAATTCGTGTTTTGGCAGCAAATGCACAGATATTTCTTACATCACAACATGATTTCAATGCGATATTCGTGTTAAATGCGAGTTCAGCAGCAAATACACAGGTTTCTAGCATAATATTCACACTTCAATGTGAAACGTGCGATTCACACGATTTTCGTTATATTGTACAAATATGCATCAGAATATCGAATTCAGTGTGATAGTTTCGTTGAATTCGTGTCTTGGCTGCAAATGCACAGATATTTCTAACATCACAACTTGATTTCAATGCGAAATTTGTGTCAAATGCGAGTTCAGCAGCAAATACACAGGTTTCCAGCATAACAATCGCTTTTCAACGTAAAACGTGTGTTTCACACGATTTTCTTTATATTGCACTAAAATGCATCGGAATATCGAATTAAGTGTGATATTTACGTTGAATTCGTATTTTGGCAGCAAATGCACTGATATTTCTAACATCACAACATGATTTCAATGCGATATTTGTGTTAAATGCGAGTTCAGCAGCAAATACACAGGTTTCTAGCATAACATTCGCTTTTCAACGTAAAATGTGTGTTTCACACGATTTTCGTTATATTGCATTAAAATGCATCGGAATATCGAATTAAGTGTGATATTTACGTTGAATTCGTGTTTTGGCAGCAAATGCACAGATATTTCTAACATCACAACATGATTTCAATGCGATATTTGTGTTAAATGCGAGTTCAGCAGCAAATACACAGGTTTCTAGCATAACATTCGCTTTTCAACGTAAAACGTGTGTTTCACACGATTTTCTTTATATTGCACTAAAATGCATCGGAATATCGAATTAAGTGTGATATTTACGTTGAATTCGTGTTTTGGCAGCAAATTCACAGATATTTCTAACATCACAACATGATTTCAATGCGATATTTGTGTTAAATGCGAGTTCAGCAGCAAATACACAGGTTTCTAGCATAATATTCACATTTTAACGTAAAACTTGTGTTTCACACGATTTTCGGTGTATTGCACTAATATGCAACTAAATATCGAATTCAGTGTGATATTTACGTTAAATTCGTGTTTTGGCAGCAAATGCACACATATTTCTAACATCACTACATGATTTCTATGCGATATTTGTGTTAAATGCGAGCTCAGCAGCAAATACACACGTTTGTAGCATAATATTCACACTTCAATGTGAAACGTGCGATTTACACGATTTTCGTTATATTGTATAAACATGCATCGGAATATCGAATTCAGTGTGATATTTACGTTGAATTCGTGTTTTGGCGGCAAATGCACAGATATTTCTAACATCACAACATGATTTCAATGCGAAATTTGTGTTAAATGCGCGTTCAGCAGCAAATACACAGGTTTCTAGCATAACATTCACTTTTCAACGTAAAACGTGTGTTTCACACGATTTTCGTTATATTGTACAAATATGCATCGGAATATCGAATTAAGTGTGATATTTACGTTGAATTCGTGTTTTGGTTGCAAATGCACAGCTATTTCTAACATCACAACATGATTTCAATGCGATATTTGTGTCAAATGCGAGTTCAGCAGCAAATACACAGGTTTCTAGCATAATATTCACACTTCAATGTGAAACGTGCGAGTCACACGATTTTCGTTATATTGTACAAATATACATCGGAATATCGAATTCAGTGTGATATTTACGTTGAATTCGTGTTTTGGCTGCAAATGCACAGATATTTCTTACATCAC
Source organism: Carabus problematicus (assembly GCA_963422195.1). Lineage (NCBI taxonomy): Eukaryota > Metazoa > Arthropoda > Insecta > Coleoptera > Carabidae > Carabus > Carabus problematicus. Next base: position 17,596,999 of record OY728577.1, read on the forward strand.
AATCTGATTTCAATGCGAGTTCAGCAGCAAATACACAGGTTTCTAGCATAACATTCACTTTTCAACGTAAAACGTGTGTTTCACACGATTTTCGTTATATTGCACTAAAATGCATCGGAATATCGAATTAAGTGTGATATTTACGTTGAATTCGTGTTTTGGCTGCAAATGCACAGATATTTCTAACATCACAACTTGATTTCAATGCGAAATTTGTGTCAAATGCGAGTTCAGCAGCAAATACACAGGTTTCCAGCATAACATTCGCTTTTCGACGTAAAACGTGTGTTTCACACGATTTTCGTTATATTACACTAAAATGCACCGGAATATCGAATTGAGTGTGATATTTACGTTGAATTCGTGTCTTGGCTTCAAATGCACAGATATTTCTAACATCACAACTTGATTTCAACGCGAAATTTGTGTCAAATGCGAGTTCAGCAGCAAATACACAGGTTTCCAGCATAACATTCGCTTTTCAACGTAAAACGTGTGTTTCACACGATTTTTGTTATATAGCACTAAAATGCATCGGAATATCGAATTAAGTGTGATATTTACGTTGAATTCGTATTTTGGCAGCAAATGCACTGATATTTCTAACATCACAACATGATTTCAATGCGATATTTGTGTTAAATGCGATTTCAGGAGCAAATACACAGGTTTCTAGCATAACATTCATTTTCAACGTAAAATGTGTGTTTCACACGATTTTCGTTATATTGCATTAAAATGCATCGGAATATCGAATTAAGTGTGATATTTACGTTAAACTCGTGCTTTGGTAGCAAATGCACAGATATTTCTAACATCACAACATGATTTCAATGCGATATTTGTGTTAAATGCGAGTTCAGCAGCAAATACACAGGTTTCTAGCATAACATTCGCTTTTCAACGTAAAACGTGTGTTTCACACGATTTTCTTTATATTGCACTAAAATGCATCGGAATATCGAATTAAGTGTGATATTTACGTTGAATTCGTGTTTTGGCAGCAAATTCACAGATATTTCTAACATCACAACATGATTTCAATGCGATATTTGTGTTAAATGCGCGTTCAGCAGCAAATACACAGGTTTCTAGCATAACATTCACTTTTCAACGTAAAACGTGTGTTTCACACGATTTTCGTTATATTGTACAAATATGCATTGGAATATCGAATTCAGTGTGATATTTACGTTGAATTCATGTTTTGGCAGCAAATGCACAGATATATCCAACATCACAACATGATTTCAATGCGATATTTGTGTTAAATGCGAGTTCAGCAGCAAATACACAGATTTCTAGCATAATATTCATACTTCAATGTGAAACGTACGATTCGCACGATTTTCGTTATATTGCACTAAAATGCATCGGAATGTCGAATTAAGCCGATATTTACGTTGAATTCGTGTTTTGGCAGCAAATGCACAGATATTTCTAACATCACAACATGATTTCAATGCGATATTTGTGTTAAATGCGAGTTCAGCAGCAAATACACAGGTTTCTAGCATAACATTCGCTTTTTAACGTAAAACGTGTGTTTCACACGATTTTCTTTATATTGCACTAAAATGCATCGGAATATCAAATTAAGTGTGATATTTACGTTGAGTTCGTGTTTTGGCAGCAAATGCACAGATTTTTCTAACATCACAACATGATTTCAATGCGATATTTGTGTTAAATGCGAGTTCAGCAGCAACACAGGTTTCTAGCATAATATTCACACTTCACTGTGAAACGTGCGATTCACACGATTTTCGTTATATTGTACAAATATGCATCGGAATATCGAATTCAGTGTGATATTTACGAGGAATTCATGTTTTGGCAGCAAATGCACAGATATATCTAACATCACAACATGATTTCAATGCGATATTTGTGTTAAATGCGAGTTCAGCAGCAAATACACAGGTTTCTAGCATAATATTCATACTTCAATGTGAAACGTGCGATTCGCACGATTTTCGTTATATTGCACTAAAATGCATCGGAATATCGAATTAAGTGTGATAATAACGTTGAATTCGTGTTTTGGCAGCAAATGCACAGATATTTCTAACATCACAACATGATTTCAATGCGATATTTGCGTTGAATGCGAGTTCAGCGGCAAATACACAGGTTTCTAGCATAATATTCACACTTCAATGTGAAACGTGCGAATCACACGATTTTCGTTATATTGTACAAATATGCAACGGAATATCGAATTCAGTGTGATATTTACGTTGAATTCATGTTTTGGCAGCAAATGCACAGATATATCTAACATCACAACATGATTTTAATGCGATATTTGTGTTAAATGCGAGTTCAGCAGCAAATACACAGGTTTCTAGCATAATATTCATACTTCAATGTGAAACGTGCGATTCACACGTTTTTTGTTATATTGCACTAAAATGCATCGGAATATCGAATTAAGTGTGATAATAACGTTGAATTCGTGTTTTGGCAGCAAATGCACAGATATTTCTAACATCACAACTTGATTTCAATGCGATATTTGTGATAAATGCGAGTTCAGCAGCAAATACACAGGTTTCCAGCATAACATTGGCTTTTCAACGTAAAACGTGTGTTTCACACGATTTTCGTTATATTGCACTAAAATGCATCGGAATATCGAATTAAGTGTGATATTTACGTTGAATTCGTGTTTTGACAGCAAATGCACAGATGTGTCTTCATCCCAACATGATTTCAATGCGATATTTGTGTCAAATGCGAGTTCAGCAGCAAATACACAGGTTTCTAGCATGACATTCACATTTCAACGTAAAACGTGTGTTTCACACGATTTTCGGTGTATTGCACTAATATGCAACTAGATATCGAATTCAGTGTGATATTTACGTTGAATTCATGTTTTGGCAGCAAATGCACAGGTATTTCGAACATCACAAAATGATTTCAATTCGATATTTGTGTTAAATGCGAGTTCAGCAGCAAATACACAGGTTTCTAGCATAATATTCCTACTTCAATGTGAAACGTGCGATTCACACGATTATCGTTATATTGCACAAATATGCATCGGAATATCGAATTCGGAGTGATATTTACGTTGAATTCGTGTTGTGGCAGTAAATGCACAGATATTTCTTACATCACAACCTGATTTCAATGCGATATTTGTGTTAAATGCGAGTGCAGCAGCAAATACACAGGTTTCTAGCATTACATTCACATTTCAACGTAAAACGTGTGTTTCACACGATTTTCGTTATATTGCATTAAAATGCATCGGAATATCGAATTAAGTGTGATATTTACGTTGAATTCGTGTTTTGACAGCAAATGCACAGATGTGTCTTCATCCCAACATGATTTCAATGCGATATTTGTGTCAAATGCGAGTTCAGCAGCAAATACACAGGTTTCTAGCATGACATTCACATTTCAACGTAAAACGTGTGTTTCACACGATTTTCGGTGTATTGCACTAATATGCAACTAGATATCGAATTCAGTGTGATATTTACGTTGAATTCATGTTTTGGCAGCAAATGCACAGATATTTCTAACATCACAAAATGATTTCAATTCGATATTTGTGTTAAATGCGAGTTCAGCAGCAAATACACAGGTTTCTAGCATAATATTCACACTTCAATGTGAAACGTGCGATTCACACGATTTTCGTTATATTGTACAAATATGCATCGGAATATCGAATTAAGTGTGATAATTACGTCGAATTCGTGTTTTGGCAGCAAATGCACAGATATTTCTAACATCACAACATGATTTCAATGCGATGTTTGTGTTAAATGCGAGTTCAGCAGCAAATACACAGATTTCTAGCATAATATTCATACTTCAATGTGAAACGTGCGATTCACACGATTATCGTTATATTGCACAAATATGCATCGGAATATCGAATTCAGAGTGATATTTACGTTGAATTCGTGTTTTGGCAGCAAATGCACAGATATTTCTTACATCACAACCTGATTTCAATGCGATATTTGTGTTAAATGCGAGTGCAGCAGCAAATACACAGGTTTCTTGCATTACATTCACTTTTCAACGTAAAACGTGTGTTTCACACGATTTTCGTTATATTGCATTAAAATGCATCGGAATATCGAATTAAGTGTGATATTTACGTTGAATTCGTGTTTTGGCTGCAAATGCACAGATATATCTTACATCACAACATGATTTCAATGCGAGTTCAGCAGTAAATACACAGGTTTCTAGCATAACATTCACTTTTCAACGTAAAACGTGTGTTTCACACGATTTTTGTTATATTGCACTAAAATGCATCGGAATATCGAATTAAGTGTGATATTTACGTTGAATTCGTGTTTTGGCTGCAAATGCACAGATATTTCTAGCATCACAACTTGATTTCAATGCGAAATTTGTGTCAAATGCGAGTTCAGCAGCAAATACACAGGTTTCCAGCATAACATTCGCTTTTTGACGTAAAACGTGTGTTTCACACGATTTTCGTTATATTACACTAAAATGCACCGGAATATCGAATTAAGTGTGATATTTACGTTGAATTCGTGTCTTGGCTGCAAATGCACAGATATTTCTAACATCACAACTTGATTTCAATGCGAAATTTGTGTCAAATGCGAGTTCAGCAGCAAATACACAGGTTTCCAGCATAACATTCGCTTTTCAACGTAAAACGTGTGTTTCACACGATTTTCGTTATATAGCACTAAAATGCATCGGAATATCGAATTAAGTGTGATATTTACGTTGAATTCGTATTTTGGCAGCAAATGCACTGATATTTCTAACATCACAACATGATTTCAATGCGATATTTGTGTTAAATGCGATTTCAGGAGCAAATACACAGGTTTCTAGCATAACATTCACGTTTCAACGTAAAACGTGTGTTTCACACGATTTTCCTTATATTGCATTAAAATGCATCGGAATATCGAATTAAGTGTGATATTTACGTTGAACTCGTGCTTTGGTAGCAAATGCACAGATATTTCTAACATCACAACATGATTTCATACATACATACATACATACATAACATCACGCCTTTCCCATTACTGGGGTAGCTGGCCCTTTATTCCCTACAATCACTAAAAAAAAAAAAATTTTAAATATAAAAATATATATATATATATATATATATATATATATAGAAAACTGCCTTTCATTCCTTATTTTCTAACAATAGCTCGCCAAATACTCCTATCCATACAAACTGTCTCGCCTCGTTAATATCCATACACCTTGTCATACATGCTCTCCTATTATTTATACTTATAATTTTACGTTCACTCAAAACATTTTCTATCATATTCATCCATTTACTCCTCGGTCTTCCTCGCAATCGTGTTCCTTCAATTTCACCCAAATAAATCTTCTTAGTCAATCTATCATTTGACATTCTTTCCACATGTTCAAACCAACGCAGCTGACTTGAAGCCACTCTTTTCACAACATTTTTACTAATTTCACATTCATCATACACTACTTTATTCCTAATACGGTCTCTTCTAGTCACTCCGCACACTCCTCTCAAAAATCTCATTTCAACCGCAGTTACCCTTTTTTTATTCCGGTTATCCCATACCCAACATTCACATCCATACATCAACAATGGCACAAGTACACCATTATACACACATAACCTAGCTTCTCTTGATACATTCACATTTCTAGCAAACATTCCCAAAGCGCCCAAAACTTTTCTACCTGCAACCACTCTTCTTTCAATTTCAGCATTCATCCGTCCATCTTTCGAAAACATGCATCCCAGATACATAAATTCATTAACTTGTTCCATTTGCTCACCATCTATGCTAATCTTGCATTCCGTAACTTCATCCTTCTCAAAAACTAAAATCTTACATTTTGAAGCATTCATGATCAAATTCAAACATTTTCCCTGATTTCTGACACTCTCAATCATTCTCGTCAATTGTTGCTCAGATTCACCCATAATAACCACATCATCAGCATATGCTAATGCAGGCACAACGAAATCACTTATTTTCACACCATCATTTGTACACTCTAACGCTCGTCGCAATAAAACATCCATATACAAATTAAAAAGCCAAGGAGACATCACACAACCCTGTTTCACACCCACGTTAATATTGAACCATCTACTCAAACTACCATCCACACGAACTGCTGCTTGATTATTTACATATAAAGCCATTAGTGCTCTCAATAACGTACCACTAACGCCATACTCCTTCAAAATAGGCCATAATTTTTCACGCACAACACTGTCATATATATATATATAGTCTATTTAAATCTCTTTTACCCTTTCGGGTGTCGAGATTGTGTTATTTCCTTTTATTTAATTCCTTTTATCAGCTCTCTCCATTTTTCCCTGTTCATTGCAGTTTTCCTTGCCTCTTGGGAGCCAATGTTATTTCTTTTCAGTGTTTCTTCTAGATTGTTCTCCCATGTTTTTTTTGGTCTACCCCGTTTTTTCTTTACTGCTATTCTGGCATTCCATACTACTTTGGTCTGCCTATCTTCTGGCATTCTTATCAGATGTCCGTACCATGATAGTTGTTTCTTCTCTATGGTGGTTAGTATACTTTCTATGTTTAGATTTGTTCTTATTTGTTCATTTCTTTTTCTGTCCATCCTGGTGACTCCTTCTATTTTCCTTAGGTACCTCATTTCTGCTGCCTGAATTTTACTTTTTGTTCTCTGGTTCATTGTCCAAGTTTCGCTGCCGTATATTAGAATGGGCCTGTATACTGTTTTGAATAGTGTCATCTTTGTTTCTTTCCTGACCTGTTTATTGTTTAGTATAACTTTAGTGGTGTGGTAGTTTTTAGTTGCCGCTAGTATTCTGTTGTTTATTTCGTCATCGAGTCTACCTTTGTTGGCGAGTGTTGTTCCAAGGTATTTGAATGTATCTACCTGCTCTAGTGTTCTTCCATTTAGTGTTATTACTGCTGTTACGTCATCTGTCGATGTCATATGCCTTCTTTAAATCAATGAAAGCACAAAACAATTTCTTGTTTCGGTCCAAACTCTTTTCCACAATCATTCGAAGCGAAAACAATTGATCCACACATCCTCTTTCAGGCAAAAACCCACCTTGCATACCATTCAGTTTACTACATGTAATCTCCCTTACTTTATTAATTAGAACACTACTATACAACTTACACACAACACTCAAGAGACTAATCGCACGATAATTTGTACATTCACTCATATTTCCTTTTCCTTTATACAGTGGAACAATTACAGCACGCTTCCAATCTTCTGGAACAACATTTTGCCGCCAGCAGAATTTACATAAATAAACTAGCCAAGCAAACACTTTTTCGCCACCATACTTTAACATCTCTACTGTAATATCATCTATTCCTGCAGCTTTTCCAGTTTTCATTCTAGCCAAAGCATTACTTACATCGTCTTCATTTATATCCCAACATTCATTTTCACCACAATCAAAATCATTCATATTATCATTTATAACACAATTATGTTCATATAATTTGCTAAAAAAACTGCTCCATCGTTCCCTAATCTCGGATTCTTTCCACAATAAATTACCATCATGATCTTTAACTGCTTTTACACAAGACATGTTACCACCCTTCAGCTTTTTCACGCATGTCCAAAACATCTTTCTATTGAGAACTAAGTCATTCGTCAATTTTTCATTCTTCTCTTTCTCACGTTGCATTTTACATGATTTCAATGCGATATTTGTGTTAAATGCGAGTTCAGCAGCAAATACACAGGTTTCTAGCATAACATTCGCTTTTCAACGTAAAACGTGTGTTTCACACGATTTTCTTTATATTGCACTAAAATGCATCGGAATATCGAATTAAGTGTGATATTTACGTTGAATTCGTGTTTTGGCAGCAAATGCACAGATATTTCTAACATCACAGCATGATTTCAATGCGATATTTGTGTTAAATGCGAGTTCAGCAGCAAATACACAGGTTTCTAGCATAACATTCGCTTTTCAACGTAAAACGTGTGTTTCACACGATTTTCTTTATATTGCACTAAAATGCATCGGAATATCGAATTAAGTGTGATATTTACGTTGAATTCGTGTTTTGGCAGCAAATTCACAGATATTTCTAACATCACAACATGATTTCAATGCGATATTTGTGTTAAATGCGAGTTCAGCAGCAACACAGGTTTCTAGCATAATATTCACACTTCACTGTGAAACGTGCGATTCACACGATTTTCGTTATATTGCACTGAAATGCATCGGAAAATCGATTTCAGTGTGATATTTACGTTGAATTCGTGTTTTGGCAGCAAATGCACAGATATATCTAACATCACAACATGATTTCAATGCGATATTTGTGTTAAATGCGAGTTCAGCAGCAAATACACAGGTTTCTAGCATAACATTCGCTTTTCAACGTAAAACGTGTGTTTCACACGATTTTCTTTACATTGCACTAAAATGCATCGGAATATCGAATTAAGTGTGATATTTACGTTGAATTCGTGTTTTGGCAGCAAATGCACAGATATTTCTAACATCACAACATGATTTCAATGCGATATTTGTGTTAAATGCGAGTTCAGCAGCAACACAGGTTTCTAGCATAATATTCACACTTCACTGTGAAACGTGCGATTCACACGATTTTCGTTATATTGTACAAATATGCATCGGAATATCAAATTCAGTGTGATATTTACGAGGAATTCATGTTTTGGCAGCAAATGCACGAATATTTCTAACATCACAACATGATTTCAATGCGATATTTGCGTTGAATGCGAGTTCAGCAGCAAATACACAGGTTTCTAGCATAATATTCACACTTCAATGTGAAACGTGCGAATCACACGATTTTCGTTATATTGTGCAAACATGCATCGGAATATCGAATTCAGTGTGATATTTACGTTGAATTCGTGTTCTAGCTGCAAATGCACAGATATTTCTTACATTGAAACATGATTTCAATGCGATTTTTGTGTCAAATGCGAGTTCAGCAGCAAATACACAGGTTTCTAGCATAATATTCACACTTCAATGTGAAACGTGCGATTCACACGATTTTCGTTCTATTGTACAAATATGCATCGGAATATCGAATTCAGTGTGATATTTACGTTGAATTCGTGTTTTGGCAGCAAATGCACAGATATTTCTTACATCACAACCTGATTTCAATGCGATATTTGTGTTAAATGCGAGTGCAGCAGCAAATACACAGGTTTCTAGCATTACATTCACATTTCAACGTAAAACGTGTGTTTCACACGATTTTCATTATATTGCATTAAAATGCATCGGAATATCGAATTAAGTGTGATATTTACGTTGAATTCGTGTTTTGGCTGAAAATGCACAGATATTTCTTACATCACAACATGATTTCAATGCGAGTTCAGCAGTAAATACACAGGTTTCTAGCATAACATTCACTTTTCAACGTAAAACGTGTGTTTCACACGATTTTTGTTATATTGCACTAAAATGCATCGGAATATCGAATTAAGTGTGATATTTACGTTGAATTCGTGTTTTGGCTGCAAATGCACAGATATTTCTAACATCACAACTTGATTACAATGCGAAATTTGTGTCAAATGCGAGTTCAGCAGCAAATACACAGGTTTCCAGCATAGCATTCACATTTCAACGTAAAACTTGTGTTTCACACGATTTTCGTTGTATTACACTAATATGCAGCTAAATATCGAATTCAGTGTGATATTTACGTTTAATTCGTGTTTTGGCGGCAAATGCACAGATATTTCTAACATCACAACATGATTTCAATGCGATATTTGTGTTAAATGCGCGTTCAGCAGCAAATACACAGGTTTCTAGCATAACATTCACTTTTCAACGTAAAACGTGTGTTTCACACGATTTTCGTTATATTGTACAAATATGCATCGGAATATCGAATTCGGTGTGATATTTACGTTGAATTCATGTTTTGGCAGCAAATGCACAGATATATCCAACATCACAACATGATTTCAATGCGATATTTGTGTTAAATGCGAGTTCAGCAGCAAATACACAGATTTCTAGCATAATATTCATACTTCAATGTGAAACGTACGATTCGCACGATTTTCGTTATATTGCACTAAAATGCATCGGAATATCGAATTAAGTGTGATATTTACGTTGAATTCGTGTTTTGGCAGCAAATGCACAGATATTTCTAACATCACAACATGATTTAAATGCGATATTTGTGTTAAATGTGAGTTCAGCAGCAAATACACAGGCTTGTAGCATAATATTCACACTTCAATGTGAAACGTGCGATTCACACGATTTTCGTTATATTGTACAAACATGCATCGGAATATCGAATTAAGTGTGATAATTACGTTGAATTCGTGTTTTGGCAGCAAATGCACAGATATTTCTAACATCACAACATGATTTCAATGCGATATTTGTGTTAAATGCGAGTTCAGCAGCAAATACACAGGTTTCTAGCATAACATTCGCTTTTTAACGTAAAACGTGTGTTTCACACGATTTTCTTTATATTGCACTAAAATGCATCGGAATATCGAATTAAGTGTGATATTTACGTTGAATTCGTGTTTTGGCAGCAAATGCACAGATATTTCTAACATCACAACATGATTTCAATGCGATATTTGTGTTAAATGCGAGTTCAGCAGCAACGCAGGTTTCTAGCATAATATTCACACTTCACTGTGAAACGTGCGATTCACACGATTTTCGTTATATTGTACAAATATGCATCGGAATATCGAATTCAGTGTGATATTTACGAGGAATTCATGTTTTGGCAGCAAATGCACGGATATTTCTAACATCACAACATGATTTCAATGCGATATTTGCGATGAATGCGAACTCAGCAGCTAATACACAGGTTTCTAGCATAACATTCGCTTTTCAACGTAAAACGTGAGTTTCACACGATCTTCGTTATATTGCACTAAAATGCATCGGAATATCGAATTCTGTGTGATATTTACGTTGAATTCGTGTTTTGGCAGCAAATGCATAGATATTTCCAACACCACAACATGTTTTCAATGCGATATTTGTGTCAAATGCGAGTTCAGCAGCAAATACACAGGTTTCTAGCATTACATTCGCTTTTCAACGTAAATCGTGTGTTTCACACGATTTTCGTTATATTGCACTAAAATGCATCGGAATATCGAATTAAGTGTGATATTTACGTTGAATTCGTGTTTTGGCAGCAAATGCACAGATATTTCGAACGTCACAACATGATTTCAATGCGATATTTTTGTTAAATGCGAGTTCAGCAGCAACACAGGTTTCAAGCATAATATTCACACTTCACTGTGAAACGTGCGATTCACACGATTTTCGTTATATTGTACAAAAATGCATCGGAAAATCGAAATCAGTGTGATATTTACGTTGAATTCATGTTTTGGCAGCAAATGCACGGATTTTTCTAACATCACAACATGATTTCAATGCGATATTTGTGTTGAATGCGAGTTCAGCAGCAAATACACAGGTTTCTAGCATTACATTCGCTTTTCAACGTAAATCGTGTGTTTCACACGATTTTCGTTATATTGCACTAAAATGCATCGGAATATCGAATTAAGTGTGATATTTACGTTGAATTCATGTTTTGGCAGCAAATGCACGGATTTTTCTAACATCACAACATGATTTCAATGCGATATTTGTGTTGAATGCGAGTTCAGCAGCAAATACACAGGTTTCTAGCATTACATTCGCTTTTCAACGTAAATCGTGTGTTTCACACGATTTTCGTTATATTGCACTAAAATGCATCGGAATATCGAATTAAGTGTGATATTTACGTTGAATTCGTGTTTTGGCAGCAAATGCACAGATATTTCGAACGTCACAACATGATTTCAATGCGATATTTTTGTTAAATGCGAGTTCAGCAGCAACACAGGTTTCAAGCATAATATTCACACTTCACTGTGAAACGTGCGATTCACACGATTTTCGTTATATTGTACAAAAATGCATCGGAAAATCGAAATCAGTGTGATATTTACGTTGAATTCATGTTTTGGCAGCAAATGCACGGATTTTTCTAACATCACAACATGATTTCAATGCGATATTTGTGTTGAATGCGAGTTCAGCAGCAAATACACAGGTTTCTAGCATTATATTCACACTTAACTGTGAAACGTGCGATTCACACGATTTTCGTTATATTGTACAAATATGCATCGGAATATCGAATTCAGTGTGATATTTACGTTGAATTCGTGTTTTGGCAGCAAATGCACAGATATTTCTAACATCACAACATGATTTCGATGCGATATTTTTGTCAAATGTGAGTTCAGCAGCAAATACACAGGTTTCTAGCATTACATTCACATTTCAACGTAAAACGTGTGTATCACACGATTTTCGTTATATTGCACTAAAATGCATCGGAATATCGAATTCAGTGCGATATTTACGTTGAATTCGTGTTTTGGCAGCAAATGCACAGATATTTCTAACATCACAACATGATTTCAATGAGATATTTGTGTTAAATGCGAGTTCAGCAGCAAATCTACAGGATTCTAGCATAACATTCACTTTTCAACGTAAAACGTGTGTTTCACACGATTTTCGGTGTATTGCACTAATATGCAACTAAATATCGAATTCAGTGTGATATTTACGTTGAATTCGTGTTTTGGCAGCAAATGCGCAGATATTTCTAACATCACAACATGATTTCAATGCGATATTTGTGTTAAATGCGAGTTCAGCAGCAAATACACAGGTTTCTAGCATAACATTCACTTTTCAACGTAAAACGTGTGTTTCACACGATTTTCGTTATATTGCACTAAAATGCATCGGAATATCGAATTCAGTGTGATATTTACGTTGAATTCGTGTTTTGCCTGCAAATGCACAGATTTTTCTAACATCACAACATGATTTCATTGAGATATTTGTGTTAAATGCGAGTTCAGCAGCAAATACACAGGCTTCTAGCATAACATTCACTTTTCAACGTAAAACGTGTGTTTCACACGATTTTCGTTATATTGCACTAAAATGCATCGGAATATCGAATTAAGTGCGATATTTACGTTGAATTCGTATTTTGGCAGCAAATGCACAGATATTTCTAACATCACAACATGATTTCAATGCGATATTTGTGTTAAATGCGAGTTCAGCAACAAATACACAGGTTTCTAGCATAACATTCACTTTTCAACGTAAAACGTGTGTTTCACACGATTTTCGTTATATTGCACTAAAATGCATCGGAATATCGAATTAAGTGTGATATTTACGTTGAATTCGTGTTTTGTCAGCAAATGCACAGATATTTCTAACATCACAACATGATTTCAATGCGCTATTTGTGTTAAATGCGAGTTCAGCAGCAAATACACAGGTTTCTAGCATAACATTCACTTTTCAACGTAAAACGTGTGTTTCACACGATTTTCGTTATATTGCACTAAAATGCATCGGAATATCGAATTAAGTGTGATATTTACGCTGAATTCATGTTTTGGCAGCAAATGCACAGATATTTCTAACATCACAACTTGATTTCAATTCGAAATTTGTGTCAAATGCGAGTTCAGCAGCAAATACACAGGTTTCCAGCATAACATTCGCTTTTCAACGTAAAACGTGTGTTTCACACGATTTTCGTTATATTGCACTAAAATGCATCGGAATATCGAATTAAGTGCGATATTTACGTTGAATTCGTATTTTGGCAGCAAATGCACAGATATTTCTAACATCACAACATGATTTCAATGCGATATTTGTGTTAAATGCGAGTTCAGCAGCAAATACACAGGTTTCTAGCATAACATTCACATTTCAACGTAAAACTTGTGTTTCACACGATTTTCGGTGTATTGCACTAATATGCAACTAAATATCGAATTCAGTGTGATATTTACGTTGAATTCGTATTTTGGCAGCAAATGCACAGATATTTCTAACATCACAACATGATTTCATTGAGATATTTGTGTTAAATGCGAGTTCAGCAGCAAATACACAGGTTTCTAGCATAACATTCACTTTTCAAAGTAAAACGTGTGTTTCACACGATTTTCGTTATATTGCACTAAAATGCATCGGAATATCGAATTAAGTGCGATATTTACGTTGAATTCGTATTTTGGCAGCAAATGCACAGATATTTCTAACATCACAACATAATTTCAATGCGATATTTTTGTTAAATGCGAGTTCAGCAGCAAATACACAGGTTTCTAGCATAACATTCACTTTTCAACGTAAAACGTGTGTTTCACACGATTTTCGTTATATTGCACTAAAATGCATCGGAATATCGAATTAAGTGTGTTATTTACGCTGAATTCATGTTTTGGCAGCAAATGCACAGATATTTCTAACATCACAACTTGATTTCAATTCGAAATTTGTGTCAAATGCGAGTTCAGCAGCAAATACACAGGTTTCCAGCATAACATTCGCTTTTCAACGTAAAACGTGTGTTTCACACGATTTTCGTTATATTGCACTAAAATGCATCGGAATATCGAATTAAGTGTGATATTTACGTTGAATTCGTGTTTTGCCAGCAAATGCACAGATATTTCTAACATCACAACATGATTTCAATGCGCTATTTGTGTTAAATGCGAGTTCAGCAGCAAATACACAGGTTTCTTGCATAACGTTCACTTTTCAACGTAAAACGTGTTTCACACGATTTTCGTTATATTGCACAAAAATGCATCGGAATATCGAATTAAGTGTGATATTTACGTTGAATTCATGTTTTGGCAGCAAATGCACAGATATTTCTTACATCACAACATGATTTCAATGCGATATTTGTGTTAAATGCGAGTTCAGCAGCAAATACACAGGTTTCTAGCATAACATTCACTTTTCAACGTAAAACGTGTGTTTCACACGATTTTCGGTGTATTGCACTAATATGCAACTAAATATCGAATTAAGTGTGATATTTACGTTGAATTCGTATTTTGGCAGCAAATGCAGAGATATTTCTAACATCACAACATGATTTCAATGCGATATTTGTGTTAAATGCGAGTTCAGCAGCAAATACACAGGTTTCTAGCATAACATTCACTTTTCAACGTAAAACGTGTGTTTCACACGATTTTCGTTATATTGCACTAAAATGCATCGGAATATCGAATTAAGTGTGATATTTACGTTGAATTCATGTTCTGGCAGCAAATGCACAGATATTTCTTACATCACAACATGATTTCAATGCGATATTTGTGTCAAATGCGAGTTCAGCAGCAAATACACAGGTTTCTAGCGTAATATTCACACTTCAATGTGAAACGTGTGTTTCACACGATTTTCGTTATATTGCACTAAAATGCATCGGAATATCGAATTAAGTGTGATATTTACGTTGAATTCGTGTTTTGCCTGCAAATGCACAGATTTTTCTAACATCACAACATGATTTCAATGAGATATTTGTGTTAAATGCGAGTTCAGCAGCAAATACACAGGTTTCTAGCATAACATTCACTTTTCAACGTAAAACGTGTGTTTCACACGATTTTCGTTATATTGCACTAAAATGCATCGGAATATCGAATTAAGTGTGATATTTACGTTGAATTCGTATTTTGGCAGCAAATGCACAGATATTTCTAACATCACAACATGATTTCAATGCGATATTTGTGTTAAATGCGAGTTCAGCAGCAAATACACAGGTTTCTAGCATAACATTCACTTTTCAACGTAAAACGTGTGTTTCACACGATTTTCGTTATATTGCACTAAAATGCTTCGGAATATCGAATTAAGTGTGATATTTACGTTGAATTCATGTTTTGGCAGCAAATGCACAGATATTTCTTACATCACAACATGATTTCAATGCGATATTTGTGTCAAATGCGAGTTCAGCAGCAAATACACAGGTTTCTAGCGTAATATTCACACTTCAATGTGAAACGTGTGTTTCACACGATTTTCGTTATATTGCACTAAAATGCATCGGAATATCGAATTAAGTGTGATATTTACGTTGAATTCGTGTTTTGGCAGCAAATGCACAGATATATCTAACATCACAACATGATTTCAATGCGATTTTTGTGTCAAATGCGAGTTCAGCAGCAAATACACAGGTTTCTACCATAATATTCCCACTTCAATGTGAAACGTGCGATTCACACGATTTTCGTTATAATGTACGAATATGCATCGGAATATCGAATTCAGTGTGATATTTACGTTGAATTCATGTTTTGGCAGCAAATGCACAGATATTTCTTACATCACAACATGATTTCAATGCGATATTTGTGTTAAATGCGAGTTCAGCAGCAAGTAC
The DNA here is from genome assembly GCA_963422195.1 of Carabus problematicus. Lineage (NCBI taxonomy): Eukaryota > Metazoa > Arthropoda > Insecta > Coleoptera > Carabidae > Carabus > Carabus problematicus. The sequence continues at coordinate 17,613,306 of OY728577.1, forward strand.
ACAGGTTTCTAGCATTATATTCACACTTCAATGTGAAACCTGCGATTCACACTATTTTCGTTATATTGTACAAATATTCATCGGAATATCGAATTCAGTGTGATATTTACGTTGAATTCGAGTTTTGGCAGCAAATGCACAGATATTTCTTACATCACAACATGATTTCAATGCGATATTTGTGTTAATTGCGAGTTCAGCAGCAAATACACAGGTTTCTAGCATAACATTCACTTTTCAACGTAAAACATGTGTTTCACACGATTTTCGTTATATTGCACTGAAATGCATCGGAATATCGAATTAAGTGTGATATTTACGTTGAATTCGTGTTTTGACAGCAAATGCACAGATGTGTCTTCATCCCAACATGATTTCAATGCGATATTTGTGTCAAATGCGAGTTCAGCAGCAAATACACAGGTTTCTAGCATAATATTCACACTTAAATGTGAAACATGCGATTCACACGATTTTCGTTATATTGTACAAATAAGCATCGGACTATCGAATTCAGTGTGATATTTACGTTGAATTCATGTTTTGGCAGCAAATGCACAGATATTTCCAACATCACAACTTGATTTCAATGCGAAATTTGTTCCAAATGCGAGTTCAGCAGCAAATACACAGGTTTCTAGCATAACATTCACATTTCAACGGAAAACGTGTGTTTCACACGATTTTCGTTATATTGCACTAAAATGCATCGGAATATCGAATTAAGTGTGATATTTACGTTAAATTCGTATTTTGGCAGCAACTGCACAGATATTTCTAACATCACAACATGATTTCAATTCGATATTTGTGTTAAATGCGAGTTCAGCAGCAAATACACAGGTTTCTAGCATAATATTCACACTTCAATGCGAAACGTGCGTTTCACACGATTATCGCTATATTGCACAAATATGCATCGGAATATCGAATTCAGAGTGATATTTACGTTGAATTCGTGTTTTGGCAGCAAATGCAAGATATTTCTTACATCACAACATGATTTCAATGCGATATTTGTGTCAAATGCGAGTTCAGTAGCAAATACACAGGTTTCTAGCATAACATTCGCTTTTCAACGTAAAACGTGTGTTTCACACGATTTTCGTTATATTGCACTAAAATGCATCGGAATATCGAATTAAGTGTGATATTTACGTTGAATTCGTGTTTTGGCTGCAAATGCACAGATATTTCTTACATCACAACATGATTTAAATGGGAGTTCAGCAGCAAATACACAGGTTTCTAGCATAACATTCACTTTTCAACGTGAAACGTGTGTTTCACACGATTTTCGTTATATTGCACTAAAATGCATCGGAATATCGAATTAAGTGAGATATTTACGTTGAATTCGTGTTTTGGCAGCAAATGCACAGATATTTCTAACATCACAACATGATTTCAATGCGATATTTGTGTCAAATGCGAGTTCAGTAGCAAATACACAGGTTTCTAGCATAATATTCACACCTCACTGTGAAACGTGCGATTCACACGATTTTCGTTATATTGTACAAAAATGCATCGGAAAATCGAATTCAGTGTGATATTTACGTTGAATTCATGTTTTGGCAGCAAGTGCACAGATATTTCTAACATCACAACATGCTTTCATTGCGATATTTGTGTTAAATGCGAGTTCAGCAGCAAATACACAGGTTTCCAGCATAACATTCGCTTTTCAACGTAAAACGTGTGTTTCACACGATTTTCGTTATATTGCACTAAAATGCATCGGAATATCGATTTAAGTGTGATATTTACGTTGAATTCGTGTTTTGGCAGCAAATGCACAGATATTTCTAACATCACAACTTGATTTCAATTTGAAATTTGTGTCAAATGCGAGTTCAGCAGCAAATACACAGGTTTCCAGCATAACATTCGCTTTTCAACGTAAAACGTGTGTTTCACACGATTTTCGTTATATTGCACTAAAATGCATCGGAATATCGAATTAAGTGTGATATTTTCGTTGAATTCATGTTTTGGCAGCAAATGCACAGATATTTCTTACATCACAACTTGATTTCAATGTGATATTTGTGTTAAATGCGAGTTCAGCAGCAAATACACAGGTTTCTTGCATAACATTCGCTTTTCAACGTAAAACGTGTGTTTCACACGATTTTCGTTATATTGCACTAAAATGCAACGGAATATCGAATTAAGGGTGATATTTACGTTGAATTCGTGTTTTGGCAGCAAACGCAGAGATATTTCTCACATCACAACTTGATTTCAATGTGATATTTGTGTCAAATGCGAGTTCAGCAGCAAATACACAGGTTTCAAGCATAACATTCGCTTTTCAACGTAAAACGTGTGTTTCACACGATTTTTGTTATATTGCACTAAAATGCATCGGATTATCGAATTAAGTGTGATATTTACGTTGAATTCGTGTTTTGGCAGCAAATGAACAGATATTTCTATCATCACAACATGATTTCAATGCGATATTTGTGCTAAATGCGAGTTCAGCAGCAAATACACAGGTTTCTAGCATAACATTCACTTTTCAACGTAAAACGTGTGTTTCACACGATTTTCGTTATATTGCACTAAAATGCATCGGAATATCGAATTAAGTGTGATATATACGTTGAATTCGTGTTTTGGCAGCAAATGCACAGATATTTCTAACATCACAACATGATTTCAATGCGATATTTGTGTTAATTGCGAGTTCAGCAGCAAATACACAGGTTTGTAGCATAACATTCAGTTTTCAACGTAAAACGTGTGTTTCACACGATTTTCGTTATATTGCACTAAAATGCATCGGAATATCGAATTAAGTGTGATATTTACGTTGAATTCATGTTTTGGCAGCAAATGCACAGATTTTTCCAACATCACAACTTGATTTCAATGCGATATTTGTGTCAAATGCGAGTTCAACAGCAAATACACAGGTTTCTAGCATAACATTCGCTTTTCAACGTAAAACGTGTGTTTCACACGATTTTCGTTATATTGCACTAAAATGCATCGGAATATCGAATTAAGTGTGATATTTACGTTGAATTCGTGTTTTGGCAGCAAATGCACAGATATTTCTAACATCACAACATGATTTCAATGCGATATTTGTGTTAATTGCGAGTTCAGCAGCAAATACACAGGTTTGTAGCATAACATTCAGTTTTCAACGTAAAACGTGTGTTTCACACGATTTTCGTTATATTGCACTAAAATGCATCGGAATATCGAATTAAGTGTGATATTTACGTTGAATTCGTGTTTTGGCAGCAAATGCACAGATATTTCTAACATCACAACATGATTTCAATGCGATATTTGTGTTAATTGCGAGTTCAGCAGCAAATACACAGGTTTGTAGCATAACATTCAGTTTTCAACGTAAAACGTGTGTTTCACACGATTTTCGTTATATTGCACTAAAATGCATCGGAATATCGAATTAAGTGTGATATTTACGTTGAATTCATGTTTTGGCAGCAAATGCACAGATTTTTCCAACATCACAACTTGATTTCAATTCGAAATTTGTGTCAAATGCGAGTTCAGCAGCAAATACACAGGTTTCCAGCATAACATTCGCTTTTCAACATAAACGTGTGTTTCACACGATTTTCGTTATATTGCACTAAAATGCATCGGAATATCGAATTAAGTGTGATATTTACGTTGAATTCGTGTTTTGCCAGCAAATGCACAGATATTTCCAACATCACAACATGATTTCAATGCACTATTTGTGTTAAATGCGAGTTCAGCAGCAAATACACAGGTTTCTTGCATAACATTCACTTTTCAACGTAAAACGTGTGTTTCACACGATTTTCGTTATATTGCACTAAAATGCAACGGAATATCGAATTAAGGGTGATATTTACGTTGAATTCGTGTTTTGGCAGCAAACGCAGAGATATTTCTCACATCACAACTTGATTTCAATGTGATATTTGTGTCAAATGCGAGTTCAGCAGCAAATACACAGGTTTCAAGCATAACATTCGCTTTTCAACGTAAAACGTGTGTTTCACACGATTTTTGTTATATTGCACTAAAATGCATCGGATTATCGAATTAAGTGTGATATTTACGTTGAATTCGTGTTTTGGCAGCAAACGAACAGATATTTCTATCATCACAACATGATTTCAATGCGATATTTGTGCTAAATGCGAGTTCAGCAGCAAATACACAGGTTTCTTGCATAACATTCACTTTTCAACGTAAAACGTGTGTTTCACACGATTTTCGTTATATTGCACTAAAATGCATCGGAATATCGAATTAAGTGTCATATTTACGTTGAATTCGTGTTTTGGCAGCAAATGCACAGATATTTCTATCATCACAACATGATTTCAATTCGATATTTGTGTTAAATGCGAGTTCAGCATCAAATACACAGGTTTCTAGCATAACATTCACTTTTCAACGTAAAACGTGTGTTTCACACGATTTTCGTTATATTGCACTAAAATGCATCGGAATATCGAATTAAGTGTGATATTTGCGTTGAATTCGTGTTTTGGCAGCAAATGCACAGATATTTCTAACATCACAACATGATTTCAATGCGCTATTTGTGTTAAATGCGAGTTCAGCAGCAAATACACAGGTTTCTAGCTTAACATTCACTTTTCAACGTAAAACGTGTGTTTCACACGATTTTCGTTATATTGCACTAAAATGCATCGGAATATCGAATTAAGTGTGATATTTACGTTGAATTCATGTTTTGGCAGCAAATGCACAGATATTTCTTACATCACAACATGATTTCAATGCGATATTTGTGTTAAATGCGAGTTCAGCAGCAAATACACAGGTTTCTAGCATAACATTCACATTTCAACGTAAAACTTGTGTTTCACACGATTTTCGGTGTATTGCACTAATATGCAACTAAATATCGAATTAAGTGTGATATTTACGTTGAATTCGTATTTTGGCAGCAAATGCACAGATATTTCTAACATCACAACATGATTTCAATGCGATATTTGTGTTAAATGCGAGTTCAGCAGCAACACAGGTTTCCAGCATAACATTCGCTTTTCAACGTAAAACTTGTGTTTCACACGATTTTCGTTATATTGCACTAAAATGCATCGGAATATCGAATTAAGTGTGATATTTACGTTGAAGTCATGTTTTGGCAGCAAATGCACAGATATTTCTTACATCACAACATGATTTCAATGCGATATTTGTGTTAAATGCGAGTTCAGCAGCAAATACACAGGTTTCTAGCATAACATTCACATTTCAACGTAAAACTTGTGTTTCACACGATTTTCGTTATATTGCACTAAAATGCATCGGAATATCGAATTAAGTGTGATATTTACGTTGAATTCGTGTTTTGGCAGCAAATGCACAGATATTTCTAACATCTCAACATGATTTCAATGCGATATTTGTGTTAAATGTGAGTTCAGCAGCAAATACACAGGTTTCTAGTATAATATTTACACTTCAATGTGAAACGTGCGATTCACATGATTTTCGTTATATTGTACAAATATGCATCGGAGTATCGAATTAAGTGTGATATTTACGTTGAATTCGTTTTTTGGCAGCAAATGCACAGATATTTCTAACATCACAACATGATTTCAATGCGCTATTTGTGTTAAATGCGAGTTCAGCAGCAAATACGCAGGTTTCTAGCATAACATTCACTTTTCAACGTAAAACGTGTGTTTCACAGGATTTTCGTTATATTGCACTAAAATGCATCGGAATATCGAATTAAGTGTGATATTTACGTTGAATTCATGTTTTGGCAGCAAATGCACAGATATTTCTTACATCACAACATGATTTCAATGCGATATTTGTGTTAAATGCGAGTTCAGCAGCAAATACACAGGTTTCTAGCATAACATTCACTTTTCAACGTAAAACGTGTGTTTCACACGATTTTCGTTATATTGCACTAAAATGCATCGGAATATTGAATTAAGTGTGATATTTACGTTGAATTCGTGTTTTGGCAGCAAATGCACAGATATTTCTAACATCTCAACATGATTTCAATGCGATATTTGTGTTAAATGTGAGTTCAGCAGCAAATACACAGGTTTCTAGTATAATATTTACACTTCAATGTGAAACGTGCGATTCACATGATTTTCGTTATATTGTACAAATATGCATCGGAGTATCGAATTAAGTGTGATATTTACGTTGAATTCGTTTTTTGGCAGCAAATGCACAAATATTTCTAACATCACAACATGATTTCAATGCGATATTTGTGTTAAATGCGAGTTCAGCAGCAAATACACAGGCTTCTAGCATAACATTCAGTTTTCAACGTAAAACGTGTGTTTCACAGGATTTTCGTTATATTGCACTAAAATGCATCGGAATATCGAATTAAGTGTGATATTTACGTTGAATTCGTGTTTTGAACGCAAATGCACAGATATTTCTAACATCACAACATGATTTCAATGCGCTATTTGTGTTAAATGCGAGTTCAGCAGCAAATACGCAGGTTTCTAGCATAACATTCACTTTTCAACGTAAAACGTGTGTTTCACACGATTTTCGTTATATTGCACTAAAATGCATCGGAATATCGAATTAAGTGTGATATTTACGTTGAATTCATGTTTTGGCAGCAAATGCACAAATATTTCTAACATCACAACTTGATTTCAATTCGAAATTTGTGTCAAATGCGAGTACAGCAGCAAATACACAGGTTTCCAGCATAACATTCGCTTTTCAACGTAAAAAGGGTGTTTCACACGATTTTCGTTATATTGCACTAAAATGCATCGGAATATCGAATTAAGTGTGATATTTACGTTGAATTCGTGTTTTGCCAGCAAATGCACAGATATTTCTAACATCACAACATGATTTCAATGCGATATTTGTGTTAAATGCGAGTTCAGCAGCAAATACACAGGTTTCTAGCATAACATTCACTTTTCAACGTAAAACGTGTGTTTCACACGATTTTCGTTATATTACACTAAAATGCATCGGAATATTGAATTAAGTGTGATATTTACGTTGAATTCATGTTTTGGCAGCAAATGCACAGATATTTCTAACATCACAACTTGATTTCAATTCGAAATTTGTGTCAAATGCGAGTTCAGCAGCAAATACACAGGTTTCCAGCATAACATTCGCTTTTCAACGTAAAACTTGTGTTTCACACGATTTTCGTTATATTGCACTAAAATGCATCGGAATATCGAATTAAGTGTGATATTTACGTTGAATTCATGTTTTGGCAGCAAATGCACAGATATTTCTAACATCACAACTTGATTTCAATTCGAAATTTGTGTCAAATGCGAGTTCAGCAGCAAATACACAGGTTTCCAGCATAACATTCACATTTCAACGTAAAACTTGTGTTTCACACGATTTTCGTTATATTGCACTAAAATGCATCGGAATATCGAATTAAGTGTGATATTTACGTTGAATTCGTGTTTTGCCAGCAAATGCACAGATATTTCTTACATCACAACATGATTTCAATGCGATATTTGTGTTAAATGCGAGTTCAGCAGCAAATACACAGGTTTCTAGCATAACATTCACTTTTCAACGTAAAACGTGTGTTTCACACGATTTTCGTTATATTGCACTAAAATGCATCGGAATATCGAATTGGGTGTAATATTTCTAGTATAATATTCACACTTCAATGTGAAACGTGCGATTCACACGATTTTCGTTATATTGTACAAATATGCATCGGAGTATCGAATTAAGTGTGATATTTACGTTGAATTCGTTTTTTGGCAGCAAATGCGCAAATATTTCTAACATCACAACATGATTTCAATGCGATATTTGTGTTAAATTCGAGTTCAGCAGCAAATACACAGGTTTCTAGCATAACATTCAGTTTTCAACGTAAAACGTGTGTTTCACAGGATTTTCGTTATATTGCACTAAAATGCATCGGAATATCGAATTAAGTGTGATATTTACGTTGAATTCGTGTTTTGAACGCAAATGCACAGATATTTCTAACATCACAACATGATTTCAATGCGCTATTTGTGTTAAATGCGAGTTCAGCAGCAAATACGCAGGTTTCTAGCATAACATTCACTTTTCAACGTAAAACGTGTGTTTCACACGATTTTCGTTATATTGCACTAAAATGCATCGGAATATCGAATTAAGTGTGATATTTACGTTGAATTCATGTTTTGGCAGCAAATGCACAGATATTTCTAACATCACAACTTTATTTCAATTCGAAATTTGTGTCAAATGCGAGTTCAGCAGCAAATACACAGGTTTCCAGCATAACATTCGCTTTTCAACGTAAAACTTGTGTTTCACACGATTTTCGGTGTATTGCACTAATATGCAACTAAATATCGAATTAAGTGTGATATTTACGTTGAATTCGTATTTTGGCAGCAAATGCAGAGATATTTCTAACATCACAACATGATTTCAATGCGATATTTGTGTTAAATGCGAGTTCAGCAGCAAATACACAGGTTTCTAGCATAACATTCACTTTTCAACGTAAAACGTGTGTTTCACACGATTTTCGTTATATTGCACTAAAATGCATCGGAATATCGAATTAGGTGTGATATTTACGTTGAATTCATGTTTTGGCAGCAAATGCACAGATATTTCTACCATCACAACTTGATTTCAATTCGAAATTTGTGTCAAATGCGAGTTCAGCAGCAAATACACAGGTTTCCAGCATAACATTCGCTTTTCAACGTAAAACGTGTGTTTCACACGATTTTCGTTATATTGCACTAAAATGCATCGGAATATCGAATTAAGTGTGCTATTTACGTTGAATTCGTGTTTTGCCAGCAAATGCACAGATATTTCTAACATCACAACATGATTTCAATGCGCTATTTGTGTTAAATGCGAGTTCAGCAGCAAATACACAGGTTTCTTGCATAACATTCACTTTTCAACGTAAAACGTGTGTTTCACACGATTTTTGTTATATTGCACTAAAATGCATCGGAATATCGAATTAAGTGTGATATTTACGTTGAATTCATGTTTTGGCAGCAAATGCACAGATATTTCTTACATCACAACATGATTTCAATGCGATATTTGTGTTAAATGCGAGTTCAGCAGCAAATACACAGGTTTCTAGCATAACATTCACATTTCAACGTAAAACTTGTGTTTCACACGATTTTCGTTATATTGCACTAAAATGCATCGGAATATCGAATTAAGTGTGATATTTACGTTGAATTCATGTTTTGGCAGCAAATGCACAGATATTTCTTACATCACAACATGATTTCAATGCGATATTTGTGTTAAATGCGAGTTCAGCAGCAAATACACAGGTTTCTAGCATAACATTCACTTTTCAACGTAAAACGTGTGTTTCACACGATTTTCGTTATATTGCACTAAAATGCATCGGAATATCGAATTAAGTGTGATATTTACGTTGAATTCATGTTTTGGCAGCAAATGCACAGATATTTCTTACATCACAACATGATTTCAATGCGATATTTGTGTTAAATGCGAGTTCAGCAGCAAATACACAGGTTTCTAGCATAACATTCACTTTTCAACGTAAAAACGTGTGTTTCACACGATTTTCGTTATATTGCACTAAAATGCATCGGAATATTGAATTAAGTGTGATATTTACGTTGAATTCGTGTTTTGGCAGCAAATGCACAGATATTTCTAACATCTCAACATGATTTCAATGCGATATTTGTGTTAAATGTGAGTTCAGCAGCAAATACACAGGTTTCTAGTATAATATTTACACTTCAATGTGAAACGTGCGATTCACATGATTTTCGTTATATTGTACAAATATGCATCGGAGTATCGAATTAAGTGTGATATTTACGTTGAATTCGTTTTTTGGCAGCAAATGCACAAATATTTCTAACATCACAACATGATTTCAATGCGATATTTGTGTTAAATGCGAGTTCAGCAGCAAATACACAGGTTTCTAGCATAACATTCAGTTTTCAACGTAAAACGTGTGTTTCACAGGATTTTCGTTATATTGCACTAAAATGCATCGGAATATCGAATTAAGTGTGATATTTACGTTGAATTCGTGTTTTGAACGCAAATGCACACATATTTCTAACATCACAACATGATTTCAATGCGCTATTTGTGTTAAATGCGAGTTCAGCAGCAAATACGCAGGTTTCTAGCATAACATTCACTTTTCAACGTAAAACGTGTGTTTCACACGATTTTCGTTATATTGCACTAAAATGCATCGGAATATCGAATTAAGTGTGATATTTACGTTGAATTCATGTTTTGGCAGCAAATGCACAAATATTTCTAACATCACAACTTGATTTCAATTCGAAATTTGTGTCAAATGCGAGTACAGCAGCAAATACACAGGTTTCCAGCATAACATTCGCTTTTCAACGTAAAAAGGGTGTTTCACACGATTTTCGTTATATTGCACTAAAATGCATCGGAATATCGAATTAAGTGTGATATTTACGTTGAATTCGTGTTTTGCCAGCAAATGCACAGATATTTCTAACATCACAACATGATTTCAATGCGATATTTGTGTTAAATGCGAGTTCAGCAGCAAATACACAGGTTTCTAGCATAACATTCACTTTTCAACGTAAAACGTGTGTTTCACACGATTTTCGTTATATTGCACTAAAATGCATCGGAATATTGAATTAAGTGTGATATTTACGTTGAATTCATGTTTTGGCAGCAAATGCACAGATATTTCTAACATCACAACTTGATTTCAATTCGAAATTTGTGTCAAATGCGAGTTCAGCAGCAAATACACAGGTTTCCAGCATAACATTCGCTTTTCAACGTAAAACTTGTGTTTCACACGATTTTCGTTATATTGCACTAAAATGCATCGGAATATCGAATTAAGTGTGATATTTACGTTGAATTCATGTTTTGGCAGCAAATGCACAGATATTTCTAACATCACAACTTGATTTCAATTCGAAATTTGTGTCAAATGCGAGTTCAGCAGCAAATACACAGGTTTCCAGCATAACATTCACATTTCAACGTAAAACTTGTGTTTCACACGATTTTCGTTATATTGCACTAAAATGCATCGGAATATCGAATTAAGTGTGATATTTACGTTGAATTCGTGTTTTGCCAGCAAATGCACAGATATTTCTTACATCACAACATGATTTCAATGCGATATTTTTGTTAAATGCGAGTTCAGCAGCAAATACACAGGTTTCTAGCATAACATTCACTTTTCAACGTAAAACGTGTGTTTCACACGATTTTCGTTATATTGCACTAAAATGCATCGGAATATCGAATTAAGTGTGATATTTACGTTGAATTCGTGTTTTGGCAGCAAATGCACAGATATTTCTAACATCACAACATGATTTCAATGCGATATTTGTGTTAAATGTGAGTTCAGCAGCAAATACACAGGTTTCTAGTATAATATTCACACTTCAATGTGAAACGTGCGATTCACACGATTCTCGTTATATTGTACAAATATGCATCGGAGTATCGAATTAAGTGTGATATTTACGTTGAATTCGTTTTTTGGCAGCAAATGCACAAATATTTCTAACATCACAACATGATTTCAATGCGATATTTGTGTTAAATGCGAGTTCAGCAGCAAATACACAGGTTTCTAGCATAACATTCAGTTTTCAACGTAAAACGTGTGTTTCACAGGATTTTCGTTATATTGCACTAAAATGCATCGGAATATCGAATTAAGTGTGATATTTACGTTGAATTCGTGTTTTGAACGCAAATGCACAGATATTTCTAACATCACAACTTGATTTCAATTCGAAATTTGTGTCAAATGCGAGTTCAGCAGCAAATACACAGGTTTCCAGCATAACATTCGCTTTTCAACGTAAAACTTGTGTTTCACACGATTTTCGGTGTATTGCACTAATATGCAACTAAATATCGAATTAAGTGTGATATTTACGTTGAGTTCGTATTTTGGCAGCAAATGCACAGATATTTCTAACATCACAACATGATTTTAATGCGATATTTGTGTTAAATGCGAGTTCAGCAGCAAATACACAGGTTTCTAGCATAACATTCACTTTTCAACGTAAAACGTGTGTTTCACACGATTTTCGTTATATTGCACTAAAATGCATCGGAATATCGAATTAAGTGTGATATTTACGTTGAATTCATGTTTTGGCAGCAAATGCACAGATATTTCTAACATCACAACTTGATTTCAATTCGAAATTTGTGTCAATTGCGAGTTCAGCAGCAAATACACAGGTTTCCAGCATAACATTCGCTTTTCAACGTAAAACTTGTGTTTCACACGATTTTCGGTGTATTGCACTAATATGCAACTAAATATCGAATTAAGTGTGATATTTACGTTGAATTCGTATTTTGGCAGCAAATGCAGAGATATTTCTAACATCACAACATGATTTCAATGCGATATTTGTGTTAAATGCGAGTTCAGCAGCAAATACACAGGTTTCTAGCATAACATTCACTTTTCAACGTAAAACGTGTGTTTCACACGATTTTCGTTATATTGCACTAAAATGCATCGGAATATCGAATTAAGTGTGATATTTACGTTGAATTCATGTTTTGGCAGCAAATGCACAGATATTTCTTACATCACAACATGATTTCAATGCGATATTTGTGTTAAATGCGAGTTCAGCAGCAAATACACAGGTTTCTAGCATAACATTCACATTTCAACGTAAAACTTGTGTTTCACACGATTTTCGTTATATTGCACTAAAATGCATCGGAATATCGAATTAAGTGTGATATTTACGTTGAATTCATGTTTTGGCAGCAAATGCACAGATATTTCTTACATCACAACATGATTTCAATGCGATATTTGTGTTAAATGCGAGTTCAGCAGCAAATACACAGGTTTCTAGCATAACATTCACTTTTCAACGTAAAACGTGTGTTTCACACGATTTTCGTTATATTGCACTAAAATGCATCGGAATATTGAATTAAGTGTGATATTTACGTTGAATTCGTGTTTTGGCAGCAAATGCACAGATATTTCTAACATCTCAACATGATTTCAATGCGATATTTGTGTTAAATGTGAGTTCAGCAGCAAATACACAGGTTTCTAGTATAATATTTACACTTCAATGTGAAACGTGCGATTCACATGATTTTCGTTATATTGTACAAATATGCATCGGAGTATCGAATTAAGTGTGATATTTACGTTGAATTCGTTTTTTGGCAGCAAATGCACAAATATTTCTAACATCACAACATGATTTCAATGCGATATTTGTGTTAAATGCGAGTTCAGCAGCAAATACACAGGTTTCTAGCATAACATTCAGTTTTCAACGTAAAACGTGTGTTTCACAGGATTTTCGTTATATTGCACTAAAATGCATCGGAATATCGAATAAAGTGTGATATTTACGTTGAATTCGTGTTTTGGCAGCAAATGCACAGATATTTCTAACATCACAACATGATTTCAATGCGATATTTGTGTTAAATGCGAGTTAAGCAGCAAATACACAGGTTTCTAGCATGACATTCGCTTTTCAACGTAAAACGTGTGTTTCACACGATTTTCGTTATATTGCACTAAAATGCACCGGAATATCGAATTAAGTGTGATATTTACGTTGAATTCGTGTTTTGGCTGCAAATGCACACATATTTCTAACATCACAACTTGATTTCAATGCGAAATTTGTGTCAAATGCGAGTTCAGCAGCAAATACACAGGTTTCTAGCATTACATTCACATTTCAACGTAAAACGTGTGTTTCACACGATTTTCGTTATATTGCACTAAAATGCATCGGAATATCGAATTAAGTGTGATATTTACGTTGATTTCGTGTTTTGGCAGCAAATGCAGAGATATTTCTCACATCACAACTTGATTTCAATGTGATATTTGTGTCAAATGCGAGTTCAGCAGCAAATACACAGGTTTCTAGCATAACATTCACTTTTCAACGTAAAGCGTGCGTTTCACACGATTTTCGTTATATTGCACTAAAATGCATCGGAATATCGAATTCAGTGTGATATTTACGTTGAATTCGTGTTTTGGCTGCAAATGCACAGATATTTCTAACATCACAACATGATTTCAATGCGATATTTGTGTCAAATGCGAGTTCAGCAGCAAATACACAGGTTTCTAGCATAACATTCGCTTTTCAACGTAAAACGTGAGTTTCACACGAGTTTCGTTATATTGCACTAAAATGCATCGGAATATCGAATTCAGTGTGATATTTACGTTGAATTCGTGTTTTGGCTGCAAATGCACAGATATTTCTTACATCACAACATGATTTCAATGCGAGTTCAGCAGCAAATACACAGGTTTCTAGCATAACATTCACTTTTCAACGTAAAACGTGCGTTTCACACGATTTTCGTTATATTGCACTAAAATGCATCGGAATATCGAATTAAGTGTGATATTTACGTTGAATTCGTGATTTGGCAACAAATGCACAGATATTTCTAACATCCCAACATGATTTCAATGCGATATTTGTGTTAAATGCGAGTTAAGCAGCAAATACCCAGGTTTCTAGCATGACATTCGCTTTTCAACGTAAAACGAGTGTTTCACACGATTTTCGTTATATTGCACTAAAATGCATCGGAATATCGAATTAAGTGTGATATTTACGTTGAATTCGTGTTTTGGCAGCAAATGCACAGATATTTCTAACATCACAACATGATTTCAATGCGATATTTGTGTCTAATGCGAGTTCAGTAGCAAATACACAGGTTTCTAGCATAATATTCACACTTCAACGTAAAACTTGTGTTTCACACGATTTTCGTTATATTGCACTAAACTGCATCGGAATATCGAATTAAGTGTGATATTTACGTTGAATTCGTGTTTTGGCTGCAAATGCACAGATATTTCTAACATCACAATTTGATTTCAATGCGAAATTTGTGTCAAATGCGAGTTCAGCAGCAAATACACAGGTTTCCAGCATTACATACGCTTTTCAACGTAAAACGTGTGTTTCACACGATTTTCGTTATATTGCACTAAAATGCATCGAAATATCGAATTAAGTGTGATATTTACGTTGAATTCGTATTTTGGCAGCAACTGCACAGATATTTCTAAAATCACAACATGATTTCAATGCGATATTTGTGTTAAATGCGAGTTAAGCAGCAAATACACAGGTTTCTAGCATTACATTCACATTTCAACGTAAAACGTGTGTTTCACACGATTTTCGTTATATTGCACTAAAATGCATCGGAATATCGAATTAAGTGTGATATTTACGTTGAATTCGTGTTTTGGCAGCAAATGCAGAGATATTTCTCACATCACAACTTGATTTCAATGGGATATTTGTGTCAAATGCGAGTTCAGCAGCAAATACACAGGTTTCAAGCATAACATTCGCTTTTCAACGTAAAACGTGTGTTTCACACGATTTTCGTTATATTGCACTAAAATGCATCGGAATATCGAATAAAGTGTGATATTTACGTTGAATTCGTGTTTTGGCAGCAAATGCACAGATATTTCTAACATCACAACATGATTTCAATGCGATATTTGTGTTAAATGCGAGTTCAGCAGCAGATACACAGGTTTCTAGCATAACATTCACTTTTCAACGTAAAACGTGTGTTTCACACGATTTTCGTTATATTGCACTAAAATGCATCGGAATATCGAATTCAGTGTGATATTTACGTTGAATTCGTATTTTGGCAGCAACTGCACAGATATTTCTAAAATCACAACATGATTTCAATGCGATATTTGTGTTAAATGCGAGTTAAGCAGCAAATACACAGGTTTCTAGCATAACATTCACTTTTCAACGTAAAACGTGTGTTTCACACGATTTTCGTTATATTGCACTAAAATGCATCGGAATATCGAATTAAGTGTGATATTTACGTTGAATTCATGTTTTGGCAGCAAATGCACAGATATTTCTAACATCACAACATGATTTCAATGCGATATTTGTGTTAAATGCGAGTTCAGCAGCAAATACACAGGTTTCTAGCATAACATTCACTTTTCAACGTAAAACGTGTGTTTCACACGATTTTCGTTATATTGCACTAAAATGCATCGGAATATCGAATTAAATGTGATATTTACGTTGAATTCATGTTTTGGCAGCAAATGCATAGATCTTTCTTACATTACAACATGATTTCAATGCGATATTTGTGTCAAATGCGAGTTCAGCAGCAAATACACAGGCTTCTAGCATAACATTCACATTTCAACGTAAGACTTGTGTTTCACACGATTTTCGTTATATTGCACTAATATGCAACTAAATATCGAATTAAGTGTGATATTTACGTTGAATTCATGTTTTGGCAGCAAATGCACAGATATTTCTTACATCACAACATGATTTCAATGCGATATTTATGTCAAATGCGAGTTCAGCAGCAAATACACAGGTTTCTAGCATAACATTCACTTTACAACGTAAAACGTGTGTTTCACACGATTTTCGTTATACTGCACTAAAATGCACCGGAATATCGAATTAAGTGTGATATTTACGTTGAATTCGTGTTTTGGCTGCAAATGCACAGATATTTCTAACATCACAATTTGATTTCAATGCGAAATTTGTGTCAAATGCGAGTTCAGCAGCAAATACACAGGTTTCCAGCATTACATACGCTTTTCAACGTAAAACGTGTGTTTCACACGATTTTCGTTATATTGCACTAAAATGCATCGAAATATCGAATTAAGTGTGATATTTACGTTGAATTCGTATTTTGGCAGCAACTGCACAGATATTTCTAAAATCACAACATGATTTCAATGCGATATTTGTGTTAAATGCGAGTTAAGCAGCAAATACACAGGTTTCTAGCATGACATTCGCTTTTCAACGTAAAACGTGTGTTTCACACGATTTTCGTTATATTGCACTAAAATGCACCGGAATATCGAATTAAGTGAGATATTTACGTTGAATTCGTGTTTTGGCTGCAAATGCACAGATATTTCTAACATCACAACTTGATTTCAATGCGAAATTTGTGTCAAATGCGAGTTCAGCAGCAAATACACAGGTTTCTAGCATTACATTCACATTTCAACGTAAAACGTGTGTTTCACACGATTTTCGTTATATTGCACTAAAATGCATCGGAATATCGAATTAAGTGTGATATTTACGTTGAATTCGTGTTTTGGCAGCAAATGCAGAGATATTTCTCACATCACAACTTGATTTCAATGGGATATTTGTGTCAAATGCGAGTTCAGCAGCAAATACACAGGTTTCAAGCATAACATTCGCTTTTCAACGTAAAACGTGTGTTTCACACGATTTTCGTTATATTGCACTAAAATGCATCGGAATATCGAATAAAGTGTGATATTTACGTTGAATTCGTGTTTTGGCAGCAAATGCACAGATATTTCTAACATCACAACATGATTTCAATGCGATATTTGTGTTAAATGCGAGTTCAGCAGCAAATACACAGGTTTCTAGCATAACATTCACTTTTCAACGTAAAACGTGTGTTTCACACGATTTTCGTTATATTGCACTAAAATGCATCGGAATATCGAATTCAGTGTGATATTTACGTTGAATTCGTATTTTGGCAGCAACTGCACAGATATTTCTAAAATCACAACATGATTTCAATGCGATATTTGTGTTAAATGCGAGTTAAGCAGCAAATACACAGGTTTCTAGCATGACATTCGCTTTTCAACGTAAAACGTGTGTTTCACACGATTTTCGTTATATTGCACTAAAATGCACCGGAATATGGAATTCAGTGTGATATTTACGTTGAATTCGTGTTTTGGCAGCAAATGCAGAGATATTTCTCACATCACAACTTGATTTCAATGTGATATTTGTGTCAAATGCGAGTTCAGCAGCAAATACACAGGTTTCTAGCATAACATTCACTTTTCAACGTAAAACGTGCGTTTCACACGATTTTCGTTATATTGCACTAAAATGCATCGGAATATGGAATTCAGTGTGATATTTACGTTGAATTCGTGTTTTGGCAGCAATGCACAGATATTTCTAACATCACAACATGATTTCAATGCGATATTTGTGTCAAATGCGAGTTCAGTAGCAAATACACAGGTTTCTAGCATAATATTCACACTTCAATGTGAAACGTGCGATTCACACGATTTTCGTTATATTGTTCAAATATTCATCGGAATATCGAATTCAGTGTGATATTTACGTTGAATTCGTGTTTTGGCTGCAAATGCACAGATATTTCTAACATCACAACATGATTTCAATGCGATATTTGTGTTAAATGCGAGTTCAGCAGCAAATACACAGGTTTCTAGCATGACATTCGCTTTTCAACGTAAAACGTGTGTTTCACACGATTTTCGTTATATTGCACTAAAATGCACCGGAATATCGAATTAAGTGTGATATTTACGTTGAAATCGTGTTTTGGCTGCAAATGCACACATATTTCTAACATTACAACTTGATTTCAATGCGAAATTTGTGTCAAATGCGAGTTCAGCAGCAAATACACAGGTTTCTAGCATTACATTCACATTTCAACGTAAAACGTGTGTTTCACACGATTTTAGTTATATTGCAGTAAAATGCATCGGAATATCGAATTAAGTGTGATATTTACGTTGATTTCGTGTTTTGGCAGCAAATGCAGAGATATTTCTCACATCACAACTTGATTTCAATGTGATATTTGTGTCAAATGCGAGTTCAGCAGCAAATACACATGTTTCTAGCATAACATTCACTTTTCAACGTAAAACGTGCGTTTCACACGATTTTCGTTATATTGCACTAAAATGCATCGGAATATGGAATTCAGTGTGATATTTACGTTGAATTCGTGTTTTGGCTGCAAATGCACAGATATTTCTAACATCACAACATGATTTCAATGCGATATTTGTGTCAAATGCGAGTTCAGCAGCAAATACACAGGTTTCTAGCATAACATTCGCTTTTCAACGTAAAACGTGAGTTTCACACGAGTTTCGTTATATTGCACTAAAATGCATCGGAATATCGAATTCAGTGTGATATTTACGTTGAATTCGTGTTTTGGCTGCAAATGCACAGATATTTCTTACATCACAACATGATTTCAATGCGAGTTCAGCAGCAAATACACAGGTTTCTAGCATAACATTCACTTTTCAACGTAAAACGTGCGTTTCACACGATTTTCGTTATATTGCACTAAAATGCATCGGAATATCGAATTAAGTGTGATATTTACGTTGAATTCGTGATTTGGCAACAAATGCACAGATATTTCTAACATCCCAACATGATTTCAATGCGATATTTGTGTCAAATGCGAGTTCAGTAGCAAATACACAGGTTTCTAGCATAATATTCACACTTCAACGTAAAACTTGTGTTTCACACGATTTTCGTTATATTGCACTAAACTGCATCGGAATATCGAATTAAGTGTGATATTTACGTTGAATTCGTGTTTTGGCTGCAAATGCACAGATATTTCTAACATCAAAACTTGATTTCAATGCGAAATTTGTGTCAAATGCGAGTTCTGCAGCAAATACACAGGTTTCTAGCATAACATTCACTTTTCAACGTAAAACGTGTGTTTCACACGATTATCGTTATATTGCACTAAAATGCATCGGAATATCGAATTAAGTGTGATATTTACGTTGAATTCGTGGTTTGGCAGCAAATGCACAGATATTTCTAACATCACAATATGATTTCAATGCGATATTTGTGTCAAATGCGAGTTCAGCAGCAAATACACAGGTTTCTAGCATAACATTCGCTTTTCAACGTAAAACGTGAGTTTCACACGATTTTCGTTATATTGCACTAAAATGCATCGGAATATCGAATTCAGTGTGATATTTACCTTGAATTCGTGTTTTGGCTGCAAATGCACAGATATTTCTTACATCACAACATGATTTCAATGCGAGTTCAGCAGCAAATACACAGGTTTCTAGCATAACATTCGCTTTTCAACGTAAAACGAGTGTTTCACACGATTTTCGTTATATTGCACTAAAATGCATCGATATATCGAATTCAGTGTGATATTTACGTTGAATTCGTGTTTTGGCAGCAAATGCACAGATATTTCTAACATCACAACATGATTTCAATGCGATATTTGTGTCAAATGCGAGTTCAGTAGCAAATACACAGGTTTCTAGCATAATATTCACACTTCAACGTAAAACTTGTGTTTCACACGATTTTCGTTATATTGCACTAAAATGCATCGGAATATCGAATTAAGTGTGATATTTACGTTGAATTCGTGGTTTGGCAGCAAATGCACAGATATTTCTAACATCACAACATGATTTCAATGCGATATTTGTGTTAAATGCGAGTTCAGCAGCAAATACACAGGTTTCTAGCATAACATTCACTTTTCAACGTAAAACGTGTGTTTCACACGATTTTCGTTATATTGCACTAAAATACACCGGAATATCGAATTAAGTGTGATATTTACGTTGAATTCGTGTTTTGGCTGCAAATGCACAGATATTTCTAACATCTCAACTTGATTTCAATGCGATATTTGTGTCAAATGCGAGTTCAGCAGCAAATACACAGGTTTGTAGCATAACATTCACATTTCAACGTAAAACTTGTGTTTCACACGTTTTTCGTTATATTGCACTAAAATGCACCGGAATATCGAATTAAGTGTGATATTTACGTTGAATTCGTGTTTTGGCAGTAAATGCACAGATATTTCTAACATCACAACATGATTTCAATGCGATATTTGTGTTATATGCGAGTTCAGCAGCAAATACACAGGTTTCTAGCATAACATTCACTTTTCAACGTAAAATGTGTGTTTCACACGATTTTCGTTATATTGCACTAAAATGCATCGGAATATCGAATTCAGTGTGATATTTACGTTGAATTCGTGTTTTGGCATCAAATACACAGACATTTCTAACATCACAACATGATTTCAATGCGATATTTGTGTTAAATGCGAGTTCAGCAGCAAATACACAGGTTTCTAGCATAATATTCACACTTCAATGTGAAACGTGCGATTCACACGATTTTCGTTATATTGTACAAATATGCATCGGTATATCGAATTAAGTGTGATATTTACGTTGAATTCGTGTTTTGGCATCAAATACACAGATATTTCTAACATCACAACATGATTTCAATGCGATATTAGTGTTAAATGCGAGTTCAGCAACAAATACACAGGTTTCTAGCGTAATATTCACACTTCAATGTGAAACGTGTGTTTCACACGATTTTCGTTATATTGCACTAAAATGCACCGGAATATCGGATTAAGTGTGATATTTACGTTGAATTCGTGTTTTGGCTGCAAATGCACACATATTTCTAACATCACAACTTGATTTCAATGCGAAATTTGTGTCAAATGCGAGTTCAGCAGCAAATACACAGGTTTCCAGCATAGCATTCGCTTTTCAACGTAAAACGTGTGTTTCACACGATTTTCGGTATATTGCACTAAAATGCATCGGAATATCGAATTAAGTGTACTAATTACGTTGAATTCATGTTTTGGCTGCAAATGCACAGATATTTCTTACATCACAACATGATTTCAATGCGATATTTGTGTCAAATGCGAGTTCAGCAGCAAATGCACAGGTTTCTAGCATAACTTTCGCTTTTCAACGTAAAACGTGAGTTTCACACGATTTTCGTTATATTGCACTAAAATGCATCGGAATATCGAATTCAGTGTGATATTTACGTTGAATTCGTGTTTTGGCTGCAAATGCACAGATATTTCTTACATCACAACATGATTTCAATGCGAGTTCAGCAGCAAATACACAGGTTTCTAGCATAACATTCACTTTTCAACGTAAAACGTGCGTTTCACACGATTTTCGTTATATTGCACTAAAATGCATCGGAATATCGAATTAAGTGTGATATTTACGTTGAATTCGTGATTTGGCAACAAATGCACAGATATTTCTAACATCCCAACATGATTTCAATGCGATATTTGTGTTAAATGCGAGTTAAGCAGCAAATACCCAGGTTTCTAGCATGACATTCGCTTTTCAACGTAAAACGAGTGTTTCACACGATTTTCGTTATATTGCACTAAAATGCATTGGAATATCGAATTCAGTGTGATATTTACGTTGAATTCGTGTTTTGGGAGCAATTGCACAGATATTTCTAACATCACAACAAGATTTCAATGCGATATTTGTGTCAAATACGAGTTCAGTAGCAAATAAACTGGTTTCTAGCATAACATTCACATTTAACGTAAAACGTGCGTTTCACACGATTTTCGTTATATTGCACTAAAATGCATCGGAATATCGAATTAAGTGTGATATTTACGTTGAATTCGTGATTTGGCAACAAATGCACAGATATTTCTAACATCCCAACATGATTTCAATGCGAAATTTGTGTTAAATGCGAGTTCAGCAGCAAATACACAGGTTTCTAGCATAACATTCACGTTTCAACGTAAAACGTGTGTTTCACACGATTTTCGTTATATTGCACTAATATGCATCGGAATATCGAATTAAGTGTGATATTTACGTTGAATTCGTGTTTTGGCAGCAAATGCACAGATATTTCTAACATCACAACATGATTTCAATGCGATATTAGTGTTAAATGCGAGTTCAGCAGCAAATACACAGGTTTCTAGCGTAATATTCACACTTCAATGTGAAACGTGTGTTTCACACGATTTTCGTTATATTGCACTAAAATGCATCGGAATATCGAACTAAGTGTGATATTTAGGTTGAATTCGTGTTTTGGCAGCAAATGCACAAATATTTCTAACATCACAACAGGATTTCAATGCGATATTTGTGTTAGATGCGAGTTCAGCATCAAATACACAGGTTTCTAGCATAACATTCACTTTTCAACGTAAAACGTGTGTTTCACACGATTTTCGTTATATTGCACTAAAATGCACCGGAATATCGAATTAAGTGTGATATTTACGTTGAATTCGTGTTTTGGCTGCAAATGCACACATATTTCTAACATCACAACTTGATTTCAATGGGAAATTTGTGTCAAATGCGAGTTCAGCAGCAAATACACAGGTTTCCAGCATAACATTCGCTTTTCAACGTAAAACGTGTGTTTCACACGATTTTCGTTATATTGCACTAAAATGCATCGGAATATAGAATTAAGTGTGATAATTACGTTGAATTCATGTTTTGGCTGCAAATGCACAGATATTTCTTACATCACAACATGATTTCAATGCGATATTTGTGTCAAATGCGAGTTCAGCAGCAAATACACAGGTTTCTAGCATAACACTCACTTTTCAACGTAAAACGTGCGTTTCACACGATTTTCGTTATATTGCACTAAAATGCATCGGAATATCGAATTAAGTGTGATATTTACGTTGAATTCGTGCTTTGGCAACATATGCACAGATATTTCTAACATCCCAACATGATTTCAATGCGATATTTGCGTTAAATGCGAGTTAAGCAGCAAATACCCAGGTTTCTAGCATGACATTCGCTTTTCAACGTAAAACGTGTGTTTCACACGATTTTCGTTATATTGCACTAAAATGCATCGGAATATCGAATTAAGTGTGATATTTACGTTGAATTCGTGGTTTGGCAGCAAATGCACAGATATTTCTAACATCACAACATGATTTCAATGCGATATTTGTGTTAAATGCGAGTTCAGCAGCAAATACACAGGTTTCTAGCATAACATTCACTTTTCAACGTAAAACGTGTGTTTCACACGTTTTTCGTTATATTGCACTAAAATGCATCGGAATATCGAATTAAGTGTGATATTTACGTTGAATTCGTGTTTTGCCTGCAAATGCACAGATATTTCTAACTTCACAACTTGATTTCGATGCGAAATTTGTGTCAAATGCGAGTTCAGCAGCAAATACACAGGTTTCCAGCATAACATTCGCTTTTCAACGTAAAACGTGTGTTTCACACAATTTTCGTTATATTGCACTAAAATGCATCGGAATATCGATTTAAGTGTGATATTTATGTTGAATTCGTTTTTTGGCAGCAACTGCACGGATATTTCTAACATCAAAACAAGATTTCAATGCGATATTTGTGTTAAATGCGAGTTCAGCAGCAAATACACAGGTTTATAGCATAATATTCACACTTCAATGTGAAACGTGCGATTCACACGATTTTCGTTATATTGTACAAATAAGCATTGGAATATCGAATTCAGTGTGATATTTACGTTGAATTCATGTTTTGGCAGCAAATGCACAGATATTTCCAACATCACAACTTGATTTCAATGCGATATTTGTGTCAAATGCGAGTTCAACAGCAAATACACAGGTTTCTAGCATAACATTCGCTTTTCAACGTAAAACGTGTGTTTCACACGATTTTCGTTATATTGCACTGAAATGCATCGGAATATCAAATTCAGTGTGATATTTACGTTGAATTCGTGTTTTGGCAACAAATGTACAGATATTTCTAACATCCCAACATGATTTCAATGCGATATTTGTGTCAAATGCGAGTTCAGTAGCAAATACACAGGTTTCTAGCATTACATTCACATTTCAACGTAAAACTTGTGTTTCACACGATTTTCGTTATATTGCACTAAAATGCATCGGAATATCGAATTAAGTGTAATATTTACGTTGAATTCGTGTTTTGGCAGCGAATGCACAGATATTTCTAACATCACAACATGATTTCATTGCGATATTTATGTTAAATGCGAGTTCAGCAGCAAATACACAGGTTTCTAGCATAACATTTGCTTTTCAACGTAAAACGTGAGTTTCCCACGATTTTCGTTATATTGCACTAAAATGCATCGGAATATCGAATTCAGTGTGATATTTACGTTGAATTCGTGTTTTGGCTGCAAATGCACAGATATTTCTTACATCACAACATGATTTCAATGCGAGTTCAGCAGCAAATACACAGGTTTCTAGCATAACACTCACTTTTCAACGTAAAACGTGCGTTTCACACGATTTTCGTTATATTGCACTAAAATGCATCGGAATATCGAATTAAGTGTTATATTTACGTTGAATTCGTATTTTGGCAACAAATGCACAGATATTTCTAACATCCCAACATGATTTCAATGCGATATTTGTGTTAAATGCGAGTTAAGCAGCAAATACCCAGGTTTCTAGCATGACATTCGCTTTTCAACGTAAAACGTGTGTTTCACACGATTTTCGTTATATTGCACTGAAATGCATCGGAATATCGAATTCAGTGTGATATTTACGTTGAATTCGTGTTTTGGCAACAAATGTACAGATATTTCTAACATCCCAACATGATTTCAATGCGATATTTGTGTCAAATGCGAGTTCAGTAGCAAATACACAGGTTTCTAGCATAACATTCACATTTCAACGTAAAACTTGTGTTTCACACGATTTTCGGTGTATTGCACTAATATGCAACTAAATATCGAATTCAGTGTGATATTTACGTTGAATTCGTGTTTTGGCAGCAAATGCACAGATATTTCTAACATCACAACATGATTTTATTGCGATATTTGTGTTAAATGCGAGTTCAGCAGCAAATACACAGGTTTCTAGCATAACATTCGCTTTTCAACGTAAAACGTGTGTTTCACACGATTTTCGTTATATTGCACTAAAATGCATCTGAATATCGAATTAAGTGTGATATTTACGTTGAATTCGTACTTTGGCAGAAAATGCACAGATATTTCTAACATCACAACATGATTTCAATGCGATATTTGTGTCAAATGCGAGTTCAGCAGCAAATACACAGGTTTCCAGCATAACATTCGCTTTTTAACGTAAAACGTGTGTTTCACACGATTTTCGTTATATTGCACTAAAATGCATCGGAATATCGAATTAAGTGTGATATTTACGTTGAATTCGTGTTTTGGCAGCAAATGCACAGATATTTCTAACATCACAACATGATTTCAATGCGATATTTGTGTCAAATGCGAGTTCAGCAGCAAATACACAGGTTTCCAGCATAACATTCGCTTTTTAACGTAAAACGTGTGTTTCACACGATTTTCGTTATATTGCACTAAAATGCATCGGAATATCGAATTAAGTGTGATATTTACGTTGAATTCGTGTTTTGGCTGCAAATGCACACATATTTCTTACATCACAACATGATTTCATTGCGATATTTGTGTCAAATGCGAGTTCAGCAGCAAATACACAGGTTTCCAGCATAACATTCGCTTTTTAACGTAAAACGTGTGTTTCACACGATTTTCGTTATATTGCACTAAAATGCATCGGAATATCGAATTAAGTGTGATATTTACGTTGAATTCGTGTTTTGGCTGCAAATGCACACATATTTCTTACATCACAACATGATTTCATTGCGATATTTGTGTTAAATGCGAGTTCAGCAGCAAATACACAGGTTTCCAGCATAACATTCGCTTTTTAACGTAAAACGTGTGTTTCACACGATTTTCGTTATATTGCACTAAAATGCATCGGATTATCGAATTAAGTGTGATATTTAGGTTGAATTCGTGTTTTGGCAGCAAATGCACAGATATATCTAACATCACAACTTGATTTCAATGCGAAATTTGTGTCAAATGCGAGTTCAGCTGCAAATACACAGGTTTCCAGCGTAACATTCGCTTTTCAACGTAAAACGTGTGTTTCACACGATTTTCGTTATATTGCACTAAAATGCATCGGAATATCGAATTAAGTGTGATATTTACGTTGAATTCGTGTTTTGGCTGCAAATGCACAGATATTTCTAACATCACAACTTGATTTTAATGCGAGATTTGTGTCAAATGCGAGTTCAGCTGCAAAAACACAGGTTTCCAGCGCAACATTCGCTTTTCAACGTAAAACGTGTGTTTCACACGATTTTCGTTATATTGCACTAAAATGCATCGGAATATCGAATTAAGTGTGATATTTACGTTGAATTCGTCTTTTGGCAGCAAATGCACAGATATTTCTAACATCACAACATGATTTTATTGCGATATTTGTGCTAAATGCGAGTCCAGCATCAAATACACAGGTTTCTAGCATAATATTCACACTTCAATGTGAAACGTGCGATGCACACGATTTTCGTTATATTGTACAAATATGCATCGGAATATCGAATTCAGTGTGATATTTACGTTGAATTCGTGTTTTGGCAGCAAATGCACAGATATTTCTAACATCACAACATGATTTCAATGCGATATTTGTGTTAAATAGGAGTTCAGCCGCAAATACACAGGTTTCTAGCATAACATTCACTTTACAACGTAAAACGTGTGTTTCACACGATTTTCGTTATATTGCACTAAAATGCATCGGAATATCGAATTAAGTGTGATATTTACGTTGAATTCGTATTTTGGCAGCAACTGCACAGATATTTCTACCATCACAACATGATTTCAATGCGATATTTGTGTTAAATGCGAGTTCAGCAGCAAATACACAGGTTTCTAGCATTACATTCACATTTCAACGTAGAACGTGTGTTTTACACGATTTTCGTTATATTGCACTAAAACGCATCAGACTATCGAATTAAGTGTGATATTTACGTTTAATTCGTGTTTTGGCTGCAAATGCACAGATATTTCTAACATCACAACATGATTTCAATGCGATATTTGTGTTAAATGCGAGTTCAGGAGCAAATACACAGGTTTCTAGCATAACATTCGCTTTTCAACGTAAAGCTTGTGTTTCACACGATTTTCGTTATATTGCATTAATATGTATCGGAATATCAAATTAAGTGTGATATTTACGTTGAGTTCGTGTTTTGGCTGCAAATGCACAGATATTTCTAACATCACATCATGATTGCAATGCGATATTTGTGTCAAATGCGAGTTCAGCAGCAAATACACAGGTTTCTAGCATTACATTCACATTTCAACGTAAAACGCGTGTTTCACACGATTTTCGTTATATTGCACTGAAATGCATCGGAATATCGAATTAAGTGTGATATTTACGTTGAATTCGTGTTTTGGCAGCAAATGCACAGATATTTCTAACATCACATCATGATTTCAATGCGATATTTGTGTTAAATGCGAGTTCAGCAGCAAATACACAGGTTTCTAGCATGACATTCGCTTTTCAACGTAGAACGTGTGTTTTACACGATTTTCGTTATATTGCACTAAAACGCATCAGACTATCGAATTAAGTGTGATATTTACGTTTAATTCGTGCTTTGGCTGCAAATGCACAGATATTTCTAACATCACAACATGATTTCAATGCGATATTTGTGTCAAATGCGAGATCAGCTGCAAATACACAGGTTTCCAGCGTAACATTCGCTTTTCAACGTAAAACGTGTGATTCACACGATTTTCGTTATATTGCACTAAAATGCATCGGAATATCGAATTAAGTGTGATATTTACGTTCAATTCGTGTTTTGGCAGCAAATGCACAGATATTTCTAACATCACATCATGATTTCAATGCGATATTTGTGTTAAATGCGAGTTCAGCAGCAAATACACAGGTTTCTAGCATGACATTTGCTTTTCAACGTAAAACGTGTGTTTCACACGATTTTCGTTATATTGCACTAAAATGCATCGGAATATCGAATTAAGTGTGATATTTAAGTTGAATTCGTGTTTTGGCTGCAAATGCACAGATATTTCTAACATCACAACATGATTTCAATGCGATATTTGTGTTAAATGCGAGTTCAGCAGCAAATACACAGGTTACTAGCATAGCATTCGCTTTTCAACGTAAAACTTGTGTTTCACACGATTTTCGTTATATTGCATTAAAATGCATCGGAATATCGAATTAAGTGTGATATTTACGTTGAATTCGTGTTTTGGCAGCAAATGCACAGATATTTGTAACATCACAACATGATTTCATTGCGATATTTGTGTTAAATGCGAGTTCAGCAGCAAATACACATGTTTCTAGCATAATATTCACACTTCAATGTGAAACGTGCGATTCACACGATTTTCGTTACATTGTACAAATATGCATCGGAATATCGAATTCAGTGTGATATTTACGTTGAATTCGTGTTTTGGCAGCAAATGCACAAATATTTCTAACATCACAACATGATTTCAATGCGATATTTGTGTTAAATGCGAGTTCAGCAGCAAATACACAGGTTTCTAGCATAACATTCACTTTTCAACGTAAAACGTGTGTTTCACACGATTTTCGTTATATTGCAATAAAATGCATCGGAATATCGAATTAAGTGTGATATTTACGTTGAATTCGTGTTTTGCCTGCAAATGCACAGATATTTCTAACATCACAACATGATTTCAATGCGATATTTGTGATAAATGCGAGTTCAGCAGCAAATACACAGGTTTCTAGCATTACATTCACATTTCAACGTAAAACGTGTGTTTCACACGATTTTCGTTATATTGCACTAAAATGCACCGGAATATCGAATTAAGTGTGATATTTACGTTGAATTCGTGTTTTGGCTGCAAATGCACAGATATTTCTAACATCACAACTTGATTTCAATGCGAAATTTGTGTCAAATGCGAGTTCAGCAGCAAATGCACAGGTTTCCAGCATAACATTCACTTTTCAACGTAAAACGTGTGTTTCACACGATTTTCGTTATATTGCACTAAAATGCATCGGAATATCCAATTAAGTGTGATATTTACGTTGAATTCGTGTTTTGGCAGCAAATGCACAGATATTTCTAACATCACATCATGATTTCAATGCGATATTTGTGTTAAATGCGAGTTCAGCAGCAAATACACAGGTTTCTAGCATGACATTCGCTTTTCAACGTAAAACGTATGTTTCACAAGATTTTCGTTATATTGCACTAAAATGCATTGGAATATCGAATTCAGTGTGATATTTACGTTGAATTCGTGTTTTGGCAGCAAATGCACAGATATTTCTAACATCACAACATGATTTCAATGAGATATTTGTGTTAAAAGCGAGTTCAGCAGCAAATACACAGGTTTCTAGCATAATATTCACACTTCAATGTGAAACGTGCGATTCACACGATTTTCGTTATCTTGTACAAATATGCATCGGAATATCGAATTCAGTGTGCTATTTACGTTGAATTCGTGTTTTGGCTGCAAATGCACAGATATTTCTAACATCACAACATGATTTCAATGCGATATTTGTGTCAAATGCGAGTTCAGCAACAAATACACAGGTTTCTAGCATAACATTTGCTTTTCAACGTAAAACGTGTGTTTCACACGATTTTCGTTATATTGCACTAAAATGCATCGGAATGTCGAATTAAGGGTGATATTTACGTTGAATTCGTGTTTTGGCAGCAAACGCAGAGATATTTCTCACATCACAACTTGATTTCAATGTGATATTTGTGTCAAATGCGAGTTCAGCAGCAAATACACAGGTTTCAAGCATAACATTCGCTTTTCAACGTAAAACCTGTGTTTCACACGATTTTTGTTATATTGCACTAGAATGCATCGGATTATCGAATTAGGTGTAATATTTAGGTTGAATTCGTGTTTTGGCAGCAAATACACAGATATTTCTATCATCACAACATAATTTCAATGCGATATTTGTGTTAAATGCGAGTTCAGCAGCAAATACGCAGGTTTCTAGCATAACATTCACTTTTCAACGTAAAACGTGTGTTTCACACGATTTTTGTTATATTGCACTAAAATGCATCGGAATATCGAATTAAGTGTGACATTTACGTTGAATTCATGTTTTGGCAGCAAATGCACAGTTATTTCTTACATCACAACATGATTTCGATGCGATATTTGTGTTAAATGCGAGTTCAGCAGCAAATTCAGAGGTTTCTAGCATAACATTCACTTTTCAACGTAAAACTTGTGTTTCACACGATTTTCGGTGTATTGCACTAATATGCAACCAAATATCGAATTAAGTGTGATATTTACGTTGAATTCGTATTTTGGCAGCAATTGCACAGATATTTCTAACATCACAACATGATTTCAATGCGATATTTGTGTTAATAGCGAGTTTAGCAGCAAATACACAGGTTTCTAGCATAGCATTCACTTTTCAACGTATAACGTGTGTTTCACACGATTTTCGTTATATTGCAGTAAAATGCATCGGAATATCGAATTACGTGTGATATTTACGTTGAATTCGTGTTTTGGCAGCAAATGCACAGATATTTCTAACATCACAACATGATTTCAATGCGATATTTGTGTCAAATGCGAGTTCAGCAGCAAATACAAAGGTTTCTAGCATAACATTCACTTTTCAACGTAAAACTTGTGTTTCACACCATTTTCGTTATATTGCACTAAAATGCATCGGAAAATCGAATTAAGTGTGATGTTTACGTTGAATTCGTGTTTTGGCAGCAAATGCACAGATATTTCTAACATCACAACATGATTTCATTTCGATATTTGTGTTAAATGCGAGTTCAGCAGCAAATACACAGGTTTCTAGCATAATATTCACACTTCAATGTGAAACGTGCGATTCACACGATTTTCGTTATATTGTACAAATATGCATCGGAATATCGAATTCAGTGTGCTATTTACGTTGAATTCGTGTTTTGGCTGCAAATGCACAGATATTTCTAACATCACAACATGATTTCAATGCAATATTTGTGTTAAATGCGAGTTCAGCAGCAAATACACAGGTTTCTAGCATAACATTCACTTTTCAACGTAAAACTTGTGTTTCACACGATTTTCGGTATATTGCACTAAAATGCATCGGAATATCGAATTCAGTGTGATATTTACGTTGAATTCGTGGTTTGGCAGCAAATGCACAGATATTTCTAACATCACAACATGATTTCATTTCGATATTTGTGTTAAATGCGAGTTCAGCAGCAAATACACAGGTTTCTAGCATAACATTCACATTTCAACGTAAAACGTGTGTTTCACACGATTTTCGTTATATTGCACTAAAATGCACCGGAATATCGAATTAAGTGTGATATTTACGTTGAATTCGTGTTTTGGCTGCAAATGCACAGATATTTCTAACATCACAACTTGATTTCAATGCGAAATTTGTGTCAAATGCGAGTTCAGCAGCAAATACACAGGTTTCCAGCATAACATTCACTTTTCAACGTAAAACGTGTGTTTCACACGATTTTCGTTATATTGCACTAAAATGCATCGGAATATCGAATTAAGTGTGATATTTACGTTGAATTCGTGTTTTGGCAGCAAATGCACAGATATTTCTAACATCACAACATGATTTCAATGCGATATTTGTGTCAAATGCGAGTTCAGTAGCAAATACACTGGTTTCTAGCATAACATTCACATTTCAACGTAAAACGTGCGTTTCACACGATTTTCGTTATATTGCACTAAAATGCATCGGAATATCGAATTAAGTGTGATATTTACGTTGAATTCGTGTTTTGGCAGCAAATGCACAGATATTTCTAACATCACTACATGATTTCAATGCGATATTTGTGTTAAATGCGAGTTCAGAAGCAAATACACAGGTTTCTAGCATAACATTCACTTTTCAACGTAAAACGTGTGTTTCACACGATTTTCGTTATATTGCACTAAAATGCATCGGAATATCGAATTAAGTGTGACATTTACGTTGAATTCATGTTTTGGCAGCAAATGCACAGATATTTCTTACATCACAACATGATTTCAATGCGATATTTGCGTTAAATGCGAGTTCAGCAGCAAATTCAGAGGTTTCTAGCATAACATTCACACTTCAATGTGAAACGTGCGATTCACACGATTTTCGTTATATTGTACAAATAAGCATCGGAATATCGAATTCAGTGTGATATTTACGTTGAATTCATGTTTTGGCAGCAAATGCACAGATATTTCTAACATCACCACATGATTTCATTGCGATATTTGTGTTAAATGCGAGTTCAGCAGCAAATACACAGGTTTCTAGCATAATATTCACTTTTCAACGTAAAACGTGTGTTTCACACGATTTTCGTTATATTGCACTAAAATGCATCGGAATATCGAATTAAGTGTGATATTTACGTTGAATTCGTGTTTTGGCTGCAAATGCACAGATATTTCTAACATCACAACTTGATTTCAATGCGATATTTGTGTCAAATGCGAGTTCAACAGCAAATACACAGGTTTCTAGCATAACATTCGCTTTTCAACGTAAAACGTGTGTTCAACTCGATTTTCGTTATATTGCACTAAAATGCATCGGAATATCGAATTCAGTGTGATATTTACGTTGAATTCATGTTTTGGCAGCAAATGCACAGATATTTCTTACATCACAACATGATTTCAATGCGATATTTGCGTTAAATGCGAGTTCAGCAGCAAATTCAGAGGTTTCTAGCATAACATTCACACTTCAATGTGAAACGTGCGATTCACACGATTTTCGTTATATTGTACAAATAAGCATCGGAATATCGAATTCAGTGTGATATTTACGTTGAATTCATGTTTTGGCAGCAAATGCACAGATATTTCTAACATCACCACATGATTTCATTACGATATTTGTGTTAAATGCGAGTTCAGCAGCAAATACACAGGTTTCTAGCATAATATTCACTTTTCAACGTAAAACGTGTGTTTCACACGATTTTCGTTATATTGCACTAAAATGCATCGGAATATCGAATTAAGTGTGATATTTACGTTGAATTCGTGTTTTGGCTGCAAATGCACAGATATTTCTAACATCACAACTTGATTTCAATGCGATATTTGTGTCAAATGCGAGTTCAACAGCAAATACACCGGTTTCTAGCATAACAATCGCTTTTCAACGTAAAACGTGTGTTCAACCTGATTTTCGTTATATTGCACTAAAATGCATCGGAATATCGAATTCAGTGTGATATTTACGTTGAATTCGTACTTTGGCAGAAAATGCACAGATATTTCTAACATCACAACATGATATCAATGCGATATTTGTGTTAATAGCGAGTTCAGCTGCAAATACACAGGTTTCTAGCAAAGCATTCACTTTTCAACGTATAACGTGTGTTTCACACGATTTTCGTTATATTGCACTAAAATGCATCGGAATATCGAATTAAGTGTGATATTTACGTTGAATTCGTGTTTTGGCTGCAAATGCACAGATATTTCTAACATCACAACTTGATTTCAATGCGAAATTTGTGTCAAATGCGAGTTCAGCAGCAAATACACAGGTTTCCAGCATAACATTCGCTTTTCGACGTAAAACGTGTGTTTCACACGATTTTCGTTATATTACACTAAAATGCACCGGAATATCGAATTAAGTGTGATATTTACGTTGAATTCGTGCCTTGGCTGCAAATGCACAGATATTTCTAACATCACAACTTGATTTCGATGCGAAATTTGTGTCAAATGCGAGTTCAGCAGCAAATACACAGGTTTCCAGCATAACATTCACTTTTCAACGTAAAACGTGTGTTTCACACAATTTTCGTTATATTGCATTAAAATGCATCGGAATATCGAATTAAGTGTGATTTTTACGTTGAACTCGTGCTTTGGTAGCATATGCACAGATATTTCTAACATCACAACATGATTTCAATGCGATATTTGTGTTAAATGCGAGTTCAGCAGCAAATACACAGGTTTCTAGCATAACATTCGCTTTTCAACGTAAAACGTGTGTTTCACACGATTTTCTTTATATTGCACTAAAATGCATCGGAATATCGAATTAAGTGTGATATTTACGTTGAATTCGTGTTTTGGCAGCAAATGCACAGATATTTCTAACAACACAGCATGATTTCAATGCGATATTTGTGTTAAATGCGAGTTCAGCAGCAAATACACAGGTTTCTAGCATAACATTCGCTTTTCAACGTAAAACGTGTTTTTCGCACGATTTTCTTTATATTGCACTAAAATGCATCGGAATATCGAATTAAGTGTGATATTTACGTTGAATTCGTGTTTTGGCAGCAAATTCACAGATATTTCTAACATCACAACATGATTTCAATGCGATATTTGTGTTAAATGCGAGTTCAGCAGCAACACAGGTTTCTAGCATAATATTCACACTTCACTGTGAAACGTGCGATTCACACGATTTTCGTTATATTGCACTGAAATGCATCGGAAAATCGATTTCAGTGTGATATTTACGTTGAATTCGTGCTTTGGCAGCAAATGCACAGATATATCTAACATCACAACATGATTTCAATGCGATATTTGTGTTAAATGCGAGTTCAGCAGCAAATACACAGGTTTCTAGCATAACATTCGCTTTTCAACGTAAAACGTGTGTTTCACACGATTTTCTTTATATTGCACTAAAATGCATCGGAATATCGAATTAAGTGTGATATTTACGTTGAATTCGTGTTTTGGCAGCAAATGCACAGATATTTCTAACATCACAACATGATTTCAATGCGATATTTGTGTTAAATGCGAGTTCAGCAGCAACACAGGTTTCTAGCATAATATTCACACTTCACTGTGAAACGTGCGATTCACACGATTTTCGTTATATTGTACAAATATGCATCGGAATATCGAATTCAGTGTGATATTTACGAGGACTTCATGTTTTGGCAGCAGATGCACGAATATTTCTAACATCACAACATGATTTCAATGCGATATTTGCGTTGAATGCGAGTTCAGCAGCAAATACACAGGTTTCTAGCATAAAATTCACACTTCAATGTGAAACGTGCGAATCACACGATTTTCGTTATATTGTGCAAACATGCATCGGAATATCGAATTCAGTGTGATATTTACGTTGAATTCGTGTTCTAGCTGCAAATGCACAGATATTTCTTACATTGAAACATGATTTCAATGCGATTTTTGTGTCAAATGCGAGTTCAGCAGCAAATACACAGGTTTCTAGCATAATATTCACACTTCAATGTGAAACGTGCGATTCACACGATTTTCGTTCTATTGTACAAATATGCATCGGAATATCGAATTCAGTGTGATATTTACGTTGAATTCGTGTTTTGGCAGCAAATGCACAGATATTTCTTACATCACAACCTGATTTCAATGCGATATTTGTGTTAAATGCGAGTGCAGCAGCAAATACACAGGTTTCTAGCATTACATTCACATTTCACCGTAAAACGTGTGTTTCACACGATTTTCATTATATTGCATTAAAATGCATCGGAATATCGAATTAAGTGTGATATTTACGTTGAATTCGTGTTGTGGCTGCAAATGCACAGATATTTCTTACATCACAACATGATTTCAATGCAAGTTCAGCAGTAAATACACAGGTTTCTAGCATAACATTCACTTTTCAACGTAAAACGTGTGTTTCACACGATTTTTGTTATATTGCACTAAAATGCATCGGAATATCGAATTAAGTGAGATATTTACGTTGAATTCGTGTTTTGGCTGCAAATGCACAGATATTTCTAACATCACAACTTGATTACAATGCGAAATTTGTGTCAAATGCGAGTTCAGCAGCAAATACACAAGTTTCCAGCATAGCATTCACATTTCAACGTAAAACTTGTGTTTCACACGATTTTCGTTGTATTACACTAAAATGCAGCTAAATATCGAATTCAGTGTGATATTTACGTTTAATTCGTGTTTTGGCAGCAAATGCACAGATATTTCTAACATCACAACATGATTTCAATGCTATATTTGTGTTAAATGCGAGTTCAGCAGCAAATATACAGGTTTCTGGGATAACATGCAGATATCAAGGTGAAACGTGCGTTTCACACGATTTTCGGTGCATTGCACAAATATGCAACTAAATATCGAATTTAGTGTGATATTAATTTGATTTCGTGTTTTGGCAGCAAATGCACAGACATTTCTAACATCACAACATGATTTCAATGCGATATTTGTGTTAAATGCGAGTTCAGCAGCAAATAATCAGGTTTCTAGCATAATATTCACACTTCAATGTGAAACGTGGGATTCACACGATTTTCGTTATATTGTACAAATATGCATCGGAATATCGAATTCAGTGTGATATTTACGTTGAATTCATGTTTTGGCAGCAAATGCACAGATATTTCTAACATCACAACATGATTTCAATGCGATATTTGTGTTAAATGCGAGTTCAGCAGCAAATACACAGGTTTCTAGCATAATATTCACATTTTAACGTAAAACTTGTGTTTCACACGATTTTCGGTGTATTGCACTAATATGCAACTAAATATCGAATTCAGTGTGATATTTACGTTAAATTCGTGTTTTGGCAGCAAATGCACACATATTTCTAACATCACTACATGATTTCTATGCGATATTTGTGTTAAATGCGAGCTCAGCAGCAAATACACAGGTTTCTAGCATAACATTCACTTTTCAACGTAAAACGTGTGTTTCACACGATTTTCGTTATATTGCACTAAAATGCATCGGAATATCGAATTAAGTGTGATATTTACGTTGAATTCGTGTTTTGGCAACAAATGCACAGATATTTCTAACATCACAACATGATTTCAATGCGATATTTGTGTTAAATGCGAGTTCAGCAGCAAATACACAGGTTTCTAGCATAATATTCACACTTAAATGTGAAACGTGCGATTCACACGATTTTCGTTATATTGTACAAATATGCATCGGAATATCGAATTCAGTGTGATATTTACGTTGAGTTCGTGTTTTGGCAGCAAATGCACAGATATTTCTAACATCACAACATGATTTCAATGCGATATTTGTGTCAAATGCGAGTTCAGTAGCAAATACACAGGTTTCTAGCATAATATTCACACTTCACTGTGAAACGTGCGATTCACACGATTTTCGTTATATTGTACAATAATGCATCGGAAAATCGAATTCAGTGTGATATTTACGTTGAATTCGTGTCTTGGCAGCAAATTCACTGGTATTCCTAACATCACAACATGATTTCAATGCGATATTTGTGTTATATGCGAGTTCAGCAGCAAATACACAGGTATCTAGCATAACATTCACTTTTCAACGTAAAACGTGTGTTTCACACGATTTTCGTTATATTGCACTAAAATGCATCGGAATATCGAATTAAGTGTGATATTTACGTTGAATTCGTGTTTTGGCACCAAATGCACAGATATTTCTAACATCACAACATGATTTCAATGCGATATTTGTGTTCAATGCGAGTTCAGCAGCAACACAGGTTTCTAGCATAATATTCACACTTCACTGTGAAACGTGCGATTCACACGATTTTCGTTATATTGTACAAATATGCATCGGAATATCGAATTCAGTGTGATATTTACGAGGACTTCATGTTTTGGCAGCAGATGCACGAATATTTCTAACATCACAACATGATTTCAATGCGATATTTGCGTTGAATGCGAGTTCAGCAGCAAATACACAGGTTTCTAGCATAAAATTCACACTTCAATGTGAAACGTGCGAATCACACGATTTTCGTTATATTGTGCAAACATGCATCGGAATATCGAATTCAGTGTGATATTTACGTTGAATTCGTGTTCTAGCTGCAAATGCACAGATATTTCTTACATTGAAACATGATTTCAATGCGATTTTTGTGTCAAATGCGAGTTCAGCAGCAAATACACAGGTTTCTAGCATAATATTCACACTTCAATGTGAAACGTGCGATTCACACGATTTTCGTTCTATTGTACAAATATGCATCGGAATATCGAATTCAGTGTGATATTTACGTTGAATTCGTGTTTTGGCAGCAAATGCACAGATATTTCTTACATCACAACCTGATTTCAATGCGATATTTGTGTTAAATGCGAGTGCAGCAGCAAATACACAGGTTTCTAGCATTACATTCACATTTCACCGTAAAACGTGTGTTTCACACGATTTTCATTATATTGCATTAAAATGCATCGGAATATCGAATTAAGTGTGATATTTACGTTGAATTCGTGTTGTGGCTGCAAATGCACAGATATTTCTTACATCACAACATGATTTCAATGCAAGTTCAGCAGTAAATACACAGGTTTCTAGCATAACATTCACTTTTCAACGTAAAACGTGTGTTTCACACGATTTTTGTTATATTGCACTAAAATGCATCGGAATATCGAATTAAGTGTGATATTTACGTTGAATTCGTGTTTTGGCTGCAAATGCACAGATATTTCTAACATCACAACTTGATTACAATGCGAAATTTGTGTCAAATGCGAGTTCAGCAGCAAATACACAAGTTTCCAGCATAGCATTCACATTTCAACGTAAAACTTGTGTTTCACACGATTTTCGTTGTATTACACTAATATGCAGCTAAATATCGAATTCAGTGTGATATTTACGTTTAATTCGTGTTTTGGCAGCAAATGCACAGATATTTCTAACATCACAACATGATTTCAATGCTATATTTGTGTTAAATGCGAGTTCAGCAGCAAATATACAGGTTTCTGGGATAACATGCAGATATCAAGGTGAAACGTGCGTTTCACACGATTTTCGGTGCATTGCACAAATATGCAACTAAATATCGAATTTAGTGTGATAATAATTTGATTTCGTGTTTTGGCAGCAAATGCACAGACATTTCTAACATCACAACATGATTTCAATGCGATATTTGTGTTAAATGCGAGTTCAGCAGCAAATAATCAGGTTTCTAGCATAATATTCACACTTCAATGTGAAACGTGGGATTCACACGATTTTCGTTATATTGTACAAATATGCATCGGAATATCGAATTCAGTGTGATATTTACGTTGAATTCATGTTTTGGCAGCAAATGCACAGATATTTCTAACATCACAACATGATTTCAATGCGATATTTGTGTTAAATGCGAGTTCAGCAGCAAATACACAGGTTTCTAGCATAATATTCACATTTTAACGTAAAACTTGTGTTTCACACGATTTTCGGTGTATTGCACTAATATGCAACTAAATATCGAATTCAGTGTGATATTTACGTTAAATTCGTGTTTTGGCAGCAAATGCACACATATTTCTAACATCACTACATGATTTCTATGCGATATTTGTGTTAAATGCGAGCTCAGCAGCAAATACACAGGTTTCTAGCATAACATTCACTTTTCAACGTAAAACGTGTGTTTCACACGATTTTCGTTATATTGCACTAAAATGCATCGGAATATCGAATTAAGTGTGATATTTACGTTGAATTCGTGTTTTGGCAACAAATGCACAGATATTTCTAACATCACAACATGATTTCAATGCGATATTTGTGTTAAATGCGAGTTCAGCAGCAAATACACAGGTTTCTAGCATAATATTCACACTTAAATGTGAAACGTGCGATTCACACGATTTTCGTTATATTGTACAAATATGCATCGGAATATCGAATTCAGTGTGATATTTACGTTGAGTTCGTGTTTTGGCAGCAAATGCACAGATATTTCTAACATCACAACTTGATTTCAGTGCGATATTTGTGTCAAATGCGAGTTCAACAGCAAATACACAGGTTTCTAGCATAACAATCGCTTTTCAACGTAAAACGTGTGTTCAACCTGATTTTCGTTATATTGCACTAAAATGCATCGGAATATCGAATTCAGTGTGATATTTACGTTGAATTCGTACTTTGGCAGAAAATGCACAGATATTTCTAACATCACAACATGATATCAATGCGATATTTGTGTTAATAGCGAGTTCAGCTGCAAATACACAGGTTTCTAGCAAAGCATTCACTTTTCAACGTATAACGTGTGTTTCACACGATTTTCGTTATATTGCACTAAAATGCATCGGAATATCGAATTAAGTGTGATATTTACGTTGAATTCGTGTTTTGGCTGCAAATGCACAGATATTTCTAACATCACAACTTGATTTCAATGCGAAATTTGTGTCAAATGCGAGTTCAGCAGCAAATACACAGGTTTCCAGCATAACATTCGCTTTTCGACGTAAAACGTGTGTTTCACACGATTTTCGTTATATTACACTAAAATGCACCGGAATATCGAATTAAGTGTGATATTTACGTTGAATTCGTGTCTTGGCTGCAAATGCACAGATATTTCTAACATCACAACTTGATTTCAATGCGAAATTTGTGTCAAATGCGAGTTCAGCAGCAAATACACAGGTTTCCAGCATAACATTCACTTTTCAACGTAAAACGTGTGTTTCACACAATTTTCGTTATATTGCATTAAAATGCATCGGAATATCGAATTAAGTGTGATTTTTACGTTGAACTCGTGCTTTGGTAGCATATGCACAGATATTTCTAACATCACAACATGATTTCAATGCGATATTTGTGTTAAATGCGAGTTCAGCAGCAAATACACAGGTTTCTAGCATAACATTCGCTTTTCAACGTAAAACGTGTGTTTCACACGATTTTCTTTATATTGCACTAAAATGCATCGGAATATCGAATTAAGTGTGATATTTACGTTGAATTCGTGTTTTGGCAGCAAATGCACAGATATTTCTAACAACACAGCATGATTTCAATGCGATATTTGTGTTAAATGCGAGTTCAGCAGCAAATACACAGGTTTCTAGCATAACATTCGCTTTTCAACGTAAAACGTGTTTTTCGCACGATTTTCTTTATATTGCACTAAAATGCATCGGAATATCGAATTAAGTGTGATATTTACGTTGAATTCGTGTTTTGGCAGCAAATTCACAGATATTTCTAACATCACAACATGATTTCAATGCGATATTTGTGTTAAATGCGAGTTCAGCAGCAACACAGGTTTCTAGCATAATATTCACACTTCACTGTGAAACGTGCGATTCACACGATTTTCGTTATATTGCACTGAAATGCATCGGAAAATCGATTTCAGTGTGATATTTACGTTGAATTCGTGCTTTGGCAGCAAATGCACAGATATATCTAACATCACAACATGATTTCAATGCGATATTTGTGTTAAATGCGAGTTCAGCAGCAAATACACAGGTTTCTAGCATAACATTCGCTTTTCAACGTAAAACGTGTGTTTCACACGATTTTCTTTATATTGCACTAAAATGCATCGGAATATCGAATTAAGTGTGATATTTACGTTGAATTCGTGTTTTGGCAGCAAATGCACAGATATTTCTAACATCACAACATGATTTCAATGCGATATTTGTGTTAAATGCGAGTTCAGCAGCAACACAGGTTTCTAGCATAATATTCACACTTCACTGTGAAACGTGCGATTCACACGATTTTCGTTATATTGTACAAATATGCATCGGAATATCGAATTCAGTGTGATATTTACGAGGACTTCATGTTTTGGCAGCAGATGCACGAATATTTCTAACATCACAACATGATTTCAATGCGATATTTGCGTTGAATGCGAGTTCAGCAGCAAATACACAGGTTTCTAGCATAAAATTCACACTTCAATGTGAAACGTGCGAATCACACGATTTTCGTTATATTGTGCAAACATGCATCGGAATATCGAATTCAGTGTGATATTTACGTTGAATTCGTGTTCTAGCTGCAAATGCACAGATATTTCTTACATTGAAACATGATTTCAATGCGATTTTTGTGTCAAATGCGAGTTCAGCAGCAAATACACAGGTTTCTAGCATAATATTCACACTTCAATGTGAAACGTGCGATTCACACGATTTTCGTTCTATTGTACAAATATGCATCGGAATATCGAATTCAGTGTGATATTTACGTTGAATTCGTGTTTTGGCAGCAAATGCACAGATATTTCTTACATCACAACCTGATTTCAATGCGATATTTGTGTTAAATGCGAGTGCAGCAGCAAATACACAGGTTTCTAGCATTACATTCACATTTCACCGTAAAACGTGTGTTTCACACGATTTTCATTATATTGCATTAAAATGCATCGGAATATCGAATTAAGTGTGATATTTACGTTGAATTCGTGTTGTGGCTGCAAATGCACAGATATTTCTTACATCACAACATGATTTCAATGCAAGTTCAGCAGTAAATACACAGGTTTCTAGCATAACATTCACTTTTCAACGTAAAACGTGTGTTTCACACGATTTTTGTTATATTGCACTAAAATGCATCGGAATATCGAATTAAGTGTGATATTTACGTTGAATTCGTGTTTTGGCTGCAAATGCACAGATATTTCTAACATCACAACTTGATTACAATGCGAAATTTGTGTCAAATGCGAGTTCAGCAGCAAATACACAAGTTTCCAGCATAGCATTCACATTTCAACGTAAAACTTGTGTTTCACACGATTTTCGTTGTATTACACTAATATGCAGCTAAATATCGAATTCAGTGTGATATTTACGTTTAATTCGTGTTTTGGCAGCAAATGCACAGATATTTCTAACATCACAACATGATTTCAATGCTATATTTGTGTTAAATGCGAGTTCAGCAGCAAATATACAGGTTTCTGGGATAACATGCAGATATCAAGGTGAAACGTGCGTTTCACACGATTTTCGGTGCATTGCACAAATATGCAACTAAATATCGAATTTAGTGTGATATTAATTTGATTTCGTGTTTTGGCAGCAAATGCACAGACATTTCTAACATCACAACATGATTTCAATGCGATATTTGTGTTAAATGCGAGTTCAGCAGCAAATAATCAGGTTTCTAGCATAATATTCACACTTCAATGTGAAACGTGGGATTCACACGATTTTCGTTATATTGTACAAATATGCATCGGAATATCGAATTCAGTGTGATATTTACGTTGAATTCATGTTTTGGCAGCAAATGCACAGATATTTCTAACATCACAACATGATTTCAATGCGATATTTGTGTTAAATGCGAGTTCAGCAGCAAATACACAGGTTTCTA
Organism: Carabus problematicus; assembly: GCA_963422195.1. Taxonomy (NCBI): domain Eukaryota; kingdom Metazoa; phylum Arthropoda; class Insecta; order Coleoptera; family Carabidae; genus Carabus; species Carabus problematicus. The sequence goes on from OY728577.1 coordinate 17,657,120, forward strand.
GCATAATATTCACATTTTAACGTAAAACTTGTGTTTCACACGATTTTCGGTGTATTGCACTAATATGCAACTAAATATCGAATTCAGTGTGATATTTACGTTAAATTCGTGTTTTGGCAGCAAATGCACACATATTTCTAACATCACTACATGATTTCTATGCGATATTTGTGTTAAATGCGAGCTCAGCAGCAAATACACAGGTTTCTAGCATAACATTTACTTTTCAACGTAAAACGTATGTTTCACACGATTTTCGTTATATTGCACTAAAATGCATCGGAATATCGAATTAAGTGTGATATTTACGTTGAATTCGTGTTTTGGCAACAAATGCACAGATATTTCTAACATCACAACATGATTTCAATGCGATATTTGTGTTAAATGCGAGTTCAGCAGCAAATACACAGGTTTCTAGCATAATATTCACACTTAAATGTGAAACGTGCGATTCACACGATTTTCGTTATATTGTACAAATATGCATCGGAATATCGAATTCAGTGTGATATTTACGTTGAGTTCGTGTTTTGGCAGCAAATGCACAGATATTTCTAACATCACAACATGATTTCAATGCGATATTTGTGTCAAATGCGAGTTCAGTAGCAAATACACAGGTTTCTAGCATAATATTCACACTTCACTGTGAAACGTGCGATTCACACGATTTTCGTTATATTGTACAATAATGCATCGGAAAATCGAATTCAGTGTGATATTTACGTTGAATTCGTGTCTTGGCAGCAAATTCACTGGTATTTCTAACATCACAACATGATTTCAATGCGATATTTGTGTTATATGCGAGTTCAGCAGCAAATACACAGGTATCTAGCATAACATTCACTTTTCAACGTAAAACGTGTGTTTCACACGATTTTCGTTATATTGCACTAAAATGCATCGGAATATCGAATTAAGTGTGATATTTACGTTGAATTCGTGTTTTGGCACCAAATGCACAGATATTTCTAACATCACAACATGATTTCAATGCGATATTTGTGTTCAATGCGAGTTCAGCAGCAACACAGGTTTCTAGCATAATATTCACACTTCACTGTGAAACGTGCGATTCACACGATTTTCGTTATATTGTACAAATATGCATCGGAATATCGAATTCAGTGTGATATTTACGAGGAATTCATGTTTTGGCAGCAAATGCACGGATATTTCTAACATCACAACATGATTTCAATGCGATATTTGCGTTGAATGCGAGTTCAGCGGCAAATACACAGGTTTCTAGCATAATATTCACACTTCAATGTGAAACGTGCGAATCACACGATTTTCGTTATATTGTACAAATATGCAACGAAATATCGAATTCAGTGTGATATTTACGTTGAATTCATGTTTTGGCAGCAAATGCACAGGTATATCTAACATCACAACATGATTTCAATGCGATATTTGTGTTAAATGCGAGTTCAGCAGCAAATACACAGGTTTCTAGCATAATATTCATACTTCAATGTGAAACGTGCGATTCGCACGATTTTCGTTATATTGCACTAAAATGCATCGGAATATCGAATTAAGTGTGATATTTACGTTGAATTCGTGTTTTGGCAGCAAATGCACAGATATTTCTAACATCACAACTTGATTTCAATGCGATATTTGTGATAAATGCGAGTTCAGCAGCAAATACACAGGTTTCCAGCATAACATTGGCTTTTCAACGTAAAACGTGTGTTTCACACGATTTTCGTTATATTGCACTAAAATGCATCGGAATATCGAATTAAGTGTGATATTTACGTTGAATTCGTGTTTTGGCAGCAAATGCACAGATATTTCTAACATCACAACATGATTTCAATGCGATATTTGTGTCAAATGCGAGTTCAGTAGCAAATACACAGGTTTCTAGCATAATATTCACACTTCACTGTGAAACGTGCGATTCACACGATTTTCGTTATATTGTACAATAATGCATCGGAAAATCGAATTCAGTGTGATATTTACGTTGAATTCATGTTTTGGCAGCAAGTGCACAGATATTTCTAACATCACAATATGATTTCATTGCGATATTTGTGTTAAATGCGAGTTCAGCAGCAAATACACAGGTTTCTAGCATAACATTCGCTTTTCAACGTAAAACGTGTGTTTCACACGATTTTCGTTATATTGCACTAAAATGCATCGGAATATCGATTTAAGTGTGATATTTACGTTGAATTCGTGTTTTGGCAGCAAATGCACAGATATTTCTAACATCACAACATGATTTCAATGCGATATTTGTGTTAAATGCGAGTTCAACAGCAAATACACAGGTTTCTAGCGTAATATTCACACTTCAATGTGAAACGTGTGTTTCACACGATTTTCGTTATATTGCACTAAAATGCATCGGAATATCGAATTAAGTGTGATATTTACGTTGAATTCGTGTTTTGGCAGAAAATGCACAGATATTTCTAACATCACAACATGATTTCAATGCGATATTTGTGTTAAATGCGAGTTCAGCAGCAAATACACAGGTTTCTAGCATAACATTCACTTTTCAACGTAAAACGTGTGTTTCACACGATTTTCGTTATATTGCACTGAAATGCATCGGAATATCGAATTAAGTGTGATATTTACGTTGAATTCGTGTTTTGGCAACAATGCACAGATATTTCTAACATCACAACATGATTTCAATGCGATATTTGTGTTAAATGCGAGTTCAGCAGCAAATACACAGGTTTCTAGCATAATATTCACACTTAAATGTGAAACGTGCGATTCACACGATTTTCGTTATATTGTACAAATATGCATCGGAATATCGAATTCAGTGTGATATTTACGTTGAATTCGTGTTTTGGCTGCAAATGCACAGATATTTCTTACATAGCAACATGATTTCAATGCGATATTTGTGTCAAATGCGAGTTCAGCAGCAAGTACACAGGTTTCTAGCATAACATTCACATTTCAACGTAAAACGTGTATTCACAGCATTTTCGTTATATTGCACTAAAATGCATCGGAATATCGAATTATGGGTTATATTTACGTTGAATTCGTGTTCTAGCTGCAAATGCACAGATATTTCTTACATTGAAACATGATTTCAAAGCGATTTTTGTGTCAAATGCGAGTTCAGCAGCAAATGCACAAGTTTCTAGCATAATATTCACACTTCAATGTGAAACGTGCGATTCACACGATTTTCGTTATAATGTACAAATATGCATCGGAATATCGAATTCAGTGTGATATTTACGTTGAATTCATGTTTTGGCAACAAATGCACAGATATTTCTTACATCACAACATGATTTCAATGCGATATTTGTGTTAAATGCGAGTTCAGCAGCAAGTACACAGGTTTCTAGCATAATATTCACATTTCAATGTGAAACCTGCGATTCACACTATTTTTGTTATATTGTACAAATATGCATCGGAATATCGAATTCAGTGTGATATTTACATTGAATTCGAGTTTTGGCAGCAAATGCACAGATATTTCTTACATCACAACATGATTTCAATGCGATAGTTGTGTTAAATGCGAGTTCAGCAGCAAATACACAGGTTTCTAGCATAACATTCACTTTTCAACGTAAAACATGTGTTTCGCACGATTTTCGTTATATTGCACTGAAATGCATCGGAATATCGAATTAAGTGTGATATTTACGTTGAATTCGTGTTTTGACAGCAAATGCACAGATGTGTCTTCATCCCAACATGATTTCAATGCGATATTTGTGTCAAATGCGAGTTCAGCAGCAAATACACAGGTTTCTAGCATGACATTCACATTTCAACGTAAAACGTGTGTTTCACACGATATTCGGTGTATTGCACTAATATGCAACTAGATATCGAATTCAGTGTGATATTTACGTTGAATTCATGTTTTGGCAGCAAATGCACAGATATTTCTAACATCACAAAATGATTTCAATTCGATATTTGTGTTAAATGCGAGTTCAGCAGCAAATACACAGGTTTCTAGCATAATAATCACACTTCAATGTGAAACGTGCGATTCACACGATTTTCGTTATATTGTACAAATATGCATCGGAATATCGAATTCAGTGTGATATTTACGTTGAATTCGTGTTTTGGCTGCAAATGCACAGATATTTCTTACATCGCAACATGATTTCAATGCGATATTTGTGTTAAATGCGAGTTCAGCAGCAAATACACAGGTTTCTAGCATTACATTCACATTTCAACGTAAAACGTGTGTTTCACGCGATCTTCGTTATATTGCACTAAAATGCATCGGAATATCGAATTCAGTGTGATATTTACGTTGAATTCGTGTTTTGGCAGCAAATGCACAGATATTTCCAACACCACAACATGATTTCAATGCGATATTTGTGTCAAATGCAAGTTCAGCAGCAAATACACAGGTTTCTAGCATAACATTCGCTTTTCAACGTAAATCGTGTGTTTCACACGATTTTCGTTATATTGCACTAAAATGCATTGGAATATCGAATTCAGTGTGATATTTACGTTGAATTCGTGTTTTAGCTGCAAATGCACAGACATTTCTTACATTGCAACATGATTTCAATGCGATATTTGTGTCAAATGCGAGTTCAGCAGCAAATACACAGGTTTCTAGCATAATATTCACACTTCAATGTGAAACGTGCGATTCACACGATTTTCGTTATAATGTACAAATATGCATCGGAATATCGAATTCAGTGTGATATTTACGTTGAATTCATGTTTTGGCAGCAAATGCACAGATATTTTTTACATCACAACATGATTTCAATGCGATAATTGTGTTAAATGCGAGTTCCGCAGCAAGTACACAGGTTTCTAGCATAATATTCACACTTCAATGTGAAACCTGCGATTCACACTATTTTCGTTATATTGCACTAAATTGCATCGGAATATCGAATTAAGTGTGATATTTACGTTGAATTCGTGTTTAGGCAGCAAATGCACAGATAGTTCTAACATCACAACATGATTTCAATGCGATATTTGTGTCAAATGCGAGTTCAGTAGCAAATACACTGGTTTCTAGCATAACATTCACATTTCAACGTAAAACGTGCGTTTCACACGATTTTCGTTATATTGCACTAAAATGCATCGGAATATCGAATTAAGTGTGATATTTACGTTGAATTCGTGTTTTGGCTGCAAATGCACAGATATTTCTAACATCACAACATGATTTCAATGCGATATTTGTGTCAAATGCGAACTCAGCAGCTAATACACAGGTTTCTGGCATAACATTCGCTTTTCAACGTAAAACGTGAGTTTCACACGATCTTCGTTATATTGCACTAAAATGCATCGGAATATCGAATTCAGTGCGATATTTACGTTTAATTCGTGTTTTGGCAGCAAATGCACAGATATTTCTAACATCACAACATGATTTCAATGAGATATTTGTGTTAAATGCGAGTTCAGCAGCAAATACACAGGTTTCTAGCATAACATTCACTTTTCAACGTAAAACGTGTGTTTCACACGATTTTCGGTGTATTGCACTAATATGCAACTAAATATCGAATTCAGTGTGATATTTACGTTGAATTCGTGTTTTGGCAGCAAATGCACAGATATTTCTAACATCACAACATGATTTCAATGCGATATTTGTGTTAAATGCGAGTTCAGCAGCAAATACACAGGTTTCTAGCACAACATTCACTTTTCAACGTAAAACGTGTGTTTCACACGATTTTCGTTATATTGCACTAAAATGCATCGGAATATCGAATTCAGTGTGATATTTACGTTGAATTCGTGTTTTGCCTGCAAATGCACAGATTTTTCTAACATCACAACATGATTTCATTGAGATATTTGTGTTAAATGCGAGTTCAGCAGCAAATACACAGGTTTCTAGCATAACATTCACTTTTCAACGTAAAACGTGTGTTTCACACGATTTTCGTTATATTGCACTAAAATGCATCGGAATATCGAATTAAGTGTGATATTTACGTTGAATTCATGTTTTGGCAGCAAATGCACAGATATTTCTTACATCACAACATGATTTCAATGCGATATTTGTGTTAAATGCGAGTTCAGCAGCAAATACACAGGTTTCTAGCATAACATTCACATTTCAACGTAAAACTTCTGTTTCACACGATTTTCGGTGTATTGCACTAATATGCAACTAAATATCGAATTCAGTGTGATATTTACGTTGAATTCGTATTTTGGCAGCAAATGCACAGATATTTCTAACATCACAACATGATTTCAATGCGATATTTGTGTTAAATGCGAGCTCAGCAGCAAATACACAGGTTTCTAGCATAACATTCACTTTTCAACGTAAAACGTGTGTTTCACACGATTTTCGTTATATTGCACTAAAATGCATCGGAATATCGAATTAAGTGTGATATTTACGTTGAATTCATGTTCTGGCAGCAAATGCACAGATATTTCTTACATCACAACATGATTTCAATGCGATATTTGTGTCAAATGCGAGTTCAGCAGCAAATACACAGGTTTCTAGCGTAATATTCACACTTCAATGTGAAACGTGTGTTTCACACGATTTTCGTTATATTGCACTAAAATGCATCGGAATATCGAATTAAGTGTGATATTTACGTTGAATTCGTGTTTTGGCAGCAAATGCACAGATATTTCTAACATCACAACATGATTTAGTTGCGATATTTGTGTTAAATGAGAGTTCAGCAGCAAATACACAGGTTTCCAGCATAACATTCGCTTTTCAACGTAAAACGTGTGTTTCACACGATTTTCGTTATATTGCACTAAAATGCATCGGAATATCGAATTAAGTGTGATATTTACGTTGAATTCGTGTTTTGGCTGCAAATGCACAGATATTTCTAACATCACAACTTGATTTCAATGCGAAATTTGTGTCAAATGCGAGTTCAGCAGCAAATACACAGGTTTCCAGCATAACATTCGCTTTTCGACGTAAAACCTGTGTTTCACACGATTTTCGTTATATTACACTAAAATGCACCGGAATATCGAATTAAGTGTGATATTTACGTTGAATTCGTGTCTTGGCTGCAAATGCACAGATATTTCTAACATCACAACTTGATTTCAATGCGAAATTTGTGTCAAATGCGAGTTCAGCAGCAAATACACAGGTTTCCAGCATAACATTCACTTTTCAACGTAAAACGTGTGTTTCACACAATTTTCGTTATATTGCATTAAAATGCATCGGAATATCGAATTAAGTGTGATTTTTACGTTGAACTCGTGCTTTGGTAGCATATGCACAGATATTTCTCACATCACAACATGATTTCAATGCGATATTTGTGTCAAATGCGAGTTCAGTAGCAAATACACAGGTTTCTAGCATAATATTCACACTTCACTGTGAAACGTGCGATTCACACGATTTTCGTTATATTGTACAATAATGCATCGGAAAATCGAATTCAGTGTGATATTTACGTTGAATTCATGTTTTGGCAGCAAGTGCACAGATATTTCTAACATCACAATATGATTTCAATGCGATATTTGTGTTAAATGCGCGTTCAGCAGCAAATACACAGGTTTCTAGCATAACATTCACTTTTCAACGTAAAACGTGTGTTTCACACGATTTTCGTTATATTGTACAAATATGCATCGGAATATCGAATTCAGTGTGATATTTACGTTGAATTCATGTTTTGGCAGCAAATGCACAGATATATCCAACATCACAACATGATTTCAATGCGATATTTGTGTTAAATGCGAGTTCAGCAGCAAATACACAGATTTCTAGCATAATATTCATACTTCAATGTGAAACGTACGATTCGCACGATTTTCGTTATATTGAACTAAAATGCATCGGAATGTCGAATTAAGCCGATATTTACGTTGAATTCGTGTTTTGGCAGCAAATGCACAGATATTTCTAACATCACAACATGATTTCAATGCGATATTTGTGTTAAATGCGAGTTCAGCAGCAAATACACAGGTTTCTAGCATAACATTCGCTTTTTAACGTAAAACGTGTGTTTCACACGATTTTCTTTATATTGCACTAAAATGCATCGGAATATCGAATTAAGTGTGATATTTACGTTGAATTCGTGTTTTGGCAGCAAATGCACAGATATTTCTAACATCACAACATGATTTCAATGCGATATTTGTGTTAAATGCGAGTTCAGCAGCAACACAGGTTTCTAGCATAATATTCACACTTCACTGTGAAACGTGCGATTCACACGATTTTCGTTATATTGTACAAATATGCATCGGAATATCGAATTCAGTGTGATCTTTACGAGGAATTCATGTTTTGGCAGCAAATGCACGGATATTTCTAACATCACAACATGATTTCAATGCGATATTTGTGATAAATGCGAGTTCAACAGCAAATACACAGGTTTCTAGCGTAATATTCACACTTCAATGTGAAACGTGTGTTTCACACGATTTTCGTTATATTGCACTAAAATGCATCGGAATATCGAATTAAGTGTGATATTTACGTTGAATTCGTGTTTTGGCAGAAAATGCACAGATATTTCTAACATCACAACATGATTTCAATGCGATATTTGTGTTAAATGCGAGTTCAGCAGCAAATACACAGGTTTCTAGCATAACATTCACTTTTCAACGTAAAACGTGTGTTTCACACGATTTTCGTTATATTGTACAAATATGCATCGGAATATCGAATTCAGTGTGATATTTACGTTGAATTCATGTTTTGGCAGCAAATGCACAGATATATCCAACATCACAACATGATTTCAATGCGATATTTGTGTTAAATGCGAGTTCAGTAGCAAATACACAGATTTCTAGCATAATATTCATACTTCAATGTGAAACGTACGATTCGCACGATTTTCGTTATATTGAACTAAAATGCATCGGAATGTCGAATTAAGCCGATATTTACGTTGAATTCGTGTTTTGGCAGCAAGTGCACAGATATTTCTAACATCACAACATGATTTCAATGCGATATTTGTGTTAAATGCGAGTTCAGCAGCAAATACACAGGTTTCCAGCATAACATTGGCTTTTCAACGTAAAACGTGTGTTTCACACGATTTTCGTTATATTGCACTAAAATGCATCGGAATATCGAATTAAGTGTGATATTTACGTTGAATTCGTGTTTTGGCAGCAAATGCACAGATATTTCTAACATCACAACATGATTTCAATGCGATATTTGTGTCAAATGCGAGTTCAGTAGCAAATACACAGGTTTCTAGCATAATATTCACACTTCACTGTGAAACGTGCGATTCACACGATTTTCGTTATATTGTACAATAATGCATCGGAAAGTCGAATTCAGTGTGATATTTACGTTGAATTCATGTTTTGGCAGCAAGTGCACAGATATTTCTAACATCACAATATGATTTCATTGCGATATTTGTGTTAAATGCGAGTTCAGCAGCAAATACACAGGTTTCTAGCATAACATTCGCTTTTCAACGTAAAACGTGTGTTTCACACGATTTTCGTTATATTGCACTAAATTGCATCGGAATATCGATTTAAGTGTGATATTTACGTTGAATTCGTGTTTTGGCAGCAAATGCACAGATATTTCTAACATCACAACATGATTTCAATGCGATATTTTTGTTAAATGCGAGTTCAACAGCAAATACACAGGTTTCTAGCGTAATATTCACACTTCAATGTGAAACGTGTGTTTCACACGATTTTCTTTATATTGCACTAAAATGCATCGGAATATCGAATTAAGTGTGATATATACGTTGAATTCGTGTTTTGGCAGCAAATGCACAGATAGTTCTAACATCACAACATGATTTCAATGCGATATTTGTGTTAAATGCGAGTTCAGCAGCAAATACACAGGTTTCTAGCATTACATTCACATTTCAACGTAAAACGTGTGTTTCACGCGATCTTCGTTATATTGCACTAAAATGCATCGGAATATCGAATTCAGTGTGATATTTACGTTGAATTCGTGTTTTGGCAGCAAATGCACAGATATTTCCAACACCACAACATGATTTCAATGCGATATTTGTGTCAAATGCGAGTTCAGCAGCTAATACACAGGTTTCTAGCATAACATTCGCTTTTCAACGTAACACGTGAGTTTCACACGATCTTCGTTATATTGCACTAAAATGCATCGGAATATCGAATTCAGTGTGATATTTACGTTGAATTCGTGTTTTGGCAGCAAATGCACAGATATTTCCAACACCACAACATGATTTCAATGCGATATTTGTGTCAAATGCAAGTTCAGCAGCAAGTACACAGGTTTCTAGCATAATATTCACACTTCACTGTGAAACCTGCGATTCACACTATTTTCGTTATATTGCACTAAATTGCATCGGAATATCGAATTAAGTGTGATATTTGCGTTGAATTCGTGTTTTGGCACAAATGCACAGATAGTTCTAACATCACAACATGATTTCAATGCGATATTTGTGTTAAATGCGAGTTCAGCAGCAAATACACAGGTTTCTAGCATAACATTCACATTTCAACGTAAAACGTGTGTTTCACAGGATTTTCGTTATATTGCACTAAAATGCATCGGAATATCGAATTCTGTGTGATATTTATGTTGAATTCGTGTTTTAGCTGCAAATGCACAGATATTTCTTACATTGCAAAATGATTTCAATGCGATATTTGTGTCAAATGCGAGTTCAGCAGCAAATACACAGGTTTTTAGCATAATATTCACACTTCAATGTGAAACGTGCGATTCACACGATTTTCGTTATAATGTACAAATATGCATCGGAATATCGAATTAAGTGTGATATTTACGTTGAATTCGTGTTTTGGCAGCAAATGCACAGATATTTCTAACATCACAACATGATTTCAATGCGCTATTTGTGTTAAATGCGAGTTCAGCAGCAAATACGCAGGTTTCTAGCATAACATTCACTTTTCAACGTAAAACGTGTGTTTCACACGATTTTCGTTATATTGCACTAAAATGCATCGGAATATCGAATTAAGTGTGATATTTACGTTGAATTCATGTTTTGGCAGCAAATGCACAGATATTTCTAACATCACAACTTGATTTCAATTCGAAATTTGTGTCAAATGCGAGTTCAGCAGCAAATACACAGGTTTCCAGCATAACATTCGCTTTTCAACGTAAAACGTGTGTTTCACACGATTTTCGTTATATTGCACTAAAATGCATCGGAATATCGAATTAAGTGTGATATTTACGTTGAATTCGTGTTTTGCCAGCAAATGCACAGATATTTCTAACATCACAACATGATTTCAATGCGCTATTTGTGTTAAATGCGAGTTCAACAGCAAATACACAGGTTTCTAGTATAACATTCACTTTTCGACGTAAAACGTGTGTTTCACACGATTTTCGTTATATTGCACTAAAATGCATCGGAATATCGAATTTAGTGTAATATTTACGTTGAATTCATGTTTTGGCAGCAAATGCACAAATATTTCTTACATCACAACATGATTTCAATGCGATATTTGTGTTAAATGCGAGTTCAGCAGCAAATACACAGGTTACTAGCATTACATTCACATTTCAACGTAAAACGTGTGTTTCACACGATTTTCGTTATATTGCACTAAAATGCACCGGAATATCGAATTAAGTGTGATATTTACGTTGAATTCGTGTTTTGGCTGCAAATGCACAGATATTTCTAACATCACAACTTGATTTCAATTCGAAATTTGTGTCAAATGCGAGTTCAGCAGCAAATACACAGGTTTCCAGCATAATATTCACACTTCAATGTGAAACCTGCGATTCACACTATTTTCGTTATATTGCACTAAAATGCATCGGAATATCGAATTTAGTGTGATATTTACGTTGAATTCGTGTTTTGGCAGCAAATGCACAGATATTTCTAACATCACAACATGATTTTATTGCGATATTTGTGTTAAATGCGAGTTCAGCAGCAAATAAACAGGTTTCTAGCATAATATTCACACTTTAATGTGAAACGTGCGATTCACACGATTTTCGTTATAATGTACAAATATGCATCGGAATATCGAATTCAGTGTGATATTTACGTTGAATTCGTGTTTTGGCTGCAAATGCACAGATATTTCTAACATCACAACATGATTTCAATGCGATATTTGTGTCAAATGCGAGTTCAGCAGCTAATACACAGGTTTCTAGCATAACATTCGCTTTTCAACGTAAAACGTGAGTTTCACACGATCTTCGTTATATTGCACTAAAATGCATCGGAATATCGAATTCTGTGTGATATTTACGTTGAATTCGTGTCTTGGCAGCAAATGCATAGATATTTCCAACACCACAACATGATTTCAATGCGATATTTGTGTCAAATGCAAGTTCAGCAGCAAATACACAGGTTTCTAGCATAACATTCGCTTTTCAACGTAAATCGTGTGTTTCACACGATTTTCGTTATATTGCACTAAAATGCATCGGAATATCGAATTCAGTGTGATATTTACGTTGAATTCGTGTTTTAGCTGCAAATGCACAGATATTTCTTACATTGCAACATGATTTCAATGCGATATTTGTGTCAAATGCGAGTTCAGCAGCAAATACACAGGTTTCTAGCATAATATTCACACTTCAACGTAAAACGTGTGTTTCACAGGATTTTCGTTATATTGCACTAAAATGCATCGGAATATCGAATTCTGTGTGATATTTACGTCGAATTCGTGTTTTGGCAGCAAATGCACAGATATTTCTAACATCACAACATGATTTCAATGCGATATTTGTGTTAAATGCGAGTTCAGCAGCAAATACACTGGTTTCTAGCATAACATTCACATTTCAACGTAAAGCGTGTGTTTCACACGATTTTCGTTATATTGCACTAAAATGCACCGGAATATCGAATTAAGTGTGATATTTACGTTGAATTCGTATTTTGGCTGCAAATGCACAGATATTTCTAACATCACAACTTGATTTCAATGCGAAATTTGTGTCAAATGCGAGTTCAGCAGCAAATACACAGGTTTCCAGCATAACATTCGCTTTTCAACGTAAAACGTGTGTTTCACAGGATTTTCGTTATATTGCACTAAAATACATCGGAATATCGAATTAAGGGTGATATTTACGTTGAATTCGTGTTTTAGCTGCAAATGCACAGATATTTCTTACATTGCAACATGATTTCAATGCGATTTTTGTGTCAAATGCGAGTTCAGCAGCAAATACACAGGTTTCTAGCATAATATTCACACTTCAATGTGAAACGTGCGATTCACACGATTTTCGTTATAATGTACGAATATGCATCGGAATATCGAATTCAGTGTGATATTTACGTTGAATTCATGTTTTGGCAGCAAATGCACAGATATTTCTTACATCACAACATGATTTCAATGCGATATTTGTGTTAAATGCGAGTTCAGCAGCAAGTACACAGGTTTCTAGCATTATATTCACACTTCAATGTGAAACCTGCGATTCACACTATTTTCGTTATATTGTACAAATATTCATCGGAATATCGAATTCAGTGTGATATTTACGTTGAATTCGAGTTTTGGCAGCAAATGCACAGATATTTCTTACATCACAACATGATTTCAATGCGATATTTGTGTTAATTGCGAGTTCAGCAGCAAATACACAGGTTTCTAGCTTAACATTCACTTTTCAACGTAAAACATGTGTTTCACACGATTTTCGTTATATTGCACTGAAATGCATCGGAATATCGAATTAAGTGTGATATTTACGTTGAATTCGTGTTTTGACAGCAAATGCACAGATGTGTCTTCATCCCAACATGATTTCAATGCGATATTTGTGTCAAATGCGAGTTCAGCAGCAAATACACAGGTTTCTAGCATAACATTCACATTTCAACGTAAAACGTGTGTTTCACACGATTTTCGGTGTATTGCACTAATATGCAACTAGATATCGAATTCAGTGTGATATTTACGTTGAATTCATGTTTTGGCTGCAAATGCACAGATATTTCTTACATCACTACATGATTTCAATGCGAGTTCAGCAGCAAATACACAGGTTTTTAGCATAACATTCACATTTCAACGTAAAACGTGTGTTTCACAGGATTTTCGTTATATTGCACTAAAATGCATCGGAATATCGAATTCTGTGTGATATTTACGTCGAATTCGTGTTTTGGCAGCAAATGCACAGATATTTCTAACATCACAACATGATTTCAATGCGATATTTGTGTTAAATGCGAGTTCAGCAGCAAATACACAGGTTTCTAGCATAACATTCACATTTCAACGTAAAGCGTGTGTTTCACACGATTTTCGTTATATTGCACTAAAATGCACCGGAATATCGAATTAAGTGTGATATTTACGTTGAATTCGTATTTTGGCTGCAAATGCACAGATATTTCTAACATCACAACTTGATTTCAATGCGAAATTTGTGTCAAATGCGAGTTCAGCAGCAAATACACAGGTTTCCAGCATAACATTCGCTTTTCAACGTAAAACGTGTGTTTCACAGGATTTTCGTTATATTGCACTAAAATGCATCGGAATATCGAATTAAGGGTGATATTTACGTTGAATTCGTGTTTTAGCTGCAAATGCACAGATATTTCTTACATTGCAACATGATTTCAATGCGATTTTTGTGTCAAATGCGAGTTCAGCAGCAAATACACAGGTTTCTAGCATAATATTCACACTTCAATGTGAAACGTGCGATTCACACGATTTTCGTTATATTGTACAAATATGCATCGGAATATCGAATTCAGTGTGATATTTACGTTGAATTCGTGTTTTGGCTGCAAATGCACAGATATTTCTTACATCGCAACATGATTTTAATGCGATATTTGTGTCAAATGCGAGTTCAGCAGCAAATACACAGGTTTCTAGCATAACATTCACATTTCAACGTAAAACGTGTGTTTCACAGGATTTTCGTTATATTGCACTAAAATGCATCGGAATATCGAATTCTGTGTGATATTTACGTTGAATTCGTGTTTTAGCTGCAAATGCACAGATATTTCTTACATTGCAACATGATTTCAATGCGATATTTGTGTCAAATGCGAGTTCAGCAGCAAATACACAGGTTTCTAGCATAATATTCACACTTCAATGTGAAACGTGCGATTCACACGATTTTCGTTATAATGTACAAATATGCATCGGAATATCGAATTCAGTGTGATATTTACGTTGAACTCATGTTTTGGCAGCAAATGCACAGATATTTTTTACATCACAACATGATTTCAATGCGATAATTGTGTTAAATGCGAGTTTCGCAGCAAGTACACAGGTTTCTAGCATAACATTCACACTTCAATGTGAAACCTGCGATTCACACTATTTTCGTTATATTGCACTAAATTGCAACGGAATATCGAATTAAGTGTGATATTTACGTTGAATTCGTGTTTAGGCAGCAAATGCACAGATAGTTCTAACATCACAACATGATTTCAATGCGATATTTGTGTCAAATGCAAGTTCAGTAGCAAATACACAGGTTTCTAGCATAACATTCACTTTTCAACGTAAAGCGTGTGTTTCACACGATTTTCGTTATATTGCACTAGAATGCATCGGAATATCGAATTAAGTGTGATATTTACGTTGAATTCGTGTTTTGGCAGCAAATGCACAGATATTTCGAACATCACAACATGATTTCAATGCGAAATTTTTGTTAAATGCGAGTTCAGCAGCAACACAGGTTTCTAGCATAATATTCACACTTCACTGTGAAACGTGCGATTCACACGATTTTCGTTATGTTGTACAAATATGCATCGGAATATCGAATTCAGTTCGATATTTACGTGGAATTCATGTTTTGGCAGCAAATGCACGGATATTTCTAACAACACAACATGATTTCAATGCGATATTTGCGTTGAATGCGATCTCAGCAGCAAATACACAGGTTTCTAGCATAATTTTCACACTTCAATGTGAAACGTGCGATTCACACGATTTTCGTTATATTGTGCAAATATGCATCGGAATAACGAATTCAGAGTGATATTTACGTTGAATTCGTGTTTTGGCAGCAAATGCACAGATATTTCTAACATCACAACATGATTTCAATGCGATATTTGTGTCAAATGGGAGTTCAGTAGCAAATACACAGGTTTCTAGCATAATATTTACGCTTCACTGTGAAACGTGCGATTCACACGATTTTCGTTACATTGTACAAAAATTCATCGGAAAATCGAATTCAGTGGGATATTTACGTTGAATTCATGTTTTGGCAGCAAATGCACGGATATTGCTAACATCACAACATGATTTCAATGCGATATTTGTGTTGAATGCGAGTTCAGCAGCAAATACACAGGTTTCTAGCATTATATTCACACTTCACTGTGAAACTTGCGATTCACACGATTTTCGTTATATTGTACAAATATGCATCGGAATATCGAATTCAGTGTGATATTTACGTTGAATTCGTGTTTTGGCAGCAAATGCACAGATATTTCTAACATCACAACATGATTTCAATGCGATATTTGTGTCAAATGCGAGTTCAGCAGCAAATACACAGGTTTCTAGCGTAATATTCACACTTCAATGTGAAACGTGTGTTCCACACGATTTTCGTTATATTGCACTAAAATGCATCGGAATATCGAATTCAGTGTGATATTTACGTTGAATTCGTGTTTTGGCAGCAAATGCACAGATATTTCTAACACTACAACATGATTTCAATGAGATATTTGTGTTAAATGCGAGTTCAGCAGCAAATACACAGGTTTCTAGCATAATATTCACACTTCTATGTGAAACGTGCGATTCACACGATTTACGTTATATTGTACAAATATGCATCGGAATATCGAATTCAGTGCGATATTTACGTTGAATTCGTGTTTTGGCAGCAAATGCACAGATATTTCTAACATCACAACATGATTTCAATGAGATATTTGTGTTTAATGCGAGTTCAGCAGCAAATACACAGGTTTCTAGCATAACATTCACTTTTCAACGTAAAACGTGTGTTTCACACGATTTTCGGTGTATTGCACTAATATGCAACTAAATATCGAATTCAGTGTGATATTTACGTTGAATTCGTGTTTTGGCAGCAAATGCACAGATATTTCTAACATCACAACATGATTTCAATGCGATATTTGTGTTAAATGCGAGTTCAGCAGCAAATACACAGGTTTCTAGCATAACATTCACTTTTCAACGTAAAACGTGTGTTTCACACGATTTTCGTTATATTGCACTAAAATGCATCGGAATATCGAATTCAGTGTGATATTTACGTTGAATTCGTGTTTTGCCTGCAAATGCACAGATTTTTCTAACATCACAACATGATTTCATTGAGATATTTGTGTTAAATGCGAGTTCAGCAGCAAATACACAGGTTTCTAGCATAACATTCACATTTCAACGTAAAACGTGTGTTTCACAGGATTTTCGTTATATTGCACTAAAATGCATCGGAATATCGAATTCTGTGTGATATTTACGTTGAATTCGTGTTTTAGCTGCAAATGCACAGATATTTCTTACATTGCAACATGATTTCAATGCGATATTTGTGTCAAATGCGAGTTCAGCAGCAAATACACAGGTTTCTAGCATAATATTCACACTTCAATGTGAAACGTGCGATTCACACGATTTTCGTTATAATGTACAAATATGCATCGGAATATCGAATTCAGTGTGATATTTACGTTGAATTCATGTTTTGGCAGCAAATGCACAGATATTTTTTACATCACAACATGATTTCAATGCGATAATTGTGTTAAATGCGAGTTCCGCAGCAAGTACACAGGTTTCTAGCATAACATTCACTCTTCAATGTGAAACCTGCGATTCACACTATTTTCGTTATATTGCACTAAATTGCATCGGAATATCGAATTAAGTGTGATATTTACGTTGAATTCGTGTTTAGGCAGCAAATGCACAGATAGTTCTAACATCACAACATGATTTCAATGCGATATTTGTGTCAAATGCAAGTTCAGTAGCAAATACACAGGTTTCTAGCATAACATTCACTTTTCAACGTAAAGCGTGTGTTTCACACGATTTTCGTTATATTGCACTAGAATGCATCGGAATATCGAATTAAGTGTGATATTTACGTTGAATTCGTGTTTTGGCAGCAAATGCACAGATATTTCGAACATCACAACATGATTTCAATGCGAAATTTTTGTTAAATGCGAGTTCAGCAGCAACACAGGTTTCTAGCATAATATTCACACTTCACTGTGAAACGTGCGATTCACACGATTTTCGTTATGTTGTACAAATATGCATCGGAATATCGAATTCAGTTCGATATTTACGTGGAATTCATGTTTTGGCAGCAAATGCACGGATATTTCTAACAACACAACATGATTTCAATGCGATATTTGCGTTGAATGCGATCTCAGCAGCAAATACACAGGTTTCTAGCATAATTTTCACACTTCAATGTGAAACGTGCGATTCACACGATTTTCGTTATATTGTGCAAATATGCATCGGAATAACGAATTCAGAGTGATATTTACGTTGAATTCGTGTTTTGGCAGCAAATGCACAGATATTTCTAACATCACAACATGATTTCAATGCGATATTTGTGTCAAATGGGAGTTCAGTAGCAAATACACAGGTTTCTAGCATAATATTTACGCTTCACTGTGAAACGTGCGATTCACACGATTTTCGTTACATTGTACAAAAATTCATCGGAAAATCGAATTCAGTGGGATATTTACGTTGAATTCATGTTTTGGCAGCAAATGCACGGATATTGCTAACATCACAACATGATTTCAATGCGATATTTGTGTTGAATGCGAGTTCAGCAGCAAATACACAGGTTTCTAGCATTATATTCACACTTCACTGTGAAACTTGCGATTCACACGATTTTCGTTATATTGTACAAATATGCATCGGAATATCGAATTCAGTGTGATATTTACGTTGAATTCGTGTTTTGGCAGCAAATGCACAGATATTTCTAACATCACAACATGATTTCAATGCGATATTTGTGTCAAATGCGAGTTCAGCAGCAAATACACAGGTTTCTAGCGTAATATTCACACTTCAATGTGAAACGTGTGTTCCACACGATTTTCGTTATATTGCACTAAAATGCATCGGAATATCGAATTCAGTGTGATATTTACGTTGAATTCGTGTTTTGGCAGCAAATGCACAGATATTTCTAACATCACAACATGATTTCAATGAGATATTTGTGTTAAATGCGAGTTCAGCAGCAAATACACAGGTTTCTAGCATAATATTCACACTTCTATGTGAAACGTGCGATTCACACGATTTACGTTATATTGTACAAATATGCATCGGAATATCGAATTCAGTGCGATATTTACGTTGAATTCGTGTTTTGGCAGCAAATGCACAGATATTTCTAACATCACAACATGATTTCGAGTAGCTCGTGAACTGTGTTAGCAGACGGACGTGCCTAAGTACGCTTGTGAAAACAGTGACGCGAAGTGATTACGACAAAAACAAGTTGAAACAGTGTATCGCCGCATATAACCAGAGATCTGGTAAATGCGGCCGACGCAAAATATAAAACACAACATAATCGACACCAAAACTACCACTATCAAATCGAATATTAAAAAACCCCAAATTAGAAGGAAGTTCCATCAACAATACGGGCCAGTGACCCGCAGCGCAACCGCGAACTGTGGCAGAACCACCCCGAACAGTGTTAATGCAGAAAACACTAACTATCCCTCTAATAGTGACAAAAATGAACATATCGAGACAAACAACATAAACATAGACGACCTAATCATGACTGGAAAACAAAATCCAAAACGTGCCAAAAATGACAGCATACCAAAACCAAGCACAAGCGGCATCAACACTCGCAACAGTTTTGAAGTACAAACTAACCTAGACGAAGAGGGAGAACTAGACGACATGGAAATAACACAAGAACAAGAGGAGACGACTAATAAGAAAGAAAAGCCGCCCCCACCAATCGTAATACACGGACAGACAAACCAACACAAACAAATCGTGCAACTTATAAAAGGAATAACCAAAGGCAATTTCAATATAAGATACACCAGCAAAAATATAAACGTAACAATAAGTAATAGACAGGACAGAGAAAAGCTCATCACATATCTCGACAAAAAACAAACATCATTCCACACGTACACAGATACTACTGAAAAAACGCATGCGTTTGTAATTCGTGGGCTAGCTGAAGA
The DNA here is from genome assembly GCA_963422195.1 of Carabus problematicus. Lineage (NCBI taxonomy): Eukaryota > Metazoa > Arthropoda > Insecta > Coleoptera > Carabidae > Carabus > Carabus problematicus. The sequence continues at coordinate 17,677,363 of OY728577.1, forward strand.
CGTCACGACGGAAGAAATAGAAGAAGAACTAAAAGAGAAATACAAAATTCCCGTGAAAAAATGCTATAAGATGAAAAACATAAACCGTCCACTCTACTTACTAATCACCGACAACACTATTACAATGAAACACCTAGAATCACATATCAGAAACATAGCATACACGAGAGTGATGTTTGAAAGAAGAAGAAATACGAGAAAAATCACACAATGCCACAGATGTCAGGCATGGGGACATGCAACATCCAACTGCAGAGGACCGATAACATGTATGTTCTGCTCCGCCAACCACTGGACCAAAGATTGCCGAAATAAAGAACAAACACCGAAATGCAGCAATTGCAGTGCGAAACATCAGTCCAACAGCCTCGACTGTCCGGTATACACACAAAGAATCAACTGGATAAAACAAAAACAAGAAAGACAAAACAAATCAACACAAGACAAACCGAGACTAGACAACAACAAATATACACACAGCGACACACATTACCCGCAATTACAATACAAAGATGCACCGCAACCAAAAAACAACGCATGGGCGGGACGACCTACAACGTCAACCCCAACAACAGCGGACTCAAACATAACAGGACAACAACAACAACGGCAACTTGGTAGGGAACGACCCCACAGTGACGACACACAACAAAGAGCACCATGTGCCAACAACAGAAACCCTCCCATGAGCTATCAACAACCAATTGACTCCTTCAACGAACTAATGAATGAATTCGCCACATTACATACCCTGGTGAATATCAGAGGCTTAACTAAAGCAGTAAAAGACCTAAACACATTGCTAAAACAATGCAACACACAAGAAGAAAAATTCCATACATTCACACAATTCACAAGTAATCTAGCCGACTATGACATATAAGAAAATAAAGATATGCACATGGAACGCCAACGGTGTTAGACACCGAATAGCCCAACTAATCAACTTTTTACATACGTATGAAATCGACATATTACTAATAAATGAAACCAAATTAACACAGACAGACAAACTAAAACTGCGAGGGTACAACGTAATTCGAAACGACAGACAGTGTGCACACGCAGCGGGCGGTGTAGCAATTGCCATCAAACACAACATTCCACACACGCACATACATACACCAAACACAACTCTCGAAACACTCTGCATTAAACTCATAGACAACACACACATAATAGCAGCTTATAACAACCCACGAAACAATATAACACACACAGACCTCGACACTCTACAAAACATCGCACAAAAAGTCCTGATAGTGGGGGACCTGAACGCAAGACATGAAACATGGAACTGTCACTTACGAAACAGAAACGGAGTTACAATACACACACACATGTTAAATCACAATACAATCATCCTACACCCCAACACACCAACACATTACCCAGATAATAACACAACACCAACAACCATAGACATAATAATTAATAAACACATACGAAACATTTCACATCCTCAAACACTTGCTGAACTCGACTCGGATCACAACCCAGTAATATTCACAATAAACACACCTAAACCACCACCTGTACACAAAATCATCACAGACTACAACAGAACCAATTGGACAGACTTCAGACACACACTAGACAAACACATACGCATAAACAATAACATAACAAACCCAGACGAACTAGAAGAGGAAGTCACTAAATTTACCCAAGCAATCACACACGCAAAACGAAAACACACGCAGGAGAAGAAAATAAGCATAACACAAGACAACCTACCACAACCCATACTCGACATGATCAAACAGAAAAACAGACTACGAAAACAATGGCAAGCTACACGCGACACACACATCAAAACACACATGACAATTATGAACAGACAAATTAACTCTGAAATCAGAACACACCTAAATACAACATGGCAAACAAAACTTGAAGCCCTGCATCCACAGGACAACTCACTATGGAAAATAGCCAAATCACTAAGGAAAACATACAAACCAATCCCCACCCTAGAGCACAACACCACACACGCAACTACAGATATAGAAAAAGCAGACATGTTAGCACGCACATTCGAACAAATACACAACATCGACATAGACAATACAGACGAACACAAACACATAAACAACACGGTAAAATTGTTTCTTGCGACAAAACATCCACCAGACACAGAACAACGCAAGAAACTCCTCACAAAACCCTCCGAAATCGCACAAATAGCCAAAAAACTACCCAATAATAAAGCACCAGGACCTGACAACATCGACAACGTAATACTAAAAAATCTCTCCAAAAAGGCATACACACAACTAACATACATTATCAACACAATTATCACCCAAAACTTCTTCCCGCAGCAGTGGAAAATCGCTCACATAATACCCATCCTCAAACCAAACAAAACCCCCAAATCACCCGATAGTTACCGCCCCATCACTCTACTCCCAACACTTGCAAAACTCACGGAAAAGATATTACACAAAAGACTAACCAAAATAGACACAAAACTAAAAATAACACCAAATACACAATTTGGCTTCAGAGCAAAACACAACACTGTCCAACAAGTAACTCGAATAGTAAATGACATCATACTAAATTACAACAAACAAAACATCACAACAATGCTATTACTAGATATACAAAAAGCCTTTGACACAGTATGGATTAACGGACTGCTATACAAGCTCATACAAATACAATACCCGACAACACTAATCAAACTAATACACTCATACCTAACGAATCGACAATTCCAAGTTAGAATAAACACCACATGCTCACGAATAATAACAGTGAATGCGGGGGTCCCTCAAGGCTCTGTACTTGGTCCAACAATTTTTAATTACAACATACACGACATCCCAACAACCGCAAAAACACACATAGCATTATACGCTGATGACACAGCCATCTACGCACACTCGCACAAGACAGCCGGCGCAAATAAACAACTTCAAAAACACGCAAGAATTCTAGAAAAATATTTCGACAAATGGAAAATCCAACTAAATGCAACCAAAACAGAAAATATAGCATATACAAGAAAATACAAAAACACGAAGATACTCACTCCAATAATAATAAACAACACGCCCACAGTCATCACAGAAAAAGTAAAATATCTAGGGGTTCACCTGGACACACGATTAAACTTTAAACAACACATTAAACAATCAATACGGAAAGCATACATCATAACCAAATCACTGTATCCATTACTGGTTAAGAACACAAGAATGAGTGCAAAAAATAAGAAACTGATCTACACAGCCATAATACGACCAGCTATAACATATGCCGCCCCGGTATGGTGCCACATACCAAAGACAACAATGCAAACACTACAAATATACCAAAACAAAATATTGAGACTAATCACAAACTCTGACAGATTTACACGAATAACGCAACTACACGAAAACGCTAACATCGAATATATAAAAGACTACATTCAAAAATTATCAGTGAATTTTTACAAAAAGCAAACAAACAATAACCCACTAATAAAAAACATTCACAAAACACCAGACAAACACCCCAACCTGGTATTTAAACATAAGCCCCCTTACTTTAAGTTAAATATAAGTTAAATATAAATGTAAATATTGTAAATAATGTAAATAATGTACATATAGGCTAAGACACATTAGACTAAGACACACACAATTACAAAAGCAGGTTTTTTTTTTTTTTTTTTACATAATTTTCCTGTTAAAAACACACACACACACATACACACACAATATCAACCAAATTTAAACAAAACAAATAGCATAAGTTATACATAAACAGATAACATAAAAAATCGGGGTATGAACACATGTCTGTGTAGGAGACTCCAAAACAAAGAATTGTAACGAACTGTAAGGTACAAAAACAACAATAAAAAGACTATTGAAATTGAAAAAAAAAAATTGAACATGATTTCAATGAGATATTTGTGTTAAATGCGAGTTCAGCAGCAAATACACAGGTTTCTAGCATAACATTCACTTGATATTTACGTTGAATTCGTGTTTTGGCAGCAAATGCACAGATATTTCTAACATCACAACATGATTTCAATGCGATATTTGTGTTAAATGCGAGTTCAGCAGCAAATACACAGGTTTCTAGCATAACATTCACTTTTCAACGTAAAACGTGTGTTTCACACGATTTTCGTTATATTGCACTAAAATGCATCGGAATATCGAATTCAGTGTGATATTTACGTTGAATTCGTGTTTTGCCTGCAAATGCACAGATTTTTCTAACATCACAACATGATTTCATTGAGATATTTGTGTTAAATGCGAGTTCAGCAGCAAATACACAGGTTTCTAGCATAACATTCACTTTTCAACGTAAAACGTGTGTTTCACACGATTTTCGATATATTGCACTAAAATGCATCGGAATATGGAATTAAGTGTGATATTTACGTTGAATTCGTATTTTGGCAGCAAATGCACAGATATTTCTAACATCACAACATGATTTCAATGCGATATTTGTGTTAAATGCGAGTTCAGCAGCAAATACACAGGTTTCTAGCTTAACATTCACTTTTCAACGTAAAACGTGTGTTTCACACGATTTTCGTTATATTGCACTAAAATGCAGCGGAATATCGAATTAAGTGTGATATTTACGTTGAATTCGTGTTTTGACAGCAAATGCACAGATGTGTCTTCATCCCAACATGATTTCAATGCGATATTTGTGTCAAATGCGAGTTCAGCAGCAAATACACAGGTTTCTAGCATAACATTCACATTTCAACGTAAAACGTGTGTTTCACACGATTTTCGGTGTATTGCACTAATATGCAACTAGATATCGAATTCAGTGTGATATTTACGTTGAATTCATGTTTTGGCAGCAAATGCACAGATATTTGTAACATCACAAAATGATTTCAATGCGATATTTGTGTTAAATGCGAGTTTAGCAGCAAATACACAGGTTTCTAGCATAATATTCACCCTTCAATGTGAAACGTGCGATTCACACGATTTTCGTTATATTGTACAAATATGCATCGGAATATCGAATTAAGTGTCATATTTACGTTGAATTCGTGTTTTGGCAGCAAATGCTCAGATGTGTCTTCATCCCAACATGATTTCAATGCGATATTTGTTGCAAATGCGAGTTCAGCAGCAAATACACAGGTTTCTAGCATAACATTCACATTTCAACGGAAAACGTGTGTTTCACACGATTTTCGTTATATTGCACTAAAATGCATCGGAATATCGACTTAAGTGTGAAATTTACGTTGAATTCGTGTTTTGGCTGCAAATGCACAGATATTTCTAACATCACAACATGATTTCAATGCGATATTTGTGTTAAATGCGAGTTCAGCAGCAAATACACAGGTTTCTAGCGTAATAATCACACTTCAATGTGAAACGTGTGTTCCACACGATATTTGTTATATTGCACTAAAATGCATCGGAATATCGAATTCAGTGTGATATTTACGTTGAATTCGTGTTTTGGCAGCAAATGCAGAGATATTTCTAACATCACAACATGATTTCAATGCGATATTTGTGTCAAATGCGAGTTCAGCAGCAAATACACAGGTTTCTAGCATAACATTCACATTTCAACGTAACAATTGTGTTTCACACGATTTTCGTTATATTGCACTAAAATGCATCGAAATATCGAATTAAGTGTTTTGGCAGCAAATCCACAGATATTTCTAACATCACAACATGATTTCAATGCGATATTTGTGTCAAATGCGAGTTCAGCAGCAAATACACAGGTTTCTAGCATAACATTCACATTTCAACGTAAAACTTGTGTTTCACACGATTTTCGTTATATTGCACTAAAATGCATCGGAATATCGAATTAAGTGTGATATTTACGTTGAATTCGTGTTTTGGCAGCAAATGCACAGATATTTCTAACATCACAACATGATTTCAATGCGATATTTGTGTTAAATGCGAGTTCAGCAGCAACACAGGTTTCTAGCATAATATTCACACTTCAATGTGAAACGTGCGATTCACACGATTTTCGTTATATTGTACAAATAAGCATAGGACTATCGAATTCAGTGTGATATTTACATTCATTGTGCGTTGTTATTAAGCCAAAGTTGATGAATAAAATTAGATCTTGGAGTTAGGCTTAGGGTGAAATCAATTGCTGGTATTGAAATCTTAGTAGTTTTATTAAAAACGACGTTTCGCCTCCAAATTTAGGGCATCATCAGGTAAAACTGCAAATTACAAACTATCCTTAAAATATATAACAATATGTTAACAATGTAAAAGTACTTACTGTATAAATTTAAACAGAAATAACAATTCTTATTTTTAACATGTTTCACAGAGGTTATATTTGATTGCAAACATATGGTAATGTATTAAATTTTATATTAAAGTTACATTGTCACTATTAAAAAATAGAAAATTGAAGTTAAGTTAACATTTTTAAAAAATTAGAAGTTTTTCCACGTTGGGAAGCACATGTTGTAATGAAAGGTTGTAACTGGTTGCAAGATTATGAAAAATTCAACGGAAGTACTACCACCTAGTAAAGAAAGGTTGAACTACGGAAACTAAACAAAAAGGTAACTGTAACGACAACTAAGGTTTAGAAAGTGCATGAAAGATAGAGGCAAAGGCAGCAAGGTTGTTATGAAATTCTGTTTTATGATTCGTGGTATTGTTTATCTCTAACTGTATGTAGCAACTCTCTAACATTAAGCGTTTGTATTTATTAGCTTCGAAATGTAAAATGTTATAATTATTATAATTAATGCTATGTTTTTCGTTGATGCTATGTTCTACTAAGGCACTGTGGCTAGTGTTAAAGATTCTAGAATTGTATTTGTGTTGTTTCAATCTTTTATCTACATATTGTGTAGTTTCACCTATATATTTTAAATTACAATCTGTACACTGTATTGTATAAATCAAATTACTTAGTTGTTCTTTTTTAGTTTTAGTTTTTAAAGTAGTGAAAAGCGACTTAGTGCTGCATAAGACTGTGTTGACTATTGTAATATTGTACTGTTTTAATAAATTAATGATCAAATTGTTTGTGTCTTTATGGTAAGGGATAGAAAGATAGCTAAATTGTGTTGTTTGAGGGTTGTTATTGGAATTATTATTAATTATGTTATTATTGTTATTTAAATTAAATGATTTTAGTCTGTGTGATATTGTTGTAGAGATAAGTTTTATAGGGTAATTATTGTTTTTAAATTTATACAGTAAGTACTTTTACATTGTTAACATATTGTTATATATTTTAAGGATAGTTTGTAATTTGCAGTTTTACCTGATGATGCCCTAAATTTAGAGGCGAAACGTCGTTTTTAATAAAACTACTAAGATTTCAATACCAGCAATTGATTTCACCCTAAGCCTAACTCCAAGATCTAATTTTATTCATGTGATATTTACGTTGAATTCATGTTTTGGCAGCAAATGCACAGATATTTCCAACATCACAACTTGATTTCAATGCGATATTTGTGTCAAATGCGAGTTCAACAGCAAATACACAGGTTTCTAGCATAACATTCGCTTTTCAACGTAAAACGTGTGTTTCACACGATTTTCGTTATATTGCACTAAAATGCATCGGAATATCGAATTAAGTGTGATATTTACGTTGAATTCGTGTTTTGGCAGCAAATGCACAGATATTTCTAACATCACAACATGATTTCAATGCGATATTTGTGTTAAATGCGAGTTCAGCAGCAAATACACAGGTTTCTAGCATAGCATTCACTTTTCAACGTAAAACGTGTGTTTCACACGATTTTCGTTATATTGCACTAAAATGCATCGGAATATCGAATTAAGTGTGATATTTACGTTGAATTCGTGTTTTGGCAGCAAATGCACAGATATTTCTAACATCACAACATGATTTCAATGCGATATTTGTGTTAAATGCGAGTTCAGCAGCAAATACACAGGTTTCAAGCATAACATTCACTTTTCAACGTAAAACGTGTGTTTCACACGATTTTCGTTATATTGCACTAAAATGCATCGGAATATCGAATTTAGTGTAATATTTACGTTGAATTCATGTTTTGGCAGCAAATGCACAAATATTTCTTACATCACAACATGATTTCAATGCGATATTTGTGTTAAATGCGAGTTCAGCAGCAAATACACAGGTTACTAGCATTACATTCACATTTCAACGTAAAACGTGTGTTTCACACGATTTTCGTTATATTGCACTAAAATGCACCGGAATATCGAATTAAGTGTGATATTTACGTTGAATTCGTGTTTTGGCTGCAAATGCACAGATATTTCTAACATCACAACTTGATTTCAATTCGAAATTTGTGTCAAATGCGAGTTCAGCAGCAAATACACAGGTTTCCAGCATAATATTCACACTTCAATGTGAAACCTGCGATTCACACTATTTTCGTTATATTGCACTAAAATGCATCGGAATATCGAATTAAGTGTGATATTTACGTTGAATTCGTGTTTTGGCAGCAAATGCACAGATATTTCTAACATCACAACATGATTTTATTGCGATATTTGTGTTAAATGCGAGTTCAGCAGCAAATACACAGGTTTCTAGCATAATATTCACACTTTAATGTGAAACGTGCGATTCACACGATTTTCGTTATAATGTACAAATATGCATCGGAATATCGAATTCAGTGTGATATTTACGTTGAATTCGTGTTTTGGCTGCAAATGCACAGATATTTCTAACATCACAACATGATTTCAATGCGATATTTGTGTCAAATGCGAGTTCAGCAGCTAATACACAGGTTTCTAGCATAACATTCGCTTTTCAACGTAAAACGTGAGTTTCACACGATCTTCGTTATATTGCACTAAAATGCATCGGAATATCGAATTCTGTGTGATATTTACGTTGAATTCGTGTCTTGGCAGCAAATGCATAGATATTTCCAACACCACAACATGATTTCAATGCGATATTTGTGTCAAATGCAAGTTCAGCAGCAAATACACAGGTTTCTAGCATAACATTCGCTTTTCAACGTAAATCGTGTGTTTCACACGATTTTCGTTATATTGCACTAAAATGCATCGGAATATCGAATTCAGTGTGATATTTACGTTGAATTCGTGTTTTAGCTGCAAATGCACAGATATTTCTTACATTGCAACATGATTTCAATGCGATATTTGTGTCAAATGCGAGTTCAGCAGCAAATACACAGGTTTCTAGCATAATATTCACACTTCAACGTAAAACGTGTGTTTCACAGGATTTTCGTTATATTGCACTAAAATGCATCGGAATATCGAATTCTGTGTGATATTTACGTCGAATTCGTGTTTTGGCAGCAAATGCACAGATATTTCTAACATCACAACATGATTTCAATGCGATATTTGTGTTAAATGCGAGTTCAGCAGCAAATACACAGGTTTCTAGCATAACATTCACATTTCAACGTAAAGCGTGTGTTTCACACGATTTTCGTTATATTGCACTAAAATGCACCGGAATATCGAATTAAGTGTGATATTTACGTTGAATTCGTATTTTGGCTGCAAATGCACAGATATTTCTAACATCACAACTTGATTTCAATGCGAAATTTGTGTCAAATGCGAGTTCAGCAGCAAATACACAGGTTTCCAGCATAACATTCGCTTTTCAACGTAAAACGTGTGTTTCACAGGATTTTCGTTATATTGCACTAAAATGCATCGGAATATCGAATTAAGGGTGATATTTACGTTGAATTCGTGTTTTAGCTGCAAATGCACAGATATTTCTTACATTGCAACATGATTTCAATGCGATTTTTGTGTCAAATGCGAGTTCAGCAGCAAATACACAGGTTTCTAGCATAATATTCACACTTCAATGTGAAACGTGCGATTCACACGATTTTCGTTATAATGTACGAATATGCATCGGAATATCGAATTCAGTGTGATATTTACGTTGAATTCATGTTTTGGCAGCAAATGCACAGATATTTCTTACATCACAACATGATTTCAATGCGATATTTGTGTTAAATGCGAGTTCAGCAGCAAGTACACAGGTTTCTAGCATTATATTCACACTTCAATGTGAAACCTGCGATTCACACTATTTTCGTTATATTGTACAAATATTCATCGGAATATCGAATTCAGTGTGATATTTACGTTGAATTCGAGTTTTGGCAGCAAATGCACAGATATTTCTTACATCACAACATGATTTCAATGCGATATTTGTGTTAATTGCGAGTTCAGCAGCAAATACACAGGTTTCTAGCTTAACATTCACTTTTCAACGTAAAACATGTGTTTCACACGATTTTCGTTATATTGCACTGAAATGCATCGGAATATCGAATTAAGTGTGATATTTACGTTGAATTCGTGTTTTGACAGCAAATGCACAGATGTGTCTTCATCCCAACATGATTTCAATGCGATATTTGTGTCAAATGCGAGTTCAGCAGCAAATACACAGGTTTCTAGCATAACATTCACATTTCAACGTAAAACGTGTGTTTCACACGATTTTCGGTGTATTGCACTAATATGCAACTAGATATCGAATTCAGTGTGATATTTACGTTGAATTCATGTTTTGGCTGCAAATGCACAGATATTTCTTACATCACTACATGATTTCAATGCGAGTTCAGCAGCAAATACACAGGTTTTTAGCATAACATTCACATTTCAACGTAAAACGTGTGTTTCACAGGATTTTCGTTATATTGCACTAAAATGCATCGGAATATCGAATTCTGTGTGATATTTACGTCGAATTCGTGTTTTGGCAGCAAATGCACAGATATTTCTAACATCACAACATGATTTCAATGCGATATTTGTGTTAAATGCGAGTTCAGCAGCAAATACACAGGTTTCTAGCATAACATTCACATTTCAACGTAAAGCGTGTGTTTCACACGATTTTCGTTATATTGCACTAAAATGCACCGGAATATCGAATTAAGTGTGATATTTACGTTGAATTCGTATTTTGGCTGCAAATGCACAGATATTTCTAACATCACAACATGATTTCAATGCGATATTTGTGTTAAATGCGAGTTCAGCAGCAAATACACAGGTTTCTAGCATAACATTCACATTTCAACGTAAAGCGTGTGTTTCACACGATTTTCGTTATATTGCACTGAAATGCATCGGAATATCGAATTAAGTGTGATATTTACGTTGAATTCGTGTTTTGACAGCAAATGCACAGATGTGTCTTCATCCCAACATGATTTCAATGCGATATTTGTGTCAAATGCGAGTTCAGCAGCAAATACACCGGTTTCTAGCATAACATTCACATTTCAACGTAAAACGTGTGTTTCACACGATTTTCGGTGTATTGCACTAATATGCAACTAGATATCGAATTCAGTGTGATATTTACGTTGAATTCATGTTTTGGCAGCAAATGCACAGATATTTGTAACATCACAAAATGATTTCAATGCGATATTTGTGTTAAATGCGAGTTTAGCAGCAAATACACAGGTTTCTAGCATAATATTCACCCTTCAATGTGAAACGTGCGATTCACACGATTTTCGTTATATTGTACAAATATGCATCGGAATATCGAATTAAGTGTCATATTTACGTTGAATTCGTGTTTTGGCAGCAAATGCTCAGATGTGTCTTCATCCCAACATGATTTCAATGCGATATTTGTTGCAAATGCGAGTTCAGCAGCAAATACACAGGTTTCTAGCATAACATTCACATTTCAACGGAAAACGTGTGTTTCACACGATTTTCGTTATATTGCACTAAAATGCATCGGAATGTCGACTTAAGTGTGCAATTTACGTTGAATTCGTGTTTTGGCTGCAAATGCACAGATATTTCTAACATCACAACTTGATTTCAATTCGAAATTTGTGTCAAATGCGAGTTCAGCAGCAAATACACAGGTTTCCAGCATAACATTCGCTTTTCATCGTAAATCGTGTGTTTCACACGATTTTCGTTATATTGCACTAAAATGCATCGGAATATCGAATTAAGTGTGATATTTACGTTGAATTCGTGTTTTGGCAGCAAATGCACAGATATTTCTAACATCACAACATGATTTTATTGCGATATTTGTGTTAAATGCGAGTTCAGCAGCAAATACACAGGTTCCTAGCATAATATTCACACTTCAATGTGAAACGTGCGATTCACACGATTTTCGTTATATTGTACAAATATGCATCGGAATATCGAATTCAGTGTGATATTTACGTTGAATTCGTGTTTTGGCTGCAAATGCACAGATATTTCTTACATCGCAACATGATTTTAATGCGATATTTGTGTCAAATGCGAGTTCAGCAGCAAATACACAGGTTTCTAGCATAACATTCACATTTCAACGTAAAACGTGTGTTTCACAGGATTTTCGTTATATTGCACTAAAATGCATCGGAATATCGAATTCTGTGTGATATTTACGTTGAATTCGTGTTTTAGCTGCAAATGCACAGATATTTCTTACATTGCAACATGATTTCAATGCGATATTTGTGTCAAATGCGAGTTCAGCAGCAAATACACAGGTTTCTAGCATAATATTCACACTTCAATGTGAAACCTGCGATTCACACTATTTTCGTTATATTGCACTAAATTGCATCGGAATATCGAATTAAGTGTGATATTTACGTTGAATTCGTGTTTAGGCAGCAAATGCACAGATAGTTCTAACATCACAACATGATTTCAATGCGATATTTGTGTCAAATGCAAGTTCAGTAGCAAATACACAGGTTTCTAGCATAACATTCACTTTTCAACGTAAAGCGTGTGTTTCACACGATTTTCGTTATATTGCACTAGAATGCATCGGAATATCGAATTAAGTGTGATATTTACGTTGAATTCGTGTTTTGGCAGCAAATGCACAGATATTTCGAACATCACAACATGATTTCAATGCGAAATTTTTGTTAAATGCGAGTTCAGCAGCAACACAGGTTTCTAGCATAATATTCACACTTCACTGTGAAACGTGCGATTCACACGATTTTCGTTATGTTGTACAAATATGCATCGGAATATCGAATTCAGTTCGATATTTACGTGGAATTCATGTTTTGGCAGCAAATGCACGGATATTTCTAACAACACAACATGATTTCAATGCGATATTTGCGTTGAATGCGATCTCAGCAGCAAATACACAGGTTTCTAGCATAATTTTCACACTTCAATGTGAAACGTGCGATTCACACGATTTTCGTTATATTGTGCAAATATGCATCGGAATAACGAATTCAGAGTGATATTTACGTTGAATTCGTGTTTTGGCAGCAAATGCACAGATATTTCTAACATCACAACATGATTTCAATGCGATATTTGTGTCAAATGGGAGTTCAGTAGCAAATACACAGGTTTCTAGCATAATATTTACGCTTCACTGTGAAACGTGCGATTCACACGATTTTCGTTACATTGTACAAAAATTCATCGGAAAATCGAATTCAGTGGGATATTTACGTTGAATTCATGTTTTGGCAGCAAATGCACGGATATTGCTAACATCACAACATGATTTCAATGCGATATTTGTGTTGAATGCGAGTTCAGCAGCAAATACACAGGTTTCTAGCATTATATTCACACTTCACTGTGAAACTTGCGATTCACACGATTTTCGTTATATTGTACAAATATGCATCGGAATATCGAATTCAGTGTGATATTTACGTTGAATTCGTGTTTTGGCAGCAAATGCACAGATATTTCTAACATCACAACATGATTTCAATGCGATATTTGTGTCAAATGCGAGTTCAGCAGCAAATACACAGGTTTCTAGCGTAATATTCACACTTCAATGTGAAACGTGTGTTCCACACGATTTTCGTTATATTGCACTAAAATGCATCGGAATATCGAATTCAGTGTGATATTTACGTTGAATTCGTGTTTTGGCAGCAAATGCACAGATATTTCTAACACCACAACATGATTTCAATGAGATATTTGTGTTAAATGCGAGTTCAGCAGCAAATACACAGGTTTCTAGCATAATATTCACACTTCTATGTGAAACGTGCGATTCACACGATTTACGTTATATTGTACAAATATGCATCGGAATATCGAATTCAGTGCGATATTTACGTTGAATTCGTGTTTTGGCAGCAAATGCACAGATATTTCTAACATCACAACATGATTTCAATGAGATATTTGTGTTTAATGCGAGTTCAGCAGCAAATACACAGGTTTCTAGCATAACATTCACTTTTCAACGTAAAACGTGTGTTTCACACGATTTTCGGTGTATTGCACTAATATGCAACTAAATATCGAATTCAGTGTGATATTTACGTTGAATTCGTGTTTTGGCAGCAAATGCACAGATATTTCTAACATCACAACATGATTTCAATGCGATATTTGTGTTAAATGCGAGTTCAGCAGCAAATACACAGGTTTCTAGCATAACATTCACTTTTCAACGTAAAACGTGTGTTTCACACGATTTTCGTTATATTGCACTAAAATGCATCGGAATATCGAATTCAGTGTGATATTTACGTTGAATTCGTGTTTTGCCTGCAAATGCACAGATTTTTCTAACATCACAACATGATTTCAATGCGATATTTGTGTTAAATGCGAGTTCAGCAGCAAATACACAGGTTTCTAGCATCACATTCACTTTTCAACGTAAAACGTGTGTTTCACACGATTTTCGTTATATTGCACTAAAATGCATCGGAATATCGAATTCAGTGTGATATTTACGTTGAATTCGTGTTTTGCCTGCAAATGCACAGATTTTTCTAACATCACAACATGATTTCAATGCGATATTTGTGTTAAATGCGAGTTCAGCAGCAAATACACAGGTTTCTAGCATAACATTCACATTTCAACGTAAAACGTGTGTTTCACAGGATTTTCGTTATATTGCACTAAAATGCATCGGAATATCGAATTCTGTGTGATATTTACGTTGAATTCGTGTTTTAGCTGCAAATGCACAGATATTTCTTACATTGCAACATGATTTCAATGCGATATTTGTGTCAAATGCGAGTTCAGCAGCAAATACACAGGTTTCTAGCATAATATTCACACTTCAATGTAAAACGTGTGTTTCACAGGATTTTCGTTATATTGCACTAAAATGCATCGGAATATCGAATTCTGTGTGATATTTACGTTGAATTCGTGTTTTAGCTGCAAATGCACAGATATTTCTTACATTGCAACATGATTTCAATGCGATATTTGTGTCAAATGCGAGTTCAGCAGCAAATACACAGGTTTCTAGCATAATATTCACACTTCAATGTGAAACGTGCGATTCACACGATTTTCGTTATAATGTACAAATATGCATCGGAATATCGAATTCAGTGTGATATTTACGTTGAATTCATGTTTTGGCAGCAAATGCACAGATATTTTTTACATCACAACATGATTTCAATGCGATAATTGTGTTAAATGCGAGTTCCGCAGCAAGTACACAGGTTTCTAGCATAACATTCACTCTTCAATGTGAAACCTGCGATTCACACTATTTTCGTTATATTGCACTAAATTGCATCGGAATATCGAATTAAGTGTGATATTTACGTTGAATTCGTGTTTAGGCAGCAAATGCACAGATAGTTCTAACATCACAACATGATTTCAATGCGATATTTGTGTCAAATGCAAGTTCAGTAGCAAATACACAGGTTTCTAGCATAACATTCACTTTTCAACGTAAAGCGTGTGTTTCACACGATTTTCGTTATATTGCACTAGAATGCATCGGAATATCGAATTAAGTGTGATATTTACGTTGAATTCGTGTTTTGGCAGCAAATGCACAGATATTTCGAACATCACAACATGATTTCAATGCGAAATTTTTGTTAAATGCGAGTTCAGCAGCAACACAGGTTTCTAGCATAATATTCACACTTCACTGTGAAACGTGCGATTCACACGATTTTCGTTATGTTGTACAAATATGCATCGGAATATCGAATTCAGTTCGATATTTACGTGGAATTCATGTTTTGGCAGCAAATGCACGGATATTTCTAACAACACAACATGATTTCAATGCGATATTTGCGTTGAATGCGATCTCAGCAGCAAATACACAGGTTTCTAGCATAATTTTCACACTTCAATGTGAAACGTGCGATTCACACGATTTTCGTTATATTGTGCAAATATGCATCGGAATAACGAATTCAGAGTGATATTTACGTTGAATTCGTGTTTTGGCAGCAAATGCACAGATATTTCTAACATCACAACATGATTTCAATGCGATATTTGTGTCAAATGGGAGTTCAGTAGCAAATACACAGGTTTCTAGCATAATATTTACGCTTCACTGTGAAACGTGCGATTCACACGATTTTCGTTACATTGTACAAAAATTCATCGGAAAATCGAATTCAGTGGGATATTTACGTTGAATTCATGTTTTGGCAGCAAATGCACGGATATTGCTAACATCACAACATGATTTCAATGCGATATTTGTGTTGAATGCGAGTTCAGCAGCAAATACACAGGTTTCTAGCATTATATTCACACTTCACTGTGAAACTTGCGATTCACACGATTTTCGTTATATTGTACAAATATGCATCGGAATATCGAATTCAGTGTGATATTTACGTTGAATTCGTGTTTTGGCAGCAAATGCACAGATATTTCTAACATCACAACATGATTTCAATGCGATATTTGTGTCAAATGCGAGTTCAGCAGCAAATACACAGGTTTCTAGCGTAATATTCACACTTCAATGTGAAACGTGTGTTCCACACGATTTTCGTTATATTGCACTAAAATGCATCGGAATATCGAATTCAGTGTGATATTTACGTTGAATTCGTGTTTTGCCAGCAAATGCACAGATATTTCTAACATCACAACATGATTTCAATGAGATATTTGTGTTAAATGCGAGTTCAGCAGCAAATACACAGGTTTCTAGCATAATATTCACACTTCTATGTGACACGTGCGATTCACACGATTTACGTTATATTGTACAATTATGCATCGGAATATCGAATTCAGTGCGATATTTACGTTGAATTCGTGTTTTGGCAGCAAATGCACAGATATTTCTAACATCACAACATGATTTCGAGTAGCTCGTGAACTGTGTTAGCAGACGGACGTGCCTAAGTACGCTTGTGAAAACAGTGACGCGAAGTGATTACGACAAAAACAAGTTGAAACAGTGTATCGCCGCATATAACCAGAGATCTGGTAAATGCGGCCGACGCAAAATATAAAACACAACATAATCGACACCAAAACTACCACTATCAAATCGAATATTAAAAAACCCCAAATTAGAAGGAAGTTCCATCAACAAGGCGGGCCAGTGACCCGCAGCGCAACCGCGAACTGTGGCAGAACCACCCCGAACAGTGTTAATGCAGAAAACACTAACTATCCCTCTAATAGTGACAAAAATGAACATATCGAGACAAACAACATAAACATAGACGACCTAATCATGACTGGAAAACAAAATCCAAAACGTGCCAAAAATGACAGCATACCAAAACCAAGCACAAGCGGCATCAACACTCGCAACAGTTTTGAAGTACAAACTAACCTAGACGAAGAGGGAGAACTAGACGACATGGAAATAACACAAGAACAAGAGGAGACGACTAATAAGAAAGAAAAGCCGCCCCCACCAATCGTAATACACGGACAGACAAACCAACACAAACAAATCGTGCAACTTATAAAAGGAATAACCAAAGGCAATTTCAATATAAGATACACCAGCAAAAATATAAACGTAACAATAAGTAATAGACAGGACAGAGAAAAGCTCATCACATATCTCGACAAAAAACAAACATCATTCCACACGTACACAGATACTACTGAAAAAACGCATGCGTTTGTAATTCGTGGGCTAGCTGAAGACGTCACGACGGAAGAAATAGAAGAAGAACTAAAAGAGAAATACAAAATTCCCGTGAAAAAATGCTATAAGATGAAAAACATAAACCGTCCACTCTACTTACTAATCACCGACAACACTATTACAATGAAACACCTAGAATCACATATCAGAAACATAGCATACACGAGAGTGATGTTTGAAAGAAGAAGAAATACGAGAAAAATCACACAATGCCACAGATGTCAGGCATGGGGACATGCAACATCCAACTGCAGAGGACCGATAACATGTATGTTCTGCTCCGCCAACCACTGGACCAAAGATTGCCGAAATAAAGAACAAACACCGAAATGCAGCAATTGCAGTGCGAAACATCAGTCCAACAGCCTCGACTGTCCGGTATACACACAAAGAATCAACTGGATAAAACAAAAACAAGAAAGACAAAACAAATCAACACAAGACAAACCGAGACTAGACAACAACAAATATACACACAGCGACACACATTACCCGCAATTACAATACAAAGATGCACCGCAACCAAAAAACAACGCATGGGCGGGACGACCTACAACGTCAACCCCAACAACAGCGGACTCAAACATAACAGGACAACAACAACAACGGCAACTTGGTAGGGAACGACCCCACAGTGACGACACACAACAAAGAGCACCATGTGCCAACAACAGAAACCCTCCCATGAGCTATCAACAACCAATTGACTCCTTCAACGAACTAATGAATGAATTCGCCACATTACATACCCTGGTGAATATCAGAGGCTTAACTAAAGCAGTAAAAGACCTAAACACATTGCTAAAACAATGCAACACACAAGAAGAAAAATTCCATACATTCACACAATTCACAAGTAATCTAGCCGACTATGACATATAAGAAAATAAAGATATGCACATGGAACGCCAACGGTGTTAGACACCGAATAGCCCAACTAATCAACTTTTTACATACGTATGAAATCGACATATTACTAATAAATGAAACCAAATTAACACAGACAGACAAACTAAAACTGCGAGGGTACAACGTAATTCGAAACGACAGACAGTGTGCACACGCAGCGGGCGGTGTAGCAATTGCCATCAAACACAACATTCCACACACGCACATACATACACCAAACACAACTCTCGAAACACTCTGCATTAAACTCATAGACAACACACACATAATAGCAGCTTATAACAACCCACGAAACAATATAACACACACAGACCTCGACACTCTACAAAACATCGCACAAAAAGTCCTGATAGTGGGGGACCTGAACGCAAGACATGAAACATGGAACTGTCACTTACGAAACAGAAACGGAGTTACAATACACACACACATGTTAAATCACAATACAATCATCCTACACCCCAACACACCAACACATTACCCAGATAATAACACAACACCAACAACCATAGACATAATAATTAATAAACACATACGAAACATTTCACATCCTCAAACACTTGCTGAACTCGACTCGGATCACAACCCAGTAATATTCACAATAAACACACCTAAACCACCACCTGTACACAAAATCATCACAGACTACAACAGAACCAATTGGACAGACTTCAGACACACACTAGACAAACACATACGCATAAACAATAACATAACAAACCCAGACGAACTAGAAGAGGAAGTCACTAAATTTACCCAAGCAATCACACACGCAAAACGAAAACACACGCAGGAGAAGAAAATAAGCATAACACAAGACAACCTACCACAACCCATACTCGACATGATCAAACAGAAAAACAGACTACGAAAACAATGGCAAGCTACACGCGACACACACATCAAAACACACATGACAATTATGAACAGACAAATTAACTCTGAAATCAGAACACACCTAAATACAACATGGCAAACAAAACTTGAAGCCCTGCATCCACAGGACAACTCACTATGGAAAATAGCCAAATCACTAAGGAAAACATACAAACCAATCCCCACCCTAGAGCACAACACCACACACGCAACTACAGATATAGAAAAAGCAGACATGTTAGCACGCACATTCGAACAAATACACAACATCGACATAGACAATACAGACGAACACAAACACATAAACAACACGGTAAAATTGTTTCTTGCGACAAAACATCCACCAGACACAGAACAACGCAAGAAACTCCTCACAAAACCCTCCGAAATCGCACAAATAGCCAAAAAACTACCCAATAATAAAGCACCAGGACCTGACAACATCGACAACGTAATACTAAAAAATCTCTCCAAAAAGGCATACACACAACTAACATACATTATCAACACAATTATCACCCAAAACTTCTTCCCGCAGCAGTGGAAAATCGCTCACATAATACCCATCCTCAAACCAAACAAAACCCCCAAATCACCCGATAGTTACCGCCCCATCAGTCTACTCCCAACACTTGCAAAACTCACGGAAAAGATATTACACAAAAGACTAACCAAAATAGACACAAAACTAAAAATAACACCAAATACACAATTTGGCTTCAGAGCAAAACACAACACTGTCCAACAAGTAACTCGAATAGTAAATGACATCATACTAAATTACAACAAACAAAACATCACAACAATGCTATTACTAGATATACAAAAAGCCTTTGACACAGTATGGATTAACGGACTGCTATACAAGCTCATACAAATACAATACCCGACAACACTAATCAAACTAATACACTCATACCTAACGAATCGACAATTCCAAGTTAGAATAAACACCACATGCTCACGAATAATAACAGTGAATGCGGGGGTCCCTCAAGGCTCTGTACTTGGTCCAACAATTTTTAATTACAACATACACGACATCCCAACAACCGCAAAAACACACATAGCATTATACGCTGATGACACAGCCATCTACGCACACTCGCACAAGACAGCCGGCGCAAATAAACAACTTCAAAAACACGCAAGAATTCTAGAAAAATATTTCGACAAATGGAAAATCCAACTAAATGCAACCAAAACAGAAAATATAGCATTTACAAGAAAATACAAAAACACGAAGATACTCACTCCAATAATAATAAACAACACGCCCACAGTCATCACAGAAAAAGTAAAATATCTAGGGGTTCACCTGGACACACGATTAAACTTTAAACAACACATTAAACAATCAATACGGAAAGCATACATCATAACCAAATCACTGTATCCATTACTGGTTAAGAACACAAGAATGAGTGCAAAAAATAAGAAACTGATCTACACAGCCATAATACGACCAGCTATAACATATGCCGCCCTGGTATGGTGCCACATACCAAAGACAACAATGCAAACACTACAAATATACCAAAACAAAATATTGAGACTAATCACAAACTCTGACAGATTTACACGAATAACGCAACTACACGAAAACGCTAACATCGAATATATAAAAGACTACATTCAAAAATTATCAGTGAATTTTTACAAAAAGCAAACAAACAATAACCCACTAATAAAAAACATTTACAAAACACCAGACAAACACCCCAACCTGGTATTTAAACATAAGCCCCCTTACTTTAAGTTAAATATAAGTTAAATATAAATGTAAATATTGTAAATAATGTAAATAATGTACATATAGGCTAAGACACATTAGACTAAGACACACACAATTACAAAAGCAGGTTTTTTTTTTTTTTTTTACATAATTTTCCTGTTAAAAACACACACACACACACACACACACATACACACACAATATCAACCAAATTTAAACAAAACAAATAGCATAAGTTATACATAAACAGATAACATAAAAAATCGGGGTATGAACACATGTCTGTGTAGGAGACTCCAAAACAAAGAATTGTAACGAACTGTAAGGTACAAAAACAACAATAAAAAGACAATTGAAATTGAAAAAAAAAAATTGAACATGATTTCAATGAGATATTTGTGTTAAATGCGAGTTCAGCAGCAAATACACAGGTTTCTAGCATAACATTCACTTGATATTTACGTTGAATTCGTGTTTTGGCAGCAAATGCACAGATATTTCTAACATCACAACATGATTTCAATGCGATATTTGTGTTAAATGCGAGTTCAGCAGCAAATACACAGGTTTCTAGCATAACATTCACTTTTCAACGTAAAACGTGTGTTTCACACGATTTTCGTTATATTGCACTAAAATGCATCGGAATATCGAATTCAGTGTGATATTTACGTTGAATTCGTGTTTTGCCTGCAAATGCACAGATTTTTCTAACATCACAACATGATTTCATTGAGATATTTGTGTTAAATGCGAGTTCAGCAGCAAATACACAGGTTTCTAGCATAACATTCACTTTTCAACGTAAAACGTGTGTTTCACACGATTTTCGTTATATTGCACTAAAATGCATCGGAATATGGAATTAAGTGTGATATTTACGTTGAATTCGTATTTTGGCAGCAAATGCACAGATATTTCTAACATCACAACATGATTTCAATGCGATATTTGTGTTAAATGCGAGTTCAGCAGCAAATACACAGGTTTCTAGCATAACATTCACTTTTCAACGTAAAACGTGTGTTTCACACGATTTTCGTTATATTGCACTAAAATGCAGCGGAATATCGAATTAAGTGTGATATTTACGTTGAATTCGTGTTTTGACAGCAAATGCACAGATGTGTCTTCATCCCAACATGATTTCAATGCGATATTTGTGTCAAATGCGAGTTCAGCAGCAAATACACAGGTTTCTAGCATAACATTCACATTTCAACGTAAAACGTGTGTTTCACACGATTTTCGGTGTATTGCACTAATATGCAACTAGATATCGAATTCAGTGTGATATTTACGTTGAATTCATGTTTTGGCAGCAAATGCACAGATATTTGTAACATCACAAAATGATTTCAATGCGATATTTGTGTTAAATGCGAGTTTAGCAGCAAATACACAGGTTTCTAGCATAATATTCACCCTTCAATGTGAAACGTGCGATTCACACGATTTTCGTTATATTGTACAAATATGCATCGGAATATCGAATTAAGTGTCATATTTACGTTGAATTCGTGTTTTGGCAGCAAATGCTCAGATGTGTCTTCATCCCAACATGATTTCAATGCGATATTTGTTGCAAATGCGAGTTCAGCAGCAAATACACAGGTTTCTAGCATAACATTCACATTTCAACGGAAAACGTGTGTTTCACACGATTTTCGTTATATTGCACTAAAATGCATCGGAATATCGACTTAAGTGTGAAATTTACGTTGAATTCGTGTTTTGGCTGCAAATGCACAGATATTTCTAACATCACAACATGATTTCAATGCGATATTTGTGTTAAATGCGAGTTCAGCAGCAAATACACAGGTTTCTAGCGTAATAATCACACTTCAATGTGAAACGTGTGTTCCACACGATATTTGTTATATTGCACTAAAATGCATCGGAATATCGAATTCAGTGTGATATTTACGTTGAATTCGTGTTTTGGCAGCAAATGCAGAGATATTTCTAACATCACAACATGATTTCAATGCGATATTTGTGTCAAATGCGAGTTCAGCAGCAAATACACAGGTTTCTAGCATAACATTCACATTTCAACGTAACAATTGTGTTTCACACGATTTTCGTTATATTGCACTAAAATGCATCGAAATATCGAATTAAGTGTGATATTTACGTTGAATTCGTGTTTTGGCAGCAAATCCACAGATATTTCTAACATCACAACATGATTTCAATGCGATATTTGTGTCAAATGCGAGTTCAGCAGCAAATACACAGGTTTCTAGCATAACATTCACATTTCAACGTAAAACTTGTGTTTCACACGATTTTCGTTATATTGCACTAAAATGCATCGGAATATCGAATTAAGTGTGATATTTACGTTGAATTCGTGTTTTGGCAGCAAATGCACAGATATTTCTAACATCACAACATGATTTCAATGCGATATTTGTGTTAAATGCGAGTTCAGCAGCAACACAGGTTTCTAGCATAATATTCACACTTCAATGTGAAACGTGCGATTCACACGATTTTCGTTATATTGTACAAATAAGCATCGGACTATCGAATTCAGTGTGATATTTACATTCATTGTGCGTTGTTATTAAGCCAAAGTTGATGAATAAAATTAGATCTTGGAGTTAGGCTTAGGGTGAAATCAATTGCTGGTATTGAAATCTTAGTAGTTTTATTAAAAACGACGTTTCGCCTCCAAATTTAGGGCATCATCAGGTAAAACTGCAAATTACAAACTATCCTTAAAATATATAACAATATGTTAACAATGTAAAAGTACTTACTGTATAAATTTAAACAGAAATAACAATTCTTATTTTTAACATGTTTCACAGAGGTTATATTTGATTGCAAACATATGGTAATGTATTAAATTTTATATTAAAGTTACATTGTCACTATTAAAAAATAGAAAATTGAAGTTAAGTTAACATTTTTAAAAAATTAGAAGTTTTTCCACGTTGGGAAGCACATGTTGTAATGAAAGGTTGTAACTGGTTGCAAGATTATGAAAAATTCAACGGAAGTACTACCACCTAGTAAAGAAAGGTTGAACTACGGAAACTAAACAAAAAGGTAACTGTAACGACAACTAAGGTTTAGAAAGTGCATGAAAGATAGAGGCAAAGGCAGCAAGGTTGTTATGAAATTCTGTTTTATGATTCGTGGTATTGTTTATCTCTAACTGTATGTAGCAACTCTCTAACATTAAGCGTTTGTATTTATTAGCTTCGAAATGTAAAATGTTATAATTATTATAATTAATGCTATGTTTTTCGTTGATGCTTTGTTCTACTAAGGCACTGTGGCTAGTGTTAAAGATTCTAGAATTGTATTTGTGTTGTTTCAATCTTTTATCTACATATTGTGTAGTTTCACCTATATATTTTAAATTACAATCTGTACACTGTATTGTATAAATCAAATTACTTAGTTGTTCTTTTTTAGTTTTAGTTTTTAAAGTAGTGAAAAGCGACTTAGTGCTGCATAAGACTGTGTTGACTATTGTAATATTGTACTGTTTTAATAAATTAATGATCAAATTGTTTGTGTCTTTATGGTAAGGGATAGAAAGATAGCTAAATTGTGTTGTTTGAGGGTTGTTATTGGAATTATTATTAATTATGTTATTATTGTTATTTAAATTAAATGATTTTAGTCTGTGTGATATTGTTGTAGAGATAAGTTTTATAGGGTAATTATTGTTTTTAAATTTATACAGTAAGTACTTTTACATTGTTAACATATTGTTATATATTTTAAGGATAGTTTGTAATTTGCAGTTTTACCTGATGATGCCCTAAATTTAGAGGCGAAACGTCGTTTTTAATAAAACTACTAAGATTTCAATACCAGCAATTGATTTCACCCTAAGCCTAACTCCAAGATCTAATTTTATTCATGTGATATTTACGTTGAATTCATGTTTTGGCAGCAAATGCACAGATATTTCCAACATCACAACTTGATTTCAATGCGATATTTGTGTCAAATGCGAGTTCAACAGCAAATACACAGGTTTCTAGCATAACATTCGCTTTTCAACGTAAAACGTGTGTTTCACACGATTTTCGTTATATTGCACTAAAATGCATCGGAATATCGAATTAAGTGTGATATTTACGTTGAATTCGTGTTTTGGCAGCAAATGCACAGATATTTCTAACATCACAACATGATTTCAATGCGATATTTGTGTTAAATGCGAGTTCAGCAGCAAATACACAGGTTTCTAGCATAGCATTCACTTTTCAACGTAAAACGTGTGTTTCACACGATTTTCGTTATATTGCACTAAAATGCATCGGAATATCGAATTAAGTGTGATATTTACGTTGAATTCGTGTTTTGGCAGCAAATGCACAGATATTTCTAACATCACAACATGATTTCAATGCGATATTTGTGTTAAATGCGAGTTCAGCAGCAAATACACAGGTTTCTAGCATAACATTCACTTTTCAACGTAAAACGTGTGTTTCACACGATTTTCGTTATATTGCACTAAAATGCATCGGAATATCGAATTAAGTGTGATATATACGTTGAATTCGTGTTTTGGCAGCAAATGCACAGATATTTCTAACATCACAACATGATTTCAATGCGATATTTGTGTTAAATGCGAGTTCAGCAGCAAATACACAGGTTTCTAGCATAACATTCACTTTTCAACGTAAAACGTGTGTTTCACACGATTTTCGTTATATTGCACTAAAATGCATCGGAATATCGAATTAAGTGTGATATTTACGTTGAATTCGTGTTTTGTCAGCAAATGCACAGATATTTCTAACATCACAACATGATTTCAATGCGCTATTTGTGTTAAATGCGAGTTCAGCAGCAAATACACAGGTTTCTAGCATAACATTCACTTTTCAACGTAAAACGTGTGTTTCACACGATTTTCGTTATATTGCACTAAAATGCATCGGAATATCGAATTAAGTGTGATATTTACGCTGAATTCATGTTTTGGCAGCAAATGCACAGATATTTCTAACATCACAACTTGATTTCAATTCGAAATTTGTGTCAAATGCGAGTTCAGCAGCAAATACACAGGTTTCCAGCATAACATTCGCTTTTCAACGTAAAACGTGTGTTTCACACGATTTTCGTTATATTGCACTAAAATGCATCGGAATATCGAATTAAGTGTGATATTTACGTTGAATTCGTGTTTTGCCAGCAAATGCACAGATATTTCTAACATCACAACATGATTTCAATGCGCTGTTTGTGTTAAATGCGAGTTCAGCAGCAAATACACAGGTTTCTAGCAAAACCTTCGCTTTTCAACGTAAAACGTGTGTTTCACACGATTTTCGTTATATTGCACTAAAATGCATCGGAATATCGAATTAAGTGTGATATTTACGTTGAATTCGTGTTTTTCCTGCAAATGCACAGATTTTTCTAACATCACAACATGATTTCAATGAGATATTTGTATTAAATGCGAGTTCAGCAGCAAATACACAGGTTTCTAGCATAACATTCACTTTTCAACGTAAAACGTGTGTTTCACACGATTTTCGTTATATTGCACTAAAATGCATCGGAATATCGAATTAAGTGTGATATTTACGTTGAATTCATGTTCTGGCAGCAAATGCACAGATATTTCTTACATCACAACATGATTTCAATGCGATATTTGTGTCAAATGCGAGTTCAGCAGCAAATACACAGGTTTCTAGCGTAATATTCACACTTCAATGTGAAACGTGTGTTTCACACGATTTTCGTTATATTGCACTAAAATGCATCGGAATATCGAATTAAGTGTGATATTTACGCTGAATTCATGTTTTGGCAGCAAATGCACAGATATTTCTAACAACACAACTTGATTTCAATTCGAAATTTGTGTCAAATGCGAGTTCAGCAGCAAATACACAGGTTTTTTAGCATAACATTCGCTTTTCAACGTAAAACGTGTGTTTCACACGATTTTCGTTATATTGCACTAAAATGCATCGGAATATCGAATTAAGTGTGATATTTACGTTGAATTCGTGTTTTGCCAGCAAATTCACAGATATTTCTAACATCACAACATGATTTCAATGCGCTATTTGTGTTAAATGCGAGTTCAGCAGCAAATACACAGGTTTCTTGCATAACATTCACTTTTCAACGTAAAACGTGTGTTTCACACGATTTTCGTTATATTGCACTAAAATGCATCGGAATATCGAATTAAGTGTGATATTTACGTTGAATTCGTGTTTTGGCAGCAAATGCACAGATATTTCTAACATCACAACATGATTTAGTTGCGATATTTGTGTTAAACGAGAGTTCAGCAGCAAATACACAGGTTTCTAGCATAACATTCACTTTTCAACGTAAAACGTGTGTTTCACACGATTTTCGTTATATTGCACTAAAATGCATCGGAATATCGAATTAAGTGTGATATTTACGTTGAATTCATGTTCTGGCAGCAAATGCACAGATATTTCTTACATCACAACATGATTTCAATGCGATATTTGTGTCAAATGCGAGATCAGCAGCAAATACACAGGTTTCTAGCGTAATATTCACACTTCAATGTGAAACGTGTGTTTCACACGATTTTCGTTATATTGCACTAAAATGCATCGGAATATCGAATTAAGTGTGATATTTACGTTGAATTCGTGTTTTGGCAGCAAATGCACAGATATTTCTAACATCACAACATGATTTTATTGCGATATTTGTGTTAAATGCGAGTTCAGCAGCAAATACACAGGTTTCTAGCATAACATTCGCTTTTCAACGTAAAACGTGTGTTTCACCCGATTTTCGGTGTATTGCACTAATATGCAACTAAATATCGAATTAAATGTGATATTTACGTTGAATTCGTATTTTGGCAGCAAATGCACAGATATTTCTAACATCACAACATGATTTCAATGCGATATTTGTGTTAAATGCGAGTTCAGCAGCAAATACACAGGTTTCTAGCATTACATTCACATTTCAACGTAAAACGTGTGTTTCACACGATTTTCGTTATATTGCACTAAAATGCACCGGAATATCGAATTAAGTGTGATATTTACGTTGAATTCGTATTTTGGCTGCAAATGCACAGATATTTCTAACATCACAACTTGATTTCAATGCGAAATTTGTGTCAAATGCGAGTTCAGCAGCAAATACACAGGTTTCCAGCATAACATTCGCTTTTCAACGTAAAACGTGTGTTTCACAGGATTTTCGTTATATTGCACTAAAATGCATCGGAATATCGAATTAAGGGTGATATTTACGTTGAATTCGTGTTTTAACTGCAAATGCACAGATATTTCTTACATTGCAACATGATTTCAATGCGATTTTTGTGTCAAATGCGAGTTCAGCAGCAAATACACAGGTTTCTAGCATAATATTCACACTTCAATGTGAAACGTGCGATTCACACGATTTTCGTTATAATGTACGAATATGCATCGGAATATCGAATTCAGTGTGATATTTACGTTGAATTCATGTTTTGGCAGCAAATGCACAGATATTTCTTACATCACAACATGATTTCAATGCGATATTTGTGTTAAATGCGAGTTCAGCAGCAAGTAAACAGGTTTCTAGCATTATATTCACACTTCAATGTGAAACCTGCGATTCACACTATTTTCGTTTTATTGTACAAATATTCATCGGAATATCGAATTCAGTGTGATATTTACGTTGAATTCGAGTTTTGGCAGCAAATGCACAGATATTTCTTACATCACAACATGATTTCAATGCGATATTTGTGTTAATTGCGAGTTCAGCAGCAAATACACAGGTTTCTAGCATAACATTCACTTTTCAACGTAAAACGTGTGTTTCACACGATTTTCGTTATATTGCACTAAAATGCATCGGAATATCGAATTAAGTGTGATATTTACGTTGAATTCGTGTTTTGTCAGCAAATGCACAGATATTTCTAACATCACAACATGATTTCAATGCGCTATTTGTGTTAAATGCGAGTTCAGCAGCAAATACACAGGTTTCTAGCATAACATTCACTTTTCAACGTAAAACGTGTGTTTCACACGATTTTCGTTATATTGCACTAAAATGCATCGGAATATCGAATTAAGTGTGATATTTACGCTGAATTCATGTTTTGGCAGCAAATGCACAGATATTTCTAACATCACAACTTGATTTCAATTCGAAATTTGTGTCAAATGCGAGTTCAGCAGCAAATACACAGGTTTCCAGCATAACATTCGCTTTTCAACGTAAAACGTGTGTTTCACACGATTTTCGTTATATTGCACTAAAATGCATCGGAATATCGAATTAAGTGTGATATTTACGTTGAATTCGTGTTTTGCCAGCAAATGCACAGATATTTCTAACATCACAACATGATTTCAATGCGCTGTTTGTGTTAAATGCGAGTTCAGCAGCAAATACACAGGTTTCTAGCAAAACCTTCGCTTTTCAACGTAAAACGTGTGTTTCACACGATTTTCGTTATATTGCACTAAAATGCATCGGAATATCGAATTAAGTGTGATATTTACGTTGAATTCGTGTTTTGCCTGCAAATGCACAGATTTTTCTAACATCACAACATGATTTCAATGAGATATTTGTGTTAAATGCGAGTTCAGCAGCAAATACACAGGTTTCTAGCATAACATTCACTTTTCAACGTAAAACGTGTGTTTCACACGATTTTCGTTATATTGCACTAAAATGCATCGGAATATCGAATTAAGTGTGATATTTACGTTGAATTCATGTTCTGGCAGCAAATGCACAGATATTTCTTACATCACAACATGATTTCAATGCGATATTTGTGTCAAATGCGAGATCAGCAGCAAATACACAGGTTTCTAGCGTAATATTCACACTTCAATGTGAAACGTGTGTTTCACACGATTTTCGTTATATTGCACTAAAATGCATCGGAATATCGAATTAAGTGTGATATTTACGTTGAATTCATGTTCTGGCAGCAAATGCACAGATATTTCTTACATCACAACATGATTTCAATGCGATATTTGTGTCAAATGCGAGTTCAGCAGCAAATACACAGGTTTCTAGCGTAATATTCACACTTCAATGTGAAACGTGTGTTTCACACGATTTTCGTTATATTGCACTAAAATGCATCGGAATATCGAATTAAGTGTGATATTTACGTTGAATTCGTGTTTTGGCAGCAAATGCACAGATATTTCTAACATCACAACATGATTTAGTTGCGATATTTGTGTTAAATGAGAGTTCAGCAGCAAATACACAGGTTTCCAGCATAACATTCGCTTTTCAACGTAAAACGTGTGTTTCACACGATTTTCGTTATATTGCACTAAAATGCATCGGAATATCGAATTCAGTGTGATATTTACGTTGAATTCGTGTTTTGGCAGCAAATGCACAGATATTTCTAACATCACAACATGATTTCAATGAGATATTTGTGTTAAATGTGAGTTCAGCAGCAAATACACAGGTTTCTAGCATAATATTCACACTTCTATGTGAAACGTGCGATTCACACGATTTACGTTATATTGTACAAATATGCATCGGAATATCGAATTCAGTGCGATATTTACGTTGAATTCGTGTTTTGGCAGCAAATGCACAGATATTTCTAACATCACAACATGATTTCAATGAGATATTTGTGTTTAATGCGAGTTCAGCAGCAAATACACAGGTTTCTAGCATAACATTCACTTTTCAACGTAAAACGTGTGTTTCACACGATTTTCGGTGTATTGCACTAATATGCAACTAAATATCGAATTCAGTTTGATATTTACGTTGAATTCGTGTTTTGGCAGCAAATGCACAGATATTTCTAACATCACAACATGATTTCAATGCGATATTTGTGTTAAATGCGAGTTCAGCAGCAAATACACAGGTTTCTAGCATAACATTCACTTTTCAACGTAAAACGTGTGTTTCACACGATTTTCGTTATATTGCACTAAAATGCATCGGAATATCGAATTCAGTGTGATATTTACGTTGAATTCGTGTTTTGCCTGCAAATGCACAGATTTTTCTAACATCACAACATGATTTCATTGAGATATTTGTGTTAAATGCGAGTTCAGCAGCAAATACACAGGTTTCTAGCATAACATTCACTTTTCAACGTAAAACGTGTGTTTCACACGACTTTCGTTATATTGCACTAAAATGCATCGGAATATCGAATTCAGTGTGATATTTACGTTGAATTCGTGTTTTGCCTGCAAATGCACAGATTTTTCTAACATCACAACATGATTTCATTGAGATATTTGTGTTAAATGCGAGTTCAGCAGCAAATACACAGGTTTCTAGCATAAAATTCACATTTCAACGTAAAACGTGTGTTTCACAGGATTTTCGTTATATTGCACTAAAATGCATCGGAATATCGAATTCTGTGTGATATTTACGTTGAATTCGTGTTTTAGCTGCAAATGCACAGATATTTCTTACATTGCAACATGATTTCAATGCGATATTTGTGTCAAATGCGAGTTCAGCAGCAAATACACAGGTTTCTAGCATAATATTCACACTTCAATGTGAAACGTGCGATTCACACGATTTTCGTTATAATGTACAAATATGCATCGGAATATCGAATTCAGTGTGATATTTACGTTGAATTCATGTTTTGGCAGCAAATGCACAGATATTTTTTACATCACAGCATGATTTCAATGCGATAATTGTGTTAAATGCGAGTTCCGCAGCAAGTACACAGGTTTCTAGCATAACATTCACTCTTCAATGTGAAACCTGCGATTCACACTATTTTCGTTATATTGCACTAAATTGCATCGGAATATCGAATTAAGTGTGATATTTACGTTGAATTCGTGTTTAGGCAGCAAATGCACAGATAGTTCTAACATCACAACATGATTTCAATGCGATATTTGTGTCAAATGCAAGTTCAGTAGCAAATACACAGGTTTCTAGCATAACATTCACTTTTCAACGTAAAGCGTGTGTTTCACACGATTTTCGTTATATTGCACTAGAATGCATCGGAATATCGAATTAAGTGTGATATTTACGTTGAATTCGTGTTTTGGCAGCAAATGCACAGATATTTCGAACATCACAACATGATTTCAATGCGAAATTTTTGTTAAATGCGAGTTCAGCAGCAACACAGGTTTCTAGCATAATATTCACACTTCACTGTGAAACGTGCGATTCACACGATTTTCGTTATGTTGTACAAATATGCATCGGAATATCGAATTCAGTTCGATATTTACGTGGAATTCATGTTTTGGCAGCAAATGCACGGATATTTCTAACAACACAACATGATTTCAATGCGATATTTGCGTTGAATGCGATCTCAGCAGCAAATACACAGGTTTCTAGCATAATTTTCACACTTCAATGTGAAACGTGCGATTCACACGATTTTCGTTATATTGTGCAAATATGCATCGGAATAACGAATTCAGAGTGATATTTACGTTGAATTCGTGTTTTGGCAGCAAATGCACAGATATTTCTAACATCACAACATGATTTCAATGCGATATTTGTGTCAAATGGGAGTTCAGTAGCAAATACACAGGTTTCTAGCATAATATTTACGCTTCACTGTGAAACGTGCGATTCACACGATTTTCGTTACATTGTACAAAAATTCATCGGAAAATCGAATTCAGTGGGATATTTACGTTGAATTCATGTTTTGGCAGCAAATGCACGGATATTGCTAACATCACAACATGATTTCAATGCGATATTTGTGTTGAATGCGAGTTCAGCAGCAAATACACAGGTTTCTAGCATTATATTCACACTTCACTGTGAAACTTGCGATTCACACGATTTTCGTTATATTGTACAAATATGCATCGGAATATCGAATTCAGTGTGATATTTACGTTGAATTCGTGTTTTGGCAGCAAATGCACAGATATTTCTAACATCACAACATGATTTCAATGCGATATTTGTGTCAAATGCGAGTTCAGCAGCAAATACACAGGTTTCTAGCGTAATATTCACACTTCAATGTGAAACGTGTGTTCCACACGATTTTCGTTATATTGCACTAAAATGCATCGGAATATCGAATTCAGTGTGATATTTACGTTGAATTCGTGTTTTGGCAGCAAATGCACAGATATTTCTAACATCACAACATGATTTCAATGAGATATTTGTGTTAAATGCGAGTTCAGCAGCAAATACACAGGTTTCTAGCATAATATTCACACTTCTATGTGAAACGTGCGATTCACACGATTTACGTTATATTGTACAAATATGCATCGGAATATCGAATTCAGTGCGATATTTACGTTGAATTCGTGTTTTGGCAGCAAATGCACAGATATTTCTAACATCACAACATGATTTCGAGTAGCTCGTGAACTGTGTTAGCAGACGGACGTGCCTAAGTACGCTTGTGAAAACAGTGACGCGAAGTGATTACGACAAAAACAAGTTGAAACAGTGTATCGCCGCATATAACCAGAGATCTGGTAAATGCGGCCGACGCAAAATATAAAACACAACATAATCGACACCAAAACTACCACTATCAAATCGAATATTAAAAAACCCCAAATTAGAAGGAAGTTCCATCAACAAGGCGGGCCAGTGACCCGCAGCGCAACCGCGAACTGTGGCAGAACCACCCCGAACAGTGTTAATGCAGAAAACACTAACTATCCCTCTAATAGTGACAAAAATGAACATATCGAGACAAACAACATAAACATAGACGACCTAATCATGACTGGAAAACAAAATCCAAAACGTGCCAAAAATGACAGCATACCAAAACCAAGCACAAGCGGCATCAACACTCGCAACAGTTTTGAAGTACAAACTAACCTAGACGAAGAGGGAGAACTAGACGACATGGAAATAACACAAGAACAAGAGGAGACGACTAATAAGAAAGAAAAGCCGCCCCCACCAATCGTAATACACGGACAGACAAACCAACACAAACAAATCGTGCAACTTATAAAAGGAATAACCAAAGGCAATTTCAATATAAGATACACCAGCAAAAATATAAACGTAACAATAAGTAATAGACAGGACAGAGAAAAGCTCATCACATATCTCGACAAAAAACAAACATCATTCCACACGTACACAGATACTACTGAAAAAACGCATGCGTTTGTAATTCGTGGGCTAGCTGAAGACGTCACGACGGAAGAAATAGAAGAAGAACTAAAAGAGAAATACAAAATTCCCGTGAAAAAATGCTATAAGATGAAAAACATAAACCGTCCACTCTACTTACTAATCACCGACAACACTATTACAATGAAACACCTAGAATCACATATCAGAAACATAGCATACACGAGAGTGATGTTTGAAAGAAGAAGAAATACGAGAAAAATCACACAATGCCACAGATGTCAGGCATGGGGACATGCAACATCCAACTGCAGAGGACCGATAACATGTATGTTCTGCTCCGCCAACCACTGGACCAAAGATTGCCGAAATAAAGAACAAACACCGAAATGCAGCAATTGCAGTGCGAAACATCAGTCCAACAGCCTCGACTGTCCGGTATACACACAAAGAATCAACTGGATAAAACAAAAACAAGAAAGACAAAACAAATCAACACAAGACAAACCGAGACTAGACAACAACAAATATACACACAGCGACACACATTACCCGCAATTACAATACAAAGATGCACCGCAACCAAAAAACAACGCATGGGCGGGACGACCTACAACGTCAACCCCAACAACAGCGGACTCAAACATAACAGGACAACAACAACAACGGCAACTTGGTAGGGAACGACCCCACAGTGACGACACACAACAAAGAGCACCATGTGCCAACAACAGAAACCCTCCCATGAGCTATCAACAACCAATTGACTCCTTCAACGAACTAATGAATGAATTCGCCACATTACATACCCTGGTGAATATCAGAGGCTTAACTAAAGCAGTAAAAGACCTAAACACATTGCTAAAACAATGCAACACACAAGAAGAAAAATTCCATACATTCACACAATTCACAAGTAATCTAGCCGACTATGACATATAAGAAAATAAAGATATGCACATGGAACGCCAACGGTGTTAGACACCGAATAGCCCAACTAATCAACTTTTTACATACGTATGAAATCGACATATTACTAATAAATGAAACCAAATTAACACAGACAGACAAACTAAAACTGCGAGGGTACAACGTAATTCGAAACGACAGACAGTGTGCACACGCAGCGGGCGGTGTAGCAATTGCCATCAAACACAACATTCCACACACGCACATACATACACCAAACACAACTCTCGAAACACTCTGCATTAAACTCATAGACAACACACACATAATAGCAGCTTATAACAACCCACGAAACAATATAACACACACAGACCTCGACACTCTACAAAACATCGCACAAAAAGTCCTGATAGTGGGGGACCTGAACGCAAGACATGAAACATGGAACTGTCACTTACGAAACAGAAACGGAGTTACAATACACACACACATGTTAAATCACAATACAATCATCCTACACCCCAACACACCAACACATTACCCAGATAATAACACAACACCAACAACCATAGACATAATAATTAATAAACACATACGAAACATTTCACATCCTCAAACACTTGCTGAACTCGACTCGGATCACAACCCAGTAATATTCACAATAAACACACCTAAACCACCACCTGTACACAAAATCATCACAGACTACAACAGAACCAATTGGACAGACTTCAGACACACACTAGACAAACACATACGCATAAACAATAACATAACAAACCCAGACGAACTAGAAGAGGAAGTCACTAAATTTACCCAAGCAATCACACACGCAAAACGAAAACACACGCAGGAGAAGAAAATAAGCATAACACAAGACAACCTACCACAACCCATACTCGACATGATCAAACAGAAAAACAGACTACGAAAACAATGGCAAGCTACACGCGACACACACATCAAAACACACATGACAATTATGAACAGACAAATTAACTCTGAAATCAGAACACACCTAAATACAACATGGCAAACAAAACTTGAAGCCCTGCATCCACAGGACAACTCACTATGGAAAATAGCCAAATCACTAAGGAAAACATACAAACCAATCCCCACCCTAGAGCACAACACCACACACGCAACTACAGATATAGAAAAAGCAGACATGTTAGCACGCACATTCGAACAAATACACAACATCGACATAGACAATACAGACGAACACAAACACATAAACAACACGGTAAAATTGTTTCTTGCGACAAAACATCCACCAGACACAGAACAACGCAAGAAACTCCTCACAAAACCCTCCGAAATCGCACAAATAGCCAAAAAACTACCCAATAATAAAGCACCAGGACCTGACAACATCGACAACGTAATACTAAAAAATCTCTCCAAAAAGGCATACACACAACTAACATACATTATCAACACAATTATCACCCAAAACTTCTTCCCGCAGCAGTGGAAAATCGCTCACATAATACCCATCCTCAAACCAAACAAAACCCCCAAATCACCCGATAGTTACCGCCCCATCAGTCTACTCCCAACACTTGCAAAACTCACGGAAAAGATATTACACAAAAGACTAACCAAAATAGACACAAAACTAAAAATAACACCAAATACACAATTTGGCTTCAGAGCAAAACACAACACTGTCCAACAAGTAACTCGAATAGTAAATGACATCATACTAAATTACAACAAACAAAACATCACAACAATGCTATTACTAGATATACAAAAAGCCTTTGACACAGTATGGATTAACGGACTGCTATACAAGCTCATACAAATACAATACCCGACAACACTAATCAAACTAATACACTCATACCTAACGAATCGACAATTCCAAGTTAGAATAAACACCACATGCTCACGAATAATAACAGTGAATGCGGGGGTCCCTCAAGGCTCTGTACTTGGTCCAACAATTTTTAATTACAACATACACGACATCCCAACAACCGCAAAAACACACATAGCATTATACGCTGATGACACAGCCATCTACGCACACTCGCACAAGACAGCCGGCGCAAATAAACAACTTCAAAAACACGCAAGAATTCTAGAAAAATATTTCGACAAATGGAAAATCCAACTAAATGCAACCAAAACAGAAAATATAGCATTTACAAGAAAATACAAAAACACGAAGATACTCACTCCAATAATAATAAACAACACGCCCACAGTCATCACAGAAAAAGTAAAATATCTAGGGGTTCACCTGGACACACGATTAAACTTTAAACAACACATTAAACAATCAATACGGAAAGCATACATCATAACCAAATCACTGTATCCATTACTGGTTAAGAACACAAGAATGAGTGCAAAAAATAAGAAACTGATCTACACAGCCATAATACGACCAGCTATAACATATGCCGCCCCGGTATGGTGCCACATACCAAAGACAACAATGCAAACACTACAAATATACCAAAACAAAATATTGAGACTAATCACAAACTCTGACAGATTTACACGAATAACGCAACTACACGAAAACGCTAACATCGAATATATAAAAGACTACATTCAAAAATTATCAGTGAATTTTTACAAAAAGCAAACAAACAATAACCCACTAATAAAAAACATTCACAAAACACCAGACAAACACCCCAACCTGGTATTTAAACATAAGCCCCCTTACTTTAAGTTAAATATAAGTTAAATATAAATGTAAATATTGTAAATAATGTAAATAATGTACATATAGGCTAAGACACATTAGACTAAGACACACACAATTACAAAAGCAGGTTTTTTTTTTTTTTTTTACATAATTTTCCTGTTAAAAACACACACACACACACATACACACACAATATCAACCAAATTTAAACAAAACAAATAGCATAAGTTATACATAAACAGATAACATAAAAAATCGGGGTATGAACACATGTCTGTGTAGGAGACTCCAAAACAAAGAATTGTAACGAACTGTAAGGTACAAAAACAACAATAAAAAGACTATTGAAATTGAAAAAAAAAAATTGAACATGATTTCAATGAGATATTTGTGTTAAATGCGAGTTCAGCAGCAAATACACAGGTTTCTAGCATAACATTCACTTGATATTTACGTTGAATTCGTGTTTTGGCAGCAAATGCACAGATATTTCTAACATCACAACATGATTTCAATGCGATATTTGTGTTAAATGCGAGTTCAGCAGCAAATACACAGGTTTCTAGCATAACATTCACTTTTCAACGTAAAACGTGTGTTTCACACGATTTTCGTTATATTGCACTAAAATGCATCGGAATATCGAATTCAGTGTGATATTTACGTTGAATTCGTGTTTTGCCTGCAAATGCACAGATTTTTCTAACATCACAACATGATTTCATTGAGATATTTGTGTTAAATGCGAGTTCAGCAGCAAATACACAGGTTTCTAGCATAACATTCACTTTTCAACGTAAAACGTGTGTTTCACACGATTTTCGTTATATTGCACTAAAATGCATCGGAATATGGAATTAAGTGTGATATTTACGTTGAATTCGTATTTTGGCAGCAAATGCACAGATATTTCTAACATCACAACATGATTTCAATGCGATATTTGTGTTAAATGCGAGTTCAGCAGCAAATACACAGGTTTCTAGCATAACATTCACTTTTCAACGTAAAACGTGTGTTTCACACGATTTTCGTTATATTGCACTAAAATGCATCGGAATATCGAATTAAGTGTGATATTTACGTTGAATTCGTGTTTTGACAGCAAATGCACAGATGTGTCTTCATCCCAACATGATTTCAATGCGATATTTGTGTCAAATGCGAGTTCAGCAGCAAATACACAGGTTTCTAGCATAACATTCACATTTCAACGTAAAACGTGTGTTTCACACGATTTTCGGTGTATTGCACTAATATGCAACTAGATATCGAATTCAGTGTGATATTTACGTTGAATTCATGTTTTGGCAGCAAATGCACAGATATTTGTAACATCACAAAATGATTTCAATGCGATATTTGTGTTAAATGCGAGTTTAGCAGCAAATACACAGGTTTCTAGCATAATATTCACCCTTCAATGTGAAACGTGCGATTCACACGATTTTCGTTATATTGTACAAATATGCATCGGAATATCGAATTAAGTGTCATATTTACGTTGAATTCGTGTTTTGGCAGCAAATGCTCAGATGTGTCTTCATCCCAACATGATTTCAATGCGATATTTGTTGCAAATGCGAGTTCAGCAGCAAATACACAGGTTTCTAGCATAACATTCACATTTCAACGGAAAACGTGTGTTTCACACGATTTTCGTTATATTGCACTAAAATGCATCGGAATATCGACTTAAGTGTGAAATTTACGTTGAATTCGTGTTTTGGCTGCAAATGCACAGATATTTCTAACATCACAACATGATTTCAATGCGATATTTGTGTTAAATGCGAGTTCAGCAGCAAATACACAGGTTTCTAGCGTAATAATCACACTTCAATGTGAAACGTGTGTTCCACACGATATTTGTTATATTGCACTAAAATGCATCGGAATATCGAATTCAGTGTGATATTTACGTTGAATTCGTGTTTTGGCAGCAAATGCAGAGATATTTCTAACATCACAACATGATTTCAATGCGATATTTGTGTCAAATGCGAGTTCAGCAGCAAATACACAGGTTTCTAGCATAACATTCACATTTCAACGTAACAATTGTGTTTCACACGATTTTCGTTATATTGCACTAAAATACATCGAAATATCGAATTAAGTGTGATATTTACGTTGAATTCGTGTTTTGGCAGCAAATCCACAGATATTTCTAACATCACAACATGATTTCAATGCGATATTTGTGTCAAATGCGAGTTCAGCAGCAAATACACAGGTTTCTAGCATAACATTCACATTTCAACGTAAAACTTGTGTTTCACACGATTTTCGTTATATTGCACTAAAATGCATCGGAATATCGAATTAAGTGTGATATTTACGTTGAATTCGTGTTTTGGCAGCAAATGCACAGATATTTCTAACATCACAACATGATTTCAATGCGATATTTGTGTTAAATGCGAGTTCAGCAGCAACACAGGTTTCTAGCATAATATTCACACTTCAATGTGAAACGTGCGATTCACACGATTTTCGTTATATTGTACAAATAAGCATCGGACTATCGAATTCAGTGTGATATTTACATTCATTGTGCGTTGTTATTAAGCCAAAGTTGATGAATAAAATTAGATCTTGGAGTTAGGCTTAGGGTGAAATCAATTGCTGGTATTGAAATCTTAGTAGTTTTATTAAAAATGACGTTTCGCCTCTAAATTTAGGGCATCATCAGGTAAAACTGCAAATTACAAACTATCCTTAAAATATATAACAATATGTTAACAATGTAAAAGTACTTACTGTATAAATTTAAACAGAAATAACAATTCTTATTTTTAACATGTTTCACAGAGGTTATATTTGATTGCAAACATATGGTAATGTATTAAATTTTATATTAAAGTTACATTGTCACTATTAAAAAATAGAAAATTGAAGTTAAGTTAACATTTTTAAAAAATTAGAAGTTTTTCCACGTTGGGAAGCACATGTTGTAATGAAAGGTTGTAACTGGTTGCAAGATTATGAAAAATTCAACGGAAGTACTACCACCTAGTAAAGAAAGGTTGAACTACGGAAACTAAACAAAAAGGTAACTGTAACGACAACTAAGGTTTAGAAAGTGCATGAAAGATAGAGGCAAAGGCAGCAAGGTTGTTATGAAATTCTGTTTTATGATTCGTGGTATTGTTTATCTCTAACTGTATGTAGCAACTCTCTAACATTAAGCGTTTGTATTTATTAGCTTCGAAATGTAAAATGTTATAATTATTATAATTAATGCTATGTTTTTCGTTGATGCTATGTTCTACTAAGGCACTGTGGCTAGTGTTAAAGATTCTAGAATTGTATTTGTGTTGTTTCAATCTTTTATCTACATATTGTGTAGTTTCACCTATATATTTTAAATTACAATGTGTACACTGTATTGTATAAATCAAATTACTTAGTTGTTCTTTTTTAGTTTTAGTTTTTAAAGTAGTGAAAAGCGACTTAGTGCTGCATAAGACTGTGTTGACTATTGTAATATTGTACTGTTTTAATAAATTAATGATCAAATTGTTTGTGTCTTTATGGTAAGGGATAGAAAGATAGCTAAATTGTGTTGTTTGAGGGTTGTTATTGGAATTATTATTAATTATGTTATTATTGTTATTTAAATTAAATGATTTTAGTCTGTGTGATATTGTTGTAGAGATAAGTTTTATAGGGTAATTATTGTTTTTAAATTTATACAGTAAGTACTTTTACATTGTTAACATATTGTTATATATTTTAAGGATAGTTTGTAATTTGCAGTTTTACCTGATGATGCCCTAAATTTAGAGGCGAAACGTCGTTTTTAATAAAACTACTAAGATTTCAATACCAGCAATTGATTTCACCCTAAGCCTAACTCCAAGATCTAATTTTATTCATGTGATATTTACGTTGAATTCATGTTTTGGCAGCAAATGCACAGATATTTCCAACATCACAACTTGATTTCAATGCGATATTTGTGTCAAATGCGAGTTCAACAGCAAATACACAGGTTTCTAGCATAACATTCGCTTTTCAACGTAAAACGTGTGTTTCACACGATTTTCGTTATATTGCACTAAAATGCATCGGAATATCGAATTAAGTGTGATATTTACGTTGAATTCGTGTTTTGTCAGCAAATGCACAGATATTTCTAACATCACAACATGATTTCAATGCGCTATTTGTGTTAAATGCGAGTTCAGCAGCAAATACACAGGTTTCTAGCATAACATTCACTTTTCAACGTAAAACGTGTGTTTCACACGATTTTCGTTATATTGCACTAAAATGCATCGGAATATCGAATTAAGTGTGATATTTACGTTGAATTCGTGTTTTGGCAGCAAATGCACAGATATTTCTAACATCACAACATGATTTCAATGCGATATTTGTGTTAAATGCGAGTTCAGCAGCAAATACACAGGTTTCTAGCATAACATTCACTTTTCAACGTAAAACGTGTGTTTCACACGATTTTCGTTATATTGCACTAAAATGCATCGGAATATCGAATTAAGTGTGATATATACGTTGAATTCGTGTTTTGGCAGCAAATGCACAGATATTTCTAACATCACAACATGATTTCAATGCGATATTTGTGTTAAATGCGAGTTCAGCAGCAAATACACAGGTTTCTAGCATAACATTCACTTTTCAACGTAAAACGTGTGTTGCACACGATTTTCGTTATATTGCACTAAAATGCATCGGAATATCGAATTAAGTGTGATATTTACGTTGAATTCGTGTTTTGTCAGCAAATGCACAGATATTTCTAACATCACAACATGATTTCAATGCGCTATTTGTGTTAAATGCGAGTTCAGCAGCAAATACACAGGTTTCTAGCATAACATTCACTTTTCAACGTAAAACGTGTGTTTCACACGATTTTCGTTATATTGCACTAAAATGCATCGGAATATCGAATTAAGTGTGATATTTACGCTGAATTCATGTTTTGGCAGCAAATGCACAGATATTTCTAACATCACAACTTGATTTCAATTCGAAATTTGTGTCAAATGCGAGTTCAGCAGCAAATACACAGGTTTCCAGCATAACATTCGCTTTTCAACGTAAAACGTGTGTTTCACACGATTTTCGTTATATTGCACTAAAATGCATCGGAATATCGAATTAAGTGTGATATTTACGTTGAATTCGTGTTTTGCCAGCAAATGCACAGATATTTCTAACATCACAACATGATTTCAATGCGCTGTTTGTGTTAAATGCGAGTTCAGCAGCAAATACACAGGTTTCTAGCAAAACCTTCGCTTTTCAACGTAAAACGTGTGTTTCACACGATTTTCGTTATATTGCACTAAAATGCATCGGAATATCGAATTAAGTGTGATATTTACGTTGAATTCGTGTTTTGCCTGCAAATGCACAGATTTTTCTAACATCACAACATGATTTCAATGAGATATTTGTGTTAAATGCGAGTTCAGCAGCAAATACACAGGTTTCTAGCATAACATTCACTTTTCAACGTAAAACGTGTGTTTCACACGATTTTCGTTATATTGCACTAAAATGCATCGGAATATCGAATTAAGTGTGATATTTACGTTGAATTCATGTTCTGGCAGCAAATGCACAGATATTTCTTACATCACAACATGATTTCAATGCGATATTTGTGTCAAATGCGAGTTCAGCAGCAAATACACAGGTTTCTAGCGTAATATTCACACTTCAATGTGAAACGTGTGTTTCACACGATTTTCGTTATATTGCA
This sequence comes from Carabus problematicus, assembly GCA_963422195.1. Lineage (NCBI taxonomy): Eukaryota > Metazoa > Arthropoda > Insecta > Coleoptera > Carabidae > Carabus > Carabus problematicus. The sequence goes on from OY728577.1 coordinate 17,721,193, forward strand.
CTAAAATGCATCGGAATATCGAATTAAGTGTGATATTTACGTTGAATTCGTGTTTTGGCAGCAAATGCACAGATATTTCTAACATCACAACATGATTTAGTTGCGATATTTGTGTTAAACGAGAGTTCAGCAGCAAATACACAGGTTTCCAGCATAACATTCACTTTTCAACGTAAAACGTGTGTTATTTGTGTTATATGCGAGTTCAGCAGCAAATACACAGGTTTCCAGCATAACATTCGCTTTTCAACGTAAAACGTGTGTTTCACACGATTTTCGTTATATTGCACTAAAATGCATCGGAATATAGAATTAAGTGTGATAATTACGTTGAATTCATGTTTTGGCTGCAAATGCACAGATATTTCTTACATCACAACATGATTTCAATGCGATATTTGTGTCAAATGCGAGTTCAGCAGCAAATACACAGGTTTCCAGCATAACATTCGCTTTTCAACGTAAAACGTGTGTTTCACACGATTTTCGTTATATTGCACTAAAATGCACCGGAATATCGGATTAAGTGTTATATTTACGTTGAATTCGTGTTTTGGCTGCAAATGCACACATATTTCTAACATCACAACTTGATTTCAATGCGAAATTTGTGTCAAATGCGAGTTCAGCAGCAAATACACAGGTTTCCAGCATAACATTCGCTTTTCAACGTAAAACGTGTGTTTCACACGATTTTCGGTATATTGCACTAAAATGCATCGGAATATCGAATTAAGTGTGATAATTACGTTGAATTCATGTTTTGGCTGCAAATGCACAGATATTTCTTACATCACAACATGATTTCAATGCGATATTTGTGTCAAATGCGAGTTCAGCAGCAAATACACAGGTTTCTAGCATAACTTTCGCTTTTCAACGTAAAACGTAAGTTTCACACGATTTTCGTTATATTGCACTAAAATGCATCGGAATATCGAATTCAGTGAGATATTTACGTTGAATTCGTGTTTTGGCTGCAAATGCACAGATATTTCTTACATCACAACATGATTTCAATGCGAGTCCAGCAGCAAATACACAGGTTTCTAGCATAACATTCGCTTTTCAACGTAAAACGTGCGTTTCACACGATTTTCGTTATATTGCACTAAAATGCATCGGAATATCGAATTAAGTGTGATATTTACGTTGAATTCGTGATTTGGCAACAAATGCACAGATATTTCTAACATCCCAACATGATTTCAATGCGATATTTGTGTTAAATGCGAGTTAAGCAGCAAATACCCAGGTTTCTAGCATGACATTCGCTTTTCAACGTAAAACGAGTGTTTCACACGATTTTCGTTATATTGCACTAAAATGCATCGGAATATCGAATTCAGTGTGATATTTACGTTGAATTCGTGTTTTGGCAGAAAATGCACAGATATTTCTAACATCACAACATGATTTCAATGCGATATTTGTGTCAAATGCAAGTTCAGCAGCAAATACACAGGTTTCTAGCATAACATTCACTTTTCAACGTATAACGTGTGTTTCACACGATTTTTGTTATATTGCACTAAAATGCACGGGAATATCGAATTAAGTGTGATATTTACGTTGAATTCGTGATTTGGCAACAAATGCACAGCTATTTCTAACATCCCAACATGATTTCAATGCGAAATTTGTGTCAAATGCGAGTTCAGCTGCAAATACACAGGTTTCTAGTGTAATATTCACACTTCAATGTGAAACGTGCGATTCACACGATTTTCGTTATATTGTACAAATATGCATCGGAATTTCGAATTAAGTGTGATATTTACGTTGAATTCGTGTTTTGGCAGCAAATGCACAGATATTTCTAACATCACAACAGGATTTCAATGCGATATTTGTGTTAGATGCGAGTTCAGCATCAAATACACAGGTTTCTAGCATAACATTCACTTTTCAACGTAAAACGTGTGTTTCACACGATTTTCGTTATATTGAACTAAAATATATCGGAATATCGAATTAAGTGTGATATTTACGTTGAATTCGTGTTTTGGCAGCAAATGCATAGATATTTGAAACATCACAACATGATTTCAATGCGATATTTGTGTTAAATGCGAGTTCAGCAGCAAATACACAGGTTTCTAGCATAACATTCACATTTCAACGTAAAACGTGTGTCACACGATTTTCGTTATATTGCACCAAAATGCTTCGGAATATGGAATTAAGTGTGATATTTACGTTGAATTCGTGTTTTGGCTGCAAATGCACAGATATTTCTAACATCACAACATGATTTCAATGCGATATTTGTGTTAAATACGAGTTCAGCAGCAAATACACAGGTTTCTAGCATAACGTTCACTTTTCAACGTAAAACGTGTGTTTCACACGATTTTCGTTATATTGCACTAAAATGCATCGGAATATCGAATTAAGTGTGATATTTACGTTGAATTCGTGTTTTGGCAGCAAATGCACAGATATTTCTAACATCAAAACATGATTTCAATGCGTTAATTGTGTCAAATGCGAGTTCAGCAGCAAATACACAGGTTTCAAGCATAACATTCGCTTTTCAACGTAAAACGTGTGTTTCACACGTATTTCGTTATATTGCACTAAAATGCATCGGAATATCGAATAAAATGTGATATTTACGTTGAATTCGTGTTTTGGCAGCAAATGCACAGATATTTCCAACATCACAACATGATTTCAATGCGATATTTGTGTTAAGTGCGAGTTCAGCAGCAAATACACAGGTTTCTAGCATGACATTCGCTTTTCAACGCAAAACGAGTGTTTCACACGATTTTCGTTATATTGCACTAAAATATATCGGAATATCGAATTAAGTGTGATATTTACGTTGAATTCGTGTTTTGGCTGCAAATGCACAGATATTTCTAACATCACAACATGATTTCAATGCGATATTTGTGTTAAATACGAGTTCAGCAGCAAATACACAGGTTTCTAGCATAACGTTCACTTTTCAACGTAAAACGTGTGTTTCACACGATTTTCGTTATATTGCACTAAAATGCATCGGAATATCGAATTAAGTGTGATATTTACGTTGAATTCGTGTTTTGGCAGCAAATGCACAGATATTTCTAACATCAAAACATGATTTCAATGCGTTAATTGTGTCAAATGCGAGTTCAGCAGCAAATACACAGGTTTCTAGCATAACTTTCGCTTTTCAACGTAAAACGTGAGTTTCACACGATTTTCGTTATATCGCACTAAAATGCATCGGAATATCGAATTCAGTGTGATATTTACGTTGAATTCGTGTTTTGGCTGCAAATGCACAGATATTTCTTACATCACAACATGATTTCAATGCGAGTTCAGCAGCAAATACACAGGTTTCTAGCATAACATTCGCTTTTCAACGTAAAACGTGCGTTTCACACGATTTTCGTTATATTGCACTAAAATGCATCGGAATATCGAATTAAGTGTGATATTTACGTTGAATTCGTGATTTGGCAACAAATGCACAGATATTTCTAACATCCCAACATGATTTCAATGCGATATTTGTGTTAAATGCGAGTTAAGCAGCAAATACCCAGGTTTCTAGCATAACATTCACTTTTCAACGTATAACGTGTGTTTCACACGATTTTCGTTATATTGCACTAAAATGCACGGGAATATCGAATTAAGTGTGATATTTACGTTGAATTCGTGATTTGGCAACAAATGCACAGCTATTTCTAACATCCCAACATGATTTCAATGCGAAATTTGTGTCAAATGCGAGTTCAGCTGCAAATACACAGGTTTCTAGTGTAATATTCACACTTCAATGTGAAACGTGCGATTCACACGATTTTCGTTATATTGTACAAATATGCATCGGAATATCGAATTAAGTGTGATATTTACGTTGAATTCGTGTTTTGGCAGCAAATGCACAAATATTTCTAACATCACAACAGGATTTCAATGCGATATTTGTGTTAGATGCGAGTTGAGCATCAAATACACAGGTTTCTAGCATAACATTCACTTTTCAACGTAAAACGTGTGTTTCACACGATTTTCGTTATATTGCACTAAAATGCACCGGAATATCGAATTAAGTGTGATATTTACGTTGAATTCGTGTTTTGGCTGCAAATGCACACATATTTCTAACATCACAACTTGATTTCAATGCGAAATTTGTGTTAAATGCGAGTTCAGCAGCAAATACACAGGTTTCTAGCATAACATTCACGTTTCAACGTAAAACGTGTGTTTCACACGATTTTCGTTATATTGCACTAATATGCATCGGAATATCGAATTAAGTGTGATATTTACGTTGAATTCGTGTTTTGGCAGCAAATGCACAGATATTTCTAACATCACAACATGATTTCAATGCTATATTAGTGTTAAATGCGAGTTCAGCAGCAAATACACAGGTTTCTAGCATAACATTCGCTTTTCAACGTAAAACTTGTGTTTCACACGATTTTCGTTATATTGCATTAAAATGCATCGGAATATCGAATTAAGTGTGATATTTACGTTGAATTCGTGTTTTGGCAGCAAATGCACAGATATTTCCAACATCACAACTTGATTTCAATGCGATATTTGTGTCAAATGCGAGTTCAGCAGCAAATACACAGGTTTCTAGCATTACATTCACATTTCAACGTAAAACGCGTGTTTCACACGATTTTCGTAATATTTTACTAAAATGCACCGGGATATTGAATTAAGTGTGATATTTACGTTGAATTCGTGTTTTGGCTGCAAATGCACAGATATTTCTAACATCACAACTTGATTTCAATGCGAAATTTGTGTCAAATGCGAGTTCAGCAGCAAATACACAGGTTTCCAGCATAACATTCGCTTTTCAACGTAAAACGTGTGTTTCACACGATTTTCGTCATATTGCACTAAAATGCATCGGAATATCGAATTAAGTGTGATATTTACGTTGAATTCGTATTTTGGCAGCAACTGCACAGATATTTCTCACATCACAACATGATTTCAATGCGATATTTGTGTTAAGTGCGAGTTCAGCAGCAAATACACACGTTTCTAGCATAACATTCACTTTTCAACGTAAAACGTGTGTTTCACACGATTTTCGTTATATTGCACTAAAATGCATCGGAATATCGAATTAAGTGTGATATTTACGTTAAATTCGTGTTTTGGCAGCAAATGCACAGATATTTCTAACATCACAACAAGATTTCAATGCGATATTTGCGTTAAATGCGAGTTCAGCAGCAAATACACAGGTTTCTAGCATGACATTCGCTTTTCAACGTAAAACGTGTGTTTCACACGATTTTCGTTATATTGCACTAAAATGCATCGGAATATAGAATTAGGTGTGATATTTACGTTGAATTCGTGTTTTGGCAGCAAATGCACAGATATTTCTAACATCACAACATGATTTCGTTCCGATATTTGTGTTAAATGCGAGTTCAGCAGCAAATACACAGGTTTCTAGCATAATATTCACACTTCAATGTGAAACGTGCGATTCACACGATGTTCGTTATATTGCACTAAAATGCATCGGAATATCGAATTAAGTGTGATATTTACGTTGAATTCGTATTTTGGCAGCAACTGCACAGATATTTCTAACATTTCAACATGATTTCAATGCGATATTTGTGTTAAAAGCGAGTTCAGCAGCAAATACACAGGTTTCTAGCATAACATTCACTTTTCAACGTAAAACGTGTGTTTCACACGATTTTCGTTATATTGCACTAAAATTTTTATCAAGGACAACGTACACATTTTTAATACTCTTTGTCGGTTTAAAAATCAATTGAAGGATTTTTTTTGATTGTTTTATGTTATAATATTGGATTAGTTCTGTATAAATGTGTAGTTTCTCATTATTTGTATATATTTCCTGTTGTAAATACCAAATTACATTATAACCTTTATTAATAATTAGGGAGACCTGTTAATAATTGTAAATATAAATAAATAAATAAATAAAAAAAATGCATCGAAATATCGAATTAAGTGTGATATTTACGTTGAATTCGTGTTTTGGCTGCAAATGCACAGATATTTCTAACATCACAAGATGATTTCAATGCGATATTTGTGTTAAATGCGAGTTCAGCAGCAAATACATAGGTTTCTAGCATTACATTCACATTTCAACGTAAAACGTGTGTTTCACGCGATCTTCGTTATATTGCACTAAAATGCATCGGAATATCGAATTCAGTGTGATATTTACGTCGAATTCGTGTTTTGGCAGCAAATGCACAGATATTTCTAACATCACAACAAGATTTCAATGCGATATTTGTGTCAAATGCGAGTTCGGTAGCAAATACACAGGTTTCTAGCATAATATTCACACTTCAACGTAAAACGTGTGTTTCACACGATTTTCGTTATATTGCACTAAAATGCACTGGAATATCGAATTAAGTGTGATATTTACGTTGAACTCGTGTTTTGGCTGCAAATGCACAGTTATTTCTAACATCAAAACTTGATTTCAATGCGAGATTTGTGTCAAATGCGAGTTCAGCAGCAAATACACAGGTTTCTAGCATAACATTCACTTTTCAACGTAAAACGTGTGTTTCACACGATTTTCGTTATATTGCACTAAACTGCATCGGAATATCGAATTAAGTGTGATATTTACGTTGAATTCGTGGTTTGGCAGCAAATGCACAGATATTTCTAACATCACAACATGATTTCAATGCGATATTTGTGTTAAATGCGAGTTCAGCAGCAAATACACAGGTTTCTAGCATAACATTCACTTTTCAACGTAAAACGTGTGTTTCACACGATTTTCGTTATATTGCACTAAAATGCATCGGAATATCGAATTAAGTGTGATATTTACGTTGAATTCATATTTTGGCAGCAAATGCACAGATATTTGTTACATCACAACATGATTTCAATGCGATATTTGTGTCAAATGTGAGTTCAGCAGCAAATACACAGGTTTCTAGCATAACATTCACATTTCAACGTAAAACTTGTGTTTCACACGATTTTCGGTGTATTGCACTAATATGCAACTAAATATCGAATTCAGTGTGATATTTACGTTGAATTCGTGTCTTTGCAGCAAATGCACAGATATTTCTAACATCACATGATTTCAATGCGATATTTGTGTTAAATGCTAGTTCAGCAGCAAATACACATGTTTCTAGCATAACATTTACTTTACATCGAAAAACGTATGTTTCACACGATTTTCGGTGTATTTCACTAATATGCAACTAAATATCGAATTCGGTGTGATGTTTACGTTGAATTCGTGTTTTGGCAGAAAATGCACAGATATTTCTAACATCACAACATGATTTCAATGCGATATTTGTGTTAATAGCGAGTTCAGCTGCAAATACACAGGTTTCTAACATAGCATTCACTTTTCAACGTATAACGTGAGTTTCACACGATTTTTGTTATATTGCACTAAGATGCATCGGAATATCGAATTAAGTGTGATATTTACGTTAAATTCGTGTTTTGGCAGCAAATGCACAGATATTTCTAACATCACAACATGATTTTAATGCGATATTTGTGTCAAATGCGAGTTCAGCAGCAAATACACAGTTTTCTAGCATAACATTCACATTTCAACGTAAAACTTGTGTTTCACACGATTTTCGGTATATTGCACTAAAATGCATCGGAATATCGAATTCAGTGTGATATTTACGTTGAATTCGTGTTTTGGCAGCAAATGCACAGATATTTCTAACATCACAACATGATTTCATTGCGATATTTGTGTTATATGCGAGTTCAGCAGCAAATACAAAGGTTTCTTAGCATAACATTCACTTTTCAACGTAAAATGTGTGTTTCACACGATTTTCGTTATATTGTTCAAATATTCATCGGAATATCGAATTCAGTGTGATATTTACGTTGAATTCGTGTTTTGGCAGCAAATGCACAGATATTTCTAACATCACAACATGATTTCAATGCGATATTTGTGTTATATGCGAGTTCAGCAGCAAATACAAAGGTTTCTTAGCATAACATTCACTTTTCAACGTAAAATGTGTGTTTCACACGATTTTCGTTATATTGCACTAAAATGCATCGGAATATCGAATTCAGTGTGATATTTACGTTGAATTCGTGTTTTGGCATCAAATACACAGATATTTCTAACATCACAACATGATTTCAATGCGATATTTGTGTTAAATGCGAGTTCAGCTGCAAATACACAGGTTTCTAGCATAACATTTGCTTTTCAACGTAAAACGTGAGTTTCACACGATTTTCGTTATATTGCACTAAAATGCATCGGAATATCGAATTCAGTGTGATATTTACGTTGAATTCGTGTTTTGGCTGCAAATGCACAGATATTTCTTACATCACAACATGATTTCAATGCGAGTTCAGCAGCAAATACACAGGTTTCTAGCATAACACTCACTTTTCAACGTAAAACGTGCGTTTCACACGATTTTCGTTATATTGCACTAAAATGCATCGGAATATCGAATTAAGTGTGATACTTACGTTGAATTCGTGCTTTGGCAACATATGCACAGATATTTCTAACATCCCAACATGATTTCAATGCGATATTTGCGTTAAATGCGAGTTAAGCAGCAAATACCCAGGTTTCTAGCATGACATTCGCTTTTCAACGTAAAACGTGTGTTTCACACGATTTTCGTTATATTGCACTAAAATGCATCGGAATATCGAATTAAGTGTGATATTTACGTTGAATTCGTGGTTTGGCAGCAAATGCACAGATATTTCTAACATCACAACATGATTTCAATGCGATATTTGTGTTAAATGCGAGTTCAGCAGCAAATACACAGGTTTCTAGCATAACATTCACTTTTCAACGTAAAACGTGTGTTTCACTCAATTTTCGTTATATTGCACTAAAATGCATCGGAATATCGATTTAAGTGTGATATTTACGTTGAATTCGTATTTTGGCAGCAACTGCACAGATATTTCTAACATCAAAACATGATTTCAATGCGATATTTGTGTTAAATGCGAGTTCAGCAGCAAATACACAGGTTTATAGCATAATATTCACACTTCAATGTGAAACGTGCGATTCACACGATTTTCGTTATATTGTACAAATAAGCATCGGAATATCGAATTCAGTGTGATATTTACGTTGAATTCGTACTTTGGCAGAAAATGCACAGATATTTCTAACATCACAACATGATTTCATTGCGATATTTGTGTTAAATGCGAGTTCAGCAGCAAATACACAGGTTTCTAGCATAACATTTACTTTTCAACGTATAACGTGTGTTTCACACGATTTTCGTTATATTGCACTAAAATGCATCGGAATATCGAATTAAGTGTGATATTTACGTTCAATTCGTGTTTTGGCAGCAAATGCACAGATATTTCTAACATCGCATCATGATTTCAATGTGATATTTGTGTTAAATGCGAGTTCGGCAGCAAATACACAGGTTTCTAGCATGACATTAGCTTTTCAACGTAAAACGTGTGTTTCACACGATTTTCGTTATATTGCACTAAAATGCATCGGAATATCGAATTAAGTGTGATATTTAAGTTGAATTCGTGTTTTGGCTGCAAATGCACAGATATTTCTAACATCACAACATGATTTCAATGCGATATTTGTGTTAAATGCGAGTTCAGCAGCCAATACACAGGTTACTAGCATAACATTCGCTTTTCAACGTAAAACTTGTGTTTCACACGATTTTCGTTATATTGCATTAAAATGCATCGGAATATCGAATTAAGTGTGATATTTACGTTGAATTCGTGTTTTGGCAGCAAATGCACAGATATTTCCAACATCACAACTTGATTTCATTGCGATATTTGTGTCAAATGCGAGTTCAGCAGCAAATACACAGGTTTCTAGCATTACATTCACATTTCAACGTAAAACGCGTGTTTCACACGATTTTCGTTATATTGCACTGAAATGCATCGGAATATCGAATTAAGTGTGATATTTACGTTGAATTCGTGTTTTGGCAGCAAATGCACAGATATTTCTAACATCACAACATGATTTCAATGCGATATTTGTGTCAAGTGCGAGTTCAGCTGCAAATACACAGGTTTCTAGCATAACATTCACTTTTCAACGTAAAACGTGTGTTTCACACGATTTTCGTTATATTGCACTAAAATGCACCGGAATATCGAATTAAGTGTGATATTTACGTTGAATTCGTATTTTGGCAGCAACTGCACAGATATTTCTAACATTTCAACATGATTTCAATGCGATATTTGTGTTAAAAGCGAGTTCAGCAGCAAATACACAGGTTTCTAGCATAACATTCACTTTTCAACGTAAAACGTGTGTTTCACACGATTTTCGTTATATTGCACTAAAATGCATCGGAATATCGAATTAAGTGTGATATTTACGTTGAATTCATATTTTGGCAGCAAATGCACAGATATTTCTTACATCACAACATGATTTCAATGCGATATTTGTGTCAAATGTGAGTTCAGCAGCAAATACACAGGTTTCTAGCATAACATTCACATTTCAACGTAAAACTTGTGTTTCACACGATTTTCGGTGTATTGCACTAATATGCAACTAAATATCGAATTCAGTGTGATATTTACGTTGAATTCGTGTCTTTGCAGCAAATGCACAGATATTTCTAACATCACATGATTTCAATGCGATATTTGTGTTAAATGCTAGTTCAGCAGCAAATACACATGTTTCTAGCATAACATTTACTTTACATCGAAAAACGTATGTTTCACACGATTTTCGGTGTATTTCACTAATATGCAACTAAATATCGAATTCGGTGTGATGTTTACGTTGAATTCGTGTTTTGGCAGAAAATGCACAGATATTTCTAACATCGCAACATGATTTCAATGCGATATTTGTGTTAATAGCGAGTTCAGCTGCAAATACACAGGTTTCTAACATAGCATTCACTTTTCAACGTATAACGTGAGTTTCACACGATTTTTGTTATATTGCAGTAAGATGCATCGGAATATCGAATTAAGTGTGATATTTACGTTGAATTCGTGTTTTGGCAGCAAATGCACAGATATTTCTAACATCACAACATGATTTTAATGCGATATTTGTGTCAAATGCGTGTTCAGCAGCAAATACACAGTTTTCTAGCATAACATTCACATTTCAACGTAAAACTTGTGTTTCACACGATTTTCGGTATATTGCACTAAAATGCATCGGAATATCGAATTCAGTGTGATATTTACGTTGAATTCGTGTTTTGGCAGCAAATGCACAGATATTTCTAACATCACAACATGATTTCATTGCGATATTTGTGTTAAATGCGAGTTCAGCAGCAAATACACAGGTTTCTAGCATAATATTCACACTTTAATGTGAAACGTGCGATTCACACGATTTTCGTTATATTGTTCAAATATTCATCGGAATATCGAATTCAGTGTGATATTTACGTTGAATTCGTGTTTTGGCAGCAAATGCACAGATATTTCTAACATCACAACATGATTTCAATGCGATATTTGTGTTATATGCGAGTTCAGCAGCAAATACAAAGGTTTCTTAGCATAACATTCACTTTTCAACGTAAAATGTGTGTTTCACACGATTTTCGTTATATTGCACTAAAATGCATCGGAATATCGAATTCAGTGTGAAATTTACGTTGAATTCGTGTTTTGGCATCAAATACACAGATATTTCTAACATCACAACATGATTTCAATGCGATATTTGTGTTAAATGCGAGTTCAGCTGCAAATACACAGGTTTCTAGCATAACATTTGCTTTTCAACGTAAAACGTGAGTTTCACACGATTTTCGTTATATTGCACTAAAATGCATCGGAATATCGAATTCAGTGTGATATTTACGTTGAATTCGTGTTTTGGCTGCAAATGCACAGATATTTCTTACATCACAACATGATTTCAATGCGAGTTCAGCAGCAAATACACAGGTTTCTAGCATAACACTCACTTTTCAACGTAAAACGTGCGTTTCACACGATTTTCGTTATATTGCACTAAAATGCATCGGAATATCGAATTAAGTGTGATACTTACGTTGAATTCGTGCTTTGGCAACATATGCACAGATATTTCTAACATCCCAACATGATTTCAATGCGATATTTGCGTTAAATGCGAGTTAAGCAGCAAATACCCAGGTTTCTAGCATGACATTCGCTTTTCAACGTAAAACGTGTGTTTCACACGATTTTCGTTATATTGCACTAAAATGCATCGGAATATCGAATTAAGTGTGATATTTACGTTGAATTCGTGGTTTGGCAGCAAATGCACAGATATTTCTAACATCACAACATGATTTCAATGCGATATTTGTGTTAAATGCGAGTTCAGCAGCAAATACACAGGTTTCTAGCATAACATTCACTTTTCAACGTAAAACGAGTGTTTCACTCAATTTTCGTTATATTGCACTAAAATGCATCGGAATATCGATTTAAGTGTGATATTTACGTTGAATTCGTATTTTGGCAGCAACTGCACAGATATTTCTAACATCAAAACATGATTTCAATGCGATATTTGTGTTAAATGCGAGTTCAGCAGCAAATACACAGGTTTATAGCATAATATTCACACTTCAATGTGAAACGTGCGATTCACACGATTTTCGTTATATTGTACAAATAAGCATCGGAATATCGAATTCAGTGTGATATTTACGTTGAATTCGTACTTTGGCAGAAAATGCACAGATATTTCTAACATCACAACATGATTTCATTGCGATATTTGTGTTAAATGCGAGTTCAGCAGCAAATACACAGGTTTCTAGCATAACATTCACTTTTCAACGTATAACGTGTGTTTCACACGATTTTCGTTATATTGCACTAAAATGCATCGGAATATCGAATTAAGTGTGATATTTACGTTCAATTCGTGTTTTGGCAGCAAATGCACAGATATTTCTAACATCGCATCATGATTTCAATGCGATATTTGTGTTAAATGCGAGTTCGGCAGCAAATACACAGGTTTCTAGCATGACATTAGCTTTTCAACGTAAAACGTGTGTTTCACACGATTTTCGTTATATTGCACTAAAATAGATCGGAATATCGAATTAAGTGTGATATTTAAGTTGAATTCGTGTTTTGGCTGCAAATGCACAGATATTTCTAACATCACAACATGATTTCAATGCGATATTTGTGTTAAATGCGAGTTCAGCAGCAAATACACAGGTTACTAGCATAACATTCGCTTTTCAACGTAAAACTTGTGTTTCACACGATTTTCGTTATATTGCATTAAAATGCATCGGAATATCGAATTAAGTGTGATATTTACGTTGAATTCGTGTTTTGGCAGCAAATGCACAGATATTTCCAACATCACAACTTGATTTCATTGCGATATTTGTGTCAAATGCGAGTTCAGCAGCAAATACACAGGTTTCTAGCATTACATTCACATTTTAACGTAAAACGCGTGTTTCACACGATTTTCGTTATATTGCACTGAAATGCATCGGAATATCGAATTAAGTGTGATATTTACGTTGAATTCGTGTTTTGGCAGCAAATGCACAGATATTTCTAACATCACAACATGATTTCAATGCGATATTTGTGTCAAGTGCGAGTTCAGCTGCAAATACACAGGTTTCTAGCATAACATTCACTTTTCAACGTAAAACGTGTGTTTCACACGATTTTCGTTATATTGCACTAAAATGCACCGGAATATCGAATTAAGTGTGATATTTACGTTCAATTCGTATTTTGGCAGCAAATGCACAGATATTTCTAACATCACATCATGATTTCAATGCGATATTTGTGTTAAATGCGAGTTCAGCAGCAAATACACAGGTTTCTAGCATTACATTCACATTTCAACGTAAAACGCGTGTTTCACACGATTTTCGTTATATTGCACTGAAATGCATCGGAATATCGAATTAAGTGTGATATTTACGTTGAATTCGTGTTTTGGCAGCAAATGCACAGATATTTCTAACATCACAACATGATTTCAATGCGATATTTGTGTCAAGTGCGAGTTCAGCTGCAAATACACAGGTTTCTAGCATAACATTCACTTTTCAACGTAAAACGTGTGTTTCACACGATTTTCGTTATATTGCACTAAAATGCACCGGAATATCGAATTAAGTGTGATATTTACGTTCAATTCGTATTTTGGCAGCAAATGCACAGATATTTCTAACATCACATCATGATTTCAATGCGATATTTGTGTTAAATGCGAGTTCAGCAGCAAATACACAGGTTTCTAGCATAACATTCGCTTTTCAACGTAAAACTTGTGTTTCACACGATTTTCGTTATATTGCATTAAAATGCATCGGAATATCGAATTAAGTGTGATATTTACGTTGAATTCGTGTTTTGGCAGCAAATGCACAGATATTTCCAACATCACAAATTGATTTCAATGCGATATTTGTGTCAAATGCGAGTTCAGCAGCAAATACACAGGTTTCTAGCATTACATTCACATTTCAACGTAAAACGCGTGTTTCACACGATTTTCGTTATATTGCACTGAAATGCATCGGAATATCGAATTAAGTGTGATATTTACGTTGAATTCGTGTTTTGGCAGCAAATGCAAAGATATTTCTAACATCACAACATGATTTCAATGCGATATTTGTGGTAAATGCGAGTTCAGCAGCAAATACACAGGTTTCTAGCTTTACATTCACATTTCAACGTAAAAAGTGTGTTTCACACGATTTTCGTTATATTGCACTAAAATGCACCGGGATATTGAATTAAGTGTGATATTTACGTTGAATTCGTGTTTTGGCTGCAAATGCACAGATATTTCTAACATCACAACTTGATTTCAACGCGAAATTTGTGTCAAATGCGAGTTCGGCAGCAAATACACAGGTTTCCAGCATAACATTCGCTTTTCAACGTAAAACGTGTGTTTCACACGATTTTCGTCATATTGCACTAAAATGCATCGGAATATCGAATTAAGTGTGATATTTACGTTGAATTCGTATTTTGGCAGCAACTGCACGGATATTTCTCACATCACAACATGATTTCAATGCGATATTTGTGTTAAGTGCGAGTTCAGCAGCAAATACACAGGTTTCTAGCATAACATTCACTTTTCAACGTAAAACGTGTGTTTCACACGATTTTCGTTATATTGCACTAAAATGCATCGGAATATCGAATTAAGTGTGATATTTACGTTCAATTCGTGTTTTGGAAGCAAATGCACAGATATTTCTAACATCACATCATGATTTCAATGCGATATTTGTGTTAAATGCGAGTTCAGCAGCAAATACACAGGTTTCCAGCATAACATTCGCTTTTCAACGTAAAACGTGTGTTTCACACGATTTTCGTTATATTGCACTAAAATGCATCGGAATATCGAATTAAGTGTGATATTTACGTTGAATTCGTGTTTTGGCTGCAAATGCACAGATATTTCTAACATCGCATCATGATTTCAATGCGATATTTGTGTCAAATGCGAGTTCACCAGCAAATACACAGGTTTCTAGCATTACATTCACATTTCAACGTAAAACGCGTGTTTCACACGATTTTAGTTATATTGCACTAAAATGCATCGGAATATCGAATTAAGTGTGATATTTACGTTAAATTCGTGTTTTGGCAGCAAATGCACAGATATTTCTAACATCACAACAAGATTTCAATGCGATATTTGTGTCAAATGCGAGTTCAGTAGCAAATACACAGGTTTCTAGCATAATATTCACACTTCAACGTAAAACGTGTGTTTCACACGATTTTCGTTATATTGCACTAAAATGCACCGGAATATCGAATTAAGTGTGATATTTACGTTGAATTCGTGTTTTGGCTGCAAATGCACAGATATTTCTAACATCACAACTTGATTTCAATGCGAAATTCAACGTAAAACGTGTGTTTCACACGATTTTCGTCATATTGCACTAAAATGCATCGGAATATCGAATTAAGTGTGATATTTACGTTGAATTCGTATTTTGGCAGCAACTGCACAGATATTTCTCACATCACAACATGATTTCAATGCGATATTTGTGTTAAGTGCGAGTTCAGCAGCAAATACACAGGTTTCTAGCATAACATTCACTTTTCAACGTAAAACGTGTGTTTCACACGATTTTCGTTATATTGCACTAAAATGCATCGGAATATCGAATTAAGTGTGATATTTACGTTAAATTCGTGTTTTGGCAGCAAATGCACAGATATTTCTAACATCACAACAAGATTTCAATGCGATATTTGTGTTAAATGCGAGTTCAGCAGCAAATACACAGGTTTCTAGCATGACATTCGCTTTTCAACGTAAAACGTGTGTTTCACACGATTTTCGTTATATTGCACTAAAATGCATAGGAATATAGAATTAAGTGTGATATTTACGTTGAATTCCTGTTTTGGCAGCAAATGCACAGATATTTCTAACATCACAACATGATTTCATTGCGATATTTGTGTTAAATGCGAGTTCAGCAGCAAATACACAGGTTTCTAGCATAATATTCACACTTCAATGTGAAACGTGCGATTCACACGATTTTCGTTATATTGTACAAATATGCATCGGAATATCGAATTCAGTGTGATATTTACGTTGAATTCGTGTTTTGGCAGCAAATGCACAAATATTTCTAACATCACAACATGATTTCAATGCGATATTTGTGTCAAATGCGAGTTCAGTAGCAAATACACAGGTTTCTAGCATAATATTCACACTTCAACGTAAAACGTGTGTTTCACACGATTTTCGTTATATTGCACTAAAATGCACCGGAATATCGAATTAAGTGTGATATTTACGTTGAATTCGTGTTTTGGCTGCAAACGCTCAGATATTTCTAACATCACAACTTGATTTCAATGCGAAATTTGTGTCAAATGCGAGTTAAGATGCAAATACACAGGTTTCCAGCATAACATTCGCTTTTCAACGTAAAACGTGTGTTTCACACGATTTTCGTTATATTGCACTAAAATGCATCGGAATATCGAATTAAGTGTGATATTTACGTTGAATTCGTATTTTGGCAGCAACTTCACAGATATTTCTAACATCACAACATGATTTCAATGCGATATTTGTGTTAAAAGCGAGTTCAGCAGCAAATACACAGGTTTCTAACATAACATTCACTTTTCAACGTAAAACGTGTGTTTCACACGATTTTCGTTATATTGTACTAAAATGTATCGGAATATCGAATTAAGTGTGATATTTACGTTGAATTCGTGTTTTGGCAGCAAATGCACAGATATTTCTAACATCACAACATGATTTCATTGCGATATTTGTGTTAAATGCGAATTCAGCAGCAAATACACAGGTTTCTAGCATAATATTCACACTTTAATGTGAAACGTGCGATTCACACGATTTTCGTTATATTGTTCAAATATTCATCGGAATATCGAATTCAGTGTGATATTTACGTTGAATTCGTGTTTTGGCTGCAAATGCACAGATATTTCTTACATCACAACATGATTTCAATGCGAGTTCAGCAGCAAATACATAGGTTTCTAGCATTACATTCACATTTCAACGTAAAACGTGTGTTTCACACGATTTTCGTTATATTGCACTAAAATGCATCGGAATATCGAATTAAGTGTGATATTTACGTTGAATTCGTGTTTTGGCTGCAAATGCACACATATTTCTAACATCACAACTTGATTTCAATTCGAAATTTGTGTCAAATGCGAGTTCAGCAGCAAATACACAGGTTTCCAGCATAACATTCGCTTTTCAATGTAAAACGTGTTTTTCACACGATTTTCGTTATATTGCAATAAAATGCATCGGAATATCGAATTAAGTGTGATATTTACGTTAAATTCGTGTTTTGGCAGCAAATGCACAGATATTTCTAACATCACAACAAGATTTCAATGCGATATTTGTGTCAAATGCGAGTTCAGTAGCAAATACACAGGTTTCTAGCATAATATTCACACTTCAATGTGAAACGTGCGATTCACACGATTTTCGTTATATTGTACAAATATGCATCGGAATATCGAATTAAGTGTGATATTTACGTTCTATTCGTGTTTTGGCAGCAAATGCACAGATATTTCTAACATCACATCATGATTTCAATGCGATATTTGTGTTAAATTCGAGTTCAGCAGCAAATACACAGGTTTCTAGCAGGACATTTGCTTTTCAACGTAAAACGTGTGTTTCACACGATTTTCGTTATATTGCACTAAAATGCATCGGAATATCGAATTAAGTGTGATATTCACGTTGAATTCGTGTTTTGGCTGCAAATGCACAGATATTTCCAACATCACAACATGATTTCAATGCGATATTTGTGTTAAATGCGAGTTCAGCAGCAAATACACAGGTTTCTAGCATAACATTCGCTTTTCAACGTAAAACTTGTGTTTCACACGATTTTCGTTATATTGCATTAAAATGCATCGGAATATCGAATTAAGTGTGATATTTACGTTGAATTCGTGTTTTGGCAGCAAATGCACAGATATTTCCAACATCACAACTTGATTTCAATGCGATATTTGTGTCAAATGCGAGTTCAGCAGCAAATACACAGGTTTCTAGCATTACATTCACATTTCAACGTAAAACGCGTGTTTCACACGATTTTCGTAATATTTTACTAAAATGCACCGGGATATTGAATTAAGTGTGATATTTACGTTGAATTCGTGTTTTGGCTGCAAATGCACAGATATTTCTAACATCACAACTTGATTTCAATGCGAAATTTGTGTCAAATGCGAGCTCAGCAGCAAATACACAGGTTTCCAGCATAACATTCGCTTTTCAACGTAAAACGTGTGTTTCACACGATTTTCGTCATATTGCACTAAAATGCATCGGAATATCGAATTAAGTGTGATATTTACGTTGAATTCGTATTTTGGCAGCAACTGCACAGATATTTCTCACATCACAACATGATTTCAATGCGATATTTGTGTTAAGTGCGAGTTCAGCAGCAAATACACACGTTTCTAGCATAACATTCACTTTTCAACGTAAAACGTGTGTTTCACACGATTTTCGTTATATTGCACTAAAATGCATCGGAATATCGAATTAAGTGTGATATTTACGTTAAATTCGTGTTTTGGCAGCAAATGCACAGATATTTCTAACATCACAACAAGATTTCAATGCGATATTTGCGTTAAATGCGAGTTCAGCAGCAAATACACAGGTTTCTAGCATGACATTCGCTTTTCAACGTAAAACGTGTGTTTCACACGATTTTCGTTATATTGCACTAAAATGCATCGGAATATAGAATTATGTGTGATATTTACGTTGAATTCGTGTTTTGGCAGCAAATGCACAGATATTTCTAACATCACAACATGATTTCATTCCGATATTTGTGTTAAATGCGAGTTCAGCAGCAAATACACAGGTTTCTAGCATAATATTCACACTTCAATGTGAAACGTGCGATTCACACGATGTTCGTTATATTGCACTAAAATGCATCGGAATATCGAATTAAGTGTGATATTTACGTTGAATTCGTATTTTGGCAGCAACTGCACAGATATTTCTAACATCACAACATGATTTCAATGCGATATTTGTGTTAAAAGCGAGTTCAGCAGCAAATACACAGGTTTCTAGCATAACATTCACTTTTCAACGTAAAACGTGTGTTTCACACGATTTTCGTTATATTGCACTAAAATTTTTATCAAGGACAACGTACACATTTTTAATACTCTTTGTCGGTTTAAAAATCAATTGAAGGATTTTTTTTGATTGTTTTATGTTATAATATTGTATTAGTTCTGTATAAATGTGTAGTTTCTCATTATTTGTATATATTTCCTGTTGTAAATACCAAATTACATTATAACCTTTATTAATAATTAGGGAGACCTGTTAATAATTGTAAATATAAATAAATAAATAAATAAATAAAAAAATGCATCGAAATATCGAATTAAGTGTGATATTTACGTTGAATTCGTGTTTTGGCTGCAAATGCACAGATATTTCTAACATCACAAGATGATTTCAATGCGATATTTGTGTTAAATGCGAGTTCAGCAGCAAATACATAGGTTTCTAGCATTACATTCACATTTCAACGTAAAACGTGTGTTTCACGCGATCTTCGTTATATTGCACTAAAATGCATCGGAATATCGAATTCAGTGTGATATTTACGTTGAATTCGTGTTTTGGCAGCAAATGCACAGATATTTCTAACATCACAACAAGATTTCAATGCGATATTTGTGTCAAATGCGAGTTCGGTAGCAAATACACAGGTTTCTAGCATAATATTCACACTTCAACGTAAAACGTGTGTTTCACACGATTTTCGTTATATTGCACTAAAATGCACTGGAATATCGAATTAAGTGTGATATTTACGTTGAACTCGTGTTTTGGCTGCAAATGCACAGATATTTCTAACATCAAAACTTGATTTCAATGCGAGATTTGTGTCAAATGCGAGTTCAGCAGCAAATACACAGGTTTCTAGCATAACATTCACTTTTCAACGTAAAACGTGTGTTTCACACGATTTTCGTTATATTGCACTAAACTGCATCGGAATATCGAATTAAGTGTGATATTTACGTTGAATTCGTGGTTTGGCAGCAAATGCACAGATATTTCTAACATCACAACATGATTTCAATGCGATATTTGTGTTAAATGCGAGTTCAGCAGCAAATACACAGGTTTCTAGCATAACATTCACTTTTCAACGTAAAACGTGTGTTTCACACGATTTTCGTTATATTGCACTAAAATGCATCGGAATATCGAATTAAGTGTGATATTTACGTTGAATTCATGTTTTGGCAGCAAATGCACAGATATTTCTTACATCACAACATGATTTCAATGCGATATTTGTGTCAAATGTGAGTTCAGCAGCAAATACACAGGTTTCTAGCATAACATTCACATTTCAACGTGAAACTTGTGTTTCACACGATTTTCGGTGTATTTCACTAATATGCAACTAAATATCGAATTCAGTGTGATATTTACGTTGAATTCGTGTCTTTGCAGCAAATGCACAGATATTTCTAACATCACATGATTTCAATGCGATATTTGTGTCAAATGCGAGTTCAGCAGCAAATACACAGGTTTCTAGCATTACATTCACATTTCAAAGTAAAACGTGTGTTTCACACGATTTTCGTCATATTGCACTAAAATGCACCGGAATATCGAATTAAGTGTGATATTTACGTTGAATTCGTGTTTTGGCTGCAAATGCACAGATATTTCTAACATCACAACTTGATTTCAATGCGATATTTGTGTCAAATGCGAGTTCAACAGCAAATACACAGGTTTCTAGCATAACATTCGCTTTTCAACGTAAAACGTGTGTTCAACCCGATTTTCGTTATATTGCACTAAAATGCACCGGAATATCGAATTAAGTGTGATATTTACGTTGAATTCGTGTTTTGGCAGCAACTGCACAGATATTTCTAACATCACAACATGATTTCAATGCGATATTTGTGTCAAATGCGAGTTCAGCAGCAAATACACAGGTTTCTAGCATAACATTCACTTTTCAACGTAAAACGTGTGTTTCACACGATTTTCGTTATATTGCACTAAAATGCATCGGAATATCGAATTAAGTGTGATATTTACATTCAATTCGTGTTTTGGCAGCAAATGCACAGATATTTCTAACATCACATCATGATTTCAATGCGATATTTGTGTCAAATGCGAGTTCAGCAGCAAATACACAGGTTTCTAGCATTACATTCACATTTCAACGTAAAACGCGTGTTTCACACGATTTTCGTTATATTGCACTGAAATGCATCGGAATATCGAATTAAGTGTGATATTTACGTTGAATTCGTGTTTTGGCAGCAAATGCACAGATATTTCTGACATCAAAACTTGATTTCAATGCGAAATTTGTGTCAAATGCGAGTTCAGCAGCAAATACACAGGTTTCCAGCATAACATTCGCTTTTCAACGTAAAACGTGTGTTTTACACGATTTTCGTTATATTGCACTAAAGTGCACCGGAATATCGAATTAAGTGTGATATTTACATTCAATTCGTGTTTTGGCAGCAAATGCACAGATATTTCTAACATCACATCATGATTTCAATGCGATATTTGTGTCAAATGCGAGTTCAGCAGCAAATACACAGGTTTCTAGCATTACATTCACATTTCAACGTAAAACGCGTGTTTCACACGATTTTCGTTATATTGCACTGAAATGCATCGGAATATCGAATTAAGTGTGATATTTACGTTGAATTCGTGTTTTGGCAGCAAATGCACAGATATTGCTAACATCACAACATGATTTCAATGCGATATTTGTGTCAAATGCGAGTTCAGCTGCAAATACACAGGTTTCCAGCGTAACATTCGCTTTTCAACGTAAAACCTGTGTTTCACACGATTTTCGTTATATTGCACTAAAATGCATCAGAATATCGAATTTAGTGTGATATTTACGTTTAATTCGTGTTTTGGCAGCAAATGCACAGATATTTCTAACATCACAATATGATTTCAATGCGATATTTGTGTTAAATGCGAGTTCAGCAGCAAATACACAGGTTTCTAGCATAACATTCACTTTTCAACGTAAAACGTGTGTTTCACACGATTTTCGTTATATTGCACTAAAATGCATCGGAATATCGAATTAAGTGTGATATTTACGTTCAATTCGTGTTTTGGCAGCAAATGCACAGATATTTCTAACATCACAACATGATTTCAATGCGATATTTGTGTCAAATGCGAGTTCAGCAGCAAATACACAGGTTTCTAGCATAACATTCACTTTTCAACGTAAAACGTGTGTTTCACACGATTTTCGTTATATTGCACTAAAATGCATCGGAATATCGAATTAAGTGTGATATTTACGTTGAATTCGTGTTTTGGCTGCAAATGCACAGATATTTCTGACATCAAAACTTGATTTCAATGCGAAATTTGTGTCAAATGCGAGTTCAGCAGCAAATACACAGGTTTCTAGCATGACATTTGCTTTTCAACGTAAAACGTGTGTTTCACACGATTTTCGTTATATTGCACTAAAATGCATCGGAATATCGAATTAAGTGTGATATTTACGTTGAATTCGTGTTTTGGCAGCAACTGCACAGATATTTCTAACATCACAACATGATTTCAATGCGATATTTGTGTCAAATGCGAGTTCAGCAGCAAATACACAGGTTTCTAGCATAACATTCACTTTTCAACGTAAAACGTGTGTTTCACACGATTTTCGTTATATTGCACTAAAATGCATCGGAATATCGAATTAAGTGTGATATTTACATTCAATTCGTGTTTTGGCAGCAAATGCACAGATATTTCTAACATCACATCATGATTTCAATGCGATATTTGTGTCAAATGCGAGTTCAGCAGCAAATACACAGGTTTCTAGCATTACATTCACATTTCAACGTAAAACGCGTGTTTCACACGATTTTCGTTATATTGCACTGAAATGCATCGGAATATCGAATTAAGTGTGATATTTACGTTGAATTCGTGTTTTGGCAGCAAATGCACAGATATTTCTGACATCAAAACTTGATTTCAATGCGAAATTTGTGTCAAATGCGAGTTCAGCAGCAAATACACAGGTTTCCAGCATAACATTCGCTTTTCAACGTAAAACGTGTGTTTTACACGATTTTCGTTATATTGCACTAAAGTGCACCGGAATATCGAATTAAGTGTGATATTTACATTCAATTCGTGTTTTGGCAGCAAATGCACAGATATTTCTAACATCACATCATGATTTCAATGCGATATTTGTGTCAAATGCGAGTTCAGCAGCAAATACACAGGTTTCTAGCATTACATTCACATTTCAACGTAAAACGCGTGTTTCACACGATTTTCGTTATATTGCACTGAAATGCATCGGAATATCGAATTAAGTGTGATATTTACGTTGAATTCGTGTTTTGGCAGCAAATGCACAGATATTTCTAACATCACAACATGATTTCAATGCGATATTTGTGTCAAATGCGAGTTCAGCTGCAAATACACAGGTTTCCAGCGTAACATTCGCTTTTCAACGTAAAACCTGTGTTTCACACGATTTTCGTTATATTGCACTAAAATGCATCGGAATATCGAATTTAGTGTGATATTTACGTTTAATTCGTGTTTTGGCAGCAAATGCACAGATATTTCTAACATCACAATATGATTTCAATGCGATATTTGTGTTAAGTGCGAGTTCAGCAGCAAATACACACGTTTCTAGCATAACATTCACTTTTCAACGTAAAACGTGTGTTTCACACGATTTTCGTTATATTGCACTAAAATGCATCGGAATATCGAATTAAGTGTGATATTTACGTTAAATTCGTGTTTTGGCAGCAAATGCACAGATATTTCTAACATCACAACAAGATTTCAATGCGATATTTGCGTTAAATGCGAGTTCAGCAGCAAATACACAGGTTTCTAGCATGACATTCGCTTTTCAACGTAAAACGTGTGTTTCACACGATTTTCGTTATATTGCACTAAAATGCATCGGAATATAGAATTATGTGTGATATTTACGTTGAATTCGTGTTTTGGCAGCAAATGCACAGATATTTCTAACATCACAACATGATTTCATTCCGATATTTGTGTTAAATGCGAGTTCAGCAGCAAATACACAGGTTTCTAGCATAATATTCACACTTCAATGTGAAACGTGCGATTCACACGATGTTCGTTATATTGCACTAAAATGCATCGGAATATCGAATTAAGTGTGATATTTACGTTGAATTCGTATTTTGGCAGCAACTGCACAGATATTTCTAACATCACAACATGATTTCAATGCGATATTTGTGTTAAAAGCGAGTTCAGCAGCAAATACACAGGTTTCTAGCATAACATTCACTTTTCAACGTAAAACGTGTGTTTCACACGATTTTCGTTATATTGCACTAAAATTTTTATCAAGGACAACGTACACATTTTTAATACTCTTTGTCGGTTTAAAAATCAATTGAAGGATTTTTTTTGATTGTTTTATGTTATAATATTGTATTAGTTCTGTATAAATGTGTAGTTTCTCATTATTTGTATATATTTCCTGTTGTAAATACCAAATTACATTATAACCTTTATTAATAATTAGGGAGACCTGTTAATAATTGTAAATATAAATAAATAAATAAATAAATAAAAAAATGCATCGAAATATCGAATTAAGTGTGATATTTACGTTGAATTCGTGTTTTGGCTGCAAATGCACAGATATTTCTAACATCACAAGATGATTTCAATGCGATATTTGTGTTAAATGCGAGTTCAGCAGCAAATACATAGGTTTCTAGCATTACATTCACATTTCAACGTAAAACGTGTGTTTCACGCGATCTTCGTTATATTGCACTAAAATGCATCGGAATATCGAATTCAGTGTGATATTTACGTTGAATTCGTGTTTTGGCAGCAAATGCACAGATATTTCTAACATCACAACAAGATTTCAATGCGATATTTGTGTCAAATGCGAGTTCGGTAGCAAATACACAGGTTTCTAGCATAATATTCACACTTCAACGTAAAACGTGTGTTTCACACGATTTTCGTTATATTGCACTAAAATGCACTGGAATATCGAATTAAGTGTGATATTTACGTTGAACTCGTGTTTTGGCTGCAAATGCACAGATATTTCTAACATCAAAACTTGATTTCAATGCGAGATTTGTGTCAAATGCGAGTTCAGCAGCAAATACACAGGTTTCTAGCATAACATTCACTTTTCAACGTAAAACGTGTGTTTCACACGATTTTCGTTATATTGCACTAAACTGCATCGGAATATCGAATTAAGTGTGATATTTACGTTGAATTCGTGGTTTGGCAGCAAATGCACAGATATTTCTAACATCACAACATGATTTCAATGCGATATTTGTGTTAAATGCGAGTTCAGCAGCAAATACACAGGTTTCTAGCATAACATTCACTTTTCAACGTAAAACGTGTGTTTCACACGATTTTCGTTATATTGCACTAAAATGCATCGGAATATCGAATTAAGTGTGATATTTACGTTGAATTCATGTTTTGGCAGCAAATGCACAGATATTTCTTACATCACAACATGATTTCAATGCGATATTTGTGTCAAATGTGAGTTCAGCAGCAAATACACAGGTTTCTAGCATAACATTCACATTTCAACGTGAAACTTGTGTTTCACACGATTTTCGGTGTATTTCACTAATATGCAACTAAATATCGAATTCAGTGTGATATTTACGTTGAATTCGTGTCTTTGCAGCAAATGCACAGATATTTCTAACATCACATGATTTCAATGCGATATTTGTGTCAAATGCGAGTTCAGCAGCAAATACACAGGTTTCTAGCATTACATTCACATTTCAAAGTAAAACGTGTGTTTCACACGATTTTCGTCATATTGCACTAAAATGCACCGGAATATCGAATTAAGTGTGATATTTACGTTGAATTCGTGTTTTGGCTGCAAATGCACAGATATTTCTAACATCACAACTTGATTTCAATGCGATATTTGTGTCAAATGCGAGTTCAACAGCAAATACACAGGTTTCTAGCATAACATTCGCTTTTCAACGTAAAACGTGTGTTCAACCCGATTTTCGTTATATTGCACTAAAATGCACCGGAATATCGAATTAAGTGTGATATTTACGTTGAATTCGTGTTTTGGCAGCAACTGCACAGATATTTCTAACATCACAACATGATTTCAATGCGATATTTGTGTCAAATGCGAGTTCAGCAGCAAATACACAGGTTTCTAGCATAACATTCACTTTTCAACGTAAAACGTGTGTTTCACACGATTTTCGTTATATTGCACTAAAATGCATCGGAATATCGAATTAAGTGTGATATTTACATTCAATTCGTGTTTTGGCAGCAAATGCACAGATATTTCTAACATCACATCATGATTTCAATGCGATATTTGTGTCAAATGCGAGTTCAGCAGCAAATACACAGGTTTCTAGCATTACATTCACATTTCAACGTAAAACGCGTGTTTCACACGATTTTCGTTATATTGCACTGAAATGCATCGGAATATCGAATTAAGTGTGATATTTACGTTGAATTCGTGTTTTGGCAGCAAATGCACAGATATTTCTGACATCAAAACTTGATTTCAATGCGAAATTTGTGTCAAATGCGAGTTCAGCAGCAAATACACAGGTTTCCAGCATAACATTCGCTTTTCAACGTAAAACGTGTGTTTTACACGATTTTCGTTATATTGCACTAAAGTGCACCGGAATATCGAATTAAGTGTGATATTTACATTCAATTCGTGTTTTGGCAGCAAATGCACAGATATTTCTAACATCACATCATGATTTCAATGCGATATTTGTGTCAAATGCGAGTTCAGCAGCAAATACACAGGTTTCTAGCATTACATTCACATTTCAACGTAAAACGCGTGTTTCACACGATTTTCGTTATATTGCACTGAAATGCATCGGAATATCGAATTAAGTGTGATATTTACGTTGAATTCGTGTTTTGGCAGCAAATGCACAGATATTTCTAACATCACAACATGATTTCAATGCGATATTTGTGTCAAATGCGAGTTCAGCTGCAAATACACAGGTTTCCAGCGTAACATTCGCTTTTCAACGTAAAACCTGTGTTTCACACGATTTTCGTTATATTGCACTAAAATGCATCGGAATATCGAATTTAGTGTGATATTTACGTTTAATTCGTGTTTTGGCAGCAAATGCACAGATATTTCTAACATCACAATATGATTTCAATGCGATATTTGTGTTAAATGCGAGTTCAGCAGCAAATACACAGGTTTCTAGCATAACATTCACTTTTCAACGTAAAACGTGTGTTTCACACGATTTTCGTTATATTGCACTAAAATGCATCGGAATATCGAATTAAGTGTGATATTTACGTTCAATTCGTGTTTTGGCAGCAAATGCACAGATATTTCTAACATCACAACATGATTTCAATGCGATATTTGTGTCAAATGCGAGTTCAGCAGCAAATACACAGGTTTCTAGCATAACATTCACTTTTCAACGTAAAACGTGTGTTTCACACGATTTTCGTTATATTGCACTAAAATGCATCGGAATATCGAATTAAGTGTGATATTTACGTTGAATTCGTGTTTTGGCTGCAAATGCACAGATATTTCTGACATCAAAACTTGATTTCAATGCGAAATTTGTGTCAAATGCGAGTTCAGCAGCAAATACACAGGTTTCTAGCATGACATTTGCTTTTCAACGTAAAACGTGTGTTTCACACGATTTTCGTTATATTGCACTAAAATGCATCGGAATATCGAATTAAGTGTGATATTTACGTTGAATTCGTGTTTTGGCAGCAACTGCACAGATATTTCTAACATCACAACATGATTTCAATGCGATATTTGTGTCAAATGCGAGTTCAGCAGCAAATACACAGGTTTCTAGCATAACATTCACTTTTCAACGTAAAACGTGTGTTTCACACGATTTTCGTTATATTGCACTAAAATGCATCGGAATATCGAATTAAGTGTGATATTTACATTCAATTCGTGTTTTGGCAGCAAATGCACAGATATTTCTAACATCACATCATGATTTCAATGCGATATTTGTGTCAAATGCGAGTTCAGCAGCAAATACACAGGTTTCTAGCATTACATTCACATTTCAACGTAAAACGCGTGTTTCACACGATTTTCGTTATATTGCACTGAAATGCATCGGAATATCGAATTAAGTGTGATATTTACGTTGAATTCGTGTTTTGGCAGCAAATGCACAGATATTTCTGACATCAAAACTTGATTTCAATGCGAAATTTGTGTCAAATGCGAGTTCAGCAGCAAATACACAGGTTTCCAGCATAACATTCGCTTTTCAACGTAAAACGTGTGTTTTACACGATTTTCGTTATATTGCACTAAAGTGCACCGGAATATCGAATTAAGTGTGATATTTACATTCAATTCGTGTTTTGGCAGCAAATGCACAGATATTTCTAACATCACATCATGATTTCAATGCGATATTTGTGTCAAATGCGAGTTCAGCAGCAAATACACAGGTTTCTAGCATTACATTCACATTTCAACGTAAAACGCGTGTTTCACACGATTTTCGTTATATTGCACTGAAATGCATCGGAATATCGAATTAAGTGTGATATTTACGTTGAATTCGTGTTTTGGCAGCAAATGCACAGATATTTCTAACATCACAACATGATTTCAATGCGATATTTGTGTCAAATGCGAGTTCAGCTGCAAATACACAGGTTTCCAGCGTAACATTCGCTTTTCAACGTAAAACCTGTGTTTCACACGATTTTCGTTATATTGCACTAAAATGCATCGGAATATCGAATTTAGTGTGATATTTACGTTTAATTCGTGTTTTGGCAGCAAATGCACAGATATTTCTAACATCACAATATGATTTCAATGCGATATTTGTGTTAAATGCGAGTTCAGCAGCAAATACACAGGTTTCTAGCATAACATTCACTTTTCAACGTAAAACGTGTGTTTCACACGATTTTCGTTATATTGCACTAAAATGCATCGGAATATCGAATTAAGTGTGATATTTACGTTCAATTCGTGTTTTGGCAGCAAATGCACAGATATTTCTAACATCACAACATGATTTCAATGCGATATTTGTGTCAAATGCGAGTTCAGCAGCAAATACACAGGTTTCTAGCATAACATTCACTTTTCAACGTAAAACGTGTGTTTCACACGATTTTCGTTATATTGCACTAAAATGCATCGGAATATCGAATTAAGTGTGATATTTACGTTCAATTCGTGTTTTGGCAGCAAATGCACAGATATTTCTAACATCACAACATGATTTCAATGCGATATTTGTGTCAAATGCGAGTTCAGCTGCAAATACACAGGTTTCCAGCGTAACATTCGCTTTTCAACGTAAAACCTGTGTTTCACACGATTTTCGTTATATTGCACTAAAATGCATCAGAATATCGAATTAAGTGTGATATTTACGTTGAATTCGTGTTTTAGCTGCAAATGCACAGATATTTCTGACATCAAAACTTGATTTCAATGCGAAATTTGTGTCAAATGCGAGTTCAGCAGCAAATACACAGGTTTCTAGCATGACATTTGCTTTTCAACGTAAAACGTGTGTTTCACACGATTTTCGTTATATTGCACTAAAATGCATCGGAATATCGAATTAAGTGTGATATTTACGTTGAATTCGTGTTTTGGCTGCAAATGCACAGATATTTCTAGCATCACAACATGATTTCAATGCGATATTTGTGTTAAATGCGAGTTCAGCAGCAAATACACAGGTTTCTAGCATAACATTCAGTTTTCAACGTAAAACGTGTGTTTCATAGGATTTTCGTTATATTGCACTAAAATGCATCGGAATATCGAATTAAGTGTGATATTTACGTTGAATTCGTGTTTTGCCAGCAAATGCACAGATATTTCTAACATCACAACATGATTTCAATGCGCTATTTGTGTTAAATGCGAGTTCAGCAGCAAATACGCAGGTTTCTAGCATAACATTCACTTTTCAACGTAAAACGTGTGTTTCACACGATTTTCTTTATATTGCACTAAAATGCATCGGAATATCGAATTAAGTGTGATATTTACGTTGAATTCATGTTTTGGCAGCAAATGCACAGATATTTCTTACATCACAACATGATTTTAATGCGATATTTGTGTTAAATGCGAGTTCAGCAGCAGATACACAGGTTTCTAGCATAACATTCACATTTCAACGTAAAACTTGTGTTTCACACGATTTTCGTTATATTGCACTAAAATGCATCGGAATATCGAATTAAGTGTGATATTTACGTTGAATTCGTGTTTTGGCAGCAAATGCACAGATATTTCTAACATCACAACAAGATTTCAATGCGATATTTGTGTCAAATGCGAGTTCAGTAGCAAATACACAGGTTTCTAGCATAATATTCACACTTCAACGTAAAACGTGTGTTTCACACGATTTTCGTTATATTGCACTAAAATGCATCGGAATATCGAATTAAGTGTGATATTTACGTTGAATTCATGTTTTGGCAGCAAATGCACAGATATTTCTTACATCACAACATGATTTCAATGCGATATTTGTGTCAAATGCGAGTTCAGCACCAAATACACAGGCTTCTAGCATAACATTCACATTTCAACGTAAGACTTGTGTTTCACACGAATTTCGTTATATTGCACTAAATTGCATCGAAATATCGAATTAAGTGTGATATTTACGTTGAATTCGTGTTTTGGCAGCAAATGCACGAATATTTCTAACATCACAACATGATTTCAATGCGATATTTGTGTTAAATGCGAGTTCAGCAGCAAATACACAGGTTTCTAGCATAACATTCAGTTTTCAACGTAAAACGTGTGTTTCACAGGATTTTCGTTATATTGCACTAAAATGCATCGGAATATCGAATTAGGTGTGATATTTACGTTGAATTCATGTTTTGGCAGCAAATGCACAGATATTTCTAACATCACAACTTGATTTCAATTCGAAATTTGTGTCAATTGCGAGTTCAGCAGCAAATACACAGGTTTCCAGCATAACATTCGCTTTTTAACGTAAAACGTGTGTTTCACACGATTTTCGTTATATTGCACTAAAATGCATCGGAATATCGAATTAAGTGTGCTATTTACGTTGAATTCGTGTTTTGCCAGCAAATGCACAGATATTTCTAACATCACAACATGATTTCAATGCGCTATTTGTGTTAAATGCGAGTTCAGCAGCAAATACACAGGTTTCTTGCATAACATTCACTTTTCAACGTAAAACGTGTGTTTCACACGATTTTCGTTATATTGCACTAAAATGCATCGGAATATCGAATTAAGTGTGATATTTACGTTGAATTCATGTTTTGGCAGCAAATGCACAGATATTTCTTACATCACAACATGATTTCAATGCGATATTTGTGTTAAATGCGAGTTCAGCAGCAAATACACAGGTTTCTAGCATAACATTCACATTTCAACGTAAAACTTGTGTTTCACACGATTTTCGTTATATTGCACTAAAATGCATCGGAATATCGAATTAAGTGTGATATTTACGTTGAATTCGTGTTTTGCCAGCAAATGCACAGATATTTCTTACATCACAACATGATTTCAATGCGCTATTTGTGTTAAATGCGAGTTCAGCAGCAAATACACAGGTTTCTAGTATAACATTCACTTTTCAACGTAAAACGTGTGTTTCACACGATTTTCGTTATATTGCACTAAAATGCATCGGAATATCGAATTAAGTGTGATATTTACGTTGAATTCATGTTTTGGCAGCAAATGCACAGATATTTCTTACATCACAACATGATTTCAATGCGATATTTGTGTTAAATGCGAGTTCAGCAGCAAATACACAGGTATCTAGCATAACATTCACATTTCAACGTAAAACTTGTGTTTCACACGATTTTCGGTGTATTGAATAATATGCAACTAAATATCGAATTAAGTGTGATATTTACGTTGAATTCGTATTTTGGCAGCAAATGCACAGATATTTCTAACATCACAACATGATTTCAATGCGATATTTGTGTTAAATGCGAGTTCAGCAGCAAATACACAGGTTTCTAGCATAACATTCACTTTTCAACGTAAAACGTGTGTTTCACACGATTTTCGTTATATTGCACTAAAATGCATCGGAATATCGAATTAAGTGTGATATTTACGTTGAATTCGTGTTTTGGCAGGTAATGCACAGGTATTTCTTACATCACAACATGATTTCAATGCGATATTTGTGTCAAATGCGAGTTCAGCAGCAAATACACAGGTTTCTAGCATAACATTCACATTTCAACGTAAAACTTGTGTTTCACACGATTTTCGTTATATTGCACTAAAATGCATCGAAATATCGAATTAAGTGTGATATTTACGTTGAATTCGTGTTTTGGCAGCAAATGCACAGATATTTCTAACATCACAACATGATTTCAATGCGATATTTGTGTTAAATGCGAGTTCAGCAGCAACACAGGTCTCTAGCATAATAATCACACTTCAATGTGAAACGTGCTATTCACACGATTTTCGTTATATTGTACAAATAAGCATCGGAATATCGAATTCAGTGTGATATTTACGTTGAATTCATGTTTTGGCAGCAAATGCACAGATATTTCCAACATCACAACTTGATTTCAATGCGATATTTGTGTTAAATGCGAGTTCAGCAGCAAATACACAGGTTTCTAGCATAACATTCACTTTTCAACGTAAAACGTGTGTTTCACACGATTTTCGTTATATTGCACTAAAATGCATCGGAATATCAAATTAAGTGTGATATCTACGTTGAATTCGTGTTTTGGCAGCAAATGCACAGATATTTCTATCATCACAACATGATTTCAATGCGATATTTGTGTTAAATGCGAGTTCAGCAGCAAATACACAGGTTTCTAGCATAACATTCACTTTTCAACGTAAAACGTGTGTTTCACACGATTTTCGTTATATTGCACTAAAATGCATCGGAATATCGAATTAAGTGTGATATATACGTTGAATTCGTGTTTTGGCAGCAAATGCACAGATATTTCTAACATCTCAACATGATTTCAATGCGATATTTGTGTTAAATGCGAGTTCAGCAGCAACACAGGTTTCTAGCATAATATTCACACTTCAATGTGAAACGTGCGATTCACACGATTTTCGTTATATTGTACAAATAAGCATCGGAATATCGAATTCAGTGTGATATTTACGTTGAATTCATGTTTTGGCAGCAAATGCACTGATATTTCCAACATCACAACTTGATTTCAATGCGATATTTGTGTCAAATGCGAGTTCAACAGCAAATACACAGGTTTCTAGCATAACATTCGCTTTTCAACGTAAAACGTGTGTTTCACACGATTTTCGTTACATTGCACTAAAATGCATCGGAATATTGAATTAAGTGTGATATTTACGTTGAATTCGTGTTTTGGCAGCAAATGCACAGATATTTCTATCATCACAACATGATTTCAATGCGATATTTGTGTTAAATGCGAGTTCAGCAGCAAATACACAGGTTTCTAGCATAACATTCACTTTTCAACGTAAAACGTGTGTTTCACACGATTTTAGTTATATTGCATTAAAATGCATCGGAATATCGAATTAAGTGTGATATTTACGTTGAATTCGTGTTTTGGCAGCAAATGCACAGATATTTCTAACATCACAACATGATTTCAATGCGATATTTGTGTTAAATGTGAGTTCAACAGCAAATACACAGGTTTCTAGTATAATATTCACACTTCAATGTGAAACGTGCGATTCACACGATTTTCGTTATATTGTACAAATATGCATCGGAGTATCGAATTAAGTGTGATATTTACGTTGAATTCGTGTTTTGGCAGCAAATGCACAAATATTTCTAACATCACAACATGATTTCAATGCGATATTTGTGTTAAATGCGAGTTCAGCAGCAAATACACAGGTTTCTAGCATAACATTCAGTTTTCAACGTAAAACGTGTGTTTCACAGGATTTTCGTTATATTGCACTAAAATGCATCGGAATATCGAATTAAGTGTGATATTTACGTTGAATTCGTGTTTTGAACGCAAATGCACAGATATTTCTAACATCACAACATGATTTCAATGCGCTATTTGTGTTAAATGCGAGTTCAGCAGCAAATACGCAGGTTTCTAGCATAACATTCACTTTTCAACGTAAAACGTGTGTTTCACACGATTTTCGTTATATTGCACTAAAATGCATCGGAATATCGAATTAAGTGTGATATTTACGTTGAATTCATGTTTTGGCAGCAAATTCACAAATATTTCTAACATCACAACTTGATTTCAATTCGAAATTTGTGTCAAATGCGAGTTCAGCAGCAAGAACACAGGTTTCCAGCATAACATTCGCTTTTCAACGTAAAACGTGCGTTTCACACGATTTTCGTTATATTGCACTAAAATGCATCGGAACATCGAATTAGGTGTGATATTTACGTTGAATTCGTGTTTTGCCAGCAAATGCACAGATATTTCTAACATCACAACATGATTTCAATGCGCTATTTGTGTTAAATGCGAGTTCAGCAGCAAATACACAGGTTTCTAGTATAACATTCACTTTTCAACGTAAAACGTGTGTTTCACACGATTTTCGTTATATTGCACTAAAATGCATCGGAATATCGAATTAAGTGTGATATTTACGTTGAATTCATGTTTTGGCAGCAAATGCACAGATATTTCTTACATCACAACATGATTTCAATGTGATATTTGTGTTAAATGCGAGTTCAGCAGCAAATACACAGGTTTCTAGCATAACATTCACATTTCAACGTAAAACTTGTGTTTCACACGATTTTCGGTGTATTGCACTAATATGCAACTAAATATCGAATTAAGTGTGATATTTACGTTGAATTCGTATTTTGGCAGCAAATGCACAGATATTTCTAACATCACAACATGATTTCAATGCGATATTTGTGTTAAATGCGAGTTCAGCAGCAAATACACAGGTTTCTAGCATAACATTCACTTTTCAACGTAAAACGTGTGTTTCACACGATTTTCGTTATATTGCACTAACATGCATCGGAATATCGAATTAAGTGTGATATTTACGTTGTATTCGTGTTTTGGCAGCAAATGCACAGATATTTCTAACATCACAACATGATTTCAATGCGATATTTGCGTCAAATGCGAGTTCAGCAGCAAATACACAGGTTTCTAGCATAACATTCACATTTCAACGTAAAACTTGTGTTTCACACGATTTTCGTTATATTGCACTAAAATGCATCGAAATATCGAATGAAGTGTGATATTTACGTTGAATTCGTGTTTTGGCAGCAAATGCACAGATATTTCTATCATCACAACATGATTTCAATGCGATATTTGTGTTAAATGCGAGTTCAGCAGCAAATACACAGGTTTCTAGCATAACATTCACTTTTCAACGTAAAACGTGTGTTTCACACGATTTTCGTTATATTGCACTAAAATGCATCGGAATATCGAATTAAGTGTGATATATACGTTGAATTCGTGTTTTGGCAGCAAATGCACAGATATTTCTAACATCTCAACATGATTTCAATGCGATATTTGTGTTAAATGCGAGTTCAGCAGCAACACAGGTTTCTAGCATAATTCACACTTCAATGTGAAACGTGCGATTCACACGATTTTCGTTATATTGTACAAATAAGCATCGGAATATCGAATTCAGTGTGATATTTACGTTGAATTCATGTTTTGGCAGCAAATGCACTGATATTTCCAACATCACAACTTGATTTCAATGCGATATTTGTGTCAAATGCGAGTTCAACAGCAAATACACAGGTTTCTAGCATAACATTCGCTTTTCAACGTAAAACGTGTGTTTCACACGATTTTCGTTACATTGCACTAAAATGCATCGGAATATTGAATTAAGTGTGATATTTACGTTGAATTCGTGTTTTGGCAGCAAATGCACAGATATTTCTATCATCACAACATGATTTCAATGCGATATTTGTGTTAAATGCGAGTTCAGCAGCAAATACACAGGTTTCTAGCATAACATTCACTTTTCAACGTAAAACGTGTGTTTCACACGATTTTAGTTATATTGCATTAAAATGCATCGGAATATCGAATTAAGTGTGATATTTACGTTGAATTCGTGTTTTGGCAGCAAATGCACAGATATTTCTAACATCACAACATGATTTCAATGCGATATTTGTGTTAAATGTGAGTTCAGCAGCAAATACACAGGTTTCTAGTATAATATTCACACTTCAATGTGAAACGTGCGATTCACACGATTTTCGTTATATTGTACAAATATGCATCGGAGTATCGAATTAAGTGTGATATTTACGTTGAATTCGTGTTTTGGCAGCAAATGCACAAATATTTCTAACATCACAACATGATTTCAATGCGATATTTGTGTTAAATGCGAGTTCAGCAGCAAATACACAGGTTTCTAGCATAACATTCAGTTTTCAACGTAAAACGTGTGTTTCACAGGATTTTCGTTATATTGCACTAAAATGCATCGGAATATCGAATTAAGTGTGATATTTACGTTGAATTCGTGTTTTGAACGCAAATGCACAGATATTTCTAACATCACAACATGATTTCAATGCGCTATTTGTGTTAAATGCGAGTTCAGCAGCAAATACGCAGGTTTCTAGCATAACATTCACTTTTCAACGTAAAACGTGTGTTTCACACGATTTTCGTTATATTGCACTGAAATGCATCGGAATATCGAATTAAGTGCGATATTTACGTTGAATTCTTGTTTTGGCAGCAAATTCACAAATATTTCTAACATCACAACTTGATTTCAATTCGAAATTTGTGTCAAATGCGAGTTCAGCAGCAAGAACACAGGTTTCCAGCATAACATTCGCTTTTCAACGTAAAACGTGTGTTTCACACGATTTTCGTTATATTGCACTAAAATGCATCGGAACATCGAATTAGGTGTGATATTTACGTTGAATTCGTGTTTTGCCAGCAAATGCACAGATATTTCTAACATCACAACATGATTTCAATGCGCTATTTGTGTTAAATGCGAGTTCAGCAGCAAATACACAGGTTTCTAGTATAACATTCACTTTTCAACGTAAAACGTGTGTTTCACACGATTTTCGTTATATTGCACTAAAATGCATCGGAATATCGAATTAAGTGTGATATTTACGTTGAATTCATGTTTTGGCAGCAAATGCACAGATATTTCTTACATCACAACATGATTTCAATGCGATATTTGTGTTAAATGCGAGTTCAGCAGCAAATACACAGGTTTCTAGCATAACATTCACATTTCAACGTAAAACTTGTGTTTCACACGATTTTCGGTGTATTGCACTAATATGCAACTAAATATCGAATTAAGTGTGATATTTACGTTGAATTCGTATTTTGGCAGCAAATGCACAGATATTTCTAACATCACAACATGATTTCAATGCGATATTTGTGTTAAATGCGAGTTCAGCAGCAAATACACAGGTTTCTAGCATAACATTCACTTTTCAACGTAAAACGTGTGTTTCACACGATTTTCATTATATTGCACTAAAATACATCGGAATTTCGAATTAAGTGTGATATTTACGTTGAATTCATGTTTTGGCAGCAAATGCACAGATATTTCTTACAGCACAACATGATTTCAATGCGATATTTGCGTCAAATGCGAGTTCAGCAGCAAATACACAGGTTTCTAGCATAACATTCACATTTCAACGTAAAACTTGTGTTTCACACGATTTTCGTTATATTGCACTAAAATGCATCGAAATATCGAATGAAGTGTGATATTTACGTTGAATTCGTGTTTTGGCAGCAAATGCACAGATATTTCTAACATCACAACATGATTTCAATGCGATATTTGTGTCAAATGCGAGTTCAGCAGCAAATACACAGGTTTCTAGCATAACATTCACATTTCAACGTAAAACGTGTGATTCACACGATTTTCGTTATATTGCACTAACATGCATCGGAATATCGAATTAAGTGTGATATTTACGTTGTATTCGTGTTTTGGCAGCAAATGCACAGATATTTCTAACATCACAACATGATTTCAATGCGATATTGGTGTCAAATGCGAGTTCAGCAGCAAATACACAGGTTTCTAGCATAACATTCACATTTCAACGTAAAACTTGTGTTTCACACGATTTTCGTTATATTGCACTAAAATGCATCGAAATATCGAATTAAGTGTGATATTTACGTTGAATTCGTGTTTTGGCAGCAAATGCACAGATATTTCTAACATCACAACATGATTTCAATGCGATATTTGTGTTAAATGCGAGTTCAGCAGCAACACAGGTCTCTAGCATAATAATCACACTTCAATGTGAAACGTGCGATTCACACGATTTTCGTTATATTGTACAAATAAGCATCGGAATTCATGTTTTGGCAGCAAATGCACAGATATTTCCAACATCACAACTTGATTTCAATGCGATATTTGTGTTAAATGCGAGTTCAGCAGCAAATACACAGGTTTCTAGCATAGCATTCACTTTTCAACGTAAAACGAGTGTTTCACACGATTTTCGTTATATTGCACTAAAATGCA
The DNA here is from genome assembly GCA_963422195.1 of Carabus problematicus. Lineage (NCBI taxonomy): Eukaryota > Metazoa > Arthropoda > Insecta > Coleoptera > Carabidae > Carabus > Carabus problematicus. The sequence goes on from OY728577.1 coordinate 17,760,438, forward strand.
TTGGAATATCGAATTCAGTGTGATATTTACGTTTAATTCGTGTTTTGGCAGCAAATGCACAGATATTTCTAACATCACAACAAGATTTCAATGCGATATTTGTGTCAAATGCGAGTTCAGTAGCAAATAAACTGGTTTCTAGCATAACATTCACATTTCAACGGAAAACGTGCGTTTCACACGATTTTCGTTATATTGCACTAAAATGCATCGGAATATCGAATTAAGTGTGATATTTACGTTGAATTCGTGTTTTGGCTGCAAATGCACAGATATTTCTAACATCACAACATGATTTCAATGCGATATTTGTGTCAAATGCGAGTTCAGTAGCAAATACACAGGTTTCTAGCATAATATTCACACTTCAACGTAAAACTTGTGTTTCACACGATTTTCGTTATATTGCACTAAACTGCATCGGAATATCGAATTAAGTGTGATATTTACGTTGAATTCGTGTTTTGGCTGCAAATGCACAGATATTTCTAACATCAAAACTTGATTTCAATGCGAAATTTGTGTCAAATGCGAGTTCAGCAGCAAATACACAGGTTTCTAGCATAACATTCACTTTTCAACGTAAAACGTGTGTTTCACACGATTATCGTTATATTGCACTAAAATGCATCGGAATATCGAATTAAGTGTGATATTTACGTTGAATTCGTGTTTTGGCAGCAAATGCACAGATATTTCTAACATCACAATATGATTTCAATGCGATATTTGTGTCAAATGCGAGTTCAGCAGCAAATACACAGGTTTCTAGCATAACATTCACATTTCAACGTAAAACTTGTGTTTCACACGATTTTCGTTATATTGCACTAAAATGCATCGGAATATCGAATTAAGTGTGATATTTACGTTGAATTCGTGTTTTGGCAGCAAATGCACAGATATTTCTAACATCACAATTTGATATCAATGCGAAATTTGTGTCAAATGCGAGTTCAGCAGCAAATACACAGGTTTCCAGCATAACATACGCTTTTCAACGTAAAACGAGTGTTTCACACGATTTTCGTAATATTGCACTAAAATGCATCGGAATATCGAATTAAGTGTGATAATTACGTTGAATTCGTATTTTGGCAGCAACTGCACAGATATTTCTAAAATCACAACATGATTTCAATGCGATATTTGTGTTAAATGCGAGTTAAGCAGCAAATACACAGGTTTCTAGCATGACATTCGCTTTTCAACGTAAAACGTGTGTTTCACACGATTTTCGTTATATTGCACTAAAATGCACCGGAATATCAAATTAAGTGTGATATTTACGTTGAATTCGTGTTTTGGCTGCAAATGCACAGATATTTCTAACATCACAACTTGATTTCAATGCGAAATTTGTGGCAAATGCGAGTTCAGCAGCAAATACACAGGTTTCTAGCATTACATTCACATTTCAACGTAAAACGTGTGTTTCACACTATTTTCGTTATATTGCACTAAAATGCATCGGAATATCGAATTAAGTGTGATATTTACGTTGAATTCGTGTTTTGGCAGCAAATGCAGAGATATTTCTCACATCACAACTTGATTTCAATGTGATATTTGTGTCAAATGCGAGTTCAGCAGCAAATACACAGGTTTCTAGCATAACATTCACTTTTCAACGTAAAACGTGCGTTTCACACGATTTTCGTTATATTGCACTAAAATGCATCGGAATATCGAATTAAGTGTGATATTTACGTTGAATTCGTGATTTGGCAACAAATGCACAGATATTTCTAACATCCCAACATGATTTCAATGCGATATTTGTGTTAAATGCGAGTTAAGCAGCAAATACCCAGGTTTCTAGCATGACATTCGCTTTTCAACGTAAAACGAGTGTTTCACACCATTTTCGTTATATTGCACTAAAATGCATTGGAATATCGAATTCAGTGTGATATTTACGTTGAATTCGTGTTTTGGCAGCAAATGCACAGATATTTCTAACATCACAACAAGATTTCAATGCGATATTTGTGTCAAATGCGAGTTCAGTAGCAAATAAACTGGTTTCTAGCATAACATTCACATTTCAACGTAAAACGTGCGTTTCACACGATTTTCGTTATATTGCACTAAAATGCATCGGAATATCGAATTAAGTGTGATATTTACGTTGAATTCGTGTTTTGGCTGCAAATGCACAGATATTTCTAACATCACAACATGATTTCAATGCGATATTTGTGTCAAATGCGAGTTCAGTAGCAAATACACAGGTTTCTAGCATAATATTCACACTTCAACGTAAAACGTGTGTTTCACACGATTTTCATTATATTGCACTAAAATACATCGGAATATCGAATTAAGTGTGATATTTACGTTGAATTCGTGTTTTGGCAGCAAATGCACAGATATTTCTAACATCACAACATGATTTCAATGCGATATTAGTGTTAAATGCGAGTTCAGCAGCAAATACACAGGTTTCTAGCGTAACTTTCGCTTTTCAACGTAAAACGTGAGTTTCCCACGATTTTCGTTATATTGCACTAAAATGCATCGGAATATCGAATTCAGTGTGATATTTACGTTGAATTCGTGTTTTGGCTGCAAATGCACAGATATTTCTTACATCACAACATGATTTCAATGCGAGTTCAGCAGCAAATACACAGGTTTCTAGCATAACATTCACATTTCAACGTAAAACGTGCGTTTCACACGATTTTCGTTATATTGCACTAAAATGCATCGGAATATCGAATTAAGTGTGATATTTACGTTGAATTCGTGATTTGGCAACAAATGCACAGATATTTCTAACATCCCAACATGATTTCAATGCGATATTTGTGTTAAATGCGAGTTAAGCAGCAAATACCCAGGTTTCTAGCATGACATTCGCTTTTCAACGTAAAACGAGTGTTTCACACGATTTTCGTTATATTGCACTAAAATGCATCGGAATATCGAATTCAGTGTGATATTTACGTTGAATTCGTGTTTTGGCAGAAAATGCACAGATATTTCTAACATCACAACATGATTTCAATGCGATATTTGTGTCAAATGCAAGTTCAGCAGCAAATACACAGGTTTCTAGCATAACATTCACTTTTCAACGTATAACGTGTGTTTCACACGATTTTCGTTATATTGCACTAAAATGCACGGGAATATCGAATTAAGTGTGATATTTACGTTGAATTCGTGATTTGGCAACAAATGCACAGCTATTTCTAACATCCCAACATGATTTCAATGCGAAATTTGTGTCAAATGCGAGTTCAGCTGCAAATACACAGGTTTCTAGTGTAATATTCACACTTCAATGTGAAACGTGCGATTCACACGATTTTCGTTATATTGTACAAATATGCATCGGAATATCGAATTAAGTGTGATATTTACGTTGAATTCGTGTTTTGGCAGCAAATGCACAGATATTTCTAACATCACAACAGGATTTCAATGCGATATTTGTGTTAGATGCGAGTTCAGCATCAAATACACAGGTTTCTAGCATAACATTCACTTTTCAACGTAAAACGTGTGTTTCACACGATTTTCGTTATATTGCACTAAAATGCAACGGAATATCGAATTAAGTGTGATATTTACGTTGAATTCGTGTTTTGGCTGCAAATGCACACATATTTCTAACATCTCAACTTGATTTCAATGCGAAATTTGTGTTAAATGCGAGTTCAGCAGCAAATACACAGGTTTCTAGCATAACATTCACGTTTCAACGTAAAACGTGTGTTTCACACGATTTTCGTTATATTGCACTAATATGCATCGGAATATCGAATTAAGTGTGATATTTACGTTGAATTCGTGTTTTGGCAGCAAATGCACAGATATTTCTAACATCACAACAGGATTTCAATGCGATATTTGTGTTAGATGCGAGTTCAGCATCAAATACACAGGTTTCTAACATAACACTCACTTTTCACCGTAAAACGTGCGTTTCACACGATTTTCGTTATATTGCACTAAAATGCATCGGAATATCGAATTAAGTGTGATATTTACGTTGAATTCGTGCTTTGGCAACATATGCACAGATATTTCTAACATCCCAACATGATTTCAATGCGATATTTGCGTTAAATGCGAGTTAAGCAGCAAATACCCAGGTTTCTAGCATGACATTCGCTTTTCAACGTAAAACGTGTGTTTCACACGATTTTCGTTATGTTGCACTAAAATGCATCGGAATATCGAATTAAGTGTGATATTTACGTTGAATTCGTGGTTTGGCAGCAAATGCACAGATATTTCTAACATCACAACATGATTTCAATGCGATATTTGTGTTAAATGCGAGTTCAGCAGCAAATACACAGGTTTCTAGCATAACATTCACTTTTCAACGTAAAACGTGTGTTTCACACGATTTTCGTTATATTGCACTAAAATGCATCGGAATATCGAATTAAGTGTGATATTTACGTTGAATTCGTGTTTTGCCTGCAAATGCACAGATATTTCTAACTTCACAACTTGATTTCGATGCGAAATTTGTGTCAAATGCGAGTTCAGCAGCAAATACACAGGTTTCCAGCATAACATTCGCTTTTCAACGTAAAACGTGTGTTTCACACAATTTTCGTTATATTGCACTAAAATGCATCGGAATATCGATTTAAGTGTGATATTTACGTTGAATTCGTATTTTGGCAGCAACTGCACAGATATTTCTAACATCAAAACATGATTTCAATGCGATATTTGTGTTAAATGCGAGTTCAGCAGCAAATACACAGGTTTAGAGCATAATATTCACACTTCAATGTGAAACGTGCGATTCACACGATTTTCGTTATATTGTACAAATAAGCATCGGAATATCGAATTCAGTGTGATATTTACGTTGAATTCATGTTTTGGCAGCAAATGCACAGATATTTCCAACATCACAACTTGATTTCAATGCGATATTTGTGTCAAATGCGAGTTCAACATCAAATACACAGGTTTCTAGCATAACATTCGCTTTTCAACGTAAAACGTGTGTTTCACACGATTTTCGTTATATTGCACTGAAATGCATCGGAATATCGAATTCAGTGTGATATTTACGTTGAATTCGTGTTTTGGCAGCAAATGCACAGATATTTCTAACATCACAACTTGATTTCAATGCGATATTTGTGTCAAATGCGAGTTCAGCAGCAAATACACAGGTTTCTAGCATAACATTCACTTTTCAACGTAAAACGTGTGTTTCACACGGTTTTCGTTATATTGCACTAAAATGCATCGGAATATCGAATTCAGTGTGATATTTACGCTGAATTCGTGTTTTGGCAGCAAATGCACAGATATTTCTAACATCACAACATGATTTCAATGCGATATTTGTGTCAAATGCGAGTTCAGTAGCAAATACACAGGTTTCCAGCATAATATTTACACTTCAATGTGAAACGTGCGATTCACACGATTTTCGTTATATTGCACTAAAATGCATCGGAATATCGAATTAAGTGTGATATTTACGTTGAATTCGTGTTTTGGCAGCAAATGCACAGATATTTCTAACATCACAACATGATTTCAATGCGATATTTGTGTCAAATGCGAGTTCAGCAGCAAATACACAGGCTTCTAGCATGACATTCGCTTTTCAACGTAAAACGTGTGTTTCATACGATTTTCGTTATATTGCACTAAAATGCATCGGAATATCGAATTCAGTGTGATATTTACGCTGAATTCGTGTTTTGGCAGCAAATGCACAGATATTTCTAACATCACAACATGATTTCAATGCGATATTTGTGTCAAATGCGAGTTCAGCAGCAAATACACAGGTTTCCAGTATAACATTCGCTTTTCAACGTAAAACGTGTGTTTCACACGATTTTCGTTATTTTGCACTAAAATGCATCGGATTATCGAATTAAGTGTAATATTTAGGTTGAATTCGTGTTTTGGCTGCAAATGCACAGATATTTCTAACATCACAACTTGATTTCAATGCTAAATTTGTGTCAAATGCGAGTTCAGCAGCAAATACACAGGTTTCCAGCATAACATTCGCTTTTCAACGTAAAACGTGTGTTTCACACGATTTTCGTTATATTGCACTAAAATGCATCGGAATATCAAATTAAGTGTGATATTTATGTTGAATTCGTGTTTTGCAGCAAATGCACAGATATTTCTAACATCACAACAAGATTTCAATGCGATATTTGTGTTAAATGCGAGTTCAGCAGCAAATACACAGGTTTCTAACATGACATTCGCTTTTCAACGTAAAACGTGTGTTTCACACGATTTTCGTTATATTGCACTAAAATGCATCGGAATATCGAATTTAGTGTGAAATTTACGTTGAATTCGTGTTTTGGCAGCAAATGCACAGATAGTTCTAACATCACAACATGATTTCAATGCGATATTTGTGTTAAATGCGAGTTCAGCAGCAAATACACAGGTATCTAGCATAATATTCCCACTTCACTGTGAAACGTGCGATTCACACGATTTTCGTTATGTTGTACAAATATGCATCGGAATATCGATATCAGTGAGATATTTACGTGGAATTCATGTTTTGGCAGCAAATGCACGGATATTTCTAACATCACAACATGATTTCAATGCGATATTTGCGTTGAATGCGAGCTCAGCAGCAAATACACAGGTTTCTAGCATAATTTTCACACTTCAATGTGAAACGTGCGATTCACACGATTTTCGTTATATTGTGCAATTATGCATCGGAATATCGAATTCAGAGTGATATTTACGTTGAATTCGTGTTTTGGCAGCAAATGCACAGATATTTCTAACATCACAACATGATTTCATTGCGATATTTGTGTTAAATGCGAGTTCAGCAGCAAATACACAGGTTTCTAGCATAACATTCGCTTTTCAACGTAAAACGTGTGTTTCACACGATTTTCGTTATATAGCACTAAAATGCATCGGAATATCGAATTAAGTGTGATATTTACGTTGAATTCGTGTTTTTCCTGCAAATGCACAAATTTTTCTAACATCACAACATGATTTCAATGCGATATTTGTGATAAATGCGAGTTCAGCAGCAAATACACAGGTTTCTAGCATAACATTCACTTTTCAACGTAAAACGTGTGTTTCACACGATTTTCGTAATATTGCACTACAACGCATCGGAATATCGAATTAAGTGTGATATTTACGTTGAATTCGTGTTTTGGCAGCAAATGCACAGATATTTCTAACATCACAACATGATTTCAATGCGATATTTGTGTCAAATGCGAGTTCAGTAGCAAATACACAGGTTTCTAGCATAATATTCACACTTCAACGTAAAACGTGTGTTTCACACGATTTTCGTTATATTGCACTAAAATGCACCGGAATATCGAATTAAGTATGATATTTACGTTGAATTCGTGTTTTGGCTGCAAATGCACAGATATTTCTAACATCACAACTTGATTTCAATGCGAAATTTGTGTCAAGTGCGAGTTAAGCAGCAAATACACAGGTTTCCAGCATAACATTCGCTTTTCAACGTAAAACGTGTGTTTACACGATTTTCGTTATATTGCACTAAAATGCATCGGAATATCGAATTAAGTGTGATATTTACGTTGAATTCGTGTTTTGGCTGCAAATGCACAGATATTTCTAACATCACAACTTGATGTCAATGCGAAATATGTGTCAAATGCGAGTTCAGCAGCAAATACACAGGTTTCCAGCATAACATTCGCTTTTCAACGTAAAACGTGTGATTCACACGATTTTCGTTATATTGCACTAAAATGCATCGGAATATCGAATTAAGTGTGATATTTACGTTTAATTCGTGTTTTGGCAGCAAATGCACAGATATTTCTAACATCACATCATGATTTCAATGCGATATTTGTGTTAAATGCGAGTTCAGCAGCAAATACACAGGTTTCTAGCATGACGTTAGCTTTTCAACGTAAAACGTGTGTTTCACACGATTTTCGTTATATTGCACTAAAATGCATCGGAATATCGAATTAAGTGTGATATTTAAGTTGAATTCGTGTTTTGGCTGCAAATGCACAGATATTTCTAACATCACAACATGATTTCAATGCGATATTTGTGTTAAATGCGAGTTCAGCAGCAAATACACAGGTTACTAGCATAACATTCGCTTTTCAACGTAAAACTTGTGTTTCACACGATTTTCGTTATATTGCATTAAAATGCATCGGAATATCGAATTAAGTGTGATATTTACGTTGAATTCGTGTTTTGGCAGCAAATGCACAGATATTTCCAACATCACAACTTGATTTCATTGCGATATTTGTGTCAAATGCGAGTTCAGCAGCAAATACACAGGTTTCTAGCATTACATTCACATTTCAACGTAAAACGCGTGTTTCACACGATTTTCGTTATATTGCACTGAAATGCATCGGAATATCGAATTAAGTGTGATATTTACGTTGAATTCGTGTTTTGGCAGCAAATGCACAGATATTTCTAACATCACAACATGATTTCAATGCGATATTTGTGTTAAATGCGGGTTCAGCAGCAAATACACAGGTTTCTAGCACTACATTCACATTTCAACGTAAAACGTGTGTTTCACACGATTTTCGTTATATTGCACTAAAATGCACCGGGATATTGAATTAAGTGTGATATTTACGTTGAATTCGTGTTTTGGCTGCAAATGCACAGATATTTCTAACATCACAACATGATTTCAATGCTATATTTGTGTTAATAGCGAGTTCAGCTGCAAATACACAGGTTTCTAACATAGCATTCACTTTTCAACGTATAACGTGAGTTTCACACGATTTTTGTTATATTGCACTAAAATGCATCGGAATATCGAATTAAGTGTGATATTTACGTTTAATTCGTGTTTTGGCAGCAAATGCACAGATATTTCTAACATCACAACATGATTTTAATGCGATATTTGTGTCAAATGCAAGTTCAGCAGCAAATACACAGTTTTCTAGCATAACATTCACATTTCAACGTAAAACTTGTGTTTCACACGATTTTCGGTATATTGCACTAAAATGCATCGGAATATCGAATTCAGTGTGATATTTACGTTGAATTCATGTTTTGGCAGCAAATGCACAGATATTTCTAACATCACAACATGATTTCATTGCGATATTTGTGTTAAATGCGAGTTCAGCAGCAAATACACATGTTTCTAGCATAATATTCACACTTCAATGTGAAACGTGCGATTCACACGAATTTCGTTACATTGTACAAATATGCATCGGAATATCGAATTCAGTGTGATATTTACGTTGAATTCGTGTTTTGGCAGCAAATGCACAAATATTTCTAACATCACAACATGATTTCAATGCGATATTTGTGTTAAATGCGAGTTCAGCAGCAAATACACAGGTTTCTAGCATGACATTCGCTTTTCAACGTAAAACGTATGTTTCACACGATTTTCGTTATATTGCAATAAAATGCATCGGAATATCGAATTAAGTGTGATATTTACCTTGAATTCGTGTTTTGCCTGCAAATGCACAGATATTTCTAACATCACAACATGATTTCAATGCGATATTTGTGATAAATGCGAGTTCAGCAGCAAATACACAGGTTTCTAGCATTACATTCACATTTCAACGTAAAACGTGTGTTTCACACGATTTTCGTTATATTGCACTAAAATGCACCGGAATATCGAATTAAGTGTGATATTTACGTTGAATTCGTGTTTTTCCTGCAAATGCACAAATTTTTCTAACATCACAACATGATTTCAATGCGATATTTGTGATAAATGCGAGTTCAGCAGCAAATACACAGGTTTCTAGCATAACATTCACTTTTCAACGTAAAACGTGTGTTTCACACGATTTTCGTAATATTGCACTACAATGCATCGGAATATCGAATTAAGTGTGATATTTACGTTGAATTCGTGTTTTGGCAGCAAATGCACAGATATTTCTAACATCACAACATGATTTCAATGCGATATTTGTGTCAAATGCGAGTTCAGTAGCAAATACACAGGTTTCTAGCATAATATTCACACTTCAACGTAAAACGTGTGTTTCACACGATTTTCGTTATATTGCACTAAAATGCACCGGAATATCGAATTAAGTATGATATTTACGTTGAATTCGTGTTTTGGCTGCAAATGCACAGATATTTCTAACATCACAACTTGATTTCAATGCGAAATTTGTGTCAAGTGCGAGTTAAGCAGCAAATACACAGGTTTCCAGCATAACATTCGCTTTTCAACGTAAAACGTGTGTTTCACACGATTTTCGTTATATTGCACTAAAATGCATCGGAATATCGAATTAAGTGTGATATTTACGTTGAATTCGTGTTTTGGCTGCAAATGCACAGATATTTCTAACATCACAACTTGATGTCAATGCGAAATATGTGTCAAATGCGAGTTCAGCAGCAAATACACAGGTTTCCAGCATAACATTCGCTTTTCAACGTAAAACGTGTGATTCACACGATTTTCGTTATATTGCACTAAAATGCATCGGAATATCGAATTAAGTGTGATATTTACGTTTAATTCGTGTTTTGGCAGCAAATGCACAGATATTTCTAACATCACATCATGATTTCAATGCGATATTTGTGTTAAATGCGAGTTCAGCAGCAAATACACAGGTTTCTAGCATGACATTAGCTTTTCAACGTAAAACGTGTGTTTCACACGATTTTCGTTATATTGCACTAAAATGCATCGGAATATCGAATTAAGTGTGATATTTAAGTTGAATTCGTGTTTTGGCTGCAAATGCACAGATATTTCTAACATCACAACATGATTTCAATGCGATATTTGTGTTAAATGCGAGTTCAGCAGCAAATACACAGGTTACTAGCATAACATTCGCTTTTCAACGTAAAACTTGTGTTTCACACGATTTTCGTTATATTGCATTAAAATGCATCGGAATATCGAATTAAGTGTGATATTTACGTTGAATTCGTGTTTTGGCAGCAAATGCACAGATATTTCCAACATCACAACTTGATTTCATTGCGATATTTGTGTCAAATGCGAGTTCAGCAGCAAATACACAGGTTTCTAGCATTACATTCACATTTCAACGTAAAACGCGTGTTTCACACGATTTTCGTTATATTGCACTGAAATGCATCGGAATATCGAATTAAGTGTGATATTTACGTTGAATTCGTGTTTTGGCAGCAAATGCACAGATATTTCTAACATCACAACATGATTTCAATGCGATATTTGTGTTAAATGCGGGTTCAGCAGCAAATACACAGGTTTCTAGCACTACATTCACATTTCAACGTAAAACGTGTGTTTCACACGATTTTCGTTATATTGCACTAAAATGCACCGGGATACTGAATTAAGTGTGATATTTACGTTGAATTCGTGTTTTGGCTGCAAATGCACAGATATTTCTAACATCACAACATGATTTCAATGCTATATTTGTGTTAATAGCGAGTTCAGCTGCAAATACACAGGTTTCTAACATAGCATTCACTTTTCAACGATAACGTGAGTTTCACACGATTTTTGTTATATTGCACTAAAATGCATCGGAATATCGAATTAAGTGTGATATTTACGTTTAATTCGTGTTTTGGCAGCAAATGCACAGATATTTCTAACATCACAACATGATTTTAATGCGATATTTGTGTCAAATGCAAGTTCAGCAGCAAATACACAGTTTTCTAGCATAACATTCACATTTCAACGTAAAACTTGTGTTTCACACGATTTTCGGTATATTGCACTAAAATGCATCGGAATATCGAATTCAGTGTGATATTTACGTTGAATTCGTGTTTTGGCAGCAAATGCACAGATATTTCTAACATCACAACATGATTTCATTGCGATATTTGTGTTAAATGCGAGTTCAGCAGCAAATACACATGTTTCTAGCATAATATTCACACTTCAATGTGAAACGTGCGATTCACACGAATTTCGTTACATTGTACAAATATGCATCGGAATATCGAATTCAGTGTGATATTTACGTTGAATTCGTGTTTTGGCAGCAAATGCACAAATATTTCTAACATCACAACATGATTTCAATGCGATATTTGTGTTAAATGCGAGTTCAGCAGCAAATACACAGGTTTCTAGCATGACATTCGCTTTTCAACGTAAAACGTATGTTTCACACGATTTTCGTTATATTGCACTAAAATGCACCGGAATATCGAATTAAGTGTGATATTTACGTTGAATTCGTGTTTTGGCTGCAAATGCACAGATATTTCTAACATCACAACTTGATTTCAATGCGAAATTTGTGTCAAATGCGAGTTCAGCAGCAAATACACAGGTTTCCAGCATAACATTCACTTTTCAACGTAAAACGTGTGTTTCACACGATTTTCGTTATATTGCACTAAAATGCATCGGAATATCCAATTAAGTGTGATATTTACGTTGAATTCGTGTTTTGGCAGCAAATGCACAGATATTTCTAACATCACATCATGATTTCAATGCGATATTTGTGTTAAATGCGAGTTCAGCAGCAAATACACAGGTTTCTAGCATGACATTCGCTTTTCAACGTATAACGTATGTTTCACAAGATTTTCGTTATATTGCACTAAAATGCATTGGAATATCGAATTCAGTATGATATTTACGTTGAATTTGTATTTTGGCAGCAAATGCACAGATATTTCTAACATCACAACATGATTTCAATGAGATATTTGTGTTAAAAGCGAGTTCAGCAGCAAATACACAGGTTTCTAGCATAATATTCACACTTCAATGTGAAACGTGCGATTCACACGATTTTCGTTATATTGTACAATTATGCATCGGAATATCGAATTCAGTGTGCTATTTACGTTGAATTCGTGTTTTGGCTGCAAATGCAGAGATATTTCTAACATCACAACATGATTTCATTGCGATATTAGTGTTAAATGCGAGTTCAGCAGCAAATACACAGGTTTCTAGCATAACATTCACTTTTCAACGTAAAACGTGTGTTTCACACGATTTTCGTTATATTGCACTAAAATGCATCGGAATATAGAATTAAGTGTGATATTTACGTTCAATTCGTGTTTTGGAAGCAAATGCACAGATATTTCTAACATCACATCATGATTTCAATGCGATATTTGTGTTAAATTCGAGTTCAGCAGCAAATACACAGGTTTCTAGCATGACATTTGCTTTTCAACGTAAAACGTGTGTTTCACACGAATTTCGTTATATTGCACTAAAATGCATCGGAATATCGAATTAAAAGTGATATTTACGTTGAATTCGTGTTTTGGCTGCAAATGCACAGATATTTCTTGCATCACAACATGATTTCAATGCGAGTTCAGCAGCAAATACACAGGTTTCCAGCATAACATTCGCTTTTCAACGTAAAACGTGTGTTTCACACGATTTTCGTTATATTGCACTAAAATGCATCGGAATATCGAATTAAGTGTGATATTTACGTTGAATTCGTGTTTTGGCTGCAAATGCACAGATATTTCTAACATCGCATCATGATTTCAATGCGATATTTGTGTCAAATGCGAGTTCACCAGCAAATACGCAGGTTTCTAGCATTACATTCACATTTCAACGTAAAACGCGTGTTTCACACGATTTTCGTTATATTGCACTAAAATGCATCGGAATATCGAATTAAGTGTGATATTTACGTTAAATTCGTGTTTTGGCAGCAAATGCACAGATATTTCTAACATCACAACAAGATTTCAATGCGATATTTGTGTCAAATGCGAGTTCAGTAGCAAATACACAGGTTTCTAGCATAATATTCACACTTCAACGTAAAACGTGTGTTTCACACGATTTTCGTTATATTGCACTAAAATGCACCGGAATATCGAATTAAGTGTGATATTTACGTTGAAATCGTGTTTTGGCTGCAAATGCACAGATATTTCTAACATCACAACTTGATTTCAATGCGAAATTCAACGTAAAACGTGTGTTTCACACGATTTTCGTCATATTGCACTAAAATGCATCGGAATATCGAATTAAGTGTGATATTTACGTTGAATTCGTATTTTGGCAACAACTGCACAGATATTTCTTACATCACAACATGATTTCAATGCGATATTTGTGTTAAGTGCGAGTTCAGCAGCAAATACACAGGTTTCTAGCATAACATTCACTTTTCAACGTAAAACGTGTGTTTCACACGATTTTCGTTATATTGCACTAAAATGCATCGGAATATCGAATTAAGTGTGATATTTACGTTAAATTCGTGTTTTGGCAGCAAATGCACAGATATTTCTAACATCACAACTTGATTTCAATGTGATATTAGTGTCAAATGCGAGTTCAGCAGGAGATACACAGGTTTCCTGCATTACATTCACATTTCAACGTAAAACGTGTGTTTCACACGATTTTTGTTATATTGCACTAAAATGCATCGGAATATCGAATTAAGTATGATATTTACGTTGAATTCGTGTTTTGGCAGCAAATGCACAGATATTTCTAACATCACAACAAGATTTCAATGCGATATTTGTGTTAAATTTTAGTTCAGCAGCAAATACACAGGTTTCTAGCATGACATTCGCTTTTCAACGTAAAACGCGTGTTTCACACGATTTTCGTTATATTGCACTAAAATGCATCGGAATATCGAATTTAGTGTGAAATTTACGTTGAGTTCGTGTTTTGGCAGCAAATGCACAGATAGTTCTAACATCACAACATGATTTCAATGCGATATTTGTGTTAAATGCGAGTTCAGCAGCAAATACACAGGTTTCTAGCATAACATTCGCTTTTCAGCGTAAAACGTGTGTTTCACACGATTTTCGTTATATTGCACTAAAATGCATCGGAATATAGAATTAAGTGTGATATTTACGTTCAATTCGTGTTTTGGAAGCAAATGCACAGATATTTCTAACATCACATCATGATTTCATTGCGATATTTGTGTTAAATGCGAGTTCAGCAGCAAATACACATGTTTCTAGCATAATATTCACACTTCAATGTGAAACGTGCGATTCACACGAATTTCGTTACATTGTACAAATATGCATCGGAATATCGAATTCAGTGTGATATTTACGTTGAATTCGTGTTTTGGCAGCAAATGCACAAATATTTCTAACATCACAACATGATTTCAATGCGATATTTGTGTTAAATGCGAGTTCAGCAGCAAATACACAGGTTTCTAGCATATCATTCACTTTTCTACGTAAAACGTGTGTTTCACACGATTTTCGTTATATTGCACTAAAATGCATCGGAATATCGAATTAAGTATGATATTTACGTTGAATTCGTGTTTTGGCAGCAAATGCACAGATATTTCTAACATCACAACAAGATTTCAATGCGATATTTGTGTTAAATTTTAGTTCAGCAGCAAATACACAGGTTTCTAGCATGACATTCGCTTTTCAACGTAAAACGCGTGTTTCACACGATTTTCGTTATATTGCACTAAAATGCATCGGAATATCGAATTTAGTGTGAAATTTACGTTGAGTTCGTGTTTTGGCAGCAAATGCACAGATAGTTCTAACATCACAACATGATTTCAATGCGATATTTGTGTTAAATGCGAGTTCAGCAGCAAATACACAGGTTTCTAGCATAACATTCGCTTTTCAGCGTAAAACGTGTGTTTCACACGATTTTCGTTATATTGCACTAAAATGCGTCGGAATATCGATTAAGTGTGATATTTACGTTAAATTCGTGTTTTGGCAGCAAATGTACAGATATTTCGAACAACACAACATGATTTCAATGCGATATTTGTGTTAAATGCGAGTTTAGCAGCAACATAGGTTTCTAGCATAATATTCACACTTCACTGTGAAACGTGCGATTCACACGATTTACGTTATGTTGTACAAATATGCATCGGAATATCGAATTCAGTGAGATATTTACGTGGAATTCATGTTTTGGCAGCAAATGCACGGATATTTCTAACATCACAACATGATTTCAATGCGATATTTGTGTCAAATGCGAGTTCAGCAGCAAATACACAGGTTACCAGCATAACATTCACTTTTCAACGTAAAACGTGTGTTTCACACGATTTTCGTTTTATTGCACTAAAATGCATCGGAATATCGAATTAAGTGTGATATTTACGTTGAATTCGTGTTTTGGCAGCAAATGCACAGATATTTCTAACATCACAACAAGATTTCAATGCGATATTTGTGTTAAATGCGAGTTCAGCAGCAAATACACAGGTTTCTAGCATGACATTCGCTTTTCAACGTAAAACGTGTGTTTCACACGATTTTCGTTATATTGCACTAAAATGCATCGGAATATCGAATTTAGTGTGAAATTTACGTTGAGTTCGTGTTTTGGCAGCAAATGCACAGATAGTTCTAACATCACAACATGATTTCAATGCGATGTTTGTGTTAAATGCGAGTTCAGCAGCAAATACACAGGTTTCTAGCATAACATTCGCTTTTCAACGTAAAACGTGTGTTTCACACGATTTTCGTTATTTTGCATTAAAATGCATCGGAATATCGAATTAAGTGTAATATTTACGTTGAATTCGTGTTTTGGCTGCAAATGCATAGATATTTCTAACATCACAACATGATTTCAATGCGATATTTGTGTCAAATGCGAGTTCAGCAGCAAATACACAGGTTTCTAGCATAACATTCACATTTCAACGTAAAACGTGTGTTTCACACGATTTTCGTTATTTTGCATTAAAATGCATCGGAATATCGAATTAAGTGTGATATTTACGTTGAATTCGTGTTTTGGCAGCAAATGCACAGATATTTCTAACATCACTAAATGATTTCAATGCGAGTTCAGCAGCAAATACACAGGTTTCTAGCATAACATTCACATTTCAACGTAAAACGTGTGTTTCACACGATTTTCGTTATTTTGCATTAAAATGCATCGGAATATCGAATTCAGTGTGATATTTACGTTGAATTCGTGTTTTGGCAGCAAATGCACAGATATTTCTAACATCACAACATGATTTCATTGCGATATTTGTGTTAAATGCGAGTTCAGCAGCAAATACACAGGTTTCTAGCATAATATTCACACTTCAATGTGAAACGTGCGATTCACACGATTATCGTTATATTGCACAAATATGCATCGGAATATCGAATTCAGAGTGATATTTACGTTGAATTCGTGTTTTGGCAGCAAATGCACAGATATTTCTTACATCACAACATGATTTCAATGCGATATTTGTGTCAAATGCGAGTTCAGTAGCAAATACACAGGTTTCTAGCATAATATTCGCACTTCACTGTGAAACGTGCGATTAACACGATTTTCGTTATATTGTACAAAAATGCATCGGAAAATCGAATTCAGTGTGATATTTACGTTGAATTCATGTTTTGGCAGCAAATGCACAGTTATTTCTAACATCACAACATGATTTCAATGCGATATTTGTGTTAAATGCGAGTTCAGCAGCAAATACACAGGTTTCTAGCATAACATTCACTTTTCAACGTAAAACGTGTGTTTCACACGATTTTCGTTATATTGCACTAAAATGCATCGGAATATCGAATTTAGTGTGAAATTTACGTTGAGTTCGTGTTTTGGCAGCAAATGCACAGATAGTTCTAACATCACAACATGATTTCAATGCGATATTTGTGTTAAATGCGAGTTCAGCTGCAAATACACAGGTTTCTAGCATAACATTCGCTTTTCAACGTAAAACGTGTGTTTCACACGATTTTCGTTATATTGCACTAAAATGCATCGGAATATCGAATTAAGTGTGATATTTACGTTGAATTCGTGTTTTGGCAGCAAATGCACAGATATTTCGAACATCACAACATGATTTCAATGCGATATTTGTGTTAAATGCGAGTTTAGCAGCAACATAGGTTTCTAGCATAATATTCACACTTCACTGTGAAACGTGCGATTCACACGATTTACGTTATGTTGTACAAATATGCATCGGAATATCGAATTCAGTGAGATATTTACGTGGAATTCATGTTTTGGCAGCAAATGCACGGATATTTCTAACATCACAACATGATTTCAATGCGATATTTGTGTCAAATGCGAGTTCAGCAGCAAATACACAGGTTTCCAGCATAACATTCACTTTTCAACGTAAAACGTGTGTTTCACACGATTTTCGTTTTATTGCACTAAAATGCATCGGAATATCGAATTAAGTGTGATATTTACGTTGAATTCGTGTTTTGGCAGCAAATGCACAGATATTTCTAACATCACAACATGATTTCAATGCGATATTTGTGTCAAATGCGAGTTCAGCAGCAAATACACAGGCTTCTAGCATGACATTCGCTTTTCAACGTAAAACGTGTGTTTCACACGATTTTCGTTATTTTGCACTAAAATGCATCGGATTATCGAATTAAGTGTAATATTTAGGTTGAATTCGTGTTTTGGCTGCAAATGCACAGATATTTCTAACATCACAACTTGATTTCAATGCTAAATTTGTGTCAAATGCGAGTTCAGCAGCAAATACACAGGTTTCCAGCATAACATTCGCTTTTCAACGTAAAACGTGTGTTTCACACGATTTTCGTTATATTGCACTAAAATGCATCGGAATATCAAATTAAGTGTGATATTTATGTTGAATTCGTGTTTTGCAGCAAATGCACAGATATTTCTAACATCACAACAAGATTTCAATGCGATATTTGTGTTAAATGCGAGTTCAGCAGCAAATACACAGGTTTCTAACATGACATTCGCTTTTCAACGTAAAACGTGTGTTTCACACGATTTTCGTTATATTGCACTAAAATGCATCGGAATATCGAATTTAGTGTGAAATTTACGTTGAATTCGTGTTTTGGCAGCAAATCCACAGATAGTTCTAACATCACAACATGATTTCAATGCGATATTTGTGTTAAATGCGAGTTCAGCAGCAAATACACAGGTATCTAGCATAATATTCCCACTTCACTGTGAAACGTGCGATTCACACGATTTTCGTTATGTTGTACAAATATGCATCGGAATATCGATATCAGTGAGATATTTACGTGGAATTCATGTTTTGGCAGCAAATGCACGGATATTTCTAACATCACAACATGATTTCAATGCGATATTTGCGTTGAATGCGAGCTCAGCAGCAAATACACAGGTTTCTAGCATAATTTTCACACTTCAATGTGAAACGTGCGATTCACACGATTTTCGTTATATTGTGCAATTATGCATCGGAATATCGAATTCAGAGTGATATTTACGTTGAATTCGTGTTTTGGCAGCAAATGCACAGATATTTCTAACATCACAACATGATTTCATTGCGATATTTGTGTTAAATGCGAGTTCAGCAGCAAATACACAGGTTTCTAGCATAACATTCGCTTTTCAACGTAAAACGTGTGTTTCACACGATTTTCGTTATATTGCACTAAAATGCATCGGAATATCGAATTAAGTGTAATATTTACGTTGAATTCGTGTTTTGGCTGCAAATGCACAGATATTTCCAACATCACAACATGATTTCAATGCGATATTTGTGTTAAATGCGAGTTCAGCAGCAAATACACAGGTTTCTAGCATAACATTCGCTTTTCAACGTAAAACTTGTGTTTCACACGATTTTCGTTATATTGCATTAAAATGCATCGGAATAATGAATTAAGTGTGATATTTACGTTCAATTCGTGTTTTGGCTGCAAATGCTCAGATATTTCTAACATCACAACTTGATTTCAATGCGAAATTTGTGTCAAATGCGAGTTAAGCAGCAAATACACAGGTTTCCAGCATAACATTCGCTTTTCAACGTAAAACGTGTGTTTCACACGATTTTCGTTATATTGCACTAAAATGTATCGGAATATCGAATTAAGTGTGATATTTACGTTGAATTCGTGTTTTGGCAGCAAATGCACAGATATTTCTAACATCACAACATGATTTCATTGCGATATTTGTGTTAAATGCGAATTCAGCAGCAAATACACAGGTTTCTAGCATAATATTCACACTTTAATGTGAAACGTGCGATTCACACGATTTTCGTTATATTGTTCAAATATTCATCGGAATATCGAATTCAGTGTGATATTTACGTTGAATTCGTGTTTTGGCTGCAAATGCACAGATATTTCTTACATCACAACATGATTTCAATGCGAGTTCAGCAGCAAATACATGGGTTTCTAGCATTACATTCACATTTCAACGTAAAACGTGTGTTTCACACGATTTTCGTTATATTGCACTAAAATGCATCGGAATATCGAATTAAGTGTGATATTTACGTTGAATTCGTGTTTTGGCTGCAAATGCACACATATTTCTAACATCACAACTTGATTTCAATGCGAAATTTGTGTCAAATGCGAGTTCAGCAGCAAATACACAGGTTTCCAGCATAACATTCGCTTTTCAACGTAAAACGTGTTTTTCACACGATTTTCGTTATATTGCACTAAAATACATCGGAATATCGAATTAAGTGTGATATTTACGTTGAATTCGTGTTTTGGCTGCAAACGCACAGATATTTCTAACATCTCAACATGATTTCAGTGCGATATTTGTGTCAAATTCGAGTTCAGCAGCAAATACACAGGTTTCCAGCATAACATTCGCTATTCAACGTAAAACGTGTGTTTCACACGATTTTCGTTATATTGCACTAAAATTTTTATCAAGGACAACGTACACATTTTTAATACAACTCTTTGTCGGTTTAAAAATCAATTGAAGGATTGTTTTTGATTGTTTTATGTTATAATATTAGATTAGTTCTGTATAAATGTGTAGTTTCTCATTATTTGTATATATTTCCTGTTGTAAATATCAAATTACATTATAACCTTTATTAATAATTAGGGAGACCTGTTAATAATTGTAAATATAAATAAATAAATAAATAAATAAAAAAAATGCATCGGAATATCGAATTAAATGTGATATTTACGTTGAATTCGTGTTTTGGCTGCAAATGCACAGATATTTCTAACATCACAACATGATTTCATTTCGATATTTGTGTTAAATGCGAGTTCAGCAGCAAATACACAGGTTTCTAGCATAATATTCACACTTCAATGTGAAACGTGCGATTCACACGATTTTCGTTATATTGTACAAATATTCATCGGAATATCGAATTCAGTGGGATATTTACATTGAATTCGTGTTTTGGCTGCAAATGCACAGATATTTCTAACATCACATCATGTTTTCAATGCGATATTTGTGTCAAATGCGAGTTCAGCAGCAAATACACAGGTTTCTAGCATAATATTCACACTTCAACGTAAAACGTGTGTTTCACACGATTTTCGTTATATTGCACTAAAATGCATCGGAATATCGAATTAAGTGTGATATTTACGTTGAATTCGTGTTTTGGCAGCAAATGCACAGATATTTCTAATATCACAACATGATTTCAATGCGATATTTGTGTCAAATGCGAGTTCAGTAGCAAATACACAGGTTTCTAGCATAATATTCACACTTCAACGTAAAACGTGTGTTTCACACGATTTTCGTTATATTGCACTAAAATGCACCGGAATATCGAATTCAGTGTGATATTTACGTTGAATTCGAGTTTTGGCAACAAATGCACAGATATTTCTTACATCACAACATGATTTCAATGCGATATTTGTGTTAAATGCGAGTTCAGCAGCAAATACACAGGTTTCTAGCATAACTTTCGCTTTTTCGCTTTTCAACGTAAAACGTGAGTTTCACACGATCTTCGTTATATTGCACTAAAATGCATCGGAATATCGAATTCAGTGTGATATTTACGTTGAATTCGTGTTTTGGCAGCAAATGCATAGATATTTCCAACATCACAACATGATTTCAATGCGATATTTGTGTCAAATGCAAGTTCAGCAGCAAATACACAGGTTTCTAGCATAACATTCGCTTTTCAACGTAAATCGTGTGTTTCACACGATTTTCGTAATATTGCACTAAAATGCATCGGAATATCGAATTCAGTGTGATATTTACGTTGAATTCGTGTTTTGGCTGCAAATGCACAGATATTTCTTACATCACTACATGATTTCAATGCGAGTTCAGCAGCAAATACACAGGTTTCTAGCATAACATTCACATTTCAACGTAAAGCGTGTGTTTCACACGATTTTCGTTATATTGCACTAAAATGCTTCGGAATATCGAATTAAGTGTGATATTTACGTTGAATTCGTATTTTCGCTGCAAATGCACAGATATTTCTAACATCACAACATGATTTCAATGCGATATTTGTGTCAAATGCGAGTTCAGCAGCACAGGTTTCTAGCATAACATTCGCTTTTCAACGTAAAACGTGAGTTTCACACGATCTTCGTTATAGTGCACTATAATGCATCGGAATATCGAATTCAGTGTGATATTTACGTTGAATTCGTGTTTTGGCAGCAAATGCATAGATATTTCCAACATCACAACATGATTTCAATGCGATATTTGTGTCAAATGCAAGTTCAGCAGCAAATACACAGGTTTCTAGCATAACATTCGCTTTTCAACGTAAATCGTGAGTTTCACACGATTTTCGTTATATTGCACTAAAATGTAACGGAAAATCGAATTAAGTGTGATATTTCACACGATTTTCGTTATATTGCACTAAAATGCATCGGAATATCGAATTCAGTGTGATATTTACGTTGAATTCGTGTTTTGGCAGCAAATGCACAGATATTTCTAACATCACAACATGATTTCATTGCGATATTTGTGTTAAATGCGAGTTCAGCAGCAAATACACAGGTTTCTAGCATAACATTCACTTTTCAACGTAAAACGTGTGTTTCACACGATTTTCGTTATATTGCACTAAAATGCATCGGAATATCGAATTAAGGGTGATATTTACGCTGAATTCGTGTTTTGGCTGCAAATGCACAGATATTTCTAACATCACAACTTGATGTCAATGCGAAATATGTGTCAAATGCGAGTTCAGCAGCAAATACACAGGTTTCCAGCATAACATTCGCTTTTCAACGTAAAACGTGTGATTCACACGATTTTCGTTATATTGCACTAAAATGCATCGGAATATCGAATTAAGTGTGATATTTACGTTTAATTCGTGTTTTGGCAGCAAATGCACAGATATTTCTAACATCACATCATGATTTCAATGCGATATTTGTGTTAAATGCGAGTTCAGCAGCAAATACACAGGTTTCTAGCATGACATTAGCTTTTCAACGTAAAACGTGTGTTTCACACGATTTTCGTTATATTGCACTAAAATGCATCGGAATATCGAATTAAGTGTGATATTTAAGTTGAATTCGTGTTTTGGCTGCAAATGCACAGATATTTCTAACATCACAACATGATTTCAATGCGATATTTGTGTTAAATGCGAGTTCAGCAGCAAATACACAGGTTACTAGCATAACATTCGCTTTTCAACGTAAAACTTGTGTTTCACACGATTTTCGTTATATTGCATTAAAATGCATCGGAATATCGAATTAAGTGTGATATTTACGTTGAATTCGTGTTTTGGCAGCAAATGCACAGATATTTCCAACATCACAACTTGATTTCATTGCGATATTTGTGTCAAATGCGAGTTCAGCAGCAAATACACAGGTTTCTAGCATTACATTCACATTTCAACGTAAAACGCGTGTTTCACACGATTTTCGTTATATTGCACTGAAATGCATCGGAATATCGAATTAAGTGTGATATTTACGTTGAATTCGTGTTTTGGCAGCAAATGCACAGATATTTCTAACATCACAACATGATTTCAATGCGATATTTGTGTTAAATGCGGGTTCAGCAGCAAATACACATGTTTCTAGCATAATATTCACACTTCAATGTGAAACGTGCGATTCACACGAATTTCGTTACATTGTACAAATATGCATCGGAATATCGAATTCAGTGTGATATTTACGTTGAATTCGTGTTTTGGCAGCAAATGCACAAATATTTCTAACATCACAACATGATTTCAATGCGATATTTGTGTTAAATTCGAGTTCAGCAGCAAATACACAGGTTTCTAGCATGACATTTGCTTTTCAACGTAAAACGTGTGTTTCACACGATTTTCGTTATATTGCACTAAAATGCATCGGAATATCGAATTAAAAGTGATATTTACGTTGAATTCGTGTTTTGGCTGCAAATGCACAGATATTTCTTGCATCACAACATGATTTCAATGCGAGTTCAGCAGCAAATACACAGGTTTCCAGCATAACATTCGCTTTTCAACGTAAAACGTGTGTTTCACACGATTTTCGTTATATTGCACTAAAATGCATCGGAATATCGAATTAAGTGTGATATTTACGTTGAATTCGTGTTTTGGCTGCAAATGCACAGATATTTCTAACATCGCATCATGATTTCAATGCGATATTTGTGTCAAATGCGAGTTCACCAGCAAATACGCAGGTTTCTAGCATTACATTCACATTTCAACGTAAAACGCGTGTTTCACACGATTTTCGTTATATTGCACTAAAATGCATCGGAATATCGAATTAAGTGTGATATTTACGTTAAATTCGTGTTTTGGCAGCAAATGCACAGATATTTCTAACATCACAACAAGATTTCAATGCGATATTTGTGTCAAATGCGAGTTCAGTAGCAAATACACAGGTTTCTAGCATAATATTCACACTTCAACGTAAAACGTGTGTTTCACACGATTTTCGTTATATTGCACTAAAATGCACCGGAATATCGAATTAAGTGTGATATTTACGTTGAAATCGTGTTTTGGCTGCAAATGCACAGATATTTCTAACATCACAACTTGATTTCAATGCGAAATTCAACGTAAAACGTGTGTTTCACACGATTTTCGTCATATTGCACTAAAATGCATCGGAATATCGAATTAAGTGTGATATTTACGTTGAATTCGTATTTTGGCAACAACTGCACAGATATTTCTTACATCACAACATGATTTCAATGCGATATTTGTGTTAAGTGCGAGTTCAGCAGCAAATACACAGGTTTCTAGCATAACATTCACTTTTCAACGTAAAACGTGTGTTTCACACGATTTTCGTTATATTGCACTAAAATGCATCGGAATATCGAATTAAGTGTGATATTTACGTTAAATTCGTGTTTTGGCAGCAAATGCACAGATATTTCTAACATCACAACAAGATTTCAATGCGATATTTGTGTTAAATGCGAGTTCAGCAGCAAATACACAGGTTTCTAGCATGACATTCGCTTTTCAACGTAAAACGTGTGTTTCACACGATTTTCGTTATATTGCACTAAAATGCATCGGAATATAGAATTAAGTGTGATATTTACGTTGAATTCCTGTTTTGGCAGCAAATGCACAGATATTTCTAACATCACAACATGATTTCATTGCGATATTTGTGTTAAATGCGAGTTCAGCAGCAAATACACAGGTTTCTAGCATAATATTCACACTTCAATGTGAAACGTGCGATTCACACGATTTTCGTTATATTGTACAAATATGCATCGGAATATCGAATTCAGTGTGATATTTACGTTGAATTCGTGTTTTGGCAGCAAATGCACAGATATTTCTAACATCACAACAAGATTTCAATGCGATATTTGTGTCAAATGCGCGTTCAGTAGCAAATACACAGGTTTCTAGCATAATATTCACACTTCAACGTAAAACGTGTGTTTCACACGATTTTCGTTATATTGCACTAAAATGCACCGGAATATCGAATTAAGTGTGATATTTACGTTGAATTCGTGTTTTGGCTGCAAATGCACAGATATTTCTAACATCACATCATGATTTCAATGCGATATTTGTGTTAAATGCGAGTTCAGCAGCAAATACACAGGTTTCTAGCATGACATTCGCTTTTCAACGTAAAACGTGTGTTTTACACGATTTTCGTTATATTGCACTAAAACGCATCAGACTATCGAATTAAGTGTGATATTTACGTTGAATTCGTGTTTTGGCTGCAAATGCACAGATATTTCTAACATCACATCATGATTTCAATGCGATATTTGTGTCAAATGCGAGTTCAGCAGCAAATACACAGGTTTCTAGCATTACATTCACATTTCAACGTAAAACGCGTGCTTCACACGATTTTTGTTATATTGCACTGAAATGCATCGGAATATCGAATTAAGTGTGATATTTACGTTGAATTCGTGTTTTGGCAGCAAATGCACAGATATTTCTAACATCACAACATGATTTCAATGCGATATTTGTGTCAATTGCGAGTTCAGCTGCAAATACACAGGTTTCCAGCGTAACATTGGCTTTTCAACGTAAAACGTGTGTTTCACACGATTTTCGTTATATTGCACTAAAATGCATCGGAATATCGAATTAAGTGTGATATTTACGTTCAATTCGTGTTTTGGCAGCAAATGCACAGATATTTCTAACATCACATCATGATTTCAATGCGATATTTGTGTTAAATTCGAGTTCAGCAGCAAATACACAGGTTTCTAGCAGGACATTTGCTTTTCAACGTAAAACGTGTGTTTCACACGATTTTCGTTATATTGCACTAAAATGCATCGGAATATAGAATTAAGTGTGATATTTACGTTGAATTCGTGTTTTGGCAACAACTGCACAGATATTTCTTACATCACAACATGATTTCAATGCGATATTTGTGTTAAATGCGAGTTCAGCAGCAAATACACAGGTTTCTAGCATAACATTCGCTTTTCAACGTAAAACTTGTGTTTCACACGATTTTCGTTATATTGCATTAAAATGCATCGGAATAATGAATTAAGTGTGATATTTACGTTCAATTCGTGTTTTGGCTGCAAATGCTCAGATATTTCTAACATCACAACTTGATTTCAATGCGAAATTTGTGTCAAATGCGAGTTAAGCAGCAAATACACAGGTTTCCAGCATAACATTCGCTTTTCAACGTAAAACGTGTGTTTCACACGATTTTCGTTATATTGCACTAAAATGTATCGGAATATCGAATTAAGTGTGATATTTACGTTGAATTCGTGTTTTGGCAGCAAATGCACAGATATTTCTAACATCACAACATGATTTCATTGCGATATTTGTGTTAAATGCGAATTCAGCAGCAAATACACAGGTTTCTAGCATAATATTCACACTTTAATGTGAAACGTGCGATTCACACGATTTTCGTTATATTGTTCAAATATTCATCGGAATATCGAATTCAGTGTGATATTTACGTTGAATTCGTGTTTTTGCTGCAAATGCACAGATATTTCTTACATCACAACATGATTTCAATGCGAGTTCAGCAGCAAATACATGGGTTTCTAGCATTACATTCACATTTCAACGTAAAACGTGTGTTTCACACGATTTTCGTTATATTGCACTAAAATGCATCGGAATATCGAATTAAGTGTGATATTTACGTTGAATTCGTGTTTTGGCTGCAAATGCACACATATTTCTAACATCACAACTTGATTTCAATGCGAAATTTGTGTCAAATGCGAGTTCAGCAGCAAATACACAGGTTTCCAGCATAACATTCGCTTTTCAACGTAAAACGTGTTTTTCACACGATTTTCGTTATATTGCACTAAAATACATCGGAATATCGAATTAAGTGTGATATTTACGTTGAATTCGTGTTTTGGCTGCAAACGCACAGATATTTCTAACATCTCAACATGATTTCAGTGCGATATTTGTGTCAAATTCGAGTTCAGCAGCAAATACACAGGTTTCCAGCATTACATTCGCTATTCAACGTAAAACGTGTGTTTCACACGATTTTCGTTATATTGCACTAAAATTTTTATCAAGGACAACGTACACATTTTTAATACAACTCTTTGTCGGTTTAAAAATCAATTGAAGGATTGTTTTTGATTGTTTTATGTTATAATATTAGATTAGTTCTGTATAAATGTGTAGTTTCTCATTATTTGTATATATTTCCTGTTGTAAATATCAAATTACATTATAACCTTTATTAATAATTAGGGAGACCTGTTAATAATTGTAAATATAAATAAATAAATAAATAAATAAAAAAAATGCATCGGAATATCGAATTAAATGTGATATTTACGTTGAATTCGTGTTTTGGCTGCAAATGCACAGATATTTCTAACATCACAACATGATTTCATTTCGATATTTGTGTTAAATGCGAGTTCAGCAGCAAATACACAGGTTTCTAGCATAATATTCACACTTCAATGTGAAACGTGCGATTCACACGATTTTCGTTATATTGTACAAATATTCATCGGAATATCGAATTCAGTGGGATATTTACATTGAATTCGTGTTTTGGCTGCAAATGCACAGATATTTCTAACATCACATCATGTTTTCAATGCGATATTTGTGTCAAATGCGAGTTCAGCAGCAAATACACAGGTTTCTAGCATAATATTCACACTTCAACGTAAAACGTGTGTTTCACACGATTTTCGTTATATTGCACTAAAATGCATCGGAATATCGAATTAAGTGTGATATTTACGTTGAATTCGTGTTTTGGCAGCAAATGCACAGATATTTCTAATATCACAACATGATTTCAATGCGATATTTGTGTCAAATGCGAGTTCAGTAGCAAATACACAGGTTTCTAGCATAATATTCACACTTCAACGTAAAACGTGTGTTTCACACGATTTTCGTTATATTGCACTAAAATGCACCGGAATATCAAATTCAGTGTGATATTTACGTTGAATTCGAGTTTTGGCAACAAATGCACAGATATTTCTTACATCACAACATGATTTCAATGCGATATTTGTGTTAAATGCGAGTTCAGCAGCAAATACACAGGTTTCTAGCATAACTTTCGCTTTTTCGCTTTTCAACGTAAAACGTGAGTTTCACACGATCTTCGTTATATTGCACTAAAATGCATCGGAATATCGAATTCAGTGTGATATTTACGTTGAATTCGTGTTTTGGCAGCAAATGCATAGATATTTCCAACATCACAACATGATTTCAATGCGATATTTGTGTCAAATGCAAGTTCAGCAGCAAATACACAGGTTTCTAGCATAACATTCGCTTTTCAACGTAAATCGTGTGTTTTACACGATTTTCGTAATATTGCACTAAAATGCATCGGAATATCGAATTCAGTGTGATATTTACGTTGAATTCGTGTTTTGGCTGCAAATGCACAGATATTTCTTACATCACTACATGATTTCAATGCGAGTTCAGCAGCAAATACACAGGTTTCTAGCATAACATTCACATTTCAACGTAAAGCGTGTGTTTCACACGATTTTCGTTATATTGCACTAAAATGCTTCGGAATATCGAATTAAGTGTGATATTTACGTTGAATTCGTATTTTCGCTGCAAATGCACAGATATTTCTAACATCACAACATGATTTCAATGCGATATTTGTGTCAAATGCGAGTTCAGCAGCACAGGTTTCTAGCATAACATTCGCTTTTCAACGTAAAACGTGAGTTTCACACGATCTTCGTTATAGTGCACTATAATGCATCGGAATATCGAATTCAGTGTGATATTTACGTTGAATTCGTGTTTTGGCAGCAAATGCATAGATATTTCCAACATCACAACATGATTTCAATGCGATATTTGTGTCAAATGCAAGTTCAGCAGCAAATACACAGGTTTCTAGCATAACATTCGCTTTTCAACGTAAATCGTGAGTTTCACACGATTTTCGTTATATTGCACTAAAATGTAACGGAAAATCGAATTAAGTGTGATATTTCACACGATTTTCGTTATATTGCACTAAAATGCATCGGAATATCGAATTCAGTGTGATATTTACGTTGAATTCGTGTTTTGGCAGCAAATGCACAGATATTTCTAACATCACAACATGATTTCATTGCGATATTTGTGTTAAATGCGAGTTCAGCAGCAAATACACAGGTTTCTAGCATAACATTCACTTTTCAACGTAAAACGTGTGTTTCACACGATTTTCGTTATATTGCACTAAAATGCATCGGAATATCGAATTAAGGGTGATATTTACGTTGAATTCGTGTTTTGGCAGCAAATACAGAGATATTTCTAACATCACAACTTGATTTCAATGTGATATTAGTGTCAAATGCGAGTTCAGCAGGAGATACACAGGTTTCCTGCATTACATTCACATTTCAACGTAAAACGTGTGTTTCACACGATTTTTGTTATATTGCACTAAAATGCATCGGAATATCGAATTAAGTGTGATATTACGTTGAATTCGTGTTTTGGCAGCAAATGCACAGATATTTCTAACATCACAACGTGATTTCAATGCGATATTTGTATCAAATGCTAGTTCAGCAGCAAATACACAGGTTTCTAGCATATCATTCACTTTTCTACGTAAAACGTGTGTTTCACACGATTTTCGTTATATTGCACTAAAATGCATCGGAATATCGAATTAAGTATGATATTTACGTTGAATTCGTGTTTTGGCAGCAAATGCACAGATATTTCTAACATCACAACAAGATTTCAATGCAATATTTGTGTTAAATTTTAGTTCAGCAGCAAATACACAGGTTTCTAGCATGACATTCGCTTTTCAACGTAAAACGCGTGTTTCACACGATTTTCGTTATATTGCACTAAAATGCATCGGAATATCGAATTTAGTGTGAAATTTACGTTGAGTTCGTGTTTTGGCAGCAAATGCACAGATAGTTCTAACATCACAACATGATTTCAATGCGATATTTGTGTTAAATGCGAGTTCAGCAGCAAATACACAGGTTTCTAGCATAACATTCGCTTTTCAGCGTAAAACGTGTGTTTCACACGATTTTCGTTATATTGCACTAAAATGCGTCGGAATATCGATTAAGTGTGATATTTACGTTAAATTCGTGTTTTGGCAGCAAATGTACAGATATTTCGAACAACACAACATGATTTCAATGCGATATTTGTGTTAAATGCGAGTTTAGCAGCAACATAGGTTTCTAGCATAATATTCACACTTCACTGTGAAACGTGCGATTCACACGATTTACGTTATGTTGTACAAATATGCATCGGAATATCGAATTCAGTGAGATATTTACGTGGAATTCATGTTTTGGCAGCAAATGCACGGATATTTCTAACATCACAACATGATTTCAATGCGATATTTGTGTCAAATGCGAGTTCAGCAGCAAATACACAGGTTACCAGCATAACATTCACTTTTCAACGTAAAACGTGTGTTTCACACGATTTTCGTTTTATTGCACTAAAATGCATCGGAATATCGAATTAAGTGTGATATTTACGTTGAATTCGTGTTTTGGCAGCAAATGCACAGATATTTCTAACATCACAACAAGATTTCAATGCGATATTTGTGTTAAATGCGAGTTCAGTAGCAAATACACAGGTTTCTAGCATGACATTCGCTTTTCAACGTAAAACGTGTGTTTCACACGATTTTCGTTATATTGCACTAAAATGCATCGGAATATCGAATTTAGTGTGAAATTTACGTTGAGTTCGTGTTTTGGCAGCAAATGCACAGATAGTTCTAACATCACAACATGATTTCAATGCGATGTTTGTGTTAAATGCGAGTTCAGCAGCAAATACACAGGTTTCTAGCATAACAT
The DNA here is from genome assembly GCA_963422195.1 of Carabus problematicus. Taxonomy (NCBI): domain Eukaryota; kingdom Metazoa; phylum Arthropoda; class Insecta; order Coleoptera; family Carabidae; genus Carabus; species Carabus problematicus. The sequence goes on from OY728577.1 coordinate 17,792,008, forward strand.
TCGCTTTTCAACGTAAAACGTGTGTTTCACACGATTTTCGTTATTTTGCATTAAAATGCATCGGAATATCGAATTAAGTGTAATATTTACGTTGAATTCGTGTTTTGGCTGCAAATGCATAGATATTTCTAACATCACAACATGATTTCAATGCGATATTTGTGTCAAATGCGAGTTCAGCAGCAAATACACAGGTTTCTAGCATAACATTCACATTTCAACGTAAAACGTGTGTTTCACACGATTTTCGTTATTTTGCATTAAAATGCATCGGAATATCGAATTAAGTGTGATATTTACGTTGAATTCGTGTTTTGGCAGCAAATGCACAGATATTTCTAACATCACTAAATGATTTCAATGCGAGTTCAGCAGCAAATACACAGGTTTCTAGCATAACATTCACATTTCAACGTAAAACGTGTGTTTCACACGATTTTCGTTATTTTGCATTAAAATGCATCGGAATATCGAATTCAGTGTGATATTTACGTTGAATTCGTGTTTTGGCAGCAAATGCACAGATATTTCTAACATCACAACATGATTTCATTGCGATATTTGTGTTAAATGCGAGTTCAGCAGCAAATACACAGGTTTCTAGCATAATATTCACACTTCAATGTGAAACGTGCGATTCACACGATTATCGTTATATTGCACAAATATGCATCGGAATATCGAATTCAGAGTGATATTTACGTTGAATTCGTGTTTTGGCAGCAAATGCACAGATATTTCTTACATCACAACATGATTTCAATGCGATATTTGTGTCAAATGCGAGTTCAGTAGCAAACACACAGGTTTCTAGCATAATATTCGCACTTCACTGTGAAACGTGCGATTAACACGATTTTCGTTATATTGTACAAAAATGCATCGGAAAATCGAATTCAGTGTGATATTTACGTTGAATTCATGTTTTGGCAGCAAATGCACAGTTATTTCTAACATCACAACATGATTTCAATGCGATATTTGTGTTAAATGCGAGTTCAGCAGCAAATACACAGGTTTCTAGCATAACATTCACTTTTCAACGTAAAACGTGTGTTTCACACGATTTTCGTTATATTGCACTAAAATGCATCGGAATATCGAATTTAGTGTGAAATTTACGTTGAGTTCGTGTTTTGGCAGCAAATGCACAGATAGTTCTAACATCACAACATGATTTCATTGCGATATTTGTGTTAAATGCGAGTTCAGCTGCAAATACACAGGTTTCTAGCATAACATTCGCTTTTCAACGTAAAACGTGTGTTTCACACGATTTTCGTTATATTGCACTAAAATGCATCGGAATATCGAATTAAGTGTGATATTTACGTTGAATTCGTGTTTTGGCAGCAAATGCACAGATATTTCGAACATCACAACATGATTTCAATGCGATATTTGTGTTAAATGCGAGTTTAGCAGCAACATAGGTTTCTAGCATAATATTCACACTTCACTGTGAAACGTGCGATTCACACGATTTACGTTATGTTGTACAAATATGCATCGGAATATCGAATTCAGTGAGATATTTACGTGGAATTCATGTTTTGGCAGCAAATGCACGGATATTTCTAACATCACAACATGATTTCAATGCGATATTTGTGTCAAATGCGAGTTCAGCAGCAAATACACAGGTTTCCAGCATAACATTCACTTTTCAACGTAAAACGTGTGTTTCACACGATTTTCGTTTTATTGCACTAAAATGCATCGGAATATCGAATTAAGTGTGATATTTACGTTGAATTCGTGTTTTGGCAGCAAATGCACAGATATTTCTAACATCACAACATGATTTCAATGCGATATTTGTGTCAAATGCGAGTTCAGCAGCAAATACACAGGTTTCTAGCATAACATTCACATTTCAACGTAAAACGTGTGTTTCACACGATTTTCGTTATATTGCACTAAAATGCATCGGAATATCGAATTAAGGGTGATATTTACGTTGAATTCGTGTTTTGGCAGCAAATGCACAGATATTTCTAACATCACAACATGATTTCATTGCGATATTTGTGTTAAATGCGAGTTCAGCAGCAAATACACAGGTTTCTAGCATAATATTCACACTTCAATGTGAAACGTGCGATTCACACGATTTTCGTTATATTGTACAAATATGCATCGGAATATCGAATTCAGAGTGATATTTACGTTGAATTCGTGTTTTGGCTGCAAATGCACATATATTTCTAACATCACAACTTGATTTCAATGCGATAGTTGTGTTAAATGCGAGTTAAGCAGCAAATACACAGGTTTCAGGCATTACATTCCCATTTCAACGTAAAACGTGTGTTTCACACGATTTTCGTTATATTGCACTAATATGCATCGGAATATCGAATTAAGTGTGATATTTACGTTGAATTCGTATTTTGGCAGCAACTGCACAGATATTTCTAACATCACAACATGATTTCAATGCGATATTTGTGTTAAATGCGAGTTCAGCAGCAAATACACAGGTTTCCAGCTTAACATTCGCTTTTCAACGTAAAACGTGTGTTTCACACGATTTTCGTTATTTTGCATTAAAATGCATCGGAATATCGAATTAAGTGTGATATTTACGTTGAATTCGTGTTTTGGCAGCAAATGCACAGATATTTCTAACATCACAACATGATTTCAATGCGATATTTGTGTTAAATGCGAGTTCAGCAGCAACACAGGTTTCTAGCATAATATTCACACTTCAATGTGAAACGTGCGATTCACACGATTTTCGTTATATTGTACAAATAAGCATCGGAATATCGAATTCAGTGTGATATTTACGTTGAATTCATGTTTTGGCAGCAAATGCACAGATATTTCCAACATCAGAACTTGATTTCAATGCGATATTTGTGATAAATGCGAGTTCAGCAGCAAATACACAGGTTTCTAGCATTACATTCACATTTCAACGTAAAACGTGTGTTTCACACGATTTTCGTTATATTGCACTAAAATGCACCGGAATATCGAACTAAGTGTGATATATTTACGTTGAACTCGTATTTTGGCTGCAAATGCACAGATATTTCTAACATCACAACTTGATTTCAATGCGAAATTTGTGTCAAATGCGAGTTCAGCAGCAAATACACAGGTTTCTAGCATAACATTCGCTTTTCAACGTAAAACGTGTGGTTCACACGATTTTCGTTACATTGCACTAAAATGCATCGGAATATCGAATTAAGTGTGATATTTACGTTGAATTCGTGTTTTGGCAGCAAATGCACAGATATTTCTAACATCACAAAATGATTTCAATGCGATATTTGTGTTAAATGCGAGTTCAGCAGCAAATACACAGGTTTCTAGCATAATATTCACACTTCAATGTGAAACGTGCGATTCACACGATTTTCGTTATATTGTACAAATATGCATCGGAATATCGAATTCAGTGTGATATTTACGTTGAATTCGTGTTTTGGCAGCAAATGCACAGATATTTCATACATCACATCACGATTTCAATGCGAAATTTGTGTCAAATGCGAGTTCAGCAGCAAATACACAGGTTTCCAGCATAACATTCGCTTTTCAACGTAAAACGTGTGTTTCACACGATTTTCGTTATATTGCACTAAAATGCATCGGAATATCGAATTCAGTGTGATATTTACGTTGAATTCGTGTTTTGGCAGCAAATGCATAGATATTTCCAACATCACAACATGATTTCAATGCGATATTTGTGTCAAATGCAAGTTCAGCAGCAAATACACAGGTTTCTAGCATAACATTCGCTTTTCAACGTAAATCGTGTGTTTCACACGATCTTCGTTATAGTGCACTATAATGCATCGGAATATCGAATTCAGTGTGATATTTACGTTGAATTCGTGTTTTGGCAGCAAATGCACAGATATTTCCAACATCACAACATGATTTCAATGCGATATTTGTGTCAAATGCAAGTTCAGCAGCAAATACACAGGTTTCTAGCATAACATTCGCTTTTCAACGTAAATCGTGAGTTTCACACGATTTTCGTTATATTGCACTAAAATGTAACGGAAAATCGAATTAAGTGTGATATTTACGTTGAATTCGTGTTTTGGCAGCAAATGCACAGATATTTCTAACATCACAACATGATTTCAATGCGATATTTGTGTCAAATGCGAGTTCAGTAGCAAATACACAGGTTTCTAGCATAATATTCACACTTCAACGTAACACGTGTGTTTCACACGATTTTCGTTATATTGCACTAAAATGCATCGGAATATCGAATTCAGTGTGATATTTACGTTGAATTCGTGTTTTGGCAGCAAATGCACAGATATTTCTTACATCACAATATGATTTCAATGCGATATTTGTGTTAAATGCGAGTTCAGCAGCAAATACACAGGTTTCTAGCATAACAGTAGTATAGCAAAGGGAAAGCTGGGCCAGCATTGCGGGTTGCCTACCTCGCGCCTGTACTGTAGTACGGCGTTGCGGGGCGTGGAGGGGGTGGGGGGGAGGTCACGTCAGGTCACGTGGCGGTCACGTGATCGGGGGGCGTGGCCTGGATGACGTCATCCTGGATGACGTCATCCAGGAGGCCAGACTGTACCGTTGTATGCCCTCTTCTTTCAAGGTCATGTACCTGGAGGTCTTCTTCAGAGGGTGAACCTGGGGGAGTCAAGGGGTCTGGGTGACGTCATCCAGGAGGCCAGGCTGTACCGTTGTATGGCCCGACTTGGAGGTCTTCTTCAGGCAGGATGGGTCTTCTTTCAAGGTCATGCACCTGAAGGTCTTCTTCAGGGGGTGAACTCGGGGTCTGGATCAAGGGGTACGTGGTCCAGTGAGCCAGGCCGTACCTGGAGGGTTTTCTTCAGGTAGAGTACGGACCTGGTGGCCCATGCGCAACGCGGACACACTACGAACTTGTCCAATCCTGTTGCCTTGTAGCGTTGGATGGGGGGCCTTCCGGGTCACGTTTACGGACTTGTTCAATCTTGTTTCTTAATAATTCCACGAATTTTACCCATGATTACGCAATATTACGCGTCATTTTTAGAAACGTTGCAAAATTTCTGGGATTCCCCTTTACGTGTTCAAACCTGTTTCATATAATTCCAGGAAGTGATTACGCAATATTGCGCAACTATTGCATCATCTCTATTTTAGCATATTGCGCAATATTTCATCATGTTTATTTGCCAACGTTGCAGAAAAATAGTATAAATTAAACTTGCACTATACATTTAGTATTCATTTCACCATTTTACTGTTGAAGAGATAAGTTGAAATAAATATGGCTGCAGACAAATCTGATATTGTTTCGAAGTTAACAAGTGTCGGTGTCTGTGAGAATTTTAAAGAAACGAAAAAATTGCAAGATATTGATATCAATCGAGTGTATAAAATAATAAAACTACGTGAAATTAAAACCAAATTCGGCAGAGCAATAATTGCCGAATTAGAAGAATTCCAAGTGTTCTTGCCTCGACGATTTGCGGCAGATCTCAGCCATGAAGAGGTTGAAAACATTAACCGAGAAGGAGACATTGCATTGATCAGCCGAGGACCGTTGGACGCCTGCACAACTACTAAACTAGAGTTCCGGAAAATGTACGAGCAGGAAACTCAAGATTTTATTTGAAAGTGTACATTCGAATTATAAGTGAAGTGTAAACACATTTAAATAATAAAACTGCAGTTATATGTAACTATTTTTTTTTCTTTTATTTGTTCATTCCATACAAGTGATTATACATATTAATACAATAGTTATACAATTTTATTAACATAATTGGTTAACGGATTATATTCTACAACCCGATCATGTATTATTAAACAATATGCAGAAGTGTTCGGAGGGAAATTAGCGCTTGACTCAAATTCAATACGAACATCAACTGATCCAGTTTTAATAGATTCATTTTGGTTTGAACAATCGATTACTATCATTGCTCGGGTTTTGAATTCATTTCGTAATGCTGTGAATAAGAAGGTACGTTCGAAACGTAATACGGTACGTTCTGAACGTAATACGTTACGTTCTGAACGTAATACGTTACGTTCTGAACGTAATACGTTACGTTCTGAACGTAATACGTTACGTTTGTATCAAGGGTGACGTCATCCAGGGGTCAGGCTGTACCGTTATATGGCCGACTTGGAGATCTTCTTCACTCAGGATGGGTCTTCTTTCAAGGTCATATACCTGGAGGTCCTCTTCCGAGGGTGAACTCAGAGGAGTCACGGGGTCTGGATCAAGGGTTACGTGGCCCAGTGAGCCAGACCGTACCTGGAGGTTTTTCTTTAGGTGGAGTACGGACCTGGTGGCGCATGCGGCAAAATTTCTGGGATTACCCTTCACTTACGGACATGTTCAAACCTGTTTCATATAATTCCAGGAAGTGATTACGCAATATTGCGCAACTATTGCGTCATCTCTCTCTATTTTAGCAACGTTGCAAAATTTTTGTATAAATTGCGATGCCGCATTTCTAGAATTCCTCCTAACGAACTTGTTTAACATTTCCTAGAATTATTGCGCAATATTTCATCATGTTTATTTGCCAACGTTGCAGAAAATTATTATAAATTAAGCTTGCACTATACATTTAGTATTCATTTCACCATTTGACTGTTGAAGAGACAAGTTATAATAACTATGGCTGCGGACAAATCTGATATTGTTTCGAAGTTAACAAGCGTCGGCGTCTGTGAAGATTTTAAGGAGACGAAAAAATTGCAAGATATTGATATCGATCGAGTGTATAAAATTATAAAACTACGTGAAATTAACACCAAATTCGGCAGAGCAATAATTGCCGAATTGGAAGATTTCCAAGTCTTTCTACCTCGACGATTTGCGGTAGATCTCAGCCATGAAGAGGTTGAGAATATTAACCGAGAAGGAGACTTTGCATTGATCAGCCGAGGACCGTTGGACGCCTGCAGAACTACTAAACTAGAGTTCCAGAAAATGTACGAGCAGGAAACTCAAGATTTTATTTGAAAGTGTACATTCGGATTATAAGTGAAGTGTAAACACATTTAAATAATAAAACTGCAGTTATATGTAACTAATTTTTTTTCTTTTATTTGTTCATTACATACAAGTGATTATACATATTAATACAATGGTTATACAATTTTATGTTTCTGGTGACGCATGTGCAACACTTGTTTAAACAAGTTTCCTGAAACTGATTACGACATATTTATTTTTGTGATTCCCCGTTTTAGAATTCCTGGAATTGATTACGCAATATTGCGCAACAATTTGCAAAATTCCTGGAATTGATAAGATAACGAACGTGTTCAAACCTGTAATTCCCCCTCCTTGTCGAACTGATAATATTGCGCAACAAATTTTAGCAACGTTGCAAAAAATTTTGTATAAATTGAATTTTAAAAGGACTGTATGAAATGTAAAGAAAAACTTTGAATTTTAATAAAATTACATACTTTATTTAATATAGATATTTTAATTACAAAACATCATTTTTATGTATCCAACTGTTGTGTGTATTAGAATATTTTTCTATATCGATACATTTCTTTGTCTCATTGCTAACGCTAACGCAGCACTATGTATTCTGAGAAATAGGATGATAATTTTTTTTGCGAATGTATAAGGGAAACTAATTATCTTAAAAATATAATTGAATGAGTAAAATATTATCTACCGATACATTTCTTTACATCACTGCCGACGCTGATATGCATTATATATTTTAAGAAACACAATGCTAAATATATATCTAGACATAATTAAATTGTTTTTCAATAAGTGAAAATATTAGTTGAGCTAAATGTTAATAGATGGCTATATTTACATATATAAAGAATGTGTAAAACTAAATTTACAATAGTCGTTCTCGATGTGCTGAAACAGACACTTGTGCGCATTATGGCGGTCATTCTAGATCTTCAAGGCTTTATGCTGAACAAAAAACAATTTGTTTGTAAAGAAATTGCAGTGATTTCTATTTGTGATGGAAAATGTGATTGGGAAATATTTGCTCCACCTTATTCATGGAATCACTTGAATAGAGAAACTCGACGAAATGTGAATTTCCTCGTAAGACATCATCATAATTTAGAGTGGTGTACCGGCAAAACACAATATTCTGATTTGGATAAGAAACTTACTTATATGTTAGCGAATGTGACATTAATATACGTAAAAGGTCTATCAAAAATAACATATTTACATGAAATTTTACCGAAACATTTAAAACATATATCAATCAAGAATCTAGAAGATATTGAATGTCCTGCATTAGAAGAATTATTATTATCAACTACATATGACTGCTGCTATTTCCATAACAAACATTGCGCCGTTCAAAATGTTCGAGCATTGCACGAATGGTTTACATGGCGGTTTACAAACTTATCTGCCCTTATGGCATTTCATCAAAACGGAATACTAAATCAACTATACTCAGAAGAAATTCAATGTCTAACGAAGGAGTTCGTGATGGTATACGCAGGAGAACAGATAGATTATACTTGGGAAAAATTTCCAAAATCTTGGAAAGAAGATCCGGAGTTTATAAAATATAAATATTGTATAGAACATACAAATTTTAACACTAATATGTATAGATCTGCAATGGTTAAGGACTGTATGAAATGTAAAGAAAAACTTTGAATTTTAATAAAATTACATACTTTATTAAATATAGATATTTTAATTACAAAACATCATTTTTATGTATCCAACTGTTGTGTGTTTTATCCATTCCTAACCATATTAAGCTGATGAATGTATAAGAGACTATTTGTTTTTCTATATTAGTAAATTTCTGTGCATCATTTACTTATTCCGATCTAGCACTGCCAGTGCCGGCTTATGCTTCCTGCGCCACCAGGTCCGTACTAGGAAATAAATTTTCTTTACTGGTTTAATACTTCTTCCGTTTAAAACGTGACGTATCAAGTTTGGAACGCGACGTATCACGTTTTGAACGTAACGTAACGTATTACGTTCAGAACGTAACGTATTACGTTCAGAACGTAACGTATTACGTTCAGAACGTAACGTATTACGTTCAGAACGTAACGTAACGTATTACGTTCAGAACGTAACGTATTACGTTCAGAACGTACCGTATTACGTTTCGAACGTACCTTCTTATTGGCAGTATTACGAAATGAATTCAAAACATGAGCAATGATAGTAATCGATTGTTCAAACCAAAATGAATCTATTAAAACTGGATCAGTTGATGTTCGTATTGAATTTGAGTCAAGCGTTAATTTACCTCCGAACACCTCTGCATATTGTTTAATAATACATGATTGGGTTGTAGAATATAACCCATTAACTAATTATGTTAATAAAATTGCATAACCATTGTATTAATATGTATAATCACTTTTATGGAATGAATGTAAGGCAGCAAATAAAAGAAAAAAAATTAGTTACACAGTTTTATTATTATTTAAATGTGTTTACATTTCACTTATAATCTGAATATACACTTTCAAATAAAATCTTGGTATACATATATTCATACACAAATTTTTTATATTTCAATATATCGACACCGGGAACATTTGTAAATGGGCGGTGCAGGACCATCTATATGTGTTCTATCACTCGGTAGGTTATAATGTTCGTAGCATGGTAGTCGCTTCGTAAATTCCGGATGTATTTTAAACTTCGATGGTAGCTTGTGAAATAAATCTTCTAACTGAACTCCTTCAAAACTTCCCATCATTTTAATAAATTCGACATCGTTCACCTCACCACGTCTATACGCGTTTATAATTATTTCACTCATCGAAGTACTTAGTTCACCAGATTCATTTACCAGACGTGTAAATGTTTGTTTTAAATTATCAACAAACAAAGAGCTGCTGGCTTCACTTATTTCTTTCTCCTTCATGAATAGAGAGAAGGCCCGTCTATACACGTTTATAATTATTTCACTCATCCAAGCACTAGATTTATTTGTTAGACGTGTAAATGTTTGTTTCAAATTATCAACAAACGAAGAGCCGTTGGTTTTACTTATTTCTTTCTTCATCATGAATAGAGATAATATTGAGTGAACGTGATTATTAAAATTCAATTTATACAAAATTTTTTGCAACGTTGCTAAAATTTGTTGCGCAATATTATCAGTTCGACAGGGAGGGGGAATTACAGGTTTGAACACGTTCGTTATCTTATCAATTCCAGGAATTTTGCAAATTGTTGCGCAATATTGCGTAATCAATTCCAGGAATTATAAAACGGGGAATCACAAAAATAAATATGTCGTAATCAGTTTCAGGAAACTTGTTTAAACAAGTGTTGCACATGCGTCACCAGAAACATAAAATTGTATAACCATTGTATTAATATGTATAATCACTTGTATGTAATGAACAAATAAAAGAAAAAAAATTAGTTACATATAACTGCAGTTTTATTATTTAAATGTGTTTACACTTCACTTATAATCCGAATGTACACTTTCAAATAAAATCTTGAGTTTCCTGCTCGTACATTTTCTGGAACTCTAGTTTAGTAGTTCTGCAGGCGTCCAACGGTCCTCGGCTGATCAATGCAAAGTCTCCTTCTCGGTTAATATTCTCAACCTCTTCATGGCTGAGATCTACCGCAAATCGTCGAGGTAGAAAGACTTGGAAATCTTCCAATTCGGCAATTATTGCTCTGCCGAATTTGGTGTTAATTTCACGTAGTTTTATAATTTTATACACTCGATCGATATCAATATCTTGCAATTTTTTCGTCTCCTTAAAATCTTCACAGACGCCGACGCTTGTTAACTTCGAAACAATATCAGATTTGTCCGCAGCCATAGTTATTATAACTTGTCTCTTCAACAGTCAAATGGTGAAATGAATACTAAATGTATAGTGCAAGCTTAATTTATAATAATTTTCTGCAACGTTGGCAAATAAACATGATGAAATATTGCGCAATAATTCTAGGAAATGTTAAACAAGTTTGGACAAGTTCGTTAGGAGGAATTCTAGAAATGCGGCATCGCAATTTATACAAAAATTTTGCAACGTTGCTAAAATAGAGAGAGATGACGCAATAGTTGCGCAATATTGCGTAATCACTTCCTGGAATTATATGAAACAGGTTTGAACATGTCCGTAAGTGAAGGGTAATCCCAGAAATTTTGCCGCATGCGCCACCAGGTCCGTACTCCACCTAAAGAAAAACCTCCAGGTACGGTCTGGCTCACTGGGCCACGTAACCCTTGATCCAGACCCCGTGACTCCTCTGAGTTCACCCTCGGAAGAGGACCTCCAGGTATATGACCTTGAAAGAAGACCCATCCTGAGTGAAGAAGATCTCCAAGTCGGCCATATAACGGTACAGCCTGACCCCTGGATGACGTCACCCTTGATACAAACGTAACGTATTACGTTCAGAACGTAACGTATTACGTTCAGAACGTAACGTATTACGTTCAGAACGTACCGTATTACGTTTCGAACGTACCTTCTTATTCACAGCATTACGAAATGAATTCAAAACCCGAGCAATGATAGTAATCGATTGTTCAAACCAAAATGAATCTATTAAAACTGGATCAGTTGATGTTCGTATTGAATTTGAGTCAAGCGCTAATTTCCCTCCGAACACTTCTGCATATTGTTTAATAATACATGATCGGGTTGTAGAATATAATCCGTTAACCAATTATGTTAATAAAATTGTATAACTATTGTATTAATATGTATAATCACTTGTATGGAATGAACAAATAAAAGAAAAAAAAATAGTTACATATAACTGCAGTTTTATTATTTAAATGTGTTTACACTTCACTTATAATTCGAATGTACACTTTCAAATAAAATCTTGAGTTTCCTGCTCGTACATTTTCCGGAACTCTAGTTTAGTAGTTGTGCAGGCGTCCAACGGTCCTCGGCTGATCAATGCAATGTCTCCTTCTCGGTTAATGTTTTCAACCTCTTCATGGCTGAGATCTGCCGCAAATCGTCGAGGCAAGAACACTTGGAATTCTTCTAATTCGGCAATTATTGCTCTGCCGAATTTGGTTTTAATTTCACGTAGTTTTATTATTTTATACACTCGATTGATATCAATATCTTGCAATTTTTTCGTTTCTTTAAAATTCTCACAGACACCGACACTTGTTAACTTCGAAACAATATCAGATTTGTCTGCAGCCATATTTATTTCAACTTATCTCTTCAACAGTAAAATGGTGAAATGAATACTAAATGTATAGTGCAAGTTTAATTTATACTATTTTTCTGCAACGTTGGCAAATAAACATGATGAAATATTGCGCAATATGCTAAAATATAGATGATGCAATAGTTGCGCAATATTGCGTAATCACTTCCTGGAATTATATGAAACAGGTTTGAACACGTAAAGGGGAATCCCAGAAATTTTGCAACGTTTCTAAAAATGACGCGTAATATTGCGTAATCATGGGTAAAATTCGTGGAATTATTAAGAAACAAGATTGAACAAGTCCGTAAACGTGACCCGGAAGGCCCCCCATCCAACGCTACAAGGCAACAGGATTGGACAAGTTCGTAGTGTGTCCGCGTTGCGCATCCGCCACCAGGTCCGTACTCTACCTGAAGAAAACCCTCCAGGTACGGCCTGGCTCACTGGACCACGTACCCCTTGATCCAGACCCCGAGTTCACCCCCTGAAGAAGACCTTCAGGTGCATGACCTTGAAAGAAGACCCATCCTGCCTGAAGAAGACCTCCAAGTCGGGCCATACAACGGTACAGCCTGGCCTCCTGGATGACGTCACCCAGACCCCGTGACTCCCCCAGGTTCACCCTCTGAAGAAGACCTCCAGGTACATGACCTTGAAAGAAGAGGGCATACAACGGTACAGTCTGGCCTCCTGGATGACGTCATCCAGGATGACGTCATCCAGGCCACGCCCCCCGATCACGTGACCCCCACGTGACCTGACGTGACCTCCCCCCCACCCCCTCCACGCCCCGCAACGCCGTACTACAGTACAGGCGCGAGGTAGGCAACCCGCAATGCTGGCCCAGCTTTCCCTTTGCTATACTACTCATAACATTCACTTTTCAACGTAAAACGTGTGTTTCACACGATTTTCGTTATATTGCACTAAAATGCACCGGAATATCGAATTAAGTGTGATATTTACGTTGAATTCGTGTTTTTGGCTGCAAATGCACAGATATTTCTAACATCACAACTTGATTTCAATGCGAAATTTGTGTCAAATGCGAGTTCAGCAGCAAATACACAGGTTTCCAGCATAACATTCGCTTTTCAACGTAAAACGTGTGTTTCACACGATTTTCGTTATATTGCACTAAAATGCATCGGAATATCGAATTAAGTGTGATATTTACGTTGAATTCGTATTTTGGCAGCAACTGCACAGATATTTCTAACATCACAACATGATTTCAATGCGATATTTGTGTTAAATGCGAGCTCAGCACCAAATACACAGGTTTCTAGCATAACATTCACTTTTCAACGTAAAACGTGTGTTTCACACGATTTTCGTTATATTGCACTAAAATGCATCGGAATATCGAATTAAGTGTGATATTTACGTTGAATTCGTGTTTTTGCAGCAAATGCTCAGATATTTCTAACATCACAACAAGATTTCAGTGCGATATTTGTGTTAAATGCGAGTTCAGCAGCAAATACACAGGTTTCTAGCATAACATTCACTTTTCAACGTAAAACGTGTGTTTCACACGATTTTCGTTATATTGCACTAATATGCAACTAAATATCGAATTCAGTGTGATATTTACGTTGAATTCGTGTTTTGGCAGCAAATGCACAGATATTTCTAACATCACAACATGATTTCAATGCGATATTTGTGTCAAATGCGAGTTCAGTAGCAAATACACTGGTTTCTAGCATAATATTCACACTTCACTGTGAAACGTGCGATTCACACGATTTTCGTTATATTGTACAAAAATGCATCGGAAAATCGAATTCAGTGTGATATTTACGTTGAATTTATGTTTTGGCAGGAAATGCACAGATATTTCTAACATCACAACATGATTTCATTGCGATATTTGTGTTAAATGCGAGTTCAGCAGCAAATACACAGGTTTCTAGCATTATATTCACACTTCACTGTGAAACGTGCGATTCACACGATTTTCGTTATATTGTACAAATATGCATCGGAATTTCGAATTCAGTGTGATATTTACGTTGAATTCGTGTTTTGGCAGCAAATGCACAGATATTTCTAACATCACAACATGATTTCATTGCGATATTTGTGTTAAATGCGAGTTCAGCAGCAAATACACAGGTTTCTAACATAACATTCACTTTTCAACGTAAAACGTGTGTTTCACACGATTTTCGTTATATTGCACTAAAATGCATCGGAATATCGAATTAAGGGTGATATTTACGTTGAATTCGTGTTTTGGCAGCAAATACAGAGATATTTCTAACATCACAACTTGATTTCAATGTGATATTTGTGTCAAATGCGAGTTCAGCAGCAAATACACAGGTTTCCTGCATTACATTCACATTTCAACGTAAAACGTGTGTTTCACACGATTTTTGTTATATTGCACTAAAATGCATCGGAATATCGAATTAAGTGTGATATTACGTTGAATTCGTGTTTTGGCAGCAAATGCACAGATATTTCCAACATCACAACATGATTTCAATGTGATATTTGCGTTAAGTGCGAGTTCAGCAGCAAATACACTGGTTTCTAGCATAATATTCACATTTCAATGCGAAACTTGTTTTTTACGCGATTTTCGGTATATTGTTACAGTATGTATAAAACATAACGCCATACAGCAAGTAGACAGGTGTAAACTTCTAGGTATAATCATTCAGCAGAATTGCTTTATCTCAAGTTAATATTGTCGTATGGTGTAATTGTTTGGGGCAGATCGCATTTTGCAATTAGAGTATTTCGGTTGCACAAACGTGCTCTCCGAAATATGGTTAACGTGTAAAAACTATTTTATAAAAAATAATTTGTTTACTTTTCCATGTATTTATATTTAGAACTTGGCCGTGTTCATACATGAAAACAAGGGTAGTTATGTTCAACATAAACATGTACACTCATATCCAACTAGAAAAAAAGATGATATATGTAGTTCCTGCTACTCATAGCATAGGACAAACTTCTTTGAAAACAGTCCTCGTTATGTTGGAGGCATTATATACATATAACAAGCTGCCTCAAAATATGAAGCAAAAACTAAATAAAAACAGGTTTAAATATGAACTAAACAAATTCCTTGTTGAAAACTGTTTTTACTCTTTCAATGAATTTCTAAATTTGTAATAACTTCATGTAAAATACTTGTGACCTACCTTATATCAAATGTATTGATCGTATTGGGCAAATATATTATTATTATTATTATTTGGTTTGGCTTTCGATTAAAACTAGCTCTAAGGGCCTCAAACTTCAGGCCTAAGCACGTCATACTAGAGGCCCTTAGAGCCAAAATACACGCAGCTGCATCCCAAACCCTGGCGATATGCAGACTGCGGTCAACACAACTCGAGCGACCTCACGATGCGCAACGATCCGAGCAACACTGCTTTCTGAATTCTGCAGAGCAGAGAGTTGACAGACGCTCTGCAGACGGGAATGATCTCAATTTCCCGTTTGCATGAATCCTTCATGCCGCCTAGCACACCAATAATTAATACAACAAGTTTCACCGTGAAACCTGGGTACAGCTTCCGAAGCTCGGACAAGAGGTCTTGATATTTGTCCCTCTTCTCCTTCTCTTTACGAGAGATGTTCGGCTCTGCTGGGCAGGACAGCTCAATAACAAACATGTGTTTGTTCTCAAGATTCAACAAAGTTATGTCCGGCTTGTTTGCTGAGAGGAGTTTCGCGGTGGAAAATGGATAATTCCAAGAAATCCTGCATTTGGAATTTTCTACCACGGACTCAACGTCATCAGGGACATATGGCAAGACAGGTATTGCGTCTATACCATAAGCGTGTCTAAGATGGTAGTAGACTACTTGAAGAGCGTATTATTATTATTATTATTTCCTTTGACTTTCGATTAAAACTAGCTCTAAGGACCTCAAACTTCAGGCCTAAGCACGTCATACTAGAGGCCCTTAGAGCCATAATACACGCAGCTGCATCCCAAACCCTGGCGATATGCAGACTGCGGTCAACACAACTCGAGCGACCTCACGATGCGCAACGATCCGAGCAACACTGCTTTCTGAATTCTGCAGAGCAGAGAGTTGACAGACGCTCTGCAGACGGGATCGATCTCAATTTCCCGTTTGCATGAAGCCTTCATGCCGCCTAGCACACCAATAATTAATACAACAAGTTTCACCGTGAAACCTGGGTACAACTTCCGAAGCTCGGACAAGAGGTCTTGATATTTGTCCCTCTTCTCCTTCTCTTTACGAGAGATGTTCGGCTCTGCTGGGCAGGACAGCTCAATAACAAACATCTATTTGTTCTCAAGATCCAACAAAGTTATGTCCGGCTCGTTTGCTGAGAGGAGTTTCGCAGTGGAAAATGGATAATTTCAATAAATCCTGCATTTGGAATTTTCTACCACGGACTCAACGTCATCAGGAACATATGGCAATACAGGTATTGCGTCTATAACATAAGCGTGTCTAAGATGGTAGTAGACTACTCGAAGAGCGGAGTTGTGTCGGTAGATAAACGCCGACGACGCTAACGAAGGGCATGCAGACAAAACGTGCATCAACGTCTCAGGCTGGCTACGGCATTTCCTACAAAGTGTAGATTGCGCTGTTTTGGTAATCAAATTTTGATACACCAAGGTATTCATAACACCATCCTGACACGCGAACACGAATCCCTTCGTCTCCGACTTGAGACCAGCTGATCGCAAAAACGAGAAAGTGAGCTCTCGGGAAAGATCTGCATACCTAATATGCTTATAGAACACAGAGTGAAGATGTTTACTCATATGTCCGTTCATAAGCATATCATGCTCAGCTTTTTTGATTAGAGCTGTCGTTTGCTGTAACTCAGCAGGCGTTTGTACAACGCCGACATGGCTCTCATCAACAATCAGACTGTCCTCAAGACCGAGTAACACTTCCGCCCTCCGAGCCGCTTGAAATAGAAATGCCCCTTTGCCCCACAGCTCATGCGTACACACAAGTTGCATGAGGGGGTCCTGAGTTCTCAGCACCCGGTTCGCTGTACCCAGTATCACACGATCGTGCAGACACTCCAGACTCAGTAATCCCCGGCCTCCGAGCTGACGCGGGAGGTAAACACGCTGTACGGAGGATTTAGGATGTAGACACCGGTGGATGTTCATCTTTCTGGTTTTACGGTCGAGATCTTTCAGATCATCGGCCGTCCACTTCATAACACCGAAAGAGTATGAAATGGTTGGGACAGCAAGCATATTTGTGGCTGCGATCTTGTTTTTGCCCGACAGACAAGAACTCCAAATCTGTCGGAGGCGCGCCATATACTTGCTGCGGAGGACCTGTTTTACAAGATATACCTCCTGGACACCTCTCTCACTGATGCCCAGAAACGTATAAGATTCTCCGGCATTCAGATGTTTCATAATGCTCCCATCCACCAGATGGACATCATCACCGTCGTCAATACCTTTTCCCCTCCGAACGTGAAACACAGCGCATTTGTCCATGCCGAAACGCATTCCTATCGCGGTGGTATACTCCAGGACCTGATCCAGAGCTAACTTTAGCTCTTTCTCATTCGAGGCGTAGAGTTTCAGATCATCCATGTAAAACAAATAGGTGATCTTATTATTATTATTATTATTATTATAATAATTATGCCCTTCTTTTCTTTGAATGATGTAGAAGATGTTGATAATGATTTATAACACGTTTGGAGTTCCATCTTCTGTATGTCATGTTAATAAAACTAGTTGTTACATAATATAAATTTATTCTATTGCAACAACTAATCTTATTAACATGACACACAGAAGATGGAAATCCAAACGTATTATAAATAATTATGTCCTTATTAAACCAAATCTCCATTGCATCAAATTTGCATACAATATTGTAGCTTTGTTGATTAAAACAACAGACCTGAAACGACGAAACATTTATTCATTCAGTAAAATTTATCATTGGCCTAATACAGTGCTGTACCTAGGTAGTTGTCAAAAGTAAGATCGTATTAGAAATATATTATAGGAGTATATAATAAATAAAGAAATATAAACCGAATGCTTCATCGAAACTAGCGTATTTGTTTAAAGACATTACAGAGTGATTTAATTACACTTCTCCAAACAGTTAAGAACTCAATACGAAAAAACGAGTGTTGCTAAAAATTCGCAACAGAACTTTTATTTGTGTTTTTAGTTTACACTGAAAAGTAACAACAACTCTTGACAAGCGAATAAAATAAAACAATAAGAACCAAGTGCACACACACACAAGGATTCCCCTTACAAAATTTGCCACTCGATTCATTTCCAGTTATAGAAGTTCGAGTTATGGGAGTCTGACTGTATAATAAAATCTACTCTGGACGAAATAAAACAATTTCATACACCGGCTAATCATCTCCAAAGCAACGGTGCTTCAGAACGTTCTCATTCAACTCTAAAAGATTCATTTAAAACATGATATTCATAATGATCAAAATGTTGCACTACTGCACACAGTAACTTTATTATTAAGTTTCATTTGAGACAATTCCCAACGAACATCTCTGCCAGTATAATACACCTTTACTCTAAACAAATACAATTCTTTTATGTGCATTAGTGTCATTGCAATATATGTTTATTAAAATTATAAATAGAATAATTATATTGATTTTTCCTAATTGAACGAAAAACGTGAATTTCATAATTGTTATCAAATATATTGGTAGGCCTTTGAAAACAAAGTAAACACCAATATTGTAGTAACGCATAGTGTCCTTTGTCACCATGGCACGAAACAAGCAAATAAAATTTATGTAAATAACGGACGGTTTCCAAAATAAACATTCATTTGGCCTTTATCATTCATGGGGATAACATGGGCGCAGGATTTTCTTCGCTGGCTGCTGGTGCAGCATTGAGCCAATTAATTGGTAGTAACACTAACGACAACTACAATGCCTATCGGCAATTCTACAGGGACTACTGCAGGTTAAACGGCCGCAATAGAAGTCTCTGTGAGTTGGACAGATCCGCACGCCGAATGTGGAGAAGATTGAGTTGCGAGGAGCGCAACAGTTACATACGCCGAGAAGTGGTTCATCAATATCGACAATTTCCACAATGTCGACCATGTCAACGTGCACCACTGAATCCACAGAGTTCCAGTGCTTCAACTCGGGATCAGAAAACAACTTTCCTGTAAACCAAAGACAAGCAGTGATAATCAGCCCGGAACAGCAGAGTAGAGAACCTGGTGCAGAGCAACCCGAGGAGGAGCTTCACCTACCAGCAGAGTTTCCGCCGGAGAGCCGGAATTAAAACTCAACAAGATCAGCCACCCCATTCTAAATTATTATATGGCACTTTAAGGAGACATCACCCAAAATTATTGTACAATATTATACAATTATTTATATTTTTTTCAAAATTTGTTTGTCTTTATTATCAAATACATACATTCAGCCCGGTTAAGTAATGCAGTAATGCGTTCCTTACACTTTTACCTCACTTGAAACTGTAAAAAGAATACAGCTAATTTATAGATACAAATACATAGTACATATGAATATGTTATAGGTTAGACTGTCGCAACATCAATATGAGTGGGAAAGTGTGTTTAACAACTATAAGATGTTTAAGTTCTGTGTCTGCAAGTATTACAAAAGTTCACAGACAAACATATATGCGCACATATCTAACAATAGTGGTTTTATCTGATGGTTCAACCATAAATATCAGGTATCATGAACCACGCAAAATAACTAAGGTTAGTTTTACAAGTTTCTTTGCATATTCGCTCACAAATTGTCAATAGTAGCTAATCACGTTCAATCTACACATTCAAATTGAGCTGATCCTGTCAAAAATACGTGAATTTGTTCTTGGAATATATCGTATATAGTTTATATATTATATTAGTCACAGAAAATATAACTAAAGTGAGTGCATTTGTATATTTCAAGAATAGGATACAACTACATTGAAATGAATTACAGTTACCTCTAGATATTTGGACGTTGAGCGAGTCAGAGAGAAAAACAAGGATTGATTCAAGAAAACCGAAGAAGGCAGTGAAGATAGAAGAAGAAATTCAAGATACATTTGATTCTAACAAATACTTGAAATATCTAAAGAAATAACCAGAACTAGCATCGCCTTGTGTACAAATATGTGTGTGAAAGTTGTAATTTGTAGTAAATGTTGTTGTTGTTGTTGTCGAAATAAAACACAAGTATTCAGTGTAGGTACATACATATGTTATTTATTCTTTAACATCATTTCACAGTTCAAATAATAACTAGTACATAATTGTATTTATATTATAACCTCACTCAATATAATATTCATCTGTAAATACATTACCTACTGATACCAATTATACATATAAAACCATGTACATTACCTAATTATATTGAAAAACATAGCACATCCAATGTTAATTATAAAATCATTTATACATAATTAAGGAGAATTAAAATGTTCTATAAACTTCAGTAAACATTTATGTACCTGTGGCCAAATTGCACAAATAGTATTTGAATAAAGATAAGCTAAATTTTTTACTGGTGCCATCTAACGGCATACATAAATAATAGCGTTAAGTAAAAGTTGGCGCTGCACTTTATTGACTTCAACACTTTCCTTTGATAATTTAAAGTTAACATCTATGGAATTATTTGGCAAAATCGTCTCTTTACTGAAGTCCCATTTGATCACATAAAATCTTCAAACGAGTCGTTGGTCATATGGCTTCGTCATGATATCTGCAAGTTGTGCTTCTGTAGGTACTTGCTGGACTCCTCTCTCTCACTCTCACTCGCTTTGATAAAGAAATGTTTCATTGCAATATGCTTAGTCCTTCGATGAAATTCAGGATTCTAGGCCAGTCTCACAACTGCAGAATTATCTACTGGAACTTCTTGTAGACTTAATAACCCTGTAAACAGCCTGGTCCACCAGATTATTTCTTAGCTTATTTCATTTGCAGCTACAATCTCTGCCTCAGTCGTCGATGTGGCCACCATTCTTTGTCTCTGACTTTGCCACAAAATCGCTCCGCCTGCACAGATAACCACTACTAATCCTGTTGTTGATCGGCTAGTGTCATGCAGCCTCCAAACTCTGCATCGTTGTAGCACTCAAGAATCCCTTTGTTAACATTACACTTGTATGTTATTCCTTGATCAACAGTGCCCGCAACGTAACGAAAGACTCATTTCACTCGTCTTACATCCATTATAGATGGGTTCTCAAGTGATCCTGACAGAAATCGTACGCTGTAGGCCAGGTCTGGTCTTGTACAAAGCATTAAATACCTGTACATTCACGGTCCAACTGCTTGTCTGTAGGGAAAGTTGTGTCCACTGAGATCATTTTTCCTTGAACCCTTCCTGGAACCTCCGAACTCTTGTTACATTTTTCTGCTTGTATTTCTGCTTTTCCTGTCCTGTCCTCTGTTTCGTGAATTTATTTCGACTGTCGATCTTCATATACCCATTTTCCGACCTGAAATACGCACAGTCCGTCCTCCTATATTAATTCATTTATATTTATTACTTGCCTGTACTTACCGTCTATCACTGTTTTACTCGTTTTACTCGTTACAATTTTAAGGTTAATTGTACGCTGTCACTTAGGCTGCGTTCGAATTGGACAATTTAGTGCACTAATATACCACGTGATTGGTCTTATACCCTAAATTGTGTACTAAAATCCGTTAGAATTTTAGAAATAGACATTCGAATTTGTAAAAGCACACTACGCCCTGAATTGCATACCCTAAATTGACCGGTAAGATCCTAAAATCTCCCTAATTTCGTTGCCTAAAATACGTAAATCTTGAATTCGAACACGGCCTTATTGTCACAACAAAGACATTGACCCCATTCATACTAAATTAATTAATTTTTGGAGACCGATGTCACGACTAATCAGCCTTTTTTTTAAATTATTTCACGTGCTTTCGTAGTAAATCTTTTCTGACGTTTGAATCTAAGTTATTGATAAATATATATACAGTGAATTTCGCTTATAACGAACCCGCTTATTGCGAATTTTCGCTTATAACGAACCAATCTGTAGAGTACGAACTAAAGTATCATTAAACGTGTGTTATTTTTTTCGCAAATAACGAACCCGTTTATAACGAACTTTCGAGTATAACGAACCTTAATTTTTGTTATAATCGCAAAAGTTTTCGGTTATAACGAACTTAAATTGGCATTTTACCAAATAATCAGGGGATTCTTCGAAATCTTTCAACTCCGCATATATAGGGTCGCCGTAACAGTTCTTGAGGTTCTTGTATATATGTGGTTAATTGTATGAAAAAAAAATTATCGGACCTTCCCGCGATTGGAACGGCCCATGCGGAAATTTCAGCATGCTCCACAAAGCCTGTCCGCTCCTGGTCACTGTATTTAATGTGTTAAAGAAGTACAATTATGAGTTACGCAATTTCGAAGAAAACACGTAAAGCTCTTACTGTAAATAAATAAAAATAATATGAAATAATAATAAGTATAAACAAAAGTAAAATAAACGATTATTTCAAATAAGATTCATTAAAACTATTGTTAGTGTACAATGTATATGTATTACAAAACAATATCCAACTAAATTTTGAACAAATCTGGATTTGTCACAGTTCTTCATATTATGTACCTACTTGAAACATGTACCTACAAAAAAATGAATTTCTGATGTTTATCGTTTATTACGAACTTCGCTTATAGCGAACTATTTTCGTCGGTCCCTTGAGGTTCGTTATAAGCGAAGTTCACTGTATTTATAAAATATGTTTTTTCATTTAGCCATTTGTAATTTACATTTGATAATACGTATTTCAGATCATTCTTCTGTACCGTTGTGTGTCTGTCTCTTCCCTTGACCTTGGCTCTAACTTTCTTTCGCGTAAATTTGATTTTCCTTCTCTTTACTTCCTTTGTTCAAAATATGATAAGTAGAGTTTTGACCTTGTTACCGTGCGAACCGATCAAGGGCGTTGTCTGAACCACGTTTTTTTGAAGATATTCTCACGAGTATAAGCTCAAAATATAGTTTAGTTTTCTTTCTTGCGTGCTTTACCCTTTCGGGGATTTATCGTGAATATCGCTCCTGTCAGGAGAAGTTGTGTGTATCGCTTCTCCAACGGGCAACTCTTACGGGGATTTATGTGTGCCGGACGACCCTGAGTCGGGAACTACACCAGATGCGGTCACGGAATCATCTCTACTCTCTCGTGTCGGAACGTAGATCGCGTTTGAGCCCCCACCCTTTATTAAACCATTATTTCATTATTTGTGCAATTTACGTTTTGTTTGCAAATTTAGTTTCCGAAGCCCCAATAGTGTTAATTAAGTTATTGTATTATTTTATCGTTTTATTACTTTGTTGTTTTTTTTTTGTTAGTGCACTTTGTAACCTCTGCTGTTCTTATAACAGTAAGGGTATTATTATATTTATATGTTATAATACTCACGCGGATGTTCAACATTTCATACTTCTCACTTTCTTGTACCTTTTTGTTTTGCGCCTGCGCCATGACGTATTTGCGTTCCTACCTATTTTGTGAACCGACGTTGATCAACTAGGGCCCTCTATTTTGTTTTGTACCATCTTTAGTTGGGCGCTTGCGCCACGCACGTCGGCATTTTAGTATATTTTTATTGTTGTTGAGATACGAATATCCGGCGGATATATATATCCGTCCCATCTGGGCACGTAACACTCTTCAACATTGGCATGGAAATTGGCTTGCAACAGGAGAAGTTAAAGCGTTCAAGAATTCTTTCTGCAAACGCCTTCTGATGTATTTTCAGAATTCAGGAGATAACGTTGGAGACTAACCAGATGTTTAACAGCGGCGCGAATAGGGTTATACGCAGCGGGGGCCCGATGAGCATAGGTCGATTCATGCCCTCTTCGAGCAAAGAAGGTTAACTACCTCACTGTTTTAACCCGTTTTTGCTTCCGTTTTAGTATAAAAAGGGCAGATTTTCGGTAGCTAAGATAGAGTTCACCCTGGCTCTCACCTACAACGAAGTGCTGCCCGACTACCAACTGAAATAAGTGATAGTGAAAGTAGTTCAAAGTCTAAAAAGTGAATTCCCGTTTGGTGTCAGTGGCCATAATAGCGAGGTTATTCACCCTGGTAAACTCATATGGTTCCAGCTCTTACAGTCCCTATTCTCGCAACTGAACTGAATGTTTGACTGTAGTCAATACCTTGACGTTGACTGAACCCCTTGACCAGTAAGTAGCCTTGGCTTGTACTTGTCAGTACTGCCATCTGTATTGGTCTTCAAGCGAAAAATCCACTTGCACGGAATCACCTTGGCTCCTTGTAGTAGGACAGCCTTTTCCCAAGTCTGATTTTCTTGTAGAGAATCCATTCCTCTGTCCATGGCTTTCCTCCATTCAGCACTCTGTTTCCTCTTCAGAGCATCCTCAAATGTTTCTGGAGCTTCTGCCTCACTGACAAACGCTTCTACTGTCGTGACATAATCTTCAAAACATTTGGGATTTCTTAGTTTTGAAAGATCTCTTAGCTGTCTTCTCTTCATTCTCCGAATCTGACCCAACTTCACCTTGTCCGTTAAGTTCTCGATTTGATTGCTGTAGTTCGAATTCTAATAGCGCTTTTTGACTGAATTCTTCGCTATTTTTAGCGACTGTGTTGTTAACTCAACTTAATAATTGTTTTCTGCTCATTTTGAGTGAGTAACATCCAACTTGATCTAAATGAATCAAAACTGTTTGGTAAAATGTGTAAGCTTTTACATACCAATATTAAATCTGGCAGTGCGTTCTCATTTCCAGCTTTAAGTCCATTATTTAACTCATTCCATAGACTCTTCAACTTGGCAATATGCGTGGAAACATGGTTCCAACATTGATTCCAATCGAAAGCGAAAAAATCTGTACATATTTTGAACAATTGGTCTTTGGCTGTTGCTTACGCCACGTGATCAGGTTCTATTAATTTACTATCACTGACATCTAATGCATCCTCATGGTAATCAAGAAGATCTCGAATTTTTCTTTTCCAAAGAAGCCATTCTGCCTCACACGACAACGGCTTTATGTGTTTCGTCAAATTCATCGCCTCTGACATTTTGACGAGAGTAAACAGTAAACTACCGTATTTAAACCAATCCAATTAGTTACTAACTTCCTTTAGCTTTGTGCCGGGGCCCATAATTGAATGGATTTGTTATTGTTCCTTTTTAATAAACTACTTTATATCAATTAATTCTTGAATACAAACTAACTAGTACATTATTCGCCATTTTTACTTAACTTTATATATATATATATATATATATATATATATATATATATATATATATATATATATGTATATATGTATAATTTTAAAATATTCAATAATATGTTACTTAATGAACAATGGTCTGACGTGGTATTTGCACAATCTGTAAATACAAAGTTACAGAAGTTTCTTGAAATATTCCTACATTACTACAACATTGTTTTCTACAAACAGAAGCATAGATTAAATAAAACGCATAATAGATGGTTAACTAAAGGATTAAAAATTTCCTCAATTACATGAAATGGGTTATTTAGTATGTTAAAGACAGGCATTATAGATTAGCAATACTATGATAATTATAAAAAAAATATACACGAAATTGTTGAAATTGTTAGCAAAGAGAAATATAATGACAATGAAATAATGAATTCAGCGAATATAACTAAAACAGTATGGAACACAATAAACAGTTCAGTAGGTTCAGCAAATAGGGACTGAAAAGTACAATACAAGGACAATAGCAAGAGGTCATCGGAAATTGCAAATATGTTTAACAAATACTTATAGAAGTATGCTATAGAGCATTGTTTCAAATAAGGATTCTAACACAAATAGTTATAATAATGTACAAGAAAATTATAATTTTGGTCATGTATCTAACTGTAAATCTAGTGTTTGGTTGAATAACTTGAAATTGCATTGAATACGATTTTCAGATGTATTTTTGTGCAATGCACTGAAAATCGTGTGAAACGCAAGTTTCAATAAAAATATGAATCTTATGCTAGAAACCTGTGTATTTGCTGTTAAAATTGCATTTTACGCAAATATCACATTGAAATCCGAATGTGATGTTAGAAATATGTGTGCATTTGCTGCCGAAACGCGAATTCAACGTATTTTACACACTGAATACGATTTTCAGATGCATTTTGGTGCAATGTACTGAAAAACGTGTGAAACACAAGTTTCACATTAAAATATGAATGTAATGCTAGAAACCTGTGTATTTGCTGCTGAAATCGCATTTAACGCAAATATCACATTGAAATCCGAATGTGATGTTAGAAATATGTGTGCATTTGTACCAAAACGCGAATTCAACGTATTTTACACACTGAATACGATTTTCAGATGCGTTTTTGTGCAATGTAATAAAAATCGTGTGGAACACAAGTTCCATATAAAAATATGAATGTTATTCGACTCATGTATTTGTGTTTTGGCAGCATATGCACAGATATTTCTAATATCACAGCATGATATCAATGTGATATTTGAGTTAAATGCGAGTTTAGAAGCAAATACACTGGTTTCTAGCATAACATTCACGTTTCAATGTGAAACGTATGTTTTACACGATTTTCGGTATATTGCACTAAAATGCATCTGAATATCGAATTCATTGTGATATTTACGTTGAATTTGAGTTTTGGCAGCAAATGCGCAGATATTTCTAACATCACAATCTGATTTCAATGTGATATTTGCGTTAAATGCGAGTTTAGCAGCAAATACACTGGTTTCTAGCATAATATTCACATTTCAATGTGAAACTTGTGTTTTACACGATTTTCGGTATATTGCACTAAAATGCATCTGAATATCGAATTTAGTGTGATATTTACGTTGAATTCGTGTTTTGGCAGCAAATGCACAGATATTTCTAACATCACAACCTGATTTTAATGTGATATTTGAGTAGATAAGTAATGTATGTTCTGGCTCAGTGTTGCAGGTTGCCTATCGTGTTGCAGTGTTGAGTTGTCAACTGTGTTGCCTGCTCTTTATTGCGGGTTGCCTATCGTGTTGCAGTGTTATGAGTTGTCAACTGTGTTGTCTACTCAGTATTGCGAGTTGCCTATCGTGACTAAGCTGCCTCCCGTAACCTCTATTCCTGAACCATCCACTAATAGTAACCTGTATGACTGAATTGCCCCCGTAACAATGACCTGTATGACTGAACCGCCCGCCTTATAGTAAGCTGTGTGATTGAACCGCCCCCCCTAACAGTGACCTGTATGACTGAGCCGCTCGCTAATAGTAACCTGTATGACTGAACCACCCTCTAACAGTGACCTGTATGACTAAACCAGCGCCTAACAGGAACCTGTATGACTGAACCGCGCCCTAATAGTAACAAGTATGACAAGAGTTACTTACCATAGCCCAGATGCTGATTCTAACTTATTAATTATAATAATAATTCACAGTATCTGATTGAACCTTATTGCGTATATGTTGCATCATGCTAGTGTTGAAATATCATTAAGTACGTGCGGCAAAACAAGTGCCTTCAATAGATCCCATAAGAAAATTTAATTAATCATGTTTCACAACATCACATTTCGACGTCGGATATCATTAAGTAAGATTGTGTATAATCGAATTAAAATATTGTATAAAAATGTAATACACATAACATCACGAATTTCCCATTACTGGGGTAGCAGGCCCTTTATTCCCAACCAATCACTCAAAATATTTAATATTATATAGAAAACAGCCTTTCATTTCTTATTTTCTAACAATTGCTTGCCAAATATTCCTATCCATACTTTACTGTCTCGCCTCGTTAATATCCATACACCTTGTCATACATGCTCTCCTATTATTTCTGCTTATAATTTTACGTTCACTCAAAACATTTTCATCCATTTATTCCTCGGTCTAATACGTAATAATAATAATGAAACTGAACTACATGCAGCTCATTGAAACAATCTATTGATTTTTTTCTATACGATGTGGATTGATTATTATCTTTCCCGTATAAATAAATAAATAAATAAATATATATATATATATATATATAAATATATATATATATATATATATATATATATATATATATATATATATATATATATAATTTTTTTTATTACACATTAAATTAAAATAGTATTTTATATTTTTGTTTCTCTGTCTGTTAAATACTCTTCATAACAATAGCTAGCCTGCACAGAATTTAATTTGTTTAATAAATTTGCGTCGAATAAAACATATATCGTAATATTAACATTGCGCATAATACAACACTTTTGCTAACTTTTCCAAATTTACGCAATAAATAAAGCTACCCACTATCAGAGCTAGGATGTTCACATTATAATGTTATAACAAACTTTATTTTACTATTCTATTTCGCGGCTGGCGAACTTGTATCACTTACATTCGTCGTTTCCGATGTTGGTTTTTTCGGCGGCATTTTGTTTTGGATGGAATACGAAATAGTTTGTTGTAAAATGAAACGCGAACACACGTATTGCACGATTCACTTAACCTCACTTTCCGTTTATTTATTCGGGCCGAACGTTGGGCTGCCAATTATATAACAAACTTTATTTTACTATTCTATTTCGTAATAGAGTACAACACTTCTAGTCACACAGAGAAAATACATATAAACTTAGTATTCAGCAGAAAAAACACAGGACGACACAAGAACATGTGTTTGTCTCTTTCGTTGTACTTCGTAGTAATGCACTCTCACACACGATGTCGCGCACAATCACCTGTGTATGGCAAAGTCCACATTACACTATAAAATGTCTGTTTCAATGTTAGAAAATACTTTGTTCACACTACGATCTACAGTACTGAGAGGATTCATTAAATTTAAGTGTAAGTATGAATAATAAAACACGCATACTTATTAAATGAATATAAATACTGTAAGGTACCGTTTTAATTTTTGTATTTTTAATGCGTGTTATAACACTAGTTATGGGTGACGGTGCATCCGTAACTACTTCATGTAACTTTAATGTCTCCCCATCTAATCACCAGATAAGATTATATTCAGTCTAGCACGAGTGTTCGACGAGACAGCAGCTCTCCTTGGGTGAGTGCAACCTTCTGCTGTTTTGGGTGTGTGACTGGATTGTGTTTGTGTGGATGTTAGTGCTTCCGTTGCATGTGCAGGTGACTCCAGGTGAGGTATGTCATGTTGTTGTATGTGGCCCAACGTGTATATCTGTGGATCTGGCCGATGTATATAAGATCAGGTAGTTTGATAGTCCAGCGTTGGCCGTAGTGCAGGGACGTGGCTGCGGTGGTCAGCACGTCCCTGGTCTGGTGGTTAGCCGACACGTCCCTTATCGGGCTGCTGTGTCGCAACGTGGGAAGGGGACGTGGCTGTCGTATCAGTGCGTCCCTGGCAGGGCTGCGTAGTGTCTCACGTGGTCCACCGTTGGACAGGGGCGTGACTGTGGGGTCAGCGCGTCCCTGGATGGCTATGTTGTAAGCACGTGGTCCACCGTGGGATGGCTATGTTGTAGAGCATGTAGTCCACCGTGGGACGGGTATGTTGTTGAGCACGTGGTCCACCGTGGGATTGGCTGTGTTTTCAGCACGCGGTCCAACGTTGGACAGGGACGTGACTGTCGGACCAGTTGCGTCCCTGGCAGGGCTATGTTGTGGCACATAGTCCAGCGTGGGAACAGGGGCTGGCGAGTATCGCCTTGAGTGAATGATGAGTGTATTCTTTACAGACTCTCGCCTCCGGAGAAAAGGGTTGACACTCACTGAATATCTATATATTCATTGTTGTTCTGGTTTGCTTACAGGTTAACTTCACCATCTCCAGAAGAGCCTGCGCGGGGCAGTTCCTCGGAGTGGGATATTATATATTTATACATATTGTAGTTTTCAATATAATACTTAATTTTCATTTATAGTTGTTTTATTTACTTGCGGAGTGTTTCAGGTAACCTTGATAAAGACTACTCCTAACAATACATATTATATAATGGTGCTTCCATTTCTTACAATTCAGCTAATTTAATGGAACTTTCTATAGGGAAATTTTTTTATTACATATTAAATTAAAAATATAACTTTCCGTTTTTGTTTATTTACCTGTTAAACACTCTTCATAATAATAATAGCTAGCTTGTACATAATCTAATTTGTTTATTAAATTTGCGTCGAATAAAATATACAGTAAAGTCTCTTTTTATGCGGTAGATACGTTCCACAGAAAACCGCATATAAAGAAAATTGCACAAAGAAAGACATTACTTAAGTTGAAAAATTAGGGATACGTTCCATATTTTTCGAAAACCGCATAAAACTAAAGTAATGCGTTAAAATAAACCGAAAATCGCATAAAACAAAGTTTATAAAAATTCAAATATGTATGTAATAAGAATGCCTACAAAGCGAGGAAAATTGGTTAGAAAATCTCAAAGAAATTAATATAAATCTTCAAATTGGTTTAATTTTAAAATTATACTAATTTAATTTCATTGCAAGTTATTATTTTTACATTGTTTCAGAATTACAGTAAACTTCGCTTATAACGAACCTCAAGTGACCGACGAAAATAGTTCGCTATAAGCGAAGTTCGTAATAAACGATAAACATAAAAAATTCATTATTTTTGTTAATGCATAGATACATGTTTCAAATACATATATAATATGAAGAACTCTTTTGCAAAACTAGACAAATCCAAATTTGTTTAAAATTGAGTTAGATATTGGTTTGTAATACATATACATATGTACACTCACAATAGTTTTTATGAATCTTATTTAAAAAAATCGTTTATTTTACTTTTGTTTATATTTGTTATTATTTTATATGATTTTTATTTATTTAAAGTAAGAGTTTTACGTGTTTTCTTCAAAATTGCGTAACTCATAATTGTACTTCTTTAACACATTAAATACAGTGAACAGGGGCGGACAGGCCATGTGGGGCATGCTGAAATTTCTACATGGGCCGCTCCAATCGCAGGAAGGTCCGATAATTTTTTTTCATACAATTAATCACATATACACAAGTACCGCAAGAACTGTTACGGTGACCCTACATTTAAAGATTTCGAAGAATCCCCTGATTATTTGGTAAAATGCCGTTTTAAGTTCGT
Source organism: Carabus problematicus (assembly GCA_963422195.1). Classification (NCBI taxonomy): domain Eukaryota; kingdom Metazoa; phylum Arthropoda; class Insecta; order Coleoptera; family Carabidae; genus Carabus; species Carabus problematicus. The sequence goes on from OY728577.1 coordinate 17,823,266, forward strand.
TATAACCGAAAACTTTTGCGATTATAATAAAAATTAAGGTTCGTTATACCCGAAAGTTCGTTATAAACGGGTTCTTTATTTGCGAAAAAAATAACACACGTTTAATGATACTTTAGTTCCTACCTTATAGATTGGTTCGTTATAACCGAAAATTTGTTATAAGCGGGTTCGTTATAAGCGAAGTTTACTGTACCTTCGCTATCTGATAATACTCGGCAGTATTTTTTAACTGGTGCGAAATCACTTTCATCACTAGAAGAGTCAGTCAACGCATTAGATCTGCATGGTAAAGGCATTGGTTTTTACGAATAGAATTAGCGTCAATTTCGCTCTCGTTCTGTGTTGTTTTTTGTCCTCTGACAATGTAATTAGTAATTAAACTTTGAGTTGATGATTGCACTAATTTCTTATGCAATTCGCGATATCCAGACATACAATTTTTCAGCTCACGTTGAAATTTGAAGGCTCGTTCAAAATTTGTGTCATTAACAAGAAAATGATTTTCCAATTTATGACAAAGTTGAAGACTTTCGTGAATTATATTTGCAGTGCGAGGGACAGGTTCTACTTCCAGTTCCCTATCCTGTGCTGGTTTCTCGGTAATATTAAAACCATCTCCACCAATTTCACGTGCTAAGTTAATGATTCCAGTTGATAAAGTCGATGTTTGATTGGTTTCATTATTTGCAACACATTCAGGCCAAGTTTCTTTCCAGCAGGCATTTAAAGTTTGTGGTTTTATATCAGCGATAGCAGATGCAACAGGATTTAAACAATCCAAAATAGAAAATTTTTTCCAAGCGTCAGTTACTGTTAATGACTCATTTTCTAGTTTATCCAATATAAATTGATAAGTGCGCTTAACGTAATATTTTTTAAAAGTAGCAATTATGCCTTGATCTAATGGCTGAATTATGCTTGTTGTATTGGGTGGAAAAAACACTAGCTCAACATTTGGGTGTTCTAAACGCGGATGGCCTGGTGCATTGTCAACAATTAATAGAACTTTAAAATCGAGAACTTTCTGTTTCATATATGTTTCAACTTCTGGTACAAAGCAATTATAGAACCATTCAGTAAACACAGCAGTTGTCACCCAGGCCTTTGTATTAGCCATCCAATGTACCGGCAGTTGTTTTAGATTGAAGCCTTTGAGCGCACGTGGTCTTAGAGATCGATTTATTAGGAAGGGTTTCAACATTCGATTTCCTGATGCATTGCTACAAAGTAACAATGTTACTCGATCTTTGCTTGCTTTGAACCCACTTGCTTGTTTCTCAGACTTTGCGATGTAAGTTCGACTAGGCATTTTCTTCCAAAACAATCCTGTTTCGTCAGCGTTAAATACTTGGTCGGGGCAATACCCACCATTTTCAATAATTTTGGCTAACTTTTCTGGAAAATTTTTGGCTGCTTCTGTATCTGCTGATGCAACCTCGTCTGTAATCTTCACGTTATGAAATGCATTGCTTTTAAGAAACCCGGTCAGCCATCCTTTGCTAGCTGAAAATTCTTTATCTGTCTGGGAAGCAGAAGTAGATGTTTCCAATTGCTTCATCTGTTCATAAAACAGAAGAGCTTTTTGCTTAATCATATAACCACTTATAGGAATTCTTCTTTGAGTTAAATCCTCAAACCAAATTACTAGCGCTCGTTCCGTTTTTTCTAATAAATCATTTCTTGAGTACGATGATAATTTGGCACTTAGATTTGTCCCTGACATGACAGATTTTCTTATTGCGACTTCATTCTTTTTAATAGCTCGGACAGTAGATTCGCCTAATCTAAAATGTTTACCAATTGCTGTAGATCCTTCTCCTTTTGCTAAGCGATCTAAAATTTCAATTTTCATTTCCAAAGAAATTGCTTTTCTATTGTGCTTTTTTTTCTCCATTGTGCTAAATTAAATCTTTAAAATAAAAAAATAACTTCATTTAGACTTACGATAACTAAAAGGCAAACATCTACTTACGTGCCAAATTTAATTGCTATTCATACGTCTCCTACTTGCATGGATATATGGATCGTTCACTGGCCAAATCGATTAACTCCATAAATCAAAAAGTGGAGAAATTTGATGAAATAATATACATTGATTTTTAAAATTCCCTTGAAAATATAAATTCAAATAAACATTGTAGGATGTATAAATGCATACTTAGCCTTCATCTAACGACACATAAAATAAATAAAATAGAATAGCCTTAGAGTAATCGTTATTAATATTACAATTTTTGCTTGACTAATGGAGTTAATCGATTTGGCCAGTGAAAAAATATAAAAACATCAAATTCATTCTTCAAATTATTTTAAAATTTTTTATTTAAATAGTTGATTATCACATTCTTTTTTATTACAGTTCTAATACAATATATTATTATTTAAACATCAATAACATAAATGATGTCCTCTTCTTCTTCAGCTGTGGTATATCTATTTATTCTTAAGTATTTATTCCTTGTTAATGATTATTTAGTCAAAATTTGAAATCATTCGAAGTAGGAAAATATTTTATCCGGATGGGTTGGAATGAATGACTGTAAGTTCTAATTGGAAAGAACTATATATTTGTGTACAATAGCAAGTTGAATAGAAATGTTAACGTTTCGGCCATGTGGTTCTAGGCATTATCAAAGCGTAAATTTTTTTTAACACAGCATCTAAATTTAGTCAAAAAAACATCACAACAAAAGCACAAGGAGACACATTCTCCAATTGTAAAGTTTATTTTATAAAATTCTAAAACGTCATGCCTAATGGCGTAGACGGTGAGCTGACCGCTCACCGGAGTTAGTGAAACAAAAATATGTATGAGTGAGTGGGTGAACGAACGAGCAGACGAACGATATACATATGAACATATTTTGTAATAGTCATTTTGTGATCCAAGGAGTTTCTTGCTGCTGCTGCGTTTTAATAGTTTTATTGGAATAATTTACATTTGAGTATGGAGTTAATCGATTTGGCTTCTGAAAAAAATTATATATTATTCACTGGCCAAAAAAAATTGTCATTTTAATGGTGTTAATGCATATTATTAGCGAAATGTATTATACAGTGTGTCCCAGCGACTACCATACATAGGGAAATTAACATTGGGAAATTATATAAGGATCAACTATTGCCTTGAGCTATATGCATATTCTTTCTGGGTGACAAAAACAAAAGATTTAAAACAAAGAAATTTACTTCTGTCAAATAATTTTACATTACATAATTATTTAAAGGAATTTTATTTAAAATAGGAAATTGGGTGCGTCAATTGCCTTCGCAAAATTAATAGAAACGGAACCCAGAATCTTAATGAAGTAGATATTTTGGCAGCTGTCGAAGTGTGAGGGAAATTACAAATAATCTCGGTGAATCACCGCACTCATAAAAAATACAAATATTTTGCTTAAAAATATTACACGCTGCTATTAGCAGCAGATAGTGAAAAACTAATCAGTTTTTGTGAATAAATGTTTAATAAATGTCATGCGTTAGAAAATATTTGTTTCACTGACGAGTACACATTTACATTAAATGGGGATCAGAATTTTATGACAGATTAAGCCGCTGTCTGCTAGTCAATGGAAATACGTTTGAACATTTCATTGATTGGTACCTGCTAGTGATATTGAATTTAGTGCTTATCTGTTGTGTTTTTCTTCGTTTTTCTATTACAAAGTGCAGTCTCTTAAGCTTTCTGTTGTTGGTACGTATTACTGAAAATCATTCAAATTTGTTTCTACACAAACTTTATTATAAAATAATAAATATAACCATATTATTTATACCTAAAAATTATTTATTTGCAAGAATATTGATAATTCAATGGCAATAGTTGTATTCTTTCAGCAAATTTAAAAAATAACAGCAATCTGACAGTTTTAAATTTGATTAATTCAACTACCTACTGTTATATATATATATATATATATATATATATATATATATATATATAACTCCACATTTTGAATTTTTTAAAATTTTAGTATTAAAGCACTTGGTTGAGTCTGCACCTTCTATATATATATATATATATATATATATATATATATATATATATATATATATATATATATATATATATATATATATATATATATATATATACATATAAATGGGGATCAGAATATATATATATATATATATATATATATATATATATATATATATATATATATATATATATATATAGAAGGTGCAGACTCAACCAAGTGCTTTAATACTAAAATTTTAAAAAATTCAAAATGTGGAGTTAATCGATTTGGCCAGTGAACGATTCATATGTACTTCCAATAATCAAATTAAACACCTAATCAATTAAAAAAACTGCACGTACATTAAACTTCTCAAACGTTCAATGCTTACACGTTCACTACTTATATTGAAATGTGAACGTCAAGTCAGAATAAGGGGAATCCCCGAATTTACGTAAAGTATGCGCACCTCATAACTTGAAAACCGCATTAAAAAGAGACGCATAAAAAGAGACTCAAGTGTATATCGTAATATTAGCACTGCGCATAATACAACACTTTTGCTAACTTTTCCAAATTTATGAAATAAATAAAGGTTCCCACTATGAGAGCTAGGATGTTCACGTTATAATGTAAACATTTTATATAATGCTTCTAACAATTCAACCAATTTTACGTAGTTTTATTCGGCTTGAGCATCTATATTACGGTTTTATTAATCGCATCTAAAACTGCAAATAGTGTATATTTCCGTTGTTGTGATAAAAAAATCATATAGGTACCGATCTTAGAGTTGGTCGACAGTTGGTAAAAATATAAATTATATTAAAACAGAGAACATAAAACTGCAAATAGTATATATTTCCGTTGTTGTGATAAAAAAAATCATATTACCTAACTTAGTTCGACAGTTGGTAAAAATATAAATTATTTTAAAACAGAGAATGGATAATAGAATTTTCAATAGGAAAAAATATGAATTAAAATAGAAGTTTCTATTTTTGTATCATTGTCTGTTAAACACTCTTCATAATAATAGCTAGCCTGCACAGAATTTAATTTGTTTATTAAATTTGCGTTGAATAAATTTGAATGAATGAAATTTTATAAAATGAAAGTATTACATATTTAAATAAAAATTTACATATTAAATTAAAATAGAATTTTATAACATACATATCTACACACATGTTATCAAAACATATGTTCCGCATAGGTATATGAACTGTATACATTATGACGTATATTTTACTAATTTATGCGAGCGTCGAACTTGTGGCGACCACCGGGTTAACAAGCGCATGTTAGTTTCCTGTTTAGTTCCGCAAAATACGTTTATTCTAGTAAGATCGGGTAAAATTAGGTGAAGAAAACAAGAGTTTTCAGAGATTCGTGTCCCAGCAGTGGCAAAAGACGGTCGGGTTTTGTTTTGAATGGTGTGAGAGTCGCGGAATCGCGGATGTGAATACGTGGTGAGCCAGTAGCCTTGTTAGAGTGTCGTTCCTGTTCTTTCGCGTGGTGTAATAGTGGCGGCCGTGAAGGCAAAAGGGTTAGTGATCCACGGAAAGTTACGTATCTCTGCTTCGAGGAGTTTTGTCGCGCTCACAAGGTGTAGTGTCGAGCCGTTTAGCGCTATCGTGGGAAAAGACCACGTGCGTTACGGACGTCATCCCGTTAGGGGAGTTTTGGTCTGCTGTCCACCCGCATCCACGTTTGCAATCTCCGACGCGACCCATGACTGTCGTCGATCGTGTCCATTCAAATTCGCCCGCAGGCCGAGGAATACCGCTGAGTCAACGTATGCCGTAATACAGATGAGTACCTGTTCGTTTTAGTTGGTTTAGTTTGTGAGTTACTCACTGTGTTCGCGCATAGCGCAGTACAGTTAGTGCGCCGTTTTACTTACCGGCCAGTGTCGCCGTAATTTGGTGCGTTCCGACATTATTCAGCACGTTACCATACGTTACTACTCGTGCCCCTCTTGACAACTTGCCAACTGTACGCCTATGGCACAGTTCGGACACGAGTCCGCCGTTGTGTTCTTTGCTTTGTAATTTTTGTTGTAATATTTGCTCCATATGTAAAAGATTTGTAACTTCAATTTGTATAGTATAACTTAGAATCATTTAACATTAATTTAACCTGTAAATTTAGCTTCATTTCAGTAACACAACAGAATTTAACCATCGTTGATTGTTCAAATCACGATTTTCAATTTAACTGATTCTTTGTTAATACGAACGAGGGCATCTGCCGTATTGGCACCCCCTCGCTTACGTATTTTATTATTGTTTATTAGTTGTATAAGAATCATCTCGACACGTCCCCCCCCCCTTTCCTTTTCGTATTTTTGCATGAACGGGTGTACGTAATTCAGATAAAATACGTGGCGCCCTATCCCCCCCGAATAGTATCCGGTTGTCTCCGAACCACCCCTCTCTCCGTGACTGGTATCTAGCCGGCAACAACCCCTATGACGAACCCTGACCAACCTAGTCCAACTTTTGTCACGTCATAACATATATCACATTTCAACGCGATAGCAAGGTTTGCAATAATTTCACTATAAAGAGATTACTGTATATGAAGAAACACACTGATAAATATGATTGTAGTTTAAGCATTATGTTGTAAAACATTTATGATTTCATATTGTGGTCCTAAAAAGGACCGTTTTATTAGTATTTGAATACTATTTCCCATCACGGTTTTGTTGGCTGAGCTGAATATCTTCTGGGATCATTATTTCTCGATTAGCGTGGAAGGTACACAAATTTGCACGATAAAACAGATTAATTAAGTATGTAATTAATTAATAAAAATTACATTGTTTTACTACTTTTATATTTTTTAAATGTTCAACACGTTTCAACATAATATGTCATCATCAGGAACACAAAAATTACAAATTCAAAATACATGACAACCAAAAACAAAAACAAATAAATTTTTTTTTTATTATTATTTAAACGAAAACCAAAGGCAACTAAATTTAATTTAAACATTTAACAAGAATTGAATAATTTAAATCAGTTTGTTCATTTATCAAATTGGAATTTTGAGATTTATATTTATATATTTCAATTGCTTCTAAATAATTAATTTAATTTTTGCCCTTTTTCTTCAATATGTAAAATTTTTATACAATCTAAAATATTTACTGTATGGTTATTTACCAAAACATGATTACCAAACGTAGAATTTTCTGAATTATTTTTATTTTTAATTGCCTTTAAATGTTCATTTAATCTAATTTTGAAATTTCTCCCTGTTTGACCTATATAAATAGCATTACAACTACAGGATAATAAATACACTCCAGATTTATTTAAAAGTGCAATATTGTCTTTATTATTAAAAATAATATATTGTAATTTAGTTAATGATTTAAAAGAAATATTAAAATTTTGTTTACGTAATATAACTGCTATTTTATCAGAAATCGACCCAAAATAACTTAATGAGTAAAATTTAGAATTAGTTTTAGAGAAAGAATGTGGATAAATAATTTTATGAATTCTTTCTTTTTTAAATTTTTTAATAAAGTTATTAATAGTATTAATACTGTAACCATTATTAATAGCAATAATTTTAATAACATTAATTTCAAAATCTAAATTATATTGACTTAATGGCAAATCAAAAGCTCGATTCAACAAAGCTCTAAAGGTAGACATTTTATGGCTAAAAGGATGAAATGATTCAGCAGGAATTATAGAGTCTGTGTACGTTGATTTCCTAAAAATTTTAAAATCAAAACCCAAATTAACATTACGAAAAATTTTTAAATCCAAATAATTAATTGATTTAAATTCATTTTCTATTTCTAAATAATGAAGAAAAAGGGCAAAAATTAAATTATTTAGAAGCAATTGAAATATATAAACACAAATCTCAAAATTCCAATTTGATAAATGAACAAACTGATTTAAATTATTCAATTCTTTTTAAATGTTTAAATTAAATTTAGTTGCCTTTGGTTTTCGTTTAAATAATAATAAAAAAAAATTTATTTGTTTTTGGTTGTCATGTATTTTGAATTTGTAATTTTTGTGTTCCTGATGATGACATATTATGTTGAAACATGTTGAACATTTAAAAAATATAAAAGTAGTAAAACTATGTAATTTTTATTAATTAATTAAAATGAAAGGTTTATCCCCAAAGGGTTGGAATGATGACTTCAACTTCAGACGTAAAGAAGTTTATTCAAAAGTTCATATAAAACTTATGCCGACGTTTCGACCTTAAGGTATGAGGTCATTATCAAGGCTACAACATTTGAATAACAACACATGTAAATTATAACAATTCAAAAAAGACAGTAAACGCATTACGAGCTTAACATTACCTTAATGGAAGAAGCGAAGAACAATATTACCACGTGGATTTTACATGGAAGTATAAACACAAAATTGTAAACAAAACATGTTCAATACAATTGAACAGTGTAGAAAAAACGTATGAAAATGTAAAATTAATAAAAATGATAACAAAAACAACTGACCATGGTCGTCAGAATAAAAACGCAAAAAACAAGACAGACAACATAGTTGTCTTGTCAAGTCAAAACTAAAAATGGACGGCAGAAACAACGTACAAGAACCCTAGCGGAAAACACTGACATCAAAACTTGTTTAATAAGGGCGCGTAACATGAAACACTTTGTAAAAAATCCGTTTTATGATTAATAGAATTCTTAGTAGACTGAATATAACAGCTTTCCAAAAACAAACGTTTATAATTATTCTGTTCAGTATGCAAAATATTGACATTGATGAAATCATTATTGTGTCCAGAACTACCAGCATGTTCAACAATGGCACTATGAGAAGAGTTCTTATTTTTTAAATGGTATTTATGATGGTAAATACGGGTTTCAAGGTACTGTCGTGTTTCACCAATGTAAGTGGCAGGACAATTGTTACAGTTGATCTGGTAAACTACATTACTTTTTTTGTTTTTAGGGACTGGTGACTTTAAATGAGCAAATAAACTGTGTAGAGAATTGGTACTAATGAAAATCAATTTAGTGGGAATGTCTTTGAACAAGTTAAGTAAAGAACGGCTAAGATTATGATGAAACGGAATAACTATGTAAGGAGGGATGTCTAGATTAGGTGTTAATACAGAATTGTTATCAGAAGGATGTAAGTCAGTGATGGCATCAACATTATTATTAGTATCAGGCTGAGAAGGTAAAGTTAGTTTATTCTTTCTATTATGAATAACACTAATAATAAGTGATTCAGGGTAACCATTAGATTTGAGAGTATCAATAACAAATTGAAAATTATTTTTATGAAATGACGGGTCCGACAGTTTGATAACTCTGTCCGCTAAACTGATAATAACCGAGATTTTATACTGTTGGGGAGAATAATCAAAGAAGGATAAATAACGTCCGGAAGAAGTAGGTTTGCGATACCAGTAAAAAATTAATCTATTATTACTACGCATGATAGTTATATCAAGAAAATTGATAGAATTAAAAGAATTCTCGAGTTCAACGGTAAACTGTAAATTACTGCTGGAACGCCTTGGATCGAATATTGCTGATGCGAATGGATATTTCAATGTTTGCATACCACTTCGATTACTATTGGGATTCGCTGAAGACTACAAGAAAATAATTGTTAATGTTAAACAAGAACTTATATTAATTCGCGCTCGACATGATATGAATGCGTACAAGAGTACATCAGAATTGAAATTTAACATTGCAAAATTACAGTGGCGTGTACCGCATATATCTGTGGCAGATGCTGAACGATTAAATTTGCTGAGAATTGTTGAAAGCAATAAAACGTTATCGGTAGCATTTCGTAGCTGGGATTTGTACGAGTATCCGCTGTTGCCCACAACAATGAAACAAGCTTGGTCAGTGAAAACTACCACGCAATTAGAAAAACCACGATACGTCATTGTCGGATTTCAAAGTGCAAGAAAGAATGTGAAAGATAAGAACATGAGTAAATTTGATACATGCAATCTTACAAATATAAAACTATACTTGAATTCCACATGTTACCCGTACGATAATTTTAATTTGAACTATAATGATAACCAGTATGCATTGTTGTATGATAGCTATTCAAAATTTCAAAAATCCTATTACGACCGCAACACGGGACCGCTACTGAGTAAGCAGCAGTTCAAAGAGTACGCCCCGCTAGCTGTAATTAATTGTTCAAATCAAAATGAATCATTGAAATCAGCATCTGTTGATATTAGACTTGAATTTGAATCAAACGATAATTTCCCTCCTAATACTACGGCATACTGTCTAATTATACATGATCGTATCATTGAATATAACCCCATGTCTGGTTATGTAAAAACCTTGGTATAATTAAATTAACTTTATAACATGTAGTAATATTAAGAACAATGTATGTATAATGTTTTGAAATAAAACAAATTACTATTTGTATATTGTTATTTATTTTTTTAGTTTTTACAAACATATAATACCATTTACAAATATTAATCACTTTGCACTTCCCGCACGCTCATGTCTTCATCGCTGCCCTGCATAATTTCCATATTCACTGAATATATATATTCTTTGAAACATTGTGGACAGTTTCTTACTAGCAGACAATCGTTAATATGATCTGCACGAATTCTTCTGGTGTCTTCATGTTTCATACACGGTTCGTATTGCTTGAATGCAGGATCTTCCTTCCATGATGCTGGTAATTTGTCCCAAATGTGGTTAATCTCTCCACCACACTTATTTAGAACAAACTCTCTCGGAAGTGCCACTATGTCTTCAACATTCATTCTCGGTAAAATACGTAAATGGTTATGTTTTGCAATAGCGTAGTATTTTTTTAATGCTTGAAATTCGGGACTGTGAACGTCAAAACGTAGCAAATACTGCACGTCATTATTCAGAGTCGTAAACATTTTTTCTTTGCTCTTCAACAACGAACAGAACTGAACTTAATGTTATATTTGAATATCTGTTTTATATATACTTACATGTTATGTATGTACATATATATATATATATATATATATATATATATATGTTATGTATGTATTGTATTATGTACATATGCTCATGATAGAGAGTATACTACAATTTAACATGTATTATAATAGGATAGTATACTTTCGTGAAACATTTCTGGATATATCAAGAGCATTTCTTTCATTGCGAAATTACATTAATTATTATTAGCATCAACACTTAACAAACAACCCAGATCATCACCAAGCACACTTGCTCTGGATATCAGCTCATTGAAACATCCATCAAAATCGATTGATAATAATAAATTTATGTAATACGTTACTAGTGGCTCCAGTACATAAAATATTTTCCAAACTTGTTCAGCCGATAACCAAATTTCTCTATTCTTACATTCAATTGAAATTACTTTAACATTTTCTTGTATTGTATGGTAATGTAGCTTATGAATCCGTAAACTTTGGCATTCAACATTATTTCTACCTTCTAAATATCCCATAATTATATCACGGCATTGTAGGAATTCGTTCCAGTCATTTGTATTGAAGTGTATTCCATTTTGTGAATTTGAATTTGTTATATTTACAACAATAGCAAATTTTTGCATGGGATCAATACCGACAGATAACCATTTCGCAGAAGTATCATTTTTCGCATACTTATATTCTAGTATTAATTGTTTTCGCACATCTTCCTGCGGCTGTACATAATTTGTAGTGAATGCTTGTGGTGTTATGACTTCCATTTCGGGTGCTGTAGGAATTTGTTCCTTCAAGCTGACTCGTTTTTGACAGGCACCTAATCCTGTTACCATTTTTCGTTTCTTGGACTCGAGTGATGTCTGCCTCATAATGCTACATATCAAATTTATAATGAATATTAATATTTGAAATATAAAAAATTTATCGTTAACTTACCTCAACAGACGTTGTATGTGTGTATTCAATCACTTCAAAAATCTGTCGGAATTGCTATACTGTAATAGTTTCACATTTATGTGTAATTTTATTGTTCAAAGATGTTTTCAAAATTTGTTTATACAACGGATAATTTTTATCTCATAACTTTTTGTTAACTAAGCAATAGATCATATTTCGAACTCGTCATTCGTTGTAAACTACGCAGCAGACCATGTATATCTTAATTTCTTGTTAACTATATCTCATGTTCACTACGCTGTAGAGCATTTTTGTTAACTAAGCAAAATCTCATATCATTTTCCGAGAATTTTTTTTTTGTTAACTAAGCAATATCTGCATGACTATCTCGGTGAGACTATGATAAAATCCCCCCTTCTTTCATGTAACAGAAGCATTGTCAAGGCAATCGCACATCTGTCGTAGCAATCACACACCAGTCGTACAGCAATAAAGACATAGTTTGTTCATCATCAGCATTGTGCAGCTTAACAACGGTAATGTATATCTTAATTTGTATTGTTCTCAAATATACGTATTATATAGAAATAAAAATGGATCTAGATGCGCTGAATCACATTGGTCAAGTAGAGAACGAGAAACATGTAATCAAACTTACGGAGTTCATAGTTGGTATCCAGCATCAGATTATTTCGGTGAAAAGAGTGACGACAAGATTCGGTCCTACCATACTGGTAGAACTTGCGAAGTCTGTGACATTCCTAGCAAAACGCTTCGCCGACCTTACAGATGAGCAGATGGTGGAATTCAACACTGGCAAATATGCTATGATATTCACGGGGGTGGTTGGAAATTGTAGTTCTGTTAAATTCACGAAAATTGACTAGTATAAAACATTGTGAAAGTGAGTTCATCAGTGACAGTAGTTCAACGATTAAACTTAATGAAATCTACGCTTGTGTTATTTGCCATAATTTACATTCAACTTCCACATGGAGTTTATTTAGCAATCATTCAATAATTTCAAAATTAAACGTTACTGAGAATTTACTCAGATCTTGTTATTGTAGCAGTGAGATAACTCTAATATTCCCACATAATAACTGTTTGATATGTAAAACTTAAAAAATAATTTATATACTGTTCATCTGTTCTACTGTACGACTCATTATTTTATGCTGTATATAAAATAAATAATATTTACTCATAATACTTGTTTAATTATGTAAAAACTTATAATCAATTATATAATGTTATATTCATCATTTCTACTGTATGACTCATTGTTTTATGTTGTATAAAAATAAATAATATTTACTCATAATACTTGTTTAATTATGTAAAAACTTACAATCATTTATATAATGTTATATTCTCTGACTCATTGTTTTATGTATGACTATTATATATAAAAATAAATAAAAATTTGAATATTGCGCATGCGCAATAACTGATGGTTAAAAACACCAGTCAAGATCCTACACACACACTCACACACATAACCTCAAAATCGGTTTGAGCCTATACTCATTCGTGTGTGACAGAATTTGAATTTCCCGCCAACCAAAAAATTTTGAATTTCCCGCCATCTAGCGGCCAAAAGTGTAATCATTAGCCGGGACACAAACCCCCACCGCCCCGCACCCAGTAGCGCAAACAAAAATTTGAATTTCCCGCCAGCGACACTAGCGCCAAATCAACGACTGGTGTCGATAATCAGAACTTGTGGTCTAGAATCAGCTAGTCCTATCTACTTGCATTGATCTTCTTTTGTTCAATTTGAATAAAAAATAACGCAGAAACAAAATAAAAACTGAAAAATTTGAAAAATTAAACGTACCTTGCACAACTAGACCATAACACGTATCTGCAGAAAAAAAATTCATAAAAATCCGTTAGGTAGTTTAGGAGATCTGAGTGGAACAAAAAATCTCGTACGAGCGAGCGAGCGGACGAGCGACATACATACGGACATATGTTGTAATAGTGATTTCGTGATCAAGCGGGTCTGTCCGGGATTTCTGTGCAAAAAAATTTGAAATCGGAAGATGCTACAGACATCGTACCGAACACTATAGCTCTTCGACAGGAGGTCGGTGAGCTAAAAGTCATAAAATTTTTACTGTGTTTTTCAATTTCATATTTATGTGAAGTAGGGTTTTCCACATTAACCAACATAAAAACTTAAAAAAAGGGAAACAATTTAGAGGAGGAAATGAGGGTAGCATTATCTTGTTTACGTCCCTATTTACAAGAAATATGTAAAAAACACCAATCACAAGTTTCACATTAAATGAGTTATTATATTTAAATTATATACTTATTATAATTATATAAATAAATTTTGTTTAATAAATATTAAGATATAACAATAAATATTTGTACCTTCGAAAAGGTTGGGAACCACTGGTCTATAGTGTACAAATATCAATAATGCTATCTCACTTGCGATCCCCTTCTGAAATAGCTATGTCGTCTTTCGGTAAATGTTTTAGCTTTTAAATATGTTTTAGCAATTAATCTAACGAAATATTTTTTACCATTGACTCTAAATGATGTTAATAACAAAAACTCAGCGTATACGTCAACATACGCTATAAATTTTGATTAGGTTAAAATAAGACTGAATTTAAGCTGTGTTCGAATTGGACAATTGAGTACACTAATGTACCACGTGACCGGTTTGATACTCTAAATTGTGCACTAAATCACATTAGGATTTTAGAAATAGATATTAGGATTTGTAAAAGCACATTACGCCCTGAATTGCATACTCTAAATTGACCGCCAAGATCCTAAAATCTCCCTAATTTCATTACATAAAATACTATAATCTTGAATTCGAACACGGCCTTAAGCGATGCTGAGAGAAATGACATTCGATTCGCTTTATGCTGATTGGTTGGTCACTAGTGGTCGCAACAGAGACAACAAGATACCATTGCACATACTACAGAAAGAGATAGAATAAAATTAGTATGTTACACATGTTGAATCACGAGCTGCAATAGCACTTCTTGTTCCTTTGTAAAATGTAATTAGTGTGAGCCATTAATTGGGTAACTGTTGGGTTTCATAAGAAAAAGGGCCCATAAATATATTCGGCTGATTTTTTGCTGAAAATCATTCGGCCTAGGTTGTTTTTTTTTAGTTAATAGCAAACAAAATTGCCGCTCCAAAATGGCTGGTGCCCCGAGCTTATAGCCCGTTTAGCCCTGTGATTAGGGCGGCCCTGACCTCGAAGTGTATATAAAATAAAACGTACTAATATGACCTAAAATTTGTTTCTTAACTGAACACGATCTGTTTGGAATATACTACAGTTTTAACAGCTAGACAAGTCTTGCATCTTTTAAAAAGGAAGGCTTGCCTTGCTGTTAAAACTTTAGTAGATCCTTAGCCAAAATTTTCCACTGCTGTGACAATTTTTACTTATAATTTGGTGATAAAAATATGGATGATGGTATTAACTAAACTTAACGCCAACTTGGTTTCGCTTTAACAGCAGGTAGATTCTTTGCGGCATTTTGTTTATTGCTTATTTTGCATGGCTGTACGATACGTGTCCTGGTATGACCCGGAAGTGGCTTCTTGTTCTTCTCTGGTAGTACTTCTGTATTAGGTAATGATAGTGGTATTACCTCTAGTTGTTTTGCATCCTGCTGAATGATTGGTACTGGCGGCTCTTGATGCTGCATTATGGCAGGTGGAGCATTTAATAATTCAAGTTCATTGATACCTTAGCGTCCAGCTCATTAGCTATCAGCCGTTCCTTCACCGTTTTCTTCTGCACTAGATTCTTGTTTCTTTCTGTTATCGCGGCTGCCTTGTCCAACACTGTCGCATCATCTTTCAGTTCATCTTGGCAAATTTCTGCTAGTGCCAATATTTGTATTTGTTGTTCTGGCTGCTCAACTTCCTGAATGTGTTCATGGATATTTAGATCAATGTCCGATGGTAGATCAATGCTCAAACGGTTTGAACGTCTATAACCTTTCTTAGAACTTTTGCGTCGTGATAGAGTACTTCGGTGCGCACTGGCAGAGTGATCTAGAAAAACAATTTCTATTCGTGTTGGCTTAGACCTGTGAAAATTAAAAGTATTACTTGCTAATACGCTCGTCTCATGATTTCCCATTCAAAAAATCTGGTGTGGGCACCACACTACTTTCTTATACTCAATTTAAATTGGCACATATTTGACATTTCAAATGCGTATTTCTGTAAATATTTTGCTTTGTTTTGTTTTCATAGCATATATGATATTTTAAATACATGCCAATATATAAATACATTTTACTCAAAATTGGATAAAGATAGAACAAAAATGCATAGAACATTTTTTCTTAACCTTATTGTTTTCTATAACTTTTATTTCAAAACTTTTTCCATATCCCTTTCAGTTTCTCTAATAATTCACAATGTTCGATTTTGATCTTCAGTAAACTTCCTCTTCCGGTTGTGCGATTATGCTAGAAATCTAATCAGCTCTTCATATAATCAAAAAACTTTTAAATACGAAGTTTCATTGTCCTGTCTTTGCTCGTTTTGAAGATAATGAACATACAGACACACATCCACATACACAGACGTCATGGCGAAAATAGTCAAAACGTATTCAGGGGACGAAGAATTTTTTATTTAAATGAGAAAATTAATGTCTGTAGCCGGGGATCGAACCACAGGTCTTATCTCTTGCCGGTACATACGCTTTAACCAACTAAGCTACCACAGACGCTAATTATCTCATTTAAACCGTGACCACATATGTTAGTAATCTTGCAGTGCCGTACGGGTTGGGCGCTACATACAAGGTACACAACGGTGTGGCACGTTGCACGTTGCTTAAAGCGTATTTCCCGGCAAGAGATAAGACCCGTGGTTCGATTCCCGGCTACAGACATTAATTTTCTCATTTAAATGAAAAATTCTTCGTTAATATCTGAGGTTGGTTAGTAGCCGAATAATTGCAAATAGTATTCAGGGGACCTCAAAACATGTATTTCCATCAAAATCTCGCAATCGAAATTTTTCATGATTCCTATACTTTCTTTATACTATGTATAATGATAAAATGTTGATCCCCAAGGGGTTGGAATGATGACTTGAAACTTCAGAAGTAAGGAAGTTTATTCAAAAGTTCATACAAAAACTTATGCCGACGTTTCGACCTTAAGGTATGAGGTCATTATCAAGGCCACAACAATTTGATAAACAACAAATGTAAAATGTAACAATTAAAAAGTAATAACATTACGAGCTTGAAATTACCTTGATGGAAGACAACGAAGAACAAAATTTCCACGTGGAATTTACATGGTGATTCAGGATAACCATTCGATTTGAGAGTATCTATGACAAATTGAAAGTTCTTTTTGTGAAATGACGGGTCCGACAGTTTGATTACTCTGTCTACTAAACTAATAATGACCGAAATTTTATACTGTTGGGGAGAATAATCAAAGAAGGATAAATAACGTCCGGGAGAAGTAGGTTTGCGATACCAATCAAAAATTAAACTATTATTACTGCGTATGATGGTTATATCAAGAAAATTGATAGAATTAAAAGAATTCTCAAGTTCAAAGGTAAATTGTAAATTACTATTAAAGTTATTGAAAGCTGAAACTATTTTAGAGATGCTACATGTTACGCGCCATTATTAAACAAGTTTTGATTTTAGTGTTTCCCGCTAGGTGTCTTGTACTTTGTTTCTGACGTCCGTTTTTTGTTCTGACTTGACAAGACAACCAGGGAATATATTCCTTGAAGACAACTATGTTGTCTGTCTTGCAATTTTGTGTTTTTATTCTGACGACCATGGTCAGCTGTTGTAATTAATTTTTACAATTTCACATGTTTTTCTCCTGTTCAATTGTATTGAACATGGTTTGTTCACAATTTTTGATTTTTACTACCATGTAAATTCCACGTGGATATTTTGTTCTTCGTTGTCTTCCATTAAGGTAATTTCAAGCTCGTAATGTTATTACTTTTTAATTGTTACATTTTACATTTTTTGTTTATAAAATTGTTGTAGCCTTGATAATGACCTCATACCTTAAGGTCGAAACGTCGGCATAAGTTTTTGTATGAACTTTTGAATAAACTTCCTTACTTCTGAAGTTTCAAGTCATCATTCCAACCCCTTGGGGATCAACCTTTTATCATCAATATTTGACTTAAATAAAATTACTATGAATATACTATGTATAAGAAAGTAAAAACATTTAATTATAACAAGTCTTAACAAGAACCATGTCTAACTACATTTATAAATTCGTGTAACTGTTGTACAACTTGAAAATGGTTTGTGAATTGTTTCATATTTTAATTGAATAATAATAACTCTAATTGGATTTAAGGTAGTTAAATGTGCTTTGTATCAAAAACAAAAAGAAACAAATTAATCAAATTGTTTGTTGCTGTCAGGCAACTCGAATTCGATCGTCTCTCTAGCGATGAAAATAAGAACTAGCTGCGCACAAGTGGGAAAATTTGAAATAAGTATTTAATAACGTTTATTTACTTTAGATATCTAAAACAATGCATTGAAAAAAATAAAAGCAAACATCAGGGATTTTAAAGCGTATAATTTAGTAAAGAATATAATAGTATTTATGCTTCAGAATACATTTTTAATGTTTATTGGAAATATAGCAGAAATACATATACCGGGTGGTGACCGCGACATCGGAACATAGGACTTGTAAACATGTAAAATCATATTTTTATAATTTCCTGCTTACCTTATTATTTTAGAGAAAAAAGCTTCAAATAAATGTTGTAGAGCATATTATACATTAAAAGCAATAGACAGAATTAATTTTGCACGCTTTATAACGGCAGAAATTAAATTAAGGCTTTTTTCTATAAAATGATAAGGGAAGCAGCAAATTATAAAAATATGATTTTACATGTTAAAGTCCTATGTTCCGGTGTCGCGGTCACCACCCGGTATGTCTTTGCCAACTAATAAACCAATATGCAAATGACGGCGTGATTATCAAATTTTTTGAATCGTAATTGATTGAATATTCGAATGGATTACTTTTGGAATGTTTCTACTGTTTCAGCATTGTGATTAACGTTATGGTTCGAATAATGGGTTACAGTGTATTACAGTGTATAACTAAAGTTTATCTGTAGTATTACTGTAGCTATCATAATTCTCGTAACCATTTTGAATACTTCGTGGATTTGGAGAACTTGTAACAATTTTATCAACATGAAAAAGGATGACGTCCATTTGTTTGTTTATAAATATTTTCGGGTAAATATCGATGTGGATATTAGCACTTAATATGTATTAATTTATGATATTAAATAAAACTTAAGGAATAATCAGTTTACCTTTGTTTAATTGACAAGTGATACGTGACAACCAACGCAATTTTCATAATTTTTTTAATTGTTTAGTTGTCACATGTGATACATATGTAACAGTAAATAAATTATGAAATTAACTATAAAAACTAGACATCCATGCCTGCAGCTCATCGACGTATGTGCAAGTCTGCATTTATCACAAATTATTTACCTAAATACACTCTTAAAATTGTAGGTGCCTAAGTCGAAGTAAAACAACAAATTTAAAACAAGTGTTTCTTCTGTTAACAAAAGCAAAGCAGACTAAGCCGACTATAAATGCATTAATCTTCTTTTGTTCATTTTTAGCTCATCGATATAGTGTTCCGTATGATGTCTGTAGCATTCTCTGATTTTAAAATTTTTTGCGCAGAAATCCCGGACAGACCCCTTAGATCACGAAATGACTGTTACAACATGGGACCGTATATATGTCGTTCGTCCGCTCGCTCGCTCGTACGGTTTTTGTTCCACTAACTCCTCCTAGACTATCCAATCGATCTTTTATATGATATATTCATCAAGATCGGTTGGATAGTCTAGGAGGAGTTAATGGAACAAAAACCGTACGAGCGAGCGAGCGGACGAACGACATACATACGGTCACATGTTAATATTATGTTAATATTATATATTATATAGAAAACTGCCTTTTATTCCTTATTTTCTAACAATAGCTCGCCAAATACTCCTATCCATACATAACTATCTCGCCTCGTTAATATCCATACACCTTGTCATACATGCTCTCCTATTATTTCTGCGTATAAACAACGAGATCAAACACGAATGGATGAAAGGAAGTTGAGATTTTAATTTCGAACAAGGTTGCGATCATTGCGCCCTCAAACAAGCTGTCGCGGAACTATCACGTGACAACCAAAACATAAGCAAACATTTTTACACCGTGCACCTTTAAATTTATAAAGTCTAATTATCGAATTTGAATATATTAGGAATTATTGCTTGGATATTTTTTTGCCAGCAGATTTAGAAACTTTTTTCTTTCGAGAACCATTGTTCTTTGATGTTTGAGCTAAAGCGTTTTGAACACTCGTTCATTATCCAGGACTACACACAAGTTTAGAATAATAATAATAATAATAAATTGAAATTGAGATCATTCCCGTCTGCAGAGCGTCTGTCAACTCTTTGCTCTGCAGAATTCAGAAAGCAGTATTGATCGGATCGTTGCGCATAGTGAGATCGCTCGAGTTGTGCTGACCGCAGTCTGCATATCGCCAGGGTTTGGGATGAAGCTGCGTGTATTTTGGCTCTAGGGACCTCTAGTATGACGTGCTCAGGTCTGAAGTTTGAGGTCCTTAGAGCTAGTTAAAAAAAACATAATAATAATAATATATGAAAGAATTCATATTCAGTAAAAATATACATAGATATTCATAGCTCGATACTAATGGTGCTATTAAATTTTTCTTCTAAATTTTACACAGTTACTATGGAAAATTGTGTATTTTTATAGCATTACTATAACCCATAGTGTCAAATATAGTAGCGCCGTTAGTATAGTGCTGTGAATCGAAATCATACATACTTGGATGTAATAAATTATCGATAAAATGTAAACAGACAATTTAATGCAAAATATAAAATAATTATTATAAAATTATTATTATTTGTCAAGTACAAAAATTAAATACAATTAGATATTTTGTACATCCCCACAATCACATGATCATAACGTGAATATGAAATTCTACTTTTCGGTACATATGTGATGATTCTCTAGCGGCCAGTTACTCCTATTTATTTATCCTCAACGTAATATATTAGATTTATTGAAAGGTGCTTGCAGTTCGTCACAAGTATCATCCGAATGAGGAAAAGCTAGAGGAATGCAAACTGCATACATTAGGAAAACGAACAGCAGCAGAGAGTCGATCCTTGCGAAG
Source organism: Carabus problematicus (assembly GCA_963422195.1). Lineage (NCBI taxonomy): Eukaryota > Metazoa > Arthropoda > Insecta > Coleoptera > Carabidae > Carabus > Carabus problematicus. Next base: position 17,844,366 of record OY728577.1, read on the forward strand.
ATTTTCGCACAGGTTGAACTACAATATCCACGTACAGCTATTTATCATCATATTTCAATATTCTGCTTCGTTGTAGTTTTCTTGCTGTGTTGTTTAGTAGAAAATATTGTATTAGATGATAGTCAATAATTAATACCCATTTTCGTCCACACATTTATTTCTTGATCATTTATGGTTCTGTGAATAAATTTCTACATTTATTCAATTGTACTTTATATTGAAATATATACATGTTTAATAGAAAACTCTGTATAGACAATTATTATCCCTGTGAACGTTTGCAGCAAATATTTTTCATAAATGTTTAACTATTTCCTGTGTTGTTTTTCTACAATTTATATTTTTTGTCTATTTTCATTTTACATTATATTTAATGGCAAACTTGAGATGTGAAGGTAAGTAAGCCCCTATCAACTATAAATAATGAAATAGTTTCTTGACCGAACAATGGGACATGGCCATACAATAATAAATATTTAAACAGACCACAAGTTTCTTCGCTTTTAAAATCACGCGCATTGCTCTATTTTGCATTTTTTGTAACTTATCCATACATTCATTATTCACCAAAAATAGAATTGTATTGCAGTATGTAAAATGAGGTAAAATTAACTACTGTGTTAAAAATTAAGATCCTAGCCATAAAACTTATTTTCTTAGCAATTTTCTTAACAATGTAATGGCACATGCGTTTTAAATGTTAATTTTGAATCTATTACTACTCCCAAAGATTTCATCAACGTAATCTATTCTATAATTTCCTATTCTAACAACTAGTGACTCTAATAGAAATTTATTATACATTCCTTGCTTACCCAATAATCATATATTTTGTCTTATCATAATTTACCTTTAATTTATTTGCAGCTAACCAGTTATCAATTATTTTTAGATCAGAGTTCAGCATTTCGATCAGTAAATTGTGACTTATTTTCATAGTAAATTAAGGTATCAACTGTAAATAATTGAACACTGCAGTGTTGTAGTATATTAGGTAATTCATTTATACATTTAAATTTAATGCCGGGATAGTTCAATGGAGATCAGGGTAGCGGAAATAAATAACACAGTATATTCAATATAAAGTAATGATGTGCACTACGTAACGTAGCTATGGTAGTCAGTGATTTTAATGATCACTCATGTAAACAATACACCTTATTGCAATACAATCAATTATTATACATGTGACACTTGAACAGGAAATACAATCAATTATTAAACCAGCATCTATGATACATTGAACAAGAAATACAATCAATTAGTAAATCGGCATTTATCATACATCGAACATGAAATACAATACTCGGGTTTCGGTACTAGACCGGTTACTGATAACTTGACAACAGGACTATTGCGCAGTGTCAAGCAACAGACGGCAGGGACCACAACACGACTATTGCGCAGTGTGGCGGTACCAGACCGGTTACTGATAACTTGACAACAGGACTATTGAGCAGTGTCAAGCAACAGATGGCAGAGACCACAACAGGACTATTGCGCAGTGTGGCGGTACCAGACCGGTTACTGATAACTTGACAACAGGACTATTGCGCAGTGTCAAGCAACAGAACACAATATAGTTACTTCTGCGACTGTGCAGAAGCAACACTCAATAATACACAATATACACTGTCGTACCAGGCGGTACAGTAAATTAAGATACGGAAAACTTTCTTACCAAACGGTTCGGATGTAGCGGCGGTCGGAGAGTAGAACACTGACAGCCGTATTCATAGCATCGCAAATAGACCTGGTTTAAACCTGGTCTACGCAGACTAGGTTTAAACCAGGTCTAAATTCATCTATTCATAGCACAACATATATTAGGTTTAGACCAGGTTTACGTAGACCTGGTCTACATGTGTTTATCTTGTTGACCTTGGTACGTGCAAACGCAGTTCTCAGCATTTGTAGTGTAGCTGTCAAAGTGCGTCTAAGTTGGATTAATATTTTATTTAGAAAAAGGTAATATTCAATTACAATATTTAATAAAATACGATCTGTTTATATTTATTATTAATTATTTCCATTTTAGGTAATCATGAATGGTAAAAAGTGTAATAGGGATGCTAATTGGGGTTATGGTGAAAAATTATTTTTAATGGAAGAAATAAAAAAGTATTCTACTATTATTGAAAATAAAAATGTGGATAGTAGAAGTAATAACAAAAAAAATGAGGCGTGGGAACTAATAAAATGTGCATTCCATGCGAATGGATATATCCGCGATGTGAAACGTATAAAGGACCAGTGGAAAAGGATGAAAATATCTGCCAAGGCAAGTATAGCTCAAGATAAAAAACATAAGCGTGGAACTGGAGGAGGTCCGCCGAAAAAAGCACCTGATGCAATTGATTATGCGGTAGAGGCAATAATACCAATGGATTTCCACGAAGATAGTAGTCGTTTTGACTCTGATAGGAATAAAAGGTATACGGTTTAGTTTTATTAGTTATACTATTGCTTATTTATAATTAATTTTTTAATTTATCTTATAATTATATATATATATATATATATATATATATATATATATAAATCTGCAAAAATAATAATTAAATTAGAGAGCAAACGGTGTGTGGATTTTATATTTGTTTAGAGGTGAGTGTCGCTTGAACAGAGTGACAAACGTGAAATTATGTATGCTAGTAAGATTTTGCTTAAGTTATAACAATCATTCCTACCATACTCTAACCTTATCCTATTTTATATTCTCGTAGTTTTGAATCCGTAATGATAGAAATCCAAAATGAACCCCTTATTCCTATGGCCATTGATACTTCCAATGAACCATGTACTAGTAGAACCAGTAGAGAAAACTATCCTGAACCTGCACCTACACCTTCCACTACAATATCAGGTACAACAACACATAGAACAAAGAAAAATGAAGGAACAAAGAAGAACATGTCCATGTATGAAGAGCGCTGCTTGCAACTGTACGAAAAGAAAATTAGTTTGCAAATAAAGCAACAGAAAGAATTGCATAATGTCAGAAAAAGATGGGAAGAGAAAATTTATAAATTAAAATACAATTTATTAAAAATAAAAACCATCTTGATTTGGAATAATATAAAAAAATTTGTATTGTACGTGTCACGAAAATAAACATGTTTTTACAACATTTAATTAAAATAATTTTGAATATAATTTTTTCAAAATACATTTCCCCTATCATTAATTTGTACATTTACTTGTTCTTCCATTATTTCTTCTTCATTATGTTAATTTTCATCATTGTCAGAGTCATCTGTAAATACGCTAGTTATAAAATCTTATTCACTAATACTAGATCGTTAAATATTATTGTAGCTGTGTAAGTAAAATAATTTGTGTTGGAATGTAATATTCGGATGTGTGAATAATTCAGGTAGGTAATGACTTATACACTTCATTATTAATTAAATATAAATTATAAATATAATTTTACTTACTTTTGCGTTCAAAATCGACTAAAATATCAATATTTTGTACGTGAATTATTGAAGCTGTCAGTTTTAACACTGAAACATTGTAGTTAAACTAGGTGTGCTGAAGGTCTAACTTTAAAACCTGGTCTAAATTAGGTTTAAAGTTAGACCAGGTTTTAACTACTCTATGAATAGGTAAAATATGATTTAAACCAGGTCTAGACTTAGACCAGCTTTAAACCTAGTCTAAATATACTATGAATACGGCTGTAACTGCCTATCATGCATTTCGGTGGGCTATTTATACCCCGGAGATACGCGCATCTTTCAACCCTGTATGCGACTAGTCAGTTCGACTGAGTAGTGTCTTGGTTCGTCCGGAGCGCGAGAACGGACGGCGTTAATTGGTGCGCTAACGGTCATTGCTCTGTGAACAATAGCCTTTTTTCAAAAAAAAAAAAAAAACTTTGTCACAATATATATATATATATATATATATATATATATATATATATATATATATATATATATACAGTGTGTCCCAGCGACTACCATACATAGGGAAATTAACATTGGGAAATTATATAAGGATCAACTATTGCCTTGAGCTATATGTATATTCTTTCTGAGTGACAAAAACAAAAGATTTAAAATACAGAAATTTACTTCTGTCAAATAATTTTATATTACTTGAACTTCAGTTTTTGATTGGAGTTAGGGCTTAACAGAATCGCTGTTGTTGATTCAGGATAAGTATAATAATTTTATTATGACGTTTCGCCTCTGTTTAGAAGCATCTTCAGATATATTGTAAGCACCTGTACAACATGTTAGCTTAAGACAAAAAAAAATTTTTTAAATTAACAATAGAAAAATTAACAATAACATTGTTAAGGTATAAAAATATGAAATTGAACATAAAAGTGTCAAACTGTAAAATTGTACGCTAACAAAAAAACATGTCACATGTTGAAATGAATTTTATATTACGTAATTATTTAAAGGAATTTTATTTAAATTAGGAAATTGGGTACGCCAATTGCCTTCGCAAAAGTAATAGAAATGGAAACCAGAATGTTAACAACGAAGTAGATATTTTGGCAGCTGTCGAAGTGTGAGGGAAATTACAAATAATCTCGGTGAATCACCGCACTCATAAAAAACACAAATATTTTACTTACAAATATTACACGCTGTTATTAGCAACAGATAGTGAAAAACGAATCACTTTTTGTGAATTAATGTTTAATAAATGTCATGCTTTAGAAAATATTTGTTTCACTGAAGAGCACACATCTACCTTAAATGAGGGACACAATTTTGTGACAGATTAAGCCACTGTCTGCTAGACAATGGGAATACGTTTGAACATTTCATTGATTAGTACCTGCTAGCGATATTGAATTTAGTGCTTAACTATTATGTTTTGTTCGTTTTTCCATTACAAAATGCAAACTCTTAAGCTTTCTGTTGTAGATATGTATTACTGAAAATCATCCAAATTTGTTTCTACACAAACTTTATTATAAAATAATAAATATAACCATATTATTTATTTTTAAATATTGTTTATTTGCAAGAATATTGATAATTCAATGGTAATAATTGTACTGTGTCAGCAAATTCTAAAAATTACAGCAATCTGACAGTTTTAAATTTGATTAATTCAATTACCTACTGTTTAATTTGTGCCAATCACATGTTTAGATACAGACACAGCAATACTTGATCCTTACATAATTTCCCAATGTTAATTTTCCTATGTATGGTAGTCGGTGGGACACACTGTATATATATATATATATATATATATATATATATATATATATATATAATAAAAAGTATTGGACCCAGCACACTACCTTGAGGATTGCAATCTAACATTGATGATATATTACTACCAAATTTTATTTTTTATCTACTGTTCTGTAGAATTAATCATAAATCTCGACATCAAAATTATGTTTTACATTTTATTTTATTTTTTCATCATAAATAACATTTCTCTAATTTCTAAGGTCAATATTTCGTAAAAGTATAAAATTCAAATAACAAATAAATAACTACATATAGTTAAATTTTCTTTTGTCCAAAAACGTGATCCTTGATACTAACAAAGGTTTTTAATCCGGTAACGGTTGGAATAAAGACAAAGTTGTTCTAGATGTTCAGAACAGTATATTGTAGCAATAATATGCCGACGTTTCGGCCATATGGATTGTGACCATTCTCAAAGCGAAATACAGAAATTTTTAAAACAACAAAATTGTATAAATGTAACAAAACAATTTACTGACACCACTAGTAAACAAAATTAACTGTATAATTACCTAAATCTAAGTACTAACACAGAAAGGAAGTGAAAAAACAAAACAAATGAAAAACATGGCCTAGCAAGGTCATGTTCAATGTCGACATGTCAGTGAATAAAATGGATTAATTAATAAGAAATTGAAATAACATGAAAACTGCTTCATTTAGCACTCTAGCGTCCATTCAAGTAACTGCTGAAATTAACGCGCCATAATTGGAATTTATATTACGAAAGTCAGTGATAAGGTTAACAGTATTATTGTTCAAATTAATATAAATACTTTCTAAAATTAATCTTTTGAATTTGTTAGGTTCAGAATGTAAAATTTTAAAAATAACGAAATCTATAGAATGTCCAGTATGTAAAGCATGTTCAACTATAGCACTATGTTGGTCATTTTTATTCTTATGATGATATTGATGTTGATAGAAACGTCTTTCGATATATTGACAAGTTTCTCCAATATACAAAGACGGGCAGTCAGAACAATTTATTTGATAGACGACATTACTACGTTTAGTTATGCGTGTGGATGTTTTTAATTTAGAAAAGAAAGAACTAATTGAATTTAAACTTTTGAAAACATAATAGGTAAATTGTTAAATATACTTTGTAAAGAATTAAAACTTTTATGGTGATAGGGAAGTGCTAAAAATTGTGGTAAATTTGGGGTAGAAGTACTAGTTTGATTTAAGTTAGGTAAATTATTATTGTTGTTATTATTGGTATCTGAATTGAGATTTTTTTTAGATCTATTTCTGATTACTGTATTAATTAATGTTTGGGGATAAGCGTTGGCTGTAAGGATGTTATATATATATTGAATTTTTTTTATGAAAAGAAGAATGTGACAATTTTAGGACCCGGTCAACTAAGGCAATTACTACTGCTATTTTATATCGTTTGGGGAATAATCAAAATAAGCTAAATATCTACCTGAAGCAGTGGGTTTTCTATACCAATCAAAAATGAAACTGTTATTAAAATGTTGGATGGTGATGTCTCAGAAGTTGATTGAGTTGTTAGCTTCTATTTCTAAAGTAAATTGTATATGTGTATTGAAATTATTAAAGACTGTCAAAATATTATTAATTTGATTTTCAGGTAAACACATCAAAATGTCATCTACATATCTGAAATAAAATAGCAATTCGAAATCACTATGGTTTAAAATACTGGATTCAATAAATTGCATCACTAATTCTGCTAAAATCGGACTGAGTTGAGAACCCATGGGAACTCCTAAAATTTGGAGGTAAAAATATGTGCTAAATTGTAAATATGATGTGTTAAGTATAAAATTAATACAATCTATAAAATTTTGAAGAGGGATATCTGTACGTGTTTTTATTTCTGGCCATCTATTGGTAAGAGTGGTTTTTATTAAATCATTTGGTATACTGGTAAATAATGACTTAACATCTAAAGAAATTAATTTAAAATTATTGTTAGGATAATTGAGTGCGTTAATTTTTTCTATAAGTTGAAATGAGTTTTCTATAAAATATTGGGAATTGTATTTAAGGGGGGAAAGTATATTATCGAGGTATTTTGAAATTTTACAGTTAGGTGTGTTGATATTAGTAATTATGGGCCTAAGCGGACAATTATTTTTATGAATTTTGGGTAAGCAATAAACTTTCGGTGGTAATGCGTTATTGATTTTAAGTGTGTATTTACATTTACTAGGAATATGATTTGAAAGAATAAGGTCATCTATCAATTTATTGCTCTGATTCTGAAATTTAGAAGTGGGATCATTACTCAATAATTTGTATGTACTATTGTCAGCTAATAATAGTTTAGTTTTGTTGATGTAATCTTGTTTATCTAGAATTACTGTGGTATTACCTTTATCAGCTGTGGTGACTAAAATGTTAGGGTGTAATTTAAGAAACCTTTTAGTAATCTTTATGTATTTGAGTAAAATTATTTCTGAGCAATGTAAACTGTTGTTATATTTTGAATATTTTATGTTACTATTATGAGATTTAAGAGTGTGAACTAATTTTGAACGTATATTGCTTAAAATTATAAGATCTAAGTTATGTAAACTATATTCTATGGACGATAAAGTTTTAAATAAATCAGCTTTAACAATATTTGTATTACAATCATTGTAGTAGTGCAATTTACTGCCTAAAGCGAGGATACAAGCCACCTCCATCGGAACATCAATGCCTGTGTAGTAAAGTCGCCCATATTAGCATTGTATTAATCATATTTAGTAATGTTTTGTATTAGTTTAAGGACATAGTAACATTGTATATCGATAATGTTTAGTTTTGTATCCTATGAGTTTAACATTATGTTACATTGTATTTTATTTTAAGAACAATATTTTGCTTTGTAGTCATTTCTCACACTTTGTATGTAGTCTTAAGTCGTGGACCATTCCCACGAAAAGTGCTGATACTATGTCTATGTTACATCCGTTCATCTCGAGAGATGCTGACCCCACAATTGTTAATCTTAAGAGAATAATGCCAACCTGTAGGCAGAAGCATCCTGGACACGTAAATTTCAACAATAACCAAGTCTCGTAATAAATCCGTATTACCAATCGTACTGTTGCATTTTTAATTTAAACGCCCTAAAAATTATATTTATTGTTGCGTTCTCCACAACATAAATTTTGGTGTCAGGTGTGGGGTTTGTTTAAATTAGTGCGTTTTTGGCGGAAAGATTCGTACCTCCGTGCGCCGTGTAATTAGTGCGTGTTCGGTTGAGAAAAAGTTCTTCGTGTGAAAGTGTTGTGTTGTGAGTGCATATTCATCGTTACACCGGATCAGGAACGAGAGATCTTCCATCCCAGCGTTCACCAGCAGATACTTCTCCCCTCGTCATCATCGTAAGGGTTATATAGTGGACAATACAACTAGCCTGCCGTTTGCATCGTTTCAGTAACAACTCATCACCATCATCTCTTCATCACATCAGAGAAAAAGTGTAATGTGCAAGTGAGTTAAGAAAAGAAAGAAATTATATGTCAGGAATTTTAGATAGTTTTGGCACAGATTTCGCTGATTTAATTGAATTTATTAAAACAGAAAACGAAGACATGCCGTTTTCAGTAGAAATTGCTCTTAAAATGATCCCAGAATTCAATGGGGATCGAGATAAATTACATCGATTCATAACTTGTTGTGATATAGTCGGTGCATCTGTGTCAGGTAATGAACAAACAGTATAATTTCTAAATGTCATTAAATGTAAGTTAACGGGTCCTGCATATAATGTAATCAAATATAGAAATTTCCTTGAATGGGAGACATTAAAAGTAGAATTGCAAAATCAATATTTAGAAAAACGAGCAATTGCTCAAATCCAACGTGAATTATTAGGTAATCGACAACAAACAAATGAAAATATTAGAACATTTGCTAACCGTTTAGAAAGATTAACAGCTGATTTAAATGACACTTGTATTGCAAGCGAAGGTGTAGACGCGAGTCAGGTTATTCAAAATTTAAATAATAAATCTTGTTTAAAAGTTTTTCAGGAAGGTTTGCTAGAACCTGTTAAAATTATTACCAAAGCAAGTAGATTCACCACCTTCAACGAAGCAGTTGAAGAAGAACGAATAATAAATCAAAATAAATTGTTTTCTAAAACTCAAGTAGATACACATACATACATACATACATACATACATAACATCACGCCTTTCCCATTACTGGGGTAGCAGGCCCTTTATTCCCTACAATCATATTATATATTATATAAAAAACTGCCTTTCATTCCTTATTTTCTAACAATTGCTCGCCAAATCCTCCTATCCATACATAACTGTCTCGCCTCGTTAATATCTATACACCTTGTCATACATGCTCTCCTATTATGTCTGCTTATAATTTTACGTTCACTCAAAACATTTTCTATCATATTCATCCATTTATTCCTCGGTCTTCCTCGCATTCGTGTTCCTTCAATTTCACCCAAATAAATCTTCTTACTCAATCTATCATTTGACACTCTTTCCACATGTCCAAACCAACGCAGCTGACTTGAAGCCACTCTTTCATCATACACTACTTTATTCCTAATACGGTCTCTTCTAGTCAATCCGCACACTCCTGTCAAGAATCTCATTTCAACCGCAGTTACCCTTTTTTTATTCCGGTTATCCCATACCCAACATTCACATCCATACATCAACGATGGCACAAGTACATCATTATAAACACATAACCTAGCTTCTCTTGATACATTCACATTTCTAGCAAACATTCCCAAAGCGCCCAAAACTTTTCTACCTGCAACCACTCTTCTTTCAATTTCAGCATTCATCCGTCCGTCTTTCGAAAACATGCATCCCAGATACATAAATTTATTAACTTGTTCCATTTGCTCACCATCTATGCTAATCTTGCATTCCGTAACTTCATCCTTCTCAAAAACTAAAATCTTACATTTTGAAGCATTCATGATCAAATTCAAACATTTTCCCTGATTACTAACACTCGCAATCATTCTCGTCAATTGTTCCTCAGATTCACTCATAATAACCACATCGTCAGTATATGCTAATGCAGGCACAACGAAAACGCTTATTTTCACACCATCATTTCTACACTGTAACGCTCGTCGCAATAACACTTCCATATACAAATTAAAGAGCCAAGGAGACATCACACAACCCTGTTTAACCCCCACGTCAATATTGAACCATCTACTCAAACTACCATCCACACGAACTGCTGCTTGATTATTTACATATAAAGCCATTAGTGCTCTCAATAACGTACTACTAACGCCATACTCCTTCAAAATAGGCCATAATTTTTGACGCACAACACTGTCATATGCCTTCTTTAAATCAATGAAAGCACAAAACAATTTCTTGTTTCGGTCCAATGTCTTTTCCACAATCATTCGAAGCGAAAACAATTGATCCACACATCCTCTTTCAGGCAAAAACCCACCTTGCATACCATTCAGTTTACTACATGTAATCTCCCTTACTTTATTAATTAGAACACTGCTGTACAACTTACACACAACACTTAAGAGACTAATCGCACGATAATTTGTACATTCACTCATATTTCCTTTTCCTTTATACAATGGAACAATTACAGCACGCTTCCAATCTTCTGGAACAACATTTTGCCGCAAGCAGCATTTACATAAATAAACTAACCAAGCAAACACTTTTTCGCCACCATACTTTAACATCTCTACTGTAATATCATCTATTCCTGCAGCGTTTCCAGTTTTCATTCTAGCCAAAGCATTACTTACATCGTCTTCATTTATATCCCAACATTCATTTTCACCACAATCAAAATCATTCATATTATCATTTATAACACAATTATTTTCATATAATTTGCTAAAATAACTGCTCCATCGTTCCCTAATCTCAGATTCTTTCCACAATAAATTACCATCATGATCTTTAACTGCTTTTACACAAGACATGTTACCACCCTTCAGCTTTTTCACGCATGTCCAAAACATCTTTTTATTGAGAACAAAGTCATTCGTCAATTTTTCAGTCTTCTCTTTCTCACATTGCATTTTACTTTCACGCACAACACGGTTTGCATTCGCTCGCATATTTTTATATTTAAGCAAACATGCATCTCGGAAATCGCCATATGTATCCTTAACACTCAAAAAGCACAGATATGCTTCTTTCTTTAAGCGTATAGCCTCCTTCACATTATCATTCCACCAATCATCTTTCATTCGTACACCTACTTTCGATACACCGCATGTTTCAGTTGCACACGTTACTACACAGTCCCTGAAAGTATTCCACTTACTAGCTAGATCTTCAAAATTATCTGGGCAAATGGGTAATATAAATACACAAAAAGTTATAAAATGTAAAAAATTAGGTCATATTGCTGAGAATTGTAGAAGTAATGTCACTAATATATTACCATCATATCGCCGTAGATGTGAAGTTAAACAAGAAATGCTTAATAAAATTAATATTATTTGTGCTTATTGTAAAAAGCCAGGTCATCATATTTCAAGTTGTTATAGAAAGCCCAATCAGGGTAATAAAAATAAATTTTGGCAACAAAATCCTAATAATTCAAATGTTCGTAATAGTCCCAGTACAAGCAAACAAAATACGAGACAAGTAAATATTACACTAGTTTACAAATTTTTGGTTTGCGGCGAGTACCTAAAAAATAAAGTGTTTTTTAGACTAATTTTGGGCCAGGGAAAACGAAAATGACAGTCATTTATTTTTCCAAAGAATCGTTTTCGAGATATTTGCAAAAAACCTGTTTTTTGGCTCTTTCTTCATATACTAGCATAAAACTTGATAACGGTTGATCCAATTAACATAAACTGTATATCGTTCGAAAGGTATGTTCTTCCACTTTCCGACGGTATCTTATTTTTGTAAATCGGATTAAAATTCTTTGGGTTACAGGCGATGAAAGTCGAAAAAATGTGGATTTTTCGACATTTTTTTAAAATCACTCATTTTCAGTTGTTCCATTGAGATAGAAAAAAAAATTATTTCACATACTTTTAAGATTTCATATGAAAGATAATTTTATCGCAAAAAAACGAAGCCTAAGTTTGCTCAAGTCGGACAAAAAATACAGAAGTTATGACAGATTAAGTGAAGTCAAACAATTTTAGTTTTTCAGAAACAGGTTCATATTTTTAGTCGAAAATATGTTTTTTCACTTAAACTCCTACGTTCATGTTGCATTGAATCGTCACGAAGTTGCATGCAGCAGTAGTCACTCATCATGCCTTCATCCCAAAAGCCTCTTTCGCCTTGTTCATCGCTCTCAGCTCCCAAATTCAGAGGAAAAGTGTCCAAATGTCTGTGCAGGAATTGTATTTTACTTCATACACTTTATACTTAGGTAACGATGGTGTATTAGGTAGAGATTTTCTCTTAAAATATAAAGCAAGTATCAATTTTGAGAATAAAAGTTTATCATTTAATCTTGATAATAATCTCGTAATAATTGAATTAATTTCTAGCACTGAGATTATTAAATTAGCATCTCGAAGTGAAAATGTAATAAGGATTAAAACAAATATAAAATGTGATAGTATTTGTTTATCTAAAGAGTTAGATAATGGATTGATAATAAGTAACTCGATAGTTAAACCAGAAAATGGTTCTTGTGTGATAAATGTAATTAATAGAAGTGAAAATTTTGTAGATTTGAATCCTAAGGAAGTAAGTTTTGAAGATCTTAATAACAATCACATCTTGAATTTTCATCATTCCATTAATTTTGAAAGATTAAAATATTTAAAGTCTGAATTAAGAATTTGAATAGTGAAGAAAATAGTTCTGTTCAGGAAATTTGTATAGAATATACTGATATATTCCATTTAGCGCCTTTTGATAAGTTGACGTATACGGATAGTATCACTCATAAGATACCAATGATCCCGGATACTGCACCGATACATGTAAAACCATACAGATTACCTGAACTTCAAAAAGGCGAAATTAACACTCAAATAGATGAGTTATTATCTAATGAAGTAATTCAGCATTGTAAAAGTCCTTGGAATGCTCTGCTTTTAGTTGTACCTAAAAATACGGATGCAAGTGGAATCAAAAAATGGCGTGTTGTTGTAGATTTTCGTAAATTAAATGACGTCACAGTCGGTGATGCCTTCCCATTGCCTAATATAACCGACATATTGGATCAATTGGGTCGATCAAAATATTTTACAACTTTAGATCTAGCTAGTGGATTTCATCAAATTTTAATGGATCCTTCGGACGCAGAGAAAACCGCGTTTAGTACTTCCATTGGTCATTATCAATACAACAGAATGCCTTTCGGTTTAAAAGGTGCCCCGGCAACTTTTCAAAGGTTAATGAATCGTGTTTTAACTGGATTACAAGGAATAAAGTGTTTGGTTTATTTAGATGACATTGTAATATATGGTAAGGATTTAAAGGATCATAATGATAAATTGATTGATGTTTTTAATAGACTCAGAGAACATAATTTAAAATTACAACCAGATAAATGTGAATTTTTACGTAAAGAAATTGCTTATTTAGGTCATATTATAACGGAAGATGGAATTAAACCAGATCCAAATAAAATTAGCGCAGTTAAAAATTTTTAAACTCCAAAATCTTGTAAAGATATTAAATCATTTTTGGGATTAGTTGGTTATTATAGAAAATTTATCAATACCTTTAACTAAATTGTTAAAAGGGTATAGAATTTAATTGGACATCTATTTGTGATGCCGCTTTTGTTTCCTTAAAAGAAAAAATTATAAGTCCACCTATATTGCAATATCCAGATTTTAGTCGCGAATTCGTATTAACTACTGATGCAAGTCAGTATGCCATGGGAGCCTTTTTATCTCAAGGAGAGATAGGAAAAGATTTACCAATCGCGTATGCAAGTAAAACATTTAAAAAGGCTGATATTAATTACTCTACTATAGAAAAAGAGTTGCTAGCTATTGTTTGGAGTGTAAAACATTTTAGACCTTATTTGTATGGAAAGAAGTTCACTATTGTTACTGATCATAAACCTTTAATATGGTTATTTAGCGTTCAGGATGCAGGATCACGTCTTATGAGATGGCGTTTGAATTTAGAAGAATATGAGTATAAAATAATTCATAAATCGGATAAATATAATGTAAATGCAGATGCATTAAGTAGAATATATCAAGTTACAAATGATCATGAGAATCCTAAAGTGTTATACGAAATTTATTTGAACGAGTTAGAAACAAAATTAATATTTAATTCTAAAGTCAAAGAAGTAGATGATGATCTATTTAACGCACCATCGGATACTAGTTTAGCGCATTGTGTCAGTAAAGATTTAGTCATGAGCGCAGGAATAGCAAAAGGATTCAAAGAGAAATTTAATCGTGTTGAAGAACTAAGAGGTCAAAAACCTCAAGTTCATAATATAGCATATTTAAAAGACAATGATAGGTTTATTATATATTTAGTGACAAAAGAAATTTAACTAGATAAACCATCGTATAAGGATTTGTTTATTACCTTGATAAAATTAAAATTATTTTGTGTTAAAAATAACATCTCAAATCTTGCAATCCCTAAATTAGCATGTGGATTAGATCGATTAGAATGGGTAAAAGTACTACCAATGATCAGATACATTTTTAAAGGCCCAGATATCAACGTTACAATTTATCTAAATAAAAGTAAGAAAACATTGTCTGAAGAAGACATTTCTAAGATTTCATATTACACCAATTGGAGGTCATCAAGGTGTTAATAGAACGCATAAACGTATCAAAAAGGGTTATATTTGGCCAGGTATGCATTCCGATATTAAAAATTTTGTTAAATCATGTTCAGATTGTCAAAAGAATAAATCAAGTAAGAAAACTAAATTGCCTATGGTCATTACTACAACGTCACGAAAACCTTTTGAAAAAGTTTACTTAGATATTGTTGGTCCTATGCCAGTTACACTTGAAGGTAATAAATACATTATCACATTTCAAGATGATCTTATGAAGTTCTCACATGCTATTCCTATTTCGAATCAAGAATCTATCATTATTGCTCAGAATTTTGTAACTAAAATAATTTGCCAACATGGAACACCCGATGCTGTTCTCACTGACCAAGGTACTAACTTTTTAAGGCAAATATTTAAAGATGTTTGTAAATTGCTTTAAATTACTAAATTGCAAACTACTGCTTATCACCCGCAAAAAAATGGAGCCTTGGAAAGAAGTCATAAAACATTAGTTGAATATTTGCGAGTTTTCATTAATAAAGATCAAACTAATTGGGACACATGGTTACCCTATGCAATGTTTAGTTATAATACAACGTCTCATACTTCAACTAATTATACTCTTTTCGAGTTACTTTATGGACATAAGGTCGAACTGCCAAGTTCATTAACAAAGGAACCCGAAATCAATTATAATTATGATGATTATAGTCGGGAATTGAAATCAAGATTACAGCATACACATAAAATAGTTCGAGAGCAATTAGTGACTAATAAAGAAAAATCTAAGTTACACTATGATAAAAATTCAAATTTTAAAATATTTAATGTTGGTGACAAAGTTCTCTTAAGGGATGAAAAACCTTATAAAAATAGATCTAAAAAGTTAGTGCCACTTTGGACAGGTCCATATGACGTTGTCGAAGTGGAGGCAGTAAATTCAATAATTTTAATAAAAAATAAACGATTAAAAGTTCATAATAATCGTTTAAAATTGTTTAATGATGACAAAATTACGTTTTGGAAAGCCCCCTGCAGGGAGGGGAGCGCAAGAATATTCCTGCAACATCTCTGTTTGTCGTAAGAGGCGACTAATGAGTGGGGTAGTGACACGCCAAGGGTAAACAGTGCCGATGCTAGATTTTGATCCAATTCGTGAAGCTTGTTGATCGAAATAATTTCGTGACCATTTTGGATTAGAGTCCTTGCTTTCCCCGAGTAGCTCTTTCTTTGTCCTGCTACTTCGGGTGGTTCCTTTTACTTTACTTTATGGGCGGTGACCCAATTTTTGGATATGTCGTAACAAGCGCCATATTAATGTATCGTATAGCCATGTAATCGTTGGAATACATAGTATTATGTAATGTTTTGTGTCATAGAGACAATTTATTAATTATATTACCTCTGAGCTATGCGAATATAAAAATAAATATAAGGAATAAATTCTTATCAAAATTTAAATTCATCGATAACTATCGCTAAGCACTGTTGCAAACTACGATATGATTTAAGGCGAATCAGAAAATGTGTACATAAAAATTAGACAAAATTATGTTTGATCAAGAAATAAATATTAAGTACGTCACTGTTTAAAACGTGACTTTATGTTAAATGTATTATCATGAAGAGTTCATTATCACCTGTTATCTTTAAATGTCTTCGCTCTCAGTATGAGTATGTTTTAGTTTTGTTTTGGTCCCAGATATGGACGTTAATAAATAAATAATAATATTAATAGTTAAAACTATTAATTAAACAGATAATAAAATGGATTTTAAAGGTACTGTCTCCTTTTATTTTAATTTAATTTGGAAGGTAGGACTGCGTTGAACCTAATTTCGGCAATTTTCAAAATTACGCATCCTCCCTAACCTTGAGGAGACTTGGGCAGAGTTCCCGTTTTACGATAAGAAATCGTTAACCTTGAGGCAAGTACACCTCATTTTAAGTCATTTTAAGAAACAAGTATACCCTAATTTAATTAGTTAAATAACTAATATATATAAAAATATAAATTTTATTTTAATTAATTATTTTATATTATTTCAGGAAAATGATTTTTATCATTTCGCTAATGCTATTGCATTATGCGCTACCGCATGAGCTATATAAATCCACCACTATAGAATCAAGTCCAGGCTTGTACTACGAAAAGTATGGATCAGTAAGATTAACCAATGATGACTGGCGAGTTATAGTAACTTTTGATCTGTCTAATTATAACGACCAATATACAAGCATTAACCACTATATACAAACGTTGAGAGATCTTTGTATTACGTTTAAAGATAAATCAATTGAGAGCGTAGAATTAGAAAATTGTAAAAACTAGTCATGGATACAGACATCCATGCCTGCAGCTCATCGACGTATGTTCAAGTCTGAATATATGTATTACAAATTATTATTTATCTTAATACACTTTTAAAATCCTAGGTGCCTAGGTCGCAAATAAAACAACAAATTTAAAACAAGTGCGAAACCGTTTCCTTCTCTCGACAAATGCAAAGCAGACTAAGCCGACTATAAATGCATTGATCTTCTTTTGTTCATTTTTTTAATTTAAAAATATTTTTTTCTTCAATGGTCTTACTTAATTTTTCAAAATAAAAAATATGGAAAAATAATGTTTCATTTCCTGCAAATGCAAGAAAATTTTGAATACAATTTAGTGGAAAATAAAGGAGAAAAAAAAATAAAAACTGAAAAAATTTTGAAAAATATTTTTTTTTCAAGTACTAAAAGAAATTTTGAAAAGCAAAAAATCAGATGCACAACTAGACCATAATAAGCATTTGTAAAAAAAATTTCATCAAGACATACATACGGACATATATTGTAATAGTCATTTCGTGATCCAAGGGGTCTGCCCGGGATTTCTGCGCAGAAATTTTTAAAATCGAAGAATGCTACAGACATCGTACCGAACACTATAGCTCTTTGACAGGAGATCGATGAGCTTAAAAGCTGGTACGACTATGAGTGCGCGAAAGTAGTCGAAAATAGGAGAATAATCAGAGAAGAAATGATAATAAACAACACCGAAAAAAACAGAGCAAAATATAAGAATATATGGGCAAAAGCAAAGCAAATCTGTAGACGCAAGAAGAGATTGGCAAATAAAAATCGCATAAAAACAATAGAAGAAAAATTTAAAAACAAAGAAATAAGAAACTTTTACCAAGACGTGAAAAAAGCGAAAATAGGTTATCAAGAAAACACAATGTACTGTAAAAGCAAAAAAGGGAAACTAATTGGAGGGTATTGAGAAAAAACGGACCGTTGGAAGGGATATTTCGAAGAATTACTCAACAATAAAGACAGTGAAGAGACGGATGTAGGAATGACGATGAAATAGCCGAAAGTCAGACACAACAATAAACCCACCAACAATGGAAGAAACACAGAAAGCTATCAGACGTATGAAAAATAATAAGAGCCCAGGGGAAAATGGCATTAGAATAGAAATGATAAAATACGGAGGGAAAAGATTACACAATAAAATCCACGATCTTTTAGTACAAATCTGGGCAAAAGGAGAGGTACCAGAGAACTGGTCAAGAGCAGTGCTTAAACCAGTACACAAAAAAGGTGATAAAACCCTCTGTGACAATTAGAGAGGAATAGAGCTACTAGACACAACCTATAAAGTACTCGCAACAATAATAAAGGAAAAACTAGAGGTCAATGCAGAAAAAATTATTGGAGAATACCAATGTGGGTTTAGAAGCAACAGATCCGTAACGGATCAGATATTTATATTAAAGCCCAAACGAATTGTCAGTTGAATAAAAGGACATTACACACAATTTTCATAGACTTCAAACAGGCAAACGACAATATTAACAGAAAAAAAGCTTTACCACGCAATGACAGAACTAGGTATTCCATGGAAATTAATAAAGCTGATAAGAATGACTCTAGAGAGGACAGAGTATACAATAGAATTACATGGTAACACGTCCAGCAACTTTAAAGCAGATAAAGGGCTAAGACAAGGGGATCCTTTATCGGCGCTACTGTTCAATCTAACACTTGAAAAAAATAGTACGGGAGAGTAGAATCTGTACAAACGGAACAATGTATAACAGAAATCACCAATGTATAGCATACGCAGATGATGTCGCTATAATAAATAGGTCCTAAAAAGAACTGCAGAAAGTGATAAAAAAGCTTAGTCAGGAGGCAAGCAAGTTGGGGCTAAGAATCAATGAGGAAAAATCTAAATATATGGTAATGGAAGATATGATAGAGGCAATGGAAAACAAAGAATACTTCAAGGTAAAAATATATGAAAACGGAGAACTCAAATTTGAGAAAATTCGGAATTTCGTATACCTAGGGGTGGTCATAACACACAACCGCGACAGTGTCAAAGAAGTCGATGCAAGGATAGCAAAAGGTAATAAAAGTGCTGGAAGCCTATTACACGTCCTCAGAGCGAAACAACTCTCACTGAAAACAAAAATCAGAATCTACCAGACGGTGATACGACCATCGGTGACATATGCCAGTGAAACATGGATCATCAATAAGGGTAGAACAAGAGAAACTTGAGAGGTGGGAGAGAAAAGTTCTAAGAAAAATATACGGTGGCCGGAAAGAACGTGAAGAGTGGAGAAGAAGAACAAACGAAGAGGTAATGAACATGTATGGCTACCCAAGCATAGCTAGAGCGCAAAGAATACTCTGGCTGGGTCATATACAAAGACTACCAAACGAAAGGACAACCAAAATCAGGATGCGAGCGAGCCCAATTGGCCCAAAAAGAAGGGGTAGAGCGAGGAAAAAATGGATGAATGCAGTGGAAGAAGATATCAGGGTATTGGCAACTGGACTGATATAGCAACAGAGAAAAAGAAATGGCGAGGAATAGTGCACCAAGCCCTAGGCCTGAATGGCCTATAGAGCTAATAGATATATTAAATATCGATGCACCTTCTAGTAAATTTTCGTAAGAATATTAGACATACAATCACTGTAAATGCATTATTAGAATATATTTTTAGTATGCCACACGACACAAGTTTATTATTTTGGACGCCTGAATATTGGTCTCGCCCAAATCGGAATAATTATACTGAATTTTTAGAATACGTGCACAATATTCGAAGACAAGTTGACAAGATCAATAATAAAAATAATATAAAAGAACAAGAGTTAGAGAAAATATAACATATTAATTACTTGTAGTATTGAACAATCAAAAACGAAAAATCTTTAGGAAAAAACGTCAGGCTAAAAATACTGGTTCACAATTGAATGACACAACAACGACTAATGAAAATCTTGGTATGATTGATGTTCATTTTAGTTTTTACTTTACTTTAACATGTTTTTCCTCTTTATTGAATGAAATTGCACAAGAAAAGTGTGAAACATATTCAGAAAAACTAAGGAAAGCATAGAAAATGGAGATTGCACTGACCGCGTGGGACTTTGACTCGACTGCATTCGCTTATCAGTTGACATTGATTGATAAAGAACTGTTCCTAAAAATTCGGCCGTATGAGTTGCAAATTATATTGCAGCAAGTTTCATCAATAAATGCGCCGAATATCTACTCGTTCATAGCGTTTTCGCACCGAATTAGCTGTTTAATAGCAACGGAGATATTACGGGAAGATTCTGCCAAAGTATTTAACGCAAAACCGCTATGAGAACATATTTAGTGACTTAATTTTTGTTTAGTTACGGACACGCATTATTGTACGGTTCATCAACGCCGCGGAGAAATGTGACCGAATGCAGAACTATCAATCTTGAACGAGTATTTTGAGTGGTTTGCAGTGTCCACCAATATACAGACTGCACAATACCTGGGCGTATTTGCGACAACATTACGCAGTGAAATATCTGTACGATAAAACAATGATTCATATACGGGATGTCCCGCAGAAAACATAAGGTTTGTTCCAACCACGCGAAGAACCGTAACAGAACGGTGCTGCTCATAGGCATTAGCTAAAATGTGTTCCAACCGAGACATTACGGTTCATGGATGATTCCCGTTGTCGTTCCAACAAGTATGGAATCGATTTCGGAATCGTAATTTCAGTACCGCGTGAAAACCTAGTATCGTTAGAACTGTCATGCGCATTGTGAATTTTGTTAGCTGTTTGACGTTTGGAATGGTGATACTAGTTTACTATTTGAAATGAAACATGAGTGATGAAGAAGATGTATCAGATATTTCTGAAAATGATGAAGATTTACAAGTTGTGTTAAATCAACAAAGAATGAAAAACAAAAAATAATGGTAGGAACATATTTACTTTTTGGAGGCTGTGTAATTATTTGTAAATGCTAAACACTAAATTATATAATTTTAGATGATTGTGTGCCACAATATTCCGAAGATGTAAAACCGTCCCAAAACCGTTCCAATGCTTGCGTTCTCAGTACGGTTCTAGAATCGTACCAAGTTGACGCATGCGCATAAATCGGTTATAGAACTGTTGAAACACCGTCCAAGAATCGCGGTTTGGAACAAACCTATAGAAAACATCGGGAATTAACATGTAAATATAGAAAAATCATGAGTACGCGCTGAACTACACATTTTACAGCAAAGGTATAAACAGTATTTCTATATTTACATGTTAATTCCCGATGTCTCTGGTTTCTTGGGACATCCCGTATGTTTGTTTATTGGTAAAGTTTCTTTCAGAACGTTCGAACAACTGTGCCGACGCTACGCCGATCCCAGAACGTTGCAATATCAAATGTCATTCTATAAATCTTTGCGAAGACATCCGTATCTGCCTTCCATGAAAGATATATTATGTAGATTGTTGAACAAAGTGCCACATTACTCGCCGGAAGTTTTCAATATGCCTGGAATATTTCATTTTTAAAAATTAATATCCAAACCAAACCTGTCAAATGTTATTAGATCGATTTTAGAAAACACAACGGAACGTCCGAAAGAAAACGATTGTGGAAAAATAAACATAAGTATGTATTTCTACAAATAATAATCATATGTTTGCATCAAATAATACAAAACTTTACAGCAATTAGAACAGATCATAAGCCACCAGATACTTCTGAACACAAGATTCCGCACAAAATTCGCAAGTGTTTCTCCACCTTCAGAATATGGCCATCGCTGTCGGAGAATAACATCAACACAATACAGCCACACGAAACACC
Organism: Carabus problematicus; assembly: GCA_963422195.1. Taxonomy (NCBI): domain Eukaryota; kingdom Metazoa; phylum Arthropoda; class Insecta; order Coleoptera; family Carabidae; genus Carabus; species Carabus problematicus. The sequence continues at coordinate 17,866,442 of OY728577.1, forward strand.
CACCGAAACCACCACACAGACTGTGTTAAACGAACAACATAACCCCACAAAAATCGGCAAACATTGTTACCGCGCCGATGACGATGACCAGAAACTGAGGTTAAGCCACGCAATAATATTTCTAGAGAAGTATTAAAAATCAACGGCCAAATATGCATTTACCCGAAATGATTTGGCCCGTGAATATCTGCGAAAAGCCCGTTACCGGGAGTGTGTCGAAAATTTTGAGTTTTCTTTTAAACGCGAGCAAAAGATATCGTTTATATAATAATTAATTTTTTTTAGAATTATTTATATATGTGTTTATCTAATAATAATATAAACAGGATTATCACAAATCCATTTTAAGTTAGTCCGGTCGGTCCGAAATATAGTTACTAATGTGTCATTATTTTCAAAAAGTCGAAACACTTGTGGATAGCGCCGAAAAGAGCCTCTTCTTTGACCTCCTCGATCTCTGCGATTACAAATTCCGGCTGCGAGTTGATGGAAATGAAAACAATTGTGTTCTGATCGTTGGCAGACACGTCCAGCGTGTATTTCAAGTCGAGTTTACCTAATATATTAGTCAGATCCACTTCGTCCTGGTTATTGATATCCTAGAACCCCACAACATTCAAATATTACACGCGATTTGTGATTGTTTCAACAACGTACCTGCCACAGAAATTCACTGGTTAAATTCTTCTCCGCCATAATACTCCTTATCGAATGTGGATATGAGTTGATCTTTAATTCGTAATTGACTTTTTTCTTGTTCATACTTGACATTTCATTGTACAATGCGATGACATTTTCTGTTGATTGTAAAGCGGGCACTTCGTTGTGTTTCAATTCTGCAATCACCTCGGGCAAAGTGTCCATTAAACGATGCAACATTAGCTGCGCTGTGTGTTGTTTGGCTTTTTTCTTTGTCAACTCCGTGGCTGTTGTAGCTATGGTTGCGATTTTGCATTCGTACATGAACTGATGCTGATGTGCGGGGCCAATGTCAGCCTTCAGTTGAAATTCCGGTTGAGGTATGTTATTATCAGTACACAACTCTTGCAATGTACCTCCCGATGGCGTTTACCTGAACATGCACGGGAAAATAATACGTATTTGGAGGTTATAACATCTACGGCGCAAACTGTATCTGGTAACGAAGAAACAGATTATATTCACTTCTTTTTACACAGAGAAATTCGATTGCAAAGTTTCGTTACCTATAGAAAGCTTTAAATTATATTTATTTATTATTTTAAACGAAACCCGTTCACTTTTGACAATTCAAAAACTTTTAGCCACCTAGTGGTAACGAACATATAAGTCTGATCGTCAGACTTATAAGTTCGTACGAGCTCGGTTATTTGCGGAGGTCTGCAAACTAGACTCTTGTGCAAATAACACATATGGTTGGGCTCGGGGGCGCGGCCGGTCACTAGTACAGAATGTTTCGCATCAAAACCAGGTAATGAAATTATGATTTTATGTGTGTTGGTGTATTTAAATAATATGTAAGTTTTTATTTTTATTAAAATAATTAAATTTACGTTTTTCTGATTGCATTCTACTGAATAATGGTGCCTATAGTTATATCGTAATATTGTATGACATTTAGGTTACTATGGCAGATACCATGGAAGTTCGAGCACGGTGGCGCGCTCGTTCATGTGAACAGCGGGGTTTAAGACCAGGGGGTACCGTATCAAGTAATGTTCAGCCATTTGGAAGTGCTAAGTGTGTCAGACCAGCAGGTGAACATTCGCTTCAAAGCCAGGTGACGAAATATATATGTATACATGTCAGTATAGGAATCTATTAGTATTTCTGCGAAAATTTCCGATAATCAATTTTAAACTATAGTTATTAATTATACATTTTATGATCTTTCCAGTATTCCAAATAACATTTAATCAATTGATTGAAATTAAAATCCATTCGCCTAGGCCTAGTGTAAAATCTCGAGTATAAATTAGCGTTATAGTTTTTGTAGATTCCTGTATAATTGGAACTTTAATTTTTATTTATTCATTGTATCAATAAATAAATTTAATCAAATTTAGATTGATCGTACTGCTAGTCAACAAGATGATTTATGCGATACAACAAAGAAAATTAAAGATGTATTTATAGGTAAGTCACGTGAATGTTTTAGTATACGTATTATATTTAATTCAGATTCTTGTACTTGTAATTTTGATCACAACCGTTAATTATTTATTAGCTCAGTAAACTGGGTAGTAATGAATTTATTTTATTTTTTAATATAATATACTGAATTAAGTATTAATTGATTTTCTTTTTGGTGAAACAATTAGTTCCAGATAGTGGCAGTAAAGAACAATTTTCTTATGATGAAAGCCTTTCGACACGTTCAGCATATCTAAACTGAAAAATGGGTACATGTGGAACCTTTATTAACTTACAAGCGAACTACTTTCAGTTGACAACAAATACACATTGGCGGCTGTATCCATACCGAGTCGATTTTGTACCAGACGAAGATCGAACACAAGTTCGTAAGAAAATCTTGGCACAAGTTTATAAAGATAAACTGTCAGGGTAAAAAAAGTTTATATATACATGGTCTGTCAGGAAAGTAATGCGACCACGTTCGTAAAAAAAAGCAGGATCCTTGGGCGTCAACATTATTTTTTTTGTGCAATTTTCATGCTTGATAAGCACCCTGGAAGACCTTTTCTGGAACTTATCGTCAACTGGTTGCTTTACCACGACAACGCGCCCAGCCACACTTGCGTGTTATTCGCGAGTATATCACCAAAAACAATGTTTCAACGCTTTATCAACCCCCGTACAGTCTTGACCTGTCGACTTCGTTTTGTTTCCCAGAATTTTCCCCGAATCAAAAATATGCTCAAATGATGCCATTTTGAAGGTCGGAATAACGTAAAAGAGGCTTCGATGAGGGTATTACGCGAAGTTCCAGAAAAAGGCTTCCAGGGTGTTCACCAAGCATGGAAATCGCGCAAAAAAATATATTGGCGTCCAATGGTTCTACTTAAAGGAATTTGAATGATTTCTACTAATATTTTTAATAGTTGTTGTTTTTTACGAACTTGGTCGCATCATTTTCGGACAGATCATGTATATACATATATATATATATATATATATATATATATATATATATATATATATATATATATATACATATATATATATATATATATATATATATATATACATATATATATATATATATATATATATATATATATATATATATATATATATGTATATATACAGTGTGTCCCAGCGACTACCATACATAGGGAAATTAACATTGGGAAATTATATAAGGATCAACTATAGCCTTGAGCTATATGCATATTCTTTCTGAGTGACAAAAACAAAAGATTTAAAACAAAGAAATTTACTTCTGTCAAATAATTTTACATTACATAATTATTTAAAGGTATTTTATTTAAAATAGGAAATTGTGTGCGTCAATTGCCTTCGCAAAAGTAATAGAAACGGAACCCAAAATGTTAACAACGAAGTAGATATTTTGCCAGCTGTCGAAGTATGAGGGAAATTACAAATAATCTCGGTGAATCATCGCACTCATAAAAAATACAAATATTTTGCTTAAAAATATTACACGCTGCTATTAGCAGCAGATAGTGAAAAACTAATCACTTTTTGTGAATTAATGTTTAATAAATGTCATGCTTTAGAAAATATTTGTTTCACTGGCGAGTACACATTTACATTAAATGGGGAACAGAATTTTATGACAGATTAAGACACTGTCTGCAAGTCAATGATTAGTACCTGCTAGTGATATTGAATTTAGTGCTTATCTGTTGTGTTTTTCTTCGTTTTTCCATTACAAAATGCAATCTCTTAAGCTTTCTGTTGTTGGTATGTATTACTGCAAATCATCCAAATTTGTTTCTACACAAACTTTATTATAAAATAATAAATATAACCATATTATTTATCCCTAAAAAATATTTATTTGCAAGAATATTGATAATTCAATGGTAATAGTTGTATTGTTTCAGCAAATTTAAAAAATAACAGCAATCTGACAGTTTTAAATTTGATTAATTCAACTACCTACTGTTTAATTTGTGACAATCACATGTTTAGATACAGACACAGCAATACTTGATCCATACATAATTTCCCAATGTTAATTTCCCTATGTATGGTAGTCGCTGGGACACACTGTATATATATATATATATATATATATATATATATATATATATATATATATATATATTTATATATATATATATATATATATATATATATATATTATGCTAGGTATATCATGTATATACATATATATATATATATATATATATATATATATATATATATATATATACCGGGTGTTAATTAAAAAACTGGCCATAGGCGTTTAATATGTAAAATCAGTTTTTCCTCCTGCATTAGTTACCAAATTACTTTAGAGAAAAATACTTTAAATAAAAGTTGTAGAGAATTAAATTCTGCATCTAAGTGAGCAATCAGATTTAATTTTTGACATTTCATAACTGAGAAAATCAAGTTTAAAATTTCATGAAAACACATAATATATAGGAATAGCCATGGAATTTAAACAAAATTAAAAACAATTATATGACATTTGCTGTCAAAAAAATTATTCAATCACGAATATTTAGATAAATTTGTCCAGAATAGAACCATTTTATTACTTGAAGCTTTTCTTCATGTGAAAACTATTCCATACTTTTAGAAATATCTGTTATAGAACGAAAATTACGAAACACAAATTTTTTTGACAGTTACAATGTCATACAATTGTTTTTAATTTTGTTTAAATTCCATGGCTATTCCTATATATTATGTGTTTTCATGAAATTTTAAACTTGATTTTCTCAGTTATGAAATGTCAAAAATTAAATCTGATTGCTCACTTAGATGCAGAATTTAATTCTCTACAACTTTTATTTAAAGTATTTTTCTCTAAAGTAATTTGGTAACTAATGCAGGAGGAAAAACTGATTTTACATGTTAAACGCCTATGGCCAGTTTTTTAATTAACACCCGGTATATATTATGCTAGGTATATCATGTATATACATATATATATATATATATATATATATATATATATATATATATATATATATATAATATATATATATATATATATACATATATTATGCTAGGTATATTTTTGATGGGTATGTCCTATTTAGATCAACACGTATTCCACCTGGTTTACTAACGATGTCGACCAATTCGCAAGATGATTCTGACGCAACTCAGTCACTAAAGACACACATTCTAACACTGCGTCTAGTTGACGATGTCAAACAAGTTTTTAATATCATAATTCGCAAGTGTTTAAGATTGTTAAAACTGCAGGTAGTAGGACGGAACTATTATGATGCCCTTGCAGCGGTAAGTTGAAAATGATTAATTTATGATGTAAGTACATATAAAAATTAGTTAACGAGTAACTACGGAATTTAGCAAACAAAACAAAAAATATCAGCTGCAATTTAAAAATTTGCGGTACATTCTTCTGGTATATTGTATTACAATTAATTCTGTCTATTAACTCATACGCAGGTCAATATCCCTGAATGTGGAATAGAATTGTGGTCAGGTTACATCACCAGTATTCGTTGCATGAATCCAAGATACTTATGTGCTGTGAAATATCTCATAAATTTATGAGAAAAGAAAACGTTTTACATATTCTTAACCAGTGTTTGAGTTAGGATGCAGTAAACTATGAACGTAAATTCGAAAGGCTTATCGTTGGTTGTGTTGTACTGACCGATTATAATAATCGAACTTATCGCATTGACGATATAGATTGGGATAAAACGATTAAATCTACATTTTCAAATCGTGATGGAACGTCTATTTCCTATAAGGATTACTATATGCAGGTATATAGAATGTAAGAAAACAGCTTACGTCAATGTAATATTTTTTTTTCATATTTTCAGAGATATCAACTCAATATTTCATTAAATTCTCAACCTCTGTTAGTTTCTCGTGCGAAAGCTCGAGAACTAAGAGCTGGTATGCCCGAACTAAAATACTTAGTTCCAGAACTGTGTCGAATAACTGGATTACGCGGTAATATATAAATTTTCCTAGGCAACACTATTTTAAAATAAAATGTTCTGGTGTGATCACCACACGGCTTTCTTATACACATGTATATTGAAATTCAATTCAAATTGACACATATTTGACATTTCAAATGCGCATTTCTGTTAATATTTTGTTTTTGTTTTGTTTTCATAGGATATATGATATTTTGAATACGTGCATGCCAACATATAAATATATTTTTTTCAAATTTAAATGAAAACAGAACAAAAATTCATAGAATATTTTTTTTTCTTTATAATATTACTTTCTATAACTTTTATTTGAAAACTTCTTCCGTATCTCTTTTTTATTTTCTCAAATAATTCGAGATATTTGATTTTGTTGTTTGGTAAAGTTTCTCTTCCAGTTGTGCAATTATGCCAGAAATCTAATCAGCTCTGCGTATAATCAAGAAACTTTTAAATATGAAGTATAATTGTCCTATCTTTGCTCGTTTTGAGATAATGAACACACAGACATCATTGAAAAAATAGTCAAAATGTGATGAGGTATTTCCGTTAATATATCTTGCAATCGACATTTTTCATGATTCCTATACTTTCTTTATACTATGTATAAGAAAGTAAAAACAAATTGTTGGTATTTTCGAAATTTCAAATACAGTTTTTCTTCTCTTTTTTTATTAAAAATGAATATTGTTTTAAAAACATTTAGTTTGAAGGTAATAATTATTGTTATCGTGTTGATATACTTATACATACTTCTATAGTAATTATTATTATTTAGATAACGAAAGATCAAATATGCAAATGATGCGAGCCTTGGCTCCCGATGAACGTATACGCCGTTTAAAATCATATCAGAATAGAATCCATAATGTACCGGAAGTTGTAAGCGAACTGAATAAATGGGACATGAACCTGGATCGTATACTTGTTGAATTGACGGATCGAATCTTACCATCTGAAACAATTATTCAAGGCAAAGTGAGGTAAATAAATATGCAAATGCATATATATATATATACAGGGTGTTAAAAAAAAGGATAAAATAATTTCATGGTATATACATTTCGATGTACTGATTCACAATCAAAAAGAATTTTTTCAAAATTCGCAAAATTATGGACCTGCTTCTAGAACAGTACATTTTTAGTGCCACTGGTAGTACACAAATGAGTACGGGTATTCAATATAAATTTGTTACCACGTAACTGATGTTGAATAACAAATGAATTAATTTTATTCTGACGTTTTGTAATAATGTACTGTCACCAGTGGCACTAAAAATGTAGTCTTCTAAAAGCATGTCCGTAATTTTGCGAATTTTGAAAAAATTCTTTTTGATTCTGAATCAGCACATCGAAATGTATATACCATGAAATTATTTTACCCTTTTTTTTAACACCCTGTATATATATATATATATATATATATATATATATATAAACAATTATTCCAATCCAGATATACGGCTGGACGCGACAGTAACTGGACACGTAAATTTTCTTCAAATTCCATGATTTTACTAGGAATAGTCAATACCTGGGTTGTAATGTATCCCAGGCATTTAAAACCGGATGTAATACAATTCGTGCAAAACTTGCGAAAAGTTGCCGGTAATATGGCTTTGAATTTGCCACAGCCAACTGTGTAAGTTATATAATAGTATTAGTATTATTTGGTATCATTGTCAATCAATAATTTCATTGTTAAAAATATACAAATTATTATTGGATTTCAGCCAGGAAATTATTGACGATTGGCCAGCTACATATATAGATGGTTTAGAGTATTCTATTGGAAAGTTTAATCCAAATTTGATTGTTTGTGTAGTTAGCAACAATAAATCGGACAGGTAATATGACATATTTATTAATTAGTATGCTGCATTACTCGTACTTTGTACAGATATATTCCAATATGCGAATATAATATAATATTATTATATATATTTTTTTAGAATCTAATGGTGATTGGGTTTGATATGAGTCACGATGCTATTGATAAAAGCAAATCTTACGGACCGATGGTCGCTTCATTAGACAAGCAGGTGACAAGATATTTTAGCATAGTCTCGACACATACCAATGGAGAGGAATTATCCAATAATTGTTCCCGAAATATTATCAGTACGTATAATTATAATGAAATTACGAAATATAAGACTTGTTATTTATTAAAATATACCTAGAATTACAATCGTACGCATGTAATCTTATTATTATTATTATTAGAATCAATTATAAAATATCAAGAAGTAAATGAAAGACCGTATTATAATCTATCGGGATGGCGTTGGAGACGGTCAATTGACATATGTACTCAAGCATGAAGTAGAAGGAATCCGCCAATCTCTTGATAAATACAATAAAGGAAAAGAAATAAAATTTGCATTTATTGTTGTAACGAAACGAATCAATACGCGAATATTTGCACAACTCCATAATCCACCCCCTGGTACTGTGGTGGACGATGTAATAACATTTCCCCAGAGGTACTGTTATTGTTGAAAGATCGCCAATGCAATAACAATAATTAATGCAGCAAATCGTTAAAACTAACTTAATTCTTTTCTTTTTTTTAGATATGATTTTTTTATTGTAAACCAAAGCGTACGTCAAGGAACAGTACAAGGTATAATGTCATATATGATAGCTTAGGGTTTCTTCCGGATCATATACAGAGAATAACATATAAGTTTACTCATACGTATTATAACTGGATCGGTACAATACGCGTGCCTGCACTATGTCAATATGCACATAAACTCGCATATCTGGTTGGACAATCGCTACACAGAGACCCACATCCGCGACTAAATAATACATTATTCTTTCTGTGAAATGTTTATATTAGAGATGTACCGACTACAGTATTGGCCGACTACCGACTATTTTCAAACATCACTAAAAGTCGCGGTAAAATTCTAAATTGATTATTGTTATTATAGTTTATCAAAATATAAAGTCGATTAATCGGTCTTTTTGCCGACTAGTCGCCGATTAATCGTTGACTTGAAAAGTGACCGAGAAGTCGATAGTTTATATGCATCAAATTGTATTTCATATTTTACCAATAAACATAAATATAATTCACGTACCATTTTTTTTTTTTTAATAAATGTATTAGTTTCTGTTTAAATCCATCTTGAAAATTGCATTTTGGTGGCAGATCAGGTCATGCAACAAAAATTGCATACTTTCTTTGTTAATTACAACTGGCTGATTTGGTGTAGAACTATCCTATGTACAATTTTATGTAATTGAGATTATTGCACATCCTATCTAGATACACTTTTAAAATTCTAGGTGCCTAGGTCGCAAATAAAACAACAAATTTAAAACAAGTATGAATACATTTTCTTCTCTCGACAAAAGCCAAGCAAACTAAGCACACTATAAATGCATTGAACTTCTTTTGTTCAATTTTTAATAAAAAAATAATTTTTTCTTCGATGGTCTTACATCATTTTTCTAAATAAAAAATGTGGAAAAATATTGTTCCATTTGCTGCATATGCAAGAAAATTTTGAATACAATAGAGTGGAAAGTACTAAAGGAAAATTTGAAAAACTAAAAGTCAGATGTACAACTAGACCATAATACGCATTTTTAAAAAAATTTCATCAAGATCGGTTGGATAGTCTAGGAGGAGTTAGTGGAACAAAAACCGTACGAGCGAGCGGACGAACGACATACATACGGTCACATGTTGTAATAGTCATTTCGTGATCCAAGGGGTCTGTCCGGGATTTCTGCGCAAAATATTTTAAAATCGGAGAATGCTACAGGCATCGTACCGAACACTATAGCTCTCCGACAGGAGGTCGATGAGCTGAATAAGATCACCTGAATCATATTCGCTACGTAGATGCAAGAGTAAATAATTCTGGAAATATGTTAACTCATTGAAAACGAACAATAACATACCAAATGTCCTACAGTACACTACTTATTTTGCATCAGTTTACACGGGTTTATGATTTAAAATTTTATAAAACAATTAGAAGTCCCAAGAGACTGGAATAAATTGCAAAATTATTTGATAAAACTGTATAAATTTAGACAAATGTAGCGTAGGTAATTTTACTAGAAACACTATTAAATTGAATTATGACTACATGGTAGACAATTCATTATTATTTAGGAAGGATGTTATCCGCGATCTCGGTGTTACCTTTGATTCTAAGATGTCCTTTAACATTCATGTGGATCATACAGTAAAAAAAGCATATAAATTACTCGGATTCGTTCTTAAATGCTCCAAATTAGTCTCTCGCACTGACTCAGTTAAAAAGTTATAGAATGTACTTGTCATACCTCAATTAGCATATGATTCCGTTATTTGGAATCCTCTATATAACAAAAACATTCACCTAATTAAATGTGTGCAGAGAAAATTTGTCACTGTGCTCTGCTACAATATTAACTTGATGTTTACAACCTACACCGAATTACTTAAAACACTAAGATTACACACCCTTGAACACAGAAGAGTTACACACGATTTACTGTTCCTATACAAAATATTGAATAACATCATAGACACGGACCTTCTCGTATTTAATACCCCTCAGATTGCGACCAGGACTAATAAATTCTTTTTGCCACAATTTCATTGAAATGTTTATAAAAAAAATTCACCAATCCAACGGATCATGTCAGTATATAACCATACATTTCTACACTTATTAGATACGTCCGTATACGGATTAAAATCAAAACTGAATAAAACAAATAGCAACTAATGATTATAGTAAACCATTGTATCTGAGCAATATCCTGTTAATTGTCAATTTGTTCCTTTGTAAAATGTATTTAGTGTGAGCCATTAATTGGGTAACTGTTGGCTCTCCCTGTACAAACGATAAATAAATAGATTATCAATATAAACCATCATATGAATTTATAATGGCAGTGTATCAATACTGGTAGGGCTGTCCTAAGATATTTGGCACCCGTGGGCCACTAAAAATAATGCACCATCTTCATAAAAAAAGGGCCCATACATATATTTGGCTGAATTTTTGCTAAAATTCATTCGGCCTAGGTTGTTTTTTTTAGCTAATACCAAACAAAATTGCCGCCCAAAAATGGCTGGCGCCCCGAGGCTAAATCCCATTTAGCCCTGTGGTTAGGGTGGCCCTGAAGTATATATAAATAAAACCTATTAATATGAACTAAAATCTGTTTATTAGCTGAACACGATCTGTTTAGAATACACTACAGTTTTAACAGCTAGACAAGTCTTGGATCTTTCAAAAAGGAAGGCTTGCCTTGCTGTTAAAACTTTAGTAGATCCTTAGCCAAAATTCCTACTGCTGTGACAATTTTTACTTATAATTTGGTGATAAAGATATGAATGATGATATTAACTACAATTAACGCCATCTTGGTTTTGCTTTAACAGCATGTTGATTCTTCGCAGCATATTGTTTATTGCTTATTTTGCATGGCTGTACAATACGTTTCTTGGTTTGGCCCGGAAGTGGGTTCTTGTTCTTCTCTGGTAGTACTTCTGTATTAGGTAATGATAGTGATATTACCTCTAGCTGGTATGCATCCTACTGAATGATTGGTACTTGATGGCTCTTGATGCTGCATTATGGCAGGTGGAGTATTTACCACTTGTAGGTACCATTATTGATACCTTAGCATCCAGCTCATTAGTTATCAGTAGTTCTTTCGCCGTTTCCCTCAGCACTAGATTCTTGTTTCCCTCTGTTATCGCGGCTGCCTTGTCCAACACCGTCGCATCATCTTTCAGCTCATCTTGGCAAATTTCTGCTGGTGCCGGTGCCAATTTTTTTTTTTTGTTGTTGTTCTGGCTGCTCAACTTCCTGAATGTGTTCATGGATATTTAGATCAATGTCCGATGGTAGATCAATGCTCAAACTGTTTGAACGTCTATAACCCTTTGTAACAGATAGCGTGGCAACGAACACCGCTATTGTGCGTGCCGTTTACTGCAGGGCGTATAAAGATGGGGAATATAAGAAAGGTACCTCGTTGCCGGCACCCTGTCCAGACTGCAAGCTGGGATTGATAGAGTTTTGGGAAACACTCGCGAATGACAAAACGTGTATAGGGTTTAAACTAAATACTTTATTGACTACTTAACGTTTTACAACCACACCTCGTCGCGACCGCGTACTATTCGGGAATCTCCGCTTCGCGCTTTACGCGTCGTCTTATAGTTGGTTCAATCTAGACGATGGCAAAACGAACAGTCATTGCCCGTTGCACTAGATTTAGGGTGTTGCTTCACTCGGTTAGTGGCCCGGCGGAGTCAGCATATTGCTGCAACCGCCTGAGTTCGCGTACATATGTGCAATCCGTGCACGTGACTGTTACATTACCCACCCCTTTAAGACTGGGTTAATTCCGGAGAATTAACCAAGTTTCCTGCGGCCATCGTCACTACATTGAACCGGCGTCGGGTGTGATCTCTTATCCTAATTACATAATTTTTCCTTAATGCATAGGCTGACGGAGTATGTTTACGTCGGCTGGCGGTATTTCGTGGCGAGGTGCGGGGCCTGGCTGAGGGTTCATTTCCACTATATGGACATCGGCTGTCGGGCTGGTGCCCATGCGTATTCGAGGGTAGAGAGAGGGTGTTAGGACTTCTTCTACTTCGGACTCTCTGCGCTGTGGCTGCATAAGGTTTATTAAATAACGATTCGTTAACGCGTGCCACAGGCCAACCCATAGCACAAACTTCTTTTGCGGTTCGGGTTTGGCCGCAATCTTCAAACTGAAGAAATTCAGTATTACACTAGCTACGTACCCAACGATTAAGAAGGTGATATATAGTAGCATAAATACCGAGAACAGGTTTCCTAATCGAGACAGGAAACCCCATACTTGCTCCGCCGCGTTCACCGCCATCTTGGCGAACTCGCTACTACTGAAGACATTTGGTAGGTGATACCCCTGGGTATCGGCTTCAGCCCCCACTACCCTACGGGCCATTAGGTTTGTCACTGCTCGGCGTTCGTACGGGAAGAGCAGTGTGTGCTGGAATGCGTCCATTTCGTCCCTGGTGTACACGCCGTGCGAACTAATGGGTGCAATTTTCATCATTAGTAATGTGTCCTTTTCATCGTTGGCATCCAGGATCATCGGTTCAAGGTAGGCCTTGCGAATGGCAGGGCCCATCTCTACCCACTGGCCTTCCAGGTTGAATAGAACAGGCAGCCTCCCATCGCAATCGACCTGTGTCCCGTACTCTTGAATAATGTGGGTTACCGGCGTCATGAATCTGGACTGGTTCCGGTACCAAATAGGAAGCTCCTGATAACAGAACTCTGTTTTCCGGAACTCCACTATTTTGGCACCGCAGCGTACGATATGCAACACTTCGCCCATCACCCGCCCGGTGTGTCCGGCCGCTTCTTTCACCAGGTTACTGATGATGTTTGGTGACTCCAAAGCCAAAGCGATACGGTGTCTCAAGATCTTCTCACGCAGATGGCAGCATTTTACGATGGAATCGTACACCAGCTCCCTCATATGATTCTTAAAGGCGATCTCTAAGAATAAGAGTTTGCTGAGCACTTGTGCCATCAGGTCCACGTTCTGGTTTATCTTCCGAGACTTCTGGTAGTAGAATCCCAATGAAGTCTCAAAGATAACCAACAGTCGGTTCTGCTCGGTCCTCCACGTCTGCTGGTGGCACAGCAGCTCTTGACTGACCAGACGTAACGCGAACACCGTATCCTTCGTCTCCACGATGACGTACTTCATGTTGGACTCGTTCATAGCCAACACGGTCGCCATTCCTTCGAACAGGACGTCAATGCCCCGGGCAGAGCAGCGATCCTCATGTTCGGATGCCCATGTGACCTCTCCCGATAGATCGTCAAAACAGTACTTCTCTGTATACCCGCAAATGGTGTTGGTGGCGAGGCGGAGGCTATCTTCTTCGACATTCGCCACGGTAGTGTAGTCATGAAGCTCTGGGCTCGATATGTCCTTCCAGGGTGGTGGAAACTTCGGTGGTATCGTTCGGATGTAGACTGGCTACAATTCCAGCTCCAATGCCAGAAAGGTCGATACGGTGGTAACGGTGCGCGTCCAAGCAGGCCTCCGCCTTCAGGTAATGGACGTACTTAGCGAAGCCGCCGCTTACCGCGCTGATATGCGAGTGCATCCCGCAGTGTTGGATCAACTGTTGCACCGTTACGAGGCACGTGTATACGTGAACCTCTACGTACTTTTGCTCTTGAACGAGCTGGATTCGACGTGCCATTTCTTGCGACGCATTTCGTGGATCCCGGCATGGCTGGATGTCCAGCAGCGACACCCGTGATACCTCTGCCTCGGGGTCCGCACAGTCGTATGCAATTACGTCAGCCCACGCTAACATCGGTAATACAAGAAACAAACTTACTAATTTAAACATTTTTACGAATGACATAAGACACAAAATTCTCTAAAATTAATTATGTTAATCTTAATGTTAAATTCGAGAGTTGCTGATCCACGGAAGGTCACGTGCAGTCCCTCTACTACGGGTTAGGTACCCGTTGGTGACGAGTGGTTCGGAACCGGCAGTGTTGTTGGCGTCTGAACTTGACCCACTGGCGTCGAGCTGGGCAGATCTTTGACTGTAATTTAGGTCTGAAACTTGACTGTCATTAATTCCTGCCACCGTAACATTCGGATCAGCATCACTGATTGCTGGAGGAATCGGGTTCGGTTGGCAAGGTATTATTGGCGTTACACCCAAATGATCGTCGCTCTCTGTTACACCAGCTCGTGTCGGGAAAGTCATCGGTTCCAAATCTGCGTCGGAACTCAGGCACGGTTTCAGACGGTTCACGTGAACCTTCATAATTCGTCGCCCGAAGATCTCGCTGATAGTCGCGTTTACTTCGTTCAACTCCACGATACGATACGGACCTGTCCACCGTTTTGCTAACTTAGCACTTGTCCCAACCTTGACCGCCGGTGTATATAAATACACTCGGTCACCAAGTTGAAACTTGATCGGTCTCGTCTTTCTATTAAAAGTCTTGTGTATGCGGTCAGTATTTCGGTCTAGGCGTTCTCTAGCTAATTTATGCGCGATATGCACCCGCTGCATAAATTCGGCTACGTAATTTGTATCGGTATCATATCGCGTTCTCATAGGTCGGAGTATTTCGTCAAATGGTAACTCAATGTCCTGTCCAGGGGGTAGTCACGCTTATGGACGCGCCTGTGACCACGTTAGATACAGCATACTTTTCAGTACTGTAAAACTGCGTTGCCTAACCATCATACTTATGGGGGAAAAAGTCAGATGGCACTAGCTGGTCACTAGCAAATAAGTTATTTAGGTCAGCCCGCTTGAAAAAATGTGATCACATGACTAAGCAAATGGTGTCTGTTGACAGTTATTTGAATGTTTCGAAGTGGTTAGTAAACGATTCTTCGAAGCTTGTGCTATTAAATCGGATTAAGTTTACTTTTAAAGAGATATGAGAATATATTTTCAGTTGTGTATCAGTCTCTAAACTATATACAGTCATTACGAATACATTACGGTGCAGGGCGATTTGTAAAGTGCTGTTTGTGAAATTTGAAAAGGTAAGCTTTTAAAAATGTATTTATTTTATATGAAGCATGTGAATATGATGCTGATATTTTGCATGTAGTATTTGTTATACATATATGTATTATATGTATACATAAATAGCATGGCAACTGTTATGTTAATATTATTAATGTTACTTCAGCAAAATGGTACGTTCAGTATGTTGTGTTCCTGGCTGCTCCAAGAATTCAACAGAGAATCCTGATTTGGACTATCACCATTTGCCATTGTCTGATGAACGTCGTACGAAATGGTTGGAAAACATGGGAAGATTAGACATGGCAGAGACCAGTACAGAAGTCCGTTGACCAAAAAGTTAAATATTGGAGCAATTTCAACTATTTTTGTGCATGGTACGTAAATGTATAGATATACATGCATCATACATACATTTATTCAATTGCTAATTAAGTTTTGTTTGATTTTACTATTACAACTTTAAGCTATGGAATTTATAACAGTGTTTATTTTTTATTTTAGAACCTGAAATTCCATTACCATTATCACCGACAAACCCAGCTGCTTTACAGGAGAAAGAGTCGGAAGAAATACCAACTATTGGTGAGTACATGACATGATAGAATAGAATTATGTTGCTAACACCTTTCCATTTTTTAATTTCAGAATTACCAGGAACAAACCAGGCATTTGATTTAAAGAAGATTATATCCACAAATATATCGAACATTCTGCGAACAGGATTAGGTGAATATCGAAATTTAACGGTACCTACAGCAGTAATTGAAACTCCAGAGTTACAGGAATTTGTGGAAATACCAACTATTGTAAATATTGTATATATGCTTAGTTTTAATTATTTTATTAATGTAGTAAATCATTATTAGCAACTAGTAAATAAAAAATCTGTACACAAAAATTAAATTTTTGTTAATAATTCCCTAAATACAAAATTTAAATCAATTTAAATATACCGCTGTATTCGCTGACCTAGCAAGAATACTCGTGACATCTGACTTTTCCTCCGGAACTATGAAATATGCATTACATACATGTAAGATAAGTTGCAGACTACGGTCACAAAATTTAACACTGCGTGTCCGCCTCCTGGTCCTGTCCATACAATGAGAAAAACGGACTATCACCTACCGTAGAGTGTAACGTACTGCAATATGCAGACACAGCAAATGGAAGCCATTCGTCCCAGTCACGGTGTTCCGTGTTTATGTAATGTGATAGCATATCTTTCAAAGTGCGATGAGAGCGTTCTAAGTGTCCGTTGGTCTGTGGCCTGTAGGCCGTTGTGTGAAGGCGATCTATTTTTAAACTAGAACATACTTGGTTCATAAACCTTGACACGCAATTTGTTCCTAAGTCAGTTAGTAATTGTCGGGGTGTATCGTGTTTCAGGATTATACCTTTGGTAAAATGTTTCGCCACTGTTTCTGTGGTCTGATCTTTCATGGGAAACGCTTCTAAATAACGAGTGGTGGCGTTTTGTACCGTCAGTATATACTTGCGTCCCGAGTCTGTCGTAACAAGAGGACCTACTACGTCCGTGTTCTTGACTACCCTTACTACCGAAGGGCCGTCCGTTGGTTGTTCGGGGATCGAGTCGGCTTCCGCGGCTATCGCTATGGCCACAGGAGTTCTCGTATCCACGTGCACGCTCTCTGGGTTAACGTTTAACAAGTTAACCGTTACCAGTTTTTCTTCCGTTTTGTTGTACGTTGTTAGAGTACGAGCAACTAGGACACCCGGTACATTTAAATCTGGGTTCTAGTACGTAATTTCCATCCGGCGCCCGACAATCTAACCGCGTAGAACAAATCACGGTATGACGCGCGGGGATTTCTGACTCCTCTAGCCGGCGTACAACGAAGCTACTCTTAAGGTTGCGTTTCGGGGTTGGCTGTTGCTCCGGATGGGAACCGTTGCCATCGTGCTTTATTTTATCGTGCAAAGTAACACGTTTCGTGGTTGGCGGTTGTTCCGGATGGGAACCGTTACCATCGTGCTTTATTTTATCGTGCAAAGTAACACATTTCGGGGTTGGCTGTTGTTCCGGAAGGGAACCGTTGCCATCGTGCTTTATTTTATCGTGCAAAGTAACACGTTTCGGGGTTGGCTGTTGTTCCGGATGGGAACCGTTGCCATCGTGCTTAATTTTATGTCCAAATATCGACATTAACCAATCCCGTATTCCGATCACTGTCATTGGGCGTCTATCGGCATCTTGGTTGGGTCGTGATATGCAGGTAAATGGTACGAAAACGGAAGATTCGGTAGCTGTGGAACGGATAACGGGTATGGGAAACCTCTCAGGCCAGATGGGCCTGGGGGACTGTACAGATGCGGGTAGAGGTTACCCGGTACTGCTTGCGTGTAACGAAGCGCGTTCGGATTCCCGTATTCGGTCGTTGTGGCTACAACTCCTTGACTTATGGAAGTTGTAGTCGTGGTCGTTAGTCGTGTAGGTGTGCCAGTCATAGCTGTAGTGGTAGTCGTTTCGTTTGGCATCGTGGACGTTCCTCGTGCAGACTGAATTATACAGTAAACAAGCCGTACCGTTCGTCAGTAACTCGAAGCAAATTTTCGATTTTAATTACTGATCCTACCGACTGCGCCAATGTAACAGATAGCGTGGCAACGAACACCGCTATTGTGCGTGCCGTTTACTGCAGGGCGTATAAAGATGGGGAATATAAGAAAGGTATACTTACCTCGTTGCCGGCACCCTGTCCAGACTGCAAGATATGACTTGATAGAGTTTGGGAAACACTCGCGAATGACAAAACGTGTATAGGGTTTAAACTAAATACTTTATTGACTACTTAACGTTTTACAACCACACCTCGTCGCGACCGCGTACTATTCGGATATCTCCGCTTCGCGCTTTACGCGTCGTCTTATAGCTGGTTCAATCTACTGACGATGGCAAAACGAACAGTCATTGCCCGTTGCACTAGATTTAGGGTGTTGCTTCACTCGGTTAGTGGCCCGGCGGAGTCAGCATATTGCTGTAACCGCCTGCGTTCGCGTACATATGTGCAATCCGTGCACGTGACTGTTACACCTTCTTAGAACCTCTGCGTCGTGATAGAGTACTTCAGTGCGCACTGGCAGTGTGATCCAGAAAAACAATTTCTATTCGTGTTCGCTTAGACCTGTGAAAATTAGAAGTATTACTTGCTAATACGCTCGTCTCATGATTTCCCATTCAAAAAACATTTAATTATAACAAGTCTTAACAAGAAACATGTCTTACCATGAAAACAATGCCGTAATTTGATTAGTGATATTTCGGATAATATTAACTAGTACATTTATAAATTCGTGTAACTGTTGTACAATTTGAGAATGATTTGTGAATTGGTCCATATTTTAATTGAATAATAATAACTCTAATTGGATTTAAGGTAGTTAAATGTGCTTTGTATCAAAAACAAAAAGAAACAAATTAATCAAATTATTTATTGCTGTCAGGCAAGACCTTCTCGATTGAGTGACAGTTGTGTACACTCTCCGGCCGGTAAATAGGCCCAGTTTCAGCGTGACGCACATTATTATTATTATTATTTATTTGACATTAATATTAATTATTCCGTATGTTATTATAATAATTGCTAAGTGTAGTGTAATAGTTCGATGTGTGCTGTGCTAATTGTAAATCATTGTAAATAATTATGGGTAGAAAGTGTTGTTTACCAAGTTGTAGTGACGAGGAATATTTCTTCTCTTGAATTCCCGTCAAATATTGATTTGAAATTAGATATGAGATTAACTCACCAACCGCAAGAATAATGTTAATTTTTAGCTCATCGACCTCCTGTCGAAGAGCTATAGTGTTCGGTACGATGTCTGTAGCATCTTCAGATTTCAAAATTTTTTGCACAGAAATCCCGGACAGACCTCCTGAATCTCGAAATGACTATTACAACATATGTCCGTATGTATGTCGCTCGCTCGTATGAGATTTTTTGTTCCACTCAGATCTCCTAAACCACCCAACGGATTTTTATGAAATTTTTTCCGCAGTTACGTGATATGGTCTAGTTGTGCAAGGTACATTTTATTTTTCAAAATTTTCCTTCGTATTTGAGAAAAAAATATTTTTCCGATTTTTTTTCAGTTTTTATTTTTTTCTGCGTTATTTTGTATTCAATTGTATTCAAAATTTTCCTGCATATGCAGGAAATGAAACAATATTTTTCCATATTTTTTATTTTGAAAAAATATGTAAGGCTATTGGAGAAAAAAATATTTTTAAATTAAAAATTGAACAAAAGAAGATCAATGCATTTATAATCGGCTTAGTTTGCTTTGCTTTTGTCAAGAGAAGAAAATGTATTCACACTTGTTTTAAATTTGTTGTTTTATTTGCAACCTATGCACCTAGGATTTTAAAAGTGAATCTAGATAAATAATAATTTGTGATATATTCAGACTTGCACATACGTCGATGAGCTGCAGGCATGTATGTCTGTATACATTCCTAGTTCTTTTTAATTTACACCTTCCGTGTCCTGTAATTAGCATTCAAATCTGTCGAATTCTATAGCTGATCATTTCAGTTAAATGGTGCTGATACTGAATCATGTCACTACATATTTTTTTCAGAAATTAAGGTTTAACACTTCTTTATCACATTATTAATATTGTTATTTAAAGCAATATTTATTTTTACAATCGTAATAAATAAATTTTTCTGACTAAAACATTTCCTAATTTTACCTATCATTTTTGACATTCAGATCAGAACGTACGATTTCAGATTAACCAATCAGCGTGTAGCGTACTGTACGTTCGGCAAGCAGTGCCATCTGTCAGCTGTCATCACAAAAAATTTATTGTTCTTTCGTCTATTTACCGGCCGTAGAGTGTACACAACTGTCACTCAATCGAGAAGGTCGTGCTGTCAGGCAACTCGAATTCGATCGTCTCTCTAGCGGTGAAAATAAGAACTAGCCGCGCACAAGTGGGAAAATTTGAAATAAGTATTTAATAACTTTTATTTACTTTAGATTTCTAAAACAATGCATTGAAAAGAGATAAAAGGAAACTTCAGGGATTTTAAAGAGTATAATTTAGTAAAGAATATATCAGGTAACCAAAAAAGTTCGTGCGGTAGTAGTAGTAGATACCGCTTTGGCAGCGGCATCTGGCGCAGGTGCGTGGGTGGGGTTCTAAGAATCATAATTGGGGGTGCAGGTGTTGAACACGTGTGTTTTTAATTCGCACAGGTGTGTCGTACTCTCTCATGATGTTTTTCAATTTGTTCAAAATAAACATGTGTAATATGGCGGTCTTTACCTGTTCTATAGTGTTACTATACATCTAACTGTATAACAGGGTGTTTTTCACAACACGGATGAAGCATGTGCTTCTGTAGCATTACTTGCTTCTAAGATTAGATTTCTAGATAGGGATACATAATTTACTACACATGCCATTTTCATTTCTAAGGGCCTCCAGTAACTTTACCCTGTGCTGTCTAATGTGTACATTCTCTCTCTTTAAGACCACACACGCACAGACGCTGGACAAGTGTTCTCACGGTGTTTACTTTATTTACGAGAATTTATTCGGTGTGTTCAAAACAGAGGTAATATGACTGTCTCTACCTGTTCTATATGCTACAGCTAAACTGCATAGGTGCAAAACAAAAGTGTCATTGTGTTTCAAGACACTGACTGTCTCCAGATACCTCTGTACTATTTCCTTTTAAGATTAGGTTCCTAGATAGGGTTACGTAATAAATCGCAATTTACGCGCGTATCATTGCCATTGTATTAAGGTAACAGGTACCGTACCCTTTGTATTATTATTGCCTTCTAAGACTTGATTTTTTTCCCGTCAGGATAAGTGACACACGGGAATAAATCGTAGTTTCAGGTGAAAACAGTGCCTGAGGCATGTTTTAAGCAATATTCTTTTCGTATATAAGCCAAGGGAACTGTGAAGGGTGTATCGAGTCGCAGGCTTAACACAACCATAACAACAACAACATGAACAGCAACGCAGTGAGCAAAGTGGAAGGAGCAGTGGTGGAGACCGTGGTGAAGAGAAAGTTTGACATCCTGGAGGACAGGGTCATCAGGCCAGCTCGACCCGTGAAGAAGCTGCATCTGATGGAGGTGATAACGGTGTCATCGGACGAGGAGGAGGAGGACCGGGAGCCGAGGACAGCACCCCCACCACCGAGAGACGCCCTGGAGGAGGCCATGAAGGTCGAAACGTCGGCATAAGTTTTTACATGAACTTTGAATAAACTTCTTTACATCTGATGTTGAAGTCATCATTCCAACCCTTTGGGGATAAATCCTTTCATATCAAATTTCGACTTAAATAAATTATTATGAAAAAAATAATCCTGCAAATTTACACTATTGTATGTCCACATACGCGTGTTGCGCAGAATAAAACTTAAATGACGTTGGCTATAGAACTGGGGAAGCCGCCCGTAGCTGTCGAAATAACTGCCAACGCCTGTTCTATCAATGAAAATTGCACACCAGTGAGTGCCAGGCTGACTGTCCAGATCCGTATTTACAACTATCACACAAGGATAATTTACACGTAATGGCAACCTGTTAGCAGCATAAACGCCATAGTGGACCGCTTCACGGAACCGATGTCGAAGACGCGCCTCGATGAATGCCGCATTCATCGGAGCAGTTTGTATTGTACCAATATCTTAGATTGACAGCGTTCTCCACAGCGCAAATCATATGAGCGTGCGACAGAGGTATGCAGCATTTACTGGTAGCGTATTTCACATCTTGTAATTCCTTTAACGAAGGACACCCGTACGATGCCAGATCCACGACGTCGTCTCGGTCGAGATATCTTTGAAGTATTTTTTTCTTTTCTTCACCTTTCACAAATATATCTTTTGTCTCGCCCGTGACGTCTTGAAGTATGGCACAGAGACTTGAATACTCGGTAAATCCGTGTTCCCACGCGAAACCGTGATGACTGTTCTTCAGCCAGTTTACCTGAGCTTGTAATTTTGTTGACAGCTGATGTATATCATACGGTGGTTTGAATATAAAATGATGGAATATACCGCCGTCAAGCGAAGTTATAGCAAGCTCTTTCACGATAAACTCTTTTCCCACTCCGTAAAACCCTTGTACATCTATAATATAACCCATTCTATCGGATTGCTCGTGTGTCACTGATTCATCTCTCCCACAGAGTATGGCTATTTATAGGGGCGGGGCTAGTGGCGAAAAATTTAACTACTGTAATCCACTATAACATTTCCTTTTCTATCAATTTCTATAATATTATCAAATTCAGCATAAATTACGCAATTTACGGTATGCTCAAGGGCTTGTTCAAACGAGAGCTCAAGACGTAGGGAGCCGTGACGTGTTAGGTTCCAGTGCGATAACGTATTTGCCGATAAGTCAGGTGTTAAATCAAAGGCGGTCAGACAGAATCCGTCGAGATAAGAATCCCTTTCTAGCACATTACCTGCATTCGAAAAGTGAATACCGGTACCTGAGAACAGGGTATTGTACATTTGAACGTACATTTTTAGCTCATCGACCTCCTGTCGAAGAGCTATAGTGTTCGGTACGATGTCTGTAGCATCTTCCGATTTCAAAAATTTTTGCACAGAAATCCCGGACAGACCCCCTGGACCACGAAATGACTATTACAACATATGTCCGTATGTATGTCGCTCGTCCGCTCGCTCGCTCGTACGAGATTTTTTGTTCCACTCAGATCTCCTAAACTACCCAACGGATTTTTATGAAATTTTTTCTGCAGATACTTGTTATGGTCTAGTTGTGCAAGATACATTTTATTTTTCAAAATTTTCCTTCGCACTTGAGAAAAAAAATATTTTGCAACTTTTTTTCAGTTTTTAATTTTTTTCTCCTTTATTTTTCACTCAATTGTATTCAAAATTTTCTTGCATATGCAGGAAATGGAACAATATTTTTCCATATTTTTTATTTTGAAAAATTATGTAAGACCATTGGAGAAAAAAATATTTTTTAATTAAAAATTGAACAAAAGAAGATCAATGCATTTATAGTCGGCTTAGTTTGCTTTGCTTTTGTCAAGAGAAGAAAATGTATTCACACTTGTTTTAAATTTGTTGTTTTATTTGCGACCTAGGCACCTACGATTTTAAAAGTGAATTTAGATAAATAATAATTTGTGATATATTCAGACTTGCACATACGTCGATGAGCTGCAGGCATGGGTGACTAACCCATTCTTTGAATACTAGTTTTATCAGCACTTTTACGTTACTTAGATTAACTATGTAGTTTTTCTAACATTACTAGTTTTCGTAAAACACGGCTGTAAAGGTTTCGCCGGCATTTGCTGCCCATTGACACAGAGAGACAGGTGGTTTATGTTGTAATGGTCGAAATTAAACGGATTACGGTCGATAGCTCCGTTAAACGCTTTGTTGGAAACAAAACCTATGACGCATCGTTTAGGTAACTGACCTAAGAAAATATTATCTAAAGATTTGCCCTGCACCCCCGCAGGTATTGTTATGGCTTTACACTCAGCACGATTATTGGGTACTTTGCGGTTGACACCTCCAGTGCTTTATTATGGGCCAACAGAACACTAGGATTTAACTTCATTCGACGTACAAGCAGCGTTGCTTCCGTAATTTGTACTTTATATTCTTTTGCAGCAGCGATGATATTGAAACTGTCGCGAGACCGAACAAGCCTTAACCTCATTTCAACGCCGCTAATTAAAAACTTCTCCTGATTGAATAAATCAATGCGTAGATGTCCTAACATATCTACGCTGTTACTATTCGCGGCGAACTGTTTCCTCTTCTCAAATCCTTTATTTTTTTCCTCGTCTACACTCTCCATATGACCCGCGGTATCTTCATACCATAGAGACGAGGTAAAGTGAGATTTTTTAGCATCACTGCCATAGTTTAATAGGGTTTCGATGTACGAGCGATAAGCATAGGTATTATTAGGGGGTGAGATTAATTTTTGATTAAGATAAACATCGATCTGGCTGAAAAGCGAATGTAACCAGTTATTTACAGCGGCGACTTTGTCGGCGTCTGTCAAGGGTGAGTTATCGGCCTTTGTGATTTTTGCATTTATGTACAGCATAGTCTGGGATAGGTCTGTATATTCATCGCCCTGCCCAGCAACAACGAATTCGAGCGGCGCGTCTTCGCAAATAGACGACAGCGGCTTGTAACTGATCCATTGACCATTTTCAATACTTGCCTGCGTAGGCGGTAACGCGAATAAATCCAACTCTGATTTCACACATTCGCACGACTGAGGATGAAGGAATGCCATTCTAATTGAATATATCGTGAGATCTTTTTGTTTTGTTCTTCGCTCGACCGCGGGATGCACGTGACTGATTGCGCCTGACGTTTACACGGTTCCTTTTATAACCGGAGCCTGTGAGTAATTTGTCAATTTTATTTTCAGCTTTCCTTTTCAAATTGTCTCCTGCCTCATTTATGCGCTTCTTAAAAGACTCTTTTATTGGACGGTTTTCACTTACAAGGAGACATTGTCACGACCGGAACACAGATTTGGCTGAAATTTTTTTTAGTAGTAGGTGGACACTAGTAGTGATTTGTGGTAAAGTAATAGCGCGCAACGTTTTGTCCTTTTCGAGAAAAAGGGTTTTAAAAATATAGCAGTATTTATATAGCTGTTTAAAAGAGGCACTGACAGTTGGTGCAGCGTTGCCGAGTGGATAACGTCCTTATCTGCCACGCGTTTGGTCTGAGTTCGATTCCCGCCTAGGTTGTTTTTATTTTTATTTTTTAATTATGAATAATCAATGAAAAACTACATATAATAATAATAAATTTATTTTATTTTCATTCATCAGTCTCGTCGTTCTGTGGAGTTTTTTAGTAGCTTTTGGGATGGCAATCGTCACAAAAACGATTGAAGCTGAATCTTATATGGAATAGAATTATCACTATGAAGAAACATCCTGTCATTGAATAATATTATTTATATCTACTGTATTTATATTTATTTGTATTTATATTTATAACTTGGATGTGTTTATACATGAAAACTAGAGGGTAGTTATGTTCAACATAAAAATGTACACTCATATGCAACTCGAAACAAAAATGATATAGTTTCTGCTACTCATAGGACAAACTTGTTTGAAAACAGTCCTCATTATTTTGGAGGTATTATATACAAAAAATTGCCTCAAAATATGAAGCAAAATCCAAATATATTATTATTATTATTATTAATACAAGTGCAAAGAAGTTTCGTTTATAGAGTGAGCCAAGTTCGCAGTAAGATTCTGCTTAAAAAACTCCACAGAACGACGAGACTGATGAATGAAAATAAAATAAATTTATTATTATTATAAGCAGTTTTTCATTGATTATTCATAATAAAATAAATTTGTTATTAATTTAAAGAGTTTTTAATTTATTAAGAATAATTCAAATGTAAAAATAAAACATAACTTGAGTGGGAATCGAACCCTGACCTACCGCGTGTAAAGCAGGACGTATAACCACGCGACAACGCTGTAACAACTGTCAGCGTATATTTTTAAGGGGTATATAAATGCTTTATCTTTAATGCGTTAACTTTAAAGCCCTTTTTCTCGAAAAGGACAAAATAGTGCGCGCTATTACTTTGCCACTAACCACCATAGGTGTACAGCTACTTCTAAAAAAAAATTCAGCCAAATCCGTGTCCCGGCGGTGGCGACCTCCCCTTGTAAGATTAGTATTAAGTACGTTCTTCATGTCGGCATCAAGCTGGGTGGTAACGTCGTTACTATTTAAAGGCTCTTGTCGTAGTCGTTGTAGCGTTTCAGGCGATATGAGCGCCATTTTTTTTAGCATGTTCCATTGTTTGTTTTTAATTATTTTTATTAAATAAGCTGCTTAGAACTCCGGAAAGGAGCGGGGTCAGTAGGAGAGGTAGAAATGCACCACCCGACTGTACTAAAATTTGTTTCTTTTTCTGCCACCTTTCTCCGCGTTTAACTAGTTTACGCAATATTTTTTTATGACGTGCTAAGCACGTAAGTTGTGTTTTATTAAGCCTAATTCTACCCTGTAGTATATTATAAACGCATTCACAGATGCACCGAACAGTGCTACTATTAGCTGCTTTTAATAGGGCGGTGCGATGACTTGGTTTTAGTTTCTGTAGAGCGCGTAGATATTCCGTATGACTGATCACTGTCTTAGACATGATTAGGAAATAACCTGCGGTAGCGCTATATCACCGTATTTATACTTTTTCCGCGGCATATAAACATATGTTTCACCGTCACGTGATGTTCTAAAGCGGGCTCACTCGGGCGTAAATTGTTTTAGGTAGAGATGCACCGAAGCATGGTTTGGTCGAATAATCGAATACCGAATATTCGGCCTACATTTTCGCCGAAGCGCCGAATATTCGGCCGAAACATATAACGTTTTGTAGGTAAAACATTAAAATTTAAAGTCCGGACAATTTGTTCAAAAATATATTTATTTGAACCAAAGAAAATTATATATAAAATATATTTATTTCAACCAAAGAAAATTAAAAAATATACTTATTTCATCCAAATAAAACGACATAGAATACCTTATAATAAAGAATAATTATAGTAAATTTAATAATTGAAATCAAGTTTTGCTAAATTATGATGTATGAAAAGTAATTGTTCGGCATTCTCTTCTCGTCATAAATATTTGCAGCCTCGGAAAAAACTCTTTCTCTACATACTCTGGTAGCTGGTAGCCTGTCCGTAAGCCAGCAATACGTTTTTTTCGCTTCGGCAGGCCGAATACCGAATCTTGTTACTGCTTCGGCCGAAGCCGAATATTAAAAAAATACGCCGAATCAGCCGAATAACGAAGCGAAACCGAAGCTTCGGTGCATCTCTAGTTTTAGGTCGAAAATCAGGTAGCCGTGTGGCTCCGATGTCGCTTGGTTATAAGCTTCCTGTATAAATTTCATATTTTCCGGACAAACGTGCCAAATGTAAAATCTGTGATTTGTCGCGAGGATTCTTGAAATATATTATGTAATTGGCGTTTAATGAAATATCTCGCTGCCCTCTACCTTGGTGAAATATATTTTGAGTTATAAAAAACACGGACAGATTTTTATGATGACTTCCTTTTGTGAAAATGTCTACAATGCGAGAATCAGCTTCACGCATAAGATCGTCTATTATAATAAGCTGCGGTTTATCCCCGTCAAAATTTTCCATGTCTGGAATAGTTTGCTCAAATTGTACATTTGAAATTGTTTTATATAGATCTTGCCAAACACCGTAGTACCATAAGACCCGCGAAAACGACGTATCACATTTTTGCGATAACTGCTTTAAAAAGTTAACAACAAAATAAGATTTTCCACAACCCGAGGGGCCTGCAATAATAGCGGAAAACGGATGTTGGAATTAAGTAACCATAGTTACACTATGAAATGTATGGAATAAATGGCGTGTTTAAGATACTTTATCTGTTTATATAGTCAGGTAAATATATATATATATATATATATATATATATATATATATATATTTATATATATATATATATATATATATATATATATATATATATATATAACATAGCAGGTTAACAAACAAATAAAAATCTTAATATTCTAAATATAAAGTTACAAAAATAAGCCTAAAATAGATATAATTTTACAAATAAATAGAGAAATTTTTAAAAGTAAATTTAAAATTTTATATAAATATAATTTTAAATAATAAATACAATATTTAGTACACATACACACACACACACACACGAATTTAAATAAGTCTTTGTTTTATATCCTAACTAAAAAAATTAAGAAAAAAAATATTCTAAACATAAATTTACAAAAATTAAAAATAAACCTAAAATAGATATAATTTTATATACAAAATAAATATAGAAATTTTAAAATTATATATACAATTTGTTAAAATAAAACAAATATAAAATTATTAAATAAATAAATACAATATACAGTACGCATACGCACACACGCGCGCGCGCACACACACACACACACACACACACCTTTAAATAAGTCTTTTTATATCCATACGGATAGGAGTTTCCGTCCTCCAAACGTCTCTTCATAAAGTTTATATTAAATGTTTTTGTCTCTGTCCGTGTCACAACACTATGTTCACTGGTACACCGTATATTGTCCGACACTATCACTGGTGGGCCTACATTGTCACTTAATATCATGTCTTTGATAGTGTCAAAGTTCACTGTCTGTGCGTTCTTATAATTCACTTTACACACCTGTTTATACACTCCACTGTCCGGATTGTACACTTTATATGCGTAATTTTTCGGCCCACCGCAAACAAACTCGGTGATAAAACTGTCTGCTCCGTAACAGGTTAGCTCGTCTGTTAAATCGCCGAGAAAGTTATCTACGGGGGGCTCGAAGTCTCCGGGGCTGTGCAGGTAGATAATAGAGTCTGTATCATAATACAGAACTCTATTACCAAGTGGGTGCATAAACTCGTGAAGCCGTAATCGCGCCTGTGCTGTTGTGTATGCAGCGATGACGACGTTCACGGTGCTCAGCTGATCCGTGGCTTCCCTCTTGTACTCCCAGTTGACATACATCATTTCGGCTCCTGCAGGTATAAGACGGTTGACGGTCACCGCGGGATTCGCCAGCAGATCATACAACTCGTCTGCTTTTGATATCACCGTTGTACGAGGCCTATTCTCGGTCTGGGCAAATTTACCTGCATGCAGATGAACATATACGCTTAGTATAAAGTAATTACATGATTATTATTAAGAATACATACCCCAGAACGAGTTGAGCATCAGCTTGGCCAGTGACCGTTTTCCGGCGTTCTTCTCTATACCCCTCGGATTTAAATCGATCCCCTCAACGTCCGCATACTCCGTGACGTACCGGTTCCTCGCTGCTGGATCGACACAATCCGAGGGATATCCTGATGCTTCCTGTTTCATTTTCAGGAACCTATTGATGTAGTCAACAAAGAGTCCACCCGTACGGTCAGCTCGGCTATACGTTGTGACTTTGTACTGCCACACCTCCAGCACATCAATCACTCTGTAGCCGAGCTGCACCCCGCGTCGCACCTCGTCAGCTACCCACGTACCAGTGAACTGTCTCTCCTCGTCAGCATGCGTACACTCTACCTGCGCTAGATCATCACAACATGTACGACACAATACGAACATTAACTTGTTATGAACTTTCCGTGGTAATACGGGGTGGTACAGATTAGCGGGTGGTAGAATTATGCATTTTATGAGGCCCTCTACTTGGTCAATGTTGTTACCGGGCCCTACTACAGCGGCACACTCTGCACCCACATACATTTCCGGATGCCCCACCGGGAATTTACCATACTTGCAGATATAGGGATACAGGGAGCAGACATCTACATATTTAATTTTCTCCAGCCCCTCGGCCTTTCTGTGTTGCACAGTATTTCCGGTGCGTCCGCCGAAAAACGCGTCACGCGGCTGTAACGGTAAATTTAAGAGAAGCGAATGACCTTGCTCTATCCGACTCTAATATTTTTCTAAACGCACACTCCCACATCACTTCCAGATTATAGTCTAGGGCTTCAATCTTACGGAGCTTCTCCGTAGTTCTCTGAAAGCGTGCGTTTAGACTTTCTTTAGTTGTGCTATACAACGACGCATCACGATTCGTTCTATAGCACAGTTCGCAACCGTGCCAAAAGCAGCCTAAAAATTCGAATACAGAATTACTCGGGACATGGAACCCGTCAACTTTTAGATATCCTGCAAGGACAGTCTCCTTACCGTGTCCCGCGTGCTCGATCCGAATTCCGCGAACAGTCTCTTCATTGATAAGCCATTGAATCGCGATTTTCGACTGGTTATCTCGCATCCGGTAGCCTCCTAGCGGGATAATGCCGATTGTATCTTTTTTAAGATATTCCCGCCGAAAAACGCGATTACAAGCTGAAGCAATTGTCACGGCTTCCGTAAACGGGCACACGTTACAGTCGTCGATGAAGGTTCTCCTAAATTTATTACACGCGCGACGTAGTATTTCGACGTCGGAAATACAATATTCCACAATTTCCCGTTGCATATCAAAAATTATATTAGCGGATGTCTGCTGTGTGTGCCATTGCAAGAACTTTTCGCGGGCATCTACCTGCATCGTATCGCAGCCATAAAAATTGACAGCAGGTAAAGGGCCTACATAAAATGCATTATCCAGAGTATTATACAGGTGCGGGAAATAACCTTTTTTTACCATCGGCGGAAGGTCCATAGCTTTTGTTAAGGCTGCCAGAGACATCGGTAGGTAATTAAGAGAGTCAATAAATCTTATCCTGTAATTAATTTCAAGAAGGTGAATTTTATTCCCATTCAGAATTAATTTCGGTTTCATATTCATGGTCTCTGTTAAATATTTAAGGATGAATTGACAGTCGAAACTTTTCGCATTGTGCGCAATACAGGTTACGGTGGAGAATGAACTACGCGGTAAAAGTATATACTCGATAAAGTTTTTGATTACATTGTCCTTAAACACATGCTGGCGGACACCGCACGAACCACACAACACTGTCACGTCTTCCACATCACTACACGCATCGCAGGTTTGCTGACTAACGCAGAGATTCACTTCGTGCACCTTGTCTGTACCATCGATTTTTTCCTGACGCGTTTCCAAATCGTAATACACGAATAAATGTTTTTTATCTTTCGCGGGTTTCTTGTCTCTACGTATGTAGCACTTATGACTCGGCACTTTATAAGCGTCACAGAGTTTACAAAACACTTCACCACACACATGTTGTCTGTCTTTCGTAACTTTGTACACTTTGTGGCACTTTTTGCACATCCGTACTTTATTACATACGCTGGTAATATGTCTATCGAAGCACTGCTGACCGCGGAATCGTCTATTACACCGATCACAAAGCACGTACAATGCATTCGGAGGGCAGGCCGGGTTATGTTGGCAGAATGCACATGTATTTTCACAACTGTGATTAGCTAATGCATTGTACGGCTTGTGACACGGCTCGCAAAAGTACTTTGATGAGAAAGCAGCAGTAAGGCTTTTAATTACGGCAAAATGATTCTCGTGGTGCAAGATGTTAAGACGCGGTAAATTTTGACCTTTAACCCCTTCAAAAATAATCTCCCCTCGGCCACCGTACGCGTAAACTACAATACTATACTCTTTAAAATGTCGCTGAAATTCTATTATTTGAGGTATACCTGCGCCCTCATCAGGTATTCTTATTCCGGTTTCTAAAAGAAAATCACGCGCCTTAACCCCTTGAATACCGTTCCTATCATTTGCTATTGCTTTAAAAGACTGCTCCTTTTTCATCCACGATTCAGCAACCACCAGAGCGCGCGGTGAGCATAGGTTATCTACATTGTCTATCTCCACAATACCGTACTTTTTTCGACACAATTCAGCGTATGTTAGACCGTTACCGTTTAAATGTCTTCCGCGGCCCACCGGCAGGCCCACTTGCGTTAGTTCGATCACTAGTTGTCCGTCACTAAAAATCTCTGCGTTACTCTGGAGAATCCGACTAATGACATCCCACACAACGTCGATATCTAGCTGGTCTGCTCTTCTGAAACTCAGCCAAGCAGGTCTAACCTCGAATCGCAGTGTGGAATATCATCCCCACCATATCCGATGCGGGCACCGTCTGCAGCACATGTTGAATGACGTCCTCCATGCCACCCCGGAACCATGCCACGGGGTTCTCGTTGCCGGCCTCGGGCTCCGTGACGCTAAATGTCACTCGACGTCCGATCATACGGAATCCCCTGACATGGTTCTGAACGTCTGATGTGATGGTGAACCTCTGGCGACGTCCTCCACCCGCCTGGACACCGTCCACGGCATCAGCTTCTGCGGCATCCCCACCTGGTGCAGCAGCAGCAGCATCAGCAGCAACGGCACCACCATTCTCGGGGGCGTCGATCGCGTCTTGTATTATATTCCCGCAAATGCGGAAAAAATTAACAAAATTAGCCGCTTCTCGCTCGGCTTGACCGGTAATTTCCTCGCACAATACCGCAATATTGTTTAGATTTGCAATATCCTCGGCAGCCATTTTTTTTTTGCATTTGTTGTAAATGGTAAATATATATATACTGAATAATTCTGACCCGGTCGCTGGTTCTTTTATACTGCACAAGGATGGGTAGGTAGAACTACCCCCCTCTAGCTAGCATTCCCCTGTCACATCCCCGCGGTCCAATGTCACAGATAAATGTTTAACCTCTCTCTCTCCCTCTCTCTCTCTTAAATTAAGTTAATTTTGTTCAGTATTATTAAAAGCTGTAATAAGTGATGATTTGGACGGGGGTTATATATTAAAGAAAGAAATCAAATATACATAGTATAAAATTCGGTTTATTCAATTTTTTCAAAACGAATACATTTCATTGCAAATTTTCTGTCACTGCATTTATCTTGCTTTTCGCCCTCGTACACAAGACCCCACTTCTCCAGTTTGTTATTGTTATTTAAAATTTTTTAACTCGTCATCTGTGACTTCTGAAAATCTCTGAGGTAGGAATACTACGCTGTCTTGAAGTTCTACCATTATTTTCCTACCAAACTTTGTAGTAGCCCCATTTATGTATATTATCTCGTGTTTTTTATTCAGCTCAAGATCTTGCAGTTTTTTGATCGGTTTCATCTCTTTGCCCTGGGCGACCATGTTAAGCTTTTCGAAATTCATTTCTATGAACAAATACACAAACATATTTGGTTAAATTAGCAATGGTAAAAAGAAAAACAATAGTCATACTTACTTAAGTCGGGTCGAGGTGGCACCCTGTCGATTGAGTTAGATGGTATAAACTGATTCGGAGTGACGTTCCTGTTGATGTACTAGGCGTGTTGTAGACCGGTAAGCTTTTGCTCGTTTGATTTATATACCGAGGGTGGTGTGTGCGAGAGAGAGAGAGAGAAATACAGCAACACGTGTCCAGCATCTGTGTGGTGTGAGAGAGAGAGAGAGTGTGTACATAAGACATCTCAGAGTAAAGTTACTGGAGGCCCTTAGAAAATTAAAATGGCATGCGCGTAAATCACCTATCTAGAAATCTAATCTTAGAAGGTAATAATACAGAGCTACCTGCTCTGGAGATGTTTTGAAAAACACCCCAATTGACCGTAGCCCTATAGAACAGGTAAAGACCGCAATATTAGACCAAAAACATCATGAGAGAGTACGACACACCTGTGCGAATTAAAAACACACGTGTTCAACACCTGCACCCCCAATTATGATTCTTAGAACCCCACCCACGCACCTGCGCCAGATGCCGCTGCCAAAGCGGTATCTACTACTACTTGCGGTTTTCTTATACAGATTGCCGTGGATATTTTCTTAGTTATTTATTGATAGCACTTGTTTACATACGGTCATATACTTTGGTATGCATTCCTCTTTCATTTGATGCATACAAATTTTGTGACAATTGTTTAATTCCTATTATAAATAAATAATAATAATAATTTAAAATGGCCACCAACAAAACGTTAATTCGAAGTTGTTTACTCTTTGAGTACAAACTTGGCACCTTTTGAAATTTGAACCTTTTCTTGATCGGTTGTTAACTTCCGACGAAAAGTGGATACTGTACTCCAATTCTAAACGATCTTATCATTGGTTGTCACCAACTAATCCAATATCAAACACTCCAGAGAGTTAATGTTATAGATGCAGTCCGCCAATTTTTTTATTCCAAATCCGTAGATTTTACAACACCGGCATACAAAAATTGGTGTCACGTAGGCACAAGGTCATTAAGTGCGATGGTGATTACTTCGCTGAATAATAGTGTATTACAAATTTGTAAATAATTTTACATTTTTTCATCAAAAACCGCACGAACTTTTTTGGTTACCTGATAATAGTATTTATGCTTCAGAATACATTTTTAATGTTTATTGGAAATATAGAAGAACTACATATACCGGGTGGTGACCGCGACACCGGAACATAGGACTTCAACATGTAAAATCATATTTTTATAATTTCCTGCTTCCCTTATTATTTTAGAGAAAAAAGCTTCAAATAAATGTTGTAGAGCATAAAATTATACATTGAAATTAATTTTGCACGCTTTATAACGGCGGAAATTAAATTAAAAATGTTGAATATCTGCTTAAAAATACTTATGGGTAGTCTTGGAATTCAAACAAAATTAAACAAATAATTTACATTTTATCTGTCATCAGAAAATGAGAAAAATATTCCTTGTTTCATGAATTTATTGCCAGAAGTTATTTATTAGTGTCTAATTATATGAAAAAATGGTGGATAATTACTCAGTTAGTGAAAGAAACGTTTTTCGTATGTTCTATTTTAGTTGTAAAAGACAAGTGAGAGATTAATTTTCTTCTGACAATTTCCTCTCATATCCAAGGCTACCCCTAGGTATTTTAAACGTAACTTCTAACATTTTGAATTAAATTTCTGCCGTTGTGAACCGTGATTATCTATTTTTTTTGGATCGTAATTGGTTGAATATTCGAATGGATTACTTTTGGAATGTTTCTACTGTTTCAGTATTGTGGTTAACGTTATTGTTCGAATGATGGGTTACGGTGTATTACAGTGTATAACTAAAGTTTATCTGTTTTATTACTATAACTGCCATAATTCTCGTAAGCATTTTGAACACTTCCTGGATTTGGAGAACTTGTAACAATTTTATCAACCTGAAAAAGGATGACGTCCATTTGTTTGTTTATAAATATACATTTTACATTATATGTCAATGATTTTGTATCTTTGGACGTTTTCGTTTCTTGATTGATTAATACCTTGAGCACATCCTATTTTTGTACAGTCGACAGATACAATTCCATAATTATTAACGAAATGTTTTATATTATGCTAACGAATAATTTTAACTCCTTATTTTACTATAGATATGTAGATGATATACTAATTTGTTTACATCAACACAATATTAGAGAAATTCAATAATCATAATGCCGACATACAATTTACTTTAGAAACAGAAACTAACAATTCCATAAACCTTTTTGATATAACAATTATTAGACAAGTACAGTATGACCTCTTTAATCCGAACTAATAATTGCACGGACTGATTCGGATTATCGAAATATTCGGATTATCGAACAAAAAAAAACGGGAAATATCAATTTTCCAAATTATCTACGAATTTCAACATTCTGCCATTAAAGGGGGCTCTTTACTTTAAAATAAAAAATTAGCAACTGACATATCGTATTTTGTTCGATACAATATAACAAATAAAGTTTATATGTAAACCTAAAAACGTAAGAAGTGACTCCAAGAAGCTGTAAAAAATTCATGATTTTGCTCTGTTTAAAATTTGCTTCTGCCTTTTGAGCTCTTTTTTATTCATTTCGCATAGAATTAGAATGTGGTGTTCCGATTCAGTATTATTTGTTTGAAATATAGTTGTAAAAGACAAGTGAGAGATTAATTTTCTTCTGACAATTTTCTCTCATATCCAAGGCTACCCCTAGGTATTTTTAACGTAATTTCCAACATTTTCAATTTAATTTCCGCCGTTATAAAGCGTGCAAAATTAATTCTATTTATTGCTTTTAATGTATAATTTTATGCTCTACAGCATTTATTTGAAGCTTTTTTCTCTAAAATAATAAGGGAAGCAGGAAATTATAAAAATATGATTTTACATGTTAAAGTCCTATGTTCCGGTGCCACGGTCAACACCCGGTATATGTATTTCTTCTATATTTCCAATAAAACAACCTAGATCGAATGAATTTTAGCAAAAAATCAGCCAAATATATGTATGGGCCCTTTTTCTTATGAAGATGGTGCATTATTTTTAGTGGCTCACGGGTGCCAAATGTCTTAGGACGGCCCTACCAGAATTGCTACACTTATTCATATGATGGTTTATATTGATAATCCATTTATTTATCGTTTGTACAGGAAGAGCCAAAAGTTACCCAATTAATGGCTCACACTAATTACATTTTACAAAGGAACAAATTAACAATTAACAGGATATTGGTCAGATACAATGGTTTACTATAATCATTAGTTGCTATTTGTTTTATTCAGTTTTGATTTTAATCCGTATACGGACGTATCTAATAAGTATAGAAATTTATGGTTATATACTGACATGATCCGTTGGATTGGTGAATTTTTAGCTCATCGACCTCCTGTCGAAGAGCTATAGCGTTCGGTACGATGTCTGTAGCATTCTCCGATTTTAAAAATTTTTGCGCCGAAATCCCGAAAAGACCCCTTAGATCAGGATGACTATTACAACATGTGATCGTATGTATGTCGTTCGTCCGCTCGCTCGTACGATATTTGTTCCACTAACTCCTCCTAGACTATCCAACCGATCTTGATGAAATTTTTTTGACAAATACGTATTATGGTCTAGTTGTACATCTGACTTTTAGTTTTTCAAATTTTCCTTTAGTACTTTCCACTCAAATTTTCTTGCATATGCAGCAAATGGAACAATATTTTTCCACATTTTTTATTTAGAAAAATGATGTAAGACCATCGAAGAAAAAATTATTTTTTTATTAAAAATTGAACAAAAGAAGTTCAATGCATTTATAGTGTGCTTAGTTTGCTTGGCTTTTGTCGAGAGAAGAAAATGTATTCATACTTGTTTTAAATTTGTTGTTTTATTTGCGACCTAGGCACCTAGAATTTTAAAAGTGTATCTAGATAGGATGTGCAATAATCTCAATTACATAAAATTGTACATAGGATAGTTCTACACCAAATCAGCCAGTTGTAATTAACAAAGAAAGTATGCAATTTTTGTTGCATGACCTGATCTGCCACCAAAATGCAATTTTCAAGATGGATTTAAACAGAAACTAATACTTTTATTAAAAAAAAAAAAAAAATGGTACGTGAATTATATTTATGTTTATTGGTAAAATATGAAATACAATTTGATGCATATAAACTATCGACTTCTCGGTCACTTTTCAAGTCAACGATTAATCGGCGACTAGTCGGCAAAAAGACCGATTAATCGACTTTATATTTTGATAAACTATAATAACAATAATCAATTTAGAATTTTACCGCGACTTTTAGTGATGTTTGAAAATAGTCGGTAGTCGGCCAATACTGTAGTCGGTACATCTCTAATATAAACATTTCACAGAAAGAATAATGTATTATTTAGTCGCGGATGTGGGTCTCTGTGTAGCGATTGTCCAACCAGATATGCGAGTTTATGTGCATATTGACATAGTGCAGGCACGCGTATTGTACCGATCCAGTTATAATACGTATGAGTAAACTTATATGTTATTCTCTGTATATGATCCGGAAGAAACCCTAAGCTATCATATATGACATTATACCTTGTACTGTTCCTTGACGTACGCTTTGGTTTACAATAAAAAAATCATATCTAAAAAAAAGAAAAGAATTAAGTTAGTTTTAACGATTTGCTGCATTAATTATTGTTATTGCATTGGCGATCTTTCAACAATAACAGTACCTCTGGGAAATGTTATTACATCGTCCACCACAGTACCAGGGGGTGGATTATGGAGTTGTGCAAATATTCGCGTATTGATTCGTTTCGTTACAACAATAAATGCAAATTTTATTTCTTTTCCTTTATTGTATTTATCAAGAGATTGGCGGATTCCTTCTACTTCATGCTTGAGTACATATGTCAATTGACCGTCTCCAACGCCATCCCGATAGATTATAATACGGTCTTTCATTTACTTCTTGATATTTTATAATTGATTCTAATAATAATAATAATAAGATTACATGCGTACGATTGTAATTCTAGGTATATTTTAATAAATAACAAGTCTTATATTTCGTAATTTCATTATAATTATACGTACTGATAATATTTCGGGAACAATTATTGGATAATTCCTCTCCATTGGTATGTGTCGAGACTATGCTAAAATATCTTGTCACCTGCTTGTCTAATGAAGCGACCATCGGTCCGTAAGATTTGCTTTTATCAATAGCATCGTGACTCATATCAAACCCAATCACCATTAGATTCTAAAAAAATATATATAATAATATTATATTATATTCGCATATTGGAATATATCTGTACAAAGTACGAGTAATGCAGCATACTAATTAATAAATATGTCATATTACCTGTCCGATTTATTGTTGCTAACTACACAAACAATCAAATTTGGATTAAACTTTCCAATAGAATACTCTAAACCATCTATATATGTAGCTGGCCAATCGTCAATAATTTCCTGGCTGAAATCCAATAATAATTTGTATATTTTTAACAATGAAATTATTGATTGACAATGATACCAAATAATACTAATACTATTATATAACTTACACAGTTGGCTGTGGCAAATTCAAAGCCATATTACCGGCAACTTTTCGCAAGTTTTGCACGAATTGTATTACATCCGGTTTTAAATGCCTGGGATACATTACAACCCAGGTATTGACTATTCCTAGTAAAATCATGGAATTTGAAGAAAATTTACGTGTCCAGTTACTGTCGCGTCCAGCCGTATATCTGGATTGGAATAATTGTTTATATATATATATATATATATATATATATATATATATACAGGGTGTTAAAAAAAAGGGTAAAATAATTTCATGGTATATACATTTCGATGTGCTGATTCAGAATCAAAAAGAATTTTTTCAAAATTCGCAAAATTACGGACATGCTTTTAGAAGACTACATTTTTAGTGCCACTGGTGACAGTACATTATTACAAAACGTCAGAATAAAATTAATTCATTTGTTATTCAACATCAGTTACGTGGTAACAAATTTATATTGAATACCCGTACTCATTTGTGTACTACCAGTGGCACTAAAAATGTACTGTTCTAGAAGCAGGTCCATAATTTTGCGAATTTTGAAAAAATTCTTTTTGATTGTGAATCAGTACATCGAAATGTATATACCATGAAATTATTTTACCCTTTTTTTTAACACCCTGTATATATATATATGCATTTGCATATTTATTTACCTCACTTTGCCTTGAATAATTGTTTCAGATGGTAAGATTCGATCCGTCAATTCAACAAGTATACGATCCAGGTTCATGTCCCATTTATTCAGTTCGCTTACAACTTCCGGTACATCATGGATTCTATTCTGATATGATTTTAAACGGCGTATACGTTCATCGGGAGCCAAGGCTCGCATCATTTGCATATTTGATCTTTCGTCATCTAAATAATAATAATTACTATAGAAGTATGTATAAGTATATCAACACGATAACAATAATTATTACCTTCAAACTAAATGTTTTTAAAACAATATTCATTTTTCATTTTCAAATTATTAAGCCAGTCAATGATAGTTGAACTTCAGTTTTTGATTGGAGTTAGGGCTTAACAGAATCGCTGTTGGTGATTCAGGATATGTATAATAATTTTATTATGACGTTTCGCCTCTGTTTAGAAGCATCTTCAGATACTAAAATTTTTTTTATGCAATTACAATAAGTTCAATAAACAACAATAAATCAATATACAGTAAAAATACTTACTATTGTAAGCACCTGTACAACATGTTAGATTTAGACAAAAAAATTTTTTTAAATTGACAATAGAAAAATTAACAATAACATTGTTAAGGTATAAAAATATGAAATTGAACATTTATGTTACAATAGTAAGTATTTTTACTGTATATTGATTTATTGTTGTTTATTGAACTTATTGTAATTGCATAAAAAAATTTTAGTATCTGAAGATGCTTCTAAACAGAGGCGAAACGTCATAATAAAATTATTATACATATCCTGAATCACCAACAGCGATTCTGTTAAGCCCTAACTCCAATCAAAAACTGAAGTTCAATATTCATTTTTAATAAAAAAAGAGAAGAAAAACTGTATTTGAAATTTCGAAAATACCAACAATTTGTTTTTACTTTCTTATACATAGTATAAAGAAAGTATAGGAATCATGAAAAATGTCGATTGCAAGATATATTAACGGAAATACCTCATCACATTTTGACTATTTTTTCAATGATGTCTGTGTGTTCATTATCTCAAAACGAGCAAAGATAGGACAATTATACTTCATATTTAAAAGTTTCTTGATTATACGCAGAGCTGATTAGATTTCTGGCATAATTGCACAACTGGAAGAGAAACTTTACCAAACAACAAAATCAAATATCTCGAATTATTTGAGAAAATAAAAGAGATACGGAAGAAGTTTTCAAATAAAAGTTATAGAAAGTAATATTATAAAGAAGAAAAAAAAATATTCTATGAATTTTTGTTCTATTTTCATTTAAATTTGAAAAAAATATATTTATATGTTGGCATGCACGTATTCAAAATATCATATATCCTATGAAAACAAAACAAAAACAAAATATTAACAGAAATGCGCATTTGAAATGTCAAATATGTGTCAATTTGAATTGAATTTCAATATACATGTGTATAAGAAAGCCGTGTGGTGATCACACCAGAACATTTTATTTTAAAATAGTGTTGCCTAGGAAAATTTATATATTACCGCGTAATCCAGTTATTCGACACAGTTCTGGAACTAAGTATTTTAGTTCGGGCATACCAGCTCTTAGTTCTCGAGCTTTCGCACGAGAAACTAACAGAGGTTGAGAATTTAATGAAATATTGAGTTGATATCTCTGAAAATATGAAAAAAAAATATGACATTGACGTAAGCTGTTTTCTTACATTCTATATACCTGCATATAGTAATCCTTATAGGAAATAGACGTTCCATCACGATTTGAAAATGTAGATTTAATCGTTTTATCCCAATCTATATCGTCAATGCGATAAGTTCGATTATTATAATCGGTCAGTACAACACAACCAACGATAAGCCTTTCGAATTTACGTTCATAGTTTACTGCATCCTAACTCAAACACTGGTTAAGAATATGTAAAACGTTTTCTTTTCTCATAAATTTATGAGATATTTCACAGCACATAAGTATCTTGGATTCATGCAACGAATACTGGTGATGTAACCTGACCACAATTCTATTCCACATTCAGGGATATTGACCTGCGTATGAGTTAATAGACAGAATTAATTGTAATACAATATACCAGAAGAATGTACCGCAAATTTTTAAATTGCAGCTGATATTTTTTGTTTTGTTTGCTAAATTCCGTAGTTACTCGTTAACTAATTTTTATATGTACAGTAGAACCTCGATTATCCGAGGTAATGTGGGGGGGTACCCACCTCGGATAACTGAAAACTCGGATAATACGGATTTTGGTAAAATGCATCACATACATGCGTACTTTGGATTAAATTTTATAGTCATATAAAGGAAATGCTTCATAACAGTTTATTTCTAATAAAAGGGATATAACAACTCTTTTCTTCTTGTTTTGCGCCATGATGAAACGGACATTAATAATACACGACACTCTCGAATTTACTGCAGGACCACACATATGAAAGCACGCGTCTATTTCGCTTCGAGTGATGGGAACTCGCACGTAAATTGAGGATTCCCCGGACACAAGAATCACGCAAAATCGGATAATCCGGATTGCTTTTGAAGCAACCTCGGATAATTTGGATAAATTTGGGCTCGGATAACCCGAAACTCGGTTAATTCGGACTCGGTTAACCGGGGTTCTACTGTACTTACATCATAAATTAATCATTTTCAACTTACCGCTGCAAGGGCATCATAATAGTTCCGTCCTACTACCTGCAGTTTTAACAATCCTAAACACTTGCGAATTATGATATTAAAAACTTGTTTGACATCGTCAACTAGACGCAGTGTTAGAATGTGTGTCTTTAGTGACTGAGTTGCGTCAGAATCATCTTGCGAATTGGTCGACATCGTTAGTAAACCAGGTGGAATACGTGTTGATCTAAATAGGACATACCCATCAAAGATATACCTAGCAATATATATATATATATATATATATATATATATATATATATATATATATATATATATATATATATATAATATATATATATATACTAATAATAGAACCAGCAAATAACATAAGAAAATATAACGTAAGCAAATAATCTATGAACTATGAAAACATAACACAGGCAGCTAATATTTGAAAATACAACGGAAATAACATAACACTGTTGTGGCGGAAAGCCAATCAGAAATTATGTATCCTCTGTAACAGGACCGACACAGTACAGAGAGAAACAACGATGACGTCACATCAGGACCGGCACAGTGTGACGGAAACAAGTGCAATTACTGTAACCTCTGTAACAGGACCGACACAGTTGTTGTGGAGAACGCAACAATAAATATAATTTTTAGGGTGTTTAAATTAAAATGCAACAGTACGATTGGTAATACGGATTTATTACGAGAGTTGGTTATTGTTGAAATATACGTGTGTTGAGTGCTGAGACCAGGATGCTTCTGACTACAGGTTGGCACGATTCTCTTAAGATTAACAATTGTGGTGTCAGCATCTCTCGAGATGAACGGATGTCACATAGACATAGTATCAGCATTTTTCGTGGGAATGGTCCACGACTTAAGACTACATACAAAGTGTGAGAAGTGACTACATAGCAAAATATTGTCCTTAAGATAAAATACAATGTAACATAATGTTAAAACTCATAGGATATAAAACTAAACATTATCGATATACAATGTTACTATGTCCTTAAACTAATACAAAACATTACTAAATATGATTAATACAATTCTAATATGGGCGACTTTACTACACCTCCCCACTAAGATTGAAAGTTGTAGCGAGGATTGCTGCGACTTTCATTTCTGACAACTCTATCAGTTTGTGCTTCTTCACAATCAGTTGCAGTTTGACTTGAAATCTCAGTCATTTCAATTGTGGGACTGGGATTTGTAACTAATCTTGCATTGATTATCTTAAATTTTATATATAAACAAATAGACAAAATCAAGAAAATCAATAACAAAGTGGAAAACATGGAAGTAGAATAAATCCAATTATTAGTATGGCTTTCCGTGTTATTTAACTCAATGTTTTCTTTATGCTTTAAATCCTTTAAATCATGACTAATCTGATCGAAAACACGATTATCGTTTACATTGACAATTTGGGTTTTATTAGGTAATGATTTTGAATGAGGAATATTTTTAAATGAAGTTAAGTTAATATTCAACTTTAAAGGGACTTGTGGAGTAAAGTCTATATTAATATTACTATTCTATTTGAATACAATATTACATTATCCGTATAAGCGGCACAACCGCTTGCTAAAACTAATTTTCCGGTTCCAGTTAAAGTCAATATAGTTCTAATGTTATTTTTACAAACAACTTGAATGACTTCTTTAGTCGGTAACGTGTATAACCAGGAATTTGGTGTAATCAATTGTATCCACATGCTGTGGTGCAATGTGATTATTCTTTTATCACATGCATCAGGGATAGTTTTATGTTCCTTTAATAATTTTGCCTCACAAGCACCTTCGTCATGTATTAAAAGTAAAGGTTGCGTTTGTTTACAAATATAATATTCTACTGAAATTAATTGGCAATAATTTGGAACATAATTTTCATTAACCAAGAAATAGTGTTCACGAACTC
This sequence comes from Carabus problematicus, assembly GCA_963422195.1. Taxonomy (NCBI): domain Eukaryota; kingdom Metazoa; phylum Arthropoda; class Insecta; order Coleoptera; family Carabidae; genus Carabus; species Carabus problematicus. The sequence continues at coordinate 17,910,611 of OY728577.1, forward strand.
GGTCTATAATTAAATAAGGATAATTAACATGAATAAAAGCATAAGTATTATTATCAATAAAAGTTGGGAAGCTACTAAGTTTGATTAAATCATATGTTAAATGTGACACTAAGGTATATTTAAAATAAAATTCAATTTATTGTTATACACGTAGGTTGTTGGTTTAATAATTTTATAATACAAATGAATATTTTGTTTAGCTACTGGAACAGGAAAGTTTGTTGCTTCTGGCAGATGACTTTGTACATTAAGTAATTCGTTGAACAATTGCATTGGGTCTAGCATGTTAATATGCAGATTTCCTTGTTGAGCGTTAAAAATTATTTCAGTTAACTTTAACTGTGAAATGGTGAATTGCTCCATGTTGAACATAATGAAACTTATTAATTCATAATGCAATAGCATTAGCAAAATGATAAAATCATTTTCATGAAATGATATAAAATAATTAATTAAAATAATATATTTTTCTTAAAATTATTTAAAATGAGGTATATTTGCCTCAAGGTTAACGATTTCTTATCGTAAAACGGGAACTCTGCCCAAGTCTCCTCAAGGTTAGGGAGGATGCGTAATTTTGAAAATTGCCGAAATTAGGTTAAACGCAGCCCTACCTTCCAAATTAAATTAAAATAAAAGGAGACCGTACCTTTAAAATCCATTTCATTATTTGTTTAATTAATAGTTTTAACTATTAATATTATTATTTATTTATCCATATCTAGGACCAAAACAAAACTAAAACATACTCATACTGAGAGCGAAGACATTTAAAGATAAGAGGTGACAATGAACTCTTCATGATAATACAATTAACATAAAGTCACGTTTTAAACAGTGACGTACTCAACATTTATTTCTTGATCAAACATAATTTTGTCTAATTTATATATATTTTCTGATTCGCCTTAAATAGTGTCGTAGTTTGCAACAGTGCTTAGCAATAGTTATCGATGAATTTAAATTTTAATAAGAATTTATTCCTTATATTTTTGTCTTTATATTCGCATAGCTCAGAGGTAATATAAATAATAAAAATTGTCTCTATGACATAAAACTATACATACCATTATGTATTTCAAACGAAAAAATAGCGATTACATGGCTATACGATACATTAATATGCCGTATGACACGACACATCCAAAAATTGGGTCACCGCCCTTTATCAAAAGAAAAAGAAAGACAAAAATAAAAGAAAGAACTAACTGAAATACCGAGTAATTGAAATAAGAACCCAGTGTAAAGAGTTTAATTTCGGGGTGTCACTTCCCCGCCCATTAGTCGCCTCTTACGACAAACAGAGGTGTTGCAGGAATATTCTTGCGCTCCCCTCCCTGCAGGGGGTTTTCCGAAACGTAATTTAGTCATAATTAAACAATTTTAAACGATTATTATGAACTTTTAATCGTTTATTTCTTATTAAAATTATTGAATTTACTGCCTCCACTTCGACAACGTCATAAGGACCTGTCCAAAGTGGCATTAACTTTTTAGATCTATTTTTATAAGGTTTTTCATCCCTTAAGAGAACTTTGTCACCAATATTAAATATTTTAAAATTTGAATTTTTATCATAGTGTAACTTAGATTTTTCTTTATTTCTCACTAATTGCTCTCGAACTATTTTATGTGTATGCTGTAATCTTGATTTCAATTCCCGACTATAATCATCATAATTATAATTGATTTCGGGTTCCTTTGTTAATGAACTTGGTAATTCGACCTTATGTCCATAAAGTAACTCGAAAGGAGTATAATTAGTTGAAGTATGAGGCGTTGTATTATAACAAAACATTGCATAGGGTAACCATGTGTCCCAATTAGTTTGATCTTTATTAATGAAAGCTCGCAAATATTCAACTAATGTTTTATGACTTCTTTCCAAGGCTCCATTTGTTTGCGGGTGATACGCAGTAGTTTGTAATTTAGTAATTTTAAGCAATTTACAAACATCTTTAAATATTTGACTTAAAAAGTTAGTTCCTTGGTCAGTGAGAACAGCATCGGGCGTTCCATGTTGGCAAATTATTTTAATTACAAAATTTTGAGCAATAGTGATAGATTCTTGATTCGAAATAGGAATAGCATGTGAGAACTTCGTAAGATCATCTTGAAATGTGAGAATGTATTTATTACCTTCAAGTGTTACTGGCATAGGACCAACAATATCTAAATAAACTTTTTCAAAAGGTTTTCGTGACGTAGTAGTAATGACCATAGGCAATTTAGTTTTCTTACTTGATTTATTCTTTTGACAATCTGAACATGATTTAACAAAATTTTTAATATCGGAATGCATGCCTGGCCAAATATAATCCTTTTTGATACGTTATACGTTCTATTAACACCTTGATGACCTCCAATTGGTGTAATATGATATTCATACAAAATCTTAAAAATGTCTTCTTCAGACAATGTTTTCTTACTTTTATTTAGATAAATTGTAACGTTGATATCTGAGCCTTTAAATATGTATCTGATCATGGGTAGTACTTTTACCCATTCTAATCTATCTAATCCACATGCTAATTTAGGGATTGCAAGATTTGAGATGTTATTTTTAACACAAAATAATTTAAATTTTACCATGGTAATAAACAAATCCTTATACGATGGTTTATCTAGATAAATTTCTTTTGTCACCATATATATAATAAACCTATCATTGTCTTTTAAATATACTATATTATGAACTTGAGGTTTTTGACCTCTTAGTTCTTCAACACGATTAAATTTCTCTTTGAATTCTTTTGCTATTCCTGCGCTCATAACTAAATCTTTACTGACACAATGCGCTAAACTAGCATCCGATGGTGCGCTAAATAGATCATCATCTACTTCCTTGACTTTAGAATTAAATATTAACTTTGTTTCTAACTCGTTCAAATAAATTTCGTATAATTCTTTAGGATTCTCATGTTCATTTGTAACATGATATATTCTACTTAATGCATCTGCATTTACATTATATTTTCCCGATTTATGAATTATTTTATACTCATATTCTTCTAATTTCAAACGCCATCTCATAAGACGTGATCCTGCATCCTGAACGCTAAATAACCATATTAAAGGTTTATGATCAGTAACAATAGTGAACTTCTTTCCATATAAATAAGGTCTAAAATGTTTTACACTCCAAACAATAGCTAACAACTCTTTTTCTATAGTAGAGTAATTAATTTCAGCCTTTTTAAATGTTTTACTTGCATACGCGATTGGTAAATCTTTTCCTATCTCTCCTTGAGATAAAACGGCTCCCATGGCATACTGACTTGCATCAGTAGTTAATACGAATTCGCGACTAAAATCTGGATATTGTAATATAGGTGGACTTATAATTTTTTCTTTCAAGGAAACAAAAGCGGCATCACAATTAGATGTCCAATTAAATTCTATACCCTTTTTTAACAATTTAGTTAAAGGTATTGATAACTTAGAAAAATTCGGAATAAATTTTCTATAATAACCTACTAATCCCAAAACCAAAAATGATTTAATATCTTTACAAGATTTTGGAGTTTTAAAATTTTTAACTGCACTAATTTTATTTGGATCTGGTTTAATTCCATCTTCCGTTATAATATGACCTAAATAAGCAATTTCTTTACGTAAAAATTCACATTTATCTGGTTGTAATTTTAAATTATGTTCTCTGAGTCTGTTAAAAACATCAATTAATTTATCATTATGATCTTTTAAATCTTTACCATATATTACAATGTCATCTAAATAAACCAAACACTTTATTCCTTGTAATCCAGTTAAAACATGATTCATTAACCTTTGAAAAGTTGCCGGAGCACCTTTTAAACCGAAAGGCATTCTGTTGTATTGATAATGACCAGTGGAAGTACTAAACGCGGTTTTCTCTGCGTCTGAAGGATCCATTAAAATCTGATGAAATCCACTAGCTAGATCTAAAGTTGTAAAATATTTTGATCGACCCAATTGATCCAATATATCGGTTATATTAGGCAATGGGAAGGCATCACCGACTGTGACGTCATTTAATTTACGATAATCTACAACAACACGCCATTTTTTTATTTCACTTGCATCCGTCTTTTTAGGTACAACTAAAAGCGGAGCATTCCAAGGACTTTTACTATGCTGAATTACTTCATTTGATAATAACTCATCTATTTGAGTGTTAATTTCGCCTTTTTGAAGTTCAGGTAATCTGTATGGTTTTACATGTATCGGTGCAGTATCCGGGATCACTGGTATCTTATGAGTAATACTATCCGTATACGTTAACTTATCAAAAGGCGCTAAATGGAATATATCATTATATTCTATACAAATTTCCTGAATAGAACTATTTTCTTCACTATTCAAATGCGCTAGTCTTAATTCAGACTTTAAATATTTTAATCTTTCAAAATTATTGGAATGATGAAAATTCAAGATGTGATAGTTATTAAGATCATCAAAACTTACTTCCTTAGGGTTCAACTCTACAAAATTTTCACTTCTATTAATTACATTTATCACACAAGAACCATTTTCTGGTTTAACTATCGAATTACTTATTATCAATCCATTATCTAACTCTTTAGATAAACAAATACTATCACATTTTATATTTGTTTTAACCCTTATTACATTTTCACTTCGAGGTGCTAATTTAATAATCTCTGTGCTAGAAATTAATTCAATTATTACGAGATTATTATCAAGATTAAATGATAAACTTTTATTCTCAAAATTGATACTTGCTTTATATTTTAAGAGAAAATCTCTACCTAATACACCATCATTACCTATTGGGAAATCATCACGCACGATATGGAATGGATGAGTTACAAGAATATTTCCCAATTCCATTTTAATAAGACATACTCCTAAAGTTGGGATGCTACCCACAATAATTCCCGTGAGGTGTAATTTATTATTAGTATTTACGATTTCTTCACCTTTTAACATACTAAATTTCAAAATACTTATATCAGCACCTGTATCCATTAATAAATTTATTTTTTCCTTCTTGCATGAGGACATTTTTATTAACACACAATCTGAACTAGCATATTCAGATATATTCATTTCATAAACTTGTAAACAATTATTTTCCGAGTTTTTAAAACACTTTAATTCTTTCTTCGACGATTTATTACCAACGATATTACTTGTAACAGACTGATCCTCATCAGTTGTCACAACTTTATTCACAAAAGACTGATTTCTATCAGTATTACATCTTACAAAAGACTGATCCTTATCAGTATTACGATTAACAAAAGACTGATTCTCATCAGTATTAAAAACTTTACTTTTATACTTTTTACTCGGACATACAAAATTTTCTTGAGATTGAGCTTCATGGAAGTCAATTGAATAGTTGCGGCTTACATTTCGTTTGCCTGCACGCAGCCGCGGCTCGCTACAGGACTGGACTCGTTTCCCGAATCTATAATATTTACTTGTTTCGTATTTTGTTTGCTTGTACTGGGACCATGACGAACATTTGAATTATTAGGATTTTGTTGCCAAAATTTATTTTTATTACCCTGATTGGGTTTTCTATAACAACTTGAAATATGATGACCTGGCTTTTTACAATAAGCACAAATAATATTAATTTTATTAGGCATTTCTTGTTTAACTTCATATCTACGGGGATATAATGGTAATATATTAGTGACATTACTTCTACAATTCTCAGCAATATGACCTAATTTTTTATATTTAAAACATTTTATAACTTTTTGTGTATTTACTTGAGATTTAGAAAATAATTTATTTTGATTTATTATTCGTTCTTCTTCAACTGCACTTTCAACCGCTTCGTTGAAGGTGGTGAATCTACTTGCTTTGATAATAATTTTAACAGGTTCTAGCAAACCTTCCTGAAAAGCTTTTAAACAAGATTTATTATTTAAATTTTGAATTACCTGACTCGCGTCTACTCCTTCGCTTGCAATACAAGCGTCATTTAAATCAGCTGTTAATCTTTCTAAACGATTAGCGAATGTTCTAATAGTTTCATTTGTTTGTTGTCGATTACCTAATAATTCACGTTGGATTTGAGCAATTGCTCGTTTTTCTAAATATTGATTTTGCAATTCTACTTTTAATGTCTCCCATTCAAGGAAATTTCTATATTTGATTACATTATATGCAGGACCCGTTAACTTACATTTAATGACATTTAGAAATTATACTGTTTGTTCATTACCTGACACAGATGCACCGACTATATCACAACAAGTTATGAATCGATGTAATTTATCTCGATCCCCATTGAATTCTGGGATCATTTTAAGAGCAATTTCTACTGAAAACGGCATGTCTTCGTTTTCTGTTTTAATAAATTCAATTAAATCAGCGAAATCTGTGCCAAAACTATCTAAAATTCCTGACATATAATTTCTTTCTTTTCTTAACTCACTTGCACATTACACTTTTTCTCTGGTGGTGAGTTGTTACTGAGACGATGGAAACGGTTGGCTGGTTGTATTGCCCACTATATAACCCTTACGATGATGTCGAGGGGAGAAGTATCTGCTGGTGAACGCTGGGATGGAAGATCTCTCGTTCCTGACCCGGTGTGATGATGAATATGCACTCACAACACAACACTTTCACACGAAGAACTTTTTCTCAACCGAACACGCACTAATTACACGGCGCACGGAGGTACGAAACTTTCCGCAAAAAACGCACTAATTTAAACAAAACCCCACACCTGACACCAAAATTTATGTTGTGGAGAACGCAACAATAAATATAATTTTTAGGGTGCTTAAATTAAAATGCAACAGTACGATTGGTAATACGGATTTATTACGAGAGTTGGTTATTGTTGAAATATACGTGTGTTGAGTGCTGAGATCAGGATGCTTCTGACTACAGGTTGGCACGATTCTCTTAAGATTAACAATTGTGGTGTCAGCATCTCTCGAGATGAACGGATGTCACATAGACATAGTATCAGCATTTTTCGTGGGAATGGTCCACGACTTAAGACTACATACAAAGTGTGAGAAGTGACTACATAGCAAAATATTGTCCTTAAGATAAAATACAATGTAACATAATGTTAAAACTCATAGGATATAAAACTAAACATTATCGATATACAATGTTACTATGTCCTTAAACTAATACAAAACATTACTAAATATGATTAATACAATTCTAATATGGGCGACTTTACTACACAGTACAGAGAGAAACAACGATGACGTCACAGCAGGACCGGCACAGTGTCACGGAAACAACCTAACTAACTGTAGCCTCTACAACAGGACCGACACAGTGTAGAGAGAGACAGCGATGACGTCACAGCAGGACCGGCGCAGTGTGACGGAAACAACCTAACTAACTGTAGCCTCTACAACAGGACCGACACAGTGTAGAGAGAGACAGCGATGACGTCACAGCAGGACCGGCACAGTGTCACGGAAACAACCTAACTAACTGTAGCCTCTACAACAGGACCGACACAGTGTAGAGAGAGACAGCGATGACGTCACAGCAGGACCGGCGCAGTGTGACGGAAAACAAACTTATAAATCTTGCTACGTCTGCAACAGTGCAGAGTAACGAACACAAAAATAAATACTGCCACAGAGGGCAACAATATGCTTACCAAGCGGTTTGACTGCAGCGGAGAACGGATCACTAGCGGAATACTAACTGATTTTGTTTGTCTACTCGCAGCCCTTTTATACGGCTTGACTAATTGATCGTTCACTAACTTGCATTTCGGTTGTATCATGCGTTAGGTACGGTACTGTGCGGATCAATTAGTCGCGCGCGCTCCGAGACCTGGCGCAACGAGGCAAGTGGCTAGAGCTCGTTTGGTGACATCGTCACAATATATATATATATATATATATATATATATATATATATATCTATATATATATATATATATATATATATATATATATATATCTATATATATATATATATATATATATATATATATATATATATATATATATATATATATATGTATATACATGATCTGTCCGAAAGTGATGCGACCAAGTTCGTAAAAAACAACAACTATTAAAAATATTAGTAGAAATCATTCAAATTCCTTTAAGTAGAACCATTGGACGCCAATATATTTTTTTGCGCGATTTCCATGCTTGGTGAACACCCTGGAAGCCTTTTTCTGGAACTTCGCGTAATACCCTCATCGAAGCCTCTTTTACGTTATTCCGACCTTCAAAATGGCATCATTTGAGCATATTTTTGATTCGGGGAAAATTCTGGGAAACAAAACGAAGTCGACAGGTCAAGACTGTACGGGGGTTGATAAAGCGTTGAAACATTGTTTTTGGTGATATACTCGCGAATAACACGCAAGTGTGGCTGGGCGCGTTGTCGTGGTGAAGCAACCAGTTGACGATAAGTTCCAGAAAAGGTCTTCCAGGGTGCTTATCAAGCATGAAAATTGCACAAAAAAAAATTATGTTGACGCCCAAGGATCCTGCTTTTTTTTACGAACGTGGTCGCATTACTTTCCTGACAGACCATGTATATATAAACTTTTTTTACCCTGACAGTTTATCTTTATAAACTTGTGCCAAGATTTTCTTACGAACTTGTGTTCGATCTTCGTCTGGTACAAAATCGACTCGGTATGGATACAGCCGCCAATGTGTATTTGTTGTCAACTGAAAGTAGTTCGCTTGTAAGTTAATAAAGGTTCCACATGTACCCATTTTTCAGTTTAGATATGCTGAACGTGTCGAAAGGCTTTCATCATAAGAAAATTGTTCTTTACTGCCACTATCTGGAACTAATTGTTTCACCAAAAAGAAAATCAATTAATACTTAATTCAGTATATTATATTAAAAAATAAAATAAATTCATTACTACCCAGTTTACTGAGCTAATAAATAATTAACGGTTGTGATCAAAATTACAAGTACAAGAATCTGAATTAAATATAATACGTATACTAAAACATTCACGTGACTTACCTATAAATACATCTTTAATTTTCTTTGTTGTATCGCATAAATCATCTTGTTGACTAGCAGTACGATCAATCTAAATTTGATTAAATTTATTTATTGATACAATGAATAAATAAAAATTAAAGTTCCAATTATACAGGAATCTACAAAAACTATAACGCTAATTTATATTCGAGATTTTACACTAGGCCTAGGCGAATGGATTTTAATTTCAATCAATTGATTAAATGTTATTTGGAATACTGGAAAGATCATAAAATGTATAATTAATAACTATAGTTTAAAATTGATTATCGGAAATTTTCGCAGAAATACTAATAGATTCCTATACTGACATGTATACATATATATTTCGTCACCTGGCTTTGAAGCGAATGTTCACCTGCTGGTCTGACACACTTAGCACTTCCAAATGGCTGAACATTACTTGATACGGTACCCCCTGGTCTTAAACCCCGCTGTTCACATGAACGAGCGCGCCACCGTGCTCGAACTTCCATGGTATCTGCCATAGTAACCTAAATGTCATACAATATTACGATATAACTATAGGCAGCATTATTCAGTAGAATGCAATCAGAAAAACGTAAATTTAATTATTTTAATAAAAATAAAAACTTACATATTATTTAAATACACCAACACACATAAAATCATAATTTCATTACCTGGTTTTGATGCGAAACATTCTGTACTAGTGACCGGCCGCGCCCCCGAGCCCAACCATATGTGTTATTTGCACAAGAGTCTAGTTTGCAGACCTCCGCAAATAACCGAGCTCGTACGAACTTATAAGTCTGACAATCAGACTTATATGTTCGTTACCACTAGGTGGCTAAAAGTTTTTGAATTGTCAAAAGTGAACGGGTTTCGTTTAAAATAATAAATAAATATAATTTAAAGCTTTCTATAGGTAACGAAACTTTGCAATCGAATTTCTCTGTGTAAAAAGAAGTGAATATAATCTGTTTCTTCGTTACCAGATACAGTTTGCGCCGTAGATGTTATAACCTCCAAATACGTATTATTTTCCCGTGCATGTTCAGGTAAACGCCATCGGGAGGTACATTGCAAGAGTTGTGTACTGATAATAACATACCTCAACCGGAATTTCAACTGAAGGCTGACATTGGCCCCGCACATCAGCATCAGTTCATGTACGAATGCAAAATCGCAACCATAGCTACAACAGCCACGGAGTTGACAAAGAAAAAAGCCAAACAACACACAGCGCAGCTAATGTTGCATCGTTTAATGGACACTTTGCCCGAGGTGATTGCAGAATTGAAACACAACGAAGTGCCCGCTTTACAATCAACAGAAAATGTCATCGCATTGTACAATGAAATGTCAAGTATGAACAAGAAAAAAGTCAATTACGAATTAAAGATCAGCTCATATCCACATTCGATAAGGAGTATTATGGCGGAGAAGAATTTAACCAGTGAATTTCTGTGGCAGGTACGTTGTTGAAACAATCACAAATCGCGTGTAATATTTGAATGTTGTGGGGTTCTAGGATATCAATAACCAGGACGAAGTGGATCTGACTAATATATTAGGTAAACTCGACTTGAAATACACGCTGGACGTGTCTGCCAACGATCAGAACACAATTGTTTTCATTTCCATCAACTCGCAGCCGGAATTTGTAATCGCAGAGATCGAGGAGGTCAAAGAAGAGGCTCTTTTCGGCGCTATCCACAAGTGTTTCGACTTTTTGAAAATAATGACACATTAGTAACTATATTTCGGACCGACCGGACTGACTTAAAATGGATTTGTGATAATCCTGTTTATATTATTATTAGATAAACACATATATAAATAATTCTAAAAAAAATTAATTATTATATAAACGATACCTTTTGCTCGCGTTTAAAAGAAAACTCAAAATTTTCGACACACACCCGGTAACGGGCTTTTCGCAGATATTCACGGGCCAAATCATTTCGGGTAAATGCATATTTGGCCGTTAATTTTTAATACTTCTCTAGAAATATTATTGCGTGGCTTAACCTCAGTTTCTGGTCATCGTCATCGGCGCGGTAACAATGTTTGCCGATTTTTGTGGGGTTATGTTGTTCGTTTAACACAGTCTGTGTGGTGGTTTCGGTGGGTGTTTCGTGTGGCTGTATTGTGTTGATGTTATTCTCCGACAGCGATGGCCATATTCTGAAGGTGGAGAAACACTTGCGAATTTTGTGCGGAATCTTGTGTTCAGAAGTATCTGGTGGCTTATGATCTGTTCTAATTGCTGTAAAGTTTTGTATTATTTGATGCAAACATATGATTATTATTTGTAGAAATACATACTTATGTTTATTTTTCCACAATCGTTTTCTTTCGGACGTTCCGTTGTGTTTTCTAAAATCGATCTAATAACATTTGACAGGTTTGGTTTGGATATTAATTTTTAAAAATGAAATATTCCAGGCATATTGAAAACTTCCGGCGAGTAATGTGGCACTTTGTTCAACAATCTACATAATATATCTTTCATGGAAGGCAGATACGGATGTCTTCGCAAAGATTTATAGAATGACATTTGATATTGCAACGTTCTGGGATCGGCGTAGCGTCGGCACAGTTGTTCGAACGTTCTGAAAGAAACTTTACCAATAAACAAACATACGGGATGTCCCAAGAAACCAGAGACATCGGGAATTAACATGTAAATATAGAAATACTGTTTATACCTTTGCTGTAAAATGTGTAGTTCAGCGCGTACTCATGATTTTTCTATATTTACATGTTAATTCCCGATGTTTTCTATAGGTTTGTTCCAAACCGCGATTCTTGGACGGTGTTTCAACAGTTCTATAACCGATTTATGCGCATGCGTCAACTTGGTACGATTCTAGAACCGTACTGAGAACGCAAGCATTGGAACGGTTTTGGGACGGTTTTACATCTTCGGAATATTGTGGCACATAATCATCTAAAATTATATAATTTAGTGTTTAGCATTTACAAATAATTACACAGCCTCCAAAGAGTAAATATGTTCCTACCATTATTTTTTGTTTTTCATTCTTTGTTGATTTAACACAACTTGTAAATCTTCATCATTTTCAGAAATATCTGATACATCTTCTTCATCACTCATGTTTCATTTCAAATAGTAAACTAGTATCACCATTCCAAACGTCAAACAGCTAACAAAATTCACAATGCGCATGACAGTTCTAACCAGTTCTAACGATACTAGGTTTTCACGCGGTACTGAAATTACGATTCCGAAATCGATTCCATACTTGTTGGAACGACAACGGGAATCATCCATGAACCGTAATGTCTCGGTTGAAACACATTTTAGCTAATGCCTATGAGCAGCACCGTTCTGTTACGGTTCTTCGCGTGGTTGGAACAAACCTTATGTTTTCTGCGGGACATCCCGTATATGAATCATTGTTTTATCGTACAGATATTTCACTGCGTAATGTTGTCGCAAATACGCCCAGGTATTGTGCAGTCTGTATATTGGTGGACACTGCAAACCACTCAAAATACTCGTTCAAGATTGATAGTTCTGCATTCGGTCACATTTCTCCGCAGCGTTGATGAACCGTACAATAATGCGTGTCCGTAACTAAACAAAAATTAAGTCACTAAATATGTTCTCATAGCGGTTTTGCGTTAAATACTTTGGCAGAATCTTCCCGTAATATCTCAGTTGCTATTAAACAGCTAATTCGGTGCGAAAACGCTATGAACGAGTAGATATTCGGCGCATTTATTGATGAAACTTGCTGCAATATAATTTGCAACTCATACGGCCGAATTTTTAGGAACAGTTCTTTATCAATCAATGTCAACTGATAAGCGAATGCAGTCGAGTCAAAGTCCCACGCGGTCAGTGCAATCTCCATTTTCTATGCTTTCCTTAGTTTTTCTGAATATGTTTCACACTTTTCTTGTGCAATTTCATTCAATATAGAGGAAAAACATGTTTAAGTAAAGTAAAAACTAAAATGAACATCAATCATACCAAGATTTTCATTAGTCGTTGTTGTGTCATTCAATTGTGAACCAGTATTTTTAGCCTGACGTTTTTTCCTAAAGATTTTTCGTTTTTGATTGTTCAATACTACAAGTAATTAATATGTCATATTTTCTCTAACTCTTGTTCTTTTATATTATTTTTATTATTGATCTTGTCAACTTGTCTTCGAATATTGTGCACGTGTTCTAAAAATTCAGTATAATTATTCCGATTTGGGCGAGACCAATATTCAGGCGTCCAAAATAATAAACTTGTGTCGTGTGGCATACTAAAAATATATTCTAATAATGCATTTACAGTGATTGTATGTCTAATATTCTTACGAAAATTTACTAGAAGGTGCATCGATATTTAATATATCTATTAGCTTTTTTATCACTTTCTGCAGTTCTTTTTAGGACCTAGTTATTATAGCGACATCATCTGCGTATGCTATACATTGGTGGTTTCTGTTATACATTGTTCCGTTTGTACAGATTCTACTCTCCCGTACTATTTTTTTCAAGTGTTAGATTGAACGGTAGCGCCGATAAAGGATCCCCTTGTCTTAGCCCTTTATCTGCTTTAAAGTTGCTGGACGCTTTACCATGTAATTCTATTGTATACTCTGTCCTCTCTAGAGTCATTCTTATCAGCTTTATTAATTTCCATGGAATACCTAGTTCTGTCATTGCGTGATAAAGCTTTTTTTCTGTTAATATTGTCGTTTGCCTGTTTGAAGTCTATGAAAATTGTGTGTAATGTCCTTTTATTCAACTGACAATTCGTTTGGGCTTTAATATAAATATCTGATCCGTTACGGATCTGTTGCTTCTAAACCCACATTGGTATTCTCCAATAATTTTTTCTGCATTGACCTCTAGTTTTTCCTTTATTATTGTTGCGAGTACTTTATAGGTTGTGTCTAGTAGCTCTATTCCTCTCTAATTGTCACAGAGGGTTTTATCACCTTTTTTGTGTACTGGTTTAAGCACTGCTCTTGACCAGTTCTCTGGTACCTCTCCTTTTGCCCAGATTTGTACTAAAAGATCGTGGATTTTATTGTGTAATCTTTTCCCTCCGTATTTTATCATTTCTATTCTAATGCCATTTTCCCCTGGGCTCTTATTATTTTTCATACGTCTGATAGCTTTCTGTGTTTCTTCCATTGTTGGTTGGTTTATTGTTGTGTCTGACTTTCGGCTATTTCATCGTCATTCCTACATCCGTCTCTTCACTGTCTTTATTGTTGAGTAATTCTTCGAAATATCCCTTCCAACGGTCCGTTTTTTCTCAATACCCTCCAATTAGTTTCCCTTTTTTGCTTTTACAGTACATTGTGTTTTCTTGATAACCTATTTTCGCTTTTTTCACGTCTTGGTAAAAGTTTCTTATTTCTTTGTTTTTAAATTTTTCTTCTATTGTTTTTATGCGATTTTTATTTGCCAATCTCTTCTTGCGTCTACAGATTTGCTTTGCTTTTGCCCATATATTCTTATATTTTGCTCTGTTTTTTTCGGTGTTGTTTATTATCATTTCTTCTCTGATTATTCTCCTATTTTCGACTACTTTCGCGCACTCATAGTCGTACCAGCTTTTAAGCTCATCGATCTCCTGTCAAAGAGCTATAGTGTTCGGTACGATGTCTGTAGCATTCTTCGATTTTAAAAATTTCTGCGCAGAAATCCCGGGCAGACCCCTTGGATCACGAAATGACTATTACAATATATGTCCGTATGTATGTCTTGATGAAATTTTTTTTACAAATGCTTATTATGGTCTAGTTGTGCATCTGATTTTTTGCTTTTCAAAATTTCTTTTAGTACTTGAAAAAAAAATATTTTTCAAAATTTTTTCAGTTTTTATTTTTTTTTCTCCTTTATTTTCCACTAAATTGTATTCAAAATTTTCTTGCATTTGCAGGAAATGAAACATTATTTTTCCATATTTTTTATTTTGAAAAATTAAATAAGACCATTGAAGAAAAAAATATTTTTAAATTAAAAAAATGAACAAAAGAAGATCAATGCATTTATAGTCGGCTTAGTCTGCTTTGCATTTGTCGAGAGAAGGAAACGGTTTCGCACTTGTTTTAAATTTGTTGTTTTATTTGCGACCTAGGCACCTAGGATTTTAAAAGTGTATTAAGATAAATAATAATTTGTAATACATATATTCAGACTTGAACATACGTCGATGAGCTGCAGGCATGGATGTCTGTATCCATGACTAGTTTTTACAATTTTCTAATTCTACGCTCTCAATTGATTTATCTTTAAACGTAATACAAAGATCTCTCAACGTTTGTATATAGTGGTTAATGCTTGTATATTGGTCGTTATAATTAGACAGATCAAAAGTTACTATAACTCGCCAGTCATCATTGGTTAATCTTACTGATCCATACTTTTCGTAGTACAAGCCTGGACTTGATTCTATAGTGGTGGATTTATATAGCTCATGCGGTAGCGCATAATGCAATAGCATTAGCGAAATGATAAAAATCATTTTCCTGAAATAATATAAAATAATTAATTAAAATAAAATTTATATTTTTATATATATTAGTTATTTAACTAATTAAATTAGGGTATACTTGTTTCTTAAAATGACTTAAAATGAGGTGTACTTGCCTCAAGGTTAACGATTTCTTATCGTAAAACGGGAACTCTGCCCAAGTCTCCTCAAGGTTAGGGAGGATGCGTAATTTTGAAAATTGCCGAAATTAGGTTCAACGCAGTCCTACCTTCCAAATTAAATTAAAATAAAAGGAGACAGTACCTTTAAAATCCATTTTATTATCTGTTTAATTAATAGTTTTAACTATTAATATTATTATTTATTTATTAACGTCCATATCTGGGACCAAAACAAAACTAAAACATACTCATACTGAGAGCGAAGACATTTAAAGATAACAGGTGATAATGAACTCTTCATGATAATACATTTAACATAAAGTCACGTTTTAAACAGTGACGTACTTAATATTTATTTCTTGATCAAACATAATTTTGTCTAATTTTTATGTACACATTTTCTGATTCGCCTTAAATCATATCGTAGTTTGCAACAGTGCTTAGCGATAGTTATCGATGAATTTAAATTTTGATAAGAATTTATTCCTTATATTTATTTTTATATTCGCATAGCTCAGAGGTAATATAATTAATAAATTGTCTCTATGACACAAAACATTACATAATACTATGTATTCCAACGATTACATGGCTATACGATACATTAATATGGCGCTTGTTACGACATATCCAAAAATTGGGTCACCGCCCATAAAGTAAAGTAAAAGGAACCACCCGAAGTAGCAGGACAAAGAAAGAGCTACTCGGGGAAAGCAAGGACTCTAATCCAAAATGGTCACGAAATTATTTCGATCAACAAGCTTCACGAATTGGATCAAAATCTAGCATCGGCACTGTTTACCCTTGGCGTGTCACTACCCCACTCATTAGTCGCCTCTTACGACAAACAGAGATGTTGCAGGAATATTCTTGCGCTCCCCTCCCTGCAGGGGGCTTTCCAAAACGTAATTTTGTCATCATTAAACAATTTTAAACGATTATTATGAACTTTTAATCGTTTATTTTTTATTAAAATTATTGAATTTACTGCCTCCACTTCGACAACGTCATATGGACCTGTCCAAAGTGGCACTAACTTTTTAGATCTATTTTTATAAGGTTTTTCATCCCTTAAGAGAACTTTGTCACCAACATTAAATATTTTAAAATTTGAATTTTTATCATAGTGTAACTTAGATTTTTCTTTATTAGTCACTAATTGCTCTCGAACTATTTTATGTGTATGCTGTAATCTTGATTTCAATTCCCGACTATAATCATCATAATTATAATTGATTTCAGGTTCCTTTGTTAATGAACTTGGCAGTTCGACCTTATGTCCATAAAGTAACTCGAAAAGAGTATAATTAGTTGAAGTATGAGACGTTGTATTATAACTAAACATTGCATAGGGTAACCATGTGTCCCAATTAGTTTGATCTTTAATAATGAAAACTCGCAAATATTCAACTAATGTTTTATGACTTCTTTCCAAGGCTCCATTTTTTGCGGGTGATAAGCAGTAGTTTGCAATTTAGTAATTTAAAGCAATTTACAAACATCTTTAAATATTTGCCTTAAAAAGTTAGTACCTTGGTCAGTGAGAACAGCATCGGGTGTTCCATGTTGGCAAATTATTTTAGTTACAAAATTCTGAGCAATAATGATAGATTCTTGATTCGAAATAGGAATAGCATGTGAGAACTTCATAAGATCATCTTGAAATGTGATAATGTATTTATTACCTTCAAGTGTTACTGGCATAGGACCAACAATATCTAAGTAAACTTTTTCAAAAGGTTTTCGTGACGTTGTAGTAATGACCATAGGCAATTTAGTTTTCTTACTTGATTTATTCTTTTGACAATCTGAACATGATTTAACAAAATTTTTAATATCGGAATGCATACCTGGCCAAATATAATCCTTTTTGATACGTTTATGCGTTCTATTAACACCTTGATGACCTCCAATTGGTGTAATATGAAATCTTAGAAATGTCTTCTTCAGACAATGTTTTCTTACTTTTATTTAGATAAATTGTAACGTTGATATCTGGGCCTTTAAAAATGTATCTGATCATTGGTAGTACTTTTACCCATTCTAATCGATCTAATCCACATGCTAATTTAGGGATTGCAAGATTTGAGATGTTATTTTTAACACAAAATAATTTTAATTTTATCAAGGTAATAAACAAATCCTTATACGATGGTTTATCTAGTTAAATTTCTTTTGTCACTAAATATATAATAAACCTATCATTGTCTTTTAAATATGCTATATTATGAACTTGAGGTTTTTGACCTCTTAGTTCTTCAACACGATTAAATTTCTCTTTGAATCCTTTTGCTATTCCTGCGCTCATGACTAAATCTTTACTGACACAATGCGCTAAACTAGTATCCGATGGTGCGTTAAATAGATCATCATCTACTTCTTTGACTTTAGAATTAAATATTAATTTTGTTTCTAACTCGTTCAAATAAATTTCGTATAACACTTTAGGATTCTCATGATCATTTGTAACTTGATATATTCTACTTAATGCATCTGCATTTACATTATATTTATCCGATTTATGAATTATTTTATACTCATATTCTTCTAAATTCAAACGCCATCTCATAAGACGTGATCCTGCATCCTGAACGCTAAATAACCATATTAAAGGTTTATGATCAGTAACAATAGTGAACTTCTTTCCATACAAATAAGGTCTAAAATGTTTTACACTCCAAACAATAGCTAGCAACTCTTTTTCTATAGTAGAGTAATTAATTTCAGCCTTTTTAAATGTTTTACTTGCATACGTGATTGGTAAATCTTTTCCTATCTCTCCTTGAGATAAAAAGGCTCCCATGGCATACTGACTTGCATCAGTAGTTAATACGAATTCGCGACTAAAATCTGGATATTGCAATATAGGTGGACTTATAATTTTTTCTTTTAAGGAAACAAAAGCGGCATCACAAATAGATGTCCAATTAAATTCTATACCCTTTTAACAATTTAGTTAAAGGTATTGATAACTTAGAAAAATTCGGAATAAATTTTCTATAATAACCAACTAATCCCAAAAATGATTTAATATCTTTACAAGATTTTGGAGTTTAAAAATTTTTAACTGCGCTAATTTTATTTGGATCTGGTTTAATTCCATCTTCCGTTATAATATGACCTAAATAAGCAATTTCTTTACGTAAAAATTCACATTTATTTGGTTGTAATTTTAAATTATGTTCTCTGAGTCTATTAAAAACATCAATCAATTTATCATTATGATCCTTTAAATCCTTACCATATATTACAATGTCATCTAAATAAACCAAACACTTTATTCCTTGTAATCCAGTTAAAACACGATTCATTAACCTTTGAAAAGTTGCCGGGGCACCTTTTAAACCGAAAGGCATTCTGTTGTATTGATAATGACCAATGGAAGTACTAAACGCGGTTTTCTCTGCGTCCGAAGGATCCATTAAAATTTGATGAAATCCACTAGCTAGATCTAAAGTTGTAAAATATTTTGATGGACCCAATTGATCCAATATGTCGGTTATATTAGGCAATGGGAAGGCATCACCGACTGTGACGTCATTTAATTTACGAAAATCTACAACAACACGCCATTTTTTGATTCCACTTGCATCCGTATTTTTAGGTACAACTAAAAGCAGAGCATTCCAAGGACTTTTATAATGCTGAATTACTTCATTAGATAATAACTCATCTATTTGAGTGTTAATTTCGCCTTTTTGAAGTTCAGGTAATCTGTATGGTTTTACATGTATCGGTGCAGTATCCGGGATCATTGGTATCTTATGAGTGATACTATCCGTATACGTCAACTTATCAAAAGGCGCTAAATGGAATATATCAGTATATTCTATACAAATTTCCTGAACAGAACTATTTTCTTCACTATTCAAATTCTTAATTCAGACTTTAAATATTTTAATCTTTCTAAATTAATGGAATGATGAAAATTCAAGATGTGATGGTTATTAAGATCTTCAAAACTTACTTCCTTAGGATTCAACTCTACAAAATTTTCACTTCTATTAATTACGTTTATCACACAGGAACCATTTTCTGGTTTAACTATCGAGTTACTTATTATCAATCCATTATCTAACTCTTTAGATAAACAAATACTATCACATTTTATATTTGTTTTAATCCTTATTACATTTTCACTTCGAGATGCTAATTTAATAATCTCAGTGCTAGAAATTAATTCAATTATTACGAGATTATTATCAAGATTAAATGATAAACTTATATTCTCAAAATTGATACTTGCTTTATATTTTAAGAGAAAATCTCTACCTAATACACCATCGTTACCTAAGTATAAAGTGTATGAAGTAAAATACAATTCCTGCACAGACATTTGGACACTTTTCCTCCGAATTTGGGAGCTGAGAGCGATGAACAAGGCGAAAGAGGCTTTTGGGATGAAGGCATGATGAGTGACTACTGCTGGATGCAACTTCGTGACGATTCAATGCAACATGAACGTAGGAGTTTAAGTGAAAAAACATATTTTCGACTAAAAATATGAACCTGTTTCTGAAAAACTAAAATTGTTTGACTTCACTTAATCTGTCATAACTTCTGTATTTTTTGTCCGACTTGAGCAAACTTAGGCTTCGTTTTTTTGCGATAAAATTATCTTTCATATGAAATCTTAAAAGTATGTGAAATAATTTTTTTTTCTATCTCAATGGAACAACTGAAAATGAGTGATTTTAAAAAAATGTCGAAAAATCCACATTTTTTCGACTTTCATCGCCTGTAACCCAAAGAATTTTAATCCGATTTACAAAAATAAGATACCGTCGGAAAGTGGAAGAACATACCTTTCGAACGATATACAGTTTATGTTAATTGGATCAACCGTTATCAAGTTTTATGCTAGTATATGAAGAAAGAGCCAAAAAACAGGTTTTTTGCAAATATCTCGAAAACGATTCTTTGGAAAAATAAATGACTGTCATTTTCGTTTTCCCTGGCCCAAAATTAGTCTAAAAAACACTTTATTTTTTAGGTACTCGCCGCAAACCAAAAATTTGTAAACTAGTGTAATATTTACTTGTCTCGTATTTTGTTTGCTTGTACTGGGACTATTACGAACATTTGAATTATTAGGATTTTGTTGCCAAAATTTATTTTTATTACCCTGATTGGGCTTTCTATAACAACTTGAAATATGATGACCTGGCTTTTTACAATAAGCACAAATAATATTAATTTTATTAAGCATTTCTTGTTTAACTTCACATCTACGGCGATATGATGGTAATATATTAGTGACATTACTTCTACAATTCTCAGCAATATGACCTAATTTTTTACATTTTATAACTTTTTGTGTATTTATATTACCCATTTGCCCAGATAATTTTGAAGATCTAGCTAGTAAGTGGAATACTTTCAGGGACTGTGTAGTAACGTGTGAGTTATAGCCATCAGTATTTAGGTGACTTCACAAAATCCACAATGATAAACTCACTTATCATCCAGTTCTCCGAACTATGCTGAAACGGCATAAAATAGATATATTCCTTTGTGTATGAGAGAGATTCACTTCTGATCTGTAAGCCCATGAAGGTAGTTCATATTATAATTGTATTCTCCATATTGAAAGTAAATAAATGTTTTTAAAAACAAATCAATCGAGTTGAATTACATAACTGGCGCAGTCGTGCGGATAATCAGAAACGTGTTATTGTCGAAATCACCTACAAGTGACAAATTCGTTTAAACAAAGACACGGTCGTTTCAACGTTAATTCTGAGTGTAAACAACACCAAGAACCTACAGAGCCAGCAAACAGCTAGTGCCAAGGTCATCCACAACTCCAAACAACACCAAGAACCTACAGAGCCAGCAAACAGCTAGTGCCAAGGTCATCCACAACTCCAAACAACACCAAGAATAACCTCCAGAGCCAGCGAACAGCTAGTGCCAAGGTCATTCACAACTCCAAATTTCTACAACTCCGAGCTACCAATCCCGGTTCACAAAGAGTCCGCAAAGCGAGTACCAGCACCGAGATCAACAGGGCAACAGAAGCAGATCATCGCAGAAGTCACCAAATGAAAATCGCAATCCCAAACACAGCAGTCTACATAATTTTACTGTAAGTCATAAAAAATTACATATTAACGAAAAAGCCGAATCACTGTAATTATATTGAAATACGTTAGCAATGGCTGAACGTACAAGTAAAATTAATTTTGCTCTTAAGTCAGTGCCGACTTATAATGGGGATGCGAACAAATTAAGCATTTTCATAAATGCTGTCAATACGGTTCAAAATTTATTTGGAACATTAAATCCACCTCTCGACGATTTCGACAAATCAATTTCATTTCTAAATATTAAAAGTAAGATAACTGATAAAGCTTTAGATAGCATAAAAGATTTAGAAATTAATAATTGGAATGATCTCAAGGAACACTTGATTCAAAATTTTAAAGACAGAACTAATTCCACAACCATAATTAACGAGTTATTAAAAGTAAACAATAAAAACCCATACAAACTACTCGAGATTACTAAAGAAAAATTCTCTGCTTTTAAATCACGCTTAAGCATAGAAGAAAATAATGCCGACGAAAGAACGATTATTATTAAATTCACTGAAAAATTAATAATAAATAATTTTATATCTAGTGTAGGAGACCCTTACAGAAATAATTTAGCCACACGAAATCCAGAAAATATAATTGGAATTGAAACTCTATTACAAAATGACTTTCAATACTTAAAAAACAACCAATTTTCACCTAAACCTACATTCACTAATCAAAACACTACACCGAAACAATTACCTACAAATAACTTCCCTACGGGTCCGATTAATTTTAAAACCACCCAACAACCAATTCGAAACTTTGCACCCCGAATGCAAATTAAAAATGCACAAGGAATAAAACCAACACGCATGTCTACTCAAACTAGACAAACTTGGCAACCACAAAGACATACCAACCAATCGAATAATTATTTCACACAGCAGAATAATAGACAACCAAATTATGTCTTTGAAGAACTTAATAATACCGAATTTCAACCAACAAATGATAGCGATAATGTCGAACTTTCACAAAATACTGAAAATGTAGAATTTAACCATAATGAAGTAGAAAATGTTGAAATTTACAATGATTCTTTTTTAGAAGAAGGCCTAGTAGATATAGAGGAGAAATAGTAAACATAATATGCAATTCTAAATTACCGTTCATGGAAGTACGTGATTATTTAATATTATTAGATTCAGGTTCATCAATCAATTTAATTAGTAAAAACTATGTTTACAATAATAAAAATAAGTTTAAAATTTATAACGAAAAATTCACATTCACAACAGCTACTGGCGAACACACAGGAAACGAATATGTTATTTTAAAAATTGAAAAAACAGATATTAAATGCTATCTACATAACTTTCATAAACAATTTAATGTTTTGTTGGGAATACCTGCTTTAGTAGATTTGGAAATCAGTATTAACTTTGCGAAAAATTATATTACACTTTTAAACAAACATTATAAACTTAAATATTTCGATTCAAAAAATAATATAAATATACAGAACAATGACAAAATTGAAATTAGAACAGATCATTTAAACACAGAAGAAAAAAATGAATTATTCAAAATTATTAAAGAATACGAATCACTTTTTCCCAAACAAAACCAAAATTTATCACACACAAGTGTTATAAAACACGAAATCAAGACAACTGACGAAATACCAGTTTACACAAAATCTTATCGTCATCCAGAATGTTACAAAGAAGAAATTAATAATCAAATAGATAAACTTTTAAAAGAAAAAATAATTCAAGAATCGCATTCCCCTTGGTCCTCCCCTGTTTGGATGGTCCCAAAAAAATTAGACGCATCAGGAAAACGAAAATTTAGAATGGTTATAGATTATCGTAAACTAAATTCCAAAACTATTGACGACAAATTCCCCATACCTAATATTACCGAGGTATTAGATAAATTAGGCAAAAATAATTATTTCACAACTTTAGATTTAGCTTCAGGTTTCCATCAATTACAAATGCATGAAAACAGTATCCCCAAAACAGCATTTAACACTGATAAAGGACATTATGAATTCCTTAGAATGCCATTTGGATTAAAAAATGCCCCAGCTACGTTTCAACGTTTAATGAATTTCGCATTACGGGATTATATAAATAAAATATGTTTGGTGTATTTAGACGATATAATAATTCTTGGAACTTCATTGCAAGAACATATCGAAAACATTAGAAAAATATTTGCTAAATTAAAAGAATGTAATTTGAAAATTCAAATTGACAAATCAGAATTCTTAAGAAAAGAAGTAGCTTATTTAGGTCATATTGTTTCACAAGAAGGTGTTAAACCTAATCCTACGAAAATTCAAGCTGTTAAAAACTTTCCTATCCCAAAAACTACTAAAGAAATTAAAACTTATTTAGGATTATTAGGATATTACCGTAAATTTATTCCCGATTTTTCCAAATTAACAAAACCCATGACTAAATGTTTAAAAAAAGGAAATAAAATAAACATAGAAGACAAAGAGTATATAGAATCATTTGAACATAGTAAAATATTATTAATTAATGCACCAATCTTACAATATCCTGATTTTACGAAACAATTCATTTTAACTACCGACGCCAGCAATTATGCTTTAGGCGCAGTATTAAGTCAAAACATAAATGGCAAAGATTTACCAATAGCATATGCTAGCAGGACATTAAATACACATGAAATTAATTATAGTACAACCGAAAAAGAGTTATTAGCAATCGTATGGGCAACAAAATACTTTAGACCTTATTTGTATGGTATAAAATTCAAAATTAGAACTGACCACCAACCACTAACATGGTTAATGAATTTAAAAGATCCTAATAGTAAATTAATGAGATGGAAATTAAAACTTGACGAATATAATTTCGATATAGAACATAAAAAAGGAAAATTAAATAGTAATGCAGACGCTCTATCACGAATAAGACCTAAATTTGAAATAAGAAAAACATTTGACGATATTTTTGAAAAACCTTGCAACATAGTACATTGTATCTCTAAAGATAAAAAATTAGGTAAAGGATTTGCAGAACAAATAAATGCAAAATTTCAAAGCAAAATTTATTTAAATAATCAAAGGAAAGACAAAGGAGATATTTTTATACAACCAATTTTTGATAAATATAAATTATTCCATTTAATAACAAAATTAGAATATTATTCCAAACCCAACATAACCGACATTGAGAAATGTCTAATTAAATTACGAGATTATTGCATCCAAAATGATATTTTTGAGATACATATGCCTAAAATTTGCGATGGATTAGATAAAGTAGAAAACAAAATTAATTTTGAAATTGTCGAAAATTCCATTAACAAAATATTTAAAGACACCCATATTCAGATAACAGTTCACGAATTAAAAACAGAAGTTTTTATTAACGATAACGAAAGCATGATAGCACAAATGGATGACGAAGATCTAGAGACAAATCATTCCGCAGACGAAAACGAAGTTAACGGGATTACTTATAAAGAAACTTGTATCAATATCGGTAAAAATCAGATAATAATGAAAACACATGACAATCCAACAAAAGTAGAATTAAATAAATTATTTGGTCAAACTAAACAGAGATTAACAATTTTTCTAAATAAAAATGATTTACGAGAAGAAATATTTCAATTTATTAAAGACTATTTAGTACCTAAAGTAAATTATTATTGTTTAATAGAACAAGATATAGTTTTGATAGTAAACGAAATTTTGCAAAATAAATTTACCAACGATTCATATCGACTTATACAATGTAAAGAAGTGTTAGAAGATGTAGAAAAAATAGATGATCAATTAGAAACCATCACAAACTATCATTTAGGGAAAACAAACCATAGAGGTATTTTAGAAACATTCACGAGATTAAAACGTAAATATTATTGGCCAAAATTACACTATGACATTCAAAAATTCATAAACAATTGTGAACTTTGTCAACAAAATAAATATGAACGAAACCCGTTTCAATTAAATGACAACTTAACAGAAACAAGTAAATATCCTTTCGATATAATACATATAGACATACTTACATTAGAAAAGAAAAAATATTTAACAATTATTGACGCTTTTTCCAAATTCGCGCAAGTTTACCCCATGAAAACAATAGATGCCATTAACATAACAGATAATTTATTAAGTTCTTTTAGTAAATATCAAATACCAAGTAAGATAATACACGACAGTGGAACTGAATTCAACAATAACCTTGTAAGAGAATTACTCAAAGTTTACAAAATAAATATTCAGCTGACTTGTGTCGATAACCCAAAAAGCAACGGATTAATTGAGAGGTTCCATTCTACAATAATCGAACATCTCCGATTAATTAATCAAAATAAAGAATTTGAAAACACCAAATTTGAAAATAAATTAAATCTTGCTTTAATAGCCTATAACAATTCTATCAATTCAATCACTAAATTTACTCCCAATGAAATACTATTTGGAGCAGATAAAGACAAAAATATTTTCGAAATTAGAAACACAGTAGATGATTATTTAAACAATTACAAAAACAAGTTAAAATTACTACACAGCACAATTAAAGAAAATATTCAGATAGAAAAGAACAAAAGATTTCTTACACAAAATAAATTAGAAAACAAACCAAGTGAATTACCAAATAAAATATTAATCAAAGAAGGAAAAAGAAGGATACAAAAATTTAAGAAACCACTTTTCAAAACGCACGAAATTGAACAATATAACCCAAAGTTAGGCGTAATTAAAGTAACTAATAAAGGCAAACATAAAATTGACAAGATTAAAAGACCCCGACTCCTTGTTGCAGATGTACCTGTGCAAAAGGAAACGAAGAATTAGAATTAATCAACGACAACCCTGGAGTAAACATTCTAGACTTGGGTGCTGTTAACATATATATAAACTCATATTATTCATACTATAGCTATAATATTAAGAATATAGAGGAAGAATACTTTAAGATAAGAAAATATAAAGACAATATTATAATAAAATTTAATAACAAAACCATATATCGTAATGAAATAGAAACATATATTAATATACTTAATTTTAATTATGATAGATTAACTGTTAAAATTAATAATCTGTTTATGCATAAAAGGAATAAAAGAGGCTTAATTAATGGACTAGGAGGAATTATAAAAGCAATAACTGGAAATCTAGATGCCGAAGATGCCGAAAAATATGATAAATTGTTTGAAAAAATAAGCAGAAATCAAGAAATATTACAAACTCAAAATTTAGACACAATTCGATTAAATAAAGAAATGATTAACAAATTTAATAAACAAATAGAGAATATTAAACATAACGAATTAACCTTAGAATCTCGAATAGTACAGATAGATATTTTCATACAAGAAAGTATGAATTGGCAAAACGTTTTAATAATTAAAGATATAATTAATCAATTAATTTTACTAACAATAAATTTACTTGAGATCATATCCGAGATTGAGACTAGTTTAACATTTTGTAATTTAAACAAAATTCATAGTTCTATAATATCTACAGATGAATTAAAACAAATAACTAATCAAATCCATTCAGGAATAAATTTTTGGGAAATTACTTTGCAAATTTCAAGCCATTGTAAATTAAGTAATAGTAAAATAGAATACTTATTAGATATACCAATATACGAAAAATATTCTGAAAAGAAATTATTACAAATAACCCCAATCCCCATTATAATCAAAAATGAAATGTTTATGCTAAATGAAAATAAAGAATTTTTAATTCAAGAAAAGGATCAACTATTGCTAACTAACAATTGTAATAAGATAAGACAAAATTTTTATTGTAAAACTAATTATGTAGAAGCTAATAAATGTTTAAATGAAATTGTTAATAAACATACGAACAATGAATGTAAATATCATAAGATTATTGAAGGTTTTATTGTCAAAAAAATTGAAAACTCAAACATTATTATTATCGTAAGCAAAAATGAAAAAAATTTGGATATTAAATGTTCTGAGTATGTAAAACATAAAAGAATCAGAGGAGTGTATAGATTTAAAACAAATAAAAATTGTATAATTAATAATTATAAATTAGAAAACTATATCACTAATGTTAAAGAAATAATTTTTGAAAATATTAAATTCGAAATAAAAAATAAACAATTAAGCAACAAAACCATCGAATTAAAACAAATTAACAAACAAGATATAGTAATCAAAGAAATGCCTTTAATAGAAGGAATAAATGTTCAAAATAACGATCATACACTCATAAATTCTGTTAGTATAATTATTGTAATAATTATCATTTGTTTAATTTTATGTAAGAATAGAATAAGATGTTCTAAAAAACGACATAATATTGAAGAAATAGAAATGCAAAACACTGAAAATTTAACGAGTGAAGCCCCCTTTTAGGATGGAGGAGTTATAGCCATCAGTATTTAGGTGACTTCACAAAATCCACAATGATAAACTCACTTATCATCCAGTTCTCCGAACTATGCTGAAACGGCATAAAATAGATATATTCCTTTGTGTATGAGAGAGATTCACTTCTGATCTGTAAGCCCATGAAGGTAGTTCATATTATAATTGTATTCTCCATATTGAAAGTAAATAAATGTTTTTAAAAACAAATCAATCGAGTTGAATTACATAACTTGTGCAACTGAAACATGCGGTGTATCGAAAGTAGGTGTACGAATGAAAGATGATTGGTGGAATGATAATGTGAAGGAGGCTATACGCTTAAAGAAAGAAGCATATCTGTGCTTTTTGAGTGTTAAGGATACATATGGCGATTTCCGAGATGCATGTTTGCTTAAATATAAAAATATGCGAGCGAATGCAAACCGTGTTGTGCGTGAAAGTAAAATGCAATGTGAGAAAGAGAAGACTGAAAAATTGACGAATGACTTTGTTCTCAATAAAAAGATGTTTTGGACATGCGTGAAAAAGCTGAAGGGTGGTAACATGTCTTGTGTAAAAGCAGTTAAAGATCATGATGGTAATTTATTGTGGAAAGAATCTGAGATTAGGGAACGATGGAGCAGTTATTTTAGCAAATTATATGAAAATAATTGTGTTATAAATGATAATATGAATGATTTTGATTGTGGTGAAAATGAATGTTGGGATATAAATGAAGACGATGTAAGTAATGCTTTGGCTAGAATGAAAACTGGAAACGCTGCAGGAATAGATGATATTACAGTAGAGATGTTAAAGTATGGTGGCGAAAAAGTGTTTGCTTGGCTAGTTTATTTATGTAAATGCTGCTTGCGGCAAAATGTTGTTCCAGAAGATTGGAAGCGTGCTGTAATTGTTCCATTGTATAAAGGAAAAGGAAATATGAGTGAATGTACAAATTATCGTGCGATTAGTCTCTTAAGTGTTGTGTGTAAGTTGTACAGCAGTGTTCTAATTAATAAAGTAAGGGAGATTACATGTAGTAAACTGAATGGTATGCAAGGTGGGTTTTTGCCTGAAAGAGGATGTGTGGATCAATTGTTTTCGCTTCGAATGATTGTGGAAAAGACATTGGACCGAAACAAGAAATTGTTTTGTGCTTTCATTGATTTAAAGAAGGCATATGACAGTGTTGTGCGTCAAAAATTATGGCCTATTTTGAAGGAGTATGGCGTTAGTAGTACGTTATTGAGAGCACTAATGGCTTTATATGTAAATAATCAAGCAGCAGTTCGTGTGGATGGTAGTTTGAGTAGATGGTTCAATATTGACGTGGGGGTTAAACAGGGTTGTGTGATGTCTCCTTGGCTCTTTAATTTGTATATGGAAGTGTTATTGCGACGAGCGTTACAGTGTAGAAATGATGGTGTGAAAATAAGCGTTTTCGTTGTGCCTGCATTAGCATATACTGACGATGTGGTTATTATGAGTGAATCTGAGGAACAATTGACGAGAATGATTGCGAGTGTTAGTAATCAGGGAAAATGTTTGAATTTGATCATGAATGCTTCAAAATGTAAGATTTTAGTTTTTGAGAAGGATGAAGTTACGGAATGCAAGATTAGCATAGATGGTGAGCAAATGGAACAAGTTAATAAATTTATGTATCTGGGATGCATGTTTTCGAAAGACGGACGGATGAATGCTGAAATTGAAAGAAGAGTGGTTGCAGGTAGAAAAGTTTTGGGCGCTTTGGGAATGTTTGCTAGAAATGTGAATGTATCAAGAGAAGCTAGGTTATGTGTTTATAATGATGTACTTGTGCCATCGTTGATGTATGGATGTGAATGTTGGGTATGGGATAACCGGAATAAAAAAAGGGTAACTGCGGTTGAAATGAGATTCTTGACAGGAGTGTGCGGATTGACTAGAAGAGACCGTATTAGGAATAAAGTAGTGTATGATGAAAGAGTGGCTTCAAGTCAGCTGCGTTGGTTTGGACATGTGGAAAGAGTGTCAAATGATAGATTGAGTAAGAAGATTTATTTGGGTGAAATTGAAGGAACACGAATGCGAGGAAGACCGAGGAATAAATGGATGAATATGATAGAAAATGTTTTGAGTGAACGTAAAATTATAAGCAGACATAATAGGAGAGCATGTATGACAAGGTGTATAGATATTAACGAGGCGAGACAGTTATGTATGGATAGGAGGATTTGGCGAGCAATTGTTAGAAAATAAGGAATGAAAGGCAGTTTTTTATATAATATATAATATGATTGTAGGGAATAAAGGGCCTGCTACCCCAGTAATGGGAAAGGCGTGATGTTATGTATGTATGTATGTATGTGTATCTACTTGAGTTTTAGAAAACAATTTATTTTGATTTATTATTCGTTCTTCTTCAACTGCTTCGTTGAAGGTGGTGAATCTACTTGCTTTGGTAATAATTTTAACAGGTTCTAGCAAACCTTCCTGAAAAACTTTTAAACAAGATTTATTATTTAAATTTTGAATAACCTGACTCGCGTCTACACCTTCGCTTGCAATACAAGTGTCATTTAAATCAGCTGTTAATCTTTCTAAACGGTTAGCAAATGTTCTAATATTTTCATTTGTTTGTTGTCGATTACCTAATAATTCACGTTGGATTTGAGCAATTGCTCGTTTTTCTAAATATTGATTTTGCAATTCTACTTTTAATGTCTCCCATTCAAGGAAATTTCTATATTTGATTACATTATATGCAGGACCCGTTAACTTACATTTAATGACATTTAGAAATTATACTGTTTGTTCATTACCTGACACAGATGCACCGACTATATCACAACAAGTTATGAATCGATGTAATTTATCTCGATCCCCATTGAATTCTGGGATCATTTTAAGAGCAATTTCTACTGAAAACGGCATGTCTTCGTTTTCTGTTTTAATAAATTCAATTAAATCAGCGAAATCTGTGCCAAAACTATCTAAAATTCCTGACATATAATTTCTTTCTTTTCTTAACTCACTTGCACATTACACTTTTTCTCTGATGTGTTGAAGAGATGATGGTGATGAGTTGTTACTGAAACGATGCAAACGGCAGGCTAGTTGTATTGTCCACTATATAACCCTTACGATGATGACGAGGGGAGAAGTATCTGCTGGTGAACGCTGGGATGGAAGATCTCTCGTTCCTGATCCGGTGTAACGATGAATATGCACTCACAACACAACACTTTCACACGAAGAACTTTTTCTCAACCGAACACGCACTAATTACACGGCGCACGGAGGTACGAATCTTTCCGCCAAAAACGCACTAATTTAAACAAACCCCACACCTGACACCAAAATTTATGTTGTGGAGAACGCAACAATAAATATAATTTTTAGGGCGTTTAAATTAAAAATGCAACAGTACGATTGGTAATACGGATTTATTACGAGACTTGGTTATTGTTGAAATTTACGTGTCCAGGATGCTTCTGCCTACAGGTTGGCATTATTCTCTTAAGATTAACAATTGTGGGGTCAGCATCTCTCGAGATGAACGGATGTAACATAGACATAGTATCAGCACTTTTCGTGGGAATGGTTCACGACTTAAGACTACATACAAAGTGTGAGAAATGACTACAAAGCAAAATATTGTTCTTAAAATAAAATACAATGTAACATAATGTTAAACTCATAGGATACAAAACTAAACATTATCGATATACAATGTTACTATGTCCTTAAACTAATACAAAACATTACTAAATATGATTAATACAATGCTAATATGGGCGACTTTACTACACAGACATTGATGTTCCGATGGAGGTGGCTTGTATCCTCGCTTTAGGCAGTAAATTGCACTACTACAATGATTGTAATACAAATATTGTTAAAGCTGATTTATTTAACACTTTATCGTCCATAGAATATAGTTTACATAACTTAGATCTTATAATTTTAAGCAATATACGTTCAAAATTAGTTCACACTCTTAAATCTCATAATAGTAACATAAAATCTTCAAAATATAACAACAGTTTACATTGCTCAGAAATAATTTTACTCAAATACATAAAGATTACTAAAAGGTTTCTTAAATTACACCCTAACATTTTAGTCACCACAGCTGATAAAGGTAATACCACAGTAATTCTAGATAAACAAGATTACATCAACAAAACTAAACTATTATTAGCTGACAATAGTACATACAAATTATTGAGTAATGATCCCACTTCTAAATTTCAGAATCAGAGCAATAAATTGATAGATGACCTTATTCTTTCAAATCATATTCCTAGTAAATGTAAATACACACTTAAAATCAATAACGCATTACCACCGAAAGTTTATTGCTTACCCAAAATTCATAAAAATAATTGTCCGCTTAGGCCCATAATTACTAATATCAACACACCTAACTGTAAAATTTCAAAATACCTCGATAATATACTTTCCCCCCTTAAATACAATTCCCAATATTTTATAGAAAACTCATTTCAACTTATAGAAAAAATTAACGCACTCAATTATCCTAACAATAATTTTAAATTAATTTCTTTAGATGTTAAGTCATTATTTACCAGTATACCAAATGATTTAATAAAAACCACTCTTACCAATAGATGGCCAGAAATAAAAACACGTACAGATATCCCTCTTCAAAATTTTATAGATTGTATTAATTTTATACTTAACACATCATATTTACAATTTAGCACATATTTTTACCTCCAAATTTTAGGAGTTCCCATGGGTTCTCAACTCAGTCCGATTTTAGCAGAATTAGTGATGCAATTTATTGAATCCAGTATTTTAAACCATAGTGATTTCGAATTGCTATTTTATTTCAGATATGTAGATGACATTTTGATATGTTTACCTGAAAATCAAATTAATAATATTTTGACAGTCTTTAATAATTTCAATACACATATACAATTTACTTTAGAAATAGAAGCTAACAACTCAATCAACTTCTGAGACATCACCATCCAACATTTTAATAACAGTTTCATTTTTGATTGGTATAGAAAACCCACTGCTTCAGGTAGATATTTAGCTTATTTTGATTATTCCCCAAACGATATAAAATAGCAGTAGTAATTGCCTTAGTTGACCGGGTCCTAAAATTGTCACATTCTTCTTTTCATAAAAAAAATTCAATATATATATAACATCCTTACAGCCAACGCTTATCCCCAAACATTAATTAATACAGTAATCAGAAATAGATCTAAAAAAAATCTCAATTCAGATACCAATAATAACAACAATAATAATTTACCTAACTTAAATCAAACTAGTACTTCTACCCCAAATTTACCACAATTTTTAGCACTTCCCTATCACCATAAAAGTTTTAATTCTTTACAAAGTATATTTAACAATTTACCTATTATGTTTTCAAAAGTTTAAATTCAATTAGTTCTTTCTTTTCTAAATTAAAAACATCCACACGCATAACTAAACGTAGTAATGTCGTCTATCAAATAAATTGTTCTGACTGCCCGTCTTTGTATATTGGAGAAACTTGTCAATATATCGAAAGACGTTTCTATCAACATCAATATCATCATAAGAATAAAAATGACCAACATAGTGCTATAGTTGAACATGCTTTACATACTGGACATTCTATAGATTTCGTAATTTTTAAAATTTTACATTCTGAACCTAACAAATTCAAAAGATTAATTTTAGAAAGTATTTATATTAATTTGAACAATAATACTGTTAACCTTATCTCTGACTTTCGTAATATAAATTCCAATTATGGCGCGTTAATTTCAGCAGTTACTTGAATGGACGCTAGAGTGCTAAATGAAGCAGTTTTCATGTTATTTCAATTTGTTATTAATTAATCCATTTTATTCACTGACATGTCGACATTGAACATGACCTTGCTAGGCCATGTTTTTCATTTGTTTTGTTTTTTCACTTCCTTTCTGTGTTAGTACTTAGATTTAGGTAATTATACAGTTAATTTTGTTTACTAGTGGTGTCAGTAAATTGTTTTGTTACATTTATACAATTTTGTTGTTTTAAAAATTTCTGTATTTCGCTTTGAGAATGGTCACAATCCATATGGCCGAAACGTCGGCATATTATTGCTACAATATACTGTTCTGAACATCTAGAACAACTTTGTCTTTATTCCAACCGTTACCGGATTAAAAACCTTTGTTAGTATCAAGGATCACGTTTTTGGACAAAAGAAAATTTAACTATATGTAGTTATTTATTTGTTATTTGAATTTTATACTTTTACGAAATATTGACCTTAGAAATTAGAGAAATGTTATTTATGATGAAAAAATAAAATAAAATGTAAAACATAATTTTGATGTCGAGATTTATGATTAATTCTACAGAACAGTAGATAAAAAATAAAATTTGGTAGTAATATATCATCAATGTTAGATTGCAATCCTCAAGGTAGTGTGCTGGGTCCAATACTTTTTATTATATATATATATATATATATATATATATATATATATATATATATATATATATATATATATATATATACAGTGTGTCCCACCGACTACCATACATAGGAAAATTAACATTGGGAAATTATGTAAGGATCAAGTATTGCTGTGTCTGTATCTAAACATGTGATTGGCACAAATTAAACAGTAGGTAATTGAATTAATCAAATTTAAAACTGTCAGATTGCTGTAATTTTTAGAATTTGCTGACACAGTACAATTATTACCATTGAATTATCAATA
The DNA here is from genome assembly GCA_963422195.1 of Carabus problematicus. NCBI lineage: Eukaryota > Metazoa > Arthropoda > Insecta > Coleoptera > Carabidae > Carabus > Carabus problematicus. The sequence continues at coordinate 17,945,331 of OY728577.1, forward strand.
TTCTTGCAAATAAACAATATTTAAAAATAAATAATATGGTTATATTTATTATTTTATAATAAAGTTTGTGTAGAAACAAATTTGGATGATTTTCAGTAATACATATCTACAACAGAAAGCTTAAGAGTTTGCATTTTGTAATGGAAAAACGAACAAAACATAATAGTTAAGCACTAAATTCAATATCGCTAGCAGGTACTAATCAATGAAATGTTCAAACGTATTCCCATTGTCTAGCAGACAGTGGCTTAATCTGTCACAAAATTGTGTCCCTCATTTAAGGTAGATGTGTGCTCTTCAGTGAAACAAATATTTTCTAAAGCATGACATTTATTAAACATTAATTCACAAAAAGTGATTCGTTTTTCACTATCTGTTGCTAATAACAGCGTGTAATATTTGTAAGTAAAATATTTGTGTTTTTTATGAGTGCGGTGATTCACCGAGATTATTTGTAATTTCCCTCACACTTCGACAGCTGCCAAAATATCTACTTCGTTGTTAACATTCTGGTTTCCATTTCTATTACTTTTGCGAAGGCAATTGGCGTACCCAATTTCCTAATTTAAATAAAATTCCTTTAAATAATTACGTAATATAAAATTATTTGACAGAAGTAAATTTCTGTATTTTAAATCTTTTGTTTTTGTCACTCAGAAAGAATATACATATAGCTCAAGGCAATAGTTGATCCTTATATAATTTCCCAATGTTAATTTCCCTATGTATGGTAGTCGCTGGGACATACTGTATATATATATATATATATATATATATATATATATATATATATATATATTGTGACAAAGTTTTTTTTTTTTTTTAAAAAAGGCTATTGTTCACGGAGCAATGACCGTTAGCGCACCAATTAACGCCGTCCGTTCTCGCGCTCCGGACGAACCAAGACACTACTCAGTCGAACTGACTAGTCGCATACAAGGTTGAAAGATGCGCGTATCTCCGGGGTATAAATAGCCCACCGAAATGCATGATAGGGAGTTACAGCCGTATTCATAGTATATTTAGACTAGGTTTAAAGCTGGTCTAAGTCTAGACCTGGTTTAAATCATATTTTACCTATTCATAGAGTAGTTAAAACCTGGTCTAACTTTAAACCTAATTTAGACCAGGTTTTAAAGTTAGACCTTCAGCACACCTAGTTTAACTACAATGTTTCAGTGTTAAAACTGACAGCTTCAATAATTCACGTACAAAATATTGATATTTTAGTCGATTTTGAACGCAAAAGTAAGTAAAATTATATTTATAATTTATATTTAATTAATAATGAAGTGTATAAGTCATTACCTACCTGAATTATTCACACATCCGAATATTACATTCCAACACAAATTATTTTACTTACACAGCTACAATAATATTTAACGATCTAGTATTAGTGAATAAGATTTTATAACTAGCGTATTTACAGATGACTCTGACAATGATGAAAATTAACATAATGAAGAAGAAATAATGGAAGAACAAGTAAATGTACAAATTAATGATAGGGGAAATGTATTTTGAAAAAATTATATTCAAAATTATTTTAATTAAATGTTGTAAAAACATGTTTATTTTCGTGACACGTACAATACAAATTTTTTTATATTATTCCAAATCAAGATGGTTTTTATTTTTAATAAATTGTATTTTAATTTATAAATTTTCTCTTCCCATCTTTTTCTGACATTATGCAATTCTTTCTGTTGCTTTATTTGCAAACTAATTTTCTTTTCGTACAGTTGCAAGCAGCGCTCTTCATACATGGACATGTTCTTCTTTGTTCCTTCATTTTTCTTTGTTCTATGTGTTGTTGTACCTGATATTGTAGTGGAAGGTGTAGGTGCAGGTTCAGGATAGTTTTCTCTACTGGTTCTACTAGTACATGGTTCATTGGAAGTATCAATGGCCATAGGAATAAGGGGTTCATTTTGGATTTCTATCATTACGGATTCAAAACTACGAGAATATAAAATAGGATAAGCATGTTGTAATAATTTCTTTTGTCCAAACTTCAAACTTGATAATAATAATTTCATCCGTGTAGGTTGGAATAATGGACGGGTAGTTCAAGATAACCAGAACAGTAAAAATTCAAAGCATTTTAATAAGTATTTAAAAAGCTGACGTTTCGGCCATGTGGCTTGTGGCCATTCTCAAAGCAAGGAAATGTGAAAATACAACATCTCTCTTCCTGGTGGTGATATTCATGTTGTAATAATTTCTTTTGTCCAAACTTCAAACTTGATAATAATAATTTCATCCGTGTAGGTTGGAATAATGGACGGGTAGTTCAAGATAACCAGAACAGTAAAAATTCAAAGCATTTTAATAAGTATTTAAAAAGCTGACGTTTCGGCCATGTGGCTTGTGGCCATTCTCAAAGCAAGGAAATGTGAAAATACAACATCTCTCTTCCTGGTGGTGATATTCATGTTGTAATAATTTCTTTTGTCCAAACTTCAAACTTGATAATAATAATTTCATCCGTGTAGGTTGGAATAATGGACGGGTAGTTCAAGATAACCAGAACAGTAAAAATTCAAAGCATTTTAATAAGTATTTAAAAAGCTGACGTTTCGGCCATGTGGCTTGTGGCCATTCTCAAAGCAAGGAAATGTGAAAATACAACATCTCTCTTCCTGGTGGTGATATTCATGTTGTAATAATTTCTTTTGTCCAAACTTCAAACTTGATAATAATAATTTCATCCGTGTAGGTTGGAATAATGGACGGGTAGTTCAAGATAACCAGAACAGTAAAAATTCAAAGCATTTTAATAAGTATTTAAAAAGCTGACGTTTCGGCCATGTGGCTTGTGGCCATTCTCAAAGCAAGGAAATGTGAAAATACAACATCTCTCTTCCTGGTGGTGATATTCATGTTGTAATAATTTCTTTTGTCCAAACTTCAAACTTGATAATAATAATTTCATCCGTGTAGGTTGGAATATTCCAACCTACACGGATGAAATTATTATTATCAAGTTTGAAGTTTGGACAAAAGAAATTATTACAACATGAATATCACCACCAGGAAGAGAGATGTTGTATTTTCACATTTCCTTGCTTTGAGAATGGCCACAAGCCACATGGCCGAAACGTCAGCTTTTTAAATACTTATTAAAATGCTTTGAATTTTTACTGTTCTGGTTATCTTGAACTACCCGTCCATTATTCCAACCTACACGGATGAAATTATTATTATCAAGTTTGAAGTTTGGACAAAAGAAATTATTACAACATGAATATCACCACCAGGAAGAGAGATGTTGTATTTTCACATTTCCTTGCTTTGAGAATGGCCACAAGCCACATGGCCGAAACGTCAGCTTTTTAAATACTTATTAAAATGCTTTGAATTTTTACTGTTCTGGTTATCTTGAACTACCCGTCCATTATTCCAAACTACACGGATGAAATTATTATTATCAAAATAGGATAAGGTTAGAGTATGGTAGGAATGATTGTTATAACTTAAGCAAAATCTTACTAGCATACATAATTTCACGTTTGTCACTCTGTTCAAGCGACACTCACCTCTAAACAAATATAAAATCCACACACCATTTGCTCTCTAATTTAATTATTATTTTTGCAGATTTATATATATATATATATATATATATATATATATATATATATATATATATATATATATATAATTATAAGATAAATTAAAAAATTAATTATAAATAAGCAATAGTATAACTAATAAAACTAAACCGTATACCTTTTATTCCTATCAGAGTCAAAACGACTACTATCTTCGTGGAAATCCATTGGTATTATTGCCTCTACCGCATAATCAATTGCATCAGGTGCTTTTTTCGGCGGACCTCCTCCAGTTCCACGCTTATGTTTTTTATCTTGAGCTATACTTGCCTTGGCAGATATTTTCATCCTTTTCCACTGGTCCTTTATACGTTTCACATCGCGGATATATCCATTCGCATGGAATGCACATTTTATTAGTTCCCACGCCTCATTTTTTTTGTTATTACTTCTACTATCCACATTTTTATTTTCAATAATAGTAGAATACTTTTTTATTTCTTCCATTAAAAATAATTTTTCACCATAACCCCAATTAGCATCCCTATTACACTTTTTACCATTCATGATTACCTAAAATGGAAATAATTAATAATAAATATAAACAGATCGTATTTTATTAAATATTGTAATTGAATATTACCTTTTTCTAAATAAAATATTAATCCAACTTAGACGCACTTTGACAGCTACACTACAAATGCTGAGAACTGCGTTTGCACGTACCAAGGTCAACAAGATAAACACATGTAGACCAGGTCTACGTAAACCTGGTCTAAACCTAATATATGTTGTGCTATGAATAGATGAATTTAGACCTGGTTTAAACCTAGTCTGCGTAGACCAGGTTTAAACCAGGTCTATTTGCGATGCTATGAATACGGCTGTCAGTGTTCTACTCTCCGACCGCCGCTACATCCGAACCGTTTGGTAAGAAAGTTTTCCGTATCTTAATTTACTGTACCGCCTGGTACGACAGTGTATATTGTGTATTATTGAGTGTTGCTTCTGCACAGTCGCAGAAGTAACTATATTGTGTTCTGTTGCTTGACACTGCGCAATAGTCCTGTTGTCAAGTTATCAGTAACCGGTCTGGTACCGCCACACTGCGCAATAGTCCTGTTGTGGTCTCTGCCATCTGTTGCTTGACACTGCTCAATAGTCCTGTTGTCAAGTTATCAGTAACCGGTCTGGTACCGCCACACTGCGCAATAGTCGTGTTGTGGTCCCTGCCGTCTGTTGCTTGACACTGCGCAATAGTCCTGTTGTCAAGTTATCAGTAACCGGTCTAGTACCGAAACCCGAGTATTGTATTTCATGTTCGATGTATGATAAATGCCGATTTACTAATTGATTGTATTTCTTGTTCAATGTATCATAGATGCTGGTTTAATAATTGATTGTATTTCCTGTTCAAGTGTCACATGTATAATAATTGATTGTATTGCAATAAGGTGTATTGTTTACATGAGTGATCATTAAAATCACTGACTACCATAGCTACGTTACGTAGTGCACATCATTACTTTATATTGAATATACTGTGTTATTTATTTCCGCTACCCTGATCTCCATTGAACTATCCCGGCATTAAATTTAAATGTATAAATGAATTACCTAATATACTACAACACTGCAGTGTTCAATTATTTACAGTTGATACCTTAATTTACTATGAAAATAAGTCACAATTTACTGATCGAAATGCTGAACTCTGATCTAAAAATAATTGATAACTGGTTAGCTGCAAATAAATTAAAGGTAAATTATGATAAGACAAAATATATGATTATTGGGTAAGCAAGGAATGTATAATAAATTTCTATTAGAGTCACTAGTTGTTAGAATAGGAAATTATAGAATAGATTACGTTGATGAAATCTTTGGGAGTAGTAATAGATTCAAAATTAACATTTAAAACGCATGTGCCATTACATTGTTAAGAAAATTGCTAAGAAAATAAGTTTTATGGCTAGGATCTTAATTTTTAACACAGTAGTTAATTTTACCTCATTTTACATACTGCAATACAATTCTATTTTTGGTGAATAATGAATGTATGGATAAGTTACAAAAAATGCAAAATAGAGCAATGCGCGTGATTTTAAAAGCGAAGAAACTTGTGGTCTGTTTAAATATTTATTATTGTATGGCCATGTCCCATTGTTCGGTCAAGAAACTATTTCATTATTTATAGTTGATAGGGGCTTACTTACCTTCACATCTCAAGTTTGCCATTAAATATAATGTAAAATGAAAATAGACAAAAAATATAAATTGTAGAAAAACAACAGAGGAAATAGTTAAACATTTATGAAAAATATTTGCTGCAAACGTTCACAGGGATAATAATTGTCTATACAGAGTTTTCTATTAAACATGTATATATTTCAATATAAAGTACAATTGAATAAATGTAGAAATTTATTCACAGAACCATAAATGATCAAGAAATAAATGTGTGGACGAAAATGGGTATTAATTATTGACTATCATCTAATACAATATTTTCTACTAAACAACACAGCAAGAAAACTACAACGAAGCAGAATATTGAAATATGATGATAAATAGCTGTACGTGGATATTGTAGTTCAACCTGTGCGAAAATCTTCGCAAGGATCGACTCTCTGCTGCTGTTCGTTTTCCTAATGTATGCAGTTTGCATTCCTCTAGCTTTTCCTCATTCGGATGATACTTGTGACGAACTGCAAGCACCTTTCAATAAATCTAATATATTACGTTGAGGATAAATAAATAGGAGTAACTGGCCGCTAGAGAATCATCACATATGTACCGAAAAGTAGAATTTCATATTCACGTTATGATCATGTGATTGTGGGGATGTACAAAATATCTAATTGTATTTAATTTTTGTACTTGACAAATAATAATAATTTTATAATAATTATTTTATATTTTGCATTAAATTGTCTGTTTACATTTTATCGATAATTTATTACATCCAAGTATGTATGATTTCGATTCACAGCACTATACTAACGGCGCTACTATATTTGACACTATGGGTTATAGTAATGCTATAAAAATACACAATTTTCCATAGTAACTGTGTAAAATTTAGAAGAAAAATTTAATAGCACCATTAGTATCGAGCTATGAATATCTATGTATATTTTTACTGAATAGGAATTCTTTCATATATTATTATTATTATGTTTTTTTTTTAACTAGCTCTAAGGACCTCAAACTTCAGGCCTGAGCACGTCATACTAGAGGTCCCTAGAGCCAAAATACACGCAGCTTCATCCCAAACCCTGGCGATATGCAGACTGCGGTCAGCACAACTCGAGCGATCTCACTATGCGCAACGATCCGATCAATACTGCTTTCTGAATTCTGCAGAGCAAAGAGTTGACAGACGCTCTGCAGACGGGAATGATCTCAATTTCAATTTATTATTATTATTCTAAACTTGTGTGTAGTCCTGGATAATGAACGAGTGTTCAAAACGCTTTAGCTCAAACATCAAAGAACAATGGTTCTCGAAAGAAAAAAGTTTCTAAATCTGCTGGCAAAAAAATATCCAAGCAATAATTCCTAATATATTCAAATTCGATAATTAGACTTTATAAATTTAAAGGTGCACGGTGTAAAAATGTTTGCTTATGTTTTGGTTGTCACGTGATAGTTCCGCGACAGCTTGTTTGAGGGCGCAATGATCTCAACCTTGTTCGAAATTAAAATCTCAACTTCCTTTCATCCATTCGTGTTTGATCTCGTTGTTTATACGCAGAAATAATAGGAGAGCATGTATGACAAGGTGTATGGATATTAACGAGGCGAGACAGTTATGTATGGATAGGAGTATTTGGCGAGCTATTGTTAGAAAATAAGGAATAAAAGGCAGTTTTCTATATAATATATAATATTAATTTTTTAATTAATATTAATAATCCTAGAGGGGCCATCGGTTGCTCGGATGCTCTCGATTTAGGCTTCCTGCAGTCGTTTTGCTCTCACTCGACGGTTTTGGAACAAGGTTTTCACCTGAAACAGACAAAATCCACTGTATCAAATCAATAATTTTTAAGCTTGTTTTGTGATTGAATACAAGAAGAGAACGATAGTTACCTGGCCTGCTGGTGAGCAGCAGTGACTTAGCGAACTAAATCCGTTCGGCAGTACTTAGGTAATGTTATGCCTCAAACATGTTTTCCAACGCCACGAGCTGTTTGTCAGTGAATGGTATTCGCGCTTTCTGACTGGGTTTGTGCAGATTGGTTTCTTGTAATTCGCATCTAGATTGTTCTAAATATATGTACTTTTGTTTGAAAATACATTTATATTTATAACTAATGTAGAACAAAATATAATTAATAAAATATATGTTCTTCAAATACACAATAAATATAGAATAGTATTTATTCAACAAATTTTACATATTCTAAATATATTACCTATATTTTTTCAAATGTATATTTAGTTAATAAAAGAAATAGTGGGATTTTTCGAATTTATTCTTAAAAATAACCAATTGATTTCAAATTTCCTTTTTGATGAGGTTTTTCAGGTCATGGATTTTTCTAAATCATACTCATTGTTAATTCTAAAAAATAAATATATACTGGATGTATTTAGTAAAACTACAGCCTCACTTCTCAAAAATCCTAAATTTTGAATCAGCTAACATATAATGCGACATTAAAACGGTAATCTACACTACATTACATTCTCAAAACTAAATACGCAAAACTTTTTTTGACACAACGTTTTACAGTTTGTAATTTTGTTTCAATTCCATAACTATTCTTATAAAATATATGATTAAATTACAAAATATTACTTCGTTCTACTACTATTATCGAAATAAATGTTCGATTATAACATGTTTCATATATTGAATAAATATATATAAGCCCCTTTTTGTGTGGTTAGGGTATTTGACACAAGCAATCATTAACACAACTGAGTTTCTGTAATTAAAGTTTTATTAAATTAAATATTTACAATATATACACAAATCTTACCTGTAATTAAAGAAACGACATTTAATGTCACTAATTACAATGTCAGTCCCTAACCACCAGTAAAATTTACATTTAATTATAACCAACAAATAGTAAATAAAATTATTGTAAACACGTGCACGCTCTTCTTGTTTTGCTCAGTCCGGTCGACCATGTTTCCACCTACTATACCGACGCTCGTGAGAGCGCGGCAATATTTGAATAATGAAACCTATTAGGTAGTTTCATTACATCATCCTTCCCGGAGGAGAAAATATTTTACAGAATGTTTTTCACAAGTTTAAATTATCGTTGCCATCTTCTTCGGCTGTTGGAATTGGAATCAGCTTAGAGACATGGAAAAATTTTGACTCGGATTTTTTTCGACCCATGTTTATCCTGTAAATTGAATTTGAAAGTTTTTCTGTGATTTCATATGGTCCTATTTTTAATTCGTCAAGCTTTTTTCTGTTCAGTTTGTTTCCATTTTCCACAAACACAAAATCACCTATGTTGAAATCGAAATGTTTACGGTTTTTATCGTAAATTTGTTTATTGTAATTATGTGATTTTATCGTTCTATCCAGAGCGATTTTCCTGTCTCGTATCCAATCTTTCTCGGAATTTAATTTTTTTAGTTCGTTTGGTAACATTGTAACATTTGTGCCATCCATTAAATATGATGGTGCGAAACCAGTGACAGTGTGTTCTGTCTCGTTGTATTTGTGCACACATTCTTTAGCTATGTTTGTCCAAGCTGCTTTTTTTGTTTTTTCATTAATCTTGCATCTGATTTTATTTACCAGAGTTTGATTCAATCTTTCATTCAAACCATTGGAAAATGGTGAATTTACTGTAGTAAAGATTATTGGTATGTGTTTTTCATTCAAAAACGTTTTAAATTGTTTTGAATTTATCCCTGGGTATTGGTCCGAAAGGATCATACCAATTTGATCAGTTTCAGAAATGCTTTTTACAAGTTTAATAAAATCATTTGCAGTTTGTGTTTTCGATGTTAGGATATATGCGTATCTGGTAAAGTGATCTGTGAGCAGATGTAAGTACTTTTTCGTTGACCGGGAACCTCCAAAACCTCCGATTGTGTCTATAGAAATAATTTCGAAAGGCTTTGAGGCTGGGCCTAGCTGTGACATCAACCCAAATTTTCCTAGTCCTCTTGATTTATTTTTAATACATACTGCACAACTTCTGCATATTTCCTTAATGTTTCTTGTTAAATTTTTAGCAGTGTAATATGGTCCAACCATCCTATGCATTTGTTTCGATCCTATGTGACACAAATTTTTATGTACATCTTTTAGAAATTGTATGCTAAAATCTTCGGTTAAAATGATTTTTTCATTTCTTCTTACTTGTTTGTAGTAAACATTATGTTTAGTTATTAATTTATTTTTATTTTTTTGTATATCTTCATTTTTTTCTTGGTCTTCTAATATATCATCAAATGTGAAAGGATTTATCCCCGAAGGGTTGGAATGATGACTTCAACTTCAGATGTAAAGAAGTTTATTCAAAGTTCATGTAAAAACTTATGCCGACGTTTCGACCTTGAGGTATGAGGTCATTATCAAGGCTTATAGGAAGAAGCGAAGAACAATATTACCACGTGGATTTTACATGGAAGTAAACACACAAAATTGTGAACAAAACATGTTCAATACAATTGAACAGTGTAAGAAAAACGTATGAATGTAAATTTAAAGTAATAATAACAATAAAAGTTTTGACTTGACAAGACAACCATGTGGTCTGTCTTGTTTTCTGCGTTTTTTCTCTGACGGCCATGGTCAGGTTTTTATTGTTATTATTACTTTAAATTTACATTCATACGTTTTTCTTACACTGTTCAATTGTATTGAACATGTTTTGTTCACAATTTTGTGTGTTTACTTCCATGTAAAATCCACGTGGTAATATTGTTCTTCGCTTCTTCCTATAAGCCTTGATAATGACCTCATACCTCAAGGTCGAAACGTCGGCATAAGTTTTTACATGAACTTTGAATAAACTTCTTTACATCTGAAGTTGAAGTCATCATTCCAACCCTTCGGGGATAAATCCTTTCATATTATATTTCGACTTAAATAAATCTATTATGAATATATCATCAAGTGTTATCAAATTTACAACCTTCAATTGTTCCTCCATATTTTCATTTGGTTCTAAGACAGGATTTCTGCTGAGGCAGTCAGCTTCTACGTTGTATTTCCCTGGAGAATATTTGACCACAAAATCGTACTGTGATAAATAATATGACAGGTCTCCTAGTTCTTCATCAGTTCTAGATTTTATATTCATATTCTCCAATGGTTTATGGTCTGAGAAGACAGTAAATTTTTTTCCTATCAAGTAATGTTGCCAGTATTTAACGCTTTCTTTTATTGCTAGGCACTCCAGATATATAGCCTTTTTCCTCTTCTGTACTTCATTTGTTTTTTTTGAGAAATATGCCACCGGTTTTTCTTCTTTGTTTTTCTGCGGTTGTTTTAGCACCCCTGCTACTCCTAGTATACTGGCATCCGTATATATGTGTATTGGTAGGTTTGGATCGAAGATAGTTAATATAGGCTGAGTTATTAATATGTTCTTTAATTCGTCGAACGATTTTTGGCATTCTTTGGTCCAAATAAATGGTTGTTCTTTTCTCAGTAGGTTGTGCAATGGGTCTAGTTTTATTGCTATATTTGGCACATATTTATGGTAAAAATTTATCTTACCTAGGAATTGTCTTATATTTTTCTGTGTCTTTGGAATTGGAAAGTCTTTTATAGAGATCAAATTATCCTTTAATGGCCTTACAGAGTTATTTTGTATTATATGTCCCAAGTATTTCACTGAGTCAGCTGCGAATTTGCATTTTACAAATTTCAACCTAAATCCTTCACTTTTAATAGCTTGAAATAGTCGTGTTAAATGCCTGACATGTTCCGAGAATGATTTTGAAAAAACGAGTATGTCATCTATGTAGCTTACTGTGAAGTCTGCAAGCTTGTTTTTTCTTATTATGTTACACATTATTCTTTGAAATATCGCTGGCGATGTCTTTAGGCCAAATGGCAAACAAGTCCACTGGAAATGTCCCTCTTGTGTGACGAATCCGGTTTTGTGTCTGTCCGTAATACGCATAGGAATCGACCAAAATGCCGAGTTTATGTCCAGTGTTGAGAAAAATTTACAGTCCCTCGTCTGTACTATTAGATCTTCTATCAGTGGGAATGGTTGTGTTTGGGGCACAACAATTTTGTTCAGGTCCCTGAAATCAATACATAATCGTGATTTTGTATTTTCATCTCTTTTATAAGCTAATGTCACTGGAGCTGCGAAGGGGCTGTAAGATTCTTCTATTAGCTTTTTGTCCAGTAGCATTGCGATTTGTTTTTCAATTTCTTTTTTATCATCAATTGTGCATCGATACGGCCTTTTACTACAATATTTTTCTTCTAATAAATCGATGTGTGCCTCATAATCCTTTACTGTCCCGATATCATACTTATCCTTGGCGAAGACAGACTTGTTTTCTATTATTAATTTATTTATTATTGATTGCTGATCGCAATCCAGATGGTTTGTGTAATTTTCGAAGTTGTTTTCTGTAATGTGCTCGTTAAAATTTATTAAATGTTTATTTTTTGTTTCTTTTGAAATGTCGGCTTCTTCTGAATTTTTATTTGTTTGTTGATTATTGCCTTTTATATCCTTAGAAATGTTATCTTTTTGTATTGGCACTTTTTGAATTATTTGCAGGTTTTCATCTTGAGATAAGTGAAAGTTTTTTATGCAATCCAAGCCAATCAGAAAATCATAATCGAAATTATCTTTGTCAATTACGAAAATATTAGTTTCTTTTTCTACATCAAAGATTTTTACTTTTAATGTTACCATGCCACTTGCTTTTTTAACGCCATTAATAGTTTTCAAATTAGTTCTGCTGGAATTGATAGCTTTCTCATTTTTTATTTTTAATAATCTTGAGTTTATTAATGAGACATTTGAGCCTGAATCGTAGACTCCAAACAATAAAAGTTTTGACTTGACAAGACAACCATGTGGTCTGTCTTGTTTTCTGCGTTTTTTCTCTGACGGCCATGGTCAGGTTTTTATTGTTATTATTACTTTAAATTTACATTCATACGTTTTTCTTACACTGTTCAATTGTATTGAACATGTTTTGTTCACAATTTTGTGTGTTTACTTCCATGTAAAATCCACGTGGTAATATTGTTCTTCGCTTCTTCCTATAAGCCTTGATAATGACCTCATACCTCAAGGTCGAAACGTCGGCATAAGTTTTTACATGAACTTTGAATAAACTTCTTTACATCTGAAGTTGAAGTCATCATTCCAACCCTTCGGGGATAAATCCTTTCATATTATATTTCGACTTAAATAAATCTATTATGAATATATCATCAAGTGTTATCAAATTTACAACCTTCAATTGTTCCTCCATATTTTCATTTGGTTCTAAGACAGGATTTCTGCTGAGGCAGTCAGCTTCTACGTTGTATTTCCCTGGAGAATATTTGACCACAAAATCGTACTGTGATAAATAATATGACAGGTCTCCTAGTTCTTCATCAGTTCTAGATTTTATATTCATATTCTCCAATGGTTTATGGTCTGAGAAGACAGTAAATTTTTTTCCTATCAAGTAATGTTGCCAGTATTTAACGCTTTCTTTTATTGCTAGGCACTCCAGATATATAGCCTTTTTCCTCTTCTGTACTTCATTTGTTTTTTTTGAGAAATATGCCACCGGTTTTTCTTCTTTGTTTTTCTGCGGTTGTTTTAGCACCCCTGCTACTCCTAGTATACTGGCATCCGTATATATGTGTATTGGTAGGTTTGGATCGAAGATAGTTAATATAGGCTGAGTTATTAATATGTTCTTTAATTCGTCGAACGATTTTTGGCATTCTTTGGTCCAAATAAATGGTTGTTCTTTTCTCAGTAGGTTGTGCAATGGGTCTAGTTTTATTGCTATATTTGGCACATATTTATGGTAAAAATTTATCTTACCTAGGAATTGTCTTATATTTTTCTGTGTCTTTGGAATTGGAAAGTCTTTTATAGAGATCAAATTATCCTTTAATGGCCTTACAGAGTTATTTTGTATTATATGTCCCAAGTATTTCACTGAGTCAGCTGCGAATTTGCATTTTACAAATTTCAACCTAAATCCTTCACTTTTAATAGCTTGAAATAGTCGTGTTAAATGCCTGACATGTTCCGAGAATGATTTTGAAAAAACGAGTATGTCATCTATGTAGCTTACTGTGAAGTCTGCAAGCTTGTTTTTTCTTATTATGTTACACATTATTCTTTGAAATATCGCTGGCGATGTCTTTAGGCCAAATGGCAAACAAGTCCACTGGAAATGTCCCTCTTGTGTGACGAATCCGGTTTTGTGTCTGTCCGTAATACGCATAGGAATCGACCAAAATGCCGAGTTTATGTCCAGTGTTGAGAAAAATTTACAGTCCCTCGTCTGTACTATTAGATCTTCTATCAGTGGGAATGGTTGTGTTTGGGGCACAACAATTTTGTTCAGGTCCCTGAAATCAATACATAATCGTGATTTTGTATTTTCATCTCTTTTATAAGCTAATGTCACTGGAGCTGCGAAGGGGCTGTAAGATTCTTCTATTAGCTTTTTGTCCAGTAGCATTGCGATTTGTTTTTCAATTTCTTTTTTATCATCAATTGTGCATCGATACGGCCTTTTACTACAATATTTTTCTTCTAATAAATCGATGTGTGCCTCATAATCCTTTACTGTCCCGATATCATACTTATCCTTGGCGAAGACAGACTTGTTTTCTATTATTAATTTATTTATTATTGATTGCTGATCGCAATCCAGATGGTTTGTGTAATTTTCGAAGTTGTTTTCTGTAATGTGCTCGTTAAAATTTATTAAATGTTTATTTTTTGTTTCTTTTGAAATGTCGGCTTCTTCTGAATTTTTATTTGTTTGTTGATTATTGCCTTTTATATCCTTAGAAATGTTATCTTTTTGTATTGGCACTTTTTGAATTATTTGCAGGTTTTCATCTTGAGATAAGTGAAAGTTTTTTATGCAATCCAAGCCAATCAGAAAATCATAATCGAAATTATCTTTGTCAATTACGAAAATATTAGTTTCTTTTTCTACATCAAAGATTTTTACTTTTAATGTTACCATGCCACTTGCTTTTTTAACGCCATTAATAGTTTTCAAATTAGTTCTGCTGGAATTGATAGCTTTCTCATTTTTTATTTTTAATAATCTTGAGTTTATTAATGAGACATTTGAGCCTGAATCGTAGACTCCAAAAATTTCAATGGTTTTATTCACTACTAACCTTATTTTTATTAATGGCGATACTAATAGTTTTTTTGGTTTTGGTCTTGTAGTTCACATTCTAACTCTGAGTTGTTTATAAGTTTAATTTGATCATCTTTATTTGCCTGATTATCCTTTACTTTGAACCAACAAGTCGATTCTGAGTGGTAGCGTGTTCCTTTTTTGAGCTTTTCACAAATACTACATTTGTGTTTCTTCTCTATATCCAAACTCTGTTTGTTTTTGTATTGTTTGGCCTCAACATTTCCTTTATTATCCAAGAATACTTTTTCATTTTGTTTGTTTACTAAGTGTTCATGCTTGTTCATCTCGCTAAATAGGTGAGTAGTTGAAGTCAATGATTCTTTATCAAGCCTGCACATTATTTTTTCTGGCAAGCCTAACACAATCAGGTTTATCAATGTGTCGTTATCAATTGATTTATTAACTTCTAGTAGTAATCTTTCTTTTCTTGTGGCATATTCTATTAAAGAACCAGCTTGGTATTTGAATGCAAAAGCATATTTGATTTGAGACCAGCCTTTTTTCCCATATGTACTGCAAAAGTTTTCTTTCCAGATTTCCCAATCTGAATTTGCTGTGAATTTAATCAACATGCTACCATACCAATCTAAACATTGTTTTTCAATTAGGTGCTTCAAAGTCTCTATTTTTTTCTCATCTTCTAGAATCTCAAACCTTTCACACTCTTTTTCAAATTCTTTCATCCATTGGCTAGCATTTGGCCTTTTTATAGAGAATTTTTCGATTAAAAATTTTTCGGTTAGTTTTCTTATATTTTGAATTTTTGGTACATCTTCATGGCTGCTAGCTGAAGGTTGTATTTTCTCTTCTAAATACTGATCACCAAACTGTAAATTTTCACCTTCATCGAGATAAGTTTTTCTCATTGCATCATCCACTGGTATCCATAAGTTTCGTTTTTGACCTCTCTTTTTTAGCGAATTTTTTACTTTTGTAAATGTACTAGAATTCGCTATGCATGTATGTTTATTTACAGGCTTGAATTCGTCTGGGATATCAAAAACACGGCCATCTGGAGTTTCGATTGATGTTATGCAGGTTACGTTTGATTTTCCATCTGATGATCCTAGTATTGTGAATTGGAATCTTAATTTTTCCATTTTTATTGCCATGACCAAAAATGTCGTTTTATAAGCCCCTTTTTGTGTGGTTAGGGTATTTGACACAAGCATATATAACAAACTGACTTTAAAATATGGACTATTACCAAATTAATGAAACGGCTATTTTATACAAAGTATGTGTTTTGAAAAAAACTGAAAACTTGACTTTTTCTGTTATGAAATGTCAAAAATTTAATTTCATTGCTATCTTATATGCAGAATTGAATTCTTTACATTCTAAAATATTTATTTGAAGTATTTTTGTCTAAAGTAATTTGAGAATTCTTGCACAAGAAAAAACTAATTTCCCAAATTAAAAAACCTATGGCCCGTATTTTAATTAACACCCGGTATAAGTGCCAATGCAAAACTTCAGGTAGTTAATTTTTCCAATCATACTAATTATTTATACTAAAAAATTCCCTTGCATATTATAAATATATACATGTATTTAGTTTCAAGTTGAAACTAAAAAATTTCAGTTATTCGTTGCTCATTTCATTCGTCTGTTTAATTTTAATTTGTCAATATGATAAATTCAAAGCAAATAGCATATCACTATCACGGTGACCGGAAAAAAAACCGCATACGAACAAATCGCACATGAAAATTGCGAACAGAAAAAACCGCACACGGAAAAACCGCACATGGAGAAAATCACACATAAAAAACCGCACATAGAAAAAACCCTACACACAAAAATACACACACAGAAAAAAACGCAGGGCAGAGTAGGGAAGTGTATTATTAGGTAGGGTAGGGTAAAGGAGTGTATTATTAGGTAGAGTAGGGTAGGGGAGTGTATTATTCGGTAGGGTAAGGTAGAGGAGTGTATTATTAGGTAGGGTAGGTTAATGGAGTGTATTATTAGGTGGTATAGGGTAGAGGAGTGTATTATTAGGTAGGGTAGGGTAGGGCAGGGTAGTGTATTATTGGGTAGGGGAGTGGAGTGTATTATTAGCTAGAGTAGGGTATTTATCTTACTCCTACCCTGCGTTTTTTTCTGTGTGTGAATCTTTCTGTGTGCGTATTTTTCCATGTGCGGTTTTTTCCATGTGCGGTTTTTTTCATGTGCGGATTGTAATAAACCAAATTTTTATTCAGTTCTGTATTACGTATCCCATTTTTCCTGGTCTTGAACAAAATATCTTCATAGGCACGGTAATATTAATTCAAATTTGTAAAGTATTCTATACCAAAGGCTAGAATCATTGGGGAAACCATTGTCAGTGGAATAATTCGTTAAATTGCGGATCATAAAAGTACATTCCCAAAATTCTGACAAGTAAAGGGTCGATATGTCACGTGGTGATTTTTTCTGGAACTAAATTTAACATGGGGAAGCAGTGGACAATTTCGTATTTTACACAAATCTTGCGAAAATGATCATAAAATAAATTGTATCATACGTAGATTATGATCCGCTAGAGCAATGGTTATTTTTAAAAGAAATATTTTGGCTAGTTAATGAGAATAAAAATATTTTCTGTTTGAATGTTCCGCAAATTTTAACAAAAACCGAATTTTGTTCAATTTAACGTTAGTTTTTCAAAATATAAACTGTGCATTATTGTAGAGGATACTTTTTCTATCCATGAGCATTAATAAAATTTAAATATTATAACTCTGAAAAGAAATTTGTGTAAAACGAAATTTATAAAATGGATATATTGTAACATTTTTTTCTTAATACAGACAAAAAATATTGAAAATATAAATCAGTAGACAGTATGTTCCCAGTTGTATTTAACGACGTAGAAAAAATTAGACTTTTAGATAGTTTCGTTACAGATATATTTGAACTTCAAAATGTACGTTTTAAGCGAAAAAAGCGATCCCGCGCCCTTAACTAAGTTTTTCGGCAAGGTGTGCAGCAGAGGTCATCTGATTTTCAGACGCATTACGGGTATGAAATTTTTATTAATAATTTTCTCCGCGAACTTCAAAGACAAAGAACGCTGAATGAGTTTTTTAAATTTGAATTTCTCTTTGTTATATCCATATTATATGTGTACACAATAATTACATACATGTATGTACTACATACATATCTACATATTTTCCAATTTAAATACAAAAATGTTATGTTTGTTATTAATTAGCTCATCGACCTCTTGTCGAAGCGTTATAGTGTTCGACGATGTATGTAGCATTCTCCGATTTAAAAAATTTTTGCGGACAGACCCCTTGGATCACGAAATGACTATTACAACATGTGACCGTATGTATGTCGTTCGTCCGCTCGCTCGCTCGTACGGTTTTTGTTCCATTAACTCCTCCTAGACTATCCAACCGATCTTGATGAATATATCATATAAAAGATCGATTGGATAGTCTAGGAGGAGTTAGTGGAACAAAAACCGTACGAGCGAGCGAGCGGACGAACGACATACATACGGTCCCATGTTGTAATAGTCATTACGGGATCTAAGGGGTCTGTCCGGGATTTCTGCGCAAAAAATTTTAAAATCGGAGAATGCTACAGACATCATACCGAACACTATATCGATGAGCTAAAAATGAACAAAAGAAGATTAATGCATTTATAGTCGGCTTAGTCTGCTTTGCTTTTGTTAACAGAAGAAACACTTGTTTTAAATTTGTTATTTTACTTCGACTTAGGCACCTACAATTTTAAGAGTGTATTTAGGTAAATAATTTGTGATAAATGCAGCCTTGCACATACGTCGATGAGCTGCAGGCATGGATGTCTAGTTTTTTAGTTAATTTCATAATTTATTTACTGTTCCATATGTATCACATGTGACAACTAAACAATTAAAAAAATTATGAAAATTGCGTTGGTTGTCACGTATCACTTGTCAATTAAACAAAGGTAAACTGATTATTCCTTAAGTTTTATTTAATATCATAAATTAATACATATTAAGTGCTAATATCCACATCGATATTTACCCGAAAATATTTATAAACAAACAAATGGACGTCATCCTTTTTCATGTTGATAAAATTGTTACAAGTTCTCCAAATCCACGAAGTATTCAAAATGGTTACGAGAATTATGATAGCTACAGTAATACTACAGATAAACTTTAGTTATACACTGTAATACACTGTAACCCATTATTCGAACCATAACGTTAATCACAATGCTGAAACAGTAGAAACATTCCAAAAGTAATCCATTCGAATATTCAATCAATTACGATCCAAAAAATTTGTTAATCACGCCGTCATTTGCATATTGGTTTATTAGTTGGCAAAGACATACCGGGTGGTGACCGCGACACCGGAACATAGGACTTTAACATGTAAAATCATATTTTTATAATTTGCTGCTTCCCTTATCATTTTATAGAAAAAAGCCTTAATTTAATTTCTGCCGTTATAAAGCGTGCAAAATTAATTCTGTCTATTGCTTTTAATGTATAATATGCTCTACAACATTTATTTGAAGCTTTTTTCTCTAAAATAATAAGGTAAGCAGGAAATTATAAAAATATGATCTTACATGTTTACAAGTCCTATGTTCCGATGTCGCGGTCACCACCCGGTATATGTATTTCTGCTATATTTCCAATAAACATTAAAAATGTATTCTGAAGCATAAATACTATTATATTCTTTACTAAATTATACTCTTTAAAATCCCTGATGTTTCCTTTTATTTTTTTCAATGCATTGTTTTAGATATCTAAAGTAAATAAACGTTATTAAATACTTATTTCAAATTTTCCCACTTGTGCGCAGCTAGTTCTTATTTTCATCGCTAGAGAGACGATCGAATTCGAGTTGCCTGACAGCAACAAACAATTTGATTAATTTGTTTCTTTTTGTTTTTGATACAAAGCACATTTAACTACCTTAAATCCAATTAGAGTTATTATTATTCAATTAAAATATGAAACAATTCACAAACCATTTTCAAGTTGTACAACAGTTACACGAATTTATAAATGTAGTTAGACATGTTTTTTGTTAAAACTTGTTATAATTAAATGTTTTTACTTTCTTATACATAGTATATTCATAGTAATTTTATTTAAGTCAAATATTGATGATAAAAGGTTGATCCCCAAGGGGTTGGAATGATGACTTGAAACTTCAGAAGTAAGGAAGTTTATTCAAAAGTTCATACAAAAACTTATGCCGACGTTTCGACCTTAAGGTATGAGGTCATTATCAAGGCTACAACAATTTTATAAACAAAAAATGTAAAATGTAACAATTAAAAAGTAATAACATTACGAGCTTGAAATTACCTTAATAGAAGACAACGAAGAACAAAATTTCCACGTGGAATTTACATGGTGATTCAGGATAACCATTCGATTTGAGAGTATCTATGACAAATTGAAAGGGGACATGGCCCTTGGTACTATTTCCAAACAAGTTACGTGCTGGTTTCGCATTACCGGCCTGTGAAAGTACAAAAGATTAGACTAAACTAGAAATATAACACGCTACACACTCATTCGATGAAAGCGTCCAGGATGAGCCCGAGGACGTACACTCGATTATGAGACGTGAAGCGGCTATAGCTGACCAGCTGCTGTTGGCAGCAATTATAGCCTGGAAGCAAACTGAAAAGAATCTGTCAGATGCATTTTTGGCAGGCAAACGCCACACATTCTCCAAGCACGATGTAATCAGAGATCTTGAAATTGCAAATAACACAGCTGAAGATGTGATGCTGGATGCAATAAGGGACCGTACGAAACTGCACATGCAACACTGCGATGAATGCGAGCGCATAATTAACGCAAGGTGCACCACAATGCAGGTGGTAGTTAAGGCATCAGAGGAGAAATTGGCACTTGAAGTCAAGGATTCACCGCGCAAACTTCTGGCTATAACTTACGGTGATGATATAGCGAACAAAGAAATTCCGCACAAGCTCAACCGCTGCGAACTGTTGGCATTACCTTCTCCTGAAGTTTTCCAGAAGATTTCAGAATTGCCTCCGTGCCAGGTAGAAAAAAAATCCGCCAAACCCATATCTAGCCCGTTGAAGTCGTCACAGCCGAAGCCGAAACCAAGATGGCGTTAATGAATCACGATCCCACCTAAATTTGTTGTCCTAAAAATTCAAAGTAAAACTTTTCATTCGCTGTAGCAAAAAAATGGTTACAATCCAAATTTACAGTACAATGTTTTTTTTTTATGTAACGATTTGTTTCCATTATAGCTTTTAATTGCTTTGTTATTTATTATATCCTAAATTAGTATCAGTGAGAATAAAAAAAACTACACACATTGCATAAATGTGTTTTATTTAATATATTCTGTATAAATACAAGAAGTGTTTGTCTAGTAGTAATACAGTCCGAGTTTACAGAGTGAAAGTTATATTGCATAAGTTAAACTTAGTAAAGTAATTCTCGATTAACTTAGTTGATTATAACATAAATCGTAATTTACCAGGAAATTTCGTTAAACAAATAGTAGTAAAAGTCCACCTAGCATTAAATTACAATTTGAATAAATAATTTCTGACGAGAAAACCCATTATACTTTTGATTAATTACTGTGTCAGTTGCATTAATCTAGATAGATTCAGATCGATATAAAACCTATAATATTTCCATCACGGTGTATCTGATCTCAGTATTCATAAACAATGAATGTATAACAGTAGACAACAGTATAATTGCTTGTCTATAGATTAACTAATATATTGTAACGTAACACGCTGTGATTTTGACCTCACATGGCTCCACGTCACTTTCCTACTCGCATTGAGTTCGGATCTGGTGTAGTAGGTATACGACGAAATAAATCGAGAGTTTCAGACCACAAACTTAACAGCTTTGTATTCGGTTTTACAATTTAGTATCAGATGCGTTCCGCCAAGCGTTTACAATATTGTAATTAGGCTGTGTCCGAATAGGACTCGTTGTGTTACACTCTGGACGCCGGTAAATGGGCGCCGAGACGGTTGGAATTGTGGCCGATCGCTAGGGTAGACGTTAGCTCGAAAATAATGGATTTCCTGTAAACAGATACGTACAAACGATAAGTAAACGTAATTGACTCTGGGCATAGACAGAAGGTCTATGTTAGTTCGATGGTCAGGCAGCCCGACTCACTTTACTGTTAACTGATTGGAGGTAGGATATTGATGATATCCGTGTGCTTCGACGACGTCCTGCAGGTACGGACCGCCACTCCACTATGCTAACGACCGAGCTATGGTACTGCACTGCCTTAATGTTCATCTATTCGATTGCTTATGGCACATCGATAGGAATTGCTCGTAAGTATTTGTTGATAAGCAGTATTAATAATGTTCATCTATTCGGCTGATCAGGGGCACACCGATAGGAATTTGTAATTGTTTGTAAGCATTGATTACATATTACGTTGGTCACTAGTAAGTGACAAATAACAATAAATATATACAACTGTTCGTCAACAACTGTTAGCCTGTCTGGTAGCAAGCGTGGTACTGTGCACCGCGTATATGGACGAGTGAGTCACTGGGCACCGGGAATCGAACCCGGGTCTCCGACCACGAAGGTGGGTGTCCTACCATTAGACGATACACCATGCTCACCAGCACTTGTAGATTTCTCTGGAACAATTATATTAATTAAGCTTTCATACCTCGCGACTGCCTGAGTGTTAGTGTCAGTAGAAGATGGTTGGATATCTGCATTTACTCGTTTTCGTAATAGGAGATATTAGTCGTTGACTGTTGGCAGCCTGAGATTTGACGTTTGTCAAAGTCCCCGTGCTTTTTAACCAATGTACTAATCAATTTTGCTTCAGAACTATATATTTTAGAACAAAAGTGTAAATAAAAAACTTGTTCAAAATTGCCTAATATAATACCATATTCAGCTTTAAAATATGTTTCTATAATGAGTAAATTAATTTTAAAATCCCGAATTGTTGATGTTTTGATTATATGTATGTGTGTAAAAACATGTAATATTTGTTCCACGACCTGTCACAAATATTTGAGCACACTATACAGTTTTTAATTTTGAACAACTTTATACTGTATTATTCGGAGATAATCAAAAATTTTCTATATTTACATGTTAATTCTTCATATTTCAGATTTCTTGGGACATCCGGTATATATACAGGATGTTAAAAAAAGGGTAAAATAATTTCATGGTATATACATTTCGATGTACTGATTCACAATCAAAAAGAATTTTTTCAAAATTCGCAAAATTATGGACATGCTTCTAGAACAGTACATTTTTAGTGCCACTGGTAGTACACAAATGAGTACGGGTATTCAATATAAATTTGTTACCACGTAACTGATGTTGAATAACAAATGAATTAATTTTATTCTGACGTTTTGTAATAATGTACTGTCACCAGTGGCACTAAAAATGTAGTCTTCTAAAAGCATGTCCGTAATTTTGCGAATTTTGAAAAAATTCTTTTTGATTCTGAATCAGCACATCGAAATGTATATACCATGAAATGATTTTACCCTTTTTTTTTAACACCCTGTATATATTATATATATATATATATATATATATATATATATATATATATATATATATATATATATATATACATATGTGTGTCCTTTATTTTCTTATGTATATGCAAAATTTATTTTTTGTCCTTTATTTTCGTCACACAAAAATGGTCACCGTAAGTATATACTAATACATGCATTTAACTTCTTTCGTTCAATACCCCCGTCAGACAGACATGAAGAGAGACAGACTCACAAGTGAAACTAAGTAAAAGCTTGTAAAAACGGATATGACTCAGGGAGTGTTAGTTTTAGAAGAAAAGAACACTAAAGATCTAAAGATACAAGAGAAGTTCATTCAAACAGTTTTTGATTATTTGATGACCATTCGCCCAACGAGAGTTTTGCACCAAAATTAAATCTCAATTAGGAAATAAGATTTTGAATCAGTTAAAATTCAGAAAAAAATACCGGTAAACCGGTATATCAATTTTCATTCACCGAATCACCGGTAAATGAAAAAAACGGTAAATTTACGAACCCTAATGCCAACATATAAATATATTTTACTCAAAATTGGATAGAGAATAACTAGCGAGTTGACTCTGTAGTACAGGGGTCGGCAACCTTTTGTAGATGGCCGGCCAAATTTAATAATAATATTTTCAGGCAGGCTGCACATTAGGCCACAACGACTGAAATGGGCCATATATTCAGCTGTGTTTTCTTTTTTTTAGCTGGTATCCATTCCACGTTTTTTTAAGTAATATTCTTTTGGCTGAGGTTTTTTGGCTAATATCCATTCGGCTGAGTTTTTTTTAGCTCAAATTTGTATTTTTTTTATTAACACGTATTTTTATTATTACTTCGCGGGCCGCATCAAAGCATGTGACGGGCCGCAGGTTGCCGACCCCTGCTGTAGTAGATTGTAAATTCTATCTCTCTCAAAAAATCCATATCCATGAAAGCATGCATACACAGTAAGTATGCGGAATTCCGTGCGCAGTATTTTTCCTGTACATACACCTGTTAATGTAAGTATTTCACATTTCTCTACGTGTAATTAATAATAATTTTTAATGTTCATTGTTCAATAATAATTATTATTCCAACCATTACGGATTACATATTTTCCTTCTCAATAATTTTTAATATAATTTTTAATATAAAAAATAATAAGTCTCAATTGTGTAAGTTAAATAATTTAGTAGAAATTATATGTTTTTAAAAAGATTTTATTTACCTGTATTCATAAACTACATTGATAACATGAGTTCATCGGCTTACAAAACAGAACTGACCTTTTCATTCGCAAAGGATACTACATTATTTATGCCGTTTCAGCATTGTTCCGAGAACCGAAGGTGATTGCGATTATCGTTGCGAATTTTGTGAAGTCTCCAAAATATTGATGGCTATAACTCCTCCACCCTAAAAGAAGGCTTCACTCGTTGAATTTTGAGTGTTTTGCATTTCTGTTTCTTCCGTGTTATGTCGTTTTTTAAGATATCTTATTTTATTCTTATATAAAATTAAACAAATAATAATTATTACAATAATTATAATAACAGAATTTATCAACGTCTGATCGTTATTCTGAACATTTATTCTTTCTATTAGAGACATTTCTTTAATTACAAAATCTGGTTTGTAAACCTGTTTTAATTCAATGGTTTTATTATTTATTTCAAATTTAATATTTTCAAAGAGTATTTCTTTAATATTAGTTATACAGTAAAGTCGCGATTTAGTGAACTCTCGATTGAATGAACTACTCGATAGAGTGAACACTTACATTCTATCTTTGCGTCCCGATATAGTGAACAGCTGTAAACCCCGATACAGTAAACTATGGTATTTGCGATACTTCTCTGGGGGATCCTACTAAATATGAATCTAGATGGCACGTAAACGAAAATACATCAATTTAAAACAAAAAATTAAATACTTAATGTCTGGGTAAAGGAGAATATGAGACCATGTTTGCTTGTAGAATATTGCAATTTGCTCGTGTTACATGATTTGAAACAAAAATTAGTACAAATTAACCTGAACAAAAAGAGTAAACAATCGAACATTACTTCATTTTTTCGCTTCTGCAATAAATAACCTTTTATATTTACCTTCCCATTACATAATACACGTATACATAATATTATGTGATAGGTACATGTATTTTTATTTTTTGTTTTTTATTATTTTATTGTAGATTTTCTTTAGTCAATAGGCAACTTTCATGGAATTTGTATTTAATTTTTTTTTCTAAAATCATAAACCTGCGTACTTAAAATGTGATATAATGCAAAGAAATAGGCAACTTTCATGGAATTTGTATTTCATTTTTTTTTCTAAAATCATAAACCTGCGTACTTAAAATGTGATATAATGCAAAGAAACTATTTTTTTTGTTAACTATTTTTGAATAAATTCACTTTGAAATTTGTTTCAAAATTCAAATGTCCCCACCACATGCAAACACGTCTCATTGGTTGTGACGTCACGTATTAGTACGTATTTTAGATTGTATTCTGACAGTTTTACGTTCACTTACTTCTTTGACAAATTGTACAAGTTTGAATAATATCTAAAATGGATAAAACAAAAATACGTAAAGATAAATGTAGAAAATATCGTATTGTGCCATTGTGCAAAAACAATAGTGATAAGAATCCGGATAAAATACTTTTTCAAGTACCATTGATACTGTCGAAAAGGAGATCGTGAGTGACAGCTACAGGACGAAACTTGTCGGATTTTTCAGAGAAATCAATTCTATTTGTGTACGAGGATCATTTCAAAGTACGTATATAGATATTTTATATTGAATACACTAAATTATATAACTGTAACCACTATAATTGTAGCTAGAAGAAGATATGGACAATTATATTAAATTTAAATTAACGGGAAGCCAGAAAATTATGAAAGATGATGCCGTTCCTCATATATTTAATTGTCAACCTAATAGAAAAAGGGCACATTCAAAACCATAACGGGAGGATGATATCAAACGAAGAAGAGAGCAGTTGATAGAAGAAGCGATGAAGACAGCGTCAAGAACTGAACCAGTTCCATCAACTTCTACAGTGGAATATAGCGAGACTGAAGAAAGTATTTGTGTACAAGATAATGATCAAATGTATAAAGATATTGCTATTCAGGATAAACCAAGTGTCAAACATAAAGTAATTCAGTGTAACATGAGAATTAAACTGTTGAAAAAAAAAATGTTCTTCCATAAAATTCGTACCTGTATGTAAACAGAATTATGTCCCTAAAACTTGCTTTCGAAATTACTAATAGCGTACAAAGAATAATATACCACAATAACCAAACACAACAGTTAAAGAATAGATATAAATGGTAATACTTGACTACTGTGAAACGATCTACTAATACGTGACGTCACAAGAGAGTGGGGGAAAATTTCTTGTATTCTCAAAGGCGCGAACTTTTAGGAAGTTTCTTTAATTTATTCTGGACAAAATAAAGCACAAAAAAATTAAAAAAAATATTTTCGTTAATAAGGGTGCATGTGTGACATTTTAAGCGTATTTCAAAATTTCATGAAAGTTGCCTATTGTAGATCTTGAGAAGGAGAAATATTGAATCCAAAATGATTGGAATAAATGACTATAGTTCAAGGTGTTGTGAATCGTTTATTTCAAAATTTAATCATAAAGGTAATAACAGATATGCGACGTTTCGACCATATGGTTTTTGTGGTCGAAACGTCGCATATCTGTTATCATCTTTATGATTAAGTTTTGAAATAAACAGTTCACATCACCTTGAACTATAGTCATTTATTCCAACTATTTTGGATTCAACATTTTTCCTTCTCTTTTATTATTTTACATATACAGTAGAACCCCGGTTAGCCGAGTGTGGATTAACCGAGTTCCGGGTTATCCGAGCCCAAATTAGTTCCAACAAGATTCCGTATTATCCGAGGTTGCTTCAAAAGTGATCCGGATTACCCGATTTTGCGTAATTCTTGCGTCCGGGAAATTCCCAATTTACGTGCGAGTTCTCATCACTCGAAGCGAAGTAGACGCGTGCTTTCATATGTGTGGTCGTGCAGTAAATTCGAGAGTGTCGTGTCATGCGCATCGTGTATTATAAATGTCCGTTTCGTCGTGGCGTAAAACAAGAGGAAAAGAGTTGTCATATCCATTGTTCGGAGTTTCATAGCTCATATTTTTCTGTTTGCGTTCACATACTTTTATTAGAAATAAACCGTTATGTAAACTTCTATGCATTTCCTTTATGTGACTATAAAATTTAATCCAAAGTACGCATGTATGTGATGCATTTTACCAAAATCCGGATTATCCGAGTTTTCGGTTATCCGAGGTGGGTACCCCCCCACATTACCTCGGATAATCGAGGTTCTACTGTACATATATAATTTTGTTGATTTAGGTACCTAGAATAAAAGTTATTTCTCAAAATATCTGAGTGACACCAGAACCCCGAAGATGTAAACACCCCTAAAGAGTGAACAGGCTTGGCCGGAATTAGTTCACTAAATCGCGACTCTACTGTATATACATCGTATTCATCAATCCCACGGGAAATAAGAAGTTTACAATTAAGGAATAATTATATTGGAGTAAGGCTTAAATGAACCCACGTTGGTATTCACGTTAGTTTATTTTAAAAAAACATATAACGTTTCGCTTCAGGTTTGAAGCATCATCAGATCTAAAATATACAAACTTCCTTAATTCTAATACAAAAATAGGTTTGAGAACTGTACTTACAATAACAAGAAAAGCAGAACTACTGTGCATCCTTTTCAATTACGTTGAAAACGCAAAAACATAAAAAACATGGTGAAATAACTGCAGTAAAATTTTTTGTTACATTATAATACAAAATGGTTACCACGAGTACAAAACGTGGTGAGTGTACATGACAAAACTAGTTGCAACGATAGCAATAAACTCAATCAGTACGTCCTCTATAAATGAAAAACTGAATTGAAATATGAAATAAACAACCAGAATGAAACAGAAAACTGTCATTTCTTAGTTAGTAATTGAAAAAGCGAAGCGAAAGATGCGACACTATTATTAAAATCCGTTTTTTGATTAACAGCAGTATTACCCTCTAGTTGTATATAACAGCTTTCCAACATTAACCGTTTATATTTATTCTGTTCAAAATGTAAAATAGTGTAATTATTGTAATTTAAACCGTGTTTTTCATTGATGCTATGTTCTATCATGGCGCTGTGGTTACTATTGAAATTTTTTGCATTATTTATATGTTGTTGTATTCTTGTTTGTACGTATTGAGAAGTTTCGCCTATATATTTACGATTGCAATCCGGACACTGTATTGAATAAACTAGATTACTCGAATGTTCTTTCTTGATTTTAGATTTAAGTTTACTGAAAAGAGTGTTAGTGCTATTGGTTACTGTGTATACTATTTTAAATTGAAATGGTTTAAGTAAATTTACGATTGACGTACTTAAGTTTTTTAGAAAAGGTATTGAAAGGTAAATGATGTTTTGAGAATGATCCGAATTATTGTTATAACTAATTATTCTGGTGTTATTGTTATTCTGTTGATTAATTAAATTTAGTCTCTGTTTAATGGTTTGAGTAATAATCCTCGTAGGGTAGTTATTACGTTTTAAAGTTTCTCTAATTAATTTTAAGTTTTCTTTATGAAATTGTATGTTTGACAGTTTGATTGCTCTGTCAACAAGTCCAGTTATAACAGAAATTTTGTATTGCATAGGAAAATATTCTAAAAAATTTAAATATCTGCCGGACCAAGTCGGTTTATGATACCAGTTAGTTTGAAATTGACCCATATGTCTGATAATAGTTACATCTAGGAAGTTTATGGAGTTGTTAGTTTCGATTTCTGATGTGAATTGTATTTCAGTATTGTAATTGTTAAATTTATCTAAAATTGTATTAATGTAAGAGGAATGTAGACAAATTAAAATGTCATCTACATATCTGTAATAAAATAAGGGGTTGAAATTATTTTGAGTTAGGATAGAAGATTCTAGTTCAAACATCACTATTTCAGCTAATATGGGACTTATGGAATTTCCCATTGGACTGCCTTTGATCTGGGAGTACAACTTGTTGTCAAATGAAAAATAAGTTGAATTTAAGCAAAAAGTAATGCATTCTATGAATTTAGTTTTAGTTAGTGTTGTGTGTGTTGCAATTTCGGACCACCTAAGGCAGTCCAATGGGAAATTCCATAAGTCCCATATTAGCTGAAATAGTGATGTTTGAACTAGAATCTTCTATCCTAACTCAAAATAATTTCAACCCCTTATTTTATTACAGATATGTAGATGACATTTTAATTTGTCTACATTCCTCTTACATTAATACAATTTTAGATAAATTTAACAATTACAATACTGAAATACAATTCACATCAGAAATCGAAAC
The DNA here is from genome assembly GCA_963422195.1 of Carabus problematicus. Classification (NCBI taxonomy): domain Eukaryota; kingdom Metazoa; phylum Arthropoda; class Insecta; order Coleoptera; family Carabidae; genus Carabus; species Carabus problematicus. The sequence continues at coordinate 17,975,194 of OY728577.1, forward strand.
TAACAACTCCATAAACTTCCTAGATGTAACTATTATCAGACATATGGGTCAATTTCAAACTAACTGGTATCATAAACCGACTTGGTCCGGCAGATATTTAAATTTTTTAGAATATTTTCCTATGCAATACAAAATTTCCGTTATAACTGGACTTGTTGACAGAGCAATCAAACTGTCAAACATACAATTTCATAAAGAAAACTTAAAATTAATTAGAGAAACTTTAAAACGTAATAACTACCCTACGAGGATTATTACTCAAACCATTAAACAGAGACTAAATTTAATTAATCAACAGAATAACAATAACACCAGAATAATTAGTTATAACAATAATTCGGATCATTCTCAAAACATCATTTACCTTTCAATACCTTTTCTAAAAAACTTAAGTACGTCAATCGTAAATTTACTTAAACCATTTCAATTTAAAATAGTATACACAGTAACCAATAGCACTAACACTCTTTTCAGTAAACTTAAATCTAAAATCAAGAAAGAACATTCGAGTAATCTAGTTTATTCAATACAGTGTCCGGATTGCAATCGTAAATATATAGGCGAAACTTCTCAATACGTACAAACAAGAATACAACAACATATAAATAATGCAAAAAATTTCAATAGTAACCACAGCGCCATGATAGAACATAGCATCAATGAAAAACACGGTTTAAATTACAATAATTACACTATTTTACATTTTGAACAGAATAAATATAAACGGTTAATGTTGGAAAGCTGTTATATACAACTAGAGGGTAATACTGCTGTTAATCAAAAAACGGATTTTAATAATAGTGTCGCATCTTTCGCTTCGCTTTTTCAATTACTAACTAAGAAATGACAGTTTTCTGTTTCATTCTGGTTGTTTATTTCATATTTCAATTCAGTTTTTCATTTATAGAGGACGTACTGATTGAGTTTATTGCTATCGTTGCAACTAGTTTTGTCATGTACACTCACCACGTTTTGTACTCGTGGTAACCATTTTGTATTATAATGTAACAAAAAATTTTACTGCAGTTATTTCACCATGTTTTTTATGTTTTTGCGTTTTCAACGTAATTGAAAAGGATGCACAGTAGTTCTGCTTTTCTTGTTATTGTAAGTACAGTTCTCAAACCTATTTTTGTATTAGAATTAAGGAAGTTTGTATATTTTAGATCTGATGATGCTTCAAACCTGAAGCGAAACGTTATATGTTTTTTTAAAATAAACTAACGTGAATACCAACGTGGATTCATTTAAGCCTTACTCCAATATAATTATTCCTCAATTAACCATTGGCTTAATAACACAACTACAATGAAGTTTACAATTAGTTATATAGTTTTCTAGTTTATAATTGTTGATTATACAATTTTTATTTGTTTTAAATCTATATACTCCTCTAATCTATTTATATTTTACATACTCAGAACATTTAATATCCAAATTTCTTTCGTTTTTGCTTACAATAATAATAGTAATATTGGAATATTATATTTTCAGTTACGAAGTTATTAATTAGAAGTAATATGTCCGTTTTAAAGATTATGACGTTAATTGACGTTCTCATAAAACGCACATATTACTTCTTATTAATAATAATATTTGAGTTTTCAATTGTTATAACAATAAAACCTTCAATTGTTGATGATTATTTAGTCAAAATTTGAAATCATTCGAAGTAGGAAAATATTTTATCCGGATGGGTTGGAATGAATGACTGTAAGTTATAGTTGTAGAGAACTATATATTTGTGTAAAATAGCTAGTTGAATAGAAATGCTAACGTTTCGGCCATGTGGTTCTGGCCATTATCAAAGCGTAAATTTTTTTTAACACAACATCTAAACCAGGGGTTCCCAACGGGGTCGGTATAGACTCCTTGGGGGTCGATGGACTTTCGGAAGTGGTCGAATAATTGTTATAAAGTTGCTAGGGGTCGATAGAAGTTTCTAACGGGTCGATGGATAAATTATATACTACATATTTTTTTCCATATTATGATATTAATAAAGTAAATATTCTGAAGAGGGTTAATAAATGCTTAATTGTGGTACCACGTGTAAATGGGAAGTAGCCAACTGCGCACGCCTCACATAGTTGGTGAGTTCAGTGCGCTGTAAGAAACTTCGTACATAATATAAGAAACATTACTACAACCCATCAGGCCCAACCACCACATTAACAATTTTACAATCAGTGTTCAATGTACTATTTGTTTTAGTGCAATACAAATTATGTGATGTTATATTGTTGCGATTTTTTATTTATAATTTGTAACTGTTCCTTTCGTCTAATACATTTTTATAAACAAACTATCGTTTATTTAAGTACCGTGAGCATCCAAAAATTGTCTTACTGGAGAGTAGCTACAAAAATCCAATCAGTTCTAATTCGACAAACGATTTTATTATTCTAAAAACTATTTGTTTAATAATGTAATATGTAATACGTACATATATGTAATGTGTATGTGTGTTTATTAGAAAAGAATAATTCAAATTTAAAACGAACCAAATTATTAATAAAAATTTCATACGCATGTTGCGTCTGAAAAATCAAATGACCTGTGCTGCACACCTTGCCGCAAAACTTAGTTCAGTTAAGACAATACAAACGCATTGTTCGAGTTTATCTATAATACAGTAAACTAGACAATACAATTTCTGTAAGTTTCTTTGTAAAAACTACTTTATTGTAATGTTTCTTTTAAAATTGCTCGGGACGAAACAAACCTAAGAAAGAATTGATAACATTAAGCGATATCATGATTCCATTAAAAGAAATTTTTTTAATGTAATTGTTACGTCCTGGTCGTTCTTCGTAAAAGTGATAACAATATCCGATTGATAACATTATCCGTGATTCCAATAAGTGACGTGCACTATATATATATATATATATATATATATATATATATATATATATATATATATATATATACATATATATATATATATTGTCACGTTTTAAAATTATTACTAATGATTCGTTTCAAAACTAGTCGCGTTTGCGAACGAGATTTTGCGGGTTGGTTCTATGAGAACAAAGGGACGAACGTTGGTCTAGCAATGGCTTGCATGTGAGACGGACGGGCGACAAGTACACGGACATATATTGCGATATTTAGAATTGAGTTTAAGTGTGTTAACGGGAGGATATCGTTACCACCCCATTGTTGAGGGGGATCCGCGTATGTATTATTGTAAGTTACTTGCGTCCCGTTGTGTGGTGCTACGATCACGATAGTGTTGTGTAGCCACGTGCGTTAGTGATAGTGCCAGTCCCGTACTCGGGGAATTTGTGTATTCGTCTCACCGAGTTGTTGCACCCTTGTTGTGGCAACCAACGCCGCCTACGCCGTTCCAAGTTGGACACTGGTGCCGCCTGCACCCTCCACGTGACCAGCGTCCACCCAAGAATCATCAGGGAGCTGTTCCACAGGCCAGAGACCACCACCACAGCTAAGTTCACATTTGTTACCTTAACATTGTGCCTTGAGCGTACCGGTTTCTGCCCCCTGTGTTGAGCGTTCCTTCCCGGGAGCTTGAGGAGATCATATTCCGCCACGCGGTCATAGTGCGTGCAAGTGTCGTGCGGACGCCATTCCACGTGACACGGTAACCCCCCTCTGAAACTACACTGGTCCGATCCAGCGTACCAACGTGTTTGATAAAGTTAATTGTAATTATTGTTTTGCTAGTAAATAAGTATTAATTATTGTACCAATATTTCGGATAGACCCAGGGGTGAGTCGCCGGATGCACGGTGTCGGGGAGAGATCTTAAAATATTTCGTTCCACCACTTTCGTGGTACTTAATTTAACTTCGTAAGTTTATTTGACCCCGCTACCGTGGAGCCACTCATTCCGGGACCCGTCTGTCCAATTGTTTTATTTAGGCTAAGTACTAACCTGTTCTAGACTTAATGATACCGAATTGTACCGGGTATGTTTATTTAATTATTTGTTTAATATATGGTTTTGATTTACCCTCAACATACGTGGGTGAATGTATATGCCTTTTGTTACGAATCTTCCCGTTACTGCGTTTCGTGTTTTTCCAGTAGTGTGCACTGGAGAATATTTAAAACACGTGGCGCCCTTATTAATAATTAGTTACGTTTATTTATCAAGTTTACTGAATAATATTGACCCGAATCAAATCCGAACCCCCCCGTCTCCACAGAAAGCTAGCCGGAGCACCTTTTTATCGCTCCACCCCTCAGGAAGCGTGATAAAATTGGCGCCCAACGTGGGGCCCGTACAAGCATATTCAGTTGTTGTTTTTGGAAAGTACTTAACCGGGGTGTCGTCAACAAGTTCATTTCGGTCAATTAAATTGGGGGAAAACATTTAGTGCATTAAATTTAAATATTTTTGGAGTAAAATATAAAACAGTTTCACGATGGATGTTCGTCGTTTAGCTAGAGACGAACTGGAATATGAACTAGGGGTTCGCGGGGTGACTAAAGCAGGCTCGGCCTGAGCAGTCGAATTACGGCGTAAATTAAATTCATTTATTAAGAACGAAGAGTTTGGACAGGTAGTAGATAAAGGATTATTGAAGTTAGATGCAACTAGTGAAATTTCTTTTTGCGCAAAAAAAAATTGAGGAATTACACCAGATAGCGTCAGAATTTACAGGTACGGAAGAATCGGGTGATTTTCAAAAATTTGCCGCGAAAAGTACTCACGTGTTAGGTCGGTTAACTAGAATTCAACCTGCGGATAAAGAGGAGAAAGAAGCGATTCGATTATTACAGGAACAATTAATGGAAACGGAAGTAACAATTACCGAAGCTAGTTTATTAGACCAGAACGATAGGTTGAGAGCGTCATTGAATACTGCAACTCCAACCACGGAAGTAAAGTATCGCAAACCGATTCCGGTGCATCAGTGGAATCTAACTTTTAGTGGTGAAAAGTCAGGATTAAGTATAAATGCATTTCTAGAGCGCGTAGATGAATTTCGTGTTTCGCGAAACGTAACCGAATCACAATTATTTGACTCTGCTACTGAATTATTACGGGACGGTGCCCTAGTTTGGTTTAGGTCTATCAGGTCCACCGTACACAATTGGAAAGAATTAGTTTATCTTTTGCGAAATGAATACGAACCATTCGATTATGAAGACGAGTTGTGGCAAGAAATTCGTTCGCGAACGCAGGGTTCAGAGGAAACTATAGGCCATTATTTCGCGTGCTTGATAAATTTGTTTAATCGCTTGCCTATCGCCGCGGCTGAACAGAAGAAATTGAAAGTATTACGCAAAAATTTAGCACCTTACTTCATACACGGGTTAGGATTAACTGACATATCAACAGTAGAGGAGTTGTTGCACGCGTGCAAACGATTAGAAACCAATCGGCGGATGGCCACAAAGGTTGAGCATTCTTCGCGATCTGACTGTCAGACGGTGTTAGAACCAGACTTAGCATATCATCCGAGTAGTAATAAATCGTCTAGAAAAATAGAGAGTAATCGCGTAAACGTTACCGACATGACAAATGCGTCCCAGCTTCAATGTTGGAATTGTAAGCGAACAGGACATCGACATAGGGAATGTCGAGATACTCGCAACATATTTTGTTATGGTTGTGGAGCGCCCGGTGTCATTCGTCGCGCATGTACGAAATGTAAACGCCCCGTCTCGGGAAACTAGTTCGTCGTTCACCAAAAATGAACCGTAGGGTGTTCGACAAGGAGCAGAAAGCGGTTCAACAGATTGAATGGAGAAAGTGGCTCAAACATGTGGAAATCTTTCATACTCGTAAGATCATTAATCCAATATTAGCGACTAGAGTTGGTGATAATAGACCGTACCTCAATGTACGTATATTCGGGAAATTATTCCGCGGCCTACTGGATACGGGCGCAAATCGTAGCATTATTGGATCGAAAGGTTGGGAAGTCCTCCGACGAATGAACGTTTCACTTACTACAGCTGAAGAGATTCCTTGTATCGTGGCAGATGGTAATCGTTGCCCATCTATTGGTTCCGTGAATATCCCGATCGTACTCCAAGATAAATTACGGGTTCTGAACGTCCTAATTGTCCCTTCGATTGCACAGGAGTTGATTTTAGGTATAGACTTTTGGTTAACTATGCAAATTCGACCCAATCTTAACGATGGTACTTGGTGTTTCGCTGACTCGGTTTCCAATGATCCGGTGAATGAATCGAATCTACACGAGTTGTCGAGAATACAACAACAAACTCTGGAGCGTGTTACGGAAAAATATTTTAAAATTATGGGAACGCGTTTAGGGTGTTGTACTTTAGTAAAACATGAAATCTTAACAACGGCCTCACCGATTAAGCAACGTCATTATCCGGTCTCTCCTGTAGTACAAGAACACATCAATAATGAATTAGATAAAATGTTAAAGGAAGGAGTGGTAGAACCATCTCGTAGCCCGTGGTCTAGTCCTATTCTTTTAGTTCGGAAACCGGATAAAAGCTTTCGTTTTGTGGTTGATTTCCGGAAAGTAAATTCAGTAACGCAGAAGGACGCGTACCCGCTTCCCTTCGTTTCAGCAATTTTAGATAAGTTACGTAATGCGCGATATCTTTCGTCAGTTGACCTGAAATCCGCATATTGGCAGATACCGATGCAGGAGACGAGCAAAGAAATAACGGCATTCACTATTCCGGGAAGAGGTTTATTTCACTTCAAGCGCATGCCGTTTGGATTACATAATTCCCCGGCTACGTGGCAAAGATTGATGGATCGTCTGTTTGGAGAAGAGTTTGATCCGTACGTTTTCGTTTATTTAGACGACATTATCATCAGTACCCCCACCTTCGAACTACATGTACAGATTATAGAGAAAATTTTCCAGAGATTGGTAGAGGCGGGATTAACAGTAAATAAAGAAAAGTGTCAGTTTGGTAGATCAAAGTTAAAATATTTGGGTTATGTTGTGGATCATTCCGGACTGCACGTTGATCCCGATAAAGTACAATCGATTCTGTCTATACCTGAACCAAAAACCGTCAAACAAGTTCGACAATTTGTCGGCGTCGTTTCGTGGTATCGTCGCTTTATCCCGGATTTTGCATCTTTGTCGGCTCCATTAACTCATTTACTTAAGAAAAATTCCTCTTTTCAATGGACTACTCAATGTACGGAAGTCTTCAATAAGCTTAAGGAAAGTTTAATTTCAGCCCCGATATTAAGTTGTCCCGATTTTAGGTTTCCTTTCGTAGTACAAACGGATGCTTCAGCATACGGTTTAGGGGCGGTGCTTACGCAAAAGATCGAGGAGGTTGAGACCGTGATTTGTTATGCCAGTAGAACGCTTACGGGTCAAGAACGGAAATACTCTACTACGGAGAGAGAGTGTCTCGCGGTTATTTGGGCTATAGAGAAATTCCGCCCATACGTAGAAGGAAGCAGTTTCACAGTAGTTACGGATCACGCCAGTTTAATTTGGTTGAATAATCTTAAGGATCCAATTGGTAGGTTAGCGCGATGGGCCGTACGTCTCCAACAGTTTGAATTTACGATTATCCACCGCAAAGGAAAAGATCATGTCCTTCCAGACCTGTTGTCGCGTGCGCTAGAGTCAAACGCTTCTCTGATAACTGTACCGGCACACATCAAAGACCCGTGGTATCGTACTATGAGGGAGAAAATTCAACGAAATCCGGAACTTTATGTTAGTTGGAAAGTAGAAGATCAACAGGTGTATAAATTGACGCGAGATAGATATACGGAAGATTGGAAACGAGTTGTTCCTAAGGACTGTCGCGACCAAGTGTTAATCGAATGTCATGATCGTCCGATGGCAGGACATATGGGTATGTTTAAGACGCTACATCGGGTGAGGTCGCTGTATTATTGGCCAAAAATGAGGGCGAATATTGTAGCTTACGTTCGGCGCTGTAAAATATGTCAAATGCAAAAGGTTGAGCAAAGACCTGCGGCGGGATTAATGGGACGTAAACCAGAAATTGACCGACCGTGGCAATTAATTTGTACGGATTATATGGAATTCCCGAGATCCAAACGCGGTAATGCTTACATTTTAATTATTACGGACTATTTCTCGAAGTACGTTCTTCTGTTTCCAGTACGTCTCGCGAAAGCAGAGAAATTGGTGGAAACGATGGAAACTGAAGTTTTCTTAAAATACGGTGTTCCTCAATATATCGTGTGTGACAACGGTAAACAATTTGTGAGTAAGGAATTTAAACGGTTAGCTACTCAGTATGATGTCAAGATACTATTTAACCCGAAATATCATCCCCAAAGTAATCCCGCGGAACGAACTAACCGTATTGTAAAAACTATGATACGTTCGTATTTGAAAGACAATCATAGAGAATGGGATAACCACTTACCGGCCATTGCTTGCGCGATTAATACTAGTCAACACGAGGTCATACGATTTTCACCCCACTTCGTAAACTATGGACGAGAATTTATGCATTCTGGGAAGTGTTACGGAATAATTGGAAACGAAAACGTGGTTCCCGTACTAAATCGCGAAAATATAGTGAATCCTAAATTTCAGGCTATGTTCGAATACATAAAAACTGGGATCGCGAAGGCATACCATCGGAACAAAAACCACTACGATCTCCGTCGACGTGAAGCAAAATTTGAGGTCGGTCAACGAGTTTGGAGGAAAAATTATTCGCTCTCCGATGGAGCTAATTATTTTGCCGCCAAGTTAGCATCGAAATTTATAGGACCATTAATAGTGAAGGATAAGCTTACCTCGGTGACCTATGAACTTGTTGATGACACTAACCGTAGTCAGGGTGTTTGGCACGTGAAAGATTTAAAATCTTACGTCGATTAGCGATTTTGGGGTTTAAAGTCCTTTTTTTTTTGTTGTTTTTTTTTGTAAGTAAGGGGGAGGTTGTCACGTTTTAAAATTATTACTAATGATTCGTTTCAAAACTAGTCGCGTTTGCGAACGAGATTTTGCGGGTTGGTTCTATGAGAACAAAGGGACGAACGTTGGTCTAGCAATGGCTTGCATGTGAGACGGACGGGCGACAAGTACACGGACATATATTGCGATATTTAGAATTGAGTTTAAGTGTGTTAACGGGAGGATATCGTTACCACCCCATTGTTGAGGGGGATCCGCGTATGTATTATTGTAAGTTACTTGCGTCCCGTTGTGTGGTGCTACGATCACGATAGTGTTGTGTAGCCACGTGCGTTAGTGATAGTGCCAGTCCCGTACTCGGGGAATTTGTGTATTCGTCTCACCGAGTTGTTGCACCCTTGTTGTGGCAACCAACGCCGCCTACGCCGTTCCAAGTTGGACACTGGTGCCGCCTGCACCCTCCACGTGACCAGCGTCCACCCAAGAATCATCAGGGAGCTGTTCCACAGGCCAGAGACCACCACCACAGCTAAGTTCACATTTGTTACCTTAACATTGTGCCTTGAGCGTACCGGTTTCTGCCCCCTGTGTTGAGCGTTCCTTCCCGGGAGCTTGAGGAGATCATATTCCGCCACGCGGTCATAGTGCGTGCAAGTGTCGTGCGGACGCCATTCCACGTGACACGGTAACCCCCCTCTGAAACTACACTGGTCCGATCCAGCGTACCAACGTGTTTGATAAAGTTAATTGTAATTATTGTTTTGCTAGTAAATAAGTATTAATTATTGTACCAATATTTCGGATAGACCCAGGGGTGAGTCGCCGGATGCACGGTGTCGGGGAGAGATCTTAAAATATTTCGTTCCACCACTTTCGTGGTACTTAATTTAACTTCGTAAGTTTATTTGACCCCGCTACCGTGGAGCCACTCATTCCGGGACCCGTCTGTCCAATTGTTTTATTTAGGCTAAGTACTAACCTGTTCTAGACTTAATGATACCGAATTGTACCGGGTATGTTTATTTAATTATTTGTTTAATATATGGTTTTGATTTACCCTCAACATACGTGGGTGAATGTATATGCCTTTTGTTACGAATCTTCCCGTTACTGCGTTTCGTGTTTTTCCAGTAGTGTGCACTGGAGAATATTTAAAACACGTGGCGCCCTTATTAATAATTAGTTACGTTTATTTATCAAGTTTACTGAATAATATTGACCCGAATCAAATCCGAACCCCCCCCGTCTCCACAGAAAGCTAGCCGGAGCACCTTTTTATCGCTCCACCCCTCAGGAGGCGTGATAATATATATATATATATATATATATATATATATATATATATGTATATATATATATATATATATATATATATATATATATATTGTGACAAAGTGTATTTTTTTGTGTTAAAAATTACTTTTGCACAGAGCAATGACCGTTAGCAAACCAATTAACGCGGTCTGCGCTCGAGCTCCGGACGGATTGAAACAGTATTCGTTGAACTGACTGGTTTGAAACATGTGTGTATCTCGGGGGTATAAATAGCCCAGCAAATTTCATGATAGCAAGTTAGTGTTCCGCTCTCCGAGGTGACTCCAGCTACAACCGAACCGTAAGAAAGTTTTCCGTATTCCGATTTATTGTCCCGCCTTGTGCGGCAGTGTATATTCTTTGTATTGTTGAGTGTTGCTCTGCACTGTTGCAGAAGTATCCGCATTTTTTGACTTGTACTTTCCAACTGTGACTTGACACTGCGACCCGATCTGTTGTCAAGTCATTAGTTTATGTTCCGTATCAGCCGCACTGCGACCCGACCTGGGCGGCTGTCCTACACTGTTGCTTGACACTGCGACCCGACCTGTTGTCAAGATATCAGTTCCTACCCCCGTACCAGCCGCACTGCGACCCGACCTGGGCGGCTGTCCTCCCCTGTTACTTGGCACTGCGACCCGACCTGTTGCCAAGTTCAGTCTCCGTCCCGTTACTAAAGTATCCCGTTATAACGACCATTGTGCATTTCTATGTATGGCTATGATTTATGGAATATCTATTGGAATAACGTGTATTCTTCATCTGAGTGATCAGTGAATCACTGTTGCTATTTTTTATTGCACCACGTCACGTGGCGCAAGTTAGTGTACTTTACAGTTTGTACTACAGTACAACAGCACAACATTAATAAAACACCAAACTTTCAGTGCAAGCTAAGTTATTTCTGTTACCCTAATCTCCCTTGAACTATCCTGGCACGAATCCGATTGGCGCCCGAGCAACCCGACACCCGCACTACCAGGAAGCGTCACAATATATATATATATATATATATATATATATATATATATATATATATATATATAACAAACTGAAGACTTCCAAAAAATATACCTTGTTTAAACCCCATAGTTAACCTGTCGGGTATCCTTAAGCAGCGCGTAAGAAGACAAAAGACTTTCTTCATCTAGTTCACTTTTCAATACTTTAAAACTTTAATGGGAAAACATTTCGATGAGAATAATTAAAAATCTAGTAAGCTATATGCCTAAGAGATGTGACAAAGTGATCAAACGCAATGGTTATTGGACAAAATATTAAAACCAAGACTCTTCTGATGAATAGTTATGGTTAGTTGCATATGTTTTGTACAGCTTAATATAAGCATTCCGTCAATATCAAAGATTTTTTTCTAAATGTTCTCAATATAACCACATTTTTTGTGCTCTTTATGTTTAAAAATACTACATTAATGAAATGAATATAAAAATAACTAAATAAAACTAGTTTTTTTGTCAGAAAATCTTACAAAATAGCAGTTTCGTTTCCAGTTGCATATGTTTTGCACAATACTGTATATATACCGGGTGTCCCAAGAGATCTGGGACATAGGGAATTAACATGTAAATATAAAAAAATTGTGATTACTTCTGAACAATACATTTTACAGCAAAAGTGTAAATAAAAGAGTTGTACAAAATTAAAAACTGCATAATGTGATGCTATATTTAGTGCTCAAATATTTTTATATATCGAGTAAATCAATTTTGAAATATTGCATTTTGATGACAGATCAGGAGGTCATGGAACAAAAATTGCAATTTTTTTGATAGTTACAACAACAAATAATCAAAACATAGCGTTTTTGTTTCAAGACCTTCTAATCTGTCATTAAAATGTAGTATTTCAAAATTGATTTACTCGCTACAGAAACATATCTGAGCATTAAATAATGGCATCATACTATGCAGTTTTTAATTCTGAACATCTTTTTTATTTACAGTTTTGCTCAAAAATGTATTGTTCAGAAGTAATCACAATATTTGTATATTTACATGTTAATTCCCTATGTCCCAGATTTCTTGGGACACCCGGTATATATATATATATATTATATATATATACAGTAAAGTCGCGATTTAGTGAACTCTCGATTAAATGAACAACCCGATAGAGTGAACACTTAAATTTTATCATTGCGTCCCGATATAGTGAACAACTGTAAACCCCGATACAGTAAACTATGGTATTTGCGATACTTCTCTGGGGGATCCCACTAAATATGAATCTAGATGGAGCGTAAATGAAAATACTTGAATTTAAAACAAAAAAAAATAAATACTTAATGTCTGGGTAAAGGAGAATGTGTGACCGTGCTTGCTAGTAGAATATTGCAGTTTGCTCGTGTTACATGATTTGCGACAAAATTAGTACAAATTAACCTCAAAAAAAGCGTAAACAATCCAATATTACTTAATTTTTTTCGCTTCTGCAATAAATAACCTTTTATATGTACCTTCCCATTACATAATACACGTATACATAATATTATGTAATAGGTACATGTATTTTTTGTTTTTTTTTTTAAATTACTTTATTGTAGATTTTCTTTTGTCAATTGTAGATCTTGAGAAGAAGAAATATTGAATCCAAAATGATTGGAATAAATGACTATATTTCAAGATGATAACAGATATGCGACGTTTCGACCAGATGTTTTTTGGTCATTTTCTAGCAAATAACAAAATTCTAGAGGAAAGAAACAAATCTACAATTGACTAAAAAAAATCTACAATAAAATAATAAAAAATCATCTTTATGATTAAGTTTTGAAACAAACAGTTCACATTAACTTGAACTAACCATTTTGGATTCAATATTTTTCCTTCTCTTTTATTATTTTACATATACATACATAATTCTGTTGATTTAGGTATCTAGAATATAAGTTGTTTCTCAAAATATCTGAGTGAGACCAGAACCCCGAAAATGTAAACACCCCTAAAAAGTGAACAGGCTTGGCCGGAATTAGTTTACTAAATCGCGACTCTACTGTATATATATATACATATATATATATATATATATATATATATATATATATATATATATATATATATATATATATTGTCACGTTTCAAAATTAATTTCATGCGAGTTACGACAATTTCAATTTTTTTTGTTTTCTTTCTTCGCTAATGATGGCGCCAGCGTTCAGGACAGTAAAATATTGAACAATTATGAATGACACTATTAGCGGGACACGATAAGTCAGTCCGCACAGAGTTTGGTTGAGTAAAGTTCAATATTGTAACTAGAGCGTAAGGTCATCGAACCAGTGGCGTGCCGATTAATTCTTTCGTAATTTTTGTGTAAAATTTCAAGTGCGTTTATGTTTTGAAGTGTAAATTTTACGTTACGCCGTTATGTGCGGATCTCGGTTTAATTAATCTACGCCATACACCGTCTCTACCCTACGAGAAGCTACTTCCAGAGGGCTAGATACCATCCTACCCGTGGGGGGATCTTCGTTACGTTCGTGGACTGACCAACATCTCCAGCCTGTGCTCCTGATCTCTGTTGCGACTGTGATAAGTACCTTTTTTTGTTAAATTCGAGTGCCAAACCATTGTAACGGTTAAAATTTTGTTAAACGTATATATTTCATAATTTTATTCTCAATTGTCTTCTACATTATATTTATTGTTATATTTATTATTTCTCTTTACTTAATTTATAACTGCATGGTAACGAATATTGAAAAGTATAATATTAAAGTTTCTAATGTCACATGTGCCACGCCCATGTTAAATTTTTCTTTTGTTTAAAAATTGTAACCACTTGCAAGTTGGAATCTAGCTCGAGCTTGTAGCCTTAAGTTAATTTATATTTCTATATTTCTCTTGTTTATTTTTTTTTAACACTACATGTTGTTTTTTTTGCAATTTGTTAATATTATTTATACTGTGTAAACTGTTCTGATCGAAATACGTAATTCGCCTCACGATCTGCGAATATAATTGTCGTAACTCAGACCGTCGTTTTATTTCACTTTTTCGTAATTTTCTCTAAAAAATTACGTGGCGCCCTACTAACAACCAAATAACCAAACTTCTTATTATATGGTTCTGATTGCGACGACCCCACGTTTGCACGCCTCGTACGTAGCCCTCACCACCGAGTCCTAGCCGGATGCAGCTTTGTGCCCACCACCGAAAGCGCGTGTGGCAATTTGGCGCCCAACGACGTGGTGCCCGCCCGACCTAAACACGTTCAGACAGTTTTATTGTGTCTATTTATTGAATTTTCTTATGTGTTCTCACTTGATATTTACTGCAATACAATTTTTTCGTGTGAATTTAAAACACTTGTCTTCTCGTTAATGTAATTTCTTTAATTTAAATTCACTATTTCATATTTGAAACATTTTCTCTATCTAAAATTTTTCTTCTTTCAATATGGAACCAAATCGTTTGAGTCGTGAGGAACTCGAATATGAATTGTCGGTTCGAGGAATTCCCAACACGCGAATATTAAATGTTCCAGTTATGCGGCAAGAATTATCTAAAAGATTAAAAAGAGAAACACTTGGAACTATTGCAAACGATAATGACGTATTGCGCCTACCAGCGGAAGAAATAGCAACTTGTACAAGCAAATTAGAGTCTCTAGAGAAGATGCTTTCGGAAGTTACTGAAGAAACGTTCAGCTCAGAATATCGGAAAATTTGTACTAAGCTATTGCATATCAGTGGTAGACTTGCACGAATTGTTAGCGATGATGTGGAAGTCAAAGCTTCTCAAAAGCAACTTGAGCTTCAAATTACAATATTTGAAGAGAACCTAGTCGAAATACATGATGCGAATGAATTAAAGAACGCAGTTCCGAATAATAATCCTGCCCCGCCTTCAGCTTCTGCTTCTTCAGATACTAATGTCAATCGCAAACAAATTCCAGTTAGTAGATGGAACCTATCCTTTAACGGCGATAATACTAATCTCAGTGTTAACGCATTTCTTGAACTTGTAGAAGAATATAGTGTCGCGAGAAATGTTTCCAAGTCAGAGCTTTGTAACTCAGCTGTCGAGTTATTGAAAGGTCGCGCATTGGTATGGTATCGATCGGTCAAGTCAAAAATCCGCAATTGGAATGATTTTGTTCAGTTGTTGCGTGAGGAATACGAGCCACATGATTATGAGATTGAACTATGGGACGAAATCCGCAATCGTACTCAAGGAATGGACGAGGCAGTAGGTACATACTTCGCATGTATGGTTAATTTCTTTTCTCGATTGCCGACCGTCGCGAGTGAAAATCAACGGTTACAAGTATTACGTCGGAACATTGCACCGTATCTTATTCGCGACATTGGACTAACAACAATAAGTAGAGTTGATGAATTACGATCAGTTTGTAAACAACTCGAAACGAATAGACTGATGGCAGAGAAATACCACCCACCACCTGTAAATCGGCGAAATCTTTTCTAACCAGATCTTGCTTACCAGGGCCGTTCTCGCACGTCAACTGTAAGTGTAACTGAAATTCACAATTCACATAACAATACGCGTACTGATTATCGTTGCTGGAATTGTAATTCTCCGGATCACCGCCACCGAGATTGTACACGTGCACGGAAAAGATTTTGTTATGGTTGTGGTTTAGACAATCAAACAAAACCTACCTGCCCTCACTGTCAGAGACGTCATTCGGAAAACTAGTTCCGAAGCTTGATCGACGGAACCGAAGCTCAAGTTTCAAAGTAGATTTTGCGGTTCAAAAGCAAGAATGGATTTCGTGGTTAAATCATATTAGAGAAGCTTATATAAAAACTGAGATTAACGCAATTTTGACAAAATTTCCTGGCGACAACCGTCCTTACCTCCCCGTTAATATCTACGGCAATTCCTTTATTGGTCTTCTAGACTCCGGAGCAAACCGGACTATAATGGGCGAGAAATGTTGGAATATACTGAAACAATTAAACGTTACGCTCGATCGCAGTTCGGCAATAGATTGTATTGTTGCAAATGGTACACGATGCCATTGTTCAGGTTCAATAACAGTCCCCATCACGTTCAACAACAATACGCAAGTTATGAATATTCTGATTGTGCCTTCTATTAAACAAGATATCGTCCTTGGAGTTGACTTCTGGGCTCAAAGAGAAATACATTTGAATGCCGGACAAGGCGAATGGTCAATTTTAGAATCGTTGGAATTAGAATCTCGTACAACTTTAGATCCAGGTGAAAATTTGAGTAGGGAACAGAAAATGCGTTTAGAAGAATTAGTAACAAGTCATTTCATGAAGATTAAATCTACTCTAGGATGTACGAACATGGTGCAGCATTAAATTATAACGAACGCGAATCCCATCAAGCAACGTTACTATCCTGTTTCCCCCAAAGTCCAAGAACAAATAACTAAAGAATTAAATCAGATGCTAGCAGATGATGTCATTGAACCATCGAAGAGTCCGTGGTCCAGTCCAATTATCCTCGTCAAGAAATCAGATAACAGTTACCGTTTCGTAGTTGACTATCGGAAATTAAACGCTGTTACACTCAAGGATGCTTATCCGTTACCATATGTTAACTCCATTTTGGACAGCTTAAGGAATGCCAGATATATTTCCTCACTTGACATTAAGTCCGCATTTTGGCAAATTCCGGTAGAAGAAACTAGTCGCGAAAAAACAGCCTTTACAGTTCCTGGACGTGGTTTATTCCAATTTAAGAGAATGCCTTTTGGCTTACATAATTCCCCCGCAACATTTCAACGATTGATGGATAAATTATTTGATCATGAATTTGAGAATTATGTCTTCGTATATTTAGATGATATAATTGTAATCTCACCGACTTTCGACACACATTTAGAAATACTGCATAAAGTATTTGATAAACTCACCCGAGCTGGTCTAACTTTGAATCAAGAAAAATGCCATTTCTGCCGATCTGAGATAAGATATTTAGGATACATCGTTAATTCTACGGGACTGCACGTTGATCCGGATAAAGTTAAAGCAATATTGGACATTCCTGCACCAAGATCTGTTAAAGAAATTCGAAGATTTTTAGGCACTGTATCTTGGTACCGACGCTTTCTTCCTGATTTTTCCTCCGTGGCGGCACCTCTCTCCAATCTTCTAAAGAAAACTCAAAGATTTATTTGGACTACCGAGTGTGAAGACGCATTTAAACGCATTAAACAAATATTAGTTTCTGCCCCTATATTGAATTGTCCTGACTTCAATTTGCCATTTCACGTACAGACCGATGCTTCCGCTTACGGATTAGGCGCAGTTTTAACTCAACCTACCAATGATGGAGAACGAATCATATGTTTTGCCAGTCGATCACTAACGAAGCAAGAACGCAATTTTACGGTTACCGAAAGAGAATGTCTCGGTGTAATTTGGGCTGTGGAAAAGTTTCGTCCATATCTAGAAGGGAGTAAGTTCACTGTAATAACCGATCATCACTCGCTGATTTGGTTACACAACTTAAAGGATCCTACCGGACGATTAGCTAGATGGGCCGTGAGACTACAACAGTTCGATTTCGATATTATTCACCGAAAAGGGAAAGACCATTTGATGCCAGACTTGTTATCTCGTTCCGTGGAATCACACGTAAATCTAATTTCCATTCCGCAACCCGTGAAAGATCCGTGGTATCGCCAATTATTGTTAAACGTTGAAGATAATCCTGTCAACTATCGAAGCTGGAAAATTGAAGAGGGAAAATTATTGAAGTATATTCGCTCAATTGAATCGTCTGATTGGAAACTTGTCGTTCCGAAAGAACATCGTCCGCAAGTGCTTTATGAATCCCATGACATACCAACTTCCGGTCATTTAGGCATCTATAAGACGTACCATCGGATTGCTTCTCTGTATTACTGGCCAAAAATGCTATGCGATATTAAGAAATATGTTAGAAACTGTAGAATTCAGAAACCAATTCAAAAACGTCAAGCAGGACTTATGGGAGCTCGTCCACATATCTCTCAACCTTGGCAACTGATTAGCGTAGACTTTATGGAGTTTCCTCGCTCGACCAAGGGTAACTCCTACCTTCTCGTTGTGACAGACTACTTCACTAAATATGTTTTGTTGTTTCCCATGCGAACTTCTACTGCGAAGAAGTTGTGTGATATTATGGAACAACGTGTGTTTCTCATGTATGGGGTTCCTCAGCTTTTGATATGCGACAACGGCAGGCAGTTCATTAGTAAAGAATTTAAAGCGTTGGCACTGAAATACGACATAAAGATACAATATAATGCTAACTATCATCCTTAGCATAACCCTGCAGAACGCACTAATCGTACCGTGAAGACAATGATCAGATCGTACCTGAAGGACGACCATCAACTTTGGGACCAACATATTCCTCAACTCGCTTGTGCTATCAATACTGCGAAGAGCGAGGTAACTCACTGCACTCCTTACTTCTTAAACTATGGGCATGAACATATATTATCGGGTTACCAATACACGACGCGTTCAGTTGGGAAAACTATACCACCAATTGACCGGAGCAAAGTATTATGCGAGAAACTACCAAATATTTATGTTGAAGTTGAACGTCGTCTTCGAGCAGCGCACGAACGAAATAAACGTTATTATGACTTGAGGCATCGGCCTGAAAATTTCGAAGTTGGTGAATATGTTTGACTGAAGAATCACGTACTGTCAGCTGGGAGTCGACATTTTGCTGCAAATCTAGCACCGACATGCGTAGGACCATATCGTGTCAAGAAGAAAACCTCGAGCGTAACATACGAGCTGGAAACTGAAGATGGAAAATCCAAGGGCGTATGGCACGTCAAAGATTTGAAGATTGCAGAGGTGGAAGATTAAGTTTTGGCTTTCAAAATTTTCTTATGAGGAAAGGGGGAGGTTGTCACGTTTCAAAATTAATTTCATGCGAGTTACGACAATTTCAATTTTTTTTGTTTTCTTTCTTCGCTAATGATGGCGCCAGCGTTCAGGATAGTAAAATATTGAACAATTATGAATGACACTATTAGCGGGACACGATAAGTCAGTCCGCACAGAGTTTGGTTGAGTAAAGTTGAATATTGTAACTAGAGCGTAAGGTCATCGAACCAGTGGCGTGCCGATTAATTCTTTCGTAATTTTTGTGTAAAATTTCAAGTGCGTTTATGTTTTGAAGTGTAAATTTTACGTTACGCCGTTATGTGCGGATCTCGGTTTAATTAATCTACGCCATACACCGTCTCTACCCTACGAGAAGCTACTTCCAGAGGGCTAGATACCATCCTACCCGTGGGGGGATCTTCGTTACGTTCGTGGACTGACCAACATCTCCAGCCTGTGCTCCTGATCTCTGTTGCGACTGTGATAAGTACCTTTTTTTGTTAAATTCGAGTGCCAAACCATTGTAACGGTTAAAATTTTGTTAAACGTATATATTTCATAATTTTATTCTCAATTGTCTTCTACATTATATTTATTGTTATATTTATTATTTTTCTTTACTTAATTTATAACTGCATGGTAACGAATATTGAAAAGTAAAATATTAAAGTTTCTAATGTCACATGTGCCACGCCCATGTTAAATTTTTCTTTTGTTTAAAAATTGTAACCACTTGCAAGTTGGAATCTAGCTCGAGCTTGTAGCCTTAAGTTAATTTATATTTCTATATTTCTCTTGTTTATTTTTTTTTTAACACTACATGTTTTTTTTTTGCAATTTGTTAATATTATTTATACTGTGTAAACTGTTCTGATCGAAATACGTAATTCGCCTCACGATCTGCGAATATAATTGTCGTAACTCAGACCGTCGTTTTATTTCACTTTTTCGTAATTTTCTCTAAAAAATTACGTGGCGCCCTACTAACAACCAAATAACCAAACTTCTTATTATATGGTTCTGATTGCGACGACCCCACGTTTGCACGCCTCGTACGTAGCCCTCACCACCGAGTCCTAGCCGGATGCAGCTTTGTGCCCACCACCGAAAGCGCGTGTGGCAATATATATATATATATATATATATATATATATATATATATATATATATATATATATATATATATATACAGTGCACGCCGCTTATTGGAATCACGGATAATGTTATCAATCGGTTATTGTTATCACTTTCGCAAAGAACGGCCCGCACGTATACAACTACATTGAAAAAAATTCGGTTATAGTAATCATGACTTCGGTTTATGTTATCATTTTTTTCTTAGGATTGTTTTCGTCCCGAGCAATTTTGAAAGCAATAGTACAATAAAGTAGTTTTTACAAAGAACTCTACATAAATTGTATTGTCTAGTTTATTGTATTATAGATAAACATAGATAAACTCGGACAATGCGTTTGTATTGTCTTAACTGAACTAAGTTTTGCGGCAAAGTGTGCAGCACAGGTCATTTGATTTTTCAGATGCAACACGCGTATGAAATTTTTATTAATAATTTGGTCCGTTTTAATTTTGAATTATTCTTTTCTAATAAACACACATACACATTACATACATATATGTACGTACTACATACATATCTACATATTTTCAAATATAATGCAAAAATGTTATGTTTATTTTAAATTTTTTAGTTAATTTCATACTTTATTCATTGTTACATATTTATTTTAAATTAATTAATAAAATTTTGTGTTTATATATTTTTCGGATATTGTTATCAATCGGTTATTGTTATCAAAAACCTCGAGTCCCGATGTGATCACATTAAGCGGCGTGCACTGTATATATACAGGCTGATTCACGAAGAGCGGAAACAATTTTAAAAAATGTCATATGAACATGGGTTTTATTCCATTTGGTTAAGTAACTACAGCAGATCAAAGTATATATATATACAGGGTGGTGACCGCGACACCGGAACATAGGACTTTAACATGTAAAATCATATTTTTATAATTTCCTGCTTACCTTATTATTTTAGAGAAAAAAGCTTCAAATAAATGTTGTAGAGCATATTATACATTAAAAGCAATAGACAGAATTAATTTTGCACGCTTTATAACGGCAGAAATTAAATTAAGGCTTTTTTCTTATAATTCACTACTAGCAATAAATTCATGAAGCAAGAAATATTTTCTGCTGACAGATAAAACATCAATCATTTGTTGAATTTTGTTCCATTTCCAAGGCTACCCCTAGATATTTTGAAGCTAATTTTCAACAATTTAAATTTAATTTCTGCCGGTATAAAGCATGGAAAATTAATTGTGTTTATTGATTCGAATGTAGAATTTTATGCTCTACAACATTTATTTGAAGATTTTATCTCTAAAATATTTAGGGAAGCAGGAAATTATAAGAATATGATTTTACATGTTAAAGTCCTATGTTCCGGTGTCGCGGTCACCACCTTGTATATATATATATATATATATATATATATATATATATATATATATATGTATTGTGACGCGCCGGTCATGAGATGTTTGTTTTTCGTTTGAAAACCCTCTTTCTTGGAAATCCTACATCTGGTTTCAATAACCATACGTGTCGTCAATAAGTGGTAGCTAATAAATCTGTCATAAGAAGGGCGAGCAAATGCGATATCTGGAAAGTCGAAGACCTGTGACACTTGACACTAAACACATGTTGTGTATACCAAAAAGGCGCCAAGAAACAAAGTTAACAACAAATACGTTAAACAAAGGCCAGTTTAGTTAATCAGTAAGAATCTATTATTATTATAAACGAAGTAATTACTACCGTTAGAAACTAATTGAAACTACGAGTATGATAAGTCGCATCCCGACAACATTTAGTAGGAGTCATAAACTTAACAGAGCAATGATAATACTGCGTTTGTGGTGGTACTGACATTTGGAAAGGGGTGTTCTCTTTATTGCGGTTATCCCTTAAGCGATAATCAACAGTGTTCTTTTATGTATAATTATAGTGTGACTAGGCGTCATGTCTGGAGCCAAATCGACATAAACTTCGAGTAACTGACTACAGGAATAGTGTCCTATGTCATCCATACAAGAAAAGGATAAACAATTAGGCGAATTGTTGTTAAACATTGTAATATTCTAATTGTAAATATTCCACAATAATTTCACTAGCGTACCACGGTCAGTAGCAGGTAGTCGAAGGGTCGAGAGGGAGAGAGAGCGAGTGATCGGGGTTAGACGAAGAGGGCGATACCAATACACTAGCCTTCGCTAGGCGAGAGGCATCGGAGTGAGGGTAAGTCGTCCGCTAAGACAATTGGCTCATATGTGAGGGTGAGTCGATAGGAAACCAATTGGACCAGGGTAAGCTTTTGCATATATCGTTTATTTCTTTCCATCTTATGATATTCCACTGTGCATCCCGTATCCCCCACCCAAGTCTATCTTCGTCGTTAGCACCAGAGGGCGGTTAAATACGACAGCATCGCCGGCTTCATAATCTTGGTTCTCCGGGGCTAAGCCCTTCCTAACCCATCAGTTTTGCGCGGCAAATCTAGTGGGAGCTGCTGATATCCCAATCTCTATCAGTTTTGCGCTGCAAATTTAGTGGCAGCTGCTGATATCCAAAGCTACCTCAGTACCAAGACCTAGCTTCCTGAAGGCGATTTCCATTTGTGTAATCAACCAATCGTCAGGTAATAAACGTTCTCTCCGAACAAGCAGGCCACGTTCGTTCCGCCAGGGGGAGCCCAGGTCCACCGCTCCATTCGCAGCCACGAGAGGAGGGTTGCAAACTACAGGGTGCATTCCAACCCGCCATCACTAACCAGGTGCGTCATCTGCCACTTAGGTCTACCAGCAGCAGCCCTGTCCCCGCACGCCAGGGAGTCGATGGTACCTGAGGGTGAGCCGTCGTGATTGGGAATATCCACTGCTTGTAAGGTAGATGCCGTATGTGCAATTTTATTTGGAGTTGAACATTGACATGTTTCATGATCTCTCTATCACGCTTAATTTACACTATTACAATGTGCTCGCTGTCCTACATCGTGGGAGTGCGGGTTGACTGGCAATATGTCGCAAGACCGTAGGGGCAGTCGAGTGCTACCCTACACATAAGACGAATCACTGGTTCACATCGTGGGAGCGCGGGTCACAACACCGTAGAACCAGCTGAATTCGATAAAACACATACAATAAATAACACAAGCGTAGAGCATTATGATTCATGTGGATGGACAACGTCCTCACGAGTTTTGTTCAAGAGCTGTGTGCTCTAAGCAGTTGGATGTTCCCGATTTTGACCCACACCTGTGTGTGCTGTCTGATTTCGTGGAGTGTTGAGTAACTAAATACATTTGTTTTGCTGCCCAAATAACGTAAATGTGCAATAAAAATACTTACTACTGAGATCCTGTCTTTTATTTAGTTGTGAATGATCATCCTTCTGTGCGACTCCATATCAACGAACTGTAATTACCGCTAACACAACGTAGAGTTTTCAAAAGGGTCCTTTTTGCGTTTAGTATGTAGATTTCGCGTTTTCAAGTACATGTCAGTCATGTTAGCACCTAAATATAGAATGTTTACTCCAAGGTTGTCGCTGATTAATTCTAACTCTTCGTTTCCTTTTGCGGAGGTACATTTTCAACAAGGAGTCGGGGTATTTATGTTATATTTTTGTCCTTATCCGCTCCAAATAATATTTCTTTGGGAGTGAATTTAGTAATTAAATTAATAGAATTTTTATAAGCTATTAAAGCGTGATTTAATTTATTTTCAAATTTGGTGTTTGAAATTCTTTATTTTGGTTAATTAATTGAAGATGTTTGATTATCGTGGAATGGAAACTTTCAATTAATCCGTTGTTTTTTGGATTATCGACACAAGTCATTTGAATATTTATTTTGTAATCTTTGAGTAATTCTCTTACAAGGTTATTGTTAAATTCAGTTTCACTGTCATGTATTATTTTATTTGGTATTTGATATTTACTAAACGAACTGAATAAATTATCTGTTATATTAATAGCATCTATTGTTTTTATGGAATAAACTAAAAAAAGCGTCGGTAATTGTCAAATATTTTTTTTCTAATGTAAGTATATCTATAGGTATTAAATCGAAAGGAAATTTACTTGTTTCTGTTAAATTGTCCTTTAATTGAAACGGGTTTCATTCATATTTATTTTGTTGACAATAATTTATGAATTTTTGAATATCAGTGTAATCTTGGCCAATAATATTTACATTTTAATCTCGTGTATGTTTCTAAAATACCTCTATGGTTCGTTTTTCCTAAATAATTATTTGTAATAATTTTTAGTTGATCATCTATCTCAGGGGTGTCCAAACTACGGACACGTGAACATTTTTGAAAAAAAAATACTGATTTTTTCGAGCGAACCCTTTTGAGTTTTAAAAATGTATATCGAAAATTTAAAAAATACAAAAATCATATTTTACAAAAAAAGATTTTTAACTTGATACATTTTTACAAATTTTTGGATGCAAACTTTTTTCAGGATGAAGTGTCTGAAATCAAAGTACAGAGCAATTTTATCGGATGATCATTTGCAATCATTGCTTATAATTGGTGTTCAGATCCCTACTTTAAAGAAATTCTTCAGCAAAAAACACAATTCCATTATACCATTAAAAGTTGCATGTCATCATTTTCTAATTATGTATAATTCAGCCATGTTTGTTTAGTATTGGTGTATCTGTAATAAACCGAAGATGAAATTCACTGCTTCCTTATTCGTTCATATATTTATGTGGCCCGCCGCAAATTGATTTAAATCCCCCCTTGTGGAAAAAAGTTTGGACGCCCCTGATCTATCTTTTCTATATCTTCTAACACTTCTTCACGCTGTATAAGTCGATATGAATCATCGGTAAATTTATTTTGCAAAATTTCGTTTACTATCAAAACTGTTTTATTTTTAGCTCATCGACCTCCTGTCGAAGAGCTATAGTGTTCGGTACGATGTCTGTAGCATCTTCCGATTTCAAAAATTTTTGCACAGAAATCCCGGACAGACCCCCTGGATCACGAAATGACTATTACAACATATGTCCGTATGTATGTCGCTCGTCCGCTCGCTCGCTCTCTCGTACGAGATTTTTTGTTCCACCCAGATCTCCTAAACTACCCAACGGATTTTTATGAAATTTTTTCTGCAGATACGTGTTATGGTCTAGTTGTGCAAGGTACATTTTATTTTTCGAAATTTTCCTTCGTACTTGAGAAAAAAAATATTTTCCAATTTTTTTTCAGTTTTTATTTTTTTTCTGCGTTATTTTTTATTCAATTATATTCAAAATTTTCATGCATATGCAGGAAATAGAACAATATTTTTCCATATTTTTTATTTTGAAAAATTATGTAAGACTATTGGAGAAAAAAATATTTTTTAATTAAAAATTGAACAAAAGAAGATCAATGCATTTATAGTCGGCTTAGTTTGCTTTGCTTTTGTCAAGAGAAGAAAATGTATTCACAATTGTTTTAAATTTGTTGTTTTATTTGCGACCTAGGCACCTAGGATTTTAAAAGTGAATCTAAATAAATAATAATTTGTGATATATTCAGACTTGCACATACGTCGATGAGCTGCAGGCATGTATGTCTGTATACATTCCTAGTTCTATTGAACAATAATAATTTACAATTCAAAGTTATTCGGCGGCTAGTCAAACCCCTACTTGGGTAACTGGATATTAACAAAGAGCATTTATATTTAAATGAGAAAAGTAATTTTAATTCATGAACTATTATTAGAACATGGGTTTATCAAAAATATCGTCAATTGTTTTTCTTATTTCAAATTTGGGTTTTATTCGTGATAAAGCATCTGCATTACCGTTTAAATTTTCCTTTTTTATGTTCTATATCGAAATTATATTCGTCAAGTTTTAATTTCCATCTCATTAATTTACTATTGGGATCTTTTAAATTCAGTAACCACGTTAGTGGTTCTTGGTCGGTTCTAATTTTGAATTTTATACCATACAAATAGGGTCTTAAATATTTTGTTGCCCACACTATTGCTAATAACTCCTTTTCAATTACACTATAATTAATTTCATGTGTATTTAGCGTCCTACTAGCATATGCTATTGGTAAATCTTTTCCATTTATGTTTTGACTCAATATTGCGCCTAAAGCATAATTGCTGGCGTCAGTGGTTAAAACGAATTGTTTCGCAAAATCGGGGTATTGTAAAATTGGTGCGTTAATTAATAATATGTTACTATGTCCAAATGATTCTACATATTCTTTGTCTTCTATGTTTATTTTATTTCTTTTTTTAAACATTTAGTCATAGGTTTTGTTAATTTGGAAAAATTATTGATAAATTTACGGTAATATCCTAATAATCCTAAATAGGTTTTAATTTTTTTAGTAGTTTTTGAGATAGAAAAGTTTTTAACAGCTTGGATTTTCATGGCATTAGGTTTAACACCTTCTTGTGAAACAATGGGACCTAAACAAGCTATTTCTTTTCTGAAAAATTCTGCATTGCTCCATTTAGTAAATAGTTTCTAATGTTTTCGATATATTCTTTTAATGAAGTACTAAGAATAAGTATATCATCTAAATATAGGTACCAAACATATTTTGTTTACATAATCACGTAATACAAAATTCATTAGGCGTTGAAAAGTAGGTGGGACATTCTTCAATCCAAAAGGCATTCTAAGGAATTCATTATGTCCTTTATCAGTATTGAATGCAGTTTTTATGCATCTGTAATTGATGGAACCCTGAGGCTAAATCTAAAGTTGTGAAATAATTATTTTTGCCTAATTTGTCTAATACTTCAGTAATATTAGGTATGGGGAATTTCTCGTCAATAGTTTTTGAATTTAGTTTACGATAATCTATGGCCATTCGAAATTTCGGTTTTCCTGATGCATCTAATTTTTTTTTGGAACCATTCAAACAGGAGAGGGCCAAGGGGAATGTGATTTTTGAATTATTTTTTTCCTTTAAAAGTTTATCTATTTGATCACTGATTTCTTCTTTATAACATTCTGGGTGACGATTAGACTTCGTGTAAACTGGTATTTCATCTGTTGTCTTGATTTCGTGTTTTATAACACTTGTATGTGATAGATTTTGGTTTTGTTTGTGAAAAAGTGATTCGAATTCTTTAATAATTTTGAATAATTAATTTTTTTCTTCTGTATTTAAATGATCTGTTCTAATTTCAATCTTATCATTGTTCTGCATATTTATATTATTTTTTGAATCGAAATATTTAAGTTTATATTATTTGTTTAAAAGTGTAACATATTTTTTTGCAATCATAATACTGATTTTCAAATTTATTAAAGCGGGTATTCCTAATTAAACATTAAATTGTTTATGAAAGTGATGTAAATAACATTTAATTTCTATATTTTCAATTTTTAAAACCATATATTCATTTCCTGTATGTTCACCGGTAACTGTTGTAAATGTAAATTTATCTTTCTAAATTTTAAAATTATTTTTATTATTGTAAACATAATTTTTACTAATTAGGTTTGATGAACCCGGATCTAATAATATTAAATAATCACGTACTTCCATAAATGGTAATTTAGTATTACATATTATGTTCAAGATTTCTCCTCTATATTTATTTGGCCTTCCTCTGAAAAAGAATCATTGTCAATCTTAACGTTTTCTGTTTCATTATTAATAAATTCTAGATTTTCAAAATTTTTTGATAATTCGACATTATCGCTATCATTGGTTGTTTGAAATTCGGTATTATTGAGTTCTTCGAATACATAATTGGGTTGTCTGTTATTCTGATGTGTAAAATAATTATTCGGTTGATTAGTAGGTCTTTGTGGTTGCCGAGTTCGTTAAGTCTGTGTAGGAATTGACATAGGTGTTGGTTTTATTCCCTGTGCATTTTTAATTTGCATTCGGGGTGCATAGTTTCGAAATGGTTTTTGGGTGTTTTTAAATAATGAGACGGGAGAATCTTTGTCCAATAGGTTGGAATAATAGACTGCGTTCTAGGTGTTGAGAACAATATAATTGGCAATTAAATTCATTGCTTACGTTTCGACCATGTGGTTCTGGTCATTTTCAAAGCTTACAAAAAACATCTAGAAAAACCACAAAAAAATATTAAATGTACATACAGAATAATATCTCAAACAATAATAGTTACCTAACTAAGTCAACATTTTTAAAAACATTTACGAGAAAACTGTTCTCGAATCAAATAATGCAAAACATATTGAAACGTCATGTCAAATGGCGATGAGTGAAAACTAAAACAAAGCAATGTTATCAAAGGTCAAACAAACTTATGCGCACCCATCGGTCAACTACGGAGTCACAAAATTTTTAATAAGCGCGGTATAATTGGAAGCTAAGTTACAAAAATCAGTACGATGATTAACAGAATTATCATTTAATTTTATATAAACGCTTTCTAAAAATAATCTCTTAAATTTATTGGATTCAAAGTGTAAAATTTTATAATTGTCATAATCAATGGTGTGTCTTAGGGTCAAAGCATGGTCAACAATGGCACTATGTAAATTATTACCATTATTACAATGATATTTATGTTGGTATATACGATTCTTGATATATTGGCAAGATTCCCCGACATAAATGGCTGAACAATCAACACAATTCAATTGATAAATAACATTACTGAGATTATTACTGGGTATGGGAGATTTTAATCGCGAGAAAAGGGAATTAATAGAATTGGGACTAATAAAAACTAAATTGATAGGAATATCTTTGAAAATTTTACGTAAAGAATCTGTGATTTTATGATGAAAGGGAAGTACTAAATAGTTTGGTATATCTATAAGAGATGTATTAGATTGAACTGTCCGTGGTAAAATGGCAGTACCATTACCCGTAAGAATAGAATTATTGAATTTAATCTGTCTATCTTTAATAATTTTTGAGATTAAATTCCTGGGGTAGCCGTTAGAAGTTAAAGTTTTAATAATGTAATCAAAATTTTTAATATGAAAGGAATTGTGTGACAATGTAAGTACCCTATCAACTAAGCTAATGATAACAGCAATTTTGTATTTTTTTGGGGAATAGTCGAAAAAGGCAAGGTACCGTCCTGATGAAGTGGGTTTTCTGTACCAATCTGTTATAAATTTGTCTTTTGAATGTATAATGGTAACATCTAAAAAGTTAATTGAATTATTATTTTCGTATTCAAACCTAGAACGCAGTCTATTATTCCAACCTATTGGACAAAGATTCTCCCGTCTCATTATTCAAGTTTTTTAGACTAAATAAACTTTCAACTATGGGTGTTTTTAAAGTTAATCTGACCCGTAGAGAAGTTATTTGTAGACAATTGTTTTTGTGTAGTATTTTGATAATAGGAAAAGATTCTTCAACATAATTAATAATAATTCCAATAACAATCCTCCAACAACACAATTTAGCTATCTTTCTATCCCTTACCATAAAGACACAAACAATTTGATCATTAATTTATTAAAACAGTACAATATTACAATAGTCAACACAGTCTTATGCAGCACTAAGTCGCTTTTCACTACTTTAAAAACTAAAACTAAAAAAGAACAACTAAGTAATTTGATTTATACAATACAGTGTACAGATTGCAATTTAAAATATATAGGTGAAACTACACAATATGTAGACAAAAGATTGAAACAACACAAATACAATTCTAGAATCTTTAACACTAGCCACAGTGCTTTAGTAGAACATAGCATCAACGAAAAACATAGCATTAATTATAATAATTATAACATTTTACATTTCGAAGCTAACAAATACAAACGCTTAATGTTAGAGAGTTGCTACATACAGTTAGAGATAAATAATACTATGAATCATAAAACAGAATTTCATAACAACCTTGCTGCCTTTGCCTCTATCTTTCGTGCACTTTCTAAACCTTAGTTGTCGTTACAGTTACCTTCTGTCTCTTTTTTTCCGTAGTTCAACCTTTCTTTATCAGGTGGTAGTACTTCCGTTGAATTTTCATAATCTTGCAACTAGTTACAACCTTTCATTACAACATGTGCTTCCCAACGTGGAAAAACTTTTAACTTTTTTTTTAAATGTTAACTTAACTTCATTTTTCTATTTTTAACAGTGACCATGTAACTATAATATAAAATTTAATACTTTAACATATGTTTGTAATCAAATATAACCTCTGTGAAACATATTAAAAATAAGAATTGTTATTTCTTTTTTTAAAAAAATTATACAGTAAGTACTTTTACATTGTTAAACATATTGTTATATATTTAAGGATACTTTGTAATTTCCAGTTTTACCTGATGATGCCCTAAATTTAGTGGCGAAACGTCGTTTTTTAATAAAACTACTAAGATTTCAATACCAGCAATTGATTTCACCCTAAGCCTAACTCCAAGATCAAATTTTTATTCAACAACTTTGGCTTAATAACAACGCACAATAAATATAATTACAGTGATTCTAATCTTACGTTAATATGTAATTTTTTTGACTTACAGTAAAACTATGTAGACTGCGGTGTTTAAAGTTGCAATGTTCATTTGCTGAATTCTACGATGATTTGCTTTTGCTGCCCTGTTTCGGTGATGATCACGGTGCAGGTTCTCGCTCTGCGGACTCTGCGTACCGGAATCAGTAGCTTGAAGTTGTAGCTGTATAAATTTGGAATTGTGAAGACCTTGACACTAGTGTTGCTGGATCTAGAGGTTCTTCGTAGTATTGTTCGTTTCCAGAATTAACGTTAAAATAACCGTGCTTTAGTGTTAACGAATTTGTCACTGCACGTAACTTCGACAAATAACACGTTTCTGAGAACCTACAGACTGCGCCACTTATATAATTTAGTACAAATTATATGTTTTTATAAAGATTTTATTTATCTCTATTCAGAAACTACATTGATAACGTGAACTACGTTCATCGGCTTACAAAACAGAACTGACGTTCTTTTCATTCACAAAGGAGTCTCTATTATTTATGCCGTTTCAGCATTGTTCCGAGAAGCAAAGCTGATTGTGGTTGTCGTTGCGAAGTCACCAAAATATTGATGGCTATAATTTGTATTACTATACAAGGTCTGTTAGAAAAGTATCTGACCTTATTTTTTTTGCGAAAACCTGACGGATTTTAATTAAACGCGCTTGCGCGAGCTGACATTAAACCGTCATGCGCATGCGTGAATTTTTCCCCGCCTGCGGGACCGACGAGAAATTGCGGAAGAGGTGGGCATCAGCACAGAGTTCATTTTGGCAATGAAGATATTTTAACCAAAGCGCAGAAAGTTACTAAAGATTTATAATGCAAGAAATCGAAGGCAATTTATCAAAGTCTTCAAAATATTTGTTGACTGGAAGTTGGAAAATAAAGTTAATGAATAGTGGCCATAATGATCATTATGTCCGTTTATTATGCCCTAGGTTGTTATGAGTTTGTTTTCGTATTTCGTATCCATAGAGAAAACACCAAATAAGAAAGTGTTTTTAGTTTTTATGAAACTTAAATTAGATATTTCGTATATTGTTCTTGCTGTTTGGTTAGGTCTCTTTTTTTATACTGTACTTTCATTAGCTTTAGTTTCAAAATCTGCAAAATTAAATATAATATAAAAAATTGTTTCATAGAATTCCAAAAATGTCAGGGTAGTTTTGGATTGATTTTTTTTTTATTCAAGATATTTGCGATGAATGTGAAATAACATTAGTGAGACCGTCACTTACAGAAACAATAAACAATTCACATAAGAAGAATCAGTTACTACAGCAAAAAAAGCGCCAGCAAGAGTTCACATTAGAATCACTAATGAACTGTAAGGATTAGCCTATCCTAGGTGTCTCTACTATGGAAAACAACACTACACCAAACATTCCTATGCGACCGTTTGCTATACAGGGTAATGAAACTTCATAATATTCATTACGTGTGTTACACAATCCCTACGTCACCTCGTTAGATGACATACCCCGCCACATGGAAATAAACAAATTAATGTGATTACGTATATCAATCATAATCACGACGTAATACTCACAATGGTGCCTATGGCACCCTATAACACTCGATATGATGTTTCACCGTTCGGTTCCTGACTTCTATGTCTACAAGACCCGTTCTCCAAGATCTCCCTCAGCCGAACTACACTCCGCAGTCATCAGCAAACAAACCTTTACCAAGGACATTAATATCAGGCCAATAACATTATCTGACAACTCAACAACTGAGTTAAAGTCCACAAAACCCGTTCTTCAAGATCTTCCTCAGCCGAACTGCACTCTGCAATCACCCTGAAACAGTGACAGTGACAACCAACGCAATTTTCATAATTTTTTTAATTGTTTAGTTGTCACATCACTTGTTAATCAAACAAAGGTAAACTGATTATTCCGTAAGTTTTACTTAAATATCTTAAATTAATACCTATTTTTCTTAAAAATTTGATTATGTAACCCATCAAAATTTTTATACCACCGGAAATAAAAAAGTCTTTCTGATTCCAAAAATTTAGTCAAAATTGTATGTTGCCATTTAAAAAATTAAAGTTGCACAGCGTAACGCATGCGCCTAATGGCTTAAGAGAATTTCAAGGTCATAGAAATATAAAGTACTATTTACCATGTAACTTTTGCCTGAAACATTTTTGTGTAAATATATATATATATATATATATATATATATATATATACCGGGTGTTAATTAAAAAACTGGCCATAGGCGTTTAACATGTAAAATCAGTTTTTCCTCCTGCATTAGTTACCAAATTACTTTAGAGAAAAATACTTTAAATAAAAGTTGTAGAGAATTAAATTCTGCATCTAAGTGACCAATCAGATTTAATGTTTGACATTTCCTAACTGAGAAAATCAAGTTTAAAATTTCATGAAAACACTTAAGATATAGGAATAGCCATGGAATTTAAACAAAATTAAAAACAATTGTATGACATTTGCTGTCAAAAAAATTATTAAATCACGAATATTTAGATAAATTTATCCAGAATAGAACCATTTTATTACTTGAAGCTTTTCTTCATGTGAAAACTGCTCCATACTTTTAGAAATATCTGTTATTGAACGAAAATTACGAAACACAAATTTTTTTGACAGTTACAATGTCATACAATTGTTTTTAATTTTGTTTAAATTCCATGGCTATTCCTATATCTTAAGTGTTTTCATGAAATTTTAAACTTGATTTTC
Source organism: Carabus problematicus (assembly GCA_963422195.1). Classification (NCBI taxonomy): domain Eukaryota; kingdom Metazoa; phylum Arthropoda; class Insecta; order Coleoptera; family Carabidae; genus Carabus; species Carabus problematicus. The sequence continues at coordinate 18,008,429 of OY728577.1, forward strand.
TCAGTTAGGAAATGTCAAAAATTAAATCTGATTGCTCACTTAGATGCAGAATTTAATTCTCTACAACTTTTATTTAAAGTATTTTTCTCTAAAATAATTTGGTAACTAATGCAGGAGGAAAAACTGATTTTACATGTTAAACGCCTATGGCCAGTTTTTTAATTAACACCCTGTATATATATATGTTAGGAGTAGTCTTTATCAAGGTTACCTGAAACACTCCGCAAGTAAATAAAACAACTATAAAGGAAAATTAAGTATTATATTGAAAACCACAATGTGTATAAATATATAATATCCCACTCCGAGTAACTGCCCCGCGCAGGCTCCTCTGGAGATGGTGAAGTTAACCTGTAAGCAAACCAGAACAACAATGAATATATAGATATTCAGTGAGTGTCAACCCTTTTCTCCGGAGGCGAGAGCCTGTAAAGAATACACTCATCATTCACTCAAGGCGATACTCGCCAGCCCCTGTTCCCACGCTGGACTATGTGCCACAACATAGCCCTGCCAGGGACGCAACTGGTCCGACAGTCACGTCCCTGTCCAACGTTGGACCGCGTGCTGACAACACAGCCAATCCCACGGTGGACCACGTGCTCAACAACATAGCCGTCCCACGGTGGACTACATGCTCTACAACATAGCCATCCCACGGTGGACCACGTGCTCTACAACATAGCCATCCCACGGTGGACCACGTGCTTACAACATAGCCATCCAGGGACGCGCTGACCCCACAGTCACGCCCCTGTCCAACGGTGGACCACGTGAGACACTACGCAGCCCTGCCAGGGACGCGCTGACACGACAGCCACGTCCCCTTCCCACGTTGCGACACAGCAGCCCGATAAGGGACGTGTCGGCTAACCACCAGACCAGGGACGTGCTGACCTACGCAGCCACGTCCCTGCATTACTGCCAACGCTGGACTATCAAACTACCTGATCCTATACACATCGGCCAGCTCCACAGAAATACACGTTGGGCCACATTCAACAGCAGGACCTACCTCACCTAGAGTCACCTGCACATGCAACGGAAGCACTAACATCCACACAAACACAATCCACTCACACACCCAAAACAGCAGAAGGTTGCACTCACCCAAGGAGAGCTGTTGTCCCGTCGAACACTCGTGCTAGACTGAATATATTCTTATCTGGTGATTAGATGGGGAGACATTAAAGTTACATGAAGTGGTTACGGATGCACCGTCACCCATAACTAGTGTTATAACACGCATTAAAAATACAAAAATTAAAACGGTACCTTACAGCTCGACCATCCTGACAATCATTCGCGTCCTCGAGAATGCATGGCTGCTGGTTCCCTAACTCTCTTCTGATCGCAACTCCGAAGAAAAATGAGAAACGTTACTGTAAATATAGTTACCTTCTAATTCAGCGCCTCACTCGCGTGTTTCTTTGTGTTGTTTCCGTTGATTTCGCTGAGCAGGGAAAGGTTCTTGGCACGCGTTTCGTGTATGACCACGTCGACCGCACCGGAAGCATCGAAGTGGGCCCCGTTGGTCAGGTTCTTCGCTCTCTGAAGAACGATTATAGTTCCGCAGTACTGTGTTCACTTGATTCACGTGCTTGCTTCCTCTCTTCTCATCTCGTATAGTTCGTAAATATACGAACAGCTCATCAGGAGTGGTATAGTTTCCCGCGCGAGCTGCTGTTTGAACCACCGTGTCAGATATCCCGCCAATTATACAGGAGACCGCCTTCTCACCGGTGATGTCCAATGAGGTTAATAATGCTGCTGGTAGTAATCTAAACTACTCGGGAAAGCCGTTTTCAACATTTTCTTCCAGGTCTGCCAGTCATGATTAAGACTTGGAAGAGCACGATACCAAGTCTTTGCTAAGCCTCGCAGTTTAGCAGTAGCATTAATGGTGGTGTTTTGATCATCCCAACCATACGCTCGGGCTAACTCATCGATGAATTGGAGCCACTTCTCCATCGTTTGTGTCCGATCTTCCGGATCAAAAGAAGGGATAACGTCTTTGGCTACTGCATGTGAGCAGTGAGCGGAGGAGGAGGCCACTTGCGATTGTTGCATCATGCTTACGTTCTGCGTCAACTGCAACATCATATGTGTGACTTGACGCAACTCGTTAGCCATAGTAGAGGAAGTCGCTACGTTGGTTGGGGCAAAACCCCGAAAACCTGTATAGGATGTAAAAGATTCTGCATCAGACACGTCCTGATCTTGGTGAGACATAATGGATAAGGATCCCACTTCTGAAGTTGTTAGGAGTAGTCTTTATCAAGGTTACCTGAAACACTCCGCAAGTAAATAAAACAACTATAAAGGAAAATTAAGTATTATATTGAAAACCACAATGTGTATAAATATATAATATCCCACTCCGAGTAACTGCCCCGCGCAGGCTCCTCTGGAGATGGTGAAGTTAACCTGTAAGCAAACCAGAACAACAATGAATATATAGATATTCAGTGAGTGTCAACCCTTTTCTCCGGAGGCGAGAGCCTGTAAAGAATACACTCATCATTCACTCAAGGCGATACTCGCCAGCCCCTGTTCCCACGCTGGACTATGTGCCACAACATAGCCCTGCCAGGGACGCAACTGGTCCGACAGTCACGTCCCTGTCCAACGTTGGACCGCGTGCTGACAACACAGCCAATCCCACGGTGGACCACGTGCTCAACAACATAGCCGTCCCACGGTGGACTACATGCTCTACAACATAGCCATCCCACGGTGGACCACGTGCTCTACAACATAGCCATCCCACGGTGGACCACGTGCTTACAACATAGCCATCCAGGGACGCGCTGACCCCACAGTCACGCCCCTGTCCAACGGTGGACCACGTGAGACACTACGCAGCCCTGCCAGGGACGCGCTGACACGACAGCCACGTCCCCTTCCCACGTTGCGACACAGCAGCCCGATAAGGGACGTGTCGGCTAACCACCAGACCAGGGACGTGCTGACCTACGCAGCCACGTCCCTGCATTACTGCCAACGCTGGACTATCAAACTACCTGATCCTATACACATCGGCCAGCTCCACAGAAATACACGTTGGGCCACATTCAACAGCAGGACCTACCTCACCTAGAGTCACCTGCACATGCAACGGAAGCACTAACATCCACACAAACACAATCCACTCACACACCCAAAACAGCAGAAGGTTGCACTCACCCAAGGAGAGCTGTTGTCCCGTCGAACACTCGTGCTAGACTGAATATATTCTTATCTGGTGATTAGATGGGGAGACATTAAAGTTACATGAAGTGGTTACGGATGCACCGTCACCCATAACTAGTGTTATAACACGCATTAAAAATACAAAAATTAAAACGGTACCTTACATATATATATATATATATATATATATATATATATATATATATATATATATATATATATATATATATATATATATATATATATACAGGTGTCCTATTTAAACGGGCCACTACAGGGATCTCGGAAACTATAAGAGATACAAGGTCGGTTAAATTAGACAAAAGTTGCGCATTTATGGGCCAATATTAATGGCGATTTCATATTTTGAAAATATTGCATGGCTCACTAGATAATTACAAAATTGTGATTTTCTCGAATTTTAATTTTCCATTATAACTCGGAAGGTACTAAAAATATTGAATAATGTTTCAAATAATTTTTTTAGCATGGACAACAGGCTTTTTGAAGAATTAGATGAAATTTGTTTTTACCTTATAATTTTGGAGATACAGCACGCAAGTTCAATTTTTTTTTAAATAGGAACCATATTTAATTTTAGATTAGTTAAAAAGAGGTATTTTTCCACATTACAACGATGTATTTGTTTATATAAATATCTTTTATAGAATCGAAAAAAAACTAAAAAGTATGATTAAAAGAATGATTTTTGTAGTGTGCCATAAAAATTTGATATAAAACAATTGCATCCTAACATATTTAGTACATGCAAAACAAATGAAATTCAATAACATTTGATAAACGAAACAAAATTCGTTGTGTAAACTGAAAACTATTACACAGATTTTCGTATGAAACCATACCTACATAAAGTATTTCTTGTCTATAATCTTTTGTTTATCAAATATTATTGAATTTCAATTGTTTTGCATGTACATAACACATTTAGATGCAATTGTTTTATACCAAATTTCCATGGCACACTACGAAGATCATTCTATTTGCCATATTTTTTATTTTTCTTAAAAACTAAAAAAGATATTTATGTAAATGACTACATTATTGTAAAGAGAAAAAAGAGCGCTTTCTAGCTAGAGAAAATTTAACTATACTCTAATGACCCACAAACATATCTTTACGAAAACCCAACAAGAACAATGCCAAACTTGTAACAGACCAATTACAGCAGAATACATAATCATAGAATGCCAGAAATTCGCCATAGACAGACAACAACTCCGGATAGCAAATACGATAGAAGAAGCACTAGCCAACACTGAAGAATCTGAAATAAAACTAATAAAATACTTAAAATCCACCAAACTACTGTATGAAATATAAAAACACATGTCAAAAATTATAACCTACTTATAAAACTCAATCTTCCCAAGGCGCTAATGACCGCAATGTTAAAGTGCCTATAATAATAAATAAAAAAAATAATAAAAAAAAAATTAACTATGGTTTCCATTTAAAAAATTAAACTTGCATGCTGTATCTCCAGAAATATCTATTAAAAAAAAAATTTCATCAAATTCATCGAGAACTTTCTTATGTATGCTAAAATATTTATTTGAAACTTTTTTCAATATTTTTTATACTTTGTGAGTTATAACGAAAAATTAAATTTCGAAAAAATCACACTTTTGTCATTATCTAGTAAGCCATGCAATATTTTGAAAAAACTAAATTTCCATTATCATCGGCCTATAAGTACGCAACTTTTGTCTAATTTAACCGACCTTGTATCTCTTATAGTTTCCGAGATCCCTGTAGTGGCCCGTTTAAATAGGACACGAAGAGCGGAAAAAATTTTAACACGATGTTGGGGAGGTCATTTTGAGTAAAAAATGTCTTACAAACATGGGCCCTATTCCATTTGGTTAAGTAACTAGAGGAGATCAAAGTTTGATGAATATTACCATTAAGATATCTTAGAAACTATAAAAGATATGAAGTTAAATTAGGCAAAAGTTGCGCATTTATAAGTTAGTGATAACTTCGTATTTAAAATTTTTTGCATGGCTTACTAGATGTGAGCAAAAAAAAACAGTGAATTTACTTAGAAACTTATAAAAACTTAATTTCTTATAGTTATGTAATTAAATGAGATGTGACCTATGTTCATATGACATCTTTTACTCAAAATGATCTCCCAACAACGTATTAATTTTTCTTACACTCTTCGTGAATCACCCGATAAAAATTTTGCGCACATCTAGTAAGCCATGTAAAATTTCCAAACTATGAAATAATCACTAACACTAACTTATAAATGCGCAACTTTTATCTAATTTAACCAACTTCATAGCTCTTACAGTTTCAAAGCTTCTTAATGGCAATGTGCTGTTTAGCATCTGAATTTATTAGCACATTCATCAAACTTTCATGTCCTGTAGTTACTTAACCAAATGGAATAGGACCCATTTTTTACTCAAAATGACCTCCCCAACATCGAGTTAAAATTTTTTCCGCTCTTCGAGAATCATCCTGTATATATATATATTTTTTTTTTTTATTTAGTCTTAAGCTATTTTACTTTTAAGAGGCCATTGCACGATACCGAAAAACAAGTATTTTTTGGAAACATTTAGCTTGTTTATTAATACATGTATAATGTTGATTTTTTGTATGTACGTAAATAAAAGATGCCAAAAGTGCGCTCACGTATTGTTTTTTAAATAACCCTATTAGTTTCCGTTAAATAAGTAAGTGAAGTTTGGCACAGTTTCGATACAATTTACATCAATTGTACTAATCAGATTTAAAATTTGACAAGTAAGCGCACTTTTCGTATCTTTCATCTAACCATTATTCACAAAAATATGTTTATATCTTGCACTACTTGTTCAGCAAATGTTCCGAAAATTGTAGTGTTTTTATATAAAATTAGACGGTTTTAGTTTACTACTTTAAAACTAGATGTCGCCGCGAGCAGCATTGTAGACTCGTAACGCTAGTGGCTTCTAATTGGTTAACACATAGAACAATATTTACAAGAGGCCTACCCGTAGAGCCAAAGTTCTTTCTTTCTCGTTTACGTGCACTATCTTCAGAAGTGTATTATTGTGCAGTGTATATTAGTATAGCGGCCGGCTATCAGCAGTATACGCGCAGTAATTTTAATAGTCCACGAATAAATTCAGATATGATTTAAATTCGTAGAGCTCATTTAATAATTTTTTAATAATTTTGTTCAGCCTGTATTATTATATGTATATAACAATACTACTATGAGTTCTGTACAATTGTCTATGCATCAAATGTGACTACGACGCTGCCTTGGTTCTAATTATAATTAATTTTGTACATTAAATTCAATATTACAATCATTTAAGAATTTCTTTGTATGTACTTATGTATATCTCATAAACTTCACTGAGTTCTAATTTTAAATACAAGTAAACAATGTAAAACTAAATAAACTTTAATAAACACAATAAAAATAAAAAATGTTTAGTATTTCAAAACTATAGTAGCGCTGTGCACGATCGAGTTGCGCAATCAAGTTGCGCAGAAACGTTATACTCTGGAAGTGAAAATTAAAAAATTATTATTTATTACACTTAAAAATTATGTTAGGGGTCCACAAAATTTTAAATTGCGAATTTTGCGGTCTGAAATATCAAAACGGGTGCCGCCCGCTGTATTAGTAATTACGACAATATTGTAATAGTTTTTGACTAATATTATTGAGGCATTATGGAGCGCAAATCTAATAATAAACATTTAAAACTGTCTGCCAAAACGAAGTCAAAAACACATCCTAAATTAAAAAAAGAAAACGCACTATGGAAATTAGATAATAATGAATGCGAACATTCAAAACAACAGTAGCGAACATATGCAGAAAAACAAATAATCTCAAACATTCAAAGAAACTATGTATTTGAATTGTTTGTGCTGTCAATTACAAATATGTACATCATAACCCAACCCTCGTTATACGGCCGGTCTTTATACGGCATTTCGCTATAACGGCCTTTTTAAATTATAGCATTTTTTTCGATGTATCGTTTTACGGCCAAAAAATATACTTGATTCGTTATACGGCTTTTCGCTTTTTCCGTAACGTATCTAATCCGTATAACGAGGCTTGGGTGTACACAAATTAATTTTTTTTTTTTTTTAATTTAATTTAGACGGATCGACTGCTAGGGTCATTACCGCCAAATTACATATTTAGTAACGTTGATTTCATATTTGATTCATTAACCCTGTGGTGTTTAGAAAAGCAGCAAGCTTTATTATATTCTCCTCGTTATTCGATAGTACAGATGTTATTGTGTTGTCTAACTCGTGCTGCTGTCTTTGGTTCTGGTACTGCGGGCATTGTATTAGTATGTGTTTGACTGTTTGGGGGACATTGCAGAGCTCACAAATAGGCTCAGGTTGATTCAGTAATAGGTACAGATGTGTTACTTTTGTGTGCCCTATACGTAGTCGGGTGATCGCTACCTGCTCTTTCCGAGTGAGAGGTACAGGGCTCTTCCATTTCTCAACAGACATCTTGACTCGTTTCAGTTTTTCATTCGATCGGGACCACTCGTTTTGCCATGAGGAATGGCAGTACTGCAGTATAGTCACCAACATATCGTCTGGTCGGACCGCGTAACTATCCACGTATGCGCGGCTCGCTCCTTCACGTGCACCTTCGTCAACGTTGTGGTTTTCTTGAATTCCTACATGACTAGGTATCCACATAAATGTTATTTGTGTATTTCGTGTGTGCAAGTGGTGGATGGTGCTACGAATTGCTTGTGCTAGTGGATCTTTGGTAAATGTATTAGTTATTCCTAGTATTGCGCTATAAGAATCAGTGCATAGAAGAATGGATTGTGATTCTTCAAGAGCTAGACAGCAATGTTGTAATGCGAAGTAGATGGCGTAGAGTTCTGCGCAGTACGCTGTACATGTGGGCGACAGCGAATATATGTGAGTTTCGCCGTTGAGGATGAAGGCACAACCTGTATTTCTATCTACTTTTGACCCGTCTGTATATATGTGTTGTGATTCAGAGTAGTTTTGGAGTAGGCGCTTGAATTCTTGGACATATATTGAATGTGGAGTGGATTCTTTTTTGTACACCGCCAGACTTAAGTGTTATAGGGGGCAAACACCATGTTGGTGTAATCAATGTCTTTAGTGGCAACACTTCTTCTAATCCGCGTTCTAGTTGATCAAATTTTCTGACTAGTGTTACAGCTAGTGGGCAGAGAGAGGTATTGCTTTTGAGGAAGAGGTCAAATGATCGCTTATCTTTGAACAGGTAATCGTGCAAAAAGTGCCAGGGTTTTGATTTGATACCAACAGTATATTTCATACCCTGTCGCAGTCTACGTGAGTAGAGTGGAGTCACACCGGAAACACAATGCAGGCTATTCACTGGGCTTGTACGAAATGCGCCAGTGATCAGGCGGATTCCAGCGTTCTGAACAGCGTCTAATCGTTTTAAATGGTTATTCTTGGCGGTGCTAGTGACAATTGATCCGTAATCTATCTTAGATAATACTAGTGTTGTATAAAGGCGACGTACGCATTCTGAATCGGAGCCCCAGTTGACGCTACTTAAACACTTGATGGCGTTTAGTGTTTTCCGGCATTGTGCGGTAAGGTTTAGTATCTGTGGTTTCCAGGTAAGGTATGCATCGTATATTAGGCCAAGAAATTTCACTTCTCTCACACATTGGATTGCTGTGTCATACAGATGAAGGACTGGATCATCGTGCGGTAATCGAAGGCGAGAAAAATCTATACATTTAGTTTTCTACACGGAGAAACGAAAGCCACGAGCAGTTGCAGTATTAGATACAGTTTCAATGGCTTGCTGTAAGCGGACTTCGCATTCTTCAATGGTACGTGCTGAAGTGAAGATTGCCAGGTCATCGACGTATAAACAATGGTCAACAGATGCAGGAAATTTGTTCGTAATGCTGTTAATGGCAACCATAAACAGTGTCACGCTGATGGTTGATCCTTGTGGGACTCCATTCTCCAGCAGGCGCGTTGAGGAATATGCACCGTTAATACGCACCTTGCACGAGCGGTTACACAGGAAATTTTGAATGAAGGTTGGCAGGTTACCACGTAGACCCCAGTCATGTAATTGCTTGAGAATCCCGTGTCTCCAGGTCATATCGAACGCCTTTTCTAGGTCGAAAAATACTGCAACTAGATGGTTGCGAGCCAAGAAGTTGCAATGGATTGCATTTGTTAGATATACATGAAGGTCCGTAGTTGAATGGTGTTTTCTTGAGCCACACTGGGCCGGATCAAGGAGTTGATTTGATTCTAGGAACCAAACCAGCCTATAGTTAATCATACGTTCATACAACTTAGCTATATGGCAGGTCAATGAAATGGGCCGATAACTAGTGGGTTGGGAAGAATTTTTTCTTGGCTTGAGAACCGGAATAATTGTAGCTTCTCTCCACATATTAGGGTATGCACCCGTCTGCCAGATTTGGTTGAAGTAGTTTAGGATGCAATTTTTCATTTCATAGGGCAGGTGTTTTATCATAGTATAAGAAATTCCGTCTGGGCCTACTGACGTATTTCCTGTGTGTTTGAGGGCGTTTTCAAGTTCATCCATAGAAAATGAGTGGTTGTATAGTTGGTTTGAATTCGTTGAGAAGTCGAGTGGTTCTTCAACTTTATCTTTGATGCGCAGGAACTCAGGCGAATAATTATTTGTGCTACTCACAGTTGCAAAATGGTTGACTAAGCACTCAGCTAGGTCTTCTCGTTCAGTATATATCTCGTTATTTACCTGGAGCATTGTTATGGTATTAAGCTTTTTGTAGCCGTGCATGTATCTAATTTTATTCCATAGTTCTGCTGGGGGACGGTCTGGGGTTATGGAGGATACGTAGTTTCTCCATGATGATGTTTTCGCCTGTAGAATTCTTCGTCGAGCTTCAGCACGGGCCTTTTTAAATATTATTTGATTATCGAGTGTAGAATTTCGACGGTAGTTTTTAAGTGCCCGCTTCTTTGCGGATATGGCACTGGCTACTTCTGTATTCCACCATGGTACTCTTTTTTTGCAAGAGCGAGATGAAGTCATGAGGATATTGTTGTTTGCAGATGTTAAGATACATGCATTTATGTTATCGAGGGCTATGTTACAATCGTTTGACGGACCAGGTACTGTAATGTCATCCGCGAATCTAGTCCAGTTAGCTGTGTCGTATTTCCACCTTTTAAATAACGGAGAGTCAACAGAGTTAACTAAGGAAGAGATGTATATTGGGAAGTGGTCGCTGAAGTGTTCATCGTCTAGCACTTTCCATGAAAGGTGTGGAGCGAGTCTAGGTGAACATATTGAAAGATCTATGGTCGAAAATGATTTGGAACGCAGGTTAATGTAGGTGGGATCACCTGTGTTCAGGAGGACCGCATCGAGCGTGTCCAATAGATTCTCAATTATTTGTCCTCTTCCGTCAGTGTGAACAGATCCCCATAGTTTACTGTGAGCATTGAAGTCACCTACAATCAGAAATGGTGGTTCAAGCTGATTTATAATAGCGTCAAGGTCATTTTGGCTCCAGTTGGAATTCGGTAAGTAAATGTTACATATTGTAATTTTACTCGGCATGAATAGTTGTACTGCTATTGCTTGCAGTCTCGTTTGTATCTGAAGGACTGTATATGGCGTACAAGAGCTTAATAATATTGCAACACCTCCATGTGCCCGTCCGTCGGGTACAACATCGTGGCGTATTATGTTGTATCCGCGCAAAGAGAACGAATCTTGGGGCTTCAGGTGAGTTTCCTGGATGCAGGCACAGTGTGGGTTATACTCAGCTAGTAGCAGTCGTAGTTCTGATAAATGGTGGACAATGCCGTTACAATTCCATTGTAGTAATATGTTGGATTGTAATAGGTGGTATATGTGCTGAATAGTGTAGCTGAGAGGATTAAACACGTTGTGATAGCTATCAGAGATAATTTTGTTATTGGTTATAAGGAAAGTCTGATTTTCGAGCAAGCTAGGAGTGAGGTTTCCTGGTCCTACTTCTGCTTGCCGGAGCTCTTTTATCTTTTTTATTTGTGGTGGTGCTAGAGAAGGTATCCTTTGTAGGTAATACACTGTTTGCATCTGATTGTTCCTGTCGATCGTAGTGCACAAATTCTTGTACACTTACATTGGCTCTAGGTACATTCGGGGTAGATTTTTCCACAGTAGTAGGTGTTTGTGTCGTGATGTTACTTGGTGTTTCAATTTCTTTTGTTTGAGTTGTTTTAGCCGGTAAGGTAGAAGGAGTCTTAAATTGCATCACAAATTAATTAGAATACACTTTCTTAGAAAAAACAAATTTTTAAATGGGACCATAAAAATAGTATGAATTACATATATCTGTGATGATCATACCAAATACAGAGTAAATCTAAATGTGCATACACAGGTTAGCCTACGATGCAGACAGTTTATGTTTATATACTTTGTGCTCCTGAACAGCGAATAGAATTCACTTACTCGGCTCTTTCCGTTGCTCTTCGCTGGGACGCGGACCACATCACGTTACGTCTTTCATGTTTATAAAACTTTTGTGCACTCCCATCAAACGCATATATAAAGAGTAGGGGAGATTGTAAGTACAGCCTACTAGTGTCGAATCTAGTACCGCGTGCCAAACCCCTGGACCCCTGAGAAACTAAATGAGTGACGCAATGGATTCTTAAGTGTATAGCTGCCTCCATAGTTTTCTGTCCTGTGTCAGTTTTTTTTATATCCTTCCATCTGATTCCCTTTTCCTCTACTTCCTCCTTCATTCCTTCTTCCCATGTCTTCCTTGGTCTTCCTTGGTAGTTTTTCCCTGATGTTTTTGTTTCATAGACTTTTCTTGTGGTTATCCCTCCTCCATTCTGTATACGTGTCCTAACCATCTCATTTGATTTTCCCTTATTTTCGCGTTAACTGGCTCTATTTTCAGGTTTTGTGTTTCATTTCTTATTCTGTCTAATCGTGTCTTATCTTCAATTTTTCTAAGGAATCTCGTGTCTGTTGCGTTTATTTTTGTTTTGTGTTTTTCCGTTAATGTCCATGTTTCGCTGGCATACATCATTGTGGATCGGACTACTTTCTTCGCAATGTCTGTTTTTATCTCCTTAGGTATTTCTTTTCTTCCAAAAAATGTGTTTTTCATCATGTTAAATATTTTTCCTGTTTTGCCTACTCTTTCGTTTATTTCTTTGTCTAGTTTCCCATTGCTTTCTAGTATACTTCCTAAGTATTTGTATTGTTTAACCTGTTCTATCTGATTTCCCTGTATGGTTATCTTGTGTGTTCTATTTCCTCTTGTTATTATCATTGATTTTGTTTTTTCTATGTTAATTTTCATATTTATTTTTGTGAGTTCCCTGTCTATTAATGTAATATTGTGTTGTAGATCTTCTTCGGTCTCCGCCACTATTGCCACATCATCCGCGAACATCAGTATTCCCACCTGGGTCTCCTTCATTTTCCAGTATCCTAGCTTCAGTGGTTTTATTTTCTCCTTTGTTCGTTTCATCGCTTCATCTAGCACTAGTATGAAAAGTAATGGGCTTATTATGCATCTTTGTTTTACTCCGATCTTTGTATCAAACTCTCGTGATTCTTCGTTATTTATTCTCACGACGCTCTTGTTCTCCTTATACATTGCTTTAATTAGTTCTGTTGTTTGTTTGTCTACTCCTCTTTTTTCTAAAGTTTTCCATATAATATCTCTTTTCACCCTGTCGAATGCTTTTTCTAAGTCTATAAAACATATATGGATATCTATTTTTGTTCAGCATTTTCTCACTTATTTGTCTAATTGTGAAGATTAGATCTTGTGTGCTTTTTCCTCTTCTGAATCCGCATTGTGTTTCTTCTATGGTTTCTTCGATCTTGTCTCTCACTCTTTTTTCTAGTATTCTTGCTAGTATTTTCCCCGGTACGCTATTTAATGTTATTCCTCTATAGTTGCTGCAATTTCTCTTAACTCCTTTTTTATAAATCGGTATTATTATTCCCTTGTTTCATTCTTTTGGTATTTTCTTTTCTTTTGCTACCTCATTTAGTATTTTCGTAAATTGTAATGTTCCTTCTTCTCCCATGAATTTTATCATTTTTGGTGTTATGTTGTCTATGCCTGGGGATTTTCCTACTTTCAGCTTTTTTATAGCTTCCCTTACTTCCTTTTCCAATATTACCTGTATTTCTTGTGTTTCTACAGCTTCATTTTGCTCTTCTGTTTCTTGTCTCTGGTCCTCGGTCAATTCCTCAAAGTATTGCTTCCACCTTTCCATTATTCTGTCTTCTTCCATTATTATATTTCCTTCTTTGTCTTTCATGTTCATCATGGTATATTCTTTCTTCGCTCTCAGTTGTTTCATTGTTCTAAAGAATAGTTTTTGGTTTTCTGTGTAATTCCTCGTCATCTTTTCTCCAAATTTTGTCCATGATTCATTTTTTGCTTTCTTTACTTCGGTTTTTACTTCCCCACCTTTTCTTGTATTCTTCATAATCGCATTCTTTATTTGAGCTTATGTATTTTTTCCATTTCTCTTTCTTTTCTTGGATCTTGCCTTTCAGTTCTTTTGTCCACCATGCTGTTCTTTTTATATCCATGTTCACTATCTTTGTAGTTCCGCAGCTTTCTGTAGCTGCTTCTAGTATGATTTTTTTTATAAATTTCCCAGTTCTCTTCTATTCCTCTTTTATATTTTTGTTCATTACATTTTCGTGTTACAATCTCTTTGTGCCTCTCTTGGCATTCTTCCTCTTTGAGTTTGTAGCTTTTTATTTTTTCTTTTGTCTTCTTTCTTCTTTTGTCTTGTATTTGCTTTCCTTTCTTGTTCATTATATCCATCTTCACCAGAAAATGGTCGCTTCCTATTTCTGCTTCTCTTGATACTTTTACATTTTTGACTATTTTCCATTTATTATGAAGTAATCTATTATTGATTTTTCGTTTCTCGACGGTTCCGCCCTCGTATATTTCTGTATGTCTTTGTGTTTAAATTTAGTATTAGTTATTATTAAGTCATTTTCCCTGCATATATCTATTATTCTTTCTCCATTGTCGTTTCTGATTTCTTCCCCTTTTTTTCCCATAATGTCTTCTATTCCTTCATTGCTGTTTTCCACTCGTCCGTTTAGGTCTCCCATGATTATAACATTTTATAACCCTACATCCACCTCTCTCTGAAGATTTTCAAAGAATGTATCTTTCTCTCCTTTTCTTGCATCTTCGTTTTCTCCATATGTGATTATCATTGTCCATTTTTCATCTTCATTCAGTTTCATTTCTACCGTCATAACTCTTTCGTTTATAAATCGTTCTCTTATTATGGCTTTTTGCTTGTCCGGTGCGATTATTATTCCTACTCCTGCTCTCGCCCTCTCTTTCTCTTCTATGCCTGACCAGTACAGCCAGTATCCTTTATGTATTTTCTTCATTCCGTTTCCCTTGAGTTTTGTCTCTGTGACTCCTAATATTTCCACGTTATGTTTTATCATTTCCTCCACTATTTCTACCTCCTTTCCCTTTATACTTCTTATGTTCCATGTGCCTATTCTGATAATATTGTTTTTTCCGTTTTGTCTTTTTATATTCCCTGCTTTCTTTTGTAGTGTCCTCTTCATTATCCTGTCCATCTCGGTTTTGTTCGTCTCTCCTTTTCCGTTCTTGAGTAGTTTTTTGACTTTGTGCTTTCTTTATTGGTGTTCTCTCTGATGACCCCATTTTCTTGTGTATCCCATCTATACACTTGTTTGTCTATTATGAGTTTCTGGTATCCTAGTTTAACCGTTTTCCCTTTTAACTTCTCTTCTTTTGCTATGTTTCTGATTTCGCGTTGTATTTTTCTCTCCTCCCATGTTAGATCGTTCTCTATGTAAATATTTGTGTTTATTAGTTTATGTTTTGCTGTCATAATCTTTTGTTTTTCTTCCCAGTTTGTCATCTCTGCTATTATGATTTTTTGGTCTTTATTTAGTACGTTTATCTTTTTAATACTTGTTTTGACCCTTAATTTTTCCTCTAATATTTTTTTCATCTCGTTTTCCACGTTTTGGGTGCTCTTTAGTCCTTTTATTACTATGTTATTCTTCTTCTTGTTTTTTCTTCTCTTTCGACTTTCCATTCTAGTGTCTCTATTCTCTCTAGTAATATTTTCTTTTCTTTTTGCCAGTTAACTTCTTTCTTTTCCATTTCGTTTTTGATCTCTCTTATCTCTTGTTTTAGTTCCTGTGTATTTTCTTCCATTTTATCCATCATTGATTGCATCATTTTCTTTAATTCGTCCATTTTTTGCTTTTTATTTTGTTCTTCGTTTCCCTTTTCCTCAATTACAAAACTATTTTCACTTTTTCCCCTTTTTTCTTTCGTTCTGGTGATCTCAGTACCTTCTTGCTTTTATTGAATGCTTGCTCGTTGTTTACTTCTTCTATTCCCCTTTGTCTCTTACTCATTCTCTCCTGTTCCCTAAATTTATTTTCTTGTCATCCCCTTTTTATTTATTTTGGTGTTTTTATCTTCTCTTGACTGTTTTTTATTGTCTAAGTTAATCTTTTTGTTTATTTGTACCTAGATTTATACAATTTATTTTTAAATATTTATTTTTACTACTTTTGGCAACACTGATATGCCGGGTTTCGCCGTTTGAGCTCGTCTACTTAGTGTCTCTGGCCGTTCGCGTCCGCACAAGCGACTTTCGCCTTTACTGTTCGTTGTGCGAGCGACTTTCGCCCTTATTGATCACTTTGTTGTTTCTCTTTTCACTTTTATTGGCACTAACACGGGTCTCTTCCGTTGCACCTACTTTTCACACTTCCCTTTCTTTCCACTTTACACCCCTACACTGTCTTCTATATTTCTTACTCCCTTGGTCTATCACTTAGATCGCTTTTACTCAGACGATTCGCCACACGTCACGCGTCATGGACGTATCGTCACAAGAACCCAGAATATTCATACGAAATATATTACTGTAAGGCATTCTGTGAAATTCAGGTTATTGTTTGCCCGTGAATTCACGCAACCATGTGCACACCAGCTAAACGTCAAACTAATTGTTATTGGGTACGCCAATTGCCTTCGCAAAAGTAATAGAAATGGAAACCAGGATGTTAACAACGAAGTAGATATTTTGGCAGCTGTCGAAGTGTGAGGGAAATTACAAATAATCTCGGTGAATCACCGCACTCATAAAAAACACAAATATTTTGCCTACAAATATTACATGCTGTTATCAGCAGCACATAGTGAAAAACGAATTACTTTTTGTGAATTAATGTTTAATAAATGTCATGTTTTAGAAAATATTTGTTTCACTGACGAGCACACATTTACCTTAAATGTGGGACACAATTTTGTGACAGAGTAAGCCACTGTCTGCTAGTCAATAGGAATACGTTTGAACATTTCATTGATTAGTACCTGCTAGTGATATTGAATTTAATGCTTAACTGTTATGTTTTGTTCGTTTATCCATTACAAAATGCAAACTCTTAAGCTTTATGTTGTAGGTATGTATTACTGAAAATCATCAAAATTTGTTTCTACACAAACTTTATTATAAAATAATAAATATATCCATATTATTTATTTCTAAATATTGTTTATTTGCAAGAATATTGATAATTCAATGGTAATAATTGTACTGTGTCAGCAAATTCTAAAAATAACAGCAATCTGACAGTTTTAAATTTGATTAATTCAACTACCTACTGTTTAATTTGTGCCAATCACATGTTTAGATACAGACACAGCAATACTTGATCCTTACATAATTTCCCAATGTTAATTTTCCTATGTATGGTAGTCGGTGGGACACACTGTATATATATATATATATATATATATATATATATATATATATATATATATATATATATATATATATATATATATATATATATATATATATACAGGGTGTTAAAATAAAAGGGTAAAATAATTTCAAGTGTCACGTGGCGTACGTGGTTATTGAAATTGCTTTTATTTATTAACTATTCGAGATTGTGCTGCCACCAACCCTCTTTTTCTTGGATAGAAGGATTTCGTTTATAACCGAATTTAGCAATTTACGGAACAAAACAGATATACTATACTTTCTGCGCTTTGGTTAAAATATCTTCATTGCCAAAATGAACTCTGTGCTGATGCCCACCTCTTCCGCAATTTCTCGTCGGTCCCGCAGGCGGGGAAAAATTCACGCATGCGCATGACGGTTTAATGTCAGCTCGCGCAAGCGCGTTTAATTCAAATCCGTCAGGTTTTCGCAAAAAAAATAAGGTCAGATACTTTTCTAACAGACCTTGTATAGTAATACAAATTATAGCCATCAATATTTTGGTGACTTCGCAACGACAACCACAATCAGCTTTGCTTCTCGGAACAATGCTGAAACGGCATAAATAATAGAGACTCCTTTGTGAATGAAACGAATGTCAGTTCTGTTTTGTAAGCCGATGAACGTAGCTCACGTTATCAATGTAGTTTCTGAATAGAGATAAATAAAATCTTTATAAAAACATATAATTTGTACTAAATTATATAAGTGGCGCAGTCTGTAGGTTCTCAGAAACGTGTTATTTGTCGAAGTTACGTGCAGTGACAAATTCGTTAACACTAAAGCACGGTTATTTTAACGTTAATTCTGGAAACGAACAATACTACGAAGAACCTCTAGATCCAGCAACACTAGTGTCAAGGTCTTCACAATTCCAAATTTATACAGCTACAACTTCAAGCTACTGATTCCGGTACGCAGAGTCCGCAGAGCGAGAACCTGCACCGTGATCATCACCGAAACAGGGCAGCAAAAGCAAATCATCGTAGAATTCAGCAAATGAACATTGCAACTTTAAACACCGCAGTCTACATAGTTTTACTGTGAGTCAAAAAAATTACATATTAACGTAAGATTAGAATCACTGTAATTATATTTGTACATTATCCAAACTCGATAATTTAGTAATTAATTCAAATATGTTAGCAATGGCTGATCGTACAAGTAAAATCAATTTTGCTCTCAAATTAATCCCAACTTATAATGGAGACCCAAATAAATTGAGTATTTTTATAAACGCTGTTATCATAGTTCAAAATTTATTCGGTACACTTAATCCACCTAATGATGATTTTAACAAATCAATTTCATTTTTAAATATTGAAAGCCAAATAACTGATAAAGCTTTAGATAGCATAAAAGATTTAGAACTTCAAACTGGAATGATCTCAAGGAACACTTGATTCAAAATTTTAAAAATAGAACTAATTCCACTACAATAACTTACGAATTATTAAAAATAAATAATAAAAACCCATTCAAATTACTCGGGATTACTAAAGATTCTCCGCTTTAAAATCACGCTTAAGCATAGAAGAAAATAATGCCAACGAAAGAACGAATATTATTAAATTTACTGAAAAATTGATAGTAAATAATTTCATATCATGTGTAGGAGACCCTTACAGAAATAACCTAGCCACCCTAAATCCAGAAAATATAATTACAATTGAAACTTTACTAAAAATGTATATAATTATATAATTAAAATTAGAAAAAAATGACAATTTTTGTCTTTATCTAGTGAGCCATGCAATATTTTCAAAATATTAAATCGCCATTTACATCGGCCCATAATGCGCAACTTTTGTCTAATTTAACCGATATATATATATATATATATATATATATATATAATATATATATATATATATTGTAACGGATCGTCTCTCTGCGTTAAAATGTAATTTTTATTTCATTGTTTCAAGTCAGTCAAATCACGTAAAGACAGTTTCTAAAAACGACACGCAACCCCGGAAATCTGCGTAGACCACTTGGAAAGGTCTGGGGGGCAGGTACATGAGAGGCGAACCAGATGTGACCTTGTGCTTGATCCGACACATGTGAGTACAGTTTCCCCAAAATTCATAACGAACTTGTATGATGAAATAAAATGGCATAGCTAACAATCCTCATATAAACTTTACCCCGAAAGTAATCACGATTAAACTAATCAGCAAACAAGTTGAATCGAAGCCAGGTACCTACAACCCACTTTGGGTCAGTTTATGACTCCATTCACACCGGGATGTTACTAGTGTCCGGACGGTGGTGGTTTATGACAGTGCTGTGATACAATCACGATTCCTTTTCTTTAACAATTTTAATGTCCAAGGGAGTGTAATGTGAGTTCGGATGGTGACATCCCCATGCCTCGCGCGAGTAGGGAGAGTGGGATAAAAGGGCGCGTACAGCCACAGTTCGAGGTTCAATCTTGTTGAACCGAAGAACACGGTCCACATCGAAGAAGGTACTCCAGGCAACTCCAGTCAGGTCTAGTGCGGCTTCCACCAGTTTCAACCACTGAGACGTGCCCTGGTGCCAAGTCAGTACGTCGCGGGTGTATCCACACGAGTTCAGCTGGTAAAGACAATCCTTGTGGTTGCCGCTTACTAGGCCACAGCACTCACCGGTTTTGCTCTCTGCGCTCTCAGTTGGAGTTCTAAGCGACGTGGCTCGCCCTTTCGTAGTGGTCTTGATCAAGCCACGCGGGTTGGGGTCCACGCCGTGCCGGCTCTTCCTGTCTGTCGTATGTTAGTGGATCCACCGAGTCCGCCAAAGGCAACAGGCGAAGAGGGACTCCGCTGCAGTACAGTCAGAGTGTCCAAAGTGGAGTGGGGTTCTGCTTGCCGCGGCTGACCTGGACGTCTTGGGCGCGCGCTTCCATCACCGTCTTGTTTACCTAGCCTACGCTGCCGTAGTGCGCGAGTGGCTGGCTCTGAACCCGGCGTGGCGTGGGGTGGGGCCACGCAGCCTTTGACCAAGGGTTCGTTCTCAATCGGTGTCCTCGATTCACGAAGGCCTCTGCTGTAGTTCGCGCGTGTACAGAAACTTCAACCCCGGCCCCGCTGGTGACTCCGCAGTCTATGGACGTGGCGCGTTGTAGCACCAGGTGTCTGAGCTCAGGCACAGCTTGCAGCACTGGATTTGCCATGCCGTTCTGGGGAGGTGGATTCCTTGGTCCGTTCCATCTTCTACTAACACTAACACTCAGGCAGTCGCGAGATATGAAAGCTTAATTAATATAATCGTTCCAGAGATATCTACAAGTGCTTGTGAGCATAGTATATCATCTAATGGTAGGATACCCACCTTCGCGGTTGAAGACCCGGGTTCGATTCCCGGTGCCAAGAGACTCACTCGTCCATATACTCGGTACCCAGTGCCTCACTTACTACCAGTCGAGCTAACAGCTGTTGACGAACAGTTGTATTTATTTATTGTCATCTATCACTTACGAGTGACCATCCTAATATGCAATCAATGCTTACGAGCAATTAATTAATTGGTCCCTGACCAAACAGCTAAAATACAATATTGTACAGCATGGCGGATTGTATTTGATACTCGATTGTGAAACCGAGAATAAAGTTGTTAATTTTGTGGAAGTGACGTGAAATCACAGCGTGTTACTTTACAATATATATATATATATATATATATATATATATATATATATATATATATATATATATTATCACTCCTCCTGAGGGGTGGCGCGATAAAAGGTTGCTCCGGCTGGCTTCAGTGGAGACGGGGGTGGTTCTTATTTCGCAAAACAAAATGATTATAAAATTAAACGGCAGGTTAATTTAAAATAAGGGCGCCACGTGTTTTGGGTGCGCCACTGCACTCGCTATAGTTGAAACACGAAATACTATAACGGGAAAATACTTGGCGGGTGACAACCAAATTAAACAATGTGTGATACGGATGTACAACAAATCCGTATATTGTTTAAGAAATAAAGAAAACATGAAATAACAATAAGCGATATTAAACTAAATGGGTTAGTACTTAACTTAATACAAAATTTAGAGAGACAGACGGGGTCCGAAGCAAGTAGCCGGGCGGTAATGAGTAGCTGCCAAAACAAAGGGTTAATCAAATCAAAATCCTGACCAAAATACGCGGGTCAGCTCTCACTATCGTATATAGCAAATTACTCCGGGGTCTGTCACACAAATGGTAAAACAATATTCTTAAAATTAACAACTAGCAGAATCAAAATATACATTGACTTATAAGAATTAAGAACAAAAATTATAATGTCACAGAATTAATGGGGAATTACACAAATAAGTTCAGATAAATAAATGAAATGACGTTGGCTGGGTCGAGCCAGCAAGGATGGTTACAAGAGTACACTAACGCGTTGGGTTGCGTTCGCGCAGCCCAGGGTCGCACTAGCACAAAGGGGCAATGGATTCCACGCGCTGTAGCTTGGTACAGCACTGGGACCAAATTTACGTTGACTCAATGCAGAACGTAGAAGATAAGTGACTTAACTGAATTCTGCGCCTCCGGCTCCTGGTGCGGGACACGAAGGGTTTGTTGGGGCGGCGATCGACAAGCGGTTTGGGTAGGTTCAAGTGCACACCAACGGGGTACCTCGGAAATCGGTATGACGATGATGTTATTCGCGGCGAAACAGTATCTCGGTGGATCACACACACTAAATCCCCGAGTACGGGACTGGTACGGCTAACGAAACCCGTGGCTTCACTCACTTTCTAACCGTATCCAGCAGGACGAGATGAAAGCGTAACTTATCAATCCCTCTTGTCTGTAGGGTGGTATTGAACTCAAAACGCAGCACAATAACGCGGAAACTTTCAAAATTCGTCTGTTCCACTCGAGATCTGCCGCTGAACAACCACGTTATACTTGTTCTTTTTTGCAGCTCTCGACGATGCCGGTCCGTTCCGCGACACGTTTTAAAAGGTTTCATGTGCGTAAATTAAACCGTTACAATATATATATATATATATATATATATATATATATATATATATATATATATATATATATATATATATATATATATATATATACAGTATGTCCCAGCGACTACCATACATAGGAAAATTAACATTGGGAAATTATGTAAGGATCAAGCATTGCTGTGTCTGTATCTAAACATGTGATTGTCACAAATAAACAGTAGGTAATTGAATTAATCAAATTTAAAACTGTCAGATTGTTGTTAATTTTAGAATTTGCTGACACAATACAACTATTACCATTGAATTATCAATATTCTTACAAATAAATAATATTTAGGGATAAATAATATGGTTATATTTATTATTTCATAATAAAGTTTGTGTAGAAACAAATTTGGATGATACCTACAACAGAAAGCTTAAGAGTTTGCATTTTGTAATGGAAAAACGTACAAAACACAGCAGTTAAGCACTAAATTCAATATCACTAGCAGGTACTAATCAACGAAATGTTCAAACGTATTCCCATTGACTAGCAGACAGTGGCTTAATCTGTCATAAAATTCTGTTCCCCATTTAATGTAAATGTGTACTCCTCAGTGAAACAAATATTTTCTAAAGCATGACATTTATTAAACATTAATTCACAAAAAGTGAATCGTTTTTCACTATCTGCTGCTAATAGCAGCATGTAATATTTGTAAGCAAAATATTTGGGTTTTTTATGAATGCGTTGATTCACCGAGATTATTTGTAATTTCCCTCACACTTTGACAGCTGCCAAAATATCTACTTCGTTGTTAACATTCTGGTTTCCGTTTCTATTACTTTTGCGAAGGCTAATGACGCACCCAATTTCCTATTTCAAATAAAATTCCTTTAAATAATTATGTAATATAAAATTATTTGACAGAAGTAAATTTCTTTGTTTTAAATATTTTGTTTTTGTCACTCAGAAAGAACATGCATATAGCTCAAGGCAATAGTTGATCCTTATATAATTTCCCAATGTTAATTTCCCTATGTATGGTAGTCGCTGGGACACACTGTATATATATATATATATATATATATATATATATATATATATATATATAATATATATATATATATATATATATATATATATATATATATATATATAATATATATATATATATATATATATACATATATATATATATTGTAACTGTTTAATTTACGCACATGAAACCGTTTAATATATATATATATATATATATATATATATATATATATATATATATATATATATATACAGTGAACTTCGCTTATAACGAACCTCAAGGGACCGACGAAAATAGTTCGCTATAAGCGAAGTTCGTAATAAACGATAAACATCAGAAATTCATTTTTTTTATGAATGCATAGGTACATGTTTCAAGTAGGTACATAATATGAAGAACTGTTTTGCAAAACTAGACAAATCCAGATTTGTTCAAAATTTAGTTAGATATTGTTTTGTAATACATATACATTGTACACTTATGAATCTTATTTGAAAAAATCGTTTATTTTACTTTTGTTTATACTTATTATTATTTTATATTATTTTTATTTATTTAAAGTAAGAGCTTTACGTGTTTTCTTCGAAATTGCGTAACTCATAATTGTACTTCTTTATCACATTAAATACAGTGAACAGGGGCGGACAGGACATGTGGAGCATGCTGAAATTTCCGCATGATCCGTTCCAATCGCGGGAAGGTCCGATAATTTTTTTTCATACAATTAACCACATATACACAAGAACTGCAAAAACTGTTACGGCGACCCTACATATGCGGAGTTGAAAGATTTCGAGGAATCCCCTGATGATTTGGTAAAATGCCGTTTGAAGTTCGTTATAACCGAAAACTTTTGCGATTATTACAAAAATTAAGATTCGTTATACCCGAAAGTTCGTTATAAACGGGTTCGTTATATGCGAAAAAAATAACACACGTTTAATGATACTTTAGTTCGTACTTTACAGATTGGTTCGTTATAAGCGAAAGTTCGCAATAAGCGGGTTCGTTATAAGCGAAATTCACTGTATATATATATATATACAGTATTGTGCAAAACATATGCAACTGGAAACGAAACTGCGATTTTTTAAGATTTTCTGACAACAAACTGGTTTAATTTAGTTATTTTTGCATTCATTTCATTAATGTAGTATTTTTAAACATAAAGAGCACAAAAAATGTGGTTATATTGAGAACATTTAGAAAAAAAATCTTTGATATTGAAGGAATGCTTATATTAAGCTGTGCAAAACATATGCAACTAACCATATCTATTCATCAGAAGAGTCTTGGTTTTAATATTTTGTCCAATAACTATTGCGTTTGATCACATCGTCACATCTCTTAGGCATATAGCTTACTAGATTTTTGATTATTCTCATATGAAAGGATTTATCCCCAAAGGGTTGGAATGATGACTTCAACTTCAGATGTAAAGAAGTTTATTCAAAGTTCATGTAAAAACTTATGCCGACGTTTCGACCTTGAGGTATGAGGTCATTATCAAGGCTTATAGGAAGAAGCGAAGAACAATATTACCACGTGGATTTTACATGGAAGTAAACACACAAAATTGTGAACAAAACATGTTCAATACAATTGAACAGTGTAAGAAAAACGTATGAATGTAAATTTAAAGTAATAATAACAATAAAAACCTGACCATGGCCGTCAGAGAAAAAACGCAGAAAACAAGACAGACCACATGGTTGTCTTGTCAAGTCAAAACTTAAAATGGACGTCCATTTTAAGTTTTGACTTGACAAGACAACCATGTGGTCTGTCTTGTTTTCTGCGTTTTTTCTCTGACGGCCATGGTCAGGTTTTTATTGTTATTATTACTTTAAATTTACATTCATACGTTTTTCTTACACTGTTCAATTGTATTGAACATGTTTTGTTCACAATTTTGTGTGTTTACTTCCATGTAAAATCCACGTGGTAATATTGTTCTTCGCTTCTTCCTATAAGCCTTGATAATGACCTCATACCTCAAGGTCGAAACGTCGGCATAAGTTTTTACATGAACTTTGAATAAACTTCTTTACATCTGAAGTTGAAGTCATCATTCCAACCCTTTGGGGATAAATCCTTTCATATTATATTTCGACTTAAATAAATCTATTATGATTATTCTCATAGGAATGTTTTCCCAGTCAAGTTTTAAAGTATTGAAAACTGAACTAGATGAAGAAAGTCTTTTGTCTTCTTACGCGCTGCTTAAGAATACCCCACAGGTTAACTATGCGGTTTAAACTAGGTGACTGTGCCTGCTAATCAAGTACTGCAATTTTCTTTATCATTCAGCCACTTCTTTACGTACTTAGAATTGTGCTTTGGGTTGTTATCATGTTGAAAGGCCTATGACAGAAGCATTTCTTCTTCTTCATACAGCAGCATTGTCGTTTCCAAAATGTCTATGTATTTGAATCAATCGACAATTCCTTTAATTTGATAGAGAGAACTGTAGTCTTGTCCAAATAAGCAAATTTGAGGGCTTACAGGACTTTAAAAAAGCCCCTATTGTTTAAAGTGATCATGATATTTTGCTTATGCAACCGAGAGCCAGACTTGCGGCGAACATGAGTTATCCCATCCGACCGAAGTGATTAAATTTGCTCTCATCACTAAACAAAACTGCTTTCCATTTCACAACAGACCAATTTTCATATGTACGGGCAAAGTTCAACCTTAAAATCGGATTCGAGGCTGCAGTATAATTTTCTTACCTTTTTTGGCGACGTTTCGAAGACAATAGGGGCTTTTTTAAAGCTCTGTAAGCTTCTCAAATTTGCTTATTTGGATAAGGCTACAGTCCTCTCTATCAAATTAAAGGAATTGTCGATTGATTCAAATACATAGACATTTTAGAAACGACAATACTGCTGTATGCCGACAAAGAAATGCTTCTGTCATAGGTCTTTCAACATGATAACAACCCAAAGCACAATTCTAAGTACGTAAAGAAGTGGCTGAATGATAAAAAAATTGCAGTACTTGATTAGCAGGCACAGTCACCTAGTTTAAATCGCATAGTTAACCTGTGGGGCATTCTTAAGCAGCGCGTAAGAAGACAAAAGACTTTCTTCATCTAGTTCACGTTTCAATACTTTAAAACTTGACTGGGAAAACATTCCTATGAGAATAATCAAAAATCTAGTAAGCTATATGCCTAAGAGATGTGACGAAGTGATCAAACGCAATGGTTATTGGACAAAATATTAAAACCAAGACTCTTCTGATGAATAGATATGGTTAGTTGCATATGTTTTGCACAGCTTAATATAAGCATTCCTTCAATATCAAAGATTTTTTTTCTAAATGTTCTCAATATAACCACATTTTTTGTGCTCTTTATGTTTAAAAATACTACATTAATGAAATGAATGCAAAAATAACTAAATTAAACCAGTTTGTTGTCAGAAAATCTTAAAAAATCGCAGTTTCGTTTCCAGTTGCATATGTTTTGCACAATACTGTATATATATATATATATATATATATATATATATATATATATATATATATATATATATATATATATATATATTATGACGTGACAAAAGTTGGACTAGGTTGGTCAGGGTTCGTCATAGGGGTTGTTGCCGGCTAGATACCAGTCACGGAGAGAGGGGTGGTTCGGAGACAACCGGATACTGTTCGGGGGGGATAGGGCGCCACGTATTTTATCTGAATTACGTACACCCGCTCATGCAAAAATACGAAAAGGAAGTTAAACAGTAGTTCAGTTTGGGTGTACGCAGAGTAACCGACGTAAGAGGGATGAATCTACTTCGCAAATAAAGAATTAGAACAAAATATTAAATCAGAATGACGGTGTAATTAACATAGGTTAACGAGATTGATACAATTGTGAGAACTTAATTCTATATGAGGGGGCGTGTCGAGATGATTCTTATACAACTAATAAACAATAATAAAATACGTAAGCGAGGGGGTGCCAACACGGCAGATGCCCTCGTTCGTATTAACAAAGAATCAGTTAAATTGAAAATCGTGATTTGAACAATCAACGATGGTTAAATTCTGTTGTGTTACTGAGATGAAGCTAAATTTACAGGTTAAATTAATGTTAAATGATTCTAAGTTATACAATACAAATTGAAGTTACAAATCTTTTACATATGGAGCAAATATTACAATCAAAATTACAAAGCAAAGAACACAACGGCGGATTCGTGTTCGAACTGTGCTATAGGCGTACAGTTGGCAAGTTGTCAAGAGGGGCACGAGTAGTAACGTATGGTAACGTGCTGAATAATGTCGGAACGCACCAAATTACGGCGACACTGGCCGGCAAGTAAAACGGCGCACTAACTGCACTGCGCTATGCGCGAACACAGTGAGTAACTCACGAACTAAATCAACTAAAACGAACAGGTACTCATCTGTATTACGCCATACGTTGACTCAGCGGTATTCCTCGGCCTGCGGGTGAATTTGAATGGACACGATCGACGACAGTCATGGGTCGCGTCGGAGATGGCAAACGTGGATGCGGGTGGACAGTAGACCAAAACTCCACTAACGGGATGACGTCCGTAACGCACGTGGTCTTTCACACGATAGCGCTAAACGGCTCGACACTACACCTTGTGAGCGCGACAAAACTCCTCGAAGCAGAGATACGTAACTTTCCGTGGATCACTAACCCTTTAGCCTTCACGGCCACCACTACTACACCACGCGAAAGAACAGGAACGACACTCTTACAAGGCTACTGGCTCACCACGTATTCACATCCGCGATTCCGCGACTCTCACACCATTCAAAACAAAACCCGACCTTCTCTTGCCACTGCTGGGACACGAATCTCTGAAAACTCTCGTTTTCTTCACCTAATTTTACCCGATCTTACTAGAATAAACGTATTTTGCGGAACTAAACAGGAAACTAACATGCGCTTGTTAACCCGGTGGTCGCTACAAGTTCGGCGCTCGCATAAATTAGTAAAATATACGTCATAATATATATATACAGGGGCGGCTCGTATATAGGGGCCCTAGGGGCCGGGCCCCACCTATATTTTTATAACTAGTCCAATACATGTAGCCTTAAAACATGTATTTCTTGTAATTATTATTTTTTGATCTATTTTCAATACGTCTTATTGTTTAATAAAAAAATGACAGTCGTATTTTGTGGCAATATTGTATAATGCGACTTAGTACGGACTCTGGGGCCAGCCGGAGCTGGCCCTATTGTATACGTGTATTGTGTATACGTGTATTGTATACACGGAGCATGTATGATGCGCGCGCAGTATCGATCGTGTTTTATATACAGGCGAGAACGCCTATCTCGGGGCCAGGCTTGACTGGCCCATTCAACTCTGTGGGCACGTAGCACGTGAATTAGCTTGTTTTATGTAAATAGCGTGTGATTCTTTGTCCTCGTTGTTGATCTGTTATAGTGGGTCCAGAGTCTTGTATTTTTTTGTATTTTATATTTTGTCCAGGATTTATCAGTAGTTCTAATTTAATTTGCTATTATTTTTCTGTTTTGTCTGTATCTATTTTCTTTAGTGTCTGTCTTTATTGAATCCCTATCGTTTTGATAATGTCACTATATGTATAATACGAGTACACATTATGTTTACTTTGTAATAAATAAAAAAAAATATTCTTTGACTTTTATGTGTTTATATTTATGGGTTCTATTAGTCATCTTAATTAAACAATATGTTCGGCATCAGTGGATTGTAACTAAACATTATTGTAATAGAAATAATAACTATAAATCAATAATAGAACCCACTATATAAATATAAAAAAAATAGTTGCTTTTAGTCCCTGGCCCCACCTGTTTCAATTGTCACCGGCCGCCACTGTATATATACGCAGGCATTTGTTATCCTTCATTATCAGTACATTCGGATGTTCGGTATATGGTTGCCCCACTATTATTGGAATATTTTGAGCATTGTTCGGTATCACGTATGCCTCAGTGTTTATTGCAACGTCGTTAATGAACATAATTATCTCAACAGTCGTCAAAGTCCACACTGATCCAGATCCATAACCACGAAGCTCTTTTCTGTTACGTTCAATGTTTTAGAGATCTAGTCCCTTAACGTCGCACTCTCTTATCGTTTTGCAACAACTAACAAAGGCTATATATGCCTTTGTTGGTTTCCCGTTTATTTGAACGTACACAAAATATTTGTCGTTAACATGGTTCAGGTTGATTGCTTTGTTTTTCTTGTTGCGGGCACTGACATGCATAATGCCTTTCCTTGCTGCACTTGAAAGATTTCTTATTACAAGGACTATACGTCGGTCGAGAATTTTGTTGCTGTGCGGTTATTTTACTTTGGGCATTTCCTTGGTGTCTCTCATTCT
The DNA here is from genome assembly GCA_963422195.1 of Carabus problematicus. Classification (NCBI taxonomy): domain Eukaryota; kingdom Metazoa; phylum Arthropoda; class Insecta; order Coleoptera; family Carabidae; genus Carabus; species Carabus problematicus. The sequence goes on from OY728577.1 coordinate 18,037,781, forward strand.
TCAGAGTTGGGTTGGTCACCCGCATTTATTATTTTTGCTATTTTAAGTTAATTTAGTTTTCATTAGTCTTAAGCACATGTGGATGAGCCATTTGTTTTTCCTTTAATTTTTGATCGTTTGTCTCTTGCGCCTGTGCAGTGTCGCATTTGGTCCCCCAGCATCTGTTTGTGAACCAAAACTGATCAGCGTAGGGCCCCTATTGTTTATATTACGTACTACGACGTGGCCGAACTCATACGCCACACACATTCGGCACCTGTCGACAATTCTCGGACATAGACGCGTTGTTACTTTTACCATTTACATTTTATGTGAACTTTAGCGTTATCTTTTGTATTACGCTTTGTTTATTTATTTATTACTATTTACTTGCTACATGTTAGTAATATTGATTCATATCTCATTTTGCTTATTTATGTTTGTTTCGCTTCAGGATCTATGACTTGTATTAATTACATATCATCTTGTTTATTAACTTTCTTATTTTCTTAATAATATTATTATTAATAAGTTCAGTATTCAATTTAATTTATCATTTCCGTGTTTCTTTTAAGTCTTACCCTTCCCCACTTTTGTTGGGCCCTCAGCTACTGAACTGCTTCATTGTTATCCAGCCCACTATCGCAATTTGGCGAGGTGTAGGTACTTTCAATTGTGTGGCGCTCATATTTTTATTTAGAACCACCCCGTCTCCACTGAGAAGCCGGCAACCTCACCGGTTGGCGAGGACAACTGTTCGTGTCCCATTTGAGCAAATATCTTAAATTAATTGTTAGAGGCGGTTTCAAATTCCCTCAAAATTCATTAATGGAGATTATTCTTTCGGCCTTTCAGGCTTTCCAAAATTGTAATTAGTGATAGATATGAAGCCAGTTTCCTACAGTGCAAATCACAAAAGAAAACATTGATTTACTTAGCATTAGAAAAACTAGAATTGAAACGTAATTTTCTAATATATGCCAGACGTCGCAGGGGAGCATATCAGGAGAGTAAGGAGCCTGTTGAACCACAGGAGTCTGGTTTTTCGTCAAAAAAGTCTGAATCAAGTGCGAGGAATATACAGGAGCATTGTCGTGATGGAGGATCCAATTTCTTGTTGACCACAACTTCGGTCTCTTGCGTCGCATAGCATCACATAGGTGACGGAAGACATCCCAGTAGTAACCTTGGTGATTGCTTGACCCTGTGGTGCCTATTCGTGGTGTACCACACGGCCAAAAAACGCTGTCAGCATGACTTTGACGTTGCTGCGCACTTGGCGAGCCTTCTTTGGTCTTGGTGACGTGGAATGCTTCCGTTATTTTCCTTGCAATGAAAAACCGACCAGAGCACTACACACTACCTCACTCAAATGCTGCTTACCAGCAACAGACGCTATCGGCAGGCGGGATAAAATTCACACATGCACACGAAGGTTCCAGGTTATTTTTTTATTCTTGAAACTAAAAGCAGCAACTCCGAAAATTTAACTTAGCAATGTCATCTATCAACTTAATTGTACTGATTGCACGTCTATTTACATTGGAGAAACTTGTTAATATATTGAGAGAAGACTTTACCAACAAAAATACCAAAAAATAAACACAGTGCTATTGTTGAGCTTGCTTTACATCTTGGTCACTCCATTAATTTTGAAAATTGTTAAATTTTACAATCTGAACCTAATAGATTTAAAAGATTATTTCTGAAAAGTATTTATATTAAACTTAACAAAGGAAAGAATTGTTTAAAATAATACAAGAATATAAAACTATACAGGGTGTTAAAAAATAAGGGTAAAAAAATTTCATGGTATATACATTTCGATGTGCTGATTCACAATCAAAAAGAATTTTTTCAAAATTCGCAAAATTATGGACATGCTTCTAGAAGAGTACATTTTTAGTGCCACTGGTACTAAACAAATGAGTACGGGTATTCAACACAAATTTTTTACCACGTAACTGATGTTGAATAACACATGAATTAATTTCATTCTGACGTTTTGTAATAATGTGCTGTCACCAGTGGCACTAGAAATGTGCTCTTCTAGAAGCATGTCAGTAAATTTGCTAATTTTGAAAAAATTCTTTTTGATTCTGAATCAGCACATCGAAATGTATATAGCATGAAATTTTTATACCCTTATTTTTTAACACCCTGTATTTCCGAAAGAGACAGATGTTTTAACATTTACTGACGCGATTCTACATAAAATAAATACTAAAGACATACCTATCTATGTTTAGTCTTATCGTTACCCAGAAGTATATAAAAAGGAAATTGATCAACAAATTTCAAAATTATTAGATGACAAAATTATTCAAGAAAGAAGCTCACCTCGGTCATCACCCGTTTGGATGGTACCAAAGAAACTAGATGCTTCAGGTAAGAAAAAAATCAGAACGGTAATCGATTACAGTAAATTAAATTAAAGACTATTGATGATAAATTTCCTATACCAAATATAACTGTTGTATTAGATAAACTTGGTAGAAATATTTATTATACCACATTAGACTTAACATCTGGTTTACATCAAATTCAAATGCAGCCTGATTCTATTCCAAAAACTGCTTTTAATACAGATAGAGGCTAATTTGAATTTACTAGAATTCTATTTGGTCTCAGAAATGCTTCCTCTACATTCCAAAGATTAATGAAATTTGTTTTAACGGATTACATAAATAAAATATTCATAGTTGAAAATGTTTCGTCAGCAATTGGTAAATATGTAGATTCTTAATTCCCTGTAGGGGTAGGATTGATTGACGGATAAGTGGTTCAAGATGTCAGCAGAACTTGAAGGTTAGACAGAACAATAGAAAAGCATCTCAGGATTTTTTTGATGTTTTTATTAAAATGTCAACGTTTCGGCCATCAGTTTATGGCCATCATCAGGACCAGGTGAAAACATCATTGATGAGGGTTATCTGGGATATATCTGTGTTTTTTTATTACTTGACACCCTCATCAATGGTGTTTTCACGAATATTGTTATATATAATTTTCGCTTTCGTTTTTATGATATAAATTTTCACCTTTTAACCTATGACACGCTGTAATACAGGTATTTATATATTGTTTTCATCTTTCACTACAGTTGACGTGTACGATTTTTTTTTCTTTGTTCGATTTATAGATTTATTGGTGTGTGGTCCTGATGACAGTTAGACAAATCTGAATTTATGTGTAGAAGTAGCTTATCTTGGCCACATTGTTTCAAATAACGGAGAAAAACCATACCCCTCAACAAAAATACCTAAAACACAAAAAGAGATAAAACATTTTTTTTATGACTTCTAGGTTGCTATAGAAAATGTATTCCAAATTTTGCCAAACTAACTAAACCATTGACAAAATATTTGAAAAAGGTCAAATAGTAAATATAAACAAGAAAGAATTTAGAGAAAGTTTCGAAAAGAGTAAACATTTATTAATTAATACTCCTATTTACAATACCCCGACTTCGCAAAACAGTTTATTGTTACAACTGATGTCAGTAATTACGCAATTGGTATTTTAAGCCAACAAACTGACGGAAAAGATATGCCTATAGCATATGCATCTCAAATACTCAATGAACATGAAATAAAATATAGTACTACAGAAAAAGAATTATTTCGAATCGTTTGGGCTGTAAAATATTTCAGACCTTATCTTTATGGCACAACCCTCTACGGGGATAAACTTTCCTATTATCATTTGTGACTTAATAAAAAGATTCTTCAACATGTATTTATGGCACAACATTTAAAATTCAAATAGATCATAGACCTTTAACTTGGATCATGAGTTTAATAGACCTAAATTCAAAATTAGATGAATATTCATATGAAAGATTCCTTAGCACCTCAAGTAAATGATCATTGTTTGATAGATCAAATTTTAATAGCTCCAATACATTAAATTTTACAAAATTTTTGTAAAGGAACTTAAAAACTAATACAATGTGAAGAAGTATTAGAAGATATATGAAATCCTGACGAACAATTAGAAACTATTAGAAATTATCACTTAGAAATAACAAACCATAGCGGAATTTTGGAAACTTACCAGAAATTGAAAAGAAAATTTTATTGGCCTAATATGTTTACGGATATTCAAAAATAAAACTAAATTTAATAACAATTTAATCAAAGATCTGTGAAAAACATACAATATTAAAACACACATATTGTATTGACAATCCAAAATCAAACGGATTAATCGAAAGGTTTCATTCCACAATTATTGAACATCTAGGAATCTTTACTCAAAGACCGGATTACAAAGAAAAGAAAATTGAATTAACTTTAATAGCTTACAATTAGTTTTATTAATTCGGTAACAAAATTCACTCGAAATGAAATATTATTTTCTTCAGATAAAAATAAAATTTAATAATTGTAGTGAAGTTTATTTACAAAACTGGCAAGAAAAATTAAATTTATTAAAGAAAGAAATAACGCAAAATATTGAATTTGAAAAGAATAAAAGGTTTTCAAAACAGAAACTTAGAGATCAAAATTTAGATAACTTGAAATTTAATAAGGTCTAAATTAAAGAAAAGAATACAGAAAATTAAAAAAAACATTATTTAAAACTCATAAAATTGAAACTTACAATCCCAAATTAGTAGGAATAACAATCAATGCAAACAAGAAACTTAAAATCGACAAAATTAAAAGAAAACGCCTTTATGATCCAGATGGCTTTGCAATGGCGAAGAAATAGTCAGACTAAGAGATAATCCTGGCATAAACATTTTAGATTTAGGAGAAGTGAATATCTATAAGGATTCGTATTATTACTATTATAATTATAAAATAAGTAATTTGAAATTGTTTACGAAAAAAATTAAATAACACAGACAAGGAATAGAATATAGAACAAATATGGAAAGACTATAAAAAAATAATGAAAGAAGCTACTATTGAAACAGTTGGAAGAAAAAGCAAACACCATAAAAGCTGGATGTCAAGAGAAACGTGGGAGAAAATCCAAACAAGGAAAAATATAAAACAAAACATACTGACGAGCAGAAACGAACAAGAAAAATTAAGGCTAAAGGAAATGTACTCTAAAAAAGATAAAGAAATCAAGAAAAATACAAGAAACGATAGAAGAAAAAATATAGAAGGAATGCTTATAAAAGCAGAAGAAACAACAAATAAAAATGACACCAAAGCACTTTACAACATTAGCAAAGAAATGGCTGGTAAAAAGAAAAGAATAACCACGCAAATTTGTGACAGAAATGGTACAATACTTAGAACACAGAGAGAAACAACTGAAAGATGGATAGAATTTTTCGAGGAAATCTATAAAGAGAATCAAGTCGAAAATGCAGAAGAAAACGAAACACAGAGAGAAGAAATTATAATGAACAAAAACGAAATAACGCAACATGAAATTGAAATAGCAATAAAAACACTTAAAAATAGATAAGCTGCAGGAATTGATGGAGGACACTCAGAAATATTAAAAGCAGGCAAAACGCTAACGGTGAATATGATGCATCATCTAATAAACAAGATTTGGAATGAAGAAACCATCCCAACAGAATGGAACAAAGGAGTGATCATCAAACTACCAAAAAGGCGACAAAACTAAGTGTGAAAATTGGAGAGAAATAACGTTATTATGTACGTCTAGCAAAATACTTACCAGAATCATATTAGAAAGAATGAGGGAAGGAATACAAAAATGTCTAAGAACGAACCAAGGTATATTTCGACCTAGACGATCATGCATAGACCATATCTGTACCCTTAGAATAATTATCGAACAAGCAATCGAATGGCAGAAAACTATTGAAATAAATTTTATAGATTTTGAAAAACCCTTCGATAAAATAAATAGAGATATAATGTGGAAAATTCTGAGGCTGTATGGTATACCAAGTAAAATAATAAGAATAGTCACGATGTTATACCATAACTACTCAGCCAAAATCGATATAAATGGAGAACTGACAAGACATCGAAATTTGCAGCGGTGTAAGAAAAGAAGATCTAAAATTCGCAGATGATATATGTTTAATCGAAGAAAACTCGTCAAATATGAAAAGAAAAACGTTAAAATTAATACAATATGGGGAACAGGTAGGGTTAAAAATAAATGTATACAAATGCAGAAGATTAACTATCAATGGATACAGACATCCACGCCTGCAGCTCATCGACGAATATCTGAAGTCTGAATATATCAGAAATTATTATTTATCTAGATATTCTTTTAAAATCCTAAGTGCCTAGGTCGCAAATAAAACAACAAATTTAAAACAAGTGTGAATACATCTTCTTCTCTCGACAAGCAAACTAAGCCGACTATAAATGCATTGATCTTCTTTTGTTCAATTTTTAATTAAAAAGTATTTTTTTCTGCAATGGTCTTACATAATTTTTCAAAATAGAAAATATGGAAAAATATTGTTCTATTTCCTGCAAATGCAAGAAAATTTTGAATACAATTAAATGGAAAAAAAAGAAGAAGAAAAAACAAAAACTGAAAAAAATTGCAAAATATTTTTTTTTCAAGTACTAAAGGAAATTTTGAAAAACAAAGGTCAACTGCACAACTAGACTATAATACGCATTTGTAAAAAAAATTTCATTAAGATCGGTTGGATAGTCTCGGAGGAGTTAGTGGAACGAAAACCGTACGAGCGAGCGAGTGGACGAACGACATACATACGGTCACATGTTGTAATAGTCATTTCGTGATCCAAGGGGTCAGTCCGGGATTTCTGCGCAAAAAATTTTAAAATCGGAGAATTCTACAGACATCGTACCGAACACTATAGCTCTTCGACAGGAGGTCGATGAGCTAAAAATAAATAGTGTAAATGAGTCGCAGTTAGTAATAGGGGACCATACAATACAAGTCACAGAATACTTCTTCTACTTGGGATGTATTCTAGACACAAAGGGTGGTGCTGGAGAAGATATAAAACAAAAAATAAGTAGAGCCAGACATGCATTCATCTCACTCAGCAATCTGTGGAGATCAAAAGAATTAAAGACCAAAATCAAATTCAGAATTTTCAACAGTAATGTAAAAAGCATACTTCTATATGAATCGGAATCATGGGCAACAAAGACTTAAGAAAATTTCAAGTATTCACAAATAAATGTTTACGGAGAATACTGGGAATATATTGGCCAGAAAAAGTTACAAATGAAGAACTATGGAGAAGAAGCGAACAAGAACTAGTGGAAATGGATAGGGCACACACTGAGGAAAGACAATAACGACATCACAAAACAAGCCTTAGAATATACTATTAAAGGGAAAAGAAAGAGAGGAAAACCAATAACCATGATACCGTTTATAGTCCCCTTTCTAGGAACGACGACAATATGCAATTTACAAATATGAAATCAAATAAACAGAGAGTGATGGCTAGTGGCGAGTACGGAGAAGGTGGTGACCCTGGTCCACCACAAAACCCGGCGAAAAAACAAAAGATTCATCAGGAGACGGATGGTCCAGTGCCCCGGTTCCTGATAATCAAAAATAATAATGGAAGCAACTTTGAAAAAGTAAGTCCTTTTTTATTAAATAAAGCTTTGTACGGTTTAATCGGTGAAGCGGCAAATGTCAAAAAAATACGAGATGGTATCCTGGTTGAATACAACAGTGCTAAGCAAGCCCGCAGACTTCTGGAAGTGAAAAAACTGTGTGAATTTTCGGTTATTGTATCAGCACACAGTTCACTTAATATTTCGAAGGGAATTGTGACTTGTCGTGACCTACTCAACTGCTCGGTTGAAGAGATTTATGACGAGTTAAAATCTCAGGGAGTGATTGAAGTGAAGCGTATGAAGAGTCGCCGTGATGGTGAACTGAAAGACACACCATCACTTATTCTAACTTTCAACTGCATAAATCTTCCGAATAAAATACGCGCAGCAATGTACAGTCTTCCTGTACGTGCTTACATTCCAAGCCCTATGCGCTGTTTTAAATGTCAGCTCTTCGGTCATACCGCCACTCGATGTAGCAAGGGACAAATTTGTGCATGCGGCAGCGCTATGCACGAAGGCGTACCTTGTACAGAGCCGTTTAAATGTGTGAATTGCAAAGGAAGCCATTTAGCTAGTTCGCGTAATTGCCCGGTATATAAAGAAGAGTGTGCTATTGTCGAGTACAAGACACTCAACAAATGCAGCTACATAGATGCAAGGAACCATTTCAAGCGCAGCACTCCACGTGTCAATACATCTTATGCGCAAGCTACATCCAAGCCAGCAGTCCCTGTTCCTAGTGTAACCGACATAGCTACTCTTCTTATACCTCAAATCAAGCAATTGATTGAAGATGTTTTTAAGGCAAATTTTGCAGCGATGTTTAAAACCACCACACTGACTCATACGACCTCTCCGACTCCACTCATACAGGATACAACTGTTTTAAATACACCCAGCCCCAAACCAACAACCAGCAACGCCAATACGTCTCGTATCCCCTTTGTAAACTTACAGCAATCTGTAACAAAACCTGTCACTCGCTCTGAGACTTACGTAAGACCCCAGGCACCACTTCCATCTGGCAACTCTGTTACCAATATGGACGTTGAGTGCAGTGATACGTCTGTGGACGCGGCAGCCGTCGCTGAAGCGCGCAAACCAAAAGACCGTCGAGGATGGGTTAAAGGCAGACCACGTAAATCTGGTCAGTCTGATCGATCCTCGTAATATTTTTTCTTTTTTTTCTTTTCTTCACATCTTTATATTCTCTTTATAATATTCACTACTTGTTTAACTTTCAAATTAAACATGTCAGCTATTTTAAATAGCATTATTTCATTTACTTTTTTTCTATCATCTTCTTTATCCAGTGGAACTGCAATGGAATAGCCAATCACTTAGCTGAACTTAAACTGCTGTTAGCTGACAATAATCCCTGCTGTGTATGCATCCAAGAAACGCATCTGAAGCCACTCGAGCCATTTCACCTCAATGGGTTCAATGTCATTCGTCATGATGTTGCGCCCGGTGCCCGTGCACACGGTGGCGTTGCAATATTGTTGGACACTAAGACACCACATCTTCCTTGCGATCTTCAAACAAGGCTCCAAGCGGTCGCCGTTAAGATCTTTGCTCCTGCGAAAATAACAATATGCAACGTCTACCTTCCGAATTTCACGTGGAACATGAATGACATCGAGGGTTTAGTACAACAACTTGAACCACCGTTTCTTCTGGTTGGTGACTTCAATGCGCACAGTACACTATGGGGTTCTTTACAAACAGACGGCAGAGGACAGATTATTGAGAACCTTTTGTACAACAACAGCATTGTTATCCTTAATACAGGACAGTCTACCTTTTTTAATTCACGATCCAGAAGCTTCTCAGGTCTTGATCTTGCCTTTTGTTCGCCAGCTATTGCACCACAGCTTACATGGGAAGTTCTTGACGACCTCCATTTCAGCGACCACTTTCCTATTCTCATAAAATCTTCTATTTCTTCTATTCCCCACGTGTTGAGCAGAAGGTGGCGAGTCGATTTAGCTGACTGGGACAACTTTACAGCCAATGTAGTACCTCCGATTCCATCAAATGACATCAACGTCTCACTGTCTGATATCAATAAATCTATCTTATTGACTGCTACAGACACTATTCCTAGAACATCTTCTCGCCCCAGAAAGCGTACTGTACCTTGGTGGAATAAATACATCGCCATTGCCATCCAAAATAAAAAGCGATTTTTAAGAATATTTCGACGGAACCCCACCGTTGAAAATCTAATAAATTTTAGAAAAGCACGTGCGCAAGCTCGGCGTACTATTATCCAAGCCAAGCGGAATTCTTGGCGAGAGTACGTGTCCTCAATAACGCCCAACGATCCTCCTAGCCTTCTGTGAAAGAAAATTAGGTACATGAACGGTTACCGGAAATATAACACAATTTCCTTGCTCCAGGTCGATAATGTCGAATGTACAGACCAGGTCAATATTGTTGAACACCTCACCTCGCTGATCACTTCGAATCTGTGTCAAGTTCGGATAACTATTGTCTTCAATTCTTGCGCACCAAAGCCACGGTTGAGGTCTCCCTCGATTCTGAAACGCTGGACGAACACCAGTACAACCTGGCATTTACCATGGAGCAGTTTGAAAATGCACTTAAGCATACCGGCAACACCTCTGTTGGCCCGGACAACGTTTCTTATGCTATGTTGCGACATCTCCCTATGGTAATGAAGGAACAAATACTGTGTTACCTCAATGAAATTTGGCATTCCTGCAAATATCCTGATATTTGGCGCGAAGCAATAGTTATCCCTGTATTGAAGCCAGGCAAGAACCCCTGTCTGCCCACCAGCTATAGACCCATTTCTTTGACGTGTCACCTGTCAAAGGTCTACGAGCGTATGATCAGTCTGCGTTTGGTTTGGTTCCTCGAATCAAATCAGCTCATTAATCAGCGGCAATGTGGTTCACGAAAGATGCACTCAACAACTGATCTGCATGTGTATTTCACCAATGCCATACAGAGCAGCATTGTGGAGCGCAAGCATCTCGTTGCTGTATTTTTTTATCTTGAGAAAGCGTTCGATATGACTTGGAGATATGGCATTTTAAGAAAACTCCATGACTGGGGATTACGAGGCAATCTACCTCGATTCATTGAGAACTTCTTGTGTGACCGTTCATTTAAAGTGCGTATTGATGACACGTATTCTAGCTCCCATCCTCTTGAAAACGGAATCCCTCAAGGTTCGACCATCAGCGTGACACTCTTCATGATCGCAATCAATGACATCGCCAGCAATCTCCCCAACTCTGTTGACCATTGCTTATATGTCGATGACCTGACCATTTTTACTTCCGCATCTTCTGTTGATGTTTGCAAACGCCGTCTGCAAAACGCTGTTGACACAGTTACTCATGCAGCAACTCAAATCTCAGCCGAGAAGACGAAAGTCGTTGATTTTTGTCGTCTACGGACTCCTCACGTGTGTCCCGATCTTACTATGTACGGTACTCAAATACAGAAAGATGCGGTTGTGAAATTCTTAGGCCTTTATTACGATAGTTATCTGACATGGCGTCGACATATTATGTACCTCTCGGGTCAATGTCGCATGTCAATGACTGCAATTAAGTGTCTGTCAAGCACTAAATGGAGAGCCGACCGAGAATGCCTACAACGTTTGTATATCGCTTTGGTTCAATCCAAGCTGGACTACGGATGTATCGCCTTTTCCTCCGCCAAACGCTGCCACTTGCAAACATTAAACACCATACTTAATGCTGGCATCAGAATGATCACAGGTGCATTTCGTACTAGTCCTGTCGAAAGTCTGTGAGTCGGGCATTGCCCCACTGAAATTTCGATATATGCGTATTGGTATGAAATACACTGTCGGTATACTTATCAAACCACAGCATTTGAATAACACCTTGTTATTTCATAACCAACCTGCCATTGACGTCTATCATCACAGTACTAGTACGATGTGCCCTGTTGCCATCAAACTTGTACGGCAATTTGAACACCTGCCGACGAGGCAAGAAAATGTGTTACCGTGTCTCGTGCCACGAACTCCACCCTGGTGCAATCCGACCGTTCATACCGATTTGAGTTTGACAAGTCTGTCAAAGCATACCACTCCTCACGCTATGTATGTCCAAGAATTCTATTCTTATCTTGAGCACTATAGCACGGCACTACATGTCTACACTGATGGGTCGAAAACGACTAACGGAACTGGCTGTGCATTCACCGTGAACGATGCTGTCTTCTCCTATCCGCTATCTACAACATGCTCAGTATACACAGCTGAACTATATGCAATCTTCTTTGCGCTGCAATATTGTCTGCTATCTACTGCGGGTAACAATTCGATTGTAATATTTACAGACTCCCTTAGTGCTATTTTGGGTATCTCCACTCAATTTAGTACAGACCCAATGATTCAGGCAATATACGATATTTTTATTGACTTGCATAGTCAGCATATACGTATCACATTTATGTGGATACCTGGGCATGTTGGAATTCCTGGAAATCACACCGCGGACCAAGCTGCATCTGAAGCTGCTAACAGTCGTTACGTTAACCGTTATGATGTAAGGCCCGATGACATGGTGTCTGCTATTAATCAGTTTTGCGGATCTGCATGGCAGGAGGAGTGGAATCTCTCCACTAGCAAACTCAAAGTTATAAAGTCTCTCGTTGCTAAATGGCCATCTCCTTGTTCCGTCACCCGACGTGAGTAGGTGCTTGTTACACGGCTGAAGACAGGTCACACTGCTTTCACCCATCTCTACTTAATTCTGGATGACCCTGTACCCATGTGCGACAGATGTAACGTAAGGCAGACTGTGCGACACATTCTAGTCGATTGTCCGCTACACGCCAATGCCCGATTAAACTGCGACGTACAAGGCACGCTGGCAGAAATACTGGCCAACGACAGTACAAGAATTAAAAATATATTAAAATTCTGCAAGACCATCGGATGTTTTAGCGATATGTAAATTCGCCCCTTGTTTAACTCTACATGTTTATTTTCTTTTTCAAACCGTGTCAATTGCGGCATATGGCCCTGGCAGCCGGTCCGCTCTTATTAATAAAAAAAAATAAAAAAAAATAAACAGAATGTGAAATATTCAAAGTATACAGAAAATATGCTACAAAATGTACAATTTCCGAGTAACGCTATAATTAACAAAGGAAAAACAAATCGTAATTTTTCCTAACCTAAATAATTTAAACACTTGTTTTTCCGTCACTGTTCTCCTCGCTCGCATATAAAATACAGGTCTCTTCCTGTGGTACGGGGTAGTTTGTCCGCCGGGGGGGTGTATAGGCTTATTCCGTAACGCACTGGCGACCACGCGAGGGGAGGCGTGTGGAGGTCCGGTGCCCGCGGAAATGGGACTGGCGGTGATGATGTCCGTCTGTCCGCGAGAGACGAGATCAGCGGAGGTGGGGGTGACGGAATCACCATGTCTGGCGAGCGGTGGCACGGCTCTTCGATCCCGTCGTGCTGGCGGGGCGGAGTGCGTTCTCGCGCTCGTGCTCTCGGTGCCGGTGTTCCGGGGCGTCGGAAGACCGGATCCGGTGGGGGTGCCTGGAGTGGACCGGCAGGTCGTCGGGCCTGGGCAGCGGCCAGCAGTGATGCGGACACGGGTCGGATGCGCTGTCTTCGCGAGCGGTTCCGTGTTGGCCTCTGGGACATGAGGTCGTACTGATGGCAGCTGGGGTTCTGTCGCAGGAGCGGGGCTCAGACTATCGACTTCACCGCAGCAGGAGCTGGGCTCGGAACTACTAGGCTAGAGCAGGAGCTGGGCTCGGACTAACTCTGATAGGCGTTGCATGTGCCGCGCCTTTTATACCCATGTCTGGCAGACTTAGGTTGGTTCCTGTTCGTTTTTGTCACGAACGCTGCTGTCCGACGGTTACGCAACCTTGGTTGTAGCGTGTTTGCGACAATCTGCCGCTCGTAGGGCCCGCACCGTTTCGTCGATATCTACCACTTGGACAAGACAAATGTGTAAGTAAAATATCGAAATAGGAAGAAAGTGGAACGACATTAAAGTTAACGCTAAAGACAAACAACAGTGGAAGAAAATAGTCGAAGACATATGCACAGTGCAAACGAACACTACAGTGCAAGGCTAGAAACCTTGTCACTTATCATGCTAACGAATCACCATTTGGTGCCCTATGCTCCTTAAGGAGCTACAAGGGTAAATAATAATAATTTGGAATTAGAATATAATAAATTATTATAAAAGGTAAATTTACATGAATACTCTAAATTTCAATGTATTAAGATCAGAAGATAAGGTCAACAATTTATTAACTTCTAAACGATCGAAAAGAGATTTAATTAATGGAATAGGTACAATAATTAAATCTATAATTGTGAATTTAGATTCAGAATATGGGGAAAAATTATTTAAAAGATACAACAAAACCAACATATTCTTCAATAACAAATTTTGAAAACATAAGAATTAATAAAGAAATGCTTTCTAAATTTAATAAATAAATTGAAAATGTGCAACATAACGAATTAGTTTTGAAATAAACTAGGAATGTATACAGACATACATGCCTGCAGCTCATCGACGTATGTGCAAGTCTGAATATATCACAAATTATTATTTATCTAGATTCACTTTCAAAATCATAGGTGCCTAGGTCGCAAAAAAAACAACAAATTTAAAACAAGTGTGAATACATTTTCTCGTGTCGACAAAAGCAAAGCAAACTAAGCCGACTATAAATGCATTGATCTTCTTTTGTTCAATTTTTAATTAAAAAATATTTTTTTCTCCAATGGTCTTACATAATTTTTCAAAATAAAAATATGGAAAAATATTGTTTTATTTCCTGCATATGCATGAAAATTTTGAATACAATTGAATAAAAAATAACGCGGAAAAAAAATAAAAACTGAAAAAAATTGGAAAATATATTTTTTCTCAAGTACGAAGGACAATTTTGAAAAATAAAATGTACCTTGCACAACTAGACCATAACAAGTATCTGCAAAAAAAAATTCGTAAAAATCCGTTGGGTAGTTTAGGACAGCGGTCGCCAAAGTAGGGTGCGCGCACCCCTGGGGGTGCGCGAGGTGTTACTAGGGGGTGCGCCAGAAAAATATAAAAGTTTATTAAATATAAAAAATACTTTTATAAACTGTTCTAATAACATAAATATATATACATAAATATAAATACAGTGCACGCCGCTTATTGGAATCACGGATAATGTTATCAATCGGTTATTGTTATCACTTTCGCAAAGAACGGCCCGGACGTATACAACTACATTGAAAATATTTCGGTTATAGTAATCATGACTTCGGTTTATGTTATCAATTTTTTCTTAGGATTGTTTTTGTCCCGAGCAATTTTAAAAGCAACAATAGTTTTTACAAAGAACCTAGAAATTTGATTGTCTAGTTTGTTGTATTATACACAAATAAACTCAGACAATGCGTTTGTATGGTCTTAACTACTAAAACAAATTCAGTTTAATTCTAATCGTTTGCAGTGGCTGACGTAAAAAAGAGACGTGATCTTAGCTTAAAAGAAAACATTAACATTTTAGCACAGTATGATAAGTTGCCGAAAATTGTTATGTTTATTTTTAGATTTTTTTAGTTCATTTCATAATTTATTTACTGTTTATTACTGTTTCACATATGTTTTTTTAATTAATTAATAAAATTTTGTGTTTATATTTTTTCGGTTATTGTTATCAATCGGTTATTGTTATCAAAAACCTCAAGATATATATATATATATATATATATATATATATATATATATATATATTAGGGTGGTCGTTAAAAGGGGTCAAATCGAATTTTTATCGGGCCGCCCCCCAGATCGGCTCCAAATAATTAAAAAAAAATCCTGTAATTATTTCAGATTTTTATTTTAATATTTAACCCTTGACCACAGGGCTTAAAGTTTTCCATTTAAAATACATGGGGATTTGCGATCATTGCAGTTAATATTTTATTGCAGGATTATTTATGGGCCTAAAAATTGAAATTTTCAGGAATAAGTCTTCAAGGATGCTGCTTTATGGAAAAAAATTGCCGCGCCCCTAGCGTTAAAATTTTGTATGAATTATGTCATGCCAATATGATGTTATTTATTTATCTTTCAAAAATGTCATTTATTGTTGCTCAGAAACATTGAAAATATGTGTTTACCCATGTTTTTTGTTTCATTACACTTTATACGACATATTCAGTCATTATTTAATATTATATGAACTCGACAAAGAAGAAATTGTGAGATCGTAAACCAAAAATTTATTTAATTCCTTGTTGATATTATTCAACAAAATTCAAACGTGGTTATGTGCGTAATATCCTAATACAGTCACACATTTTATCATTATTTAATATTATATGAACTCGACAAAGAAGAAATTGTGAGATCGTAAACCAAAAATTTATTTAATTCCTTGTTGATATTATTCAACAAAATTCAAACTTGGTTTTATCCATTATTCACACTGATTGAATAGAAATACTAAATAAATAAGTTGTTCATAAAAAACCGCTTTATTTCAAAAGTTTTTAAATAGTTGGTTTGCGCATTGACACATGCGCAATCGACGTACGCGCAGAAACGCATGCGCAATCGAATTAGGATATTACGCACATAACCACGTTCGAATTTTGTTGAATAATATCAACAAGGAATTAAATAAATTGTTGGTTTACGATCTCACAATTTCTTCTTTGTCGAGTTCATATAATATTAAATAATGACTGAATATGTCGTATAAAGTGTAATGAAACAAAAAAACATGGGTAAACACATATTTTCAATGTTTCTGAGCAACAATAAATGACATTTTTTATATTGGCATGACATAATTCATACAAAATTTTAACGCTAGGGGCGCGGCAATTTTTTTCCATAAAGCAGCATCCTTGAAGACTTATTCCTGAAAATTTCAAATTTTTAGGCCCATAAATAATCCTGCAATAAAATATTAACTGCAATGATCGCAAATCCCCATGTATTTAAAATGGAAAACTCTAAGCCCTGCGGTCAAGGGTTAAATATTAAAATAAAAATCTGAAATAATTACAGGATTTTTTTTAAATTATTTGAAGCCGATCATGGGGGCGGCCCGATAAAAATTCGATTTGACCCCTTTTAACGACCACCCTAATATATATATATATATATATATATATATATATATATATATATATATATATATATATATACATATATACAGGTGTCCTATTTAAACGGGCCACTACAGGGATCTCGGCAACTATAAGAGTTACAAGGTCGGTTAAATTAGACAAAAATTGCGCATTTATGGGACAATGTTAATGGCGATTTCATATTATGTAAATTTTATATTTCTCACTAGATAATGACAAAAATGTGATTTTTTAGAATTCTAATTTTCCATTATAACTCGGTTATAAGGTACTGAAAATATTGAAAAATGTTTTAAATAAATATTTTAGCATAGATAACAGGCTTTTTGAAGAATTTGATGAAATTGTTTTTTACCTTTCTATTTTGGAGATACAGCATGCAAGTTCAATTTTTTAAATAGGAACCATATTTAATTTTAGTTTAGTTAGAAAGAGCTATTTTTCCTCTTTACAATGATGTATTTGGTTATATAAATATCTTATTTAGTTTCGAAGAAAAATTAAAAAGTATGATAACAAGAATGATTTTCGAAGTATGCCATGAAAATTTGATATAATACAATTGCATCTAAACATGTTTAGTACATGCAAAACAAATGAAATTCAATAACATTTGATAAACGAAACAAAATTCGTTGTGTAAACTGAAAACTATTACATAGATTTTCGTATGAAGCCATACCTACATAAATTATTTTTTGTCTATAATTTTTTGTTTACCAAATATTATTGAATTTCAATTGTTTTGCATGTACATAACACATTTACAGAAGTTTAAATGAAAGAAGTCCCATGAAGGTCATTGAAGGACAGTACGAGTTTAGATTTTAACCACGCCCATTTTCTCATATTCAGTAGCGTCTTTTACCTAATTTTTAATGGGGCATATAAGATACTGTGAGGGGTTAGCAGATGACGGGGAGATATAAACAAAAGAAGAACAATGCATGCATTAGTATATACCGGATATAAAGTTTTCGGTGAATAGTCGGCTTAGCATCGGTAACAACAGAAATGCGATGTTTTGACAGTTCATTACGTTAATCATTTGTGTCTCACATTTTGAATAACAACAACGATTTAGATAATGATATAATATCAGTGGTTGCAATAAAAGTGATTTATTATAACTGTGTTTGTGTTAGTGCATAATACTGGTGTTAATTAGTGGTAAATAAGACAAATTGACAGAAAGTGCAGCAAAATGACGGTACACGCCTATGCGACAGCTAGTAGTGTAGGGAATAAGAAATCAACGTACGGTATTGCAATAGTATCGAGTACAACGAGCCTCATTTTGTTTTGCTGGTCGTAGTATTGTTCGGACATTCTAAAGACAAACGCGTTATATCCGTCCTTGTCGCACGCGCTGTTTGACAATTGAAATGAGAGATCGTGATCCAGGGGGTCTGTCCGGGATTTCTGTGCAAAAATTTTTGAAATCGGAAGATGCTACAGACATAGTACCGAACACTATAGCTCTTCGACAGGAGGTCGATGAGCTAAAAATTATGCAAATTGATAATATAATAAAAGAGGTTATGAACTGGGAAAATGATTTAAAAATTAAAGATATTTTAAATCAATTAATTCTATTAAGTGTAAATTTAGTAGAAATTTTAAGTGAAATCGAAACAAGTTTAACCTTTTGCAATTTTAATAAAATTCGTAGTTCCATAATTATAACAGAAGAATTAATTAAAATGATTCGAGAAACAAATCAAAATTTAACATTCGGGGATTTGTCACTACTAATAACAACTCATTGTAGAATTAATAAAAATGAAATTGAATAGCTCAGTCCATGGAGGTTCATGTATTTTAATTAGAAATGATCTTGTATACAATCCTGTTAGATTTCCATTTTGAATGTTGTGCTGTAGAAGTTCCTCTTTACAACTGTATAATTGTTAGTATATATCGTTCCACTGTAGATAGTGCCATATTATTTAATGATAAAATGTATGAATTGCTTGAAATACTCAATGCAGGCAAATTATCAAATAAACATATAATCGTCTGTGGTGATTTTAACATAAATTTCAGCTCCACATCAAATAACGTAAATTTATTGTTGGAAACTTTTAGATCTTTTAACATGAGTCCTACTATATTTGAAACTACTAGAATTACAGCTTTTACTGAATCCTGTATAGATAATATAATTATTGATACAAATATGCCTCATACTTGCTCAGTATGACTTTTTCCCGCGCGGCAAAAACGTAAGATGGCTGTTTTCTATTGGTGAAAGCGGCCGCGGAGATTCTTGTAATGCTTCAAACAGCTTACAAGGATGATGCTATGAGTAAAACTCGAGTCTACGACTGGTTTTCGAAGTTTAAAAGGGGCGAAATGACAATTGAAGACCAACCTCGTTCCGGGCGCCCATCAACTACAAGAACTGATGACAATGTTGAGAAAACCAATTGATTGAACAATTGATGAACTCTCCAATATGTCTGGAATATCATGGAGTGACTTCTTTTTGTCCCTAAACTAAAAAGATTCCTAAAAGGAAAACGTTTTGAGACTGTGGAGGAGATAAAACAAAAATCGCTAACAGCGCTAAAAGACATTCCATTAAGTGAGTTTCAAAACTGTTTTGAACAATGTAAAAAAGGTTAGACAAGTGCATATTGGTCAATGGAGAGTATTTTGAAGGTGATTAAAATTTGGTTAAAAAATATTGAAAAATACATACATACATACATACATACATACATAACATCACGCCTTTCCCATTTCTGGGGTAGCAGGCCCTTTATTCTCTACAATCACTCAACAAAATTAATATTATATAGAAAACTGCCTTTCATTCCTTATTTTCTAACAATTGCTCGCCAAATACTCCTATCCATACATAACTGTCTCGCCTCGTTAATATCCATACACCTTGTCATACATGCTCTCCTATTATTTCTGCTTATAATTTTACGTTCACTCAACTATAGTCATTTATTCTAACCATTTTGGATTCAATATTTTTCCTTCTCTTTTATTATTTTACATATACTTACATAATTTTGTTGATTTAGGTACCTAGAATAAAAGTAGTTTCTCAAAATATCTGAGTGACACCAGAACCCCGAAAATGTAAACACCCCTAAAGAGTGAACAGGCTTGGCCGGAATTAGTTCACTAATAAACATTTGTTCAATATTTACGTTTGGTATAGGAGTTATATGCAACAATTTAAAGTTTTTATTATCGTAATGTACAGGAATATGCAGTAAATAATAATAATAATAATAATAATATTTATTTATTTCTGAGTAAAACCACAGGTACATGGTGTAGAAAAAGTCAAAAAAGATATATAAAAATACACACAGGAAAGTTAATACAGTGATATTTATTCATTAATAAAACTATACTTGGCTACAATATTGGCAAAGAAAAATAATCAGAAACATTATAATAACAGCATTTAATTAATTAGGATTTAAGGGTACATTTGAAGTCCTTGGCTTGTAAGAGTTTTATATTTTCCGGAAGTTTGTCATAAATATCAATTATATGATTAAAACGTCGATATTATATATTTATTATTTTTTATATTTATTATATTTATTTTTAATTTATTTACATATGCTTTTGTTTGTTTGATAGTTGCTATTACCAACATTATTAATTAATATGTATGTCAGTTAAATAATATTTCCATTTTAAGGATTAATAAGCCAGTCAATGATTGTTGAACTTCAGTTGATTGGAGTTAGGGCTTAAATAAATCGATGTACTGATTCAGAATATGTAAAATTTTATTATATTACGTTTCGCTTCCGTTTTTGAAGCATCCTCAGATACTGAAATATTTTTATGACACTACAATTAGTTAAAGTAACAACCAATAAATAATTATAAGGTAAAATTACTTACATTGTAACCACATGTACAAACTTTGTAAAATTTCAAAAAAATAATTACATTAAACCAATAGAAAAATTAACAATCCACACATTGTTAAACATGTAGGTAAATCAATATAAAATTGAACATAATGATTGTCAAACTGTAAAATAAGGTAAGCTAAATAAATATTGTCACATGTTGGAATTGAACAAAGAAAAATGTATTTTAATTGAACAGACTAGTTGGAACAATATCAACAAATTCCGAACGAAAATTACAACAGTATGGACCTCTATGATCGAGAGTTGACAACAACTCAAAAAATTAGGACCCTATAACATCAACTGTAATTGGCTAAAGCATGAAATAACGAAGCAAAAGATGTGAAACTATTTTGGAAATCTGTCTTATGATTCATAGCAGCTGCTCCTTCTAATTGAATGTAACAACTTTCCAGCATTAACCGTCTGGATTTATAGGATTCAAAATGTAAAACACTTTCAGAAGTCTCTTATCAATTTATTACTCCCATTGCAAATTAAAATTGTTGCTACAGTTACTACCAGCACTAAAATTCTTTTTACTAAACTTAAATCTGGAACTAATAGTGAACTGTTAAGTGGCTTGGTTTATAAAATACAGTGCCCCGACTGCAGTTTAACTTATATTGGTGAAACATCACAATACATTCATAAAAGGATTAAACAACATATAAATAATGCTAAAACTTTTAATAACAGCCATAGTGCTTTAGTCGAACATAGCATCACGGAAAACACAGCTTTAATTATACTAATTATAAAATAAATTATAAAATAAATCCAGACGGTTAATGCTGGAAAGTTGTTACATTCAATTAGAAGGAGCAGCTGCTATGAATCATAAGACAGATTTCCAAAATAGTTTCACATCTTTTGCTTCGTTATTTCATGCTTTAGCCAATTACAGTTGATGTTATAGGGTCCTAATTTTTTGAGTTGTTGTCAACTCTCGATCATAGAGGTCCATACTGTTGTAATTTTCGTTCGGAATTTGTTGATATTGTTCCAACTAGTCTGTTCAATTAAAATACATTTTTCTTTGTTCAATTCCAACATGTGACAATATTTATTTAGCTTACCTTATTTTACAGTTTGACAATCATTATGTTCAATTTTATATTGATTTACCTACATGTTTAACAATGTGTGGATTGTTAATTTTTCTATTGGTTTAATGTAATTATTTTTTTGAAATTTTACAAAGTTTGTACATGTGGTTACAATGTAAGTAATTTTACCTTATAATTATTTATTGGTTGTTACTTTAACTAATTGTAGTGTCATAAAAATATTTCAGTATCTGAGGATGCTTCAAAAACGGAAGCGAAACGTAATATAATAAAATTTTACATATCCTGAATCAATACATCGATTTATTTAAGCCCTAACTCCAATCAACTGAAGTTCAACAATCATTGACTGGCTTATTAATCCTTAAAATGGAAATATTATTTAACTGACATACATATTAATTAATAATGTTGCTAATAGCAACTATCAAACAAACAAAAGCATATGTAAATAAATTAAAAATAAATATAATAAATATAAAAAATAATAAATATATAATATCGACGTTTTAATCATATAATTGATATTTATGACAAACTTCCGGAAAATATAAAACTCTTACAAGCCAAGGACTTCAAATGTACCCTTAAATCCTAATTAATTAAATGCTGTTATTATAATGTTTCTGATTATTTTTCTTTGCCAATATTGTAGCCAAGTATAGTTTTATTAATGAATAAATATCACTGTATTAACTTTCCTGTGTGTATTTTTATATATCTTTTTTGACTTTTTCTACACCATGTACCTCTGGTTTTACTCAGAAATAAATAAATATTATTATTATTATTATTATTATTTACTGCATATTCCTGTACATTACGATAATAAAAACTTTAAATTGTTGCATATAACTCCTATACCAAACGTAAATATTGAACAAATGTTTATTAGTGAACTAATTCCGGCCAAGCCTGTTCACTCTTTAGGGGTGTTTACATTTTCGGGGTTCTGGTGTCACTCACAAGGGGAGGTCGCCACCGCCGGGACACGGATTTGGCTGAAATTTTTTTTCGAAGTAGCTGTACACCTATGGTGTTTAGTGGCAAAGTAATAGCGCGCACTATTTTGTCCTTTTCGAGAAAAAGGGCTTTAAAGTTAACGCATTAAAGATAAAGCATTTATATACCCCTTAAAAATGTGCACTGACAGTTGTTACAGCGTTGTCGCGTGGTTATACGTCCTGCTTTACACGCGGTAGGTCAGGGTTCGATTCCCACTCAAGTTATGTTTTATTTTTACATTTGAATTATTCTTAATAAATTAAAAACTCTTAAAATTAATAATAAACTTATTTAATTTACAATCATCACTCTCTTCTTTCCGCGGATTTTTTTTAGTAATCGTCATAAAAATAATTGAAGCAGAATCGTAGCGAACACTAGGCCTCCTTTATAAACGATACTTATGCACGGGCTATTCAAATGCACAGATTATAAAAAACAAATGAACATATCTTAAGCAAAAACACATTACTATTCCAAAAGTTACGAAAAAAAAATCCGCGGAAAGAAGAGAGTGATGATTGTAAATTAAATAAATGTATTATTAATTTTAAGAGTTTTTAATTTATTAAGAATAATTCAAATGTAAAAATAAAACATAACTTGAGTGGGAATCGAACCCTGACCTACCGCGTGTAAAGCAGGACGTATAACCACGCGACAACGCTGTAACAACTGTCAGTGCATATTTCTAAGGGGTATATAAATGCTTTATCTTTAATGCGTTAACTTTAAAGCCCTTTTTCTCGAAAAGGACAAAATAGTGCGCGCTATTACTTTGCCACTAAACACCATAGGTGTACAGCTACTTCGAAAAAAAATTTCAGCCAAATCCGTGTCCCGGCGGTGTCGACCTCCCCTTGTCAGATATTTTGAGAAACTACTTTTATTCTAGGTACCTAAATCAACAAAATTATGTAAGTATATGTAAAATAATAAAAGAGAAGGAAAAATATTGAATCCAAAATGGTTAGAATAAATGACTATAGTTCAAGGTGATGTGAGCTGTTTATTTCAAAACTTAATCATAAAGATGATAACAGATATGCAACGTTTCGACCATATGGTTTTTGGTCATTTTCAAGAAAAGAACAAAATTCTAGTTCAAACAAACATAAACAAAATCTCTTGAGAATTACATTCAAAAAGTACAAAATTATTTTGAAAGATATTAGAGAATATTTTTCTACGTTTTGAGTGAAATTCTCAAGAGATTTTGTTTATGTTTCTTTCCACTGGAATTGTGTTATTTGCTTGAAAATGACCAAAAACCATATGGTCGAAACGTCGCATATCTGTTATCATCTTGAACTATAGTCATTTATTCCAATCATTTTGGATTCAATATTTCTCCTTCTCAAGAGTACAATTGACTAAAGAAAATCTACAATAAAATAATAAAAAATACATGTACCTATTACATAATATTATGTATACGTGTATTATGTAATGGGAAGGTACATATAAAAGGTTATTTATTGCAGAAGCGAAAAAAATGAAGTAATGTTGGATTGTTTACGCTTTCTGGTTCAGGTTAATTTGTATTAATTTTTGTCTCAAATCATGTACCACGAGCAAACTGCAATATTCTACTAGCAAACACGGTCACACATTCTCCTTTACCCAGACACTAAGTATTTAATTTTTTTGTTTTAAATTAAAGTATTTTTGTTTAGGTGCCATGTAGATTCATATTTAATGGGATCCCCCAGAGAAGTATCGCAAATACCATAGTTTATTGTATCGGGGTTTGCAGCTGTTCACTACATCGGGACGCAATGATAAAATTTAAGTGTTCACCCTATCGGGTAGTTCATTCAATCGAGAGTTCACTAAATCGCGACTTTACGGTATTCATCAGTTATGTATAATCAGTTTACGATTCCATCCACATTAGTCATAAGGAATTTTCTCTCAGTAATACGAGAACATGTTAGATTATATAAAACAAATGTAGGTATAGTACGTTTCATCCTCATATTCCTGACTACTTGATTTGTAATAATTAGTTTATTGGGGGTAATATATCCTAATAATACAAGTTCTCTGAAATATTTCAATAGAAAATTAGCCCCAAATGAAATTGTAATCCTGATTACCACTGATCCTAAGAATGAATCCTAATTGCTGTACCGCGGGTGCATTATTCCAATTATTACAAATCAAGTAGACAGGAATATGAGAGTGGAATAGACTATGTGAGTAATTCCTTCAGTCGATGTTAAGTTATGATATCAACACATATTGTATTAAATAAAGTCTTCTTTTAAAAATCGGAGTTTTGATTTAAAATACATATTTCACACGATATCACTTTTGCTCTTCAGAGAGCAAACGCGGCACCCATCTTGTACAGTTTTTTGTTTTGTTTCATATGCAAAATGAAATGAACTTGCTCAGTTCAAATACTCACGGACCCTCTGCTAACTCGTCTACCTTCACTCGTGAAATATTTGTGAAAGAATGAATAAGTCTCACAATGACTTGTAACCATGAAAACTATATAATTACATACAGAATTGATGCTGGCGCAACAAGTTATTCCTCCTAGACCATCTTATCGATCTATGCTCTATGGTCTAGTTTTGCATTGAACTATGTTTTTCAAAATTTCATTAACTCTTTGATACGAAACAATTGCATCTAAATAGCTTAAATGTATATGCAAAACAATTGAAATTCAATAATATTTGATAAACAAAAAATCAATAGGCCAAAAATAATTTATGTATAATAGTTTTTAGTGTTGCAGGACGAGGTATATTTTATTTGCGTCGATGAGCTACCTATATGCGTGTCTATATTACATAGTGACGAATTGCCTTATATAAATATCTTTTAGTTTCAAAGAAAAACTAATAAAAAGAAATTATTATAATTTATCCATAAGCATGAAAATACATCGATGAGCTATAGGCATGGGCACGGGCATGTGTACCTAACTTAGTTTCCATTAATTTTATTTGCGCTCTGATCGCTCCCTCTATCCTATAATATCATGTGCGGATGACAACTTCCTTAAATCAGATTTTGTGTCGCTCATTAATGTTTAACAACGATTTAAAGATTTTATCATGTTGATATGACCTAGAACGAAATTATATTAAAAATCATTGTCAAACATTAATTATAATTTTTGGTTATTAAAAAAATCTATGTTCTTTTTGCAACATAAACATATACTATGCTTAAAAAAGCAAAAATTAAAAAAAATATTAAATGATTTCAACGCGCTCACATTTTATATCATTTTACTTAATCTCAGTGTTTTCATGTTTTACTTGTATTTTTTTTAACACATAAGTCCTAATGAAGTCATGTTGGCGCAGACTCGCCAAGTACCAATATTACAGGAGCATAGATACGCATGCGCTGGTGAAAATTCTCGATATCGAGTCCAGAGCTGACATGGCAGTAGACTAGTTGTGTTGTAGTAGTGTTTAGCAGCAACGTGTGTTGGGCGTAATTTTATCGTACCGAGTAACAGGTTATGCCGTGAAACACGTTACTATTAGCAGAAAACGCCACACAGGTATGTAAAGATATGTGGGTGGTTATTATTTTGCGGTGTAATATTATCTCAACCGTTCATGTCGTTTCTAATATTTGTATTTTTTGCTCTTATATATTTGATATATTTTCAAATTTATGCTCAGGTATTTTAATTGTATATTATTAGCTTCTATTTCATAAATTAACATATAAATCTAGAAATATATTTTTTTTTCTTTGTTATAAATTCAATCCGTATTTTACATTTTTGGTATGCGTACATGTTAAAATGTAAGTTAATTTTATATTCGAAATTTTTGTATGAAATTATATGTAAAATTTTATCAAGGTTTATGTGTAAATAATTTTTATAGTTCCCTTCAATCAATAAGCATAAAAATATTCATTTTTAAATTTAAATTTTGCAAATTTTAATTGTACTTACTTCCTTATACACTGTATGAGTATTTGAATAATGAAAGAAACCATTTGGGAGATGTTGTTGGAAATAACGTTCTGAGGTCCTCTGAATATGTTTTGTGTATACATGTATGTATGATACACATACACACATGAGCTGCGTGCAGTTGCCGAGTAGATGAAAGGTACAAATTGTGAAATGTGGTTAAATTATTAGTGGCTAATTTGTGCCCTTAAAAGTAATTTTCCAAATTTAGTAGTATCCGAGTTATTAATGTTTAAATATATTTTTCGCCAATTTATCGCCAACAAAATTTTTTTTTAAATATTACTTTCTTATTCGTTCAATATTTAGTGCTACATTCATATACAGTGCACGCCGCTTAATGTGATCACATTGGGATTCGAGCTTTTGATAACAATAACGGATTGATAATAATATCCGTAAAAAACATAAACACAAAATATTATTAATTAATTTAAAAGATATGTAACAGTAAATAAAGTATGAAATTAACTAAAAAATTCAAATAAACATAACATTTTTGCATTTAAATTTGAGAAAGTATAGATATGTATGTAGTACATACATATATGTAATTATTGTGTACATTTATAATATGTATATGTGTTTATTATCAAAGAGAAACTCAAAATTAAAAAAAAAATATTCTTTGATTTTCGCGGAGCAAATTATTAATAAAAATTTCATACGCGTAATGCTTCTGAAAATCAGATGACCTCTGCTGCACACCTTGCCACAAAACTTAGTTAAATTAAGACCAGTTAAGACTATACAAACGCATTGTCCGAGTTTATCTGTGTTTATTGCCAACCAGTCTGGCATATTACAATAAATTAGACAATACAATTTCTATAAAGTTCTTTGTAAAAACTACTTTATTGTACTATTGCTTTTAAAATTGTTCGGGACGAAAACAATCTCAAGAAAAAATTGATAACATTAACCGATATTGTGATAACTATAAACGATATTTTTTAATGTAGTTGTATTCGTCCGGCCCCGTTCTTCGGAAAGTGATAACAATATCCGATTGATAACATTATCCGTGATTCCAATAAGCGGCGTGCACTGTACTTGCTTGCCATTCAAAGATGCTAGCTATGGATTGGTTTACTATACTTCGCAGTACACTGTTATTTAAAATTAACCAGAACACTAATGAAGTTTATCAATAGCCTTGATAGAAATAAATAAATAATTTGTTGTAAATAAAATAGTTCGAGAAAATGACATGATAATGATAACTGTATTAGCTAACGGTATGTACAATTCCATAACCTGGGCCTAATTGAAGAATATTTTGGAGCAAACCAAAAATATTAAAGATTACTTTATAAATGTCAAAAAATGCATATAAGTATACTTTTTAACCTGTAGGTACTGAGCAGATACATGTGTAAATTTTACATTTTGGATATTATACATTTTACATGTAATACAAATTTGTATTGTATATATTTAAATACATATTAATAACTGGGATAATATTAAATTTGGAAAATTAGTACGAAGTAGGCACTGATTGTAGAACCATATTTCACAATTTGTGCCTTTCATCTATTGGCCACCTACACGCATGTATATATATATATATATATATATATATATATATATATATATATATATATATATATATATATATATATATATATATATATATATATATATATATATATATACAGGGTTAGTCAAAATTACCGGAACACCTAAATAATTCTCCTACCGTTAAGAATTTTAAAAAATGTTTCGTACAAAAGTTTTTTGGTTGTAAACAATCTACCGTTTAAGTATTTTTTTAATATACAGGGTGTTCAGTTTATTGCGGAAATTAGGTAAACTTTCATTTTTCAAATGGAACACCCTATATTTTTTTACTTTTTTCAATTCTAAGATTAATTCTTAGTATTTTTTGTAGAACTCATTTTTTTATAAAATGCATCATTTTTTAGATATAAGCAATTAATCTGTCGTTTAAATGTCAATTGATTGACTATTTGTCAATTGTTTCATGAAGTTGTGGAGCATTATCAAGCAGGCACATGTACTTTAATTTACATTAACTTTAATTTTATTTATTTAATTTGTTATTTTTTTTTATTTTGTAATTTTTTTTTTATTCCTTTGGTTAAAATAAACGATATGTATGTATGAAAATACTCTTAATTCGAAGTTCAGGAGTTTAGATTAATTGCTTATAACTCAAAAATTATGCATTTTATAAAAAAAAATTTCCTACAAAAAATACTTAGAATTAATCTCTGAATTAAAAAATGTAAAAATATACAGGATGTTCCATTTGAAAAAAGAAAGTTGACCTAATTTCCACAATAAAATGAACACCCTGTATGTTAAAAAAATAAGTAAACGATAGCTTGTTTATAACCAAAGAACTTTTGTACGAAAAATTTTTTAAAATTCTTTACGGTAGGAGAATTATTTAGGTGTTCCGGTAATTTTGACTAACCCTGTATATATATATATATATATATATATATATATATATATATATATATATATATATATATATATATATATATATATATATATATATATATATATATATATATATATATATATATATACAGCAGTGTGCAAAACATATGCAACTGGAAACGAAACTGCTATTTTGTAAGATTTTCTGACAACAAAAGACTTTTATTTAGTTATTTTTATATTCATTTCATTAATGTAGTATTTCTAAACATAAAGAGCACAAAAAATGTGGTTATATTGAGAACATTTAGAAAAAAAATCTTTGATATTGAAGGAATGCTTATATTAAGCTGTGCAAAACATATGCAACTAACCATAACTATTCATCAGAAGAGTCTTGGTTTTAATATTTTGTCCAATAACCATTGCGTTTGACCACTTCGTCACATCTCTTAGGCATATAGCTTACTAGATTTTTGATTATTCTCATAGGAATGTTTTCCCATTCAAGTTTTAAAGTATTGAAAAATGAACTGGATGAAGAAAGTCTTTTGTCTTCTTACGCGCTGCTTAAGGATACCCCACAGCTTAACTATGGGGTTTAAACCAGGTGACTGTGTCTGCTAATCAAGTATTGCAATTTTTTTATCATTCAGCCACTTCTTTACGTACTTAGAATTGTGCTTTGGGTTGTTATCATGTTGAAAGACCTTTGACAGAGGCATTTCTTCTTCGGCATACAGCAGCATTGTCGTTTTCAAAATGTCTATGTATTTGAATCAATCGACAATTCCTTTAATTTGATAGAGAGGACTGCAGTCTTGTCCAAATAAGCAAATTTGAGGGCTTACAGGACTTTAAAAAAGCCCCACTGTCTGTCTTGTTTTTTGCGTTTTTATTCTGACGACCATGGTCAGCTGTTATTGTTATTATTATTATTAATTTTACATTTTCACACGTTTTTTCTCTATTGTTCAATTTTATTGAACATGTTTTGTTCACAATTTTTTGTTTATACTTCCATGTAATTTCCACGTGGTAATATTGTTCTTCGTATCTTCCATTAAGCCTTGAAAATGACCTCATACCTCAAGGTCGAAACGTCGGCATAAGTTTTTATATGAACTTTTGAATAAACTTCTTTACGTCTGAAGTTCAAGTCATCATTCCAACCTGTAATGTTTTCTTCTATTAGAATTAACACTATGTTTTATAATACAATTAATAACATATTAATTTAATCAACACTATAATATTATTTACTTATTTTTACACTATAGTATTATTTATTTAGTTAAATCATTCGTCTATTAATTCAGCACGTCTATTATTTTTACTTAAAAGCTATTTTCGTGTGAAAATCATGTGTACACGCGAATTTCAACCTTACGTACCCACGTGGTCAGAAAAACGAATTCCTTTGTTCTCACTTAAAGTCTATTTTTGCGTGAAAAGTCATAAGTGTACACGCGAAGTTCAGCCTTATGTACGTACCCACGTGTTCAGAAAAACGAATAAAACCGTATAAATTTTTCTACCATTATCCCAGTTATATTATTGGACAGTAATAGAATTATTTTGTTAAATAATTTAATGTATTACCTTTATTTTATTGTAATTACACAAATTTGTTTGTCCGCAGCGCCATGTAATGTTTTCTTCTATTAGAATTAACACTATGTTTTATAATACAATTAATAACATATTAATTTAATCAACACTATAATATTATTTACTTATTTTTACACTATAGTATTATTTATTTAGTTAAATCATTCGTCTATTAATTCAGCACGTATATTGGTTTGAATACTAAATTTATGTCATAATTTTGAAGTCTCAAAAACATTCTTTGTAGTCTGAGAGGACACTCTGAGAGTGGTTTATTCATGATAGCAACTAACGGTTTGTGATCTGTTTCCACGGTAGCTGTTTTACCATATATGTATTGATGAAACCTTTCACAACCTACTAATATTGCGAGCAGTTCCTTTTCAATTTGTGCATAATTTCTTTGAGTCGGTGAAAGTGTTTTAGAAAAATAAGCAATAGGTTTATCTTCTTGCATTAATACCGCACCTAGACAAGATTTAGATGCGTCCACTGACAGAACAATGGGCTTATTTACGTTATGCAGATATTTATTAAAGAGGGTTGGCCATCGGAAAAATCACAAATACCAAACGAAATTAAAATATTTAATTCAATCAAAGATCACCTGTCAATCTACAATAATTTAATATTTAAAAATAATCAAATAATAATTCCTAAATCAATGAGAAAAGAAATTCTTAAAATTCTACACACAGGACATTTAGGAACAGAGAAAATTAAATTAAGGGCCAGAGAATGTGTCTATTGGCCAGGAATTAACTTAGAAATTGAAAATTTAGTGCAAACCTGCGAAGCTTGCGCACAATATAGAAATTCACAGATGAAAGAACCATTAATTTCACATGAAATTCCTCGTAACCAATGGAATAAAGTCGTTATGGACATATTTCATATCGATGGAAGAAATTACCTTATTATTGTAGATTACTACACTAAATATTTCGAAACAATTTATATACCCAACCTTAAATCTTCATTTGTAATAGCACATATAAAATCTATATTTAGCAAACTCGGAATACCTGAAACAGTAATTTCAGATAATGGTCCACAATTTAATTGTTTTGAATTCAAGAGTTTTGCTAGTGAGTGGAACTTTAAACATATAACGTCCAGTCCATTACATCCTCAGTCTAATGGACTAGCCGAGCGTTTTATACAAACGATTAAAAAGACACTTAAAAAGTGTAAAATTGATAAAAGTGATCCGTATCTAGCAATGTTAGAATTAAGAAATAGCCCAATTTATAACGAATACTCTTCCACCGAACTTATGTTTGGTAGAAGAATTAGAGGTATGATACCAAACCTAAAAAAGGATAAAATAAATCACAAACATTTTCATGAGAATCTAATAAAGCAACAAAATTTGCAAAAAGTATACTATAACAAGCATTCGAAAAATCTTAAAGAGTTAAATAAAAACGAAGATATTAGGGTACAGAGAGAAGATGGTTGGCGTAAAGGCAAAATATTGGATAAATGTAAAAGACCAAGGTCCTACAAAATCCAATTGGAAAACGGTCAGACATTAGAACGAAATCGAAAACACATTACGAAGAATACATTGAGATTCATACCAGACAAAGCAAGTATACAAACATCTAAAGAAAATGAATACGAGATGTTCACTGCCTTTCAGGAAGATCCGATGTATTGGAAGCATCATAACAAAAATGAAGAAAATGAACAATCATCGGAAGATGAATTAGACGAAACATTAATTCCAGAGCAAGATTCAATAATGGAACAAACACTAACTCCCGAAACATCAACTTCTGCAAACATAACGATAAGTTCGGAAGAAGATGAAGAAGTAGCAGCGAGTTCAAATAATACTTATGTCACAACAATGCAAGGAAGCGATGAAGATGAATTAATCGCTCAATTTTCAAAACGGTTAAGTTTGTCTCCGCAACCAGAATACAGTAGCAGAGGTAGAAGAATACAGAAAGTACAGAAATATTGGCAAAATAAGCCATCAAACAAAAAATAACTTAAAACAACACAGCAAGTTACTTCAAACAAAAAAGGGAGATGTAATAAATATATTAATATTTATTTAACTTCCACACAAAATAAATATATACATATTTATACGAACTAATTTTAACTATAAATAATAAAACTTCATTTAAATATAGTTGGCAACACTGCCCAAAAGAGAGAGATGGAAGAAATTAACAATGGCAGATGTTTTGACAATAATATACGTGCTGAATTAATAGACGAATGATTTAACTAAATAAATAATACTATAGTGTAAAAATAAGTAAATAATATTATAGTGTTGATTAAATTAATATGTTATTAATTGTATTATAAAACATAGTGTTAATTCTAATAGAAGAAAACATTACACAACCCTTTGGGGATTAACCTTTCATATCAATTTTTGACTTAAATAAATCTACTATGAGTAGTATGCCATGAAAATTTGATATAAAACAATTGCATCTAAACATGTTTAGTACATGCAAAACAAATGAAATTCAATAACATTTGATAAACGAAACAAAATTCGTTGTGTAAACTAAAAACTATTACACAGATTTTCGTATGAAGCCATACCTACATAAATTATTTTTTGTCTATAATCTTTTGTTTGCCAAATATTATTGAATTTCAATTGTTTGCATGTACATAACACATTTAGATGTAATTGTTTTATACCAAATTTTCATGGCACACTACGAAGATCATTCTGTTTGCTATACTTTTTAATGTTTCTTAAAAACTAAAAAAGATATTTATATAAACGAATACATTATTGTAAACAGAAAAAATAGCGCTTTCTAGCTAGAGAAAATTTAACTATGGTTTACATTTAAAAAATTCAACTTGCATGCTGTATCTCCAGAAATATCTATTAAAAAAAATTTTTCATCAAATTCGTGGAAAAGTTTTTTACGTATGCTAAAATATTTATTTGAAACGTTTTTCAATATTTTTTATACTTTGCGAGTTATAACGGAAAATTAAATTTCGAGAAAATCACACTTTTGTCATTATCTAGCGAGCCATGCAATATTTTGAAAAAACTAAATCGCCATTATCATCGGCCCATAAATGCGCAACTTTTGTCTAATTTAACCGACCTTGTATCTCTTATAGTTTCCGAGATCCCTATAGTGGCCCGTTTAAATAGGACACCCTGTATATATATATATATATATATATATATATATATATATATATATATATATATATATATATATATATATATAACATTACGCCTTTCCCATTACTGGGATAGCAGATCTACATATATACATATGCTTCTAGAAGGGTACATTTCTAGTGCCACTCGTGACATACAACTTGAATGTTGTATCTCCAGAAATATCCAATAAAAAAAATTTCATAAAATTCAGCGACTAGATTCTTATGTATGCTAAAATATTTATTTGAAGTTTCTTTTCAATATTTTTAGTACCTTCTGAGTTATAACGGAAAATTAAATTTCAAGAAAATTACACTTTTGTCATTATCTAGTGATTCATGCTATATTTTGAAAAAAACTAAATCGTAATTATCATCGGCCCATAAGTGCGCAACTTTTGTCTAATTTAACCGACCTTGTATCTCTTATAGTTTCCGAGATCCCTGTAGTGGCCCGTTAAAATAGGACACCTGTATACAGGATGGTTCTTAATATATGCGATAAACTTTCAGGGTTGATTTCTGGGGTTATTTTGATCATAAAAGTTCATATGAATAACTGTCCAAAACGGCTTAGTTTTAAAGGGTGTTTAATAATAAATTAAAAATATAATAAAGGCTAGGTAATAAACAAAAGGAATAAATGAACATAGTATACGTAAATTTATATATATATATATATATATATATATATATATATATTTTATTTTATTGTATATATGTTTCGCTTAAACGAATAGAGTAATGAAACTACATATTTTAAAGTTTCTTGAATAGATAAAAAGCTGATTAGATTTGGAGTACAATCGCAAAACATACCATAACAATGTTATGGTACTATCAATACAATTAAGCTTGTTATGATAACATGCTTTTTATAAACAAACTAGAATGGGTGCAGACACCTATGCCTGCAGCTCATCGGCGCATGTCCAATTCTGAATATATCACAAATTAATGTTTACTTAAATACGTTTCTAAATCCTAGCTCGCAAATGAAACGACAAATTTTACATAGATTTCTTTTGTTGACAAAGGTAAAGCAGACTAGGTCGGCAGAGTTGTGCAGAATAGTGTCAAAATGCATAAAAAATATTTTTTCTTCTAAACTGTTTTATTATTTTTCAATGTAAGAAATTCAGAAAAATTCAATATCATTCCTCGCATATGCAAGAATTTTTTAAATAAAATTGAATGGAAAATAGAACATAATAGGTATTTGTAAAAAAAAGTCATCAAGATCTGTGAGATAGTTGGTGGAATAAAAATTTGTAAGAGTGTGTGTGTGGACGAGAGACACACATACGGACATTTGTTGTAATAGTAATTTCGTGATCTAGAGAGTCTGTCCAGGATTTCTGCGCCAACAAAATTGAAATCGAAAGATGCTACAGAAAACATACCGAACATTATAGCTTTTCGGCAGGACGTCGATGAGTTAAAATCCAGAATGTTGGTAAATGTGTATTGATTAAAAAAAAGTAACATTAAATCAGTAATACATGGTTCAAATAATAATATTTTGAACATACCTGATGCATATGAAATGAATATTACTAGCATGCATGGGTTATTACAAATATGTTTTATTTGCAATGATAAATAACTATATATCTGCATAGTACCAATGTTTTTGTCTAAATAATGCCTATATTTACGAATGTAAATTTAGAGATAATATATTCAATGGTTCTTCATATAATAAATACGAATATGAAGAGTTAGTTTTACCAATACCTATCTGTAGTAAATATCACTTGTTATTCTATGATGTTATTCTATCACTAATGGAGTGAAATTAAAAATAACCGATATTCATTGTATATAAAAGTGTACTAACAAGGGGAGGTCGCACCAGTCGGAACACGGATTTGGCTGAATTTTTTTCAGGAGTAGCTGTATACCAATAGTGATTAGTGGCAAAGTAATAGCGCGCAGTATTTTGCTCGATACGAGAAAAGGGGCTTTAAAGATATAGCATTAAAGATATAACATTAAAAATATAGGTATGTAAAGACATACCTTTTCAGAATACACTCTGACAGTTGATGCGACGTTGCCGCGTGGTTAAGAAGAGGGATTATCACGCGACTGGTCTGGGTTCGATTCCGGCCAAAATTATTTTTTATTTATATATTTTAATTATGAATAATAAATTTAAAATGTATAAGTTAATGATAAATTTATTTTATTATATATATATATATATATATATATATATATATATATATATAATGTAATAAAATTGAATGGAAAATAGAACATAATAGGTATTTGTAAAAAATTCATCAAGATCTGTAAGACAGTCTGGGAGGAGATGGTGGAATAAAAGGATCGATGAGTTAAAAACTTGAATGTTGGTAAATGTGTATTGATTTAAAAAAAGTTACATTAATTCAGTAATATATGGTTCAAATAATATATTTTGAACATACCTGATGCATATGAAATGAATATTACTAGCATGCATGGGTTATTACAAATATGTTTTATTTGCAATGATAATTATATATCTGCATAGTACCGATGTTTTTGTCTAAATAATTTACGAATGTAAAATTAAAAATAATATATTCAATGGTTCTTCATTTAATAAATACGAATATGTATGGTTAGTTTTACCAATACCTATCTTGTATGTCTGTAGTAAATATCACTTGTTATTCTATGATGTTATTCTATCACTAATGAAGTGAAATTAAAAATAACCGATATTCATTGTTTATAAAAGTGTACTAACAAGGGGAGGTCGCACCAGTCGGAACTCATGTCGCATGTGCCGAAATCTTTAATATCAAATGTTTGCTTATTGCTGTGGTAAGAGCTTATTACTGGCCGTAGATGCGAACCTGATGTCGGAATTCTTTAGTGTAAACTGATGCGTCCATTTCGTCCTCGATAGATGTTTGAGAAACCAAAAATTCTTCGGATAAGAGAAGGGATTCGTCATAGACCAGCTGTTGCTTTGATGCCGGGATGTGCTATTTGATGTATCACATTGAAGGCAGTCTTTTGGAATGGGAACGTGAGGAGTGGTCTGGCTATTGGTATGGACATGTCGCAATAAATTTTGTGGTTGTTCCTACAACCTGCACTTTTTCAAGTTGAAGCGCATAGCCTTCAAGAAGATATTTTTCACACTCTTCATCAGTCTCATGTGATGCTTCTAATGCCGCAAAATGCCGCATCGAACTTCTTCGATGCGTGATAAAGTATCGGCTACTATATAGTCTTTGCCGAAAATATGGCGTATATCTGTGGTTAACTGGCTGATGAAATCCAAATACCGAAACTGTCGAGGTGAACACTGCTTATTAAAGGCGTAAGTTATTGGTTTATGATCCGTGAATACGGTAAATGCGCGTCCTTCTGCCATAAATCGGAAATTTTTGGTAGATAAATAGATAGTTATGATTCTTTCTCGTATGCATATTTTGTTTCGGCTGAAAACCGCTACATTGAGAAAAAAGCTAATCACTCCCAAATATTTTCAACTCGTTGCAGTACAGCACCGACGGTAAATCGTAAAAAAATATTCTTACCTCGAAGCATATGTCGAAATCTTGAATACAATGCCTTGCAAACGGTTTGGATGAGTTTTGGTGTTCAAACTGCGATTATCGCCACCCGGTCTCCACCCGTTATTTTTATTTGTCACGCGACGATGCAGAATAATTTTGTGATGGTTGAGCTATACCAAGTCGCATCATAATTTCGTCTTATTTCTTTGCGGCCATTGTGTTTGTCTGGGGCAAAACGCGGCGCTTTCTCGGTGACTCCTGGACGTGGCTTAGTATTGATATAATGTTTCGTATTGTGCTTATCTGGCTCGAATGTACCATGCGGGTACGTGATTTCTGGGATACGTTGAAGAAGACTGTTATATACAGATGCACCAGAAATGGTTTTGATACTCGGTACGTCACACTCAGCTACCAAACCTTCAACAGTAAGATGAGTGATTTAATCCGAAATACGTATATCCACAAGGAGTGTAATGATATAGAAAGTTCGCGCCAATAATGGTATTCGTAAAATTGTAATTTGTTTCTTAGAGAAACAAAGATTTGCGCCGATGTTAACTAGAAATTGAGTTTTTAGCTCATCGACCTCCTGTCGAGGAGCTATAGTGTTCGGTACGATGTCTGTAGCGTCTTCCGATTTCAAAAATTTTTACACAAAAATCCCGGACAGACCGCCTGGATCACGAAATGACTATTACAACATATGTCCATATGTATGTCGCTCGTCCGCTCGCTCGTACGAGATTTTTAGTTCCGCTCAGATCTCCTAAACTACCAAACCGATTTATATGAAATTTTCTGCAGATACGTATTATGATCTAGTTGTGCAAGGTACCTTTTATTTTTCAAAATTTTCCTTCGTATTTTCGTTTCAATTTTATTCAAAATTTTCTTGCACATCTAGGAAATGGAACAATATTTTTCCATATTTTTTATTTTGAAAAATTATATAAGACCATTGGAGAAAAAAATATTTTTTAATTAAAAATTGAACCGAATAAGATCAGTGCATTTATAGTCGGTTTACTTTGCTTTTGTCAAGAGAAGAAAATATATTCACACTTATTTTAAATTTGTTGTTTTATTTGCGACCTAGGCACCTAGAATTTGAAAAGTGTATCTAGATAAATAATAATTTGTGATATATTTAGACTTAGACATACGTCGATGAGCTGCAGGCATGGATGTCTGTATCCATTCCTAGTTTTTTGTGTTTTTGGTTGTGAAAGGGGGAAAGGCTGAGATCATTTTACCTCAGACATTTTTTTTACAGAAGGCACAAAACGATTCAGTTCATTTCAACTCGGAGCAGCTCGTGTAGTTAAAAGGAACACGGCTTTCAAATGTTTGCTTATTGCTGTGGTAAGAGCTTATTACTGGCCGTAGATGCGAACCTGATGTCGGAATTCTTTAGTGTAAACTGATGCGTCCATTTCGTCCTCGATAGATGTTTGAGAAACCAAAAATTCTTCGGATAAGAGAAGGGATTCGTCATAGACCAGCTGTTGCTTTGATGCCGGGATGTGCTAGTTGATGTATCACATTGAAGGCAGTCTTTTGGAATGGGAACGTGAGGAGTGGTCTGGCTATTGGTATGGACATGTCGCAATAAATTTTGTGGTTGTTCCTACAACCTGCACTTTTTCAAGTTGAAGCGCATAGCCTTCAAGAAGATATTTTTCACACTCTTCATCAGTCTCATGTGATGCTTCTAATGCCGCAAAATGCCGCATCGAACTTCTTCGATGCGTGATAAAGTATCGGCTACTATATAGTCTTTGCCGAAAATATGGCAGAAATGGTTTTGATACTCGGTACGTCACACTCAGCTACCAAACCTTCAACAGTAAGATGAGTGATTTAATCCGAAATACGTATATCCACAAGGAGTGTAATGATATAGAAAGTTCGCGCCAATAATGGTATTCGTAAAATTGTAATTTGTTTCTTAGAGAAACAAAGATTTGCGCCGATGTTAACTAGAAATTGAGTTTTTAGCTCATCGACCTCCTGTCGAGGAGCTATAGTGTTCGGTACGATGTCTGTAGCGTCTTCCGATTTCAAAAATTTTTACACAAAAATCCCGGACAGACCGCCTGGATCACGAAATGACTATTACAACATATGTCCATATGTATGTCGCTCGTCCGCTCGCTCGTACGAGATTTTTAGTTCCGCTCAGATCTCCTAAACTACCAAACCGATTTATATGAAATTTTCTGCAGATACGTATTATGATCTAGTTGTGCAAGGTACCTTTTATTTTTCAAAATTTTCCTTCGTATTTTCGTTTCAATTTTATTCAAAATTTTCTTGCACATCTAGGAAATGGAACAATATTTTTCCATATTTTTTATTTTGAAAAATTATATAAGACCATTGGAGAAAAAAATATTTTTTAATTAAAAATTGAACCGAATAAGATCAGTGCATTTATAGTCGGTTTACTTTGCTTTTGTCAAGAGAAGAAAATATATTCACACTTATTTTAAATTTGTTGTTTTATTTGCGACCTAGGCACCTAGAATTTGAAAAGTGTATCTAGATAAATAATAATTTGTGATATATTTAGACTTAGACATACGTCGATGAGCTGCAGGCATGGATGTCTGTATCCATTCCTAGTTTTTTGTGTTTTTGGTTGTGGAAGGGGGAAAAGCTGAGATCATTTTACCTCAGACATTTTTTTTACAGAAGGCACAAAACGATTCAGTTCATTTCAACTCGGAGCAGCTCGTGTAGTTAAAAGGAACACGGCTTTGAAATCCTGTATGATACTAAACATGTCTTGGGTTTAATACGCGCCCGGGCTCGTTTTCAATATTTATTGATCCTTTATTTAGAGAAATGTAAAATTTATTTAAAAATAATGTTTTCTTCTGTAGCTTCACAAAATATTTCAAAATCGAATATGTGACAATATTCTGTATCATTTCCTGCATATGTGAGAAATTCAAAAGAAATGACAAAAGAATTGGATGCACAACTCGCAATACAGATATGTAAAAGTAATTCTTCAAAATCAGTTGGATAGTTTGGTAGAAATTGCTGGAATAAGAAAAACGTACACATGTATGGCGTTAGTGGTACGTTATTGAGAGCACTAATGGCTTTATATGTAAATAATCAAGCAGCAGTTCGTGTGGATGGTAGTTTGAGTAGATGGTTCAATATTGACGTGGGTGTGAAACAGGGTTGTGTGATGTCTCCTTGGCTTTTTAATTTGTATATGGATGTGTTATTGCGACGAGCGTTAGAGTGTACAAATGATGGTGTGAAAATAAGTGATTTCGTTGTGCCTGCATTAGCATATGCTGATGATGTGGTTATTATGGGTGAATCTGAGGAACAATTGACGAGAATGATTGAGAGTGTCAGAAATCAGGGAAAATGTTTGAATTTGATCATGAATGCTTCAAAATGTAAGATTTTAGTTTTTGAGAAGGATGAAGTTACGGAATGCAAGATTAGCATAGATGGTGAGCAAATGGAACAAGTTAATGAATTTATGTATCTGGGATGCATGTTTTCGAAAGATGGACGGATGAATGCTGAAATTGAAAGAAGAGTGGTTGCAGGTAGAAAAGTTTTGGGCGCTTTGGGAATTTTTGCTAGAAATGTGAATGTATCAAGAGAAGCTAGGTTATGTGTGTATAATGGTGTACTTGTGCCATCGTTGATGTATGGATGTGAATGTTGGGTATGGGATAACCGGAATAAAAAAAGGGTAACTGCGGTTGAAATGAGATTTTTGAGAGGAGTGTGCGGAGTGATTAGAAGAGACCGTATTAGGAATAAAGTAGTGTATGATGAATGTGAAATTAATAAAAATGTTGTGAAAAGAGTGGCTTCAAGTCAGCTGCGTTGGTTTGGACATGTGGAAAGAATGTCAAATGATAGACTGACTAAGAAGATTTATTTGGGTGAAATTGAAGGAACACGAATGCGAGGAAGACCGAGGAGTAAATGGATGAATATGATAGAAAATGTTTTGAGTGAACGTAAAATTATAAGTAGAAATAATAGGAGAGCATGTATGACAAGGTGTATGGATATTAACGAGGCGAGACAGTTATGTATGGATAGGAGTATTTGGCGAGCTATTGTTAGAAAATAAGGAATGAAAGGCAGTTTTCTATTTTTTTAGTGATTGTAGGAAATAAAGGGCCTGCTACCCCAGTAATGGGAAAGGCGTGATGTTATGTATGTATGTTGTAATTGTCATTCGTTATCCAAGAAGTTTTATTCAAAATTTGTGCATACAATATTTTGAAATCGGTAGATGCTATGTTAAAAGACATCGCAGTCGTCTCGAAGTCCACTAAAATTAGTTGTTTATTTTTTTTTATTTGTGTCAACAATTTGGATTGTGTATTTGAAAATATAACTATTGTTTTACGAATTTGTTTAACTTCTGCCGAAGGATCATCTCGAGATTAAAAAAAAAATAAATAAAAAAAATGCTTACGGTAATCCATATCTTAGGGTTGATTGTTGCTACCATACTAAGTGATAAAGTAATTATTGATGAATTTGCTAGCATAAAATCCATAGAAGTTATATTTTAATGTTTGCATATATGTAAATTTAAATTTGTTAAGAATTGAAGAATATACAATACGAGTAAATTCGTTTTGTTTTATGTGTGCTACATAGTACTTATATAGTGTTTTATGTAATTAATCACATTATATTATACACTAGGTACTCTATAAAGATTTATATTAAATTAAATTATTGAGGAGAAAAATATGTAATCCGTAATGGTTGGAATAATATACTTAGTTCAAAGCGTTGTGAACTGTTTATTTCGTTAAATTATTATTAAATTCTTAACAATATTATATTTTGATTATTTTTCTTACTGACTACTCTAGGGAAGGGCCTGTATGTTGATGTGTCGCGTGTTGTATTACCGCACACCCTCCATCCGATTTATAACACCTAATAATGCAGGCAATACACAATTTTTTAGTGAATTGCATAGGAAATATATTAATACAAACGTGACGTCATGACGAACGCAGGGTGGCTAACCTGACCCTGTGCAGCTGACAATTGAAAGATTCCGAGTAGCCGCACTGTAGGGAGCAGGGTTATAGAGTGATAGTAACATTAAATCAAAGTTACTTAAATAACAAAAGCTAATCAAAAAAAGGGGGGGGGGGGGGGAAATGCCTTATTTCCATTTCTAAATAAGACAAGGATAAACACTATTCAGATTATGTTGAGATTTTTAAATAGCCTTTAACTCTATATGCTGTGGTAAACTCCCGTACAGGATTTGGAATCGAGAGGCTGATTAGTAAAGATGTGCAGAATTCCAATTGTAATGATCATTGTAAGTCAATAACATAAAAAACTTTCATGACGTTACGACCATGGAATGTGGTCATCATCAGAGTCTAAAATATTTTATTAACATTAAAGAAATCAGCAATATATGCATGGAAACAAAACTACAAAACACGTTATAAATGAATATAAATAATTTTTCTTACCAAAAGTAAATTTTGTGAAAAGTTATAACATTCTGATACATAAACTTTGTAGAAATACAGTAAAAATGTGGATTAATATTTTAAAAACATTTTTTAATAAATAAGTAAATTAATGTAATTAAAAGGGCCACACCCAGAAAAATACATGGCGCACACAGAAAATGTGTACAAGTTGTGAACGGAATTCAAATTTTTACTCAATTGAAGTATGGCAACATGAGACAACTGGTTAACTAAAAATTTAACTTAAAAATGGAACGAAACTAGAAAAAGTAGAAAACCTACATGAAGGACCCAAATCAGCATTAATTTAATAAATTTAAA
The DNA here is from genome assembly GCA_963422195.1 of Carabus problematicus. Lineage (NCBI taxonomy): Eukaryota > Metazoa > Arthropoda > Insecta > Coleoptera > Carabidae > Carabus > Carabus problematicus. The sequence goes on from OY728577.1 coordinate 18,080,882, forward strand.
AGTGGCGCGTAGTTTAACGACGCATCATGAAAATCTGTTGTATGATTAACAGCGAAAGAAGAAATGTTGGGTGGGTTCGCTTCTTGAGTGTGAAATGGTTAGAATTGAATTAAAACACATTGGTGTCAGGAATATGAAAGTGGAATAGACTTCCTGAGAAGTCAGGATCCTCTCATGCAACTCGGGGTAAGCATGAATTGGGAAGTACAGAGATATTTTTGTTTTAAGCGGCTCGAAGAGTTGCAACAAACGATAGCATTAGTCAAGAAAACTAAGCATGATATGGTCAAAAATGGATACATGAGTAACTTATTATCTGTTCTATATACATATCAGAGATGCAGATCATTATCGTGTTTTTTTCATCATTCAATTGAGCACATTTTAATTTAAGGAACCAACTGGGCACAGTAAAGGTTACTAAATTAGTCTTGTGTGTTATATAACATAACATAACTTATGTTTATAATTTTTATAAATAAAATATTGAATAATAAATATTTTTTTAGAAAAATTCATATTTACTTTTCTGTTTTAAATTAAGAAACGATTGGACAATAATTGAGATTTATTCCAGCTGTCAAACTACTGAAAATATTGAATTAATCTACTATGTTAGATAATTTGATGGAAATAAAAAAAATGAATGTAAATACATTTTTGTTTTGTTTTTATGACCCTACCCATACCCAACATTCAAATATTTTCCTTGATTATTGACACTCAATCATTCTCGTCAATTGATCCTCAGATTCACTCATAAAAACCATCTCGTCTGCAAATGCTAATATTGGCACGAAATCAGTTATCTTCACACCATCATTTTTAGCTCATTGACCTTCTGTCGAAGAGCTATAGTGTTCGGTACAATGTCTGCAGCATCTTCCGATTTCAAAAATTTTTGCGCAGAAGTCCCGGACAGACCTCCTGGATTACGAAATGACTATTACAACATATGTCCGTATGTATATCGCTTGTCTGCTCGCTCGTACGAGATTTTTTTATCCACTCAGATCTTCTAAACTACCCAACTGATTTTTAGGAAATTTTTCTGCAGATACGTGTTATGGTCTAGTTGTGCAAGGTACTTTCTATGTTTCAAAAGTTTCCTTAGTACGTGAGAAAAAAAATATTTTTCAATTTTTTTTAGTTTTTATTTTTTTCTGCTTTATTTTTCATTCAATTGTATTTAAAATCTCCGGCACCTAGGATTTTAAAAGTGTATCTAGGTAAATAATCATTTGTGATATATTCAAACTTGGACATACGTCGATGAGTTGCAGGCATGGATATCTGTATCCATTCCTAGTTAGACTCTAACGCTCGTTGTAATAATAACAATAATAACACATCCATATAAAAATTAAAAAGCCAAGGTGACATCACATAACCCTGTTTAACCCCCACGTCAATACTGAACCATCTATTCAAACTATCATCCACACGAACTCTCTGCTTGATTATTTTAATAAAACGTCATAAGTGCTCATAATAAAGTACCACGAACACCGTACTCTTTCAAAATAAATAATAATAAATACAGAGTTATAATAAATCGAAGCGAAATTACAATATTTAGAAGCCTTTTGGGATCTTTCCATACAACATACCATGACAACAGATATTTGTTTATAAAAACGTTTGTTATAATGAAAACTCCCCGAAGGAAATTGTCTTATTTCATTCCAAGAGAGTAAATGCTTTACTGCTGTCACAATTTTGATGCCAGAGAAACTGACTTCTACTCCCGGTCGTGGAAACTAATAGTTGCCTACTTATAAATACTTTCTGCTTCGTTTCGTTTCCATCGTCCATACGTCGATGCAGTAATACTGCCCATTCTGTGTTATATAATTTTCTCATATTTCCATTCTAGAACAATTATATTTGTTACAAACGTAAACATCATGTCAATGCCCTCATAAATAAATAAAATCGTAACAATATTTTGATAACAGTCTTAACACGAGGGGATTTTACTAACAATGCCGACTGCGCAATTAATTTATAGATAAATTAGATTAAATTAAGAATTTTGATAATCGGGGCTATTCTGTACACCTCTCGTTAGCTATTGGCGATCGCTTATTTCTTAGCGCTCGCTAAATCTGAAATGTGCGATTCTTATTTGTCGTTTGTTTCCCTAGTGACAGTTGTATATTTGTTTATTTTTAAGCGACAGTTCACCGGCTGTCTTTTCAGAATTGACGATAGTTAATGAACTGTCAAAATCAATAAAAACTAATGAATATCTATAAAAATAGTTTGCATTTATTATTTATTTATTTATTAGTTGCATTTATTAAAGAATGACGAAATATATTGCCACGCAATATTTTCAAATTTGCTACGCTCGGCGGCGTGTAGGCAGATGTTAGCCCGATAGTTGCCGACAGTTATAGTGGAGAGGGGAGTTGTTCGATTAATCACGTGATGGTAAATGTTGCAATAGTTACGGAGGGCGCCACGCACTCTAATTTCAAGTCCCCCACCAATCAGTCTCCTGCGCATGAGTACGAATACTAGGATCGAGGATATTCGAACGGAATCGTATGAACAAATAAACATACGTCGTTTCAAAAAAAAACACGCTTAAATTTATATTCACAATTGCAAAGCGAGATAATACCCAAATATTAACAAACGATGTAAAATAACAATATGAACAGTAATAATAATAATAATAGTAGTAATAATAAAGAGTAACAAAAGAACAGAGTTGTTACTGATGAAGCCGGGTGTAGTGTCAATGGTGGCGATGGTATGGGAGGCTGACTTTAAAATTTTCTCAAGGTCACGAATGGTTATTCGGAATTGTACTCATCTGAGACCACGATGCGCAGCGGACAGTCGATCACCACGAACGGATTACGAGGGGACGCCTCGTCGCCACTTCCGGGAACGTATCCTTTAAAGCCGCCTCGCATCCTCGGACGGTTTCGGCCCGAAAACTGAGACTCGAGATTCGACGGGATGCTGCTCCTCACACAAAGACACGAGAGTCGGAAATGCGCAACTATTACACTCGATAGTGACTGGTCGCGAACACACTTCGATTTCTGGTTCAACTACACTAATATCTCCTCACAAAACTACTCCCTTTAAGGGAAGAATTTTAAAAAAAATTATATTTCCCTATTTATAATTTTTTTTTAATTTTGAACCAAATGCAGTAATGCTAGAAGAGTTACTGTAATTCCTGTTGCCATGTCTCATGTTTATTACGCTAGTTTTATGCAAGTGATTTGTTGGCTTAAAATATAATTTGTATTAAATAAACGAATGAATCTACATACATTACAGTCAGTGACGTTATATATTAGTAAATTAAAATAAGAAGATGTAATGAACACTATAGCAGTTACAAGTCATTTTTATTATCCTCTTGGACAATTGTCTTTTGAACTCCTCTACATATAAGTAAGATTCGTCACTTCGCACTATAACACAGGAAATTTTGTAGAAAAGCCTGTAGGAGTTTTCAAATCAAGAATCAGATATTTTCTAAAACATCATGCTTTGCGTTAATATCCAATTAACACTAGAACAATTATACGTGTCTCACTGCATTACAATTCTATTATAACCTAAAAACATAAGCAATATGTGTTGATATAAAAACAATACAAATAAGTTTACTTACTCATATCCATTCTTTTCGTTAATTAATTAATTATGATTAATCAATTATTTATAATAGATATATGAACTAGGAAAATATTCTGTCGAGATGGGTTGAAACAATTGACTGCAGTTCTAGTTGTAGTTGTATATATTTGTGTATATTAGCAAGTTGGTTCTAATTGGCCATGTGGTTCTGGCCATTATCAAAGCGAAAAATTATTAGTGTTGCAACAAAACATGTGAAAAAACCACAAGTATACATATAAAAAAAACAGTATGAGAAGCTATATAATCGCAAAAAATAAAAATAGTTACCTAAACTAAGTCCAAAACATCACAACAAAAGCATTAGAAGAAAATTTCTTCAAAATTGTAAATGTTTTTATAATAATGTGTCACATAATTATTGAGCATGATTCACGTCATTGTGACTAAATTTTTACTATTTCTTACTACGTCAATTGTGACGTGGAATTTAAAATAATTTTTGACTGTCTTCCATTTTGTTTAAGTTGCCTTGAGAATGACCTCAAACCTGAAGGTCGAAACGTCGGCATAATTTTCACGTACGAGTTGGTTTAGCCAAAATATATTTATTTCCATACCACCAGGAAATAGCAAGTCTTTATTCCAACCCCACGGGGATTTAACCTTTTCATTAACTCAAGAATTTGACTTAAAATATAAATATCAATCATGTAAATAATGTGAAACGTCATACCGAATGTGGTGTAGACGGTGAGCGCAAACTAATCAACAAAAAACACAAAGTTTTAACAAGTTGAAACGAATAATTCGAAACTAAGTTACATAAATCTGTTCTATGATCAACTGAATTGTTATTTAACTTAATGTAAACGCTCTCTAAAAACAATCTTTTAAATTTATTAGATTCAAAATGTAAGATTTTAAAATGATCGTAGTCTAAGGTGTGTGCGGAATTCAATGCGTGGTCCACGATAGCACTATGTATGTTATTTCCGTTAGTAAAATGCTATTTATGTTGATAAATTCTGTTATTAATGTATTGGCACGTTTCACCAATATACGTGGCTGTGCAATCTGAACAATTAAGTTGATAAATAATGTGATGAAATGGAAGAATTAGATAATTTGGAATATCGATAACAGGAGGATTGATATGAGCTATTGGTTGTGTATTAAGGTTAGTGTTGACAGTGTGAACGGAATTAGCAACTTTATTTTTTCTATTTATGATGATTTTTAGTATTAATTTAAGGGGGTAACCATTAGAAGTCAAAGTTTTTCTTATGAAAGGAACTGTCATTGTCTGATAATTTTAAAACACGATCCACTAGACAGGTGATCGCTGCAATTTTAGATTTCTTAGGGAAATAGTCAAAAAATGCAAGGTAGCGTCCGAAAGAAGCGAGCTTCCTGTCCCAATTAATTATAAATTTATCTTGTAAATTAGAATTAAATCTATTAAAAACGGTGAAAATATTATTAATCTGATGTTCTCGTAAACAAACAAGGATATCATCTACATACCGGAAATAAAATAAACAAATCAAAATCATGATGATTGATTCAACAAATTACAAAACAGTTTCACCGAGAATAGGGATAGGAATAGGCTGTGAACTTATAGGAACACCTATAGTTTGGCGATAAACTAAAGAATTAAATTGGAGATAAGATGAGTGAAGAATGAAATTGACACAATCAAGGAAGTTCAAATAAGGGATATTGCTACGTTGGTTTATCTCAACCCAACGATTTTCTAAAGTAGATTTGTAAAATATTAAATCCCTGTAGGGGTAGGATTGATTGACGAGTATATGTTGGTTCAAGGTGTCAGCAGAACTTGAAGGGTAGAATGACAATTATGAAACATCTATAATTTTTGATGTTTTTATTCAAAATGTCAACGTTTCGGCCATTTAGTTTATGGCCATCATCAGGACAACATCCAATAATTCTACAAAAACAAAGATCAACCAGAATTACTAAAAATCATGCAAATCAACTGAATTGAGAGATGAAACAAAATATAAATAACTGTTTAGCACGTGTCAGGTTATATCGGGAATTTTTTTTATCATAAAAAATACGGTAAAAATACATATCACAATTCATAAATCTAACATAGTTGAGTGTGTAATATTATGAAAAAACACAAATATATCACGGATGGAATCCAAAATAAAAACATTGTATCAAGACTAGAAAGTGCACCAGCCATACAAAAAGTTGGCAAGGTGGAACTACAAGTTCAAACAATATAAAGCAGTGAAACGTGAAAACGAGTTTACTCGACACAATTACGTTTAATTAGAAATTTTATCAGAGATGACCGCATATTTCTAAGTTAAGTTACAAAAATCTGTTTTATGATTAACTGAGTTACTTTCTAAGTTAATGTACATACTTTCAAGAAACAATCGTTTAAATTTGTTTTCCTCAACGTGCAAAATAGTAGGAATCTCAAAATCTAGTTTATGTTTATGGTTAATAGCATGTTCAACAATGGCGCTATGATTTAGATTGTTGTTAAGTAAGTGGTATTTATGTTGATACATTTTCTTGTGAACATATTGACATGTTTCCCCAATGTAAGTGGCGGGGCAATCAGCGCAATTGATTTTATAAACAACATTACTAATTTTGCCCTTAGGTGTACGAGATTTAAGAGGAGTGAAAAAGATCTTTAGTGAATTCGGACTGATGAAAATCAATTTCATCGGCAATTACTTGAATATATTGCGTATGGAATGAGGGATATTGTGATGATATGGTAGAACTAGATATTGTGGGATGTCTAAAGTCGTTGTGTTGGTTTGATTGTCAAGTGAAGCAATGTTACTGTTATTATCCAGACTTACGTTGTTGTGCGAATAATCAGAAAATTTGCTAATTCTACTATTGATTACATTCGTAATTAACTTTTGAGGATAACCATTGGCTACTAAGGTAGTAACTATGTATGTAAAATGCCTGTTATGATAAAGAGGATCTGAAAGCCCCTAAACTCGATCTCATGTTTGTGTACATGATGTCGGAAAGTTTCTGTTATTATATTTGTTTACGTTTTGAGTGAAATTCTCACGAGATTGTTCTTTTGACTGTTGTGATTTAGGTAAATAATGTTAAAAAAATGTTTTTTTTTTATTTTATTACTGCTGTTGTTCAGTACTTATAGTTTTTGTGGTTTCAGAATGTTATTTGCTTGATAATGACCAAAATCGTTATGGTCGAAACGTCGCATATTGTTGATCATCTGTGATCATCTTTATGATATTTATACGAAAAAAACAGTTCACAACACTTTGAACCAAATCAATTATTTCAACCATTACGGATTACATATTTTCTTTCTATAATAGACAATAGAGATAAGACCCGGGGTTCGATCCCCGGCCACAGACATTAATTTTCTCATTTAAATATAAAATGCAATGCTCATGATCTGGTATCAAATTGCAATATTTCAAAATTGATTTACTCGATATATAAACATATTTGAGCATTAAATATGGCACCATATTATGCAGTTTTTAATTCTGACCAATTTATTTATTTACACTTCTGCTCTAAAATGTATTCTTCAAAAGTAATCACAATTTTTTTTATATTTACATTTTAATTTCCTATGGCCCAGATTTCTTGGTACACCTGTCATGTATATATATATATATATATATATATATATATATATATATATATATATATATATCTTCTTTGACGAGTTCATATAATATTAAATAATGATGGAACATAAAGTGAAATGAAACAAAAAAAAAAACAAGGCTAAACACGTATTTTCAATGTTTCTGAGCAACAAAATATGCAAATTTTGAAAGATAAATAAATAACATCATATTGGCATGAGATAAATCATACAAAATTTTAACGCTAAGGGTGCGGCAATTTTTTCCATAAAGTAGCACCCTTGTAGACTTATTCCTGAAAATTTCAAATTTTTATGCCCATAAATAGTCCTACAATAAAATACTAACTGCACGATACATAATCTATAATATAAAAGGCAAAATGCGGATGTGCTTCCGAAGGCGAGGGGTTAGCAGTTGTTGGGGGGATTTAAACAAAAGAAGATCAATGCATGTATTGGTATATACGTGATATAAAGTTTTCGGTGGCTTAGCAACGGTAATAACAGAAATTCGATGTTTTTGACAGATAATTATGTTGACATTTGTGTTTCATATTTTGAATGCTCAACAAGGATTTAGATGGTAATAAAATAATAAAAGTGATTTATTATAACCGTGTCAGTGCATAATATTAGCATTAATTAGTATTATTCTCTATTTCATTGCAAAGAATGTGTGAAGTTCTGAGATGTAATAAGTTTGCTTTGCTATGACCATTAACAAAGTACAGGGCCAGTACATAAAAGGTTTGTTCCCACAGCAAATCCCTGACTAGTTGCTGACAGTCCCGTACTAATTTCTTGCACGCATGCGCGAGCTATGACTGATTTCAAACTAGTCAGTGATTATGTGTTGGAACTCATGATCAACAGTCAGAAGAACCTCATGGTTTTTGGCTCGCGTTTGACGTTTGTGAACAATTGAGATTTAACCTGTAACTTAGTTTTTGTCAGCATGATTATAAAATAATATGGAAGGTATATACAATTTTTACTTGTTCTAAAGTGTTCAACAAACTCTACATCATTATAATTTTCAATGAAGGTTAAGTAATTTTGGTTTTTAGGTCTTATTCTATCTTTTAAAAGTACTTTCAAAATTTCGTAATCACTACTTAAATCACTATCACTCATATTTAATTGTATTGCAATACAGAACATACAATTTTATTGATAACTGTCAACAACCTCGCAATGCGCATGCGGGGATTTAGAATTTGTGGATAGTCAGGAAACTTTTCTGACTGTCAGCAAACTGGTTCATGGACTGTTGGAACAGAAAACTTTTTAGTCAGGGATTTTTCACAACTGCTGTTGGAACACCTAAAATCAAACTGCGCAGACTCCGGACAGTCTCGGACAGTTTTGTACTGCTGTGGGACCAAACCTAAAATTGACTGGGATCAACTTACGAACTCCCTGCTTTTCACATGAACAGTTCTATGTTGCATGTTCTAGGGTTAGTTCGTCAAATAACGTATTTTTATTAGCACCAAATGGCAAGACATGTAAATTATGTACAGGGAACTTACAACTTGATGTTAAAAATGTTCTACCGTACGAAGTACGGGGTAGACCGCTAGTTATTTTATAAATTTTGCTTGCAAATTTCACATAACTCCCATCTAGGATTTATACTACATATTTAGTGATATAAAATCTAAAGCAAATGGATAATACATATTACAAACTAATACTTTACAGGCCAACAACTATGCAAATGTATATTGCTTATTATTGTTCGGTGCATACGCAAGTACACCTATGCCTATGACTAAATGTACAACGGTTCATACATATATTTATTACATCTGAGTGACGTAGCGCTCAGGACACAATTGGCTTACTGTACCTCATGTAAAGTAGTTTTTTATCATTTCGGCGCTCCCTTGCGACATAACGCTGAACTAAAATTAACATTGGCCTTATGGGGAAATTCTAGTTCTGTTCCCAAAGCGAAACGGGAAATATTAGGAGGAAAAATTAAACAAATTTGAATTTCTTAATTTTTTTTTACAGTGTATGAAGTAACGTTTTGTGTTTTTACTTTCAGATTGAACGTTTTGCTACCGCAAACGCTAGTTTCCCAAAGGAAAAAAAATGCGGGAAATGTGTCATTCACTAGGTACATATGTACCATAACTCAAAAATAAATATTAATTTTGTATGACCATCAGTACTGAAATGGGAACAGAACTACGATTTAGTTACTTCGAAAGGCGACATTAAGTGGTCACGGTTTGAATGAGATAATTAATAGTCTGTCGTAGCTTGGTTGGTTAAAGCGGTTTCCCAGCAAGAGATAGATCCGTGGTTCGATCCCCGGCGAGAGACATTAATTTTCTCATTTAAATAAAAATTCTTTGTTAATATCTGAGGTTGACTTTCGGCGGATAAATTTCAATGTTAAATTTATTCACTTGATGTGTCTTTCGTGACATGCAACGTGCCACACAGTTTGTGTACCTTGTATGTAGCGCGCATGCCGTACGACACTACAGGATTATTAACTTAAGTGGTCACGGTTCGAATGAGATAATTAATAGTCTGTCGTAGCTTAGTTGGTTAAAGCGGTTTCCCGGTACGAGGTAGACCTGTAGTTCGATCCCCGTCGATAGACATTAATTTTCTCAATTAATTATATAAATATATATTATATATAAATAGATACTTTGTTTATTTTCACGTGCTTTATTTTATTCGAAAGCTACATGTTTCGTCGGCATTGCGACATCATCAGGCAATAACAAAAACAACAAAGAAGCATTTTTTATAAACAGCAAAACAATATTATACATATACTAAACCTACTATAACAAAAAATTAATATATAATATAAAAAGTTAAAAATAATTATAAATACAAATAAAAATCAAATAATAATAATACAATAAATTTATAATAAACAATTAAATAAAATAGAATTTTTAATTTCTAGTTGTTCATTAATTAAATTAAATTTTTTTAAATGTTTAAAAATTTCAATTGCTTCTAGAATATCTAATTTAAAACCTTTTTCACAAAAATGTAAAATTTTTAAACAATTAATATTATTTACAAAATGGTTATTAGCTATTAAATGTTTCGCGAAAGTGGAATTATATTTATTATTTTTAAAAGAAAATAAATGTTCGTTAAATCGAATATTAAAATTTCGCCCTGTCTGGCCAATATATATTTCTTTGCAGCTGCAAGTTAATAAATACACCCCTGATTTATTTAAATTTTCAATTTTGTCTTTCTGATTAAATATTAGATCTTTTAATTTTGATGTTGATTTTAAAGAAATATTTAAACCATTTTTACGTAGTAAATTAGAAATTTTGTCAGAAATTGAACCAAAATATGTCAAAGAAAAATATTTAGGATTCTTATCAATTCTAGTAATAGGGTATATAATTTTGAGTATTCGTTTCTTGTTGTAATTAGCTATAAATTTGTTAATTATATTGACGTTAAAACCATTGTTCATTGCAATTATTTTAATAGTTTCAATCTCAAAATTAAATTTATCTTTTGACAATGGTAAATTATAAACCCTATTTAACATGGCTCTAAAAGCAGACATTTTATAAGAATAAGGATGAAATGAGTCTATTGGAATAGTCGAATCTGTGTAAGTTTGTTTTCTATAAATATCAAACTCGAAATTAATTTTACCATTATATTTAGTATTTCGAATAATTTTTAAATCTAGAAAATTAATTACATTATTACTTTCAATTTCAACAGTAAATTGAATATTTGGATGTATAGTATTAAGAAAATTTAGATATAAATTAAGTTGTCTCTCTGTTCCTATAAAACCAGCCAAAATATCATCAACATATCTTTTCCAAAACATTATGTGATTGTGGGATAATGTATTATTTAGAATTTTGTTTTCCAAATTATTCATAAAAATTTCTGCTAATAATGGGCTTAAAGGACATCCCATTGCTAAACCTGAATTTTGTTGATAAAATTTATTATCAAATTGGAAATAATTTTTACTTAAACAAAAATTTAACATAGATAAAATATCATATGACAAGTTACTGTTTACATTAGAATTAATTAATAAATTTTTAACAAACAATATACATTCATGTGGTGGAATGTTTGAAAACATGCTGCAGATATCAAAAGAGACTAAAATTATTTTTTGATTAGAATCAATAGATTTTAAAAAATTTGCTAATTCAATAGAATTTCTAACTGAATTTTCAGATTTAAATTTAGTAACATTACGAATCATGGAATTAATCTTTTTTGCCAATTTCCAAGTAACAGAATTAGTAAAGGATACTACTGGTCTAATTGGTTTATCTGGTTTATGATTCTTTATTAATCCATATTATCTTGGCGTTGTAGGATTCATACATTTAACATTTAATTTTTCATAATCTGTAAGTGCAGTATTGTTTTTTAAAACATTAATCAAATCTTTTTGTAAATTATTTGATTTTCACAAAGTAAATGAAAATACTATTTTATAATTAATTTTCTCATTTAAATAAAAAATTTTCGTTAATCGGGGCTATTCTGTACATCTGTCGCTAACTTCTAACGATCGCTAATTTCAAGTGATCGTTTATATTTTAGCGATTGCTCTAGCGACAACAAACAAATTGCGATTCTGTTGCTACCTGTCGTCAGACTTGTCGCTAGTTTACAAATTTACGCAGTACTCATACGTATGAACGAAGCATCGCTAGAAATCTTGCTTAAATGTCAAATAAACAATTTCAAATATTTTAAGTATATCTATTATAAATAATTGATTAATTACATAATTAATTACTTAACGAAAAGAATGGAAATGAGTAAGTCAACTTATTTGAATTGTTTTTATGTCAATACATATTGGTTATGTTTTTAGGTTATAATAGAATTGCAATGCAGTGAGACACGTATAATTGTTACAGTGTTAATTGAATATTAACGCAAAGCATGATGTTTTAGAGGATATCTGATTCTTCATTTGAAAACTCCTATATGCTTTTCTACACAATTTCGTATGTTACAGTGTGAGGTGACGAATCTTAATTATATGTAGAAGAGTTCAAAAGACAATTGTCCAAAAGGATAATGAAAGTCGCTTGTAACTTACTATAGTGTTCATTACATCTTCTTATTTTAACTTACTAATATATAACGTCACTGACTTACTGTAATGTACGTAGATTCATTCGTTGATTTAATAAAAATTATATTATATAAATTAAATTATATTTATACCAACAAATCACTGGCATAAAACTAGTGTAATGAACATGACATGGCAACGGGAATTACAGTAACTTTTCTAGCATTACTGCATTTGGTTCAAACTAAAAGGATTTTTATAAATAGTGAAATTAAATTTTTTCAAATATTTATTTTCAACATAAATTTATGTCTCACAATCGGCGATGTTGTTTTCGCAATTGTCACCTAAAATAGATAAGTACAGTGCAATATAATATTTCGACATTCTTTAATAAATGCATTAATACAAGTTTGAATATCTGTTTTTTGTATTTCAAACTATTTTTGTAGATATTTGTTCGTTTTTATTGATTTTGACAGTTCATTAACGATCGCTAATTCTTAAAAGACAACCAGTGAGCTGTCGCTTAAAAATAAACAAATAAGCGACTGTCGCTAGGCAAACAAGCGACAAAGTAACGTACAGAATCGCTCATTTCAGATCTAGCGATCGCTAAGAAATAAGCGATCGCTAATAGCTAACGATAGGTGTACAGAATAGCCCCGAATATGTGGTTGGCTTTCGCCGAATACATTCCAAAGTTGTTTATTTGACGTTTAGGCAAGATTTCTAGCGATGCTTCGTTCATACGTATGAGTACCGTGTAAATTTGTAAACTAACGACAAGTCTGGAAACAGGTAGCAACATAATGGAAATTTGTTCGTTGTCGCTAAAGTAATCGCTAAAATATAAATGATCGCTTGAAATTAGCGGTCCTTAGAAGTTAGCGACAGATGTACAAAATAGCCCCAAATATCTTTGTTTGGATCAAGATTCAGATTATTCTGTTAAATTCTACCTGCCTGGTAGAGTTCGATCTAGAGAGATAAAGACGTTGACATCTGGACATACTTGAAATTCAATGTTGAAGGCCATAAGCTAAAACAGCAGGTCAACTAGCCGTTGCGGTACTAGCTAGAGCAAAACAATTAATTATTCAAAAACTACCTCAAGTTGTAACGCTTCCATCCACCCACTTCGGCTAGTTACAATTTTTATATGTGCGAAAATTTTATTTAGTTCTGTTTTACCAAATTTTTGTCTTTTAAAGAAATGAAAGGATTAATTGTGTATTATTACAGGCAATTCATGGGATGGACATTTCTGATATCGGTTTATGAAAATACGTTATATCATGCTAAGCCCGAAGATGCAACGTACGATACGGGTAAATGAGAACCAACTGGTCATGTTGTCAGAAAGGGCCCATTATGATCATTCAATAGCTGGTTACTTACATAAACGAACTGCGGATAGTACTAAATGGCAGCTTCGCTGGTTTATACTTTATGAGGTAAGTGCTACAACTATTAATAATTTTCGCAGTTTCACTTTCTGTAATCTGGTTTGGTTTTGTCATATGCCAGCAATACATCAAAAACATTATGTGAAAAAGAATTAAAAATTAAATAAATCCATTTTGAAAAAAAAAACACTATTGTTATAAGAGAATTTTTTCAGGATGATTTTTTCAACTATAATAGGAATGGCATGCAGTGGCGTACCTAGAACTTTTGCCGCCCGGGGCTCTCGCAAATTTGCCGCTCTTTCTAAGTCAATCAAATGGGGGTTTTCATCAATTAATAAACATAAATAAATAATTGTAATTGAGACAAACTCCATAGTTTGTTGTGGAGAACTTTTTTACCGTTGGATGCCATATTTAAATTAGGCTGTAATAAAGGAGGCCGCATAAGTTGATATACCTATAATTGCAACCTTTATAAAAATACAAGATAGTTTTTTAAAGGCCAAAAGAAACTTACGGAGATCGCAGGTTCCTCATCTATGAGACAAAACATATACCTAATTTACAAAAAAATTACGTAGCCTCGTGCGTGTGACATAGCAGAGTCATCTTCATGGTAACGGTGGTACTAAGCATGCAATAAACATCGAGCACGAAGTAGTACATAGAACTTGTAATCGACGTCGGCACCATTGATGTCTGTATCCGCGCAAAATTTTTAGAGATAATATTTTCAACACAACACTGACTTAACGATGAGGAAAGATATTCGAAATCATATAGTAATTCATAATTCGTAGAAATCGAATAGTAAATGTATGAAGTGAACAAGTTGGTTTTTACAATTAAAGCTAAATATAAAAAATGCCGCCCCAAAATATGTGCCGCCCGGTGCGGACCACACCCACCGCCTCCCACTAGGTACGCCACTGATGGTATGCCACTGATTTTTGTTATATAAACAAATAGAAATTCAGTAGCCACGCGATACCGTGACAATCGGATAACGTGAACCACCGGCTAATATAAACAATATTTTCATTTCATTAACTTGTGTCTATCGTGAATATAAAATGCTACTCGCTACCGTGCACTTCAAGAAATTTCAAATGCAGTTTTATTAGGCAGTGCAACGAATGCATTTAATGTTGTAATGCAGTGAGCTGTATTTTGAAAAAACAGCGAATAACCAGTTATGCAAAAAATAAAAAAACAAATAAGAATCAGAATTTTCTAAGCAATAATTTGTTTTTGAATTTTTGTTAACAAAATATGTATTTATACCGAGTATTCCAAGAAATCTGGAACATAGGGTTGAAATAATTGGCTGCAGTTCTGGTTGTAGAAAACTATATATTTGTGTGTATTAGTAAGTTGGTTCTAATTGCTGGCATTTCGGCCATGTGGTTCTGGCCATTATAACAGAGAAAAATTATTAATTATGCAACAAAACATCTAAACTAAGTCCAAAACATCATAACAAGTTTTAGGAGAATATTTCTCCAAATTGTAAAATTTTTATAAAAATGTGAAACGTCATGCCGGATGACGCAGACGGTGAGCAGAAACTGAGGTTCAAAGTTTTCTGATTGTCATTTCTCTTCGGGTTTTACGTCTAATATGTTTTTTATTTAATCTGTATAATGGTAGGATATCCATCCTCCATTACAGGAGACTATGTTTGACACCCATATGAGATGTAATATAAAGATTTCTGTCTAATACTTTGAAAATGACTTAAAGTCAGGTCGAAACGTCAGTATATTATATACGTTTTATACTTGAACTACTGAAATAAAGTACTAACATTTGAACTTATGGTCAATTATTCCAATCCTACGGGAAGTAAGAAGTTTACATAATATAAAATGCTTCAAGTATGACAATTTCTTATAAGATTATCGCTCTATAAATTAGTTTCAACTTATTCATACTGACAACATTGATGATGAAGTTAGTTTTCTCGTTAATAATATTCTTAATTTAATTTATTTGCTTGTTCTTAAAACTATAAAATTTGCTAAACAGAATTTACCATGGACAAGTTATAATAATATTATTATTAAACTAGTGATAGAATACACAATAACGAGTTTTCAAGATACAAAAGAAATAGATCTGTAGTTAATTGGAACTACCGTAATAAACTTTGAACCAGTGATGGATGCAATTAAAAGAGAAAAGAAAGCTAACTTTAATAAGTAAGCATTTTTCTTGGCAATATGTAAATAATAGTGTGTTAACTGATCTAGAAGATTACCGCAACAATCTTAAATCTCCAACTAATCATTCACAGTTTCATTTCGCTGTGTTCGTGTTGACGAAGTTGAACAAATCTTATAGAAAATAAAAAGTGAAACTTCCGCTATTGATAATCTATCCATTAAAATATTACGAGTGTGCACCACATACTATTTTCTACCTGTTTCACATTTTTAACTCTATAACCCGATAATAGCATGCCCGAATAACTGCGGTTGCCAAAGTAAATTCCTCCTTTAATTATTGAGATCTCCGATCCATTAGTAGTCTTCTTGTATTGTCCAGAAATTTTGAAATATATTGTCTGTCAGAGTTTAAAAAAAAATTATGTCAATTGTAATCGGGAAATCCCGGATAGAATGCAGAGATAGGACCTGGACTACACATAAAACCTCCGCGTTAGGTGAAAGACAGTTGCAGCATAATTGTAGTTGCGATGGTTACATCATCCGCAGATCAGTCAGAATATTAAATTTTTTGTACATTCTTATCAAAAACACACATATTCACTTAATTCTGAGAAATTGCACCCAATCTAATCCCAACAACAAGATTGGGGTTGTTGAAAACATTCGGAGAAGCCGCAACAAAATAAGATGGGAATCCTTCCAATAGAATAATCAAAATATATTAACTAAAAAAATCAATGTAGTCAACTGAAGCAAACTATATATTTCTTATCGATTTTCTCGCAAAGAGCGATTTCTGTAGAATATTCTGATTTGAAAAATTTTGCCCACAAAATTCGGACAGACACCCTGCATCCTGGATCACGAAATGGCTATTAAAATATATGTCCGTATGCATGTCGCTCGTCCGTTCTCTCGCTCACTCGTTCACTCTCTAGAACGCATCTGTTTTTCATGGTTTTTTGTTTCATCGATGACAAATACAGCGAATTTGTGACAAAAAAAAGTTAAGTTGGTAATGTAATAATACCAGTGAAATGTTCCTGTGCCGTCGATTTTTAAATTGATATTTCTCTAGTATATTGTTGTTTGAAAGTTGTGTTTCCAAAATATTTTTTTAAATCAAGGAAATATTTAGACAAGAGTCTAGCCGTCAGACCAATTTATATTCCCGAACTCGCACGAACATGTAAGTCTGACAAGGAGACATTGTCACGACCGGAACACGGATTTGGCTGAAATTTTCTTTAGTAGTAGGTGGACACTAGTAGTGATTTGTGGTAAAGTAATAGCGCGCAACGTTTTGTCCTTTTCGAGAAAAAGGGCTTTAAAAATATAGCAGTGTTTATATAGCTGTTTAAAATGCACACTGGCAGTTTGTGCAGCGTTGCCGAGTGGTTAACGTCCTTATCTGCCACGCGATTGGTCTAAGTTCGATTCCCGGATAAGTTGTTTTTATTTTTATATTTTAATTATGAATAATAAATGAAAAACTACTTATAATAATAAATTTATTTTATTTTCATTCATCAGTCTCGTCGTTCTGTGGAGTTTTTTAGTAGCTTTTGGGATGGCAATCGTCACAAAAACGATTGAAGCAGAATCTTACTGCGAACTTGGCTCACTGTATAAACAATTTTTGTTAGTTCATATTTAAACATGTTTATATTTGGATTTTGCTTCATATTTTGAGGCAGCTTGTTGTATATAATACCTCCAAAATAATGAGGAAACTATATCATTTTTGTTTCGAGTTGCATATGAGTGTACATTTTTATGTTGAACATAACTACCCTCTAGTTTTCATGTATAAACACATCCAAGTTATAAATATAAATACAGTAGATATAAACAATATTATTCAATGACAGGATGTTTCTTCATAGTGATTATTCTATTCCATATAAGATTCTGCTTCAATCGTTTTTGTGACGATTGCCATCCCAAAAGTTACTAAAAAACTCCACAGAACAACGAGACTGATAAGTAAAAATAAAATAAATTTATTATTAATATAAGCTGTTTTTCATTTATTATTCATAATTAAAATATAGCTAGGAATGGATACAGACATCCATGCCTGCAGCTCATCGACGTATGTCCAGTTCTGAATTTATCACAAATTATTTACCTAAATACACTTTTAACATCGTAGGTGCCTAGGTCAAAATAAAACAACAAGTTTAAAACAAGTGCGAAATCGTTTCCTTCTCTCGACAAAAGCAAAGCAGACAAAGCCGACAATAAATGCATTGATCTTCTTTTGTTAATTTTTTTAATTTAAAAATATTTTTTTCTTCTACGAGCCCTAACACATAAATATTCGGACACTAATAATTTTTCAAACATTTCTCAAATATTAATAAAACAAATTAACTTAACAATTTAATTTATTTTTTATTATAAAGGTACATTATTCTTACACTATTTTTTAAATTCGGTATAAAGAAAAACCTAATAGAAACAAAATGAAAAATGATATTATCGTCAAATTTTGCTGACACATAAATATTCGGACAGTACGCTTTAGTAAGATGTTACGTCATCTCTAGTCTGAATAACTGCTTGTATACGAGCAGGCATAGTTTTAACAAGAGCTTCGCATTGTTCTACGGTGAAAGAATCCCAAATAGCCTGTAACTTTTGCCGCAAATCAACAATATTTCTCTGTGGGTGATTCCTCGGTTCTTGCTTCATTTTATTCCATATTGTGTCGATGATATTCAAATTAGGACTGCATGTAGGCCAGTCAAGAAGAATATTGTGATCCTTCAGCCATTTTTAATAGTTTTGGCCGTATGGCATGATGCGCCATCTTGTTGGAAGATAAAATTTCCTTCGGGTGATAAGGCTTGTATCGAAGGCAAGAAGTTATTTTCAAGAATTGCAAGGTATTTCTGAGCACTGATGGTACCTTCAATGAAATGTAACCTTCCTACACCATATGCAGACATATTTCCCCAAACCATTACACCTTCTGGAAACTTAATTGTTCGTTTAAAAATTTTAAAATGCTTGACTTGAAAGCATTATATTGATTTAGGCGAAAGAAAAGCCATTGGTTACTGATAAGTAACCGAAAAAACGATTAGTTAAGATAAAGAAAAGAGTATCTTGGACTATTGAAAATTGGAAAAAACAATATTTAGCGATGAATCAAGATTTGATCTTAGTATAGGCGATCGTCGTAAGAGAGTTATTTGAACAAAAAATGAAGCATTCCATAAAGACTGTCTAAACGAACAATTAAGTTTCCAGAAGGTGTAATGGTTTGGGGAAATATGTCTGCATATGGTGTAGGAAGGTTACATTTCATTGAAGGTACCATCAGTGCTCAGAAATACCTGGCAATTCTTGAAAATAACTTCTTGCCTTCGATACAAGCCTTATCACCCGAAGGAAATTTTATCTTCCAACAAGATGGCGCATCATGCCATACGGCCAAAACTATTAAAAATGGCTGAAGGATCACAATATTCTTCTTGACTGGCCTACATGCAGTCCTAATTTGAATATCATCGACACAATATGGAATAAAATGAAGCAAGAACCGAGGAATCACCCACAGAGAAATATTGTTGATTTGCGGCAAAAGTTACAGGCTATTTGGGATTCTTTCACCGTAGAACAATGCGAAGCTCTTGTTAAAACTATGCCTGCTCGTATACAAGCAGTTATTCAGACTAGAGATGACGTAACATCTTACTAAAGCGTACTGTCCGAATATTTATGTGTCAGCAAAATTTGACGATAATATCATTTTTCATTTTGTTTCTATTAGGTTTTTCTTTATACCGAATTTAAAAAATAGTGTAAGAATAATGTACCTTTATAATAAAAAATAAATTAAATTGTTAAGTTAATTTGTTTTATTAATATTTGAGAAATGTTTGAAAAATTATTAGTGTCCGAACATTTATGTGTTAGGGCTCGTATGGTCTTACATAAGTTTTCAAAATAAAAAATATGGAAAAATAATGTTTCATTTCCTGCATATGCAAGAAAATTTTGAATACAATTGAATGGAAAATAAAGGAGAAAAACAATAAAAACTGAAAAAATTTTCAAGTACTAAAGGAAATTTTGAAAAACAAAAAATCAGATGAACAACTAGACCATAATACGCATTTGTAAAATTTCATCAAGATCGGTTGGATAGTCTAGGAGGAGTTAGTGGAACAAAAACCGTACGAGCGAGCGGACGAACGACATACATACGGTCACATGTTGTAATAGTCATTTCGTGATCTAAGGGGTCTGTCCGGAATTTCTGCGCAAAAATTTTTAAAATCGGATAATGCTACAGACATCGTACCGAACACTATAGCTCTTCGACAGGAGGTCGATGAGCTAAAAATTAAAACAACATAGGCGGGAATCGAACCCAGACCGAGCGCATGGTAGATAAGCGTCTTAACCTCTCGGCAACGCTGCACCAATGGTCAGTGTGCATTTTAAACAGCTATATAAACACTGTTATATTTTTAAAGCCCTTTTTCTCGAAAAGGACAAAACGTTGCGCGCTATTACTTTACCACAAATCACTACTAGTGTCCACCTACTACTAAAAAAAATTTCAGCCAAATCCGTGTTCCGGTCGTGACAATGTCTCCTTGTGAGACGTACAGAATCGGGAAGACGTGGATCTGCATTAATTATTGTTACCTACTTGTTTTTTATACAATATGAAATATATTATTAATTTGTTTTTTTTTTGCATGAAGCTATGTACCTGTGAAACAAACAAAAAAATTTTAAAAACCCAGTTAAAAATACGAGGAAAATAAACTAATACATACATACATACATCGTACATACATACATAACATCACGCCTTTCTCATTACTGGGGTAGCAGGCCTTTTATTCCCTACAATCACTCAAAATATTTAATATTATATAAAAAACTGTCTTTCTTTCCTTATTTTTTAACAATTGCTCGCCAAATACTGCTATCCATACACCGTGTCATACATGCTCTCCTATTATTTCTGCTTATAATTTTACGTTCACTCAGAACATTTTCTATCATATTCATCATTCATCCATTTATTCCTCGGTCTTCCTCGCATTCGTGTTACTTCAATTTCACCCAAATATATCTTCTTAGTCAGTCTATCATTTGACATTCGTTCCACATGTCCAAACCAACGCGGCTAACTGACTTGAAGCCACTCTTTTCACAATATTTTCACTAATTTCACATTCATCATACACTACTTTATTCCTAATACGGTCTCTTCTAGTCACTCCGCACACACCTCTCAAGAATCTCATTTCAACGGCAGTTACCCTTTTTTTATTCCGGTTATCCCATACCCAACATTCACTTCCATACATCAACGATGGCACAAATACACCATTATAAACATATAATCTAGCTTCTCTTGATACATTCATATTTCTAGCAAACATTCCCAAAGCGCCCAAAACGTTTCGACCTGCAACTACTCTTCTTTCAATTTCAGCGTTCATCCGTCCATCTTTCGAAAACATTCATCCTAGATACATAAATTCATTAACTTGTACCATTTGCTCACCATTTATGCTAATCTTGCATTCCGTAACTTCATCCTTCTCAAAAACTAAAATCTTACATTTTGAAGCATTCATGATCAAATTCAAACAAATAAACTAATCATTTATTATAATATATTGAACACAGGGAAAACAAGAAGTTAAAATTATTTCTAACTAAGTAAGTATATACCGTGTGTCTCACGACGATCTACACATAGGACGTTACGCGCTCATTTGATTTTTTAATTCAAAATATTAATCTGATTGTTTTTGTTTTGAAGTGTCAAACACTACTCCAAATAAATAGTTATTTCTTAGTGCACTAGCTGTTGATTGCATTTTATTTAATTTAGATTTCACTTTCTGTTTGTTTTTCTTGATAATATTTGTTAGAATGTCACAAATAAAATAAAATAGTAAACGTCAAATTGACAATTATACTGTCTAAATAGTAAAAAAAAACAAAAACAGTCAGATTAATATTTTGAATTCAAAAATCAACTGAGCGCGTTTCGTCCTATGTGTAGATCGTCGTGAGACACACGGTATATACAGGTTAGTCAAAATTACCGGAACACCTAAATAATTCTCCTACCGTAAATAATTTAAAAAAAAATTTCGTACAAAAGTTCTTTGGTTGTAAACAAACTATCGTTTGCTTATTTTTTTAATATACAGGGTGTTCATTTTATTGTGGAAATTAGGTGAACTTTTTTTTTCAAATGGAACATCCTATATATTTGTACATTTTTGAATTTTAAGATTAATTCTAAGTATTTTTTGTAGGAATAATTTTTTATAAAATGCATAATTTTTGAGTAATACTCAATTAATCCAAACTCCTGAACTTCAAATTAAGAGTATTTTCATGCATACATAATATTTATTTTAACGAAGGGGACAAAAAAAATAGCAAAATAAAAAAATAACAAATTAAATAAATAAAACTAAAGTAAATGTAAATTAAAGTACTTGTGACTGCTTGATAATGCTCCACAACTTCATGAAACAATTGACAAATTGTCATTCAATTGACATTTAAACGACAGATTAATTGCTTATAACTAAAAAATGATGCATTTTATAAAAAAATGAGTCCTTCAAAAAATACTTAGAATTAATCTTAGAATTGAAAAAAGCAAGAAAATATAGGGTGTTCTATTTAAAAAATGAAAGTTTACCTAATTTTCGCAATAAAATGAACACCCATATTAAAAATGTACTTAAACGGTAGCTTGTTTACAGCCAAAAAACTTTTGTACGAAACTTTTTTTTAAATTCTTTACGGTAGGAGAATTATTTAGATGTTCCGGTAATTTTGACTGATATATACTTTTCAAATTCGTTGAAATTGTTAAATTTTATACTTTCCGTGAATATTTCAATATGTTGATTATAATGTTTCAACACATTTATCTGAGAATCTTCGTAATGGCACATTGCACATATTACCTTGTGATGTACTTGTGCTAGAGTTGCTGTTTTGGTTATTTTTATTGCATGTTGATGTAAGATATTTGGTTATGCCAATTTAGTATAAAATTTTTTCCCGCAATGATTACATCAAAATATGTCTCGAAAGTTTTTATCTAGGTGAGTTTTATAATGCTGTTGAAGACTGGGTTTTGTAGTGAATATTCGCTTACAATTTCTGCAGATGTAACCTGTTTCATCCTTCCTGTTTTTATCTTCCATTCTAAACGATTGAGAAAAAAATCTGGTTAATTTTGCTTCATTATGTAGCTATTAAAGAATTACATACCTGAGAAAAACAGACAAATATATAAATTACAACTACAAATAACAATTAATAGTAAATGTATTACACACCTCACTACACTGCACTACGCATTGTCTTTCTCACAGACAATGTGTGTTACATACGATTCCCGCCAATTACAAACAAAGAACAGACTTCTTCGTATCATGTCGTATTATTTCGTAAACAGCCATCGTGTATCTTCGGATATAAATTAATCTGATGACTAGAATCTTGTAATATTTAGTGGTAAAATGAGTTCGAATGAGGACAAAAATTAAAGAAAAGATTAGTAAGAAAAATTTGAATTGGAAAGAAAGAAAATTAAACCCTAAACACTAAATAAGAAACGACAATATACTGTCGAAGAGCTGTAGTGTTCGATTCGATGTCTGTAGCATCTTCCGATTTCAAATTTTTTTGCGCAGAAATTCTAGACAAACTCCTTGGATCATGAAATGATTATTAAAACATGTCCGTATGTATGTCGGTTCGTCCGCTCGCTAGTACGCGATTTTTTTTTTTTTCGTTTGGACCTCCTAGCCTAGACTATCAAACCGAACTTTATGATTTTGTTTTACAAATATGTGTTGTGCTCTAGTTGTGCAAGGTACCTTTTGTTTTTCGAGATAACTTTTAGGTACTGAGAAAACAAACAGTTTTCAAAAATGTTTCCGTTTTTATTTTTTCTCTCTATTTTCCATTCAATTTATTTAAAAAAAAATCGTGCATATGCGGGAAATGATACAAAGTTTTTGCAGATTTTAATTTGTGTTATATTCCTGGAATTGCCCTTTTTATATAAGGAAGAGTGTGCTATTATTGAGTTCAAAACACTAAATAAATGTGGTTATATTCTCGCATTGTGGTGTGCAGTGTACGGAGTGCACGTGTTTGTATTCATATGTTAAAAACGTATAGTTCTTGAAGATATAAAATTTATAGTGTTTGTTTATTAAAGTTAATGTTGTAATGCTGTGTGTTGCTATTTATTGCGAAGATATAAAATTTAACCAAAAGTAAAATATTTCAACTTCATTTGGCTCACTGCGCAGTCTTCAACGCATCGTTGACTAAGCGGAGCTGTATAAATGACTTGTTGCAAAAAACCAGTGACCTTAAAACATGGGTAACAATACGGACAACGATAAAAATTTTTTAAATGTAAAATAGAGTTTGATGGTGACACCTGAAATATGCGAGAATTAAAGATAAAGACTTTAGTGTAATTGACGTGAGCAAGGCAGTAAAAGGGTTCTGTGAAAAATGTGAGACCGAATTAGTGGTGTCATTAAATAATGTTAAATTCCTTATTGATAATGCAATTAAAAGTTATGCAAATGAACTTGAATGTTTAATAAAATTGCTATTGTCTCATATTGGTAAAAACGCTGATAATAAAGTAGAAGAACCAGTACGACCATCTTATTCAGAAGCAGTTAACAAGACATCTGTAATTATTAAGCCAAAAGTCGATCAACAAAGTACTAAAACCAGGAAGGAGCTCGAGCAACAAATTAAACCATCAACACTTGCAGTGGGAGTCTCATCTGTTAAAAATGTCCGAAATGGGGGTATAGTTATTAACTGTTAGAAGGAGAAGATGTAAGAAAACTAAAGAACGTAGTATCGGAACAACTTAGTACAAGATATGATGTAACTCTTAGTAAAATAAATAAACTTCTTATAAAAATTTTAGGGATGGCAGGGAAATTAACGGAAGACCAAATAGTTGATTTTATTAGGGCTCAAAATAAAGAAATTATTATTGAAACTTCTGAGATTAGCATTAAAAAAGTATGGGAACGGAGAAATGGAAGTACAGCAATAGCTGAAGTTGATGGAGGTACTTTTTCACGGATTATGGTGGAAGGTAAACTGAACATCGGTTGGACGAGATGTGTGGTTTACGAAGAATTTAATATTAGAAGATGTTTTAAATGTCTTGGATACAAGAAGATGCGGAATTACAAATTAGAAACTATAAATTAATACGATGTGATTCGACAAGTAGACATACAGGTGGTGTCCTAATGTACATAAGGGTTGATATAAAATTTAGGCTGTTAGACATAGTTCAAATTCAACGGAACTATTGGCTGATCTCCGTTATATTTGTATACGAGAAATTGAATTACAGATTAGTATCACTCTATCATTCTCAAGTGGCAGTAATGCTGATTTTGTAACTTTTTTGGACAACTGGTTTGATAACAATTGGGATATTCGGGAGACATTAATTGTTGTGGGGGACTTTAATCTGAATTGGCTGAAGCCCACTTCTACACTGTCAAATTAAAACAGATTGTAGAATTGTTCGGATATAAACAGTTGGTGAACGAATATACACGTAATACACCCGAATCAAAAACAATAATTGATCTTGTTATAACTAATGATACCAGTATAAACTGTAAAGTACTGTGCACGCCAAAAATTACTGATCATCACCTTATTGTTATTTGCCCAAATAATATCAATACACATATTAAAATAAACAGTACCAACAGCTACAAGAAAATTAATCATGATAGATAGATAGCTTAATTGACTGTGATTGGAAAGATTTTCTGACTGATGTGAACAAAACATTTAATGTTTTCCATGACAATATTATAAAATGTGTTGACAGATGTACAAGTTATCACACTTCTTTCGAAAGAAAAAATAATCATTGGTTCAACTCTAAAATCAAAGTTGTAATAAAAAATCGGGATGAAGCGTATCGTAAATATATTTTTAGCGGTGATGCAAGAGACTGGCAAATATATAAAACATATAGAAAACAAGTTACTTGTGTTGTACGATACGAAAAAAAACTGTATTTCAATAAAATGATAGATAACTGCAAAAACGATTCGAAAACTACGTGGAGAACTTTAAAAAGTATTATTAACAAAGGTGATACTAATGAAATTAAGGAAATAATTGTAAATGACGTAGTTTACTGTGATATGAAAGAAATAGTCCAAATATTTAATAGTTTCTACAGAGATAGTATTAGAACCATTGTTAATTCTATAGATGATTCTAATCTAACATCCGCAGTTGAAAGTATACCTGAATTTCAAGGAGATTGTCTGAGCACCTTCAGATCCATCTCAATCAATGAAATAAAAAATATAATTTTTGCGCAAAAACATAAATGCAGTGTAGATGGTATCGATATTACTTTTATTAAAAAGTTGTTTCATATTATTGGTTATCCATTATTGAATTTTATAAACAAATCTATCGGGTGTGGAGTATTTCCGGATAGATTAAAATAATCAACAATACGACTTATTCCTAAAATTGCTGGAACTGTCAGAATGGATGATTTTAGACATTATCAACATGCTGCGTGCTTATGAAAATGTACAATCAGGGTTTCGTTTCGCGCATTCATGGGAATCAGCATTGAATTTCGTAATAAACGAATGGAAATTAATGCTGGATAAAAGTTACATTTTATGTAGTATCTTTTTGGATCTGAAACGAGCATTTGAGACTATTGATAGAGATATACTGTTAATGAAATTAAAAATATACGGCGTGAAGAATAAAGCGTATGAATGGTTTGCTAGTTACCTAAATAACGGATCTCAAGTTGTTAAAATTAATAGTAATATTTCATATCCAATACTAAATGAACAAAGTGTACCCCAGGGCGGTATCCTGGGTCCACTCTTGTTCATTATTTACATAAATGATTTGCCTAACATGTTAAATAAATGAAATATTCATTTCTTTGCAGATGATACAGTCATATATTATCACAATAAAACTTATAAAGATGTAATAGAAACTATTAATGTTGAATTGAATATTATAAAACAATGGCTTAATATTAACAAATTGAAGTTGAACACATCCAAATCTAAATGTATAACTTTCGCTAGTGATATAAACTATGCTGTAATTAAAAATGATAAAAATGTATTTGTTAAAATAGGAGATGATGAACTCGAAATGGTGGAGCAAATTAAATATTTAGGAGTAATAATAGATAGAAAATTAAATTTAAAACAACATGTGCAATATACATGTAAGAAAATTAGCAAAACTAGGAATGTATACAGACATACATGCCTGCAGCTCATCGACGTATGTGCAAGTCTGAATGTATCACAAATTATTATTTATCTAGATTCACTTTTAAAATACTGGGTGCCTAGGTCGCAAATAAAACAACAAATTTAAAACAAGTGTGAATACATTTTCTTCTCTTGCCAAAAGCAAAGCAAACTAAGCTGACTATAAATGCATTGATCTTCTTTTGTTCAATTTTTAATTAAAAAATACTTTTTTCTTCAATGGTCTTGCATAATTTTTCAAAATAAAAAATATGGAAAGATATTGTTCCATTTCCTGCATATGCATGAAAATTTTGAATACTATTGAATAAAAAATAACGCAGAAAAAAAATAAAAACTGAAAAAAAATATACCTTGCACAACTAGACCATAACACGTATCTGTAGAAAATCCGTTGGGTAGTTTAGGAGATCTGAGTGGAACAAAAAATCTCGTACGAGCGAGCGAGCGGACGAGCGACATACATACGGACATATGTTGTAATAGTCATTTCGTGATCCAGGGGGTCTGTCTGGGATTTCTGTGCAAAAATTTTTGAAATCGGAAGATGTTACAGACATCGTACCGAACTAAAAATTCATTTTATGTACAGAGTAAGTCAAGAATTGTCGATGTGGGCGAGACTGTTAGTATATAATACAATAATATTACCGCATTTTTGTTATTGCAGTACAATTTTATACCTGTGTAATAAGACCGACTTAGATAAATTACAAAAATTACAAAATAGGACAATGAGGATAATTTTGCAGAGCAATAAATATACAAAGATTAGAGATATGTTATTAACGTTGGAATGGATGAACATTAGCCAATTTTTGGAATACAGTGTAATGGTTTATATATTTAAAATAATTCATGGAATTGTACTTAATTAGTTGAAATGTTATTTAAAATATCATAATGAAATGCACAATTATCAAATAAGACAAATGAATAATTTTTACATTGATAAAAAAAAAAATGAGTACTACGAACCTATTGCTTGATAAACGTCTGGCCAGATTTAATCAGTTATCGAATGATATAAAGGATTCAAGTAATATTAAAGAATTTAAGACTAAATTAAAAAATATGTATATAATTCAGTGACTTACTACTTATCTTATTAATATTTGGTTTTTCTTTTTGTATATATGTATGCAATTGTATTTATGTATGTATACTAGGATTGTGTAATAGTTAAATAGTTAAATAAACGTTATATTATATTATACCACTGTAATACGTGATGAAGATAAATTTGTAATCGATTGGTACAGAAAACTAACATTCTCTGAACGATACTTAAATTATTTTGATTGCTGCCCTAAAAATTATAAAATTTCACTCATAACTAATTTAACTGACAGAGCTTTGAAACTATCCCACTCTGTTTTTCGCCAAAAATAGTACATTATACACCAAGGGAGAGAAACCACTTATTTTTCCTGAGGTGTAGTTTGAAGCCCGAGGGCGAAGCCAGAGGGCTACAAATACATCGAGCGAAGTGTATATACTATTTTTTCCACGTTCGGGAGTAGAAACACTTAATTTCATAAATAATGAATTATAATAAATCGAAACGAAATTGCAATATTTAGAAGCCTTTGGAAATGTTTCCATGCAACGCGTACCATGACAACACACATTTATTTACAAAAACCTTTGTTATAATAAAAACTCCCTTATGAAAAATGTTTTCGTCCCTAGGGAGTAAATGCTTCATTTCTGTCCCGCGTTTGACGCCATAGAAACCGACTTCTACTCCCGGACGTGTAAAAAATTCATTATTGACACTTTTCATAACAATGGTTATCCTAAATCTTTGACTCGTGCTATTATCAAAAGTAGAATCGCCCGTATCACCTTAAATAACTTAGCAAACAGAAACAATGTCATTCCTCCTGCAATTAAACCTTTAATTAGATTTACAATCGCAATATTACTTTTACCTTATTTATACATGTTGATCATTCTATTTTATTAAGTTACAATTAATTGATATGGAAAGGTTTATCCCCACAGGGGTTGGAATGACGACTTAAATTTTCCCTGGTGGTCTGGAAATAATATATTGTTAAACAGGCTCTTACAAAGTTATGTCGACGTTTTGACCTTACACTAAAACCAATAATGAAAAAACAACCAGTCAGTACAATAAAAGCATATACAATATGATAACAATGAGTAAATAATATAAAAACTATTACCTTAGAAGTAACAGGAAAACATCTGATTTATTTTAGTTTCTTAGCATGTTGTTCCGATCTGACAAAGCAGCGACTTGCATGTCAATGCTTTTTTATTACATTTTTAATTCTGACGGCCATGGTCAGAGTTGGTAATACGTAAATTACTTACTCTGTTGTTTGTTAAAATTTTAAATATGTACAAAATTTTTATTCATGCATTTTTCATGTTTCCTTCCTAGCCGGTTGTGGCTTGAAGTTTAGAATAAATCAGATGTTTTCCTGTTACTTCTAAGGTAATAGTTTTTATATTATTTACTCATTGTTATAATATTGCATATGCTTTTATTGTATTGACGGTTGTTTTTTCATTATTGGTTTTAGTGTCTTGATAATGACCTCTAACCGTAAGGTCGAAACGTGGACATAACTTTGTACGAGCCTGTTTAACGATATATTATTTTCACACCACCAGGGAAAATTTAAGTCGTCATTCCAACCCCTGTGGGGATAAACCTTTCCATATTTACCTTATTTACATAATTAGTTTCTTCTTTCATCAAGATGTTTAAGCAATTTCCTGTTAAACTGGTTTTTGTTAGTGTTAATAATTTAAATTTCATTTTCTCCCGACCAAAAGCTACAAATCCGTTAATGAAACAAAGTAATTTACTATATGAACTCAGGTGCGCCCATTGTCCAGCTACTTACACAGGTGAAACGCTTCAGTATATTGAAAATAGGATCAAACAACACCAATACCATCTGAATAACAAATATTCTAACCATAGTGCCATTGTAGACATGCTATTACTAAGAAACATGCCATCGAATTTAATAAATTCTCTATTATACATGAAGAAACTAACAAATTCAGAAGATTAATTCTGGAAAGTGTATACATCAACATTTCATCTTGCGCTGTTAATCATAAAACAGATTTTTATGATGCGTCGTTAAACTACGCGTCACTTTTAAATTTATTTAAATAATGCTGATTTGGTTCTTTCATGTCGGTTTTCTACTTTTCTAGGGTCTGTTTCATTTTTAAGTTTAATTTAAATTTAATAGACCCGTGGTTCGATCCCTGGCGATAGACATTAATTTTCTCATTTAAATAAAAACATTCTTCGTTAAGTTTAATTTTGGTTAAACAGTTGTCTTCGGCTACCATTCTTTAATTGAATATAAAGTGTAATTCCGTTCACAACTTGTCCACATTCTCGTGTGTGTATGTAGAATTTTTTCTGGGTGTGGCTGTTTTCAATAATTTAAGTTTTACTTATTTATAAAAACGTTTCAAAATGTTTATCCACATTTTTCATATAATTTTACAAAATTTCGATATCATAATGTTTTAATTTTCTGCAAATTTAAGTTGGTAAGGAAAAGTTATTCGTAATTTATATTCATTTAGAACTTGTTTTGTAGTATTGTTTTCCATGCAGTTGTTGCTGGTTCTTTATTGTTAATAAAAATTTTAGAATCTGAGGACGGCCACATGGTCGAAACGTCATCAATATTTTTATATGTTATTGATGACAATAAACAATTTCACTTGGAGTTCTGCATATCTGTACTCATCATTCAAATCCTTTTACTAGAGTTTATCACAGCATATAGAGTTAAAGCCTATTTAAAAATCTCAACATGTATTTCAAAATAATTTAAAATTAATTTATAAAAAAAATTTATTTGCATTACAAAAATACAAACTATTACTTTTATATCATTAGCTCATCGACTTCCTGTCGAAGAACTATAGTGTTCGGTAAAATATCTGTAGCATTATCCGATTTCAAAAAATTTTACGCAGAAATCCCGAACAAACCTCCTTGATCACGAAATGACTTATTACAACATATGGCCGTATGTATGTCGTTTTTGTTTTTACTTTTTTTCTTCCACTAACTCCACTTATACTATCCAACCGATCTTGATGAATTTTTTTTTATAAACTCATATTATGGTCTAGTTGTCCATGTGACTTTGTTTTTCAAAATTTCCTTTAGTATTTGAAAAAAAAATATTTTTCAGTTTTCATTTTTTTCTCCTTTATTTTTCACTTAATTGTGTTCAAAATTTTCTTGCATATGCAGGAAATGAAACATTATTTTTCCAATTATTTTTTTAATTATGGAAGACCATTGAATAAAAAATTATTTTTAAATGAAAAACTGAAGAAAATAAAATCAATGCGTTTATACTCGGCTTAGACTGCTTTGCTTTTGTCAAGAGAAGAAAATGTTTTTACACTTGTTTTAATTTGTTGTTTTATTTGTGACCTAGGAACCTAGGACTTTAAAAGCGTATTTAGGTAAATAATAATTTGTGATACAGTGCACATTCGACATAGTCACCTTACCTGAAAAAAAAAGTTGCTTTTATAAAATGTTGATTATATCAAGATTAGTCGAAATAAAAAAAAATAATTTTAAATAATTAGAGTCAAATATTTGAATGGTAGCATGAGTTTTTATTATCAAAAGAACATACAGTAGAGTCGCGATTTAGTGTACTAATTCCGGCCAAGCCTGTTCACTCTTTAGTAGTGTTTACTTTTTCGGGGTTCTGATGTCATTCAATATTTTGCGAAACAACTTTTATTCTAGATACCTAATCAACAAAATTATGAATGTATATGTAAAATAATAAAAGAGAAGGAAAAATATCGAATCCAAAATGGTTGTAATAAATAAATAAACTATAGTTCAAGGTGTTGCGAACTATTTGTTTCAAAACTTAATCATAAAGATGATAGCAGATATGCGACGTTTCGTCCATATAGTTTTTGGTCATTTTCAAGCAAAGAATAAAATTCTAGTTCAAACAAACATAACCAAATCTCTTGAGAATTTCACTCAAAACGTACAAAAATATTTTGAAAGATATTAGAAAATATTTTTGTATGTTGTTCCAATCATTTTGGATTCAATATTTTTCCTTCTTAAGATCTACAATTGACTAAAAAAAATCTACAATAAAATAATAAAAAATAAAAAATACATGTACCTATTACGTTTTTCTAATTTATTTTGTCAATGCATAATATTATGTGTACGTGTAATGTTTACGCTTTTTGTTTAGGTTAATTTGTATTAATTTTTGTCTCAAATCATGTAACACGAGTAAATTGCAATATTCTACTAGCAACCACGGTCATACATTCTCCTTTACTCAGACATTTAAGTATTTAATTTTTTGTTTTAAATTCAAGCAATATCGTTTACGTGCCATCTAGATTTAAAAAAAAATTGTAAAACTGACATTAGTACCTTCTGTGTCACGATTTACCACTGATCTGAGATGCGAATGTTTACATTCTTAGGCAGCAAAATGAAATCCACATATTTAGGAGGATCACCCAGAGAAGTATCGCAAATACCTTAGTTTACTGTATCGGAGTTTACAACTGTTCACCATATCGGGACGCAATGATAAAATTTGAGTGTTTAATTATCGGGTAGTTCACTCAATCGAGAATTCACTAAATCGCGACTCTACTGTAGTACGAAACAACTTCAACGTCTGCGATTAGCAATTTGTCACAATCGAATATATCAACGATGTCATTTATAAATAGAAGAAATAAGGGGTCCAAGGTTTGAGCCTTGAGAAACAACTGACGTAACGGGATACATTGAAGAGTTGTGGTTTTGATAATTAACTAACAAATATTGATTTTTATTGACGATTAGATGATATGAGGGATATTAGAGCAGGAGGGAACGAGAATGATTGTAGTTTATATAAGGTCCGTCTTCTATGATGACATCATGTGAGTCAACTGTAGAAGAACGAAATATTATTAAAATAATAATCAATAACACGTAATATGTCCGTTTTATGAACTCGTCAACTTTTGTTAAGATCACATTATTAAAATAATATTATATTATATATTACTGAGAAGGAAAATATGTAATCCGTAATGATTGGAATAATTGACTTAGTTCAAGGTGTTGTGAACTGTTTATTACGTATAAATATCATAAAGATGATCACAGATGATCAAGAATATGCGACGTTTCGACCATAAGGATTTTGTTCATTATCAAGCAAACAACATTCTCTATTCGTGGTGGAGATGTTCATTGTAGATTTTCTTTAGTTAAAATATAATATTGAGAAGGAAAATATGTAATCCGTAATGGTTGGAATAATTGACTTAGTTCAAGGTGTTGTGAACTATTTATTTCGTATAAATATCATAAAGATGATCACAGATGATCAACAATATGCGACGTATCGACCGTAAGGATTTTGGTCATTATCAAGCAAACAATATTCTCTATTCCTGGTGGAGATGTTCATTGTAGATTTTCTTTAGTCAAAATATAATATTGAGATGGAAAATATGTAATCCGTATTGGTTGGAATAATTGAAATATCATAAAAATGATGAACAATATGCGACGTTTCGACCATAAGGCTTGTATTTAGTGAAAAATGCATTGTACGTAATTTTTTTCTTACACTTCCTAGTTGTGTTTCACTCATCGTTCGACTTTCAGCGTTACATAGTGCATAGCTGGCACGTGGTAACTACAGTCGCATATTCCTTGTATTGCGCTTTTATACAATGCAGGGTATTTATTGCATCGCTAACTTTTTAAATGTGTCTTTTTGTTAGCAATTGCACATTCTAACAATTTTTTTCTGATTTACTTGCAAAATAAATTATAAAACTGTTTACAATTCATATTATAGTACAGTGGTTCTTAACCCTTTAGTAGTCGTGGCCCCCTAAATATTTACGCAGCCCCGTACTCCCTAGTTTGTAGGAACATACTAAATATTAAGATTTATTTTAAAATAGTGTTTATTTACTATTTATTATGAGCAAAAAATCAGCAAACGGAAATTAACTTTTGTCAATACATACAAACAATGTTAAGTTCCATGCATTTGTATTACTGATGTTGGACAACCCTGCAAATCACATTTATCACAAGACAAAAGTGCAGTGGCCAATATACAAAGAAGCGTTTAGTAGCGGCCTTCTTTGAATTCGTCTAACAGTTACAATTAATTACTGAGTCACCATTTGCCTATAAAAAAGGAGACTACTACATGTTTTCTGTGTAGAGAGAGAGAGACAAAATAAAATAGAGAGTTTGTTCTTTTAAAAGATCTTAAAAACTAAAAACGTTCTATAATTTTTTCGCAGCACTCTTAATAACCATACGCGCCCCCGGTTAAGAATCGCTGTTATAGTTGATACAGACAAACCGGTGTTATTTCTACGAACGGCAGACTGTCGCGAACACCACCAAACTCGAGTAGTTTAAATTTGTACAAATTGCAACATTTACTAAGTTTACTATCATTCTATTACATTCCAACCGTGGTTACCCGTGTGCTGCTACTGTGATTCTATCATTCGTAATAAACACTTTTGTTAAATTTTTTCATGGATATCATTTTGTTATTGTAGGAGTACTTATTAAGCGTGTGAACATTTTTATTAAAAAGTTCTTTTAAAGATATAAAGAAATACTGATTCTTTTCTTAAGTCGGTAAAGGAATATTATATGTTAGTATTAACAGAATGAAATGTAATAACTTTATAGCGACAGAACGAATGTATATATTATGAATAGGTAACTATCATATAGTATTTGATATAGATGATTCAATATAGTACTGAGCTAATTATCGGTATTTTATATTACAGAATATGCTGTTCTACTATGACTCAGAGGGCTGTCATCGGCCCAGCGGCATTATCTTGTTGGAGGGCTGTTATTGCGAACGGCTCATTACAGCAGCCAGTAGCGGTTCCAGAAACTCTGCAGCCTGTGATAAACAGGTAAGACCAGTGTAAAGTGTGAACTTTTGTGACTCTTGGGAAAAACGTTTGTGGTTAACTTTCAACGAAAATATTAAATCCTGATAGGTACGAATAACTTTAAATATTAATACAATTATCATCTCTATACTTCGGTAGTTAAACCCATCCCTATGTCCGGATTGAACAGTTCTTAATAATGAATATATTTGAATGAGAAAATTATATTCCACGACCGGGATTCGAACCACGGATCACTCTCTTGCCGGGACAGCGTGTTATCCAGTTACACCACCGCGGAACGTAATTATCTCATTCAAGCCGTAGCCATATTTGTTGTAGTAACCTCAGAAGGCACGTACGGATTGCGTGCATACAACCAAAGTACACAACTGCATGGCACGTTGCTTGCTCTACTTGAGCGCATCAAGCGAAATATACAATTATCATCTCTATACTTCGGTAGTTAAACCCATCCCTATGTCCGGATTGAACAGTTCTTAATAATGAATATATTTGAATGAGAAAATTATATTCCACGACCGGGATTCGAACCACGGATCACTCTCTTGCCGGGACAGCGTGTTATCCAGTTACACCACCGCGGAACGTAATTATCTCATTCAAGCCGTAGCCATATTTGTTGTAGTAACCTCAGAAGGCACGTACGGATTGCGTGCATACAACCAAAGTACACAACTGCATGGCACGTTGCTTGCTCTACTTGAGCGCATCAAGCGAAATATACAATTATCATCTCTATACTTCGGTAGTTAAACCCATCCCTATGTCCGGATTGAACAGTTCTTAATAATGAATATATTTGAATGAGAAAATTATATTCCACGACCGGGATTCGAACCACGGATCACTCTCTTGCCGGGACAGCGTGTTATCCAGTTACACCACCGCGGAACGTAATTATCTCATTCAAGCCGTAGCCATATTTGTTGTAGTAACCTCAGAAGGCACGTACGGATTGCGTGCATACAACCAAAGTACACAACTGCATGGCACGTTGCTTGCTCTACTTGAGCGCATCAAGCGAAATATACAATTATCATCTCTATACTTCGGTAGTTAAACCCATCCCTATGTCCGGATTGAACAGTTCTTAATAATGAATATATTTGAATGAGAAAATTATATTCCACGACCGGGATTCGAACCACGGATCACTCTCTTGCCGGGACAGCGTGTTATCCAGTTACACCACCGCGGAACGTAATTATCTCATTCAAGCCGTAGCCATATTTGTTGTAGTAACCTCAGAAGGCACGTACGGATTGCGTGCATACAACCAAAGTACACAACTGCATGGCACGTTGCTTGCTCTACTTGAGCGCATCAAGCGAAATATACAATTATCATCTCTATACTTCGGTAGTTAAACCCATCCCTATGTCCGGATTGAACAGTTCTTAATAATGAATATATTTGAATGAGAAAATTATATTCCACGACCGGGATTCGAACCACGGATCACTCTCTTGCCGGGACAGCGTGTTATCCAGTTACACCACCGCGGAACGTAATTATCTCATTCAAGCCGTAGCCATATTTGTTGTAGTAACCTCAGAAGGCACGTACGGATTGCGTGCATACAACCAAAGTACACAACTGCATGGCACGTTGCTTGCTCTACTTGAGCGCATCAAGCGAAATATACAATCCGGACATAGGGATGGGTTTAACTACCGAAGTATAGAGATGATAATTGTATATTTCGCTTGATGCGCTCAAGTAGAGCAAGCAACGTGCCATGCAGTTGTGTACTTTGGTTGTATGCACGCAATCCGTACGTGCCTTCTGAGGTTACTACAACAAATATGGCTACGGCTTGAATGAGATAATTACGTTCCGCGGTGGTGTAACTGGATAACACGCTGTCCCGGCAAGAGAGTGATCCGTGGTTCGAATCCCGGTCGTGGAATATAATTTTCTCATTCAAATATATTCATTATTAAGAACTGTTCAATCCGGACATAGGGATGGGTTTAACTACCGAAGTATAGAGATGATAATTGTATATTTCGCTTGATGCGCTCAAGTAGAGCAAGCAACGTGCCATGCAGTTGTGTACTTTGGTTGTATGCACGCAATCCGTACGTGCCTTCTGAGGTTACTACAACAAATATGGCTACGGCTTGAATGAGATAATTACGTTCCGCGGTGGTGTAACTGGATAACACGCTGTCCCGGCAAGAGAGTGATCCGTGGTTCGAATCCCGGTCGTGGAATATAATTTTCTCATTCAAATATATTCATTATTAAGAACTGTTCAATCCGGACATAGGGATGGGTTTAACTACCGAAGTATAGAGATGATAATTGTATATTTCGCTTGATGCGCTCAAGTAGAGCAAGCAACGTGCCATGCAGTTGTGTACTTTGGTTGTATGCACGCAATCCGTACGTGCCTTCTGAGGTTACTACAACAAATATGGCTACGGCTTGAATGAGATAATTACGTTCCGCGGTGGTGTAACTGGATAACACGCTGTCCCGGCAAGAGAGTGATCCGTGGTTCGAATCCCGGTCGTGGAATATAATTTTCTCATTCAAATATATTCATTATTAAGAACTGTTCAATCCGGACATAGGGATGGGTTTAACTACCGAAGTATAGAGATGATAATTGTATATTTCGCTTGATGCGCTCAAGTAGAGCAAGCAACGTGCCATGCAGTTGTGTACTTTGGTTGTATGCACGCAATCCGTACGTGCCTTCTGAGGTTACTACAACAAATATGGCTACGGCTTGAATGAGATAATTACGTTCCGCGGTGGTGTAACTGGATAACACGCTGTCCCGGCAAGAGAGTGATCCGTGGTTCGAATCCCGGTCGTGGAATATAATTTTCTCATTCAAATATATTCATTATTAAGAACTGTTCAATCCGGACATAGGGATGGGTTTAACTACCGAAGTATAGAGATGATAATTGTATATTTCGCTTGATGCGCTCAAGTAGAGCAAGCAACGTGCCATGCAGTTGTGTACTTTGGTTGTATGCACGCAATCCGTACGTGCCTTCTGAGGTTACTACAACAAATATGGCTACGGCTTGAATGAGATAATTACGTTCCGCGGTGGTGTAACTGGATAACACGCTGTCCCGGCAAGAGAGTGATCCGTGGTTCGAATCCCGGTCGTGGAATATAATTTTCTCATTCAAATATATTCATTATTTTAAATATTAATATAATGTTAATTAATTTCGTGTGCAAATGTAAAATAGCCACTGCAACAATTGTATATAATATATGTATATATATATATATATATATATATATATATATATATATATATATATATTATGACGTGACAAAAGTTGGACTAGGTTGGTCAGGGTTCGTCATAGGGGTTGTTGCCGGCTAGATACCAGTCACGGAGAGAGGGGTGGTTCGGAGACAACCGGATACTATTCGGGGGGGATAGGGCGCCACGTATTTTATCTGAATTACGTACACCCGTTCATGCAAAAATACGAAAAGGAAATTAAACAGTAGTTCAGTTTGGGTGTACGCAGAGTAACCGACGTAGGAGGGATGAATTTACTTCACAAATAAAGAATTAGAACAAAATATTAAATCAGAATGACGGTGTAATTAACATGAATAAAGAGATTGATACAATTGTGAGATCTTAATTCTATATGAGGGGGGGGGGGCGTGTCGAGATGATTCTTATACAACTAATGAACAATAACAAAATACGTAAGCGAGGGGGGTGCCAACACGGCAGATGCCCTCGTTCGTATTAACAAAGAATCAGTTAAATTGAAGATCGTGATTTGAACAATCAACGATGGTTAAATTCTGTTGTGTTACTGAGATGAAGCTAAATTTACAGGTTAAATTAATGTTCATGTTGTTAAATTTTCTTTTGTCCAAAATAAGCGTGAATCTTGATGTTGATACGGACTTTAAGGTTAAATTAATGTTAAATGATTCTAAGTTATACAATACAAATTGAAGTTACAAATCTTTTACATATGGAGCAAATATTACAATCAAAATTACAAAGCAAAGAACACAACGGCGGATTCGTGTCCGAACTGTGCCATTGGCGTACAGTTGACAAGTTGTCAAGAGGGGCACGAGTAGTAACGGATGGTAACGTGCTGAATAAAGTCGGAACGCACCAAATTACGGCGACACTGGCCGGTAAGTAAAACGGCGCACTAACTGCACTGCGCCATGCGCGAACACAGTGAGTAACTCACAAACTAAACCAACTAAAACGAACAGATACTCATCTGTATTACGCCATACGTCGACTCAGCGGTATTCCTCGGCCTGCGGGTGAATTTGAATGGACACGATCGACGACAGTCATGGGTCGCGTCGGAGATGGCAAACGTGGATGCGGGTGGACAGTAGACCAAAACTCCCCTAACGGGATGACGTCCGTAACGCACGTGGTCTTTCACACGATAGCGCTAAACGGCTCGACACTACACCTTGTGAGCGCGACAAAACTCCTCGAAGCAGAGATACGTAACTTTCCGTGGATCACTAACCCTTTTGCCTTCACGGCCACCACTACTACACCACGCGAAAGAACAGGAACGACACTCTAACAAGGCTACTGGCTCACCACGTATTCACATCCGCGATTCCGCGACTCTCACACCATTCAAAACAAAACCCGACCTTCTCTTGCCACTGCTGGGACACGAATCTCTGAAAACTCTCGTTTTCTTCACCTAATTTACCCGATCTTACTAGAATCAACGTATTTTGCGGAACTAAACAGGAAACTAACATGCGCTTGTTAACCCGGTGGTCGCTACAAGTTCGGCGCTCGCATAAATAAGCAAAATATACGTCATAAATCCTCCCCTTACGAGAAAAGGGATGCTTAATCCATTAAACGGTTTTAAATCTTTGGCGTGCCAACGACCTTTCGGTGTTCCCTGTAGGGTTTCAAGTTCATAAGTGGTTGCTGATAACTTTTTCCTAACTTTATATTGTTGCAGTTTGTTAAAATCTATCTTGTAATTCAATTCAAATAGAAGCTTTTTTTTTGACAGATCGAAAAAAATGTTTCATACAAAATGTTATGTAAATAGTTTAAGGATTTTATAAATGTTTTATTTTCAAAAATCGATCGAATGGTTTTCAAAATATTTTGTTTTCAAATTTTTGATCGGTCGCCATTTTGTTATTTGATAAAATAGAAAATAAATGTAAATACAAATATTTTAGAGAATCGAAAGCAAATGTTGTGGGTTTTTTTATTTTTTGAATATTCCTTCAAATAAGGGAGTAATGACGATTTTTCGAAAAACAAAAAAACGCCAATAACTATGAACTGGGGCTCTAAATAAAAAATTTTAACTAAGAGCAGTTGTTTCTTTCAATGAGTTCTAACTGCCATTTTCGGGTGTTACAACTTAGTATTAACACCCTGTATATATATATATATATATATATATATATATATATATATATATATATATATATATATATATATATATATATATATATATATATATATATATATATATATACAGTGCGAATAACGTAAGACTATACATTGGCGACTTTATTTTAGCTTTAATCAATTTGCCCATGTCAGTAACAACTGAAATTACAATGACGTTTGTTTTGGTAAATGTCACTATTTTCAATATTGTGTTACTGATATCTCACGAGTTTGCGTAATAATTAGTGCAAAAAATGTACATCACAGAAGAAAAGTTTAAGATGTATTCCTGGTATTTAGAAGGGGCGTCTTTGCGAGAAATTTCTGATTATTTCAGCTTTGAATTCCCGGGCAGGGCCCATCACATGTCATCAAACGATGGCAAATTTAGTTATCACCCCCAAGTGATTTTGGAAATGTACTGATACCAATTACAATTTCAGTACTTGAAGTGTACTTTTAATTCAATAACATGTAATAGATTTAATAAAATATTGGAATAAATTCTGTAAATGATTTAAATAAATATAGTAGTCTGTGGACTGGTGTCTAATTTTACATTATTCAACCATAATAAATTGGAGTTTTTGTATGAAATCACCATGGTAACATTAAGTAAATGCCCTATGTCTAATTTTAAATTATTCAACGGGTTGATACTAGCATGGGCAAATTGATTAACGCTAAAATAAAATTGCCAATGTATAGCCTTACATTATTCGCACTGTATATATATATATATATATATATATATATATATATATATATATATATATATATATATATATATATATATATATACATATGTATTTACAAACCACCAAAGATTAATTCATTGCATTTTATTCTTGAATTAGAGGGCATCCTATCATATCTAGTGCCTGCTTATGATTATGTTGTCTGTGCTGGTGACTTCAACATTGACATGCTTGATGCTCGCAGTGACTTACCTCGTATTTTAAACTCTTTTCTCGATACCTTAAATTTGAAACAATTTATAAACGAACCAACTAGATATTCCAACTCTAAAAATTCTCCTATTGATGTTTTAATTTCCAGTGGAAATATATTTCATTCATGTGGTGTCGTAAACCTGCATAATGTTTCGGATCATTGTCTTGTATTCTGCAATTTGTCCATCACTAAACCTGTCCCGCGTCCGAAATTTATAAATTACCGTGATTTTAAAAATTTTAACTATGAAATATTTAAAGCAGATTTATTAGCAATTAAGTGGGATCCAGTTTACATGATCACTGATATTAATAACAAAGTGGAACAATTCAACAGATATCTTGTGGATATTTTCAACTTACATGCACCTCTCAGAACCGTCAAAGTTACTAAGCCTAAAGCACCCTGGTTAACAGACACAATAAAACTTATGATTCAATTGAGAAACAACGCCTTTGCTAATTTCAAAAAGTTAAAAACCTCGTCCAGCTGGGATTACTATAAACAACTTAGGAACTACACGACTTGTGCCATCAGACGTGAAAAAATTGCCTATCTCGAGTTTGAAGCTAAATCTTCGGGTAGCAAGGAGGTCTGGACCAAGCTGCGTTCTCTTGATATAGTCAACAAACAAAAGAACTACTTGCATGAAAATCTCAGTAATGCTGAGGAAATTAATAATTTTTTTTGTTCACAATTTATTAACCATGATGTAGATCCCGTATTGTTACAATCATATGCTAATACTAGATTTCGCCAATCTCATCCACCCCTATGTTTTAAACTCTGTACAGGCACTGAAATTGAGAAAATAATCCGTGGTTACAAATCCAAATCTATTGGTGCTGACGGTATCTCTTATCGCATGCTTTGTTTATGTCCCATTATTACTCCTCACTTAGTACACATCTTTAATTGCTGCATTGACAGTGGAATCTTCCCTACAGCTTGGAAAAGAGCACTAATAACTCCAATTGCCAAAATAAATGATCCACGCACTTATAATGATCTCAGACCAATAAGTATTCTACCTACCTTATCAAAAATTTTTGAAAAACTATTGTATGTCCAAATGAAAGACTACGCACATGATATCGGTTTATTACCAGAAACGCAATCGGGCTTCCGTAAAGGTCACAGTACTGCAACGGCTTTGTTAAATATCTCTGACGACATTTTAACTGCTACTGATTTGAACCAAGTCACAGTGCTGACGTTACTAGACTACAGTAAAGCGTTTGACA
The DNA here is from genome assembly GCA_963422195.1 of Carabus problematicus. Taxonomy (NCBI): domain Eukaryota; kingdom Metazoa; phylum Arthropoda; class Insecta; order Coleoptera; family Carabidae; genus Carabus; species Carabus problematicus. The sequence continues at coordinate 18,123,739 of OY728577.1, forward strand.
CGATTAATCATGTTTTGTTATGTACCAAACTACTGTACTATAATTTTAGTGAAACCTCAGTTAAACTGCTGCGCTCCTAGCTGCAAGATAGAGGTCAATGTGTTAGGTTACATAATAAAATATCTTCTCTTTGTCAAGTAACTTCTGGTGTACCTCAAGGTTCTATTCTTGGGCTACTTTTGTTTACATTATATACAGCAGACTTTTGCAAGAGTTTTGCGACTTGCTCATCACATTTTTATGCCGATGACACTCAACTTTACCACTCTTTCCAACCTGAGTTTTGTCGCGAGGCCTATCATTTAATTAATACTGACTTAAAATCGCTTATTTCAATCTCTGAAAAACACCATTTAAATATTAATCCAAACAAGTCGGCTGTTATGCTCTTCGGTAGTAAACTTAACTTATCAAAATCCCAAAATCAAATCAACACGATTAATCATGTTTTGTTATGTACCAAACTACTGTACTATAATTTTAGTGAAACCTCAGTTAAACTGCTGCGCTCCTATCTGCAAGATAGAGGTCAATGTGTTAGGTTATATAATAAAATATCTTCTCTTAGTCAAGTAACTTCTGGTGTATCTCAAGGTTCTATTCTTGGGCTACTTTTGTTTACATTATATACAGCAGACTTTTGCAAGAGTTTTGCGACTTGCTCATCACATTTTTATGCCGATGACACTCAACTTTACCACTCTTTCCAACCTGAGTTTTGTCGCGAGGCCTATCATTTAATTAATACTGACTTAAAATCGCTTATTTCAATCTCTGAAAAACACCATTTAAATATTAATCCAAACAAGTCGGCTGTTATGCTCTTCGGTAGTAAACTTAACTTATCAAGATCCCAAAATCAAATCAACATCTCAGGACATGACTCTGTACTGCCCATTTGCACTGTTTCTAAAAATTTGGGGATTATTATCGACCAAAACCTCCGTTTTGAAGAATACATCTCCCTTACAATCAAGAGAGCGTATTGCTCTTTGAGAATCCTTTGGCAACACAAGGATATTCTAAGCAAAAAACTCATGATTATGCTAACAGAATCCTTAATTCTATCAAGATTTACGTATTGTGATACTCTCTACGGTCTCTGCATAACTCAGTTTCAATCTCAAAGGATACAAAACATTCAAAATGCTTGTATCAGATTAATTGCAGGTCTACGGAAATTTGATCACATCTCGCATGTATTCCCTCAAATCGGTTGGTTGAACATGTCCAACAGACGTTTACTACATTACTCGTGTCTTGTTTATAAAGTCCTCCATGATAAAACTCCCACATATCTATATAAAAAAATTATTCGTAGATGCGATATTCATCAACTTAACACTAGATCCCGTAGTAAAGCAGAAATTCCTAAATATTCCACTGCTAGATTCAAATGTTCCTTTACATATACAGCCTGTCAACTCTATAACCGATACTGCCAGTTTTACGATACTCTCCCCTATTATGCCTTTAAAAAGAGAATGCGTTCAGATATTTTCTCAGCCCAGACATTATAACTCTAATTATTTACGATATTTTGTAATTTCTTGTATTATTAATATTAGTTATTATTTTTTTTCTCTTCGCCTAGTTTCCCAATAGGTCGTAATATATGTAAGAATATAATTAAAATTGTATGTACACTAATTAATCTTTATTTTCTAATTTTTTATATGTAGGTGCTGTCCTGTTCCATTTTTGTATTTTTGTATTTTCTTGTAGGTTAAGTGTAAGAACAGCTATTAGCTGAAACTTTGCCTAATAAAACGATTTATTATTATTATATATATATATATATATATATATATATATATATATATATATATATATATACATATATTATATATACCAGGTGTCCCAAAAAGGGAATTAACAGATATAGAAAAATTGTCATTACTTTTGAACAATACATTTTAGAGCAAAAGTGTAAATAAGAAAGTTGTTCAAATTAAAAACTGCATAGTATAGTGCTATATACCACGACAACAGACATTTGTTTTAACATAAATATTAACAGAATTTAAATAGTATTACGCTGAAAAGAAATTTGTGTAAAACGTAATTGATAGTAGATTTATTTAAGTCAAAATTTGATATGAAAAGGTTTATCCCCAAAGGGTTGGAATAATGACTTGAACTTCAGACGTAAAGAAGTTTATTCAAAGTTCATAACAAACTTATGCCGACGTTTCGACCTTATGGTATGAGGTCATTTTTGTCAGTTTTGACTTGACAAGACAACTATGTTGTCTGTCTTGTTTTCTGCGTTTTTATTCTGACGACCATGGTCAGTTATTATTGTTATCATTATTATTAATTTTATATTTTCACTCGTTTTTTCTATACTGTTCAATTGCATTGAACATGTTTTGTTCACAAATATTTTGTGTTTATACTTCCATGTAATATCCACGTGGTAATATTGTTTCTTCGCTTCTTCCTTTAAGCCTTGAAAATTACCTCATACCATAAGGTCGAAACGTCGGCATAAGTTTGTTATGAACTTTGAATAAACTTCTTTACGTCTGAAGTTCAAGTCATTATTCCAACCCTTTGGGGATAAACCTTTTCATATAAAACGTAATTGATAAAATAGCTATATTTTAAAATTTTCTCTTAATACAGACAAAAAGTATTGAAAAAATATATCAATAGAAAGCAAGTTAAACCAAATTCCACACCAAATTCAATTTAAAAAAAATTGTTATTTTAAAATCGAAATTACTATTATTAGGCCTGGCGGCAAGTAGTTTAGACTGTAAAAAAATGTTAACAAAGGTTTTATTGTTTTAAATGGTTTATTAGGGTACCATTAGCATGAATCTTGGTTTTCTCCACACCTCCGAGGTGTGCTCGGTCACCGTGGGGCCGTAAAGGTATAAAAATTTGGTGTTTCGGTAATATCTCGTTTTCTCTTTGTTGTACGTTTTTACGATGAGAAAATAAATTGTGCAAAGAGTTTGTGCCAATAAAGATGAGTTTAATAGGGATGTCTTTAAACATGTTAAGTAAATGATAGATTAAATTGTGATGAAACGGTAGAACCAAAAAGGGTGGTAAATTGAGAGTTAAATTAACCAAGGAATTATTGTCGGACAGAGACAAATCCTGGACAATACTACAATTATTATTTCAGTCGGGAACAACCGGTGACTTTATTTTAATAGATCTATTATATATGACTTTGTGAATTAAATTTTCAGGGTAACCATTGGCTTTCAGAGTTTTAATGACGAATTGAAAGTTCTTTTTATGGAAGCATGGGTGAGATAATTTAAAAACCCTTTCTACTAAGCTGATAATAACGGAAATTTTGTATTGTTTAGGTGAATATTCAAAATATGATAAGTACCGGCCGGAAGCAGTGGGTTTACGATACCAATCAAAAATCAAACTGTTAGATAACCGTATTAAAGTTACATCGAGAAAATTGATTGAATTGTTAGATTCGTACTCTAATGTGAATTGTATGTGAGGGTTAAATTTATTCAACGCATCACGTTCTTAAAGGAATTACTCTCTTCGGCTGGAATTTCACATCTCCAAATTTGCCGCCAATGATAGCTGCCATGGAGGACACGCCGACTTCGTATGCTTTGTAGCAGTTGATTTTCACATCCCCTTGGACTCCAGTGCTGGTAGACATAATCTCGCGGCTGACTGGAAAGAGATTGTGCGATGACAACCAATTAAAGAACTTTTCGAAGTTTTGTGCATCCCTTGATATTCGCGATACTCTGGGATCTACATGGTGTTCGAAACTAACAAACGATACTATGTAAACATTTTCAACGGCCTCTGACACTTCAGCAAGAATAGGCCTTGCGAGGATCCATTTCGCCAGGATACTGTCGGTAATTCCTCGGCCGTGTGTCAACCCACCAATCGTTTTTATAGATCTCATGAGAGTCTGTTCTATCGTCATGTCTGTCATATGTCACACCAAAACTTTTCAGAACGCCTAATTGTCAAGTAGCCTTCATTCACAAAGCGAATATATTCCATGGAAGTTAATTTTGAACAAAATTCTACACATTTTTATAAAAACTTATGCAATATGTGCTTATTCATATTTTTCACAATCACCAGAACGAGTGGACCGTGGAATTTAGCCACCAAAAATTGATATTTCTGGATTTGTTAAAAATCGCTCAAACTCGCGCGGCTATTGTTTCGAACGTATAAGTCCTACGAAAAAATGATAAAAACCTATTTTGTAGAGAATTGTATCTTCTTTAATTTCATATACGACCACTTTAGCCATACAACAAAGAGAAAACGAGATATTACCGAAAACCTAATTTTTATACCTTTGCGGCCCCACGGCGACCGAAGCTCACCTCGGGGGTGTGGGAAAAACCTAGATTCTTGCTAATGGTACCCTAATAAACCATTTAAAACAATAAAATCGTTGTTAACTTTTTTTACGGTTTTAGTTGATTTGATCGCCCTGCCGCCTGGCCTATATAGATATAATGGCGTACCAAACGATCAAAAGTGTAAAGTCACGTCATAAAGGTATTTGTCGACTAGCATGAGTGCAGAGATAGAGGATGAGTTATAACACAAAAGTAATAAAGAGGGCGCCATGTATTTTAAATGCTAAAGTGCACCCAAAGGTACAAAATACGAAAGTCGTATGCCGGGGGAATGGAGTAGCGACAAAAAGCACAAAATAAAACTAAATCAATTGAACGCAATTTAATGAACATATGATTACATTGGCGGTTATAGAATAACCACAAGATTTTAAGATTAATAAGGGGTGAAGAATGATGATAAAAAGATACTAAATTCTAATCCAAATACAAATTTCAATAGTGACAATCAAAAGGTTAAATTAACTGAATAAATCAATCTAGATTATAATACAAAAGATAAATGAAACTAAATAATAATAGTATTTACAAAGTAGCAATAGTTTCGCACAAACGCGGGATGGCGGAACCTCGTCAAGAGTCTGCCAGTGGCGTACTGCTCAAGAACTTTCGCTGACAGGGGTCACAACAAATAGTAAATCAATGCGCAACTGAATGTCGTCTGTTGACGCACGAACGGCACTGCAACTGCAAACACCGATGGATGCTTACAGCATCGTCTGTAATAAACTACCTGTTATTCATACATAAAGCAAAGCAATAGCAATACTAAAATTGTCTGCAGCTAACTGGAATCACCGAAACAGAACTAGGAATATGAAATACACAAAGAAATATAGACACTGATGTGCTCTGCTCGAGCGTTCTTGACCAACTGTAATAAAATCATCGTTAATGATAAACATAATGCAGTAACAAACGATCAGTTATTCGATCACTGTTAATTAATCTAAATAAATCATAGCTTATTTCCTATAACTAAAATAATTCCCTTTAATATATATATATATATATATATATATATATATATATATATATATATATATATATATATACAGGGTGTTAAAAAATAAGGGTAAAAAAATTTCATGGTGTATACATTTCGAAGTGCTTCGATGTGCTTTCGATGTGTGATTCACAATCAAAAAGAATTTTTTCAAAATTAGCAAAATTATGGACATGCTTCTAGAAAAGTACATTTCTAGTGCCAAAATGAACAAAAACCATATAGTCGAAACGTCGCATATCTGTTATCACCTTTATGATTAAGTTTTGACATCATCAAATAATCACAACAACTTGAACTATAGTCATTTATTCCAATCATTTTGGATTCAATATTTCTCCTTCTCAAGATCTACAATTGACTAAAGAAAATCTACAATAAAATAATAAAAAACAAAAAATAAAAAATACATGTACCTATTACATAATATTATGTATACGTGTATTATATAATGGGAAGGTAAATATAAAAGGTTATTTATTGCAGAAGCGAAAAAATGAAGTAATGTTCGAGTGTCTCTGTCATGATCTTTGGTTAATATGAATAAGAGTTATTGGGCATTTAGGTCTCGGAGTAAAACGTACGTGAGTTAATATATGTATATTTCGTCAAATATATTGACATCATCAGCAAAGCTGTGGATAAATGAGAAAAAATACAGGTCAGTAAAACAATGTAAAACCGTCTGTTACGTTAAATATTACGTTGAGCGTAAAGAGTAACAGCATTATCAAGACTCCTGCCAGCTTCTCCATAAACCAGAACCATTTCAATTTTCTCTTGTGCAGTTAAATACTCCATTCTGAAGTTAATATTAACAGCCTAATCGGAAAACAATGAAAACGCGATATTTGTTTTTTGACAACGAATTTCGAGTATTTACAATGAAAACGTGATTTTTTATTTAAAACGTATTGCAGAATCATAGGCATATGTTCTTAGTAGAAGAAATCGAAAAAAAATTAATTTCGTCAATTACAGCGAACCGAGCAAAATATTTTATGCAAATCGTACGTATATTTAGACGTAGAATCCGTATCTGCAATAAAAAATTGGGGTTCCTATTTTAGGTTCAAAGTTACCCCTCGCCCCTCCCACAAAGAGGGGGGTGGGGAACTATTTTTTGCACTAATATATTTCGCCCGCAGAATGATTAAATTTTGATACTTGAAATTTTTTCCTAGAGTGCCTATTTTTCGAGATATTTGAAAGTTTCAGGTTAAAAAAAAACACCCGGTATATATATATATATATATATATATGTAAATATATTTTTTAATTATAATTTTATTGGTTTTTTATTATTAATATGCACGAAAAAATCATTAATATATCTAATAAGTTTCCGCTCGCCGTCTACGCCATTAGGCATGACGTTTCACAATTTTATAAAATAAACTTTACAATTGGTGAATGTTTCTCCTTGTGCTTTTACTGTGATGTTTAGCTCATCGAGCTCCTGTCGAAGAGCTATAGTGTTCGGTACGATGTCTGTAGCATTCTCCGATTTAAAAAATTTGTGCACAGAAATCCCGGACAGACCCCTTAGATCACGGAATGACTATTACAACGTGTGACCGTATGTATGTCGTTCGTCCGCTCGAATAAAAAGCCTGCTACCCCAGTAATGGCAAAGGCGTGATGTTATGTATGTATTTTACATCAAATTATTTTTATTTTGTTTTTTACTAATGGCAACGCTGAAAACAAATATTACACGTTTATAGTAGGTGTTTGCTACTGTTAATGTGTTTTCATGTAGCAGAACATTATTTTAATTCGTTTTAGAACTCGTTTACACGTGACGTCATATTTTCTAGTAATATTGAATAGATACCTTAATTTGGTTGTTTGGCTGGATACAGTATAGATTATAATTATCTATGGTTTCATCGAATTCACCAAAAAGCTTGTTAAGTATACTAAAATATTTATTTGAAGCTTTTTTCAATATTTGCAATACGAAGAAAAATTATATTTTGAGAAAATCACGTTTTTGTAATTATGTAGTGAGTCATGCAATACTTCGAAAAAATGTAATGGGCATCGACATCGGGTCATAAATGTGTATTTTTGTCCAATTTAATCGACCTTGTTTCACCGCAGCGTAGCGAAGCGCGTAGAGTAGCGAGGACATACTTATACAGTATGACCTCTTTATCCCGAACATGCACACATGTAAAGGATTGTTCGATGGATTTCTTAAGCAGCATAAAACAGCTAGAAGAAGATTGCGAATTCAAATCTTTTAAAACTGTTTCTATCCACGAATTAAGGTCAATTATATTTGCTCAAAAATGTAAATCTAGCGTAGACGATATTAATATTAAATTTTTAAAAGATTTCTTCCACATAATTGGATATCCCCTGTTAAATATAATAAACGGTTCGCTTCAGTCTGGGGTCCTTCCAGATAAATTAAAATTGTCTACAATTATACCCATTCCAAAAATACCTGGCACAAACAAAGTCAATGAGTTCAGACCAATAAACATGCTAACGGCGTGTGAGAAGATACTTGAAGTTGTTGTTTACCAACAAGTACTTGAGCATTTAAATAATAATGAGGTACTAATAAAGGAACAGTCAGGATTCAGACAACACCATTCTTGTGAATCAGCTCTTAATTTAGTTATAGATGATTGGAAATGTTCTCTCGACAAAAGTGAAACTATATGTGCTGTTTTTCTGGATTTAAGAAGAGCATTTGAGACACTCGATAGGGAAATATTAATTGAAAAACTTAGTAAATATGGCATCAAAGGAACTGTGCTGGCCTGGTTCCAGAATTATTTATGTGATAGAGGTCAAAGAGTGAGAATAAATAATGTATATTCAAGTGTATTAAAAAATGACCTAGGTGTTCCGCAAGGCAGTGTGCTTGGTCCATTATTATTTATTTTGTATATCAATGATATTTCCAATGCATTAAATAACTGTGAAATGCATCTTTTTGCTGATGACACACTTATATATTACAGTGTAAGTGAGTACAGACAAGTGGCTAGAACTATCAACAACGATCTTAAATTAGTAGAACAATGGATGAATAGTAATAAGTTAAAGTTAAATCAGGAAAAATGTAAAATTATGTATATAACAAACGAAAGCACTTATACAAAAATTGTAAAAAGCATAAGCGATTGTGAGTTGGATATTGTAATTAATGATAGTACATTAGAAATCGTAGAGTCAATTAAGTATCTGGGTGTTGTGATTGATAGAAGATTAAAATTCGATATGCACGTAAGATATATATGTAAAAAGGTAGCCAAAAAAATTAATTTCCTAGCAAGAGTCGCTAAATTTACATCCCCATGGACCATGCAAACAATCTATAATACCATTATATTGCCGCATTTTACTTATGGTAGCACAATTTTATATTTATGTACGCAAAATGACATTCAAAAGTTACAAACATTACAAAATAGAGCTATGAGAATAATATTACGATGTTCCAAACTAACGCGAGTAACAGAGATGCAAAAAATATTAGGTTGGTTAAATGTAAAACAAATGTATGAATTTAATACCATGGTATTTATTTTTAAAATTTTAAATGGAATGGTACCGTCGTATTTGAAAAATAAAATAAAATTTCACAAAGACATTCATGATTACAGCACAAGACAAGTTGAATGTTTCTACATACATTTGAAGTATAAAAAAGGACTTTTAATTCCGTTTTCCATAAAGGTCTTGACCAATATAATAAGTTACCCACTGAATTAAAGAAAACGAAAACACTAAATCAGTTTAAATGGAAGTTAAGACAGTCCTATATAGCGCAGATTAGTACCTGAGTTTCTTTTCAGTTCTATGGCTACCCATTTGCTAATTTTTTATTTTTTACTTTGCAAATAGAGATGTTATAGTTTATAATTTAGGAAGTACAATAGAGGTTATAGTTCATAACTTACGATGTAATGTTTTGGTTTACTGGTGTTTCTTGCGATTTTAATTTATATAGCATACATATATGTTACATATACTTTGTTAAATATTTATTATTATTATTATTATTATTATTTCGAGAATGTATTAGCCCTGGCTATTTAAATAAATATTATTATTATTATTATTATTATTATTATTATTATTATTATTATTATTATTATTATTATTATTATTATTAATCCGAACCTCCAGTAATCCGAATAAAGGTAATTCACAACTATAATCCGAACAATTTCTCTTTAATCCGAACAGCAAAGTGATTGCCGCTACATAAATGTGCAATACTGCACTGATAAATCATATTTCTGGAGATGTTACAAGACAAGAAGCTCTTGAATAGGCCATCGGACAAGAAGAATTATGAGAATTCATAAACGATATGGATATTATATGTTCAGAATGAATCAAGCTCGGACGAACAAGTAGAAGTGATACCACGACCTATAAAGCACACAGAGGCAGTTAGAAGTTTCGAAAAAATAATACTGAATCGGAACACCACATTCTAATTGTATCCGAAATGAAAAAAAAAAAATAGCTCAAAAGAGAGAAAAATCAAATATTAAACAGAGCCAAAGTCATTGATTTTTTACAGCTTCTTAGATTTATTTCTTACATTTTTAGATTTACATATATCTATTTTCGGTAGGTTGGCTGTAGCATATTCCGATTTCAAAAATTTTTGCGCAGAAATCCCGGGAAGACCCCCTGCCGATACGTATTATAGTCTAGTTGTGTAAGGTACCTTTTATTTTTTTAAATTTTCCTTCGTACTTATTACTCTTATTTTCTATTCAATTGTATTCAAAACATGCTTCTAGAACAGTGCATTTTTAGTGCCACTGGTAGTACACAAATGAGTACGGGTATTCAATATAAATTTGTTACCACGTAACTGATGTTGAATAACAAATGAATTAATTTTATTCTGACGTTTTGTAATAATGTACTGTCATCAGTGGCACTAAAAATGTAGTCTTCTAAAAGCATGTCCGTAATTTTGCGAATTTTGAAAAAAATCTTTTTGATTCTGAATCAGCACATCGAAATGTATATACCATGAAATTATTTTACCCTTTTCTTTAACACCCTGTATAATAACTTTCAAGTATTAATGTCTTTCAACTAATAGTAAGTAATTCATTTATTTTACACACAAAAAAAAACAGTATTTATTATCACGCCAATTGCACCGTAAAATTGTTGTCAAAATTTGTACACAGATGAGATTTCGCATTTCGCTTGACCCTTCTTGATGATACGTATGTATTTATTTGGAATATTGCGATAAATTTCACATTTCTATTCTAAAATTATGTTATTTAACTATATGGATCGCAATGCACGCCGATCAATGTAATAATAGTAATTAATTTTTATAAAATTAGTATTTTTTTCCACAACTGTCAAAATGCTAATATTCAATTCAATTTATTTATATTTGAAACAAGTGATCAACAGAAAATATAAATAAGTTATTGTGCATTTTCATATGGAAATAATCAGACGTATTTTGTGGTGTGTGCATTGAAATTGTGAGTAAATTATCGAGTCATTTGAAATTTATTTTCCAAAAACATATATTTTTTTACATACGTATATTAATTTAGGACTTATGGTCAGCAGGAAAATTGGAAGAAAAAGAAACGTAGTGCTCATTAGATTACTGGCATATTTGCGCATCCGGAAAAGGACATTGTATCGCACACTATAGATAGCTCTTCGACAAAAAATCGATGAACTAATGAATTCTGCCTACTCCAATTTACTATCTATTATCGTCCCATTTCCTCTGATATTACGTTATATACAAATTTTATACGCATAATTGGTTTCTCTAATAGTTTCGGATTTCCCAATGGGGAGCATCCAAACTTGGGTTACCTATTATTAATATATATATATATATATATATATATATATATATATATATAATTAATATTAATAAAACTATTTTGATATGTTCTATATTGCATTTATTTCTTTATCTCAATGTAGTAACCGTGACAGTATTAAAAAAAAATTACTCGTATTTTGTATTTTTAGTCATTCTGGCATCGTCGGTTATATATGACCCCCCACAGCGCCACGGGCAAACCCAGTGTCGGTCATATATGTCCCCTCATGTCAATCAAAGGGTTAAACAAAAGCTATAAAATGGTACCATAACATTCTGGAATAAATAATTCCTGTTGACGCAAATGATGTCTTAATAAAAGAAAGGCACAAGTTTATTGTACAAACTAATAGTATTGACTATACTCAGTAAAAAAGTTCATACAAATATGTGTCCCATTCTTAATAGATAGGGAAAAATAGTCCATCCATCTAGTCAACCGATTCACGTCCTCTACAATCACTAGAATTAATGACGTAATATTTGATTACGTTTGCTTGATTTGTAAAACAGATTAAAAGGTATTACGCTACACCAAAACACATTTACTGAATGTCACAAGGACAGTCTAGTATACACGTGTAATATTTGTGTTTCAGTATTGCCATTAGTAGAAATAATTTGACGAAAATTGAATGATAAATAACTTAATAATAATATGTATTTAGATTATTAGTTATATTGATGAGTTTTTCAAGCATATTGATAATAAAAAACCAACGAAATACCGATTAAAAATATATTTATAAATACATTTTTTGCTTGTTAGGTTATCCCTAAACGATGCCGTGAATTGGTTAATTCGAAGGATGGACTATACAACTGTTTGAAACTGGCGCAAGCAAAGTCCTTATGACAGGTATTCAAAAACGAAGCATCTCATTTGTTCCCATTCTCATTTGATCCCCGTCTCACCTGTTCCCATTCTCATTTGTTCCCAGTCTCATTTGTTCCCATGCACCTCCCTCCACATTTCTATGCCACGGTTGTCTCAGTTGTTCCCATTCTCATTTGTTCCCAAGTTGAAAAAAGCACAGTGCTTGTCAAACAAACTCTTGAAACCGAATGGTGCGAGCCGCCGAAGGCCGGCGGGTCACTATATATGCGAGCCGCGGAGCGGGCGGGTCACGGTGAGCAGGAGTTTGTATCTTTAGAGTCGAGCGAAGCGAGCTATATGAAAGGGTTTACTTCATATAAACTACAATTCCTCCATCCCATTGTTTGGTGCACACTGCAAAACGCTTTACGTCACTGTGACCTTGCATGGGAACAAATGAGATTGGGAACAAGTGAGACGGGGATCAAATGAGAATGGGAGACGCACTCTTCAAAAACAATAAATGAATTATTTATGTATGTCCTGCTCATGTGTACTTATTGTATACATGTTTATATTAACTTTTTTGCTCACAATAATCAATAATAATAATAATAATAATATTTATTTAAATAGCCAGGGCTAATACATTCTCGAAATAATAATAATAATAATAATAATAAATATTTAACAAAGTATATGTAACATATATGTATGCTATATAAATTAAAATCGCAAGAAACACCAGTAAACCAAAACATTACATCGTAAGTTATGAACTATAACCTCTATTGTACTTCCTAAATTATAAACTATAACATCTCTATTTGCAAAGTAAAAAATAAAAAATTAGCAAATGGGTAGCCATAGAACTGAAAAGAAACTCAGGTACTAATCTGCGCTATATAGGACTGTCTTAACTTCCATTTAAACTGATTTAGTGTTTTCGTTTTCTTTAATTCAGTGGGTAACTTATTATATTGGTCAAGACCTTTATGGAAAACGGAATTAAAAGTCCTTTTTTTATGCTTCAAATGTATGTAGAAACATTCAACTTGTCTTGTGCTGTAATCATGAATGTCTTTGTGAAATTTTATTTTATTTTTCAAATACGACGGTACCATTCCATTTAAAATTTTAAAAATAAATACCATGGTATTAAATTCATACATTTGTTTTACATTTAACCAACCTAATATTTTTTGCATCTCTGTTACTCGCGTTAGTTTGGAACATCGTAATATTATTCTCATAGCTCTATTTTGTAATGTTTGTAACTTTTGAATGTCATTTTGCGTACATAAATATAAAATTGTGCTACCATAAGTAAAATGCGGCAATATAATGGTATTATAGATTGTTTGCATGGTCCATGGGGATGTAAATTTAGCGACTCTTGCTAGGAAATTAATTTTTTTGGCTACCTTTTTACATATATATCTTACGTGCATATCGAATTTTAATCTTCTATCAATCACAACACCCAGATACTTAATTGACTCTACGATTTCTAATGTACTATCATTAATTACAATATCCAACTCACAATCGCTTATGCTTTTTACAATTTTTGTATAAGTGCTTTCGTTTGTTATATACATAATTTTACATTTTTCCTGATTTAACTTTAACTTATTACTATTCATCCATTGTTCTACTAATTTAAGATCGTTGTTGATAGTTCTAGCCACTTGTCTGTACTCACTTGCACTGTAATATATAAGTGTGTCATCAGCAAAAAGATGCATTTCACAGTTATTTAATGCATTGGAAATATCATTGATATACAAAATAAATAATAATGGACCAAGCACACTGCCTTGCGGAACACCTAGGTCATTTTTTAATACACTTGAATATACATTATTTATTCTCACTCTTTGACCTCTATCACATAAATAATTCTGGAACCAGGCCAGCACAGTTCCTTTGATGCCATATTTACTAAGTTTTTCAATTAATATTTCCCTATCGAGTGTCTCAAATGCTCTTCTTAAATCCAGAAAAACAGCACATATAGTTTCACTTTTGTCGAGAGAACATTTCCAATCATCTATAACTAAATTAAGAGCTGATTCACAAGAATGGTGTTGTCTGAATCCTGACTGTTCCTTTATTAGTACCTCATTATTATTTAAATGCTCAAGTACTTGTTGGTAAACAACAACTTCAAGTATCTTCTCACACGCCGTTAGCATGTTTATTGGTCTGAACTCATTGACTTTGTTTGTGCCAGGTATTTTTGGAATGGGTATAATTGTAGACAATTTTAATTTATCTGGAAGGACCCCAGACTGAAGCGAACCGTTTATTATATTTAACAGGGGATATCCAATTATGTGGAAGAAATCTTTTAAAAATTTAATATTAATATCGTCTACGCTAGATTTACATTTTTGAGCAAATATAATTGACCTTAATTCGTGGATAGAAACAGTTTTAAAAGATTTGAATTCGCAATCTTCTTCTAGCTGTTTTATGCTGCTTAAGAAATCCATCGAACAATCCTTTACATGTGGTACGGAATTTCTAATATCGATGATGCTATCTACAGAGAACTTATTAAAACTATTTGCTATGTTATGTGGTTCTTGACACAATTTGTCGTCGATATATATGTCGTTCATATTCACACTGGCTTTCCCATTAATTAAATGCTTCAGAGTTTTCCACATTAATTGAGAATTGTTTTTACAATTGTCAATAATATTATAGTAGTATTTCTGTTTTTGGGTACGAATCGTACTCGTAACTGTATTGCGTTTCATTTTATATTCATCCCAATCACATTGTAGTCCTGATATTTTAAACTTGCTATAAGCACGGTCCCTTTCAAATACAGCGTCTTTCACATTCTTATCAAACCACTGATTACTACGCTTGTTATTATGGCAGTTTACGTATTTTATTTCACATTTAACACTCTTTGCAATGCAGCTATTGATATTTGTTTCAAACGTTTTGTATAATTCATTAACACTGCTTATTTCATAATTCCAGTCACAGGTTATTAATTCGTTTTCACATACTTGATCATTTCGCTTCCTATATACTTTCTTTGCACGCTGTGACGCTTTATTTGACGCAGCCCCGTAAATGTATATCATATTATGGTCTGTTATTTTGGGGACTGACTGTACGCTACATTGAAGTTTAAAGTTATTCGTAATAACTAAATCAATTATTGTTTTTGTATTCGAGGTCTCCCGTGTGTAATCTGTAACTATTTGTTTGTACCCATGTAATTGAACTATTTTAAGTAATTTCAATTTATAATAATTATTATCTAACCAGTTGATGTTAAAATCTCCAATCAATATTTGGGTATCTGGTTTCTCGCAATTTGATTCTAATAGTTCATCAAAAAATTCCAGGAAATCTGTATGCCTACTACTTGGGGAATGATATATTGCTGATATTGTATAACTTATTGTTTCATAGTTTACTTTAACCGATATCATCCAGTAGTTACTATCCTTTCGTACATTTCTAACAACACTATATTTTAAATCACTTCTAATAAATAATAACACTCCGCCCGTATGTCTGGACAATGAATCACATCTTATTAATCTGTATTTTTTATTTATTTCCAACTCATTATCTTCCATTTCTACATTAGTTCTTGTTTCTGATAAGCATAACAATGCAGGTTGCTTTTCTTTTACCAATTCTTCTATTTCATCCTTATGCGCCAGATAACTCTGCGCGTTCATATAGATTATGAAATGCTTATTTCTGGGGTTCTCTGGTTGCTATATATATTTTATGTTATTTTTCTTAGCTTCAATCTTTTTCTTCATGACAGAGCATTCTTTGTCAAGCGCTAGGTGATCAGTTTTCAGATTCAGATTTAATTTAACGTTTGCATTGATACAGTTTATACAACTAATATCTTGCGACTGGCATTGCTTAAATTTATGTTTACCGGCACATTTACCGCAGGCTATCTCATTTTTACACTGCTCGGCTTTATGGTTAAAGCCTAAACATTTGTAACATCTGAATATGTTAATATTTTCATATACGGGGCATCTTTGCCAGCCTATGTTGATTTTACCTTCGTGTATAACTTTGGCAAATGTATCACCATCTATTTCCACAATTGCATTGTTGCTATTTTTATTTTTAGTTTCCCACAAGCTTTTTATATTAATAACTGAATTTTTGGTAAATATGTTGTTATTCTGTGCCCTCATATGTTCTGGGATATCTTCAATAGACAAAGATTTGTCTATTCCAATTATCTTTATTGACGGATTTCTTAATCTAGTGACCGTAACCTCATATTTGTTGCCTAGTTTTTTAACAGCTTCCTTTTCTAATTTTTCAACATCTTCTCTATTCTGACATTTCACGACTATACATCCCTCCTTAACATTCTTTACAGATGTAACTCCTACCGCAATTTCGGATGGTTTAATATTGTCACAAATTTCTTTTCGTGTTTGCTCACATCTTTGTTTATCTTTTGGCTTAATGATCACTACTGGTTTATTAACTACTTGGGCGTAACTCTGTGGGCTAACCATAGTTTTAATATCATTTTTTTTTATAAGATTATTCAGTAAGTTCTTAATATCTGCAATTTCGCCCGTAAACTTTTTTACTGCGTTATCAACAATCTTCTGGACATCTTTTAGAGCTACTACGGTTTCGCCACGACAATTCATACAAAACCATTTAATTCCTCCGCGCTCCTGTATCATTTTATATTCCTTATCTTTTATTCCCACGCATTTCGGATGAAACCATTGTTCGCATTCACCTTCACATCCTATTACATTATCACCGTTGAACTCAACTTTACATTCATCACAATATTTTATTTCATCAGTATTGCTTTCTTCAGAATCTTTGTCACTCATTGTCGCACCGTTATACGGTCACTGGTTTCTGTAGTCACTCGTAAACGTGCGCATCGTACTTATATTAGGCCAAGAAATGCGTAATTAAGAATGCGCACAAGCTAATTAACTTTTTTTTTCACTGTCAATGATTTGCTTTTTAACTCAATATTGCTTTTATTTATCAAGGAGAAGTCAAAAACGATTAACCACCCTTCACACACCGTGATTTGAGATATATACAAGTAGTATTATAATACTTTACTTTGTATTTTCTACACTTTATACGAATATCTTGCTGTCACTGCACAGAACGTGTTACAACGTACGTCGCGTAACAAATATACTAGAATACTATAAATTCCCAAAATATTTGCTATTTCTACTCAATCACCTGAATATTGCTAACTCTCATAATTGTTGCGGAAATCGTTACTGTTTATAACGACAGAAATCATTGTACAAGAGAAAAAATCTGGTACAACGTTAGAAAACGTAAATTGCCTGGAAATAACATTATTTACTATTGTAACGTTAACAGTTTTATTTTGAATGTTTGAAACTAATATCAGTCTATGCTGTTAAAATCAAATTAAATTCTAAATCGGAACATAAGAAAGGAACTCTATCGTGCAAAAGGAACAGGAGTGAAAATGTAGCGAATTCTATCTTGCTCTTTTCGATAAAACTCAACGATCTTAGAGAATGATACAGTACGTATGCGTGCATACGTATGATAATTGTCTCATGGTCCAGAGCGGTCTGACTTATCATGTCGACTTCGGTGTCCGTGGCGAAGGGTATCTGCAGTCGGTGCTGCATTACTGTACTGGTTGGGATGCTGCAATCGCGGGCGATCGATACAACACTAAAAATAATTCCGGGAATCCCGAGCCCCTGTACACGCTTACCTTTGTTCCCGTAGCAACGAGCAGGTAACTAGTACACCCGAGGTAATGTGTGGTGTTCCGAACCTTGCTCTACTGCTGCGCTGTGTATTGCATGGCAGAAGCGTCTAGTCGTCAGATCAATTTATTTTCGAAGATACACGATGTCTGTGTACGACAAGATACGAACATGCCTGTTCTTAGTTCGTAACTTTAAGTACACATGCACTCTCTGTGAGAATGCGTTGTGTTCAATTTGTGTGCAATACATTTGTTTTTAGCCAATTTATAGATTTGGCTACCCCACTCTACACTATACTACACTACACTACACAACCCTACCCTAACTGTAATAATAATTAATGCAGTTCCACGATTTCCCGATTCCGTAAATCCCGGACTTGTATGTTCGTGCGAGCTCGTGAAAATAAATTGGTCTGACGACTAGACGCTTGTATGCCATGTACACTTCGTGCTCTTCAACGAGCGTGCGCATTACTAGTCACAATACCCAAAACTCGAACGTCCGAAGTGAACTTCGATAGCAGGGTAGAGTAACAAAGAATAGGGATGGGCATGATATTATACCTACCGTATATGCAAATAGCCAATTATTAGCACATTAATAATAACCTGCATTTCCCGAGTATTAAATCATTATGTTCGTACAACTTTTTAAATTTTTAGATGTATTAATTTTATACTTTTAAATGTTTAATTTCCATGTATCAAATCATTATTTTCGTTTAATTATTACATAATAAAATAGGTTTCGTTTGAATACCTGCCGAAATTTAATAATAACATGTCAAATAAGTTCGTACACTAATAAACATTGCTGTAACTTCAACTGAACCATAATAAACACTAAACCATATCTAGCCTACAACCTGAAATATTTTGTTTGGCGACTGAAACTAAATGACTATATTCATAATCCGGAAATAGTTGGAATAAGGACAATAAGTTGTTACGAGATGATCAGAAACAATTATATATTAGCAATATATGCTGACGTTTCGGCCATGGGTTGTAGCCATTATCAAAGCGAAAATTACAATGTTATATTGAAAGCAACATCTGGAAAAATTGTATAAATAATCAATATATAAAATATAATACTAAACACTAGTAAACAATTTAAAAGTATAATTACCTAATACCTAAGTATTTACACTAAAAGTGATGAGAAAAACAAAACGAATGAAACAACATGGCCTGACAAGGTCATGTTCAAGTCGGACAAGTCAGTGATAAGCTGGTTTTCAAAAGTTTAAATTCTATTAGTCCTTTCTTTTCTAAATTAAAAACTTCAACACCTCTTACCAAACGTAGTAATGTCATCTATCAAATAAATTGTTCTGATTGCCCGTCCTTGTATATTGGAGAAACTTGTCAATATATCGAAAGACGGTTCTATCAACATCAATATCACCATAAGAATAAAAATGACCAACACAGTGCTATAGTTGAGCATGCTTTACATACTGGACATTCTATAGATTTTGTTAATTTCAAGATTTTACATTCCGAACCTAACAAATTTAAAAGATTAATTTTAGAAAGTATTTACATTAGCTTGAATAATAACACATTGAACCACATCACTGATTTTCATAATATAATTTCTAATTTTGGCGCTTTAATTTCAACAGTTTAACTAAATGGACGCTAGAGGGCTAAATGTAGCAGCTTTGTCGTTTTTAATTTATTTTATTATCACTGACTTGTCCGACTTGAACATGACCTTGTCAGGCCATGTTGTTTCATTCGTTTTGTTTTTCTCATCACTTTTAGTGTAAATACTTAGGTATTAGGTAATTATACTTTTAAATTGTTTACTAGTGTTTAGTATTATATTTTATATATTGATTATTTATACAATTTTTCCAGATGTTGCTTTCAATATAACATTGTAATTTTCGCTTTGATAATGGCTACAACCCATGGCCGAAACGTCAGCATATATTGCTAATATATAATTGTTTCTGATCATCTCGTAACAACTTATTGTCCTTATTCCAACTATTTCCGGATTATGAATGCCGTTGTCAACATCATCGATCACGTTTTTTGGACAAAAGAAAATTTAACAACATAAATGACTATAGACAAATCGCATTGATGTACTGTACAAAAATAGGCAAAATTGCACTGAAAGACAATAAGTAGTTTTTTTTATTATTATGATGAATGTGTGCATAGAAAGTGCTTTCTATCACGCTCAATTTATTTACTAATTCTTCTCTTCATATTTTTTTTTATTTCAAAACACTAAATATAGGTATATTGGTATATGATAAGGAACCATAGTACCAATTACGGATGGCGGAAAGAATGACATACTGCTTAGAGAATACAATATATGCTGGTTTGGGAAGCAAGATAATATCTATCTGCAAGAATTAAAGAAGTTAATTTCTATATTTGCGTTCGAGCAAATTGTCAATTAATATACTAGGATAACAGAGAAAACAAGAACAATAATAGACTTATGTAAAGGAAGGTATCAGATCCAACAGGTTGGAATAATTGACTGTCGTACAGATGGTGTGAACTACATATTAGAATAATTTTTCATAACGAAACAAAAACAGCGACATTTCGACCATATGATTTTTGGTCATTTTCAAACTAGAAATAAATTTCTGAAAACACAAAATGTCAATTGATACTTACAACATAAGTAAAACTAAATTACAAAATAAAACAAATATTTAATTAATGCATACAAATATAACACGGTCAAATATCTTGAGAATTTTACTCAAACCGTAAAAAAATTACACATCATGTACGTAGACATGATGGGAGAAGAATGAAAAATAAACTGGAACCAACCTATTGAACAATGTCGGTCATGGAATTAAACATTTAGAAAGCGCGAAATAATTTGAAGCAAAATTATCAAAATCAGTTTTGTAATTAATCGAATTATTATTTATATTTATGTAAACACTTTCTACAAATAATGTTTTAAATTGATTAGGCTCAAATTGTAAACTTGTATGATGATCAAAGTCAATGGTGTGGACTGAACTGATGCATGATCCACAATCGATCTACAAGCTAATAATCGGGGCTATTCTGTACATCTGTCGCTAACTTCTAACGATCGCTAATTTCAGGCGATCGTTTATATTTTAGCGATTGCTCTAGCGACAACAAACAAATTGCGATTCTGTTGCTACCTGTCGTCAGACTTGTCGCTAGTTTACAAATTTACGCGGTACTCATACGTATGAACGAAGCATCGCTAGATATCTTGCTTAAATGTCAAATAAACAAATTCAACTATTTTAAGTATATCTATTATATTATAAATAATTGATTAATTACATAATTAATTAATTAACGAAAAGAATGGAAATGAGTAAGTAAACTTATTTGAATTGTTTTTATGTCAATATATATATTGGTTATGTTTTTAGGTTATAATAGAATGTAATGCAGTGAGACACGTATAATTGTTCCAGTGTTAATTGAATATTAACCCAAAGCATGATGTTTTAGAGGATATCTGATTCTTGATTTGAAAACTCCTATAGCCTTTTCTACAAAATTTCGTCTGTTACAGTGCGAAGTGACGAATCTTACTTATATGCAGAAGAGTTCAAAAGACAATTGTCCAAGAGGATAATAAAAATCGCTTGTAACTTACTATAGTGTTCATTACATCTTCTTATTTTAATTTACCAATATATAATGTCACTGACTCTAATTTATGTATTCATTCATCGATTTAATAAAAATTATATTTAAACCAACAAATCACTGGCATAAAACTAGCGTAATGAACATGAGACAAGAATTACAGTAACTTTTCTAGCATTACTACATTTGATTCAAGTTAAAAAGATTTTTATAAATAGTGAAATTAAATTGTTCAAAAATTTATTTTCAACATAAATTTATGTCTCACAATTGGCAATGTTTTTTGCAATTGTCACCTAAAATAGATAAGTATAGTGCAATATATATTTCGACATTCTTTAATAAATGCATTAATACAAGTTTGAATATCTGTCTTCTGTATTTCAAACTATTTTTATCGATATTTGTTCGTTTTTATTGATTTTGACAGTTCATTAACGATCGCTAATTCTTAAAAGACAGCCAGTGAGCTGTCGCTTAAAAATAAACAAATAAGCGACTGTCGCTAGGCAAACAAGCGACAAAGTAACGTACAGAATCGCACATTTCAGATCTAGCGATCGCTAAGAAATAAGCGATCGCTAATAGCTAACGATAGGTGTACAGAATAGCCCCGAATATCGGCTACTTTATACTGTTTAGGGGAATAATAAAAATATGGTAACGTCTGGAGGAAGTTGGTTTTTATACCAATCGAAAATGAATTTATCTTGAGAATGAGAAATAGAATTATCCAAAAAATTAATAGGATAATTAATTTCGTTTTTCAAATTAAACTGTAGAGATAAATAATAGACTTATGCCCGGTTGCACAGTCGAGGTTTAATTCGAGAATCAAACAATTCTAGATTTGTTTGATTCTCGAATTAAACCAAATTCTTTTGTAGTTTTCCTTTGTTTTTTTATATTCTTCGAAATCTTCTATTTTCTTTGTGTGTAAATACTTCCATTTCTGATTCTTCCTTCTCACTTCTTCCTTGACTTCTTCATTGGGTTTGTTTTCAGTTGTTTGCGTTCCTGGTTGTTCCACACACACATTTTGTTGCGTCCATAATTATTAGTCTAAAATCAATCCGCCTTTTTTCTAGAGCGTTATCATTAGGTTTTGGTGAGTATCTTATTAATTCTTATATCTTGTTTTGATGTTTCTCCCTTATTAGTATTCGCTCACCGTCTACGCCATTAGGCATGACGTTTTACATTTGTACATAAATAAACTGCACAATTGGAGAATGTTTCTCCTTGTGTTTTTGTTGTGATGTTTCTTGACTTAGTTTAGATGTTGTGTTAAAATCTACGCTTTGATAATGGCCAGAACCACATGGCCGAAACGTTAACATTGCTACTCAAATTGCTACTGTACACAAAATTATAGTTCTCTACATCTAGAACTTAGTCATTCATTCCAACCCATCCGGACAAAATATTTTCCTACTTCGAATGAATTCAAAATTTGACTAAATAATCATCAACAATGAACTATCCATTTATTATTAGTTTCTGGTATCCTATTTTGGTCCTGTTCCCGTTTGCCCTCTTCTCTCTAGCAATACTCCTTATTTGTCTGAATTTTTCTCTCCTCCCATATTAGGTCGTTGTCAATGTATATTTTTATATCCTTTAATTTGTTTTTCGCTGTCATGATTTCTTGCTTCTGTTCTCAGTTTTCCAGCTCTGCATTTAACAATTCGTTCCTTTTGCCTCTATTTAGCTTCACTATAGACAAAGAAGTATATAGATGGGATACACAAGAAAAGGGGTCAACATAGAGAACACAAATAAAGAAAGCACAAAGATAAAAAACTGCTAAAGAACGGAAAAGGAGAGGCGAACAAAACCGAGACGGACAGGATAATGAAGAGGACATCACAAAAGAAAACAGGGAGTATAAAAAGACAGAACGGGAAAAACAATATTATCAGAATAGGCACATGGAACATAAGAAGTATAAAGGGAAAGGAGGTAGAAATAGTGGAGGAAATGATAAAACATAACGTGGAAATATTAGGAGTCACAGAGACAAAACTCAAAGGAAACGGAATGAAGAGAATACATAAAGAATACTGGCTGTACTGGTCAGGCATAGAAGAGAAAGAGAGGGCGAGAGCAGGAGTAGGAATAATAATCACACCGGATAAACAAAAAGCCATAATAAGAGAACGATTTATAAACGAAAGAATTATGACGGTAGAAATGAAACTGAATGAAGAAGAAAAATGGGCAATGATAATCACATATGGAGAAAACGAAGTTGCAAGAAAAGGGGAGAAAGATACATTCTTCGAAAATCTTCAGAGAGAGCTGGATGTAGGGCTGGAAAATGTTATAATCATGGGAGACCTAAACGGACGAGTGGGAAACAGGAATGAAGTAATAGAAGATATTATGGGAGAAGAAGGGGAAGAAACCAGAAACGACAATGGAGAAAGAATAATAGATATATGCAGGGAAAATGACCTGATAATAACTAATACTAAATTTAAACACAAAGAGATACACAAATATACGAGGGCGGAATCGTCGAGAAACGAAAAATCAATAATAGATTACTTCATAATAAACAAAAATAAATGGAAAATAGTCAAAAACGTAAAAGTATCAAGAGTAGCAGAAATAGGAAGCGACCATTTTCTGGTGAAGATGGATATAATGAACAAGAAAGAAAAGTAAATACAAGACAAAAGAAGAAAGAAGACAAAAGAAAAAATAAAAAGCTACAAACTCAAAGAGGAAGAATGCCAAGAGAGGTACAAAGAGATTGTAACAAGAAAATGTAATGAAAAAAAATATAAAAGAGAAATAGAAGAGAACTGGGAAATTTTTAAAAACATCATACTAGAAGCAGCTACAGAAAGCTGCGGAACTACAAAGATAGTGAACATGGATATAAAAGAGATATACAAAAGAACTGAAAGACAAGATTCAAGAAAAGAAAGAGAATTGAAAAAAATACATAAGCTCAAATAAAGAATGCGATTATGAAGAATACAAGGAAAAAAGAAGGGAAGTAAAAACAGAAGTAAAGAAAGCCAAAAATGAATCATGGACAAAATTTGGAGAAAAGATGAAGAGGAATTACAAAGAAAACCAAAAACTATTCTTTAGAACAATGAAACAACTGAGAGCGAAGAAAGAATATACCATGATGAACATGAAAGACAAAGAAGGAAATATAATAATGGAAGAAGACAGAATAATGGAAAGGTGGAAGCAATACTTTGAGGAATTGACCGAGGACCAGAGACAAGAAGCAGAAGAGCAAAATGAAACTGTAGAAACACAAGAAATACAGGTAATACTGGAAAAGGAAGTAAGGGAAGCCATAAAAAAGTTGAAAGTAGGAAAATCCCCAGGAATAGACAACATAACACCAGAAATGATAAAATTCATGGGAGAAGAAGGAACATTACAATTTACGAAACTACTCAATGAGGTAGCAAAAGAAAAGAAAATACCAAAAGAATGGAACAAGGGAATAATAATACCGATTTATAAAAAAGGAGATAAGAGAAATTGCAGCAACTATAGAGGAATAACATTAAATAGCGTACCGGGGAAAATACTAGCAAGAATACTAGAAAAAAGAGTAAGAGACAAGATCGAAGAAACCATAGAAGAAACACAATGCGGATTCAGAAGAGGAAAAAGCACACAAGATCTGATCTTCACAATTAGACAAATAAGTGAGAAAATGCTCAACAAGAACAGAGATATCCATATATGTTTTATTGATCTAGAAAAGGCATTCGACAGGGTGAAAAGAGATATTATATGGAAAACTTTAGAAAAAAGAGGAGTAGATAAACAAACAACAGAACTAATCAAAGGAATCTATAAAGAGAACAAGAGCGTCGTGAGAATAAATAACGAAGAATCTCGAGAGTTTGAAACAAAGATCGGAGTAAAACAAGGATGTATTATAAGCCCATTACTTTTCATACTAGTGCTAGATGAAGCGATGAAACGAGTAAAGGAGAACATGAAACCTCTCAAGCTAAGTTAATGGAAAATGAAGGCGACCCAGGTGGGAATACTGATGTTTGCAGATGATATGGTAATAGTGGCGGAGACCGAAGAAGACCTACAACACAATATTACATTAATAGACAGGGAACTCACGAAAATAAATATGAAAATTAACATAGAAAAAACTAAATCAATGATAATAACAAGAGGAAATAGAACACACAAGATAACCATACAGGGAAATCAGATAGAACAGGTTAAACAATACAAATACCTAGGAAGTATAATAGAAAATAATGGGAAACTAGACAAAGAAATAAACGAAAGAGTAGGCAAAACAGGAAAAATATTTAACATGATGAAAAACACATTTTTTGGAAGAAAAGAAATACCTAAGGAGATAAAAACCGACATTGTGATGAAAGTAGTCCGACCCACAATGATGTATGCCAGCGAAACATGGACATTAACGGAAAAACACAAAACAAAAATAAACGCAACAGACATGAGATTCCTTAGAAAAATTGAAGATAAGACACGATTAGATAGAATAAGAAATGAAACACATAGACAAAGCCTGAAAATAGAGCTGATTAACTCGAAAATAAGGGAAAATCAGATGAGATGGTTAGGACACGTATACAGAATGGAGGAGGAAAGGACCACAAGAAAAGTCTGTGAAACAAAAACATCAGGGAAAAACTACCAAGGAAGACATGGGAAGAAGGAATAAAGGAGGAAGTAGAGGAAAAGGGAATCAGATAAAAGGATATAAAAAAACTGACAGCTATACACTTAAAAGTAAAATAGCTTAAGACTGAATAAAAATAAAAAAAAATAAAATTAGCTTCACTACTTTATTCGCGGTCACCTTCTTGGAGTTGTTCCTCAAATAATTTTTTAATTTCCACTTCTGGTTTCTGTTTATGTGGTAGTCCTTTAACTACAATATTGTTCTTCTTTTTCTTAGATTTTTCCTCTATGTCTGCCTTTCTCTCGAGTTTCTCTATTCTATCTATTAAAGCTTTTTTTCCTTTCCCCATGCTTCTTTCTTCTCCAGATCTAGTTTAATCCCCTTATTTACTGATTTATTTCTTTCGTGTTTTCTTCCATTTTCTCTAGTATGGATTACATCATCTTTCTTACTTCCTCCATATTTGGACTGCTCCTAGTATCCTCTTCCGCGCTCTCTCTGCTTCCTTGCGTATTTTCTGCTTCTTTTTATTTCGTTCAGGTGACCATAATACCGTCTTGCTTGTTTTTAATTTACTGTAGCAGTCTTGGTCTTCTTTTCCTCTCTGTCTCTTGCTCATTCCTTCTATCACTTTACTATATATCTGTTTTACTACGCCACTGGGTTTCTAAGGCACTGATTTGACGCGCAGCGTTCGCGCCGCACTTGGACCTGTCGCTCTGACGCACTCGCTGCCTATGTTCGCACAACCTTCATCGCTGTCTCGCCAACTGACAGCTCTTCAATCTAACCTCAGTATTATAACCGCACTCCGATTTCTTTAATAAATTTTTAATCCTGGTTCTGAACCTATTGTTTTTAACTTTTCTGAACTCTACACACTGAGTTTACACTCCCACGAAAGTTTTATTTATATTACGCGTGATAATTCTCGACTTAGCGAGTTTATTATCGCCGCTCACTCTACACACGTCTGCCACCAATGAAAATTATAATATATTTAATGTTCTTTTCTATATTTATAAATAATAGATTAAAATAATTGTTAAAAAATTATTTAATGTCCTTTTTATAAATTGAATGTATTAGAAATGTAAAATTTAACATGTAATCGACTTTAAACCCTCTCACGATCGATTTAAACACCTCTTGCGATCGACCCGTCGATCGCGACCGACCGTTTGAGCACCTTTCCATAAACCAATCAACTATCAGAAAAACTCTCATCCATCCCACCATCCAATAGCCCACAAACCATTCAACCTCACAGAACACTTATACAACAGACACAAAACCCAAACTCACCTCTTATTCAAATCTAATTTATATGGAAAAGTTTATCCCCACAGGAGTTGGAATGACGATAAAATGTTTCTGGTGATGTGGAAATTAATATATTGTTAAAACAGTCTCGTACAGAGTTATGTCGACGTTTCGACCTTACCGTTATAGGTCATTATCAAGACACCAAAACCAATAATGAAAAACAACAAATCAATAACAATAAAAACATATACATTATTATAACAATGAATGAATAATATAAAAGCTATTACCTTAGAAGTAACAAGAATACATCTGATTTATTTTAAACTACAAGTTCCAACCAGCTTGGTAGGAAATTGTGAAAAATACATGTTGAAAAATTTTATACATATATATTTGAAAATTAACAAACAACAGAACAAGTAATTTACGTATTACCAACGGTGACCCTGGCCGTCAGAAATAAAAATGTATAAAAAGCATTGACATGCAAATCGCTGCATTGTCAAAACGGAACTAAATACAAGTCAGGAACAACATGCCAGGAAAAACCAGCGGATAAAATTCAAACTAAAATTTGTTTAACAAATTGTATGTAGCAACTCTCTAAAAATAATTTTTTAAATGTATTATGTTCATTATGTAAAATATTGAAACCCTCGAAATTAAATTTGTGGCCAGTGTTTAAGAGGAATCATAGGTTAGCCCGCTGTTAAGATTTAGTATACGCTATACGATCATGACAGACATACGTCGTGTAATTTGGATGCGACTTTGTAGTATGGTAGTAAGAGATAGTGCATGGTCAACAAAAATTTTTAGTTCAGCCTGTCAGCGCGTACATAAGGAACAATAAGTTACTGATTTTACGAGCCCAAATTCATAATAGTTGGACCAGTAAAATATTTTCATCATTCCGCACAACAAAGATAATTTATGAAGGATATGGCTTTAAAAAAAATTGTTGTTATGAAAATTAAATTTGGTTCGTAAAAAAAATAATTGATATTGTACAATATTTGCTCTCGTCATAATAGTTGGCCTAATACGCATTGACTTGAAACACTGACTGATTTATTTCGTAGCGAGTGGCTTTTTATTGTCTATTACACCTCAAAACATGTTCAGTAACATGAATTTACCAATAATATACAGACGAACCCGCTTAATATCATGCTCTCGGTTCCAGAAAAATCTATGATATTAAGCGGGTCATGATATAAACCGAAACCCGCTTAATATCCAAATTTGTGACATTAACCGAAAACTCGCTTATTATGATTATTCATGATTCTATGTATTAGAAAAGAAGCAATATGTATATCTATAAGTTTATAGTTGAAGTGTTTCGTCAATATGGTAACTTGTAGATAAACTTAATTCCCTCAATGGGTAGGAATGAATGACGATAGTAGGCTTCGTTCAAGGTGTCCGTAGAACATGGAGGTTAGAAGAAAAGAAAAGCATCAAAAAATTGTTGATGTTTTATTATTAAACAAGTCGACGTTTCGGCCATCCAGTTGAGGCCATCATCAGGACAAACAACATCCATTGTACAATATTAATTATTTATTTTTTGTACGAACCAAATTAAATGTAGTATTTTTTATTTTATAATAAAAAGGTATAGCTTAATTTTCATAAAAAAATTTTTTTAACGCCATATCCTTCATTACTTAGCTTTGTTGTGCGGAATGGTGAAAATATTTTACTGGTCCAACTATTATGAATTTGGGCTCGTATAACATTTGTACAATACGAATACAAAAGTTATATGATTATAAACAACTAGCTGTTAACTTATGCCATTGTAATAATATGATTTTATTAATGCAATATGTTCACTATTATTACAGTTTACATTTCATTAAAGACCGCATGTTGATATCTCGTATTGTACAAATGTTATAAAAATTTATCTTTCTTTAATTGAAATTCAAAATAAGAACATATATGAGCCTCTTTAGAATGTGTATTAAATACTTTTACGAAATATATTAATATATTTTGGACAATACTTTTAATTTTATTTAATTCCGTCTTTCTGATCACCTTGTTATTAGGCAATCGAATAAACACTTATGAATAACGGGATAACTGCACTACGATGGCGTCATGTGAGACAACTGTGAGATAGAAATGTGGTGGGAGTAGGGTTGCCAACTCAATGTGTGAATTTTGCGGGACACGATTTAAAAAACAGCGGGATTTATAAATGTGAGACGGGACAATTTTTAACTAACGATAAAAGCATTTAAACGTAAAATATTTATTTAGATGTTTATAGAATATACTACACAGTAAGACTAGCTACAATAATTAAATTACATAGGGTATGTACACAACACATATTATAAAAAAAATTAACAATAATTATTTTTTGTTTACAGTACTGTTAATTCAATCAATTGGTTCACTTTTTAAAAACATATTTATTTTGATTTTTTGCAGCTTTTAATAATTTTTTATTCCTCAGAGCATAATGATAAAATTCCTTGCAGGTTTCTGTAAAATTAATTTTAATTTGCAGTTCTGCCTTAACGTGCTCTATAGTTAATCGATTTCTCGAATCATTCCATAAATTTTCACAAAGAGAAAACACGCGCTCAGCTGCCGCATTAGATGTTGGTATAGATGCAATGTACTGAAATATTTGCAACATATTCTTTAATTCTGAATTTGCTTTAAAAATCGCATTCCACTTATCAATTGCAGTCTTTTCTTCTTTAAGTTGTACAGCCATTACCAACGATTGTTTGATTTGACAAAATTCCTCATACAATTCATCGATATCTATAAATTTGATCAGACTTGTGATTTGAACAGCTTTTACAATATCCGAAAATTGGATTTCAGTATTTAATGAAAATACTTTAAATGTAGATAATGGGTTATTATCTGAAAAGTCAAATCTAGCTTCAATATAAGTCAGTATATCTTTGTAAAACTGTATAAACGACGATTTTGTTGTAACTTGTTGATTAGGAGATAATGTGTTTAATATACTACTGCAGTCCGAACCTACGAATTCATCATTTATTCTTTGTTGTAATTTATTTCTCAAATTTGATAATATGATATATATTTCAGAGCACAGTAGAGTATTATTTTCCAGATGTAAAACTGTGTTATGCAATACTTTTAAAATATTTTTAAAGAAATGTAAATAACATTCTGTTAATGCCAAGTGTTCTTCATCTTCTTCGATCGAAAAAAAATTGTGTATAGCCACGGGACACTTTTCGCCCAACGATATGAAATAACTTTTTATAGCTGGAAATGTCTGTACTAATCTGTTGATGGCAGGGTATAATGATAGCCACCTTGTTGTAACATGTCTTATAATTGATTGATATTCCAGATCTACAAAATCAAAAAAGCTCTTCAATTCATTTACTCTTTTAGCATGGATACAAAAATGACTGTAAACTTTTAATACTAATGGTTCAACATCAAACTTGCATTTGTCTAAACCATGTTTAGCGGCATTATGTAGCATGTGAGCAGGACAGCCCATTGGTAGAATTTTTTCATTTTCTTTTCTTAATAATGTAAACACTGAATGATGTTTACCAAAATTTACGCTAGCATTATCCGCAGAATAGCTGCTAATTTTTAAGAGATTAAGACCTATGCTCTGGAGTTTTTGTTCTAAATTTTTGAATATGCCGTTTGCGGTTTCATCGGAATCTTCATAAAAATCAAGGAGACATAATTTTATTCCATAATTCGGATTATAAAATCTTACTAAAATAGGAAATAATTTCATATTTCCGTGGTTAGAAGCGTCTGTTGATAAACTAAAAAAAAGTTCCTTTTGAAAGCTCTTCAATTGAACTTTCTACAGATGCTGGGCCTAAGACATTGTGCGCAATAGAACTAGCTTTAGTTCATCCCAAAGAGAGTTTAGCAGCTATTTTCGAATCAGAAAATATCGTAGGGCTAATTTTCGAATCACACTCTACAGAGTTAAAAGAATGTGTATGTTTAATAGCGTGATAAATTTTAGTTATTTCGGCTGCTACGATTTTTTCCTGTTCAGTGTCTAAGTGTTCTCGTACTACAAATGCTGATAGAGTCTGATTTGCCTTTACAGAAGTATTTCGTTTAATATGTTCGCCTCTTCCTGCATGTTTTTTAACATCATTAAGACCGCCATGGCTGATACTGAATGTTTTTTTGCATATGTTGCAAAATGCGTTTGAAGTTTGGGATCCACAGGCTGAAGTATCTTCTGCCGGTTTTAGCCACAAATAATATTTTTCCCATTCTGGTTTATAATTACATAACCTTTTAACTTTTCTTGGTGGTGTAATAATTCCGTCGTCACTAGAAGACATTTTAATCTGTAAATCATAAAACAAAGTAACTTTTTGGCCCATTGGTAATAAAAATTATTTAATAAATCTTAAATGCTAATTACCATTTATAGACTTATATTACTTACCTAATTTCAATAACGTTGCTGTAATAGTACCGGCGTATCCGGTCGTACGAAATGCACTCCACAAACACAGACACTAAGTTGACTAGCAGGCAATAGGTACATCATCGCATCGCACAGTCACGCAAACCTAGTAAAGCGGGACAAACAGTGTCCCGCCAATGACTAAGGCGGGACGCGGGATTTCATGCCCTAGAAGCGGGAAATCCCGCTAAAAACGGGACGGTTGGCAACCCTAGGTGGGAGGTGTATGCGAACAAATGAGAATGGGAACAAGTTAGACACTTTGCATGGGAACAAGTGAGACAACCGTGACATTAAAATGTGGTGGGAGGTGCATAGGAACAAGTGACATTTTATATTTTCTCAGCATGGGAACAAGTGAGACTGGGAACAAATGAGAACGGGAGCAAGTGAGACACTTTGCATGGGAACAAGTGAGACAATCGTGACATAGAAAAGTGGTGGGAGGTGCATGGGATCAAATGAGAATGGGAACAAATGAGAATAGGAACAAGTGAGACGGGGAATAAATGAGAATGGTAACAGTGAGATGCTTCGGATGGGAATACATGTTCCGAGGTCCCATGAATACGTTTTGACTATTTTCACAATGACGTCTGTCTGTGTGGATGTGTATCTGTATGTTCAGTATCTTAAAAACGAGGAAAGACATGACAATGAAACTTCATATATAAAGTTTATTGATTATACGAAGATCTGATTAGATTTCCAGCATAATCGTACAACTGCAAGACGAAGTTTACTTAACATTTAAATCAAACATTGCGAATTATTGGAGAAAATAAAAGAGATATGGAAAAGTTTTTAAATAAAAATTATAGGAAACAATAATCTTAAGAAAAAATGTTCTATACGATTTTGTTCTATCTTTATCTCATTTTGAGGAAAATGTATTTATGCATTGGCATTTATTTAAAATATCATGTATGCTATGAAAACAAAACTAAGACAAAATATTTACAGAAATACGCATTTGAAATGTCAAATTTATGCCAATTTAAATTGAGTACATATAAGGAAGTCGTGTGGTGACCACACCAGATTTTTTTGACTTAATGTCAATACACAGAATTACAACGCCCGGCGACGCCGCGGCTACGCATACTTACATACAAAACCCCACATACGCAATACTAACAAGTAACGTATTTTTTTTATTATTTTTCTATGCTTGTAATTCATAATAATTTATTTAAGTCGAAATTTGATATGAAAGGATTTATCCCCAAAGGGTTGGAATGATGACTTCAACTTCAGATGTAAAGAAGTTTATTCAAAGTTCATGTAAAAACTTATGCCGACGTTTCGACCTTGAGGTATGAGGTCATTATCAAGGCTACAACATTTGAAAAACAACAACATATGTTAAATATAACAGTTCAAAAATACAATAAACGCACAGCGAGCTTAAAATTACCTTAAAGGAAGAAGCGAAGAACAATATTACCACGTGGATTTTACATGGAAGTATACACACAAAATTGTGAACAAAACATATTCAATACAATTGAACAGTGTGGAAAAGCGTATAAATGTAAAATTAATATAATGATAACAATACACATACCACACTTTGAGAAACACTGCCGTAGAAGGTCCATTATAATTTTTGTAGCATGCATGTTCCGATACAGTTTCAGTTTCATTAGTACTTTTAGCGCATGTTACACGTTACATGTTTTACATTTATTATTTTGTTCATTCATAGTCACAAAGCAAAAAGTTAGATACTAAAATAGAACTTAATTGTGAACCCATCGGAACTTCTGACTTTTGTGAAAAGAAAGTTGAATTGAATTGGAAAAAGGAGGAATTTAAAGTAAAGTTAATACATTCAATGAACGAACTCAATGACAAAGTATTACGTTTAATTATATCCAACCATCTGTGTTGTATAGTGTGTATAATAATATTATGTGGAATGCTGGTGGATAACGAAACTACGTCTAAAGAAATTAACCCATAATATTCCGGAACCTGAACTGATTTAATTGTATCTATTAATTGAAATGATTAATATCTTGTGACTGAAGTGAGCGGATCGTTTGTTGCGTGCACCGAAAATCAACCCGAATATAACGGTAATTATCATGTAAGTGATAAACAAAACTGTGGTGGTGTCACATATTGTCACAATCGTGCGGATAATAGTGCAAAAACAGCTAAAAACCATTGCCGTGCAAGGCAAACGAGGCGCATGAGTTACGCTCAGTACCAGTGACGTAGAAACTCCAGTGGCGTAGACAATCGGTATAATAATAATAAACGGACAATTAAAATCTAAATCTAAGTGTAAATTAAATGAGTAAACGGCAAAGAAAAAAGGAAGAGAAGGAGTACTACAAAGTATTTAATACAAGATAGAAGGTCACCCCGAACAAAACAGAAGAGAAGAAACAGAAAACAAGCTAAGAAACAGAGACATAGTGGAAGAGGAGACTATAAACACCAAAAGCACGGAGGAACTAAAAATTATGATGCAATCGATGATGGACAAAATGGACAAAAACATGAATGACATAAAACAAGAGATAAGGGAGGTAAAAGAAAAATGAGAAAGAAAGAAGAGGCATGGAAGCGTCAGAAAGATATCCGAATGGATAGAATAGACAGACTGGAAAGCCGAGCAAAAGTAGATGAAAAACAGAAGAAGAAAAACAACATAGTAATAAAAGGACTAAAGTACAACCAGAATCTCGAAGATGAAATCAAAACATTATTTGTAGAGACATTAGAAGTTAATGTAACGACTAATAACGTATTCACCCTAAACAAAGGCAAAAAGAACGAGGTTATAATAGCGGAAATACCAAACTGGGATCAGAAGCAAGAGATCATGGCAGCAAAAAATAAATTACGTAACACAAGAATCTATGTCGGTAATGATCTAACATGGGAAGAGAGGAAAATTCAACTGGAAATTAGAAATATTGCAAGAGAAGAAAAGGCGAAAGCGAAAACAGTAAAAATCGGCTACCAAAAACTAGAGATCAATAAAGCAGTCTACATTTGGGTTAAACAAGAAAATGGGATTACCTTAAAAGCCGACGTGGACGAACAAAAAAAATCGAAAAACTATTAAAACACAGGAAAATGAAAACACAAAAGAGAAAGACGGACAGGAAAGCGAAATCGTTAATACAAATAGGAACATGGAATATAAGAAGTCTAAAGGGAAAGGCAGCAGAGTTAATAGATGAATTTGGAAAAGCCAGATTACAACCTCTCAGCATATATAATGATAATAAACGGACCAAATGAGGATGAAAACAAAGCATATAAAGAAGAATTCTGGAACAAATTGCAATTAGAATATGAAAAATTTGAAGAATCGATATACATAATGGGAGATTTCAATGCAAGAATGGCAAACAAAAACAAGGGGCTCGAAGATACAATGAGGACGCACGGAGAACCTGCCAAAAACAATAACGGAAACCGACTCATCGATTTTTGCATCGTAAATGGACTTAAAATACTAAACACGACATTTGAACATAAAGAAATACAGAAATACACTAGAGAAGAAAGGAGCAGAAATGAAAAATCCATAATAGATTATTTTATAACCAGTAATTTGCACAGAAAAGAATTAAGAGATGTAAGAGTAAAAAGGGGTAGCGAAATAAGAAGCGATCACTACCTAGTTATAGCACACATAAAAGCAAAGGAAAAGGAGAAACGTAGCAAGCAGAAAATAACTAAGAAAGGACAAAAAATAGTAAAATTCAGAATAGACACACTAAAAGACGAACGAATAAGGGAGAAATACCAAACCAAGATAAAAGAACTAATAAAAAACTTAACGAAACCAAATATGAACAACATAGAAGAAATATGCAGCACCTTTAAACTCATAGTAACAGAGGCAACAAAATGGGCATGCGGAACAAGTAAAGAAGAAAAAAGAAAAGTGGAAGAGGTATCTACAAACGAAAGAATTAGAAGATTACGAAGAATACAAACAGAGGACAACAAAGGAAAATAACAAAAGGAAAGATGAGACGAATTCGAGAAGACAATGGAAGGAAACTTCAAGGAAAACCAGAAACTTTTCTTTCGAACTGCAAAACAGAAAAACAAACAACTTTGAACCAGCTAAAGGACAAACAGGGTCGAATAATAAAAGAAGATAAGGCAATCATGGAACGATAGAAAGAACGTTTTGAAGAACTGCTAGAGGGAACCCAAAGTAGAAATAGGGATGAAGAAATCGATAACTTAGACCCCGAAATCAGAACAGTAAACACAGAAGAAGAACACATATCAGAAAAGAAAATGAAAACAGTACTCCAAAAATTACGAAGCGGGAAGGCTCCAGGCCACGACGGTATAAAACCTGAGCAACTGAAATATATGGGAGAAGGAGGACAAATGTTATTTGAGATGCTGAATTTAATGTGGGAAATGGAATAGATACCAAAAGACTGGGAGAAAGCAGTGATATTTCCTATATATATATATATATATATATATATATATATATATATATATATATATATATATATATATATATAAGGAGACAACAGAAATTGCAATAATTACATAGGAATATCCTTAATATGCACAACGTCGAAGATGTATGAAGCAATACTCGAAAATAAACTGAGAAAAGCAACCCAAACAACGCTGGAGAAAGCCCAAAGTGGTTTCGGAAAAGGCCATACAACACAGGACCATATATTTACAGTAAGGAAATTTACAGAACAAACATTGAGAAATAACAATAAACTGTATTTATAAACCTGGAAAAAGCATTCGACAGAGTGCCGCGACACAAGATGTGGGAAATCCTAGAGAAACAAAAAATAAACAAAGAGTTACTAAGAGCAATTAAAAGCGTTTATAAGAGTACTACGAATTATATAAGAACAGCTAACGATACATCGGAAGAATTTGAAACAACACAAGGATTACGACAACGGGGGAGCGCTATGCTATTTATAATATTTATTGACAATATTCTAAAAAGTATAAAGGATAAAACAAGAAAAGTGGAAATAGGATACCACAAAATGAATAGAATCACGATAGCTGAATGCGCATTTGTGGACGACTTGGCAATAATAGTAAAAAGTGAAGAAGACCTACAACAATAAACATATGAAACCAGGAGCTAAGAGGACACAACATGACAATAAATGAAGACAAAACAAAAATCATGGTAATATCCAGAGAGGACAAAGATACAGAGATAACATTGAATGGAAGAGAAAAAGAACAGGTAGAAACGTTTAAATACCTAGGTTCAATACTAAACAACAAAGGAGGGTTAGAGCATGAAATAAACAACAGAATCCAATCAGCAAACAAAAGTTACCATGCATTAAACAGAATAATACTGAACAACAAAAATATAACGAAAGGAACGAAAATTACACAGTTTAAAACAATATACAGACCTATATCAATATACGGAAGAGAAACATGGATAGTGAACCAAAAAATAAAAAGTAAAATACAGGCGGCAGAGAAGGAGTCACCAGGTTAGACCGAATAAGGAATGAACAAATTAGGACAAGGCTTTAAACAAGAACAACATCAATACACAGGAAACAAAGAACAAAAAACTTGGAAAGAGATCTTTGACAAAATTACATGAAAGTACAATAGAAACCAATCTCGACACTCGAAAGGGGAACAAGAGATTTAAACAGACATATATATACACACACACACACATATATATATATATATATATATATATATATATATATATATATGTATATATATATATATATATATATATATATATACAGGCTGACCCATCTGTGAATGCTCACCATTGGAATCTCCGAAACTATAAGAGATACAAGGTCGGTTAAATTAGACAAAAGTTGCGTATTTATGGGCCGATGGTGATGGGGGTTTTGTATTTTGAAAATATTGCATGGCTCACTAGATAATGGCAAAAGTGTGATTTTCTCGAATTTTTATTTTACTTTATAAGTCCGAAGGTATTAGAAATATTGAAAAAAGCTTCAAATAAATATTTTAGTATAACTAATAAGCCTTTTGATGAATCATATGAATTTTTTTTTTACTAGATATTACCGAAGGTACAGCCTGCAACTTTAATTTTTTAAATGGGAACCATAGTTAATTTTAATCCAGTTCAAAAGTGCTATTTTTTCTCTTTGCATTGATGTATTTGTTTACCTAAATATCTTTTTTAGTTTTGAAGAAAAACTAAAAAGTAAGATAAAATGAATGATTTTTGTAGTGTGCCATGAAAATTTGATATAAAACAATTGCATCTAAATGTGTTATGTACGTGCAAAACAATTGAAATTCAACAACATTTGATAAACGAAACAAAAGTCGTTGCGTAAACTGAAAGCTTGTAGACAGATTCTCATATGCAACCCATACCTACATTTATTAAATAACAAATTATTTTTTGTCTCTAATCTTTTGTTTACCAAATATTATTGAATTTCAATTGTTTTGCACGTACATAACATATTTATATGCAATTGTTTTATATCAAATTTCCATGGCACACTACAAAAATCATTCATTTTATCTAACTTTTTAGTTTTTCTTCAAAACTAAAAAAAGATATTTAGGTAAACAAATACATCATTGTAAAGAGAAAAAATAGCACTTTTGAACTGGATTAAAATTAACTATGGTTCCCATTTAAAAAATTAAAGTTGCAGGCTGTACCTTCGGTAATATCTAGTAAAAAAAATATCATATGATTCATCAAAAGGCTTATTAGTTATACTAAAATATTTATTTGAAGCTTTTTTCAATATTTCTAATACCTTCGGACTTATAAAGTAAAATAAAAATTCGAGAAAATCACACTTTTGCCATTATCTAGTGAGCCATGCAATATTTTCAAAATACAAAACCCCCATCACCATCGGCCCATAAATACGCAACTTTTGTCTAATTTAACCGACCTTGTATCTCTTATAGTTTCGGAGATTCCAATGGTGAGCATTCACAGATGGGTCACCCTGTATATATATATATATATATATATATATATATATATATATATATATATATATATAGGGTGTTAAAAAATAAGGGTAAAAAAATTTCATGGTATATACATTTCGATGTGCTGATTACAATCAAAAAGAATTTTTTCAAAATTCGCAAAATTACGGACATGCTTCTAGAAGAGCACATTTCTAGTGCCACTGGTAACAGCACATTATTACAAAACGTCAGAATTAAATTAATTCATTTGTTATTCAACATCAGTTACATGGTAAAAAATTTATGTTGAATATCCGAACTCATTTG
Organism: Carabus problematicus; assembly: GCA_963422195.1. Taxonomy (NCBI): domain Eukaryota; kingdom Metazoa; phylum Arthropoda; class Insecta; order Coleoptera; family Carabidae; genus Carabus; species Carabus problematicus. The sequence goes on from OY728577.1 coordinate 18,162,846, forward strand.
TTTAGTATTTTGTTCTCAAAAATTTCTTGATGGCAAGAAAATTTAAAAGACTTGTATTTATGTTTTTTTTTAATATTTTCAAGGCCGTGCTGTGATGAATTCCTAACCCTTATGCAATTCTCTTAAACTCACATTAGGATTATTCGATACTGAAGCTAGAACATTTATTTCATTAGTGTTATCTTCAACCTGAATTTCTTCTTCTGGTGCAACATGTAATTGTTTTATAATCCAACTGTGACATGGAAGGAACATTGACCCATATTTTCTTTGATTATTAACAACTCTTTGAATCGTATGTATTGAAGGAATTGGTCTGTGTGGGTACGAACACGCAAATAAATCTCTCACTTTTCTTAAACTATTACCATTGTAATAGAACTTAAGAAATTCATTTCTTTCACTAATTGAATAATTATCCACCATTTTTTCTTATAATTCACTACTAGCAATAAATCCATGAAGCAAGAAATATTTTCTGCTGACAGATAAAACGAGCATCATTTGTTTAATTTTGTTCCATTTCCAAGGCTACCCCTAGGTATTTTGAAGCTAATTTTCAACATTTTGAATTTAATTTCTGCCGGTATAAAGCATGGAAAATTAATTGTGTTTATTGATTTGAATGTAGAATTTTATGCTCTACAACATTTATTTGAAGCTTTTTTCTCTAAAATAATTAGGGAAGCAGGAAATTATAAAAATATGATTTTACATGTTAAAGTCCTATGTTCCGGTGTCGCGGTCACCACCCGGTATATATATATATATATATATATATATATATATATATATATATATATATATATATATATTAGGGTGGTCCTTAATATGGATATTTTCGAATTTCTTTGCTCCCAGGAGCTCAAATGCTTCCAAATTGATAAAAAAAAATTCTCTGAAAGTTTGAGCTCTTAATATTAACTTTAAGATAGTCCGCGCTCCAACCTAAGTTTCTTATGGAAATAACATGGGAAAAATTCCATTTCTTTTTTAGAATTTTATAACTCAGCGACAAATGAATCAAAAGTAATAATTCGCTTCATGTTTTATTGTAAATTTGACGCTTTACAAAAAAGGTTCCTTATAATTTTTCGTTAAATCTATTGGCTCAAGAGTTATTCGAGCTCAAATTTAATTATTATATAATTATTAATAATATCAAGTATAATTATTAAGTAAATACTTATTTTATAAAATATATCAAATGTTTGTTGTAAAATTTTTATTTATGATAGAAAAAAGCAAATACAATGTTATTCTTGGAATTGTGATTAATATGTGTGATTTTTCAATTAATAAAACAGATAGTTTTCTGATTTTCAAGATAAAAAAATGAAAGTACAGGTGAAATATGATACCCTTCGGATAATTAGCCTTAATCCATTTTCATATTTTCAATTATTGCAGATTTTCGAGTATCAGCATAATATTGCTTATATTCTGATAAAAATTGAACTATAAATTGCTGCTGCTCTGGGTTTTTGCTTAGTATACTATGGTATTCTTCAATTAGTTTTACTGCACGCTCAGCAATATCATTAACAACCTTCAAACTTCTTACCAATAGCAAACCCTTCTGGTAATCTTCATTTCGACACCACTCAGACGGATTTAAATTTAAAAAATCTGTATTTATTCCAAACCGTTTGAAAAACTGGAGTGATCTTGATGATACAAATGAAGCAATGTTCCAGTTATATACATCTCTAATATTTTGAATTTCGAAGCGTTTCAAGTTTTCTGAACTTTTGTCAATACTTTTTAACATAATCACCATCTGGTTCTTAATGTTTAGTGATATTCTTTCGTCAAAAAACGCCATAGCTGCAGTTTCTGGATTTAAATACCACAAGTGCTTGCTAAATTTCTTCAACGCCACCTCAGATATTTTAGTATCTGTCAATTCATAATCAATAAGTTCTTTTAAAAATGATAAATCATTATTTGGAGCTTCAGAAGCTAGAGGACAAGTAAACCATGCTTTGATATATACTGTAACAATAAAAATACAAATTTCAGAAATTGATTTGATTAATTTCACCGTCATTGTGAATTGTTTACGAAATAAAAATATTTTTATAGTATATATGGCCTTCGACATCCATCTAGCGTGATGGAATGCATCCGGTTTTCTAAATTTTACTTTACTGCACGGAACTTTACCAATAAATATCTGAACAAGCTCCAAAAGTTCTCTGTAGTCTTCTCTTGGTTGTTCAGAATCTAGTTGCTTTTGGATAAATTGATTGATGTCTTCAATATGATTTTGTATTTTGTCTTGCACGTACGAGTCTTCGACGCCACTACAATATTGACTTGTATCAATTTCTGTCCAGTGCTCTCGAAATCTTTTAAGCAAAGGTACATCAGGGCCTGAAGTTGTAGGTATTTTAAGTTCAAAAACATCCCTTAGAATAAGTTCAAATATGTGATGCCTGCAAGGCAAATACAGTAGTTTTTTTTTCAAGCAACTGTTCAAGTAAAACTGCAGCTCCTTTATTCAATCCTAGATTCGCAGCAGTAGTATCACAGCAAAGAGCTTTGATACAGTTAGGAATACCCCAATCATTAATAGCGTCAAACATTGCATCAGCTTGAGACTGTCCTGTACCATCATCTAATACTGGGATCGCTAATATTTTTTCAATTTGTCCACAACTTAATACAACTGGTAGTCGTTCTCTATTTTTTCCACTTGAAGTTTTCATAATTTTTCCATCCCAGTGCAGAACACTAGCATTCAAGTCTTCAGTTTTAAAAAGTTCTTTGATTTGTTTGACTTTCTCCTCACGTATTTTTTCTCTACTTCGGTGAATAGATGATCTATTTACTATTAATGGATTTACGTCGATATTTAATACTGAACATAAAGCAATAATCAAACGTACAGCATTACGGTCACTTATTTTACAATGATCGAAGATCGCTTCTAATTTATCATCTACGATATTTATTGTCCCACGAGATTGTGTTGATTCTTGGTGCTGAGTAGTTGCCAGTTCATCGGAAAAATTTGACACAGACGATATTGTTTTTTGACTCAACGGATTTACTCCTTCCACTTCGCTGCTTGATGTGAATTCCACAAATTCATCTATTCAATTAACATAAAATGTATAAAAATAAAAATTTGTGATTAAAATTAAGGTACAATTATTTTTAATAAATCAATCCAACTTTATAAATTATTTTAAAATCAATTTTACCGTATCGAGCTGTTTCTCTCTCCGATTTTTCACGACGTAGCTGTAGTAGTTCATCCTTTATCTTTTGTACTTGTTCATTATCATCTGACTCAATATTAGCTATGTAACCAACTCTACCATCTTTCTGTTGCTCAGTTAAAAAATGCATTGTATTTTCATTGACCATTAGTGCCACATTTGCATGGGCAACGTTGAACAAATTCATCAATGAAGATTTAAATTCGTCCTCTTTAATTTTATTTGAGTCTCTGTTTACACTTTTTTGAAGGAGCTGATATTGCTCATATAATTTTAACAACTGATCTATACAATGATCTTTTCTTTTAATTGGTATCTGAGCTTTTTTCCAAAATACTTTAATTTCATCTATGCAGATTTCAGCACTTTCACGTAATTTTAATTTGAGAATACGTATGTGATAAAAAAAAACTTTTAGCACTTGTAATTTTGATGGCAATTTATTACCGATAATTTGTGTGTCAACATCACCAATTAAATAAATATTTTGCCGTAAAATTAATCTTGATGTCATGATAAATAAATATTTCGTTAGACAGCTCACACAGATTGTTTATTTTAATTAGAGGTTAAGTGATTTATGAATATTTTTAAGTGTCAAAATGTTTGAGTTCACAAATACTATCAGAGATGGCGTAAGTGAATCAGTCCATAATGCCACAAAAATTACAAACATCTTATTTGCTTTTTTTGGTTATAAATAGATTTTTTTTTTTTTATTAATGGTTAAGGTATTTCGACAACTAGGTCACTAATACCTCGGTACAGTCGGTTTACATATTTGTATAGCAGATGTTTTTAGATAAGAACACTTTTATGGTACAACGTTGATGTCTGTTAAGTATTTGATTAAATTACCTTGTGCGTTAGTGTTGTTAGATAGAGCAATTTTTATGTTTTGTGAAATGTTATGTGTTTGTCTTTGTTGGTTGTATTTTTGGCACTGTGTGATGATATGGTTCACTGTTACGGGTACACTACACTTATCACATATGGGTGGGTCGTTTTTCTGTAGTAGGTATCCGTGTGTGGGGAGTGTATGTCCGATTCGGAGTCTGCATAATGTAACTTGGAGCTTTCTGTCTTCTGGGACGGTCCATGGTTGGGTGTTGTTTCTGATGTCGCGCAATTTATTGTTGGTCGTGTTTTTCCATTCATTTTCCCATTCTTCTATAATCTTCGATTTGATAATCGATTTTAAGTCTTCAGTTGGTACTGGCGTGTTTGACGTTGTCTCCAGTGTTGTGGCGCATTTTGCAGCTTCATCGGCTTCTTCGTTACCCTTAATGCCTTTATGTGATGGGATCCAGAGGACGAATATTTCTTTGTTGTGGTCTGTAGTGGCTTTGCGTATGTTGTCTTGTATTTGTTGAACGGTGCTGTTGTTGGAGTAGATGTTCTTCATACTTTCAATCGCACTGATTGAGTCAGAGCATATGATGGTATGTTTTTTGTCCGAGTTGTTTTTTAGTATGTGCTCAGTGGCTTTTTTTATTGCGTATATTTCTGTCGTGTATATGCTGCACTGATCTGGTAAACGAAATATCTGTTTTGTGTTTTCTGTGATGATGCTTGCTCCGGATTTGTCGTTGTTTCTTGAGCCATCAGTGTAAATGTAGTTTGCTTGTGGGTAGGTTACTTGGGTAGCTTTAAATATGTTTTGGTAGAGCTCAGCTGGGGTTGTAAGTTTAGGGTATTTTGTGAGGTCTAGTATGTAGGTGGGTTGTATGTTTAGTCATGGAGGGTGTTTATGGTGTGTTTTTAGCTGTAGGGTAGGTATATGGATTTGCAAATTGTTTAGGTACGAACTTATTTTTTGTTGTAGTGGGGTGTCTCTTTTTATGGTGGATTGTGGTTTAAATATATTATTATAGGTTGGATTAGCGGGGTTTTTGGCCAGTTTGGCTATATAATTTAACGTTAAGAGTTTTCTTCTGTATGAAAGTGGGTATTCTCCTGCTTCAATAAGTATGCTTTTTATTGGGCTCGTTCTGAAGGCTCCGGTGGCTAATCTTAGCGCTGTATTTTGGATTGTCTCTAGTGTTTTTAGCTTTGTATGTCTAGCGGTAGAATATATGATGCAGGCATAGTCTAGTTTTGATCTTATTAAAGCGTAGTAGACTTTGAGGATTGTATCTTTATGTGCTCCCCATTTTGTGTGACTGATTGTTTTTATTATGTTTAGTCTTTGGGAGCATTCTTTTTTGAGATTTTGTATGTGTGCTGTCCATTTTAGCTTATTGTCAAAAGTTACTCCTAGGAATTTTATGTTGTCTTTGTAGGTTATATTGTGGTTGTTAATTTTTAATGTAGGGTTTTGGTGGTATTTTCGACTTTTACAAAAGTGGATGGCGTTTGTTTTAGTTTCTGAGAATGTGAATCCCGTTTCTCTTGTCCAGTCTTCTAATCTATCGATTGCTTGTTGTAGTGTGGTTTTTATGGTTTTGGTGTTTTTCCCGCTATGGTATATTACAAGATCGTCAGCGAATAGAGATTTTTTGACACGGTATGGGATGTGTTTAATGATGTCATTTATTGCTACGAGGAATAGAGTTACACTTAGGATTTCACCTTGAGGAACCCCGTTTTTTTGTAGTTTTTCATCTGACATACATCCGTTTGTCTTTACTTTGAATTTTCTGTTTTTCAGAAAGTTTGCTATGTAATGCATTATGTTGCCGCTTAGGTCATATGATATTAGGGTTTTCAATATGTGGTATCTCCATGTGGTGTCGTATGCTTTCTGTAGGTCAAAGCATATCGCTATCAGGTGTTGTTTGTTTCTAAAGGCGTTTTGGATAGACGTTTCCAGGTTTATAATTTCATCTATTGTAGACCGCTCTTCGCGGAAGCCACTTTGTTCATTTGTCAGTATGTTTCTTGATTCGAGATACCAGATTAGTCTCTTATTTACCATCTTCTGGAATATTTTGCTAAGGCAATTAGAAAGGGATATTGGTCGGTAATTAGTAGGGTCGGTTTTATTTTTATTTGGTTTTAATATTGGGATAGTTATTACTTGGCTCCACATACTTGGGTATATGTGTTTTTCCCATAATAAGTTATATATATTGAGGAGATATTCGAGTGTTTCTTGCGGGAGGTGTAGGATTATTTCGTACGGTATTCCGTCTGGCCCTGGACTGGTTCTTCCCTTGCTTTTTTGCAGAGCATACTGGAGTTCGTCGTATGTGAAACGTGTGTTTAGCGGTTTGTTCTTATTATCGTTACTAAAGCTGATTGGTGTTTTCTCTAGTTCATTTTTATGTCTTAGGAATTCTGGAGAGTAGTTTTCATCTGCTGATGTGTTTTCAAATGTTTGTGCTAATATGTTGGCTATGTCTTGATTGTTTGTGGTGGTAATTGTTGGAGTTTTTAGAATTGTTGTTCGTTGCCTTGCGTGTCCTCCTTTTATTTTTCTTATTTGGTTCCAAACGGTTTCCGTTGGTGTGTTTGGGTTCATGTTCGATACAAATTTTTGCCAGGATTCTTTTTTGCTCTTTATGATGATTCTTCTGAGTTTAGCTTGCGTTTTTTTAAGATTTATCAGATTTTCCTGGGTTTTGTGTTTCCTGTACTTATAAAGGGCTTTTTTGTTCTCTTTAATGGCTTGCTTACATTCTTGGTTCCACCAAGGTACAATTTTTCTCTGTTGCAGTTGTTTTTTCTCTATTGCTTTATTTGCTGCATTTGTGATAGTCGTCAAGAAGTTGTTTAATATAGCGTCTATGTGTTCTTCTTCGTTTATGGTTTGGTCTTTTATTTTGGATATTTCAGTAAATAAGCTCCAGTTGGCATTTTCTAGTTTCCATGGAAGGTGTACTGGCTGAAATGCAGAATGTGTTTGTGTACTATGTGTAATTTTGATTGGCAAGTGGTTGCTAGTAAATAATGTTTGTAGGGTTTCCCATTCAAGATTAGTTGCCAGCAGTGGGTCACATATTGATAAGTCAATAGCCGAAAAGTTTCCTGTATGGCTGCAGAAGTGTGTTGGTGAGCCATCGTTAAGGATTATGAGATCTTCGTTATCTGTTATGTTTTCTATGGTTTTCCCTCTCTGGTCGGTGTTGTTTGATCCCCATAATGTGTTATGTGTGTTGTAGTCCCCTAGTAGAATATATGGTTTTGGTAATTGGTCAATTAATGTTTTAATTTCTTTTTCTGTAATATTTGCGTTAGGCGGTAGATATAAACAACAGAGGGTTAATTTTTGTGGAGTAAATGTTTTTAGTGCAATGGCTTCTAAGCTGGTATTTACGTTGATTTCTTCCACGTAGTTGTCATTTCTTGTGAGGATAGCGACTCCACCGCTAGCTATATTTGCGTTAATTCTATCTTTTCTGTAGATATCGTAGTTTGTTAAATTAAAATTTTGATTTTCTTTTAGTCTTGTTTCTTGTACACAAATATATTGTGGGCTGTGCTCATTTGCTAGTAGTTGTAATTCACCTTTATGGGATTGGAGGCCATTGCTGTTCCACTGGATAATCATTCTGAGTCTTGACAGGAGGATATGATGGATAAGATAGATTCTTGACTGGTACGGAAGTCGCTGTTTGATTCTTGACTGGTATTTTGTTCTGTTCTTAGTTGGAGTTTTAATTTTTTATGGAGTCTAGTAAATCGATTTTTTTGTGATCGATGTGCGTGTTGGTGGAGTTGATGGATCATGGCTATTAATTTAGGTATGTCTGTTGTGTAGTCTCTTGCGATAGATATAGGATCTGTATTTCCTTGAACATTTTCTATGAATTCTTTAAATTCCTCATATTTTAATATGTATTTTTGTGGGTTTTCGTTAATTTCTTGTTGTATTGGTTTTGGAAGTATTTCGGAGTTGTTTACTGGGCTCTGTACTCTGGGTTTTTTTTTGCTTTGCTTTGTGGTTGTCTCTTGGTTGTTATTTTCATTTGTTCTGTCAGCTTTGTTTGAGGTTGTTGGTTCAGTTATAATGGTTTCTGAGTTTCCTGTGTCAGATGTTGCTTGTGAGCGAGGTCTTTTAAATGTTTGAGATAAGGGTAGGATGGTTACTGGTTCTGGGTTTGTTGTTAATTTTTGTGGACATTGATTACTGTTATGACCGGGTTTTTTACATATGAAGCAGTTCATTGTATCTTCTGTAATAAATATTCTGTAATCTATTTCGTCGATTTTGAGTTTGATGCTATCAGGTACACATATGTTTTCGTCTGGGAAACAGTATACTTGTCTGCGAAAACTAAGAACATGCTGGTATTCTGTGTCGGTCATTCCTACACGTAAGAAATTTATCGGGGATGTGAGTTTCAGTCCAATGTCTTTTAGTGTGTTTTCTATCTCGATGTGGGGTATAGAAGGACATACATTGGAGAGGATTAGTCTTTTTGAAGGCGTAATTAACCTTCGGACGTTGATTAGGTGGTTTTCTATCTTAATTTCATTATTATTTTTTATTAATTCGTCTACTATACTTTTTGTTTTCAGGTAGATGCATACTCGGTTATTCGAAATTCGTGATGCAAAAAGTATGTTTTTTGAGCCAACTATTTTTCCCAAATTGACGATGTAGTCTTTGATTTTTAGGCCATCTATCGAATTCATTACGATGGCCTGATCTTTGTTTGGGAAGATATCTGCAGTTGGTGTACGAATCATATCGGCAAATGTTTTAGTTTGGTTTGTGTCTTGACTTGTTTTGTCGGTAAATTGTCGCCTTGGTGTAGAGGGATTCATGTTTGTTTTTGTTATTTGGTTTATCTATTGATTGATAGGTGGCTTTAGTTGTGTCATTAGGATATGTTTTTTGGTTATTAGGTTAGGGTAGGTTTTAAATGAGGGTAGAAAGGGGAGAAGAAATAAAGAGTGAGCTCTACCTTAGATTCGACGTCCGTCGCTTCTTGTTGGTTTAACTCGTCTTAGTTTCTTTGTAGTTTTTCACTTTGCACTTTCACACTAGAACACGTGTTTGACCGTGGTAAATACTTGATGCGAATCGATAAAAATTTTACAACAAAAATTTGATATATTTTATAAAATAAGTATTTACTTAATAATTATACTTGATGTTATTAATAATTATATAATAATTAAACTTTGAGCTCGAATAACTCTTGAGCCAATAGATTTAACGAAAAATTATAAGGAACCTTTTTTGTAGAGCGTCAAATTTACAATAAAACATGAAGCGAATTATTACTTTTGATTCATTTGTCGCTGAGTTATAAAATTCTAAAAAAGAAATGGAATTTTTCCCATGTTATTTCCATAAGAAACTTAGGTTGGAGCGCGGACTATCTTAAAGTTAATATTAAGAGCTCAAACTTTCAGAGAATTTTTTTTATCAATTTGGAAGCATTTGAGCTCCTGGGAGCAAAGAAATTCGAAAATATCCATATTAAGGACCACCCTAATATATATATATATATATATATATATATATATATATATATATATATATATATATATATATATATATATATATATATAGTTATTGTGCAAAACATATGCAACTGGAAACGAAACTGCTATTTAGTAAGCTTTTCTGACAACAAACTAGTTTTATTTATTTATTTTTATATTCATTTCATTAATGTAGTATTTTTAAACATAAAGAGCACAAAAAATGTGGTTGTATTGAAAACATTTAGAAAAAAAAATCTCTGATATTGAAGGAATGCTTATATTAAGCTGTGCAAAACATGTGCAACTACCATAACTATTCATCAGAAGTGTCTTGGTTTTAATATTTTGTCCAATAACCATTGCGTTTGATCACTTCGTCACATCTCTTATTCCCATAGGAATGTTTTCCCATTCAAGTTTTAAAGTATTGAAAAGTGAACTAGATGAAGAAAGTCTTTTGTCTTCTTTAAACCAGGTGACTGTGCCGGCAAATCAAGTACTGCAATTTTTTATCATTCAGCCACTTCTTTCCGTACTTAGAATTGTGCTTTGGGTTGTTATCATGTTGAAAGACCTATGACACAGGCATTTCTTCTTCGGCATACAGCAGCATTGTCGTCTCCAAAATGTCTATGTATTTGAATCAATCGACAATTCCTTTAATTTGATAGAGAGGACTGAAAAACTAAAATTGTCTGACTTCACTTAATGTATCATAACTTCTGTATTTTTCGTCCGATTTTAGCAAACTTAGGCTTTGCCTTTTTGATATAAAATTATCTTTAATATGCAATCTTAAAAGTATGTGAAATAATTTTTTTTCTATGTCAATAGAACAACTGAAAGTTAGTGATTTTAAAAAATATCAAAAAATACACTTTTTTTCGACTTTCATCGCCTGTAACTCAAAGAATTTTAATCCGATTTTCAAAAATAAGATACCGTCGGAAAGCGAAAAAATATACCTTTCGAACGATATACAGTTTATATTAATTGGATCAACCGTTATCAATATTTATGCCAGTATGTGAAGAATGAGGTAAAAAACGTTTTTTGCAAATATCTCGAAAACTACTTTGGAAAAAAAATTACTGTCATTTTCGTTTTCCCTGGCCCCAAATTAGTCTAAAAAATACTTTTTTTTTTCTTGGTTCATTTTTCGTGTAAACTAGTGTTATTAGACTTATGTACTGTTATAATTCAATGTTTTCTGATTTAGATTTGTTTAATTTAGAAATTACTCATTTCAAAAACTTAGTAATTAATACTCTGCAGTAATCTGATTACACACCATTGTATGTATTGTATCTCGAAAACCTGTTTTGGCTCTGGCTGTTTGGTTTTCTTTATAAATAATATCTTTATAATGCGCCTGTTAATGCGCAACTTTTGTCTAATTTAACCGACCTTGTATCTCTTATAGTTTCCGAGATATATATATATATATATATATATATATATATATATATATATATATATATATACATATATATATATATATATATATATATATATATATATATATATTAATTGAAATGAGTTTTCTAAGAAATAAGGAGACGAACGCTTCAATGGGGACAAAATATTAGCTAAAAACTAACTAAATCTTATAGTTAGGAGTATTTTAAATTTGGCACTGTAGGTCGTAACGGAATATTAACTTTATGAATTTTGGGTAAACAATATAATTTAGGAGCCAGTACCTGATGAATCTTAAGTGTATACTTACAACTATCGTAAAGGAAGCACGGATATATGCGGACGTAAAGGTAATAGAGAGAATCAAACTAATCATAAACAAGATATGGAAAAGGCAGAAATGCCGCAGAAATGGAGAAAAGGGATAATTGTACTGATATTTAAGAAAGGAGATAAAAATAAAGTACAAAACTACAGGGGAATAACATTATTAAATACCATCTTCAAAATTTACCTTATGATAGTACAAAAAAAGTTGGAGGAGAAGAGAGATGAAGTACCTAATACCAGATAATCAAGCTGGATTCAAGAAAGGTAAAAGAACAACAGATAACATATATATATATATATATATATATATATATATATATATATATATATATATATATATATATATATTTATATATTTTCTAAACTAAATGTTCTTTACACGGCAACCGACTAGTTGCTAGTGGGGACGGGGTGGGTAAAGGCAAAGCGGATGTAATTTAATAAGGGCGCCACGTATTCTATCGAGTGAAGGGACTGAATCTCAAAATACGAAAAAAAAAACAGTCTAAAAGCGCTAGGGATGGGGATGGACATCTCTCAATTACAACTACTACTTGAAGCAAAATGAAATGTAAATTTATTATTATTAAGTGTTATACTCTGAATGTTCATTTGCATTTAAATATATATGCAGAAAAGAAATATAATAGAAATGTACAAACTAAATACAATGGTAATATTCAAATAAAGCCCAGATTTTAACTTATAGTTAACTTAGTCACTACATGGAATGATATGAGATGAGATGATATGAAACTTATTTCTAATTCACAGCAATTGTTCCACAATTAAACTTTACTAGTGAATAATCCTTAAATCTATGGTTGCATATGATTCTACAATTAATGTTCTTGGTTTGCAAACAAAATAAAAAAGAAACTAATGTTTAACATACACAGAGCAACTAGAATTAATCTACGTTAAATTTCTACCAAAGAACCATCAAAAACAAACTTTAAAATCGAACATGATATTTTAAATTGGAAGGTCAATCGTCAAATACACTCGGTGGTCGATTTTGAAACTAATGAGACACTGGCAACATGGCGGCGTACAGGATCACTTAAGAACAAACATGGCGGCAATACAAATTTCTCTTGCGAGTAATTAGAAACAATATAAACTCGAAAATCAGAGATACAGAGAAAAGGAGTGATTTGACCAACACTTATCTGTCTCAAATTGATGCTGCACGGCCGATGACAGAGTTTTGATGCAGTGATGACGGGATGATGACCGATGTAATCGTCCTCGTGCGATTCGACACCACTTTCGTCCTCGCTGGTGTTCTCAAGGGTGGTTTCCAGGCGTGTAGGCGACGATTTACAGGTTCCTCGGTTGTACGGATAGCGCCGACTCTCTCGATCCCTTATTTAATCAGGCTGAATTCAGTAGGAGTCACTACCTCGTGACTTTAGACAACCTTCAACATTGTAGGACTACTGAAATTTAGCACAGCACGATACTTCTACTAAAATCCCCTGCATACTAGAGTAAACTCTTCACTTTGTATTTTTCGATACAAACTCACATTGGGACTAGAAATGACTTTCAAAGTGAAAACAAAAATGTACACCGTACACAAAGTCGTGCTATGCGGTCGACTTCCGACAAACGACTCTCTGCTATTCTTTCTTTTGCCGTCGTGACACGTCCAGATATCCACAGACTTGTTCCAGCAAAAATGGAACGTTACAATATATATATATATATATATATATATATATATATATATATATATATATATATATATATATATATATATTAAACCAAATCGTGGAAAAAAGAATTAAACAAGAAGAAAAGAAAATTATTTACGTTTTTTATCGATATCCAGGCAGCATTTGATAGTGTGGACAGAAACGAATTATTCAGAACTTTAAAAAGAGACAATATCGGCAGTACAAACCAACAACGAACTTACAAAAGAATTCTGCCCAGAAAAAGGATTCAGACAAGGATGCCCGCTAAGTCCGTCACTTTTTTCAATATACATGGCGGACATGGAAAAACATCTAAGCAAAGAGCAAACATCTGGAACAGTAATAGGAAGTAGAAAGGTCTGGTCTCTGGCGTACGCTGACGACGTTGTTTTTATTTCAAAAGATGCGGGAGTAATGAAAGCAGCCATAAAACAGCTTAAAAAATACATGAAAAAAAAAACAAATTAAATATGGAACAGTAGAAGATTTTAAGATTTAAAAAAAGAGTGCGGACGAGAAGTAAAAGATAGTTGGATATGGGAAGGAGAAACGATAGAGAAAACAAAAGAGTACACCTTTTAAAGGAAGAATCTCGCAACAGCACATATAAACTAGGAATGGATACAGACATCCATGCCTGCAGCTCATCGACGTATGTTCAAGTCTGAATATATGTATTACAAATTATGCATACATACATAACATCACGCCTTTCCCATTACTGGGGTAGCAGGCCCCACAATTCCCTACAATCACTAAAAAAAAAATTAATTAATATTATATATTATATAGAAAACTGCCTTTCATTCCTTATTTTCTAACAATAGTTCGCCAAATACTCCTATCCATACATAACTGTCTCGCCTCGTTAATATCCATACACCTTGTCATACATGCTCTCCTATTATTTCTGCTTATAATTTTACGTTCACTCAAAACAAATTTATTTATCTTAATATACTTTTAAAATCCTAGATGCCCCGGTCGCAAATAAAACAACAAATTTAAAACAAGTACGAAACTGTTTCCTTCTCTCGACAAAAGCAAGGCAGACTAAGCCGACTATAAATGCATTGATCTTCTTTTGTTCATTTTTTTTAATTTAAAAATATTTTTTTCTTCAATGGCTTACATATATATAGTCTATTTAAATCTCTTTTACCCTTTCGGGTGTCGAGATTGTTTTATTTCCTTTTATTTAATTCCTTTTATCAGCTCTCTCCATTTTTCCCTGTTCATTGCAGTTTTCCTTGCCTCTTGGGAGCCAATGTTATTTCTTTTCAGTGTTTCTTCTAGATTGTTCTCCCAATGGCTTACATAATTTTTCAAAATAAAAAATATGGAAAAATAACGTTTCATTTCCTGCATATACAAGAAAATTTTGAATACAATTGAGTGGAAAAAAAAGGAGAAAAAAACAAAAACTGAAAAAAATTTGAAAAATATTTTTTTTTCAAGTACTAAAGGAAATTTTGAAAAACAAAAAATCAGATGCGCAACTGGACCATAATACGCATTTGTAAAAAAATTTCATCAAGATCGGTTGGATAGTCTAGGAGGAGTTAGTGGAACAAAAACCGTACGAGCGAGCGAGCGGACGAACGACATACATACGGTCACATGTTGTAATAGTCATTTCGTGATCTAAGGGGTCTGTCCGGGATTTCTGCGCAAAAAAATTTTAAAACGAAGAATGCTACATTCATCGTACCGAACACTATAGCTCTTCGACAGGAGGTCGATGAGCTAAAAAGTGACAAAAAAAGCAATAGTAGCCATGAAACAGATATGGGGAATTGGAGAGAGAAAGTGCAAGAATGACATAAAATCAGGTGGATGATGTTTGCAGCAGTTGTGAAGAGTATAATTATGTACGGAGCTGAAATATACGGATGAGAAGAAAAAAGCACTCTAGAGGATATTCAGACTAAGTATATAAATTGGATATTAGGACTGGACCGAGACACACCGAACTATATTGTACTAGAGGAAATGAAGAAAAAAAAGTTACGAATAGAGACAGGAAGACGAGCAATGAAATATGAAGAAATTGTCCGAAGATCTAACGACATAAGGCAAGAAACCTGAAAAGAAATAAAAAAGGACGACACCAACAAAAGCCAGATAACTAAGTGGGGCCAGTTAAGAGGAAAGTTTTATGAAAGAAATGGGTACGCTCCTTCAGAAGTAGAAAGAAGTAGAAATAATGGGCTAAACATAACAGAAAGCATAGCACAAAGAGACTGGGATATACAAAAACAAGGGCAGCTCAACCAAATACAAGAAGAAAGTTATAACGGACGTTATAAAGCACTAAAGACCACTAATATCCTACACTACTTAGCATACAATAAGGGAAATAGCAGGGTAAAGCTGATAGCAAGATTTAGATGTGGTAATGAAAAAATGAACAATAAATATTGGCTGACCACAGATGAGAGACGATGTATAATGTGCGGGAGGGAGGAGGAAACAATAACACATATGAGACTACCGTGTAGGGAAACAGAACTGAAGAAAAGGGACGAAAATATACTATTAGATTACCAAGAAACAGGGGAGAAATGGATGAGGATGATCGTATAGAAAAGATACTGATTCTAGACCGGTTAGGCAAGAATAAAATAATACAAAAAAAGCAACTATCCGGTATTTGTGTTAATCCTATTAGTTTATCAATTAATTTATTGTTGAGGCATTGAAAAGCATTAGTTGGGTCTTTGTTAAGAATGGTATAAGTATTTCTATCCGACAACAAATCCTTGGTTTTATTAAAATAACTGGACCTAAGAAGCAAAACAGCAACATTCCCTTTGTCAGCTTTGGTGCAAATTAAATCTGAGTGGGATTTCAAAAAAGATTTAGTAAGTTGTATATATTTTAATAATACAATTTCAGATGTAAGGTGTTCTTGTATTTATGAAGAGCAATGTTATTGGAGTGGGTTTGTAAAACTTGAATTAATTTAGAACGTAAATTTATAGATTTGGATCCCCTACACTACACTACATAGCCCTACCCTATACTACCTGTAATAATAATTAATACAGTTCCATGATTGACTTGACTGTATGTAAAAAGAACAAGATTTTTTATTTTTCTCAGTTAGTTCACTGGCATGTAAGAAATACACATTGGCATAGCTCCAATTTTACACTGAGGTTATATTGCATATTAATTAATACCGTCGTATCATTAAATTGTCATTTTTTTGTTCTATGTATTTATTTATCAAAAGTATTTTTTACAAAGCTACGTTTTGTTCATAATTATAATAGTGGCATCGTCTGTATATACAAAATTATCAATTTTTTAACAAAAAAACTACAAAATAACTTAAGAATAACCTCATACCCTATACCCTTTATATCAAAATTTCGCGCGAACGAATGCCGTTTAGCTCTTCTAAGCCTTTGTAGCGGGTAATGCGTCATCGGAAAGGGGGGGAGGTTGGTAAACTGCGCTGCAAGTTCTAAAAAGAACACGTAAGTATCTAAGCATTTAAGTCAGCTTAGGTAAAAAGAATACACCTATTGTTATATTATATTAACTAATAACAAAATATGTTTTTCACCTATCTCTACTATGGCCATGTAACCAAACACATGTCTGTTTCGAATTTTAAGATTTTTGATGAGGCTGATAAATTCGGCGAAATATACAAATATTCCAGTTAAAAGTTTGTTCTTTATTACCATGACTCCTCTGCCCTATTATTATACATTAAAACTTATCACGTGTCAATACTACATTCTTTCTCAAAATTGGAAACAGTGGTACACAATAAAATTATAAACTATCTTAATAGTATCAAAATATTAATTGATTGTCAATCGGATTTTTAGGCTAATTATACGTGTGAAGCAGTACTACAATATGTGTTAAATGATTGGAAGATGACATTGGATAAAGACCAATACATAGTGACAGTTTTCTTAGACTTAAAACATGCGTTTGAGACAATATATCGTTACATACTAGTGAATAAACTCCAAATATACGGCATTAAAGAACTAGCGTTAAAATGGATAGTTAACTAGTTAGAAGAGAGATTGCAGCAAAGGAAATGAAGAGATGAGGAGTCCTATAAATTAGGAAAGGTAGTGTTTTAGGACCACTATTGTTTGTGCTATATATTATTGATTTAACATTTGCAATTAGCATTGCCGGGTACAATTATTTGCAGACGATACATTAATTTACTCTGTAAGTGATAGTTATGAGCAGGCTACGGAAGAAATAAATGAGGATTTAAATAAAATAAATTGTTATTGTGAAAAAATAAATAAATATAAATTTTTACAGATGTAAGTATTTGATGTTATGCAAAAATTTAATATAATGAGTTGAAAGTAGTATAAGTATGAAAGTGCAAATAAATAGTAGTATTATAGAACTAGTTAATCCGTATAAATGCCTAGAGATAGTAGTAGATAGGGAGTTCAAATTCAAACAGCATTCCGAACATAATAAAAAAAAAATACAAAATAAAATTGGTATTCTGGGTAGAATGGCACATACGTACAGTTTGTCATTATTTGCAAAACGACAAATATACAATACAATAATACTATCTCAGTTATTGCGTTACGTTGTTATACTTATTAAATTGTCAAAGTAAAAAATCGTTACAGGTGTTACAAAATAGAGCAATGCGTATAATTCTAGTATGACATCGTCCTACCAGCACTATATGTATGAGGATGTGCCTAGGTTGGATGAATGTTGAAGATTGCTTCAAATTTAAGGCAGTGATTTTTATCCACCAAGCAGTACAGGATGTATTACCAAACTTACTGGCAGAAAACATAAAACGACAAAACCAGGTTCACCAGGACAGCATACAAGACTGTATATTACACTTTCCTATTATTTTTATCAAAAATAAATTGCCCGTGGCTAAATTACGTATTTTTGTCACGATATGCCAAAAAATAGTTTAATCTAAGAGAGGAAATCTACTGAAGATTTATTACCCGCGAAATCGAAGGCAAATTATAAAAAAGTCTTCAAAATATTTGGTGACTGGAAGTTGGAAAATAAAGTTGATGAATGTGTGGGCGTAAAAGTCATTATGCCCGCTCATTAAGCCCTAAAGTTTAAGGAACTTGTTTAAATATTTCGTATCCAAAGTGAAAAAAGCTAATAATAGGCAAGTGTAATATAAATATTATTATTATACAGTGAGAATAACGTAAGACTATACATTGGCAACTTTATTTTAGCTTTAATAACATTGCCCATGTCAGTAACAATTGAAATTACAATGACGCTTGTTTTGGTAAATGTCACTGTGTTTTTAATATTGTGTTACTAATATCTCACGAGTTTGCGTAATAATTAGTGCAAAAAATGTACATCACAGAAGAAAAGTTTAAGATGTACTCCTGGTATTTAGAAGGGGCGTCTTTGCGACAAGTTTGAGATTGTTTCAGCGTTGAATTCCCGGGCAGGCCCATCACATGTCATCAAACGTTAGCAAATTTAGTAATCACCCCCAGGATAATTCTGGAAATGTACTGATACCTATTACAATTTCAATAGTTGAAGTGTACTTGTAATTCTATGACATGTAATAGATTTATTTAAAAAAATGGAATAAATTCTGTAAATGATTTAAATAAAAATAGTAGTCTGTGGACAAGTGTCTATTTTTGCATTATTCAACCATAAAATTCAAATTGGAGTTTTTGTATGTAAATACCATGATAACATTAAGTAAATGTCCTATGTCTAATTTTAAATTAATCAGCGAATTGATACTAGCATGGGCAAATTGATTATAGCTAAAATAAAGTTGCCAATGTATAGCCTTACGTTATTTTCACTGTATATTACAATTTGTAATATATTTCATGTGTGGCATTATTGAATCTAAGTTGGAAATATTTATTTAAAATTGTATTTCACTATATCCGTGTCGGTTGTACTTATTTTCGAAGCGTCTCTTACGTTACAATTCTCATTTGTTACAATTCTCATTTGTTACAATTTCTCATTTGTTGCAATTCTCATTTCTTACAATGCATCCCCACTCCAAATACGCTTGTATCAGTTGTTGCAATTCTCATTTCTTACAATTCTCATTTGTTGCAATTCTCATTTGTTACAAGTCTCATTTGTTGCAAGGCACCGCCCACTTTTCTCGATGTCAAGCGAATCTAAAGTCGCCCAGTTGTTATATGTATAACTATGACCAGGTAATAATTTTCTATATTTTGTTATTGAAAATTCGCGGTTAACGAATAGTTTTATAATTAATAAAGTAAAATTGAGGAATAATTATATTGGAGTAAGGCTTAAATGAATCCACGTTGGTATTCACGTTAGTTTATTTTAAAAAACATATAACGTTTCGCTTCAGGTTTGAAGCATCATCAGATCTAAAATATACAAACTTCCTTAATTCTAATACAAAAATAGGTTTGAGAACTGTACTTACAATAACAAGAAAAGCAGAACTACTGTGCATCCTTTTCAATTACGTTGAAAACGCAAAAACATAAAAAACATGGTGAAATAACTGCAGTAAAATTTTTTTGTTACATTATAATACAAAATGGTTACCACGAGTACAAAACGTGGTGAGTGTACATGACAAAACTAGTTGCAACGATAGCAATAAACTCAATCAGTACGTCCTCTATAAATGAAAAACTGAATTGAAATATGAAATAAACAACCAGAATGAAACAGAAAACTGTCATTTCTTAGTTAGTAATTGAAAAAGCGAAGCGAAAGATGCGACACTATTATTAAAATCCGTTTTTTGATTAACAGCAGTATTACCCTCTAGTTGTATATAACAGCTTTCCAACATTAACCGTTTATATTTATTCTGTTCAAAATGTAAAATAGTGTAATTATTGTAATTTAAACCGTGTTTTTCATTGATGCTATGTTCTATCATGGCGCTGTGGTTACTATTGAAATTTTTTGCATTATTTATATGTTGTTGTATTCTTGTTTGTACGTATTGAGAAGTTTCGCCTATATATTTACGATTGCAATCCGGACACTGTATTGAATAAACTAGATTACTCGAATGTTCTTTCTTGATTTTAGATTTAAGTTTACTGAAAAGAGTGTTAGTGCTATTGGTTACTGTGTATACTATTTTAAATTGAAATGGTTTAAGTAAATTTACGATTGACGTACTTAAGTTTTTTAGAAAAGGTATTGAAAGGTAAATGATGTTTTGAGAATGATCCGAATTATTGTTATAACTAATTATTCTGGTGTTATTGTTATTCTGTTGATTAATTAAATTTAGTCTCTGTTTAATGGTTTGAGTAATAATCCTCGTAGGGTAGTTATTACGTTTTAAAGTTTCTCTAATTAATTTTAAGTTTTCTTTATGAAATTGTATGTTTGACAGTTTGATTGCTCTGTCAACAAGTCCAGTTATAACGGAAATTTTGTATTGCATAGGAAAATATTCTAAAAAATTTAAATATCTGCCGGACCAAGTCGGTTTATGATACCAGTTAGTTTGAAATTGACCCATATGTCTGATAATAGTTACATCTAGGAAGTTTATGGAGTTGTTAGTTTCGATTTCTGATGTGAATTGTATTTCAGTATTGTAATTGTTAAATTTATCTAAAATTGTATTAATGTAAGAGGAATGTAGACAAATTAAAATGTCATCTACATATCTGTAATAAAATAAGGGGTTGAAATTATTTTGAGTTAGGATAGAAGATTCTAGTTCAAACATCACTATTTCAGCTAATATGGGACTTATGGAATTTCCCATTGGACTGCCTTTGATCTGGGAGTAAAACTTGTTGTCAAATGAAAAATAAGTTGAATTTAAGCAAAAAGTAATGCATTCTATGAATTTAGTTTTAGTTAGTGTTGTGTGTGTTGCAATTTCGGACCACCTCTTGTTGATGGCTGTGTAAATAAGTTGATGAGGTATGCAGGTAAATAAAGATTTAACATCTAATGAGATCATTCTATAATCCGGTGGATATTGAAGGTCTTTAAGTTTGTTTACTAACTCGAAAGAATTAGGAATGTAATATGGTGAACTGTACTTTAACGGTGCCATAATGTTGGCTAAAAATTTTGATAATTTGGAATTGGGTGAATTAATATTGCTGACTATCGGTCTCAGTGGTATGTCAGGTTTGTGGATTTTCGGTAGACAATACAATTTAGGGCTGACAGCGTTGTGTATTTTCAAGGTAGTGCCTTCGTTTTTACTTATAAGTTCATCTGTTATTAGTTTATTTATTAAATTGTTATTGGAAGTTTGTAGGTTAGAAGTAGGACCGAAATTGCAACACACACAACACTAACTAAAACTAAATTCATAGAATGCATTACTTTTTGCTTAAATTCAACTTATTTTTCATTTGACAACAAGTTTTACTCCCAGATCAAAGGCAGTCCAATGGGAAATTCCATAAGTCCCATATTAGCTGAAATAGTGATGTTTGAACTAGAATCTTCTATCCTAACTCAAAATAATTTCAACCCCTTATTTTATTACAGATATGTAGATGACATTTTAATTTGTCTACATTCCTCTTACATTAATACAATTTTAGATAAATTTAACAATTACAATACTGAAATACAATTCACATCAGAAATCGAAACTAACAACTCCATAAACTTCCTAGATGTAACTATTATCAGACATATGGGTCAATTTCAAACTAACTGGTATCATAAACCGACTTGGTCCGGCAGATATTTAAATTTTTTAGAATATTTTCCTATGCAATACAAAATTTCCGTTATAACTGGACTTGTTGACAGAGCAATCAAACTGTCAAACATACAATTTCATAAAGAAAACTTAAAATTAATTAGAGAAACTTTAAAACGTAATAACTACCCTACGAGGATTATTACTCAAACCATTAAACAGAGACTAAATTTAATTAATCAACAGAATAACAATAACACCAGAATAATTAGTTATAACAATAATTCGGATCATTCTCAAAACATCATTTACCTTTCAATACCTTTTCTAAAAAACTTAAGTACGTCAATCGTAAATTTACTTAAACCATTTCAATTTAAAATAGTATACACAGTAACCAATAGCACTAACACTCTTTTCAGTAAACTTAAATCTAAAATCAAGAAAGAACATTCGAGTAATCTAGTTTATTCAATACAGTGTCCGGATTGCAATCGTAAATATATAGGCGAAACTTCTCAATACGTACAAACAAGAATACAACAACATATAAATAATGCAAAAAATTTCAATAGTAACCACAGCGCCATGATAGAACATAGCATCAATGAAAAACACGGTTTAAATTACAATAATTACACTATTTTACATTTTGAACAGAATAAATATAAACGGTTAATGTTGGAAAGCTGTTATATACAACTAGAGGGTAATACTGCTGTTAATCAAAAAACGGATTTTAATAATAGTGTCGCATCTTTCGCTTCGCTTTTTCAATTACTAACTAAGAAATGACAGTTTTCTGTTTCATTCTGGTTGTTTATTTCATATTTCAATTCAGTTTTTCATTTATAGAGGACGTACTGATTGAGTTTATTGCTATCGTTGCAACTAGTTTTGTCATGTACACTCACCACGTTTTGTACTCGTGGTAACCATTTTGTATTATAATGTAACAAAAAAATTTTACTGCAGTTATTTCACCATGTTTTTTATGTTTTTGCGTTTTCAACGTAATTGAAAAGGATGCACAGTAGTTCTGCTTTTCTTGTTATTGTAAGTACAGTTCTCAAACCTATTTTTGTATTAGAATTAAGGAAGTTTGTATATTTTAGATCTGATGATGCTTCAAACCTGAAGCGAAACGTTATATGTTTTTTAAAATAAACTAACGTGAATACCAACGTGGATTCATTTAAGCCTTACTCCAATATAATTATTCCTCAATTAACCATTGGCTTAATAACACAACTACAATGAAATAAAGTAAAATGTTGCTGTATATATTACATCATATGTAATTGTATTGGTGTATATATTTTGTACCAAAATACACTAAGAAATTATTGCCTAGTTATAGTTATATAATAACTGGGCGACTATAGACTCGCCTGACATTGAGAAAAGTGGGCGGTGCCTTGCAACAAATGAGACTTGTAACAAATGAGAATTGCAACAAATGAGAATTGTAAGAAATGAGAATTGCAACAACTGATACAAGCGTATTTGGAGTGGGGATGCATTGTAAGAAATGAGAATTGCAACAAATGAGAAATTGTAACAAATGAGAATTGTAACAAATGAGAATTGCAACGTAAGAGACGCACTCCTTATTTTTGTGTCTGTGAACCATGTCACTATTTCCGTGCGATATAACTTTTATGTGGGGCATATACTTATATTTATGTAAAATTATATTTCCTTGCATTTTATGAGATAAGTAATTTTCCAATTTAATTTTTACTAAATATGGCTTGAAAATTATTTTTAAACACATTTATTTAACTTACTCTTCTATTTACATATGCATTCTTTGGCTCAAAAACTTGAACGCTAATAACTCTGTTTCTGTCTAGACTATGGAGTTGACATTTTGACTCATATACATCTCGGTGTAGATTTAACGATTTCATAATATAAATAATAAAGAATATCAATACATACGAATTTTTCAACTTTGCCTTTGTCAACAAAAGAAAATAGACGTTTTGATAGTTATCAAATATACTTTTTTTTTAATTTAACATTTTCTAGAAAGTGCTGATAGATAAAATATCAAACTTCTATTTAACAATCAAAATGCATGTTCCAGTTCCGCGATAAAGTGTTCTTATGCCGATTTTCTCAGGTATTTTGGTAACTATTTTTAAACTGTATTCAATTTATTTTTATGCTTAAAAATGTAGCTTTGTTTGATTACTGCTAATTAACATTTTCAAATGCACAAACTAGTCTTTAGCACGATGTGCACCACGTGTTTTTTCTTTGTTGTTTATCAATAGTTGCTATGTTTAACAATTTACCCAACCCTTCGAAATTGAATTTATAAACTTTTTTTTGTTTTTACGACTGGTAAGATATTTGTATATCTATACCTTGGTTTTATTTGTCAATGTTTAAACATGGCTGTTTTATTTTGTAAAATATTTTCTTAAGGTTCTGAGGATGACCAAATGCAGTGGTCAAAACGTCAATAAATGAATATTGTCAATAATACACTGATTCTGGATTTCTGGGCATCTTAATCATACAGCCTTTCGATTTCATTCCGTCAAGGAATCTCAATATTTTATTTATAATTTTTTGTTTTATTATTTCTTATCTCTTTTAATGATTTTAATTATTTACAATTTGAAATAAGCAATGTAAAAGAGACGAGTTCAGAATCCCAGAGCATTGTTTGTATAATGAGTACATCGATATTTGGATTTTTGAATTGTACGTCGCATTGCAAAAGACACGAAGTGATTCCGGTTTACCTGTAGATGTGAGCAGATCACAATTCAAAATTGTCTGTCCCTAGTCGTTGAATAGTAACAATTTATTGAATTTTCCAGCATTGCTTCGCAATATCGTACCGAAGGGAAAATCAACGTCAGTATGAGCTCCGAGCCTCTACTGAAAATGATTGTAAAAATTGGATCGAAGCTATTCGCGAAGCAAGGTAAATATAACCTAAATTCGTTTATTAAATTTACAAACATATGGCCACCTGGCACCATTTATGCACCTAACAAGTTTTGAATGCTAACACAACAATGTCATTTTGAACAAGTCAACCTTTCCAGTAATAATATGCATGCTGTGAGCAAATTTAACTGAAATGATAGTTTAGTGTAAAATTTCATTTCTTAGGTCAAGCTAGCTTTAAATTAATACTTTCTAGCTTTGAGATAGGATATGCACTTTTGCAGAGCACATAATTATAAATTAATATTTTTTTTTCTGGTAACTTTCACCAGAAATTTCAGACTGATCCTCTGGATCACAAAATGACTATTATAACATATTTCCGTATGCATGTCCTATCATTCACTTGTAGCAGGCCTATTCTGTAACTTGTCATAAAGCCATCACAACAACGATTTCAATTGTTCGTATTCTGTAACTCAAAATGTAGTAACCAATAACGACATGTTGACAAAAAGTTGCTATATTTGGTAGTTAAACAACGATCTTCAATTAGCTGTCGTTGAACTTATAAATTTAATATGTAAAATAATTTAATTTGTCCGCTCTCTGTGCTGGCACCATGTTTTTTCTGGGACTGGTCCCTTTTTCAAAAAAAATTGTATTTAGCTACTGTACAACGTTTTTAAAATGTTTAACTCTATATTTAACTTTAATTCTATATCTTACTTTAAAATTTTACCAATTTTTTGTAACTGAATGTTTCACACATCCAGAACTTTATTTATGAATCTGATGATGACCGCATCCCTTGGTCAAAACGTCCTGAACTTTATGTTTTGGCTTATGAACATTACTATTTGGAGTTCTGCACATCTTACTCATCAGCCTCTCGATTCCAAATCCCTCACAGGAGTTTACCACGGGTGAAAAGGCTACTTAAATATTTCAACATATAAAATAATTATTGTTTTTAAAAAGATTGAGGAAATAATTCTTCTACGACTCAAAAGGCCTCTGAAATTGTGCTGTAAAATATCAATTCTTTGTAAAATACATCCATGCAGTCACCACACGACTTTCATATACACATGTATATCAAAACTGCAAATTTCAATTGACACATTACATATGACATTTCAAATAAATATTTTGTTTACAACCTTGATGAAAATTTTTAATTCTTTCTATTAACATACAAATATCTCAAAATTTAATAGAGATGGAATAAAAATGTATAGGACTTTTTTATTCGCAAATTTATTTCCTAGTATTTCTTATTTAGAAATTTCGTCATATTTTATTTTTCATTTTTGAAAAAAAATTACAATTTTGATTTATATGTTTATTCATAGAAAAATAAAATTATTTTATTCTTTTTAGTCTCACATTCTTTGCAATCAGATAGAGAATTACACTAATTAATACTTATGTTATACACTAACATAAACAGAGTTATAATTATAATAAATCACTTTTATTGTAACCACTTTTATTTTATTAATATCTAATCGTTGTTGTACATTCAAAATGAGAGACACAACTGTCGAAAAAAAAAGATTCACCGAAAACTTTATATCTAGTACGAGCCCAAATTCATAATAGTAGGACCAGTAAAATATTTTCACCATTCCGCACAACAAAGACAATTTATGAAGGATATGGCTTAAAAAAAAAAAATGTTGTTATGAAAATTAAACTATACTCTTTTATTATAAAATAAAAAATACTACATTTAATTTGGTTCGTAAAAAAAATAAATAATTGATATTGTACAATATTTGCTCTCATCATAATAGTTGGACTATTTACAGATATATTTAAATTTCTCAAATTGATTTCAATTTAATATTTAATTACATCACCTTTCGATGAAATCACTTCGGAAATTCGTTTTGCATAGAATTTACTAGTAATTGACAAAATTTCGGAGTAAAAGGGTTCCAAATTATGCTTAGTTTCTTCTTTAACTCTGGTTTGGTACGTGCTGGATTCTTTCGCAATTCTTTTTTCATTTTCCCCCACAATGTTTCTATTGGAGACAGATCTGGGCTGGATGATGGCCAATCTAATATTGGAATATTATTTTCTGCAATCCAACTCTTACTTTTACGAGATGTATGGCACGAAGCACCATGTTGGAATGTGTACTCCCCATAACCATTTTGCAAACGAGGATAGACGGTAAAAGATGATCTTGGAGTATTGCTATATACTTATCGGTATTTACAAAGCCATCAACAAAATGAAGATTACCTACTGCTGACATGCAACCCCATACCATGACCGAAGCAGGAAATTTAACTTTCCGTTTAAGGCAATCTTTTTGAAACGGTTCATTTTTCTTTCGAAGTATTCTACTCCTTTCATCTCCGACACAGACCTCAAAACGCGACTCGTCACTCCATATTATCGCGTCCCATTCCCTCTGACACCAATTCTTGGGGTATTTTGCCCATTTCAATCGGTTCTTGCGTTGCAAATCCGTTAACAAAGGTTTTGATTTTGCCTGTGGATTTTGAAAAATTGTAATAATAATTTAAGTTTAATAAAATCTACTAAAATTACCTTATAAAATCCATAGCCAATTTTTTGAAAAGCTCTTAATGTAGTACTAGCTGATACTAGTTTACCAAGTGCATTTCCCCATTTTGTAGAAATTTCCGATGTAGAAGAACGACGGTTTGCTCTCACTATTTTTGCCAACATGCGGTAATCGGCCGGAGAAAATGATGACGGGCGCCCTGTCTTTTTTTTTTTAATCAAAAAATCCACTTTTTTTATATTTTTAGCTCATCGACCTCCTGTCGAAGAGCTATAGTGTTCGGTACGATGTCTGTAGCATCTTCCGATTTCAAAAATTTTTGCACAGAAATCCCGGACAGACCCCCTGGACCACGAAATGACTATTACAACATATGTCCGTATGTATGTCGCTCGTCCGCTCGCTCGCTCGCTCGCTCGCTCGTACGAGATTTTTTTGTTCCACCCAGATCTCCTAAACTACCCAACGGATTTTTATGAAATTTTTTCTGCAGATACTTGTTATGGTCTAGTTGTGCAAGGTACATTTTATTTTTCAAAATTTTCCTTCGGACTTGAGAAAAAAAATATTTTGCAACTTTTTTTCAGTTTTTATTTTTTTTCTCCTTTATTTTTCACTCAATTGTATTCAAAATTTTCTTGCATATGCAGGAAATGGAACAATATTTTTCCATATTTTTTATTTTGAAAAATTATGTAAGACCATTGGAGAAAAAAATATTTTTTAATTAAAAATTGAACAAAAGAAGATCAATGCATTTATAGTCGGCTTAGTTTGCTTTGCTTTTGTCAAGAGAAGAAAATGTATTCACACTTGTTTTAAATTTGTTGTTTTATTTGCGACCTAGGCACCTACGATTTTAAAAGTGAATTTAGATAAATAATAATTTGTGATATATTCAGACTTGCACATACGTCGATGAGCTGCAAGCATGGGTGACTAACCCATTCTTTGAATACTAGTTTTATTATGTTCCGAATGGTCGATCGCGATAAATTTAATTCTGCTGCGATCTTATAAGCAGATTTACCGCTTTTTGCAAAATTTACGATTACTCTTCTTAAATCCATGGATAACGCCTTACCACGAGCCATGATTACGAATAACTGATATATTATTGGTAAATTCATGTTACCGAACATGTTTTGAGGTGTAATAGACAATAAAAAGCCACTCGCTAAATCAGTCTGTTTCAAGTCCATGCGTATTAGTCCAACTATTATGACGAGAGCAAATATTGTACAATATCAATTATTTATTTTTTTTACGAACCAAATTAAATGTAGTATTTTTTATTTTATAATAAAAGAGTATAGTTTAATTTTCATAACAACAATTTTTTTTTTTAAGCCATATCCTTCATAAATTATCTTTGTTGTGCGGAATGGTGAAAATATTTTACTGGTCCAACTATTATGAATTTGAGCTCCTATATACTAATACATGCATTGATCTTCATTTGTTCAATCCCCCCGTCAAACAGACAGGAAGACAGACATACTCACAAGTGAAACTAAATAAAAGCTTGTAATAAAAAAATGAAATCATATTCGGTGGACAATACATTTTATTAATGATAATAAAATACGTATACACCCAACCCTCGCTATACGGCCGCTCTTTATACGACGTTTCGCTATAACGACCTTTTTTAATTATGGCATTTTTTCGATTTACGGCAACAATATTTCGTTATACGCCCAAAAAACTTGATTCGCTTTACGGCCAATTTTTCCGGAACGTATCTAGGCCGTTCAGAGGGGGTGGGGTGTATAAGCTAAATTTGACGTTTGCTTCGATGGGTATCAAGTTGTTAGGCCGTACTATTTAGTTCAAAAATATTAGTTTCGTCGTTACGATGAAAATTAAACGTCAACCACAACGACGAGTTACAGAATACACATTCACACTATAGTCGTTGTAAATGTCGTTATGTAAAAATCATAACTACTGTCGTTACGTTATGAATTTATTTTACAGAATATACGTGTAGGTGTTTTTGCTCCACTAACTCGTCCTAGACAATCCAACCGATCTTTTTTACAAATACATTATGTGGTGTAGTTATCCATCTGACCTTTTGTTATTCAAAATTTACTTTATTTACATTAAATTTATAAAGGAAGGTATTAGATCCAAAAGGTTAAAATAATTGACTGCAGTTCAGATGAAGTGAACGATATATTAGAATAAATTTTCATTACGAAACTAACAAAAACCGCGACGTTTCGACCATATGGTTTCTGGTTATTTTCAAGCCAAATACAAACGTTTATTGCAATAACACGGTCAAATATCTTGAGAATTTCATTCAAAACGTAAAAAATTGTAAAATGAAACTTTCCACATCATGTACGTAGGCGTGATGGGAGAATCATTTTTCTCATTACAAGTTTCTATATTTTGACTAAAGAAAATCTACAATGTACATTAAATTTACTTATTTTCTAAATTGTTGTAATTTTTTCCCTTTTATTTTGTCATTAAATGTTGTTTAAATTTTCCTACATATGCAAGAAACAATAAACAATTTTGCCATATTTTTGTTTTTGAAAATTTACATAAAGATATACAGAGAAGAAAAAGAAAATTTTTACTTTGACGTTGCTCTGAATAAAAGAAGATCAATGCATTTATTTATATGAATGTGTTTAGTCGGTTTTGCTGTTGTCAACAACAAGTAAATGTTTCGGCAGGTAATTACATATTTTACTTTTTATTATTTCGAATTTTGAAAGTGTCAAATTATATTTCAGCAAATATAAATTTGTTTCATTTATTCAGACATGTACATACGTCGATAAAATACAGGCATGGGTGTCTGTACCCAATCAAATGATGGAAGAAAGAAGAAAACCTTGACATATTAAGAAGTTATATATATATATATATATATATATATATATATATATATATATATATATATATATATACAGGATGTCCTATTTAAACGGGCCACTATAGGGATCTCGGAAACTATAAGAGATACAAGGTCGGTTAAATTAGACAAAAGTTGCGCACTTATGAGCCGATGATAATGGCGATTTAGTTTTTTCAAAATATTGCATGGCTCACTAGATAATGACAAAAGTGTGATTTTCTCGAAATTTAATTTTCCGTTATAACTCACAAAGTATAAAAAATATTGAAAAAAGATTCAAATAAATATTTTAGCATACATACGAAACTTTTCGATGAATTTGATGAAATTTTTTTTAATAGATATTTCTGGAGATACAGCATGCAAGTTGAATTTTTTAAATGGAAACCATAGTTAAATTTTCTTTAGCTAGAAAGCGCTATTTTTTCTCTTTACAATAATGTATTTGTTTACATAAATATCTTTTTTAGTTTTGAAGAAAAATTAAAAAGTATATAAGTAATAGAATGATCTTCATAGTGTGCCATGAAAATTTGGTATAAAACAATTGCATCTAAATGTGTTATGTACATGCAAAACAATTGAAATGCAATAATATTTGGTAAACAAAATATTATAGATAAAATATAATTTATGTAGGTATGGCTTCATACGAAAATCTGCGTAATAGTTTTCAGCTTACACAACGAATTTTGTTTTGTTTATCAAATGTTATTGAATTTCATTTGATTTGCATGTACTAAACATGTTTAGATGCAATTGTTTTATATCAAATTTTCATGGCATACTACGAAAATCATTCTTTTTATCATACTTTTTAGGTTTTCTTCAAAACTAAAAAAGATATTTATATAAACAAATACATTATTGTAAAGAGGAAAAAAAGCTCTTTTTAACTAAACTAAAATTAAATATGGTTTCTATTTAAAAAATTGAACTTGCATGCTGTATCTCCAAAATAAAAAAGTAAAAAACAATTTCATCAAATTCTTCAAAAAGCCCGTTGTCTATGCTAAAATATTTATTTGAAACATTTTTCAATATTTTCAGTACCTTCCGAGTTATAATGGAAAATTAAAATTCGTAAAAATCACATTTTTGTCATTATCTAGTGAGCCATGCAAAATTTTCAAAATGTAAAATCGCCATTAGCATTGGCCCAGAAATGCGCAACTTTTGTCTAATTTAACCGACCTTGTAACTCTTATAGTTTCCGAGATCCCTATAGTGGCCCGTTTAAATAGGACACCTGTATATTAAGAGTTATTCATAGTACAGAATGAAACCAATTCATATTGACATATTGAGAGGAAAAACAATTAGTTTTTGTACAACACTATTAAAGCCATTTTAGCATCAAGAAATTTCAAATATATTTCGGCAGTTTTCAATATTTATACTCTTTCTGAGATGCAACCAACATTAGACTTTTCTACCTAATTTACCAGGGTTTATATTTTATAACGACAATAAACTGAATTGTATATGTATCAATGGTTCCATGATGAAATTATTTCTTCTTTGAGTAATTTTTGCACGTGTAATTTCTTTTTCGTGTGATTTTTTCTACGTGTAATTTCTTCCATGTATAATATTACCTCGTGTAATTTTTTCCTGTGTAATTCTGTCCTGACACCCAATGGTACATTCAGAATTCAAATCCTTGAATAGTGATTGTAACAACACAAACTTAAAATATTGTAATATTCTGTAGCAGACACTCGAACCTTACATACATTTGTTAAATCACTATTATACAAGGTGATTTTGCACTTTTCGTAAATCATTCTGTATATAGCCAAACATGTTTGTCAACAGTATCGAGAGGATACTTAAGAACAAGAAAAAAAATACTCAATAATGTTTGTTCATTGCAAATAAATGAAAACCATACTTCATTATAAAAGAAAAGAAAATATTGTGACACTTAATTGCATATTGCTACTTTCTTACTAATTTATTAGAGTTTGTTCCTTCGTACAGCCTGCCGATTAAAACTCACAGTGACAAGGTATTTCACAGCGTGTTTTGGTATTTACTAAATGCTTCAGCCGGCATTGCCCCTTGCATTTTACGCTTATCTATTTTTGACGTACCTCTTCGATTTCACGGGCGCCCGATGCGTGTCGATATCTACACTTTTCCCCCTTGTTGCATTCCCAATTGTAGTAAAACTAGCAATCCACATTTTTGTTGACAGGCTTCTAACCTCTGTGATGGCAGCACACAATCACTCTAAAGTTTGAGGCTTTGAAAATCACCTCGATCCTGCTCTTTATCACTCTTCAAAATAATCGATGAAGTCCACAGACAGATCTTTGGCATTGCCAACTTCATTATGCTAAGTTTCTAAGACCTCTGCCTCAACTCATGGAGAGTGGTCCATATATCTCCATATGTTGGTTTCTGAAAGTCACCAGATAAAATAATTAAATAAATTGTTTTTCTTCGAGGCTTGTTTTTGAAGTTCATTTATCTTTCCGAACTTCTTAACCACTGAAACTATTCCCATATTTAGATCCGCGGATACACAGTGAACCAAGGCATGGTCTCTAGATATTTTAAATAGGTCACCTTCTTTTTTAGTACTGTTTCCATAATGAAACTTTTTCCCATTGCGGACTTCAGTCATCAAATTCTGGAATTCTTGTCCTGTGGATGGCCTAATCAGTTGAATTCTTGGTTCGTCTTCGTCATGCGTGCCGTTGTAAGCGATCAGGCAGTTTTTATGGACGATTTTAAGTTGACCCTATGGTGGCTTTCGAATCCTGTAGACTACGTCGTTCATTCGGGTGGCCATTTCGTAAACTCCTCAGTTCTTCTGCAGTTTAGGAGAGTCACACCTTATTTCCTTCGTGATAATTGCCAGCTTCCGCTTTATTATCAACCAGCCTTTCATCCGGTCATTTACAGAGTAATGTAGGTTTTCCACGTAGTCCTCTCCAGCATCAGCTTCTTGCCATCCAGTGCCATACAATAGATCTACTGAAATTCTAAGTTCTCGTTTAAAAACAATCTTTGCAGATGACACTGCGGTGGTTTCATGAGGTTCGTTCGGTTATTCTGTTCTGTGCACACATTTTCAGTATCTTTCACAATGTCGTTCGTTGATTCCAATTAGTGCGATCTGCGCATTACGCACAGCGTTTGTTATTTACTGTGCAATGTCAACTGTGCTGACACAGTTCGCCGAAGCACAAAATGTGATCGTGGTTGTGCACAGTTATTTTACTGCGTAAACTTTAAATAATTCAGGTCTAAGCACTAGTGAGATCATTTTATAATAATGAAATGGAATAAAATAAAGAGGACCAACATTCAGATAAATTATGGAATGCAGAATTAACAATATATCGAAAAAATTAATGATAAGAATTTTTGATAATATGCAAGACTGCAATGTTTTTGTTGTATTCAAATTACATGTTAGTTATAGCTACAGTCATAAGAATATATAACAATCTGGTGTGGTCACCACACTACTTTCTTATACTCAGTTTAAATTGGCACATATTTGACATTTAAAATGTGTATTTCTGTAAATATTTTGTCTTTGTTTTGTTTTCATAGCATATATGTATATTTTAAATACATGCCAATATATAAATACATTTTACTCAAAATTGGATAAAGATAGACGAAAAATATATAGAACATTTTTTTCTTCATAATATATACGGTACAATTTTTATTTGAAAAATTTGTACATATCGTTTTTTGTTTTTAAAGTAATTTGAAATTTACAATTTCTGTGTTCAGTAAACTTCCTTTCCGGTTTTCTAAGTATACCCAAAATCTAATTAGCTCTTCGCCAATCCCAAAAACTTTTAAATATGAAGTTTTATTACTCTAGCTTTATTCGTTTTTGAGATAATGGGCATACGGCCACACATCCATACATACATACACACAGACATCATTGGGAAATAGTCAAAACGTATTCAGGGGACCTCAAACCGTGTATTTCCATCAAAATCTCGCAATCGAAATTTTTCATGATTCCTATACTTTCCTTACACTATGTATAAGAAAGTAAAAATATTGTTTATTATTTTCGTATCTTTATAAAATAAAATAAAATAATTATAATCCCATAAACTTTAATTTGCAATGTTTAATTTATACAAATAATGATCTATCCTCTTATTTGATTATTATAATTGTCTTCTATTTAAAAGGTTAACATTTCGGTTAAACACCGTTCGTTTATTATACTCAGGTTCGGAATGGACAGTGATCACGTGATCTTTGCACTGCACAGACACAGCTCGCACACACAAAACATAACCGAACGTACCTCTGGAGTGACGAACGGTAGACAAACAAAAACAAGTCTAAGTGTGCATCCCAATTGCGCAGATTGTCCTAATTTTCCTGATGCTAAGGATTTTGCAAAGTTCTTGAAACAATCGGAATTCAAAACTCCTTTCCTGGTCCGAGTGGAACTCCAGCGGCACTCCATATCGACAGATCTAATTCCTGATTAAACCTTCAGCGGCTGTCGACGCCTATTAACTTGAATATATACTTCGATCCGTTTACTAAAATAGTCCATAGTCGCCAGTATGTATTTGTTGTATGACGTTGTACTAGGAATTCGCATTTTTTTAAGTAGGTCCATTAACAGCTGCGC
The DNA here is from genome assembly GCA_963422195.1 of Carabus problematicus. Lineage (NCBI taxonomy): Eukaryota > Metazoa > Arthropoda > Insecta > Coleoptera > Carabidae > Carabus > Carabus problematicus. The sequence continues at coordinate 18,197,537 of OY728577.1, forward strand.
AGGCTCTCAACGTCTGCACCAACTCTTGACATGTTCTTGCCAGTTGACTCAGTAAAATTTTGTTCGAACTTACTCAATAGTTCTATTGATTCCAAGACGCCCATCATATATGCCATCGTAAATTTCATGTACTGCTTCAGCTTTCTTCGATCTTGGTAAGACGAGTTGCTCCGTGACGTTGGCACCTTTAAAGCTTTGAAAAATCTTTTCAGGCAGGCCATTTTTTACAAGCAGGGAGTCCCATTGTACTACTACTATTGTCGATAATTCCTCTTGTGCCACTCCCAGTTCTTCGGTGCCCCATCCATCTACTTATATTCTGGTCCTTGAAACCAGGAAAGTCTCTTCTTTTCCTTCGATACGTTGTTAAATGGTTGCAGTCTTCAAGGCAGGGTTTTCTAGACAAAATATCGGCATTACGATGATTACTCTATGGTGGAATAAGGTAACCACTTCTGTCTTCAGCCAGAACTCACGCTGCTAGAGGTATTTATGAAAATATTCCACCATTTTGTGAAATGAAGTAACCACTCTTAGCAAGAACTCACGCCTGTAGAGAACAACACAGGACAAAAAAAACGCACTTCATCAGTGAATTTTTAAATACGTAATTTTTAATACCATTTTGTCAATAATCACATTCGCTTAATATAGTGCAAGCGTTTAGCCGGTTATTATACATTCGGAGTTATTCTGTACACCTAGGGTTAGCTACTACCTATCGCCAGATCTGAAATGTGCGACGTTACTTTGTCGCTTGTTTTCCTAGTGTCAGTCGCTTATTTGTTTATTTTTAAGCGACAGCTTACTGCCTGTCTTTATTTCGCGATCGCTAATGAACTGTTAAAATCAATAAATTAATTAAAGAATGTCGAAATATATATCGGACTATACTTATCTATGTTCAAAAATTTTAAAATTAAATTTCGCAATTTATAAAATTCTTTTTAACCGCTTTAACTACTTACTGTAATTCCTGTTGCCATGTCTCATGTTCATTACGCTAATTTTATGCCAGTGATTTGTTGGTTTAAAATATAGGAGTAATTTTTATTAAATCAACTAATGAATCTACATACATTATAGTCAGGGACGTTATATATGAGTTTATTAAAATAAAATGTAGAAAGGCCTATACAAGTTTTCAAGTCAAGAATCAGATGTCTTCTAAAACATGCTTTGCGTTGTAATCCAATAACACTGGAACAATTATAAGTATCTCACTGCGTTACAATTCGATTATATCCTATATGTATTGGCATAAAAACAATTCAAATAAGCTTATTTACTCATTTTCATTCTTTTCATTAATTAATTATGGAATTTTGAGAAGGAAAAATATTGACCCCGAGATGGTTGGAATAAATGACTATAGTTCAAGGTGTTGTGAACTGTTTATTTCATAACTATATCATAAAGATGATCACAGATATGCGACGTTTCGACCATAAGGTTTTTGGTCATTATCAAGCAAATAACAAAATTCCGAAACCACAAAATATCAATAAATACTTAACAACAATACAAAAAATATAAAAATACATAATGCTGTTTCTCCTAAAATATGTTGTCTACCGAAAATACACAAAACTAATATTCCACTTAGACCTATTACACTAGTTTACAAAATTTTTTGTTCATGGCGTGTACCTAAAAGAAGAAGTATTTTTAGACTAATTTGAAGTCAGGGAAAACGAAAATGATAGTCATTTATTTTTCCAAAGAATAATTTTCGTGATATTTGCAAAAAACCTGTTTTTTGGCTCATTCTTCATATACTGGCTTAAATCTTGAAAACGGTTGATCCAATTAACATAAACTGTGTATCGTTCGAAAGGTATATTCTTCCCCTTTCCGAAGGTATCTTATTTTTGTAAATCGGATTAAAAATGTTTGGGTATATGAAGAATGAGCAAAAAAACACGTTTTTTGCAAATATCTCGAAAATTATTCTTTGGAAAAAAATAGATTTGGACTTCCATTGAAAGATACAAAACGACAAAGAAAATCGCGGGTGTGTCTGACCTGCACAAAGATCTTGACAACAAGGTTAAGAACCAAAGAAATTGACAATATATATATGGGGGTCTGATCAAGCCAGTGATTCAGAAAAGGAAATAAGACAAAATAGTGAAAAGGAACTCACGAAGGAGAACTTGGTATGAATATACAGTTAAATTCAAGTTTGATAATAAACTATGCAAAAAGAACAAATAAGTTGACAGTAACGTACATGTGTGTCTAGTCAAACCAAGAACTCAGATAATGAAATAAGACAAAATAGTGACAAACTCACAAAGGAGAACCTGGTATGAATTTAAGGTGCACCGACTACTGGCCCTCCGATATTTGATCCCCCGACAATTGATCCCCGTCAATTGATCCCTGGAACAGTGGATCCCTTACACATTGATCCCCCGGACAATTAATCCCCCACATTATCTAAAAGTATTTATTCATTGTAGATTTTCTTTAGTCAAAAATAATATTGTGAGGGAAAATATATAATCCGTAATAGTTGGAATAATTGACTATAGTTCAAGGTGTTATGAACTGTTTGTTTCAAAAAGATATCATAAAGATGATCACAGATGATCATCATTATGTGTAGAAGTACATGCAACAATATGTAAGGATAGGCCTCTCTTTTAGATGGCTGTGCCATAGACAACAACACTACACCAAAAATTTCTGTGCTACCGTTCACTTCATAGGGCAATGAAACACTGATCGTCTCTTCGAATTAACTTCATAATAGCTGTTACGTGTGTCACACAATCCCTACGTCACCTCGTTAGATGATATGACTCGTCACATGGAAATAAACAAATTAATGTGATTACGTTTACCAGTAATAATCACGACGCAATACTCACAATGGTGCCCGTGGCACCCCATAACACTCGACATGATAATTCACCGTTCGAGTCAAGTCCACAAGACCCGTTCTCAAGGATCTCCCTTATCCGAACTGCCCTCTGCAGTCACTCTGAAACAAACCTTTACCAAGGATATTAATGTTAGGCCAATAACACTATCTGACAACTCAACAACTGAGCTAAAGTCCACAAGACTCGTTCACCAAGATCTTTCTCATCCGAACTGCACTTTGCAGTCACCCTGAAACAAGCACCACTCTCGTGGTCTTCGGGACTTAGCCCGGCTGGCATGGACGGATCTCAAGACCGCCATGCCCGTTGCGGTGATATACCTGGCGTCCCAGTTCACACCGATTGTTGCGGTGATATACCTGGCGTCTCAGTTCACACCGATTGTTGCGGTGATATACCTGGCGTCCCAGTTCACACCGATTGTTGCGGCAGCATTGGACTTATAAATCACACAGAAGATGCCAAGCGTGCCTTTGATACGAAGGGCGGGAGCTACCCAGACCCAACGATCAAACATGCGTGTTTATCCCTCAGCCGGGCTCATCACACGACTTAATGCAATTGAGGCTCGCACCCACACTTTGAGTATGTAAGACACTCAATTGCAATGATCTCAACGATCTACAGATACGGCGGCCGGGCGCTACCCAAACCAACCGATCAGAATGCGTGTTTATCCCTCAGTCGGGCTCATCACACGACTTTGTGCAATTGAGGCTCGCACCCAACACTTTGAGTCTGTAAGACACTCAATTGCAGTGATCTCAACGACCTGCTTCAACGCTCACCTATACTGTACATTGGCAGAGTCAATCACAACCTGACGCATAAGCGTACCGTTGGGTGCTTTCTGCACACCGATGGGTTGCGGATTTCTCTCACAACCTAACGCATACAGCGTCTCCGTTGGGTGCTTGCTGCACACCGATGGGTTGCGGATTTCTCTCACAACCTAACGCATACAGCGTCTCCGTTGGGTGCCTGCTGCACACCGTTGGGTGCTTGCTGCACACCGATGGGTTGCGGATTTCTCTCACAACCTAACGCACACAGCGTCTCCGTTGGGTGCTTGCTGCACACCGATGGATGCTTACAGCATCGTCTGTAATAAACTACCTGTTATTAATACACAAAGCAATAGCAACACATACTATCATTGATATCAGCAGCAAACAGCAATAATCTGAAACAGAGCTAGAGAATACACAATGAAAGATAAACACTGATGTGCTCGGCTCGAGCGTTCCCGACCAACTGTAATAAAATCATTGTTAATGATAAACATGATGCAGTAACGAACGATCAGTTATTCAATCCCTGTTAATTAATCTAAATAAACACTCATAATTCCAAATACTACGAGAATGCCTTTCAGTCGGCCATCCTGCGTATTCCTCGTCCTTGAGGAATCTCCATCACTCTTCCTCACAAGGTGAATTTCCGTCTACCACTACAATTATGTATTTGTTTCCATGTGTTGATTTGGTTAATGGTCCCAGATGGTCCACATGTATTGTGTGGAATTGTGTCGACACCTTCCCTATCGAGTGTAAGTATCCGGGCTTCTTGCCTGATGCTTGTTTATACGCCAGACATGGGATGGACATGCTGATGTATTTTTGCACATACACTCGCCTATTAGGAAACCAGAAGTTTTCGGTGATTTTATTTAATGCTTTCTCTAACGCAAAGTGTTCCATGTCGTTTTGAAATATGACCACTACCTGTCTGCGCATGCTTTTGGGTACCACTCATTGTCGTCCAGTTGCGCTATTTCTGTAAACTCGATCATCTTGTAGTTCATACTCTTTGTGTATATTCTGCTCGTATTTTGAATCCTAAGTATGTCGTTGTTGTCTCTAAGAAGACACACTTGCACAGTCGAAGTGTCAAGTCTTCTTCTTGCAGAACTTTTAAAACTTCCTCCAGCAACTTAATACATTCATCCATGCTTTTACTTGGTATCAGCACATCGTCCAAGTAAATTGAAATAGAATTTTAACGTAATGATCCAAGTACCTTATTCATAAGACGTTTTAACACGCTCGGGGCGTTTGCCAAGCAGGATGGCATCCTATTGTATTCATACTGGCCATCGGGCGTAATAACTTGTCTTTTGCACACAATCACTATTTGTACTTACATGGTCCCTCCTGGGATCTAGCTCGTCTCCTGCTGACCAACTAGAATTACTTCTCTCTCTCTCTCTCTCTCTCTCTCTCTCTCTCTCTGAATCCTCGCCGTATGGACTCATTGTATGCTCTTTTTCATTGATTACCTGAAACAAACAAATACCACTCTCGTGGTCTTCGGGAACTCAGCCCGGCCGACATGAACGGATCTTAACACCGCCATGTTCGTTGCGGTGATCTACCTGGCGTCCCAGTTCACACCGATCGTTGCGGTGGTGTACCTGGCGTCCCAGTTCCCACCAATTGTTGCGGCAGCATTCACTAAGAACTATGCCACCAGCCGATCGTTGCGATGGCCTGGCGCTCTCCAGTCCCACCGATTGTTGCGACGGGCTGGCGCTCTCCAGTCCCCTCGATTGTTGCGGTGAGCTGGCGCTCTCCAGTCTCACCGATTGTTGCGGCAGCAATTGGACCTACAAATCACACAGAATTTGCCAAAGACACACCGATTGTTGCGATGGATCTGGCGCTACCCAGACCCATCGATCGTTGCGGCAGCACTGGTCTTACAAATCACCCAGAAGATGCCACACCTGCCGTTCGTTGCGGCAGATTTGGCGCTACCCAGACCCACCGATCTCCTTCACCTGAAACTCACAACATTCTCAACAGTATATCTATTCTCAGAGCCCTCTAAGCTGACACTATTGTTTACCCACAGTACGTCCATTCACACAGCTGATACTGACCCTTGCCTAAATAGTGCTATTAATAACTGCTTTAATTCGACGTTACTGTAATAAATCTGATTAACCAATACATAGTATTACGTTATTATTATATTTCCCACAAATACAACCATTAATACACATTTCATAAGCAAACAATATATACAACTTTGTATACAACAGAGGGGTTGGTCGACGCCCAGTACGCTTCAGCGAACGGTTTGGGGGGTCAAAGGTCAACTTTGAATACAGTAGGGCAACGGGGTTTGGTGCAGCCCGTGACACATCGTGTCTCTAATGGTTTAAAGAGCTGAATGTGGAATGTTTACGACTGATGATCTCGTGGCTCGGTTGGCCACGAAGAGTGGCTGTTGGCCTCCAACGTAGGCGTAGTATTTTAGTGCTTGGTACCGTATGCCTGAGGAGTCAGGAAGGTGTAGGATGACTAGCGACACACCGTCGTTTGCCAGAAGAGTAGTGAAGAACAGATTACCACTGAAATAACCCGTGACAACACCGTGTTATTCAAATGGCAAAAGTTTAAGTACCACTGAGTAACCAGTGAGAACGCCGTGTCATTCAGATAGTACAGAGTTAGGAAACACCACTGAAATAACCCGTGACAACACCGGTCACTCAGATAGTACACAGTTAGAAAGTACCACTGAAATAACCCGTGACAACATCGTGTTATTCAGATGGCAAGAGTTTGGGTACCACTAAGTAACCCGTGACAACACCGTGTCACTCAAATAGTACAGAAAAGGAGGCTTGAGCAAGACCTGAGCTAGTGACGAACACTCACTGAATAACCTCTGCCAAAGCATCGTCTTTTATACCCTGAGATTTGTTTGTATTGGCAGTTGCTAGGCAGCCGTAGTGTTTGTATTGGCAGTTACAAGGCAACCGTAGTGTTTGTATTGGCAGTTGCTAGGCAACCGTAGTGTTTGTATTGGCAGTTGCTAGGCAACCGTGGTGTTTGTATTGGTAGTGCTAGGCAACCGTAGTGTTTGTATTGCACTTCGTTACACCAAATCAATTTCAACTATGAATAATAATAATTAATAATATTTAACAAGTGTTACTTTTAGATATTATGGGGGATCAATTTTTGAGGGTATCAATGTGTAAGGGATCAACTGGCAGAGGGATCAACTGTCCCGGGGATCAATTGACCAATTGTCTGAGGATCAAATGACGGGAGGGGCCAATAGTCACCAAACCGAATTTACAGTTAAATTAAATCTGTGTCAAAATAAAATAAATTAGTAGTACATGAAAATTAACGGAACTAACCAGCTTTAAGTTAACTGTGAATTACACTATAATTAAACAACCTAATTATTAAATAGTACATTAAATTAACTCTACTAATGAAAGTCTGCAAAACAAAATGGTGGTCGCCCGTTCTTGAAACACAGTCCCTGAGGCGGGGCTACTTAGCTTGCGCGTCGTGGCTGGGTGGCCGGTGATGTGTTGTTTTCTCTCGTTCTACGTGGTGATCGTGTTTATCTTTGGATGGTTCTGATGATCTGCTATACACTCTTCCACCACCGAGGTGGGTTAGCCGTTAAAGGACGTTGGTCTACCACGGGACACCGAACACGTTCTCGTCAGTCCTCTCTTCCGAGAAATCCTTTTCTTCCGCCGCTATATGGACGATACTCTGGTTTGTTGCTCGACTAAATCGACAAGGCATTTCACTCAGGCAACTCACCAACCGAATACCAACACTCGAAAAAAAAAAAACTTCCTCCAAGCGGACAACCAGATAGCCCAGTAATACACTCACTCACTTCTACACTCGAGGAACGATCGATTGCCACTCTCTGTGTAACAAAAAAACAAAAAAAGGAACCACAGAACGCGCCGTATTCTCTTAATTATATCCTAATTAGACATGACCACACTTATTTACTAGAGTACAAACCAACATTTCAAATAGATAGATGCACGCGTCAAATCGGAATCTGTAACTTTAAACAATACAGGCCCGTTTTTAGGATACAGGAAATTCAAATAGTTGGCGGAAAGGCGGTGTTGCCGTTACACCGGTCGTCCCAACATCCCGTACACTCATTTTATGTATTGCGTTGATTTTACTCTTAATTCATTTTATTTATAATTTAACTCTTTATTTTGGGATCTGGACAAAAGGCCAACATGGACAAATGGCCGACAATTGGCCGACACGGACAACTGGCCGACATAGACAACTAGGCGACATGGATAACTGGCCGACATGAACAACTGCCCGACACGGACATATTTCATATATTCATGAAATTCTACAATCAAAAACCAGAGATCAGTTTAATTGATAATCAGTGGCGAAAAGTACACTTAATAGAATGGAAGAACGTAACCGGTACGTGCAAGTTTTGGGCTAAAATTTTAGACTATACGAATTATTAAGGAGTTGCTTTATTTGAAACAATACCCATGTTTTTATCCATATCGGCCAATTGTCCATGTCGGCCAGTTGTCTGTCGGCCTTTTTTCCAGGTCGGCCTATTGTCCGTGTCGGCCATTTATCCATGTCGACCATCTGTCCATGTCGGCCATTTGTCTGACTGCCATTTATCTGACGGCCATTTGTCCTAGACCCCTTTATTTTACCTTAAAACTACAGGTGTGCCCATAGGTTCACAGCTTAGTCCTATTACACTAGTTTACAAGAAAAATGAACCAAGAACAAAAAGTATTTTTTAGACTAATTTGGGGTCAGGGAAAACGAAAATTTATTTTTCCAAAGAATAGTTTTCGAGATATTTGCAAAAAACGCGTTTTTTGGGTCGTCTTGGTACGTCTTGAAATTCTCAAGAGATTTTTGTTGACTGTTTGAATTAGGTAAATATTGTTATATTTTTTGTATTTAGTTGTATTGTTGTTAAGTATCTATTGATATTTTGTGGTTTCAGAATTTTGTTATTTGCTTGATAATGACCAAAAACCTTATGATCCCAACGTCGCATATCTGTGATCACCTTTATGTTATAGTTATGAAATAAACAGTTCACAACACCTGGAACTATAGTCATTTATTCCAGCCATCTCGGATTCAATATTTTTCCTCCTCAATAATAAATTTAAATTAAAGGAAGATTACAATTAACTAAAGAAAATCTACAATGAACAATAATTATGTAATTAATCAATTATGTATAACAGATATATGTAAAGGAAGGTATTAGATACAAAAGGTTCGAATAATTGACTGTCGTTTAGAAGGTGTGAACTATATATTAGAACAGCGACGTTTCGACCATATGTTTTTTTTGCCGTGTTATGTGTGTTTGTATTAGAAATTTGTTTTTTGCTTGAAAATGTCCAAAAACCATATGGTCGAAACGTCGCTGTTTTTGTTAGCTTCGGTATGAAAATTTATTATAATACATAGTTCACACTATCTGAACGACAGTCAATTATTCTAACCTTCTGAATCTATTACCTTTCTTTACAAGTTTCTATATTTTGACTAAAGAAAATCTACAATGAATATAATAGAAATAAACATTCGATATAGTTAGCTTACCTGAAAACAATATTTTACAAAGTTGCTTTTATAAAATGTTGATTATATCAAGATGAGTAGTCAAAATTAAAAAAAAAATGATTATATAATTAAAGTCAAATATTTGAATGGTAACGTGAGTTTTTATTATCAAAAGAACAGATTTTGTAATAACAATTTTAAGAACTGCTTTTTCTCGAATTTTTCTCAGAAGGCAAACACTATCTGACCACTTAATAAATAAATTGAACGAGTTGATAACTTTGTCAATATCAATAATGGAAAGGTTTATCCCCGCATGGGGTTGGAATAACGACTTGAGAATTTCCTGGTGGTGTGGAATAATATATTGTTAAAACATGTTCGTACAGTTATGTCGACGTTTCGACCTTACGGATAGAAGTCATTATCAAGACACTAAAAACCAAAATTTTACAACAACAGTCACCACAATAAAAACATACATAATTATAACAATGAGCAAAAAAATAAAACTATTACCTTAAAAGTAATAGGCATTCAATATCTGTTATATTTTAATTTTAAACTCCAAGCCACAAGTGTAATTGTCATTATCTAGTGAGCTATGCAATATTTTGAAAAAACTTATCGGCATTATCATCGGCCCATAAGTGCACAATTTTTGTCTAATTTAACCGACCTTGTATCGCTTATAGTTTCTGAGATCCCTGTAGTGGCCCGTTTAAATAGGGCACCTATATATCTCGTCCAGTTCGCATGTGAGAAGGTATTTTCAACATCCATGTGATGCACCACGAGATTTTACTCAATGGTTACTGTTAAGGGTCCTCAGTGTTCTCAGTCTGGCAACAGGAGCGTATGTCTCTTCATAGTCGTACCCTTGCCTTTGCATGGCAGTTCCTGATTACCAACCTGACTTTGTATTTTCAACGTTTCCTTATCTTGTTTAATCTTAAAGACACATTTGATGCTTATCAATTGTTTTCCTTTGGGAAGTGTAGTCAGTTCCCAAGTTGCACTTTGCAGTATTGCGTCGATTTCTTCATTTACTGCTTGCATCCATTCGTTCTCCATAAAAATCTTTGCGATTTTTACTTTCTTATACATAGTATAAAGGAAGTATAGGAATCATGAAAAATTTCGATTGGGAGATTTTGATGGAAATACATGTTTTGAGGTCCTCTGAATACGTTTTGACTATTTTCGTAATGACATCTGTGTGTGTGGATGTGTGGATGTTTGGATGTGTAGATGTGTGTCTGTATGATCATTATCTTCCAAACGAGCAAAGTCAGGTTAATGAAACTTCGTATTTAAAAGTTTACTGACTATATGAAGAGCTGATTAGATTTCTGGCATAATCACACAACCGGAAGAGGAAGTTACTGAACATCAAAATCGAACAATGCAAATTATTGGAGAAACTAAAAGGGATATGGAAAAAGTTTTGAAATAAAAGTTATAGGAAAAAACAAGGTTAAGAAAAAATGTTCTATGCATTTTTGTTCTATCTTTATCCATATATGCTATGAAAAGACAAAATATTTACAGAAATATGAATTTGAAATGTCAAATATGTGCCAATTTAAATTGAGTATAAGAAAGTAGTGTGGTGACCACACCAGATTTTTTATTTTTCAAATCGTGTTCTTTTTCTGCAATATGCTTGCTTGTGTCTAATCTTCCTGCAGTAGTGACATTTGAACGGAAATGTGGCGGCTGTGGCGATCTGTTCTTGTTTTCCTATTTTCTGTGCTGGCTGCGAAGTAAACGCCGTCGAGGAAGGTAGTTCTCTCCCACTCGTATTCTTCGTGTTATTTCGTTATTCTCTTCATCATGGAGTCTGTTCCTCACGAACAGTTTTCACTGGCCTAAGTTTATATAGCAGTCACGACATTGTACTCTATCGCAGCGGTGTGCTGTAGGGTGCTCGAGAGAGCCCTTTGTTAAATTATTCTATAATTTGCGAGCCCCTTGTTCTTCTTGGGTACCTTTGTTTCAAAAAGAAAATATATTATCCTAAAATCATTTTCATTGCATACATATGTATGTAAAGCTACGAAATCATTACTATCAAGCAAAATGACGATTAAGTCTAGAATAACCTGTCGCGTAATAACATTTTTTGAATTTATGTACAATCGCTGGAATACTCATGATAAACGGTTTTGTTTATAAATGGCATTTTTTTCTTTATTTTATTGTAATTTATATTTATATTGTTGACATTACTAGCTATTCTTTATTAATATGTTTTTATGGGTATTTTAATTATATTATTACTAGCTGTTACCCGCGGCTTCGCACGTGTTGAATTTTAATTTCGATTCAATTGTTTTTTTTTTAATTCAAACATGAGTTTTTGCTCATCGCCCTCGATCAAAGAGCTATAGGTTCGGTACTATGTCTGTATCGTTTTCGAAATTTTTGCGCCGAAATCCCGAACAGACTCTCTGGTTCTCGAAATGACTATTACAATTTATTTCCGTATGTATATCATACTTCCGCTCGCTCGCTCATACGTTTTTCGTTCTACTAACTCCTCCCAGACTATCTAACCGATCCTTTTTTAAAGGCTTCTAAATATTGCAATTTCGCTCCGATTTACTATAATTGATTATTTATTAAATTAAGTGTTTCTCCTCCCGAACGTGAAAAAAATAGTGTATACACCTCGGGAGAGACCACTCTCGATGTATTTGTATTCAAATTACACCTCAGGAAAAATAAGAGGTTTCTCTCCCTTGGTGTTTAATGTACTATTTTAAATCTATAACATCTTTGGCATTTGAGATATTGGTATTCTAGCAAATGTTCCTCGCATTTCAATTCGTCCTAATGTTATTTTCAAACTAGGAATGGATATAGACATCCATGCCTGCAACTCATCGACGTATGTCCAATTCTGTATTTACCTAAATACACTTTTAAAATCGTAGGTGCCTAGGTCGAAATGAAACAACAAATTAAAAACAAGTGTGAAAACATTTTCTTCTGTTAACAGAAGCAAAGCAGACTAAGCCGGCTTTAAATGCATTTCTCTTCTTTTGTTCATTTTTTAATTAAAACATATTTTTTTCTTCAATGGTCTTACATAATTTTTCAAAATAAAAAATATGGAAATATCCTGCATATGCAAGAAAATTTTGAATACAATTGAGTGGAAAATAAAGGAGAAAAAAAAAATAAAAACTAAAAATTTTAAAAAAATATGTTTTTAAAGTATTAACAAATATTTTGAAAAACAAAAAGTCAGATGCACAACTAGACCATAATACGCATTTTCATCAATATCAGTTGGATAGTCTAGGAGGAGTTAGTGGAACAAAAACCGTACAAGCGAGTGGACGAACGACATACATACGGTCACATGTTGTAATAGTCATTTCGAGATCCAAGAGGTCTGTCCGGGATTTCTGCGCAAAAAATTTTAAAATCGGACAATGCTACAGACGTCGTACCGAACACTATAGTGAAATACGGGTTTCTTTATTCTTAAAAAAGAGTCCAAATACCAATTTTCACGTTTTTAATATCTTCCGTTTTCGAGATATACGTATCTTTAAAAATAACACCCGTTTTTTTTACCACCTTTCGAATGATTTTCGGAAAATGGTAAAATACTTGTTTGTTTATTTTTAAAGAAGTGTCTAAGTATCAATTTTTACGTTTTTAATTTCTTCCGTTTTCGAGATATACGTATCCTCATAAAATAATTCTTCCCCCCCTTTTCATCCCTTCGGTAACGAATTTCAAAAAATCCTTCCTTAGTGGGTGTGTACGTCATAAAAACAATGTATCTTGAAAATTTCACGTTTCTAAGTTGAGCGGTTTGAGCTGAGCGTTGAGTCAGTCAGTCAGTCAGGACACTTTATCTCATGTGAAAGCAGGGGGTTCGTAAGATGATCCCCGTCAATTTTATGGACCGGCCCTGTACTTTGTTAATGGTCACAGCAAAGCAAACTTATTACATCTCAGAACTTCACACATTCTTTGCAATGGAATGGAGAATAATACTAATTAATGCTAATAATTATGCACTGACACAAACACAGTTATAATTAATCACTTTTATTATTTTATTACCATCTAATCGTTGTTGAACATTCAAAATATAAAACACAAATGTCAACATAATTAACTGTCAAATACATCGTATTTCTGTTGTTACCGTTGCTAAGCAGACTATCATCGAAAACTTTATATCACATATATACTAATGCATGCATTGATTTTCTTTTGTTAAAATCACCCTCGGAAGGACATCCGCATTTTGCCTCTTATATTATAGATAGATATATTCATAGTTGAAAGTTTATTTAGTCTAAAAAACTTGAATGATGAGACGGGAGAATCTTTGTCCAATAGGTTGGAATAATAGACTGCGTTCTAGGTGTTGAGAACAATATAATTGGCAATTAAATTTATTGCTAAATTTAATTGCCAATTATATTGTTCTCAACACCTAGAACGCAGTCTATTATTCCAACCTATTGGACAAAGATTCTCCCGTCTCATAGATAGATATAATTCACATTAATTTTTTTAATAGAACTATGAGCGAGGCCTTATAAATTTCACAGCATACCATTGCTCTAACCGCATAGTAAGCAGGACATGGCAGATAATATATAATTCTTCTAATTTAGCACCCGTTGAACGCATGTTAAGAGCGAGTTTGTCAAATTTCAAGAAACAATTAGCGAATGTATCGTTGTTCGCATCAAATTTCATGCACAGAAGCGACTTACGTATCAGTAATTGACTCGCTATTCCTCTTCTCTTGAACAGCTCACACTACGCCGACCACAAACCGAATGCTATTTCTTTATCCTTGGCGTATTCAAGATAACTATCAGCGATCCTCTGGATTATTTGAGACTTACATATTCGAATGCGTTTCCATGTGCTGTGTTTGTTTTGCTGCCCGCTGCACTTCATTATCAGTTTCGAGAATTTTTACCATCTTCGACGTATTGAAATCAGGGCTCGGAACCGGTTAAAAAAAACCGGTTAACCTTTATTTTTTGCTATTATGACGTCATTTTAACAGAAAACGAAACCGATATTTTTAAACAAGGAAAAATCGGTAACAAAAAAAAAAATTATATATTAACCGATTAATTTCATTTAGTTTTTAAATAAAGATTAGCAAAATATTTATTTAAAGAAATATTAGTAGTTATTCATTCCTTCAATAATTATTACTTTTACTCTAATATTGGTACTCTGCGGAATACAAAAATGTCTGTTCATAACAACTTTTACTGAATGCTCCCTTTCCTAACCTAAGTTCACTAATTATGTCTTTGTCATGTTTAATTAACTAATCTTTATAATATTATTTACATACAGTATACTAAACTGACTGATTTTATTTTTAACTTATAAACTGTTTGTTGTTTGAATTAATGAAGTAAAGATAATATTCAAAAACCCGTTATAAAATTAATATTTTTCATTTCAGGAACAATCTATATTTTTATTTTAATCTATTAAATTTTGTTCGAAAACCGGTTTTTTAACCGGTAACCAATACTTTTTAAAAACCGGGTTTTTAACCCAACTCACTGACGAACATTACGGGTTTGAACAAAACCGTTTTGAAAATAATGATCTCAATATCGGTTAGTTTTTAACCGAAATTTTTTTCGGTTCCGAACACTGATTGAAATAAATGTGTCTCACTTAAAAGTGTTTATCCGGAAGTTCCGACTACTAAAATTTGTCCCATCGAAAAGGGGAATTCTGTACTTTCATCAAATTATACTATTTTCACAAAATTGGCTTTTGTTCGTGTAGTTTTTGATTCTACACCAGTTTCTTTTTTATTTATGCTTTTATTCTAAACATATTAGGGAATGAAATATCGCTTAATATTGTTGTATCCCAAATCGGTAATACGTCCTATTTGTATTTTATTTCAACGTAAAAAACTTAATAATACATATTTGCTTTTAAGAATAAAAAAAAACACACGTCCAGTGTAATTAGTATAAATAATAATAGAAATATTGATGTAGTCCATTGTAACATGCAACGTGTCCATATAGTTGTGTTATCTTGTGGGATGATCGCAACCCGTACGGAAATACAAGATTACTTACGACAAAGTTAGTCACGGCCTGAATGGGAATATTTAGTTGTCTTCCGTAGCTTAAAGATAGAGCATTTGCCCGACAAGTGAAAGACCCGAATTCGATTCCCGGCGATGGACACTAATTTTTTATTCAGATAATATTGAACTACGTTTCATTAATAAAAAATAAATAACATTAATATTTTCTTCGTAAGGGCTTATGTAAATCATAATTAATCTGGTATTTAAAGTTTGTAAAACATATGATTAAAATTTTTAGTCTGAAATCATTTAACTCCCTGCTGAACATTTTCAGAAATTCTTTCATATAATTACATTAAAGTAGTTATTTACTATTTGAATAGGTGCTTGTAGTAGTGAAAACTGTAGAATTGTGTTTAAATAACTGTAATTTCTTACAAAAAGTTTCAACAAGTTGCTATTGCAAAAGGAAGAATTGGAACAGAAGCACCTGCATTTGCTACAAATTATTGAATCGGAGAAAACAGCAAAATGGCAATATACGCAACAGTGCGAGGAATTAGCGTCAGAAATAAAGAAACTGAGAGCAGAGGTAAGTCGTTTTTATTTAATAGACTTCCTTGTTCGTTCCTTCATGTCAATTGCTTGCATTTTACCACGCACACATGTAATTATATAAATAAACAAGATCAACTAAATGCTGTAAGAATCTCATATTTCAGTACAAATATAAATCCGGAATTACTCATAGAAACAATTTATTTTCACTTTTACTACTTAGTCGTATTAGTTGTACAACAAACATGGCCAAACGCCACTGAAAACAGAACATAGTTCTTTCAAGGATCTCACTCTCTCTATACAGCATGTTTATTTTAAACGGAACAGAGATCTATTAGACAAAAATTGCTTATTTATCGGTCGATGTTGGTGGTGATTTATTTTATTTAAAATATTACATGCACCGCTAGATATTGATAAAAAGTGTGATTTTTTTACCATAAAACCAGTGTCAGATAGTTATTCCTTTCATCATTCTGTTTTGTTAACAATGATCACTGTGAATGACGTGACGTCACATGGAATGTTTTATTATCAGTCTACTCTATTTAGGACCGGCTCTATTTCCAGCATTCAGAGTGATGCGTTTAGCTTCTGATTGGTTTAATCGGCTCTCTCTATTGACAAGGGAAAGACAAGTGGTAGCTTGGTTGTTTTCAAGGCAAAGGTTTTTTTCTTCTCCAGTCTTGTCATAGCCATATAGTTTAGAATACAGATACTAAATCTGCATGAGTTGCACTGCTTCCAGTCAGAGTTTATAATTCTTTGCAACAATCTTCATCTATTCGAAAACTATTTTCGTTTGCTAATCTGAACTCATTGACGTTGTCAAAACCATTTACGTTTATTTTTAATTTTTTTTAAATCTAATGTGCAATATCATTAATGATCATTTCAATACTCTCCTGCTGTTGCCGATTTCTAAACGTCAAACTCAACAAGCAAACTGATAGAAAAACTGAACGTGTGACATTGTGGGTCCGCAACGCGCTTTAAAATAGCGATGTAACGTCACGTCATGCACATTGTCAAAATAAAATTATATAAAGTTTGACCGTCTGACACTTGCCTAAAGGTAAATTGTTATATCTTATTTAGGGTTGTAAACTGGTAAGTACACAAAAATATTTATTCAAAAAATATCAGGGGCGGGCGGTGACTTTTCAACCAGGGGATGCTTGTCAAAAAAAAATTAATCTCCCTTTTATTTAAATTTATTATTGAGAAGGAAAAATATTGAATCCGAGATGGTTGAAATAAATGACTATAGTTCAAGGTGTTGTGAACTGTTTATTTCATAACTATATCATAAAGATGATCACAGATATGCGACGTTTCGGATATAACATAACAACAACACAATACAACATATATAACAATATTTACCTAATTCAAACAGTCAACAAAAATCTCTTGAGAATTTCACTCATAGTTCAAGGTGTTGTGAACTGTTTATTTCATAACTACTAGTATATCATAAAGATGATCACAGAAATGCGACGTTTCGACCATAAGGTTTTTCGTCATTATCAAGCAAATAACAAAATTCTGAAACCACAAAATATAAATAGATACTTAACAACAATAAAACTAAAATACAAAAATTACAACAATATGTACCTAATTGAAACAGTCAACAAAAAGTCCCTTGAGATTTTTTTTTGTTGACTGTTTGAATTAGGTAAATATTGTTATAATTTTTGTATTTTAAAGAGCAAAGAGCTTTTTACAAGCACTTAAAACAAATATAAAAATAGAAAATTGTATAAAAGAAAGAACTAGCTAGTTCTTTATATGGCATATCGATCCATGGAAGCAAAGTCAGGAACCGCATCCACTAGCACATACTAGTAGTGGTGAAGCAGTTGTCAACTTGAGTCACGTGACCGAGAATATCACGAAGTACGCATGCGCGAAGTAAGCTATTCCAAATCCATGGCATTTGTACAAGAGCAGTGGGCAGATCGCCGTCTTGTCGTCAGTACGTCAGTCAACTATTGCTGCTTGGCGGGGTCCGGCGCAGATCGCCGTTATAAGGAACCCTAAAGTAGCGAGCACAACTTTCTTTTATATATCAGACAATCACGTAAAAAAAATAAAACCACACAAAATTCAAATATGCGAATGATATGAAAACACGCTTGACATTTTAAAATTTTAGGTATGCGCCGCATATATATATATATATATATATATATATATATATATATATATATATATATATATATATATATATATATATACATATCTCCCTTAAGGAGGCGTGACAATATATATACTGTGGAACCTCTACTTACGAGTGTCTCCACTAACGTATGTTTCTAGATACGAGCATTCTCTCAGCCAGTTCAGATCAAGGCCGTTTGAAAGAAGGCAAAGACATGGCAATGTAAAAAACTTGCATCAGACTGTTATGAAAATAAAGACACACGGATTTATGGAAAGACCATGTTTTCTACGTTTTTACTTTCGTATTTATGTGCATGCGTAGTAGCCCACGTGGTCATGTAATTACGGGCAGTTTTTCAAAAAGTACATTTTTGAGTACCGCTGGATCTATAATTTCTTTAGAATGAATAAACGAAGTTAATTAGTTATGCAATTACACAACGAAATATGCGCAAAACAGATTTTTTTTATTTACTTATAAAAGCGGACCGGCTGCCAGGGCCATATGCCGCTATTGACACAGTTTAAAGAATTTTAATATATTTTTTATTCTTGTGCTGTCATTGGCCAGTATTTCTGCCAGCGTGCCTTGTACGTCACAGTTTAATTGGGCATTGTTATGTAGCGGGCAATCGACTAGAATGTGCCGCACAGTCTGCCTTGCGTTACATCTGTCACACATGGGTGCAGGGTCAACCAGAAGTAAATAGAGATGGGTCAAAGCAGTGTGACCTATCCTCAAACAAATAACGAGCACCTGCTCACGTCGGGTGACGGAACAAGGGGATGGCCATTTAGCAACGAGAGGCTTTATATCTTTCAGTTTGCTAGTGGAGAAATTCCACTCCTCCTGCCATGCAGATCCGCAAAACTGATTAATAGCAGACACCATGTCATCGGGCCTTACAGCATAACGGTTAACGTACTGACTGTTAGCAGCTTGGTCCGCGGCATGATTTCCAGGAATTCCAACATGCCCTGGTATCCACATAAATATGACACGTATATGCTGGCTGTGCAAGTCGCTAAAAATATCGTATATTGCCTGAATCATTGGGTTTGTACTAAATTGGGTGGAGATACCTAAAATAGCACTGAGAGAATCTGTAAATATAACAATAGAATTGTAACCCGCAGCGGGTAGCAGACAATATTGCAGCGCAAAGAAAATTGCATATAGTTCAGCCGTGTATACTGAGCATGTCGGAGATAGTGGGTAGGAAAAGACAGCATCGTTTAAGGTGAATGCACAGCCAGTTCCGTTAGTCGTCTTCGACTCATCAGTGTAGACGTGTAGTGCCGTGCTATAATACTCCAGATAAGTATAGAATTCTTGGACATACATAGCGTGAGGAGTGGTAAGCTTTGACAGAATTGTCAAAATGAAATTGGTAGGGACTGTCGGATTGCACCAGGGTGGAGTTCGTGGCACGAGACACGGTAACACATTTTCTTGCTTTATCGGCTGGTTTTACAATTGCCATACAAGTTTGATGGCAACAGGGCACATCGAACTAGTACTGTGATGATAGACGTCAGTAGCAGGTTTGGTATGAAATAACAAGGAGTTATTCAAATGCTATGCTTTGGTAAGTATACCGACAATGTATTACATACCAATGCGCATATATCGAAATGTCAGTGGGGCAATGCCCGACTTACAGTACAGACTTTCGACAAGACTAGTACGAAATGCACCTGTGAACATTCTGATGCCAGCATTAAGTATGGTGTTTAATTTTTGCAAGTGGCAGCGTTTGGCGGAAGCAAAAGCGATACACCCGTAGTCCAGCTTGGACTGAACCAAAGCGGTATACAAACGTTGCAGGCATTCTCGATCGGCTCCCCATTTAGTGCTTGACAGGCATTTGATCGCGCTCAGCGACATGCGACATTGACCCGAGAGGTGCATTACATGTCGACTGATTTGTCAGGTATCTATCGTAATAAAGGCCTAGGAATTTCACAACTGCATCTTTCTGTATTTGAGCACCGTACATAGTGAGTTCGGGACACACGTGAGGAGTTAGTAGACGACAAAAATCAACAACTTTTGTCTTCTCGGCTGAGAAGCGAAAGCCACATGCAGTTGCTGCTGGAGTAACTGTGTCAACAGCATTTTGCAGACGACATTTACCAACATCAAAAAAAGATGCGGAAGTAAAGATGGTCAGATCATCGATATATATGCAATAGTCAACAGAGTTGAGGAGATTGCTGGCGATGTCATTGATTGCGATCATAAAGGGTGTCACACTGATGGTCGAACCTTGAGGGATTCCGTTTTCAAGAGGATGGGAGCTCGAGTACGTATCATCAATACGCACTTTAAATGAACGGTCACATAAAAAGTTCTCAATGAATCGTGGTAAATTACCTCGTAATCCAAAGTCATGGAGTTTTCTTAAAATGCCATATCTCCAAGTCATATCGAACGCTTTCTCGAGATCAACAAATACAGCAACGAGATGCTTGCGCTCCACAATGCTGTTCTGTATGGCGTTGGTGTAATACACATGCAGATCAGTTGTTGAGTGCATCTTGCGCGCACCACATTGCCGCGGATCAATAAGCTGATTTGATTCAAGGAACTAAACGCAAACTGATCATGCGCTCATAGACCTTTGACAGATGACACGTCAAAGAAATGGGTCTATAGCTGGTGGGCTAAGAGGGGTTCTTGCTTGGCTTCAATACAGGGATAACTATTGTTTCGCACCAAATATCAGAATATTTGCAGGAATGCCAAATTCGATTGAGGTAACACAGTATTCGTTCTTTCATTACCATAGAGAGATGTCGTAACATGGCATATGAAACGTTGTCCGGGCCAACAGAGGTGCTGCCAGTATGCTTAAGTGTATTTTCAAACTCCTCCATGGTAAATGGCCGGTTATACTGATGCTCGTCCAGCGTTTCAAAATCGAGAGGTACGTTAACCTTGGAAAGAATTGAAGACAATAATTATCAGAACTTGCCACAGACTCGAAGTAATCAGCTAGATGTTCAACAATATTGGCCTGGTCTATACATTCTGCATTATAGAGCTGGAGCAAGGAAATTGTGTTGTATTTCCGGTGACCGTTCATGTACCTAATTTTCTTCCACAGAAGGCTAGGAAAATCGTAGGGCGTTATTGAAAATATGTATTCTCGCCAAGAATTCCGCTTGGCCCGGATAATAGCTCGCCGAGCTTGTGCGCGTGCTTTTCTAAAAAGGATTAGATGTTCAACGGACGGATTTCGTCGAAATATCCTTAAAAATCGCTTTTTATTTTGGATGGCAGTGGCGATGTTGTTATTCCACCAAGGTACAGACGCTTTCTGGGACGAGAAGATGTTCTGGGAATGATGTCTGTAGCTGCCAATAAGATACATTTATTGATATCAGACAGTGAGCTGTTGATGTCATTTGATAGCATCGGAGGTACTATATTGGTTGTAAAGTTGTCTCAGTCAGCTAAATCGACTTGCCACCTTCTGCCTAACACATGAGGAATAGAAGAAATAGAAGATTTTATGAAAATAGGAAAGTGGTCGCTGAAATGAAGGTCGTCAAGAACTTCCCATGTAAGCTGTAGTGCAATAGCTGGCGAACAAAAGGTAAGATCACGAGCTCAGAAGCTTCTGAATACATTTTCTTCTCTTAACAAAAGCAAAGCAAACTAAGCCAACTATAATGCATTGGTCTTCTTTTGTTCAATTTTTAATTAAAAAATATTTTTTTCTCCAATGGTCTTACATAATTTTTCAAAATAAAAAATATTGCTCCATTTTCTGCATGTGCAAGAAAATTTTGAATACAATTGAATAGAAAATAACGTAGAAAAAAATAAAAACTGAAAAAATATTTTTTTTCTCAAGTACGAAAGAAAATTTTTAAAAATAAAAAGTACTTTGCACAACTTGACCATAACACGTATCTGCAGAAAAAATTTCATAAAAACCCGTTAGGTAGTTTAGGAGATCTGAGTGGAAAAAAATCTCGTACGTGCGAGCGAGCGGACGAGCGACATACATACGGACATATGTTGTGGTAGTCATTTCGTGATCCAGGGGGTCTGTCTGGGATTTCTATGTCAAAATTTTTGAAATCGGAAGATGCTACAGACATCGTACCGAACACTATAGCTCTTCGACAGGAGAGAAGTAGTGAATATTATAAAGAGAATATAAAGATGTGAAGAAGAGAAGAAAATATTATGAGGATCGATCAGACTGACCAGGTTTACGTGGTCTGCCCTTAACCCATCCTCGCCGGTCTTTTGGTTTCCGCGCTTCTGCGACAGCTGCTCCGTCCACAGAAGCATCACTGGACTCAACGACCATGTTGGTAACGGAGTTACCTGGTTGAGGGAATGCAGGGGGTTTTATATAGCTTTCAGAGCGGGTGGCTGGTCTCGATGGTGCTTGCTGAAGGATGACACAAGGAATGCGTGACATAGTGACGTTGCTAATTGTCGGTTTGTTAATTGGCGTATTTAAGGCAGGTGTATCGTTGATTAAAGAAGCAGAAGTAGTTACAGGAATCGGTGTAGCGTTTTTGATAAAAGGACTAAAATTAGCTTTGAAAACATCTTCAATTAGTTGTTTGATCTGTGGTATAAGTAGAGTGGCAATATCGGTTACACTTAAAACAGGATCTGATAGCTTCGATGCAGCTTGCGCGTACGATGTGTGTGCACGTGGTGTGCTACGCTTAAGATGGTTCCTTGCATCGATGTAACTGCATTTGTTCAGTGTCGTGTACACAACGATTGCGCACTCTTCCTTATACACAGGAAAATTTCGTGAATTAGCTAGGTGACTTTCTTGGCAATTCACGCACTTAAATGGTTTTGAGCAAGGTACACCTTCATGCACAGCGTGACCGCATGCACAAGTTTGTTCCTTACTACAACGAAAAGCAGAATGACCAAAGAGCTGGCAATTAAAGCACCGCATTGACTAGGGATATACGTGCGTACGGGAAGACCGTACATTCCTGCACGTATTTTGTCTGGAAGATTTACACGATTGAAGGTAAGAATGAGCGATGCGGTGTCTTTCAACACACCATCACGACGACTTGTCATTCTTTTAACTTCAACGACACCTTGAAACTTTAGCTCGTCGTGAATTTCCTCAACTGTACAGTTGAGAAGGTCACGGCAAGTCACAATTCCCTTCGAAACAGCCACCGAATATTCACACAGTTTTTTTCACTTCAAGAAGTCTACGGGCTTGTTTAGCACTGCTACATTCAACCAGGATACCATCTCGTATTTTTTTAACATTTTGCCGCTTCACCGATTAATCCATATAACGCTTTGTTTAATAAAAAAGACTGACTTTTTCAAAATTGCTTCCATTATTATTTTTAATCATCAGGAACCGGGGTACAGGACCATCCGTCTCCTGAGTAATTTTTTGTTTTTTCGCTGGGTTTTGTGGTGGACCAGGGTCACCACTTTCTCCGTACTCGCCACTAGCCATCACCAGTGACGAGAACTAAGGAGGAAACGTAAACTACCGCGTACATAACGCGGATTTAAACACACCACACTTTTTTAGCTCACCACGAGTGTGAACAGACAACTGCAAATCAGATTAATTAAAGTTATTATGGAATATTTTGAACACAGATGATATTTTTTTAAATTTATTTATTACATTTCGATACAATATGTTTAGCGTATTTTTAGAATAAAAAAATTGGTCATAAAAACAATACCTCATTTACAGAAATTGTTCAAAATTATCACCATTCACAGCTACATATAATGCAGCACGCTGAATGAAAGATATGGTGCAAGCCCTCCGAAATGAATTTTCCTCTCTGATTATTTCAGCACAATTTTCTATTCGTTGTCTCAGGTCTTCTGTAGATTCAGGTGTATTTTTATTGTCGTACACGAGCGACTTGAAATGTCCCCAAAAATAAAAGTCCCAAAGATTCAAATCTGGAGATCTATTTGGCCAAGCTACAGGACCACCGCGACCAATTCATTCGGTCCCCAAATACCTCATTCAAATGTTGTCTTACATTCCTTCTGAAATGAGGTGGTGTACCATCATGTAAAAACCAGGCACGCTGATGCACATTAAGAGGAATATCTTCCAATAATTCCACCAATTTGTTCTGCAAAAATAACAAATAATTATTACCATTCATACGATTGGGAAGTATGTATGGCCCAAGTGCCATTTACAATCCTGGCCTAAACATTTAACGAAAAACGATGCTGTAAATGACTTCTGATGACAACATATAGATTTTCTTCAGCCCAATGATGAGAATTATGAAAATTATAAATGCCATCTCGAGTGAAAAATGCTTCATCTCAAAATATTATATTTGCTGTGAAGTCGTGATTTATGCATGTTATTGTAGAACCCACTTGCAAAATCTTACTCGCGGAAAATGTTCACGCTCTATTAAGCCGTGAGCTCGTTTAAAATGATATGGATGGTAATGATTATCTCCTAAAATTCTCCACACCGTTGACTGTGGTAGTCCTTGTAATTGCCGGGATATTCTTCTGGTGCTATTCGTAGGATCAGCATCCACGGAATTCAAGACACCATCGTCAACATTGTTACGTCTCATACGACCTTCACCGCCTCTCCCATACATAGGTCGTAAGGCACCAATGTCATGAAGGCGCTGAGTATTGCTTACAAACACGCGAGGATTCGGATGTCTTCTGTTAGAATAACGTTCTGCATAGTAACGTGCGGCTAATGCTGCGTTTTGTCTTGCTTCACAATACACTAATAAAAAGTCCACTAACTCATTGTCACTGTATCCATTCATTTTTGCTAAATATCACAATAAAACAATAGAAATGATGAACTTCTACTATTACTCGTAGATTAACAATTAAACACAATCTTAAAAACTATTCATACCAGTGGCCCAAAACTGTTCGTTTAAAAAACAGCGATGTTAAATTTTCCAATTTTGGAAAAATTCTTTTTCTACCGTGATCAGTAAGTTAAGTGCTATATACCGTTAAAGTAAGTACCTGAGGTTCTGAATCACTTTGTCTATATATATATATATATATATATATATATATATATATATATATATACGAGCCCTAACAACTATATATTGGGACAAAATAAAATACATATGTAATTCAGTTATTTGACAGTTTATTTGTTTTTCTAATAATTTTTAAAATGTAATACTAAGTAACTAGCTAATTAACAACAACTGGGACCAATCAGCAACTTAAAAAATCAAATACTTATTCTATTATCTCTAATTAACAAGAAAAATGTTCATATTATGTGGCAACTAAATATTGGGACATAGCACGAATTTGTATGTCTAAAATGGAGTAACGGTTAAAAATTAAACCGAATAAGACAAGGAGGGTGCGACAACGATGGAGAACGAAACGTCAGATTAATCGACAATTAATAGTTTTCTTATCATATTGAGTGAATCGCTGCGTTTATTGAACAAAATGGTGCGTGGTATCTCTGCAAGTTCAAAAATTCGCGAGATAGTGCTTAAAAGTTATTTCCGCAATAAAACCAAACGTGAAGTTGCGGATGAACTTAATATTCCTAAAACTACAGTGTGGAATATAATTACGCATTATGAAGAAACGGGAAATATCCTAGACAAAAAACGGAAAAGTCCGGGTCGTCCAAAAATAGTTTCTGATAGGAATAAGAGATTGTTAGTAAAACTATGCAAAAAAGGCCGAAGAAATACTTTAAGGCAAATTACTGCTGAATGGAATCACGAAACTGGATTAAATGTGTCAAGGGAATGCTGTCGCCAGTGGATTCATAAAAGCGGACTCAAGTTTTATAAGGTTGAATTACAAGTAACAATTCAAAAGTATAATTTTAAACAAAATTGTTTTCGTATAGGCAAAGGAAAAGTCACTGTTGACGGAAAAACAAAAGAAAAACAGGCTCGCATGGGCAAAATCTAAACTATCTTGGTCGGTAGAAGATTGGTCCAGAGTAATTTTTAGCGACGAATCAAAATTCGACGTATGTGTTGGTGATCACCGTAAACGCGTGAATCGTACCAAACATGAGGCTTTCCACAAGAATTGCCTAAAACGCACGGTAAAATTTCCTACAGGAGTGATGATTTGGGCCTGCATGGCAGCTTCAGGATTAGGATGCTTTGAATTTATTGATGGTACCGTGAATGCCCCGAAATATCAACAAATATTACAAAACAGTCCGCTACCAAGTATCGTGAAGTTAAATGTTGGCGAAAATTATATTTTTCAGCAGGATGGGGCGCCCTGTCATACGGCCAAAACTACAAAAAAGTGATTTGGCGACCACAACGTTAATGTTCTTTCATGGCCTTCCAACAGTTCTGACCTCAATGTCATTGAAACAGTGTGGCTTAAAATGAAACAAACATTGAGGAACAACCCACAACGGACATTACCGGAACTTAGCGCCAAAATAGAGCAAATTTGGAATGGATTTACTCTTGAAAAGTGCGGATCCTTAGTTGAGTCAATGCCCAACCGAATTCCAGTGGTCATAAAATCTAAAAGCGATGTTACTCCATTTTAGACATAAAAATTCGTGCTATGTCCCATTATTTAGTTGCCTGATAATATGAACATTTTTCTTGTTAATTAGAGATAATAGAATAAGTATTTGATTTTTTAAGTTGCTGATTGGCCCCAGTTGTTGTTAATTAGCTAGTTACTTAGTATTAAATTTAAAAAATTATTAGAAAAACAAATAAACTGTCAAATAACTTAATTACATATGTATTTTATTTTGTCCCAATATATAGTTGTTAGGGCTCGTATATATATATATATATATATATATATATATATATATATATATATATATATATATATATATATTTCACCGCATAGTGGGTGTCATTCGCAAATCATTGTTTCAATCTGTTTCGCCTTATTACAAGTCTTTAGCGACGTTTCCGTCTATTTCACCGTATATGCCAACAATTGCCATCCAAGCTGCATGTATGAATCATTTTATCCGAATGGCATGATCCACATGAAACATTGTATGAGTGCGGGTGTGTGAGGTTGATCACCATCTCACCCCGCGTATTGAAATGGTAAGTAACAACAGTAACAAAATTTCATGTGGATTTCACGTTCCACACAATAACAATAGTGTTGTGTTACATTTCAAATTTAGCAAGGTACTTTATCTGCTGCGTATTAATATTTTATATCCGATTTTCAATAATAAATAATTATTAGTTGGCAAAATTTAAAAAGAACAATTTTAATATAAATAAAAAAAAAGAAAAAGAACAAAAATATTTGTGGAAAAAGACAAGTTCTCTTTTAAAGAGACCTGTTGGCATCTTATTCATACTATTTCATACTATACTATTTTTTTTAAATAATCCAATAGACCTTTGATAAACTCAAAATACTCTCTTAAAAAATAGAAGTAATTTTTTATCTTTTTCCCTAATTTTTATACATGTTGAATGAACTTTAGCACAAAAAAAATATTTTCAATACGCGTATTCATTTTACTCGCGCATTTCATTTTACTCGCGCATTACATGGTCTAATTCTAGAATGGATGTAGTATCACTTTCAACAGTTGGTAAAGTTTTAGACATTAAATAGCTATATATCTGGTAATTCCATTTTGTGCTCATTAATAAAATCATAAATAACTTTATTGCTGTTGTCTTTCCTTGCTGAAGAAATTATTTTTTTATTGTTAGCCAGATTTGTAACAGTCGTTCAGCACCTTTGAATAAAGAGAGCAATCTAATTATCGAATATTTTAAAACTTTTTTCATGCTCCATTCCGGCGAAATCAGAACATTCTTTCAGTTCCTCTACTCTTCTCGCACTGTTGCGAAAGAAAGAACTTTCACTGTATGTCGAGTTGCAGTATGTAAAATATGACAATTACCTTTCAATAAAATAATATTTACGTTTAGCTTTAAATTTTGATATACTGAAACATGTTTTTCTTAATTAGCGGACGTATTATCTGCTGCATACGAAATTAATTTTGTTGAATTGAGAATGTTCAAGTGGAAATTTGATATTGTGCGCTGAGTACTAAAGTTTGTCCTGCATTTTGGTCAAAATCTAAAACCATGTGTACTATCCCTTTCGTTTGTTAAAATATCTTACTGCGATTGGAAATATCTTTTCATTGCTAGAATCAGTAGAAATGGAAAATGGCAACGATTTTATTTCTTCAATTACAAGTTTGTAGCGACACACGAAGCTGCAGCGATCAAGCCGACCGAAACTTTCCACAGTTCCGAGAATTTCTACCCAGAAACAATCCTCTTCGTTTGGCATACATCTGTGTTAAATGCCTGGGGTTGTAGCATAGCACCGAGAGGCCGCCGAATAACGCGCATCGTTTTATACAACATGCTCATATTCAATTAAAGTATTAAAACAGCATCGTGTTTGCATTGTGCACTAACCCTTCATGCTTCTATAATTTCTGCTTTTCTTCTTCCACAGTGGATTTTTGCGGATAGTGTACCAACCTTACAAATCTCAATTGCTAATCTGATTCCGCATTCAGTACTTAAGTAACTATAATGTTGATTGATCCCATGATACTTGTTTTATTTGCATGAGAAACACATATTTGTTAACGATAGATTTTTTGATCGAATTCTGACAAGATTTATATGATCTTTGCCACTAAACTGAGTTTTAACCTCTTTTTCACCATTGTGTTTGTTACTGTAAATTTTGAGAACACCATTAACATTTTGCGGTGTATAGGTAAGCGTCCACTAATCGGCATCGTACGCATCGCACATATCGCACGCATCGGAAAAATATATTCTATGCCATGTTTTATATGAATCATCGTTCATTACATCACATCGCACGCATCGCATTTCGGCAAATCCGATCGGTATTCTCAGCAAGGCAACTTCGCCGATGCATCCGGCTGACGACATTCGCAAATGCGATGACAAACGGAACGGGCCGAATGCATTAAACAAATTTTGCAGTCATCATGGATGACAGTACGTTAATTGCAGTAGTTCAAAATTAAGAAGAACTGTATAACCTCAAACACCCTGATTACAGTAACCAACAGCGGAGAGATAATATTTGGGAGGAGATTGGAAGGATTTTAAAAAAGCCAGGTTGGTTATTAATCATACATTTAATTAATATATAGTCACTAGCCAGTAAGATAACATGGCAGTACAGTGTTACTACAGAAACTAATTTGTAAGTACATGATAATGGAAACTGTATAATATTACGTAGTCCTGCTCGAACTTGCCATGACACAGATCCTAAATCTGAGTTAAAGTAATTCATAAAAGAATCTCTGATATTTAATGCATCGATAGGTGTTTTTCCACCAATCCTGTTTAGGGTTTGTAAGCCTCTCATGTCAGAAACAGAAAGATTTAAATCACTTTCTGTCCAATGGCAAGTGTCATCTCTCAGAAAATTATGTAGACAACACGCAGCAAGTATCTCTGGAGTATGGCCTCATTAAATATGTGCGTAATGGAAAAGCTTTGTCTCCAATTATTACAAATGGCAGAGATTCATCACTTCCAGGCAGCTGCTATGTTTAGTGCGTTATTGTTTAGTCCGGAATTACTACATGTTTGCCATCGATAGCTCCTATTAGGTTTGAAAAATCCCATTTAGTATTGAAGTCAATCTCTATTTTAAGCCACATTGCTTCGTCAGGTGTTAGCATAACTATTGGAAGCAGTTTTCTCCAAATAACTTCACAACATGAATATACTATTTCTCGTACAGCGCATTCTCCCAAACGGTAGTTAAACACTAGTGACCGAAACGAGTTTCCAGTAGCTAAATATATGAAATAGAAGATTCCATTTATTATTATTATTACTGTAACAATGAATTATGAAAAACTATTGTTGCAGATACCATATGTCGAGAACGTTGGACACGCCTACGTGACAATCATCGTAAAGCTGGATTTATAGGTTGACATAGAACATAGCACAGCGCACAGCACACAGCACACAGAAAATAACATAACATAACATAGAACGTTTTGGGGATTTATATAGACGCACAGAACATAGATTTCAATACGAAGAAATATGTCTATCTCCGTCTATATAATATAATATCAATTATGAGTTATGACGAAATGGTACTTCTTGGTGCAGCGGTATTATGTGCTACTATTAAATAATATCTGAAAATGCATAAATATTGCCTAATAACTACAATTGTCTATAAGTACTATAAGAAACTAATCCACAAATATATAAAAATCACGAAACAATCAAATACAAACACCTTCTGTCATACATTTGTTCTGCTGTCAGTCATTCGTCTTCACGAAAATCAACGAATATACACGAAGCACAAGAACATAGAACACAGCGCACAAGAAATGAACGTTGGTCAATTCCTATGCTGTGCTAAATTATGTTATGTGCGCTGTGCCGTGCTGTGCGGCTTATAAATGCATATACGGATTCCCGTATGCCCAAATCCTATGTTCTGTGCTATGTTATTTCTGTGCGCTGTGCTATGTTCTATGTCAACCTATAAATCCAGCTTAAAGCTTTGCACTTCTGGTCAGGCAGCTTCAAAGTAAAAACCCCCAAAATTTAATAAAGAATTATCGTTTCTTGTTGGTTATCTTTTTGATGAAGAAACTCGACACATTTCCTCCGCGACAACTTTATCAAATGAGAATATGTCTGAAGCTGATGATAGAGCAAATACTAATCTTGATGAAAAGCATCATAGTGACAGCAGACCGTCTGAAAATTTATCTGATAGTATATCGGCATATTCGTCATCCCGTGCCTCTACTCCCATGCTTAAGAAGCGCCGTATAGGAAACAAAAACGTTTCAGAAGTACATTTTGCAGCATCTGTACTTAAAGATTTTTTAAAATGCAGAGAGAAAGTTAATACAAACAAACAATGTGGACAACAGATAGCCGCTGACGATCATTTAAGCAACTTCTTTGTAATGATGGCGCAAACTATAAAAACATTTCCTTTGCGTGATAAAATTGAAATAAAAAGTAAGCTACTCCAAATGGTAAATTCTGTGGAGATGAGACTACGCACCACCACCCCCATTAGTTATGCGGCCAATACAAATCAAATGGTTATTGCTAATCAGGTACATCAGGAATCAACAGCAATCTACACTAATTCATATCCCAGATATGATCTCCCTGAAGAGGGAGATAGCAGCCAAAATAGTTATTTCTCTCTTTAGATAAACATACATTTTAAATATAAATTGTAAAAATATTCCTTGTTTCATGAATTTATTGCCAGTAGTTATTTATTAGTCTTTAATTTAAGTGAATTATATAAAAAAAATGGTGGATAATTACTCAATTAATGAAAGAAATGAATTTCTTATGTTATATTATAATTGTAATAGTTTAAGACAAGTGAGAGATTAATTTTCTTCTGACAATTTTGTTTCATATCCAAGGCTCTCCCTAGGTATTTTTAACGTAATTTTCAACATTTTGATTCCAAAAATTTAGTCAAAATGGTATATTGCCATTTAAAAAATGAAAGTTGCACAGCGTAACGCATGCGCGTAATGGCTTAAGAGAATTTCAAGGTCACAAGAATATAAAGTACTTTTTACCATGTAACTTTTGTCTGAAACATTTTTGTTTAAATTTAATAATAACAAAAATATAGCCTTGTTGCATTACTTTCTCTACACCCTGTATATATAATTAACTGCATGTATAATGGTTGGTACGATCGTGTTATAATTATTTATAAATTTGTAAGCATTGTGATAAGTATAATTTTTGTGTTCGTACAGCTCCGAAGATGGTAATATATTTACCGAAACGTTAGCTACATAAGTCTGAAGTTTTATTTCTAGGTACCTGTCCTAATTCCGATTATCTCTACTTTCATGATTTATTATAATTCTTTATTTATGAAATTAAGTATTTCCAATCCTGATCGTGGAAAAAATAATATATACACCTCGGGAGAGATTACCATTTTTCGATCGATGTATTTGTACCCTTTAAATTACACCTTAGGAAAAATAAGACGTTTCTCTCCCTAGGTACATACTATTGTATTACACTTGCCTATTATTAGTTTTTTTCACCTTAGATTCGAAATGCGTAAACAAGCTCATTATGCGGGCAAAATGACTTTTACGGTTGCTAATCATTATCTCTATTTTTCAACTTCCAGTCAACAAATTTTTTGAAGATTTTTTCATAAATTGCTTTCGATTTCGTGGATAATAAATCTTCAGTATCGGGTATCATTACGTTACGTTTCTCATCCCTGCTTGATACTTCACTCTGGTTAAAATATCTTCCGACATATCCTTAAAAACACACAATGCGATCGACGCGATTTTCAAAAATAAAGCAATTTAATGGGTAAATAAATATCAAATCCCGCTGGAGTGACAGAATTTCAACAGATTTATGGTACAGTCGCTGTCATTCGCGAGTACTTGTGCTAACGTGCCTCGAATGTCACAATGTAGTCATGCGTAAAGCGGAAAACCTATGACAACTTATTGTGCTTTGATCCTTTTGTTGCACCTATTACTTATGGATGTGGAATCACCCAGAAATAAATGTAGATGTATCAAAGAGGTGTGACCAATTCGCACACGGATGATAAGCACCTTCTCACGTCGAGTGACGGAACAAAGAAATGGCCCTTTGGCAATAACTGGCTTTACATCTTTCAACTTACTGGTTGATATATTCCTTCTGTCATGCAGATCTGTATGTATGTATACTGAGCATGTTGGAGATAGCGGATAGGAAGCCAGCTCCAGTGCAATACATTCGCAGATTACTATGAAGAAGTATTCAAAACAGCACCTGGCAATGCAGATACAGCAGAGTTCGAAGCGATAGAAGATCCTATTCTAATACCAACAAACATCAATCCAACATCACCAGCCGAAAAAATTACATATTAAATTCTTAATTAACAAAAAGGCTCCAGGACACGACCAAATAACAAATTTAACCCGTAACCACTGTGACCCTATTTTAGTTACAGAGTTACTGTTAGTGGGTCAATTTGACCATATCTAAATATCTTTGTTTAATTACAATTGTTGTTGGTATAATGAAACAAAACAACGCACAGTACAAGAATATAAGTTTATTTAATGAACATTTAAGGCAATTAATTAATTAATTAGGTATATATATATACGAAATTTACATCTGACACAAAAGCTTACCAGTATTTCATCGATAGTTGCACAAGATCCTAAACTGTATAATTGTTGGCAATTTTTTACAAAAGTGTCAAAAATAAAAGAAATTGGCGCTGCCTGATCTATTTTTTTTATTTACATATAATAACAATCTAAAAATTCCAATAATGTGGTTACTGTATATGGGTCAAATTAACCAGAAAAAGAATAATATATTTATAAATTTGTCAAACTAAAAGCTACACTCCAGCTACTTTAACACTCGACTAACCTATAAGTACTTGACACACTGCTGAACAAAGCCTGCGCTGATTCAACAGATACGCGAGTAATTCAAATATTAATAATGTATATGGTCAAATTGACCCATCAACAGTGGTTACGGGTTAATAGTAAAACACCTCCCCCGAAAAGCGCTAAGTTTCCTAAGCTTCATCATAAATTCCTGTCTCCGTAAAGGATACTTTCCGAAAAGCTGGAAACACGCAAATATTATAATATTTCACAAACCTGGCAAAGATAAAAATCTAACATCAAGTTATAGACCCATTACCCTATTGCCAACATTATCTAAGTTATTTGAAAAAATACTAAAAACCCGAGTAGATACCTTCCTGCTGTCCAACAATACTATCCCACCCTTCCAGTTTGGATTTAGAAAAAATCACTCAACAAATCACCAAATACTGAAAATATCAGAAATAATCGCAAAAGGATTCGAAAATAAGCATCATACCGCCGCAGCACTACTAGACGTAGCGCAGGCCTACTACACAAAATTAAACGTATGAATCCCCCGCCATATTTATTCCACATTCTGCAATCATTTCTGAATAATCGTACATTTCAAGTTAATATTAACAGCAACACATCCACTACTAGAAAAATTCGAGCCGGAGTACCACAGGGATCAATATTAGGAACAGTTTTATTCAATATCTCCATGCATGATATACCCGAATGTCAGAACTCATCCCTAGCTATGTATGCAGATGATACAGCAATATTAGGACAGCATGCAAGCGTGGAAATAACTAGAAATAATGTACAAACAGCACTGGATACACTAAATCCCTGGCTGAACAGGTGGAAGATCACACTTAATGCAGACAAATTCGAAACAAAAATATTTACCCTTCGTAAATAATAGAACCAGAAAACCTGATAATTAATAATACGGACATCACATGGAATCCTAGAAACTCAGCAATCAAATATCTTGGTGTGCACCTCGATCGTCGTCTGACGTGGGAAATACACATCGGGAAAAAACTCCAAGAGGCTAACAAGAGACTAGAAATACTCTACCCAATAATTAACAGAAAGTCCTCGCTTAAAAAGGAATGCACATTGCTAATATACACGTCGATTTTGCGGCCAATAATTACATACGCATGTCCAGTATGGGGAGCAGCTTCAAAAACCCAAATTAAAAAACTACAAGCGTACCAGAACAAATTACTCCGAATTGCAACAAACTCACCCTGGTTTATCAGAGACGCCCAACTACATCGTGAGCTAGGAATCAGGACAATTCAAGAACATATTAAGAAAACAGCAAGAACATTTTTCACAAAAATACCAATGTGCACTAGCGCAGACTACTTCAAACTAGCACAAAGGACGAGACGAAAAACAAGAATAAGGAAACGACTACCTCAGGACATATTGTTGACCACAGAAGACGAACTGGACTAAAAATACGAAAGTGATAATGCGCAACGGGGGTTCTAAGAACTAACCCAAACAACGATCTCAAATAAGATAACAATACCATGAAATAACAATGAATTGTTGAACTGGTAAACATTAAATTAAAAAAAAAGGAAGCCGGCTCCTTCAATCGATACCCATCAGTATAGACATGGAGAGACGTACTATAATGCTCAAGATGTATAAAAAATTCTTGAACGTGCATGGCATGACAAACTTGTCAAACTCAATTGAGTGTAATCTGACGGAGTTACCATAGTGGAGTTCGAGGAATAAGGTGCGGTAATACCGCTTCCTGTCTCATTGGCAAATTATCAAGTTCATGAACTAGTTTTATGACCACAAGGCATATCGTATTAATACTGTTGTGCTGAACATCAATTGCATGCTTGTTATGAAATAACACGTTGTTCAAGTGTTGGATTTTGGTAAAAATACCGATAGTGTATTTCATAAAATGCGTATGAATCGGAGAATTTCAGAGGAAATACATCCGACTCACATCACACATATTCTGGTCCCTGTGTTTAGAATGGCATCTAGTTTTTGCAGGTGACAACGTTTCACGGAAGTGAAAGCGATACACTCATAATCCAATTTCGATTGAAACAATGCAGTATACAATCGTTACACTCAACCTCCCATTTCGTGCTTGACAAACACTTGATCGCATTCAGTGACATGCGACAATGATCCTAGATCGCTTCCATCAGACAATTATCATAATGAAGAGCTAGGAATTTCACAACCGCATCTTTCTGTATAGGAACATCGTACATTGTAAGATCAGGACAAACGTGTGGTGTCCGTAGGCGACAAAAATCAACAACTCTCGTCTTCTCGGCCGAAAATCGAAAACCAGGCTCAGTTACTGCTTGCGTAACTGTGTTTACAGCATTTTTAGATGACGTTTGTAGAGATCAACACAAGATGCAGAAGTGAATAGTCAAATAATCGACATATATGCAATGGTCAACAGAATTGCTAGCGATGTCGTTGATCATGAAGTGTGTCACACCTATGGTGGAACATTGTGGAATTGCATTTTCAAGCGGATGGGAGCTAGTGCCATGAAATTTTCTT
Organism: Carabus problematicus; assembly: GCA_963422195.1. Classification (NCBI taxonomy): domain Eukaryota; kingdom Metazoa; phylum Arthropoda; class Insecta; order Coleoptera; family Carabidae; genus Carabus; species Carabus problematicus. Next base: position 18,233,535 of record OY728577.1, read on the forward strand.
TAAATACTGTATCTCCAAGTAATATGGAACACTTATTCAAGATTGAAAAATACAGTAACGAGATGCGTTCTGTATGGCTTTTGCGAAATATTCATTCAAATCAGTTGTTGAGTGCTTCTTGCGTGAACCACATTGCCTCGTATCAATGAGCTTATTTAATTCAAGGAACCAAATCAAACGCAGTTTACTCATTGGCTCATAGACCTTTGGCAGATGACACATCAAAGAAATTGATTTACAGTTTGCAGGCCGAGCAGGGCTTCCTGGTTTCAGTACAGGAATAATTATTGCTTCGCGCCAAATATTAGGATATTTCCAGCAACGCCAAATTTGGTTGAGGTAACTCATAATTCGTTCCTTCATTATCATGGAGGAATGTTGTAAAATTTCTTGGCTCCCCACTCCTGGACAAATTTGTCCGCCCATGTATACTGGTGCTCATCCTGCATTATGATGTCAACAGTGACTTGAGTACGCAATTAAAGAGAATAATTATCCGTACTTCACATATTCAAAATGAGCCGCAAAATGCTCAACAATACCAATATTCTCTATATATACTACATTATCGACGTGGCGCATGGAAATTATGTTGTATTTTCTTCCACGGAAGACTGTGAGGACTTCAGGAATTATTGACGAAACGTACTCTCGCGTAACCTAGGTGATAGTTGAGATGAGTGATGCAGTGTCTTTCAGCTAATCATCACGACGACTTTTCATTATTTGGACCTCGACCACGCCTTGAGACTTTAACTCGTTGTGAATTTCCTCAATCATGCATTTGAATAAATCACTACAAGTCACAATACCCTTCTACAAATTTAATGAAATATGCGCTGTAACTGCCATTGAAAATTCGTCTTTTTTACACCTAACAGCCAGTGATCTTGTTTCACACTACTTTTTTTAATAAAAAGGGACTTACAGTTGCAAAATTACTGTCACTATTATTTTTAATTACTAAGAACCGGGTCACTAGAACATCCGCCTCTTGGTTAATTTTTTGTCTCTTTGAGGAATTGTGAGTGGGACCAGAGTGACAGCACTCTCTAGATACATTACACAGTGATTAGTTCTTGACCCCCATCAATATCGGCAATTGCGCAACTTTTGTCTAATTTAACGGACGTTGTATACAACAACTATAGGAGTATAATTTCCGAGATCCCAGTAGTGTCACGTTTAAAATAGACACCTGTATCTAGAGTTGGCTTTGCTTTTGTCAACAAAAGATAATATGTTAACATGTATTTGAGTAAATATTAATTTGTTATTAAAGAAACGACTACACACAAGTGGAATAATATGTTTAAAGAAACGTTTCAAGCTACTCAGCCTCCATTATGGTAAACTGGATGAACGAAAAATTTTTTCTAAATGAGAAAATTAGTCGTTGTATTTTTGAACGTGTTCGTTTAGTTGTGTACCTTGTGGTATGCTCGCAATCCGTACGGACCTACAAAATTACTAACAAATTTGGTCACGGTCTGAATGGGAATAATTAGTTGTCTTTCGTAGCTTAATGGTTAGAGCAATCGCCCGACAAGTGATAGACCCGGGTTCAAATCCCGGTGATGAACATTAATTTTCTCATTTAAAATAAATTCTTCGTTCAATTAATTTGTTATGTGTTTGAAATATGAAATCGCCTTCAACATCGGCTCATAACTGCGTAATTTCTGTCTAATGAAACTGATTGTATCTCTTATAGTTTCTGAGATCTCTGTAGTGGCCCGCATAAAATAAAGCACCTGTATACAACCCTGTATGCCTTAGGTTTCCATGTATCTTTGATGTAAAGAATAATTTTTTTTATCCATTAGCTATGCGCATTAAAAAAAGAATGGCGACCCGTTCATTCATATCACTCAAGTGGTAGTCTCGTGTCAAGTCATACCGGTTCTACAACAGGAATAAGTGGTTCTTCTGGATCATCAAAGATAGACGAAGACTCTCTAGAACTTCGCAAGATTAAGAAGGTGCAGAGCTTCTTCAGAGGTTGGCTGTGCAGACGAAGATGGAAACAAATTGTTGAGCAGTACATTAAAAGTCCTCATGCGGAAAGTATGAGGAAACGTAACAGGTCAGTTCCAAAACGAATTTCACAGGATGGTATAAGTAGAAGAAAGGGCAGTTTTAGCCCGCCACCCGCTGGCGCCAGACTTAATGAGGTAATTAGAAAGTATCGATTTCTAATGGGGTAATTAGAAAGTATCGATTTCTAATGACATTTTTGGAATTTGTGTTTTTCTCTAATTATATCTTGTATACGTATACGAGGGGTATTTGTAGGTAATTAGAAAGAATCGATTTCTAATGGGGTAATTAGAAAGTATCGATTTCTAATGACATTTTTGCAATTTGTGCTTTTCTCTAATTATATCTTGTATACGTATACGAGGGGTATTTGTATATATAACTTTGCAGAGTGCAAGGGTAAGTCATATTAAAACCAATCTCACCAAGAACAACAGTACGTTGCACTAATCCAAGTAAGTATTATTCTATTGTGTTTAATTATTATTATTCTATTGTGTTTAATTATTATTATTCTATTGCGTTGTGCAGAAATGAATCTTGAAGCATTGAACACCGTCGAGGAGGTAACAAGTGACAAACCTTTCATGGAAATCAAAGACCTGCAGCATGAAAAAATCTATCCGCTATCAAGAATGGAGTATGTTGCAACAAGCTACGGGGAGCGAATTCTTGTTGAGCTAGAAGACTATGTCGTGATCCTTCCCAAACGGTACACCACCTATATTTCCGAAAAAGAATGTGAACATTTCAACGGGGAAAATAAATATGCATTGATATACATGGGGGAAAGGTTGAAGGCCGGCTCGGACATTGATAAAACTGTAATGGTAGAAATTGTCAAATGTAAAACTGAGTAAATGTATATTCCTATTATTTTGTGATAAATAATAATAGTGTATAAACTGTGTTAGTTAAGTTTATTAAATGGAATAACTGTATATTCTATACCGACTAAATAAATAATGATAATATGAAATTCTTATGTTATGTCTTATTCCTCTCTCTCTCTCTGTCTCCCCCTTCACAACATTGTCGCTGTACATAATATGTATTGAGTAAATGAGTATGGAAACTTGTTGTAGGCATATTATGTATGTAAGAATAAAGTTGAACATGAAATTTATATTCTTATGTGTATTCGTTAAAGTATACCTCATTTGTATGTCGTGGAATTATTGCTAAGTATTTAATGAAGGTAATGACCTTCATTGTACTTAACATTAAGTGGAAACTTGCTGTCATTTTCTGTAGAATAAAGTTGAACATAATATGGAATTTATATTCGTTGATGTATTTAGATTATACCACGTTTGTATTCACTGTACTTAATATTAAGTCGAAGCTTCTTGTGGATAAAGTTGAAAATAAAAAAAAAATAATATGAATTTTACATTCTTATGTGTATTCGTTACCTGGGTAGAATTGTAATCCATTTGGGTTAGAATTATTTGCTAAGAAAGAGAGAGAGAAAGAGGGACAATGCTATTCATATTTGTTGAATTTCTGTAACTATAGTACAGAGAGAGAGAGAGAGAGAGAGAGAGAGAGAGAGACATTCATCAGCGTATGTGCTATGTAGAAACACTGACATCCAACCTGCTGAATATTATTTATATTTACTCGGTTTAAATTTATGTGTTATTATTTTGAAATATTACTGCTAAGTATCTGTATATACTGAAGAATACCCCGTTTATGTTATAATTGTAAGCCACTGTAATGTACATTCCAAGTGTCTGTAATCTAACAGGTTTAAATGGAGTGGAATTATTGCCCTGCTGAATATTATTTATATTTACTCGGTTTAAATTTATGTGTTATTATTTTGAAATATTACTGCTAAGTATCTGTATATACTGAAGAATACCCCGTTTATGTTATAATTGTAAGCCACTGTAATGTACATTCCAAGTGTCTGTAATCTAACAGGTTTAAATGGAGTGGAATTATTGCTTGGATAGAATGGAACTAAATAATATGAAATTGTATATTCTTGTCATTTGTACCTAGTCATTCCTTACCTCCTACCTTCGTTATGTAAAGATCGGTACTGGGCTTAAAATTGTCATTTAGCTAATGATAATACGTTCTAAACAAAATTTCTATTTCTCAGAAACTTTGATTTAGGGTGATAATTAACAAGGAACGAGAGATACACCTATCCTTTTCAATATGTACCTGAGTTAGTATTTAAACAAGCGGAACTGTGACTGCGATACTTAGTTTACTGTGAGTGTCAAAGTAACCATGTCTCAAGAGTTTGTGTATCAGCCTTCAGATGAAGATTTTCATGCATTTTTTAATGAATGTGAAAATATACTGAGTGATGCGTTGAATTCAGATGAGTCGAAGCCAGTTGAAAGTGACGGAACGGATGACAATTTCAATGCGTTTTTCACACATTGCGAGAAGTTATTACAAGATGAGCTGGACGCGTTACCAGCTGTTACCGGGATTTCTCAGCTAGGATGCGGTTTTAATCCAAGAGTTCAACAGCGCGGAGCCACGGACGACGACGAAGATGTTGAAATGCCGCTACGTTTCAATATTGCTGCTGACGAGTCGTGCCATGTTAAACGGTTCAAAATGGTAGGACGCCGTGTAGCCTTCCGTATGTCAGACCCGCCTGCAGACGTGAATCCAGTGGAGTGGTTCAAAGAGGGTATGGAAGAATTGTTGACATATATTTTAAAAACTGTGCCAGCATCGGATCAGGTCGGACTAGTCATGTATACTCCTCAGTGCGAGTTAGGTCCTGCGTGGATTAGTTTCCGTCGTGCAGATCAGATGCATATCGATGTAGTGTGGGACGCGATATCAAAAATACTGCAGAGTAATTCTGAACTATTTGCCAGTGGAAACATGCAGGTTGTGATGACGCGAGTGAGTGTGCCCGTGGGTTCGGGCAATGGGAAAAAACTATCGTGTCGCGGAGTGAAATACGCCGATTTCTGCCGGAGGAAATACGGGGTAATAGATATAAACAATACTGACAATTTATGCCTACCTCGCGCGTTGGTAATCGCGAAAGCTGTGACAGAGAAGAACATTGAATTAAAACAACTTGTGAAAAATAGCAATTCCCTTCAGGATCGAGAATGTCGCAACCTTATAGCTGAGGCCCAAGTAAATATACCCCGGGAAGGATGTGGAATCCCCGAGCTCTCGGAATTTCAAAAGCATCTTACAGACTTTAATATTGTTGTTTATCAATACGACAGTCACGGGACGGTAATTTTCGAGGGGAATAAAAATAAAGATTTGCCACGCTTAAATCTTCTACATCATGGTTCCCACTATTCAGTGATCAAAAGCTTAACGGCTGCTTTTTCCAAGTCATACTTTTGCGAGCCGTGTCATACTGGGTATAATCAAATAGGGCAACACAGGTGTGAAAATACCTGTCCGTGTTGTCAACGCGCGCCACCATGTCCACGCGGTGTTATTGAGGTATTATGTAAAAATTGTGATCGCGAGTTCCGTGGAGATCAGTGTTTAAAGAACCATATAAACTCGCTTTGTCAAAAACTTAAAAAGTGTACACAGTGCTTTAAAACTTATGTGGTACAATCAAATAGAGCGCACATATGCAACACCGTGTATTGCAAAACGTGCGATGAGTACAAGGGTATAGGACACGAGTGTTACATTAAAAAAAGTGTGAAGAAGACCGCGGCCGATGAGGAACAGCACTTGTTTATATATTTTGACTTTGAGACGAGGCAGGAAAAAAGTGTTGGAACTGATAAGCTGCATGAAGTAAATTTGTGTGTAGCGCAGCAGTCATGTCCCAAGTGTACGGACAATAATAATATGAAAACAATGTGCGATAATTGTGGGATCCGGCAGCATGTGTTCAGTAAAAGCAGTGTGCAGAACTTTGTTGAATATGCTACTCTACCACGCCGGTCGTTTAAGACAGTAACATGTATAGCCCATAATGGCAAAGGTTTTGATTTTCAATTTGTTTTGCGTTTGTGGAAATACAGTATCGCATAATTCATTTATGTTGCGAAGGAAGTCCGTAACGAAATATGATTTTCCACTTCCGGATGGACCGGCCACGATTGCACTAAAAGGATGCTGGAATTTCATGTTTAACCACAATGAAGAGTAAAACTCGAATGTAAGAATTTACTAAAGCATGTTTATTTTATATATATAAAAAAAAAAGAAAAAAGAAAAAAGAAAAAAAAAAAGTATGTATGTACACATACGTACATACATACACACACACACATACCTTATATTACTTATTCTACTTACATACAAAAATATACACATACATAAACTTATTCTATTTACACATATTTACTCTATTCTAATCTTAACCGTTTGTATCCATATGGTAGTGAATCTAACGAACCCACACGCCGACGTTTAGTAAAACAAATGTTAAATTTTTTACTTTCGCGACGTGTCACTACATTATGGTCTTCACTACACCTAATATTGTCGGCTGTTATCACTGGCACTGGTAGCGGATCCTCACTTAGAATTATATCTCTCATCGAGTTAAAGTTTATAATTTTCGAGTTTGCATAATTTAAAGTGAATCCCTTCACTTTACACACATACTTATACTCGTTTTGGGACGGAGAATACACTTTGTATGCATAGTTTTTTGGACCACCACAGACAAATTCAGTAATATAGCTACCTGATCCATAACACTCCAGCTCATCTGTTAAATCCCCGAGATAATTTCCGACAGGAGGTTCATATTGACCCGGAGCATGCTTGTATATTACTGAATCTGTGTCGTAATACAAAACTTGTTTACCAAGGGGCTGTAGATGGTCCAGTAGACGCAGACGAGCTTGTGCGGTGGTATATGCCGCAATAGCAACATTTACTGTGGCTAACGGTTCCATTGAATCCTCCAAATACCGCCAGTTCACGTACATCACCTTGTCGCCGGCAGGTACCAGATGGTTCACGACTACGGCAGGGTTCTCCAACAGCTCAAACAATTCAACGGGCTCAGCTACTACCGTCGTGCGGATCTTGTTCTCCGATTGAGCAAATTTACCTGCAATGAAATCAATTAGAAACATATAAACGTATGAAAGAATGAATATACATACCCCAAAACGAGTTAAGCATAAGCTTCGCCAAAGACCGTCGTCCGGCATTTTTCTCGATCCGACTAGGGTCCAACTCGACTCCCTCATTCGTCAGATACTCAGTCACGTATCTCTGTCTATCCTCAGCACTAATACAGACCGACGGGTAACCAGTGGCTTCCTGCTTCATCTTCAAAAAAGCATTTATGTACTCGACAAAGAGGCCTCCGGTTTTGTTCTCTTTGTCGTACACACTAATGTCATAGCGCCACACTTCAAACACTTCCAGCACTCGGTACCCTGACTGAACTGCCCTCCGCAGTTCATCAGCTACCCAGGTACCCGTAAAACGGCGCTCGTCATCGGTATGTGTGCACTCTGTTTGACGTAATTCGTCACAACACCTGCGACACAGTACAAACATTAGTTTTCCATGAGCTCGACGTGGAAGAATCGGGTGTAGCAAGCGGGTTGGCGGCAGCACTAGACATTTAATAAGCCCCTCAACATTGTCTATGTTGTTGTTAGAGCCTAACAACGCGTTACAATCAGCACCGACAAAAATTTCCGGGTGACCAACTGGAAATTTACCATACTTGCACACCCATGGATAGAGCGAGCATACGTCCACATACTTGATCTTCTCTCCACGGGGTGCCTTATGGTAAAGTGTACAATTTCCAGTTCGGCCTCCGAAAAACGCATCACGGGGTTCCAGTGGAGAATAGTTTATAAGGAAGTGATTTTCTACAAACTCGCATAGCTCGGGATTACACTTCTTTTCTTTCAAAAAGTCGCACTCCCACTTTTCCACGACGGTGTAGCCGAGCTCCCGTAACTTCTTTGTTTTAGCAGCTGTCCTCTGGAATCGAGAGTTTATTGTCTCCTGAGGGTTATTCATTATGGCCTGGTCACGGTTTGTTCGGAAGCATACATCATGACCGTGGTAATAGCACCCGTGAAACTCAAAGACTGTTTTATCGGGAGCAAAAAATCCGTCTACCGTCATATTAGGCCCTAAAACAGCCTCACCACCGCGCGCCGAATGTTGAATTTGGATCTCTCTGATCTTCTCCTCCCAGAGTAACCATTCAAGGGCGAATTTAGACTGATTGTCACGTAGTCGATAGCCGCGCTCAGGGATCAAACCTATAGTCTTTGACCGCAAGAATCGTCGGCGGAACACTTTGTTACACGCTGACGCTATAGTAACGGCTTCTGTAAAGGGGCACACTTCACAATCTTTAATAAAGGTCTTTCTGAATTTTATACACGCCCTACGTAAAATATCTACGTCCGATATGCAGTATTCCACTATCTCTTTCTGCATATTGAACACGTAATTATCGCGCACTTTCTCCTCATACCATCGCATGAACTGCTCGCGCGGCTCGCTGTGCATGGTATCGGCACCGTAAAAATTCGTATGCGGAATTGGCCCTACGTACGAGCTGTTTTCCGTCGTATTAAAAAAATGTGGAAAATACCCTTTCTTTGAAGAAGCCGGTAAATCCAAAGCTTTCACCAAGCTACTCAGTGACATTGGCAGAAAGTTTATCGAATCAATAAATCTTACATTATCCACTTCCAGTAGCATGATTTTCGTCCCATTCATGATAAGCTTTGGTCTGATTGTACGCGTTTCCGTGAGATAACGCAAAACAAATTGAAAATCAAAACCTTTGCCATTATGGGCTATACATGTTACTGTCTTAAACGACCGGCGTGGTAGAGTAGCATATTCAACAAAGTTCTGCACACTGCTTTTACTGAACACATGCTGCCGGATCCCACAATTATCGCACATTGTTTTCATATTATTATTGTCCGTACACTTGGGACATGACTGCTGCGCTACACACAAATTTACTTCATGCAGCTTATCAGTTCCAACACTTTTTTCCTGCCTCGTCTCAAAGTCAAAATATATAAACAAGTGCTGTTCCTCATCGGCCGCGGTCTTCTTCACACTTTTTTTAATGTAACACTCGTGTCCTATACCCTTGTACTCATCGCACGTTTTGCAATACACGGTGTTGCATATGTGCGCTCTATTTGATTGTACCACATAAGTTTTAAAGCACTGTGTACACTTTTTAAGTTTTTGACAAAGCGAGTTTATATGGTTCTTTAAACACTGATCTCCACGGAACTCGCGATCACAATTTTTACATAATACCTCAATAACACCGCGTGGACATGGTGGCGCGCGTTGACAACACGGACAGGTATTTTCACACCTGTGTTGCCCTATTTGATTATACCCAGTATGACACGGCTCGCAAAAGTATGACTTGGAAAAAGCAGCCGTTAAGCTTTTGATCACTGAATAGTGGGAACCATGATGTAGAAGATTTAAGCGTGGCAAATCTTTATTTTTATTCCCCTCGAAAATTACCGTCCCGTGACTGTCGTATTGATAAACAACAATATTAAAGTCTGTAAGATGCTTTTGAAATTCCGAGAGCTCGGGGATTCCACATCCTTCCCGGGGTATATTTACTTGGGCCTCAGCTATAAGGTTGCGACATTCTCGATCCTGAAGGGAATTGCTATTTTTCACAAGTTGTTTTAATTCAATGTTCTTCTCTGTCACAGCTTTCGCGATTACCAACGCGCGAGGTAGGCATAAATTGTCAGTATTGTTTATATCTATTACCCCGTATTTCCTCCGGCAGAAATCGGCGTATTTCACTCCGCGACACGATAGTTTTTTCCCATTGCCCGAACCCACGGGCACACTCACTCGCGTCATCACAACCTGCATGTTTCCACTGGCAAATAGTTCAGAATTACTCTGCAGTATTTTTGATATCGCGTCCCACACTACATCGATATGCATCTGATCTGCACGACGGAAACTAATCCACGCAGGACCTAACTCGCACTGAGGAGTATACATGACTAGTCCGACCTGATCCGATGCTGGCACAGTTTTTAAAATATATGTCAACAATTCTTCCATACCCTCTTTGAACCACTCCACTGGATTCACGTCTGCAGGCGGGTCTGACATACGGAAGGCTACACGGCGTCCTACCATTTTGAACCGTTTAACATGGCACGACTCGTCAGCAGCAATATTGAAACGTAGCGGCATTTCAACATCTTCGTCGTCGTCCGTGGCTCCGCGCTGTTGAACTCTTGGATTAAAACCGCATCCTAGCTGAGAAATCCCGGTAACAGCTGGTAACGCGTCCAGCTCATCTTGTAATAACTTCTCGCAATGTGTGAAAAACGCATTGAAATTGTCATCCGTTCCGTCACTTTCAACTGGCTTCGACTCATCTGAATTCAACGCATCACTCAGTATATTTTCACATTCATTAAAAAATGCATGAAAATCTTCATCTGAAGGCTGATACACAAACTCTTGAGACATGGTTACTTTGACACTCACAGTAAACTAAGTATCGCAGTCACAGTTCCGCTTGTTTAAATACTAACTCAGGTACATATTGAAAAGGATAGGTGTATCTCTCGTTCCTTGTTAATTATCACCCTAAATCAAAGTTTCTGAGAAATAGAAATTTTGTTTAGAACGTATTATCATTAGCTAAATGACAATTTTAAGCCCAGTACCGATCTTTACATAACGAAGGTAGGAGGTAAGGAATGACTAGGTACAAATGACAAGAATATACAATTTCATATTATTTAGTTCCATTCTATCCAAGCAATAATTCCACTCCATTTAAACCTGTTAGATTACAGACACTTGGAATGTACATTACAGTGGCTTACAATTATAACATAAACGGGGTATTCTTCAGTATATACAGATACTTAGCAGTAATATTTCAAAATAATAACACATAAATTTAAACCGAGTAAATATAAATAATATTCAGCAGGGCAATAATTCCACTCCATTTAAACCTGTTAGATTACAGACACTTGGAATGTACATTACAGTGGCTTACAATTATAACATAAACGGGGTATTCTTCAGTATATACAGATACTTAGCAGTAATATTTCAAAATAATAACACATAAATTTAAACCGAGTAAATATAAATAATATTCAGCAGGTTGGATGTCAGTGTTTCTACATAGCACATACGCTGATGAATGTCTCTCTCTCTCTCTCTCTCTCTCTCTCTCTCTCTGTACTATAGTTACAGAAATTCAACAAATATGAATAGCATTGTCCCTCTTTCTCTCTCTCTTTCTTAGCAAATAATTCTAACCCAAATGGATTACAATTCTACCCAGGTAACGAATACACATAAGAATGTAAAATTCATATTATTTTTTTTTTATTTTCAACTTTATCCACAAGAAGCTTCGACTTAATATTAAGTACAGTGAATACAAACGTGGTATAATCTAAATACATCAACGAATATAAATTCCATATTATGTTCAACTTTATTCTACAGAAAATGACAGCAAGTTTCCACTTAATGTTAAGTACAATGAAGGTCATTACCTTCATTAAATACTTAGCAATAATTCCACGACATACAAATGAGGTATACTTTAACGAATACACATAAGAATATAAATTTCATGTTCAACTTTATTCTTACATACATAATATGCCTACAACAAGTTTCCATACTCATTTACTCAATACATATTATGTACAGCGACAATGTTGTGAAGGGGGAGACAGAGAGAGAGAGAGGAATAAGACATAACATAAGAATTTCATATTATCATTATTTATTTAGTCGGTATAGAATATACAGTTATTCCATTTAATAAACTTAACTAACACAGTTTATACACTATTATTATTTATCACAAAATAATAGGAATATACATTTACTCAGTTTTACATTTGACAATTTCTACCATTACAGTTTTATCAATGTCCGAGCCGGCCTTCAACCTTTCCCCCATGTATATCAATGCATATTTATTTTCCCCGTTGAAATGTTCACATTCTTTTTCGGAAATATAGGTGGTGTACCGTTTGGGAAGGATCACGACATAGTCTTCTAGCTCAACAAGAATTCGCTCCCCGTAGCTTGTTGCAACATACTCCATTCTTGATAGCGGATAGATTTTTTCATGCTGCAGGTCTTTGATTTCCATGAAAGGTTTGTCACTTGTTACCTCCTCGACGGTGTTCAATGCTTCAAGATTCATTTCTGCACAACGCAATAGAATAATAATAATTAAACACAATAGAATAATAATAATTAAACACAATAGAATAATACTTACTTGGATTAGTGCAACGTACTGTTGTTCTTGGTGAGATTGGTTTTAATATGACTTACCCTTGCACTCTGCAAAGTTATATATACAAATACCCCTCGTATACGTATACAAGATATAATTAGAGAAAAGCACAAATTGCAAAAATGTCATTAGAAATCGATACTTTCTAATTACCCCATTAGAAATCGATTCTTTCTAATTACCTACAAATACCCCTCGTATACGTATACAAGATATAATTAGAGAAAAACACAAATTCCAAAAATGTCATTAGAAATCGATACTTTCTAATTACCCCATTAGAAATCGATACTTTCTAATTACCTCATTAAGTCTGGCGCCAGCGGGTGGCGGGCTAAAACTGCCCTTTCTTCTACTGGTATATTGCATGTCTATAACATTGTCTCCAGTGTATATTCATTTTTCTCTCTCGTTATTTCGCCATTTAAAGTATATTGTAAATAATCCGATTAAAGCTCGTTATTCCCAGAAACAAAACAAGCGCTTTTCAAGCAAAAGAAAGCAGTTCGAAATTTGGTTGGCGGATTTTGCTAGAAAATGCATTCAAGTCGCTTTTCTCTGACTGAAAATCGGTTGTAGGTATAGAAATATTGTAATTACTTCTGAACTATACATTTTAGTTTAACTTTGAAATTTATTCAGCCAACCTCAGATATTAACGAAGAATTTTTATTTAAATGAGAAAATTCTTCGTTAATATACATTTTAGAGCAAAAATGTAAATAAAAATGTTGTTCGTAATTAAAAAATCACAATATTTATATATTCACATGTTAATTCCTTATGTCCCAGATATTTTGGGGCATCCAGTATATATTATAATACACAAATATATAATTATTATATTATTTTACTCACCTAAACATCACAAAAAGATGAAAAATATCACGAAGTGTCATAAAACAAGCCGCGATATAAAAACAAGCGCTTGAAAGAATGGTCCGGACCATTTACGAATCAAGCGCTTGGAAAGAACAAACCGCGCGAAAAACCAGCGCTTGGTTGGCTTAATCAAGCCGCTTGATTGAATTAAGCGCATGTTTTGTTCCTGCGAATATTATATAATATAATGCTATGTCACTTATCTTTGAGTCAATAACACTAGTTTACAAGAAAAATGAACCAAGAAAAAAAGGCTTTTTTAGACTAATTTGGGGTCAGGGAAAACGAAAATGACAGTCATTTATTTTTCCAAAGAATAGTTTTCGAGATATTTGCAAAAAAACGTGTTTTTTGGCTCATTCTTCATATACTGGCTTAAATCTTGGAAATGGTTGATCCAATTAATATAAACTGTGTATCGTTCGAAAGGTATATTCTTCCACTTTCCGAAGGTATCTTATTTTTGTAAATCGGATTAAAAATCTTTGGGTTACAGGCGATGAAAATCGAAAAAAAGTGGATTTTTCGGCATTTTTTAAATATCACTCACTTTCAGTTGTTTCATTGAGATAGAAAAAAAATTATTTCACATACTTTTAAGATTTCATATGAAAGATAATAATTTTCAATGACAACCGCGCTACTGTAACAATGTGAACGAGTTGATTGCTGCATTTGAAGAAAACCACGATACGAACGAATGGCGCCTTTTCATCGACAGCAGTATGAAGTGTATAAAATAAAATGTCTACATTTTTTTATATTATAAACGAACCATTTTATTGATTCCTGGTGCGCGCATGTCATTGAAAATGCAATTCCTCGCCAGTCATATGGACTCTTTTCCTCCAAATTTGGGAACTGACAGCGATGAAGAAGGCGAGAGAGACTTTTGCGATGAAGGCATGATAACTGACTACTGCTGGATGCAACTTCGTGTCGATTCAATGCAACATAAATGGAGGAACTTAAGTGAAAAAACATATTTTCGACCGAAAGTATGAACATGTTCCTGAAAAACTAAAATTGTCTAACTTCACTTAATGTGTCATAACTTCTGTATTTTTCGTCCGATTTGAGCAAACTTAGACTTTGCTTTTTCGCTATAAAATTATCTTTCATATGAAATCTTAAAAGTATGTGAAATAATTTTTTTTCTATCTCAATGAAACAACTGAAAGTGAGTGATATTTAAAAAATGCCGAAAAATTTTCGATTTTCATCGCCTGTAACCCAAAGATTTTTAATCCGATTTACAAAAATAAGATACCTTCGGAAAGTGGAAGAATATACCTTTCGAACGATACACAGTTTATATTAATTGGATCAACCATTTCCAAGATTTAAGCCAGTATATGAAGAAAAATATCTCGAAAACTATTCTTTGGAAAAATAAATGACTGTCATTTTCGTTTTCCCTGACCCCAAATTAGTCTAAAAAACACTTCTTCTTTTAGGTACTCGCCATGAACCAAAAATTTGTAAACTAGTGTAATTATCGAATTATATCACAATTGGAGTATAATTACATTTTACATTTAATGTCAAATATGACCACTTAGATGGCATGCGAAATTCATTCATTCCATGTATACTGAATAGTTTGATAACAATTTTTCAAAGACAATTCCTCAAAATATGTAATTAGTCAGAAATTTTATTATCTTCCAAAGAAAATCTATCTCCTCAGGCTTAAATTATTAAATAAAATAAAAACGTATTGTTATAATATTTATTTTACTATAATTACACTTCGAAAATCAAAAAATTGTTACTTCATGAATAATTAATAATCTATAACACATGTCTTAAATAGACTTACTATATAACGTCGGTATTAGGAATAGTGTAGTATTGTAAAAAAATATTTAGCCACTCTTAACTCAATCTTTAAAATATATTTTTGAAGAAAAACTGCCAGATTTAATCGTAAACTTCACTATTTAATCTTTCATCTTTTAAAATACATGCATTGAAAAAACAATTTCATTTTCTTGTTCCACTTATTTATAGTGCATTCAAAATTCAAATTCCTGACTCTTGCTTAGTAATTATTAGGCTATTGCGGGTGCTATATCCAAATAGTAAAATTCTGTTAAATTTTTAAATAGATATTCGGGGCTATTGTGTACATCTGTTGCTAACTTCTAACGATCGCTAATTTCAAGCGATCGTTTATATTTTAGCGATTGCTCTATCGAAAACAAACAAATTGCGATTCTGATGCTACCTGTTGTCAGACTTGTCGTTAGTTTACAAATTTACGCGATACTCATACGTATAAACAAAGCATCGCTAGATATCTTGCTTAAACGTCAAATTAACAAATTCAAAATTCCAATATTTTAGGTATATCTATTATAGATAACTGATTAATTATACAATTAATTAATTAACGAAAAGAATGGAAATGAGTAAGTAAACTTATTTGAATTGTTTTTATGTCAATACATATTGGTTATGTGTTTAGGTTATAATAGAATTGTAATGCAGTAATTACAGTAACTTTTCTAGCATTACTGCATTTGGTTCAAGTGAAAAAGATTTTTCTAAATATTATAATTAAATTTTTTTATTTTATTTTCAACATTAATTTTTGTCTCACAATCGGCGATGTATTCGCAATTGTCACCATTTATTTTATACTATCTAGATACCAACATGCAATATACGTCCTACTGCAGCTCGTGATCCAACATGTATGCGTATGTTGACGTATAGGCTGTTGGTATAGGGGATCGCAAGTGAGATAGCACATAGTCTTTGCTATGATGGCAACATGCATTTCAGTTGTGTTGGTATCTAGGTAGCACGACCTTCTCGATTGAGTGACAGTTGTGTACACTCTACGGCCGGTACATAGGCCCAGTTTCAGCGTGACGCCGCTGCCGCTGCCAGTTGCACGAAACAATTGAACAAAATACGATTTTGACGGTTGGCAATCAACAAACAGTATTCATTCTGATTGTTAATATTGAGATATATTGCGTATTATATAAATTGTGATTCTTGTGTAATTTTGCCTTAATTAAGTCTATGTATTAGTTTTTGTTATTATAATTCAATTATCATTATTATTATTATAATTTATTTGACATTTTAATATTATTTATTCCGTGTGGTATTAATACAAGTTCTAAGTGTAGTGTCTGTGCTGTGCTAATTGTAAATAATTATGGGTAGAAAGTGTTGTGTACCGAGTTGTGTTCAACGAGGAAATTCTTCATTTCATGAATTCCCGTCAGATATTACTTTGAAACGTACATGGCTTGAAAGTATATTATTGTAGACAGGTTTGTTCTTTATATTATATTATATTATACAGTATATTCCGCTTAATCGGGACACATCGGGACTAGTGCATTTTGTCCCGATTAAGCGGCTGGCCCAATTATCCGAAGTTGCACAAAAATTACAGGATTTTTTTTAAATGTATTTTATTTAATAAATTGCACAAAATAGAGCAAGTCACAAAACTATACATATGCATCCATATTAAAAAAATTGTATACGTACTACATAATATAAAATATAAATTCTGAAACAATAAATATGTATGTACATTGTACATATATGTATGTATAATAAATTCTTAAAGAAAAATTATGTAGTACAAACTTAAATTAAATTATATATTCTGGAAGAATTTGTGCAAAGTGGTTTTCCTTTTGTTTTGGCGAGATTGTAGTTGTACAAAATCATCGCAGATATTTATTGCTGACCTAGGAATCCCGTCATTTTGTTGTCATTGTAGATTTTGGCACATTAACTATCTCAGCAAGCTGACGAAAGCTAGTGTTTCTTGGTTGACTTTTAATTTCATTTAGGATAGCAATTTTATTTGTCAAATCCTTTCTTGGCATCTTAATAAGGTTTATATCAGTGACGCACTTAACACTTTAGTTTACTTAGTTTAATTTTAATTACACTTTATACTCAATTTACACTTTTGTGACTGAATTTACGAAAACTGTACTATACGCTTATACAATGTATATAATGATGTCAAATAGAACCTCCACTCCAGCGCTAAATATTCACGTGTGAAGCCCCGAGTTCACGGGAATTTACACACGATTACTGTCCCGATTAAACGGAATATTGTCCCGAAAAAGGGAAGTACATTTGTGTTATTTCCTCGGTTTGGTTTCCGTTCTTTAAGATTTGTCCCTAATAAGCGGCTGTCCCGATTAACCGATGTCCCGATTAAGCGGAATCGACTGTATTATATTTTTTTTATTATGAATAAAGCGGACCGGCTCCAAGTGCCATATTCCGCTATGAAGAATTACCGGTGTTCATAATTGATTAAAAAATACCAATGGCCAGGCAAAATTTTAAAATGTTTTTTATTCTGTCACTGTCGTTTGCCAGAATTTCAATCAGAGTCCCTTGTATGTCGCAGTCATGCAGGGCGTCGGTATATAGTGGACAGTCAGTGAGGACATGACGTATCGTGAGCCTAGTTCGGCAACTGTCACATATGGGTGCAGGATTACCCAAAAGCAGATGCATATGTGTCAGAGATGTATGGCCAATGCGCAGTCGAGTGAGAAGTACTTGTTCACGTCGGGAGACAGAATAGGGAGAAAGCCATTTAGAGACGGATGGTTTGATTTCTTTGAGTTTACTAGTGGAGATATTCCACTCCTGTTGCCATGCAGATTCACACAGCTGCTTGATAGAGATCACTAAGTCGTCAGGCCTTACAGCGTGGCGATTAACGTACCGGCTGTTAGCAGCCTTAGATGCAGCTTGATCCGCGGAATGATTTCCCGGTATTCCAACATGCCCAGGTATCCACATAAAAGTGGTAACTATATGCTGGTTATGCAAGTCATGAAGAACTACCTGTATTGCCTGTATCATTGGGTCAGTACTAAATAGTGTGGAGAGACCGAAAATAGCACTGAGAGAGTCCGTGAAAATGACAACAGAATTGATACCCACGGCGGATAGTAGGCAATGTTGCAAAGCAAAATAGATTGAATATAGTTCGGCAGTTTATACTGAGCATGTTAGAGGTAGCGGACAGGAATAGACAGCATCGTTTACGAGGAACGCACAACCAGATCCGTTAATCGTCTTCGACCCATCGGTATAGACATGTAGTGACGTACTATAGTGCTCAAGGTGTGAGGAGAATTCTTGAATATACATGGCGTGAGGAGTGGAATCCTTTGACAGACTAGTCAAAATTAAGTTGGTGTTGACTGGCAAGGTACACCATGGTGGAGTTCGAGGAATGAGGTGTGGTAATACCTCTTCCTGTCTCATAGGCAAGTTGTCCAGTTGCCGTGCAAGTTTTATGGCCACAGGGCACATCATACTAGTACTGTGATGGTAAACGTCAATAGCAAGTTGGTTGTAAAATAACACGTTGTTGTTCAAATGTTGAGGTTTGGTAAGTACACCGACAGTGTATTTCATCTCAATGCGCATGTAATGGAATTTTAGTGGGGCAATGCCCGACTCACAGCACAGACTTTCAACAGGACTAGTACGAAATGCACCTGTGACCATTCTGATGCCGGCGTCGAGAATGGCATCTAATTTTCTCAGGTGACAGCGTTTCGCAGACGAAAAGACGATGCACCCGTAGTCCAGTTTAGACTGGACTAGAGCAGAATACAATCGTTGCAGGCATTCACGGTCAGCTCCCCATTTAGTGCTTGACAGACACTTAATCGCATTCAGTGACATGCGACATTGACCCGAGAGGTGCATTATATGTCGACGCCATGTCAGGTAACTATCATAATAAAGGCCTAGGTATTTAACAACCGCATCTTTCTGTATTTGAGAACCGTACATAGTGAGTTCAGGACACACGTGGGGCGTTCGTAGACGACAAAAATCAACAACTTTCGTCTTTTCGGCTGAGAAGCGAAAGCCACACGCAGTTGCTGCATGTATAACTGTGTCAACAACATTTTGCAGACGGCGTTTACAAACATCAACAGAAGATGCGGAAGTAAAGATGGTCAGGTCATCGACATATATCAATGGTCAACAGAGTTGGGAAGGTTGTTGGCGATGTCATTGATTGCAATCATGAAGAGTGTCACACTGATGGTCGAACCTTGAGGGATTCCATTTTCAAGAGGATGGGAGCTAGAGTACGTATCATCAATACGCACTTTAAATGAACGGTCACACAAGAAGTTCTCAATAAATCGTGGTAAATTACCTCGTAATCCCCAGTCATGGAGTTTTCTCAAAATGCCATATCTCCAGGTCATATCGAACGCTTTCTCGAGATCAAAAAATACAGCAACGAGATGTTTGCGCTCCACAATGCTGTTCTGTATGGCATTGGTGAAATACACGTACAGGTCAGTTGTTGAGTGCATCTTGCGTGAACCACATTTGCTGATTTGATTCAAGGAACCAAACTAAACGCAGACTGATCATACGCTCATAGACCTTTGACAGGTGACACGTCAAAGAAATGGGTCTATAGCTGGTGGGCAGAGAGGGGTTCTTGTCTGGCTTCAGTACAGGGATAACTATTGCTTCGCGCCAAATATCGGGATATTTGCAGGAATGCCAAATTTCATTGAGGTAACACAGTATTAGTTCCTTCATTACCATAGCGAGATGTCGTAATATAGCATAAGAAACGTTGTCCGGGCCAACAGAGGTGTTGCCGGTATGCTTAAGTGCATTTTCAAACTCCTCCATGGTAAATGCCAGGTTGGGCTGGTGTTCGTCCAGCGTTTCAAAATCGAGGGGGACCTCAACCGTGGCTTTGGTACGCAAGAATTGAAGACAATAGTTATCCGAACTTGACACAGATTCGAAGTGATCAGCGAGGTGTTCAACAAAATTGACCTGGTCTATACATTCTACATTATCGACCTGGAGCAAGGAAATTGTGTTGTATTTCCGGTGACCGTTTATGTACCTAATTTTCTTCCACAGAAGGCTAGGAGGATCGTCGGGCGTTATTGAAGACACGTACTCTCGCCAAGAATTCCGCTTGGCTTGGATAATAGTACGCCGAGCTTGCGCACGTGCTTTTCTAAAATTGATTAGATTTTCAACGGTGGGGTTCCGTCGAAATATTCTTAAAAATCGCTTTTTATTTTGGATGGCAATGGTGATGTCATTATTCCACCAAGGTATAGTACGCTTTCTGGGGCGAGAAGATGTTCTAGGAATGGTGTCTGTAGCAGTCAATAAGATAGATTTATTGATATCAGACAGTGAGACGTTGATGTCATTTGATGGAAGGTACTACATTGGCTGTAAAGTTGTCCCAGTCAGCTAAATCGACGTGGGAAATAGAAGAAATAGAAGATTTTATGAGAATAGGAAAGTGGTCGCTGAAATGGAGGTCGTCAAGAACTTCCCATGTAAGCTGTGGTGCAATAGCTGGCGAACAAAAGGCAAGATCAAGAGCTGAGAAACTTCTGGATCGTGAATTAAAAAAGGTAGACTGTCCTGTATTAAGGACTACAATATTGTTGCTGTCCAAAAGGTTCTCAATAATCTGTCCTCTGCCGTCTGTTTGCACAGAACCCCACAAAGTACTGTGCGCATTGAAGTCACCATCAAGGAGAAATGGTGGTTCAAGTTGTTGCACCAAACCCACGATGTCATTCATATTCCACATGAAATTTGGAAGGTAGACGTTGCATATTGTTATTTTCATAGGCGCAAAGATCTTAACGACGACCACTTGGAGCCTGGTTTGAAGGTCACAAGGAAGATGTGGTGTCCTAGAATCCAACAATATTGCAACGCCACCGTGTGCATGGGCCCCGGGTACAACATCATGACGAATGACATTGAACCCGTTGAGGTGAAATGGCTCGAGTGGCTTGAGATGCGTTTCTTGAATGCATACACAGCAGGGATTATAGTCAGCTAACAGCAATTTGAGTTCAGCTAAATGGTTGACTATTCCATTGCAGTTCCACTGGATAAAGAAGATGATAGAAAAAAGTAAATGAAATTGTGCTATGTAATATAGCTGACTTGTTAAATTTGGGTATTACACATGAAGTGATAGATAGAAGAAGATATAAACAAAAGAGAATACTACGAGGATCGATCAGACAGACCGGGTTTACGCGGTTTGCCCTTAGGCCATCCTCGACGGTCCTTGGGTTGACGAGCTTTTGCGACGGCATCCACAGAAGCATCGCTGGACTCAGTGTCCATGTTGGTAACTTTGTTACCGGGTTGGGGGGGTGCAGGGGTTTTTAAAAAGTTTTCAGTACGAGTGCTTGGTCTTGATGGGGTTTGCAAAAGATTGACTGAAGGGATGCGTGTCAAAGCTACGTTGCTAATTGTTGGTTTGTTGGTTGGCGTATTAATGACAGGTGTATTGTTAATCAGAGGCTTAGAAATGGTCACAGGAGTTGGTGTAGCGGTTTTGAGAATAGAGCTGAAGTTTGCCTTAAAAATATCTTCGATAAGTTGTTTGATCTGCGGTATTAGCAGAGTGGCAATGTCGGTTACATTTAGTGCAGGGGCAGTTGGCTTCGATGCAGCCTGCGCGTAGGATGTATGGGCACGTGGTGTGCTACGCTTAAGATGGTTCCTTGCATCGATGTAACTGCATTTATTCAGTGTCTTGTATTCAACGATCGCGCACTCTTCTTTATAAACAGGACAGTTACGTGAACTGGCCAAGTGATTTTGTTTGCAGTTGCCGCATTTATAGTGCTCTGAGCAAGGAACGCCTTCATGCACAGCGTTGCCGCATGCACAAATTTGCTCCTTACTACAGCGAGTAGCAGTATGACCAAATAACTGACATTTAAAACATCGCATGGGACTAGCGATATACGCACGTACGGGAAGACTGTATATGGCTGCTCGTATTTTGTCTGGTAGATGGATTTGATTGAAGGTAAGAATGAGTGATGCGGTGTCTTTCAACACACCATCACGACGACTTTTCATTCTTTTAACCTCAATCACACCTTGAGATTTCAACTCATCGTGAATCTCTTCAATCGAGCAGTTGAGGTCACGACAGGTTACAATGCCTTTACACATATTCAGAGAAGTATGCGCTGTCACAGAAACAGAAAAGGAACAAAACTTTTTAACTTCGAGCAGTCTACGGGCTTGCTTAGCACTGCTACACTCAACGAGTATGCCATCACTTAATACTTGTCGTTTCACCAATTAAACCATACAATAATTTATTAATAACGAACGGACTGACACTGAATAAATTGTTATTATCATTGTTTTTGATAACAAAAAACCGGGGCACTGGGCCTTCCGTCTCCTGGCTTACCTTTTGTCGTTTTGGTGGGTTGAGAGGAGGGCCAGGGTCACCATCCTCTCCATAATCCCCACTCGCCATCACCAGTGGCAAAAGAAACACGGGAAAACAACAAATACATTCACACTTTTTTAGAAAAAAGTCCACAAGAAAACAATTAAAACTCTTATATTATATTATATTATATTATATTATATTATATTATATTATATTATATTATATTATATTATATTATATTATATTATATTATATTATATTATATTATATTATATTATATTATATTATATTACATATGTATGTCTTGAAGTGTCTATGAAGTGAACAGGTAGACATTCTAGAGAAGTATAGAAGAAAAATTATAATGTTGCAAATGCAAGTGAAAAGATTGACGGAGGCAAGTGATGTTAAGAATAGGAAATTGCAAGAACTACAAGGCAGAATGGGTAATTCACACACTGATCTTGTTTAGAAAATTAAAAAACGAGCAAGTGAGAATGATTCGGCAGCTGTATTTTCGTTGGACCAAATTTTAAATTTTGAAAAGAAAAAGCCAAAATGGTCCGAATTGACGATAAGAAACTGTGTGATGTGGAGAATAGCTTCACCGAAAGGATATGAGCATCCCCGGTCAAATATCTTACGATTGCCATGCAGACAGACACTGAATAGGTATATTTCTACGAGCGGTGGCGTAGATACGGAAAGTTTAATTAAATGTCGACTGATGTCAGAGGCAGAAGCCATTACACCTGTAGAACGCGTGTGTAGTTTAATTATAGATGATATGGCTATAAAAGAAAAATTTTATTACAGCAGGCCAAGGATAAATATTTTGGATTCGTCACTACGCAAGAAAGCAGTAGTAAAATTGGCAAAAACCTGTATTAGCCAATAAAATGGTATGCTATGTAATACACGGTCTATCAACAAAGTACACAATACCAGCTTCTTATTATTTTTATAAAAAATTAAAGAGTACACGGTATTTTGATTTGACAATAAATATTTTAAAACTGGTTAAAGAATGCGAATTTACAGTCCTCCGCATGGTTACTGATAACCACAAATCAAATGTCACCTTATTCAAATTGCTCGGTAAAGGAAATTTAATCACCAGAATTTGAAATCCTGTCATGCGTGAAATTCCATTGTTTCTGAGTTGCGATTATTGTCACGGACAAAAAAATTCACGAAATATTTTTTGGACCATGACATGGAATCAGAGGAGGGCACAATTTCGGCAGATTACGTCAGAGCGCTATATAACATGCAAAAGGATTTAATTATTAAACCCGTACCTTTTTTGACAAGGAAACATGTATTTCCGAGTAATTTTGAAAAAATGAACGTGAATAAGGCAGTGCAAATTTTTTCATCACCTGTTACAGCTGCGTTAGAGTATTTGGGAAAATACCCAACGTATGCAAGAGGCGATTTTTCTAATTCAGGTGCCACAGTAACATTCGTGAAGATGATGAATATGTTTTTTAAAATACATGATGTAAGCGAAAGATTGCAGCATATCAGGCAACTGGACGAGGCTCATGCTCCGTTTGTGGATATCGGTGATGAGCGATTGGAATGGCTGCAGAATACATTCCAAGAATACATTGATTCCATACAACGAGAATCGAAAAAAATGAATAAGCAAGGACTAGCAAAAGAGACTGCACATGCCCTTAAATTTACGGCAGATAGCACAGCTAAATGCGTGAAGTATTTATCGAGTGAATCAGGATTTTATTATGTGTTAACAAGATCGTTCAGTTCGGATGCTATTGAATCCATGTTTAATCACATACGCATGATATGTGGTTCTCAAGATGCTACAGATGCATACGCTGCACATCATGCAGTCCAGAGAATTTTAAAATGTACCTGGTAAAAACCTCAACATCCGCAAATGTTTCACAGGATTGCAGTTTTACCAGCAAAATAGGGAATATTTTCCGACAAAATAACGCCACTGTAGTAAATGAAGTCTGCCTGAAACTAGGCTTTTCTGTCTTCTCGGTATCATAGATGCATACACACACCTACCCGCCGCCAACACACGAATTGATTTGTCCAACACGCAAGACCCTCCAAACGTACTCAATTTCTTTGATTACATTCTCGAGTTTGCTGACGATTTCGATGTAAATTGTGTAAGAAGTCCTACGCTTTGTACAGTTGCGAAGAATTTCTTAAGCTACCAATCACTGTTTATATCCAAGACATTTCTGCAAGGACTGCAATTCCAGCCACTGTAAGTAATCAAGAGTCACAGGACACACAACATCAAACAGGAGCATCAGTTACATATGCTCACAAACATGAGTCGCATGTATTACTATCTACGGCATTAGTATATACACGGCAGACAACGCAAACCACACATGTGTAGAGTTTTGCTTGATTAAGGATCACAATCCAACTTCATTACTGAAGATTTGTACAAAAGACTCGAGCTCTCTTCAATCAAGATAGATATTCCAATCACAGGAATCAACCAAGTTCAGATGAAAATAACTCACAAAAATTAACCAGTACTACAGAAATAACATTGGACCGACAATTCAAGATGACCTATTCTCTATAGTCACACGGTTCAGAAGCAGTAAAATAATCGAACGAGATTTCTATGTTGACGACTTGATGACAGGAACAAATTCAATTAACAAGGCTAGAGAAACGAATTAACGAGTGACACAAACCATAACAAATCACAAATGCACATCACAAATAATGAAGACATTAGCCTTAATATAGGATTCAACTACAGATGAATTACAATATTCAATAAAAGTCATGTCTTAACCATCGCACAGATTTTTGATCATTTAAAACTGATCTCCTGCAACGATCAGAGCTAAAAATCATTCTACAGAAGTTGTGACTGTTAGAAATACACAAAGTCTGTGGAGTTGAGAGGAATGTTGTATTTTGACACACTGTTTATTATTTACAACTGTTTCATAACATGCGCAACTATGATGAATTGCGCTTACAATCTTTTGTTAATCAATAAAAACATAGTAATCAAGTTGTTGGGCATTGGCGATATTTTCAACACTTCCCCTCGACTATGACCAATCACTTTTTCAGATCGTACAGACCTAACCCAGTGCTGTGCGTTCCCGTCTTTTTACCAGTTAGGATTTTCGTCAGCATGTCGGCCGGGTTCTCCGATGTTGGCACATATTCAAAAATTAAGCTCCTATCTTCAATCTTTTCCCGAAGAAAATAGTGTCGCAAGTCAATGTGCTTGTTCCTTTCCGATGTGATTTGATTTGTTGCTAATTTAATGGCACCTTGGTTGTCGACTTGCAGCATTGTTGGGCTCTCAATGAAGTTTTCGGCTCCAATTTCCCCAAGAAAGCTTCGAAACCAAAGGGCTCCCTTTGCTGCGTGACACATCGCTAGGTACTCCGCTTCTACGGTCGAAAGCGCTGTCGTTTTCTGTTTCTTACTGCTCCATGAAACTGCAGCTCCGGCCAAGGTAAATGCGTATCCACTAAAAGAGCGTCTGTCCATTCGGTCACTTGCCCAGTCTGCATCACAAAACGCTGCTAAACTCTGCTTTGCCTTTCGAAAGATTAGACCTCGTTCTTTCGTATTACTTAAGTACCTTAAAATGTGTTTTACTCCAGTCAAATGTTCATCTTGTGGTTGATTGTTAAATTGCCTCATGTATGCTGTTGCATACGCAAGGTCAGGTCGGGTACCTCCAGCCAAGTATAGCAATCCTCCAATTGCCTGTCGATAGCGGTATTCTAGTTCGCTGTTCTTCTGCTCGCATTTTGTTTGAGTGAATTTCATTCCCGGGTCGAGCGGTGTCCGTGCGCCTCTTAAAATTTTCCATTTGAAAATTCGTCAACAACTCTTCAGCGTAAGCTGTTTGATCCAAGGTTAATGAGCCGTCATCGCGTCTATCAATTCTCATAGATAAAATATGCCTTGCTTCTCCAAGGTCTTTTATATCAAATTTATTGCCAATTGACGTCTTAAAATTTTCAATTGTATTCATTTCTTTCGCAGTTATCAGGAGGTCATCCACATATACTCCAATAATTTACTCATTTTTCTGATCATAATATACACATGGGGCTGATTGTGATCTCTTCAGTCCAGTCGATTTCAGAAATTCATCAAGTTTCAGATTCCACTCTCTGCCAGACTGATGTAGTCCATATAAACTTCTTTTCAGAAGGCATACGTGGTCTTCCTTCCCCTTCTCATGGAACGGTTTTGGCTGCTCCATAAATATGGTCTCTTTCAAGGTTCCATTTAGGTATGCTGCGGTAATGTCCAGTTGGTGAATTATCCAATTTCGTTCGACAGCCAAGGCCAACAAAGTTCTTATGGTCTTTGTCTTCACAACTGGTGAAAACGTCTCGTTGTAGTCTATTCCTTCTACCTGGGTGTAACCACATGCAACTAATCTTGCCTTATGTCGTTCCAAGATGCCGTCTTGATTGTATTTCCTTTTGAATATCCACTTGCATTTTACGATCCTTCTATTTTGTTGTCTTGGGACTACTGTCCAGGTTTTATTTCGTCGAAGGTTTTCTAATTCCTCCAGCTTGGCCGCTCTCCACTTGGTGTTATCAGATTCTGCTAGAGCTTCTTTCACCGTGGTTGGGTCTTGTCTGGCATCCTGACGTTTTGAAATACAACACTTCTTCTGGAATTGGGATCTTGCTGCAATTCTCTCAGAACGTCTTAAGGGTGCAGCTACCTCTACCAATGGTGGTACTTCTTCAACATCCTGGTGGTTTGCCTGCGTTGGATTATCTTCATCCCCTGGATTTCGTCCCTCGCCTTCTATCTCATTTGGATCATCATCAAGGTGAACAATTACATCGTTTTGGTGTGGTCTGTCAACTGGATCGAACATCGCAAGGTCAGCTTCTTCTTTGAATGGAAAGCTATTTTCATAAAAAATAACGTCTCGGCTGACAAGAAAATTATCATCTGCTCGATTCCATAGTTTGTAACCTTTTACACCATCAGCATAGCCGATCAAAACACATTCTTTCGATTTTTGATCTAGTTTTCGTCGTCGTTTGTGAGATCCTACCACGCTCCAAACTTTACATCCATAGACTCTCAAGTGGTCCACCTCAACTTCCTTCCACACAGTGTCTCTGGAACCTTCCCGTCAATGGCGTTTGATGGACACCTATTTCGGATGTAGCATGCCGTATGTACAGCATCTCCCCACAACGTCTTGGGTAGTTTCTAACAATAGACATCTCGTCATGTCTAATAGTGTCTGGTTCATCCTCTCTGCTACGCCATTTTGCTGAGGTGCGCCAGGTACCGTCATCTGTCTCTGGATCCCGTTCTTTGTCAAGTATTGGTCGAACTCAGTGTTTTTATATTCTCCGCCGTTGTTGATTCGAAAAAATTTGATTTTCAATCCAAGGTGATTTTCGGCCTTCCGTTTGAACTCATCAAATCTTTTAAGAACATCACTCTTCTTTCTTATTGAGAATACCTCGGTATGCCTGGAGTAATCATCAATGAAGGTCACAAAGTAATTCGAACCTCCCTTTGATGTTGGTTCAATCTTCCCTACAACATGCGAGTGAATTAGTTCCAGAGGCTGCGTTGCTCGAGTGGCACCATCAGTTGGAAAACTTCTTCGTCGTAGCTTCCCCTCCATGCAGACCCCACACTTCTCTTGTAAAACTTCTCCCGTTAATTTTCCTATTTTCTTCATTGCTTCTTGATTTAGATGACCAAGACGTCGATGCCACAGGGTATTTTCGTTTGTTTTTGCGATCTTAGTCGTTGGACTAGCTTCAAATACTCTGTACAGTCTTCCACTGCGCACTGCGGTGAGAATAACTTCTCCTTCACTGTCTGACACAACTGCCTTGCCTCCTCCAATGTTTATGAACATCCCCAATTCATCCATTCGACCTATTGAAAGTAAGTTGCCATCCAAATCAGGTACATGCAATACATTTGCCAATGTGATGCCGGTTCCACCGTTCTCCTGACATAAGAAAAACTCTGCACAGCCGGTACCTGTCACTTGCATCTTGTCTTTATTGGCGGCTTCAACAATGGATGGAGTTGGCTTGAAATTCAATAACTTGTTCTTGTCAGACGTCATATGATCCGTAGCTCCGCTATCCAAATACCAAGTCCGAGACTCCGTTTGATTCGACTGTAATGTTAGTCGAAGGGCTCTGTGCACTGCCTTCTTTACTTGTGTACCGGTCTCTGATTTACGGTCAAAAGTTGTTCTACAGTTTCTCGCAATGTGTCCAAACTTGCCGCAACAGTAACATTTTACCTGACGTTTCTCGTTGGTATTTCCGCCATTAATGTTAACTTCCCTGCTTTCATTGGGCCCTTTTCCATCGTCTTTCTTATTATGGTACTTGGTCTTTCCCTTCTTATTAGTGAACATTGCTTTGGGTTCGTCGTCGTCACTTCCTTATTCCTCCTCGCGTCGGCATTGTATTTTCTCTTCAACCAGAAGTCTCGCCTTTACTTTCTTCGTTGTAAGGGTTTTTTCGTCTTGCTCCAGGTTTAAGATCAATGGCTCATAAGTATCTGGAAGACCCATCAGCATTACCAAGGCAAGTTCTCTGTTGGTGAATCCATATCCACCACTTGACAGCTTCCGATGAAGTTCCATCAGTCGACCAAGGTAATCTGTCATGTTCTCTTCTTTCTTCTTTTTCATATTGAAGAAATCACGCATCAATTGTAAAACATGTAGAAGCCCATGCTTTGAATGCATCTCCGCTAGTATCTCCCACGCTTCTTTAGCTGTTGCTAAAGCACCGATATCGTCCAAGTAGTTGTCGTCTACAACTAGAAATAAGAACGTCAATGCTTTATTGTTCATCTTTCTCGCTTCATTCGTGATATCCCGAAAACCCGGGTCAATAGCCTCCCAACAGCTTTTCTGTACCAGTGCTGCCCTTGTGCGGATTGACCAGGCATGATAATTATCGGATGATAATTTTGGAATTCTAAATTCGTCATGTGAATTTGCCATCTTAACTTCAATTTATTCACAGAATAAAAAAGAAACGTTTGAAAAAAAAATTCTTCAAGATCGTTTGTCACTGAAGCCTCTAACGTCGTTCTAGCAGAGAGTTAATTCAATTCAGGCTCGTGTAATTTATTTATCTTTACACGTGGCCTCACGTCTTCTTTCACTCCTCTCAATTACAGGCGTTTTCTGGGCCCATAACCTGTTAGAAATACACAAAGTCTGTGGAGTTGAGAGGAATGTTGTATTTTGACACACTGTTTATTATTTACAACTGTTTCATAACATGCGCAACTACGATGAATTGCGCTTACAATCTTTTGTTAATCAATAAAAACATAGTAATCAAGTTGTTGGGCATTGGCGATATTTTCAACAGTGACAACTACAGTTCGACTATGATGAATCAGTTCCGTTCGAATTACACACGATGTGGATACAGTTTACGAATCAAATTCAATACCTCGATATGTAATCTGTTCGAATCTAATACGACTTCAGCTTCATGGACTTGCAGACGCTTCCGAGGCCGCATATGGTACAACAGATCAATCGGGATACCATTCAGTCCGACTGGTATGTGCTACGCTAGCACCATTAAAGAGTATTTCACTTTCACGGCTAGAATTGTGTGGAGCGCCATTACTCGCACAATTAGCAAGTCGAATCATACGCTCAATCAACAAGCACATTGACGAGTATTTCTATTGGAGCGATTCAACTATGTATAACGTTATCATGATAGCTGGATAATAAAATCAATGGAAAATGTTCATTTCTAACCTGGTAACATAAATTCAAGAACTCACCAAGGAAGGTCAATGGCAACATGTCAGCACACTCGATAATCCAGCAGACATCATTTCGCGAAGTATTAATCCACAACAGTTGAGGATTCACAGTTATGATGGAATTGTGCAGACTGGCCATCAAATGATCAACAGAACAAAAAGAGAAACAAGAAATCGCAGAAATACCAGATGCCAAAAAATGCATTTTAACATTCACAAGCAATGAAACGGATGAAATATTCAACAAATACTCAAGACTACAAAGAGTCGTAGAATAGACTGACGAATTCTGACTTACAGTATGACCGGAAATATCCCATTGTAATACCACATAAGCATCCTCTTACAGTATTAATAATTTCACATGATCACCAAAGACTACAACAGGCCCACTGGCTGTATTAGCATCAATCAGAACTCAGTATTGGCCAATGTGCGGACGCAGTAAAATCAGTCCTACGCAACTGCGTAAAATGCTGTCGAGATAACGTTAAACCTCAAGATACTGTACCACTAATGGCCTGAACATAGCATCACACCGGTGCGGCCTTTCCAAATAGCGGTGTAGATTACGCAGGTCCTTTTCATATAAAAGAAGGAAAGAACTCGAGTACGGAAGTTAATCAAGGCATACATTTGTAAAGATACCATGTGACCACCAAGAGTATGGTCGCAGACGTAATGACGAACGGTCTACCACTAACAAAGCATTTGATTTGCTTGGACAAGATGAAGGTCGGTTACTCGGAATCCTAGATATGTCACGTCCAGGTCTCAGGGGAAGTGTTGTGTTTGAATGTAGCGCGTACGATACCCTGGCGAACCATAGAACAATTACCAACCGATCTACGAGCTAGTTCCG
This sequence comes from Carabus problematicus, assembly GCA_963422195.1. Taxonomy (NCBI): domain Eukaryota; kingdom Metazoa; phylum Arthropoda; class Insecta; order Coleoptera; family Carabidae; genus Carabus; species Carabus problematicus. The sequence goes on from OY728577.1 coordinate 18,264,621, forward strand.
CGTGGCGGCCGGATAACAGTTGCCGCTATTGCATACAGAAGAGTGTGTACTTCATCACAGACTTCTTCACGTACTACGAACACGCCCAACAATTTTTAACAGTAAAAGACAAACAGTGGTATATCAGAATATATACAGGGAAGTGTCCTTACAAGTGTGTGAAATGTCCCAATGTTACTCTCAAAAGTCTATATTAGAAAGTCACAATAAAATACATCTAGAAAACAAGGCATGTATGTAATTGCTTTGTGACAAGAAGAAGTGTGAGCGCTCATATACATTTGCATACAGGTACGACAATTTTACATGAAAACAGAACAAACAGTGTGTATTCTATTATATTAATAACTATTTATTTTCAGAAGTGAAGCGAGTCAAATATCCTATTAGAGTTCATTGCAATAGTTAATGAACGTTGACTCGTGAGACGCAAAACTTCTTATTATTTTACTTTACAGAATAAAATAAAAACAGATAATAAATATTATTTGTTGTAGAGATGTTTACAATATTCAAGAAGGTATTAAAATGCAAATACAATTAAATGAAGAAAGTATTTATTTGACGACATTATTATTTGGCATTGCGTTAGCACTGGAAGAACACCAAAGAAGTGAAATAGAGACGCTTAAAGGACTAAAGCACTTCGAGTCATTGCCAATGTCATATTCTACGGCAAAGGTAATAAGGATGAAGCAAAGATTTGGAAAAGTTATTGCCGGGAGGAAGATTGTAGGGCTAAGGAGTAGCTTATCACATTTGCAAATGAAGGTGTAACAACATAGAAGCAAACGAAATTAGTTATGGTATCATCATTGAGATTATTAACTCACCAACAGCCAGAACTATATTGGGCTTCCGAACAAGAATATACACTGCATTTTTGTGCTATGTAAAATACAACAAATATTAATAAATATATTGCACTAAAATCACGAGAAATTCTCTAGCTCTGTAACATAAATTCTATAACGATGCTGGAGATGACTCATTACAAGAAAGATATATTTGTATAAATACAGTTATCGAAAAAAAAATACGTAATTAAATTGATTTATAAATTCTTTATTTGTTCTGATACGCTTTCGAATAATGTTAATTTTTCTTTTTAATTTACACCTTTCATGTCTTGTAATTAGCATTCCAATCTGTCAAATTCTACAACTGACGATTTCAGGGAAATAGTGCTGAATCATATCACTACACATTTTTTTTTCACAAATTTAAGTTTAACACTTCTTTATCACGTTATTATAGTACATTATACACCAAGGGAGAGAAACCACTTATTTTTCCTGAGGTGTAGTTAGTACCATGACAACACACATTTATTTACAAAAACCTTTGTTATAATAAAAACTCCCTTCCGAAAAGTGTTTTCGTCCCTAGGGAGCAAATGCTTCATTTCTGTCCCGCGTTTGACGCCATAGAAACCGACTTCTACTCCCGGACGTGTAAAAATATTATTATTTATAATTACAATCCTAATAAAAATTTTTTTCTGAGAAAAACATTTTCTCATTTTATCTGTCAATTTTGACATTTACTCCAGAACGTACGCTTTTAGATTAACCAATCATCGTGCGTACATGATGTACAACTCTCAGCGCCATAACTTTGCGATCCGCCGCAGCTGTCATCACAAAAAATCTATTGTTCTTTCGTCGTATTTACCGACCATAGAGTGAACACACTACAATCGAGAAGGTCGTGCTAGGTAGTATAAAATCATTGATTGTCACATAACATAAATAAGTATAGTGCAATCACGACCTTCTAGATTTATACTGGCCTGCTAGCTGAACGATGTAACAATACATTTTTTGTGCTGACAGTTACGCCAAATGTCACCGTTTTATCGCTAGTTACAGTAGCTACTTGTCGCTGTCAAAAAATGACAGTTAATATTGTAAAAGATTCTTGCATAAGAATGTAACAAGACGGGATCCCACCGACTGGGCTAATAGTAACAAAAGTTACCAGGTATGGGATAACGAAATAAAAACCGACTGCGCCACTAATTTATTGTACAGAAATTAGACTGTTAGTTTAAGAAAAGTGTATTTAATAACATTACAAAGATAAACAATAAAACAGAAAACAGCGATGGAAATATAAGTTGTGATAACGCGTGGTCGTCCAGAGACGACCCAGTTACCACCGCGAAGACAGAGAAGCGAATGAGCAAAATTGCATGTGCATTTGCATGCTCCTTAAGAGTGCACACGCGGGGGAGGAGGGTTAACTACCCTTAGGAATGTGTGACAGGCCAAAAGCAGAATTCTTCGAAACGCCACATATGGTAAGTCTCAAACCGGCCAGTAACAAAGAAGGGTCTGCTAAAAGTACAGCCTTATACAAAAGAATCGTTTAATGTGTACCATGTGTGACGCACTGCTTGTGACTTGTTACAAGAATTATTAATTATAAATTCAAAATAAATAGTGAAAAATGAAGACATATCAATATTATCATGAATTTAAAAGAAATTTGATATTATTGAAACAAAAACTATAATATTGGTATAAATTTACTGCAAAAGATATACTGACTCCTATCTTTTATTATCTAATACGCGATTTACTAACATTTAATAATTTACCAGTATCAGTGTGTAACTACATACTCTCAAGCCATTTATGTCATATTCATGTTTGACGGGATTTCATAAGTAAATTTGTTCCTTATCGACTGCAGTTCGGTAACACTTCTTATAATGAACCATAATTACGGTAATTCGTTATTAATATATCACACCAAACTACACTGCAGTTGAAAATGTTGCTGTAAAAATATCTAATAATTTTTAGTAAAATGAATAATATTACCTGGGAATAATATCAACGCAAATATTACACAAATAATTAATATGTAATTGCACTAAATGCACAGTTTGTATATCAATTTTACCGAAAAGATTCGTGTATTAAACTGAATCAGAACTGAATTCTGTAGTTTGTTGATTAACAACCGTTAAAATCGTATTTTGTTCAAATGTTTTCCTACGGTTATTAGCGACAGCGGCAGCACTGGGCAGCACGCTGAAACTAGGCCTGTTAGCGGGCCGGAATAGTACACTTTTAATCGAGAAGGTCGTGAGTGCAATATATATTTCGACATTTTTTTAATAAATGCATTAATACATGTTTGAACATCTGTCTTTTGTATTTCAAACTATTTTTATAGATATTCGTTCGTATTTATTGATTTTGACGGTACATTAACGATAGCTAATTCTTAAAAGACAGCCAGTGAGCTGTCGCTTAAAAATAAACAAATAAGCGACTGTCGCCAGGCAAACAAGCAACAAAGTAACGTATAGAATCACACATTTCGGATCTAGCGATCGCTAAGAAATAAGCGATCGCTAATAGCTAACGGTAGGTGTACAGAATAGCCCCGATTGGCTGGGATTCTCTAACTCCAAACGGCAGTCAGTAATGGACAACTCCGTTTGGTAACTACGGTAATGTAATCTATCGATTCTGTAACAATTTGAAGCCGATAGTAATCGGCAGCAACGTTTGACATACAGCCGTTTCCTGGCGGGAGTTATATGTGTCCCGTTGAGCTAACGTTTAATTACATTTGAGTATTAAAAGAAGTTCATGTTATAGTAATTTCTTTTGTCCAAACTTCAAATTGATAAAAATAATTTCATCCGTGTAGGTTGGAATAATGGACAGGTAGTTCAAGATATTCAGAACAGTAAAAAAATATTCAAAGCAATTTATAGTATATTCCGAAACTTAACCAAAGTAACCGTGGTTCTGGTTTCGCGTTCCGTATATGTACCAAGGTAACCGTTTCAGTGTTTTGGTTAAGTTTTGAAACGCGGTGCCTGAAAGATTTGGTTACTTTTATGTGACCACAGTAACCGTGTAAAATACGTGGTTACTGTGGTTAGTTTTCCCCCACTACCATAATTATATAAATTTTGCCCGGTAAATATTTATTCATTATTAAAATTATTACTTATATAGTTATTTGCTCTTGAATTATATTTTAAAATTAATCTAATGACGTATTTATGTATGTATTTAAAAGTGAAATGAAAAAAATTTACTAGAAAACAGTATGCTTGCTAAAAAGTTTCGGTTTGGTCGTAACATATACAAAATTATTAAAAATATTCTGCACAAGACAAGTATATTTATTTATTCTGCCATTGCTGCACATAAGTGATTTCTTATCTCGAAGAACATAATGTTACTTTTTATGTACATATACAAATCATCATCGGAACTACCATCAGTTAATATGAATTCGTTAAAAAACTGTCAATATTTCATATTTATAAATGACTGTAGGTATAAAGAATAATATAACCGTATACCGCAATGGCTTACTAATCCATAATAAACTACGGAATGACAGTTTAGTTCTCTGTTTTACCGACTGTCATGACCAGAGCATTCCGAAATATAAATCTGTTTTCAGGTACCATACACTAACCAAAACTTTACCACAACCAGAACCGCGGTTTCCTTGGTTAAGTTTCGGAATATACCTACTATTAATAGTTTTTAAAAAGCTGACGTTTCGGCCATGTGGCTTGTGGCCATTCTCAAAGCGAAGAAAATGTGAGAATACAACATCTGAAAATGTACAATAGTAATAACAATATGTAAATTGCTAACAATTAAAACAATATAAATATAATTCAATAATTACCTAAAATGTATCACAGAGTCAAAAGGTATATCATACATACATACATAACATCACGCCTTTCCCATTACTGGGGTAGCAGGCCATTTATTCCCTACAATCACTAAAAAAAAAAAAAAATAAAAAAAAAAATAAAAAAAATAATAATAATAATATTATATAGAAAACTGCCTTTCATTCCTTATTTTCTAACAATAGTTCGCCAAATACTCCTATCCATACATAACTGTCTCGCCTCGTTAATATCCATGTTCCTTGTCATACATGCTCTCCTATTATTTCTGCTTATAATTTTACGTTCACTCAAAACATTTTCTATCATATTCATCCATTTATTCCTCGGTCTTCCTCGCATTCGTGTTCCTTCAATTTCACCCAAATAAATCTTCTTAGTCAATCTATCATTTGACATTCTTTCCACATGTCCAAACCAACGCAGCTGACTTGAAGCCACTCTTTTCACAATATTTTCACTAATTTCACATTCATCATACACTACTTTATTCCTAATACGGTCTCTTCTAGTCACTCCGCACACTCCTCTCAAAAATCTCATTTCAACCGCAGTTACTCTTTTTTTATTCCGGTTATCCCATACCCAACATTCACATCCATACATCAACGATGGCACAAGTACACCATTATACACACATAACCTAGCTTCTCTTGATACATTCACATTTCTAGCAAACATTCCCAAAGCGCCCAAAACTTTTCTACCTGCAACCACTCTTCTTTCAATTTATTATATATTTTTTTTATATCAAATATATATAAAAAAAAAATATATCATGACCTTGTCAAGTCATGATACTAAGAGTTGTTGATGAAAATAAAATGGAGACTAGTAAGCTAATTAGACAAAGAATGACATGAAATTGACTCATTCAAACTTCTACCGTCCAACAAAAAAACTAAGTTAATAACGCGCTATAATTTAAACTTAGGTGACAGAAATCTGTAATATGATTGACAGTGTGATTATTCAGATTGATATAAATGCTTTCTAAGAAAAGTCTCTTAAATTTATTAGGTTCGGATTGGAGAATTTTAAAATTGTCAAAATTGATGGAATGACAGGAATTTAACGCATGTTCTACCAGGGCACTATGTTGGTAGTTTTTATTTTTGAGATGGTACTTATGTTGATAGAGCCTTCTTTCTATATATTGGCACGTTTCTCCAATATAAATTGAAGGGCAGTCAGCGCAATACAGTTGGTAAATAACATTACTCAGTTTAACTTTGGGCGTGGCAGTTTTTAATTTCGAGAATAAGAAATGAGTAGAATTCAACAAAAACCTTTGTTATAATAAAATCTCCCTTCTGAAAAATGTTTTCGTCCATAGGGAGTAAATGCTTCATTTCTGTCCCGCGACTTCTACTCCCGGACGTGTAAAAATACTGTTTTTATTTGAAAATTAGCGTCTAAATGTCTTGGGAAGAAGAGAAAGTCTTGCGGCTGCGTAAATATAAAATAGATATGTCAATGATGTAGAGCAAGGTTAGTTCATGTGCTGTCATGTGATATTCGAAGCCAACAGACAAGCATTTTTAATAGCATGATGTGATTTTCTATAATTTAATAATATATGCAATATAATAAAATTGAATAAATTTTATATGTCCTATATGAACACAAGTGACATAATTGATATTTTTCTGAATGTAAATTTTGGTTATTACATATGCATGGCAGGGTAATTTGTATCTGCTTTTCAGAGGCTTCAATTGCAGTTTAAATTTGAATTAATTGAAAAATTTAGCTCTGCTGACTCCAATTTATATAGTAAGATGACAGCTGTCAGTTTCGTTCAGATGTAAATAGAATTCTATTAATTTATATTGAAAACATGCGAAAAATGCATTAGAATTAGCTACAAATTGACTAATTATGATTAACCAATTGAATTACAGATGTTTTTGCAAATGGATATGACAATTTTTAGTCAGGTGTGAAATTTATCAATATTGTATAGGAAAGCAAAGTTACGGCACAAAAATAAAGTGTTGCTGATGTGACAAATTCGACATATTAGCGGTTTCCGTTTCGTAACGATTGTCTAAACACTAGCTGTTACAGAATGCCTAGTTTACGGTTCTGCCGTTTATTTACTACCGGTATCTAACATTCCTCCTTGGAAACGGTTGAATTAGAAAATCCCGGTCTTTATTTATCCAAACAAAATTATAATTCTATTCAATATTAACCTCAAGAATAAATTTCAATACCTGTACCGAGCGTGCATTATTCCACTGTATAACTGACCACTGTAGTGATCATATTCCTGACTTTAATTTATAATAATTGGTTTATTGGGGATGCTATATCCTAACATAAAAACTTCAATAGATACTAAGACTGAAATTAAATTGTAACACTGTTTACTACTGACCTCAAGAGTGAATCCCAATAGCCGTACCGTGCATGCAGTATTCCAAAAATGACGCTATACAAAACAATTTATAGACCGACACAATATATAGCAGCGAAGCATGGGTACTGAATCAAAGAACAAAATGCAAAATACCGGCGGCAGAGACGAAATACTTAAGGAAAGTAGAAGGGATCACTAGGCTAGACACAGTAAGAAACGAACAAATTAGAACAAGGCTACAAATTGAAAATATACAAATGACCATAGAAAAACAGCAGTTATCATGGTACGGACATCTAGTAAGAATGCCAGAAGATAGACAAACAAAAATAGTTTGGAATGCAAAAATAGTAAGAAAAAAGAAGCTATTTCTTCTCACCGTTAAACGATGTTTATAATGTTGCAACTATTATTATTCTACAAAGTTCTTGTTAAATATCTCATGAAGCTTCAAACAAGAGGCGAAACGTTATGTTTTAAATAAACAAACTAGAATTTACCAACACGGAAATTAATTTAAAAACCTTACTCCAACATTTATTCTCCTGTCCATATTTGGCTTAATAACACATACTACAATAAAAAAAGTTACTTAACCGTTTGAATCCATTAAAAGAACACGATCTAAAAATCCCGAACAGCACGATAGCGCCTTAATCGAGTACGAAGAAGTCCAAGCGGCGCGATAGCGCTTGTTTAATTTTATGTAGAAGAATCCCAATCGGCGCGATACAATATGTGTTAGGTAACGCGATTGTGCTTTTTTTTCACGTCGCGTCGTCACATTTATTGCAGTTAGCAAAGTGGTCGGACATATTGTTCCATAAATGCTTTTCATTGCTAATAATTAAGTAATTCAAAATGATTGTACAAGGGTTGAGAGATTAAAATCAAGTTGATTTAAATCATGATTTAAATCTTGATATAAATCAAGTGATTTTTTTAAAAATATCGTTGATTTAAATCAACATTAATTTAATATATTAATTAATAATGATAACTGATCTACACTCTCTGTTAAAACTAGAAACACTACCGGACTACTAAACTTATCTATTTATATAATAACTACAACTCTAAAACAAGCACAGACTTGCAATAACGGACACGACTTCGGTGGCCCGACACAACGTATAAATTAAAACTTATTGATTTTTAAATAAAAATTATTATTTTACAGATATATCTCATTAACAAACTTTGTATTATATCGTTAACCCAAATTATTTGAAAATTTCAATACAAATACGTCTGATTTATCTATCTATATCTGATTTAAATCAAAAAAATCTGATTTAAAAAAAATCGATTTTTTTTATTTTTTTAAAAAAATCATGATTTTTTATCCACCCTGGATTGTACGGCACCGTCAGTTGTCCATAGCGTTCGAAATGAACTGGGATTTTTCGATACAAAATCTGAAGAGCGCGATCGCGCTGCTTGGGACTCATACGGTTAAATAAGCATAAGAATCTTGAAAAAAAATAAATAAAAACACTGATTCGCATTCAAAATTATACTGTATTTTTTTAATTCTTTTATGTTTGCCGCATAAAAGTGGTACAGTAAACTCCCTCGTATCCGCGACTCAAATAACCGGAACTCTCAATCAATTTTATTTTATTTTTATTACATGTAATTTACATGTTATATATTTTACAACGTATATTAATGGTTAAATGTTAAAATAAAATCTGAAATAATTTTAAGATCTTTTTATTTATTTACTGCTGATTTGGGGGGCGCTGCGATAAAAATTCGCTCAAATTCCATTTAACGACTAACCTACCATATCCGATCATTTGGATTGCATATTTTGTTCGGGTTAATGAAACTTGTTCTTTACTTAAATTACTTTGTTATTTCTTCATATTTGTCTCATTTCTACTATTATGTTCAGAATACTAATGATAATACTAATGCATATATTGGATTTTAATGAGTTTGAAAGGTGTTATAGTAATTTCAAGAGTGGCCATCAGATATCCGGAAAATTCAGTTTTCCGGCAACCTTCTGCTCCCAGTGGTGCTGGATAAGAGGAAGCTGACTGTTGTTATTTTTTTATATTATAAGGTTTTATTCAACTTTTGGTAAAATCTTATAATCTAATTTTGAACAGTTCCACATATATAGTTCGGATAACAATACACTATCCTAAAACAATTAAAATTTTAATTATAAGACCACCCAAAAAGAGAGCATAAGAGAACTACTACTGTACTGCATTTTAATGTCAGATTGGGTTATGTTTTGCTATTTATTGTAATTAAAAAAACCAAAAATTTTCGTTCTATGGCCTCCGGATCCGTCAACAAGCAATATTTTAAAATTGATTTAGTCGATATACGTGCACACACACACACACACGTTATCGGGTACCGTTACTTTAAATTTCCCATCCCCGGTTAGAATAGTGTAATAGATTAAATAACATATTAGCTGATCAATGTAATAAATCTGGAGCAACTCACGCTGCATGGTTTGTAGTTTTTTCGCCTCACCCTTCAGTGGGCGACTCACGCGTTCCCTTCACTCTGTATTAGAGACTGCGGGTACGTGAAGGAAAGTTTCATTACTCTATCTGCACTCGTTTTTGAACTATTGAATATAGTCATGCATGCATCCAAATACACAGGCATCCTTGCGAAAATAGTCAAAACTTATTCAGAGAACCTCAAAACACGATTTCCATCAAAATCTCGCGAACGAAATTATTCATGATTCCTATACATACTTTCGTTATACTATGTTGCCTCTGAATTAGGTATTAAAATTATTTTAATCATTATATTGTGTTTTTCTATATAACAATAATAATATAAAAAGTTAGACCCCTACAGAAACACAAAATAACACAACAAAGCAAAAATAACACTGCACGGAGCGCTTATTTAGACTTTAGACGGCAAAATCGATATTAGCCGCAATGAAATTCGCTGCGCCCAACGAAAGAGAAACAGCGATTTGATTCTGTAGTATACTGTAAATTCTATCTCCCTCAGAAAATCCATATCTATACAAGCTTACACAGTATGTATGCGAAGTTCCGCGCGCAGCATTTTTTCCTGTACATACACACCGTTAATATAAGTATCATATTTCACATTTCGCTACGTGTAGTTCATAATATATTTAATTTAAAAACAAAAATGTTTAATAATGAGTATATTCTTGAAATAATAAGTATTAATTGTATTGTACATACATATATTAATACCAATTCTAATTTTGAATTCAAGCTAGGTGCGCGGCGCGCACTCTACACATATGAACTGCACGCCACTGGATCTATAATTTCTTTAGAATGAAGAAACGAAGTTAATTATTTATCCAATCATACTGCGAAATATTCGTAAATCAGATTAATTAAAGTTATTATACAATATTTTGAATACAGATGATATTTTTAAAAAAAAAATTATTGCATTTCGATGAAATATGTTTGGTGTATTTTTAGAAGAAAAAAATTGGTCATAAAAACAATATCTCATTTACAGAAATTGTTCAAAATTATCGCCATTAACAGCTACACATAATGCAGCACGCTGAAAGAAAGAAATTAATTTTCCTCTGTGATTATTTCAGCGCAATTTTCTATTCGTTGTCTCAGTTCTTCGATATATTCAGGTTCATTTTGGTTGTCGTACACGACTGACTTAAAATGTCCCCAAAAATAAAAGTCCCAAAGATTTAAATCTGGAGATCTAGTTAGCCAAGCTACAGGACCACCGCGAACAATCCATAGGTCCCCAAATACCTCATTCAAATGTAGTCATAGGTGGTGCACCATCATGTAAAAACCAGGCACGCTGACGGACATTAAGAATTCCAAAAATTTGTTCTGCAAAAATAACAAATAATTATTACCATTCATGCGATTGGGAAGTATCTATGGCTCAAGTAATATGCCATTTACAATCCCGGCCCAAACATTTAACGAAAAAAGAAGTTGTAAATGATTTTTGATGACATGTGGATTTTCTTCAGCCCAATGATGAGAATTATGAAAATTGTGAATGCCATCTCGAGTGAAAATTCCTTCATCTGAAAATACTATGATTGATGTGAAGTTGTGATCTATGGCATGTTGTTGTAGAACCCTCCCGCAAAATCTTACTCGCAGAGGGTGCTCACGCTCTATTAAGTCATGAACTCGTTGAAAATTATATGGATGGTAATGCTTATCTCTTAAAATTCTCTACTCTACGACTACTGTGGTAGTCATTGCAATTGCCGGGATATTCTTCTGGAGTTAGTTGTAGGATCAGCATCCACGGAATTCAATACAGTATCGTCAACATTGTTACGTCTCATACGAGTGCTATATTTTCTCTTCACAATGGTGTATTTTATATAAATATATTTTTTTAGTTTCGAAGGAAAACTGAAAAGTATGATAAAAAGAATGATTTTCGTAGTGTGCCATAAAAATTTGATATAAATCAATTGCACCTGGACAGTGGCGCAACCATTTATAGTGCCACTGATAATAAACAAATGAGTACGGGTATTCAATGGGTAGAAATGTACTCTTCTGCGAATTTTGAAAAAAATCTTTTTGATTGTGAATCAGCACATCGAAATGTATATGCCTTGAAATTTTTTACCCTTTTTTTTAACACCCTGTATAATCCGTGATGGTTGGAATAATTGACTATACTTATAATCAAGGTGTTGTGAACTGTTTATTTCATAAAAATATCTTGAAGATGATCACAGATGATCAACAATATGCGACGTTTCGACCATAAGGATTTTGGTCATCATCGAGCAATTAACAACATTCTGAAAACACAAAACAATAAGTACTGAACAACAGCGAAACTAAATTATAAAACAGTTTTTGACAATATTTCACAACAGTCAATGAAAATATCTCTTGAGAATTTCACCATAAAGATTTTGGTCGTTATCAAACAATTAACTACATTCTAATTCACAACAATCAATGAAAATTATCTCTTGAGATTTTCACTAAAAACGTAAAACATGCTTAAAGAAACTATCCGACATCATGTGCACAAACATGATGGGAGAAGATGAGAGTATTTATCATACATGTGGTAAATGAACATGAAATATAATACGCACTCACCGGCTATCGCAGAAGTGACAAGCGATATGGTGACGGGGAATCCGTAGTGGGACGGATCCTGATAATTTGACAAGAGGACGCTTGCGCTGTGTCAGGTAACAGATGGCGGAGACCACACAGTGTGGCGGTAACTGGGCGAATATTGATAGCTTGACCACAGGACTCTTGCGCAATGTCAAGCAACAGATGGCGGAGACCACAACAGGACTATTGCGCAGTGTGGCAGTAACAAGACGGATACTAATAGCTCGACAACAGGACTCTTGCGCAGTGTCAAGCAACAGATGGCGATGACCCCAACAGGACTATTGCGCAGGGTGGCGGTAACAGGACGGATACTGATAGCTTGACAACTGTACTCTTTCGCAGTGTCAAGCGACAGCTGGAGGAGACCACAACAGGACTATTGCGCAGTGTGGCGGTAACAGGACACAATATAGTTACTTCTGCATCTGTGCAAAAGCAACACTCAATATCATACAATATACACTGCCGCACAAAGCCGTACAATAATTCAAAATATGGAAAAATTTTCTTACCAACGGGTTCGGATGTAGCGGCAGTCGGAGAGCAAAACACTAACTGACTATCATGAATTTCGGGCGGCTATTTATACCCCGGAGATACTCACATGTTTCAACACCGTATTCGACTAGTCAGTTCGACTGAGTAGTGTCTTGGTTCGTCCGGAGCGTGAGAACGGACCGCATTAATTGGTACGCTAACGACCATTACTCTGTGAATAATAGTCCTTTTTACCAAAAAAATACGTTGTCACAATATATATATATACAGGGTGTTAATTAAAAAACTGGCCATAGGCGTTTAACATGTAAAATCAGTTTTTCCTCCTGCATTAGTTACCAAATTATTTTAGAGAAAAATACTTTAAATAAAAGTTGTAGAGAATTAAATTCTGCATCTAAGTGAGCAATCAGATTTAATTTTTGACATTTCCTAACTGAGAAAATCAAGTTTAAAATTTCATGAAAACACTTAAGATATAGGAATAGCCATGGAATTTAAACAAAATTAAAAACAATTGTATGACATTGTAACTGTCAAAAAAATTTGTGTTTCGTAATTTTCGTTCAATAACAGATATTTCTAAAAGTATGGAACAGTTTTCACATGAAGAAAAGCTTCAAGTAATAAAATGGTTCTATTCTGGACAAATTTATCTAAATATTCGTGATTTAATAATTTTTTTGACAGCAAATGTCATACAATTGTTTTTAATTTTGTTTAAATTCCATGGCTATTTCTATATATTATGTGTTTTAATGAAATTTTAAACTTGATTTTCTCAGTTAGGAAATGTCAAAAATTAAATCTGATTGCTCACTTAGATGCAGAATTTAATTCTCTACAACTTTTATTTAAAGTATTTTTCTCTAAAGTAATTTGGTAACTAATGCAGGAGGAAAAACTGATTTTACATGTTAAACGCCTATGGCCAGTTTTTTAATTAACACCCTGTATATATATATATATATATATATATATATATATATATATATATATATATATATATATATATATTGTAACGTTCTTTTTATTTTTGGCGGTAAACTAAAATTGGCGAGTTGAGGCAGAAGTTAAGTCAGTATAACTTAATTAATGATTGCGACCTCGAACCGTGTCTTTTGTTTTTGAAGTTCGGAAAAATTAGCGACACACTCGGTGTCGAACAGTCTCGAGAGTGAGACGACAGTTTTTGGTTCCACGTTTTCTTTTGTTTCCGTGATCCACATGTTTCTATCGTTCTTCCCTTAAAGGGAGTAGTTTTTGTGAGGATCCGGATTGCGCTCTGTAGAGGAGATAATAGTGTAGTTGAGCCAGAAATCAAGTGTGTTCGCGATCAGTCGCTGTCGAGCGTAATTATTGTTGCGTATTTCCGACTCTCGCGACACACGTGTCTTTGTGTGAGGAGCAACATCCCCTCAAAAGCCCGAGAACCTGTTTTCGAGCCGAAACCATCCGAGGAGGCGTGGAGGCGAGGCGGCTTTACCGGATACGTCCCCGGCCGTGGCGACGAGGCGTCCCCGCGTAACCCGCTCGTGGTGGTCGATTGTCCCCTGGGCGACGTGGTCTCAGATGAGTACAATTCCGATATCATACATGACCTTGAGAAAATTGTAAAGTCAGCCCCCCCCCCCACACCATCCCCATCATAGGCACCACACCCGGCTTCACCATTTATAATTCTGTTATTTTGGTTATCTTTCATCATTATTATCATTGTTATTATTATTATTATTATCATTGTTCAGATTGTTCCTTTTTACATTGATTGTTCATAATTGGGTTATTTAGGTATAAGATCATTCACCGCCATATCGATTTAAGTTTAGATAGTTGTGTTCATTTGTATATCTTACTTTTCTTTTGTGAATATAAGTTTAAGCGTGTTCTGTTGAAACGACGCTTTATTTGTTCATACGATTCCGTCCGAATATCCCCGATCCTAGCATTCGTACTCATGCGCAGGAGACTGATTGGTGGGGGGATTTCAAATTAGAGTGCGTGGGGCCCTCCGTAATTATTGCAACATCTAACATCACGTGACTAGATGAACAACTCCCCTCTCCACTATAGCTGTCGGCAACTATCGGGCCAACATCCGCCACTACTCGCCGCAGAGCGTAGTGAATTTTGAAAATATTGCGTGGCAATATATATATATATATATATATATATATATATATATATATATATATATATATATATATACAGTCGATTCCGCTTAATCGGGACAGCAGCTTATTAGGGACAAATCTTAAAGAACGGAAACAATACACAATTTTACTTCGCTTTTTCGGGACAATATTCCGTAATTGTATGTAAATTCCCGTGATCTCGGGGCTTCACACATCATTATATACAGTGTGTCCCACCGACTACCATACATAGGAAAATTAACATTGGGAAATTATGTAAGGATCAAGTATTGCTGTGTCTGTATCTAAACATGTGATTGGCACAAATTAAACAGTAGGTAGTTGAATTAATCAAATTTAAAACTGTCAGATTGCTGTTATTTTTAGAATTTGCTGACACAGTACAATTATTACAATTTAATTATCAATATTCTTGCAAATAAATAATATTTAGAAATAAATAATATGGTTATATTTATTATTTTATAATAAAATTTGTGTAGAAACAAATTTGGATGATTTTCAGTAATACATACCTACAACAGAAAGCATTTTTTGCATTTTGTAATGGAAAAACGAACAAAACATAACAGTTAAGCACTAAATTCAATATCACTAGCAGGTACTAATCAATGAAATGTTCAAACGTATTCCCATTGACTAGCAGACAGTGGCTTAATCTGTCACAAAATTGTGTCCCTCATTTAAGGTATATGTGTGCTCGTCAATGAAACAAATATTTTCTAAAGCATGACATTTATTAAACATTAATTCACAAAAAGTGATTCGTTTTTCACTATCTGCTGCTAATAACAGTAAAATATTTGTGTTTTTTATGAGTGCGGTGATTCACTGAGATTATTTGTAATTTCCCTCACACTTCGACAGCTGCCAAAATATCTACTTCGTTGTTAACATTCTGGTTTCCATTTCTATTACTTTTGCGAAGGCAATTGGCGTACCCAATTTCCTAATTTAAATAAAATTCCTTTAAATAATTATGTAATATAAAATTATTTGACAGAAGTAAATTTCTTTATTTTAAATCTTTTGTTTTTGTCACTCAGAAAGAATATACATATAGCTCAAGGCAATAGTTGATCCTTATATAATTTCCCAATGTTAATTTCCCTATGTATGGTAGTCGCTGGGACACACTGTATAAGCGTATGATGAAGTTAACGTAAATTCAGTCACAAAAGTGTAAATTGAGTATAAAGTGTAATTAAAATTAAACTAAGTAAACTAAAGTGTAAAGTGAGTCACTGATATAAATCTTACTAAGATGCCAAAAAGGATTTGACACTTAAAAATAAAATTGCTGACCTAAATGAAATTAAAAGTCAGCCAAGTAACACTAGCTTTCGTCAGCTAAGAATTTTGTATACATACATATATGTACATACATATTTATTGTTTCAGAATTTATATAATTTTATATTATGTCTTACGTATACAATTTTTTAATATGGATGCATACGTATAGTTTTGTGACTTGTTCTATTTTGTGCAATTTATTAAATATGATACATTTTAAAAAACAATAATCCTGTAATTTTTGTGGAACTTCGGATAATTGGGCCAGGCGCTTAATCGGGACAAAATGCACTAGTCCCGATGTGTCCCGATTAAGCGGAATCGTCTATATATATATATATATATATATATATATATATATATATATATATATATATATATATATATATATACATATATATATATGAAACAAAAAATCAACAGATCGTGTTTTCACTAAAATCAATCCCATACCAACCAAATAATTATGTTAAACTGCTTGGAATTTTCATTGATGCTAAATTAGACTGGCATTGTAATACAGTAAAAATTTGTAAAAATCTCACTAGGATAACATATGTCATATGTCTTATTATGTATCGTTCAATCTTGCTCTTATTGCTTACCATTCTCTATTTCATTCTACTATGATATGCGGAATCCTAGTTTGGGGTCGCAACCAACAACATTTATATAAAATTTTACTATTACAAAAAAGGCAATACGAGCAATTATGAAAACGCATTATAATGCACACTGTAAACCGTATTTTAAGAGCTGTGGCATCCTAACAGTTTATTGTGAATATATATTCCAGTGCTTAATTTATGTAAAAAAAAAATCTAGCAAAATTCACTTCGTTTCAAGATGTTCATGAGCACAACACAAGAAACAAAAATAATTTCGTATTAAGTAAATTAAGATTAAAATCAGCTCAAAATGCGCACACCTATTATTGCATCAAGTTTTATAATAAATTAAAACCAGAAATTGCTTGCTTAAACATCTGCAAATTCAAAAACATAATTTAAAAAAAACTTGTGTCCAAAGCTTATTACTGTCTTCAAGAATGTGTCGATGACTGATTTCTGATTTGATTACTCATGTTTGTTTATATATAGTGTAACTTTAATTATTAATATTGCATTTTTATCACTCTATGTAATTTAATTAAATTGACTTAGCATAAAATGTAATTGATTAACATGCTCAATAAATATATTATTATTATATATATATATATATATATATATATATATATATATATATATATATACGGCCTCGTTCTTAAATTAGTACTGTAACAAAATTTACTTTCACAATATATTTTCTTTTACGGGTGTATTCAAGTAGTTATTTGTTTAAACTTATAGTTTAGTGTTTCGTATGGTCGAATCAGAAGAGGAATATATGGAACAAATGGAAGTACTGGTTTCTTGTTTCCTAAGACCTTTTAAAATGGTTGCCTCTTCTAAAAAACCGCCATGCTCCCATGAAGACGTTAATTCAATTTTTCTAAATTCCGAAACGGTGCTGTTCCTTCATCAAATATTTTTAAAAGGACTTACTTCGAGACTGGAAAGTTGGCCTACTTTAGTACTAGGTTAGTTGTTCTCAATATAATATGTATATTGGTATGTACAAGTCGGAATTTTATCCATAGGTGATCTCTTTTCGATGTTACTACCAATGCTAAGTATTTACCAAGAATACGTAAGGAATCATCACTATTCATTACAAGTTTTAACTGAATGCAAACAGAGTCCCCCGTTTGCTGCACTTCTTACTAGACTGGAAAACAAACCGGCTTGTCAAGGACGTTCGTTGGAGCAATTTCTCACTTATCCTATGCATCAGGTAGGTAATACACTTATACAAGTATTCCAAAATGTTCCTATTATACATACCTTTTGAGTTCTGTCAAATATTTTGAGTTCTTTAGACTAGCTAACCTTATGAAGTTCATTAATATTCACAAATTTATTTATAAAATAAAGATATGCCAGCATACCTTGAGGCGAACTGGCCAAATGGCAAATGCCAGAAGGGCCAATGCTAAAATGTGCAGGTCAGATGGGAATCTGTGTGAATTTTAACATTATTTAGTAAGTTTTATTTTAATTTATGTTTCTTATTTTTTAGGACATTCGACACTACCCTAATAAGTTTCAGCAGTTGCTAAAATATCTCGGTACATTCCATTCTTTTTTTTAGTCAGCCAACAAATTTGGAATTTCTGCGCGATAAAAATTGGAAAACTTATCTCACACCTCAGGTTAAGAAACGCTGCTTAAAGTCATATTTTGTAAATAATACACACTGATATTTTTTTCTTATTTGTTTCGTATTTTCTTGTATTTATTTTGATATTTATAAATGTATTAATAAATTCACCAGTCGCTTGTATCAACGCTTTTATTTTATTTTAAAATTCAAACCACGGTACCCATACACTTGTAGTCAAGCTTCTGTTGGAAAGTGAAAGTCTACACCAGAGCATACCCACATTAAACCTTTCATTTGAAAGTTTCCTACTGGACGGGTGAAGTGCGAAGCGTGAGCCCATACTATATTGTTCGTAATCATTTATCTAGGGCCGCAAATTATTACCAAGTTCGGACTATGACCAAAATGAAGTACACAAAGATTTTAGCGGAACACTCGAATATTTCCACTTTCTATCAATGGAAAAGTAGGAAATTCTACATTTTTATAGGACCTTTGACGTGGTTGCCATTCGCAACAACAATTTTGCGGTAAAATTGTTCACTATATACGATAGGAATTTCCGGTTCGTATTATGATTTTTGAAATCTGTCCTAAATTTTCTATCGGGATGTGTGAAAAATTTGAAGAAATTCGAGCGAATTTGCATAAAAATTTTATGCATAAAAAAGTTATATTTGTCAATGTTATAAAAGTCACATAATAAATTGGCGTTTTTCATGATAAATACAGTGTATTTTTGATTTAAAATGAATGGATTACTTACTATTCGCTGAAATGCATTAATACTCTGCCGAAATTCAAGTAAGTATATGTGGAAATTTGTACACAAATAAGATTTCACATCTCGATGACACTTTTGATATCACGTCGTATTTATTTGGAATCTTGCGATAAATTTTATATTTTTACTCTCAAATTATGTTATTTAACTGCATGGATCGAATTGCACGTCGATCTATGTATATGATAATAGTACTTATTTTTTGTAAAATTAGTATTTCTTCCAGAACTGTCAAAATGATAATATTAAATTAAATTTATTTATATTTCAAACAAGTGATCAACAATAATTATAAATAAATTATTGTGCAGTTTCATATGGAAATAATCAGATATATTTTGTGGTGTGTGCATTGAAATTGTAAGTAAATTATCCATTCATTTGAAATATATTTTATAAAAACATATTAAAATTCTTTTACCTACGTATATTGATTTAGGGTTTATGGTCAGCAGAAAAATGTTGTGTTACGCAAAGGCGATACTACTTCAATTCGTACATTAAAGTACGTACATGACTACATAGAGCGCTCGTTATAAAAGGACATTGTATCCGACAAGAAGTCGATGAGCTAATGATTTCTATCTACTCTAATTTACTTCTATCTATTATCGTCCCATCTCATCTGATGCGTTACAAACAAATTCTATACGCATAACTCAAGAAATTATAAATAATTTAATTATTATTAATTATAGCTTAATAATAATTCAAATGATAGGGTAGGTTATAGTAGGGTGAGCGAATGGAGTGTATTATTGTCTAGGGTATGTTATGGTAGGGTGGTGGTATGGAGTGTATTATTCGGTAGGATAGGGTAGGTTAATGTTATGGAAATCCACTAATTCACAACATTCACTAACTCAATTGACGGTGGAGCGCGCTGCGTGAGCCCATATAGCACTCGTATGCACTTATTTACCCACATATTATCCCATTAATTTGAAAGAAATTCACATATTCACAACATTCAACTTCTTCTTAATCAGTCTTTATTAATCCAAATTCTATTATGTACTACAATATATGTATATATATATATATATATATATATATATATATATATATATATATATATATATATATATATATATATATATATATATATGCGTGTGTGTGTGTGCGTGTATTGTTCAGAAGTCGGGTCTCCCAAGATATCTGACAATGAGACATAGGGAATTAACATGTAAATATTGAAATATTGTGATTACTTCTGAACGATACATTTTAAGCAAAATTTTAAATAAAAAAGTCATTCAAAATTGATGCCATATTTTTGCGTTTAAATATGTTTCTGAAACGAGTAAATTAACTTTGAAATACTGCATTTTAATGACAGATATGATTATATGTTGCAATTAATAAAAATCCTGCAATTTTTCTTCTATGACCTTCTGATCTGTCATCAAAATGTAATGTTTCGAAATTGATTTACGCCATATACAAATATATTTGAGCAGTGATTATGCAGTCATATTATGCAGTTTTCAATTCCGAACTTTTTCATTTACACTTTTGTTCTGTTAAGTAAGTTATGCTACTATAATTAGTGGTTGTGTATTGATGCTACAGGTGCCTCGGTATATAATTACTTTGCATGAGCTACTTGCTCATACGCCACATGATCATGTGGAGAGGAAGAGTCTTCAGAACGCCAGACAACAACTAGAAGATCTCTCACGTCAGATGCATGATGAGGTAAGAGTAATTTCTTATATAAAATACATACATACAATCATACCAGCATTTTTGTATTAAATATATTTACTAAAATGTAATACTGGTTTGGTCTAATGCAATGATATTCTAGATACAAATCTTTGTACTGTTAGTTGTAATCAGGATCGGCTCAGACGTCGTCCTAAAATTTATTATTATAGAAAAATATTCAAATAACCACTACATATTTATTGAAATATTTATATAATTTCTCTCGCTCTTCTTCAATTTTTTTTCGGAGTAAACCCCTCAGCCGGCTTTAGTTGTAATACCTAGTATCATATGGCATTCGCGAATTTGAATTTTACCTTCGATACTACTATTAACACCTGGTTCACATTCCACAATAAATTATGTATACTATTATCACTCGACTTTGCAACTCTCAGTACATTGGACGTCGAATTTGAAACTTTACTAGCAGGTAATTAGACATAGACAGGTTTGTTCTAGTGCTGTCAAGAACCGTTATTTTTAGAATTCGAGTACTCGGTTCTCAAAGTATTCGGGTATCCGAATATCCGATATTCGAATACTTTCGGAACCGATTCTTGGATTCGATTCCGAGAATCGAATACTCGGTTCTTGGAACCGATTCCAGGAATCGAATACTCGGTTCTTGCAACCGATTCTTCGATTCGATTTAAAAAATCGGATACTCGGTTTTTGGAACCGATTCTTGGATTAAAAATAAAATACTCATATGTTATGTAATATGCATTAATTCCGTAGTACGTATATTGCTGACTGACCAAAACACAAGCTATATTTATTATGTTTAATACATTCATTTTAGCATTTTACACGTCTATGTAAAATATAGCAAAAACCAAAACACAATTAACATTTAAATAAAACAATAGTGACGGCAGAAGGCATATTATAAAATGCCTTAACGAATAAAACATTAGTTTTAAAATTGATATAACATTTTAATAAAAATGAAAAATGTGATACTGACCCATAAAACAAATACAAGAAGGAAACGATAATTACTTAATACTTGTTTTTACTTAAAACTATAGCATAGTGTAATGATTTATTCCATAGAATATGAGAACAGATAAAATCTAGACAGAATTAAAAAGTATACAAACAGATATTTGATAAAATATTTAAAAAAATTTAAAACTTTTAGTTCAGCTGATATTCGCTTATTGTATTGCATACAACAAACGTGACAAAATACAAAACAATGCTAGAATTGTCCGTAACCTAAACTGTCATTGGGAAATGATTTAATGCATACAAAATATAATCGGAACCTAAACAACATTTTGTATAAATATGATGTCTAGTAGTAGTAACATCTAGATCATGTATAATAGTTCTTCAAATTTGTTTATATATTTTTTTATTTTATTACATACAGCATTACGACGCAAAGCTAGTCTTAGACCTTTTGTTTATAAAAAAACACAGAAACAAAACTAGTATTGTGTCTAATTAAAACTGTAGTATTGTGAAATGATTTCGTACATATTTGAAAAACGATTAGAAACAAAGAAACATTTTGTACAAATATTTTGCCCGGTAGCTTTTACAGCATCATTGATTTGAATAAGATATATGGTGACAACACATATAATTTTTGCAATCTATTAAAGAACCGTCGGATATTCGATTCTGAAAACCGATTTCAAGAACCGAGTATACGATTCTTGGAATTAAATTCAGGAATCGAGTATAATACTCGGAGTATTCGATTCTTTGCTTTTGTTTTGCAAGAAAATGTAAGCTATTTTATTACAAGGTCAGTTAACAATGTAAGCATTACGAAATTAATATATATTTTAAACATACATTCAAATCGAATCCAAGAATCGGTTCCAAGAGCCGAGTATTCGATTCTTGGAATCGAATCTAAGATTTGGAACCGAAATTCGGGTATCCGAAAAGTTTAGTATTCGGGTATTCGAATACTTTTGGAACCGATTCCAAAAGTATTCGGGCAGCACTAGTTTGTTCTAACCACGCGAAGAACCGTAACAGAACGGTGCTGCTCATGCGCTTTAGATAAAATGTGTTCCAACCGAGACATTACGGTTCTTGGATAATTCCTATTGTCGTTCCAACAAGTATGGAATCGATTTCGGACCAGTTTCGGAAAACCTAGTATCATTAGAACCGGTTAGAACTGTCATGCGCATTGTTCATTTTGTTAGCTGTTTGACGTTGGGAATGGTGAAATTAGTTAACTATTTGAAATGAAACATGAGTGATGAAGAAGATGTATCAGATATTTCTGAAAGCGATGAAGATTTAGAAGTTGTGTTAAATCAGGCAAGAATGTAAAACAATAATTATTAGGCAGGAACATACTCTTTGGAGGCTATATAATAATTTGTAAATACTAAACACTAAATTATACAATTTTAGATGATTGCGTGCTACAATATTCAGATGTAAAACACTTGCGTTCTCAGTACGGTTCTAGAATCATATCAAGTTGACACATGCGCATAACTCGGTTCCAGAACCGTTCAAACATCGTTCAAAAATCGCGTGTTGGAACAAATCTAATTTATATTTCACAAAAGACGAAATTATCATTAATCCAATATTTTCAAGATTTAAATATATCTTAAGTAAAATAATGGTCATATTATTAGCTAAATAAAAAAAATAATGTTCTTACCTTACAAATACCAACTTAAATTGTTATTTTAACTGTAAAAGTATATTTTTATAGTAATATCCTTTTTTGCAAATATATCATAATTAATTAGCACATATTGCGCATTCTCTAAGGTAGATAGCGTGAAACAAACTCAATAATTAGTTCATTGAAATCCTAGACATTGCAGTATCTGGACACGCACATAAATTAATTTCCGATTGTGAAACTATACATGTAGTTATAACGTAGATTTAGAGTATCTTGGTATATAATACCTAAATTCTTCTTTACTACTTACCTGTATTTACCTTTTATACAACACATATATATAGTACCTATTCACTACACAGGAATATCTCGCTAATACGATAGGTTAGGGACCATGGCACCATCGTAAAGCGGATTTTGCTATGGTTTTAATTCCCTCGCTTTTCTGTTCCATTTTCATGTACAGTGGTAGCCCTATCGGTGTCAAATATGTATACGAGTGTTGTATCTAACGTAACCTATTTTTAAGAGAAGGTATTAGATCCAAAAGGTTCGAATAATTGACTGTCATTCAGATGGTGTGAATAAATTTTCATAACGAAGCTAACAAAAATAGCGACGTTTCATCCTCAGGCTTTTAAAAGAAAATAAAAAATCTGGTGTGGTCACCACACGACTTTCTTATACTCAATTTAAATTGGCACATATTTTGTCTATTTTGTTTTCATAGCATATATATTTTAAATACATGCCAATATATAAATATATTTTACTCAAAAATGCATATAACATTTTTTGTTAAGATTATTATTTCCTATAACTTTTATTTCAAAACTTTTTTCCATATCTTTTTAATTTTCTCCAATAATTCGCAATATTCGATGTTGATGTTCAGTAAACTTCTTCCGATTGTGCGATTATGCCAGGAATCTAATCAGCTCTTCGTATAATCAATACACTTTTAAATATGAAGTTTCACTGTCCTGTCTTTGATCGTTTTTAAGATAATGAACATACATACAGACATACATATAAACGTCATTGCGAAAATAGTCAAAACGTATTCAGGGGACCTCAAAACATGTATTTCCATCAAAATCTCGCAATCGAAATTTTTCATGATTACTATACTTCCTTATACTATGTAAAAGAAAGTAAACTAGGAATGGATACAGACATCCATGCCTGCAGTTCAGTGACGTATGTCCAATTCTGTATTTATTACAAATTATTTACCTAAATACACTTTCAAAATCGTAGGTGCCCAGGTCGAAATAAAACAACAAATTTAAAACAAGTGTGAAAGCAAAGCAGACTAAGCCGACTATAAATACATTTCTCTTCTTTTGTTCATTTTTTAATTAAAAAATATTTTTTTCTTCAATGTTCTTACATAATTTTTCAAAGGAAATTTTTTAAAGGAAATTTTGAAAAACAAAAGTTTACTGCAAAACTAGACCATAATACGCATTTGTTAAAAAAAATTTCATCAAGATCGGTTGGATAGCGACCACTTTCCTATTTTCATAAAATCTTCTATTTCTTCTATTCCCCATGTGTTGAGCAGAAGGTGGCGAGTCGATTTAGCTGACTGAGACAACTTTACAACCAATATAGTACCTCCGATTCCATCAACTACTATTTTAAAAGTGTATTTAAGTAAATAATTTGTGATAAATTCAGAATTGGACATACGTCGATGAGCTACAAGCATGGATGTCTGTATCCATTCCTAGTTTAAGTGAAACTTCTATAGGCGCGGTAGAGCAAATTGGCCTGACTCACGAAAAGTATAACGCTTCCCATTCTCCGATTCTAAAAGAAAGGGACTCTCCGTCGCATACAGAATAGGCTACGCGTATGCGCAACTTCTTCCTCTGACTCCAACCGGCACTTGCCTACTCCAACCGATAGTTGACAGGAAAGAGAGAGAGAATCGTTTCTACCCTTTGCCCTCTCCGTCGCATATATCATTGACGCGTACTTTGTGTATACGTAGCAGAATCTATGGGAATTGGTATTATATTTTTTTTAAATAATTTAATTAGGAGAGATTTTCTTTTATTTAACTAGCAGATATTTTCTTAAATTAAATTTCACAACCATTGCTTAATCCTACAATATATTATATATTATATATATATATATATATACCGGGTGTCTACTTTTTTTTCCGAACATAGGAAATTCAATGTTAAAATTTTGATTTGGCGATAACTTTTTACCTATTAATTTTAGAGCAAAAGTGTAATGAAGAAAAATGTTCAGAATTAAATACTGCACCAATGAGTACTAAGTTTGTTGTTCAATTGCTTCTTATGTACGAGTTAGAAGCAAAAGAAAATACACGATTAAAGGCAATTATCAGAGTGCCATGAGAAATAAAACAATAATTTATATCTGTTGTTTCTGACAGATTTGACATTTCGTTTGATTTTATTAGTATTAGAATCGGTGATTAGAAGTAGAATTATGAAAAGAATTAATCTTGAAGAAAAAATTCAGCGTTTTACTGGAACCAAAATTAAAACTGACTGACAATAAAATAAAACAAATTAGATAACTTAACAATATTTATTTATTTAGCTTATGCACAAAAAGAAAATAATACTTTGCTATAGTAGTTTTCTTGTTAAATTAAATGCTCGTATAAATCACCATTAACTGCTAGGCAATGGCCTAATCTATCGTATAATTCTCGCCGAACGTTACTTAATTGTCTTTGATTAATATTGTTGCACTCTTGTACAATGGCATTGCTTAAGGATGCAATGTCATTGTATGTATGTTGGTACACTTTTTCTTTTAAGTATGGCCACAAAAAGAAATCACAAGGAGTCAAATCTGGAGATCTAGCTGGCCAATGAATTGTACCTCCGGCCAATCCACGCATCAGGAAAACACTGGTTCAAAAATATTTTAATATTTTGTCCGTTGTGTGCCGGACAGCCATCATGCTGGTACCAGACTATGCTGTTTTCATTGGAGTATGTTTCCAATTCTGGTCCAATATTATTCTCCAGTAATTCTAAATATGTATTAGAGTTTAGTGAACCGTTGATAAAAAATGGTCCAACAATATGTGAACCAAAAATTCCAGCCCACACATTTACTTTTTGTGGATATTGCGAATGTGTGTTTACCATTACATGTGGATTGTCCTTGCTCCAATATCTATAATTTTGATGATTTGGTGCGCCATGTATTGTAAAAGTAGATTCATCAGTGAAACAAATATTTTTAAAAAAATATCTTTCTGTGTTTGCCTTTTCCATCATTATTTCACAAAATTCACTTCGAGCTATTTTATCTATTTCAAATATTTCTTGATGGTTTGAATATTTATACGAATAATACTTTTCTTCTTTTAAAATTTTGTGCACGGTAGCTGGATGTATATTTAATTCACGACCAATTTCACGAACACTTAAATTTGGATTCTCCGTTATACACAAGAGTACATTATATTTATTTTCGTGAATCCTCCCATCTTCTTCATTCTCTTCAATATCCTCATTTTTACAATTCTTGCAAAGTTTCACAACACTACCGGTTTCGTTAAATTGTCTTATCAAACTTTGAATTGTACTAATAGATGGAATGTGATGGTTGGGGTAATATGCGCTAATTAAGTCTCTAATGTGTCTGATAGAGTTTCCAGCAAAATACCACTTCAAACACTGAATTTTTTCTTCAAGATTAATTCTTTCCATAATTCTACTTCTAATCACCGATTCTAATACTAATAAAATCAAACAAAATGTCAAATCTGTCAGAAACAACAGATATAAATTATTGTTTTATTTCTCATGGCACTCTGATAATTGCCTTTAATCGTGTATTTTCTTTTGCTTCTAACTCGTACATAAGAAGCAATTGAACAACAAACTTAGTACTCATTGGTGCAGTATTTCATTCTGAACATTTTTCTTCATTACACTTTTGCTCTAAAATTAATAGGTAAAAAGTTATCGCCAAATCAAAATTTTAACATTGAATTTCCTATGTTCGGAAAAAAAAGTAGACACCCGGTATATATATATATATATATATATATATATATATATATATATATATATATATATATATATATACAGTGCGCGCCGCTTAATGTGATCACATCGGGACTCGAGTTTTTTGATAACAATAACCGATTGATAACAATATCCGAAAAAAACATAAACACAAAATATTATTAATTAATTTAAAATACATATGTAACAGTGAATAAAGAATGAAATTAACTAAACAATTTAAAATAAATATAACATTTTTGCATTTAAATTTGAAAATGTGTAGAAATGTATGTAGTACATACATACATATATGTAATTATTTTGTACATTTATAATATGTATCTGTATTTATTAGCAAAGAGAAATTCAAATTTTAAAAAATTATTCAATTTCTTTGTCTCTGATATTCGCGGAGCAAATTATTAATAAAAATTTCATACGCGTAATGCTCTTGCACACCTTGCCGCAAAACTTGGTTGAGTTAAGACTATACAAACGCATTGTCCGAGTTTATTTGTGTTTACTGCCAACCAGCCGGGTATAATATAATAAACTAGATAATCAAATTTCTATAAAGTTCATTGTAAAAACTACTTTATTGTACTGTTGCTTTGAAAATTGCTCGGGACAAAAACATTTCTAAGAAAAAATTGATAACATAAACCGATGTCGTGATTACTATAACCGAAATTTTTTTAATGTAGTTGGATACGTCCGGGCCGTTCTTTGCGAAAGTGATAATAATAACCGATTGATAACATTATCCGTGATTCCAATAAGCGGCGTGCACTGTATATATAAACATATATACAGGTGATGACCGCTACACCGGAACATGGGACTTTAACATGTAAAATCACATTTTTATAATTTCCTGCTTCCCTTATTATTTTAGAGAAAATAGCTTCAAATAATGAAATAAACAGAATTAATTTTTCATGCTTTATAACAGCAGAAATTAAATTGAAAATGTTGAAAATTAGCTTAAAAATGCCTAAGAGTAGCCTTCGAAGTGAAACAAAATTGTCAGAAGAAAATAAATCTCTCACTTGTCTTAAACTATTACCACTATAATAAAACTTAATAAATTCATTTCTTTCACTAATTGAGTAATTATCCATCATTTGTTTTTATAATTCACTTAAATTAAAGACTAATAAATAACTACCGGCAATAAATTCATGAAACAAGGAATATTTTTTCTGCTGACATATAACACGTAAATCATTTGTTTAATTTTGTTTCATTTCCAAGGCTACCTGTAGGTGTTTTTAAGCTAATTTTCAACATTTTCAATTTAATTTCTGCCGTTACAAAACATGCAAAATTAATTCTGTTTATTAATTTTAATGTAGCAATTTATGCTCTACAACAGGGATAAGCAACCTTTTTAGCTCATCGACCTCCTGTCGAAGAGTTATAGGGTTCGGTACGATGTCTGTAACATCTTCCGATTTCAAAAATGTTTGCACAGAAATCCCGGACGGACCCCCTGGATCGCAAAATGACTATTACAACATATGTCCGTATGTATTTCGCTCGTACGAGATTTTTTGTTCCACTCAGATCTCCTAAACTACCCAACGGATTTTTATGAAGATATGCGTTATGGTCTAGTTGTGTAAGGTACATTTTATTTTTAAAAATGTTCCTTCGGACTTGAGAAAAAAAATATTTTCCAATTTTTTTTTCAGTTTTTATTTTTTTTTCTGCGTTATTTTTTATTCAATTGTATTCAAAATTTTCATGCATATGCAGGAAATGAAACAATATTTTTCCATATTTTTTATTTTGAAAAATTATGTAAGACGATTGGAGAAAAAAAGATTTTTTCATTAAAAATTTAACAAAAGAAGATCAATGCATTTATAGTCGGCTTAGTTTGCTTTGGTTTTGCCAAGAGAAGAAAATGTATTCACACTTGTTTTAAATTTGTTGTTTTATTTGCGACCTAGGCACCTAAGATTTTAAAAGTGAATCTAGATATATAATAATTTGTGATATATTCAGACTTGCACATACGTCGATGAGCTGCAGGCATGTATGTCTGTATACATTCCTAGTTTCTTTAGTAATTTTTGTTTATTTCTGCTTGTTATTACTATTGTTACTTGTTATACAGCTATATACATATTCCACAGGACACACATGACATGAGACATTGCATGAACATGGTATGCTGCTTATGTACTACAGTGTTAGTAAAGTGCTCACATCTATGTAAGTCGGGGGTTCCTGACCAGTGCCTTCCCTCCCGATTTATATTTGTCTTAACCTAGGTCTTAAAATAATTATGAATATAATGAGAAACTTATTGACTACTTAGACTATGACGGGTAACACAGGAAAATAAGAAGAAAAACCTGTTCTAAATAATTATACTTATTGAACTTACTCGCTATCTTATACTATGATGATATGCACAGTCTGTGGATGATATTTACAATGAGGTGAGCTGACAATATTAAGATTTTTAATTTGTTTATTGGGCTGTTGAGGGTAGGATGTTAGGTGTTTGGGATACTAGGGTGGAACGCCTTCGGTGAATAGGGGAAGAGTCTGATAGGGCAGTCTGTGTTTAAATCTGTGCGGTGTGTTATGTGCTCGTAGGTTTGTCAGGTTTCGTGTTAATGTGTTGTGTTGTATTTGTGTTTTGTAAAAATGTTGTGATATTTGAATTATATGATCGTGTACAGTAGTTTAAATGAAAGAAGTCCCATGAAGGTTATCTGTATCATATACGAATTAACGTATAGTTATATATCTATCTCTCTCATTTCAATTGTCAAACAGCACGCGCGACAAGGATGGATATAACGCGTTTGTCTTTAGAATGTCCGAACAATACTACGACAAGCAAAACAAAATGAGGCTCGTTGTACTCGATACTATTGCAATAACGTACGTTGATTTCTTATTCCCTACACTACTAGCTGTCGCATAGGCGTGTAACGTCATTTTGCTGCATTTTCTGTCAATTTGTCTTATTTACCACTAATTAACACCAGTATTATGCACTAACACAAACACAGTTATAATAAATCACTTTTATTGCAACCACTGATATTATATCATTATCTAAATCGTTGTTGTAATTCAAAATGTGAGACACAAATAATTAACGTAATGAACTGTCAAAACATCATATTTCTGTTGTTACCGGTGCTAAGCCGACTATTCACCGAAAACTTTATATCTGGTATATACTAATGCATGCATTGTTCTTCTTTTGTTTATATCTCCCCGTCATCTGCTAACCCCTCACCATCGGAAATTACAGTATCTTATATGCCCCATTAAAAATTAGATAAACGACGCTACTGAATATGAGAAAATGGGCGTGGTTAAAATCTAAACTCGTACTGTCCTTCAATGACCTTCAAGGGACTTCTTTCATTTAAACTACTGTATGTATGATATTCATGTAGTGTTGTGTATATCTGCTTGCGTTATTAATAAGACGTAAGCATTTGTTCTGGAGTCGTTGTAGCGGTTTTAGTGCTCTCTTGGAGGCGGAGCACCATACTGGAGCTGCGTATGTGAGTATGGGGCGAATGATTGTTGTGTAAATGAGCTTCTTGTTCTTGGATGTGAGTGAACTGATTTTGTTTAGTAGTGGATATAATGAGTGAATGACGATGTTGGCTTTTTCACTGCATGCGAGATGTGCGGGTTGAAGGATAATCGGGAGCCGAGGTGAACACCGTGGTATTTGACTAATGGAGACGGGAATGTGCGGTGTTCCAGGAGCTTCAAGGGGATGAATATTTTATTATTTGTGTATTTTCGTGTGAAGACAATGGTTTCGGTCTTCTTGTGGTTTATGGATATCTTCCAGGACTTCCAGTAAGGTTGTAATATGTTAAGATGTATCTGCAGCTGTTTATCAGCGACTTCTGCGCTGAACGAGTGGGCATAGATGGACGTATTGTCAGCGTAGCCATTGCTTTGACATTGTTTCTGTTGTACTGACTGGTAATGTCTGTCACTATTCTTGTAACTTGCTGGACTGTGTTGTGTTTCGAGTATAATATTTAGCGCTGTTTCATGTTTATTAAGGCGGAATAGAATGACTCTCTCTGTAACATTACCAAGGGTATTGAGGAGGCTTATTGGTCTGTAGCTGGTGGGAAGTTTATTGGGTTTGGAAATCGGGATCACTACTGCTTGTTTCCAAGCAACAGGGAAGTATTGAATTTTTAGCTCATCGACCTCCTGTCGAAGAGCTATAGTGTTCGGTATGATGTCTGAAGCATCTTCCGATTTCAAAAATTTTTGCACAGAAATCCCGG
The DNA here is from genome assembly GCA_963422195.1 of Carabus problematicus. Taxonomy (NCBI): domain Eukaryota; kingdom Metazoa; phylum Arthropoda; class Insecta; order Coleoptera; family Carabidae; genus Carabus; species Carabus problematicus. The sequence continues at coordinate 18,296,367 of OY728577.1, forward strand.
ACAGACCCCCTGGATCACGAAATGACTATGACAACATATGTCCGTATGTATGTCGCTCGTCCGCTCGCTCGTACGAGATTTTTTGTTCCACTCAGATCTCCTAAAGTACCCAACGGATTTTTATGAAATTTTTTCTACAGATACGTGTTATGGTCTAGTTGTGCAAGGTACGTTTTAATTTTCAAAATTTTTGTTCGTACTTGAGAAAAAAAGATTTTCCATTTTTTTTTTCATATTTTTTCTGCGTTATTTTCTACGCAACTGCATTCAAAATTTTCGTGCATATGCAGGAAATGGAACAATATTTTTCCATATTTTTTATTTTGAAAAATTATGTAAGACCATTGGAGAAAAAAAGATTTTTTAATTAAAAATTTAACAAAAGAAGATCAATGCATTTATAGTCGGCTTAGTTTGCTTTGGTTTTGCCAAGAGAAGAAAATGTATTCACAGTTGTTTTAAATTTGATGTTTTATTTGCGACCTAGGCACCTAGGATTTTAAAAGTGAATCTAGATAAATAATATTTTGTGATATATTCAGACTTGGATATACGTCGATGAGCTGCAGGCATGTATGTCTGTATACATTCCTAGTTTCTCTGAGGTGTCTGGATCGATATTTATGTGCTCAAAGACTGATGCTATTGCATTTCTTTTCTGAGCGTCTGTAATGAGTGTTTGATTGTTGTGTTCGAGGTTATTTAATTAACTTATCAGTTCCATTTGGAACAAATAAAGAACTGGCGAGAGTGTGGAGACAGTCGTCAGGCTGGTGTTCTTGAGACGAGAACGTCCACGTGTGGTTTTGGGGTATCTCTTGCGTTCGTGGCGTGATAAATAATGTCTTGCGAATATCAGGAGTAGTAGTGACCATTGGGAGAACGTACATACTTTAACTCTGTATTATTTGTGACCTATCTGTAATACGTGAGTGAAATCACTGCCGGTGCATTATAAGTGAATATTGTGTCTCAACTTATCAAGACTACGGAAACCAGATTGTTGGATATACCGCGTGGGATCCAGAGGTTCCGCTGTCTAGTCCTGCATCGTAGGGATCTTGGTATCGACTACTACAACTTCATCGCCGCCGACCAGCATACAGCTAAAGTACATGCAAAGGTTTTGTGCATTATCTAAACTGATACTATACGTAGTATTACAAAGTAGTGTACCCCACTCCGAATGTTGTCCATATAACGTGCACAGTGTCAATACTGTCACCTATCAAGACGCCGAATTAAATGTTGTCGGTCGAACTGGGTACTATTTATTAGTACGAAATAGATTTCTCTCCTACTTTGTAGTAATTCATTATATTTAATTAATTAATAAAAATTACTTGGTTTTACTACTTTATTCTATTTTAACTGTTCTACATGTTTCAACATACTATATCAAAAATTTTACACATTGAAGATAAAGTGCAAAAATTAAATTATTTAGAAGCAATAGAAATCTTTAAACATAAATCTCAATATTTCAATTTGATAAATGAACAAATTGATTTAAATTATTCAATTCTTTTTACATGTCTAAATTAAATTTAGTTGCCTTTGGTTTTCGTTTAATTAAAAAAAAATTATTTGTTTTTGGTTGTTATGTATTTTGTATGTATAATTATTGTTATTTTTCCTGATGTTGACATAGTATGTTGAAACATGTAGAACAGTTAAAATAGAATAAAGTAGTAAAACAAAGTAATTTTTATTAATTAATTAAATATCTATTAGTAGCCTGAGCACCGTGCGGAACAAACCGCTGAAGAGCCCCCACCCCATGCCACGCTTGATTTGGTTTGTTGATTTTTATGAATTATATCTAAAGTTCATTGTTGATGATTATTTAGTCAAAATTTGAAATCAGTAGGAAAATATTTTATCTGGATGGGTTGGAATGAATGACTGCAAGTTCTAATTGTAGAGAACTATATACAGTAAAGTCGCGATTTAGTGAACTCTCGATTAAATGAACAACCCGATAGAGTGAACACTTAAATTTTAGCATTGCGTCCCGATATAGTGAACAGCTGTAAACCCCGATACAGTAAACTACGGTATTTGCGATACTTCTCTGGGGGATCCCACTAAATATGAATCTAGATGGCACGTAAACGAAAATACAGTAGAACCCCGGTTAACCGTGTCTGGATTAACCGAGTTCCGGGTTATCCGAGCCCAAAATTAGTCCAACAAGATTCCGTATTATCCGAGGTTGCTTCAAAAGTGATCCGGATTATCCGATTTTGCGTGATTCTTGCGTCCGGGGAATTCCCAATTTACGTGCGAGATCCCATCACTCGCGTGTCATGCGCATCGTGTATTATAATGTCCGTTTCGTCCTGGCGTAAAATAAGAGGAAAAGAGTTGTCATATCCATTGTTCGGAGTTTCATAGCTCATATTTTTCTGTTTGCGTTCACATACTTTTATTAGAATTAAACCGTTATGAAAACGTCTATGCATTTCCTTTATGTGACTATAAAATTTAATCCAAAGTACGCATGTATGTGATGCATTTTACCAAAATCCAGATTATCCGAGTTTTCAGTTATCCGAGGTAGGTACCCCCCACATTACCTCGGATAATCGAGGTTCTACTGTACTTCAATTCAAAACAAAAAAATGAAATACTTAATGTCTGGGTAAAGGAGAATGTGTGACCGTCTTTATTAGTAGAATATTGCAGTTTGTTCGTGTTACATGATTTGCGACAAAAATTAGTACAAATTAACCTGAAAAAAGCGTAAACAATCCAACATTACTTAATTTTTTTCGCTTCTGCAATAAATAACCTTTTATATGTACCTTCCCATTACATAATACACATATACATAATATTATGTAATTGGTACATATATTTTTTTTTTCTTGTAGATTTTCTTTTGTCAATTGTAGATCTTGAGAAGAAGAAATATTGAATCCAAAATGATTGGAATAAATGACTATAGTTGAAGATGATAACAGATATGTGATGTTTCGACCAGATGGTTTCTGGTCATTTTCAAGCAAATAACAAAATTCTAGTGGAAAGAACATTTTGATGCTTTTCTTTTCTTCTAACCTCCATGTTCTACGGACACCTTGAACGAAGCCTACTATCGTCATTCATTCCTACCCATTGAGGGAATTAAGTTTATCTACTAAAAAGTTTATCAGTACTATCATCTGCCAATAAATCTTTGGTTTTATTAATGTAATCTTGTCTGTGTAATAATTCTGTAGTGTTACCTTTATCAGCTGGTAACTAGAATGTCAGGATGAAGTTTTAGAAAGCGTTTGGTAATTTTGATATATTGAAGTAAAATTATTTCTGATCAATGTAAAGTATTATTATATCTTGACTGTTTGATGTTATTGTTATGTAAATTTAAAGTTTTGATTAGTTTTTGAAGGTTAAAATCGATCGACGACAATGTGTTTAATAAGTTAATACAATAGTGTGATTTCGATTGTCATTAAAATGGAATTTACTACCTAGGGCTAAAATACAAGCAACTTCCACTGGGATATCTATATCCATAGTATTGTGAAGCCAACGTGTTAAGTTAGTTCTTATTAAATTAATATGTTTGTAAGCCCCATTGTCAACCAAGAGTTTATCAAATTTGGCTGTATTCTTTAACTTAATGTTCTGAAACGAATTATTATAAGTAACATACTGAAAAGAGATAAAATCGTAAAAAACAGAAGGAGGTAAACTATTTTTGAGGTTAAATTTACAGTTATTGATATCTCGGTGGATTTGCTTAATACATTTAATGGTATTGTCTATTTCTAAAATTAACAGTTTCCAAGAAAAGTTATAGCACGTTCTCTTAAATGTAGTATGTGTAAAATCTAAAGAATTTGATTGAATATTGAAAACAAGAAACTTAGGAAGGATGTTGTGATGTTTACATCGTAGTAGAAATGTGCGCCTGTTGTTGAAGTTGGCCAATTTATTAAGTGATTTGGACATGTACTTCATGGTCCTAGTAGTCCTTGGTCCAAACATATACGTGGAATATGCAAAGAATGAAATGTTCATCCTCTCTTCCTGGTTGAAATGTTCATTGTTCCTGATTATTTAGTCAAAATTTTTAAGCTAGTGTTCATCAGTCCCAATTCTTTAAATCTTCTACTTCGCAGCTCAAATCACTGATTCCTAAGGCGCTTTCCTTTCGTCTACCCCAGCTGAACTGATCTGACCGGGGTGTTACTGAACTGATCCTCATGCGAAAGGAACGTACAAAACTGAGTGAGGTAGTTTACTAGCTTGATATTTCAGATTTCGCAACAAAATTAATTTTTGTTTATAGGTAATAATTATTTTTTATGTTCATCTCTTTATATATTGAAATAAATATAGAATATATAAATAAAAATATTAACAGTCATTTCTCAAGTATCCGTACATATTTAAAGCACACTTATATCAAGCTATTATTAAAAATTACGATTGCGAAAAATTAGAAAATGCATCGTGAGTACTAAATATGGATTACAAAGTATAATTTGTTTATTAACTACATAAAAATATCACAAATATCTGACCAATGAAGATACGTTTTATAGAACATTATTTAACTTGCTTGCATATACATAACAAACGCAGCTAACCAGGCGAGCAGTTCAGTTCGCACCATGAATTTTTTGGTGCTTCGGGAGGTAAAGGGGGAAGCAACAGAGTAGATCAGCGCGTACTACCCAAGGCCGAAAGGAACAAAACTGTGCAGTTCAGTTCAGCTGGGAGTAGCTCAGGGTAGCTAGATCAGTCGAAAGGAAAGCGCCTCTAATAGTAAACTCAGTAACATTATTTATCAACTGAATTGTTCAGATTGTACAGCCACGCATATTGATGAAACGTGCCAATACATTAATAACAGAATTTATCAACATAAATACCATTTTACCAACGGAAATAACTTACACAGTGCTATTGTGGACCACGCTTTGAATTCGGCACACACTATAGACTACGATCATTTTAAAATCTTACATTCTGAATCTAATAAATTTAAAAGATTGCTTTTAGAGAGCGTTTACATTAAATTAAACAATAATTCTGTAAATAATAGAACTGATTTTTAGCTCATCGACCTCCTGTCGAAGAGCTATAGTGTTCGGTACAATGTCTGTAGCATTCTTCGATTTTAAAAATTTTTTCAACATTCAATAGTTTCAATCCTAAAATACAGTATACCCTTGAAGTAGAGATCAATAATTCCACCAATTTTCTTGATATTATTATTATTCGCGAGATCAACACCAACTTGATCCTTGACTGGTACAGAAAACCCACCTCCTCTGGGCGTTATATGTCATACTTCGATTACTAACTTAAACAATATATAATTTCAGTGATTATAAATTTAGTTGACAGAGTTCTAAAACTATCTGATCCCTGATTTCATAACAAAAACTTCCAGCATGTTCTCAATACTTTAAAAAGCAATGGCTACCCAGAAAATCTTATTTGTAAAATTATCCGCAATAGGAAAAATAAATTCAGGAATTCAGGAATACCATCACAAAGTAATAATACTAGCACCCCGCCTTCAGCTACGACTGGCATTACCAATAGTCATATTGACAACCCGAAATACATAGTTTTGCCTTTTGATCATAAAATTATAGATTCCCTGATCAGTATTTTCAAAAACTTACCAACTAAATTAGTATTTAAAAGTTTTTTCTCATTACACTGTCTGTTCACCCGTTTGAAATCCAGGGTCCCTAAAAATAAACTTAGTAATGTAGTGTATCAAATTAATTGCGTTGTGTGTCCTGCTATATACATTGGAGAAACCTCATAATATATTGAATCACGGACTTACCAACACAAATATCATATATTCAATAAAAACCTGAATCACAGTGCTGTTGTCACACACTCAATAAAATCCGGCCATAACATTGATTTCGACAAATCTTATACTGAACCTAATAAATTCTACAGGTTATTTGCTGAAAGTGTGTTCATTCATTTAAGTAATAAGACTATTAAGTACCGTACAGATTTTTATAACCTAATTCAAAATTATGCCGCCATTTTAAATTGCAATAACGCGGATAATTTCCGCTAGGTCTGTTCAGGATTGGTTTTCACCTGTTGATCTGTATCGATTTTGTTTTATGGTTGTCATATCTCGTTGGGATTGACATATAAAAATGTTTTTTTTATTTATTTAACACAATGTTAGGATAATCATCCTTTGTATGATCTTGATCAACAAATTCTGAAAAAATAATACTACTGCCTTAATCTTAACACGAAACGATATTCAATAGGTGTATTATTTTACAGTTCGGCTGACTAAGTTAAGAACTAAGCTAAAGTAAGCTAAGCCGAGTTGACTATGTAAAAAGAACAAGATTTTTTATTTTTCGGAGTTAATTGACTGACATGCCCAGTGGCATATGTCTGAGCGGTCAAATTGCAAGAAATACAAATTGGCAGAGCAGCAATTTTACATAGAGGTTATATTGCATATTAATTAATTATCAACTTTTTATTGTATGTAGTTATTTATCAAAAGTATTTTTACAAAGCTGTTTCGTTTGCCACGTTTTCGTTCATAATTATAATAGTAGCATCGTTTGCATATTCAAAATTATTCATTTTTAAACCAAAAAACAACAAAATAACTTGAAATAACCTCCCTATTACTCTTTCTATCAAACTTTCGCGCGTACAATTGCCGCTTAGCTCTTCTAAGCCTTTGTCGCGAGTAGTGCGGCATCGGTAAGGGTGGAGGTTGATAAACTAAGATAAACTGAGCTACGACTTCTAAAAAGAACAAGCAAATAACTAAGCTGCTGTGAAATAACCGAGCACTTAAGTCAGCTTAGGTAAAAAGAATACACCTGATATTACTTTTTATTTATGAATGTGGCTATTTATACATACTGTATGAATATGCACTTGGCTATTTATACATACTATATGTATATGTACTTGGCTATTTATACATACTGTATACTGTACAAGTTATTAACGCCAAAACCACCCAGTCAGCTAAATCTGACACCCCAATAGTATCGTATAGATAAAAGATAATAAAAAATACAATTTGGTAGAGAATAATTTTTATTGTTTGAGATGATGCCCTTTTTATAATGTAAAAAATAAAATGCTAATTAATTTCTCTAAAAATTGATATTTCAACAACTTCTAGGTTTAGGTAGGGTGGTAGTGTATAATTATTTATAATTGTGTAGTAAATATTAATTGTAATAATAGCGCACACAGCCACTATGTATAAATAGCCAAGTGCATATACATACAGTATGCATAAATTGCAACATCCTTTATTTAATACAAAAACACAAGAAACTATTCATGAAAAATATTAAAAATCAAATGTTGTTCTAAGTCACTGATGTACAACTGGCGGGCCCTTTTTTATTTTATTGCGGCCCGCTTGGGCAATTTTCACAATAGAACGAGCTAAAAAACTAAGAATAGATACAGAATACAGACATCCATGCCTGCAGCTCATCGACGTATGTCCAAGTCTGAATATATCACAAATTATTATTATTTGCGGAGAAGACGTTGAACCGAAACAAAAAATATGGCAGTGTTGTGCGTGAAAAAATATGGTCAATTTTGAAGGAATATGGTATTAGTGGTACCGTATTAAGAGCACTAACTGCTTTATATGAAAATAATCAAGCAGCTGTTCGTATGGATGATGGTTTGAGTAGATGGTTTAGTATTGATGTAGATGTTATTACGACGGGCGCTAGAGTGTAAGAATAATGGTGTTAAGATAAATGTTTTTATTGTGCCAGCATTATCATATGCAGATGATGTGATTATTATGGGAGAATCTGAGGTTCAATTGACAAGAATGATTGAAAGTGTAAATGCTCAAGGAAAATGTTTGAATTTGGTCATGAATATTTAAATGTAAAACTTTAGTTTTTGAGAAAGATGATTGACTGCGGTAGAAATGAGATTCTTGAGTTTCGTGTGACTAGAAGAGACCGTGTTAGGAATAAGATAGTGTATTCTGAATGTGAAATGAGTAACAATGTTGTGAATAAAGTTGCTTCAAGTCAACTGCGTTGGTTTGGACATGTGGAACGAATGCCAAATGATAGACTGACTAAGAAGATTTATTTGTGTGAAAGGAGCACGAATAAGGGGAAGACCGAGGAATAAATGGAGGAATATGATAGAAAATATTTTGAGTAAACGTAAAATTATAAGCAGAAATAATAGAAGAGCATGTGTGACAAGGTGTATAGATATTAACGAGGCGAAACATTTATGTATGGATACGAGTAAGTGGCACACAATTGTTAGAAAATAAGGAATGAAAGGCAGACTTCTATATATTCTATAAATATTTTATGAGTTGATTGTAGGGAAATAAAGGGCCTGCTACCTCAGTAATGGGAAAGGCGTGATGTTATGTATGTATATATGTATGTATTGTTTACCTAAATTCACTTTTAAAATCCTAGGTTCCTAGGTCGCAAATTTAAAACAAGTGTGAAAACATTTTCTTCTCTTCACAAAAGCAAAGCAAACTAAGACGACTATAAATATAAATGCATTGATCTTCTTTTGTTCAATTTTAATTAATAAATATTTTTTCTCCAATGGTCTTACATAATTTTTCAAAATAAAAAATATGGAAAAATAATGTTATATTTTCCGCATATTGTAACGAGATTATGTCGGCCACCGACTTACTCAGTGGATAAGGGAGGGGTGAGGCTTGACAGAAACAGAGAAGATACACGGTGTGAATTACCAATACAAATATATTTACAAAACTAGTGCTTAACTTGGCTAAGGACGCCTCATACAATCTAAGCTAACTTTATGTACTACGAAAGTGAAATTAATTAAACACAGTAACAAAAGGAGTTTTGTTACCAAATTTAACAACAGTAATAATAATAGAAGTACTTATAAACTAAACCTATCTGTATAGTTGTGATTTACAGGGCACCAGTCGGCAGGACTCTTGACGGAGAGGCGGCTCGGTGGCAAGTGACGGTTCCCACGTGGTGTAGTGTACCTTGAAGTACGCACAAGTTATATAATACAAGAATACTAACCTCAACAAAATCCCACTTAAAATATAACTAGTATAATAATTAACAAACTCTCAATAGCACACACAGCATATACCATAGAGGAAAAGTTATACTTAACTTGTATCCAGAGAAAAAGAAAAATAAAGAGAAAAAGAGAATGAAAAGCTCGTGGTTCTGCACTCGCTAGCACACAGAACGTCACCAAAATCGCCTTCTCAATTCGAGTCCGCGCCCGATCGTGGTCGAACGACTGGCCCGAAATAGGCACAAATGAAGGGCCGTTACAATATGCATGAAAATTTTGAATACAATATAATGAAAAATAAAGGAGAAAAAATAAAAACTTAAAATTTTTTTCTCAGCTATTTTGAAAAATAAAAAGTTCCTTGCGCAACTGGGCCATAACACATATCTTCAGAAAAAAATTCATCAAAATAATAGTCATTTCATGATCCAGGACGTCTATCCGGAATTCCTGCGCAAAATTTTTGAAATTGGAAGATGCTACAGACATCGTACCGAACACTATAACTATAAAATAGGGTAGAAAAATCTTTTGCGGCCCCCGACTCAAAAACGAAGTTATATGCGTCCCCCGACACTTTATACATGAAAGATTGTGCATTACTGATCTAAGTGTTCTATTGTGAAATTCTGCCTCCTATCAATTAAAATGTTCTTGAAGACGGAAAAGCTTCTTTCTACATCCATTATTATATTTTATATTATATCTATATCAGAAACATTGCCACCACTCAATATAATGCTTATTTTGTTTAATGTCGAAAATCTATCATTTTTAAAGAGCACACTATCTAATTTTGACTTTACTTCCGGGCCAATGCGTCCTAGTATTTTTGAAATGGCATCTTTGGGATTAATTATTTTTACAGATTCACTTAACGGCATTACAAAACTGTAATTTATTTTTATAAAAGCAAAATTATTTTTAAGTTCTTTATTTTTAAAAAGTGTTTAACAGTCTTTTACCGGCTTGCATTCAGTTTCGGGATAGAAATATACATACATAGCATTACGCCTTTCCCATTAGTGGGGTAACAGACCCTTTATTTCCCTTCAATACTTCAAAAAACATTTAAATATTCAACAAAACACTATGTAGTTTCTGCGATGGAGTAAATTTTCGTCAGAAATGCAGCGCACTCCGTCCGCAGAAATCTGCCTTTCATTCCTTATTTTCTAACACATACTCCTATATTTACATTTCTCTCTTGCCTCGTTAATTTCTACACACCTTGTCATACATGCTCTCCTATTATTTATGCTTATAAATTTACATTCACTCAAAATATTTTCTGTCATATTTATCCATTTATTCCTCGGTTTTCCTCTCATTCGTGTTCCTTCAATTTCACCCCAATAAATCTTCTTAGTCAGTCTATCATTTGCCATTCGGTCCATATATCCAAACCAACGCAGCTTACTTGAAGCCTCTCTTTTCACATTTTCACTAATTTCACATTCATCATACAGTATCTTATTCCTAACCCGGTCCCTTCTAGTCACTTCGCACACTCCTCAAGATTCTCATTTCCACCGTAGTTACCCTTTTTTATTTCAGGCTGTCCCTACCTGGGACAACATTCACTTCCATACATCAAAGATGGCACTAGTACACCATTATAAACACATAGCTTAGCTCCACTCGATACATCCATATTTCTAGCAAACATTCCCAAAGCGCCCAAAACTTTTCGATTTGCAACTCCTTTTAATTTCAGCATTATCCGTCCATCTTTCGAAATCATGCATCTCAGATACATAAATTTATTAACTTGTTCCATTTGTTTACCATCTATGCTAATCTTGCATTCCGTAACTCCATCCTTTTCAAAAACTAAAATCTTACTAAATTCAAACATTTTCCTTGATTACTGACTCTCTCAATCATTCTCGTCAATTAATCCTCAGATTCACCCATAATAACCACATCGTCAGCATATGTAATGCAGGCGCAACGAAATCACTTATCTTCACTCCATCAATTTTACACTCTAATGCTCGTCGTAATAACACATCTATATATAAATTAAAGTGCCAAGGAGACACCACATAACACTGTTTAATCCCTACGCCAGTACAGAACCATCTACTCAAACTACCATCCACACGAACTGCTGCTTGATTATTTTCATATAAAGCCATCAGTGCTGCCTATAAAGTACCACTAACACCATATTCCTTCAAAATAGACCATAATTTTTCACGCACAACACTGTCATACACCTTTTTCAAATTAATGAAATCATAAAACAATTTTTTGTTTCGGTCCAATGTCTTCTCCACAATCATTCGAAGCGAAAACAATTGATCCACCCAACCTCTTTCAGGCAAAAACCTACCTTGCATACCATTCAATTTACTACATGTAATCTCCCTTACTTTATTAATTACAAAACTACTGTACAACTTACATAAATAGAAATATCAGGTCTCGAAAACATTCAAAATTATTAGCATAGTAAATGGCAGCATCTAGTCAGATGCCTCATCTTGTCAGCACTGGTTCTGGCGGTAGTAGCACATCAGGTAATGTCTCCCTAAATAACTACACCCTTAAAGGCGCTTTTACAAATACTTGTTTTCCACTTTTTATTAAGTCATTACCATAAGTAATATTTTGTTAGATGGTACTACATCAAGTAAATAAATGCAGGTCGATCCCTCATGAATGTTACTTTTGCTTAATTCCTTTGTACTTATCAAAAACCCTTTAGTTGATATTTCTTCATTTAAAATCCTAATAATTAAATTTGCAATATACCACTCACATGTATTAGTTGTTTCGTCAACACGAAACCATATGAAATTATTGCCAATAATTGTTTTAATTTCCGCAATGGTCTCTTTGTATACCGGAGAATTATAACTAAATATATAGCAAAGTAATTTCATCTGGAATGCGTCTAATACAATATTTTCCCAGGAACATTTTTAAAGAATTATTTTGCAATTTTTTTAAAGGTATATTTGATTTAATTAATGTTTTACATTGATCTAAATTAAACTCTTTTTCTTCATCAACAGAAGCTGATTGTGAAATTGTTTGTTGTTTCTTTGATTTGTTTTTCAATTTATTCAAACGTTTCTTGTGTAATGTAGTTCGCACATGCTGAATCCACATCATATTTTTTAGAGCAATGAATCTACAAAGCAAATTATTTAAAAAAATGGATTGCATTTAAAAACTATTAAACAACTTACCGTTTCAATACACGTTCTACAAAATAATTTATTGTTTTCATTTTTCAACTCAGAGTACTTTTTAATCCACTTTTGTATTGTGGAATTTAGTTTTGACATAATTTATTTTTTTATAAATATAAATATGAAAGGATTTATCCCCAAAGGGTTGGAATGATGACTTCAACTTCAGATGTAAAGAAGTTTATTCAAAGTTCATGTAAAAACTTATGCCGACGTTTCGACCTTGAGGTATGAGGTCATTATCAAGGCTTATAGGAAGAAGCGAAGAACAATATTACCACGTGGATTTTACATGGAAGTAAACACACAAAATTGTGAACAAAACATGTTCAATACAATTGAACAGTGTAAGAAAAACGTATGAATGTAAATTTAAAGTAATAATAACAATAAAATTTTAAGTTTTGACTTGACAAGACAACCATGTGGTCTGTCTTGTTTTCTGCGTTTTTTCTCTGACGGCCATGGTCAGGTTTTTATTGTTATTATTACTTTAAATTTACATTCATACGTTTTTCTTACACTGTTCAATTGTATTGAACATGTTTTGTTCACAATTTTGTGTGTTTACTTCCATGTAAAATCCACGTGGTAATATTGTTCTTCGCTTCTTCCTATAAGCCTTGATAATGACCTCATACCTCAAGGTCGAAACGTCGGCATAAGTTTTTACATGAACTTTGAATAAACTTCTTTACATCTGAAGTTGAAGTCATCATTCCAACCCTTTGGGGATAAATCCTTTCATATTATATTTCGACTTAAATAAATCTATTATGAATATAAATATAAATACAAAAAAAAAACATTAGTACTACACACAATTGGGTATTGCTCGGAACTGGAATTAAGATTTTCTGTATGCACAGGCGGATACAGGGGGCACATATATTTCTTCGTATTTTATGTTATGCTATGTTATTTTCTGTGCACTGTGCTATTTTCTATGTCAACCTATAAATCCAGCTTTATTGTTAATTTTATTTCAAAATTTAAAAAAATTTGAAATCGTCACCATCAAATTTATAACTACCGCGTTAAATCGTAACAGCTCTGAATGCAACCAAATTAATTTTTCAACCAGGGGATGCTGTCAAAAAAAAAATATAGTGCAATTAGATTTGGCAGTAAGTCCCCCATCAGCGTTTCTTTGGTTTTCCATATTAAGGGCCATAATAAATAATATTTTTAATACGTATATAGTTGTGGTGAAACAATACACTAAAAATAGAGTTAAAATAGTTCATACACCTAATTCAAATAAAGTAAAAAATAAACACGTTACCATGGAAATGATTATATTCGTATAAAACAATGAACCGGCCAATACTATATATATATATATATATATATATATATATATATATATATATATATATATATATGTATATATACATATATATATATATATATATATATATATATATATATATATATATATATATATGCATATATATATATATATATATATATGTATATATATATATATATATATATATATATATATATATATATATATATATATATATATACAGTGCACGCCGCTTATTGGAATCACGGATAATGTTATCAATCGGTTATTGTTATCACTTTCGCCAAGAACGGCCCGGACGTATACCACTGCATTGAAAAAATTTCGGTTATAGTAATCATGACTTCGGTTTATGTTATCAATTTTTTCTTAGAAATGTTTTTGTCCGGAGAAATTTTAAAAGCAACTGTACAATAAAGTTGTTTTTACAAAGAACCTAGAAATTTGATTGTCTACTTTGTTGTATTATACCGGGCTGGTTGGCAGTAAACACAAATAAACTCGAACAATGCGTTTGTATGATCTTAACTACTAAAACAAATTCAGTTTAATTCTAATCGTTTGCAATGACTGACGTAAAAAAGAGACGTGATCTTAGCTTAAAAGAAAACATTAACATTTTAGAACAGTATGATAAATTGCCGAAAATGAGTTAGCGGAATGCAGCAGCACAATTAAAAATTGTTTTGTTATGTTTATTTTTAGATTTTTTAGTTCATTTCATAATTTATTTACTGTTTATTACTGTTTCACATATGTATTTTCAATTGATTAATAAAATTTTGTGTTTATGTTTTTTTCGGATATTGTTATCAATCGGTTATTGTTATCAAAAACCTCGAGTCCCGATGTGATCACATTAAGCGGCGTGCACTGTATATATATGTATATATATATATATATATATATATATATATATATATCGATCGCTGGAAGCAAGGTCGTGAACCGCATCCACTAGTAGTAGTAAAGCAGTTGTCAACTTGAGCTATGTGACGTAGAGGTACACGAAGTATGCATGCGCGAAGTAAGCATTTCTCGATTCCGCATCCAGTCGGCTCAAGTCGGCTTTTGCCGTTTGGTGAGGCAGGGCGAACACCACCGTTGCAGCGAACCCGAAGGAGCTAACACTTCCGACGAGTTTCTTTTATATACGAGATATTCACGTAACAAAAAAATAAAACCACACGAAATTCAAGTATGATACAATATGAAAATATAAAATGACATTTGAAAATTTTAGGGATGCGCCGCATCCATAGACCGCCCACCACTGATATATATATATTTATAAAGATATAAACATTTTTTATAATATTAACAAGAGTATTATAACGTTTCCTATTCGTTACACTTGGCTCGGCCAGCTAGATGTGAAGGGGATAGAGCAGTCGTGGGATCTTTTAAATAAAATTAACTACGATACACTTTTAACAAAAAGCACTCTTATTGTGTAAGAAAATGAGATATTACAACATATCCGCTTAGCGGAATCAAGAAACAACAGAAAATAAAGTTTTAATACTTAACTCTCTTTAAGAGGGCGCCACCTGCCTTAAGGCCGCATGTACACAAATGGAGTCGGCAGGTACTCCACCGTTGGCTCAACTTAATACAATCAAACACGAGCTCACCAGGGACAGCAGAAGGGGGAGGTTAGCTACGTCCTCTTCTCCACTGACAGACAGTACTCACGACCGCAGACTCCGGTCAGCACAACGAAATCTGTACACGGGAAGGGGGCAGGCGCCTCCTCGCTGGAAGGTGTACGCATAGTTTGACACCGAACTGGCTCTCCAGGGGTCGATCTCTCCTGTCTCCTCTTCTTCCCTGTGATGCTGTAGTGTGGGCTGGAAGCTCTGCGGACTGCGGCCGGAGTTGTCTGCCAGTGCCTACTTTCCCTAAGCAGGTCTAGCCTGTTACAAAGTGCTCGCACCGTCTACTGCCCAAGGTTGACTCGTACAACTCAAAATAAATACAAAACCAAGATTAGTTCTTTGAATTAGCAGATCTCTCTACTCAAAGAGAAAAGGAAAGAAAGTATTTATGTGCTGATGGCAGAAAGAATTATGACGCACAAGCGTATATATAAAAACAAAGTAAGGGTATTTAACAATAATTCAAGCTTAATATTAGGTTCTTAAAGCTAATCTTACTATTAACTTATTGAAAACAAAGAAAAACAAATGACGGTCTGACGAACCAACTGCCGATCGTCTGAAAACAAAAAGGGCCAAAAGAAAGAAGCAAAAAAAACATACGTGCGGGCACAGAGCCACACGTGAAGCAACACGATCAAACAGCAGACTACTCTGGTTCAGCGGTGCTGGTACAAAGGATCGTCAAGGTCACAAACAAAAATGGACAGTAGCTTTCTAGGCACTCCAGGCCTCTATGGCTACTTACAAAACAAATATTTAAATTTTGACTCTAATGGTTATTACTTTACAAAAAAAAGGTTTTTAATAATTATAGCAAATTCAAAAAAAAACAATTCTTACAAGAAATTTATGCAACGCGGACGGCGCGGTTCGGGATGAGCATTAGCAGTGATCGTAGACATGAATAGAACAAAAGCGCGTGTTTGTTTTAAATCTCAGTATAAACAACAACTCTGCAAAAGAAAACATTCAGCAGCTACAACATTAAATCGGAAAATTCAAACTCTAAACCAAAATGGCGCCGGTTCTTCGCGAACACGTGTCTAACAAAGCAACCGACTTTTCTGAACTTTTCCAAAACAAAACCAAAGCTAAACCAGCCTGCAACTACGGAATTTTACACATGAGAAATGAAACAAACAATGATCACCTACGTTAACTTGAATTTGAAATTCGCCAAAGTGCATTATCAAGGAAAACGGACGGTTACATTACCTTGCTACAAAGAAAAAAAACACGTTCGATCACTACTAAAGTCAGAACCCGAATCCCTAAAAATCGTCAACTCTCGTCTGACCTCTCGTCACCTGTCGCTTGACATTCGGTCACCTGTCGCTTGGAGCGTTCAGAACTTGTCGCCGGGAGCGTTCAGATATGCACAAAATTGTGGCTACATTTGCGTTAAGTAACGTAAAACGTTACGGTATATAGATATCTGAATCAATATAAAATTATTCAATTTACATGCTTTGCAAGAAACCAGAAGTTTCTTTTTGTTTATATATATATATATATATATATATATATATATATATATATATATATATATATACAGTAGAACCCCGATTAACCGGGCGCGTTTAAACCGGGCGGCGGATTTTCCGTGCGACATCTGAAAATCATCTACCGTGCGCGGATTATCCGTGGCTGGCCACATCTGGCGCATGTACATGCTGCGCAGTCGTTGATCTCGGGGAAGTCCCGAATTATGTATGTACAACTGTGCATATGTATGTTTCTTTTCAATAACCGGGTTGCGAACGAAATAGTTAAACGCACACAATGCAGCAAAGCGGTGCTAATCAAAAGCGTAAGCGCAATGTTCTAACCATAGAAAAAAAACTCGAAATTTTAAAACAATTTGAAAGAGATAAAGGTGTTGCTGAACTGGCTAAAATATATAACATTGGGCATCAAACGGTTCGCGACATTGTGAAGAAAAAAGCTGAATTACACAATTTTGTAGCTAAAGCTGATAGTGCAAAAGCTATTTGTGACAGAAAAACCGTAAAAGGATCTACTTTTCGAGAACTGGATGATGCTATGTCCAAGTGGTTCTTACAGAAAAGAGCGGAAGGCGTTCCAATATCAGGACCTATGTGTGCTAGCCAAGCACAAAAATTTCACGAGCAATTGAAAATTGAAGGAAACTTTTCTGCATCTTCTGGTTGGCTGTACAGATTCAAGAAACGCCATGGAATCCGAGAATTAACAGTTCAAGGGGAAAAATTGAGTGCCGATGGTGCAAGTATGGTAGAATTTTGTTATGATTTAGAAAATATTATAACGGAGCACGACTTAAGACCTGAACAAGTGTATAATGGAGATGAAACTGGACTTTACTGGAAAGCAATGCCCACCAGAACACTCGCAGCCGGCGCAGAAGCTAGTGCTCCAGGTTAGTTATACTTGTGTAAATTTTTTAACATCTTTAGGTTGAACCTTTGTTTACTTATTAAGGTTTCAAGATGAGCAAAGACCGTATAACAGTATTATGCTGTGCGAATGCATCAGGAACACATAAACTTAAGTTAGCCGTTGTTGGAAAATCCAGGAATCCGAGAGCTTTCAAAAATGTTAAAAATTTGCCCGTTGACTATTACAATCAAAAGGCTGCTTGGATGGATCGAGTGATTTTTAAAAAATGGTTTTACAAAAAATTTATACCACAGGTTAAAACTTATCTACAAGAAAATAATCTTCCACCAAGAGCCGTACTGCTACTGGATAATGCACCAGTGCATCGTGATGCAGAGGAACTAAAATCAGAAGATGGAAACATATTCGTGGCATATTTTCCTCCGAATGTTACATCTATTGCCCAGCCAATGGACCAAGGTGTTATAGAGACCATGAAGAGGCTTTATAGGAAAGACCTTATGCTTCAATTGTTGGGGGAAGATAACTTTATGAGATTTTGGAAATCTCTGAATTTGAAAGACGCAATTTATGCTGCTGCTCGTGCATGGAATAGAGTGAAGGAAACTAACATTAAAAATGCATTTTATAAAATAATGACATTAGAAGATATCGAAGTTGACGACAATAATGACATAAATGATGGTGAATTATCAATTGAAAACATAACCTCTACAGTCTCGCAAGTCAACGGTTTGGAAAACACAGGTAAAGACGAAATACGGGAATGGTTAGAATGTGATCATGAAGAAACAGGATATCATATTATTTGTGATGTTGATCTAAATACCCAGACTTCTACAGAAAGCTCTGATGATGAAAATGACTGTGTCACCAAAAGAAGTCATCAACAAGCAAGGGATGCAGTAAATGTTCTCATCGAATATTTTGATGAACAGCCTGAAGTTGATGGCATCGAACAACTTCAACTTAGAAAAATGAAAGAATGTATAAGGATTCGATTGTACGAAACACAAAAACAGAAAAAAATTACTGATTTTTTCAAATGAATTATGTACGTATATACATTGTACATACCTGTTGTTTTGTTCCTTTGGCCTGTATATTATACATATGTATTTGCCGAAATAAAGTATGTACATACATCATTAAAATGGAAAATTTATTGCTCGGATTATCCGTGCTTTTCAATTATCCGGCAAAGGCTCGGTCCCGTTTGGCCCGGATAATCGAGGTTCTACTGTATATATATATATATATATATATATATATATATATATATATATATATATACATATATATATATATATATATATATATATATTGCACACTAAAAAATATGTAAGAACTCTAAAAAAAAACAAATAAGTTAGCAGATTAATTTCAATACTATTGTCGGTAAAATGCCATAGATTGAAGGCTAATTTGTTAAATACCTCTGAAATTGCTTGTCTTTTTTATTCCCGTCAAATTCCAAAATACTATATAATTTCGTTTTTTCGATGCGTTTTAGTGCCGCTCTCCTAATGTTTCTATTTAAAAATTTATTGGTTTCTTATTTTCTAATTCTGCAACCCTTTCCTATTTGATGTCCCATAGGAACCACTTCTCGTTTATTTGTGTTTTGTTGTGCGTTTCTTTAGTCTTGTTTCGTTTTTCTCTTTCTTTATCTGCCATACCTCTTAACTGTAGATGAATTTCCCTTTCCTTGACTGTTAGATCATTGTCTATGTAGATCTTACTTCCTATCAGAAGGGCCGTATTATGAATTGAAAGGAACTGAGCCCATGGGTATTCAACATCTTAAACTTTAATGTCAACGTTTCAGCCAACGTTGACATCAAAGTTTAAGATGTTTTAAGCTGTTAATTCATTCCTTAACAGGAAATTAATATATCAACAACATGTATATATTTTGAGGAATCAGCATTTCAATTAAATTTGTTTTGTAATATCAGTCGGGTCTAAAATATTATCTTAAAAAACCTCAGCCGAGCCCCTGATATAAGCGGGCCCCAGGTCATCGTCATCTTTTCGCATGTCGATAACTTTGCCATCACTACAGCTTTTCCATTGTTTTTGTTTCGATTATAAGCTTCCTCTATTTGTACTTGTAATCCTAAGTCTGTCTTTATAGATTCCTCTACTTCTTGTCTTTGCGCTTCTCCGTTCATACCTGTTCTTTTTATTAAATTATTTCGTCGGCTTCTTTTTTGTTATTGTTCCTCTATTTTCTGGTTCTTCTGTTCTTTTTCGTCAGTGCTTTCTCTCTTTAATCCATTTTTTCTTTTTTCTTCCACTATTCCATGTCTTTTTACAAGCTTTTATTTAGTTTCACTTAATTTACACAATGAGTTTTCTTATGAATTAATTCAAATGAAATAATTTGATCATTTATTTGATAATTCAAGTTTCGTGAGACAATTTACACAGCAACTTTATTTGATCGGTTTTTACCACGAAAACAAAGCACTACCAACTTGTTAATACCAACAAATAAATTAAGGTACTCTATCCGCTAAATAACTCGAACGTAAGAGTATATTAAAATGTAAGAAATTTCTTTACAATGAAGAACTTGATCAGAAAACAAAAGAAATATAGATATCGCAACAGCAAAGAAGAATAATTAGGAGATAGTGGGTTATAGATTATAAATATTTTATAGTAAAAAAAAAATCTAAATACTAAACAATTTGTAATTAGATGTTTTGAAACTTGTACAAGATGAGTCATATAAACATAAACCTCTACCGATAGATGAATTTTATCATCATTCGCGTATCAGGAACACATTTAGGTGGTGATGACAATACAATATATTCATGAATTTTTGTTCTTAAACAATTCTTATAACCTGCAAAGTCAAAAAATTCATTTATAGGTTACGGTATGCAGGATGGAATACATGGAAGTGTGTATGTTAAAAACATATGGACAATAACAGACCATCCAGAATAAAAACTAAAAAGAATAAAATAAAATAAATAAAAAATAATTTTTAAAATGTTTTTATTAAATAAATAAAAGCGTGGGGCGTAAATGTTGTAATGTCCAATTTATACAAACATTGGCGCCTCACGCTTTTATTTATTTATTTTTTAGTGCAATGTAATAAATGCTTTTTTTAAAAAAAATTTTATTTATTTCCTCAGAATAACGTTACTGTTTTTAATTTCTTGTCGCAAGTCGACGTTCTCTTTCTCATTTTTTTTTATCAATTTTAGCCTTTTCCTCTTAAAAATAATAACCCGCAAAATAAATAAGCAAGTAACAAAATGTTCTTATTACTAAATGAGATTGAATGAAATGAAGCGGATGATAATACTTACGAGACTAATTACAATATAAATTATCAGAATGAAAGGGGAACAAATCGAAATAAGAATTCTGCGCCTGCTTGTGGTTAAGTCTGGATTGAGACAAAGTAGCGTCTCTACGAGGGTACACTGGTGTTATAAAGATTAAGGACAAATTCGGATGGTACTCATCTGCGAGCCACGCTGCCTAGAATGGAAAACGGCTCCCGATCTTTGACCTTTGAACCTCGAAAACGGCTGAATGTGCCTGACATTCGAAAACGCGTTCGACGATAGGACCTGGAGAAGCGTAGGTTGACTGACAGGATCCTTACTCACAAAATAGAGGGCACGTCGCGGAACACGTGGCGCAAATTCAAGCACCGAAATTATCGCGAACGCACTCCGTCAATTTTTCTGCGTAACACTCCCCAGCTTCGAGCGGGAATTATTTATCACAAAGACAATCGTTCAGTTCTAGAAAGCGCGGGTATTATCAAAAACTGAATCAAAATCTACGTGGTTCTCGCAAGACTCGCTACTACACAATCCGCAGTATTTTCTTGACTTTTTCATGTCAAGACTTTCAACAGTGTTAAGAGTTACACAAAACCATATATTAACTAGACAATATAAATAACTAATTACAGCCAGCGAAATATAAGAACAATTCAATAAACTTATATTTAAACAGGTTAGTATTTAGCCTAAAATAACATTTTAACCGCAATTACGTAACCTAGCCAACAGCGCATGAAATGACATCTATCTCCAACACATCCTTAGCAACATAATAATAAACAATAATAAGAATATTTTGACATTCCAACGAGCGCAAATACGAGAAAGAACACGTATACGAAATGCGGAGTACCGTGCTGAAGAAAGTGACGAACAACGAAACCAATGTCGTGCTACGAGGCTACATTTTAACCCTTTCCGTGCCGTAGTGTTCATATACGATCGGCTCTAGATTTCCCCGAGGTGCCGTATATGACCGGCGATGCCAGAATTCGTGTAAATTTCAAATATTTTTCAATATTGTCGACGTTACTGTAATAGGGTGAAGAAATTAATGCAATATACGAGGGGGGACCCAATAGTGCCGGGAATTGGCTTGTTGGGAGTTGAGACGGTAGATATATATATATATATATATATATATATATATATATATATATATATATATATATATCTTTACTTTACATTTTATGTGTTTACTATTTCTAATGAAAGTGCAATTCAGTACAAAAATGAATTTTAATAAATAATAACAAAAAGAAAATATAGTTGATGGACGAAATTACTAAGATTCCTTGAATTGTATGTAAAATTTGTAAATTTTTATTTTTAGAAGCAAAAGTGTGGTTACGTCATGATTGTAAAAGATAATATCCCTCTCTCATTTATGAACTGTCCAAATACAGTTAACAAGTTGATAGGGAAAAATGTAACTCGGGAAGCTCATATTTTTAAGCACTTTAAGTAATAAATTTAGGAACATGGAGTTAGATCTTTGATTGAATATCATTCAATTAACAGTTTGATAAAGTAAATTAAGGTTATGTGAAGTCGAGCATTGCAGGAATAAAACGTACCACGGAGCACGCAGCGATTACATGATAATTGGGCGTGGCGTGCACACAACTACTAGTAAAAGTACATACAGTAGTTTAAATGAAAGAAGTCCCATGAAGGTTATCTGTATCATATACGAATTAACGTATAGTTATATATCTATCTCTCTCATTTCAATTGTCAAACAGCACGCGCGACAAGGATGGATATAACGCGTTTGTCTTTAGAATGTCCGAACAATACTACGACAAGCAAAACAAAATGAGGCTCGTTTACTCGATACTATTGCAATAACGTACGTTGATTTCTTATTCCCTACACTACTAGCTGTCGCATAGGCGTGTAACGTCATTTTGCTGCATTTTCTGTCAATTTGTCTTATTTACAGTGCTAAATTAACACCAGTATTATGCACTAACACAAACACAGTTATAATAAATCACTTTTATTGCAACCACTGATATTATATCATTATCTAAATCGTTGTTGTAATTCAAAATGTGAGACACAAATAATTAACGTAATGAACTGTCAAAACATCATATTTCTGTTGTTACCGGTGCTAAGCCGACTATTCACCGAAAACTTTATATCTGGTATATACTAATGCATGCATTGTTCTTCTTTTGTTTATATCTCCCCGTCATCTGCTAACCCCTCACCATCGGAAATTACAGTATCTTATATGCCCCATTAAAAATTAGATAAACGACGCTACTGAATATGAGAAAATGGGCGTGGTTAAAATCTAAACTCGTACTGTCCTTCAATGACCTTCAAGGGACTTCTTTCATTTAAACTACTGTAGCTACATACTTTTACTAAACTAGTTGTGAAAATGTTAAAGTTTACATTTGATCGGTTGTGCAGCGTTACTTTACAAATACACTGACTAGTAGGTTTATATATTTACTTTTTTCACGTTTTTACTGTAGCATCAATAACATTATTTATCCATAATTTAGGTTTCGGAAACAGAAAACTTGAGAAAGAACCTTGCTGTTGAGCGAATGATTGTTGAGGGATGCGATATCCTTCTAGATGTAAATCAAGTGTTTGTACGACAAGGTGCGTTGATTAACATTCTGTTTCTGTGCTCATTGTGGGCAAGGTGAACGTATATCTCGACTGTGATCGGTTGCCGCTGCATGAGAATGTTTGTAGTGCCACCTTTTAAGCTGCCCACCAACCTGAACGGTCTTTTGCAACACTAAAATGTGCTTAAAACTGACGCGCTATATCACTGTCGATCACATTTTTAACCGGTGTATATTTTTGGTACTCCTATTGATTCTTTTTCTGTTTGTGTACAGAATGCTCCTTGGCTGTAGTTCTTCTAGTTTTCTCCAAACTTCCGTCTCATATATTGTTAATGGCCAGTTACTATTTTCTCTCAATTCGTTTTACTTCAGTAAAAGTTAAAATTCAGTTGCAACTGTATTATTTAATTGTGCAGGAAGTTTGATTCATTTGCCCAGTGATAAACCGAAACCATCACGCAGTCGACTGAATTTCAAAACTGAAAAAGAAGCTCTACGACAATGTTTTCTTTTTTCAAATCATTTGATCATTGCAACCAGGTAAGCCGTGTTATTGTATTTTGACATAAAAAGTAGAATTAACATCCCAAACATGAGTAGGACGTCCGGCGGTAGGCTGCACTTAGTTCCTGATGTAGGAAAAATACCATTGGCCGATGCATTACTTATTGAAGATCCGGGTGAACATCCGACTCCAGAAGATGATGGTCCGTAATACAATCCATTTCTGTATACATGAGCTTTCCACTTTTACTTTGTTTTAGAATGTTCAGTATCGAGCCAGTCGTCTGGTGTCAGTGAAACTTCCGGTGGTAGCTGCAACTTCCATAACAGGGATTTTAAAATTATTGTTGATATGAAGACTGGTTCACAAGTTGGACAAGTATGTGATTTTTAAAAATATGTGTATGCATTAATGTAAATTTTCCAAGCATGACACTAAATATAAATTTTTTTCTGACAATTTTAGTATATTATGTTAGTTCGTAGTACATGACGCGGCGTTTAGCTACTGTAATATAGTAAATACAGTATAAATTTAATAATTAGATTTTGTTTTCTATTCGTTTCGTTTGCAGTTCCTATAAATTTTGAGTTATTTATTTCGCAGTCATTTGTTTATTATTAAATAAATGAGATTGTTGCCATTCAAATACATCATACTCTATCGTAGAGGAGAGCAACTGTAATATTTTCTGATGCTGCGTTTTACTATTTACTGCTATCAAGCAAAAATAACGACATCTGGTGACTTAATAGTATATTTCAAAGTAAATAGAACGCAAAAATTAATACTACCATAAACAGTAGACGAAGAGAGCAAATCGGACAAACCTATTATATAATATCATCACATAGATTCATATAATTATTTCACTTCCTGTAAATTATAACATCCTTTTCGTTTTCTATGTGACAGTAAATATTTTTATATCAATTTTATTAATGAAATTGAAAAGTAAATAACATATTTAATTTATATATACATTATTTAGCTTTCAGCCATCAATTGGGTTCACTAGATGATCGAAGAATTTTATCTGAGTGAGGAAATTATAGTCCCTCGTCGGGATGACAATAATTTTCTCACTCAGATAAAATTCTTCTATCATCTAGTTAACCCTATTGGTGACTGAAAGCTGAATAACGTTTATATAAATTAAATATTATTCTACCTAGTGTCGAGTCAATCATGACATGAACGTACCATAGTTGTGTACCTTGTAGTTCGCTCACAACCCCTCGAGCCTACAAGGATTACGAACAAATTTGATCACGGCCTGAGTGAGAATAATTAGATGTTTCTTGTAGCTTAGTTGGAAAAACTCTTGTTCGGCAAACGAGAGGTCCCGGGTTCGGATCCCAGGACAATAATTTTCTCATTCAGATAAAATCCTTCGATATTGTAATTCAATGGTACATTTATTCTTCCAGGTGTCTGTACATTTGATGGCACCCACAGTACAAGAGAAAGCTGCTTGGATATCTGATATAAGTCAGTGTATGGATAATGTACATTTTAATGATCTCTTGCACCCTTCTCTTTCCGATACTAGTTCAGTTACAATGCCTCAGTCAATTAAGAACGATCCAAAGTTATTCAAGGACGATGTTGATATCCGGTTCAGTAGGACCCTGAATTCTTGCAAAGTTCCGCAAATACGTTACGCAACACCTGAACGTTTGTTGCAACGGCTTACTGGTAAGTTTCAATAACATTTCATATATTAAAGACATAAGTGTACGGCTTTATACCTAATATAAATAAATAATTACTGAATATTATTCTTAGAATGTTGCTTAATCTGACTTCCAATTTCCTGTGAAGTAAGAATTATACAGTGTCTCAAAATAATGTTTACACTTTGTGAACGTTGATAATTCGAACATAAATAATAGGAAGCTTGAACTTCATGTAGTAATAAAGTATTGCTTTTGAACACTTTTAACTTTCAGGTACGTGGACATAAAAAAATTCATGCTTCCTATTAATTATATTTGAGTTATTAACGTTAAAAAAGTGTAGGAATTCTTTTGGGACATCTATATAATCATCTTACAAGAAATGTGAAAAATATACTAAAACTATGAAATTAAAATATTCAGAACATTATTAATCTAAAATCTGATCCATATGAGTATTATATAATATTTGAATATAACAATGTTTTTCTTCTTAAATCTGTATTTACTATAACTAGTATTTAAATAGAGACTTGCAACTTTTACTTTGTTTCAGATCTCCGATTCTTGTCGATAGATTTTTTAAATACATTCCTGTTAACATATCGCGTATTCACTGATGGTGTAACCATACTAGAAGCTCTGAAAAAAGTATTTTACAATATTGACAGTGAGATGCAAGGATCAATATTGTCTTTGGAAACCATAAACAAGGATGAAAATACATTACACTTATATGATGATAAGTCACGGAACAGTTTTTCTCCACGCAGAACTAGCGGAGCCAGTTCAGTATCCGGTTATGGTTCGGAAATGAGTGAACGCGATAGAAGCCACAGTTATGATTCACAAGGACACAGAAATTGGCGATCTAGTCTTCGAAAATGTGAGTATAATTTCACTATTAGTTCATTGTACTTAATTTATGGAGATACAACAATTAGAGTAGCAAATTGGCTATCACAAGTATCTTTAGTATTACATGTATTTATTATTAATAAATAAATATAATAATGTAAAGGAAGTTATTGGATCCAAAAAGTTAGAATAATTGCCTGTAGTTCAGATGGTGTGAACTATATATTCAATTAAAATTTCATAACGAAACTAACAAAAACAGCAATGTTTCTACCATATGGTTCGTTATGAAATTTTAATTCAATATATAGTTCACACCATCTGAACTACGATCAATTATTCTAACTTTTTGGATCCAATACCTTCCCTTACAAAATTCTACATTTTGACTGAAGAAAATCTACAATCAAAATATAATAATGTGAATGTGAAGTAGAAATACAAGGGTCCAACCCATATAATTACGCCCGGAAACTCATTAAACTTTCCGATGTGGGAAATGTGATAAAATTGTTTGTTGTACATTGTTTGTACATCAACTTCCAACAGTTATTAACCAAATTGTACATATCGACGTAATTTTAATCTAAAAAATCAATCGCTGCACGATTTTTAGTAGTCTTTTATGTAGAATAATTCAAATGATATTAAATTATGGTTTGGTCTCTGCTAGAACCAAGTTTGTATTCATGATGCATATTTTTCATTTAAAAATACACCAAATTTGGGTTTTGAAGCACCAGAAACATTTCAATGGGGAACTTGCATGAATTTTAAATTATTTTTTTAATTCGAACTATATATGTCGACGTTTGGTTGAATACAATAATTAACACCAGAAACAGTTCTGAATACAACAATAAGCACAACAGTCCCGAGATCCACCTTGATCATACGACCACGACGAAGTCCAGGGACGAAGTACATAACTACATACATGTATGTAATTATTATGTACGTACATAATGGCTGGGATTCTCTAACTCAACCGTTTCCAGGCAGGAACGTTAGATACCGGTAGTAAATAAACGGTAGGACCGTAACCCAGGCATTCTGTAACAGTTCCTGTTTAGGCAATCGTTACGAAACGGAAACCGTTAACATGTCGAATTTGTCACATCGGCAACACTGTATTTTTGTGCCGTAACTATGCTTTCTTATACAATATTGATACATTTGACAGCTAAATGAAAATTTTCATATACATTTGCACAGACATCTGTAATTCAATTGGTTAATCATAATTAGTCAATTTGCAGCTAATTCGAATCAGAATGCAAATGTATGCATTTTCCGCATGTTTTCAATATAAATTAATCGAATTCTAGGTACATCTGAACGAAATTGACAGCTGCTATATAAATTGTAGTCAGTAAAACTAAATTTCTCAGTTAATTCAAATTCAAACCACAATTGAAGTTGAAGCTCCTGAAAAGCAGATACAATTACCTTACCATGTTCATGTAATAACCAAAGTATACAATCTTTCAGAAAAATATCAATTATGTCACTTGTGTTCGTATTCGATATACAAAATTTATTCAATTGTATCATATTGCATATATTATTAAATTACAGAAAATCACATGATGATATTGAAAATACTTATATGTTCTGTTTGCTTCGTACATCATATACCAGCATATGAACTAACGTATCACTGATTCACTGACATATCTGTGATATAGTTAAGCAGTCGCAAGACTTTCTCTCCTTTCCAAGACGTTTAGACGCAAATATTCAAATAAAAGCAGTATTCACTTCATTTCGTTGATAATAATCCATTCACATTAGGTACATGTAAAATTTTCATAATTTCAATTTTCAAATTGCTCACTTGCTAAAAATATGTATTATTTTTATATAAAACAATCCAAATACCATACATTTTCACTCTTTCATACAATATTATTTACGTATTAACGTCATTCAATATTCAAATGAAATCAAACGTTAACGCTTAACGGGACACATACAACTCCCGTCAACAAACGGCTGTATGTCAACCGTTGCTACCGATAATTTTCGGCTTCAAGTTGTTACAAAATCGCTAGGTTCAACTAGGTTACATAACCATAGTTACCAAACGGAGTTGTCCGTTATTCACTACCGTTTGGAGTTAGAGAATCCCAGCCATAATGTATATGTGTTTATTAGCAAAGAGAAATTCAAATTAAAAACTCATTTAGCGTTGTTTGTCTCTGATGTTCGCGGAGCAAATTATTAATTTCTTATTTCCTACCTTATTAGCTGGCACATAGCCGCCTAGCGACATTTTGCTTCTTTAGTTAAGACCATACAAACGCATTGTCCAAGTTGATCTGTGTTTACTGCCAACCAGTCCTGTATAATACAATCAACTAGACAAAAAATTTCTATAAGGTTCTTTGTAAAAGCCACTTTATTGTACTGTTGCTTTTAAAATTACTCGGGACGAAAACAATCCTAAGAAAAAATTAATAACATTAATCGATATCATGATTACTATAAACAACATTTCTTTAATATACTTGTATACGTCCGGCCCGTTCTTCGCGAAAGTGATAACATTATCCGCGATTCCAATAAGCGGCGTACACTATATATATATATATATATATATATATATATATATATATATATATATATATATATATATATATACCGGGTGGTGACCGCGACATCGGAACATAGCACTTTAACATGTAAAATCATATTTTTGTAATTTCCTGCTTCCCTTATTATTTGAGAGAGAAAAGCTTCAAATAAATGTTGTACAGAATCAATAAACAGAATTAATTTTACATGCTATATAACGCCAGAAATTAATTTGAAAATGTTGAAAATTAAATGTTCAGATTGTAAAATTTAGAATTTTCAAAATTAATGGAGTAACCAAGGTGTTTGTTGAGCATGCTTTGCATCTTGCATGGTCATGACTTATTTTGTATAAAATATATTTCTTTTACAATGTTATACTTATTTAGGTAACTTGGACTTATTTTTAAATTGTTTTTTAGTACAGTAAGTTTTCTTATATTGTTACTTATCATATGATAATTTCAGATGTTTTTTGAATTATATTTTGCCGCTTTGAGAATGGCCACAAACCGCATGCCGAAACGTCAGCATTTTATTATTGCTTTTAATATATTACATCTGTTCTACACATCAACAACCTTGTCATTATTTCAACCTGACCAGGATTAAATCATTACTTGTCTGAAGATTACAAAGTTTGACGAACGAAAATATATCAACATCAAAATTTATTGCGTATGTTGACGTATAGGCTGAATTTTTGTTATTAATACCATTTAGAGAGAATGGGTAAAAAATGTTTGGTTAGATTAATTGGCAAAACATATTAAAACATATATCAAACATTTACCGAAGGACAACATAGCTATTTCAAAAAGGGATCGCAGTGAGATTGCACTATTGATATTTCTACACTATAGACACAGACAATGCATTTCAGAATTTTTCGCTCGAACCCTTTAAGTTTAAAAAAATTGAAAAAAAATGCAACAATTATATTTGATAAAAAGGATTTTTACAAATTTTTGGATGCAAAAGAATTTCTAAATTTAAAGCAATTTTCTTGTAAATTTATTTCTATGTTTGGGACTACCTATATGTGCAAACAAACTTTTTCCAGGATGAAGTATCTGAAATCAAAGTTATCGGACGATCATTTGCAATCATTGCTTAGAACTCGTGTTCAGGTCCCAACTTTAAAGAAATTCTTCAGAAAAAAACACAGTTCCATTATACCCATTAAAAGTTGCATGGCATAATTTTCTAATTATGTATAATTCAGCCATGTTTTATTTAGTATTAGTGTATCTGTAATTAACTGTAATAGTACATTATACACCAAGGGAGAGAAAGCACTTATTTTTCTTGAGGTGTAATTTGAATATACAAATACATCGAGGGAAAAATGATGGTCTCTTCCGGGATGTACATACTATTTTTTCCACCTTCGGGAGTAGAAACACTTAATTTCATAATGAATTATAATAAATCGGAGCGAAATTGCAATGTTTAGTAGCCTTTGAAAATGCTTCCATGTAACGCATACCATGACAACAGACATTTATTGGAAAAAACCTTTGTTATAATAAAACTCCCTTACGAAAGGTGTTTTCGCCTCTAGGGAGTAAATGCTTCATTTCTATTCCGATTTAGAAGATTTAGAAACCGATTTCTACTTCCGGACGTGTAAAAAAGATAAAATTTACTGCTGCCTTGTCATAATGAGTTTTTTTATTTCACATATTGACATTGCTCGCCACAAATTGATTTAAATCCCAATCTGGCCCTTGCGGCAAAAAGTTTGGACACCCCTGATCTATAGCTACCATCCTACGTACTGACGTCACACGTATTTTCGCGCGAAGATAAATGATAAATGTATATCGAATTTCGAAAACAGTTTTTTTACGGAATTTGTTTTAACGTACATAATTCAGAAAAAAAGCAACATAGAAGAAAAATGTGCAAGTTTTCCATTGAACCAAACAATGATTTTTGTGCTATTAAATAATCACTATACAGAGTGTCTGTTTTAAACGGGCCACTTAAGAAATTTTGGAGACTATAAGAGTTACGATGTTGGTTAAATTAGATAAAAGTTGCCAAATTATGAGCCGATATTGATGGCAATTTCATAATTTTTAAATATTGCATAGCTCACTAGATAATAACAAGTGATTTTTTTCGAATTTTAATTTTCCTTTATAACATGGAAGGAACTCAAAATTTTGAAAAATGCTTGAAATAAATATATTAGTATGGAGAACAGGCTTTTTGATGAATTTGATGTAAACATTTTTACTACATATTTCTGGATGCAAGTTCAATTTTTTAAATAGGAACTATAATTAATTTCAATCTAGTTTAAAACTGCTTTTTTCTCTTTACAAATGTGTATTCATTTCCGTAAATATCTTTTTTCGTTGATAAAAAGAATGAATTTCGTAGTATGCCATGAAAATTTGGTATAAAGCAATTGCATCTAAATATGTTTAGTACATGCAAAACAATTGATTTTCAATAACATTTGATAAACGAAACAAAATTCGTTCTGTAAACTGAAAACTGCTGGACAGATTTTCGTATGAAAATATGACACCTACAGTAATTTAAATGAAAGATATCGCATGAAGGTCATCTGTATCATATACAAATTAACGTATAGCTATATATCTATCACTCTCATTTCAATTGTGAAGCAGCACGCGCGACAAGGATAGATATGACACGTTTGTCTTTAGATTGTCCGAACAGTGACAGTGCATTATTACAAAACGTCAGAATAAAATTAATTCATTTGTTATTCAAATCAGTTACGTTGTACAAAATTTATGTTGAATACCCTTACTCATTTGTTTAGTCCAGTGGCACTAGAAATGTACTCTTCTAGAAGCATGTCCATAATTTTGCGAATTTTGAAAAAATTCTTTTTGATTTGGAATCAGCACATCGAAATGTATAGACCATGAATTTTTTTACTCTTTTTTTTAACATCCTGTATAAACGAATACATTATTGTAAGGAGAAAAAATAGCACTTTTAAACTAGAATGAAATTAACTATGGTTCCCATTTAAAAAAATCTCCAGAAATATTAAATAACAAAAATTTTCATCGAATTCACCGAAAAGCTTCTTATGTATGATAAAATATTTATTTCAAGCTTTTCTCAATATTTTCAGTACTTTCTGAGTTATAAAAGATAATTAAAAATCTAATAAAATTAACTTTTGGCATTATCTGATGAGTCATACAATATTTTCAAAATACGAAGTAAACCACCAAAGCCAGCCCATAAATAGGCAACTTTTGTCTAATTTAACCGACATCGTAACTCTTATAGTTTCCAAGATCCAAGTGACCCGTTTAAAACAGACACTTTGTATTCTTACATTTGAGGTAAACGTATAACATATTCATTTATTATTAATTTTAAAATTCATAAATATTTTCTAGACTATAACATTCCGGCAAGTATCCATTTAAATATTGAAGGTAATTATAATAAATATATTTATATATTTAATACAATAATTACCATGAAAGCCGTAAGTCACTTTACGCAATAACATTGTTGAACTTATTCATAATGCAGTTCTCACATCTTATTAAGTGACTTGTGGTTCATATACATGTATGTATGCGTAAATAGACGTTGTTATACATCTGTTTTATTATATTTTCTCAGTTGTATTGTATTTCTAATTCGCACGCTACGTGGATAGGCGAAGATGAAACACGTGAAGTTGGTACTAAAGCAGAAGGCACTGCTCCACGTATAGTACGCCAAAGTCCTACTCATACAAATGTTACGGCTGCTGCACAGAAAACTACTTCTCCGCAGAAGTGCACATCATCCACTGCTAGTCAAAAAGGTGTATCTGTTAAAATTGATGAATCGAAAGAAGATACTTGTCATCTTTCCATTCCTAAAGTCACTGCTTCCAGTAGCAGTGAAACACTGACAGGTCTATAATTTTTTTCTATCAATTTCACCCAAACATTTGTTCCTTGTTATGCCAATTCTAATTTTGTCGCCCTTTATAAATAATAAATTGCTGTATTTTGCCAAACGGTTCATTCTAGTTAAATATTGATTGTTTTTGCAAAGTTTAGAGCTTTCTAAGGTTTTTTTTAATGGGTATGTGCATGTCACGTCACAGACATTTAAAAATGGCTTCCTGGTGAGTAAACATTAGGTGTATCATTCAGGGAACTATATAATTGGAAGGGGCATCAGTCATCAATCTTGAAGCCGGAAAAGAAAGAGTAAGATATGTGAGGCTCTATCATATTCCTTAAGAATGGCAGTACGCATGCTCGAGGATGAGATGTACCGCACCCTTAGGTCATATATATATATATATATATATATATATATATATATATATATATATATATATATATATATATACTACTACTACTACTACTACTACATATACGGAACGTGTTATGCGTAGGATCGAGAAAGATAGAGAACAGGGACAACTCCCACGCGCGAACAAAATATTTCATTCAAATCGTACGTACATTTAGCCGTAGAATCCGTATCTGCAATAAAAAATTGTGGTTCCTATTTTAGATTCAAAGTTACCCCCGCTCCTCCCACAAAGAGGGGGTAAGGGAATATTTTATTTCAGGTTAAAAAAACACACGGTTACATTATTAATTTGGTTGTTTTTGTTCTTTTTTTTGTAATTGCAATGTCAATTTGACTTTTAAAATTAAAATAGATTTAGATATAAGTGTCATGATCTAAATTACGATTGTTGAAGCAGTACTTAATTTTAGGTAAGAAATCACAATAGCATTAATAATGCTGTTCTTGTGTCGTCCTTAAAATCATCTCGCTCGTATGTGGTAAATACATCGCATTTTAGGACGGTATGCCTCTGAACCCAAATATAAATTAGCATAGTTCTACCCGTCAAAGAGTCATTTCAATTGAATGAAATGGAAACTAGCTTTGGAATTCTACATGTAACATTATTCACGCATACAGCACTTGAATGGATAAAGTACAACGAATCAAAAAACTGATTTAAATTATCAACGGCAATGAAAACAATCATCTGAATCTGGAACTCGACTATATTGATTATAGTACTGCTAATCTGCTACGTTCAAATGTAGAGATTTGAAGTTCACGTCTCTGACATTGAGCTTGTTTTATTAACATGATATAATTTAACACAGTACAAGGATAACGATAAAATCATTAAAATATATATGAGAACTTTACTCACGTATATAGCTATAATTAACTTCTTTTTTAAAAAATTTCAGATATAACAGTACTGAGCGCACCATGTTCGCCAAGTAATTTAAGTTCCGTGACATTAGTTGGATCGACTGGTTCAGATTCAAATGATAATTGCCAAAAAGAGGCACAACAATCACCCACTCATACTAGTACGCCAGTACATAAAACTACATCGGAACAAGTAACATCTAAAACAGAAGTACAGTTTACTTACGCAACTTCACCGCAGATTGTTACTAAAGCATCTGTAGTCACTACTTCCACTATGACCATTGCTAAAACTGAAGGAACTGCTGTGAAAGATGTACGGTCACCATTGAAGATTCCAGAGAGAAAAACTAAAAAAAGGGTATCCGATGGACGAGGAAAGACAGAAGGTGAATGTTCTGCAGTTTTCATGTAATATTACGACGCTCTTCACAATACTGAAATAACCGACCTTTTATTATCTCATACGTACCTAGATCAATGATTGCAGACAGGCAAACCTGATAGTCCGGAAACTGATTCATTTAATGCCTCTATCTTTGCCAATAATAAATTCTTGTAAAATATGTGTATTTTTCGCAGAACACCACGACGTTAGTGAGGATCCTACAACTACTTGTGTCACTTCGTATCCATCGACAAGATCAGCATCTATATCCACTACAAATGCAGTGATACAAGTACGTTTCCAGGGATACTCATTTAATTTGATTTTTGTACCACTAACTGTCCATTACTTAGAATTACTATAGTGCAAGACGATCCATCCAAGATGGAGAGGGTGGATCCGTTTCAGCCCGTACAAGTTTCCAGCATGATTCTCCACAGAATTCCAGTAAAGCTGGGGTTGTCATCACCTCGTTCCGGCAGTCTAAGAGAAGGTACATTAACTAAAACAATTTATAATGCACCTTACTTTTTTTCAGTTATACTTACTTAATTTACTGACGATAGCTGAGTATTTGTTTCCATTTATCTATTGATTTAATTCATGTTTCTTTAGCATGTCTGTCAATATGTGGTCCAGTTTGTGTATAGTTTTTAAATGTGATAAATCTGATGTAGTTAACACATGACTTTTTTATATACATTTTAAAACTCAATTTAAATTGACACATCTGACTTTTAAAATACGTATTTCAATTAATATTTTCATAGCAAATATGGTATTTTGAATACATGCCTTAAACATATACAAAGTGTGAGTTAAAAAAAAAACTGGCCATAAAATTTTACTTATACAGTCTGTCCCACCGACTACCATACATAGGAAAATTAACATTGGGAAATTATGTAAGGATCAAGTATTGCTGTGTCTGTATCTAAACATGTGATTGTCACAAATTAAACAGTAGGTAATTGAATTAATCAAATTTAAAACTGTCAGATTGCTGTTATTTTTAGAATTTGCTGACACAGTACAATTATTACCATTGAATTATCAATATTCTTGCAAATAAACAATATTTAGAAATAAATAATATGGTTACATTTATTATTTTATAATAAAGTTTGTGTAGAAACAAATTTGGATGATTTTCAGTAATACATACCTACAACAGAAAGCTTAAGAGTTTGCATTTTGTAATGGAAAAACGAACAAAAGATAACAGTTAAGTACTAAATTCAATATCACTAGCAGGTACTTATCAATGAAATGTTCAAACGTATTCCCATTGACTAGCAGACAGTGGCTTAATCTGTCACAAAATTGTGTCCCTCATTTAAGGTAAATGTGTGCTCGTCAGTGAAACAAATATTTTCTAAAGTATGACATTTATTAAACAATAATTCACAAAAAGTGATTCGTTTTTCACTATCTGCTGCTAATAACAGTGTGTAATATTTGTAAGTAAAATATTTGTGTTTTTTATGAGTGCGGTGATACACCGAGATTATTTGTAATTTCCCTCACACTTCGACAGCTGCCAAAATATCTACTTCGTTGTTAACATTCTGGTTTCCATTTCTATTACTTTTGCGAAGGCAATTGGCGTACCCAATTTCCTAATTTAAATAAAATTCCTTTAAATAATTATGAAATATAAAATTATTTGACAGAAGTAAATTTTTTTATTTTAAATCTTTTGTTTTTGTCATTCAGAAAGAATATACATATAGCTCAAGGCAATAGTTGATCCTTATATAATTTCCCAATGTTAATTTCCCTATGTATGGTAGTCGCTGGGACACACTGTATATGTATGTTCAATGTAATTTCTTGATAAATTAATGTTAATAATTCCTGTAATCTGTTGACAATCTCTTACAAGTATGGGGTTCTTCTTGCTTTGATGATTTTACCTTGTCAAAAGTAATATAAAAGTAATATATATATATATATATATATATATATATATATATATCCACTATATATATATATATATATTTATAACGACATCTGATATAACGACATATCGGTTTTTGCGACGACATTTCAAAGTCCCGGCCAGAAACTATACTCTTTATACGTGAGGCTTATCGCTTATAACGACATCGGATATTACGACGAAACTAATATAACGACGAAAAATTGCTTGAAATTTGGATCTAATTATCTATTATAACGACGGATCACTTTGCGTAGTAGTACCGAATTGACTCCGGGAATTACCGAGTTGCGAAAAGGCAGGCCGAATCGCAACAGACGTATTCATTCAGTGGTTAACTACGAATTAAAGGTATGTCATCGATGTCGGTATGGCGAAACGAAAAGCAACGAAGTGGAAATGGACTAAACAACCGAGTTGCAAACACCTACTATAAAGGATGCATTTTCAGCAGTTGTTGAAACAATTCAGCATTTTTTCATGTTTAATCAAAATTTAAAAGAAGTTAAAACAGATTTTGCGTTGCTACATTTGGAAAAGATTATTCAAAGAAACTTTTCAGAAAACAAAAAATCACAAAAACAAACCAAAATGACAGATTTTTTTTGTTAAAATTTAAATACTTATGTATGTATACATACGTATGTAAAATTATGTGTAAAGTTGTTTGTAAAATAAGTTGGATTGTTTTTTTTTTGTTTTATAACACTTGAATATTGTTTTTGTTGCTTAAGCTTCTTGCACTCATGTAAATGTACTCCTTCCTAGCATATATATAATGTATTTTTTAACATATGTCTGTATTTATGTTGTTTGAATATAGCGACCTACTGTTATAGCGACCGAATTTCGTTGGTCCCTTCAACGTCGTTATAAACGATATCTACTGTATATATATATATATATATATATATATATATATATATATACCGGGTGTCCCAAGAAATCTAGGACATAGGGAATTAACATGTTAATGTAGTAATATTGTGATTGCTTCTGAACAATACATTTCAGAGCAAAAGCGTAAATGAAAAAGTTGTTCAGAATTAAAAACTTCATAATAATTATTATGAATTATAAATAATTTTTCTAGTTTCATCTGTTAATCGAAATTAAGAAAAGTAAGATGAAGAAAAGAGAGATTTCTAGCAAAGATCCAGTTGCGATAGTCCAATTCGTAATGCTTAAAAACAACGAAAAGTTGCAGAAAGTTGCAATTACTTACAATATGTTATCTTACCTGCAAGTTTAAAATGCACTAATGAAATTATTAAATAATCCAGAAACTATCTGAAGACTCAAAATAATAATAAGAGTAATATTTTTAATTTATTGTCTGATTTAATCTACTTTTTTGATAATAAATGTTGCGTTCTATATTTATTTTCTTTTGCTATTAGTATTAGACAAATTAAATTCATCAACTGCTACTATTATTATGGGACAGAGTATGTGTTTACAAACTTTCTATTTACATGATATATGAATTTGTTTTTGAAAAATTGTACAACATTTTGTTTATTCAACGCATATTTAAACACAAATTAAATTCTATGGAGTGATGGTTAGCCATTAATAAATTAATAATTCACATTATGTTCAGCAAGGGCAGAGCGTATTTGTTTCATGATACAATTTAGTTGATTCTTAATTAAAGAACCAACGTGGCAGAGTGAAGACTGGCTAAACTAGTTTGCTATTTTAATCAAATGGCCGAAACGTTGGCACTAATGAAAACATCAAAATTATAGATGTTTTTTATCTGTCAGTTATCCGATTAAAGTTCTGCTGACACCTTAAACAAATACTTCTCGTCATTTACTCCTACCCCTTACAGGGAACTAATATTTTACAACTTTACTAAATTGTGGCGAATCACCTTCCAACTATAAAAAAAGATTAATAATTTTTTTATGGTTTTGATTAATATCAAAAGAATCGTTCAATATTTTATTTACATTTTATTATTGTAATATCAAATTGTAAATCATGTCAAAAGGACGATTTGTTATTTATTATATCTACAATTTTAGTATTCGAACTTCAGTTTTTGATTGGAGTTAGGGCTTAACAGAATCGCTGTTGGTGATTCAGGATATGTATAATAATTTTATTATGACGTTTCGCCTCTGTTTAGAAGCATCTTCAGATACTAAAAATTTTTTTATGCAATTACAATAAGTTCAATAAACAACAATAAATCAATATACAGTAAAAATACTTACTATTGTAAGCACCTGTACAACATGTTAGAATTAGACAAAAAATTTTTTTAAATTGACAATAGAAAAATTAACAATAACATTGTTAAGGTATAAAAATATGAAATTGAACATAAAAATGTCAAACTGTAAAAATTGTACGCTAACAAAAAAACATGTCACATGTTGAATTAACAAAGAAAAGTATTTTAATTG
Organism: Carabus problematicus; assembly: GCA_963422195.1. Lineage (NCBI taxonomy): Eukaryota > Metazoa > Arthropoda > Insecta > Coleoptera > Carabidae > Carabus > Carabus problematicus. The sequence goes on from OY728577.1 coordinate 18,335,461, forward strand.
AAACGACTAGTTGGAACAATATCAAAAAATTCAAAACGAAACCAAACAGTAACGACATCTAAGATCTAGAGTTAAAAACAAATCAAAACAAAAGGAACCTGTAACCTAACTGTATTTAGATAAAGCATGAAATAATGCAGCGAAAGAAGTAAAACTATTTTGGAAATCTGTCTTATGATTCATAGCAGCTGCTCCTTCTAATTGAATGTAACAACTTTCTAGCATCAACCGTCTGGATTTATAGGATTCAAAATGTAAAATTTTATAATTAGTATAATTAAAGCTGTGTTTTTCAGAGATGCTATGCTCGACTAAAGCACTATGGTTGTTATTAAACGTTTTAGCATTATTTATATGTTGTTTAATCCTTTTATGAATGTATTGTGATGTTTCACCAATATAAGTTAAACTGCAATCGGGGCACTGTATTTTATAAACCAAACCACTTAACAGTTCACTACTAGTTTCAGATTTAAGTTTAGTGAAAAGAATTTTAGTGCTGGTAGTAACTGTAGCAACAATTTTAATTTGCAAAGGGAGTAATAAATTGACGAGAGACTTATGAAATTTTTTGAAATAGGGGATTGCAACATAAGACGTATTTTGAGTAGTAGTATTCATGTTATTGAGATTGAAATTATTGTTGGTATTGATTTGTTGATAGGAAGCTAATCTGTGTTTAATTACTTTCTGAATAAGTTTTAGTGGATAACAATTCTGTCTTAAAGTAGAAGCTATTAATTTAAAATTTTTTCGGTGGAACTGCGGGTGAGAAAGTTTGACAGCTCTGTCTATAAGTCCAATAATAACCGAGATTTTATACATAGTAGGGCAATGTTCTAAAAAATTTAAATATCTACCTGACCAAGTAGGTTTATGGTACCAATTCGTTTCAAAATGATCAGTTTTCCTAATAATAGTTACATCTAAAAAATTTATTGTGCAATTGGACTCAATTTCTAGAGTAAATTGTATGTTAGGGTCATAATCATTAAATTTGTCAAGTATTGTATTAATCTGTGAGCATGGTAAACAAATAAGGATATCATCGACATATCTAAAATAGAATAAAACTTGAAAATTGTGTAGCGCAAGGACTGAGGACTCTAATTCATGCATTACAATTTCAGCTAAAATCGGACTGACTGAATTGCCCATGGGGCTACCTTTAATTTGTAAATAAAACTTATTATCAAAAGTGAAATAAGCTGATGTTAGACAAAATTTGATACATTCGAGAAAGTTTACTTTAGAAAGTTCAGTGTGCGTAGCTATGTCAGACCATCTCTTATCAATGGCTTTAAATATAAGTTGGTGTGGTATGCATGTGAAAAGAGATTTCACATCTAACGAAATCAATTTATAATTTGCAGGGCAATGTAAATTTTTAAGTTTTTCCGCAAGTATAAACGAGTTTTCTATATAATAGGGAGAGTTATATTTGATTGGCGCCATAATGTTCGACAAAAATTTAGAAATTTTGGAATTAGGTGAGTTTAAATTACTAACTATAGGTCTAAGTGGCATGTCAGGTTTATGAACCTTAGGCAAACAATAAAGTTTTGGTGAGACTGCATTATGAATTTTAAGGTTAGTACCGACTATATTGTTAAAACTCTTATCTTTAATCAATTTATTTATCAAATTATTGTTATTATTTTGGAAAATAGCAGTAGGATCTTTACGTATTAATTTGTAAGTGGTACTATCATTCAATAAATTATTAGTTTTCTGTAAGTAGTCAGACTTATCTAATACAGTGGTAATATTACCTTTATCAGCTTTAATTATGTAAATTTGTGGATTATTCCTAATGAATAGCTTAGTTTGTTTAATATATTTAAGAAGTAGTATTTCAGAGCAATGTAAATCCTTTTTGTTCATAATTTGTAATTGTTGGTTTAAAATTCTACTTAATTTGTTTCTAATTTCAGACAAATTATTGACTTTACATGTATATAATCTTGATTCGATTGAAGCTAATGCATTAATAATATCATTCTTATTATCACGTTTATTACTGTTATCTAAATAATGAAATTTATTACCTAGGGCCAAAATGCAACTTTCAATTTTTGGCCCTAGGTAATAAATTTCATTATTTAGATAACAGTAATAAACGTGATAATAAGAATGATATTATTAATGCATTAGCTTCAATCGAATCAAGATTATATACATGTAAAGTCAATAATTTGTCTGAAATTAGAAACAAATTAAGTAGAATTTTAAACCAACAATTACAAATTATGAACAAAAAGGATTTACATTGCTCTGAAATACTACTTCTTAAATATATTAAACAAACTAAGCTATTCATTAGGAATAATCCACAAATTTACATAATTAAAGCTGATAAAGGTAATATTACCACTGTATTAGATAAGTCTGACTACTTACAGAAAACTAATAATTTATTGAATGATAGTACCACTTACAAATTAATACGTAAAGATCCTACTGCTATTTTCCAAAATAATAACAATAATTTGATAAATAAATTGATTAAAGATAAGAGTTTTAACAATATAGTCGGTACTAACCTTAAAATTCATAATGCAGTCTCACCAAAACTTTATTGTTTGCCTAAGGTTCATAAACCTGACATGCCACTTAGACCTATAGTTAGTAATTTAAACTCACCTAATTCCAAAATTTCTAAATTTTTGTCGAACATTATGGCGCCAATCAAATATAACTCTCCCTATTATATAGAAAACTCGTTTATACTTGCGGAAAAACTTAAAAATTTACATTGCCCTGCAAATTATAAATTGATTTCGTTAGATGTGAAATCTCTTTTCACATGCATACCACACCAACTTATATTTAAAGCCATTGATAAGAGATGGTCTGACATAGCTACGCACACTGAACTTTCTAAAGTAAACTTTCTCGAATGTATCAAATTTTGTCTAACATCAGCTTATTTCACTTTTGATAATAAGTTTTATTTACAAATTAAAGGTAGCCCCATGGGCAATTCAGTCAGTCCGATTTTAGCTGAAATTGTAATGCATGAATTAGAGTCCTCAGTCCTTGCGCTACACAATTTTCAAGTTTTATTCTATTTTAGATATGTCGATGATATCCTTATTTGTTTACCATGCTCACAGATTAATACAATACTTGACAAATTTAATGATTATGACCCTAACATACAATTTACTCTAGAAATTGAGTCCAATTGCACAATAAATTTTTTAGATGTAACTATTATTAGGAAAACTGATCATTTTGAAACGAATTGGTACCATAAACCTACTTGGTCAGGTAGATATTTAAATTTTTTAGAACATTGCCCTACTATGTATAAAATCTCGGTTATTATTGGACTTATAGACAGAGCTGTCAAACTTTCTCACCCGCAGTTCCACCGAAAAAAAAAAAAAAAAAAAAAAAAATTTTAAATTAATAGCTTCTACTTTAAGACAGAATTGTTATCCACTAAAACTTATTCAGAAAGTAATTAAACACAGATTAGCTTCCTATCAACAAATCAATACCAACAATAATTTCAATCTCAATAACATGAATACTACTACTCAAAATACGTCTTATGTTGCAATCCCCTATTTCAAAAAATTTCATAAGTCTCTCGTCAATTTATTACTCCCTTTGCAAATTAAAATTGTTGCTACAGTTACTACCAGCACTAAAATTCTTTTCACTAAACTTAAATCTGAAACTAGTAGTGAACTGTTAAGTGGTTTGGTTTATAAAATACAGTGCCCCGATTGCAGTTTAACTTATATTGGTGAAACATCACAATACATTCATAAAAGGATTAAACAACATATAAATAATGCTAAAACGTTTAATAACAACCATAGTGCTTTAGTCGAGCATAGCATCTCTGAAAAACACAGCTTTAATTATACTAATTATAAAATTTTACATTTTGAATCCTATAAATCCAGACGGTTGATGCTAGAAAGTTGTTACATTCAATTAGAAGGAGCAGCTGCTATGAATCATAAGACAGATTTCCAAAATAGTTTTACTTCTTTCGCTGCATTATTTCATGCTTTATCTAAATACAGTTAGGTTACAGGTTCCTTTTGTTTTGATTTGTTTTTAACTCTAGATCTTAGATGTCGTTACTGTTTGGTTTCGTTTTGAATTTTTTGATATTGTTCCAACTAGTCGTTTCAATTAAAATACTTTTCTTTGTTAATTCAACATGTGACATGTTTTTTTGTTAGCGTACAATTTTTACAGTTTGACATTTTTATGTTCAATTTCATATTTTTATACCTTAACAATGTTATTGTTAATTTTTCTATTGTCAATTTAAAAAAATTTTTTGTCTAATTCTAACATGTTGTACAGGTGCTTACAATAGTAAGTATTTTTACTGTATATTGATTTATTGTTGTTTATTGAACTTATTGTAATTGCATAAAAAAATTTTTAGTATCTGAAGATGCTTCTAAACAGAGGCGAAACGTCATAATAAAATTATTATACATATCCTGAATCACCAACAGCGATTCTGTTAAGCCCTAACTCCAATCAAAAACTGAAGTTCAACTATCATTGACTGGCTTAATAATTTGAAAATGAATTTTAGTATTCATTTACAAATGAAATATTAAAAAAAAATACTTTTTCTATTCTGTTAATTAAAATTAAAGAACAATTATACAATAATTTACAATTGTACTAACTGTATTATAATTGTGCTAACTCTATAGTTATAATAGTACATTATTTTTTCTATATATACTAAATTACAATTTGTTTTATTTTTATTTAGCACAAAATTAATTAGCAAAATACGTTCATCGAGTAATATTAGAGATTGCTGGAATATTAAATATTACTAAAAAAATCTTAATTAAACCTTACACTTATTCAGGAGTAGTACTCCCGGAGCTGCAGCAGCATTTGCAATTGCGACTTCCGGTTCCAGTAACCCAAGAGATTTGTCGCCATGTTCTCGTCAGAGTGGTAGATCATCGATCGCTGATTCTCAACAAGATACTGTCAGTGAAAGAAACCGCTATAAAGAGACTGTTATTTCAACTGCTTGCACTATGCGAGTCTTAAACGTTTTGAGGTAATATTTCATACAATACAAATTTTCTACAATATACCATATTTATTCCTTCTTCCTAAATCCAAGTTGGTAATTAAATCATTTTCACTTCTCAATGCTTCCGTCTCGCTTACTGCAGTTCGCTGTGGTGCGGACCACAGCATGCCACAATTGCTCTTGACACGTTGTTCATGTTCCTAACAATACTTTTTAGTTTTTCTTCAAAACTAAAAAAAGATATTGATGTAAATGTAAACGAATACATATACATCACTTCAAAGAGAAAAATAGCATTTTTTAATTAAACTATTGTAACAGGAACTAAATGGATTGAATAGCGTGTTTTAAAAGTTTAAACCCAAAATGAAAAGAAACAAAACACGAAAACAAATACGAATGCTTACCACACAACCTGGAAATGCACCGAAATGTTTTAGCAACTATTACACTATGGTTTAAAAAAAATGCATCAAATTGATCGAAAAGCTTGTTATCTGTGCTAAAATATTTATTTGAAAAAAATATTTCGCATTTATTAACGCATACCCCCTAACTTTTTTATAACTACCCTGGCCTACACAGATACAAAATTTCATCCCTGTACGATGATTCTAATCCGTGCTGACTAGGCCCCATAGTTTTCAAAATAACAAATTTACCTCTTCTAGACATGGTGAAGAATAAACCAAAACATGTATGAATAATAGTGAAATGTATTTAAAACAAAAAAAAAGTTAGTTGGGATATTTTCTTTTTAGGGTCTCTTTTTTATAGTCTGGATACAGTTTTTTTGTGTTCCTGAATACAGCGTAAAAAATACTGCTTCTGTTCTTCTTTGGCCGTTATTTTGCCATGAAAATCTTGCATGAGTTTCACAGCTCTTTCTGCAGTATCGTTGACTGCTTAAAGACAGTTAACTTTTCTTTTTGCTTCCATAAAAACAGCATTTTCTTTCCTTGACGAGACGCTAACTTGAAGAAAAGTGCTTTCAATCATCAGTCTTGAAAATAGATTCTTGCTTGAGGAAGACACAAAATGATCCACAGTTTTATCTGAAACAATAAATATTAGAAACTATAAAATATCATCACAGTCAATACAAAAATGGAATAATAGATTAAAAGAACAGATAACTTTACGTACCGTATAAAGATCTCGATATTTCTTCTTTAGATGGAATATAGCTCTTTTGTAAATGGCTTGAACTTTCCCTTTTTAAATTAACCACAATTCGCTTCTTGGTTTCGTCGTCCACCGAATCATCAAAGATCGATAATATTGCTATTTCCTCTGACAAATACCACAAGGGTTTGAAAAACTTCTACAAAGCTGCTTGAGAAATAACTGTATCAAGTCTCTCGTAACCTTTCAAAGTTTTCAAAAAGCACAAATCTCGATGAAGTGCTTTAACTGCCACATTGCACTTAAGCCAGGGTTTCACATAAACAATTACAATAAATAAGCAAATGTCTCTCAGTGCTTGTTTTTCTTAGTGCTCATTTGAAATTGAAACTGCAACAAACATATTTTCTATGAGTAAATAGCTCTTGCCATCCATCGCGCTTGATGCATAGCACCAGGAGACCTTATTTTCAAATTTTTATCCCCATCACCACTCAAAAATATGATGGATAACTCGATCACTTCGCGGTAGTTATGTCTCACAATAGACTTTTGTAGTTCATGCTTATAATACACTACTAATTAGTCGATTTCTCCGTCACTGATATGTTGTTTCACAATTTCGGGACAAGTTTGGATGTTAATAGAATCAATATTTTTCCTATTATCTCTGAATTTTGTAAATAGTGGAATATCAGGTGTTTTAGTTACTTGAGGTATATTTGCTTCAAACACGCTTTTCAAGACGAGTTCATAAACATGATGGCGACAAGCGAACAATATCAGCTCCCATTCCAGCTTTTGTTCTAACAGAGCGCATGCTTCACTAAAACAGCCAGTGTTAGAGGCTGTAGTGTCACAGCACATTATTTGCACCTGGTCATCAAGGTTCCAATCATGAAGCGCATTTAAAACTGCCTTGGTTTGATCTTTGCCAGAAGAACTATCCAGTTTTGGGACTGCAAGAAGTTGTTCTTTATCACCGAAAGAAATTAGCACCGGTATTCGCTCTTCTTTAGAACTCTTGACGTCTAATACAGGTGACAGTTTCCCGTCTCAATGAACAGTGACTACATTAGGCACATGGTCTTTAAAATTCGTCTTTATTGCTTCTGCCCTTTCTTTCCTCATTTGAGATCGAATTCTTTGAATGGACGATTTATTAAGTGGATATTCGTCTATGCTGAGACCTAGCGCTTCTAAGATGACCTGAAGAATATACACGGAGTCTCTAATGCTCAGCTAGCATCTATCTAAAACTGCAACCAGTTTTGGTGAAATAAAGTCCTTTCTCCCTGTTTTTCCTGCCGTTTCAATCGGTAAAGCAGCGGTTAATGTCTGCGGCAAAGGTTCTTCGTCAGAACTGATTAAACTATTTTCAAATTGTTGTTGGGGTAGAAAATCATGTGATGAAGTAGATGCAGTCAGTTTTCTTTTTTCGTCCTAAATTTTGCGTTGCCGTGACCTTTCTTCTTTCTTAGCTAATTTCTTATCTACGCCAGCCAAGCAGTCCGGACGGCCCGGTTCCCTGTGTTTCTGCAAGAATACTTTATCTTCCTCAATCTTCATTCTTTCCAGGGCAACAACGTGTGCGATATCAAATAAATTATCCAAACCCATTTGGAATGGCTCCGCCCGTCGTTTGTGAATTTCTTGGGATTTCATACTATTTTTTGAAGTTCCTGCCAAACATGATAAAGTTCAACGAGTTTCTTAACACAGTTTGGAAGTGATTTCGTGGGTATTCTTGCTTTTTCCCAGAAAATAATACAGTCGCGAATAACTCGCTTTCACTGACACAGTAAATTAAACTTCACGAATGTTAAAAAACAACAACGCAAGAACTTGTCGCTTTGACGGCAGTTTTGCACCTGTTATTTGGTGGTTTGCCTCCCCGACTAAGAATATAGTTTTTGTAGCACTTCGTAATTCAACCGACATTTTATTCAAATTAAATAAACCGTGTTGATATCGCAACTACTTGCATTTGAATGACGACAAAGTGAGTGCGTGCCGCCTGTGCGCTTGTTCTCTAGCCTAACTGGAATGAACATGTTTCGATGCAAATCGGCACGGGTTATTCTGCTCCAGATGGACTGAAATTAGCTGTGCGAGTGTTTTATAGCAATACGAAAAAAAGTATGCCCTATGCGTTAAAAATAAAAGTATAAACGTAAGTCCTTTGCAGTGGCGGCTCGTGCTTAATATGATGAGCTTTCGATGTGCATTAAAGAAGAAGGAGCTTAACAAGTAATCATTAAATTATGATTTTAAATAAATACATTTTCTTTATTAGTTTATTTTAAATTCTAGTTCAATGTTTATTATGCTTAATTTATAATAAGGCATTTATATTTTTGGTAGTTCTGCAGCACTTACAGATGTGCCGCCACTGGTCCTTTGGTCATTTTGGTTACATAACCACAAAGTTAGATGAATGTGTAATAAATTCAGAAGCTTAACCTGTACGTTACCATTAAGAAATCTTAGGAACTATAAGATATATGAAATTTGTTAAATTAGACAAATTGTACATTGCTTACTAGAGATGATCGAAAATTCAATTTTCACTTATAAATTCAAACCGGTATGAAATTTAAGTATTTAGAAAAGATATTAATGTAAACAGAGACATCACTATAAAGAGAAAAAAATATCTCTTAATTAATTCATTGAACTAAAATTAGATATTTTTCTCATTTAAAAAATTAAATGAAGTATACACACATTAGTTATCCGTGCTAAAATATATGAAATATTTCCCAAAATTTTCCTCTTCTATGAAGTTATAATGAAAATGTAACTTGTACGTTACTTAACCTAACCTGTTTATATGATCAATGAAACAATAGTATTATATGATTAATCTATTAATAAACAGTTTAGAAATACCAACGATTTACGATTTGCTCAAATGAAATATAGTTTGAAGTGCCATAATTAAAAAAGGCCGTTATAGCGAAATCCCATATAAAAAGCGGCCGTATAACGAGGGTTGGGTGTATATAAATTTTTTAAATAGGAACCATAGTTAATTTCAGTCCAGTTAAGAACTGCTATTTTTCTCTTTACAATGATGTATGGGTTTATATAAATACTTTCTTTAGTTTCGAAAAAAAAAATACTAAAAAACATGATGAAAAGATTGATTTTCATAGTGTCCCATGAAAATTTGGTACAAAACAATTGCATATCATGCAAAACAATTAAAATCTAATAATATTTCATAAACTTTTATCTAATTTAACCAAGTTTACTTTTTGAAATTTATTCGGCGAAAGCCAACCTCAGATATTAACGAAGAATTTTTAATTAAATGAGAAATAGTTTGTGGTAGCTTAGTTGGTTAAAGCGTATTTCCCGGCAAGAGATAAGACCCGTGGTTCGATCCCCGGCTACAGATATTAATTTTCTCATTTAAATAATAATTCTTCGCTAATTTAGCCAACTTCATATTTCTTCTGGTTTCTGCTGTTAAGCATCTGAATTTATTATTAGATTCACCAAAATTTTTATGTCTTATAGTTACATAACCAAAAGGAATAGAACCCAAGTTCATATGACATTTTTTCCTCAAAGTGACCTCACCAACATCGTATTAAATAAATTTACACTTTTCGTGAATTACCCTGTATAATCTCAAATGTTGCACTGTTTTGATCATAAAATGAATTTCACTACTACCACGTTAGAAACATCTAACGCCCACCAACGATGTGCAACTTCTTTATGCACTTACGAATTGATCACATATGCGTACTTGATGAATTTTAAAAAATTGGTCAATTAAATCGCTTTTAGAACCCAAAAGTTTCAAGTTTAAATAAATATTATCGTAGGTACAGAATAAGTTTCAGAATATAGTGGTTCCGGTACGGTTTTTTGGTTCAGTTCGTTTTGATTTTCGTTCCTTTATTTCAATATTCCCGTTCCAAAATCTAAAATAATTATCATAAATAATAAACATTTGCAAATTAATATATCTATTATTAACATCTACTGTAGGCACTGGGTTTCAAAACATGCACAAGATTTTGAAAATGATCAACGTTTAAAAAATTTGACTATAGAGTTCTTGGATGACATCATTTATAGTCCAAATTTACTACCTGCCGAACATAAGGCTGCTGCTCAATTACTGCGCTTGATCACCAAAGAAGAACCAGAAAGTTCCAAAGTTGATTTGAATAGACTTCTTGCTCCCCCAATGGTATGTCTAACAACAATGCATATATCTTTATTATTACAATTATTTTTCACGCCTATTTCTATAAATCTTTTTTATTATACTTATACTTTTGGTGTTATGCTCATATTGTAAAAAATAACAAAATTTCTTCATATCGATATATGCATATTTATTGTTCTTTGTTGTTGACTAGGTTATGGTTGTATATTTTTATATTTATATATCATTTGGCAAAAAAATGTGCAATTTTTAGCTCATCGACCTCCTATCCAAGATCTATAGTGTTCGGGGGATGTCTGTTGCACCTTCCGATTTTAAAATTTTTTGCACAGTAAATTCGGATAATCATCGTGGTTCATGAAATGGCTATTACAAATATGTCCTTACGTATGTGGGTCGTCCAACCGCTCACCCGTTCGTCAGTTTTTTTTTATCCCATTAACTCCTAAACTATTTAATCGATATTGATATTTTTTAAAAAATTTCAATATATAGGTACAGGATGATCCAAGTTTGAATGCTCACCATTGGAATCTCAGAAATTATAAGAGATCCAATGTCGGTTATATTACACAAAAGTTGCACATTTATAGGCTGATATTCGAGGCTATTCTGTACGCCTATCGTTAGCTATTAGCGATCGCTTATTTTTTTGCGATCGCTAGATCTAACAAGGGGACATTGTTACGACCGGAACACGGATTTGGCTGAAAATATTTTTAGTAGTAGGTGGACACTAGTAGTGACTTGTGGTAAAGTAATAGCGCGCAACGTTTTGTCCTTTTCGAGAAAAAGGGCTTTAAAAATATAGCAATATATATAGTGTTTATATAGCTGTTTAAAATGCACGCTGACAGTTGGTACAGCGTTGCCGAGCGGTTAAGATCTCGGTTAAGACGCTTATCTACCACGCGCTCGTCCTGGGTTCGATTCGCGCCTAAGTTGTTTTTATTTTTATATTTTACTTATGTATAATAAATGAAAAACAGCTTATATTAATAATAAATTTATTTTATTTTCACTCATCAGTCTCGTCGTTCTGTGGAGTATTTTTAGTAGCTTTTGGGATGGCAATCGTCACAAAAACGATTGAAGCGGAATATTATGTGGAATAGAATAATTACTATGACGAAACATCCTGTCATTGAATAATATTATTTATATTTACTGTATTTATATTTATTTGTATTTATAGTTATAACTTCGATTTGTTTATACATGAAAACTAGAGGAAAGTTATGTTTAACATAAAAATGTACACTCATATACAACTCGAAACAAAAATGATATAGTTTCTGCTACTCATAGCACAAACTTGTTTGAAAACAGTCCTAATTATTTTGGAGGTATTATATACAAGCTACCTCAAAATATGAAGCAAAATCCAAATAAAAACATGTTTAAATATGAACTAACAAAAATTTCTTGTTGAAAATTGTTTTTACTTCGTAAATGTATTTCTGAATTTCTAATAACTTTATGTAAAACACATTTTGTCCTTATATAAATGTATTGATCGTATTGGGCAAATATACGGAGAGAGCAAAATTAACTGTAGCTCACGTGACTAAACAAAGTTCGCATTGTAGTCGAAAGTACCTTCCACGGAATAAAAATAAGATCAATATTTAGTAATTTTTGACGTTTACTGACGTCGATTGTCATTCCGTAGCGCCGTGTCTATTTTACCGTTATTTCTTTGTGATTGTAGGTGTATTCTATTTGTCAGTGCTGGATCGATCCAATAAAATCAGTTCACTTTCGAGATCAGATCAGAAAAATCAGATCAGATGCATAAATAGAATAACTTTTGTGATCCATAACCTTGACTAATTTGACAGCTGACAGGTTTAGTAAACATAACCCAAGTAAAACATTTAAGATACAAAATGGAAGACGCAGAATCCAAATGAATAACCTCCATTTTAACTAATGATCCGGATTCAGCAAACTGATTCTACTAAATTGTGGATTACTTCAAACTGATTTGGATCACAAAATATTAGAGTGGGGGTAAAGTGATCTTTACAAATAGAATGACTACTAAAGTGATCCAACGTACATATGTGAGTTGGATCGATCCAAATTGTCAAATAGAATACACCTTGTGTTTTACTTTTTTCATATTTTCTTGTATAATCAGTCTTTCTTAAGACTAATATCTTTATCTGTGTTTAATAATAACGTAAGTACCTATATAATTAAGTAATATTTTCTTGTATTTCTAAACAATAGTTTTATAAATATTTTAGGTTACAATGTTTGGTGAAGAGCACGATAAGTTTATTTTAGAAGCTTATTTTCGTTCTGGCGTTCGAAATGAAAACGAATGGAAGTATTCTATTCAATGTTGCCATGAACAATTTATACAGAACTACCCTACAGTACTTCTTGGGTGACTTGGAAATGTACTGATCTCATAAATAATGTTATAATGTAACGTAAATATTCTAAATACATAAGAATAAAAAATATTTTCCTTTCATGGTATAAAATTATTTCCAACTTTAACTGATCTAAATTATTTTTATTATAAAAGTATTATATGTCACAGGCCGGTATAAACCAAGGTCGTAGGCACGCCTATGTATTGTGTTTGTTTCAAATCGTTACTATGGTTACTACTATAGTGAATCGGCAACTTGACAATTGCAATAGAGCGGCACGCTTCAGTTATTATTGCTCTCTCAGTATTATTATTATTAATACAAGTGCAAAGAAGTTTCGTTTATAGAGTGAGCCAAGTTCGCAGTAAGATTCTGCTTCAATCGTTTTTATGATGATGCCATCCCAAAAGCTACTAAAAATACTCCACAGAACGACGAGACTGATGAGTGAAAATAAAATAAATTTATTATTAATATAAGCTGTTTTTCATTTATTATTCATAATTAAAATATAAAAATAAAAACAACTTAGGTGGGAATCCAACCCAAAACGAGCGCGTGGTAGATAAGCGTCTTACCCGCTCGGCAACGCTACACCAACTGTCAATGTGCATTTTAAACAGCTATATAAACATTGCTATATTTTTAAAGCACTTTTTCTCGATAAGTACACAACGTTGCGCGCTATTACTTTACCACAAATCACTACCAGTGTCCACCTACTACTAAAAAAATTTCAGCCAAATCCGTGTTCCGGTCGTGACAAGGTCCCCTTGTGAAATGTGCGATTCTGTACGTTACTTTGTCGCTTGTTTGCCTAGCGACAGTCGCTTATTTGTTTATTTTTAAGCGACAGCTCACTGGCTGTCTTTTAAGAATTAGCGATCGTTAATGAACTGTCAAAATCAATAAAAACGAACAAATATCTATAAAAATAATTTGAAATACAAAAGACATATTCAAATTTGTATTAATGCATTTATTAAATAATGTCGAAATATATATTGCACTATACTTACCTATTTTAGGTGACAATTGCGAAAACAACATCGCCGATTACGAGACATAAATGTATGTTGAAAATAAATTTTTGAACAATTTAATTTCACTATTTATAAAAATCTTTTTAACTTGAACCAAATGCAATAATGCTAGAAAAGTTACTATAATTCCTGTTGCCATGTCTCATGTTCATTACGCTAGTTTTATGCTAGTGATTTGTTGGTTTAAAATATAATTTTTATTAAATCGACGAATGAATAAATTAATCAGTGACGTTATACATTAGTAAATTAAAATAAGAAGATGTAACAACACTATAGTAAGCTACAAGCGATTTTTATTATCTTCTTGGACAATAGGCAACTTTCATGAAATTTTGAAATACGCTTAAAATGTCACATTTGCACCCTTATTAACATAATAGATTTATTTAAGTCGAAATATAATATGAAAGGATTTATCCCCAAAGGGTTGGAATGATGACTTCAACTTCAGATGTAAAGAAGTTTATTCAAAGTTCATGTAAAAACTTATGCCGACGTTTCGACCTTGAGGTATGAGGTCATTATCAAGGCTTATAGGAAGAAGCGAAGAACAATATTACCACGTGGATTTTACATGGAAGTAGACACACAAAATTGTGAACAAAACATGTTCAATACAATTGAACAGTGTAAGAAAAACGTATGAATGTAAATTTAAAGTAATAATAACAATAAAAACCTGACCATGGCCGTCAGAGAAAAACGCAGAAAAACAAGACAGACCACATGGTTGTCTTGTCAAGTCAAAACTTAAAATTTATTGTTATTATTACTTTAAATTTACATTCATACGTTTTTCTTACACTGTTCAATTGTATTGAACATGTTTTGTTCACAATTTTGTGTGTCTACTTCCATGTAAAATCCACGTGGTAATATTGTTCTTCGCTTCTTCCTATAAGCCTTGATAATGACCTCATACCTCAAGGTCGAAACGTCGGCATAAGTTTTTACATGAACTTTGAATAAACTTCTTTACATCTGAAGTTGAAGTCATCATTCCAACCCTTTGGGGATAAATCCTTTCATACACCCTTATTAACGAAAATATTTTTTAAAATTTTTTATTTGCTTTATTTTGTCCAGAATAAATTAAAGAAACTTCCTAAAAGTTCGCGCCTTTGAGAATCCAAGAAATTTTCCCCCACTCTCTTGTGACGTCACGTATTAGTAGATCGTTTCACAGTAGTCAAGTATAACCATTTATATCTATTCTTTAACTGTTGTGTTTGGTTATTGTGGTATATTATTCTTTGTACGCTATTAGTAATTTCGAAAGCAAGTTTTAGGGACATAATTCTGTTTACATACGGGTACGAATTTTATGGGAGAACATTTTTTTCAACAGTTTTACTTCTCATGTTACACTGAATTACTTTATGTTTGACACTTGGTTTAACCTGAATAGCAATATACATTTGATCATTATCTTGTACACAAATACTTTCTTCAGTCTCGCTATATTCCACTGTAGAAGTTGATGGAACTGGTTCAGTTCTTGACGCCGTCTTCATCGCTTCTTCTATCAACTGCTCTCTTCTTCGTTTGATATCATCCTCCCGTTATGGTTTTGAATGTGCCCTTTTTCTATTAGGTTGACAATTAAATATATGAGGAACGACATCATCTTTCATAATTTTCTGGCTTCCCGTTAATTTAAATTTAATATAATTTTCCATATCTTCTTCTAGCTGCAATTATAGTGGTTACAGTTATATAATTTAGTGTATTCAATATAAAATATCTATATACGTACTTTGAAATGATCCTCGTACACAAATAGAATTGATTTATCTGAAAAATCCGACAAGTTTCGTCCTGTAGCTGTCACTCACGATCTCCTTTTCGACATGGTACTTGAAAAAGTATTTTATCCGGATTTTTTTCACTATTGTTTTTGCACAGTGGCACAATACGATATGTTCTACATTTATCTTTACGTATTTTTGTTTTATCCATTTCAGATATTATTCAAACTTGTACAATTTGTTAAAGAAGTAAGTGAACGTAGAACTGTCAGAATACAATCTAAAATACGTACTAATACGTGACGTCACAACCAATGAGGCTTATTAGTAAACGCCAATGAACTAAGCGTACGAAGCACACCTTACTAATAATTGACGTCACATCACATGACTCGAACTGTGCATGTGATGGGGACATTTGAATTGTGAAACAAATTTCAAAGTGAATTTATTCAAAAATAGTTAACAAAAAAAATAGTTTCTTTGCATTATATCACATTTTAAGTACGTAAGTTTATGATTTTAGAAAAAAAAAATGAAATAAAAATTCCATGAAAGTTGCCTATTGTCTTTTGAACTCTTCTACATATAAGTAAGATTCGTCACTTCGCACTGTAACACACGAAATGTTGTAGAAAAGCCTATCGGAGTTTTCAAATAAAGAATCAGATATCCTCTAAAACATCATGCTTTGCGTTAAAATCAATGAAGAAAAGCTGATAAATAAAGAATACATACTGAAGGAATATGAAGATATATTCAGCGAATTGGGTTGTATCCAAAAAGAACATAAATTAATAATAGAACAAAACAGCGTACCAATACAAAACTTTCCAAGGAAAATCCCGATAGCACTAAAGGAAGAGGTAAAAAAGAAAATAGAAGAACTACAAAGGAAAGATATTATAAAAAAAGAAGTGAAACCAACACCATCGATTAGCAGTATGGTAATACTAAACAGAAGAAAGAAATTAAGGATATGTATAGATCCACGAAATCTCAACAAAGTTCTGAAAATAGCACACTATCAACTACCGACCGTAGAAGATGTCTTACCAGAATTAGCAAAAGCAAAAATATTCAGCATACTAGATTCAAATAATGGATTTTGGCAAATCAGGTTAAGTGAAGAAAGTAGCAAACTAACAAGATTCTACACCTCATGGGGAAGATACCGATGGAAAAGACTACCCTTTGGTATTGCGACAGCACCAGAAGAGTTCCAAAGGCGGTTACATGAAGTATTCCAAGAATCGGAGGCAATAGCAGTAATTGCAGATGATATATTAGTGTATACTTAATAAGAGTATTAGAAACGTGCCGAAAAAAGAACTTAAAACTAAACAAAGATAAGATGCAGCTACACAGAAACGAAATCAGCTACATGGGACATAAAATAACAAACGAAGGACTAAAATCAGACCCAGCAAAAGTAAGTGCAATACAAACAATGTCAGAGCCAAGCAACATCAAAGAGCTACAAAGGTTTCTAGGCTGTGTAAACTATATAGCAAGATTCCAACCAAAGTTAGCAGAAACATGCGAACCACTAAGACAATTAACAAGAAAGGAAGCTACATGGGTATGGGATAATATGCATAAAGAAGCATTTGAAAAAATAAAAGAAAATATCTCAAAAGCAACCGTACTCAGGTACTTTGACATAAATGAAACAAGTACGATACAGTGCGATGCTAGCCTGTATGGACTAGGAGCAGTACTAATGCAAAAAGGACAACCAATAGCATTTACTTCAAAAACACTAACTAATGCAGAAAGACAATACGCACAAATAGAAAAAGAATGTCTAGCAATACTATTTGCATGCAAGAAATTTGAACAATATATAATTAAACAAGAAGTACAAGTCTAAACTGACCACAAACCACTAAGACTATTTTCAAAAAATCAATATTAAAAGCACCACAGCGACTACAGAGAATGCTTATGAAACTACAAAAATATAACTTGAATGTCACCTACAAAAGAGGTAGAGAAATGTATGTGGCAAATGCATTGTCAAGAGCACCCAAAAAGGAAACTGACGGAACAAGTTTAACTCAGCTACAAATTTACAAAATATGTGAAGAAATAGAACAAGTAAATATTAATCAACATTTAAATGTGACAACAGAACGCATTAAGCAAATACAAAAGAATACGGAAGATGATGAAATATTACAAATACTAATAAAAATCATACAAAAAGGATGGCCAGAGAAGAAAGAACAAGTACCAGTAGAAATAAGGGAATATTGGCATTACAGAGACGAACTAAGTGTAAACAATGGTATGATATTTAAAGGGCAAAACATCAATATTCCGAAAGCCATGCGAAAAGAAATACTAAACAAAATACACTCGAGTCATCTGGGTATTGAAGTGTGTGTAAGAAAAGCAAGAGACATAATATTTTGGCCTCACATGTCAATCGAAATAAAAGACAAAATAGCCAAATGCGCTTACTGTAACGAAACAAAAAATAAACAAACCAACCAACCGATGTTGACACATACAGTACCAACGAGACCGTGGCAAAGGGTGGCAATAGACTTATTCGAATACAAAGAACAACAATGGATAGTTATGACCGACTACTATTCAGATTACTGGGCAACAAAGAAGCTACGAAGTACAACAACAGAAAAAGTAATAAAATTCTGTAAAGAAAACTTTAGCAGATACGGAATACCAGATGTTGTAGTCACAGATAACGGACCACAGTTCAGAAGTGAACAGTTCAACAAATTCGCAAAAGATTGGGAATTCGAACACACAACATCATCACCATACCATCACAGAAGCAACGGTAAAGTAGAAGCAACAGTAAAAATAGTAAAAAAGATTATAAAAAGAACAGAACTGGAAAAATCGGATAGATATAAAGCAATTCTAGACTGGAGAAATACGCCTACACAAGGAATGGGAATCAGCCCGGTTCAAAGCATGATATCAAGAAGAACAAAGACACTGCTACCAACTACAGAGACACTATTACAACCGAACATACAAAGAAACTTGTCAAATAAATTAATAGAGAAAAAGAGATATTATAAAAGCAACTACGATAAAAGAACAAAAATATTACCAGAATTAACATACGGAGAAAATGTTAGAGTACAATTAAACCCAGAAAAAAAGAGGAGAAAGGTGGACGCCAGGAAGAGTCACAGAAATGATAAACGACCGAATCTATAATGTAGAAGTGGATGGAAAACAATACAGACGGAATAGGATACACATACAAACAACCAAAGAAGATGCAGTCAACAAATAAGTACCAGAAGAAGAAAGTGGACAAGAAATACATAATAGAGACACACAAGAAGAAGGACAAAAGAAGGAAGAAGCACAATAAAACACGGCAGCTCAGGAAGAGAAAAGCAACGTGCAGACTACCCAAGCCCAGCCGAGAGAGCCAGAAGAAACGACAGCCAAAAGAACTAAAAAGGGAAGATGTAGGAAATTATTATTGTAACTGTTACATATAGGGATTTTATGTATGTAGTAGTTGGCACTATAGATGACATAAAAAGCGTTACAAATTAAGACAACATAACTGTGTATCAAAAGATTAATAAATACATTATTAATAAACATTCAATAACAGTGTTACTGAAACAGTAATTAATCAATTATTTATAATAGATATACGTAAAATATTTGAATTTTCTTCTTTGACATTTAAGCTAGATACCTAGCAATGCTTCATTCATACGTATAGGTGACGCGTAAATTTTTAACTAACGACAGGTACCAACAGAATCGCAATTTGTTTATTGTCGCTAGAGCAATCGCTAAAATATAAACGATCGCTTGAAATTAGCGATCGTTAGAAGTTAGCGACATATATACAGAATAACTCCGATTGCTAACTACTTCATATTTTGAAAATACTGCATGGCTCAGTAGATAATGACAAAAAGGTGATTTTTTCGAATTTTTATTTTTCTTTATAACTTAGAAAGTATTCAAAATATTGAAAAAAATGCTTCAAATAAATAATTTAGCATAAATAACAGGCTTTACGATGAATTTGATGAAATTTTTCTTCACTACATATTTCTGATACTGTAATTTCCGAAGGTGAGGATTAGAAGAACAATGCATGCATCAGTATATATAGTATATATAGCTTAGCACCGGTAACAACAGAAATACGATGTTTTGACACTTCATTACGTTAATCATTTGAGTCTCACATTTTGGATTACAACATCGATTTAGATAATAATATTATAACAGTGATTGCAATAAAAGTGATTTATTATAACTGTGTTTGTGTTAGTGTATAATATTGGTGTTAATTAGTGGTAAATAAGACGAAGTGACAGAAAATGCAGCATAATGAAAATACGGGCCTATGCGCCAGCTAGTGGTGTAGTAAATAAGTAATCGACGTACGTGATTGCAATAGTATCGAGTACAACGAGCCTCATTTTGTTATGCTTGGCGTAGTATTGTTATATATATATATATATATATATATATATATATATATATATATATATATATATATATATATAATTTAAGTTAGCCACGTGCTGTCAATCATAACAAAACAATGATAATTATGTGTTGAGACCGGTTTACACAGTAATAACAAAAAAATCCAGAATAATTTCCGCATCTTCACTTATCTTACAATTAATATTAAAAATCATCATTAATAAAAAAAATTTAATTGCTAATTCTACTCATTCTGTCAACACAAATCTCAATGCACAACCAACAACTCTTGCCATTCTTCCTGTTACCGACATTCCGAAATATTTAGTTCTTCCATTTCATCACAAAATTATAGGATCCTTACGTAGCATTTTCAACAATATTCCTACAAAGCTAGTTGATCGGGTCGCAATGTGATTGGTATAGGACGGAAACTGATGACTTGATAACAGTGATTGCAATGTCAAACAACAGTTGAAGGATACAAGTCAAAATGTGGGTATTTCTGCAACAGTGCAGGACAACACTGAATAATACACAGAATATAGACTGCCGCACAAGGCGGTAAAATAAATCAGAATATGAAAAACTTTCTTACCAAACGGTTCGGTCGTAGCTGGAATCACTTCGTAGAACGGAACACTAACTGACTAACATGAAATTCGGGTAGCTATTTATACCCCGGAGATACACACATGTTTCAACCCCGTATTAAATCAGTCAGTTCGACTGAATAATGTCTTGGTCCGTCCGGAGCTCGAACACGGACCGCGTTAATTAGTACGCTAGCGGTCATTGCTCTGTGCACAAGTCATTTTTTTAGCAAAAAAGACTTTGTCACAATATATATATATATATATATATATATATATATATATATATATATATATATATATATAATTACAAAATAGTTCTAGTAGTTCAAGAATTGTGTTGCATTCAATTTTATAGTGTGATCTTTTCAAATTACCTTTATATTTCAGACACCGAGTAAGGAAAGCATTGAATCACTATCGGCATTAGAAATTGCTGAGCAAATGACATATATTGACCATCAAATATTCATATCAATTACGAGCGAGTAAGTTATTAATATTTAAAGTCAGAATGATTTGAATTAAATTGGAATTTTACAGGGAATTTTTGGGGCAAGCATGGATGAAAACCGATAAAGCTATAAAAGCTGCACATATTATTTTAATGACAAAACGTTTCAACGAAGTTTCACGATTGGTTGTTTCGGAAATTATGCGTCGCAATTCAATAACTGGCCGCATTGCAGCCATTGAGAAATGGGCTGCTGTAGCTGATATTTCTAGGTGTTTACATAACTTTAATGGAGTATTGCAAATATGCGCTGCATTTACTAACAGTGCCGTATTTAGACTGAAGAAAACTTGGGAAAAAGTTTCCAAAACTGTGCGTAATTATTTTTGTGAAATGTAGTCAATAACAGTTAATATTTGATTGTTTATCTATTTGTAGACAAAACAAACAATCGAGAAATTACAGGGCATTGTATCATCAGATGGACGGTTCCGTTCACTTAGAGATGCATTACATCGATGTGATCCACCATGCATTCCATACCTTGGCCTTTATCTCACGGACCTGTCATTTATAGAAGAAGGAACTCCCAATTTTACTCAAGATGGATTATTGAACTTCTCTAAGATGAGGATGGTACGTGATAATTGCGCATGAGCTCCATATATTTTCTGGTGGTAATAGCGACTAATTTATTTGTTTTCATCTAATTATTTATTATCTATCACTAACTAGTTTTCATTATTACAGATAGCCCATGTAATTAGAGAAATTCGTCATTTTCAACAAACACCATATAAGATAGAACTGATAACGAAGGTAACAAACTACCTGCTGGATAATTCCCTGTTATTGGACGATGATGAATTGTACAGAATGTCCTTAGAAATAGAACCGAGAACTTCGAGACTAAGTAGTTCAGCCATAAGCGGAATATCGTCATTCAGTGGCTCAAAGTAAATTTGGTAACTTTTCCTCTCCTATCTAAATCTTATGAAGAGTAAATAATATTTTAGTTGTGAATTCTTCACGTACTGGTAGATATTCTTTAATTACTAGCAAAATAATTATTTTTCTGTTTATGGTCAAATAAATATATTATATATTCGAAAATCTAAATTTAAACTAAAAAAACTTGGTAAAGATTTTCATTTTAATATAGACAGGTTTTGATAAAATTTGCACGTAAATAATACAATTTCACACGTTCACTATGTTTTGTCTGCGAACATATCTCTAATAATGTATTTTCATTACAACTTGAGATTATTGACAAATTTAAACGATGCTCAATACGTTTTATTTGTTGAATATAAATCATAAGTAAAGTTCAGATACAGTTGTTCCTATACATAATAAACTCAAGAAAATTATTAACTTATTCTCACTGAAACGGAGTATGATTTCTGCTTAAAATTCAAATTTGTTTTATTAATTGAAATGGTGTATAAATGGAAATTTCTTTATACAAATTTATATCCATTAACCCTACTCTGCCCATTTTTATTTTTTTATTTCAATGGAAATAATATAGTTTGCATTTTGTATTAGATTTATGGGAAAAATATTTTTTAAAGAAAATTATTTATTATTTATTAGGAAAAATTATTTTTAATTTGTATCAAATATGATACAAGGCGCATTGTGACCAAAAAATTTAAAAGTAACAACATATAGCTTGAAACCCCATTTATGTGGTTCTAGAGGCATATACTGTTTTAAATGGTGTCGCATTTTAGTTGTGCACATTGAATTCTGTCAAATTTATTGTTCACATAATCTATTATCCGTCTTATAAACAGGGCTGTATTGGAGGTATCTATCCCCCCTCAACCAAGAATATATATCTTCTGTACCATCTGCTTTTAAAGCCAACTTGCAATCACATCATCTTTAGGTTTTGCAGTTGAATTGTCATTGACATGAAAACAAGTTCTAATTTTGATGATTTTTGACTCAAACAATTTCTAATTTATTACCTATTTTCTCAGACTAATACGGTAGGTTAGGTAAATTAATAACCGACATATATATGCAAATACCCAAATATTTCTTACTGATTTGGAAGGATTCGACTGAGTGGCGTATAAATTTGAATTGTTAACAATTTTATCAATATTATCATCATAGAAATATCTAAAAAAAAATCATACGGTGTTATAAGTTCCTCTTACATTAGCAAGTAAATCTTTGCCTCCGTTGAATAACAAAGGGTTTTCATTCATTACTAGGTTTTTCTTTTTCCATCGTATATTTTTAATCGTTCTTTACAAATATTTGACACTTGTTCCGTTGATGCTATTTTCAGGTTTCCTTATTCGATTTGTTCATGTGTTTTTTCTTCGTTACCATACCTTTCAAAATATAATAAATTATATGAAAATAGAGTTTGTTTTATAACGCGAAGCAGACCTCTTAAAAATGAACTAAACCGACTCACGCACCGTGTTAACAATGAATTAGAAAATTACCGAATAAAACAATACCAAAATTATCTAACCGACATCAACCCAAATGATGGAACTCTGTGGCAGGCAACGAAACGGATCCTTAAAAAACCAACAATAATCCCACCTTTGCATGTAGGTGATCAAATATACTGCAGCGATGAGGAGAAATGTGAAATATTCGCAGATTACTACGAAAAAGTATTCTCGGCACCAACACCTACAAACTCAGATCCAGGAAATGAAGCAAATGGTGACATCCTAAATGAGCAAATAGTAATAGATCCGCACCATATTCGCCCAGCCACCACAGCCGAACTAAAAATGCTCATAAATCAACTAAAAAATAAAAAAGCCCCAGGCCATGATCAAATCACTAATATCCTGCTTAAAAACCTTCCAAAAAAGCACTAGCTTACCTTACATCAATCATCAACTCCTGTCTAGCTAAAGGATATTTCCCTAAAACCTGGAAACGCGCAGAAGTAATAGTCTTTAATAAACCGGGCAAAGATAACAAAAACCCCTCTAATTACAGGCCAATCAGCTTATTACCAACTATCTCAAAACTGCTTGAAAAAATTATTAAAGGCAGAGTAAATTCCATTATTATAGACAAAAATACTATCCCGTCATTCCAGTTTGGCTTCCGGACTCATCACTCAACAAATCACCAATTATTACGCCTCACGGAAATTATCAACAAGGGATTTGAAAACAAATCGTACACGGCAATTGCTTTCCTAGATGTCGGTCAAGCTTTCGACAGAGTTTGGCATATTGGTCTAATGAAAAAACTTAAATCACTAAACCTTCCAACTTACCTTTATTCAATTCTCCGATCTTTTCTCACAAGAAGAACCTTTTGTATAAAAATTAATAAATCGAAATCCACCGATAAAGAAATAAACGCCGGTGTCCCACAAGGTTCGATACTTGGACCACTGCTATTCAACATCTATATGAGCGACATCCCAACTCCAGACAATGCAATACTTGCAATGTATGCTGACGATACGGCAATCGCCACACAACACCACCGGGTAGACACAGCAGGAGACCAGCTACAAGATGTCATAAACAACATTACACCATGGCTACATAAATGGCGCATAGCTCTAAATGCTGCTAAATGCGAAACAAAAATTTTTAGTCTGAAACGATTAAAGGAACTAAAAAATATAAAAATCGAAAATGTCGAAGTACCCTGGAACGATAACAAATCTACAATGAGATACTTAGGTGTACATTTGGACAATCGGCTGACATGGAAAACCCACACAATGAAAAAACTCAAAGAAGCCAAATGCAGACTCGGCATGCTATATCCACTAATAAATCGAAAAACATCTTTAAAGACCGACTACATGAAACTCCTGTACACTGCCTTACTCAGACCAATATTAATGTATGCATGTCCAATATGGGGAACAGCAGCGACGACCGCAATAAAAAAAATTCAAACATTTCAAAACAAAATACTTCGTATTGCAACAAATGCTCCCTGGTTCGTTCGCAATAATCAAATACATAGAGAACTAGGGATAAACCCAATACCTGAACACATAAAAAAAGTAACGAAGAAATTTTTTAATAACCTTCCTGCCTGCACAAGCGCAGTAGAACTAAAACTAGGTCACCGCTCAACAAAAACCAGACTACGTAAAAGACTTCCACAAGACCTATTATTATCAACTGAAGAAGAAAAATCCGACGACGAAAACTAAACATCAATAAAACTTCCTGCCACAGGGGGATGTAATGCATCAACCCCAATAATGTCCGAGAAAATGCACAAAATACCAAGTAAAACATTAAACATGTTGGTCTGGTAAAATCATTCATTAAAAAAAAAGAGTTTGTTTTACAAATAAACACGTCAAATTGCACAATATAAATTTGTCCTAAAATAATATTCAAATATTTTCCTCTAAATCGTTAATTCTATTACTCTGTATGACAACTGACTAAAGCACATATGCGCAAATCAGGTCTGTCATAAGACTATAATACCATATATTTTACACAGATGGCTGTAAATGACTAGAATGGTGTGTATTAAAACTATTTTCCTTTTAACTGCATGAGCTACCCTGAACTACTTCGAGTTGAACTGAACTGAATCGTTTTGTTCCTTTTGTAAAATATATGTCTGGGGTAAAATGATCTCAGTTACTCAATTTCTTCCACCTTCTCCTCCCAAAACACGCCATTTTTTACATTACCGTATTTTAACTTTAAAACATACATTTTCCACGTAGAAAAAACCGGCATAAACCAATATAATGTCCAATCGAAGTTTGTTCTGGCGACTCACTCCCTATATAATTGATAACATCTCTCAAGCAGGTATAGCATTTAATGCGTAACGTGCACAATTATTTACCTCTAAATATATATTTTCCTATAATTTGTGGACATTTGTATAAAACCATTACATTTTCTTCAATCATCATTATATCTATTGATTCTTGGAGAAATTCTATAACCTTAGTTATGATTATATTTATATTGAAGGGCAAAATTCTTCTCACACTGCGATTACAGAATTGTGCGATACAAGTCTGTATTACATCCATACTTGGCATATCAAAAAATAATCTCTCTACTATTGACGATACATTACTCTGACAATTTATAGAAACTATATTACCGGGATTATAAATGTGATTCGTAAACATTGTTTTTATTATGATTGGAAATCTGCGATGATTTAAAGTTAGAATACATTAATGTAAAAAAAAAAGATTTTCAAGTAACGTCACATAGATACCGGGTGTCCCAGGAAATCTGAGACACGGAGAATTAACATGTAAATATAGAAAAATTGTGGTTACTTCTGAACAATACATTTTAGAGCAAAAGTGTAAATAAGAAAGTTGTTCAAAATTAAAAACTGCAAAGTATAGTTTAAATATGTTTCTGTAACGAGTAATTTTCAAATACTGCATTTTAATGACGGATTAGATCATAAGACAAAAACGCTATGTTTTTAGCTCATCGACCTCCTGTTGAAGAGCTATAGTATTCGGTACGATGTCTGTAGCATCTTCCGATTTCAAAATTTTTTGCACAGAAATCCCGGACAGACCCCCTGGATCACGAAATGACTATTACAACATATGTCCGTATGTATGTCGCTCGTACGAGATTTTTTGTTCCACTCAGATCTCCTAAACTACCCAACGGATTTGTATGAATTTTTTTTTCTGCAGATACGTGATATGGTTTATTTTCCAATTTTTTTTTCAGTTTTTATTTTTTTTCTGCGTTATTTTTTATTCAATTGTATTCAAAATGTTCATGCATATGCAGGAAATGGAACAATATTTTTCCATATTTTTTATTTTGAAAAATTATGTAAGACCATTGGAGAAAAAAATATTTTTTAATTAAAAATTGAACAAAAGAAGATCAATGCATTTATAGTCGGCTTAGTTTGTTTTGCTTTTGTCAAGAAAAGAAAATGTATTCACACTTGTTTTAAATTTGTTGTTTTATTTGCGACCTAGGCACCTTTCCAATTTTTTTTTCAGTTTTTATTTTTTTTCTGCGTTATTTTTTATTCAATTGTATTCAAAATGTTCATGCATATGCAGGAAATGGAACAATATTTTTCCATATTTTTTATTTTGAAAAATTATGTAAGACCATTGGAGAAAAAAATATTTTTTAATTAAAAATTGAACAAAAGAAGATCAATGCATTTATAGTCGGCTTAGTTTGTTTTGCTTTTGTCAAGAAAAGAAAATGTATTCACACTTGTTTTAAATTTGTTGTTTTATTTGCGACCTAGGCACCTAGGATTTTAAAAGTGAATCTAGATAAATAATAATTTGTGATATATTCAGACTTGCACATACGTCGATGAGCTGCAGGCATGTATGTCTGTATACATTCCTAGTTTTTATTTGTTGTTGTAACTATCAAAAAAACCTCCAATTTTTGTTCCATGACCCGCTGATCTGTCTTCAAAATGCAATATTTTAAACTTGATTTACGCAATATAAAAAAATATTTGGGCATCAAAATTTTTATACTACGGGAAGTAAAAAGTCTTTCTGATTCCAAAGATTTAAAAAAAATCTGGTGTGGTCACTACACTACTTTTTTATACTCAATTTAAATTTGCACACATTTGGCATTTCAAACGCGTATTTCTGTAAACATTTTGTCTTTGTTTTGTTTTCATAGCATATATGATATTTTAAATACATGCCAATATATAAATACATTTTACTCAAAATTGGATAAAGATAGATCAAAAATGCATGGAACATTTTTTCTTAAGCTTATTGTTTTATTTCTAAACTTTTTCCATATCCCTTTTATTTTCTCAAATAATTCGCAATGTTCGGTTTTGATGTTCAGTAAACTTCCTCTTCCAGTTGTGCGATTATGCTAGAAATCTAATCAGCTCTTCATATAATCAAAAAACTTTTAAATACGAAGTTTCATTGTCCTGACTTTGCTCGTTTTGAAGATAATGAACATAAAGACACACATCCACACACACAGACGTCATTACGAAAATAGTCAAAACGTATTCAGGGGACTTCAAAACATGTATTTCCATCAAATTCTCGAAAATTTTCATTATTCCTATACTTCCTTTATATTATGTATAAGAAAGTAAAAATGGTATGTTTCTATTTAATAAATTAAAGTTGCACAACGTAACACATGCGCGTAATGGTTTAAGGGAATTTCAAGGTCACAAGAATATAAAGTACTTTTTACCATGTAACTTTTGTCTGAAACATTTTGGTCTAAATTTAATAATAACAAAAATACTGCCATGTTTCATTTCTTTCTCTACATCCTGTATAAACCAATTCAAAGCTAGCATCTTTAATATGGTAAGCAAGTATACTAATTTAACTAGCTAACTGTTCCACTCTTGAACTGAAGAATTGTTTAATTCCTACAAATTTTTTCCTTATTTCCAAAATTATTATTGAAATAACACCAAAAACTATATGGGAACAAATTAGTACAAATTAAGCACTAAATATTGAACAAATAAAAAAGTAATATTTTTAAAAATTAAAAAAAATTGTGCTAGCGTGAATTTGGCGAAAACCCTATTCAAACGGTAATAACTTGGATACTATAAAATGCGGAAAATTAATTTTTAGGACACAAATAGGCACAAATTAGGCACTAATTATTGAACAATATTACAGAATTTGTGCCTTCCATCTATTCACGGACCTGCATTAATGCCATACAATTATTTTATTTACCTTGTTTATTTTTTCGTCTATTTCAAAAATAATTTATTTCTATCAAATAACAGACAGTTAGCTAACCTATTAGTTGCTTAACAAACAATCCACTCTATTATTGTGTTCAGTTTAGGTATAAAAACGCCAAATGCAGTTCAGTTTGGTTCAGTTAGTATTAGTTCATTTTACTCTTTCGGGTTGATAAAAGGAAAATGGCTTAAAATATAATACGATGCACACAACGAGATATGATTTTATATACAATTTATATACTTTTTTCGGGTTTGTATTATATATGCTACATTGCGCAGAGTAGGGTTAATAATAATAATAATAATAATAATAATGACAAAAAAAAATTAAATATCTTATTTGTTATGTACACAAAAACAGGGTGGGAATGGAATTAAAAACGAAAAATATTACCAATTTTCAGTTTGCAACTTTATTTTAACCATTTTTCATATTTGTCATGTTTACCTGAAGTATTAACATAATTTGTAAATAAAAAAGGAACGAAACAAAGATAAACAATATTTCTAGCAAAATGAAAGAACCAAATAAAAACATTCTTTTTTATAACATTGTAAACAATATTCTTGTATCACAAATGACACAAATAGTATGGCACTAAAAATGAAACATGTATTTTTTCATTCTGAATTTCGAATTTTCTAGTAAATGAATATGTTTCCAACCAGTTACAATAATAATTATTTATTTATCTAATTCTATTTGTAATTCAGTGATTCTAAGAAAATGTTAATGCTTTATTTCTTAATGTTACGCACTGCGTAATACGCAGCATTACTTGTAATATCTTAACCTTAAAAATTAATTTAGCATTTGTTTCTTTTATAGAATTCGATGATTTCTTACTTAGACTTCGCACATATACCACAATATAACAAATCATACAAATATTTTTGTTTCAATATCTGCTGCAAAAAAAAATAATAAAGAAATAGGTTTATTCTGGCAAAACAATAGTCAGACATTGTAAATAACCACATGGTACTGTTGCAATATAGAAAATACGCTATTTAAAACAAATAAGGAAACATGATTTCTATGAAAAAAAGCTGTAAAGTAAATACAAAATATTTTTATGCATTGCGAGATTTAATGACAGATTTTTTCGTAATAGATTTTAATAGCTTGAATTGCTCATGTAAATGCGAGAACAAACATATCTGATGTGCTTATGATAGCTTCCTATTAATAAGTTTTAAATGACTGAACCAAGATAATGTTTGAGAAATATTTCACAGGAAATAAAGAAAAAATATAACTTGTGTACCAAGTTCAAAAAAATCTTTGTTGCCAAAAGTATTACTTAATTTCTGGTTCAAATCAAAATAACAAAATAACTTATCTTGGTACACATTATGACAATTACTTTCAAAATTTAACATAAATACTTCTATGTAGAAGTAGATTATTTTACGTACAATAATGTCATATTGTAGTACTGACTATTTAACAATTACTGTTCAAGTGCGAACACTTAAACATACATATTCATCTTGTCTGTGATCCCAGAAGTACTTCTTGCAAATATGTTAACTATTTAAATTATTATATAAACTCACCACAATTTTGTAAGGTATTTATCAATATTATTTTACAAGTTAATTAGAAATATTGCGGACTATTAAATCCAGTGATTTTATTTATTTTTATAAATATTTACTTAAGCTACAACTATTCCACGTGGAAACAAATTATTTTAATTATTAATATTATTCTTTTCATGAGATAATCAGATATTTTACTTCAATATGTCTGATGCTACTGTAGTTTGTAAAATTCGTTATATATATATATCTATATATATATATATATATATATATATATATATATATATATATATATATATATATATATATATATATATATATATATATATACAGTGCGAATAATGTAAGGCTATACATTGGCAACTTTATTTTAGCGTTAATCAATTTGCCTATGCTAGTATCAACCCGTTGAATAATTTAAAATTAGACATAGGGCATTTACTTAATGTTAATGGTTAATGGTGATTATATACAAAAACTCCAATTTATTATGGTTGAATAATGTAAAATTAGACACTTGTCCACAGACTACTATATTTATTTAAATCATTTACAGAATTTATTCCAATTTTTTATTAAATCTATTACATGTTATTGGATTAAAAGTACACTTCAAGTACTGAAATTGTAATTGGTATCAGTACATTTCCAAAATCACTTGGAGTTGATAACTAAATTTGCCAACGTTTGATGACATGTGATGGGCCTGCCCGGGAATTCAAAGCTGAAATAATCAGAAATTTCTCGCAAAGACGCCCCTTCTAAATACCAGGAATACATCTTAAACTTTTCTTCTGTGATATACATTTTTTGCACTAATTATTACGCAAACTCGTCAGATATTAGTAACGCAATATTGAAAACAGTGACATTTACCAAAACAAACGTCATTGTAATTTCAGTTGTTACTGACATGGGCAAATTGATTAAAGCTAAAATAAAGTCGCCAATGTATAGTCTTACGTTATTCGCACTGTATATATATATATATTTATATATATATATATATATATATATATATATATATATATATATATATATATACCGATTCATCATGGGTAGTTAAATTGCAGCTCTAGTATTGTATTATCACATTGATATAGAAATAGATTAGTGTATCTATGTGCAGTAATTCACACGCGGGTCGTTAGTGAGTTCTGCGCGTTTGAACAAATTAGAATGCTATAGCATTGATCTCACGAAATGTCAGTGATACGTAATTACTCTATATTAGTAATAGTAACATGTCGTAAAATAGTCAGTTAATTATTATTACCGAGTCGACATTGCCTGTTCGCAGATATGTTTTACGGATGCCAAACAATTTAAATACATTTTTGTTAATTTCACTGCTAATTATTATAGGAGATTGCTTATGATTTGGTACAAGACCAACAATTTTTCTCTGTTTTAGACGGAACAAGAATAATGTCTATATATTTTGCAGAGAAAAAATACCAAAACGTGCATTGTATCTTGCAAAAATTAAAACAGTAATTAATTCGTACCTAAAGTTGAGGAAAGTTCATTCACATAGGACAACATTGTTACATATTTTTGTTTTTTGCTCCCTATACAATAGGCATTACATTTTTATAATTAAACTTCCTTCAGGATGGATAGAAAGTAAGAAAGGGGAAAGCTTATTTATTTTTAATATAATTAGACAATTACTTCAATCTGACCTTACTTCTATTCATTGCAAAACATAATTTTCTCTAGTATTTAATTTATTTTATTTGTTATTCAGTTTGGCACCTAAGTACCAGCTTATTTGTCTGCCAAATCAAAGTATATCTTACAATTACTTGAATTCCAACGTTGAAGAAATGCTGAGTTACGCCGGTTCGTGCTCTTGACTAAATTATATGGAAATGTAATATTTCTGATTTTTGTTTATAATAAAGAACCTTATGAAAGGGCGCGAAGGGTCCTAAGGTTCATAGAGTATAGTTCAGTATATTTATTCTAAATGTTGACACATTATTACGTATATTCTAGTTGTTAATAATAATATTTCAAATTAGCTTTACGATTTTTCTCCAAAGTGTTGTGCTCATATATTTGTAATGATAGGTTTGTTCCAACAACAGTCCAGAACCGTTCTGAACGGTACTGAGTTTGCGCAAAGCCATTTTACCGTTCCAACAAGCCGAATTATAAATTCAGAACTTATAGTGCAGTGTTCCAACAACGTCTGAATTGTGTTCCGAACTGATTCTGAATCGTTCTGAGAGTTCTAGGATTTTTCAAGAATTTTAAATTCTGAATTAATTAACGTGTTATCTAACCTCACTGTTTTTATTAAATTAGTAATGCATAACTCACAACAATATTTTTATCTATTGTTTCGCTCTCCAATAATAGCTATGGGTTAACATTATTCTTTTTGCGAAAATTTGGTACATTTCTTGTGAAAATTCAAACATTTTCCTCCCACGTCCGATTTTTTCGCCACAATCGACATAGGTTTTATAGTTCCTTTCTAAAATTTTCCAACGCACAATGTTTTCTGACCGGTGTTTTTTTATTTTATGATTTTATAGTTTAGGAGAAACAAACAAAATTTTCAACCTGTTCAAAATCATTCCAACACAAGTTAAATCAATTCTAGAACTTTAAGTGCGCGCATGGATTCCAGACAGTTCTGAATCAAGTTCTGAATTCTTGTGAACTTTCTGTTGGAACAAACCTGATGTTTCGTTAGTAGCGGGAACATTTAACTCCTTAGTTTATGCGGAACGTGACAACAGTCATGTACAGACACAATTTGATAAAACACTACTGTTTCTGCAGGCACTTTAAGTGCCGTTAAGATTAGTGCGGTTATAGTGGAGTTCGTAGTGCACTGCACAATATTTTTCATGTTCATTGTAGACTTTCTTTAATCAAAATGTAGAATCCTGTAAAGGAAGGTATTGGATCCAAAAGTTTAGAATAATTAACAGTTATTTAGATGGTGTAAACTATAAATTTCATAACTGCGACGTTTCGACCATATGGTTTTTGGTCCTTCTCAAGCAATAATAATCAATTTTCTAATGCAATATACACATAACACGGTTTTGTATTAGAAAATTGTTTATTGCTACAAACAGATAGTTCAACCAATAAGAAAACATACTTTTTGGCACGTCAAGCACATATGACTATGACCATAAATGTCATTTCCAATACACCCCGCGCAAGCTTATGTGGTGGCTGAATCATGCATGCAAGACCAAAATAGGTAACTGGCGTGCCTCCTTTACCGCGACTCACCGGGCCAGCCACCACTTAAGCTTTTGCGGGGTATGGTAGGGTATACGAGGTATGATCAAAAAGTTCATGCAATTTTTACATTTGTCGGATTCATAAAAAAAATGTTGACATGTTATATAAGATGCGTATTTTAAATTTTACAGCCAATTAAACATTTTATGTTTTTATATATTCGACGATTTTTTAAAATGTTCGTAATTAGAGATCAAAGGCTATGTATTACATTTTGCGTGACAAATGAAATTAAGTGCTGTAAAGTAGTGGAAATCATTTGATGAACCTAGTATGAATGAACGAGCGATTTACAAATGATATAAACGCTTTCAAGATGGCCGGTAATCAGTTGAATATGATGATAGTGTTGGGAGACGCAGAATTACAATAAACGCGGAAAACGTTAAGAAAAAATTCTTGATAACAGTCGAATTACAGTTAGAGAGGTTGTTGAAGAAGTTGATATATCGTATGGATCATGCGAAGAAATTTTTACCAATGTTTTGAGCTTGAGGCGAGTGGCAGCAAAACACCAGCTCACACTTCATTGTTTGTTCGGGCTTTTCTGTCAAAAATAGCATTGTAATGATACCACCCTAATTCACCAGATTTGGACCCATGTGAATGTTTTTTATCTTCCCAAAGATGAAAGCAACACGAAAGAAATTTTTTACACCCTTTGAAGAATTAATCCAAAATCGCCGGAGGAGCAGAAGGTACTACTAAAATTTGCGTTTCAAAAGTACATATTTTTAAAACTGGAATAAACGCTGACATAAGTACATTATATCTGATGGGAACTACATATAAAAATTTACGAATAAATAAATATTGTTTTGGAAATTAAAGTTTTGCACGAACTTTTTGATCATACCTCGTATAACCTACAATAACTCACCATAATGAATATTGACGAAAAATTTGCAGAAATAATAAATAATTATCCCGTAATTTGGGATCCTAGATTAAAATGTTCAAAGACGTTCAGAGAAAAGAGGATACTTTCATTGGAATTACAACTCGTTTAAATTCTTCAGATAATGCGTAGAATATATGAACACCTTAATAACAATAGAATCCGCTATAGTATATTTGTTTGTTGTTTTTATCTGAGAATATAATACTTATAGTTTTGTTAAAGCTCACTACAACTAAATCTGATACTCATCGGACACTTAGATGACAATGCGCATGCGTGCTACTCAGCATTAATTTTGTATGAATGCTTTTTGTAGAACACAACTACACTAACTTCCGCACTAATCTTATGTGAACGAAGGTTTACTGTGGTGATATCCTCCTTGTATTATTCTGTGTTTAAAGAAACATTAAATGCAAATCGAATGTAACAGTTCAAATAACATACAATTCTTTATACAATATAAGAATATAGTTATTTTTCAATAATATACTTCATGAATACATAAAAATATTACATTCATGTACAGAATATAATTCTGTTAAATATATGAGAGACATTATAATTCTGTAAATTCCAGTTATATCAGTAATAATATGTTGGAACTTATTATACAGGCTGATTCAGGAAAATCGTAAGTATTTTGGGAGATTTTAATGTCGATTTTTCATATAAACATTTGTCTAATTCTCAGTACAGCTATATTATAGCAATAGAGCTATGTCTCCTAAATCATCCTTTATAACTTGTATATTCAATTTAGTGCTGTAATTTTGTAATATTGTGTGTACACACAACTAGAGCAACAATGATTATATTGGTTTACCAATTAATATGAATTTTTACTTTGCAGTAAAATGTCAGTATTTAAATGTTATATATAATATTACACATATTTTAGCAATAACAGCTTTGAGTTAATTAATTTTAAAATTTACACTTTATGGTTATTGTAATCTACTAGTTGTTTATATGGAAACACACGTTTAATTTATGAATAACGAATGTATCATTTGGAATTTGAGCAAAATTCTCTAGATACTAATTTGTTAGATCAAATATAATATATTTTTGTAAATATTTGAATTGTAAGAATATTGACAGGATTTGTGCCAGTCAGTGTATTTTATGATCGATAAGTGCAGATGGTTCTGAAAAAATTTGCTCCCATTCCATATGTATAGTTTATAGTTTAGCATTATAAATAGATACTTTTTTATATTTCCAAAATATGAGTTAGTATATTTGTTTTATACCTACATGTTCTATTTATGATTAACTTGTATATCTCACTCTCTGTCCTGCTCAACTTCATATAGCTCACGTACAAAGGTTAATGTGACAATCAAGAAATAGCTTGTCGATTAGAAATAAATTGATTTGTCTCTTATTCAGTCAAATATACATATAAATTTCGATATAAAAACAATACTTAGTACATACAAAAATCCAAACAAAAAGAAATATTGTCAATTCAATAATATACATGTGTAATGTTCTTGTGAATCCATTGCATGTTTTACCAAAATTTTGTAATAATGGATTCGCACTCAGACTTTATTTAAATATGATTCAGATAAATGATTAAGATTATAGCTTCAATATCACATTAAATAGTATCAAACATATAACTGAACTCATAGAGTTCAACATATCGATAATGGTTTGGTAAAATATTTTCAGAACATTCTAAGAATGAAATGATGCTTAGATAGATTAGATTACATAAAACAATATGCCGGTACTATCGTATGTGAATTGAAGGTTGTCTCTTCCGATTTCAATTACAACGCACAATACCAAATATTCCATATCTAATATTTGCAATGATTGTAATTTCAATAAAGTGATGAATTTCAGTTAGTATATTTTACTCCTATACTTTCAGAGATGTTACTCTGTTGCTCTATCCAGTTGTCCACAACAGAATTTATTAATATATTGACTAATATTATTATGCATGGTGGAGACTGGTTCTTTTCCATTATAATATTATGCATTGCGGGTTCGTGTTTTTCTATTCAATTCGGAATTTCGAATTAAATATTCATACATACATATGCAGTGAGACTAACGTAAGGCTATACATTGCTAACTATATTTTAGCGTTAATCAATTTGCCCATACTAGTATATTTTAATACTAATTTAATATTAGACACAGGGCATTTACTTAATGTTAAAGTGTATTCAAATCCATATAGGAGTGACGTCATAAATAAACGAATTATTATAAAGCCCCGCCCCTTATAGCAATAAAATGTGCGTATAGATTTATACCAGTCAAGTATGTAAGAGATGTGAATAAAATTTGTCTGATGTGACGTCATTCCTATATGGATTTTAATACACCATACAATGGTGTTTACATACAAAAACTCCAATTTATTATGGTTGAATAATGTAAAAATGGACACTTGTTCACAGATTACTATTTTTATTTAAATCATTTACAGAGTTTATTCCATTTTTTTATTAAATATATTACATGTTATTGGATTCAAAGTACATTTTAAGTATTAAAATTGTAATTGGTATTACTAAATTTTCAGAATTACCCAGGGGGTGATAACTAAATTTGGCACCATTTGATAGCATGTGCTGAGCCTGCTCGGGAAGTCAACGCTGAAATAATCACAAACTTCTCGCAAAGACAATCCTTCTAAATACCAGTACATCTTAAACTTTTCTTCTGTGATGTGAGATATTACACAATATTAATAACACAGTGACATTTACCAAGAAGCGTCATTGTATTTTCAATTGTTACTAACATGGGCAAATTGATTAAAGCTGAAATAAAGTATAATCTTACGTTATTCTCACTGTATATATATATATATATATATATATATATATATATATATATATATATATATATATATATATATATATATATATAACTATTTCAGATTCTATTTTTCCTAACAATTCTTGGTATTGTGTAGTTCGAACATGTAATTGTTAAGCAAAATAAATTACTGTTCAATAGATATCAAATCATTTATATTTATTTAGTACCATTTTACAACAATTTTATTACACGTTTAGCTTGATATAAATAAGATATACGAAAAATTCAAGTATAAGTTTAGTTATTTAAAATATAAATAAAATTTAAAAAATAGGACGTTCAATTGAATTTCAATATTAAAAATATTCGTATTTTTTATGTTTGATGGTTAAAATCTTAATATTAATATTCCTAGACACAGATAAACAATACTATAAATCGGAAACAGCAATGTTAAGACCGGTAATCCTGATCACTCCGCGCTCCGACGGCTAGATCGTTGAACTAATTACTACATCTGGGCACCAGGCATCACAATTTAGGTTGAATTATTTGATTTTAATATAAGAATGAAACAAAACAAGAATTTGACTAATACCTAATATATTGATAAAGCAACTGATTCACAATAAATACAGATCAATTACAATAACTTTTAAATTAATTTTTCACAATTCGTATATCTTAGTAATAGTTCCATTTCTCATGAAGTTACAACTTATCAACAATAACATCTTAGTATAATATGATTTAATAGTCTTGATAAAAACTAAAAAATGATGGAAAAATAGGAAAAACCAAAACGGAATACAGTGAGTCCTCGACTTGCGCGATTTCGACTTACGTGAATTTATACTTACGCGGTTTGAAAAAAGTTTGTTTTTCTTGGCTGCGATTTGGTCTTTGCGTCTATGTACACAGCAGAAATGATTATGTACATATCCGAATAATAACTTCTAAAAAAAAAATTAAATATATGTCTGTAGGTCCATTCTATTTTCACCTATCCTTTGAAACTAACACATATTAGGTGTATTCTTTTTACCTAAGCTGGCTTAATTACTTGGTTATTTCACAGTGGCTTAGTTATTTGTGTGTTCTTTTTACAAGTCGTAGCTCACTTTATCTACGTTTTTCAACCTCCCCCTTACCGATGACTCACTATCCGCAACACAGGCTTAGATGAGCTATGCGGCATTTGTACGCGCGAAAGTTTGATATAAAGAGTAATAGTGAGGTTATTTTCAAGTTATTTTGTTGTTTTTTGTTTAAAAATTGATAATTTCGAATATGTAAACGATGCCACTATTATAATTATGAACGAAAACGTAGCATACGCATTAGTTTTGTAAAAAACACTTTTTATAAATAAATACATAGAATAAATAGTTGACCATTTAATGATACGATGGTATTAATTAATATGCAATATAACCACAGTGCAAAATTGCTACTCTGCTAATTTATATTTATTGCATACCAGTGAACTATCTGAGAAAAATAAAAAATCTTGTTCTTTTTACATACCGTCAAGTGAGCTTAGCCTGGCTTAGCTTAGTTCTTAACTCAGTCAGCCAAATTGTAAAAAGAATACACCTATTATATCGAAAAATTTCTCAAATTAAGTTTTTTCGACTTATATGAAAACCTTCGGAACGAATTAATCACGTAAGTCGAGAACTCGCTGTATACACAACTAACGCGTTCGAAAACAAAAATTGGTGATAATAAATGACAGTTTACAGTTATGTAGGTAAAGTTTGTCGCGAGTCGATAAAAATAAAACAGCACCATCTTGCGGAGGAACCGTAGTTCCCGCCACATGGTAACGGTAGTTCCTATACCAGTTTTCTACGTACAGAAGTTTAAATGAAA
This sequence comes from Carabus problematicus, assembly GCA_963422195.1. NCBI lineage: Eukaryota > Metazoa > Arthropoda > Insecta > Coleoptera > Carabidae > Carabus > Carabus problematicus. The sequence continues at coordinate 18,374,587 of OY728577.1, forward strand.
GAAGTCCCATGAAGGTCATTGAAGGACAGTACGAGTTTAGATTTTAACCACGCCCATTTTCTCACATTCAGTAGCGTCGTTTATCTAATTATTAATGGGGCATATAAGATACTGTAATTTCCGAGGGTGAGGGGTTAGCAGATGACGGGGAGACATAAACAAAAGAAGAACAATGCATGCATTAGTATATACCAGATATAAAGTTTTCGATGAATAGTCGGCTTAGCACCGGTAACAACAGAAATACGATGTTTTGACAGTTCATTACGTTAATCATGTGTGTCTCAGATTTTGAATTACAACAACGATTTAGATAATAATATAATAACAGTGATTCCAATAAAAGTGATTTATTATAACTGTGTTTGTGTTAGTGCATAATATTGGTGTTAATTAGTGGTAAATAAAACAAATTGATAGAAAATGCAGCAAAATGACGCTATGCGCCAGCTAGTAGTGTAGGCAATAAGAAATCAACGTACGTTATTGCAATAGTATCGCGTACAACGAGCCTCATTTTGTTACACTTGTCTTACAAGGGGAGGTCGCCACCGCCGGGACAGGGATTTGGCTGAAATTTTTTTTCGAAGTAGCTGTACACCTATGGTGTTTAGTGGCAAAGTAATAGCGCGCACTATTTTGTCCTTTTCGAGAAAAAGGGCTTTATAGTTAACGCATTAAAGATAAAGCATTTATATACCCCTTAAAAATATGCATTGACAGTTGTTACAGCGTTGTCGCCGAGGTTGTCGCGTGGTTATACGTCCTGCTTTGCACGCGGTAGGTCAGGGTTTGATTCCCACTCAAGTTATGTTTTATTTTTACATTTGAATTATTCTTAATAAATTAAAAACTCTTTAAATTAATAATAAATTTATTTAATTTACAATCATAAAAATATGTATGTATGCATAAAATATGTTAAATATGTATTAATTTAAATAATGTGTTTTTGCTTAAGATATATTCATTTGTTTTTTTATAATCCGTGCAGTTGAATTGCCCGTGCATAAGTATCGTTTATAAAGGAGGCCAAGTTTTCACTACGATTCAACTTCAATTATTTTTATGACGATTACTATTCCAAAAGTTACGAAAAAAAAAATCCCCGGAAAGAAGAGAGTGATGATTGTAAATTAAATAAATTTATTATTAATTTAAAGAGTTTTTAATTTATTAAGAATAATTCAAATGTAAAAATAAAACATAACTTGAGTGGGTATCGAACCCTGACCTACCGCGCGCAAAGCAGGACGTATAACCACGCGACAACGCTGTAACAACTGTCAGCGTACATTTTTAAGGGGTATATAAATGCTTTATCTTTAATGCGTTAACTTTAAAGCCCTTTTTCTCGAAAAGGACAAAATAGTGCGCGCTATTACTTTGCCACTAAACACCATAGGTGTACAGCTACTTCGAAAAAAAATTTCAGCCAAATCCGTGCCCCGGCGGTGGCGACCTCCCCTTGTTAGTATTATTCGGATAATCTAAAGACAAACGTGTTATATCTGTTCTTGTCGCGCGTACTACTTGACAATTGAAATGAGAGAGATAGATGTAGAGCTATACGTTAATTCGTATATGATACAGATAACCTTCACGGGACTTCTTTCATTTAAATTTCTGTATGCGCCGAGATGATCATACTTCATAGATCACTGCAGTGTTGGAATATATCCAATGTGAAAAAGTTTTAACCTTAACTGTGTTTTTTATTTTACTTTTTTCTGTGTTTTAATTTAACAAAAGAATATTAAATCAAAAACAAAATTGTCAAGAACATACAGTTATATAAATTATTATGCCTGTGGCACACCTGTCAAACAGCATCGATGAAAAAATTCGCTGAAATATCAGAACGCATCCGTTTTTCAAACCAAAATGACAAATATAAACTCAAACCAAGGTAAAATGAGACACAAAAGATACGTGTGAAAAGAGACACGTTCGTTTCATCGAATTGCTCATCAATGAAAATAAAGGTGCCGCTATTTTTCGTCGAAGCCGGGTGCGTTCTGTTTTTTTTTTTTCATCGAATTTTTCGTCGACGCTGTTTGTGGCTGTTTGGCAGATGTGCCGTGGGCATTAATCAACAAATTGTAAATTGATTTCAACGTTGAAATAAAACATATTTCCATTAATACTACGTTAGAGATTAAACAAACGTCGGATAATAATTATTAATATATAGAGATTGAATGCAATATTTTATATTTCTGATAACCGCATTTTAATTTTAATTTTTAACGACTTTTAATAAATAAAGCGACAATTTGTTTTTTATATATTGCCCATGACACAACTACCATAAAGCGTCGTAGAAAATACGAACAACAGAACGCACCCGTCTGTACGCATAGTATATTTGTTGTGGCTGCACTGAGTTGAATTAGTGTTCTGCTTCTCATGTCAGTTTGGTTTTGGTTGTATTACGCGGGGCGTGCGGCGAAACAGTGAACATCAAAAATTGAAGGTTAACAAAAAGCACTTACAAATTTTGAGAAATAGTTAATTAATACAATCTATTAAGTGTATATTGAGCATAAGTTGTCTTGCTCAGCATTAAATATTTCATGTAAGTACACAAATTGCATTATTTATGTATTGGGTATCATTACGTTGGTCTCCATTTGACATTTGCATACAAATTGTGAAGAATTACTTTAATTTGTTTCTATTTATTAAGAAATTGTTGATTGTCGTCTTCATTATAAATATTTACCAATGGAAGGAAGTTATGATGCTAATTCATGTTAGCAGTATTAAATAAAAATGACCTAGGTAAAAGCCAGGGCCATGTTTTATTTTGATTTCTCTTGTAGACGCGTAAAAATAAAAGAGGTAGTAGAACATGCAACAAATTAAATGAAGATTGCAACAGAAAAAGATTTTTATTATTATAAATTGTACCTGAAGTAAATTTGACTATCCGATATACATGATAATGTCTGTACTTTATATCTGTTTTCAAATGATTTGTTCAATCAATGAATTTTCCTATAAATTCTAGTATTAAAATAGAAATTCATAACAGTTCAAGACTAATATCGCTGATAAATTTTATGTATCAGGTGGATGACTGACATGTCTCACTGATCATTACGCTCTATAACAAATGAAGGACTAAATAACAAAGGTTTATATTTTATTCTAATCGAATCATACTTTCGATATAACTTTGTTTGTATCTAAATAATAGGAGTATGTGTTACGACTAAGACCTGAGATCTTACTTATGTTGATTTTAGCTGGATCACAAATCAATAAGTCAGTAATGTAAATTTGGAATATACTATAACATCGAATATGAGGTGAAAAATCAATCTGTGGGACTGCTAGAATTTTTTTTTAAATTGACAAAGTTATCCAGAAGTGTTAACTTGGTTGCTAACGGTTGCATGCTTTCGTCAATATCCAATGAAATTGTTTCTCTCGTTAATATAAATACAAGCAGTTGTAATTACTTGGCGTCACATAAATACAAGCACCTGAATAGTTATTTATGTACCAAGGGTGTTATGACGATGATTATGCCTGGAGTGTTACGATATTCCAGCCCTCGGATCTCCGGTTCGAGGCAAGGATATAACCAGATGGGCATGTTCATCTAGTAACACCCGTGGTGCATACAAGACTCTATATTACACTTTCCTATTATTTTTATCAAAAATAAATTGCCTGTAACAGTTCAAAATAATTACGACATATGCGTTGCCAAGGACTGTGATTTTTATTTATTTATTTACTCATTCAATTGGTTTATTCTTGAAAATCGTGTCAATTGCATTACGTGTTTTTGATGATATGTCAAAAGAAATTTTCGCCAGATCGATGAAAGCTACTGAAGATACATTACCCATGAAATCGAAAACAATTTATCGAAAAGTTTTCAACATATTTGTTGACTGGAAGTTGGAAAATAAAGTTAATGATTAGCGGGCATAATGACTTTTACGCTTTTTTTACGTTTTCATATTTCATATCCAAGGTGAAAAAGGCGAATAATAGGCAAGTGTAATTTAAATATCTTTATAAACACATCAATATTGACCATAGCAAACTGTAAAAACGATTTATTTATAAATAAAATATTAAGATATCTGATGTGGTGACCACACTAATTTATATCTACTCAATTTAAATTGGCACATATTTGACATTTCAAATGTGTATTTCTGTAAATATTTTGTTTTCATATATGATATTTTAAATACATGCCAATATATAAATATATTTTACTCAAAATTTATTTGAATGAACAGAAGATAGAACAAGAATGCATTCATTTTTTCTTAAGATTATTCTTTCCTATAACTTTTATTTGAAAACTGTTTCCGTATCTCTTTTATTTTCTCAAATAATTCGCTATGTTCGATTTTGATGTTCAGTAAACTTCTTCTTCCGATTGTGCAGTTATGCCAGAAATCTAATAATCTCTTCGTATAATTACTGAACTTTTAAATATGAAGTTCCATTGTCCTGCTCGTTTTTGCGATAATGATCATACACACACACACACGCACACGTTAATATTTCAGATTTTTTCTAAACATGACATGCCAGCGAGAATGATTATTTGTGTTTTGAGTAAAAATGTTGATCGGGTAATACTAGCGGAACGTCAACGGAACGCCATGTCATCTGGGGATGAATAGGGTTCTGGCGGAAATGTACCAGCAGGTCACAATAATCGGAACGCGAATGTGGGACTTTGTAGCCGTGACCTATTTATGCTTCGTTAGAAAACGAATAAAATATTTATTTTATTTATCCAGATTTATTTCGGTCCTAATGGAATATACGACCTAACCAGTGGTTTCAATTTAATGAAAATCTTGTTTTTTGCCAGTTACTAGCTTATTTTCTGTAACGACACCACGACCAGGATAAATTTCACGACGCATATCATTTATACAGTTGCCAACAGTAACCTGCCCAACAGTAATTACTATTTAAAAACTTTCCTCGACAAACGTCAACTTGTAAATTGATTTGTATCTTGATCTTGAGTTGCAAGTAAACCTGTTGCCATTTATACCTTATATGTCTGGAAATACAATGAAAGAACTTTTGGATGTAGTGCAAGTGAGGTAAATATGAATCGTGATATTAATGAATATGAAATTAATACAGTAATATTTGTCTGTTGCGGATATATCAGTTGTTCATTTATTGATCGTTGACTATTCACTGCGCAGTGTCATTCATGCTTAATCACCTCGTAGTGGCATAGTGGTTGTTTGTTGTTGCTAGGCGTTGATGGCAAATGCTTCTTATATTCCCCGATGAAATCGTTAGAGTGGTGTAACTTGACACTGTTATGCAGCAATCATGTACTATACGAAACTCCTATAAGTACATTTACGCACTATTGATCATAATGTATGTATGTATTAACTCGTACTTGACAGCAATACTTTGCTATTGCTTTACACTGCAGACAATTCTTTGTATCATAATTGTTACGAATGACATGCACTGATAAAAAAAATGAATTTCCCGCGCCAGTGTTGAATCCAGACATTTTTCTTCGGGGGTACACTACATGAACCGGGGGCACAGTAGATTATATCATATATACTTAATTAGATAACTACTTTTTCACCAGGGCGGAATTTTCATGGCACACTACTTAGTTTTTCTAAAACTAAAAAAGATGGAAACGCATACGTCATTGTAAAGAGAGAAATAGCACTTGCATGCTGTGTCTCCAGAAATAGCTAGTAAAAAAATGTCGTCGAAAAGGTCATCTATGCTAAAATATTTCAAGCTTTGTTTTAAATATTTTCAGTACCTTCTGAGTTGTAAAGGAAAATTAAAATTCGAGAAAATCGCACTTGTCAATATCTAGTGAACGGTACAATATTTTGAAAGAAAAAAAAAACATCGGCTATAAATACGCAACTTTTGTGTAATTTAACGGACTTTGCATCTCTTATAGTTTCTGAGATAACACTGGATAACACGATACTTGTAGGGCAGTCCTAAGATATTTGCCGCCCATGAGCTACTAACAATAATGCGGTAATCTTCATAAGAAAATGGACCCATACATATATTCGGCAGACATTTTTTTTTTAGTTAATAGCAAGAAAAATTGCTTATTTAGCCCCGTGGTTTGGGCTACCTGTATAATAGCTATTACTAATCGGTATACAACAATGTAATATTAAACACAGCCATAATAATTGGTTTCTGTGGTGAATTTGAAGTTAAAAGATTACATGAATTTAAATTAACAAATGTGTGCAACACAAGAAAAAAACACGAAGTGATACCATTGTTGACTTCTTATTTATATTGGTTTTTATATTGTTCCCATTGTCTGGTTCTGATGATGATCAAAACCCATGATCGAAACGTCAAATAAAGTTTTACATTTAATCTACTTTGAATGAATTTCTGAACACCAAGAAATTTTAAGCCTCAAGATTCCGTTTCCGTAAGGATATATTTTCCATCTTTATCAGATTTACCAGGCTAATCAAAATCAACGGAAATGAATAGGTGTATATGTTTATATTAAAAATTAGTAAATATGACTATGGAACCTATAATACCGAGCAATCTAGATTAATTGTCCTTGCCGCCTCGTTCCGATTTTTTGTTTGCCGCATCGTTGTCATTCTGACTACGATTGATATATCACATTGGCGTACAGTTAATTTTTAGCTCCTTCTGTCGAAGAGCTATAGTGTTCGGTACGATGTCTGTAGTATCTTCCGATTTCAAAAATTTTTGCACAGAAATTCCGGACAGACCCCCTGGATCACGAAATGACTATTACAACATATGTCCGTATGTATGTTGCTCGCTCGCTCGTACGAAATTTTTTGTTCCACTGAGATCTCCTAAACTACCCAACGGGTTTTTATGAATTTTTTTCTGCAGATACGTGTTATAGTCTAGTTGTGCAAGGTACTTTTTATTTTTAAAAATTTTCCTTCATACTTGAGAAAAAAATATTTTCCAATTTTTTTTATTTTTTTTCTGCGTTATTTTTTATTCAATTGTATTCAAAATTTTCTTGCATATGCAGGAAATGGAACAATATTTTTACATATTTTTATTTTGAAAAATTATGTAAGACCATTGTAGAAAAAACTATTTTTAAATTAAACATAGAACAAAAGAAGATCAATGCACTTATAGTCGGCTTAGTTCGCTTTACTTTTGTTAAGAGAAGAAAATGTATTCACACTTGTTTCAAATTTGTTGTTTTAAAAGCTTACACATTACTAAATATATACAGTTACTAGTCTGTCTACATTTGTTTATCCCTTATGCGCCCAAGCGGGATCTCTTTATGACCCCAACATTGAAAAATTTGTAATATTTATGTTATTTGCACATGTTTGCAACATTACCGCTAGTTATGTGTTAAGAACTTTATACTATATAATCTGTTAGTTCGTGGTGACGCGTTGTTAAGAGGTTGTTGAATTGTATCAAATTTAGGTGAATGGGGTCTCGCAAGGACCCCGATTGAACATTTAGAAGTACCAAGTATTTGTTTCATTAATAAGTTGTTTTTGTAATAATTCATTTGAAATGAAGAGATTTGCTGAAAATAGAACATTAACCGAAAAGAAACTCCATGAAATCGCAGAAAATCTGGATTTGAGCTCTGAAATAGGCGATTATAACGACGAAGCAACAGAGTGTTAAATAATTGTTGACTATTAAATAATTCTGTTTTAATTTCATTTTTTATATTAAAATTATGTAAATATTCTAAAAATAATTATATTGATGTTTTTATTTGGAATAACAAGATATGTATGATTAATATTGATAAATTAACTGGGGTCTCTAAGGGACCCCGCTTAGGCATTTACGTAACTTTTAGTAGCACAGGCGTATAAGGGTTAAGATTTCAGTAAAAGTATCAAATCAATATAAAGGGGTTTACTATTACTCCTGAAAGTGCCCATTTTTTACAAGCTTTTAATTACTTTCACTTGTGAGTCTGTCTGCCTTCCTGTCTGTCTGACGGGGGGATTGAACAAAAGAAAATCAATGCATTTTTAGTATATACTAGATATAAAGTTTTCGGTGAATAGTCGGCTTAGCACCGGTAACAACAGAAATACAACGTTTTTTTGACAGTTGTGTCTCGCATTTTGAATGTACAACAACGATTTAGATATTAATAAAATAAAACTGGTTACAATAAAAGTGATTTATTATAATTATAACTGTGTTTATGTCAGTGTATAACATGAGTATTAATTAGTGTAATTCCCTCGGTAATTCCCTATCTCATTGCAAAGAATGTGTGATCCGATTACACACTTATCTCACAAGGGGACATTGTCACGACCGGAACACGGATTTGGCTGAAATTTTTTTTAGTAGTAGGTGGACACTAGTAGTGATTTGTGGTAAAGTAATAGGGCGCAACGTTTTGTCCTTTTCGAGAAAAAGGGCTTTAAAAATATAGCAGTGTTTATATAGCTGTTTAAAATACGCGTTGTCAGTTGGTGCAGCGTTGCCGAGCGGATAACGTCCTTATCTGCCACGCGGTTGGTCTGAGTTCGATTCCCGCCTAAGTTGTTTTTATTTTTATTTTTTAATTATGAATAGTCAATGAAAAACTACTTATAATAATAATAAATTTATTTTATTTTCATTCATCAGTCTCGTCGTTCTGTGGAGTTTTTTAAGCAGAATCTTACTGCGAACCTGGCTCACTCTATAAACGAAACTTCTTTGCACTTGTATTAATAATAATAATAATAATATATTTGGATTTTGCTTCATATTTTGAGGCAATTTTTTGTATATAATACCTCCAAAATAATGAGGACTGTTTTCAAACAAGTTTGTCCTATGAGTAGCAGAAACTATATCATTTTTGTTTCGAGTTGCATATGAGTGTACATTTTTATGTTGAACATAACTACCCTCTAGTTTTCATGTATAAACACATCCAAGTTAAATATAAATACAAATAAATATAAATACAGTAGATATAAATAATATTATTCAATGACAGGATGTTTCTTCATAGTGATAATTCTATTCCATATAAGATTCAGCTTCAATCGTTTTTGTGACGATTGCCATCCCAAAAGCTACTAAAAAACTCGACGAGACTGATCAATGAAAATAAAATAAATTTATTATTATTATATGTAGTTTTTCATTGATTATTCATAATTAAAAATAAAAACAACCTAGGCGGGAATCGAACTCAGACTAATCGCGTGGCAGATAAGGACGTTATCCACTCGGCAACGCTGCACCAACTGTCAACGCGTATTTTAAACAGCTATATAAACACTGCTAAATTTTTAAAGCCCTTTTTCTCGAAAAGGACAAAACGTTGCGCGCTATTACTTTACCACAAATCACTACTAGTGTCCACCTACTACTAAAAAAAATTTCAGCCAAATCCGTGTTCCGGTCGTGACAATGTCCCCTTGTCAGACTAAAAATAAAATAAAATCAATAAAAAAACAATTTTTAAAAACAAGCTTTTATTAAATTGCACTAAAAATAAAAGCTTGTTTTTAAAAATTATTATTTTAATATATTTGCTACTACAGATTAATAAATCTATTAATTCGATATAAAACTGAATAAATAATAACGAAATGAGAATATTGAAATTATCAAGATTCCTAGAATTGTTTGTAAAGTTTGTCAATTTAAATTTTTAGAAACAAAGATATGTATTTACCTACCCTTTACATTCATATTTGTAAAAGGTCACATACCCTATACATTTATGAACTGTCAGAATTAAGTTAACGAATTGATCGAGAATAATAACTCGGGAGTCTCATATTTTTAAGCACTTTATTTAATTAATTTAGAAACATTTAGTTAGATTATTGATTGAATATTATTCAGTCAACAGTTTAATAAAGTAAATTAATGTTTTGTGGAGTCAAGCATTGCAGGAATATATCGTACTACGGAGCACGCAGCGAATATATGATAATTTGGGCGTGGCGTGCACATATTTACTAATAAAAGTATCCAGTTATATTCTCGCGTTTTTATTTTGTATAAACTTTAACATCGATACACATATTTTCAATGTTTCTGAGCAACAATATATAATATAACCAATAAATAGCATCATGTTGATATGAGATAATCCATACAAAATTTTAATGGTAGAAGGGCGGCAATTTTTTTTCATAAGCAGCTTCCATGTGGAGTATAAATAATCATGCAATGAAATATTAACTGCTAAGATCGCAAAACCCTATATATTTTAAGTGAAAAAATCTAAGTCTTGTGGACAAGGCTTAAATGTTAAAATAAAAAATTTATATAATTACCGGATTTTTTTATTTTTTTGTAGCTGATTTTAAGCGACCAGAAATTTGGTTCACTATAAGCGAGTTTCCACTATATGCGAGTTTCCACTATATGCCATACCTACATAAATTTTTTTTTTCTATAATCTTTTGTTTACCAAATAGTATTCAATTTCAATTGTTTTACTTGTACATAACACATTTATATACAATTGTTTTATACCAAATTTTCATAGCACACTACGAAGATCATTCTATTTGGCAGACTTTTTAATTTTTCCTAAAAACTAAAAAAAAAATATTTATATAAACCAATACATTATTGAAAACAGAAAAAATAGCGCTTTCTAGCTTGAGAGAAATTAACTATGGTTTCCATTTAAAAAATTCAACTTGCATGCTGTATCTTCAGAAATATCTATTAAAAAAAAATTCATCGAATTTATCGAAAAGCATCTTATGTATGCAAAAATATGTATTATACTTTGTGAGTTATATCGAAAAATTCGATTTCGAGAAAATCACACTTTTGTAATTATCTAGTGCGCCATGCAATATTTTGAAAAAACTAAATCGCCATTATCATCGGCCCATAAGTGCGCAACTTTTGTCTAATTTAACCGACCTTGTATCTCTTATAGTTTCCGAGATCCCTGTAGTGGCCCGTTTAAATAGGACACCATGTATATATATTTCTGTGTTTTGTTTCGAATTATTCCGCGTTAATGAAATTTCTCGCTTCGTGATTGACAGATAGCTGTTTCAACTTGCTAAAACTTTGTTTTTTTCGATTAGTTTCTGTTCACCGTCTGCGCCATTCGTCATGACGTTTCTTTTTTTTATAAAAAATACAATAGTATAGGTAATTATTGTTAATTTTTTTGCAATATTTAGCTTCTCAACTCTGTTTTATATGTTATATTATGGTTTTTCAGATGTTGTGTTACATAATTAAGTTTTTCGCTTTGACAATGGCCAGAACCACATGGCTGAAACGTTAGCAATTATAACCAACTTGCTATTACACACAAATATATTGTTCTCTACAACTAGAACTGCAGGCATTCATTCCAGCCCATCCGGATAGAATACTTTCCTACTTCGAATGATTTCAAATTTTGACTAAATAAACATCAACAATGAGTATATATATATTAACTCATTGTAGATTTTCTTTAGTCAAAATATAATTGAGAAGGAATATATATATATATATATATATATATATATATATATATATATATATATATATATATATATATTTTATTTTATTTTATTTTTGGGTAATGTTCCCTGTTATCGGCTTTTGTACCAAATTTAGCATGTATAGAGGAATATTTAGTGTTCGCAACTGTGTAGTGTTTAGTTTTCACGACAAATTCACGTATCGGTTGTACTGAGAAAGTGTTTCCGCTGGTTAGTGGAGTTTTGTGTAGTTCATAGTTCATACCGCCGCCGAAGTACCCCTGAAATATTGCAGAAGACCATCATCACCTGACTCCAAGGGCCACGTGTCAACGTCTGTTTGTTTCACTGTTCCATGTGTCATCGAAACAAGAGTCTAGTCGTCAGACCAATTTCATTCCGAAGATACCCGATGTCTGTATACGACATGATACGAGCATGCGTGTTCTTAGTTCGTAACTTTATGTGTGTGAGAATGCATTGTATTAAACTTGAGTGCAGTACATTTGCTGTTAGGGCAATTTATAGATTTGGTTACTCTACCCTACCCTACCTGTAATAATAATTAATGCAGTTCCATGATTTTCCGATTCCGTAAAGTTCGGACTTTTATGTTCGTGCGAACTCGTGAAATGAAAGTGTCATAAGCAAATAAGTCAATCGACATTGTCAATCCTGTAGTTTCAGAACATATTTGTGTTTAGTTTAGGAGGTAATAAATACCGCATATACGTGCGTTCTGTAAACGCCATAAATGTGCAACTTTTGTCCAATTTTTAAGTTTAAGAAAGACTCCTGTTCCTGTATATACGTACGTAATATATACGTAGATCGGGTGTCCTAACAAATTAGTAAAAATTTATTACTTTTGAATTATATATTTTAGAGCAAAAGTATAAATAAATAAGTTGTTCAAAGTTTAAAACTTCATGTCTTATTTAATGTTAAAATATGTTTGTGTAACCAATAAAACAATTTTAAATACTGCTGTTTTAATTATTTGTTGTTTTAATAAGCAAAAATTATGCAATTTTTGTTCAGCGAATATTACTGTATTCATTTTATATTCATTAAATCACTATTCATATTTACCTTACTTGCACTTCACTCAAAAGCGATTTCATTGTACTTCTAGATATATGTATAAGGAATACATTTTTAAATCATAATTTTTTTCCACGTCCGGTAGTATAAGTCAGTTTCTATGGCGTCAAAATCGTGACAGAAGTAAAGCATTTGTATGCGTTATACTTTTAAGATTGCTTACGAAGGGTGGTTGAAAAATATACAGGCTAGAGAAGAAAACACAACTTTTTTCGGCAAAACTAGTCTCCTTTTAGCTCTATACGCTACGTCCCACGATTCTCCACTTAATCGATGCCCTTTGAATAATACGATTTCTCGAAGCTCTCAAAAGACCTCTGTCTCAGCGATGACCTCATGCGACTCAAATCACGTCAAGTTTAGAAATAAATAATAGTCGCTGGGGGTCAAATATGGTGGATAAGGAACCATTTCGTAGTGCAATTCATAGAGTTTTGCCATTACGACTGCGTACTTGTGCACCGGTAATTGTTCTGGTGGAAGAGCACATTTTTCTTCGCCAAATGCTGCCGCCTTCTCTTCAAATCGGCGTCGAATCGGTCCAACAGTATTGCATAATATACGCCTGTAATCATTTTGCCCTTTTCTAGGTAGTAGATGTGAATGATACTGTTTGCATTCCAAAAAAAACTAACCATGTCCTTGTTGGCCGACTGACCCACCTTGGCCTTCTTCGGCTTCGATTCGCCTGGAACAATCCACTGTTTCGACTGTTCCTTGGTCTCCGGTGTGCTGTGATGAATCCATGTTTCGTCCACGGTTACGAAATGGTCAGACAATTGCGTTTGTTGTCGACTGAGAGCAAATGCCGCATCCATGGATTTTATCGACCACTTCTGGTGACCTCTTTTGGGCGGCCTGCACGCTCGTCATTAAAAAAGCTCTTACGACCGCGTCTGAAATCTGCATTCCAAGATTTAATTGTTGATATTGAAGGTTTCAAAAACACTGCACAATATCTGATTTCATTCATTTTTGTAAAAATGCAAAAGTTGTTCGCTTTCAATAACTATCAAAAATAAACTAAGGAAAAAACGACATTGATTTGTTACTGTTCCTAGTATTATATATTCTTTTTTTCAGGGTTGAGAGATTAAAATCAAATTGATTTAAATCAAGTGATTTTTTTTCAGAAGACTTAAATGATTTAAATCAAGATTAATTAAATATTAGTACATTATACACCAAGGGAGAGAAACCTCTTATTTTTCTTGAGATGTAATTTCAAACAAATACATCGAGGGAAAAATTGCGGTTCTCCCGAAGTGTATATACTATTTTTTCTACGATCGGGAGTAGAAACACTTATGCCCGGTTGCTAAGACCTGGATTAAATCGAGATTCAACGGTTCTCGGATTAATCCGTTGCTTGGACAGAAAATCCGCGAATCGAGGATTAATTTTCGATTCCAAACAATCCGAGATTGACGGCGAATTAATCCGAGATTCAAGCGCTACACATCACCATTATAAACTCTTTTATTTTTTAGAAATACAAATTTGTATATCGTTTAATAGTAATTAAATGAAAATAGATAACAGTAAGTACATTTTAACGTGTTTTTTCAAACAAAATATGGTATATTTCAATAATTATGAGCAAATGTCACTTTGCCGTAATGGGCCGGAAATCAAATGATATTACTTCACATATGCAATTGGCATTTTTATTGATTAGAAAATATGAATATCATTCTACTGCACTGATCCGTAAATTTAACACTATCATTTCACTGTCATGAATCAATTTATTTTTCAAATACATTTATTATACAAGAACTAAATTCAGATAATTACTTTATTAATAAATAAATACATTTTTAATTAATTTTTATGGTCTATTATAAATATTTTTACAATTTCGATGCACTTTTGTACATATATTTATCTGTTGATCATTCACATGAAATATTTATAGATGTTTGTGATGTGCAATACAATTTCAATTTAATTAGAAATATTATTTATTTACATTACATTTCTTGTGCACATAACCAAAACAAAAATTAAGATTATAACATGTTTTCTTAATTTTTAGCACGCCAATGCACGAAATTTAGTTAATATATATATAATAAACAACAGTAATATTAATCACGAATGCAATAAGTAACATTTCAATGATTTGAAAATGCTAGTTATTTCCTTAAAACACAATTGTCACTTTACTTATACTTGACAACTGTTTTGCTTGCGGTTTACACACTCCAGTAACTAGTCATTTATTTGAAGAGTTTCAACGCGTTACAATTGTTGTTATGCGATTAATCCGAGATTCGAATAATCCTCGTTCTAGCTACGCATCGTGGATTAATTCTCGGATCCAAACTACCCGAGAATTAATCCACGTCTTGGCAACCGGGTATTAATTTCATAAATAATGAATTCTAATAAATCGGAGCGAAATTGCAATATTTAGAAGCCTTTGGAAATGTTTCCAAGCAACGCGTACCATGATAACATATTATTTACAAAAACCTTGGTTATAATAAAAACTCCCTTAGGGAAAGTGTTTTCGTCCATAGAAACCGACTTCTACACCCGGACGTGTAAAAATTAGTTTATATTAATAAAATATTAATTAATAATGATAACTACACTACACTCTCTGTAAACATTAGAAACACTACTAGACAACTAAACTCATCTAACTATATCATAACTACAACTCTAAAACAAGCATAGATCTGTGATAACAGCCACGATTTCGGTGGCCCGAACACAACGTATACATTAAAACTTATTGATTTTTGAATAAAAGTTATTATTAAAGATGAAAAGTATATCCTTACGGAAACGAAATCTTGAGGCTTAAAATATCTTGGTGTTCAGAAATTTATTCACAGTAGAATAAATGTAAAACTATTTGACGTTTCGATCATGGGTTTTGATCATCATTAGAACCAGTCAATGAGAACAATATAAGAACTAATATAAATAAGAAGTCAACAATGGAATATGAAACACAGTCATAATAAATTGGTTTCTGTTGTGAAATTGAAGTTAAAAGATTACATGAATATAAATGAACAAAAAAAAATTTGTATGCAACATAAAGAAAAAACACGAAGTGTACATCGTGTGAGTGACAAGTTTGTCAACATTGAGCAGGTACGTATATCTCGTTAATAAACTTTGTATTATATGGACTTCTAATTTATTTTACTATTTTGGAGTTTTCAAAAAAAATCACTCTCAATACATAAGGTTTAATAGACTTAGTAGAAGTTCAAATAACGTATTTTAGATACTTTAAACATACACTAACACTACTTGTGCTTATGTGTAGGCTGTCAAAATGTTATTATTATTTATTTTTGTTGCAAAGGGTTGATGTCATTGCATGCACAGTCATTAATGTTGACTCTTAAGGCTGATTTATAATGAAGTAAAGTATGAGGTAACGCAACTGCGGTAAGGTAACGCAGAAGTTGAACCAGTGGCGAGCTATCTATCGTTTTATAATGAAAAGTAACGCTGCAACGCAAGCAGCAACGCGGGAAGCGAAACGCAGAAGTTGACGATCTCTCATCTTTCTGCGTTACTGCTCTACCGCTAGCCAATCAGAAGACAGTAGCTTCGGCGTGAATACAGCAATCTGCTTTATCGAACAAAAGCTGTCATTAGTTTGGTGTAGTTTTCATCTGGATTTTTATTCTTGTGTTCATTATTAAGTGCAAAATGGACATGAAACTTATAGAATTAGTGGAAATACATGAGATATTGTACTATAAATATATGATAAAAACACGCTAATATTTATTTTCGTACCGATAAAAGAACCTTAGTTAACATGCCAATTTCACCATCGCTAGAGTTCATGTTTAATATAACAAATAATTCAGTTAACCACAAATTTTAACCCAAATGTATGACAACTGTCAAATTGGAATGCCGCCCAATACGATCTCTGATTGGCTCACAGTTACGCTTTAATTTTTATGTATGTTATTGACAAATAGAGAAGGGATTTTCTATAGATAATATACATTTATACGGCTGAAAAGCATTATTCATGTTTGCGGAAAATGTGTCTCTGGTAATACGAGGGATTCAAATATTAACAGGAATTTATAATACATGATTGATATTTATATTTTAAGTCAAATTCTTGAGATAATGAAGGAAAAGGGATTTATAATGTACACTTTATGTATTGAATACAATAAAAAATAAATTTACGATGATCTTTAACTATTATTTCTACATCCTCCTACACTTATTTAAAGTTTTTTTTTTCGATTTCTCAACAGTAATTCTTTTTTTGAAAAAGTGGTCACACGAGGATCTACTTGTCTTCATTGGTTGACGAACATGTGGTTCAATTTCAACTCTTTCCCGACCCTCTTTGAATGACTTGCAACACTCTAGACTGAAACACATTTATCTCCAAACTGATTTTTAAGTCTCGAATAAATCTAATATCGAATGACACCTTCATTTGTTAAAAATTCAGTAATAATTCGCTGCGCAACACTACGGCGTATCTCGTGCTTCAACTTGTTAATTACAACTGACAGGAAGGGGAATGAGAAAGGGAACAAATGAGAAACATTGAAATGTAGTGGGGAACTCTTTCGAGAGATATGCATGTACTGCAAAAGTATTAGTATGTGGTGGGGATGCCTTTCGAATTCGTGAGAATGTGAATAAATGAGAAAGGGAACAAGTAAGGCGCACCCTCCTATTTAATTTAAAGCATTTGCATCTGACAGATCTTTTTCCATAATTAAATGTAATCTGAAACATAATTGAAATGTTATCTGAGTATTGATGCTTGGTCAGAAAATGTTTCAGTATTGTGAAAACACAGTTCAACTCGTGAATTTACGTAGGCACTAATACAATTTTGATCATTTGCAGTTATGTAACTAATTGGAAAAGGATCTACGTTTACATTTTTCCTTCGCAACATAGTCTTTCGTACGTTCGACCTGAATTATCCTCCATACTTATATAACAACAAATTGGTTATAACGAAACCCACTCTTTATCCATAATGCAATAATAGAGTTTTCCAATAATGCACGCTCGGTACGACTATTGTGATTCATTCTTGAGATTAGTAGTGAACAGGGTTACAATGTTATTTGGGTCTTATTATATATTGAGTTATTTCACAGAATTTCTATTGTTAGAATATAGCACCTTCAATAAATCAATCATTACAAATCAAGAGGTCAGGAATATGATAGTGGAACAGGGTATTTCATAGTGTCATGTTAATCTAAACTTTTATATTTGGATTAAAAATAAATAATGCAGTGACGCAAATGAAAAGAACTAAAAGTAAAATATTTTACTTTAATCGCCCGATTAATTTGTTTCTGGCACGTGAGATGTCGTGGTCACAAAAAAATTATTTCGCTGAGTGTACTTATGATTTAAAACATCCCAACTATAAGTAATAACTAGGACAATACAATTATGGGTATTGTATATTTCAATTTCATATTCCTGATTTTTTTATTTGTAATGATTTTTTTATTAGAGGTGTTATATCCTAACAACAGAAATTCTATGGAAAAAAAAATGTAAAGCCTGTTTTACAGTTGTGCAATGCAATGCAATACACCGTGCAAGGCGTGAACTGCGCATATACGCAATATAAATTGCATAATGGAAATCGACCATGCAATGCAATGAATTTTGCATTGCCGAATTAGAACATATTCTATTTTCTTCATTGCATTACATGTGCAAGCCTAGTTGCAATCAGAAAATTTGACGTTTGATCATGGGTTATTGTGCGTTATTTTAGAATATAATAATATTGCTGCACTTTTTATTATCACTGCGATTATAGTTTTTTTTTTTCTTGATGTCAATATTTTCAAGTTACAACGTAACAATTTGGTGTTGGAAGTTGGTAAAATGATTGTGGCTGGAAATTAGCCTAATCTGTTGGACATTTTCTTCTTTATTGAAATATGGAGAAAAATATGAAATCTGGAATTGCTAACTTATTACGTCTTTTACAATTTCGAAAAATATTACAGATACCTGATTTAAATTTTAGATATTTAAAATTATTAATTGTTTATAATAAAATACTTACGGAAAATATATTCATTGCCATGTTTCAAAAACGGCCTGTAAGAACTTTACTCTGTTACAAAATATCGTACCATTCAGTATTGTGATATACACGCAGCAAGTGAAAATTTGTGGAAGGATTGAAATAAATATGTGTGAAAAATTAACTCTTATAGTTTAATAGCTTATGAGTTATTGAATTTCTAATGTTACGCGTATTATATCCAACTAGCTGCCGAAACACGTTGTTGTTGTTTTAGTTCTGTCAAAATATAATTGATTAATCACATCAACAATAATTAAATCCTTCAAACATTTTTATAAATTAAGGTAATAAATACTTATTACATAGAAATAAAGGTTAAAAATTAATTAAAATAACTATAAAATTATAAATCATTGATTTCAAAATGTAAATCTCGTATTTGCATATTTTGTGGAAATCTTAGTTCGAGAATTTCAGGCATAAGGCATTTATGATAAAATATATTTAATGCCAAAAACATTTGATTATTCCAGAAGTTATCATTCCTCTGTATGACATCAGTTTCCATTCCAAATGGTGTCCAAATAACAAATACACAATATTTCCTTTTTGTTATATGGAGCTGGCCTTGCACCTGATTTTTTTTTTAATTTCATTTGGTTTATTAATTCTACACAATTATATTTTACTTTCTAATACATAGTATAAAGGAAGTATAGCAATCATGAAAAATTTCGATTGCGAGATTTTTATGGAAATACATGTTTTGAGGTCCCCTGAATACGTTTTGATTATTTTCACAATGACGTCTGTGTGTATGTGGATGTGTGTCTGTATGTTCATTATCTTAAAAACGAGCAGACAGGACAATGAAACTTCATATTTAAAAGTATATTGTTTATACGAAGAGCTGATTAGATTTCCAGAATAATCGCACAATCGGAAGAGGAAGTTTACTGAACATCAAAATCAAACATTGCGAATTATTGGAGAAAATAAAAGAGATATGGAAAAAGTTTTTAAATATAAGTTAAAGGAAACAATAATTTTAAGAAAAAATGTTCTATGATATGCTACGAAGACAAAATATTTACAGAAATACGCATTTGAAATGTCAAATATGTGCCAATTTAAAGTAGAGTAAAGTAGAGTATAAGAAAGTCGTGTGGTGACCACACCAGATTTTTTATTTTGTAATGCTTGTAGTGGTGAAAGTAATTTGCATGAATGTGGACATTTTGTTTCAATAACTAACTAGGAATGGATATTCTTCGTCTATAAATAAACCGCAGTCTTGAATATTTATGCCATACATTTCTTCATATTTTGTTCTAGTTACGTAGTATTTCGTTTTCCAGTCCCCACCGTGTCTATCGTTGCCTGTAAATTTGGAATATAACAACTCTTTTACAATATTGGGGCATTACATTTTTATTATCTGTGTACATATTTTTTCACTTTTACACATATTACACTTCATTATAAAATTGCTTATTAAGCTCACGCGCTGTTCATTAATAATTTCTACATTTTGTACACTACACGAAAATAGGCCACAATGTTGAAATTCCTTTATAGTGTTGAAAATCAGGCTTATATTTACAATTCGTCTTCCATGTACTTCATATTTTCCGTCAATTTTTGTTTATTCTGTGCACAAAGCAACAATAAAAAGGTAAATGTACACATTTATAGCGTTACTTGTACGTAGATTAACAATCGTTTTTTAAATCTTACATTTCTGAAGCACATTCCTTCTGTCCTGAACTACTTTCAGCATCATTATCGTTTTCACATAATTCATGTGTATTTAATTGAAAATTATTATTGCATTAGGTTTAATTAAGTGAATGAATTTATAACCATCATTTACCCTTAGAAGTTTATCAAACAAGCTGAGTTCTTCAGCTTAATAACAAAAAACATTTTATGATATGTGTCATACTGAATTGTCACGAATTTATCGAAAATTGCTTGGAGTAAAGATTGTTTAAGATTTACAGATATTTATGTCCGACTAAATATGCTTTATAATATTTATAGTATTGTCTATTTCTAACATCAATAATTTCTTATTGAAATTGTTGCAAATTCTGCTAAATTTAATAAAATCGGGTATAATATTTTAATGTTTGCACCTTATAAGGAATGTTCTTCTGTTGTTGAACCTGGCCAGTTTGTTCAGTAAATTGGAGAAACACTACTTCATTTTTCCTGGTGAAGATATTCACTCAAAACACACAATGCAGTCTCAACCAAATTATACTGTCTGCCTAAAATTCACAAAGCCAATACCCCCCCTTTGCCCTATTGTCATTAACATAAACACGCCTACCTGCAAAATGGCAAAATTTATAGCTAACATTTTAAGCCCGCTCAAATATAGCTCCCACTTCTTAGAAAATTCATTCCAACTGGTTGAAAAAAATCAAACCCTTGATTTGCCATAATAACTTCAGATTAATTTCAATCACCTTTTACTAGTATCTCACATGATCTTATTAAACTAACAATACAAAAAAAACTGGCCAGATATTTCTAAACGTACGCCGGACATGCCCCCACACACCTTCATGGATTGCATTTCATTCATTTTGGACTCCTCTTTTTTACAATTTAATTCCCTGTTTTATTTACAAATTTCTGGAGTTCCTATGGGAACACCACTGGGTCCAATTCTAGCTGAACTGATGTTACAATATCTGGAATCTAGTATTTTCTCTTTACATGACTTTGAATTCCTATTTTATTTTAGATACGTTGATGACATATTAGTTTGCTTACCTGAACATAACATTAATAACATTTTTTCGACTTTCAATCCTTGTATCACAATACAATTCACCCTTGAAGTAGAGACCAACAATTCCATCAATTTTCTTGATATTACTATTATTCGCGAGGTGAATACTAACTTCATCCTTGATTGGTACAGAAAGCCCACCTTCTCTGGTCGTTATATGTCATTCTTTGACTACTCACCGAAACAATATAAAATAACAGTGATCATAAGTTTAGTTGACAGAGTATTGAAACTCTCTCATCCCTCATTTCATAATAAAAATTTCCACCATGTTCTTAAAACCTTCAAAAGTAACGGTTACCCAGAAAATCTGATTCGTAAAAATATCCGCAATAGAAAAAATAAATTTAGTAATTCAGGAGTACCATCTCAAAATAATAATATTAACAGTTCACCTCCAGCAGCGACTGGCATCGCTCATAGTTCACCTGACATCCCGAAATACACAGTCTTGCCGTTTGATCATAAAATTGCAGATTCTTTGGTCAGTATTTTCAAAAACTTGCGAACTAAATTAATTTTTAAAAGTTTTTCATCACACTGTCTGTTAACCCGTCTGAAATCGAGTGTACCGAAAAATAAACTCAGTAATATAGTGTATCAAATCAATTACTCTGTGTGCCCGGCAATATATATTGGTGAAACCTCACAACATATCGAATCACGGATATACCACATAATACATAAGTATCATTTATCCTATAAAAATTTAAATCTCAGTACTGTGGTTACACACTCTTTAAATTTCGGTCATAATATTGATTTTGATAATATAAAAATTTTACGTACTGAACCCTATAAATTCAAAAGATTGTGTTCATTCATTTAAGTAACAATCCAATTAACTACCTTACGGATTTTTGTGGCTTACTTTTAAATTATGCAGCCCTTTTAAATTACAATAGTGCAGATAATTTCCACTAGGTGTGTCGAGATTGGTTTTCATTTGTGGCTGTGTAATGTAATTTCCCTTTAGGTTTGACGTGTACAATGTTTTTTATTTAATCTGGTGACTATGTTTGACACCTATGTGAGGTAACATATTGTTTTTATATTTTTGACGTTTGTGTTATTACTATCAATTGTTTGGCTTCCAGATGTATTAAAAAGTTGTCTT
The DNA here is from genome assembly GCA_963422195.1 of Carabus problematicus. NCBI lineage: Eukaryota > Metazoa > Arthropoda > Insecta > Coleoptera > Carabidae > Carabus > Carabus problematicus. The sequence continues at coordinate 18,397,095 of OY728577.1, forward strand.
TATATTTACTCAGATCGAAACGTCAGTATATTTCATACCTTTTATACTTGAACACTGAAATAAAGTTCTTGACATTTGAACTGAATGGTTATTTATTTCAATCCTACGGGAAGTAGGAAGTTTACAATTAACACGTGTTTTTTGACCGAATAATCAATCTATAATACTAAGTACAGCTTTACTTTATTCAACACTTCACTTCAACAAAACAGTAAGATCTCGTTAATTACTTTAGATGCGTTCCTGAAAACTGGGCGCTAAACGAAACAGCGTTTCGATCAGCGTTTGGGTCATTTTATATAAATTGACCCATAATATCCGTAATTGTGTCTTCATGAATCGCGTTATAACGAATCATCCTAAATTTTGTGCTTTTCTGGGTTCAAGAAAAATCGCGTTATATCTAATCAGCGTTAATCGAAGTAGCGCTAGTAGGCCTTGCTGTACTATATATTTAGATTTAATTCATTTAAAAATGTATAATAATAACAAATGACTGGCACTAACAGATTGACCATTGTATTTAATTTACAAATAGAGATACTAAATTTCTGTTCAAACACGTTTAAACTATGCATATAGTTTGTTCCAGTATTAATAAATTACTTGAAATATTAATAATGTACTTGTAGTATTTTGTGGTACTTGAAGTACTGTAAACAACTACCAAGTATTACACATCAGTACTTGATAAAGCAAGTATAAGAACCTATTATTGGAAACACTTGAAGTATTTTACTGGAAGTACCAAATGTACTTGAAGTACACTGAAGTTGTGGCAGCTCCACTGATTTACACCGTAATACAGGTAGAAGTGCTATTTAGTAACTGCAATTTTTATTACGAAACTATTTCGTCATACATTATATAAAATCCGATTTTGTTAATATGTCTTATTTGAAATTACTAGTCTAATGGGTAAATTGGATTTTAATAGCGGTTACTAAAATTCACTTATTCTAACTCTGTTACGGTATACTTACAGTGGTCAGTCATATAGGGGAACGCTACATGCTCTGTACGGGTGCTGATCCAGTACTGCTGGGATTCATGCTTGAAGTTAGTATTGAACAGGATTACAATTTTGTTTGGGTATTACTATCTTCGCGGCTATAATGATAGGAAACTTGAGAATTATTGAACAAGAGAGTCTGTCGGAACTTTGAGAATGTTTTCTTTCTGACAACTCTTGCCCAATTATTCGCAAGTTTTCTATAAATTTAAAAAGTCAATTTTTAAAGGATGTAATGGTATGAGATGTGAATATAATGGAATACAACTTGGAACAAATATTTCCCATCAAGATTTAATAATACGTTACATGAAATAGAATACAGTCATAATAATTTAAATATTACAGTCACTTTATAGATAAGTTGCAATGTGCAGAAAATGTTGAAGTTAAAAAGAAAATAACACGAGACAGTGAACTACATCATAGAAAGGCTGAAGTGGGATATGAGATTTTAAGTGATGACATTACAGCTAGCAAGGTATAATTCAAATAAACACGTAATTTGCATTGACTGCAACAAGTTTTATTTTGTCCCACACTGAAACATTCGTCTGTTTTCTACCTACGTCAGTATTCGTTTTATAACTTGCATATCCAATAGTAGCACAGATGAAGTTAGAATGAATTTCTAATTTACACGAATCTGTAGCAGCTCGAGGCTTTAATGAAATAGCTTGTATTATAAAAGGAAGAAGAACGTCATCTAATCATTTGGTCGGACAGGTGCATCGGCCAAAATAATAATTGGAAACTAGTTTCCTTGTGCCACTACATTTACAACCGTAGAACAGAAATTTCTTTGCTCTAGTCAAAGTTTTTTACCTTGCTATAAGCATTTTGCTTTGATCGAGAAGAGAAAAAAAGATATCCCAAGTCTTTGTTCCTGATATGTGGAAAGCTGTAATTGAGAGTGCCTTAACGTCACTTTGAAGTAAAACAGCTCTATCGGGAAGACTTTAAAGACCTTATCACATATAGAAAAAAAAATATTGTCAAATTCGAATCTCAAAATCACCTAGTACATGTGGTTTAGATCATTATTTCTTAAACTTTTTGGGCTCGTGACTCCTTTCACACATAAAGATTCCAAAGGACGCCCCCCCGAACCTTAGGTGTGCGCAGAAAAATGTCGTGGATGGGACTTAAATCCAGAAGTAGATAATTTTTTGAATAATACAAATTTAATTGTCATTGATTTGTTTTTTAGCAAATTTATTTTTTAGTTTAAAATCCAATTATTCTCGACCCTTCGCAGGGGGATCCGGCAATAGTCAGCGTTTGTTCTAGTCATAATACACTGCAGAATTGGACCTTTAAAATTTGTAATAACAGGAACACAAAACAAGCAGCAATGCAAAATTTGCCATTACCTTATAAAGAACCTTTAATAAATAAGAAAGAGAACCTGATGGAGATGTTTGCCCCATTTTATGAAAATTTGATGTGTGAAAAAGAATAATAATTAGAACTGTTAGGGTACAATAAAGTATTTTTTCTTTATTATTTTTTCATTGTAATCCATCCATCCAAATTAATCTGTTATTGTATGAAACCTTGTTCGACGGAAATAATTTTGCATGGTCTCCAGTTTATATAACTTATGTTTATGTTTAAAATACACTACCACTTCTTTCAATGTTAAAACTCGAATTTATAACAACGCCATTAGGCATGACGTTTTACAATTTTAAAAAATAAACTTCCACAATTGGAGAATGTTTCTCCTTGTGTTTTTGTTGTGATGTTTCTTGACTTAGTTTAGATGTGTTAAAATCTACGCTTTGATAATGACCAGAACCACATGTCCGAAACGTTAGCATTGCTACTCAAATTGCTACTGTACACCAAATTATAGTTCTCTACATCTAGAACTTATAGTCATTCATTCCAATCCATCCGGACAAAATATTTTCCTACTTCGAATGAATTTAAAATTTGACTAAATAATCATCAACAATAAAAAGTTAATTTTTAGATACATATTATTTTCCTGGCAAAGAGTAATTACCAAATTATATTTATTTGTAAAACAATACAATTCTGCTTAACTGCAATTTCTTAAGAATAACACCGGCGTGGGATATGGATTACGAGTATTATTATTAATCCTCGTTACTCCTTTAGGAGGATAGGGCACCAATGATGATTCTGCAGCATTGTTTGATAGAGGCAAGATTGCTAGCCTTGCTCTATAATTTCCTCATATTAACGCATAGTTTTTCTATTTGTTTCTTCCACTCCTGTTTATTTTTCGATTTAGCCTTAATGTCATTCCAGGTTTGTCCTGTCATATGTGCCTTATGTATTTGGCGTGTTTAGGTGTGCATTGGTCTTCCCTTTCTTCTTTTGCCTCTAATGTTATATTCTATTGCTTGTTTTGTGATGTCATTGTTTCCCTATCTCAGCGTATGTCCTATCCATCCCCATTTTCTATGCTTTATCGTAAGTTCCACTGGTTCTTGTGGGCATTTCCTCCATAGGTCTTTATTGGATATTTGTTCTGCCCAGTATATGTTTAATATTCTACGTAAACATTTATTGATGAAAGTTACAACTTTCTTAATATCACTTGTCTTTGCTGACTAAGATTCTGAACCATATAGTAGGGTACTTTTAATATTGCTGTTGAATATTCTGACTTTCGTTGTTGTTGTTGTCCATATCTTATTAAAACTATAAAATGTTTTTTGTGCTTTGCCTGTTCTCCGCTTGATATCTTCTTCAGTTCCTCCTTTTTATCTATTACACTTCCCAAGTAGCAAAAGTAGTCTGTATCCCATATTTTGCTGTTTCCTATAATCAGTTTGGAATAATTTTTTTGCATTTATTTTTAGTCTTTCGCATTTATTAAGATTAATTTTTAATCCAACTTGTTCAGCTCTTGCATCAATTTCGTGGGTTTCTTCTTCATATTTACAGAGTTTTCCTCTATAAGGCATATATCGTCAGCAAATTCTAGGTCTTCCAGATTCTTTCCAAATATCCATGATATTCCTGTTTTAGTATCTGACATCTTTCCATAACATAGTCTATTATAAATAAGAATAACATGCGGGATAGGATGCAGCCTTGTTTTACTCCCCTGCCAATTTTTATATTCCTTGCTAATTCGCCGTTTATGTCTATTTTTGCCGTGTAGTTATCGTACAGAAGTTTTATCATTTTTGTTATTTTATTCAGAATAATAATAATAGTAATAATATTTATTTAATTAGCACTACGGCTATTACATACCATCATACATTAAGTTTGACATAGATTGTAATACTGCTTTAACTTTATCTTAAATATATTAACTCTACAGCATTCCTTTAATTCTTGTGGCAACTTATTATATTGAATTAACCCCTTATGGAACACAGAATTCATGGTCGCAGATTTTGTAGTAGATGGAATACGATAGTTATTTCTATTTCTAATGTTATAATTATGAAAATCCTTATTGTACTGAAGAATATCATATAAATAATGTGGCAGTAAGCCTTGTTTAATTTTAAATAGAAAAATCATCACATAGTATTCCAAAAACGTACCTACTTATATCTAGCCAGTTTAACATTGTTACCATAGCATGTCTTATTTATGTATATCTGTTACAATTCAATATAATCCGTATACTTCTATTTTGCAGCAACTGCAATTGTCTCATATCTTCCTTATTACACATATACAAAATTGAGATGTGGCTGAATTATAACGTTGTAAATTAATTTCTTTGTGCAAACTGATAAATTTTTTGCAATTCTACTAAGGAAATTTACTTTTTTGGCTACTTTTTTACAAATATAGTTAAATATTCCTTGATCCAATTCAGTGCTAAACCTGTAATTCCGTAGTACACTAATTTATCTAACAACATTCTTCTAGCTATTGTCTCGAAGGCTCTTTTTAGATCGAGCAAGATTGCACATGTAGATTCATTAATATCTAGTGATGTTTTCGAGTCATGAAGAATAACGTTCAGATCTGTTTCACAAGACTGATTTTGTCTGAAACCGAACTGTTGCTCCACAAATAAGTTATTTTCTTGGAAATACAGTGGATCCACTTATAGTGAACACATATATAGTGGAATCTCGCATATAATGAACGTATCTCTGAGTCCCGACTAAAAACATATGCCATCTAATGTTAATCAATTCGCATAAAGTGAACTCGCATATAGTGATTTTTCGGATATAATGGACTAAATTTGCTCTTTAAGTTCTCTATATGCAAACTCGAGTAGGCTATCAATGAATGAATTTAATGTATGTTAGCAACTTTAGGCACGACACACAAGATACCTCCTCATGATGTTAAACTCTAACATCGAAAAACTTATTTTCAATGTTTTTGAGCATCAACTATAATAATAATAAATAAATAACATCATATTGGCACGAGATAATCCATACAAAATTTTTTCGCCAGAGGGGGGGGGACAATTCTTTTTCATAAAGCTACCTTGTAGACTAATTCCTGAAAAATTCTAATTTTTAGGCCTCTAAATCATCCTGCAATAAATTTCTAACGATCACAAAATCCCATGTATTTTAAATGGAAAACTCTTATCTTTTATTTTAAAAAATGAATAAGTTTAGTTTGTTTATTCATAAACATGCATGTATGCGAAGAATATATGCTAATGAAAACTAAAATTGTTTAAAAAAAATTTATACCATCGTTGTAATGAACACTCACTTACAGAGAACCAAATTCCTGATCTCTTCAGGTTCACTATAAGTGGATTCCACTGTATTTTGATATTTGACGATATACCACAACTTCTAAAACTTTTTCACGTGCTGCATATTTAGTGAGGTGACCATACGTCCCGAATTTTCCGGGACAGTCCCGAATTTTCAGTCCCTGTCCTGATTTTTTACAACTCGTTTTTTTGTCCCGAATTTATAGCATTTGTTCCGAATTGTCCCGGAAAACAGTAGTGTGAGAACGTAAAAGTTTAAATATATATATTTATTTAAGTTGTGTATATTGCAAACTGAGAATACAAACATAAGTTAAGAGACAGGGGATTTCCCATCTAGCGTTTGTCTTGTAGTGGGGGAGTGCTATTTCTCCTCCCGGTATCTCTCTCCCCAACCCCACAACATACACGAATTTTTCGCTCAAAGCCCACAGTTACAGTACAGACTTTCATTTACAGACAGCATTGCAATTTTTAATTTATATGTTAATTCGATTGTGATTTTAATTTATAATCGATATTTTTTTTAAATTATCAGCGGTGCATTACATACCTGCCAAAGTTATATTTTATTGCAGTTTAATTTAATTACTATTTATTTTTAGCATTGATTTTTTTAGTAATGAGTTAAAAAAAGAGAAAGTGTACATTTAACGAAGACCCACAGTAGGAATACCCGTTCATTGAAAAAAAAAAATTATTGCGTCCCGAATTTCGGACTTCGAAATCCACCTAATTCACCAGATTTTGTCCCATATGACTGTTTTTTCTTCCCAAAGATCAGTGTCTACCAAACTTCTTTACCCTACGGCACAATGGAAAGTTGTTTCGCGGCACACCAATTAATGTAAATAAGAAATTCTGAGTGTAGGTAACAATAAATAATATTTTTACACGTCCGGGAGTAGAAGTCGTCAAAATCGTGACAGAAGTAAAGCATTTACTTCCTAGGGACGAAAACACTTTCCTTAAGGGAGTTTTTATTATAACAAAGGTTTTTGTAAATAAATGTATGTTGTCATAGTACACGTTGCATGGAAACATTTCCAAAAGCTTCTAAACATTGCAATTTCGCTCCGATTTATTATAATTCATTATTTATGAAATAAAGTGTTTCTACTCCCGATCGTGAAAAAATAGTATATACACCTCGGGAGAGACCACCATTTTTACCTCGATGTATTTGTCAAATTACAAAAAAAATAAGAGGTTTCTCTCTCTTGGTGTATAATGTACTAATTTTAATTCTGAACATCTTTATTTACATTTTTCTCTAAATTGTGTTGTTCAGAAGTAATCACAATTGTACGTGATAATTCCCTATGTTCTAGTTTTCTTGGGACACCGGTATATACATACGAAGGTGGCTAATACAGATAATGATTTTATTAGTTGATAAATAAACACGTAACTCTTCATCCACCATCTGTAATCGTTCCCTTTTTTATTATTTAGTTTCTATGAGCGCTGACAAATCTAATTTGCAAAAAAAAAACAATGTGCAACAGAAATTTAACGGCTATAGTTGTTAATCGAGGATAGACTCGAATCGAAAATGCTGGTAACTCTAGCTCAGAGAATGAAGGTTTGTACACAGGATCGTTTGCAAGTCTTTTAAATTTTCTTCCATTGTTAATGTTAGTGATAATCTGGCGAAAGGATTGATGACCCACTCGCACATTTGATAATCAAGTGATAGAAAATACTTAGAAAATGATGTAGAGAAGATTTCTACTGTCCCCTGCACTGCTGCCAAAATTTTAAATTTGTTTGAGGAAGCGTCTACGCCTGGGAAGCAATCAAGCAGTGAATTTTTAACTTTTTTGATCCACAGTGCCTGTGTGCTTTTAACATCGAAAGTGATAAATAAATAGTATGCAATACAGATTCTCAGACTTGTAAAAGACAGAGATACTGTTAATGTGAAAAATAAATAAAGGTAAATTAGTTGGTCATAGTAAACATAACAAAATTTCTTAGACCCAAATATTCTTATCTGTATTTTCAAATCTTTCGCGGCACACCTGAAACCAGTGCATACAATTTTGCCAAAGATGAAAGCAAGAATAAAACAATTTTTTTACGCCCATTGAAAAATTAAAAGCAAAATCGCCAGAGGAGCTGAAGATGATACCAAAATCTGCGGTTCAAAAATATTTTGAAAACTAGAATAAACGATGGCATATATATATATATATATATATATATATATATATATATATATATATATATGCATTCTATCCGGTGGAGACTATTTTGCAGGGGACAATATAAAAATTGGCGAATAAATAAATATTGTTTTGAAAATTAAAGTTTTGTACGAAGTTTTTGATCATACGTCGTATATGTTATGAAAACAAAACAAACATAACAGAAATATGAATTTGAAATGTCAAATATGTGTCAATTTAGACTAAAATTCGATATACATGTGTATAAGAAAGTCGTGTGGTGACAACACCAGATTTTTTATTTATACTTTTGTTTAATGTATTGGTCAGAAGTAATAAATTTTTTTCTGCGTTTATAGATTAGATCCCTATGCCATATTTCATGGTATATTTGGTATACGTAATAAAAATAAAACAATATCAGCGACTGACATTAACTGAAGAGTTAGAAAACAAACATGGGTGACATAATGACTTTTCGTGATGTGTATGACCCAAGGACGTTTAAACATCCTTGGTATGACCACATGCGTCTGTTCTTTTTTTGCCTATCACGTTATGTCACAGGCGTTTTGGCGCAAAAATAATGATTTGATACATAGGAAATGTTAAATTTATAAAATATAAATATATTATACATTTAAAATATAAAACGTTAAACGAAAATAATGATTTGATACACGGGAAATTATGCATTTAAAAATTTAAAACGTTAGAAGTTATTATTAATATGCAATACACTACCCTACCTTACCCTTCTCATTCCTAGCCTACCCTTGTCCATCCCAAATTAATTTCGTACATTGTATTATATTTTATGTGGGCCATTATTAAATTTGAGTGGAACATATTTATTCAAAATTGCATTTCATTATGTTCGTGAGATATATTATATGTTCGTGTTGCATTTGTTTATTTTTGTATGATGTCACTATATTCGTGACAATATAAGTTGTATTTGTGCATTTAATTATATTCATGTGAAATTTTATTGCTTTACATGTCCCAAAAAGAATAATGCAAGGTTCAGTTTAATATATTCCATTTTCCAATATGCCTAAATGTGACGTGTTAAAACTATATTGAGTTGACTGTAACCATCCGCATTGCATGGTTATTGGTTTTACTCGCCATAAGCTACTGTGTATGTGAGACAGATTTTCACCAAAATTGTTACGACACATATTGACAATATTACGTACTCCGTGTTCGGATTTTTGTGTTTCATTGTTATACGTGTGTCTAGTTATATGCGCGCATGTAATCGCGTTTTTATGATAGGCCAAAGTCGTTATGGTGAAACGAAATATACACTCGTACTTTTTCATTAGTTTTAAGAGATATATGGAAACATCCTGTCTGCTGATGATTATCCTATCTTTGTTTCCTGATGATACTGGCACTCTTTGCATTCAAAGATTGTGTTTTAACATTCATACATTTTCGGTATTATGTAATTTTCATTTATATTACGGCGTATTTTTAATATTAAAAAATGTATAATTATGAAAATATTGAAAAATCTTGCTAAATATTTTATGATTTTACAATTGTTTTGTTTTAACTTATATGCTTTTTCCAATTTTAATATCACAACACTACGTTTGCAATTAACTGGTTTAAAGTACTACGTTAATAATTTTTTTGTGAAAGTCATAAGCGTCATCAAACGGACTATTGTATTCGCAATTTTCATTCGAAGAAAAATAATTTAATTTCTTATAAGCTTCTTACACATAGCTCTCATTAAAATGAATTTCTCGACATATGTACTTATTTTTTCCAATAATGCTCTTTTTATTCAAGCATTATGCATATGCAAAATAAATGAAAAAAAAAACGCCTTTAAAGATATATTCCAATAAATGAGGAATTGAATGCTGCACGACGGCCTTATTAAATAGAGTATATTCATTGTAGATTTTCTTTAGTCAAAATATAATATTGTGAAGGAAAATATATAATCCGTGATGGATTTTCTTCTCCCATCATGTTTGTGCACATGATGTCGGAAAGTTTCTTTTAACCTTGTTTTACGTTTTGAATGAAATTCTCAAGATATATTTTCATTTACTGTTGTGATTTAGAATGTTATATTTGCTTGATAATGACCAAAATACTTATGGTCGAAACGTCGCATATTGTTGATCATCTGTGAACATCTTTATGATATCTTTTTGAAATAAACAGTTCACAACACTTTGAACTATAGTAAATTATTCCAACCATCACGGATTATATATTTTGCTTCACAATAAATAGAGTATAGTTAATAGTATGAAATATTTGTAAAGAAAAGGATAAAACTAATGCCCATGACACCTATCATACAACGTCGTAGAAATTATGATGAAAAAAAAAAGAACGCATCCGTCTATGATGAAAAATAGCGGTTCCTCTATTTTCATCAATCAGCAATATGATGAAACGAAGGTGTCTCATTTCACACGTATCTTTTGTGTCTCATTTTACGTTAGTTTGGGTTTATATTTGTCATTTAAGTTTGAGAAACGGATGCGTTCTGTTTTTTTCATCATAATTTCTACGACGTTGTATGATGCTATGATGTGTGTCATGGGCATTATGCCGCTAAAATTTCATAAACGAATTCACTGGTTTTAACAAATTAAACTATTTTACGAATATCAAGTGCAGTCACTCCGTCAATGCGATCCTGTTCTACTAATGAAAACTTAACACTTTCTTGCAATTTTCAACGAAAGGGAAAACCAGCAATAATGTTTAATACATATAGATGCTTATATCATTTAGTTCTATACATAATGTATAGATATAAAATCCTAAATATATTGGTCAAATTTTGATCTGCGCACCATAGGACAAAACTAAATTAAAATATGCATTTTATATTGTGCACTTAAGTAAAATATAAACTAATTGTAAGACATGGTTCAATTATATTATTCAGTTTACTAAAGTATTTCTAGTAAAAACTAAATTTAGGGACTGAATTCTGTATTTTTATGTAACGTGATTCCATATTCACCCTATTTTGTGTTGGGCTTCTACTTCACAAATGAAAACACTTCTACACTTGAGAATAGAACAGTACGAGGTTTAATCAATAAATACGCGGAATTTTTGAATTTCGCGGGCTGTACGAGTCCAATTAATTCAATTGTTTTTTTTTTGTGGTGGTGCACTTGTCGTTGGCCTATCCTGAAATTTGTAGCCATATTGGTTGATTAGTTTATTGTTGGCAGTTAAAACGGTTTTTGGTAATTTGGCGATTTTTAACTTGTGGAAAAAAAAAATTATATAAAGTGCAGCAATATATTGGAAATGTTGAATGTTGCTTTTGGTGAGTCTTCTATGAATAAGACAAGCGTTTGCAAATGGTTAAAATGTTTCCAAGAGGGCCGTGAAGTTGTTGAAGATGACGATCGCCCTTGACGGCCCAGCACATCAACAACTGATGACAATGTCGAAAAAATAAAGTGGCATATCATTTTGCACATGCCAAGCAATTTTTTCCAATCTTTTGGTCATGAGTCGTGTGGCAACAAAATATGTTCCAAAATTATTGGTTATCGTCCAAAAACTGAGCCGAATTGGCATTGCTCGGTAGTGTCTGAATGAAGTCAACGATAATCCAGAACTGCTCAAACGGATCATAATTGGTGATAAAATATGGTTGTATGGATATGAAGATGAAAAAACCTTTAAAGGCCGTTTTGCAACATTGAGGAGATAAAGACAAAATCCCTGAAAGAGGCAAACGCTGTATCAAAAATTGCGTTGCAGAAGTGTTACGAACATTGAAAACAGGCGCTGTCACAAGTGTATTATATCTAATGGGGACTACCGAAGTAATAGTAGGAGGACAAAATTAATATTGATGATTAAATAAATATTTTTTGAAAAAAAAATTCCGCATATTTATTGATCAAACTTCGTATGTGTGCTCCTGATACGTGTTTGATAAAATTCATCTATTGGTATGCAACTCAGTAAAAACCTTTTGAGTTTATGGTATCCGGATACGTGAACGAAGAAATTTGTGACCTTTTCGTGTTTTTCTCATTTTCTGGGAAACTGAGACGATGTAGGGGAAAATTGCAAGAAGTATTTTCGATTTGTATGATATTTGTGAATTTTGGTAGACCGAATATGTACAAGTTGGTTAAAATTTAATCCGAAGATTTGAGACAAGTGAAACTAAATAAAAGCTTGTAAAAACACACTGAACGTGAAAACGCACTAACCGACGTAAACACACTTTCTGGATTAATGGCGGCGCAATAGAAGCGTGACAGGGCTCATAACCTGTTGGGATTCTATTTCACAAATGAAAACGCTGTTTACACTTGAGAATAGAACTTGGTGGTTTGTTTAAACACACAGTATATTTAACGTTTTTATGCACACTTAGTTAAACAATTACGACATATACAACGCAAAAACCTCTATATATTGACAAATTCTGACCATCGCGTGCATTTGTACTTTTCTGACGCTCATACTTGTATCGTCACACACAGTTCGCGCATCCGCTCTCACTTAAGAAAGAAAAGAAACAGTTTATCTTCTCACCACTAGGTGTCACTACTTACGAACTAAATTAATACTGTACTGAAGTTTACCACAGCATATAAATTAATATCCAACCTTTTGAACCTAGAACGATCAAATCGCACGCTGTTTTCCATTCTGTATAAACTGGCATCATTCTGCATACTGTACTTGATAAAACTACAAAATGGTGGTAACCAATTTTTATTTTATTAATTGGACACCACTTTTTTTTTTTTAATTATGTAAAAGAATTCATTTGAAAATAACTTAACACAATTTTGTTGTCTAATCTTTCATCTATACAAATATTTTTCTTTAATAAAAAATATATAACGCATGAAGGCTGCACAAAGGTGTACGTTTTAGTCACCGGTTAAATGTCCAATTTACCTACCAGATTAGTCATCTAAAACGATTTATCTTCCCCAAGGGATCGGAGTGAGCAACTTGATTTTCTTTGAAGTTGAAGAAAATATTAATTGTAGGAAACAAAATTTGACGAATATTGTCGCCGAATCGGCAGATTGCTGATTAAGCTGGTCATTCAACGGGTTTTATTCTGTTACTTTTTAGTGAGCTATGTTTGAAATAACATGTTTTCACGTTTTTTTTTTATTACATTGTCTTTTTCTGACTATGGTTATTTCTTCTATTATTAAGCTTGTAGTTTTGTCTTGAGAATGATCTCCTTCCTTGAGGTCGAAACGTCGACAATATTCGTCGAATTTTGTTTTCTACTAAAAACATTTTCTTCAACATCAAAGAAAACCAAGTCGCTTATTCCAATCCTTTGTGGAAGATAGAAAATTTTCCGTTTCATTACTGATGTTCCGTTGACATAAAAAATTTTAGAAATATAAAATTATTTATTACTTAGATAACCTAGAGTGCTAGTTATGTTAAATATCATATTTCTATATATGTATAATTTGGTAATAAAAATTGCGGTTACTAAAATGCTCTTATTCTAACCCTATTATGAGGTATAGTTTATCCCACGATCATATTCCTGGCTTCTTGATTTGTAATGATTAGTTTACTGGGGGTGCTATATCCTAACAATACAAATTCTGTAAAATATATCAAAAGATAATTAGATCCAAACAAAATATTAACTCTGTTCAGTACTGACTGTAGACTGAATCGCAATACAGCGCGTGTAGTATTCCATTGTATAACTGACCATTGTAGGTACTCCGTAACAGAGTTGAAATAAGTGCCCTAGCGTTTCGACTGCCGTCAACGCAGTTTGAGCAATCTCACAATGCGTAACAAAGCGAACAACACTGCATTTTGGATCCTGCCGAGCAGAGAGTTGACAGATGATCTGTAGGCAGGAATGATTTCCATTTTCTTTTTGCATGAAACTTTCATGCCTCTTAGCACATCAATAATTAGCTCAACAAGCTTCACAGTGAAACCAGAGTTATATGCGGCTTGTTTGTTAAGAGGAGTTTCGTTGTGAAAAAAATAATTCTAATAGACTCTGTATTTAGAATTCTCTGTCGCGGACATAACGTCATCAGGGATATGACCCTACGCGTGTCTAAGATGGTAATAGACTACTCGGAAAGAGTTGTGTCGGTAGATAAATGCCGATGACACTAACGAAGGACATGTAGACAAAACATGCATCCTGTCACTCGGACACGATTGCCTCCGTTTTGGACTTGAGACTAGCCAATCGCAAAATGGAGAAAGTCAGTTCTCTGGAAAGATCTGATATGCTTATTGAACACAGAGTGAAAATGTTCATACGCATATTATGCTCAGCATTCTTGATCTGAGTGATCGCTTGCTGTGACTCAGCAGGCATTTGTATAACGTCGACATTGTTCTAATCAACGCTCAGACAGTCCTCAAGATCAAGTAATATTTCCGCTCATCGTACCACTTAAAACAAAAATATCCAGTTCGCTGTACCCGGTACCAAACCATCGTGCAGACACTCCAGACTTAGTAATCCCCAGCCTGCCAGATGACACGAGAGGTTGATACGCTGTACGGAGGATTTAGGATGTAGGCACCGGAGAATGTTCATGATCTTTCTGGTTTTACGGTCGAGATCTATCAATTCATCAACCGTCCATTTTATAACTCAGATAAAGTATGAAATGAGAAAGTAAGCATATTTGTGACGGCTACTTTGTTCTTGCCCAACAGACACAAACACCAAATCTATCAGAGGTGAGCCATATACTTGCTGCTCCCATCATACAGATGAAGATCATTACCGTCGTCCATATCCTTCTCCTCTGTACGTAAAACAGCGAATTTGTCCGGTGACATATTGCAGGACTTGATCCAGAGCTAACTTAACACGTTAATGCACAACTTCCACCGCTTTACGCTTAAGCAAAGTAAGGGTGAACAAGAAGCCCAGTTTTTAATGTAGCGCACGTAAAAAACGAAAAATGCGCTTGGTCTTAAAGGTGTAAGAACCTCTTCGACGCAGAGAATTCGTGATGCCTCATGTCAAGATCACTTCATCTTGACCTCAAAGCTTCTGTCACGCCCTGTGCCGTTACTAGCACTGGCGGAACTCTAGCTCTCGGGTGTTAAAATAACAACTGCGTTGTATACAGCGCAGTTTACGTTCCAGAAAATGTTGTCTGAAGAAAGGTGTTCGGAAAGGATCCCAGTCATTAGGAAAAGATGGTCTGCGCTAACTCATAACTTGTGCCGTGATTGAGTGCGATGTCGGAAAAGATTAGTTTACAGCAAGAAATTCCGCCCTACGATCGCGGGATTCTGATACCCGCATGTCCGGATGTACAACAGGAGATAGTAGATGTTGTGCAACCGGTGGCGGCAGAGTCAATCGTTTCATATTCCGACGTTAAGAGCCTGTATTTGCTCAGATTCTGCTGCGTAATAAAGTTCAACTCAGGGTGTGTTTCGCAGCACAACGATGAAACACGACCCATATAGCCGATGCTTCAATGTTTATAAACTTTTCATTATTAATAGTAATGATTAAATAGAAATTCCATTTTACAATGAAGAACAATGTTTACGTAATACGGGGAATTGCATATTTTGGAAATGAATAGAAGTGACCAATGCTAACAAATTATTTACACTGGAATGTCAAATATTATATCCAGTAATAACAAGAAATAGGTTTGATGAAATAGAAAAAGTTTGTTTCTTGAGAGGTGTAAGTATCCCTGTGTAAGGAGGTAAGGATTACATTACTTAGATGGCGTAGACATCGATAGAATTCTTGGACATGATTATATAATGTGATTCCATATATCAGTATATATGTAAAAATAGAAATGAAGAAAAGTCAAATACAAACTTTAAGTTGGCCCATATAACTTAAATTATAAGGTTTAAAAATACATATGCATAAATGATCTCTATCTGGTTTGTTATAAAACTGTTCATCGGATATATTGTCATTTGGTGCGCGATTCGGTGGTTGGCATTTCCGAGACTACTTTGTGCACACTTCACACCCCTCCAGTATCGATGCGTGCGCGAAGTAAATGCGCAGTTGTTGCCCTGTGTGTCTGTAGTACAGTCAATACCATTTATTACGCTAGAACTGCAGTCGCGATAATTTTGCAATTTTAAAAGCAGAAACACACAAAACCAGCGTGCGAAGCAGATCCTAGTGCTGTGTTCACTTGTTACCAATGTGCAAACAATATTTTTCATTAATTTGTAATTATTGTTAGTGTTCTCTGTGGTAATCATTGTGTTCTACTTTCCAGAAATCAGTAGAACCTTTTCATTAAAATCTGTAGATGTTATTGCACATGCTTGTGTGATTTTGTTTTACAATACATGTTATAACATAATGCATTTTATATATTTGCACTTTATATGTTTATTTTTTACCTATCGACCCATCCACATTTTTCCTTGTTCTCTTACTTTGTTTTTTTATCATAATTTTTTTAAACTTGTTTTCGATCCAAAGATTAGTATTTTATTCAAGAAATAATTATTTAATTTTGAGGAACTGTATATTTTAAGTTTCTTACTGTAGTGATTTATGGACTCATTATAGTTCTGTATTTTACTCTTTCATGTTACGTAAATGTACCAATATATGTAGCAAGTGTTTTCAGTAATTAATTTTGTTACAGTTTAAACCAACTACAAGTAACTGACCAAAATGGCATTTGCAGGACTGAAAAAACAAATCAACAAATGCAATCAGGTAAAAACCTAATTTTTTGATTGATGTAAAACTTACGTAATATATTACTTTTCTGTGATTTTTTTTTTTTCGATATTGATAAACTGTCTTATTTATTAAAATGGATATATATATATATATATATATATATATATATATATATATATATATAATATGTTTTGACTATTTGCAATTGCAATTAACAAAAAAAAAACATGCAATTGCTGCATGATCTCCTGTTTTACTTGATATACAAAAATATTTGAGAACCTAATATAATATATAAACAACTTTTTCATTTACATTTTTGCTTTAAAATACCCTATTATATCGGTATGTATGCATATATATATATATATGTATATATATATATATATTTACAGTAATTATGAATGTATCTAATTAATTTTATATTTATTGTCATTAAAAAATAGTATCTTGTTTTACCATCATCACGTAATTTTAAATGTTTAAAGCAGTTTCTTTTTCTGCAATGTAATAACACTAAGATAAAAATATTCACATACACCCGTTTCGTGCTTGATTATTTCATCCTGGAATGGATAAAATTCAAATGACCTACATACAGCTTCTTACAAATAGTGATTAGAAATTGAAACTCACTTTTTGAATCATATGGGGTCACGTTATTGATTTTTCGTTTTGGAACTATTGCCAGCTTTATATACAGTGTAGGATATTTTTTTATTGCACAGTGTAAAATATTATATATCAGTTAAAAAAAATTACCTTCATTAAACCCGAAACAAAATGAAATGAATGAGCACGTTATCGCAAATTTGTAACTTAATTCTCATTTTTTCATGTGTATGTATTTACTTTCCTATACATATTCATTAGTGATACATGAATTGATTTGAAGTAATCCCTAAATGAACCATTTTACCGCATTTTGTAATTAAATACAATCGGCCTATTGAAAATCGAAAGCTAGGAAATTTTTAGCTTAGCTGTTGTGCGTACAACATACGTAGCTTACATTGTGGGCAATGGTAAATGCCGAATTGTAAAATGGATTTAATATAATAAGGAAAATTTAATTAAATTCATATACATATTGAATTAATTATTTTAAATTTAAACGCGTCATTTGTTAATAAAATAACATGCATACTCAATACATTTTCTACTTAATTGTAATGTAACGCGAATGTATGTGCGCTAATATTACAGCACGATAATTTCATTTCGAAAGCAACTATGAAACCGTGACATTAAATTACTTGATACGTATTCCCGTAATAACTTACATTGCTCGTGTGCTGAGTATGTTCTGTTAAGCCGTTTATTAACGCATATCGTAGTTAGCCAAGCATCAACCGGTTACTTTAATATTTTTCACAATACATTCATTATTTTACTTCAACAAAAGATAATATTTAATATTTAAATTCCAGTATGTTACTGAAAAAATGGGAGGTGCAGAAGGCACTAAACTGGATTTGGATTTTATGGATATGGAAAGGGTAAATAAATTATTCTTAAAAGCACTTAGAAATTAATTATATTTGAAATTATTTATAGAAAACGGATGTCACATACGAATTGGTAGAAGAATTACAACTAAAAACTAAAGAATTCCTGCAACCAAATCCTACAGCACGAGCTAAAATGGCTGCTGTCAAAGGAATTAGCAAACTGAGTGGTCAGGCAAAATCAAACACCTATCCGCAACCAGAAGGTGTATTGGGGGACTGTATGTTGCTGTATGGCAAAAAGCTCGGAGATGACAGTTTATTTGGTACGAAATTGGAGTATCAGATTTTCAAAGAATTATATTATGTGTTGTATTATGAATAGGTACCGCATTAATTGAAATGGGCGAATCCTTGAAACAAATGGCCGATGTCAAATATTCGCTTGATGACAACATTAAGCAGAACTTTCTGGAACCGTTACACCATCTGCAGACTAAAGATCTTAAGGAAGTTATGGTAAGCATAACTATATTGAATATTTAATATTCTTATTGTATACTATACATGGCAGTCTCTGCAGTCAAATTGAAATTGATATTTAAAAAAAAGTTGGTACTAGAAAATAGCCGAAGGTTGAAACGATATATACAAAAGTTTTTTTTTTCTATCAAAATATGAAGAAATAAGAAATAAATATAATGTAGAACACGCTTTACGCGACGTTATGATCAGCGAAAATATTTAAAATATTGAATTTAAATGTTTCGTTTCAGTACTATTCGTTGAAATAAAAGATTTTTTTATTATAATATGTCTGACATTGTGTTTATATGATCAATTTGAATGAAAGCATATTTTTTTAGCATCATCGGAAAAAGTTGCAAGGCCGCAGGCTAGATTTTGATTGTAAAAGAAGACGTCAAGCCAAAGGTATGTTTGAATTTTATATTCTAATGTTTAGAAGTCAAAGTATCAGGTTTGATGTATTTATCAAATTTACAATTTTGTACTGATATGTTGACATAGATGATCACTGAAGGCTTGATTTTGAATGTTGCATGTTTCTGTTCAGTACAGAACAAGAGTCCATATTCAAGCCCTATGAGATCTCAGGGCTTTCCACATGGTATGTGTTTCCCAAACAAACCCATACAAACATTTTACACTTGCTTTGGCTCCATGCAGCAATTTAGTTAGAATGTGTTGTTTGTGTTCTAAATGTTCGACCTAATGAGGATGGTGGTCTGTTATACTTTTACAAAGCACTAATATTAAAAAAAAATTAAATAATATTAAATTATATTTACAAAACATAAGGACAAATATTAATATTAGTATTCCATTGAAATAAATGTAGTGAAACATAATAAAATATATTTATCCTCCACGAAGTGTGACAATTTTAAATGGGGAGATAACGGCCAGACAATTAAAAAAGTAAATATTTCATTTTCCAGTGATGTATAATTGTAAATACCGTGAGTCACAAAAACGCCGCATACATTTTTTAATTATTATTTTTTTAATAAAAATTAATTATTTATAAAGGGATGACGGTTGCGTTCTTAGTATGGCATATAGAACTTGACAAAATATATTGCGTTTGATCAAATTACCTGAATGTGTTATATATTAATACATTATATATTAATTACTAACTAATTGTATAAAATTATTTGTTAGAATAAAATATCACCATTGTTCACGTAATTTGGCCGTAGCATAGTCTTTTACGTGCAGTGTTAATAATTTGAACATCACTGTTACACAACAAATAATTTCACGGGGGGCTATTTTAATGCATCATTGTTTTGCTAAAATCAATAGTTTAGTGGCTATATTTGTTCATAAATGCTCTGTAGCTTGGTGTTATAACTAAAATGTTACATATGCGAATGAGCATCAACCTACAAGATCTAATCAATAGTGTGTACTTTATATATGACTAATTGCATACATTCATAATATATACATAATTAGGTTGTCCTATAAGTTCATGTGCATAAGTATAATTCTCCAGCTTATTTTGTTCGATGACGTATTTTTTACGGCGCCGACAATTATATTTTTATAGAAGTAAAAAATTGATGTCAAGAATTTTTCGTAATTTCGTGGAAGGCCAAAAAGCGCAATCGATCCGAAAACATCGACGTTGCTTTTGGCACATCTTATAAACATCTCAAAAAATCAACAAGGAAGTAAAATCAAGCGACAGGAGTTAATCAAACATACGTTATGCATATCTCCGTAGACATCACTTTCATCCCTAAAAAATGCATAGTGTTCAGGATCTGCACACACGCTACGTATACCGTAGGTAGACCTCTTGGCACATAGTATCTTTTGAGACCAATAGCGACGCTGATTGAAGAAAGCAATTGTGAAACTGAAAGATAATGGATACTGTAAACAGATTTTTCCTGCTGCGCCTCTAGCGTAATACCACGTATTACTTTATGCTAATAGGGGTGTTAATACGTCATAACGTGAAGGAATCTTTTGGAGAACGTTTGAAATATATTTAATATTCATTTAACTTTTTCTGTATAAAATACGAAAATTTGGAAAGTGTTATGTATACAGGTGAACCAAGTTTGAATGCACACCATTGGGATCTCCGAAATTATAAGAGATACAAGGTTGATTAAATTAGATAAAAGTTGATGGCAATTTCATATTTTGAAAATATTGCATGGCTCACTAGATTAAAAAGCTGACGTTTCGGCCATATGGTTTGTGGGCATTTTCAAAACGACGAAGAATAAATTAAAAAAAAAAAAATGGTGGCTCCATTTTATTCTGCTCTGTAACTTGACCTGGAAGGGTTATCTTCAAATTGTTATATATATATGACGTGCTCGTGACGGAGCTCGTAACTAGAACTACTCGTATGTTGAATCAATTTCCTCCATTGAAATACATTCAAATTGCCATTAATCCGTTCCAGGGCACCAAGAAAACCATATTTTGAAATATATATTCATTATTTTAAAATGCACGATTAAGTAAATTATTAATGTGTTTACTACAATTTATTCATATATTTAATTTACATTGGAATCAATTTTGTATAACTTTAATTGATTAAAAACATTTTGGTACCTTATTTGGAAAACAGTGTTAATTTTAAAATTACGATTCGCAAAGGCAAAAATTATAACAACGAAATAAAATACAAACATCAATAATAACACCGGTGACACTGTGCCGGTAGCCGTAAAAACATAAATGGCGATACTGACAACGACTAGAACAACACGTGGTTCCGTACCAGTTTCCTGGCATTACATGACCACGTGGTCTACTACGAATGCGCATAAGTACGAAAGTAAAAATATCGAAAACATGGTCTTTTCATAAATCCATGTATCTTAATTTTCATAATATTTTGAAACATGTCTTTTACATTGCCATGTCTTTGCCTTCTTTTAACATGTTCATGACATATTCAATTGCTATGGACAAGATAATGACAAATGTGTGGTTTTATGTTATTGTTTATACTTCATGAAAATGTTGGAATTATTTTCCATTTTGCTCCACCATAAATCATATTTAAAGGACAAAAAAGACTCAATTGATGCAGTTTTTGATTCTGCATAACATTTATATTCCAACTTTTGCTGTAAATATAATAGAGAACGTAATATCGCCTCTATCTAAAGTACACACTATCTACCAAAAATGTATTAGGATTGTTTAGGTTGAACCTCAGTTGCGTAATTATAATTCATAGACAAAGCAAATCAGTTTTAGACGAAAACAAAATTCATAATTGTTGTATAAATATTTGTGATCAATTAACTGGATGTAAATGGCTTTTAAGTTATACAGAGGATCATTTTAGTTTTCTCCAGTATCATTTTGTGAATGCTTAGCTAACCAATTTTTTTTTCGCATGGAACCTGGGCTTCTGTGATGACAGGTTCACATATTACAGATGACGAAATCAAAATGGCGGAAGATAAGTTCGCTGAGTCGCTTCATCTGGCTCAGATGGGCATGTTCAACTTACTGGAAAATGATGTGAGTACACATATTACAAAGTGAAGTAACCCATTTTGACTTAAAAATTTTAATTTACTGGCGGTGCAGGTTGAGCAAATTTCCCAATTGGCTACGTTCGCCGAAGGACTTCTGGATTATCATAGCCAGTGTACTGAAATTCTTAGGACTCTTACTGAAACATTGCTTGAAAAGTATGTATACCATATAATTGACACCATATTCAGCGCAACTTTTAAAAATAATAAATTCAACAAATTATGGTGCCTTTCTCAACATAATCAAGGATACATTTTATAAAAATACATATGTATTTATTTAAATTAGTGCAACATGTTTGTATCAATATCTTCTTTTCGTTAATTTGCAGGAAGGATGATGCTGCAAATCGTCCTAAAATGGAGTTTGTACCAAAAACATTAGCCGATCTAAACATTGAAGGGGTTTCGGATGGAGTAAATGGTATAACTCACAGTGCTCCGTCTGTGCCCCCATACCCTATCACACCTGCTTCTAATCAATTCATTCATTCACTCCCTGTCAAATGTGTTAAACCTCAACCAAGGATAGCACAACGACCTGATCCATTTGCTCCCATAGATCCTTGGTCGATTCAAGGTATTTATTTTTTATTTATTTTTATTTTTATCTGCAATATAAAGATATGTGAATATTACTTTGTCTTTTTTTATATTTTCACATATATATATATATATATGTTTATTGTAAATGATATAGTTTTACAGACAGAGAATTTTCAGTTAAAACACAGCTAATTTAATGAATATTTTAATTACGTATAAAAGTTACCTACCTGTTACTTCCTGTCATTCCTACATCCGGTGGTCAATGGGTGATGCACAATTGTATTTCTTACATACGTGTATACATTTAATGTATGTCTGTCTACAAATTGTTTACATTTCTTCAACGTTTTAAAATCTCCTGCTTTGATATTTCTATGTTTTCATTTTGATTTCTTAGCCCTTTCGATTCAACAGATATGTTTATTAAAACTTATATCTATCAAAAATTAATGGTCCTTATTATAAATAAGTATAAGGTACTTTGCTAATTAACCAGTGATTTATTATATTCCTTATAATGTATTTAAGTTTAGTGCCCATGTTAATTTTCATTATATTTACTGACAGTATTAAATTCAAGTTTTTCATGGACTTAAATTTCATATATAGAAAAGATTAAAGTCGTCCTGTGTGAAAATGAAATTACAATGAAACTGAATAACTGTTTTTGTTTTCGCTTGAGAAGAAATGTTTCATGTATATTTTCTTCGTTGCTTGATTCTGGTTTCTGATCAGTAATGGTTCTAAGATGACGGATTCTGTTTTCTTGATCTTATCTATCAATATATGTATTAGAGGTCTACGTCAATAAAAAATGCACAATTATTAAAGCCAAATACCATTAATTTTATTACAAAATAACAAGTTAAAATGTAATACGTAATTCATGTAGTAATATTGGTTTAGATAGAATTTGAGCCCAATCGTGAAATATGTATGTATGTATATTAAAAGTGGCGACGTAGACCTCTTAGTCTCCTTTCTGTACTAAGCTTGTTTGTTGGAGAATGTATACTTGTGTGTAGGCTCTTCGCAAGTGTCTTCACCACAGCACAAGCCTCAAGTCCATTTAGAATTACATCCAGGACAGCATTCTGACAATGGTAACTTTCAAACTTAGTGTTGTCGCGTTAACTCATTATTTATTTATGTTACTTTATTTTTAAATTAGCTTTGTTTTATGACTAATTAAACCAGTAGTAACATTAAAATATTGTTAATAAAACATTTGTTATATATATATATATATATATATATATATATATATATATATATATTGAATATGCTTTATTAAAAATCTTTGGAAATTGCTACTAAATGTATAATGCGTTATAACCAATAGTTTCTCTAATGCGTTTTTATCTTATATACATATCACTACATAATATTAAAAACATATTAGTCATTAGATTCAATTATTTTTGGATGTACTCCCTATTTACTACATTTAAATATCATACTCTGTTTTCATTGTTATTTGACGTGTACATTTTTTTAATACTTGTGTATTATTTCGATTCGTTATTTTGATAATGCATATTTGTGTTCTATTAGGTATACTCTTAGGCTGTAAATGTAGTAGTAGTAGTTCTAACTAGATTCGTTATTTGTTTACTAATCTTTGTAACATGGAATTTTAGCATCTCCATTGCCGTCCCCAATGAAATCTCCTGCCAGGACGCCTATGACCAGAACGCCCTGTTGTACTGCACTCTATGACTTTGAACCGGAAAATCCAGGAGAATTAGGATTCAAGGTAATATACTTGTTTATCATAGCAATATAATTTTATAAACATTACATACTAATACGTATACATATATTACGATACTATGTAGTATACTGTATTGTACAATATATCTGTGAAATATTTAATTTTTCGCACAGGTACTTGCATTCTTCATATCTTTTTTTAAATTCATAACCAATTATAAATAACTAGTACATAAATAATTCGCAATTCGTGTGTGTTCACACAGCATTAGAAAAACAAAAAATATTCTTCTATATATAATTAATATATATATATATATATATATATATATATATATATATATATATATATATATATATATATATATATATATATATATACAGTGCACGCCACTTATTGGGATCACGGATAATGTTATCAATCGGATATTGTTATCACTTTCGCGAAGAACGGGCCGGACGTATACATTTACATTAAAAAATTTCGTTTAATGTAATCATGATATCGGTTAATGTTATCAATTCTTTGTTAGGTTTGTTTTCTTCCCGAGCAATTTTAAAAGCAACATAACAATAACGTAGTTTTTACAAAGAACATTACAGAAATTGTATTGTCTAGTTTATTGTATAATGCCGGGCTGGTTGGCAGTAAACACAGATAAACTCGGACAATACGTTTGTATTGTCTTAACTGAACTAAGTTTTGCGGCAAGGTGTGCAGCACAGGTTATTTTATTTTTCAGACTCAACACGCGTATGAAATTTTTATTAATAATTTGCTCCACTTTAAATTTGAATTTCTCTTGAGCAATCAAATTTCATGAAAACACTTAATATATAGGAATAGCCATGGAATTTAAACAAAATTAAAAACAATTGTATGACATTGTAACTGTCAAAAAAGTTTTTTTTTTTTTTTCGTAATTTTCGTTCAATAACAGATAGTTTTCACATGAAGAAAGCTTCAAGTAATAAAATAGTTCTATTCTGGATAAAGTTATCGAAATATTCGTGATTTAATAAGTGCAGTCTGGCCGCATCGCACAATTCCAAGTAAAACCACAATACAAGGTTTTATTAAAAAAGAGTCCAGAACATTCAATTCATTCAAACTCCTCTTACGACGTATAAAACATATTTGTATGTAAAGACAAATATATAATAGGTATTTATTTAATAAATGGAAATAGAGATGGATACAATTTTATATCAAATGTTCGAATAATCTCCCATTTTTCGCCAAACAATACCCAAGTCTGTCATAAAAACTCTTTCTAACATTATGCATCTGTCTACGATTTATTTTTCTACATTCATTAGAAATTTTTACTTTTAATTGTTCAACATCTTTGAAACTTTGTCTGTGTGACCGTGCAGGCCAATTAATTACTCCTCCTCTGCCAATCCAGTTGTTTGGAAATGTATTATTTTAATACTCTTTCACTTCATGGGCATTATGAGCAGGACAGCCATCATGTTGGAACCATACAATTTCCAGATTTAAAGCTTCAATCTCCGGTCCCACTTTCTCCATAAGAAGTTCTAAATATTTTTCAGAATTAATTTTTTCAATAAAACACGATCCAATAATTTGAGTACCAAGTATACCAGCCCACACATTTACTCTTTGTATGTATTGAGAATTCGTTTCTAAAATGTTGTGTGGATTAAGCTGCGACCAGTACCGAGAATTTTGCATATTTGGCCTTTTGTTTACTGTAAATGTACATTCGTCTGTGAAACAGATATTTTTTATGAAATTTCTGTTTTCATTTGCCTTTTCCATAATAATTTCGCAAAAAGCGGCATGATTTTCAAAATTTCATTTGCCTTTTCCATAATAATTTCGCAAAAAGCGGCATGATTTTCAAAATCATTTGGTAGAAGTTCCTGATGACAATGAAATTTATATGGATGGCACTTGTACTTTTTTAAAATATTGTACACTGATACATGGCTAATTCCAATTTCATTAGCGATAGCATTAACTTTGTCCAGAATAGAACCATTTTATTACTTGAAGCTTTTCTTCATATGGAAACTGTTCCATACTTTTAGAAATATCTGTTATTGAACGAAAATTACGAAACACAAACTTTTTTGACAGTTACAATGTCATACAATTGTTTTTAATTTTGTTTAAATTCCATGGCTATTCCTATATATTATGTGTTTTCACGAAATTTTAAACCAGATTTTCTCAGTTATGAAATGTCAAAAATTAAATCTGCTCAATAAGATGCAGAATTTAATTCTACAACTTTTATTTGAAGTATTTTTCTCTAAAGTAATTTGGGAACTAATGTAGGAGGAAAAACTGATTTTACATGTTAAACGCCTATACATACATTTCTACATATTTTTAAATTTAAATGCAAAAATGTTAATTTCATACTTTATTTATTGTTACATATTTATTTTAAATTAATTTTTATCAATCGGTTATTGTTATCAAAAACCTCGATTCTCGATGTGATCACATTAAGCGGCGTGCACTGTATATCTATATATATATATATATATATATATATATATATATATATATATATATATATATATATATATATATATTTATTTATTAAAATAAGAACATATATTACTGATGATTTTTTTCACTTTTCAATATTGTATGCAACATAAGGATTTAGTAATGTTTAGTGTTATATGTTTTTGTGTGTTCGTCATACAGGAAAACGATGTGATAACCCTCATAAACAAGATCGACGAGAACTGGTTCGAGGGAAGTATAAATGGTCGCACCGGTTACTTCCCTGTATCGTATGTTCAAGTAACGGTTCCGCTGCCATGAGTCACTGGTTAAACGCTTTGTCCCTGCATCTATGTCATACTATCTAACACTACTATTCTGCAACCTTTAATTCTCATTGTGCAACTATGACTTCGTTCTAGAGTTAATTAATACGTGTGATATACATGTCTATTTTATCTTGGCGAGATTTAGATCACAAATAAATGTTTTATATTGCGTTAATATTATTCGATATAATGCATTCTATTAAAATAATTTTGAAACGTTTAGAGAAATAATATATTACTTAGTATCATATCTTGTAGGTTTTATTAGAAAACGTTTGGATAATTTAGACACGTCTGTCACACGGAGAAAATTCCCTCCTCTTCTCATTTTGGAGACTGATATTGAATCGGAATAAAGTTTTATACGTGCACTTTGAAATATTGCTTAACTAGGCATAGTCAAGGCTTGTTTAGTTGTATATTTTAATTTTAACATAACCAGAGTCATTATTTTTGCAATTCCATATTTCTAGCTATTCTACTGCATCTTCTGTGGCACTGTGCTTTTTATAATTTTAATAATTTTTGTATCTTATGTATAGTATTTAAATAATTAATTTTATTAAAATCTTCCTATATTTATAATGAATAGTTTGCGTACGTATGTTGTTTGACATACTGTGTTTATATTCCTATTTTAGCTAATTTTATGTAATAATATATAAATAAAATTACTTTGTTTTACTACTTTGTTATATTTTTTAAAAATTGACATATTTCATACAACATTGTGTCATCTTCAAGATAAATTTAAAATAAAAGTAGTAAAACAAAGTAATTTCATTCTTATATTATTAAAAAAATGAATTTTTACAAAATAAATGAAGAAACTATTTCATACTGTAATTTTATATAATTATGATTTTGGAATGTATGTGCTGGTTAGCATTGAAACATGCTATAATTCCGTAATGTGTATTGATTTATTGGGAAGTTTATCAATTAGTTATTTAAGTACTAATTTAGAAGCACGTTACAAGGGGCATGAATTGTTAATTAATGTTATGTGCTAATGTTACCTACAACTGTTCATTTATGCATTCGACGACTTGATAACATCGTGTATGATGACTTGAGATTATTTGTTAGCAATGTCATGCGATACCATGCTGAGGTGTGTTATAACTGACGATAAATGTACGTACAAGTCAAATTATACTATGCAAGTCTATTTCCTGTAAAACCTTTATTGACAATTCAAATTTTATTAAGTATGGCCCGCAATGTGTAGAACTAACAGCTGTTTTTCAATTCTCTTTGCGTAAAATGATATGGTATATAATAACGACAGAATATAAATTGTTGGCTCTTTGAGAAATGTATAATATTTTGTTTCCAAGTTCAAATTTATATAATAATATAAATATCTATGTTTATTCATTGTGGTGACTTTTAGATGTGTAGCAATGTTCAGATTCATTATTTGAAGTGTTGATTTATTTTCCTGCTCATTCAGAAATTCTTTCATGATGTTATTACTTCATACTTATATTTGTGCTCTAATGCATGAAATAAACTACATACAATTCAAAATATAAATTTAAAATGCATGAAATGAAATTTATAATAAATGTTAAAAATGTAAGAATCAAAGTGAAATATGATTTGTTCATATCATTTAATTGGTGTCAGTTTGTGAACGTTTCCTTTTTGTTGCTATTGTTACTACTACTAATACTTTTTGTCCATATTATTGTTTATCACAATACTATTTGTTAGACATAATATGTACCTAGCTTCGACTAGTAGGAAATGTTCGAAAACTGACCGTTTTTTTTTTCAACGTCTCTGAAACCAATAAAGGATAGCCCTAGTATTTGCTGTAGATGTACACCTTTTTGTGCTGTTCAAAGTTCGTGTGAAAACATTTTACCAGATATAGACATTGCTCTGTGCATACAATTAATCTCTTGACTGTACCACGTGAGTTGTTACTTAAATTATTTCTGTGCACCAAGCAATCGACAAACTGTTTGTAGTCAGTCACCAGTCATTAATCGTATATCTGTGTGACTGATCTGATGTTATTGGATTAATATTGTTTGTTGCTGTTGTCACTGTGATAGTTATTTGACAGAATCGAGCTCGTAGTCCTCTATAAAACTACACGATTCGTTGCTGAAACAACTCATATTTGGTACAGTGTATGATGTGTTATTTGATATCTGGTCCATGACAATACATTAGTATATAAAATTATTCTAAGTATATTTCAGTGAGATGATACTATTCACGTACTTTTGATTTGTTGTAAATATGTGTAATTAGTTACTCGTGATAAACAGTTTTCAACATGTGCATTTTTATAATATTAACAGTGCCATTGTTTTAGTAGTTCTATTATCACTGAATCTAGTTCGATTTCATTTGATGAATTTCGTTCACAAATACAATTAGAGTACACATACGGTATGATGAATTATGCACAAATGATGAAGGTACATACCACTGTTCTTGTACCTATTGTAAAATGTTGAAAATTGTATAACGAGATAAAGATGATGATATTGATGATAAGAAAAACACTATTTGTTTTCAAATGATGAAATGATTCTAGAGATATACTTTCTGTAGTTATTTTATAATTGCAAATAGCAGTAACCTTCAGTATAACCGACAATATGATTTATTTTTTATATAAGATTTATTATGCACTGCATACATCGGAATCAAGATACGATTTAATTTATTTCATTTTATATAAACTTAGTAACGACTATTGCTTTACTACTGAATTGGTGCTAGTTAATCGATTCTTTGATCTTCCCTCCACTTTGTGGTGCGATGTATGATCTCTCTCTGTATGTAGGTTTTGGTTTAACAAATGTTCACAAGTTCTCTTGTTACTATTTCTGTATGTTTCGTATTTATATTGCCACGAACTGTTGAATTCTGTTAAGTATGGAATGTATATAGTGTTTTACTATGATTCTGTTTAGTAACCGTACCATGTTCGTACATACACGGCCACTTCAATCAGTGGACGAGATATGAAATATTGTACAATGGACTCTTCGTTACCATCGAGTTTACATTGTAGTTGCACTAATTCCTATGTGCGATGTCTTCTAAAGCCAGAAAATATGTTGAATTTATGTTGCAGTTTATCACGTAGTCCACTGAGTACGCGAATAAATTATTATACATATATTTTAATTATGGTCTAGAGATCATGTCAATGTGTATTTGATATATAACGATTGACGATAAGATAATTTAATACAAGTACATGTTTAATTCTCCCAATGATATTAATGACTAAAGAGTGATCATTATACTAAAATAAATTTTATTCAATCAAGTTCATTTGCCATAATGCATTTTAAGTGAAAAAAATAGCACGGTACAGATTATTATCATATATACATTTATGTATGTATTCAATTTAAATGTTACTGTATTTCTGCATTAATAAAATTTTAATGCAATATTGTTCAAATATATATATCAGTGTGAACTGTTTACAACATTTTCATTTCTTTACCTGCCATACATCTTTTAGCACCAATTGAGAATTTATTTAAGAGTACATTTTAATTTTATGTTCAACATATCAGACACATAAAAGTACATTAAATATATAATATAATATAATTTACCAATAACAAATTTTACATTACAAATTATTCATGGTCCCCAAGTAATCTTATACTAATGTAGGAAAGATTTTTACAATATTTAGGGGTGGTAAATATTTTCAAGCATATACTTGTTAACAGTTATACCAAAATACGCTGTTGTAATTTGGCAATTAAACATCTCATAGTAAGTAAATTATATGCAGAGATTTTTTTAAATTTATCCCGCATTTTGAAAACAAATGAATAAAATAAAAAACAATATTTTTTGCGCAAACTTTTAGTAAAATCATTATAGAGCTTTATATATAATAAAAAAAACATTTTGGTAAAAAATAGAAATTACTATATTAGTCGTACTATTACGAAATTAGCCATAGAAATACAAATTTATGCCAATGGACTCTAGTATGTATATATATATATATATATATATATATATATATATATATATATATATCAGTGCGAATAACGTAAGACTATACATTGGCGACTTTATTTTAGCTTTAATCAATTTGCCCATGTCAGTAACAACTGAAATTACAATGACGTTTGTTTTGGTAAATGTCACTATTTTCAATATTGTGTTACTGATATCTCACGAGTTTGCGTAATAATTAGTGCAAAAAATGTACATCACAGAAGAAAAGTTTAAGATGTATTCCTGGTATTTAGAAGGGGCGTCTTTGCGAGAAATTTCTGATTATTTCAGCTTTGAATTCCCGGGCAGGGCCCATCACATGTCATCAAACGATGGCAAATTTAGTTATCACCCCCAAGTGATTTTGGAAATGTACTGATACCAATTACAATTTCAGTACTTGAAGTGTACTTTTAATTCAATAACATGTAATAGATTTAATAAAATATTGGAATAAATTCTGTAAATGATTTAAATAAATATAGTAGTCTGTGGACTGGTGTCTAATTTTACATTATTCAACCATAATAAATTGGAGTTTTTGTATGATATCACCATGGTAACATTAAGTAAATGCCCTATGTCTAATTTTAAATTATTCAACGAGTTGATACTAGCATGGGCAAATTGATTAACGCTAAAATAAAGTTGCCAATGTATAGCCTTACATTATTCGCACTGTATATATATATACACTCAGGTGCAATGAAAACGGTCCACTTACTTTTTTTTTAATTTTCTTGTTAATTACATCGTTTCTTCAATATGCCGAGTAAAATTTTATCCTTTTAGGATGGAAGGTACTGTTAGGGTGCAAAAACCAGCGTATGGTACTTATCAGTTTGTTTAGTGAACAATAATAATAAAAAATTAAATTTTAAGATATTCGTTCGTTTTGAACCAAATTTTTATTCGATACTATACATATAAAATCAAGGTGCAAAATGTACAGGAAAATGAAAATATCTCCATAATACATTTCAATACTTCGTATTGCCCCCCCTAGCCTTAACTATAGCCTGCAAACGTCGACCCATTGCTCTAATAAGCTGGCGAATATCATTTAGTGGAATATTATCCCATTCTTCCTGAAGTACTGCACGGAGCTCTTCAATGGTGGTTGGTGCAACTGCACGACTTCTAACGCGCTTCCCCAACATATCCCAAACATGTTCTATCGGGTTTGCATCCGGGGTCAAGCGGGCCAGTTTAATTTTTCAATACCAACTTCGTCCAGGTATTCACTGAAGCATCTTGTTGCATGATGTCTAGCGTTATCCTGCATTAAGATAAAGTCATCACTGATAAATTTGGCAAATGGAATGACAAAATTTCCTAAAACTTCCTCAATATATCGCTGTGACGTCAGCGAGCCTCCAGGAATGACGACCAATTCTGTGCAGGCCTCCATAGATATTCCTCCAATTTGCTCGTGAACATTTAAATTGGAATTTGGCACAATGGAGTTCTGTACTTTTTACGGATGAGTCAAGATTCATTTTCCTGTACATTTTGCACCTTGATTTTATACGTATAGTATCGAATAAACATTTGGTTCAAAACGAACGAATATCTTAAAATTTAATTTTTTATTATTATTGTTCACTAAACAAACTGATAAGTACCATACGCTGGTTTTTGCACCCTAACAGTACCCTGCATCCTAAAAGAATAAATTTTTACTCGGAATATTAGAGAAACGATGAAATTACATACATACATACATACATAACATCACGCCTTTCCCATTACTGGGGTAGCAGGCCCTTTATTCCCTACAATCACTTTCATTCCTTATTTTCTAACAATAGCTCGCCAAATACTCCTATCCATACATAACTGTCTCGCCTCGTTAATATCCATACACCTTGTCATACATGCTCTCCTATTATTTCTACTTATAATTTTACGTTCACTCAAAACATTTTCTATCATATTCATCCATTTACTCCTCGGTCTTCCTCGCAATCGTGTTCCTTCAATTTCACCCAAATAAATCTTCTTAGTCAATCTATCATTTGACATTCTTTCCACATGTCCAAACCAACGCAGCTGACTTGAAGCCACTCTTTTCACAACATTTTTACTAATTTCACAGTCATCATACACTACTTTATTCCTAATACGGTCTCTTCTAGTCACATAATTTTACGTTCACTCAAAACATTTTCTATCATATTCATCCATTTACTCCTCGGTCTTCCTCGCAATCGTGTTCCTTCAATTTCACCCAAATAAATCTTCTTAGTCAATCTATCATTTGACATTCTTTCCACATGTCCAAACCAACGCAGCTGACTTGAAGCCACTCTTTTCACAACATTTTTACTAATTTCACAGTCATCATACACTACTTTATTCCTAATACGGTCTCTTCTAGTCACTCCGCACACTCCTCTCAAAAATCTCATTTCAACCGCAGTTACCCTTTTTTTATTCCGGTTATCCCATACCCAACATTCACTTCCATACATCACCGATGGCACAAGTACACCATTATACACACATAACCTAGCTTCTCTTGATACATTCACATTTCTAGCAAACATTCCCAAAGCGCCCAAAACTTTTCTACCTGCAACCACTCTTCTTTCAATTTCAGCATTCATCCGTCCATCTTTCGAAAACATGCATCCCAGATACATAAATTCATTAAGTTGTTCTATTTGCTCACCATCTATGCTAATCTTGCATTCCGTAACTTCATCC
This sequence comes from Carabus problematicus, assembly GCA_963422195.1. Classification (NCBI taxonomy): domain Eukaryota; kingdom Metazoa; phylum Arthropoda; class Insecta; order Coleoptera; family Carabidae; genus Carabus; species Carabus problematicus. The sequence goes on from OY728577.1 coordinate 18,430,929, forward strand.
TTCTCAAAAACTAAAATCTTACATTTTGAAGCATTCATGATCAAATTCAAACATTTTCCCTGATTTCTGACACTCTCAATCATTCTCGTCAATTGTTCCTCAGATTCACCCATAATAACCACATCATCAGCATATGCTAATGCAGGCACAACGAAATCACTTATTTTCACACCATCATTTGTACACTCTAACGCTCGTCGCAATAAAACATCCATATACAAATTAAAAAGCCAAGGAGACATCACACAACCCTGTTTCACACCCACGTCAATATTGAACCATCTACTCAAACTACCATCCACACGAACTGTTGCTTGATTATTTACATATAAAGCCATTAGTGCTCTCAATAACGTACCACTAACGCCATACTCCTTCAAAATAGGCCATAATTTTTCACGCACAACACTGTCATATGCCTTCTTTAAATCAATGAAAGCACAAAACAATTTCTTGTTTCGGTCCAAACTCTTTTCCACAATCATTCGAAGCGAAAACAATTGATCCACACATCCTCTTTCAGGCAAAAACCCACCTTGCATACCATTCAGTTTACTACATGTAATCTCCCTTACTTTATTAATTAGAACACTACTATACAACTTACACACAACACTCAAGAGACTAATCGCACGATAATTTGTACATTCACTCATATTTCCTTTTCCTTTATACAGTGGAACAATTACAGCACGCTTCCAATCTTCTGGAACAACATTTTGCCGCAAGAAAATTTAAAAAAAAAAGTAAGTGGACCGTTATCATTGCACCTGAGTGTATATATAATAATAAAAAGTACCTTGCACAACTAGATAACACGTATCTGCAGAAAAAATCGCTTGAGTAGTTTAGGAGATCTCGAACGAGCAATATACATACGGACATATGTTGTAATAGTCATTTCGTGATCGGAAGATGCTACAGACATCGTACCGAACACAATAGCTCTTCGACAGGAGGTCGATGAGCCAAAAAGTATTTAGATGATTTTGAACAGTTTGAAAAAGTGATGCAAAAGCAGAGAAGCTATTATTATGAAAGTTATTTTTATGATTTACAGCTGAATTACCTTCTCAATGTATGTAACAACTTTCAAGCATTAACTGCTTATATTTATTAGATTCTACGTGTAAAATTTCCAAATTATTATAGTTTATACTATGTTCAACCATAGCACTATGACTAGGGTTGTAAGTTTTCGCACTATACATGTGTTGTTTAGTTCTTTTATTAACGTGCTGTGAAGTTTCACCTTCATAAGTCAAATTGCAATCTGGGCACCGTATTTTATAAATCAGATTACTTAATTGTTCTTTATTGATTTTAGTGTTAGTGCTATGTGGTTCTGTATGAACTATGTTTATTTGAAGTTATTTGAATAAATTGATAATGAATTATATGAATTTAATCTGCGTTTTATGGTTTGTATTATTAATTTCTTTCGATAACAATTTAGTGATAAAGTGTCGACAATTAAAGTTTTATTTTTATTATGAAATTTGGGGTGTACTAGTTTAACGGCTCTATTTACTAACGCAATTATAACTGAAATTTTATATTTGGTAGGAAAATACAGTGCACGCCGCTTAATGTGATCACATCGGGACTCGAGGTTTTTGATAACAATAACCGATTGATAACAATATCCAAAAAATACATAAACACAAAATTTTATTAATTAATTTAAAATAAATATGTAACAATAAATAAAGTATGAAATTAACAAAAAAATTAAAAATAAACATAACATTTTTGCATTTAAATTATGTAGATATGTATGTAGTACGTACATATATGTATTTATTGTAATATATATGCGTGTTTATTAGAAAAGAATAATTCAAATTTAAAACGGACCAAATTATTAATAAAAATTTCATACGTATGTTGCGTCTGAAAAATTAAATGACCTGTGCTGCACACCATGCCGCAAAACTTAGTTCAGTTAAGACAATACAAACGCATTGTCCGAGTTTATCTATAATACAGTAAACTAGACAATACAATTTCTGTAAGGTTCTTTGTAAAAACTACTTTATTGTAATATTGTTTTTGAAATTTCTCGGAACGAAAACAAACCTTAAAAAGAATTGATAACATTAACCGATATCATGATTCCATTAAACGAATTTTTTTTAATGTAATTGTATACGTCCGGGCCGTTCTTCGTGAAAGTGATAACAATATCCGATTGATAACATTATCCGTGATTCCAATAAGCGGCATGCACTGTATTTTAAATAGTTCAAATTCTGCCGGACCAAGTTTGTTTATGGTACCGATCTATTTGAAATTGATTACCGTTTCTATGAGTAATTATATCTAAGAAGTTTGTTTAAAGCATTATTGGTCTCTATTTCAATCGTAAATTGTATGTCGGGATATAATAGGGAACTTTCATGAAATTTTTATTTTGATTTTGTTTATAAAAACATAAACCTGAGTACTTAAAATGTGATATAATGCAAAGAAACTATTTTTTTTGTTGACTATTTTTAAATAATTCACTTTGAAATTTGTTTCGGAATTCAAATGTCCCCACCACATGCACAGTTCGAGTCATGTGATGTGACGTCAATTATTAGTAAGGTGTGCTTCGTACGCTTAGTTCATTGGCGTTTACTAATAAGTGACGTCACATAGGAGTGGGGGGAATTTTTTGGCGCGAATTTGTAGGAAGGTTCATGCCAAAAACAAATTTTCAAAAATATTTTCGTGAATTATGGTACTGATATGACATTTTAAACGTATTTTAAAATTTCATGAAAGTTGCCTATTATTGAATTTATCCAGTATAGAGTTAATGAATGTTGTGTGTAAACAGAGTATTATATCATCTACGTATCTATAGTAGAAAAGAGGTTGTTATTAGAAAGTTATTATGAGAAGGTACTGTTGATTCTAATGCACACATTACTAATTCAGCTCATTTCTAGGATCATTCGATAGGCGTCGTGCACTATCGGATAAGTTCGGTGTACGCAAAGTTATGCTAGAAATAGCTAGAAATGAGCCGCAGCAAATGCAGTTCGTATTTGCAATAATTTGTTGTGTAGTGTAGTTCAGTGTAGTTTAATTTGAAATATAACGGTCGGTAATTAGTAAGTATTGATAAATTAAGGTTTATCTCATTGCATTACTTGATTTAGGACTTTGGCTTGTTTAAATATAGGTTTCGAAAATGAACGTAATATTTACATTAAGTAAAAATAAGTTTTCAAAACTTAGTTATCAGGAACAATTAGCAACAGCAAGGTTGTCCTATACCAACTACAATGTAAAAGTTATTGATAAGTTTGCCGAAAACAAGGAGAGGTTTAAAGTAAACCAATAAAAAGACGGAAAATATATAATCCGTGATGTTTGTAATAATTGACTATAGTTCAAGATGTTGTGCGCTGTTTATTTCATAAAAATATCATAAAAATAATCACTGATGATCAACCGTAAGGATTTTGGTCATTAACAAGCAGTTACATCATTCTGAAAACACAACAGCGAAAATAAATTATAAAACATTTTTTAACAATTATTACCTAATTCATAACAGCCAATGAAAATTTCTCTTGAGAATTTCACTGAAAACGTAAAAACATGATTAACAAATTTTCCGACATCATGTGCACAAACATGATGGGAGAAGAATGAAAAAACAGAGCTAAACAAGCTGAAACCATCATAATGAACACTGACGGTCAATCATAGAGTTAACAATTTGAAGAACGCGGAAAAATTTGAAACTAAATTATGATAATCTGTTTTGTAATTAATAGAATTCTTATTTAAGTTTGTGTTTATATAAACACTTTCTACAAACAATCTTTTAAATGTATTCGGTTCAAAATACAAAATTTTATGATGATCAAAGTCAATGGTGTGTCCGAAATTTAAAGCATGATCCACAATAGCGCTATGGTTATTATTTTTATTACTAAAATGATAATTGTGTTGATAAATTCTAGATGCAATATATTGGCAAGTTTAACCAGTATAGATGGAATTGCAATCAGAACAGTTTAATTGGTAAACGACTTTACTAAGTTTGTTTTTGGGAACTGGAGATTTTAAACGGGAAAAAAAAGAAAATTTATAGAGTAAGGGCTTCTGAATACTAATGTAATGGGTAAGTTATTGAAAATGCTGCGTAAAGAATCTATAATTTTATGATGAAAGGGCAAAACTAGATATTTACTGATATCAATGAAAATAGAATAATGAATAGCTGGCACCGGGATAACTATGGTATTATTGTTAACATTTTGAGATGTATTAGTAAATTTAATCTGTCTATAACGAATAATTTTAAGAATTAATTGTCGAGGATAACCATTGGATAATAAAGTATGTAAAACGTAATCAATTTTTTTTATGAAAGGAAGGATCTGACAATTTTAAAACACGGTCAACTAAACTAATAATAACAGCTATTTTATACTGTTTAGGCGAATAATCAAAGTAAGGTAAATAACGGCCGGAGGAAGTTGGTTTTTTATACCAATCAAAAAATGAATTTATCTGCAGAATCCAAAAAATTAATAGAATTATATAATTCGTTTTCCAAAGTAAACTGTAGAGATGAATTAAAACTATTGAAAACTGTGAAAATATTATTAATTTGTTGTTCCAGTAAACAAACAAGAATATCGTCCACATAGCGGAAATAAAATAATGTTGATTGAAAATAAGGGATTCAACAAATTGTGAAACTAATTCAGCAATAATGGGACTAAGTTGAGAACCCATGGGTACACTTGTAGTTTGAAAGTAAAATAAAGAGTTAAATTGTAGATAAGATGAATTGAGTATGAAATCAATGCAAAACATAAGGTTAGTGTAAAGGATGTTAGTAAGACCAGTAATATCAATCCAACGATTTTCTATTGTTAATTTTATTAATTCATGGGGGATACTAATAAACAAGGATTTAACATCTAATGAAATTAATTTGTAATTATTATATATATCGGAGACAAAATGGTAGCTAAATATTTAGAAATTTTACAATTACACCCAACTGTAAAATTTCTAAATATTTCCGCGTTCTTCAAATTTTTAACTCTATGATTGACCGTCAGTGTTCATTATGATGGTTTCAGCTTGTTTAGCTCTGTTTTTCCATTCTTCTCCCATCATAGGCGCTTTCCTTTCGTCTACCCCAGCAGGGGGAGCTGAACTGATCTGACCGGGGTGTTACTGAACTGATCCTCATGCGAACGGAACGTACAAAATTGAGTGGGGTAGTTTACTAGCTTGATATTTCAGATTTCGCAACAAAATTAACTTTTGTTTGTAGGTAATAATTATTTTTTATGTTCATCTCTTTCTATATTGAAATAAATATAGAGTATATAAATAAGAACACTTATATCAAGCTATTATTAAAAATTACGAATGCGAAAAATGAGAAAATGCATCGTGAGTACTAAATATGGATTACAAAGTATAATTTATTTACTAACTATATAAAAATATCACAAATATCTTACAAATGAAGATTCGTTTTATAGAACATTATTCAACTTGCTTGCACGTATACAACAAACGCACTAACCGGGCTAGCAGTTCAGTTCGTACCAAGAATTTTTGGGTGCTTCGGGAGGTAAAGGAGGAAGTAACAGAGTAGATCAGCACATACTACCCAAGGCCGAAAGGAACAAAACTGTGCAGTTCAGTTCAGCTGGGAGTAGCTCAGGGTACCTAGATGTTTTTACGTTTTGAGTGAAATTCTCAAGAGATATTTTCATTGACTGTTGTGAATTAGGTAATAATTATTAAAAAATGTTTTATAATTTATTTTCGCTGTTGTTCAGTACTTATTGTTTTGTGTTTTCAGAATGTTGTAACTGCTTGATAATGATCAAAATCCTTATCATCTGTGATCATCTTTATGATATTTTTATGAAATAAACAGTTCACAACACCTTGAACTATAGTCAATTATTCCAACCATCACGGATTATATATTTTCCTTCTCAATATATATTTGACTAAAGAAAATATACAATAAATCAGTGAAGAAAATTTATTTCCTTAAAATCACATTTTATTGGTTACTTGTTAATTATATTCTTCTTTGGTGCAGCACATCAAACAAAAATCTAGCACAAGCCGCCACTGATATTCGTGACTGTGTGCGTGTGCGCCTGCGTATGTGAGTAATAGATCTATTGTTACGCAATTCTGTAGAAACCTCTTGAATTTATGCTATCCGGATACGTGAAACGAAGGAATTGATAAATATTTTTTGACTTTTTCGTGTTGTTCTTATTTTCTGGAAAACAGACGATGTAAGGAAAAATTGTATTTTCGAATTTGTATGATTTTTGTGAATTTTTGTCGTTCGGATATGCATAAGTGGGTTACAATTTAATCTGAAAATTTCAGACAGACAGCAAAACTAAATAAAAGCTTGTAAAAAGAAAAATCTCCACCGAAAACGAATATTAGTTTTGCATGAAACTTCAGTCGGAAACGAATTGTATGTACGTTAAAAAAATTATATATTAATAATAACTAATAGTTAAAAAAATCGTTATGCCAATCCAATCAGTGAGATGTGAAAATAGATTGATCCTAGGCGAAAGGACTAAAAGACATTTCTGGTGTTATAGTTGGTGATAGAATTTTATTGGTGTGTTGTTAACATAAAAGTAATTGAAATGATATAAATATTAATACATACTGGATGTCTCACCGGAATGTGTTACATTGGGAATCTTTTCTCGTTTTTTATGCTTCACAATTACATTACAAGTTTTGAATCTAAATATGATGAGTATAATGTCATTTCTGTATAACACAATTTAGTGTAACACCCGGTACAGTAAATATGTATTTTTAAAAGAACATAAGATCAGACTCCTTAATAATGTTGTTTCTTAGAAAACGGGGATTTATATTCAAAGCTTAAAGAATACCTTTCTTATAATACTACACTTCCGATTTTTCGGAGTCAGCATATCCTAATGCGACATACATATTTCAAGCCATAAGCTCATCTGCGACCTTGGAGAGGCCATGATCTGGATACCACTGAGTTAGTGTAATACTTTAAGTTCGTGCCGACTGTCCAACATTGTTTGGTGTTTTATCTAAAATAACGCATTTTCCTCATTTGCACTTACTCATAACTTTTATATTCATTGTTGTGAACATTTTGTATCAGTTTTTTCATTTAATATATGATGTTTTTATATAAAATAACATAAAGCATAATTATACAAACATAAACTATTGTTATTTATAATCTATATGTTTAGCACTCCAATTATGCTTTTAATTAATTTATCTATATTTACCGTAAATTTAAATAAAAAAATAGTACAACAGTACAAATTACATTATTTCAATTATTATAGTCAGTTTGTTAATATTTTGACAGTTAATGCGAAAATAATTATTGAATTTCTGAACCTTGCTTTAGATATTACAATTCTAAAAGGATTGTAATTTTGTTATACATACTTATATAAAATCCGAAATATGAACGTCCTTTGTGAGTTGATTGTATGTATTTAAGATTAATTTTACTCTGTTGGGGCTATTTCTTAAATACTGTTTGGAGTAAATAAAACTAATTTTAACGAACAATAAAACTAATTTTAACGAACAATAAAACTAACGTTGGTTGGATTACAACTCTGCAGGCGTATCGCCGCAACGTTTTACTATAAAATTCAGATAAATGGGAATCATTTAGCTTTGGAAAAATAAGTATTTTAAGCACTGAAAGTTAAAATTCCTGCCAGTTCTAACCGGAAAAGAAAATGCTCATGGTTGCTAAATACTTCTCCCCACCACATATATTCTGACTTCATCCCCACTACAAAAAATTTAGCGCGTGTAGTGTGTTTGTTCGGTTAGAAGCTTAGTCTGCTCGTCGAATTGTTGGCGTGTGTTGTATCTCATGGTAGATGCTCGTTTTTATTTAATGCAGTCGACCGCAGCGGGCCGCATAGCATTGCTGATCTGCGCGTGGTTACTTCAGTGCCTTTTCATTTTGCATTCAGTTAAATACATGTTTGGTAATGATGAAATTTTGCTATCCAGCAACAACATTGTATGTGATATTTTTTGTCAGAGCCGTCGGTAAGTGTCTAAACTTTATAATTCTCGATTTACACTGCTTAACTAGTTTCCGGTTGCATTGTCCATTGTTTAATTTAATAATCAGTGACGGGCGGTGACTTTTCAAGCTGGTGATGCTGTCCAAAAAATTAACCTTTTTTTTATTTAACTTTATAATTATTGAAAGAGCTTTTTACATCATGTAACATTTAACAAACATTTAGAACAATGAAAATAGAAAATTGTATAAAGGAATGAACCAGCCAGCTGTTTATATAGTATGTCGATCCACGGAAGCGAAGTCGGGAATCGCATCCACTAGTACACACTAGTAGTAGTGAAGCAGTTGTCAACTTGAGTTACGTGACCGAGAATGCCACGAAGTACGCATGCGCGAAGTAAGCATATTGTGATTCCGAATCCATAGCATTTGTATGTGAGCAGTAAACAAATCGCCGTCTCGTCGTCAGTCAGCTTTAGCCGTTTTGCGGTGCAGGGCGTTAGGGATGCGGTTCTCAAGAACATTACGTTAACTGGATCAACGTTAACGGAGTAAGAAATAACACGCGAAGGATAGGGATAGATTACTAAATTGAAAAAAATACATTTATTTCATTTTATATTTTTTAATTAATAGATAGGAACAACTGAAAACAGCTTTTCTTGACAAATTTAAAGTATAAAATTAGTATGCATGTATGTATTACAAAATTAGCGGTTATACGTAAATAAACTGACAAGCTTTGACGACTTTAATATTTTAACGAACGAATCAAGGGTCGATTGCGTTGCTTGTCTTTTCTTTTCTCGTAATAGCTCAGTGTAACATGTTAAAACATTTAATACATTACTTTTTACAGCACAACTTCGCGCAAAATCTGGATCATTTTCTGGCAAAATATCTATCGAATGAGACACCTGACTCAGGCAATCGGCCAATATTTTTGTTGTTATAACTTTAATCGGTGGCTCTTCAAAATCGATCTCAGAATTTGCATCTTCTCTTACCAAATTCACTTCTGTCAGTTCTTGCAATTCTTCATTTGTTAGCGGATTGTCGTTGTCATCCTATAGTAATGTCTGAATATCATCAGCGTCAACTCGCGCTTTGCTTGCTCGTAGTGCACAATGTATATAAATATGAGAATTACCGCGTCACCCTGCAATGACGTTATAGCGAGGTATCATTAAAGGAGGTAACGTTAAGCGAGGTGTTACAGTACATGAAATTCAAATATGATATGATATGAAAATACTCTTGACATTTTAAAATTTGAGAGATGCGCCGCATCCATGGACCGCCCGCCACTGATTATATAATATATACCTGTATATATACCTGTATATATATACCTGTATATATATATATATATATATATATATATATATATATATATATATATATATATGTATATATCTACATACAGGCTGTCCCTAAAATGAGTGGACATCGCTTAACCACAGATTCCTGGTTCGAAAATAAGACGATTTAACTAAACTTACCTATATGCAATTACGTTTCGTTTAGCTAATATTCTGCTTAAAAGTTCCTTCAAGAAAATGTTATTTGTCCATAACTACAGAACGCTTGGATCGATTTTGATGATATTCGGTACTGTACTTCTTACAGATGTAGGTCATCTTTTAAGGTGATATTAGTTATTATCAGTGTACCAAAATTTATCGCTTTGTAAAAAGAATTGCATTAATGGTTTTATATATATATATATATATATATATATATATATATATATATATATATATATATATATACAGTAAACTTCGCTTATAACGAACCCGCTTATAACGAATTTTCGGTTATAACGAACCAATCTATAAAGTACGAACTGAAGTATCATTAAACGTGTGTTATTTTTTTCGCAAATAACGAACCCGTTTATAACGAACTTTCGGGTATAACGAACCTTAATTTTTATTATAATCGCAAAAGTTTTCGGTTATAACGAACTTAAAACGGCATTTTTCCAAATAATCAGGTGATTCTTCGAAATCTTTCAATTCCGCATATGTAGGGTCACCGTAACAGTTCTTGCGGTACTTGTGTATATGTGATTAATTGTATGAAAAAAATTATCGGACCTTCCCGCGATTTGAGCGGCCCATGTAGAAATTTTAGTATGCCCCACATGGCCTGTCCGCCCCTGTTCACTGTATTTAATGTGTTAAAGTACAATTATGAGTTATGCAATTTTGAAGAAAACACGTAAAGCTCTTACTTTAAATAAATAAAAATCATATAAAATAATAACAAATATAAACAAAAGTAAAATAAACGATTTTTTAGTAAGATTCATAAAAATTATTGTTAGTGTACATATGTATATGTATTACAAACCAATATCTAACTCAATTTTGAACAAATCTGGGTTTGTCTAGTTTTGCAAAAGAGTTCTTCATATTATATATCTACTTGAAACATGTACCTATGCATTAACAAAAATAATGAATTTTTGATGTTTATCGTTTATTACGAACTTCGCTTATAGCGAATATTTTCGTCGGTCCCTTGAGGTTCGTTATAAGCGAAGTTTACTGTATATATATATATATATATATATATACACAGTAAACTTCGCTTATAACGAACCCGCTTATAACGAATTTTCGGTTATAACGAACCAATCTATAAAGTACGAACTAAAGTATCATTAAACGTGTGTTATTTTTTTCGCAAATAACGAACCCGTTTATAACGAACTTTCGGGTATAACGAACCTTAATTTTTATTATAATCGCAAAAGTTTTCGGTTATAACGAACTTAAAACGGCATTTTACCAAATAATCAGGGGATTCTTCGAAATCTTTCAATTCCGCATATGTAGGGTCACCGTAACAGTTCTTGCGGTACTTGTGTACATGTGATTAATTGTATGAAAAAAAAATTATCGGACCTTCCCGCGATTGGAGCGGCCCATGTAGAAATTTCAGCATGCCTCACATGGCCACGTAAAGCTCTTACTTTAAATAAATAAAAATCATAAAATAATAACAAATATAAACAAAAGTAAAATAAACGATTTTTTTAAATAAGATTAATAAAAACTATTGTTAGTGTACATATGTGTATGTATTACAAACCAATATCTACCTCAATTTTGAACAAATCTGGATTTGTCTAGTTTTGCAAAAGAGTTCTTCATATTATATATCTACTTGAAACATGTACCTATGCATTAACAAAAAATAATGAATTTTTGATATTTATCGTTTATTACGAACTTCGCTTATAGCGAACTATTTTCGTCGGTCCCTTGAGGTTCGTTATAAGCGAAGTTTACTGTATATATATATATATATATATATATATATATATATATATATATATATATATGTATATATATACAGGGTGTCCTATTTAAACGGGCCACTACAAGGATCTCGGAAACTATAAGAGATACAAGGTCGGTTAAATTAGACAAAAGTTGCACATTTATGGGCCGATGTTAATGGCGATTTCATATTTTGAAAATATTGCATGGCTCACTAGATAATGACAAAATTGTGATTTTTTCGAATTTTAATTTTCCATTATAACTCGGAAGGTATTGAAAATATTGAAAAATGTTTCAAATAAATATTTTAGCATAGAGAATAGGCTTTTTGAAGAATTTGATGAAATTGTTTTTTACTTTTTCATTTAGGAGATACAGCATGCAAGTTCAATTTTTTAAATAGCAACCATATTAAATTTTAGTTTGGTTAAAAAGAGTTATTTTTCCTCTTTACAATGATGTATTTGTTTATATAAATATCTTTTTTAGTTTCGAAGAAAAATTAAAAAGTATGATAAAAAGCATGATTTTCGTAGTATGCCATGAAAATTTGATATAAAACAATTGCATCTAAACATGTTTAGTACATGCAAAACAAATGAAATTTAATAACATTTGATAAACGAAATAAAATGCGTTGTGTAAACTGAAAACTATTACACAGATTTTCGTATGAAACCATACCTGCATAAATTAATTTTTGTCTATAATCCTTTGTTTACCAAATATTATTGAATTTCAAGTGTTTTTCATGTACATAACACATTTAGATGCAATTGTTTTATACCAAATTTTCATGGCACACTGCGAAGATCATTCTATTTGGCATACTTTTTAATTTTTCTTAAAAACTAAAAAAGATATTTATATAAACGAATAAACTATTGTAAATAGAAAAAATAGCGCTTTCTAGCTAGAGAAAAATTAACTATGGTTTCTATTTAAAAAATTCAACTTGCATGCTGTATCTCCAGAAATATCTATTAAAAAAAATTTTAATCGAATTCTTCGAAAAGTCTCCTATGTATGGTAAAATATTTATTTGAAACTTTTTTTAATATTTTTTATACTTTGTGAGTTATAACGGAAAATTAAATTTCGATAAAATCAGACTTTTGTCATTATCTAGTGAGCCATGCCATATTTTGAAAAAACTAAATCGCCATTAACATCGGCCCATAAATGTGCAACTTTTGTCTAATTTAACCGACCTTGTATCTCTTATAGTTTCCGAGATCCCTGTAGTGGCCCGTTTAAATAGGACAGGCTGTATATATATATATATATATATATATATATATATATATATATATATATATATATATATATATATATATATATATATATATATATACAGGGTGATTCACGAAGAGCGGAAAAAATTTTAACACGATGTTGGGGAGGTCATTTTGAGTAAAAAATGTCATATGAACATGGGTCCTATTCCATTTGGTTAAGTAACTAGAGGAGATCAAACTTTGATGAATTCAAATGCTAAACAGTATATTATCATTAAGATATCTTAGAAACTATAAGAGATATGAAGCTGGTTAAATTAGACAAAAGTTGCGCATTTATAAGTTAAAGTTAGTGATAATTTACTATTTTGAAAATTTTGCATGGCTTACTAGATGTGTGCAAAAAAAACAGTGAATTTACTTAGGCACTTATAAAACCTTAATTTCTTATAGTTATGTAATTAAATGAGATAGGACCTATGTTCATATGACATATTTTACTCAAAATGATCTTCCAACAACGTATTAATTTTTCTTACACTCTTCGTGAATCACCCGATAAAAATTTTGCGCACATCTAGTAAGCCATGCAAATTTTTCAAATTGTAAATTTTCACTAACTTTAACTTATAAATGCGCAACTTTTGTCTAATTTAACCAACTTCATATCTCTTATAGTTTCTAAGATATCTTAATGGTAATATGCTGTTTAGCATTTGAATTCATCAAACTTTAATCTCCTCTAGTTACCTAACCAAATGAAAGAGGACCCATGTTCATATGACATTTTTTACTCAAAATGACCTCCCCAACATCGTGTTAAAATTTTTTCCGCTCTTCGTGAATCACCCTGTATATATATATATATATATATATATATATATATATATATATATATAATAAATCAGTAAAAATCAATAGGTTTATTCTTTTCACCCCGTGGCGTTTACGGCGTCAAATAAATCGGTTCTATTCAGAAAGTTGAAGTTAAAAAATTACTAGATGTTGTTTTTTTGCATGACCTTTGTGTAAAATCTAAAATAATGCCGCCGTACAATAATCTACAGCTGCTCTCCTTGTCGATTTTATTTCTTGCACGCGTCCGCTAATATCTTTCAGCACATTTGTTGACATTTCGTGTCTCTGTGTGATTAGGAATATTAGGTATGCTCATATTTATTCGTAAATGATGAGTGGCTGTTTTTCATTGAAAAATTACTTGAATCTTGATTCTGATAACATTAAAATAGTTTCTATATAAAAAAAAATCATATTGAAAGGAAAAGTAGGATTTTTTATTTAAGAATAAATATATGCTTTCAAAAATACAATTATTTTCTACATTCATTTGAAGTAAAAATTATAACCTTACTTCTTACAAGGGGAGGTCGCCACCGCCGGGACACGGATTTGGCTGAATTTTTTTTTGGAAGTAGCTGTACACTAATGGTGTTTAGTGGCAAAGTAATAGCGCGCACTATTTTGTCTTTTTCGAGAAAAAGGGTTTTAAAGTTAACGCATTAAAGATTTAGCATTTATATACCCCTTAAAAATGTGCACTGACAGTTGATACAGCGTTGCCGCGTGGTTATATGTCCTAACTAACACGCGGTAGGTCAGGGTTCGATTCCCGCTTAAGTTGTGTTTTATTTTTACATTTTAATTATTCTTAATAAATTAAAAACTCTTTAAATTAATAATAAATTTATTTAATTTACACTCATCACTCTCGTCTTTCCACGGAGTTTTTTTTGTAATTTTTCGAATAGTAATCGTCATAAAAACAATTGAAGCAAAATCATAGTGAAAACTTGGCCTCCTTTATAAACGATACTTCTGCACGGGCAATTCAAATGCACGGATTATAAAAAACAAATGAATATATCTTAAGCAAAAACACATTATTTGAATTAATACATATGTATTTAACATACATATTTTATGCATACATACATATTTTTATGATTGTAAATTAAATAAATTTATTATTAATTTAAAGAGTTTTTAATTTATTAAGAATAATTCAAATGTAAAAATAAAACATAGCTTGAGTGGGAATAGAACCCTGACCTACCGCGTGTAAAGCAGGACATATAACCACGCGACAACGCTGTAACAACTGTCATTGAACATTTTTAAGGGGTATATAAATGCTTTATCTTTAATGCGTTAACTTTAAAGCCCTTTTTCTCGAAAAGGACAAAATAGTGCGCGCTATTACTTTGCCACTAAACACCATAGGTGTACAGCTACTTCGAAAAAAAATTTCAGCCAAATCCGTGTCCCGGCGGTGGCGACCTCCCCTTGTTAGTAATAACAAATACAAAACATATGTTGACATTTGCAATATCAAACTGCAAGCGAAACGAAAGTTATTCCAATGGCCCGGCTACACGTACATGCTTTAACGCGCGCTTGCTTGCACAAACCGGTTTGTATCGGGAAGCGCGTGTTGTGGCCGGGAAAACTGTAGCTCGCACAAGTCGAAAAGCGCGGCTTGTGTAAAATCTTCGTCATGCTAAAGATTTTATTTGTGCAAACGAAGTTTGTGCGGTTAATCTTGAACGTTATAGACGTGTCCTCAGTCGCCCGCGTTATTGCAGATGTGTGTGTCGGGGTTATTTATTTATTTTCGTGGTTAAACATGTCGGACGTATGAAATTATCCTAAACAATTTATGACAGGATTTATAGAATTGTATAAATCATTGCCATGTCTTTGGAGTATCAAGTCGAAAGAATATTCAGATCGAAATAAAATAAAATGCGGCAGTCATCCAGATCTTCTCTTAAATCCTTCATGAAGATATTTTTCTATTATTTTTCCTTTTTTGCTCATCCACCTCCTGTCGAAGAGTTATAGTGTTCGGTACGATGTCTGTAACATCTACCGATTTAAATTTTTTTGCACAGATATCCCAGATAGACACCGTGGATCACGAAATGACTATTAACATATGTCTGTATGTATATCGCTTCCTTTTTTTTCAGTTTTAATTTTTTTCTCCTTTATTTTCTACTCAATTGTATTCAAAATTTTATTGCATATGCAGGAAATGGAACAATATTTTTTCATATTTTTTTTTCAAAAATTATCTAATTGTAAGACCATTGGAGAAAAAATTTTTTTAATTAAAAATTGAACAAAAGAAGATCAATGCATTTATAGTCGACTTCGTCTGCTTTGCTTTTATCAAGAGAAGAAAATGTATTCACACTTGTTTTAAATTTGTTGTTTTATTTTCGACCTAGGCACCTAAGATGTTAAAAATGTATTTAGATAAATAATAATTTGTGATATATTCAGACTTGGACATACGTCGATGAGCTGCAGGCATGGATGTATATATCCATTCCTAGTTATTAACATACAGTAGAAAAACGCTTGTAAAAAGAATAATTCTTCCCTTGGCCACATATTGATCGATTTGATTTTCCGCGAGAGAGATATAAAACATACTAATGGTTGTGCAAACTTACCTGCATCATGTGGCCACAGCCAGGTGGCCGTATTTATTGCGCAAATTAAACCGTACAAATAAGTCGCTGTCGTGTAGCAAGCGCTTTAAAGCGAATCATCAAACTACGGGCGAAAAAGACCGATTTACACAATCTAGTGACTTTGTTTTTATGACTATGTTTAACTGACATTTAACCAGCGGTAGCAGTAATAACCTTGACGTTTTGCAGTAGACAAGGTGAAAAGAAAAAATTTATTGAAGTACACTTTTACACACTGAAAACTCTATGCAGTAGGCCACAAATAAAACAATAAGGGTAAAACTTGTAATATACTATCAAAACATTTATTTTCTTTTGTTGAAAGCAATTGCGACTAAAAACAAATGCATTGATCTTTTCTTCTGAGAAACTTCAAATTCAGTGGTTATCTTCTGTGACCTCATGTAATTTTCCAAAAACAAAATGAATATTTTACACTGAACCATGCATTAAATTATCCTTTTTGGGATTTGAATGTAAAAAAAAATAAAATTATATTGGCACGAAAATGGTGAGTTGCTTATAATATCACAAATAATTCAATGCTACATGGATATAACGGTATGACACGGACATAATGAAATATAACTTTAAATATTTCTCACTCAGATTTAATAATGTCCCACATGAAATACATGAGAAAATAGATTTTATGGACATGAGATGGAAGAGATGAGATGAGATGACATGGGTGAGAGGGAAGGAATAGAATGGGTGGATGGAATGGTATTATATGTATATGTAAATAGTCAATTCTACTCGGCGTATCGCAACACGGTTACACTTTCCCCAAAGCTTTGTGTTGCGGATACTGCACCGAGGGGGATTGTATCCATGTCAATTTCAGCGTGTGCAGGTATTACAGCCAGGAGATTATTGTCAACGTGTTGAGTTTTGCCGTTGGTTATTGCATCAAATTGTGGGTGATCCAAAATTTGTTTCTAAAATGTTATGGTCTGATGAGGCTCAATAAACAAAAGATGGAATAAATAATGCACGCAATTATCACTTATGGTCTCCCCAAAATCCGCATGTTATTAGTTAATCGCGATTTCAACAACGATTTAGTGTAAATATTTAGGCTGGAATTTTTAAAAATTAGTAGAAGCTGAAAATTTACGTGATAGTGAATTTACTAAAAAACAAGCTGTATGGAAAATTGGACAACCAGACAATTCATTTATGGCAACGTATATGATATCAGCGCATTTCAGAGACAGGTTTGTCGCCAATATCTCCAAATTAAAATCGTCTGGATTTCTATCTGTTGTAACATGTGAAGCAGTTTGTTTATGCTGTAGAAATTCATATACGTGAACAATTAATCGAAAGAATTGATGCTGCATTAAATGAAATTCGTGCAGATAATAACTGTTTCGTGTGACTCGTTGGAGTCAGGCATATATTCGTTTCTAAGGAGCACATTTCGAACATTTATTAGCTATTGAACTAGTGAATTTACTTATATTATTATTTATGAACGAAGAATTTTTATTTAAATGAGAAAATTAATGTCTGTAGCCGGGGATTGAACCACGGATCTGATCTCTTGTCGGGAAATACGCTTTAACCAACTAAGCTACTACAAACTATTAATTATCTCATTCAAACCGGGACCACATAAGTTAGTATTATTTATGATAAAATATTTATTTGAAGCATTTTCCAATATTTTGAATACCTTCTAAGTTATAAAGAAAAATAAAAATTCTAATAAACCACATTTTTGTCATTATCTGGTGAGCCATGCAATATTTTCAAAATGTGAAACCACCATCATCATCGGTCCATACATGTACAACTTTTTTCTAATTTAATCGGCCTTGTATTTCTTATTGTTTAGGAGATTCCAATGGTGAACATTCAAATTTATTTATATATATATATATATATATAAGACTCGTGACCAAATTCAAACATTTTTCTTGATTACTTACACTTTCAATCATTCTCTTCAATTGAACCTCAGATTCATCCATAATCACATCGTCTGCATATACTAATGCTGGCACAATGAAATAGCAGTAGAACCTCTACTTGCGAGTATAATTCGTTCCGTGACGGAGCTCGTAACTCGAACTACTAGTAAGTAGAAACAAATTCTCCCTTTGAAATGCCATTAATTCATTCCGGGCACACCCAA
The DNA here is from genome assembly GCA_963422195.1 of Carabus problematicus. Taxonomy (NCBI): domain Eukaryota; kingdom Metazoa; phylum Arthropoda; class Insecta; order Coleoptera; family Carabidae; genus Carabus; species Carabus problematicus. The sequence continues at coordinate 18,449,171 of OY728577.1, forward strand.
AAAACGCAATTTTTACTTTCTTATACGTAGTATAAAGGAAGAATAGGAATGATGAAAAATTTCGATTGCGAGATTTTGATGGAATACATGTTTTGAGGTCCTCTGAATACGTTTTGACTATTTTCGCAATGAATACTATGTGTGTGGATATGTGTCTGTATGTTCATTATCTTAAAAACGAGCAAAGACAGGACAATGAAAATTTTAAAAGTTTATTGATTATACAAAGAGCTGATTAGATTTCTAGCATAATCGCACAACCGGATGAAGATGTTTATTGAACAGCAAAATCGAACATTGCGAATTACTGGAGAAATGGAAGATATGGAAAAAGTTTTGAAATGAAAGTTATGGGAAACAATAATCTTAAAAAAAATATTCTATGCATTTTTATTCTATCTTTATCTAATTTTGAGTAAAATGTATTTATATATTGGCATGTATTTGAAATATCATATATGATATGAAAACAAAACAAAGACAAAATATTTACAGAAATACGCATTTGAAATGTCAAATATGTGCCAATTTAAACTGAGTATAAGATAGTCGTGTGGTGACAACACCAGATTTTTTAAATAAAATATACTTATGTATAAATAACGAAAATGTATTGCATAAATATATAAAAAAAAACTGGTTTTATTAATTATGTATAATGTACATTTGAGATCATTTCAACTGCAGCGGTTTTCGATAAAAACCTGGCCAATAAGGTCTGTTTCATCCTCCTTTTCTGGATTTTGTGTGTGAAAGTGTGAAACTTTCTCCTACTTTCCCAACATTTCCTTTTCTCACTTGTAGAGATATCGTCCGCCACCTCCTCCGCGTTACCTATTTCCTGCAAAACTTCTGTGTGCTGCTGCATTTGTAGCTCCTTTAGCTCGTCCGTTGTCAATTCCTTGGAGTGCTCATTGATGAGCTCGTTGATGTCACCTTCATCATGTCCAGGCTTATGGACTTGCCGAGGAATACAATCACCTCCATCACTGCCGCTTCGAGTCTTTCAAAGTCTGTTTCAGACACAACCACACGCCACAGCTTTTTCCACGCAGAGATCAATGTCCGCTTTTTAACACTCTGCCAGGCCATATCGATAATTGAGACATATCAAAATGTTATAGTGGTCCTTCTAGAACTCTTGAAGAGTAAGGCTTGTTTCACCTCAAAGCAGCGGCGGAATAGGTGCTTGGCAATGAGCTTCCTAAAATTAATAATCACCTGCTAGTTGATGTTGGGTGGAAAACCTTTATAAACTTGAACTCGTCAAGGATATCATCGTCGAGGATATCATCGTCGAGAATATCATCTTCGAGGTTAGATGGGTGAGCAGGTTCATATCCGCGCTTGCAGCCTCACCATGCTTAACAACGGAGTGAATGCCGGTTCTCTTTTTAAATATCTCGAACTAGCCCCGACTGGCTTTAATCGACATCCCCGATATCTCGTCCGTCGAAGTGTCTGTGATTTTCTGCAGCAAATCAGCGTAAATGGCCCGTGCGTTCTCACAGACTATAGCTTCCGTTACTGTGTCTCCTGCGTGCTGCTTCTCTTGTCAGCCACACCATCAGCAGCTTCTCCATATTTTCATGGATGGATGTCCGATGTTTAGAAATTATTTTAATGCCTTTGGCTGATGTTACAGCCTTTAACGACTCCCTTTGTTTCAGTATGGTGCAGATCGTAGTGATACGCGCGTACTGCTTTGCCAAATCGGCTACACATACACCTTGCTCATATTTTTCGATAATTTCTTTCTTTAATTTAATGCACATCATTCGCTTCTTCTTCTCAGCGCTGTCATTCGCACTCACTTTCTTCGGACCCATGGTTGCAAAATAACTGTAAACACAAATGCAAGCACAGCACTGATACTCCCACTGCGTATCCGCTTAAAGTGAACGAGTGGGATACGGGATGCTAGACTTTTGGGTCTGCGTAGTCAGTGTTATTCAATAAGTTGTTGTGTTCAACCAAATTTGCTTTTCTAAAAATATACTTATGTAATTAGAATGTACGATTAAGTAAATTATTAACTGTATTATTACAATTTAATCATATTTTTAATTTACATTGCAAATAACGTTGTATGTAACTTCATGTTGTAATAATTTCTTTTGTCCATGAACGTGATTCCTGATACTACCAAAGGTTTTAATCCGATGTCGAATGTCGACATTGAACATGACCTTGCTAGGCCATGTTTTTCAATTGTTTTATTTTTTCACTTCCCTTCTGTGATAGTACTTAGGTTTAGATGTTGTTTTAAAAAAAAATTGTATTTTCCATCCATATGGCCGAAACGTCAGCATTTTATTGCTCAAATATATTGTTCTGAACGAGTGCGTCTCTTACGTTGCAATTCTCATTTGTTACAATTCTCATTTGTTACAATTTATCATTTGTTGCATTCTCATTTCTTACAATGCATCCCCACTTCAAATACGCATGTATAAGTTGTTGCAATTCTCATTTGTTACAATTCTCATTAGCAAATTTTTTTTTATATAATTTATGTTTTATATAAAATCTGGTATAGTGCGTTTAAGGTACCGGGGCGGCTGGCAGGGCGTGACGCGCATGTGTTTGTTATTTAGGCGATGGTACAGTCTGTAATTCGAGTTTCTATAACCGTGTAACGGGATTTGTTTCGGCCAGCAATGTACACAATGTTTTCTACACCGATTGTAAATTTCAGATAAGAGCGCGTAAATAATGCATGGATTGCTGTCAGTGAGTCGCGGAAAGGGGGCATTATTAGCCACTCCCATTACCAATTTTGGTCTTTGCGCAAGCCGCCACACTATATTAAAAGTAAATGTTTTTACAAAATTTTATTTCGCCCTATAATATTGCGTCCTAATGATTTGTGCGTTTGGAGCAGTTTGCTCCAACTGCTTCGTGGTAGATATCAGCGTTCGCTTTACCAATTTAAATTTGTTGACGAGTTCGCTATGGTCAGCAGAAGGGGAGGTTAGTTCGGTGGTCTTTTCCACTGGCAGACTGGGCTCTCGACCGCAGACTTCGACCCGGTGTGACGCCGGTCGTAACCGGAAAGAAGGGCTGTCGACTTCCGCTGGGAGATTTACGTACAGTGTAACAGCATACTGGCTCTCCAGGGGGTCGGTCCTTCCTGTCTCCTCTCCTATCCTGCTTTGGTACGTAAAACGCACAGATGCAAGCAAATTAAACAAACAGCACGGTAGTGATACTCAGTGTGATGCACAGGTGCATCTGAAAGCAGAAATACAAAAACTATTCAAGCGCATGGGCGCAAGAGAAATTTCAGAATACAGTTACAGCGCACAGGTGCAAGCAAAATTTCTAAAACCAAACACAACGAGTAGTTTTCTCGTTACATCGCTTATCCTGAACTCTCGCGCATAGGCGCATCAAGAAACAAAATTTAAAACAATTTGTAGTGATTGAGAAAGCTAAAAAGGCTAACGGCCGGACTTAAAACTTGATAGGGAGACAAACACAAATATGTGCAGTTAGTAACCGCGGAGATCAAACAATCTACGATATGATACCCTGGAACCACAAAATGTCCACCCCAAATCGCGGAGCAGAACCACAACGTAAAAAAAAGAAACAAATGCGTGCTATATCAACCCAGATATTTTACAAACCCAAATACTAACATGGCGGCTTTCACGCTTGGACAAAATCGAAATTAATCGCTACTCAACAAATTCGCCAAAGCAGAGCAAGGGAGCTTCTAATAAAAATAATAATGAGCATTCATTAAGCCAATCAGTAAATGAAGGCCTAGTTTTTCGCAAATAACAAAAGGAATAGGAAACCAAATACATAACCTAACAACATATAACAACAATGCCATCTCACTGACACAATTCCCAATAAAATTTAATCAATGTTTAACCAACTTTGAATCAAAATAGTACGATTATCAATCTACTCTTCACTCTTATTAAAAATAAATCAGTTAATGGATGAGTAATTGAGAATGGCGCCGCCATGATGGTGCTATGTAACGCCAACGGATGATATCCGGAACACATTTTACTGACAGAAATATCACTGCCCATGGAGGAACCGCAATAATTATTATACTTATTATATTGAAAAACATGAAAAAAAAAAATATCTTCAAGCAACCAGCATTAAGATTAAGTAAACCAATGGATCATTAGTATATTGTCCCCAAGACACGGAAAAAGAGAAATGTATTTTAAGATATTTCCAGGCAAATCGACTTAGTGGCCTAGTCAATTTCGTCAATTCTTTACTAATGAAATATCAGGAAACTACGCGCATGCAGAAGCTAGCTATGACCTTTTATCGGATCACTCACCGATTATGCTCACCATGAGTTTAACAATTATATTGAAAGAAAAAGACCTCCCTATTCAATATAAAAACAAACTATCTATTTAGGAAATATCTAAACGAAATCATCGATCTCAAAATTCCACTGAAAACAGCAGACGACCTAAACGAAGCTGTTAATAACATAACAACAAATAAACAAAGTGCAACATGACAATTTTCAGGAAGAATGGAAAATGTTTCAAAACTATCCAAAATACATAAAAGACAAAATCAATGAAGAAAGAGAAGCTAGATGTCAATGACAATCAACTAGACATCCAGGTGATAAAAATAAATTAAACAACTCATCAACGGAACTAAAGAGATTTGCAGAACATCAGGTCTTTGAACCCAGTCCACCAACAATACCAAATGTTGAAGAAAACGATATATTACAGTACTTGGATTCTCCATTGCAACTATCTGTGCCCATCAAACACTTTTCTCGGGAAGAAATATAAAACGAAATTAAATTTTTGAACAATATAAAAACTTCTTTATACGAATTAATAGCTGCTAAATTAGTGAAATAACTATTAAAAAATCAATTGTCGCCATAACACAAATATACAACACTATTATCCAATATTTCCCTAAACAATGGAAATTTGCACAAATTATATTAATATTCAAACTAGATAAACCAACTCATAAAACGACATCCTACAATCCGATCTCTACTAATTTTTTTTTGAAAAGTAACTGCTTAAGTGATTAAAAGCATTATCGAAGACAACAATTTCAAAACATCAATGCGAATTTTGAGAGAACATTGTACACTAGAACAGATTCATCGTGGGTAGTGTATATATTTGACAAATAACTTCGAGGAACACAAAATTTGTTCTGCCTTGTTCAAGCCTTCGACCGTGAATGGCATACAGGGCTTTTGCATAAAATTTAAAGAAACCTCCCAGAATAATATTGTTTCCTGCCAAAATCTTATTTGAACGAAAGATTCTTCCATGTGATCTACGATGGCACATTTTCCGACCTATACCCTATAAAAGCAGGAGTACCACAAGGAAGTGTTCTTGGACCTGTACTCTACCAGATATTTACTGCTGATCTACCTTTCGATGAAGATGTCATAACTGCTATTTACGCTGACGATACAGCAATACTAATCGCACGTAAACCTAACCGAAGCATCAAGACAACAAGTAGCTCCAAACAACATAGGAAATTGTGCACAAAAACAGAGTACAAAAATAAATGAAACTAAATCAACACATATCGTATTCTACAAAACACACTAACTGCTCAGAAGTTAAATTGAATGACCAAATTCGAATGATGAGCAATGACGTAAAATACCGAAGTACGCACTTAAACAAAAGACTAACTTGGGCGAATCACATCAAAACTTAAAGAAAACAACTTAATATTATAACACAAAAGATGTACTGGCTGTTAGGACACAAATCACAACTACCAATAGAAAGTAAAATGCTATTATGCAAAGTTGTACTTATAGTAATATGGACATACGATATATAACTATGGGATTGCGCTAAAAATCGCACTGTGACATCATACAGCGGTTTCAAAATAAAACTTTGAGAACAATATTTGGTAGTCCATGGTATGTTAACAACGATACACTACACAAAGACCTACAAATAAAATACGTACACGAACAAACTAAAAAAATCGCCCAATCGTATGAAAACAGATTAGACCACCACCCTAATGAACTAGGCATCAATTTGTTAAACAACGAAAGTAAAATCAGAAGATTAAAAAGAAAGAAGCCTCTGAATTTAATAGCATGAATAACAAGACATATTATATACATAAATTAAGAAGTAACATCAATGTTTAGCATCTTCCTGCAAATCAATAAAATACTACACATTTGCTAGTTGGCCATGGAAAGGAAAGTTGTAAATTTAATCAAAAATTTTAAAAACAGTTGTGCTATAATCAGGGAGTCGTATCGAATAGGAACCAAAAAAGGGGTGCGTTTTAATGAGCCATGAATTGAAAGTACACAGTTAAATAAAAAAATCTTGAACCGCAAAGTTGAAACGAACCGCCTATTTCCGACATATAAATTCATTTCTTTAGTAGTACCTACTACACAACTAAGTGTAGTGCGATTATTTTCTGAATTGAAATTTATACCATCACCTCTGCGGAATTATGTTAATTAGATGTTAAGAAAAATTTTACACAAACATTATTCATGACATTTGTAATGATATAATATTGCAATATAGGTTATCTTCCTATAGTGAAAATGTATTCAGCGCAATCCATTTTTCATATTTTGTTTATTGTCTTATACTATGTTTAAGTAAATAATATTAAAATACATATATAAGCTCAATTTGATATTTGTTTCGATAGGTATGAAGATGAAGTTCCGTCAGATCGTGCTATTGAGTTCAAAAAATTTTAGTTTCATCCATTTTCCATATTTTGTTTATTGTCTTATACTATGCTTAAGTAAATAATATTAAAATACATATATAAGCTCAATTTGATATTTGTTTCGATAGGTATGAAGGTCGTGCTATTGTTTTTAGTTTCATCGTTACGATGAAAATTAAACATCAAACATTACTACCTGAGTTAGAGAATACTCATTCCCAGTATAGTCGTTGTAAATGGTGTTATGATAAAACCATAACTGTACCGTCATTACGTAAACGACATGTTATGAATTTACTTTATAGAATGGGCCTGTTAATTATTTATATCCTATCAAAGATTAAATAATATTACTGGATGATATATTTTCAACAAAATTATAATAATTGTATCATTTTTTAACCCTTAGAGTGCCGCGGAAGTCCTTTATGACCGGCACTAAGTTTTCCCGTGACGTCGTAGGGGGTCATGACCGGCGATTCTGCATATTGCGTTGTGTTGTATTAAAACTCGCCAAACAGGAGAAAGGTGACAGTACAATATCCACAATATGTCGCAATTTGTTCTATGTTCTACCTAGCTTTTCTGAATTTTTTGTATATTTTACAAATTCGTCGCGTATTATCGGCTTTTCCTGACATTTTCTTTAATTCGAGACGTAGTTTTCTCAGTAGGCTCACACGTGAAGAAAGGCAATCTCTAATTTCATTATCTCGCAACCAGGAAATATTAACGCTAATCATAACACCTAAGAATTTTTTAGAGCTACGCTATTTTATACTTTATTGGAATTTCCTCAGTGAAAACAAAATTCTTCATTATTGAAAAATATGATAAACAAGGATGGGCCCAGTTTGGACTCTTGAGGTACACCTATGTTAATTAATTTTTAGATGACATTACCTTTTTAATTACGTTTGAAATATAGTAAGACAGTCATGTGACCTGCTTTCGGTCTGTGAAATAATTATGAATTAGCAGGTTGGCTATCTCACGTATTCTTAGATTATCAAGTTTACTTCATAATTGATCGTGATTTACACAATCGAATGCTTTTGTCAAATCATAGCAAGCACCAATCACATATGTATGACTATCTCGAACGCGGTAAATTGTATTTAAGACATTTATTATTGCTGACAATGTTGATTTCGATTTTCGGAATCCGAATTGGTGTTGATGAATTTGAGAAAAATTAAGATATTCTGTTAAAAATTAATTCCTCAAATATTTTGGAAAAAAAAACATGACTGTAATGCTATTGGCCGATAGTTAATTTATTATACTTTCTAGTTTTTCTTATGTACAATTCGAAATAATTTTAGTATGTCTAGAAAGGTACCTGTGGCTAATGAAGCGTTAAATATGTGAGCTAATGGAAAAATTATTATGGCTTACATGGGGAAATAAATTACACTATATTGTCGTATCCGCTAGAAAGCTTCATGTAAGATTACGAATAGTTTATTTTATTTCTGTTTCACTAACCGATTTTAGAAATACATCTTTGTTATTAAATTTACATGCAGTATTGTCCGCGGAATAAGAGTTTGGTTTTGGAATTAAATTTGCAGCTTCCGTAAAAAAGAAATTATTAAGTTCATCAGCTATTATTATTTTTCATTTGCTATAAATGGATGAATATGATAGAAAATGTTTTGAGTGAACGTAAAATTATAAACAGAAATAATAGGAGAGCATGTATGACAAGGTGTATGGATATTAACGAGGCGAGACAGTTATGTATGGATAGGAGTATTTGGCGAACAATTGTTAGAAAATAAGGAATGAAAGGCAGGTTTCTATATAATATATAATATTAAATTTTTTGAGTGATTGTAGGGAATAAAGGGCCTGCTACCCCAGTAATGGGAAAGGCGTGATGTTATGTATGTATGTATGTATCAACTATTGATTTTCATGAGATTTATTAGCCTGATTAAAATTTATTACATACCAAGCAGATTTTATTTGGTTATTTGAATTAGCTATGAAACTGTCGTAGGCTTCCTTTTTAGCTCATCGACCGCCTGTCGAAGAGCTATAGTGTTCGGTACGATGTCTGTAGCATTCTCCGATTTTAAAAATTTTTGCGCAGAAATCCCCGACAGACCCTTTGGATCACGAAATGACTATTACAACATGTGACCGTATGTAAGTCGTTCGTCCGCTCGCTCGCTCGCTCGTACGGTTTTTGTTCCATTAACTCCTCCTAGACTATCCAACCGATCTTGATGAATTTTTTTTGCAAATGCGTATTATGGCACTGATAATTAATCTACACTTAACACTTCATTCGGGTCTTAACATGTTTTTAAACTATTGTTCATGATATCAATAATTTGCATAAATTTACAGTCAATTCTCAGGGTCGTTTTATTCGTTATTACTAACTGTTTGAAACGAAACGTAATTCAAATCGATTTCTTGACATCACTGTATATGAGAATGTCTGGTTATACCCTTCATCTGTGCTCCAATGTAGATGAATCCGAGGTAATCGAACTAGTCCCATCCACTTGATCAATCCAAAGACTCGCTTTATTTCATTCGGATTGGTTTCAGACCATTTAAAATGCATTCTGACGCCATGGGGGTTCTATATGTGCCCCAGTGAGAAAAATGCGTTACGTATGTTTATGCACTTTAACTTATCTGTTCTACATAATATTTCCACATAATATGTAACGCAAAATGCGTAGAGATTTCGGACAGACCCTCCTTGATCATGAAATGACAACATGTCAGTCGTCCCGTCGCTCGTCTACCCATTCGCTCGTACTGTTTTGTCTCGTCCTTCCTAGACTATCTAACAGATTTTGCAGATTGTTTTTTTACAAATACATATAGTGTTATAGTCGTGCATCTGACTTTGTTTTTTCAAAATATACTTTTGTTTTTATTTTTTTTTCTGCTTTATTTTCTACTGAATTTGATTCAAAAACTTCCTACCTATGAAGGACACAATACAGAATTTTGATCTATTTTTGTTTTTAGAAAATGTCTTTCTTCTCCAAAGTATTGGAATAATAGACTAAAGTTCTTAGTTTTATGCAATTTTATTGTAAAACAGCGTAATTATAAATTATGTCAACATTTCGACAAACAGATAGAAGTCACACTGAAAAAATATCTGTTTTGAAATTAAAAAATAAGTTGATAAAATAACAACAGTAAAACAAGCAAACATATCACAATTTTTACTTTAAATTTCAATCTTATGAAACATTTGTCAACGGTGAGAGTTCTTAACGTCAAAATTTATTATAAAAATGTGAAAAAAACATGTTAAAACAACAATGGTTGACAAAGAAGTACAAAACACTAAACGTTGAAAATCAACTGCCTGAACTCCCAACAGACATAAATTGAAGTTGAAGTTTTCAAAAAAAAGTGCGTTATATGAAATTCAATTATTGTAGTTGGATTTGTGTTTTATAGTACTTTTTTGTAATTTAATGTGGACGCTCTCTAGAAATAGTCTTTTAAATTTATTTTGTTCATGGTGCAAAATTAACAAAATCAAAATTGTGACCAATATTTCAATCAGGGCATTATGATTAAAATTGTTGTTACTTAGGTGATACTGATATTGATGCAGCCGTGATTCAACATATTGAAGAGTTTCTTCGATATAAGAAGGCGGGCAGTTCTAATAATTGACTTGATAAATAACATTTCTAAATTTTTTTCTTAGGAATTCAGAATTTACGATGAACAAATAACTCACTTAACGAATTCAAGCTGATGAAAATTAGTTTAAGTGTCTTTGAATAAATTACGGAAAGATTCAACTAAATGATGATGAAACTGTAAAACGAGGAATTGTGAAATATCAAGTATAATTGGGTTATTCGGGATGTTGACATCCTAATTAACCCAATTATACCGGGACATGGTCGCCCACAAAAATTTGTTCAGACGAGGGCAAAACATTTTCCAGGCAAAGAAAATTTTTCAGGGATTTTGTAATGTACATATGATAAAAAAGATGAAAAATTAACGTATGCATTTAAAGGCATGGGTGACTGTATTTACTTGAATTAGTATCTAATCTAATCACCTTAATAATACGTAATTATACTTTTACGTTATTAATTAAATCAGTTATAAATTATACAGAAATCAGTAATTTAATATGCAATGAATAGAGATGTACCGACTATGCTATTGGCCGATAGTTAATTTATTATACTTTCTAGTTTTTCTTATGTACAATTCGAAATAATTTTAGTATGTCTAGAAAGGTACCTGTGGCTAATGAAGCGTTAAATATGTGAGCTAATGGAAAAATTATTATGGCTTACATGGGGAAATAAATTACACTATATTGTCGTATCCGCTAGAAAGCTTCATGTAAGATTACGAATAGTTTATTTTATTTCTGTTTCACTAACCGATTTTAGAAATACATCTTTGTTATTAAATTTACATGCAGTATTGTCCGCGGAATAAGAGTTTGGTTTTGGAATTAAATTTGCAGCTTCCGTAAAAAAGAAATTATTAAGTTCATCAGCTATTATTATTTTTCATTTGCTATAAATGGATGAATATGATAGAAAATGTTTTGAGTGAACGTAAAATTATAAACAGAAATAATAGGAGAGCATGTATGACAAGGTGTATGGATATTAACGAGGCGAGACAGTTATGTATGGATAGGAGTATTTGGCGAACAATTGTTAGAAAATAAGGAATGAAAGGCAGGTTTCTATATAATATATAATATTAAATTTTTTGAGTGATTGTAGGGAATAAAGGGCCTGCTACCCCAGTAATGGGAAAGGCGTGATGTTATGTATGTATGTATGTATCAACTATTGATTTTCATGAGATTTATTAGCCTGATTAAAATTTATTACATACCAAGCAGATTTTATTTGGTTATTTGAATTAGCTATGAAACTGTCGTAGGCTTCCTTTTTAGCTCATCGACCGCCTGTCGAAGAGCTATAGTGTTCGGTACGATGTCTGTAGCATTCTCCGATTTTAAAAATTTTTGCGCAGAAATCCCCGACAGACCCTTTGGATCACGAAATGACTATTACAACATGTGACCGTATGTAAGTCGTTCGTCCGCTCGCTCGCTCGCTCGTACGGTTTTTGTTCCATTAACTCCTCCTAGACTATCCAACCGATCTTGATGAATTTTTTTTGCAAATGCGTATTATGGCACTGATAATTAATCTACACTTAACACTTCATTCGGGTCTTAACATGTTTTTAAACTATTGTTCATGATATCAATAATTTGCATAAATTTACAGTCAATTCTCAGGGTCGTTTTATTCGTTATTACTAACTGTTTGAAACGAAACGTAATTCAAATCGATTTCTTGACATCACTGTATATGAGAATGTCTGGTTATACCCTTCATCTGTGCTCCAATGTAGATGAATCCGAGGTAATCGAACTAGTCCCATCCACTTGATCAATCCAAAGACTCGCTTTATTTCATTCGGATTGGTTTCAGACCATTTAAAATGCATTCTGACGCCATGGGGGTTCTATATGTGCCCCAGTGAGAAAAATGCGTTACGTATGTTTATGCACTTTAACTTATCTGTTCTACATAATATTTCCACATAATATGTAACGCAAAATGCGTAGAGATTTCGGACAGACCCTCCTTGATCATGAAATGACAACATGTCAGTCGTCCCGTCGCTCGTCTACCCATTCGCTCGTACTGTTTTGTCTCGTCCTTCCTAGACTATCTAACAGATTTTGCAGATTGTTTTTTTACAAATACATATAGTGTTATAGTCGTGCATCTGACTTTGTTTTTTCAAAATATACTTTTGTTTTTATTTTTTTTTCTGCTTTATTTTCTACTGAATTTGATTCAAAAACTTCCTACCTATGAAGGACACAATACAGAATTTTGATCTATTTTTGTTTTTAGAAAATGTCTTTCTTCTCCAAAGTATTGGAATAATAGACTAAAGTTCTTAGTTTTATGCAATTTTATTGTAAAACAGCGTAATTATAAATTATGTCAACATTTCGACAAACAGATAGAAGTCACACTGAAAAAATATCTGTTTTGAAATTAAAAAATAAGTTGATAAAATAACAACAGTAAAACAAGCAAACATATCACAATTTTTACTTTAAATTTCAATCTTATGAAACATTTGTCAACGGTGAGAGTTCTTAACGTCAAAATTTATTATAAAAATGTGAAAAAAACATGTTAAAACAACAATGGTTGACAAAGAAGTACAAAACACTAAACGTTGAAAATCAACTGCCTGAACTCCCAACAGACATAAATTGAAGTTGAAGTTTTCAAAAAAAAGTGCGTTATATGAAATTCAATTATTGTAGTTGGATTTGTGTTTTATAGTACTTTTTTGTAATTTAATGTGGACGCTCTCTAGAAATAGTCTTTTAAATTTATTTTGTTCATGGTGCAAAATTAACAAAATCAAAATTGTGACCAATATTTCAATCAGGGCATTATGATTAAAATTGTTGTTACTTAGGTGATACTGATATTGATGCAGCCGTGATTCAACATATTGAAGAGTTTCTTCGATATAAGAAGGCGGGCAGTTCTAATAATTGACTTGATAAATAACATTTCTAAATTTTTTTCTTAGGAATTCAGAATTTACGATGAACAAATAACTCACTTAACGAATTCAAGCTGATGAAAATTAGTTTAAGTGTCTTTGAATAAATTACGGAAAGATTCAACTAAATGATGATGAAACTGTAAAACGAGGAATTGTGAAATATCAAGTATAATTGGGTTATTCGGGATGTTGACATCCTAATTAACCCAATTATACCGGGACATGGTCGCCCACAAAAATTTGTTCAGACGAGGGCAAAACATTTTCCAGGCAAAGAAAATTTTTCAGGGATTTTGTAATGTACATATGATAAAAAAGATGAAAAATTAACGTATGCATTTAAAGGCATGGGTGACTGTATTTACTTGAATTAGTATCTAATCTAATCACCTTAATAATACGTAATTATACTTTTACGTTATTAATTAAATCAGTTATAAATTATACAGAAATCAGTAATTTAATATGCAATGAATAGAGATGTACCGACTATCGAATATTAGTCGGCTAGGCCGACTATCCGGTCACTTTTCTAGTCAACGATTAATTGGCGACTAATCGGCAAAAAGACCGATTAATCGGCTTTACATTTTGATAAACTATAATAACAATAAGGTATAGGAATAAAATTTAAAAAAACAAACTAGGAATGGATACAGACATCCATGCCTGTAGCTCATAGACGTATGTCCAATTCTGAATTTATCACAAATTATTTACCTCAATACACACGTAAGTAAAACAACAAATTTAAAACAAGTGTGAAAACATTTTCTTCTGTTAATAAAAGCAAAGCAGACTAAGCTATAAATGCATTAATCTTCTTTTTGTTCATTTTTTAATTAAAAAATATTTTTTTCTTCAATGGTCGTACATAATTTTTCAAAATAAAAAACATGGAAAAATTATTTTTCATTTCCTGCATATTCAGACAATTTTGTATACAATTGAGTGGCAAATAAAGGAGAAAGAAAATAAAAACTGAAATTTTGAAAAACAGATGCACAACTAGCTCATAATACGCATTTGAAAAAAAAAATTTCATTAAGATCGGTTGGATAGTCTAGGAGGAGTTAGTGGAACAAAAACCGTACGAGCGGACGAACGACATACATACGGTCACATGTTGTAATAGTCATTTCGTGATCCAGGGGGTCTGTCCGAGTAAAAAGTTTTGAATTCGGAATATGGTACAGATATCGTATCGAACACTAAAAATTATTTGTATAGGTATTCGAAGAATTTTATGACACATTGTAAACATATGGAAAGATAATAAATGAATTGTGAAAAATGTACCCAAAATTGACACACGAGGAGATAAACAAGGATTGTGGAGTAAATAATCTTCCACTCTCTTCGCTTTTTAGGTTAATGTGTGCAATATAAAGCGTAGAAATCAACTTATTTGTGCATTAGTAGTAAAATTGTGTCCTTTTGAGATCATAAACATTTATCTATATTCTTAAGAATGCAGTGGTAAAACTCTGTATTTTCATTGAAATCGCGAGACCGTAAGTTTCTATTATTACTATATTTTATTTTATACTACGTATAATAAGTAAAATAGCAAACTTAAACTTAAAATTGCGAAATATTCAGTAAATAAAAAGTATGAAAAGTAATATATTTGTAGATATTTTAGGATACGTTGAAAACACAGAAATAAATATTAAAAATATATAAATAATTTTTGTAAAACGCGTATGTACCATCTTTTGTTACGAGTAATATGAAGATATACAAAAATACTTGTATATAATAAAACATAAGTAGATACATCTAGTATCATATTCAATGAATATTATACACTAAACATCCTTGGCGGCAAGAAAAAAACTCTATTTCATGTATTAAATTTCAGAAGACAGGGAATCCAATCGGTACCTCTTGTGCTAGAACAAAAGGTTATTTGACCATTAACATAAGAAAATAATAATAACGTTATATTTATATAAAATATTACTAGATTATAAAGAAACAAAATTCATCTGTATCCAAACACTTGCGCATAAAATAATTAATGGACGTTTTAAACTTTTTCTGATTTTTAGCTTATTGACCTCTTGTCCAAGAGCCTTCGTGTACGGTATGATGCTTGTAGCATCTTCGGATTTAAAAAAAAATTCTGCGTAGAAATTTCGGAGAGACCTCCTATATAGCGAATTGACTTTTACAACATTTGTCGTTCTTTGTTCTACTCCACCTAGACTATCCAACCGATTATGATGTTTTTTTTACAAATACGTATTATTTGTGTATGTGACTTGTTATATATTTGTTGTATATTTCCTATAGTAATTGAGAAAAAAAAATTTTCTCCCAATACTGTTCATATGGTGTTCTCCGATGTATATCAAGAATATCCATATATTTAGCATTATCAAATTTCATCGTGTATGGCAGAAAAAAAATTAATATAATGTCATTTTTTTCCTACATCCAAAGCGTGCACTACATATGACGTAGGTGGCGCCGCTTAAAGAAAGTAACATGACGGTTTACTTTATATATAGGCTATACTGCATATATAGGCTTTGCTACATCATAAAATGGATGGATATAGAATGTTTGAAACCTATGCAATATTCATTTAGCTGTTTCTATATAAACAAGGAAGGACATGGAACGACATTAAAGTTAACGCTAAAGACAAACAACAGTGGAAGAAAATAGTCGAAGATATATGCACAGTGCAAACGAACACTACAGGGCAAGGCTAGCAGCCTTGTCACTTATTACGCTAAGGAATCACCATTTGGTGCCCTATGCTCCTTAAGGAACTACAAGGATAAATAATAAATAATAATATAAACTAAGATAATTTGGAAAGTGTTATGTACATATATTTATAGTTGCTAATTCGGTTATGGTTAAAATTTTGTCACATATGACAGTTAAAATCATTTATGTTTCTGTGGTATTAGTTACTTAATGTGTAATGTGTAAATGTAAAAACAAAATATTTCTGTTCAATGTCATACCGAGAAAATTACAAAGAAAATTAAGGTAACGAAGTTTCGCACTTCAAACTACTGTGGAAAACAACTTTGTAATTATTATTGTTTCGAAAGTTTACAATTTTTCCATGAATTAATAAAAAGTCGTTCATTTTACACCAATATAATGTAACAATGGGGAATTTGCACATATTTTTTATATTTTTTTCTGAATCTGTGTACTTTAAAACAAATTCCGTAATTTTTTTTTTCGAAAATCGCTATACTTTTGGAAAAATAAATTATTGCATCACTTCCCTTTTCGATGATGTAAATGTTTTATAAAAATTAGATATTTTCAAACCCTAATTACAGTTAATTGGTTCATTTTAAAAATTTGTTTTTTTGATTTACTTAACTATTCGAATATAGATATATTTCTAATTAAGTTACAAGTTGTTTGTAGATTGGAATAATAATGATGTTAGTTCTGATGAAAAGGATAAGAATGATATAGGTGTTTATTTAAACAGGTTTGCAGAGATAAAGGTTGTAGGTACCCCCCTTCGTCAAGATTATCGGTCAACATCCCCTGGCTTGGACCGGATGTTGTCACATTCCTCAATCTTTGAGATGTCCTTGACGAAGAAGAAGAGGTACCTGCACCCCCACCCCCGCAAAATTGTATAAATAGAAAATATTCATGTACACTTCATTCCATTTCTTATTTTTATCATCAGAACTACATCATTATTATTCTTGTCTTCGAGTAACTTGTAACTACTCTAAATTAGAAATAAATCTGTATTCAAATAGTTAAGTAAAACTTCGTGTTATATTTTGGTGTCGCGACCACGGCAATAAGCTAATCAACCAAGGTGCGTGATTTTGTCACCAAACCGCTATCCGGTCCATCCCATAACAAAATCTGGTGTCAGAAGTGGAATACTCTCAATACAACTTGGAATTATTCCATGGTGAGTTTCAACTCTTAAATTTGAGAAAGTTCCCGAAGAAGAAGTCTTCACATCTGTTCCACAAGGGCCTGATCAACTCCGAAAGCAGAATCAAGCGTGAAGCAATCCATGAATCAGCTACAAGTTATTGCACTGTGAGTACATGCACATTTGTTAGATTATTCGATATAGAAATTTCTAAAATCACTTCCTGATATATCTTCTTAATCCTTAAATCTTGACACATACTCGTAAAATGGATTCTGATAGTACGAGATCTGTCGATACAATTCCTCTTACAATCCTTCTCAAATTCATAAAACCATATCATGGAGATAGAGAAAAACTTAGCGCATTTGTTACTAACTGCGATAGAGCCATGCATTTGGCTGAGGATACTCAAATTCCAGTAGTATTTGCATACATTCAGTCTCAATTAGAGGACAAAGCCGAAGCAGCATGCGTTAATTACATATTCGATGATTACGAAGAATTGAAAAACTTTTTAAAACGAGAAAAACATTATAGTCTTTTGCTAATAGAATTGCAACAATGTCGTCAATTGCATAATGAATCGGTGTCACAATATATCTTCAAGATAGAGTCTTGTCTCAAACGTTTATTAGCTGTAATCCATCAAAATAACGAAATCGATGGTGAACTTTCCGGAAAAATTTCCGCTATGAATGATTTAGCCCTACACCCATATATTTTAGGCTGTCTCAAGTCCAATCGGACAAATACTAAGATCGCGTGATATCAGTGAGGTAAATGAAGCTTTCGCTGTTGTAATAGAAGAAGAAAAAATTCAAAATGATTTAAAATTAAACACAATTCGTAACTGTAATATCTGTCATAAATCCGGTCACACATCATCACAATGTTATAAAAATAAATCGAACCAAATAAATACGATGAGTCATCAATCAAATTCGCGTCAAATGAACTATTCTAATTTAAATACGGGATATAGCAATCGGAATAATAATCAATATAAACCGACTAGTTTATATCAATCGCCTAAATCTTGCAACTATTGCAAAAGAAACGGACATGTCATCAATGAGTGTAGAATACGAAAGTATAATAATAAAATGAGAAATACAACCTCATCAACAAATAATACTCCTAACTCGAACGATAATTCCTCCAATGTTAGACGTGTAACCTATAATAGACCGTCATCCTCAAATAACGAATCAGAAATTCACACTCAATTATGTATGATTGAATCGCACGATTACCGCGATGCTAAACCGACATACTTACAACAACGAACCACTCAACCAAACAAGATACACACGAAATCTCAAAACAAAACTGTCCAATTAAACAGTATATCTAATCAATACAATACGTTACACGTGATTCTGAATATCGATGATAACAGTCTCTGTCAAAACAAAGCTACTCTACTGTTAGATACGGGAGCAAGTATTTCTATAATAAAGTCACGGTTACTAAGTAGTTCATGCAACCTTGACCAATCAAACATTTTGTCTCTTAAAGGTATCAATTCTAATGAGAAAAGCATAAAAACTGCGGGATCAGTATGCCTAAATATCGAGAATTATAATCATTATTTCCATATCATATCTGAATCGTCAAATATACCATTAACAGATGGCGTTTATCTTTCCAAAGCAATAACTGCAGTCAATGAGGACAATACAGCACTTATATCTATCCTCAATACGACTGAGAAACATGTTAAAATTAACAAAATCAAATTGAAACTCGATCCAATTCTCTCAGATACGAAAATATTCCATACCGCAACTTCGAACGATACAGTAAAAGAAACCCAAATCGAAACCTTAAATAAAGAATTAAGAACAGATCATCTCAACAACGAGGAAAAGTCATCATAAATAAATAACAATATGTCACGAATTCCGTAATATATTTCATCTCAAAGGAGATTAACTGACACACACTGAAACTATTAAAAATGAAATTCCAACTACTACCAATACGCCTATTTTCTCAAAAACATATCGTTACCCGGAAGTACGTAAAGAGGATGTAAATAAACAAATTGAAGAAATGTTAGAACAAAAGATTATAAAACATTCTACTAGTCCCTGGTCTGCGCCTGTTTGGGTAGTCCCTAAGAAAATTGATGCCTCAAGAAAACAAAAATGGAGAATCGTAATAGATTATCGAAAACTGAACGACGTAACTATTGGAGACGCATACCCAATACCTAACGTATCAAATATTCTAGAACAACTAGGACACTCGTGTTATTTTACGACTTTAGATTTAGCCTGTGGTTTTCATAAAATACCAATGGTCACTACGAATGTTTTAGAATGCCTTTTGGTTTCAAAAACGCGCCGGCAACATTCCAAAGGTTATTGAATTACGTACTTGCAGGATTGCAAGGAATCAAGTGTTTTGTTTATCTTAATGGCATCGTAATTTACGCTAGTTCTTTAGAAGACCACGAGCAAAAACTAAAAAAAAAAGTATTTAGAAAACCATCGATTAAAACTACAACCCGACAAATGTGGATTCCTAAGGCACGAAGTAACTTACCTCGGACATGTAATTTCAGACAAAGGCGTTAAGCCGAATGCCGACAAGTTATATGCAATAAAACATTACCCTGTTCCTTAAAGTCATAAAGATATAAAAGCATTCTTGGGACTTGTAGGCTACTATCGGAAATTTATACCCGAATTCTCAAAAATCTCACAGCCTCTGACAAAACTGCTAAAGAAAGACATAAAATTCATTTGGTCTGATGAACAAGATAATTCATTCGAAATATTAAAATCAAAACTAACTTGCGAACCAATTCTACAATACCCAGATTTTAGCAAACCATTTAATTTGACAACCGATGCTTCAAATTTTGCATTCGGAGCCGTTCTTTCGCAAGGAGATATATCAAATGATCTTCCTATAGCATATGCTTCTCGCACGCTAAACAAAGCTGAACAGAACTACTCTACAATAGAACGTGAACTTTTAGCAATTGTTTGGGCTACCAAACATTTTAGACCATATCTGTACGGTCGAACTTTCAATATAATCACAGACCACAGACCCTTAACCTGGCTTTTCAACGTAAAAGACCCAGGATCGCGACTTGTTCGTTGGAGACTTAAGGTAGAAGAGTACGACTATATTATAACGTACAAGAAAGGAAAATTAAAATCAAACACGGACGCGCTTTTTCGCGTTCAAATAGAAAATGTAAATATTGTTAATGTAAAACACACGTTTGACAATTACGTAAAAGCTTCATATACAGATAAAAAAATTTCATGATAACCCCAATATCAAATATACACCGTTTAATATTAAAAACATTATTGATAATTTCGCCTATTTTATATCGCTAGATTTAGATGAATCTAATCCACACTTACTTGATTTCTTCGAATTAAGTGATAATTGTGAAATCCTCCAAAAGCAAAGTCACGAATTAAATTCAATTATACTTTCAACGAATAAATTAGCACTTGATTTGATTAGCAATTTATCCTTACTCTACAAGATGACCTCACAAAATATTCATAAGTGTACCCAATTCAAAACCATGAAGCATAAACAGTAGCAGAAAATCTTATTAAATTCATATCATTTATGGTTATGGGAACACCGAGTTCCATATTGACTGACCAAGGAACAGAATTTTGTTCCAATATATTGAAGAAAGTCTCTAAATTATTCCAAATAAAACAAATTCATACAACAGCAGCTCATCCACAAAGCAATGATGCTTTAGAACGTTCTCATTCAACTCTAAAAGATTATTTAAAACATTATATTAATAATTATCAAAGTAATTGGGATAAATTTTTACCAACTGCTATGTTAACATACAATGCCGCCGTTCAT
This sequence comes from Carabus problematicus, assembly GCA_963422195.1. Lineage (NCBI taxonomy): Eukaryota > Metazoa > Arthropoda > Insecta > Coleoptera > Carabidae > Carabus > Carabus problematicus. The sequence goes on from OY728577.1 coordinate 18,470,211, forward strand.
GCTACTACTAAAATGTCACCATACGAATTAGTGTTCGGATATAAAGCAGATTTACCTAGAATAATATCTCGTGAGCCGCAATTTAGATACACGTATGATAATTACGCTTCACAATTAAAGTATCGTTTACAACAAAATACCCAACTAGCAAAACAACACATTGAATAATCAAAGCGAATATCAAAAAGGTTGTACGACACAAAAATTAACAATCCTCATTACGATGTTGGAGAGAAAATGTTATTGCGGAATGAACATGTAAACAAAGATCAGAGTCGTAAATTGACCCCAACCTACAAAGGTCCATACGTTGTAATAGGAATCTTAAAAGAACCTAATTTGTTGATATCTACTGGTACGCGAACAATAAAAGTTCATAAAACCATACTACGAGTAACTTGAAAATATATTAAATTTAGATTTTAATAAATTTAAACATTTTATGGATAAAACAGATACTAGGCTACGAGTCAATAAGTTTACTCGAACAATTCACACTAACGAATAATATCGGTGCTTCACTGTTGATGGAACTAGACGAAACCATTAATGCAATTCTTTTACAAAGAGATCAATTTTACACTCTTCAGAAATATCACCTACGAATACAGTGCACGCCGCTTATTGGAATCACGGATAATATTATCAATCGGTTATTATTATCACTTTCGCAAAGAACGGCCCGGATACGTCCGGGTATACGTACTACGTTAAAAAAATTTCGGGTATTGTAATCATGACATCGGTTTATGTTATCGATTTTTTCTTAGGATTGCTTCTATTCCGAGCAATTTTAAATTTACAATAAAGTAGTTTTTACAAAGAACCTTATAGAATTTTGATTGTCTAGTTTATTGTATTATACCGAGCTTTTTGACATTAAACACAAATAAACTCGGACAATTCGTTTGTATGGGCTTAACTACTACAACAAAATCAGTTTCATTCTAACCGTTTGCAATAGCTGGTGTAAAAAAAGACGTGGTCTTAGCTTAAAAGAAAAACATTTTAGAACAATGATAAATTGCCGAAAATGAGTCAGTGGAATGCAGCAGCACAATTAAAAATTGTTGTTATGTTTATTTTTTAAATTTTTTAGTTCAATTTCATAATTTATTTACTGTTTATTATTGTTTCACATATGCATTTTTAATTAATTGATAAAATTTTGTGTTTATATTTTCTTCGTTTATTATTATCAATCGGTTATTGTTATCAAAAACTTCGAGTCCCGATGTGATCACATTAAGCGGCGTGCACTGTATATATATTTGAAATTGGAAAAAGAACTTAAGATTATACCAATCAATATGGAAAATATTTATACTGTTATAGATATAGCAACTTTAGACGTATTTTATGTCAACAACTTAATTTTCAAAATTAATATTAATAGGAGAGCATGTATGACAAGGTGTATGGATATTAACGAGGCGAGACAGTTATGTATGGATAGGAGTATTTGGCGAGCTATTGTTAGAAAATAAGGAATGAAAGGCAGTTTTCTATATAATATTAATTTCTTTTTGAGTAATTGTAGGGAATAAAGGGCCTGCTACCCCAGTAATGGGAAAGGCGTGATGTTATGTATGTATGTATGTAATATGCCTTTATTAGCACATACTCTTTATCTCATTTATCAGGTAATATCATTTCCTATACGCCATGCAAATTCAGACACTTTTGCTTTCATCCAACCTACTATTCCTTATCTTGCTATATCGAGCAATCAATTGTTGTATGTACCTTTGCAAAATCTGGATAATTGCCAAGCACTCAGTAAGGAACATCACCTATGCAACAACCATATTCTGTATTCTACGTTGCAAACACCTGCACGTGAAGCATTATTACTAACTACAATCACGAAGTCCATTCCTACGCCATGCAATACGAAGTTAGTACACGGAACCTTGGAATTACGACTGCAAGGACCAAAAACTGCAAGCCGGAGAACTAGCAGGCACAGGAATATGTCCGATAAGACGTCCTTACGTCTTCCATCTAAGGGGGAAGGTGTGAATTAATCCACGATGCGTTGCTAGAACGAGGATTATTCGAATCTCGGATTAATCGCATGACAATTGTAACGCGCTCTCTGATTGGCTGAAACTCTTCAAATAAATGACTAGTTATTTGAGTGTGTAAACCACAAGCAAGACAGCTGTCAAATATAAGAAAAGTGGCAATTGTGTTGTAAGGCAATAAATAGCATTTTCAAATCATTGAAATGTTACATATTGTATTCGTGATTAATATTGTTGTTGTTTATTATATTTATTAACTAAATTTCGTGCATTAGCGTGTTAAAAATTAAGAAAACATGTTATATCCTTTATTTTTGTTTTGGTTATGTGCGCAAAAAATGTAATGTAAATAAATAATATTTCTAATTGAATTGAAATTGTATTGCACAGCACAAACATCTATACATATTTAATGTGATTAATCAATATATAAATATATGTACATATGTGCATCGAAATTGTAAAAATATTTCATAAATTACAACAAAGTGACATTCACTATCTATATATTTATTTTTAAAGATACGTATTTCCGAAAATAATTCTAATGGGGGGTAAAAAAGTTTTTTTAAAGATACGTATATCTCGAAACGTGAAATTTGTATTTAGACTCTTTTTTAAAAATAAAGAAACCGGTATTTCAATTTTTTTTTTAAATAACATTAGGATGAATTAAAATGGGAGGAACATTTGATAGAATGCCAATAGCAAATGCCAAAGATGTTATAGACATAAAAATTGCTATTTACATTGTTCATTAAAAATAATGAAACACGTGTTTTGCAATATTCTGAAATCTAATTTAAAAGGCGGGGATTATTTTTATACCAACATGTGAGACAAATTTTGCCATTTTGATTCTTTTTTAAAAATTAAGAAACATACATATGTTTACTATATTCAGAAAATAAAACTTAAGGAGTGTAAAAGGGGGATATGTTATTTCTTTTTTATTTCCTCGATATCAAACACCGAACATAAAACAATAAATTTGACGTATGTACAAAATTAACAGTACATTAATCTTTTGTTGGTATGCACAAAGGCAACTGCAAAACTGAAAGTACATATATTGCAATTCTTTTTTCAAATTTGCGTTAACTTCATTTGTTGGCATGTGCAACGCACACTACAAAACTAAAATAGTACATTGCATTTCTTTTATTCAGATATACATAAATGCTATTGAAACAAAATAGCAAAAAACAAAATAAGAATGTAAACAATATCAGATAGCTGTTAATTTCAATTGAGTTAAGAAGTATATTAACCACATCTGATTTTTTTAGATTTTGTAATTATAATTTTGTGGCTGCGTTAGTCTGCTTCTGCTCCTTTTTATTAGCTGATCGACCTCCTGTCGAAGAGCTATAGTGTTCGGTACGATGTCTGTAGCATTCTCCGATTTTAAAAATTTTTGCGCAGAAATCCCGGACAGGCCCCTTGGATCACGAAATGACTATTACAACATGTGACCGTATGTATGTCGTACGTCCGATCGCTCACTCGCTCATACGGTTTTTGTTCCACTAACTCCTCCTAGACTATCCAACCGAACTTGATGAAATTTTTTTTAGAAATACGTATTATGGTCTAGTTGTGCACCTGATTTTTTTGTTTTTCAAATTTTCCTTTAGTACTTGAAAAATTAAATATTTTTCAAAAAATTTTCAGTTTTTATTTTTTTTCTCCTTTATTTTCTACTCTATTGTATTCAAAATTTTCTTGCTTATGCAGCAAATGGAACAATATTTTTCGATATTTTTTATTTTGAAAAATTATGTTAGACCATTGAAGAAAAAATTATTTTTTAATTAAAAAATTAACAAAAGAAGATTAGTGCATTTATAGTTGGCTTAGTCTGCTTTCGATCTGGGCACCTACGATTCTAAAAGTGTATTTAGGTAAATAATTTGTGATAAATTCAGAATTGGACATACGTCGATGAGCTGCACGCATGGATGTCTGTATCCATTCCTAGTTATTTAATAATTTGTAGCTACATATATAAATTGAATAATATATTCACAAAAAGTAATATACAGACAGCTTTATATGTTTTTGTTCTTCTGCAGAAAGAAAATTACAATGCAAATTGAAATTTTAAATGTAAATGGTGTGATAGCACCACTCAAAGTCGTACCAATTGTGGGTGATAGAGCGTGTTTAATTCGGGCGTTATTTTACGTTATGTATGGCAGTCAACATCTAAGAATAATGGAAAATATTGTTCCATTTCGTGTATATACACGAAAATTTTGAATACATTTCTATGCAAAATACAGGAGCAAAAAAAAAACGGAAAAAATTTGTAAAATATTTTTTTTTCTCAAATACAAAGGAAATTTTGAAAAACAAAAAGTTACATGCACAACTAGACCATAATAAGTATTTACATAAAAAAATCATCAAGATCGGTTAGACAGTCTGGGAGGAGTAATTATCTGAATTTAAGTTTAGAGTATAAAAATTAATCAAAAATGTATTTATTTACTAATAAAGTAATTATCTGAATTTAAGATTAGAGTATAAAAATTAATCAAAAATGTATTTATTTACTAATAAAGTAATTATCTGAATTTAGTTCTTCTATAGTAAATATATTTGAAATCATAAATTGATTCATGAAGTGATAGTGTTAAATTTACGGAACAGTGCACCAGATGAGAAGGTTGTGCTCGGCTCATTACGGCAAAGTGACATTTGCTCATAATTATTGAAATAAAAAAAGAGTTTATATGTGTAGCGCTTGAATCTCGGATTAATTCGCCGCCAATCTCGGATTGTTTGGAATCGAGAATTAATCCTCGATTCGCGGATTTTTCTGTCCAGCAACGGATTAATCCGAGATTCGTTGAAACTCGGATTAATCCACGTCTTAGAAACCAGGCATTAGTAATTTATTCCAATCCTACTAGGAAGAAATGATTTTCTGATTCAACTGTTGGACTTGATCTTTGAAGTACTATGAATATTGAAATTTGTTCACATTGAAACGGGGTTTAATTCGGACAGTGACGTACTTGAAATAGAGGGACTGTGCTTGGCGGAGACAGATGTGCTAAACGCTACAAATAGCCTTGACAAATATATTTATGAAATGTAGGTAACTTTACTGAGCAGTGAACGCCACTTACAAACTAAATAATGCATACATACTAATGAACATAAATTTAAGAAAATACAGATTATTAATCATAAGAAACATACATAGGACTACTGATTAACATAAATTCAAGAAACTAAAGGTTAATAATAATAATAGAAAACTTATAAGTAAACCTATCTGCAACCCAGTACTCGTGGTGTTGTGGGACCGTCTCCGGGGCACGGTGGTTCGGCTAGCTCGTCTCTTCAGAATTTTATTTAGGGCGCCAGTCCTGAGTGAGCAAGGCTCCTGAAAGACATGCGGCTCCGTATCAGTGTTACGACAACCACGTGGTCAGAGTACCTCAAAGTGTGCACAAATGGTTGTATTACAACGTTACCCAATTTAAAATGTATTTCTAAATATATTCAGTGTAATTAATACTACTGATCCTTACTACTAATTATTCAGTAATCCTATTCTTTAACCTATGAAAACCAAACCTAAAATTTTAACCATTATAATAATATTTTCCTTCTCAATATTATAATAACCAATACGTATCTTAATTTATATATATATTATATAATTATAATACTCACTAGATATGGAGAAAATACCACGAAATATAGAGTTATACATAACTTTTCTTCCCAGAGAACACTGGAAAAACGGCAAGAAAAAAGTAACAAATTCCTAAAAAAAAAAACATATCTCACGACTCGCAATCGTTGAATTACGCTCCTGCTACCTCTCAGAATTCTTGTACTCGCCACATCGTGGCCGAGCGACAGGCCTGGAATAAGCACAAAATGAGGGGCCGTTACAGCATTTATGCGAATTTAATAGTTAACATTAAGTTAACTTTGTTGCTTCATCTGATTTAAAAAACTTTTACGCAGAAATTTTGGACAGATCCTCTGGATAACGAAATGTATGTATGTCGTTCGTCCGCCAGACACATTTGTTCTTACGTTTTTTTGTTCCATTAAAGCCTGAGTTTTACTGGATTTGGGACATTTGTTTAATTTTATTAAAAACAAGTAATATGTCCGTATTATGAACTCGTCAAATTTAGTTAAGATCACGACGCGTTTCGAACTCTCGTTCATTATCAAGTGATAAGGTGTGGTGTAATGTTGTGGCTAAAGCGTGCATTACACGATGAAGTTTTTCTTTTCAAGTAACTTTAAAAGCGTCTTTATAAGTGACCTTACAAGTTTATTTACACGATCAAGTTTTACGTGAATTAAAATATCCAAGTGTCAAACAAGCAGCCATACCAACATAAATTAAATATCTTCTTAATTTAATAAATTAACTTAATTAAATTTCAATTTATTCTCTACTCCAATATGCCATTTTACAGTTTAAACATAACAATATAAACAAATAACAAAACAAACTGAGAGATGAAAATAAATTGAAGCTACTTTTAAACACGCTTTAAGTTGGTAATGGAGTATAAGCAGTAATGCGCATGCCCACGGGCAGAACTTGAAGGAACTTTTAAGAAAAAGTAGTGCATGTTGCAGTTTTACGTTATAAGTTTTTCGTTATAAGTCGACTTTACTATCTCTCTTACACTTACGTAATTGTGCAAGAGAGAAAACTTTTAAAGTTACTTGAAAAGAAAAACTTCATCGTGTAATGCACGCTTTATATACCTGCCGTGTTCATTGGTGTGTGACTGTTCAATGATGCGTGTTTTTTGTGTAATAGTTTGAGTGGTGTGAATATGGCATTAGATTGGCTGTTTATTTGTATGTTTATTATAGGTTGTTGAAACAACATAAACTAGCAACCCTTAGAAGCCTAATACACCGACTAGAAACCATACCAATGAATAAAGGCGATTATAACAAAGAACTAAACATTATTAAACAAATAGCCACCAACAATGGATATAACGTTAATACTGTAAATAAAATACAACAAAATATTAAAAGAAACCACAAAAACAAAGACATTAACAATACTCAAGAACCTAAACAATGGGCCACATTTACCTTCATAGGAAAACAAACTTACAGAATAACTAAACTTTTTAAGAAACACAACATAAACATAGCATACAAAACTACAGACAACCTCAAAAGTCAAATTAATAATAACATAGAAAACATAGATAAATACAACCAAAGCGGAATATACAAATTAAAATGCAACACTTGTAATCTAAACTACATAGGCCAAACCGGTAGAAAATTTCAAGACAGGTATAAAGAACACATAAACTCCTTTAAAAAACTCAAAATCGACTCCAACTACGCAGCCCACCTACTTGATAATAAACACGCAGCAGGCGACATAAAAGACATAATGAAAATAATCAAAAAACACCCCAAAGGTAGAAAACTAAACATCATCGAAAACCTTGAGATATATAAAGAAAAACTAAAACAACCTATAATAAACATACAAATAAACAGCCAATCTAATGCCATATTCACACCACTCAAACTATTACACAAAAAACACGCATCATTGAACAGTCACACACCAATGAACACGGCAGGTATATAAGCCACAACATTACACCACACCTTATCACTTGATAATGAACGAGAGTTCGAAACGCGTCGTGATCTTAACTAAATTTGACGAGTTCATAATACGGACATATTACTTGTTTTTAATAATATTGACGATGAACTTCGGAACTGAAAATATAATATTTGTTTAATTTATTTATCACACCGGCTGCCTGGATTATACTAGATTTACGGCATTTAGAATATTTACCCGAATCGATCAATCAAAACACAGTTCTTCTTACCCTTAATTTTTCTTGTAGTTGACAGCTGCCAAATATTGTAGTTTGTATAGGGCCTATACGTACAAATAACTTACACTGTAGGTTGCGCTGTTTTCAATGTTCGTAGTTCTTCTGCAACGCAATTTTTGTTAGAACGTTTACCTCTTTCAGCGATTTTGTCATTATCTAACGTTGGAAAAACGTCGTGCTTTCAAGGTTTTTTCATCTTCATATCCGTACACCCATGTTTCATTACCAGTTATGATCCTTTTTAGCAGTCCTGGATTGTCGTTGACTTCATTTGGACACTCCTGAGTAATGCCCATTCGGCGCTGATATTGGTCGATATTCAGTAATTTTGGAACAAATTTTGCTGCCACACGTCTCATGCCCAAAACATTGGGAAAATTGCTTGGCATGGGCCGTCTAAAGCGATCAACATCTTCACGGACCTCTTGGAAACTTTTTAACCATTTGTAAACGCTTGTTTTATTAATAGAAGACTCACCAAAAGCAATATTTCCAATATGGTGCTGCACAATATGGCTAAAAATTTCAGGATTGGCCAAGGACATGTGTACCAACACAACAAACAAAAAATTGGACTCATATAACCCGCGAAATTCAAAAATTCAATGACTGATAATGATTTGAGTATTATATTCGGTATGAATATAATATTGAACGCCTCCATTTTGTAACCATTTATAATAGCTCATGAGTAGTGGCCGCCTTAATCGCAGTTGGTTCTTTTTTCTGGTGAAAGTTTATTATCATAATATATTTTTATTATACAGTTCTGTTACAATATATTATTATTTTTTATAAATTAGACGGCACAACTACTAAGATCATTACCGCCATATTACATATGGTAACGTTGGTTTCATATTTGTTTAGTTCTTACAGTTTTTGTATCGTGTTGCTATATAAATGAGAAAGGTCTATACAAGATATTTTAAATAATTTTTTTCATTAGCCCTGTCGTATTTAGGAAAGCTACAAGTTTTCGCATCTCCTCGTTGTTTGACAGTACAGCAATTTATTATTATTATTATTATTATTTATTAGTGATTCATCAGCAATGTAAATGATGTCTTCTTCGTCAGCTGTATTTGAGGTCTGTTATCAGAGTTTTTATTTTAAAAATATTTAAAAAAAAGAATTATGGAAATTTTTTTATTTCCTGCGCATGCAAGAAAATTTTTAATAGAATTGAGCGGAAAATAAAAGAAAAAAAAAGAAAAACTAAATTCTTGTTTAATAATTTATCATAAGTTTCACGGTGAAACCTGGATACAGCTTCTGAAGTTCGGATAATTTGTCCCTTTTTGTCTTTCTCTTTACGAGAGATGTTTGGCTCTGCTGGGTAGGACAGATCGATAACAAACATCTGTTTGCTCTCGAAGTCCAGCAGAATTATATCCGGCTTGTTTGCTGATAGGAGTTTCAAGGTAGAAAATGGATAATTCCAATAGATCCTGCATTTGAAATTTTCCACCACGAACTCAACGTCATCTGGGACATATGGCAAGACAGGTATTACATCTATACAATAAGCGTGTCTAATATGGTAGTAGACTACTCGAAGAGCGGAGTGGTTTCGGTAGATAATCGCCGACGACGCTAACGAAGGACTTGCAGTTAAAACGTTCATCAACATCTCAGGTTAGCTACAGCATTTTCTACAAAGCATAGATTGCACCGTTTTGGTGATCAAATTTTGATACACCAAGATATTCACAATACCATCCTGACACGCGAACACGAATTCTTTCGTATCGGACTTGGGACCAATTGATCGCAAAAAGGATAAAGTGAGCTCTCGGGAAAGATCTACATTCCTGGTATGCTTATAGAACACAGAGTAAGATATTTTCTGATAGACACTCACTGATGCCCAGAATTGTATACAATGAAAGCAATCATAGGCGGACACTTACGGAACCGACTTTTTGTCCGGTTATGGGAAGTGTCCGTTTAGAGGAAAATGATTAATAAATTCTGTTTACAAACTGTTTATTTTCATTTAAAGCATACATATTGGTAATACGATTGAGTAATTCGAAACAAATGAAATGAAATGTTATTCAAACAATGAAATATATATATATATATATATATATATATATATATATATATATATATATATATTGTGACGCTCCCTTGTATCGCGGGTGTCGGATTGTTCGGGCGCCAATCGGTTTTATGCCGGGATAGTTCAATGGAGATCAGGGTAACGGAAATAAATAACACAGTCTATTCAATATATTAGGTAGTAACGTAGCTATGGTAGTCAGTGATTTTAATAATCACTCATGTAAACAATACACCTTATTGTACTACAATCAATTATTATACATGTGACACTTGAACAGGAAATACCATCAATTATTAAATCGGCACTTATCATACATTGAACATGAAATACAATACTCAGGTTTCGGTACCAGGTCGGTTACTGATAACTTGACAACAGGACTCTTGCGCAGTGTCAAGCAACAGATGGCAGACACCACAACAGGACTCTTGCTCAGTGTGGCGGTACCAGAGCGATTACTGATAACTTGACAAGACTATTGCGCAGTGTCAAGCAACAGATGGCAGAGACCACAACAGGACTCTTGCGCAGTGTGGCGGTACCAGACCGGTTACTGATAACCTGACAACAGGACTATTGTGCAGTGTCAAGCAACAGATGGCAGAGACCACAACAGGACTCTTGCGCAGTGTGGCGGTACCAGACCGGTTACTGATAACTTGACAACAGGACTCTTGCGCAGTGTCAAGCAACTGAACACAATATAGTTACTTCTGCAACTGTGCAGAAGCAACACTCAATATTACACAATATACACTGTCGCACCAGGCGGTACAATGAATTTAGATACGGAAAACTTTCTTACCAAACGGTTCGGATGTAGCGGCGGTCGGAGAGCAGAACACTAACGGACTAACATGCATTTCGGTGGGCTATTTATACCCCGGAGATACGCGCATGTTTCAATCCTGTATTCGACTAGTCAGTTCGCTGAGTAGTGTCTTGGTTCGTCCGGAGCGCGAGAACGGACCGCGTTAATTGCTGTGCTAACGGCCATTGCTCTGTGGACAATAGTCTTTTCCAAAACAAAGACTTTGTCACAATATAATTTTGTCAATATATAATTTTTTTTTTTTTCGAATTTGCTAACGCATACCCCTAACTTTTTTATAACTACCCTGGCCTACACAGATACAGAATTTCATCCCTGTACGATGATTCTAACCCGTGCCGACTAGGCCCCAAATTTTTTCAAAATGACAGAAATTTACCTCTTGTAGATTTGGTGGTAGTTTAAAATATTTTATTATTCTTAGGTAAAACAATAAACCAAAACATATATGAATACTAGTGAAATATATTTAAAACAAAAAAAAGATTACAGCGTAAAAGATACTACTTCTATTCTTCCTTGGCCTTTATTTTGCCATGAAAATCTTGCATGAGTTTCACAGCTCTTTCTGCAGTATCGTTGACTGCTTTAAGACAGTTAACCAGGGCTCGGAACCGGTTAAAAAACCGGTTAACCTTTATTTTTCACTATTATGACGTCATTTTAACCAAAAACGAAACCGATATTTTTAATCATGGAAAAACCGGTAACCGAAAAAAAAATATATATTAACCGGTTAATTTCATTAAGTTTTTAAATAATGTTAGTAGTTATTTATTCATTCGTTCGATAATTATTGATTTTCCTCTAATATTGGTACACTCGAGAATACAAAAATGTATGTTCATATCAACTTTTACTGAATGCTCGCTTTCCTAACCTAAGTATCACTAATTATGACTTTGCATGTTTAATTAATTAACTAATCTTTATAATATTATTTACATACGATATACTAAACTGACTGATTTTATTTTTAACTTAGGAACTGTTTGTTGTTTGAATTAATGTTATATAGAAGTAAAGAAAATATTCAAAAACCCGTTACAAAATTAATATTTTTCATTCCATGAATAATCTATATATATATATACAGGCTGTCCTATTTAAACGGGCCACTACAGGGATCTCGGAAACTATAAGAGATACAAGGTCGGTTAAATTAGACAAAAGTTGCACATTTATGGGCCGATGTTAATGGCGATTTAGTTTTTCCAAAATATGGCATGGCTCACTAGATAATGACAAAAATGTGATTTTATCGAAATTTAATTTTCCGTTATAACTCACAAAGTATAAAAAATATTGAAAAAAGTTTCAAATAAACATTTTAGCATACGTAAGATGCTTTTCGATGAATTCGATGAAATTTTTTTTTAATAGATATTTTTGGAGATACAGCATGCAAGTTGAATTTTTTAAATGGAAATCATAGTTAATTTTTCTCTAACTAGAAAGCGCTATTTTTTCTGTTTACAATAGTGTATTCGTTTATATAAATATCTTTTTTAGTTTTTAAGAAAAATTAAAAAGTATGGCAAATAGAATGATCTTTGTAGTGTGCCATGAAAATTTGGTATAAAACAATTGCATCTAAATGTGTTATGTACGTGGAAAACAATTGAAATTCAATAATATTTGGTAAACAAAAGATTATAGACAAAAAATAATTTATGTAGGTATGGCTTCATACGAAAATCTGTGTAATAGTTTTCAGTTTACACAACGCATTTTGTTTCGTTTATCAAATGTTTTTGAATTTCATTTGTTTTGCATGTACTATACATGTTTAGATGCAATTGTTTTATGTCAAATTTTCATGGCATACTAGGAAAATCATTCTTTTTATCATACTTTTTAGTTTTTCTTCGAAACTAAAAAAGATATTTATATAAACAAATACATCATTGTAAAGAGGAAAAATAACTCTATTTAACTAAACTAAAATTAAATACGGTTCCTATTTAAAAAATTGAACTTGCATGCTGTATCTCCTAAATAAAAAAGTAAAAAACAATTTCATCAAATTCTTCAAAAAGCCTATTCTCTATGTTAAAATATTTATTTGAAACATTTTTCAATATTTTCAATACCTTCCGAGTTATAATGGAAAATTAAAATTCGAAAAAATCACAATTTTGTCATTATCTAGTGAGCCATGCAATATTTTCAAAATATGAAATCGCCATTAACATCGGCCCATAAATGTGCAACTTTTGTATAATTTAACCGACCTTGTATCTCTTATAGTTTCTGAGATCCCTGTAGTGGCCCGTTTAAATAGGACACCCTGTATATATTTTTTTAAATTTTATCTTTTAAATTTTGTTCGAAAACAGGTTTTTTAACCGGTAACCAATACTTTTTAAAAACCTGTTTTTTAACCCAAATCACTGACGAACATTACAGGTTTGAACAAAACCGTTTTGAAAATAGTGTTCGCAATATCGGTTAATTTGTAACCGGTATTTTTTTCGGTTCCGAGCCCTGCAGTTAACTTTTCTTTTTGCTTGCATGAAAACAGTATTTTCTTTCCATGACGAGACACTAACTTGAAGAAAAGTGCTTTCAATCTTGTAAATAGATTCTTGTTTGAGGAAGACAAAATGATTCAAAATTTTATCTAAAACAATAAATATTAGAAACTATAAAATATCGTCGCAATCAATACAAAACTGGAATAATAGATTAAAAGAACCGATAACTTTACGTACCGTATAAAGAACTCGATATTTCTTCTTTAGATGGAATATACGTCTTTTGTAAATGGCTTGAACATTCTATTTCGAAATTAACCACAATTCGCTTCTTGGTTTCATCGTCCACCGAATCATCAAAGATCGATAATACCACTATTTCCTCTGACAAATACCACAAGTGTTTGCAAAATTTCTTCAAAGCTGCTTGAGAAATAACTGTATCAAGTCTCTCGTAAGCTTTCAAAGTTTTCAAAAAGCACCAATCTTGATGAGGTGCTTTAACTGCCACACTGCACTCAAGCCAGGGTTTCACATAAACAATTACAATAAATAAGCAAATGTCTCTCAGTGCTTGTTTTTCCTTAGTGCTCATTTTAAATTGAGACTGCAACAAACATATTTTCAATGATTAAATAGCTTTTGCCATCCATCGCGCTTGATGTATAGCACCAGGAGGCCTTATTTTCAGATTTTTATCCCCATCACCACCCAAAAATATGATGAATAACTCGATCACTTCACGGTAGTTATGTCTCACAATAGACTTTTGTAGTTCATGCTTATAATACACTAGTAATTGGACGATTTCTCCGTCACTGATATGTTGTTTCACAAATTCGGGACAAGTTTGGATGTTAGTAGTATCAATCTTATTCCAATTATCTCTGAATTTTTTAAATAGTGGAATATCAGGAGTTTTAGTAACTTGAGATATTTTTGCTTCAAACATGCTTTTCAAGACGAGTTCATAAACAAGATGGCGACAAGCAAACAATATCAGCTCCCTTTCCAGCTTTTGTTCTAAAAGAGCGCATGCTTCAATAAAACAGCCAGTATTAGAGGCTGTAGTGTCACAGCACATTATTTGCACCTGGTCATCGAGGTTCTAATCATGAAGCGCATTTAAAACTACCTTGATTTGATCTTTGCCAGAAGAACTATCCAGTTTTGGGACAGCAAAAAATTGTTCTTTATCATCGCAAGAAATTAGCACCGGTAACAGCTCTTTTTCAGAATTCCTGACGTCTAATACAGGTAACAGTTTCCCGTCTCAATGAACAGTGACACATTAGGCACATGATCTTTGAAATCCGTCTTTATTGCTTCTGCCCGTTCCTTCCTCATTTGGGATCAAATTCTTTGAATGGACGATTTATTAATTGGATATTCATCTATGCTGAGACCTAGCGCTTCTAAGGTGGCCTGAAGAATATACACGGAGTCTCTAATGTTCAGCTGGCATCTATCTAAAGCTGCAACCAGTTTTGGTGAAATAAAGTTATCCAAACCCATTTGGAATGTCTCCACCCGTTGTTTGTGAATTTCTTGGGATTTCATACTATTTTTTTGAAGTTCCCGCCAAACATAATAAAGATAAATAAGTTTCTTAACACAGTTTGGAAGTGATTTCGTGGGTATTCTTGCTTTTTCCTAGAAAATAATACACTCGCGAATAACTAGTTTAACGCTTTCACTGACAGTATATTAAACTTCACGAATGTTAAAAACAACACCGCAAGAACTTGTCGCTTTGAAGGCAGTTTTGCACCTGTTTTTTTGTGGTTTGCCTCCCGACTAAGAATATAGTTTTTTAGCACTTCGTTTCAGACAAAAGTTACATGGTAAAAAGTACTTTATATTCCTGTGACCTTGAAATTCTCTTAAGCCATTACGCGCATGCGTTACGCTGTGCAACTTTAATTTTTTAAACTATTTTGACTAAATTTTTGGAATCAGAAAGACTTTTTACTTCCAGTAGTATAAAAATTTTGATGGGTTACATAATCAAAATTTTAAGAAAAATAGGTATTAATTTAAGGTATTTCAGTAAAATTTAAGGAATAATCAGTTTACCTTTGTTTGATTAACAAGTGATGTGACAACTAAACAATTAAAAAAATGATGAAAATTGCGTTGGTTGTCAGTTATCATTTATTCATATTTTTCAAAAAAATAGTTTCAGAAAGAGACATTCAATAGTAATTTTTTTGTTGTTGTTGTCTGTACTGATATCTGTTAAGGTTTAGGCACAAAAAAATAAAATCTGAGGGACCGCGTACTTCATCTCATAAAAAAATGTCATCTAGCAGTCTGGTATTTTAAGAAATAAATGACGATATGATATTTATTAGTGCAATTATTTAGATTTCCTTTGAATTTTTGCAAAATGGGCACCTCGTTCACCAGATTTAAATATTTGCGATTCCTTTTTATAAGGAAATATATATATATATATATATATATATATATATATATATATATATATATATATATATATATAGTGCTGGGAACCGAACCCGAATACCAAACTTTTCGGATACCCGAATCTCGGTTGCAATCCTTGGATTCGATTCCAAGAATCGAATACTCGGTTTCCGGAACCGATTCTTGGATTCGATTTGAAGAATCATGTACTCGTATGTTATGTATGTTATATGTTTTAATTTCGTAGTTCTTACATTGTTGACGGACCTTGTATTAAAATAGCTTAAATTTTCTTGCAAAACAAAAGAATCGAATACTCCGAGTACTCCATACTTGGAACCGATTCTTGAATTCGATTCCAAGAATTGTATACTCGCTTCTTGAGATCGATTTGAGAATAATAAATATGGCCAGAATTCAGTTGATTTGTATGATTTTTAGTAATTCTGGTTGTTCTTTGATTTTGTAGAATTATTGGATATTGTCCTGATGATGGCCATAGACTAAATGGCCGAAACGTTGACATTTTGAATAAAACTGTCAAAAATTATAGATATTTTATAATCGTCATTCTACCCTTTAAGTTCTGCTGACACCTTGAACTAACATACACTCGTCAATCAATCCTACCCCTACAGTCATTTAATATTGTACAAATTAAACAGTTTTTTATTTATTATTCATAATTAAAATATAAAAATAAAAAATAATCTTGCGGGAATCGAACCCAGATCTATCGCGTGATAATCCTACTCTTTAACCACGCGGCAACGTCGTATCAACTGTCAGTTTATATTCTGAACGGATATATAAATGCTATGGCCCGTATGCTCACCCACGTTTATAGCACTTTTAATGAAAACGTGTTGTAAAAGTGATCTAATGCACACCTAATTTTTAACGAAGTAGCGCTCCGAAAAAGCGATCTCAAAAAGCGGTCGTATGCTCACTCACTTTTTGGCCGATAAAAGTGCACTATTTGGTCAAATATGATGGCGCGTGCATAAAAGTGGTTTAACCCACTTTTATAGGTGTATTTACGGTGGTTTGACTATAATTTGACAGTTTTTGATTGCAAATATGATATAATAAATATAATTAACGATATAATAAATACATGTGTTAATGTAGAGAACTTATTTCGATAAAAAATTTCATCCAAATCCGTGTTCCGACTGTGGCGACCTCCCCTTGTTAGACTATCCACGCCATCTCGACAATTTTTTTTAGAAATTCCTATTATTGTCTAGTTGTGCATGTGATTTTTTTTCTTTTTCAAAATTTCTTTTAGTACGTGAGAATCAATATTTTTCAAAAACATTTCTGTTTTTATCTTTTTTTCGTTTTAAATTTTATTCAAAATATTCTTGCATGTGCAGGAAAAATTCTCGCTAATACAGACATCGGTTAATTCAAATCGACGATATCGAAGAAAATTTTGTAAATAATAGTAACTTATTGCTTGTAGTTTTCCTCTATATTTCTCACCAATATTGTGAAAAATATAAATATTTAAATTTAAAACATGTAATTATTTTGTTTCACTTCACACTAATTTGAATATTTTATTAACTGGTATTAATAATATTCCAATATGCTATACTCTCGTAATTTGGGGAGAAATTATCACGTAGTCAACACGTGGTTCGAATAATATAATGAACATACGAAGTTCGGACCTGCACATCGCAGACGCCACTGCCTATACATTAATATTGATTTAGTTCTGTGAACCCCTCCACCATCATAAAACTGTTATCATACCTGCAATGCGTCAGGTTGCAAATGACTGTATGGCAAACGTTAGTATTAAATATGCATCAAATTTTAACTGTGGTTCTATGCTCTGCGTATCTACATTTGTTTGATCAATTATAATCGATATATTTGCACTAGCTATTATTACGAATTCGTGCAACTATTTGTTTATATCGCAATTGAATATTATCGCATTTGACAGTCAAGGATAATTATGATTGATTAACATTTGAATGATGTTTGTTCATATAGTGTATTCAGAGCTCATATTCCTGACTTCATGCTTGGTAATGATTAGTTTATTGGTGCTGCTATATCCTAACAATACAAATTCTGTGGAAGAAAAAACATTTTAACCCTGTTAAATACTGACCTCAAGAATGAATCCCAATAATTCTGTACTTTGTTTTTATACTTTCAACGTTAAACATAGTCGTTTATTTTGTAAAACATTTTGTTAAGATTCTGATGGTCGAAGCGTCAATAAAATTGTCATTAATTTACTGATACTGGATTTCTGAACATCTTGATTAATAAAACAGCTTTTCGATTCCAATGCTTCATACAGCTTCTGTCATCTCACAATATACAATGGTTTATCTATAATAATACGTAGCACTAGTACAACGAAGACAATTAATATAATACAATTAAACCTAAAATTACGTCTCTGGTACGTTGCGTGCGTTTTTTGGCAAATCACATGACGTATTACGTATGTCATTACAGTCTAACATATTTAATTTTTTGATTTCCCTTTAACTCCACAGAGATGTAAAATTTTGAAAAACATTTCAAGAATGTTTCATAACATCCAATTTTATTTTTATTATAATAACTTTTTCATCAAATGTTTGGCCAATATGTATAAACAAATTAAACTTTTTATTGATAAAAGCAAAGCCGACTTTAATTCATTGATTTTCTTTTGTTCAGAGAAACGTCAAATTCATGGAAAAATATTTTTTTCTATGACGCATCTAATTTTTTAAAAACAAATATGAAATAATTATGAATTATTGAATTGTAATTCGATCTATATTGGTGAAACTTGCCAATATATTGAATTTAGAGTCTACCAACATAATTACCATTTTACCAATAAAAATAATAACCACAGCGCGATTGTGGAGTTCAAGCCACACCATTGACGTTGATCATCATAAAATTTTACAATTTTAGCCTAATAAATTTAAAAGATTGATTGTAGGAAGTATTTACATAAATGTAAATATACATGATTGATATTTCTATTTTAAGTCAAATTCTTGAAATAATGAAGTTAAATCCCCAAGGGGTTGCTATACCTGTATCCTGTTGGTATGGAAATAAATAAATTTTGGGTAATCCACCTGGTATGCGAAATTATGCCGACGTTTCGACCTTAAGGTTTGAGGTCATTCTTAAAGCAACTAAAAACTATAATTTGTACAAAAACAACAATATAAGTTAACAATAAACAAACAATAATTAAAACTATAACAATATAAATTTTACCTTAACAAAATGGAAGACAGTCATACGATTATTTTAAACTCCACGTCACAATTGACATGGTAGGAAATGGTAAAAATTTAGTCAAACTGACGTAAATCATGTTCAAATAATATGTGAACAAAATAAAAACGAATGCAAAATAATTCTTTACCAATTACAAACGACCATGACCGTCAGAAATTAAAATATATGAAACAAGCGAAGACAACATGTCCACATCTTGTCACATCAGAAACTGACAAGTCAAACACAACACTCCATCAACCTGGCGTAAACACAATCAAACCTTAAAATTATTTAACAACGGCTCGTAATGTGAAATCAAATTAATAAAGTCTGTCTTATGATTAACTGGGTTATTAGTTAAATGGTATAACAGCTCTCTAAAAACAATCGTTTAAATTTATTTTGTTCAGTATGTAAAATATTAAAATTATCAAAATCAATATTGTGGCCAGTATTCAAAGAATGTTCAACTAGCGTACTATGAATGGAATTCTTGTTTTGTAACTGATGATATATCCGTGACTCGATATACTGACGTGTTTCGCCAATGTATGTGGACGGGCAAGTATTACAATTAATCTGATAAATAACGTTACTTTTCTTATGTTTAGGAACGTGAGATTTTAAATGTGTAAAAAGATTATGTAGGGAATTAGTACCAATAAAAATTAATTTAGTAGGACTGTCTTTAAAGATATCATGTAAAGAAGGCCATAAATTGTGATGAAAAAGGTAAAACAATGTAAGGTGGTATGTCTAAAGTTGATAGATTCGACGTGGATTTTAAAATATTCGTATGACTTGTTTTCCATTTTGTTAACGTAAAATTTATATTGTTATAGTTTTAATTATTTTTTGTTTATTGTTAACCTATATTGTTGTTTTTGTACAAATTATGGTCCATACCAACCGGATATAGCAAAGTCTTTATTCCAACCCCTTGGGGATTTAACTTCTTCATTATAAATATAAATAATAATTCGATTAATACCAAAACTGATTTTAATAATTTAGCTTAAATTTTTTTACCGCTTTATAAATTCTGAATTCCATGATTGACCGACACTGTTCATTAGGTTGCTTTCAGCTTGTTTAACTCTGTTTTTTCATTCTTCTCCCATCACGTCTAAGTAACTGATGTGGAAAGTTTCATTTAAAAATTTTTGTACGTTTTGAATGAAATTTTCAAGTATTTACTGTTTTATGTTTGTATGCATTAGATAAATATTTGTTTTATTTTGTAATTTAGTTTTATTGATGATGTGAGTACCTGATATTTTGTGTTTTCATAATTTTGTCTCTTGCTTGAAAATGACCAAAAAACATATGGTTTATCTTTATGATTAATTTATGAAATAAACAGTTCACAACACCTTGAACTATTGTCATTTATTCCAACCATTTTGGATTCAATATTTTCCATTTCAAAATTCTACATTTGACTAAAAAAAATCTACAATATATTATTTCCTACATTTGCGAGAGAAGTTTGAATAAAATTTGGTAGAAAATAAAGGAAGAAAAATAAAATCTAAAATAATTTTTGTAAAACAAAAAGTACCTTGCACAACTACAGTGCATTCATAAAAATCGGTTGAATAGTGTTGGGTGCGGTGCTAGTTTTTTTTTTTAATTACGAACACTACACGTAAACTAATTTATTTAATTTCACACATAATGTGTTACACACAACGTATAATTACATAAAAAATTGGTTACATCCTTAAATTAACGCATATACCTATGCATATCAACGACCCAAAAAGAAATATGGTATACCCTAGTCAAAATAGATACACTTACAAAACAACAAATCAAACAGAAAAGCTGTGGCCTGTAACAATAGTCTAGGAAGACTGATTGGAACAAAAAATCTCGTTCGATCGAGTAATCGGGCAGACTAAGTGAAACCGACACTTTCACGTGTACCGAACTTGGTGGTACCAGGAGTGGGAATAGGAAGGGGAACAAATGCCATCTGGGCTCGCAGAGGGATGCGAAGTGCAAATTTCCAAGTCTGGCGACTTGTCCGTGCCGAAGAATTACCGACCTATTACATGCTTGAACACGTTATATAACATCCATCGTGTTCAATGAACGGGTCTTCAGCTCCTGTTTGGATCGAGATCTTTGAAAACGAGTTTCAAAGTTGCAAAGATAACCTGATTATAATTCGATACACGTGTCATAACGAAGTCTATAAGCACAACCTGCCGAAGGTGTTCGTAGATAGCACACGATACCATATCCCATGTCCTCATTTTGAGGGTATTAGGTATGTTACGTATCCACCCACTGATAGTGAGATGCATAGCACTTTGGAAAACGAAAGTCGCTGCACCATCTGGCGACAAAATGGTATCAACAAAGTGATTCACGTTTAAGGGTGGCGTTTTTCGGAGATCTGTCTGAACCCGCTTCTTTTCTACATCTCACTGTAGCTTTTATCGATCGAACTCAGGCGCAGAAAAGGTTATATGACAGAACCCCCTTCGAAGCATGAGCACTAAGATCACCCATTTGGTTTACATAGATGATCGGAAGCTCTACGCCTCAAACGAAAAATATATTCACCGGGATTCTGAAACTCAACGTTAACCAACGATTGACGTTATTTAACGCTGATGATTTAACGCTGAGGCGTGAAATCGGCATTCTGAAACATCAGCGTTAACGTGAAACGTTGGTTCTCGCCGACGTTAACAAACGTCAGTTTTGTTCATAGTAACTTGCTCCGAAAACCCGAATTAGACCAATCAGAACTGCATGTTAGTCAAACTTGCAATTGTTTAAATTTGACAGTTCAATACTAATAAAAAGTATTAATATTACATTGCGGAATTACTTTTATTATTATAAATAATAGAGTATATTCAAAATGAATGGTGCAATTTTGTTATTGGCAGAAGAAGAAAGGAAGAAAAGAAAATTAATAACAATAAGAAAAACATTGAGCAACAATTTAAATATATTTGAAATTCCCGAACAAAGGTTTAAAGAATTATTTCGACTTAGCCAAGATGATGTACGGTATTTAATAAATGTAATAAGACCACATCTGGAAGAACATGCTACTATAGCTGGTTTAAGCGCAGAACTAAAAATATGAACCGCGCTTAGATTTTTCGCGGTAGGTAGCTATCAACGATGTATAGGGCAAGATTTCAATTTATCAGTCAGTCAAACATCAGTAAGCCGATGTATAAAAGTCGTGGCCACAGTTATAGAAAATCAGTTATTAAATGTATGGATTAAATTTCCCAATACTGATCGAGAAAAAACGGCAATTAAACAACAGTAAATTTATAAGTACTCATATGAATCAAAATTGTTATGAATCATTTAATTTTTGTTGAAGGTTTATGCATAAGTACAATTTCCCTGGCGTGATTGTTTGTGTAGATGGTACACATGTAGCTATATTGAAGCCAGTAGTGGAAGCGCACAATTTTATAAATAGGAAAGGATTCTATTCAAAAAATGTTCAAATTGTATGTAATTTCTATATATTTATTTTGTACCATTCACATGCTATATACAAGTTATTTTAATAATTAGATTTGTGATGCACACCTGAAAATTATAAATATTAATGCTCGACACGCTGGCAGTTCGCATGACTCATTCATATTTCGAAATAGTGCTGTATCAAGATATTTACAGCAATGTTACACAGCAGGGGATCGAAGTTCGTGGCTTTTAGGTATATCTGTTATAAATAGTACCTATCTGAAATAAAAATTACTTATAATAACAGTGTTCTAATTAATAAAGTAAGGGAGATTACATGTAGTAAACTGAATGGTATGCAAGGTGGTTTTTTGCCTGAAAGAGGATGTGTGAATCAATTGTTTTCGCTTCGAATGATTGTGGAAAAGACTTTGGACCGAAACAAGAAATTGTTTTGTGCTTTCATTGATTTAAAGAAGGCATATGACAGTGTTGTACGTGAAAAATTATGGCCTATTTTGAAGGAGTATGGCGTTAGTGGTACGTTATTGAGACCTCTAATGGCTTTATATGTAAATAATCAAGCAGCAGTTCGTGTGGATGGTAGTTTGAGTAGATGGTTCAATATTGACGTGGGAGTTAAACAGGGTTGTGTGATGTCTCCTTGGCTCTTTAATTTGTATATGGACGTGTTATTGCGACGAGCGTTAGAGTGTACAAACGATGGTGTGAAAATAAATGATTTCGTTGTGCCTGCATTAGCATATGCTGATGATGTGGTTATTATGGGTGAATCTGAGGAACAATTGACGAGAATGATTGAGAGTGTCAGGAATCAGGGAAAATGTTTGAATTTGATCATGAATGCTTCAAAATGTAAGATTTTAGTTTTTGAGAAGGATGAAGTTACGGAATGCAAGATTAGAATAGATGGTGAGCAAATGGAACAAGTTAATGAATTTATATATCTGGGATGCATGTTTTCGAAAGATGGACGGATGAATGCTGAAATTGAAAGAAGAGTGGTTGCAGGTAGGAAAGTTTTGGGCGCTTTGGGAATGTTTGCTAGAAATGTAAATGTATCAAGAGAAGCTAGGTTATGTGTGTATAATGGTGTACTTGTGCCATCGTTGATGTATGGATGTGAATGTTGGGTATGGGATAACCGAAATAAAAAAAGGGTAACTACGGTTGAAATGAGATTTTTGAGAGGAGTGTGCGGAGTGACTAGAAGAGACCGTATTAGGAATAAATTAGTGTATGATGAATGTGAAATTGGTGAAAATGTTGTGAAAAGAGTGGCTTCAAGGCAGCTGCGTTGGTTTGGACATGTGGAAAGAATGTCAAATGATAGATTGACTAAGAAAATTTATTTGGGTGAAATTGAAGGAACACGAATGCGAGGAAGACCGAGGAATAAATGGATGAATATGATAGAAAATGTTTTGAGTGAACGTAAAATTATAAGCAGAAATAATAGGAGAGCATGTATGACAAGGTGTATGAATATTAACGAGGCGAGACAGTTATGTATGGATAGGAGTATTTGGCGAGCTATTGTTAGAAAATAAGGAATGAAAGGCAGTTTTCTATATAATATATAATATTAATTTCTTTTTGAGTGATTGTAGGGAATAAAGGGCCTGCTACCCCAGTAATGGGAAAGGCGTGATGTTATGTATGTATGTATGTATAATAACAAATAAACAGGCGACTCTGGTTACGCTCTGCAGCCATGGACGATGACTCCCGTGTTAGGTGCGGTAGCTAATTCACCTGAAGAAAGGTATAATAGGAGACACAGTATCGCAAGGAATACCGTAGAAAGAACAATAGGATTGCTGAAAAGCAGATTTCGATGTCTCTTAAAAGAAAGAGTAATGCGATATACGCCAAGAATGGCCGGATTCATTATTAATGCTTGTGCAATACTGCATAATATGTATTTGCACTTTCATGGAAATGATGTACTTGATTTAGAAGAAATGTTTGACGCCGAACAAGATGAACTAGATGATGAAGATAACGATATAATAAATGAGGGCCGTAATATTCGGAATCAATTACTTAGAAATAATTTTCAGTAAAAATAAACAATTTTTCAACTAAACTATTTTTTATTCTCAATTGCTGTTGCAATCCGAGCTAATAAACTATTTTGTTCTTTTAATATATCCACTAAAGTGGAAATATTATTATTAAGATTTTCCATGGTGTTGGTTTGTTGTTGCACCAGCTGGTGCAAATCTTTTTTCTGTTTTTTTTTTTGGTGGACCGTCAACAACTTTTTCTTGTTCGGATGTTTTCATCTCAGGTATATATACAATTTCTGTATTTTCAATTAGGCTAGCGGTCGCTGGGATGGTTGGGAAGGGTTGTGGATGATCTGTAATCTAATTGAATAGTGTGAATTAGGATACGGATTTGAGTAAGGCATATAATATATTACAGTCGGTTCGGGTGTTTCGCCCTCACTATCTACCATGCTGTGGCCTATAAAACTTAGTAGTTTTTCTTCTACCGGTGTTAGCGATGTTTGATAGTCAATAACACCACCTCCTGTCACTTGCATTGCGTTACGGATTTTTGAAGCCTTTGTTTTTGTGTTATGCTTCCAATCATTCCAGGCCTAAACATCAAAGCACAGTTAAAAATCTAAATACCTACATACATTTTAACAACGCATAACCGGATCAAATTTCTAAAATTAATGCACTGAATTAAATAATTGAAGTTTATCATTACTATTTCATAATAGCTTATATGATATTGAAATACATATATTAACATTGTAATACTACAGTGCAATGCCTAATCAAATATATCATAACGAATGTAAATAAGTTTATTATAAACCTCAATACGAATTAAAGTAAGTTTTTAGGAATTAATAAAACCTTCTGCCACTTGGAAGCTTCGCGTGCTGGCCCAACATCGCAATTTAACAGTTCTGCAACTGCCTGCCAACTATCCTTCATTTTTTCTTTGGCTTGAGGGCCACACATTTTATTAAATGCCACATCTGGATGCTGCATCATGAATTCCAGCAGTTTTTCATATTGCTAAACTGTTGTTCGTCGTGATTTGAAACTCACTAAAATATAATGAAAGGTTATGTACAATATCAAAATAAAATTAAACTTATTTACATTAAAAATCGAATTCACACAACACTAGTAATAATTATAATGCATATATAACTTACTTTTTCACAATTGAAGACTTTTTTTAAAAAAATAACACTCCAAATTATCACCACTTCTGTTCACGCCGAGGTTCACGTCAACATATGCTCGGCGTGAAGTTAACGCTGAACATCGGCGTGACTTAACGTTCACGCCGATGTTCAGAATCCCGAAATTGAAATATCGGCGTGAACTTCAAGTTAACGTTTAACGCTGAGTTTCAGAATCCCGGTGCTGAAGTTAGTTCTAGATTTGGTCATACAATATATTCATTGCGATAGGAAAGCGTTTCGTTATCGACAAATGCGCTGTGTTTCACGTAAGGAGGGAGAAGGGTATGCACGACGGTGATGATGTTCATCTGGGTGATGGGATTTTCAATCATCGTAATGCCGGAGGATCTTATATATTTTTGAGCGTCAGTGAAATAGGTGTTCAGGATATATCTCTTGTAAAACAAGTCTTCCGCGGTAAGTATATGGCGCATCTCCGACAGATTTGGAGTTCTTATCTGTCGGGCAAGAACAAAATCGCCGCCACAAATATACTTGCTGTTCCAATCATTTGCTGCTTTTTCCAAGTTATGAAATGGGCGGTCGATGTTCTGAAAGATCTCGACCGTGTAACCAAAAAGATGATAAACATCCACCGGTCTCTACATCCTATATTCTCCGAACAGCGCAACTACCTCCCGCGTCATCTGGGAAGCCCAGGATTACTGAGTTTGGAGTATCTGAACGATCATGTGATACTGAGTACAGCGAATCAGGTGTTGATAAATGAGGACCCCCTCATGCTACTCATGTGTACGCATGAACGCAGGTTTTCTTGAGATGAAACACTACGCATTATCGTAAGCCCTCTCTCATTCCTATAATACTTACTTAGGCATGGAAATCTGCTGTCCCCGTGCAAAATACACTTAATTCTAGATTCTTAAATAAATTACGATATGTAAAACTAAAAAAGTATATTTTACTTAGCTCTAAACTTTGTTTTATTTTACACTTCGTACTCCAGGGCAATGGCAACTGCCTTCCTACCTGGCCACAGTATATTGGATTTTTGTACAACTAACATATTTAATGAATAAAACACTTCCCTGTTGCAAAAAAGGAGTTGCTGCACGCCATTCACATTTTTTATCTAAATGTGGGTGTTGTCAATGTAGCCAATTACGCCAGGGAACTATGCCATATGTTCCTTCACTTTGAATTTGAACAAAGCAATTTTCGTGCAATTATTCTAGATATTTTGCTTACAATTGTTGCCGAACTTACTTCATGTACATTAGCTTCAATGATATATTCATTGTATATTTCATATATATATATATATATATATATATATATATATATATATATATATATATATATATATATATATACAGCAGTGTGCAAAACATATGCAACTGGAAACGAAACTGCTATTTTGTAAGATTTTCTGACAACAAAAGACTTTTATTTAGTTATTTTTATATTCATTTCATTAATGTAGTATTTCTAAACATAAAGAGCACAAAAAATGTGGTTATATTGAGAACATTTAGAAAAAAAATCTTTGATATTGAAGGAATGCTTATATTAAGCTGTGCAAAACATATGCAACTAACCATAACTATTCATCAGAAGAGTCTTGGTTTTAATATTTTGTCCAATAACCATTGCGTTTGATCACTTCGTCACATCTCTTAAGCATATAGCTTACTAGATTTTTAATTATTCTCATAGGAATGTTTTCCCATTCAAGTTTTAAAGTATTGAAAAGTGAACTAGATGAAGAAAGTCTTTTGTCTTCTTACGCGCTGCTTAAGGATACCCCACAGGTTAACTATGGGGTTTAAACCAGGTGACTGTGTCTGCTAATCAAGTACTGCAATTTTTTTATCATTCAGCCACTTCTTTACGTACTTAGAATTGTGCTTTGGGTTGTTATCATGTTGAAAGACCTTTGACAGAGGCATTTCTTCTTCGGCATACAGCAGCATTGTGGTCTTCAAAGGCACAGCGCCTTATTGTCGATTGATTCAAATAGAAAGACATTTTGAAGACCACAATGCTGCTGTATGCCAAAAAAGAAATGCTTCTGTCATATGCCTTTCAACATGATAACAACCCAAAGCACAATTCTAAGTACGTAAAGAAGTGGCTGAATGATAACAAAATTGTAGTACTTGATTAGCAGACACAGTCACCTGGTTTAAACCCCATAGTTAACCTGTGGGGTATCCTTAAGCAGCGCGTAAGAAGACAAAAGACTTTCTTCATCTAGTTCACTTTTCAATACTTTAAAACTTGAATGGGAAAACATTCCTATGAGAATAATTAAAAATCTAGTAAGCTATATGCCTAAGAGATGTGACGAAGTGGTCAAACGCAATGGTTATTGGACAAAATATTAAAACCAAGACTCTTCTGATGAATAGTTATGGTTAGTTGCATATGTTTTGCACAGCTTAATATAAGCATTCCTTCAATATCAAAGATTTTTTTTCTAAATGTTCTCAATATAACCACATTTTTGTGCTCTTTATGTTTAGAAATACTACATTAATGAAATGAATATAAAAATAACTAAATAAAAGTCTTTTTTTGTCAGAAAATCTTACAAAATAGCAGTTTCGTTTCCAGTTGCATATGTTTTGCACACTACTGTATATATATATATATATATATATATATATATATATATATATATATATATATATATATATATATATATATATATATATACAGTGCGAATAATGTAAGGCTATACATTGGCAACTTTATTTTAGCGTTAATCAATTTGCCCATGCTAGTATCAACTCGTTGAATAATTTAAAATTAGACATAGGGCATTTACTTAATGTTACCATGGTGATTACATACAAAAACTCCAATTTATTATGGTTGAATAATGTAAAATTAGACACTAGTCCACAGACTACTATATTTATTTAAATCATTTACAGAATTTATTCCAATATTTTATTAAATCTATTACATGTTATTGGATTAAAAGTACACTTCAAGTACTGAAATTGTAATTGGTATCAGTACATTTCCAAAATCACTTGGGGGTGATAACTAAATTTGCCACCGTTTGATGACATGTGATGGCCCTGCCCGGGAATTCAAAGCTGAAATAATCAGAAATTTCTCGCAAAGACGCCCCTTCTAAATACCAGGAATACATCTTAGACTTTTCTTCTGTGATGTACATTTTTTGCACTAATTATTACGCAAACTCGTGAGATATCAGTAACACAATATTGAAAATAGTGACATTTACCAAAACAAACGTCATTGTAATTTCAGTTGTTACTGACATGGGCAAATTGATTAAAGCTAAAATAAAGTCGCCAATGTATAGACTTACGTTATTCGCACTGTATATATATATATATATATATATATATATATATATATATATATATATATATATATATATATATATATATATATATACACATAGTTGAAGTGTTTCGTCAATATGGTAACTTGTAGAAAAACTTAATTCCCTCAATGGGTAGGAATAATTGACGATAGTAGGCTTCGTTCAAGATGTCCGTAGAACATGGAGGTTAGAAAATTGTAAATTGTAAATTTACAACCTCATCATGGGTTTTCCACGAACATTGCTTTATGCAATGTTCACTTACGTTCTTTGAGTTACATATTTTTATCTTTTAACTTCAGACACGCTGTAAATTCAGACATTTTGGATGTTTGTTGTCCTGATGATGGCCTTAACTGGATGGCCGAAACGTCGACTAGCTTAATAATAAAACATCAACAATTTTATGATGCTTTTCTTTTCTTCTAACCTCCATGTTCTACGGACATCTTGAACGAAGCCTACTGTCGTCAATTATTCCTACCCGTTGAGGGAATTAAGTTTTTCTACAAATATATTTCATTTAGTCAAATGTAGAATCTTGAGATGGAAAATATTGAATCAACACGGTTGGAATAAATGACTATAATTCAAAATGTTAAATGATTACCATGAGGTTCTAAAAGACTTAAATGACATACTCAAAGACGAATTCACAACCGAGCAAAAGGGTAGCAACACAATTAAAATTAACACTTCAATAATCACCGATTATAGAATACTAAATTCGTACTATGATTCATTAGATTTAAAGTTTCACACATTTAGCTGACCAAACAACAACATACAAAATCTAGAAATATTTAATCTAAAACACATTTTTAGAGCAGTCATTTCAGACGAACCACGTAGAAAGAGTAAAGATATCCCACAATGTACTAAATGTCAAAGATACGGTCACACAAAAAACTTCTGCCGACTAGATCCTCGGTGTGTCAAATGCGCGGGCATACATGCAAAAACGGTAAATCAGAAAATCCAATATGTGTAAACTGTGATGGAGAACACACAGCCAATTATAAAGGCTGTCAGTACTACAAAAATATCAAAGAAAAGAAAAACCCAAGATAAAATTCACAATTTCATCTCAGAAATAAAAACTCTGTTAACACGTCTTCTCATCCACAACTACCGTCAACTTCCACCGCAACACAAAATCCTCCTAAAAACGTAATCAACAAATCCTCCCGTCCAACATATGCATCCATTGCAAAAAATAATCCATCCACCTTCAACAAAACATCAACACAAAACGATATACCAAATGTTATCCAAACAACAATACAGACAGTTATTATCAATCTCATACTGGATTACATACAACCAATACTGGAAAACATAAAATTAGCAATAACGCAAGTCTTCACGTCCATTTTCTCAAAACCATAAACAACAATACAATTTGTCTTGCATACCACTAATTAACACCAATATTATGCACTAACACAAACACAGTTATAATAAATCACTTTTATTGCAACCACTGTTATTATATTATTATCTAAATCGTTGTTGTAATTCAAAATGTAAGACACAAATGATTAACGTAATGAACTGTCAAAACATCGTATTTCTGTTGTTGCCGGTGCTAAGCCGACTATTCACCGAAAGCTTTTTATCTGGTATATACTAACGCATGCATTGTTCTTCTTTTGTTTATATCTCCCCGTCATCTGCTAACCCCTCACCATCGGAAATTACAGTATCTTGTATGCCCCATTAAAAATTAGATAAACGACGCCACTGAATGTGAGAAAATGGGCGTGGTTAAAATCTAAACACGTACTGTTCAACGATGACCTTCACTGGACTTCTCTTATTTAACAAACAGTAGACGCACTTAAAATTAAAAAAACACCTGAACATGACCTAATTCCTAACATCATTTTAAAACACTTCACGCAAAAAGCGTTGGCCTTTCTCTGTACAATCATGAACTCCTGTCTAAGGAACGGATACTTTCCAAATACGTGGAAACACGCGGAAATTATTGTATTCCATAAACCAGGAAAAGAAAAAAATAGTATTACAAGCTATAGACCGATAAGCTGGCTTACAACCCTATCCAAGCTATTCGAAAAAACCATCTTAACCAGACTACAGAAACATATAACTAACAATGACATTATACCACACCATCAGTTTGGATTTCGCCAGTATTACTCAACAAGTCATCAATTACTGAGAATAACAGAACTTATAACCAGGGGCCTCGAAGATAAAATGTTTACTACAACAATATTTTTAGATCTGGCACACATCTGGCTTTCGACAAAGTATGGCACGATGAACTTCTTACGAAACTTAAATCAATTAATCTACCAACTACGATATTTAACATTTTAAAGTCTTTTTGCAAGAGTAGAACTTTTAGAATTAAAATAAATAGTACATTATCAACAAAAAGACAAATCAAATCGGGGGTTCCACAAGGATCACTGCTAGGCCCGACATTATTCAACATATACATGTACGATTTTCCTCATCCGCCAAAAACTACGATAGCCATGTATGCTGATGACACGACCATCATAACATAAAATAAACAATTAAATACCGCCATACAGAATCTACAAACAGCCACTGACGAAATCGCAACATAGTTCATAACATGGAAGATGACACTGAATCCGCAGAAATGCGAAGCAAAAATATGCACACGAAGAAGATATGAAGATCCACAAAAAATAAAAATCAACAATACAGAAGTCGACTGGAATCCGAACGACTCAGCTGTCAAATACCTGGGGGTGTATTTAGATAGACGGTTCACGTGGAAAATTCACATCGAAAAAAAATTAAAAGATACAAATTTCCGCCTCCGACTGCTATATCCTATGATTAATAAGAAATCCTCATTAAAACTAAAATGCTCCCTAATAATATACAAAGTTCTCTTACGGCCACTACTAACTTACGGGTACTCAATATGGGAAAACGCCTCCCCTACTCTTATTTACAAGCTGCAGAGATTCCAAAACAAGGCTCTTCGCATAGCAAGTAGTGCACCCTGGTTCATATGAAATTAGCAACTCCTTAGAGAACTTTGAGTAATTCTGTTACAAGACCAAATCAAAAAAATCTTCAACAAACTCCAAGAATGTCCGGGAACAGACTTCTACGGAATGGGCCAAATAAGAGAACATAGAAGACTTAAAAGATTGCTACCACAAGAAGCACTACTTAGTGACAGTTAAAACAATTGAAACGCCACGGAGGAACTGCCAGGCAGCCGACCTCTCTCACGTTACACATTAAAATACATACTTTTGTTACCACTGCCATGTATAACATGTCAATATGTTGATCTGGTAATAATTAATTAAAAATAATGTTAAATGATATAAATAATAGGGAAAGAAAGTAGTGGATCCGATTTCGGCCGACATACATAATAATTAGAAACCAAATAATACTACTTTATGATTTTAAAAAATATTTCGTACTTTCGTCGAATTTTAATATTGAACAGTGCACTTATTTTATTGTTGAATACTTATTAATTCTATCTGGTAGCTTCCTTTTACAAAATAATGAAAGTTATTCATTATTGAATTTACTGAAATGTTGCACTTTTATCTTGTTTGACCCTGTCCGTTGTTAAATATGACCGTTCCTAAGCTTTAGGCATGCGTACGTAGTCTTAGGAATGAGAACTGAATATGGTTATTTAGGAATACAGTGTACGCCGCTTATTGGAATCACGGATAATGTTATCAATCGGTTATTATTATCACTTTCGCAGAGAACGGCCCGGACGTATCCAACTACATTAAAAAAATTTCGGTTATAGTAATCACGACATCGGTTTATGTTATCATTTTTTTCTTAGAAATGTTTTTGTACCGAGCAATTTTCAAAGCAACAGTACAATAAAGTAGTTTTTACAATGAACTTTATAGAAATTTGATTGTCTAGTTTATTATATTATAACCTGCTGGTTCGCAGTAAACACAAATAAACTCGGACAATGCGTTTGTATAGTCTTAACTCAACTAAGTTTTGCGGCAAGGTGTGCAGCAGAGGTCATCTGATTTTTAAAAGCATTACGCGTATGCAATTTTTATTAATAATTTGCTCCGCGAACATCAGAGACAAAGAAATTGAATAATTTTTTAAAATTTGAATTTTCTTTGCTAATAAACACATATGTATACATATTATAAATGTACAAAATAATTACATATATGTATGTACTACATACATTTTTACACATTTTCAAATTTAAATGCAAAAACGTTATATTTATTTTAAATTTTTTAGTTAATTTCATTCTTTATGTACTGTTACATATGTATTTTAAATTCATTAATAATATTTTGTGTTTATGTTTTTTTCGGATATTGTTATCAATCGGTTATTGTTATCAAAAACCTCGAGTCCCGATGTGATCACATTAAGCGGCGTGCACTGTACATACATGAATCAGCTAGGAACACGTTCCCAACTTTAAGAACGAGAGCAGAATTTGGTCTAATATTGCTACTAGATAGAATCGATATTGTTCGAATTTATTCTCGGTTTATGTTATTTTATTCTAGATTATTATTTTCCCAAGATGGCTACGAAAGACCATTAATTAACTCATTCACGCCGTGAAGTAGTGTTAGTGTTGCCGTGTTAGTAATCTTGTAGTGCCATACGGCAGTATCAGAAATTCATCACAGGTTAATGCGCTTTTAAATAAAAATAGGCACAGTTCACAACAGACAGCAAAAAAACATTTAGATTATGTACGAGTATATGCATATAAAAGCATCACTCCATTCAAAACATGAAATTATTAGTAAAAATATGCAGAACTTAGGATAGGTTATTAGAGGGTAGGAAAGGGGTAAGTAGGGTACGGTTTTGTATGTTTGAAGGCAGTTGATGTTGGTTTGGCAGCAGAATTCTTGACGCTCTTTGTCTTGCCTCCTGTGCTATATCTTATTCGTATTAAGACAAAAATGAGACAACCTTTATTTACATGTTTTTGCTTTTCACGACGTTGAAAAATTAATTCTTCTAAGAAAAGCTATTTAAATAAATATTAAATGTTTTGTAAAGAATGCATCCTATAACTTATAGAACAACACGCTTTAACACATAAATATTAACCCTCCAGATGGTGGGCTTCATGGCTCTTTGTAATTTTGCTCATTTCTGAGTCTTCTACTCAAAAATGGTAGTTCTTTCTCGTGATTATCGCGAGTCAAAGTTATTATTGTATACTACGAGTAGTTCATCATGCATCTTATATTTATGCATTTATTTTTTGTCTCATGTTTCTTCATAGATATGTTTTAGATAATTGTTATCTGTTCGTCCATAATTTATCGAAATTATTAAGTCAATAATTATTTAGTATAATTTTCTGGTGTTCGTTGATTTCAATTGGGTAATTGCGAATGAAATTGATTTTGTAGGTATGTACTCGACACTAAAGGTGATTGCACTAGTTGGATCAGGAACACGCTATTCTTGATTTAAATTCACTTTTAATTTGCGCCATAATAAGTCCTATAATATTAGGATCCGTATAAGATTGTATTATACGAATTGCATAAGTAGATTCTTCTTTGATTCAACTGAGAAATCCCCATATACTCTAGTAAGATGTATTGAATGATAAACATCAGACGGTTGTGGATCCTACTTAGATGGATTTTATACCACTTCTAAAGTTACCAGACCTTTTTTAAGTGAAAGTGTACCAAACTTCAAATGATTATACCCTTTTACCGAACGGATCCCATTGCCTTTATTTTATATGATATTAAAGGTTAATCCCCACAGGGTTGGAATAATGACTTGTAACTTCAGAAGTAAGGAAGTTTATTCTTATTTTATATGTACATACATATTTCGAGTAGTAATAAAAGATTATTATATTCTGTGAAAAAAATATTGATTATCCGATGTCTATCGGAATGCGCAGCAGCCAGTACTCGAAGCAGGCCCTTTATTTTCTATCAATTTCGTGCCATATATTGCATAGTGCATGTGTTAATACCAATAATTATTTATTTTTATTTATTAGCTTGAGTTTGCTAACAACAAACTCCCTAAAAATATCTTCCATTTGTTTAGCTGTATAACTTTTGCTTTTCAACGAAGTTGTTATCTCCTACATTGCCCCAACAACATTATGGTATAAATCTTCCTCTGATGATTTTCTTTTTTGCTCGCTTTGGGTGTCGCCCTCGCATCGACAGAACTAAGACGGCTTGAGCCAGCTTGCGGATCTTCATTCTCGAATACCTCTGGCGTAAACACTGTCTCTGTTGGTGACAATACTTCGTCAACTGCACCAACCTGAACATTATCGAGAAATATTAGTATTAATGCCATGTAGGTACTTAGGATACTAAATAATATGCATTATCTTCTTGCACCGTTTCATTTTCCGTATTTTCGGCTTGGCTTTCGTTGGCGTCACACGTTTTCGTGGCACCACATGATCTGGCAAGAATGTCATGTCGCTATAGTACCATAGGCTTGGTTGCTGAATCTGACAATTTTTAAAGTGATAAAACTGTATTGTAAATCCATATAGGTGTGACGTCACATCAGATAAATTTTATTCACGACACAAACAAAACAAGCTATCTCTTTCTTACACATTTGACTCGTATAAATCTATACGCACATCGTATTGCCATAAGGGGCGAGGCTTCTCAATAATTCGTTTGTTTTTTTAAGACGTCACTCCTATATGGATTTGAATACTCCATATCACAACATAATTTTATTATTATGCATACATACATCATCCAACCCGGCTCCACTTTTTAATGACGCCTGCCACTTACGATGCTCATTCAAAAAGCATTAATTTTTATTTTTATTTAATTGGTAGTGGTGTTCGGCCGATTTGTCTTCATGTTGTTTAGAATTTCGGTCATTGCCTGATTTTTTCAACGGATATGGCAAAAAAAAAATATGAAAGTCTCATTTTTCTTCGCACATGTAAGACGCGTGGTACCTATGACGTACCAAAATCCTTTAGCACCTAGTACTGCGTAAGTCCGATAATGGAGCTGCATAAAATATAGTCATAAATAGATGTACAGTTTATTTTATATAATTATTGCTTACCTGCTACAAAACAAACATATATTTTCAAATATTTGAAAATAATACAATCTATATTTTTTTCAAATTGTCTAACTTGACAGAACTGACAGATAGAATATGGCGGTAATTTTTGTCTGCAGCTCATCTAGCGTAATATCACGTAGTAATATATTGAATTTATTATGTTAATAAGGAGTTTCGCTACGTTACACAAAATGGTGAGAATTTAGAGCGTTTGAAAATTATGCAATATTCATTTAACTTTTTCTATATAAAATACGTAAATTTCTAAAGTGTTATGCATATTAGTAGTACTTATACGTCCCATACTAGTTATTTTTTATATTTACAGTTGTTAATTCGATTAAGGTTAAAACCCCCATTTCGCGAATGTTTATTTCGGTATTCAGGTTTTCTAACAACATACAATACTTCTCTTTCTCTGTTTAGATTTATCAATTCCACAACTTGATCTCTAGACCAAGACATTCTGGAAAACAAAAATTATGTATCATCAAAACAATAATTATTATAATACAATATTACCTCCAAATCTTTAGCAAACTTCTCTAAAAACAATTTCACACCTGCAAATAACGGTAATGTAAACTTCGAACACAACGTGGTAACCAACATTACCTTCAACCAACTTCTCAGAAAACATTCTCACACTTGCAATACATCCTCAAAAAATAAACTATGATAATGCAAATATAATACACAATGTGATAACCAATATTACCTTCAAAATCTGAAAACTTAAAAATAAAAACTAGAATACATTGAAACACACCGCAAACAAAGAAACAACCGAAAAAACAACTGTCAAGAAACTATATGTATATTGCGCAACACTTATGCCCGGTTTCTCAGTCGAGATTTAAACCGAGAATCAATTGATCTTTGATCAATTTGATTCTCAATTTAAACTTTCGTTGCGTTTCTAGTACGTGAATCAACGACGAATCAATTGATTTCGAATCAAGCGCATGGCAACTGTAAAACGCTCTCTGATTGGTTGAAACGTTTCAATCAGTTAACTAATTACTGACTATTCGTTAGGAACCTACGTAGTTCAATCATAAATTTAATCAATGCCCTGGCTCCTTTGGTATATGTGGCAAATCGTTGTATATCACGAAAAACATTTAAAATTTTTTCCCTCAAGTACTAAAGGAAATTTTGAAAAATAAAAGTTGCTTGCACAACTAGACCATAATACGTATTTGTAAAAAAACTATCATGATCGGTTGGATACTCTAGGGTCTAGGCTAAAAGGAGTTAAGATAAGTGTCCACTAATCGGCATCGTATGCATCGCACGTATCGGACGCATCATATTTTTTAACAGTGCGTCCACTAATACAAATTGCATCAAACTGCATACGGATTTCCGCCAGTTTTACATTAGCAACTACATATAGGGAAAAATAGTCAAAATGAGTATGAGTGATAGTGAAACAAAAAATTATAATTGTTAGATGTTTTCTAATTGATGAAGAAGAATAGAAAAAGAAAATGGGGAACAAAAATCTGTATGAGTGAGCGAACAAGCGACATACATACGGCCATATGTTGTAATGGTCATTTCATGATCTATGGGATCTGTTCGGAATATCTGCGCAATAATTTTTGAAATTGGAGGATGCTATAGAAAACGTACAGAACGCTATAGCTCTTCCGAGGAGGAGCTAAAAACTAGAAATAGGCGTTCAACATTTAAAATTAGTTTTTCTTTGTGCATAAATTCCCAAATTATTTCATAACTGAGAAAATCAAGTTTACAATTCCTTGAAAACACATCATGATTTATAGGAATAGCCATGGAATTTAAACATAATTACAAAAAAATGTATGATTTTGTAACTAAGAAAAAAATTCTTTGTTTATCGAATTCAACGAAAAGCTTCTTATGTATGCTAAAATATTTATTTGCAGCTTTTTTCAATATTTGCAGCAACTTCTGAGTCATGAAGCAAAAATTAATATTCGAAAACACTTTTCTCACTATCTAGTGAGCTATACAATATTAAAAAAAAAACGAGGAATGGAATTTATCACAAATTATTTACCGAAATACATTTTTAAAATCGTAAGATCGCAAATAAAAACAACAAATTTAAATCAAATGTGAAAACATTTTCTTCTCTTGGCAAAACAAAAGCACACTAAGCTGACTATAAATGCATTGATATTCTTTTGTTCAATTTTTAATTAAAACAAACAACGTACGAGCGTGCGGACGAACGACATACATACGGTCATATGTTGTAACATATATACAGACATAATATGTTGTAATAGTCATTTCATGATCCAGGGGGGTCTGTCCGGGATTTCTGCGCAAAAATATTTGAAATCGGAAAATGCTACAGACATCGTACTGAACACTGTAGCTCTTCGACAGGAGGTCGATGAGCTAAAAACGAACAATACATTTTCGAGCAAAAGTGTAAATAGAAAAGTTCAGTGCACAAATAATTTTGTATATCAAGTAAATAAAATTTTAAAATAATGCATTTTGGTATCAGATCGAAACAAAAATTGCATTTAGTACATAATATCAAGAATTTAATGACTTACTTTCTAAATTACATTTATTAATTTATTACCTATCGTTTCTTGTTGCAAACTTCATCAGATACTAAAACATTAGTCTAACACTAACATGTGGTACTTAACGTGTCTTATTTTTAATTTGTTTACTAGATGTGAGTAATTTTTTATTTTATTTATTGTGTCACATATACATTTTCAGATGATTGTTTAACTTTTCTCGTCGCTTTAAAAATGGCCAGAAACCGCATGACCGTAACGCCAGCCTTATAATCAACGTTAAAGATATTATATTGTTCTGCACACCATCACACCAAGAACTTTTGTTAATTATTCCAACCTTCATCGAATTATCTTTTTCCTGGTTTTGATTCAACATTTACAGTATTTGACAAACGAAAGTTTAGCAACATGACCTTATAAAAATAGTAACGAATCACATTACTTCTATTTTTAATTGGCAATACTTAATTGACAATAATTAATTTGTAATAATTAATTTGCAACAATTAATTTACATCAATTAATTCACAGTAATTAATTTGCAATAATTAATTCGCAATAATTAATTCACAGTAATTAATTCGCAATATAATATAAAACCAGCAAATATGAAAATCGATAAATTGGTGTACGACGAAAACTAATATGTCAGATATGTTAGTGATACAGAAGTATGCATGTAACTGATGAAAAAATTTAACAGCACAAAACGTTAATTTTGCAAATTTAAAGATATGTCTGGCGGAGGGATGGGGAACTAATTAGTGTAACAATTAGGAAAAGGAGGATAAGATAAGTTCAACTTGCTAATATTCATAAGCAATATAAAAATGTGATTGTAAAATGCTTGAATGTAATGTTCAAGAAAATATCAGATGTTGAATTACATCAGATTGAAAAACAATAAACGAGGACCCTTGCTGATGTTACATAGCATATAAAAAATGGATAGGTTTCTGTCTCCAAGCCAAAACAACTTAAATGCACGTGGAGCGTTCCAATAAACAAACATCGAATAAAACTGAAAGCCCAGTCATTATGCATGTGCCCCAAATCAGTGCAGTCTGCCTTTCCAGCGAGGGATTCCATGAAAAATATTTTGAACTGAGCTAAACCAGTCGAAACTGTTTGTTTTAAACGGGCCACTTAAGGAATCTTGAAAACGATGTCGGCCAAGTTAGTCAAAAGTTGCCAATTTATGGGCCGATGTTGGTGGTGACGTATTTTGAAAATTTTGCATGGCTCACTAGATAATGACACAAGTTTAATTTTGTCCATTTTTTAATTATCTTTTATAACTCAGAAGGTACTGGAAATATTGAAATAAATATTTTAGCATTCCTAAGAAGCTATTCGGTGAATTTGATGAAAACTTTTTTTATTGGATCTTTCTGGAAATAGAACATGCAAGTTGATTTTTTTTAATGGGAATCATAGTTAGTTTAATTCTAGTTAAAAAGTGCTATTTTGTCTGTTTAAAATAATGTATTCGTTTATATAAAAATCTTTTTCAGTTTTGAAGAAAAACTAAAAAGAATGGTAAAAATAATAATTTTTGTAGTGTGTAGAGACAAAAACTAATTTATGTAGGCATGGTTTCGTATGAAAATCTCTCCAGTAGGTTTCAGCTTAAAGAACGAATTTTGTTTCGTTTATCAATTGTTATCGAATATCAATTGTTTTGCATGTATTAAACATATTTAGATGCAATTGTTTTATGCTAAATGTTCATGGCATACTACGAAAATCATTCTTTTTATCTTTTTAGTTTTTCTTCGAAACTAAGAAAGATATTTATGGAAATGAATACACCATTGTAAAAAGACTAAAATTAACTATGGTTCCTATTTAAAAAATTAAACTTGTATGCTGTATCTCCAGAAATATGTACTAAAAAACAAATTTCATCAAATTCACCGAAAAGCCTGTTCTCAATAATAAAATATTTATTTGAAACATTTTTCAATATTTTAAGTACCTTCCAAATTATAAAGGAAAATTAAACATATTTGGCATTATCTAGTGAGCCATGCAATATTTAAAAAATATGAAATCGCCATCAATATCGGCTCATAAATTGGCAACTTTTGTCTAATTTAACCAACATCGTAACTCTTATAGTGTCCAAGATTCCTTAAGTGGCCCGTTTAAATCAGACACTCTGTATATGCTATAGTAAAAGCGCGGAAACGCTAATATACCGTACTATTTGAATCCGCACTAATCGGGGTATTACTGTATTCTCTGCGTCCACGATTTGTTCCTACCGCGCTCGATTCCATATAACCTTGATTGAATAATATTCAGTCAACGATCTGAATGTTACTAAATTTATTAAATAAATTGTTTAAAAAATGTGATTCCCTAGTGACATTAGTCTTGGACCATTCGCTATCAACTTGTTAACTGAATTTTGACAGTTCATAAATGTATGGACCTTTTACAAATATGAACGTAAAAGATAGGTAAATACATACATTTGCTTCTAAAAATCAAAATTGACTAATTGGGCATGAAAATTCTATATTTTCATTTTCTTCTTTATTAAAATTCATTTTTATATTGATTTTATGCTTTTACTAACAGCAAATTCAGGCAGCGCTTACTTAACCTACGTTCTTTTGAAGTACGTTCGATAAAACGTACATGATTATTTACGACTCTCTGTCTGTACTAAGTACTCATTATCCGCACGAACGTATATCACATTACATAAACCATAACCCCAGGGCAAAATGGACTATAGCCCCAAGGCGCCAGCCATTTTGAGGCGGCAGTTTTGTCGAATGAATACCAGCAAAAAGC
Organism: Carabus problematicus; assembly: GCA_963422195.1. NCBI lineage: Eukaryota > Metazoa > Arthropoda > Insecta > Coleoptera > Carabidae > Carabus > Carabus problematicus. The sequence continues at coordinate 18,511,617 of OY728577.1, forward strand.
CGAATATATGTATGGACCCTTTTCTTATGAAGAGGGCCGAATTATTGTTAGTAACCAACGGGCGCCAAATATATTAGGACGGCGGCATTTATTTCTATTTTTAAGTCTGCGTAAATCTGTTTAGCCAGCATGAGTAGTGGACGCCTAAATCGCAGTACATTCCTTCATTCTGTCTGAGGTATTATTTTTTAAATCGGATATTCAATTCTGGCTGAGCTTTTTATTAGCTACTTTCCAAAAATTTAGACCTAAACTCACATTCTTGCTGTACTGGTTGCATTTCATGAATAACCAGATCAATGTCCGAAAAACCTGTACTGCACTGGTAAATCCAGTACGAATGGTCACCTTACCTATGTTGTTTAAACAAATTAGTTATCGTTTTTAACTTTTAATATGAAACTAAGAAAACTGAAAACAATCGCAAATCTCTGCGCGATCAGAACAAACGGCACCCGAACAAACAACAACAAGAGCGCACTGCGAACTGCTCAAAGCGGGAGCTAGGCGTATCTGTTTAATTCGATATGTTCCAGATAAAATATCGTATGAATGCTGCGTACGTTCGTAAGAACATCGGGACGTGCGTGTACCAAAAAATCGTATATGCATGCAGTTAAATGGAAATACACCGTCCGCTTAAGGCTGTCGTTGACCTAAATGAATAAGCGTTAAATTTTAAGAAATCGGCTGAAAATTATTTATCCCGTTCTGACCTTAATAATAGAACGTTTTTGGTGCACGATATCTCAATGAATTAGTTTTTTTATACACTATGGACAAGTCTTTTTACTTTTTATGTATTATTTATAATTTCTAGAAAATTTTAGGTTTTCTCTAAAAAAAGGAAAGTTTGTAACATGAAAACCGTAGAATATACTAAAAAATTAAAAAGACTTGTCCATACCGTAAAATAAAACGAATTAATTCACATATTTACAGGAAAAACAGTCAGTTAGTATTTGTAAAACGAAGCTAAAGCCATTTCGACATCAGAAGTTTTTAAATATATTTCTTCTATTTTAATTTATTTAGGTAAACGACAGCCTTAATGTACATTCACTTACCGTAACGAAATTTGTACACGCATTATGTACGTTAAGTGAACCCTGCCTGTATATGGATTGTGTAGCAAGGAAGATCTTCCTTGTCTATTGAGTGTGCACTTTTACTAATAACATTATTCTGAGTTGATAATTTTACAAAAATACGAATGTATACAATGCCCAATAAGCGTATATATTTAGTACAATTTAAGCTTTTACTGCTTGAGCAAATTTGCGCGCACATACGTTCGTACGAAGTAAAATTTTTGTACGCACAACTTTCTTGTTCGTGCGCGTAAGATCGCGCTCCATGCATTCGTGGTAATTGTGGCGAGCCACTTAATCGCAGTTAACAACGAAATGTCGACCAATAGAAACAGTCGTTGCTAGCGCAGGTAGTGATGCATACTGTCTTTAAAAAAAGAAGAAAAATCGAAATAGGCGATGATGGATGACCTAATTATATAATACCTATAGTGGTTGTAGATTGCTGGCCGACTTAAATCTGTAAGAAAACAACGGACATTTTCGAAATTTTGTTCACAGACTCCACTCTTATATTTTACTAACAAATTCGATGACAATAATTTGTTCATCATGCGACAAATTGCACAAGAACATTAAACGATTATTAATAGTTTTAGATGAAAAATATTTTCAAACAATACTTGTTGGTTTTGTTGTTATAATTTTAAGTAGAATCTTACACTTATGCGTAATATCATACTATACTAGACTGCCGTACCATAACTCTACGCACATGTTTATACTTGTTACATTTACACAAGTCATGCCCCCAGCCTTTTTTCGATTGAGAATATTCTCGGGAATATTATAGACAATATTCTCAGGAATATTCTCGAAAATGAGAATATTCTTTGGAGAATATTCTCAACTCACATCTCTACTTGTGATATATTCAGAATTGAACATACGTCGATGAGTTACAGGCATGGGTGTTTGTAACCGATCTATGTTTGTTTATTTTTCCCCATTGTAAATAATATTAAAAAGACAAAAAAGAGTTCCATCGGCGCAGTTTTTGTTTCTACTTAATATTTATGTTACAACTTTTGCTCTAAATATAATAGAGAACCGGATATCACCTAGTAAAATATTAACATTCGATATCGTATGTAACACATTTTAGTGAGACACCCGATATCGGTTGTTATTTGAAATATATAAGCATGTGAATAATGTAAATTTTATAACATATCATATGATGAATAAATAAATAATTGGAATTGGCGTATTGTATGAATGTGTATTATTCGTTTGTTGCAGCCGGATTAGAGGAGAATTGTACTGACTTTCAAGGCCGCACTATCGCACATGGACTACTATATGTTCCTGGACCAGCTGTGTGTAACATGTGTGTCTGTTATCATTCTGAACCAATGTGGTGTAAAGCCATTTATTGTGATCCCCCCTACGTAAGTATATACCTACAATTTTTCCCTATATAATATACAAATATATCTGTACAAAACTATGCAATGTTTGATGCACAATATTTCATGCGGATTTTGATATAAATAATAAAAGATATAATTATTTTGTGTAGATATTTATATTTAAAGCAATTATATCTTCCTTTTAGCGTGTAACTCATAGATTTAAGATTAATTTAGTAGTCATATTTACAAGATGTAGTACAAAGATATATTAATCCTCTTGGACCGACGAATTTAGAATTACACAAAAGACCGGTGGGGATCTCGATAAGCACCAAATTTTTATGTAGATTTCTACAGATATACATATACACATACATATATTTGAATATATTCTAATATGAACAGATACTATAATGAATAAGAGTTATTGGGCATTTAGGTCTCGGAGTAAAAAACGTAAGAATTAATATTTGTATATTTCGTCAAATATATTGACATCTTCAGCAAAAACTGTGGATAAATGAGAAAGAATACAAGTCAGTGAAACAATATAAAACCGTAACAGACGGTGAAATAAATCAACAAAATGTGATTACTTACATGTTTAAATATACATATTTAAAATATGGAACAATGTCAAAAATATAATGTTAAAATAAGACACAAGACAGCGGCGGCCATGTTGACTGTGCGATGACGCTGGAAATTTAGGCGATTGAAAGGTGTTGCGTGTCGGTTTTTAAATATTGTTTGGTTTGTCCTATGTAGGTTGCAGGTTGTAGGTTGCAGGTTGTTATATACAGAATCAATTGCCACGACTGCCCTGCAACCTACATAGGACAAACCAAACAATATTTACACAAACGCATACAACAGCACAAATACATGTAACAAATACCGAACTAATACACACGATCCAACCCTTACCCATCAAACCGCCTTAACACAACATGCCGTCAACAACAGCCACGATTTCGACTTTGCCAACACCACAATCATTGACAGTGAACCAAATTTCAAGAACAGAATTTTCCTGGAATCCACATATATTCAAACCGACAAGAACAGCATTAACTTAAAAACCGACACGCAACACCTTTCAATCGCCTACAAAAATCTTTTAAAAAAAATCGCAATATAGTACAGTTCATATTTCCCGCTACCACCAGCCATTACAACACATGACCACACCTCGTGCACAACACAAAATTTCCAGTGTCATCGCACAGTCAACATGGCCGCCGCTGTCTTGTGTCTTATATTAACATTATATTTTTGACATTGTTCCATATTTTAAATATGTATATTTAAACATGTAAGTAATCACATTTTGTTGATTTATTTCACCGTCTGTTACGGTTTTATATTGTTTCACTGACTTGTATTCTTTCTCATTTATCCACAGTTTTTGCTGAAGATGTCAATATATTTGACGAAATATACAAATATTAATTCTCACGTTTTTTACTCCGAGACCTAAATGCCCAATAACTCTTATTCATACAACCAAAGGTCATGACAGAGACACTTTAACAGATACTATAATCTGGACATTTTACGGATTATTTTTTAAATGTGCGAATATTTTTTGCAGTTAATTTTAAAAGCATACACACACACACACACACACACACACACACACACACACACATATATATATATATATATATATATATATATATATATATGTGCCCGCGGAAAATTCTTCATGTAAGGTGGGGTTTAAATCTTGGAGACAAATAATTACATCAATAAATTTTTATTAAATTATTTATTTCTTTCGCAAGTAGATTATAGAATATAGCATTGCAGCAATACAGAAACAGACAAAGGTTACATATTTCAATAATTTTTACGATTAAAATATGCGCAATTTTTACTGGATCCTGTACATATACGTGCAATCTGATCGATCTAAGAAAATTTGTTTCCGAACAGCATTAAATAAATAATCCGTCCTTGCAGCAAACAAGACATGAATAGTTGTTAACGCGATTCCAAGTACATTTCAGATATAAACACATGTGTTTGGAATCGTAGAAGCCCAGAAGCGAAAACATTACATTAGGTATTGCAATATATTTTACATTATAAAATATTCTCATTTGTGGTATATAATACAAATAATATTGAAATACAAAATTACATAGTAATAATAGGGACATATAATAATCATATCGAAGATTTGGAAAGGATTATATCTAATAATAAATGTTTTACCGAAATCATATATGTGCCCGTGTAGATAAATACAACAATAGAATTTGTTGAAAGTATTTACGTTCATTGAACTAGTTGCTAATTATCAATTCCAATTAAATCATGCTGCATCAATGATATTAAATTAATAGGAAATTCAGCTTTCCCATTATATTAAATATAAACGTACGTTAAGCTTCTCATAATATATAATTTGAAGTATCTATTCTAATTCAGAAAAGGCAGATTGGCATACATCATTTATAACTCACTTTAGTTTTATAATATCGAATAAAACATAGATATCATCTGCATTTACTTTTATAAAATTTGTAGTTGTGATTATAAATTTGTTTATACAAGTATAATAGATAGACTTATTATTTAAGATTAAATTGATTTAGCAAATCATATACCGGTTGTCCCAAGAAATCTGGGAATTGACATGTAAATATAGAAATATTGTGATTAGTTCTGAACAATACATTTTAGAACAAAAGTGTAAATAAAAAAATTCAGAATTAAAAACTGCATGTTATGTTGCCATATTCAGTGCTTAAATATGTTTGTATATCGAGCAAATCAATTTTGAAATATTGCATTTTGAAGACATGGTCATGAAACAAAAAATTGTATGTATTTGAGTAATTACCACAACAAATAATCAAAACCTAAAGCTTTTGTTTCATGACCTCCTCACCTGTCATTAAAATGCAGTATTTAAAAATTAATTTACTCGTTACAGAAACATATTTAAACGTTAAATATTGCATCATATTATGCAGTTTTTTTTTTACTTTGAACAATTTTTTTATTTACATTTTTGCTCTAGAATATATTGTTCTGAAGTAATTGCAGTATTTCTATTTGAACATCATGTTGATATAATTTCTTTTGTCCAAAAACGTGATCCTTGAATACTACCAAAGGTTTTAATCCGGTGACGGTTTTTCACTGACATGTCGACTTTAAACATGACCTTTAAGGCCATGCTCTTCAATTGTTTTATTTTTCAACTTCTTTTTTGTGATACTTAGGTTTAGACTTTGTTTTAAGTTTTTATTGTTCACTTTGAGAATGGCCACAAACCATATGACCGAAACGCCAGCAATGTAATTGCTCAAATATACTGTTCTGAACATCTAGAACAATTTGTCTTTATTCCAACCGTCACCTGATTAAAACCTTTGGTTGTATAGTAACATGTTAATTACCTGTCCCAGATTCCTTGGGCCACCCGGTATGTATATATATATATATATATATTGTATATATATATATATATATATTTATATATATTGTACATATATATATATATATATATATATATATATATATATATATTGTATATATATATATATATATTTATATATATTGTACATATATATATATATATATATATATATATATATATATATATATATATATATATATATGTAAATGGGGGGGGGGGGGTGTTTGTACTGCGAGTGTCGGGTTGCTCGGGCGCCAGTCGGTTTTTTGCCGGGATAGTTCAATTTAGATCAGAGACACAGACATAAATAACACGGTGTATTCAATATAGGATAGTGACATGCAATACGTGACGTGGTGCAACGCTATGGTAGCCAGTGATTTTGATAATCACACATATAAACGATACACGTTATTGCAGTATAATCAATACAAGCATTTCTCATTCCTGTGACAATTGAACATGAAATACACTCAGTTATTATACAAGTATTTATCATAGACGTGGTAATTGAACATGAAATATAATACTCTACTGCTATCGCAGAAGTGACAAGTGGTATGGTAACGGGGAATCCGTAACGGAATGGATCCTGATAACCTGACAACAGGACTCTTACGCAGTGTCAAACAATAGATGGTGGAGACCACAACAGGACTATTGCGGAGTATGGTGGTAATCGGACGGCTACTGATAGCTTGACAACAGGACTATTGCGCAGTGTAGCGGTAACAGGACACAATATAGTTTCTTTCTTCAACTGTGCAGAAGCAACACTAAATATCACACAATATATACTGTCGCACCAGGCGGTACAATGAATCAAGATACGAAAAACTTTCTTACCAAACGGTTCGGATGCAGCGGCAGTCGGAGTGCAGAACACTAACTGACTATCATGAATTTCGGGCGGCTATTTATACCCCAGAGATATAGTCTATCCATAGATATAAGAACTTGACATGATTCCTTAATAGGTAGGGTGGTACCCTTCACAGCAGGAGAGGCCATAAACTACTAGTAGTGGCGGTATTCAGGTACATTTGTAATGCTCTTAGCGGGAAAGACAAGAGACATTTTGTCTATAATTAAGACGTAATAATAATTTATTGAATATTACATTTATTTATGTTAATTTGTATTATTATTGTTAAGATGTATATCATATTTTTGTTGTTATTTTTCAAAATGTATTTATAAATTTCTGAATACAGCTCTGCTTTTTATTCATTTACTGTGTCGTATAATTTGGGATAATCCTCTGTTAATAGCATGCTGCGTTTAGTCAAGTTCTTATATCTATGGATACACTATACACACATGTTTCAACCCCGTATTCGACTAGTTAGTTCAACTGAGTAGTGTTTTGGTTCGTCCGGAGCGCGAGAACGGATCGCGACATTGGTACGCTAACTGTCATTGCTCCGTGAACAATAGTCTTTTGGCTCAATCTGTCATAAAAATTATGACGTACATTTCGTAGAGTTTGAGCGGTTATGTTAAAACATGCCTCCCTAATGCAGTCCTTTAGAGATTCTAAATTTTCATGCCTTCGAGAAGTGTAAATTTTGGATTTTAGGAAGCCCCATAAGAAAAAATCATTCGGTGATAAATCTGAAGGCCTTGGAGCCCAGTTAATAGGGCCACAACGACCAATCCATTTGTTGGGAATACTTCATTTAAGTAATTTCGCACTTCTCTTGAATAGTGAGCAGGAGCTCCATCGTTCTATTACCATACTCTGTTGATATCATTAACTACTGCAGTAATAGCAAGGACTATTTGATTTTGCAGCATATCATACAGATTGCAGAATGACAAGGTCCGACTGCAATATATTAATAAATTGAATGACGTTTTACTCATTTGTTCAGATAATTTTGAAGATCTAACTAGTAAATGGAATACTTTCAGGGACTGTGTAGTAACGTGTGCGACTGAAACATGCGGTATATCGAAAGTAGGTGTACGAATAAAAGATGATTGGTGGAATGATAATGTGAAGGCTTCCTTAATACGCTTAAAGAAAGAAGCATATCTGCGTTTTTGAGTGTTAAGGATACATATGGCGATGTCCGAGATGCATGTTTGCTTAAATATTACAGTACGCGAGCGAATGCAAAGCGTGATGTGCGTGAAAGTAAAATGCAATGTGAGGAAGAGAAGAATGAAAAATTGACGAATAACTTTGTTCTGAATAAAAAGATGTTTTGGACATGCATGAAAAAGCTGAAGGGTGGTAACATGTCTTGTGTAAAAGCAGTTAAAGATCATGATGGTAATTTATTGTGGAAAGAATCTGAGATTAGGGAACGATGGAGCAGTTTGCACATACACCTGTTGTTTCATTTGACTCCAATACCGATAATTTTGACGATTTGGTTCTCCATTTAATGTAAATGCACTCGTCAGTGAAACGAATATTTTCTAAAAAAATGTTCATCAGCATGACATTTATTGAACATTATTTCACAAAAGGTTATTCGCTTTTCACTATCTGCAGCTAATAGTTCTTGCTGCGTCGAATATTTGTAAGCAAAATATTTGTGTTTTTTATAGATGCGGTAAACATACGTGCGAGAGACACCAAGATTATCTGCAATTTCTCTCACGCTTACATTGGGATCGGCTTCGACAGCTGCCAAAATATCTACTTCCTTGTTTAAATTCTAGTTTTCATTTCTATTCTTTTTGCAATGACTATTGACGCACCTAGTTTCTCGGAATTGTCTTACAATTCGTGCAACTGTGTGTATGAAGGGAATAGGCCGTTCATTAAAATGAACACTAAATAGCTCGTAGGTTCTTTGCAAATTGTTACCTGCTTAATTCCATGCTACCTTCTGAATGTTTTCGTCTGTTGTATACACATTCATTGTTAAATATTTGAAAATGTAATATTAACTATTTTAAATAAATTTCCTTCAAATAATGATGTAATACGAAAATTATTTGACAGAAGTAAATTTCTGTTTGTTTTAAATCTTTTGTTTTTGTCACTCAGAAAGAATATACATATAGTTCATAGCCATAGTTGATCCTTATATAATTTCCCTATGTTAATTTCCTTATGTATAGTAGTCGCTGGGACACACTGTGTGTGTGTGAGTGTACGTGCGCGCGCGCGTGTGTCTGTATGAAATATGATCTGTAGCAGCCCCGAAATTCTGAAATGCCACCCCCCCGCCGGTTCATATTGTCTGATAGAAACTGTATGGCCGTGGTTCTCAATCTTTTTGAACTCGGGGAATACTAAACTCTGATTTTTTGCTCGGAACCATTCAATGCAACACGAGCTTTAATGCAGGGGTGGCCAACCTTTTTGATATCAAAGGCGCAATGAAAAAAGGACGTGGCTCGCAAAAATAGCGAAATCGTGTCACGAGTACGGGTTTACCCATCCCTGCTTCAACGTGTTACATTTATAAAAAAAAAACTGATATTGATTGATGCAAAAAAAATCATTAAAAATTTCTTAAATTTAATGCGATACATGAGCTTGGCGATCTCTGCAGATTTCGGCAATATTGGGACGAATAAATGATACACGCATCTCCTCTTCTAAATTTCTCAGGCTCTGACGTTTCTTTGTTTTAATATTAAGCATCGTTGAAAATCCTGCTTCGCATAGATATGACGTATAAAATAATAATAATGTGTTTAGTGCTTTTTCTGCTAGACGCGGGTATTCTTCCTTAACAGAGATCCGGAATTTTTCAGGGGTATTTTCAATAAACTTTTTTAATCCACGATCTGAAGACATCGACGTCAGTTCTTCTTCTTCATTCAGAGTAAAACTAGAGAAGTCGGAAGAAACAAATGGATTTCTATCCAATTAAATTTTTCAGTATTTAACAATGGTAAATATTTTTCAAAATTTTCATTTATTGTTGTTAAATGTTCGCAAATTAAAGAAATGATTTCCTCGTTTGCATCTTGCACTGAAGGGAACATTTCTGTGTTTCTTTCTTTTACGTGTCTCTTCCATAGTAATAGTTTTTTTCATTGCATACAATTTATCAGGCTCTATAAGAACGTTATGGTTGTGTCCTTGCATTCTTATATTAACAATATTAAAGTAAGCAAAAATATCCGACCTATACGCCAAATTATTGCACCAATTATCATTTTTCAGATATTTTCCAAAAGTGTCGTGTTCTGTTTCGAAAAAACGGGTAATTCATTTCTTATTTGCAACACACGATTTAAAACCTTTCCACGAGAGAACCACCTCGCTTATGTATGAAAAAGTAAACATTTGTAGTCTGCGTCCATAGATGAACAAAGTTATCTGAAAATTCTGCTTTTCATCGGTCTCATTTTAATAAAATTAAACATGGAAACTACTTAATCCAATACTTCGTTTAGTTTTTTAGGCATTGTCTTTATGACAAGTATTTCTCGGTGCAAGAAACGGTGATGAAATATTATATTTGGATTGATTGTTTTCGCTAAAGTCACAAATCCTTTGACTGATCCCGTCATGCCGCTCCGTCGGTACAAATGCCGACACACTGATCCCATGATAATTTTACCGTATTCAAATACGACGTTATCGCGTTCAAAAATAAATATTACAAATCCTAAGAGCTGCAATTTTATATGACGCGAATTGAGCTTTATCACTTACTTTCATTGTTTTTTCAAACTGTCTTTGTTTGCCTTACATTTCCAAAAGCCTATTGAAGTATTCTTTATTTTTTTATGAGAGATTTTTATGTTCACTTGAAAAATGACAAAATAATTTAGCGGGCTATTGGCAAGTTTCTTTCCACATACAATGCAGAGAGGAGTTGGACAATCTGTATTTCCGGTCCAGGTAGATCCATATTTTAAGTAACCTTCGTCGTACAAGCGTTTGACATTTCGTGTTGATTTACAATTTTTATTTCTGCTGCTTCATCTTCAATTCTATTAGTGCTAGCAGCGGCATTGTCATCATTGATATAAAGACGAAATTTCTTTATGACAATATTATTCATCACACGATTACTAGAAAGCAGCGAATTAAACCACATTATCTACTCAGAATTCAAATGTGAACCGCTGGGTACTCTTCCGTTTTATGTTAGACACCGCCGCGCGCATGTACACACACACAATGAAACAATTGGGCGCATGCGCACTTGCTTTTTAGCTTGTGATTGACATGCTCATTGAAACTCGCGACGGTACATGTACACCGTACATACACGCGACGGTGGCTGACATAAAACGGAAGAGTACAAAAAATAATTTTACATTCTATTGATTTTTCAATCACAATTTTGAATTGTTATTTGAATTTTTCGCGGAACACTTTAAGTGGTTTCACGGAACACCAGTGTTCCGCGGACCATGGATTGAGAACCACGGCTGGATGGTACCTCACACCCTCCTTCCTCTTTAACCAAGTGACGCCACTGTTAGAGTGACATACGGGCTAGTATTACATTATACAGTGCACGCCACTTATTCGAATCACGGATAATATTATCAATCAGTTATTATTATCACTTTCGGAAAGAACGGCCCGGACGCATCCAACTACATTAAAAAAATTTCGGTTATAGTAATCACGACATTGGTTTATGTTATCAATTTTTTTCTTAGAAATGTTTTTGTCCCGAGCAATTTTCAAAGCAACAGTACAATAAAGTAGTTTTTACATTGAACTTTATAGAAATTTGATTGTCTAGTTTATTATATTATACCCGGCTAGTTGGCACAAAACACAAATAAACTCGGACAATGCGTTTGTATAGTCTTAACTCAACTAAGTTTTGCGGCAAGGTGTGCAGCAGAGGTCATCTGATTTTCAAAAGCATTACGTGTATGAAATTTGTATCAATAATTTGCTCCGCGAACATCAGAGACAAAGAAATTGAATATTTTTTTATAATTTGCATTTCTCTTTGCTAATAAACACATATACATATTATAAATGTACAAAATAATTACATATATGTATGTACTACATACATTTCTACGCATTTTCAAATTTAAATGCAAAAATTTTATATTTATTTCAAATTGTTTAGTTAATTTCATTATTTATTTATTGTTACATATGTATTTTAAATTAATTAATAATATTTTGTGTTTATGTTTTTTTCGGATATTGTTATCAATCGGTTATTGTTATCAAAAACCTCGAGTCCCGATGTGATCACATTACGCGGCGTGCACTGTATGTATGTATAAAATTACCATTGGGAAATTATATAAGGATCCACTATTGCCTTGAGCTATATGTATATTTTTTCTGAATGGCCAAAACAAAAGATTTAAAACAAACAGAAATTTACTTCTGTCAAATAATTTTATATTACATAATTGTTTAAAGGAAATTTATTTAAAATAAGAAATTGGGTGCGTCAATTGCCCTTGCAAAAGTAATAGAAACGGAAACCAGAATGTTAACAACGAAGCAGATATTTTGGCAGCTGCCGAAATGTGAGGGAAATTACAAATAATATCGGTGAATCACCGCACTCATAAAAAACACAAATATTTTGCTTACAAATATTCCAAGCTGCTATTAGCAGCAGATAGTAAAAATCTAATCACCTTTTGTGAAATAATGTTCAATAAATGTCATGCTGATGAACATTTTTTTAGAAAATATTTTTGTTTCACTTACGAGTGCACATTTACATTAAATAAAGAACACAATAAATATAACCATATTATTTACCCCTAAATATTATTTATTTGCAACAATATTGATAATTCAATGGTGATAGTTGTATTATGTCAGCAAATTCAAAAAATAACACCAATCTTACAGTTCTCAATTTGATTAATTCAACTACCTACTGTTTCATTTTTGACAATCACATGTTTTAGATACATACACAGCAATACTTGATCCTTACGTAATTTTCCAATGTTAATTTTCCTATGTCTGGTAGTCGCTGGGGCACACTAAAGATTTGACCTTCGACCAAACTAAACTTATGTACCTGTATTGTAACTGGGTTTTGAAAATGGAAAAAAACTAGGAATGGATAAGTAGTAAGTTTGCACAACCATTAGTATGTTTTATACATATCTCTCTCGCGGAAAGTTAAATCGATCAATATGTTGCCAAGGGAAGAATTATTCTTATTACAAGCGTTTTTCTACTATATGTTAATAACTAGGAATGGATACAGACATACATGCCTGCAGCTCATCCACGTATATCCAAATCTGAATTTATCACAAATTATTTACCTAAATAGACATTTCAAATCGTAAGTGCCTAGGTCGAAATAAAACAACAAATTTAAAACAACACTAATCTTCTTTTGTTCATTTTTTAATTAAAAAATATTTTTTTCTTCAATGGTCTTACATAATTTTTCAAAATAAAAAATATGGAAAAATAATGTTTCATTTCCTGCATATGCAAGAAAATTTTCAATACAATTGAGTGGAAAATAAAGGAGAAAAAAATAAAAACTGAAAAAAATATTTTATTTTCAAGTACTAAAGGAAATTTTGAAAAATAAAAAGCCAACTGCACAACTAGATCATAATACGCATTTGTAAAAAAAAAATATCAAGATCGGTTGGATAGTCTAGGAGGAGTTATTGGAACAAAAAACGTACGAGCGAGCGAGCGGGCGGACGAACGACATATATACGGTCATATGTTATAATAGTCATTTAGTGATCCAGGGGGTCTGTCCGGTATTTATGCGCAAAAATTTTTGAAATCAGAGAATGCTACAGACATCGTTCCGAACACTATAGCTCTTCGACAGGAGGTCCATAAGCTAAACATACGGAATAAAACTTTATTTTGTATGAAACACATACAAAAAATGTTACACAAAAGGACAAGTTAATACAAAAATACAAAGTAACACAAATAAAATTTAATACAAAAAATCATTCATGACTAGACTGGGCCTGTTTTTTTATCGTAAAACATATTTATATCCAGAGTAATGGTTGAGATTTGCAAACGAACTTCATCTTCTGCATCTAACCTGTTCCTGTATTTAGTCTTTCTACTACTGGTAGCATATTTATTGGTCGATATTCTTTGGCTTTTTTGGTACCGAAAATTTTCGGAATTGGAAAAACTATACCAGGCTAATATATACTGATAGCAACCGGCTAGTCGACTGTAGAGGTTCTTACAGTTATTATGTTAATGATATAATCATTTCCTCAGTTGCCCACGTTGATACTTTCCTTTATAGTGACGATTAATGTTGGTTTAAATTTTAATCCTTGTTTGCGTTACTAAAATTCAAGGGCAACACACTAGATGACGTAAATCTCAACTCTTTGAATTAGCTTTTAAGTAAATAACTATTTCTTTTAAATTGATTGGCATTTTATTTTATTGTATGAACCTGTCAGTTACAGTAAACAATACATTAATTAATGATATATTCGAAGGTAAATATTTTATTTCGTTTAGAAATACAAAGAACAATTAAATGATCATGTGAAGGTAAAATATTGTTTGTTGCGCGTACACATTAGCAAAATAATCGATAAAAAGGTTAATAATAAATGTGTATATTACAGAGTAAACGTAAGTAATCATCTAATATTTACTTTTATTACATAATAATCCCTCTGTCCCATAATAATAGTAGCCGTTGATGAATTTAATTTGTCACATAATAATAGTAGCAAAAGAAAATAAATATAGAAAGCAACATTTATTATTAAGTAGATTAAATTAGACAATAAATCAAAAATATTACTCGTAATTATTATTTTGAATGTTCATTGTTGATATTGTTTAGTCAAACTTGAAATGATGAAAAAGGAATATTCATCTGAACATCTGAAAAAAACAGAATAAATATAAGAATGGAATTACAATCTCAAATACAAAATAGTTACCTAACTAAGTCAACATCTTAAAATTCAATGAGAAATTTTCTCAATTGTGAAAAATTTATTTAAAATACGTAAAACGTCATGCCTAATGCCGTAGACGGTGAGCAGAAACTAATTAAGAAACAAGGTTTTGACCAGTTTAACTTATGAACACCTATCGTTCAATTATGGAATAACATTTTTTTATTAACGCGGAATAATTTGAAACTACATTATGGAAATCTGTACAATGATTGACTGAATTAATATTTAAATTGATGTAAACGCTTTCTAAGAATAATCTTTTGAATTGCTTGGATTCGAAATGTAAAATTTTATAATGATCGTAATCTATGTGTCTGGAGTTCAAAGCGTGGTCTACGATCGCGCTATATATATTATTTCCATTATTGAAATGATATCTATGTTGATAAATTCTAGTATTGATATATCGGCACATAAGTGGCAGCACAATCGGAACAGTTGAGTTGATAAATTACATTGCTAAGTTTACTATTAAACACAATTAATTCTGTTTATTGATTTTAATGTAGAATTTTATGCTCTACAACATTTATTTGAAGCTTTTTTCTCTAAAATAATAAGGGGAGCAGGAAAATATAAAAATATGGTTTTACATGTTAAAGTCCTATGTTCCAGTGTCGCTGTCACCACCCGGTATATACAATTGTTTCAGTTTTGTTTCAATTCCATGTCTATTCCTATAAAGCAGAGTTCTTCAACCTGGGTTCCCCGGAACCCTTTGGTTCCTCAAAAGTTTTGAAGGGTTCCTTTGCGACATACGCGCCTTTCTCCGCGGTTCAACAAAACCTCGAGAGATTGCGCTGACAATAGCTAAACACAGCCACGGGAGACAATTTTTCTAAACTAAGACTGTATTCGAATTGCACAATTTAGTGCACTAATGTAATATGTGACTGGTTTTGTACTCTAAAATGTGCATTGAATTACGTCACGTAATTGCATACAACAGTTGCAAATATCTGTTTCATATAAGATTAAATTCGTTTACAATGGACCTATAACGTATAAATACAAACTAATAAATTATATTTTTACACGTTCGGGAGTAGAAGTCGGTTTCTATGGCGTCAAACGCGGGACAGAAATGAAGCATTTACTCCCTAGGGACGAAAACACTTTTCATAAGGGAGTTTTTATTATAACAAAGGTTTTTGTAAATAAATGTGTGTTGCCATGGTACGCGTTGCATGGAAACACTTCCAAAGGCTTCTAAATATTGCAATTTCGTTCGGATTTATTATAATTCATTATTTATGAAATTAAGTGTTTCTACTCCCGAACGTGTAAAATATAGTATATACACCTCGGGAGAGACCACCATTTTTCCCTCGATGTATTTGTAGCCCTCTGGCTTCGCCCTCTGGCTTCGCCCTCGGGCTTCAAACTACACCTCAGGAAAAATAAGTGGTTTCTCTCCCTTGATGTATAATGTACTATTTTATTTTATCTGGCCTCATTACATCAAATCATTATATATGTCACTAATGTACCAAGCAATCACCTGTAAAATTTTAAATTAGGATACCACTAATGGAAACTTAGTTGAAAACAGGAAACATTCATTCCAAGGAAGCGGGAACTAGTTCTAACCTTGCAAAAACTACAGCTGAATGTGAAACAACATTAAAAAACAAGCGTACTACTAAAAAATATCTGATGATCCGGATGAAGTCACACGTAAAAAACGAAGGTATGATGAAGAATATTTAAAATTTGGTTTCACCTGGACTGGTGATGAACATAATACAAACGGACTGCGTGTTGTGCGTGAACAAGTGGTGAGAAATAGTAGTTTAAGTCCTGCAAAATTAAAAACTCATTTGGAAACAAATCATCCATCTGTAAAGGACCCCAAGCGTTGAGTATTTTAAAAAAAAGTGTAAGGAGCTGAAGCATAGAAAACAAAACTTTATGAAATTAGTACATGACGATAATAAAAATGCTTCGGAAATATCTTATCGGGTAAGTTACCGTATAGTTCAACAGGATGAAGCTTACACCATTGGAGAAAAATTAGTGAAACCATGTGCTAAAGATATAACCTCTTGCATGCTTGACCAAGACATGTTTAATTGGTTGATTGTATCCCTTTTTCGGATACTCCGATTTCAAGACGCATTAAGGACATGTCAAATTACTGTGAACTCGAACTCATAAAACGTTTGGCAAATTCTGAGCATGGATTTACCCTTCAAATACACAGATGTCGTTGGATTAGTGAATTTACTCGTCATTGTGCGATATATTCATGAAATTGCTGCTCAAGAAGATATGCTTATTGATTGATTGATTTATACTTCGAGAAGTACGATATATCTTGGGATTTATGTCATCAAGTATGTACTGATGGAGCCAAGGCAATGCTTGGTAATGTGAAGGGCATAGTTGCACACATTAAAAAGAAAAATCCTCACATAAAAAGTACCCATTGCTGTCTTCATCGACAGGCTCTTGCAGTAAAGAAAATGCAAGAAGAAGTGAAAGCTGTTCTTAATGATTGTGTTAAAATTGTAAATTTCATTAAATCAAGGCCATTGAATGCAACAATTTTTACTTTATTATATGAAAATATGGGTAGTTTATATAAGACACTATTGCTTCACACGGAAATCCGATGATTATCTCTCGGAAAAGTGTTGAGTAGATTGTGTGAATTAAAAGATGAAATAAAAATGTTCTTAACTGAACATGTGTCTGAATTGAATTATCAGTTAAAATTAAATGAAGCGAATTGGATGCAAAAAATGGCATATCTTGCAGATATTTTTGCAAATTTCAATGAACTGAACACTTCCCTCCAAGCGACTAATAATAATATAGTGCACGCCGCTTATTGGAATCACGGATAATGTTATCAATCGGTTATTGTTATCATTTTCGCAAAGAACGGCCCGGACGTATACAACTACATTAAAAAAATTTCTGTTATAGTAATCATTACATCGGTTTATGTTATCAATTTTTTCTTAGGATTGCTTTTGTCCCGAGCAATTTTAAAAGCAACAGTACAGTAATGTAGTTTTTACAAAGAACCTTATTGAAATTTAATTGTCTAGTTATTCTAGTTTATTGTATTATAACGGGTTGGTTGGCAGTAAACACAAATAATCTCGGACAATGCGTTTGTATGGTTTTAACTACTATAACAAATTCAGTTTCATTTGCAATGGCTGGCGTAAAAAAAGGCGTGATCTTACCTTAAAAGAAAAAAATTAACATATTAGAACAGTATGATAAGTTCCCGAAAATGAGTTAGTGGAATGCAGCAGCACAATTAAAAATTGTTATGTTATGTTTATTTTTAGATTTTTTAGTTAAATTTCATAATTTATTTACTGTTTATTATTGTTTCACATATGTTTTTTAATTAATTAATAAAATTTTGTGTTTGTTATTGTTATCAATCGGTTATTGTTATCAAAAACCTCGAGTCCCGATGTGATCACATTAAGCGGCGGGCACTGTATATTCAAAGTACAAAATAAAATAGATGCTATTATTCTCAAATTGAAATTTTGGGCAGATTGTATTTCAAAACCCATTTGAAGAATCTTATGATACCTCTCAATTGCCAGTAAACGAAAAAGAACAACACATTGATATATCTACCGACTCTCATTAAGAATAAAATTTACTTACTTGATATAATGCATTTTTTGCTTCAAATTATGATTGAATATCCTGAGATTGCTAAACGAGCTGTCAAATACTTAATGTCGTTTGTATCAACATATCTGTGATACATCTTTCTGTACGAAGCAACAAAGACTAAATACAGAAACAGGTTAGATGCAGAAGATGAAGTTCGTTTGCAAATCTCAACCATTACTCCGAATATAAATATGCTTTGCCTAGTCAATAATATATATATATATATATATTGCATGGCTCGCTAGATAATGGCAAAAATGTGATTTTGTCGAATTTTTCGAGTATTTTAAATTGTATATACCTAAATAAATTTTGGAATACTGCACAATTTAACTTAAAGCTTTTTATGTTTGTAACCGTAATTAGATATATAGAAAATAATTGTGCGATTTGAAAATTGTCTGAACTTGAGATCGAAACGTCAGCATTTATTAATTATTTTTATGTTGAGTAACTACATAAAGATAGTAACATCTGAACTTACGAGTCATTTATTTCAATCTATGGGGAGAAAGAAATTTATACTACGATTACACGTGCTGCTTTGAATAAATACTCCATACACTATGAATAGTTTTCCATATAACTAGATCTGTTTAATACGAAACAGGTAATATAAAACTTCGGATAATATGAAAATTTTACTTAATCCCTAGAATATAAATCTACTTCAAATCTTAGAAGTAAGGCGAAATGTCATCGGCAGACAGAAAAGTGTGTTTTCCTAATAACAGTTTGAATTAAAAAGTTCTGAAATTTCATAATCAGTCTCTCTTTTAATACGAAATTCGGTTATGAAGTAACTCATAAACTGCGTCACTATCTTACACATAATTTATATTGCGATTAAAGTCTACCATTGAAATAACCAAATTGGTTGAACCAATCGTGTCATCGTTTAAGGAATAGTTTGTCTTAAATGTAATAATACTCACGTCATTACTTAAAATCGATATTAGACACACAATTCGACAAACCCATAGTTTGTATAAACGACGCATACACGTGTAGGACAAAGACAGTAGATATAGTACTTGTGCATTTTTTGTTCGAATGATAATGACGTGGGTATCATTACATTTAAGACAAACTGTAAATGAAATATGAAAAAGAGAGTTATTGTTATTTATAATATTTTACGTCTTAGTATGGCATACAAATAGTTCTTCGTTCAGCATAAAGTTCAATTTAAATCTTGCATGACATCAAGTCGTACAAGATATGTGGGAGTGTTTTTAACTCACTTATTGCAAATTACACTTAACTTGAATTACAAGACTTTAAAATGCATGTAAGTCACTATAAAATCGTGACAGATCATAATTCTACTATTATTATTTAAGTATGAAATAGTTTTTTCTTCAACTTTGTAGTAATTCATTATATTATTATTTAATTAAAATTACTTTGTTTTATTACTATATTTTTGTATTTATACAACATCTTTCGACATTTTATGTCATCTTCAGGAATAAACTAGGAATGTATACAGACATACATGCCTGCAGCTCATCGACGTATGTGCAAGTCTGAATATATCACAAATTATTATTTATCTAAATTCACTTTTAAATCTTCTTTTCTTGAATTTTTAATTAAAAAATATTTTTTTCTCCAATGGTCTTTTTCAAAATAAAAAATATGGAAAAATATTGTTCCATTTCCTGCATATGCATGAAAATTTTGAATACAATTGAACAAAAAATAACGCAGAAAAAAAATAAAAACTGAAAAAAAATTGGAAAATATTTTTTTTCTCAAGTACGAAGGAAAAGTTTGAAAAATAAAATGTACCTTGCACAACTAGACCATAACACGTATCTGCAGAAAAAATTTCATAAAAATCCGTTGGGTAGTTTAGGAGATCTGAGTGGAACAAAAAAATCTCGTACGAGCGAGCGAGCGGACGAGCGACATACATACGGACATATGTTGTAATAGTCATTTCGTGGTCCAGGGGGTCTGTCCGGGATTTCTGTGCAAAAATTTTTGAAATCGGAAGATGCTACAGACATCGTACCGAACACTATAGCTCTTCGACAAGAGGTCGATGAGCTAATGATCAAAGAAAAAAAAAAACAAATTACATAAAAAATGGAAAGTTTATGGAAATACGGTAGACTACAATTCATTCTCGGTATATAAGAAACAGAATTAAGATAACTATGGAAACTTACCAGAAGAAATATGTATGTATTGAAAATCAAATCTGATGCTAAATACTTCAGGAAATACACTAACAAATTGAAAAATAATACAGGCATTCCGAGTGTTTTGGTCCACAACGATACTGAAGCTACTAATGGTTTTGATATTTGTAATCTCTTTGCTTGACCACTTCAAATCTGTCTACCCTGATAAGCGGTGTATTTCCTAATAATTGGAAAACCTCATACATAACTCCTGTATTTAAATCCGGCTCAAAAAATGACGTATCCAATTATCGACCTATTCCAATCCTCTCATTATTTGGCAAAATCTTTGAATCGCTGGTTATAGACAAAATAAAATGCGACTTTAAAAATTAAATTATACCCCAGGAGAGTGGGTTCTACAATCATAAATCAATACTAAATAACCTAATCCCATCCACCGAATTTCTCAGTAGCAATGTGGACAAAAAAACAACAAGTCGATGTTATTTATACCGACTTCAGCAAAGCCTTTGACAGAGTTAATCACAGTGTGTTGTTAGAAAAACTATTGCAATCCGGTATACATAGGTCGTTGTTGCTGTGGAAGGACTGTTATATAAAAAATAGGTCTCAATTCGTAATCTGCAAAGGGTTCATGTCTAGGAAAATATCCATTACATTCGGAGTTCCTCGGGGTCCGTTACTCTTTAATTTATACTTAAATTCAATAGGCTCCTGCTTTTCAAATTGTGAGTTTTTGTTATTCGCGGATGATCTGAAATTAAGTAATTAAAACAGTTAATGATTGCCTTACTTTGCAGAATAACTTAAACAGTGTCCTAAAATTTTGCTGTGACAATGACTTAATTTTAAACGTGAATAAGTGCTTCGTAATCAGTTTCACTAGAAACACCAATAAGATACATTATAATTTTACCATATTAAATAACGTAGTATGTAGGAAATACTGTACTAGAGACCTAGGGGTCATATTTGATTCCAAATTGTTGTTCAATAATCACGTTGACCATGTTTCCAGAAAGGCGTTTAAATTGTTGGGTTTCATAATACGAACTTCCAAATTATTTACGGAACCGCTATCATTAAAAATATTTAAAACTCTAGTCCGTTCTCAGCTGGAATATGCAACAACCATTTGAGAATCCAATATATTCTAAAAATATCAAGCGAATTGAAGTTGTGCAAAAAAAAAATGTGTTAATATTGTGTAATAAGTTTAATATTGAGCGTAATAGTTATCATGAGTCACTTTTTACCTTAAATCTCACTACACTTGAGCAAAGAAGAATCATAACTGATACTATGTTGTTGTACAAGGTGTTTCATAACCTAATTGATTCTGAATTGTTTATTCATTATATCCAGCAGATCCTCAAATTTAATTATCTTGCTTAAATTCCATACAAAGTTGTACAAAAATTCACCCCTCAACAGAATCATGTCGTCATATTATAATAATTTTCGTCAGATCGATATCTTCAGTTTAACCTTAAATCAATTTAATATATATATATATATATATATATATATATATATATATATATATATAATAGACTATATTGTTATAAATTGTAAAAGCCTGTTATTGGGCAACTGTTGGCCTTCCTTGATGAAATAAATATATATATATATATATATATATATATATATATATATATATATATATATATATATATATATATATATATATATATATATATATATAAACAAAGATTAAAATTTGAATGCGTGCATATAATGCGATCAGTACAAATATTTGACAAAACAAAATTTAAATAAATAATTTATTATATTCTATCTCTCAGGAGGACGTTCATGATTATAGATCAATGCACTTTGGTAAAATAGGGTCACCCCGTTGCATTTTGCGCGTTCTTTTACGTTCAAGATTAAACAAAATTATCTCAGTGACCTTAGCTACTAAATATCTCATATTACTATGAAACTATAACTATAACGTAATAATAATGTTTATTTGTTTTGTTTCTAGTTCTGCAAAAAGTTTCGTGTTGGCGAACGCTGCTGTGAATTTGTGTGCCTAGATCCACCGGGTGATGAAGCATCCCAAATGTTGCAACGATATCGACAGAGGCCCCGTTCTAATGGGACTATATCTCCGGTTTTAGCGTCGTTGGTAGCTGTAGCCGCATTGGCCACACACGCACTATAGCCCTAACATGCCACGTTATTACTGCCGTCCGCTTATATCTTACATTTTATAATATATTCATATCCTTTTTGGGACATAAGGTACAAATGTCCTTATTCCTGTTGAACGGGAACATACATATATATATATATATATATATATATATATATATATATATATATATATATATATATATATATAATATGTTCCTACTATTTAACTCTCTGTACTATACTCTGTTGAATACTATTATATTGTTACCTAACCTAACCCAAACATATAATTTCAGAACTGTACTACAACCCCCAGCCCTCACACTACCCTATGATGCCTTACCAACCATTCTTTGATCTACTAATCACGCTAATACCCCGTGTTCGTATCAGTACCAACTGTAAAATAACCTCCATGTATGTTAAGTATTATGCAGGAATGCATACAAAAAACCTTAACAACCACTGTGTTGGTATTATTGTTAT
This sequence comes from Carabus problematicus, assembly GCA_963422195.1. Taxonomy (NCBI): domain Eukaryota; kingdom Metazoa; phylum Arthropoda; class Insecta; order Coleoptera; family Carabidae; genus Carabus; species Carabus problematicus. The sequence continues at coordinate 18,534,784 of OY728577.1, forward strand.
AAAATTGAATCTTTTATACTTAACAATAACATGTCATGTACACTGAGATTTTGCTCACACAGAATACAAGACGGATTATTCAACCATTGTACATACTTGGTTGCTCTGCTGATACGTGTTAAAATTAGTGCAGATCAGGATGTGTAAAAAATAGTTTTTTATTTGAACATGAAAATTTATGTTTTTCCGCACTTTTTAATGATCAGTAAAAATATTTATGAGTATTTCCAACAAAAATAAACACAAATTCCTTTTTTTTCTTAATTTAAAATTATGGTTCAATTAATATTTAATAATTTCAGTAGTTTGACTCTTAGTACAAATACAAATTATTATCCAATCGTTTCCTAATTTAAAACAGAGGAAAATGGTATTTTCCACAGAGTAAATATTTCTCGTTATATATTTCAATTGTAAAATAATAATAAAATTGTAAATACACATCAAATTGTCATTTTGACATGATCAATTGAACAATAATAAAAACAAAAATCAAGCAAAAGGTTCCAATTAAATTTTATAAAATGATTTAAATCACAGATTTTAATATAAAATATTATGTGATTTTAATCGTACTCTGGTACAGATCAGAACAAATTTTACATGACATAAACACTGATATTTTGCTCATACGCGAAGTACATTCTAGTTATGATTTGTTTGAATTAAATGAAAAGATAATGCAAATGTAAAACAAAGCAATATTATTTCTTGAATCAAAAACAGAAATAAAACTAAATTAAATAAACTAATCAAATTCCATTGATTCAAATTATTTTATAGATAATCACTGCTTTTATTTTATTTCAAAAATGAATGAAGAACGTAATAAAGATTATGTGACCGTCATAAAATAATTAATTGAGAGACTAAAAGTAAAAATGGAAGTTGTAAAGTAATATTACAACTACAAAATAATTGCAATTTATGATATATACTACTTCAGCTCACAGCGCCTAAGTTAATCATAACAATACGTTTCACATACACAATTTTGCAATTGCCTGATAACAATTCCATGAAACTCATTGCCTATGCATGATCTAATAATACTCTCTAAGTAATAAGGCCTTTGTACATGTACTTGGCATAATTTAAATGATAAATGAATATACAAATCACTTAAAATGTAATAATTATATGCAATATGGCGTAAAGATAAGTTTTGAAATTGAGTATGCATGTTTATGTTACAGTAAATCCTAGAATTATGCATAATCGTCAACGATGATGCAAAATTAGGGACAATTATTGGAGATTATAACAGTTAATGAAATTTATCAAAATTATTAATAATCTCTGGTGCCTATTGATATCTTTGGTATATAAATTCTCAGTTCTTCACATTTGCGTCTTTAAACTAACATGCCTACTCTACCTTAAAATATTAATATTTAACATGAAAGATTATTTGGCAAACAGCCTCCCCTTAAGGGGGAAACAAATAATAGCATAATCTACTAACACTAGGGTATATGCTAATATTACTAATATACTCTGGTCATACAATTGAGGGTAGGGTAGTATAGGGCAAGGTATGGTGGTAGTGTGTTATATAGTGGCGGTAATTATTAGGGTTTGTCGGTTTTTCAAAACCGGTTTTTTAGCATTAAAAAACCGGTTTTCGATACTCGAATTAATGTGTCAAAATTAAATTAATATTCAAACATTTTGACAGTAGCCTCTGAACATACAGCAGTAGAACAAAATTTTCAGGTGAATATTTGTTTATGTAACATGCAAACCGATAAAACACTAAACACTGATATTATCAGATCACAGACCAAAACAAATTTATATTTGATGCCGATATTTGTAATTGTTATGTTCTTTTTTTATTAAGTTTTGAATGGAGTACATATACTATAAACCGAAAAATATGAATTTTTTTGCTTTTTTCATTATTTTTTTGGCAAAAATTCTAAAAATCGGTTTTAACCGGTTTTCTGGAAATAATCGAATTCGAAACCGGTTTTTGTATAAACCCTAGTAATTATATATAAATACTGTAATATATACATGCATTCAATTTCCTTGTCATATTTAATAGAGGTTTGTTCCAATCTATCTTGCCAATCTATTAATATATCAAAGGTTTTATTTATAAAGCGAGTTTTATACTAAAACAAATAATGACAACTCCTTCTGTATCATATTGTATAAAAAATTAAACAAGAAACTTGTAATTGTTAAATACAGTGCTACGAGATTGGCTGTGCATTATAATGAGGTGGATTTATAAAACGACTTCGTGGGATTGACTGCAAACAAATTAAAATGAGAAGCTAAACTAAAAAAATGTGAAATTTGTGAATAAAATTATATATTTTTTGGAATAAACATTTATTAGATATTATAATGTAAAAAATAATGAGTAATTCTTGAAAAGCTCCACAACTACAATGGTTTTATATATCTGGTACTATGTATTCGATGCATTAGTTTGATCGTATGGTGTTTCCGGTTATAATTTACTGCAAAATACATATTTTGTTTGAGGTGGATGTTATACTTCGTCACTAAATTACAGTTCAACTTGAATTAATAGAAAACAATTTTTATTTCATAAAATAACTACCCTCTCTTTATAACATTAGATATAGCAATATAGTAGATATATTTTATTTATTTTAGTAATGTCATGTGTCTGGTATAATAGAATTTAATACAATCATTCAGCCCAGTGAAGTTGACAGACGATTTATAACAGGCGAGACTTGAAGCACACTGTACCTCCGCAAATTTTTATATACAATACCCACCCACCTACTCCTCTTGCCCCACGCTATACGTTTTCCTACCAGCGCCGTAGAAGAATTTTTCCTTGTTAGGTGTATGTCGTTTGTTCATTTTGATTTATTAACAAGAACATGGGAAATTTGGGAAATATGATGCCCAAAATTGGCTATTCAACCATCGACTACATTATTATGTAATATGGAGTTTCAAGTATGAATGTGAATTTCCATAATAGTTACATATTTTTTATTTAAAGTACTACATACTTGTTTTTGTATAGTTTCAAAGGAGGCGGCAAAGGAATGTTTTTTTACCTTTTGTAAATTTTAAATAAAGTGAAATATGAATGTTCATTCCATTGCAACTTAATCATAAGAGAAAGTTTTGAGTAGAAATTTCAATTATTTTATAATTTTTCTAGTATAAGAAATAACATTTAATGAACATAATAGTAAATGAAAGAATGCAGAAATATTGTTGGTAAAATAGCTCAGCATAAATAAGAAAAAAGTATTGGAAGTGCAAAAGCAAGGTGACCGTTGATTTGAAAGGTTTGCGTTGGGGACTAACATTTGTTCCAGTTTTTCAAGATAATCAGTAAAAAATGATTTTTAAATAAATTCGGAATCAATAACAGAAATATTCTTAGAGAAGGAAAATATTGAAACCAAAATGGTTGGAATAAATTACTATAGTTGAAGGTGTTGTAAACTGTTTATTTCATAGCTTAATCATAAAGATGATTACAGATATAGCATAAAACATACAAACATAAAACAACTTTCTTGAGAATTTCATTCAAAACGTACTAAAATATTTAAATCAAACTTTCTACATCATGTACGTTGCCGTCTACGTACATGTATGAACTAGAATTTTTTTTCTTTTGCTTGATAATGACCAAAAACCATATGGTCCAATTGTCGCTATATCTGTGATCATCTTTATGATGAAATAAACAGTTCACATCACCTTGAATTAAAGTCACTTATTCCAACCATTTTGGATTCAATATTTTCTTTCTCAAAATCGACAATTGACTAAAGAAAATCTTCAATGAGAAATATTCTTAATTATGGCTACTATTGTTTGAAATGTACATATGCCAGGCTCTATTATCTGTGATAAATAACTTTATTTTTACTCCCTCTCGATTTGTGATTGTCATTTATGATGCTGGAAACACACTGTTTGTTTTAATTCAGTTAATTTATGGTCACCTTAGGTAAATGATATCTGAATGTGTAAATGAACGTATAGAAGAATAAATGATTGATAAATAAATTATTAGATTGAGATACATATTGGAGGAATTAAATACGGAATCATAGGTAAATCTCTCGATGTAAAACAATAGATGTTACGTGTTTAAATGTTAAATAATAACATGAGTGTTTCAAATACTGGATACATACGGGTAATAATAGTAATTAGAAGTACTAATTTTTTTTATGATTACCATCAGTACAAAACATTATGTAGAACAAACTGTACAATATATAGTAATTACAATTGTTTGATGTATATATTACAGTAAAACCTTAACGCGTAAGTAAGTGTATACTGTATACATTTACTAATTACAGTAAACCCTCGATTATCTGCACGCGGTTTAACTGCTTTTCGGCTCAACCGTAGTAATTCTGAAGAAACATTGCGATTCTCTGCTTACCGACAAATTGGTGTTACGCAAATTGAGAGCAACCATAAGAAAGAAAGAAGCCCTGTCACTGGAACAGAAGTCAAAGAACACTTTTCCTAAACATTCGTAGTTTTTGTTGTTCATTTATTTATCTTCCTCTATTTAGTGTACAGTTATACCAGTATATCTGGCTTGTATATGTGTACTTTGTTTATCCGCTGTTTTTGATTATCCGCGCTAATTCTCCCCACCATTACCACGGATAATCGAGAATTTACTGTATATTAGTTATTATTCAAAGCAGGGCTGTGATGCTGGGGTATACGGGGTATACAACGTATACTCTATGCTAAGTTTCAAAGGAATAACGTATACCTTCTGCTTTTTAATATTTATTTACCCTCCTTCTCCGGTCAGCCAAAGTATATCGTCTGCTTTTTTAGACTTCTGTACAGTATACCTTCTGCTGAATTTACAATCACGTCCCTGATTATAAGCAGGGCCGCAGTGAGGAAATCTTGCGCCTGGGACCAAATATCAAATTTGTGCCCCTAGTTGAGGTTTTTTCATCTGGCTAATATTAGCCATTTTGGCAACCCCTTCGTCCCGGACTTACAGTGGCACTGATTATAAGTGTATACAGTATGCATTTTGTTAAAGTTTATATTTACTAACTTGACAATGCAGTACCCTACGTCTTCTCTACCCTACCCTACTACGAATATATACTTTTAGTAGTAATTGCACGCTATAAATGAATTAATTCTGTTACTGTGACATATACACAACTAAATGAACATTCATATAGTAATTGTTTACTAATAATCACCATTTGATGATTGATTAGACAGCTATGAAACAGTATTCTGTTGACTTGAATTTATAGACTAGCCCAGAAGATCGAATTTTACGTAAGCATGTAGAATTTGAAATGAGGCGAATTCATATTTATTAGGATTAGCTGTGCGTGAAATGGTTTCAATGGCCCTTTTCAAGACCCTTTTTTAGTTGTTATATGTCCGGATTAACAATATTGAAAAGGTAGCAACACTGATGTAAACCATTTATGTTTGCATTAAACAATCATTTGAAAAAGGTATTAAAGCTTTATTAAAAGATAACATCGATACATAGTGCCAGGCTGGGTGGTTATTGAATCGAGGTGTGTGTACTTTGTATATAATAATGTCCTGATCTGATCAGGCTGATATACGATTGTACGTAACGTAACGATACCCGATAACGTTATAATAACGATTCAATATTCGATTCTAATACAATAACGTAACGATAATTATTTAATAACGTTAATAACCAATATCGTTTCATAAAAAATTATTTTATAACGTTATTTTCTATGATTTTTACTCGAGATTGTGTATCCTGCAAAGTAATTGAAATTTTAAATAAGTTTGGAATACATCTTTAGAATATCTAAACGTAATTTGGTAGTATTTTTTTCAATTTACTTCACAGATCCCAAATATAATTTTAGAGTTACAAATAAAAATTATTTTCGTATCGTTATATAACATTATTTACGTAACGTTATGTAACGTAACAATTTCTTTTTTAAATGTTATTTATTATAACGTTATGTAACGAAAACAAATAGTAAATAACGTTATACAATAATGTATCGATTTGAAACGTTATTTCATCCCTGCGTAAAAAAAAATAATACTCATGATGATCCACTGAATTTTGGTATAACTTAGCAGCAGTAATATATAAATTAACTATAGCCTACATCCATTTTTTGCCGATAGTAAATAATAATGAAGCTATTGTTTTCTGAACACGCTAAGTCGTATAATAAACGAATAAAATAGGATCTCTAATATTGAAAACACCAACAGTCCAAAGAAAAAAAATATATTTATTAAGTAGACCAAAATGTATCTACATGAAACAATACGTGTCCAGTTTTTGCAGTTCGTCCAATGTCCATGCTTTTCATAAATCAAAACAGGGCCAAATAAATTTCAAATATTTCACATTAGTCCGTGGTCACTAATGGAATCATGAATTTAACGTTTGTTTGATGAAAATTTGAAATTCCAATGGTGAGCAATATTCGTGTTCCACCCCTATATTAATATTTAAATTCTGTATAACACTTCAAGTAGATGCACTTTTGATCAATAGGAATAAAATATAATAGAAAATGCAACTGCACTACAAGGAATTATATCCTCGCGGATTCTTATGAGTTAAGTTTCTTGACCATTTGCATAAAATACTACACAGTCTTTCGCAAATACGGCAAAAAAATATTTATGCAATACCAGAATAAGTAACCATTTATTATTAGAACACAGTTTTATCGTAGTTATTCATAGGTTATGTTTCTAAAGATATGCAAAATCACACAATATCTTTACCCACTTATTAGCTGGTTATTTTGTTTTTATAAGTATACAATATATAATAATTGACCAATATTTTTACAAATTAAGTGATAAACAATTTTTACAATGATAAAAATACGACTCATTTAAAGTCAAGAATTATTCAGCATTTCCCAAATTATTTTATACAAAAATACTTCAAAAATAAATTTGTAAAGAACTTAATTCTGCATCTAAGTTAGAAATTAGATTTAATTTTTGACATAAATGATAGAATATGTGTTTTCACGAAATGTCAAAAAATAAATCTTATTGCTAATGCAATATTGCAGTATTTGAAGAATTTTTGTCTAAAATAATTTTTCATTTGGAAAAAAGATTTCTGATGACACACATTTCTGATTTAACGAAGTGTATAGCTCTTATATCCCGTGGCGCGTTTTAATAAACTAATGTATATATTAAATTATATTGTTCTGTGTTTTTATCTAATCATTGTTACATATTAGAGGTTGTATTGAAATTTGTTCTGTGGTTTATATGCTTGTTTAATATTAATAAAGTATTTAACGATCCTACTACATTTTCCTTAAAAATAATAAACTTTGTTTCAATACTACATTGAACTAAACATATATGTAAAACCTATATTATATTTTTATTTATGTAATCCCACATAAGCTGATAATAAATGGGGAATTTGCATTTATTTTTTAATTTGGTATACAAATTAATAGAAAATAAAATAAAGATGGATAAAAAAATTTAAATTAAACAATTACCAAATATAAATTAAAAGAGTGCAAACATTTCACTAGCAAAAATTCCTTATTATACTGGAAAATGGTTCACAAACAAGTCCTGAGAAGTGATACATCAACATAAGAGGTATTCAATGCTCCTGCTTTGTAGTAAATCGAAATCCATATACAGTAAGGCCTCGCTCAACGCTAGCTCGATTAACGTTGATTCGATATAACGCGGTTTTTCTTGCACCCCAAAGGACCGCTAAATTTACGATAATTCGTTATAAGAACGGTTCATGAGGACACAATTATGGAAATTATGGAACAATTTATAGAAAATGACCCAGTATTAAAATGACATCGTATAACGCTGTTTCGGTTAGCGCTCTGTCTTCAGGAACGCATCTAAAGCGCTGAACGAGGTCTTACTGTATCTACATATGTACTAAATACATCCTTCTGAATATAAACTCGGCGCAATCATTTTGTTGTGTTGGCCAATCGTGGAGATATATACCAATTGTGGTATATGATATATACATAATGGTTGACAATCTCTAATATGAAAAGGTTTATCCCCACAGGGGTTGGAATAACGACTTAAAATTTTCCTGGTCGTATGGAAATTAATATATTGTAAAAACAGGCTCTTACAGAGTTATGTCGACGTTTCGATCTTGCGGTTAGAGGTCATTATCAAGACACTAAAATCAATAACAAGTCAATAACAATAAAAACATATACATTATTATAACAATGAATGAATAATATAAAAATTATTACCTTAGAAGTAACGGGAATACATCTGATTTATTTTAAACTTCAAGCCACAACCTGCTTGGTAGGAAATTGTGAAAAATACATGTTGAATTATTTATACATATTTGAAATTAACAAAGAACAAAGTAAGTAATTTACGTATTACCAACGCTGGCCATGGCCGTCAGAAATAAAAATGTATAAAAAGCATTGACATACAAGTCGCTGCTTTGTCAAAACGGAACTAAATACAAGTCAGGAACAACATGTTAATAAAACCAGCGGACAAATGTTTGAAATAGATAGTACTATTAAATGTATTAAGCATTTCCATATGGAGGTTAATAACTGTAATTTTTTTTTAAAACAATCCTTACCATCTAATATTTTAAAGAGTTTATCACCACACAATATTCTAAATACAATAAGAATTTTCAGCAGATTAAAATTAACAACATTATTAAATTTAACAAATTATTAATAGCTAGTGATGGTTTCAGATTAATTAATATTATCAAATCTAATTTGCATTTATGGTTAAAAAACACTACGGATATTAATATCCCGATGGAAGTAGCTTGAACTCTAGCGTTTGGTTCTAAATTTCATTTCAATGACAGGAACAATTTGACTGTGATCAGGAACAATCTGCTAAGCACATTAGCGAACATTGAATTTAGCTTACAACATTTGGATACTCAGCGTTTAACAGATTTACGTTCTAAATTAATTCAAGTTTTACAAACCCACTCCAATAACATTGCTCTTCATAAATACAAAAACACCTTACATAGCTCTGAAATTTTATTATTAAAATATATATACAACTTACTAAATCTTGTTTTTAAATCCCACCCAGATTTAATTTGCACCAAAGCTAACAAAGTGAACGTTACTGTTTTACTTCTTAGATCCACTTATTTTAATAAAACCAAGGAATTGTTGTCGGATGGAAAAACTTATACCATTCTTAACAACTAATGCTTTTCAATGCCGTAACAATAAATTAATTGATAAACTAAAAGGATTAACTCAAATTCCGGATAGTTGTAAGTACACACTTAAGATTCATAATGCACTGGCTCCTAAATTATATTGTTTACCCAAAATTCAAAAAGTTAATATTCCGGTACGACCTATAGTGTCAAATTTAAATATTGACGAACCCGCTTAATATCATGCTCTCGGTTCCAGAAAAAACTATGATATTAAGCGGGTCGTGATATAAACCGAAACCCGCTTAATATCCAAATTTGTGGCATTAACCGAAAACTCGCTTATTATGATTATTCATGATAATAACCGAAAATTTATTTGAGAAGAAAATCTTCTATGTATTGGAAAAAAAGCAATATGTATATCTATAAGTTTGCATATAAAATTATTTGAACCATTTCTCTAACGTTAATTGATGTGTTTTGATGGAATTTGTTTAAATAGTGTGCTGAACTATATTTTTCAATTCATTTAAGCAATTACAATTACTTTAACCTCAAAAAATTTAAAAAAAATACTCCTCAAATTTGCCTTTGTCACACTTCGCTCAACATTTTTTTGATATTACTGTTTGCTTGGGGTTGCTGCGGGTTTTTCTCGTGCATTGAATCATACACTGATTTACATGAACTCTATTTAATAAATGCACAGTGTACAATAAATTGTTTTACAGCACAAACACAAATATTGAACACTCAAACTAAAAAACTATACAAGACACCTTACAAATAAATATGCTTTAGCACTTGGCTGTTAGAACCTGCGTTTAGTTAATTGAAGCTAGTTGAAGTTAGGAAGAACACTGGTTCTTTTTTCTGGCATGAGCCTTGAAGGTGGACAGCGAGAAACAAATATGTTAACGCCCCTGAACAGGGGGGCACCAATAACATGCCTTGAATTTGGGGAATATTCGGAAACAAATTCCAGGAAAAAAAAGTACTGAACTGCAATAAAATATGGTTCAAGGCTGGAAGGTTCGGCAGTACTCATCTAAGCTGGGAAACGTTTGGGCTGCGGGTTCCCAGGAAAAGTCACGTACAGAGATAATATAATTTGGGAAAAGCCGTAAACGGAGAACTGAGGGTTCAAATGGGTAAAGACAAGGGTAATTATGTTGTAAAGAGATTTGATAGGCATAGCCGCTCAAGCGAAAAATAAACACAAGTTCTTCAAAGCATATGGCGCGAACATCCCGCTCGCCTTGAAAGAATGCGCTTTCAAACAGATACATAAATATATACACATACAATACACTAAAACTGAAACCTAATAATAACAAACAAGAGCATGGCGTTAAACATTGTCAATAGGTAAAAGACATAACTTCGTTGTAGGTCTTTTCAATGTGCCGCCTGCGGTACGAATGGTTGCGGCACGTATTGCTCCATCAGGGCCGGGATGAATGACGTCAATGCGCCCCATTGGCCATTGAAGCGGGGGAGTGCCATCTTCGCGGATTAAGACCAGACGCCCAGGCTCGAGGCTTGTGGCAGTCATCATTTTCCACTTGCTACGCTGCTGAAGTTGCCCAAGGTACTCCTTGGACCAGCGCGACCAGAAATATTGTCTAAGTCGCTCCACATGCTGCCATCGTGAGAGACGATTAATTGGTAGATGCAATATGCTGGGCTCCGATGTATTTGTGAGCGAGTCTCCAATTAGGAAGTGACCTGGTGTGAGGAACGAAAGATCATTGGGGTCACAGGATATGGGAGTGAGGGGTCTTGAATTCAAAATGGCCTCGATCTGAGTTAAGAGCATGGCAACTTCTTCGTACGTCAATGATGCATTTCCAATGATTCTGCGGAGATGATGCTTTGTTGATTTGACAGCGGCTTCCCATAAACCACCGAAATTCGGAGCTCGCGGTGGAATGAAATGCCACGTGATCAAATCCTGGGCCATGGTTGCCTTGATTAGAGTTGCATTGTGCTCATCTACAAGCATATCACGGAGTTGTTTTAATTCCCTGTTGGCGCCTACGAAATTGGTCCCATTATCCGAGTATATGTTTTGCGGCATACCGCGACGCGCTATGAATCTTTTCAGTGTGTTTATGAATGCTTCGCTCGAGAGGTCAGTTACCAACTCCAAATGCACTGCCTTAGTGGCAAAACAGATAAATACAGCGCCGTAGGCCTTCGTTAATTTACTGTTTCGTCTCTTTCCTTCGCGAACTGAAAATGGACCGAAATAGTCCACGCCAGTGATTAAAAATGGACGTGATGGAGTTATTCTGGTTGCGGGTAAGTCACCCATAATGTGCTCGGCGGCGATCGGCTTTGTTTTGAAGCAAACTTTGCATTTTTGCACGATTCGCCTTACAGTGCTTCTAGCACCTAAGGGCCAGTATTTAGTTCTGACGGCAGCCAGGGTATTCTGCGCCCCGGCGTGAAGCTGCTTTATATGTTCACGTCTGATAATTAAATGTGTTATCGGATGCCCATTGGGCAATAAAATCGGATGCCTTTGGTCGTATGAAGCGTCAGAGTTGCGTAACCTTCCGCCAACTCTGATAAGTCCCGCGCCGTCTACAAAGGGATTGAGGCATAATAGTTTGCTCTTTGAGTGTACACTGTGGTGTTGCGATAATGCATTAAATTCTTGGCGAAAACACTCTTGTTGCACCATTTTGATTATGCAGTGAGTAGCATTATTGAGTTCACTTGCGGTGAGAGGTCCAACCTCTAAGATTTCGGGTGACTTAATTACCTTGTGCATTGCGTTATTTCTGAATTGCAGGCAGTATGCTAGCACTCTAATGCATTTGTTCATGCAGGAATATCTCGTAGTCCATTCATTTTCCACTCTTCTTACTACTAAAGAATTAGTGATGACGCGTTGCTCAGGAATTTTATCCCAGTCTTTGTGTACGGGTGTATTAGTGCAGATGCTGGAACTGCTGATCAGCCAATGTGGCCCATGCCACCACAGACTCTCTTCAAGAAGCTGCTCGGGCGTTTGACCACGCGATATAACATCTGCTGGATGCTGTATCCACATGATGCCAATCAGAAGAATTAGTCAGGCCTTGAATTTCACTGACTCGATTGGCCACAAAAGTTTTCCATGTTCTAGCTGTTGATGTGATCCAAGCTAGAGTTACAGTGGAGTCAGTCCAGTAGTAAACCTTATCAAGTCGCATGTTGATAGCCTTAATTGTTTTGCTCATTAGCCGAGCTAGTAGTAATGCTCCGCATTGTTCTAATCGGGGCAGCGATATGTTTTTCAACGGCGCAACTCGGGATTTAGCACAGATGAGTGTACTTGTGACCCCCTTTTCACTTGTGATTCGCATATAGAGGCAGGCGCCGTAAGCTAGCTCACTGGCGTCACTGAAACCATGTAATTCCGCTCGCATGGGCTTAGTAGAGTTATTGATCCACCTTGGAATTGTTAATTTATTTAATTTATTAATCTGACTTCGGTAATTAGATCAAGCGGTATGAATGTTGGCAGAGACGGTTTCGTCTTAATTGCCATAGTTGCTGCATTAGTATCTTTGCAACTATGATCACAGGGCCGATTAAGCCGAGCTGATCAAAGATTTGCGCTATAGCGGATAATATTGTCCTTTTGGTTATGCGATTATTTTCAAATGCTGGAACAGAGTATTGAAGAGTATCAGTATGAGCATTTCACTGAAGTCCGAGCGTTTTTACGTTTCCTGATTTGTCCAAATTAATAATGTTGTGTTCGGAAGAGTCTGAGTGCATGTGTCTAACTAGCGGGGAATGGTTTGACACCCACTTACGTAGCTCGAATCCACCTCGCCTTAACATGCAGTTAACCTCATCGCGAATTGTTTCAGCTTCCGATAACGAGTCTGCACCAGTGAGTAGATCATCAACATAAAAATATCGAATTGTTATTTCTGATCCTATTGGAAAATTAGATCTCTCTTCATATGCTAATTCATGCATGGCTCGGATGGCGAGAAACGAGGCGGGTGATGTTCCGTAAGTAACGGTTAGTAAATCGTACGACTGCACCTCCACTTGTGAATTATCTCGCCATAATATTCGCTGCAGGCGCGTTTGTGATTCGTCGAGAAGTACTTGCCGATACATTTTCGCGATATCAGCTGTTAATACAAATTTGTGAGTTCTGAATCTCAAGAGGATAAATAGCAGATCCTCCTGCAGTACTGGCCCGCTTAATAGTGCATCGTTTAGGGAAACGCCAGACGAAGATTTTGCTGAGCCATCAAACACAACGCGTAGCTTTGTGGTGAGGCTGGCTTGTTTAAGGACGGCGTGATGAGGCAGATAGAAACACGGTGTACTGTTTTGCGATATTGTATCCTCACTCGATAGCTTCATATGTCCTAGCGTGAGGTATTCATGCAGAAAAGCACAATACTGAGTTTTCAATTCTGGCTGCTTACATAATTTCCGTTCTAAGGCATAAAACCGTTTTAATGCCTTTTCCCGAGAATTTCCGAGTTTGCATATGAAGTCCTGGCGTACGGGTAAACTCACTATAAATTTTCCCGCGTTATTTCTTTTAACTGTAGCTTTAAATTGTTTTTCACATTCCTCTTGTTCAAGTGTATAAACTGGTTTGGGGGCGTACTCTTCAAGTTCCCAAAATTGAGAGATTTTTGATTCTAAAGAATTTTCATGAATTGACAGGTTGCACGCAGTTACGTTCGCGAGGTCACTGGTAGCAGCGACTGAGCCAGACACGATCCATCCAAAGTGCGTTTTTTGCAGGTATGGTTGATTTCTCGCGGTCTTGATTTGGCCCACACATAATGCATTCCAAAATAGTTCGGCTCCAATGAGCAAGTCAATAGGCCTTGAAATGTTAAAGTCAGGATCTGCTAATTTGATGTTTTTAGGTATGGTGATGTTGATTTTTGAAATTGAACTTACCGGTAAGTTCTCGGTGATACGATTTAGCACTAGGCACCGTAGATTCGCTTGAAAAGCATTATATCGTGATTTGATTTGGACAGTTACAACATGGTTAACGTGTGACAGTGATTGATTGATCCCTGCGACCGGAATTTGAACTCGTGACTTGTTTAATCCTACACGCCTTGCTAATTCATCAGTAATGAAACAAGATTGAGAACCTGAGTCTAGTAGTGCCCTACATTCATGTAGCTGTCCCTTATTGTCACAAATGTTTATTCTAGCCGTAGATAGTAAGATGTTAAGCTGACTGCTGTATTGAGAGCAATGGTTTATGACCGTGGTAAGGTTCGAATCTGAATCAAACAGTTTTGCTTCAGATGGTTCTAAATGCAATAAAGTATTGTGACAAATATGAAATAGATTCCTCTTTAACTTTGTAGTAATTCATTGTTTTATTAATTAATTATTAAAGTATTGTGACGTTTGCTGCATTTTCGACATGAACTTGATTTGCAATTGCTGGTTGTATGTCCTGTTCGTAGGCAATTTAAGCACAAGTGTTTTGATCTCGCCCGTTAAATACGGTCATTTATGGATAGCTTGAGAAAATTGTTGCATTTATAAATATTGTGATTCTCATTACAAAATGAACAATTAGTATTTGATGTTGTTATATGTGACACTGTCGTCCTTTGGGATTGTTGCTTGTTGTGAAATGGAAATGAGATTTTTTCGGTTCTAGCAATGGCGTCTAATACTTGGCATCAGTTCGCTAGGAAGTTTGTTAAATCCTCAAGTGTGGGAATAGTATTCTTTGATAAACTAGTTTCCCATGCCTTATTGGTAGTTGAATCTAATTTGTTTGTGATGATGTATATTAAGATGTCGTCCCAATGCTCTGCAGGTCTCTTTAGTGATTTAAGCGCGCGAACATGTTTTAAAACTCCATCCAAGATATGACGTATACCTGCGTAGCTCTCTTTGCTTGCAGGAGAGAGCTCACAGATGGCCTTAATGTGCTTTTGTATTATCAGACGTTTGTTATCATAACGTTCGCGCAACATTTCCCATGCGCATTCATAATTTGAATCCGTTAATTCTAGTGACTGTAGCACTTCAGCTGCCTCCGACTTGAGCGAAGATTTCAAATAATGGAACTTTTCAATCGAAAGTATGGTGTTGTTTGAATGAATGAGCGCATTGAAAGTATCATGGAAGTTATACCAGTCTTCGTATGAGCCAGAAAAGTGCGGTAGCTCTATCTTTGGTAATCGAACTTGAACTCGCGTTTTATTTTCAGAGTTAGCTGGTGATGCGACATGCTGAGAAGTGGCGCAGTCGTCATTGCCAAGCAATAATGTGTTAGATCTTGATATGAGATTGAAATATGTGTTTTCGAATTCAAGAATATCATCATTTGCTTCATCGGTATCGTCTAGAGATTGGATTTCTGAGTGAATGTCCATGTATTGATTCCAGGAATCTTCTAATTTAATCTGACGCGCCTTTAATTCGTGAACGTTAATGTTGTCCGGTAGTAGTGAAGTTAAATAAGTTCCGAATCTAGTCGCGGCTGACTTCGCTAGGCCTCTTTTGTTCTTGAGCTTCTTTAATTCTTCTGCCATTTTGTTTAGACGGTCAGGATAAGGTATACGAGAGTGAAAAGATAAATAATTGAGCGGTGTGATAGG
Source organism: Carabus problematicus (assembly GCA_963422195.1). Classification (NCBI taxonomy): domain Eukaryota; kingdom Metazoa; phylum Arthropoda; class Insecta; order Coleoptera; family Carabidae; genus Carabus; species Carabus problematicus. Next base: position 18,550,570 of record OY728577.1, read on the forward strand.
GATGATAGTTGGAGATTCACCTTACAGATTGTTGTCCCGCGATTGTTGATTGAGTGCCCGCGATTGAGGCGTGGTTGCTCAAGTTGTAGACTCTCACTGTTGTGAAATATCCGGCTCGAAGGACCATATGTTTGCTTGGGGTTGCTGCGGCTTTTTCTCGTGCATTGAATCATACACTGATTGACATGAACTCTATTTAATAAATGCACAGTGTACAACAAATTGTTTTACAGCACAAACACAAATATTGAACACTCAAACTAAACTAGTATTCAAAGAATGGGTTAGTCACCCATGCCTGCAGCTCATCGACGTATGTGCAAGTCTGAATATATCACAAATTATTATTTATCTAAATTCACTTTTAAAATCGTAGGTGCCTAGGTCGCAAATAAAACAACAAATTTAAAACAAGTGTGAATACATTTTCTTCTCTTGACAAAAGCAAAGCAAACTAAGCCGACTATAAATGCATTGATCTTCTTTTGTTCAATTTTTAATTAAAAAATATTTTTTTCTCCAATGGTCTTACATAATTTTTCAAAATAAAAAATATGGAAAAATATTGTTCCATTTCCTGCATATGCAAGAAAATTTTGAATACAATTGAGTGAAAAATAAAGGAGAAAAAAATTAAAAACTGAAAAAAAGTTGCAAAATATTTTTTTTCTCAAGTGCGAAGGAAAATTTTGAAAAATAAAATGTATCTTGCACAACTAGACCATAACAAGTATCTGCAGAAAAAATTTCATAAAAATCCGTTGGGTAGTTTAGGAGATCTGAGTGGAACAAAAAATCTCGTACGAGCGAGCGAGCGAGCGGACGAGCGACATACATACGGACATATGTTGTAATAGTCATTTCGTGGTCCAGGGGGTCTGTCCGGGATTTCTGTGCAAAAATTTTTGAAATCGGAAGATGCTACAGACATCGTACCGAACACTATAGCTCTTCGACAGGAGGTCGATGAGCTAAAAACTATACAAGACACCTTACAAATAAATATGCTTTAGCACTTGGCTGTTAGAACCTGCGTTTAGTTAATTGAAGCTAGTTGAAGTTAGGAAGAACACTGGTTCTTTTTTCTGGCATGAGCCTTGAAGGTGGACAGCGAGAAACAAATATGTTAACGCCCCTGAACAGGGGGGCACCAATAACATGCCTTGAATTTGGGGAATATTCGGAAACAAATTCCAGGAAAAAAAGTACTGAACTGCAATAAAATATGGTTCAAGGCTGGAAGGTTCGGCAGTACTTATCTAAGCTGGGAAACGTACGTAAGTCACGTACAGAGATAATATAATTTGGGAAAAGCCGTAAACGGAGAAATGAGGGTTCAAATGGGTAAAGACAAGGGTAATTATGTTGTAAAGAGATTTGATAGGCATAGCCGCTCAAGCGAAAAATAAACACAAGTTCTTCAAAGCATATGGCGCGAATATCATATTACCAAAGGCATAAAAATAAAAAACAAACTTTGTATGTTGTATAACTTGAATGATGATATTAAGCGAGGTCAAAGTGTCAAAAACAAAATATATTCATTATAATAAGCGGGAAATGGATATTAAGCAAGATGACATTAACAGAGTACAAATGTATTACTTTAATAGTGTTTGGCAAGTGGATTTTAAGTTTCAGTGATAATAAGCGGGTCGTGATATTAACCGAGGAGATATTAAACGGGTTCGTCTGTACTCCTAACTGTAATTTTGTCCCCATTCAAGTATTCGTCTCCTTATTTCTTAGAAAATTCATTTCAATTAATAGATAAAATTAAATCAGTCCAGGTTCGGGAAATGTATAGTTTAATTTCTTTAGACGTAGTTTCGTTATTCACCAGCATTCCACATAATATTATACACACTATACAACACAGATGGTTGGACAAAATTAAACGTACTACCTTGTCATTGAGTTTGTTCATTGAATGTATTAACTTTACTTTAAATTCGTCCTTTTTCCAATTCAATTCGTCTTTCTTCTCACAAAATCCAGGAGTTCCGTCGGGTTGACAATTAAGTCCTATTTTAGCTGAGTTAGTCTTACAATGTCTAGAGGATACTGTTTTCAAAGACACAGAGTTTCAAATTTTGTTTTACTTCCGGTATATTGATGATATCCTTGTGTGTTTACCTGAAAACGCCATCACTTCCATCTTTGATTCTTTTAATAAGTTTAATCCCTACATACAATTCACTTTAGAGCACGAATCAAATAATTCAATTAATTTTCTTGATGTAACTGTAATACGGTTATCTAACACTTTTGACTGGTATCGTAAACCCATTGCTTCCAATCGTTACTTATCATATTTTGACAATTCACTTATTCAACAATATACAATTTCCGTTATTAGCCTAGCGAACCGGATTCTTAAATTATCTCACCCATCCTTCCATAAAAAGAACTTTGAATTCGTTATTAACACTTTAAAAGCTAATGTTTACTCTGAAAATTTAATTCACAATGTCATTCACAAAAGAGTTCATAAGAAGAACTTTGAATTCGTCATTAAAACTCTGAAGCCCAATGGTTACCCTGAAAATTTAATCCATAAGGTCATTTATAATAAATCGATTAAAATAAATTCACCGGTTTCTCCTGACTTAAATAATAACAGTAGTATTGTTCAGGACATGGTTCTCTCCGAAAACAATTACTTGGATAATTTAACTTCAAATATACCACCCTTTCTGGTTTTACCGTTTCACCATAATTTAGTACATCACTTACTTAACATTTTTAAATGCATCCCGATTAAACTCATTTTCATTGGTACGAACTCCTTGCACAATTTATTTTCTCATCGGAAAGCCTTGTACCTAAGCTGAAAAAGAGTAACGTTTTCTATCAGATAAATTGTAATAGTTGCCCTTCTTCGTATATTGGTGAAACCCGTCAATATATTGAGTCACGTGTTTTGGTTTTTATACATTTTTATTTCTGATGGCCATGGGCAGCATTGGTAATACGTAAATTACTTGCTCTGTTATTTGTTAATTTCAAATATGTATAAATAATTCAACATGTATTTTTCACAATTTCCTACCAAGCCCGTTGTGGCTTGAAGTTTAAAATAAATCAGATGTATTCCTGTTACTTCTAAGGTAATAATTTTTATATTATTCATTAATTGTTATAATAATGTTGTTACGATTATTTTGTCTATTTTGTCACTATTGTGTTTTGCATTCCTTTTGACGTCTTGTGTCCTTGTTATTGTTCGTATGTGTCATTTTCGCCTTGTCTATTTTCGTTACCTGTTATTTTCGTTTCTGTTAGTTTAATCTGAAATATATGTTTGTTGTTAGTTACTCCTTCAGAATCATATTATAGTTTATATAGTAGATATAAATAGATTTAAAATAATTTACTTACTAGATTCAACTTTTTATTTGCCTCAATAACCTACGTGCTAGATTTCAATAAGATAATTTAGGTTATAATTAGTTACAATAACAAGTTTGACGTTTGCCGATAATAAAGCTATTGTTTCACTTACTATCTCAGACCCGTTCACACCTACCCATTGGCGTAGCGTATGTAAAATTTCGTTCATATTCAATTTTAGCTGTTTTTAATTATATTCATAAATTCATGGGAGTTGGGTTTCATAAATAAATGCGTAACTAAATTCATAGTAATAGTTTATCCGCCTGTATTTCAGATTATTCCCTTGTTGTCTTGTGTAAATGTTTCTTAATGTCGACCTTGGCGTCACCTGTCTTCTTGGCGCAATCGTATGATCTACTTTCTTTGTTTTTCCGACTTATCGGAATTTTTGCTTCTTCTTTACTTAATTTAAGTAATGAGTTTCGTTTTGACTGGGCACAAGTACGCATCTTGAAAGCCATCGTACAGTATTTTCTTTTGAATGTCACGTTTTGGTTCGTGCTAAGTGAATTTTTGGTCGTTGAAGACAAAAATCACCCCTATGGTAAGGGATTTTCGACCATCAAGTGATTGCTGTGGAGAATTCGCGAAAGTTCGCGCTTCCACGGTATACCTGCGTGCAGGGATCATCGAACGATTTCTTTTTGTCCGTACAATTTTCTTTCCAACTGTCTGTTCTGCGTGGTCCATGTCCACAACCGGAATACCGGAGGAGACGTCGCGGCGAGACCCCGTGCATCGCTGTTGAGCCCGCATCCATTCTCGAGGCCATCCGACGCTAAGGACCCGCTTAGACCAGTTTTCGGGAAACACGTGGTCACGCAGATAAGTGCACCAGCACCCCTATCGAGTTTTGTTTCTTTTCTTCCCCTTCTTTGTTTCGCTTATTGTCGTCCACGCGAACGTGGGACCATTTATTTGTATTAACTTTATTTTTCCCCCTTCATATTTAATATACATATGTATCGAATCTTTGTGTTCTAAAATATTATTATTTTGTTAGCAACTAAGTGCCAAGCGCACGTATATTGTAATCTTTATATTTTTTCTGTATTTCGCGGACACGGGTGTATTCTTTTACTTTATTTTTTTTTGTCGCGCATTGTGTTTTCGTGTTCTCCCGCTAGGCAACGTGTCTATTCCCACCTTTTGTGAGCCGAAGTTGATCAACCGAGGACCCCGTCCCCCCCTCACGTATTGTTCTACCTGTGCGGATTAGACGCACGCGTAGTCGGGCGACCATACACTAGCGCCGTCTATCTGGTCATTTTTTATTTTATTTAACATTGTGCTGACATTTCTGTTCAGCTGTGTTGTTTGTGTTTTTCTCTGAACACCCCGTATCCCCGTATTTTGTTTTTGTTATTTTGATAATCTTAATTTAATTTTGCTAATTCACATTTCATTATTTTGTTTTCTTACGTTATTACTAATTTATTTTATTTTGTACTTATTTATTTATTATTTTGCTTACATCAAATTAAATTCATTTAACTTCTACCTTTTTGTATTTTTGTAGTTACCGCCCCTTTTCCCGTGTCTTGTCGCGTTTCGAACATTTTGTCCGCACCACCATCGCAGTTTGGTGGGTGCAGGTGGTAATTTTAATTGCGTGGCGCCCAAACATAGTTTTTCTACCACACCCTTCTCCACTGAGAAGCTGGCAACCTCACCCTCGTGAGGACAATTGTTCGTGGCCAATCAGGCACGTAACAATGTATGTGTTTTTATTGTTATTGACTTGTTGTTTTTCATTATTGGTTTTAGTGTCTTGATAATGACCTCTAACCGTAAGATCGAAACGTCGACATAACTCTGTACGAGCCTGTTTTTAAAATATATTAATTTCCACACACCAGTAAAATTTTAAGTCGTTATTCCAACCCGTGTGAGGATAAACCTTTTCATATCAATTAATTGTGACTTAATAAAATAAAATTGTCAACATGGACAATCTCTAACATATAATCTCTGTGTTCAGGTTATGGATCCTTCCTGGTAAAACTCGTTCACGCAGGACTTTTGCCACGTGCTAATTCATCTGTACTAGGATATCTTGAATATAGTGGACCATAAGCTTTACCTTATCTTAAACTACATTAATTGCACAGTACTTCTTTCATCTCATTAAATATTATTATATTAATATTTGTATCAATAATATAATTCATTTATTGTAATATTATATGCTATGGTAAACTCCAGTACAGGATTTGGAATCGAGAGGCCGATGAGTAGATGTGCAGAGCTCCAATTGTAATTTTTATTGTAAGTCAATAACATAAATATTTGTTTTCATGTCGTTTCGACCATGGGATGTGGTCATCATCAGGTTCAAACGTAATTTTGCCAAAAATTATAACATTCTGCTACAGAAACTGTAAAATTACAGTAAAAATATGAATTAACATTTTAAAAACGTTTTTAAATAAAATAAAAGTAACATAATGTATTGAAAAGGGCCACACTGGACCACAACCAGAAAAAAATTATATGGTGCACACAGAGAATGTGGATCCGTTATGCTATTGTAATTTGCTCCTTGTATTGTATTGAATACTATTTGTAATATTTATATCAATGATATTTATTTAATATAATAGCAGTATTAATTATTGAGAAGGAATATATATATATATATATATATATATATATATATATATATATATATTCCTTCTCAATATTATATTTTGACTAAAGAAAATCTACAATGAGTATTAATTATTATTAACATAGCTGCAAAGGATAAGTAATGCAGTGTAATGAAAATTTTTTTTATATAAAGGATGACAAATTAAGAATGTCTTGATTTTACTTAATAAAAACACTTATTTGCCATAAGGTTAACTGTCAAATCTTCTATCGACCTTAAAGTTTTTGTGAAAATGGAGCGGTCGCCTATTGAACAAAGGATTGCTTGTGTAGATCATTTTATTAGAACGAACCCCATTATTCAAACTCAAAGGTGGTTTCAACGAGAATTTAATTTTCCAGCGCCCCCAAATTGCAGGACAATTGCAAGATGGGTCGAAAATTATCGTCGAGTTGGTTCTTTTAAGAATACTAAACTTGCAGAGAGAAAAAAAACTGCTAGAACAGAAGTGAATATTTTTAAAGCAAGGAACAGAATTGAAGAAAATTCCAATCAATGCGTGCGACGTTTACACAGCAAGTAGGAATTTCACTTGAGTCGGTAAGAACAATGTTAAAGAAAGATTTACTCTTTCAGCCTTACAAATGGCCATTGGTGAGATTTGGCCAGAAATGTGCCACCGTGCAATGCATTCATTGTTGCATAGATCTCAGTCATGCATCGAAGCAAACGTAGGTCATCTGAACGATGTAATTTTTAAGTATTAATTGTTAATTTAGAATTAAACATTTAACTTGTTATTAAATTTTAGATTTTACTCTACAATGTTCAACAAAAAGTTTGATAGTCAACTTATTACATTTTTTGATAATTGCAGTTTAAAATCAGGACACTCTTAATTTATCACCCTTTATTATGTACGTTTGAGAATAACATATTCACGTTCTTTGCAAATAGTGATGTAAACTGAGCCACGGAAATATTTATTCTTTTGAAACATAGTGATTCTGTCGAAGATATGTTTAGTTGTTTTATGTTTCATTTAACATTTGAAATATTGTGTAATTTCAATACTATGCAGCAAATACTAGTAGTTCCTTATTGATTAATGATAAAGTCATAGGACATAATACATCCTGTGGTGATCTAAGGGAATCCCGCCTGTTTGTCAAATTGCTCAGAGTTAGCATAACAAGACCCGACAATTCTTTACATGTGCCCTAACATTCAAAACTCTACCTTGCCGGAAATGTACTTACTAACACTAAATTATGTTATACTAGAGCAATAAATGTCCCAACAACCATTTCTCGTTCCAGCTGATCGACTCGATACCAGCTATGATGGCTGTTTGCAATAATAGGTGTTCGCGCCAATACGTTAAATTCAAATGGCGCACCTCAAGGCACTAGCGTCACGACAGATGTCGCCATGACTGTGTTGTACATTTAGAAGTTGGTTTTAGAAAAATGGCGAACAGAAAAAGGTGTGCTTCACCTACGGAAGTTTCAAAAATAAAATTATTTAATACGGTTTATTTAGTATGTTCTAGAACAAAGGTCGCAGCTTAGAAAACAATTAGTGTACCTCCGCTAGAACTTTGCGGAGCACTGCTGTTAACACGGCTTGCTCTCAAGACTAGGCAGTCCTTAAAGTTATCGTTACAACGTACAGTACTGCGGACGAATTCAACAGTTGTTCTCTGCTGGATTCATACATCACCAAACTTGCTAAAAACGTTTGTTTCAAATCGAGTCACTGAAATTCAAACCGGAACAGAAGGCGATGTATGGAAACATATTCCGTCGAATGACAACCCAGCAGACATCGCATCTAGAGGCACCAATGCAAAGTCACTGCAAGACTTCAACATTTGGTGGCACGGTCTGGGATGATTGGAGCAACAAGAGGCAACTCTATCGTGTGTTCTGAAATAATCACACTGCCAGAAATGAAACCATTAGCACAATTATGTCACGTACCAATCGAACAGTGTACCGATTTCACACGGTATTCAAATCTAGAAAAACTAATCAGAATATTTAGTTACATTCTCCGATTTAAGGACAACTGCTTACTCCCAGAAAATCAGAGACAAATAGACTCCATCGCAGTCAAAAAATTTGAAGCTGTAGAAAGGTGCCTAATCAAATGTTCGCAAATGAACTCATTTTCCGAAGAAATCAAAGCACTTTCTAATCTCAAGAACATAACACGTAAATCGAAATTGGCTAGTTTAGATCAATTTCTCGACGACCAGGGCCTTCTACGAGTGAGCGGTCGATTAAAACAGTCAACATTTGAGTTTGACAAAAAACACCCTATCATTTTAGACACTAGACACCATTTAACACAAATAATATTTCGTGCGAAACACAAAGTTGCTTCACGCTGGGCCACAACTGCTACTCAGTCATATTCGAGAACAATTCTGGTCTATTGGCGGACGAAACTTAACAAGAAAAATCGTACGACGATGTGTCACCTGTTTCCGGAGTCATCCGAAACAGTTACACGCAATCATGGGAAACTTACCTGCAGATCGATTTAAGGTTTCGTATCCGTTTTATGCAACTGGTGCGGATTATGCTGGACCATTCGTGTTAAGGGACAGAAACGGACGCAATTTCAAACTCGTCAAGTGTTACATATTGTCACGTTTCAAAATTAATTTCATGCGAGTTACGACAATTTCAATTTTTTTTGTTTTCTTTCTTCGCTAATGATGGCGCCAGCGTTCAGGACAGTAGAATATTGAACAATTATTAATGACACTATTAGCGGGACACGATAAGTCAGTCCGCACAGAGTTTGGTTGAGTAAAGTTGAATATTGTCACAAGAGCGTAAGGTCATCGAACCAGTGGCGTGCCGATTAATTCTTTCCTAATTTTTGTGTAAAATTTCAAGTGCGTTTATGTTTTGAAGTGTAAATTTTACGTTACGCCGTTGTAATGTTTTCTTCTATTAGAATTAACACTATGTTTTATAATACAATTAATAACATATTAATTTAATCAACACTATAATATTATTTACTTATTTTTACACTATAGTATTATTTATTTAGTTAAATCATTCGTCTATTAATTCAGCACGTATATTATTGTCAAAAAGTCTGCCATTGTTAATTTCTTCCTTCTCTCTCTTTTGGGCAGTGTTGCCAACTATATTAAAATGAAGTTTTATTATTTATAGTTAAAATTAGTTCGTATAAATATGTATATATTTATTTTGTGTGGAAGTTAAATAAATATTAATATATTTATTACATCTCCCTTTTTTGTTTGAAGTAACTTGCTGTGTTGTTTTAAGTTATTTTTTGTTTGATGGCTTATTTTGCCAATATTTCTGTACTTTCTGTATTCTTCTGCCTCTGCTACTGTATTCTGGTTGCGGAGACAAACTTAACCGTTTTGAAAATTGAGCGATTAATTCATCTTCATCGCTTCCTTGCATTGTTGTGACATAAGTATTATTTGAACTCGCTGCTACTTCTTCATCTTCTTCCGAACTTATCGTTATGTTTGCTGAAGTTGATGTTTCGGGAGTTAGTGTTTGTTCCATTATTGAATCTTGCTCTGGAATTAATGTTTCATCTAATTCATCTTCCGATGATTGTTCATTTTCTTCATTTTTGTTATGATGCTTCCAATACATCGGATCTTCCTGAAAGGCAGTGAACATCTCGTATTCATTTTCTTTAGATGTTTGTATACTTGCTTTGTCTGGTATGAATCTCAATGTATTCTTCGTAATGTGTTTTCGATTGCGTTCTAATGTCTGACCGTTTTCCAATTGGATTTTGTAGGACCTTGGTCTTTTACATTTATCCAATATTTTGCCTTTACGCCAACCATCTTCTCTCTGTACCCTAATATCTTCGTTTTTATTTAACCCTTTAAGATTTTTCGAATGCTTGTTATAGTATACTTTTTGCAAATTTTGTTGCTTTATTAGATTCTCATGAAAATGTTTGTGATTTATTTTATCCTTTTTTAGGTTTGGTATCACACCTCTAATTCTTCTACCAAACATAAGTTCGGTGGAAGAGTATTCGTTATAAATTGGGCTATTTCTTAATTCTAACATTGCTAGATACGGATCACTTTTATCAATTTTACACTTTTTAAGTGTCTTTTTAATCGTTTGTATAAAACGCTCGGCTAGTCCATTAGACTGAGGATGTAATGGACTGGACGTTATATGTTTAAAGTTCCACTCACTAGCAAAACTCTTGAATTCAAAACAATTAAATTGTGGACCATTATCTGAAATTACTGTTTCAGGTATTCCGAATTTGCTAAATATAGATTTTATATGTGCTATTACAAATGAAGATTTAAGGTTGGGTATATAAATTGTTTCGAAATATTTAGTGTAGTAATCTACAATAATAAGGTAATTTCTTCCATCGATATGAAATATGTCCATACCGACTTTATTCCATTGGTTACGAGGAATTTCATGTGAAATTAATGGTTCTTTCATCTGTGAATTTCTATATTGTGCGCAAGCTTCGCAGGTTTGCACTAAATTTTCAATTTCTAAGTTAATTCCTGGCCAATAGACACATTCTCTGGCCCTTAATTTAATTTTCTGTGTTCCTAAATGTCCTGTGTGTAGAATTTTAAGAATTTCTTTTCTCATTGATTTAGGAATTATTATTTGATTATTTTTAAATATTAAATTATTGTAGATTGACAGGTGATCTTTGATTGAATTAAATATTTTAATTTCGTTTGGTATTTGTGATTTTTCCGATGGCAAACCCTCTTTAATAAATATCTGCAGTAGTTGTAGATCACTGTCTAATTCTGTCTGTTTTTGAATTTTATTAAATTGTTCCTTTGACCATTCAATTTTTTTTCAATACTAAAGCTACTTGAGCTTCAATTGCGTTCTCTAATTCTTGTCCATCTCTGTCATTCGATACTACGGAATCTAGTCTGGACAAAGCATCAGCAATTATTAATTGTTTACCTGGTTTGTATACTAAATTTATGTCATAATTTTGAAGTCTCAAAAACATTCTTTGTAGTCTGAGAGGACACTCTGAGAGTGGTTTATTCATGATAGCAACTAACGGTTTGTGATCTGTTTCCACGGTAGCTGTTTTACCATATATGTATTGATGAAACCTTTCACAACCTACTAATATTGCGAGCAGTTCCTTTTCAATTTGTGCATAATTTCTTTGAGTCGGTGAAAGTGTTTTAGAAAAATAAGCAATAGGTTTATCTTCTTGCATTAATACGGCACCTAGACAAGATTTAGATGCGTCCACTGACAGAACAATGGGCTTATTTACGTTATAGAAATTTAATATGGGTGGTTTAATTAATATTGTTTTTAATTTCTGAAAAGATTCTTCTTGTTCTGCTTCCCAATGCCACGCAATATTCTTTTTTAACAACAATCTTAACGGGGCTGTTATTTCGGCATTATTTTTTTATAAATTTGCTTAAATAAGTAATTATTCCTAAAAATCTTTCCAGAGCTTTCCTATCTGTTGGTTTTTGCATTTCTTTTATAGCAATTAATTTGCTGTTATCGATTTCAACACCATTATTTGAAATTTTATGACCTAGATAATTTACAACTTTGACACAAAATTTTGATTTCTGCATATTCAATTTAACGTTATATTTGACAAGGGTATCTAAAGTTAATTTCAGTCTATGATCATGTTCTTCCTTAGTAATTCCCCACACTAAAATGTCGTCAATATATATTGAAACTCCTTCTAGATTATCCAATATCCCACTAATCACGCGCTGATATATTTCTGGAGCCGATGAGATTCCGAAGGGTAACCGTAAATACTTATATCGACCAAATGGAGAATAAAAGGTACACAACTTTGAGCTGGCTTCATCAAGACGAAGTTGCCAAAATCCTTTACTCGCATCTAAAGTACTGAAGTATTGAGCACCACTTAATTTTGATATAATTTGTTCTATAGTTGGAATTTGATAATGTTCCCTCTGTATGGCTTTATTTAGACTCCGGGGATCCATACAGATTCTCAACTTCCCGTTTGGTTTCCTTACGACTACTAATGAATTAACCCACTCTGTAGGTTCTGTTACGTTTTGTATAATTTGTTGTTTTTCCATTTTATTTAATTCTATTTTTAGTTCGTCCATTATTGGAAATGGAAATTTTCGCGGAGGGTGTATTACTGCTGGAACTTCACTATTTATTTTAATGTGTATGGGTTTAACTAGAGCATAACCTTTATCATTAATTAATTCGGGATACTCTTTTGAAACCCAGTTACTGTCACAAATATTTATTTTATCTATTTTCTTAATTAAATTTAATAAACTAGAAGTTTCTAGCCCTAAGATACTTGGTGATGTTTCCGAATCGATTATGTGAAATTTAATAATATGCATTTTATTTTCATAGTAACATTTTATGTTGCAGATACCAAGCAGTTTAATATCACTACCGGTGTATGTTGTTAATTTATTTTTAGAATTGTTAATACTTCTGTTATTAATTTTCAGTTTTCTAAATATATGCAATGGTATACAATTAACTTGTGCTCCAGTATCAATTTTGAAAACAAGTTTAGTATTATTTATTTTTAATTCTGTATTCCATTCCCTTTTAGAATTAAATTTTTCAATGGAACCTATGAAGTACATATTATCGTTTTCAGCTTTATCAACCGAATGTAATTGATTTTCGGTCGTTGTACGGCACATTTTTGCGAAATGATTTAATTTGTGACATTTACTGCATATTTTTTTATATGCTGGACACTGATTTAGCAAATGCGTTTTCCCGCATCGTGTACAATTAATTTGCTTTTGTTGTTGTTTATGTTTATCTTTATAATTAAAACTTGTATTTTGTTTATATTTTTGCTCCTTGTCGCCCCTTGTTTTATCGAATTGTTTATTAACCTTCAAAACCGCTTTGCCGTTGTCTTCTCCCTTGGAACTGCTATCGTTGCTGACTGTAGGTGTCTCTGCAATATTATCCGCCTGTTCCGTCGCCAATTCCACCGCTCTACAGATTCGTTCCGCCTTTGTTAACGTTAAATCCGAATCGCTAAGTAATTTCTCCCTAATCTTATTATTTTTTATACCGCATACTATTTGATCTCTAATCAGTTCTTCTTTCAGGTCTTTGAATTCACAACTACCCGCTTTTATTTTCAATTCAGTGACGTACTCGTTAAATGTTTGGTCTGTTAATTGTTTATATGTAAAATATTTGAATCGTTCGTAAGTTATATTTTTCTTAGGTGCGAAATATTGCTCAAATTTATTTAATAACGGTTCAATTTTATCATTTTCATTTGCAGCAAAGGTAAAGGTATTAAAAATCTCAATACAATTTTCGCCAATTAAATGCAAGAGTAATGCACACTGAACCTCTTGTGGTTCTTTTACATTTTTACTGGCAGTTAAGTAAATTTTAAATTGTTGTTTGAAACCAAGCCAATTTTTCTCTAAGTTTCCTTCTAAGTTCATAGGTTTTATTGGTCTAGAATTCATCATACCCAATACATTCATTTTTTCTTTATTGTTGCTTACTTTGTTATTAATTAAATAGTAAATTATTTCTAATATATCCCAATATAAACACAGATCAATTATTAATAATACGAATTTTATGACTAACTTTACTTACACATGAACACTTTAAAGTTATGAATTAATTTTTATACTTTAAATAATTTGAAAAATACATATAAACTATCTTAATTACCCGTAATATACTTTTATACCTATAACCACTTAATTGCTACATTTATTTATTTCTTATATACTACTCCCTTGTTTTTACTTAAAAGCTATTTTCGTGTGAAAATCATGTGTACACGCGAATTTCAACCTTACGTACCCACGTGGTCAGAAAAACGAATTCCTTTGTTCTCACTTAAAGTCTATTTTTGCGTGAAAAGTCATAAGTGTACACGCGAAGTTCAGCCTTATGTACGTACCCACGTGTTCAGAAAAACGAATAAAACCGTATACATTTTTCTACCATTATCCCAGTTATATTATTGGACAGTAATAGAATTATTTTGTTAAATAATTTAATGTATTACCTTTATTTTATTGTAATTACACAAATTTGTTTGTCCGCAGCGCCATGTAATGTTTTCTTCTATTAGAATTAACACTATGTTTTATAATACAATTAATAACATATTAATTTAATCAACACTATAATATTATTTACTTATTTTTACACTATAGTATTATTTATTTAGTTAAATCATTCGTCTATTAATTCAGCACGTATATTATTGTCAAAACGTCTGCCATTGTTAATTTCTTCCTTCTCTCTCTTTTGGGCAGTGTTGCCAACTATATTAAAATGAAGTTTTATTATTTATAGTTAAAATTAGTTCGTATAAATATGTATATATTTATTTTGTGTGGAAGTTAAATAAATATTAATATATTTATTACAGCCGTTATGTGCGGATCTCGGTTTAATTAATCCACGCCATATACCGTCTCTACTCTACGAGAAGCTGATTCCAGAGGGCTAGACACCATCCTACACGTGGGGGGATCTTCGTTACGTTCGTGGACTGACCAACATCTCCAGCCTGTGCTCCTGATCTCTGTTGCGACTGTGATAAGTACCTTTTTTTGTTAAATTCGAGTGCCAACCCACTGTAACGGTTAAAATTTTGTCAAACGTATACAATTCATAATTTTATTGTCAATTGTCTTCTACATTATATTTATTATTATATTTATTATTTCTCTTCACTTAATTTATAACTGCATTGTAACGAATATTGAAAAGTATAATATTTAAGTTTCTAATGTCACATGTGCCACGCCCATGTTAAATTTTTCTTTTGTTTAAAAATTGTAACGACTTGCAAGTTGGAATCTAGCTCGAGCTTGTAGCCTTAAGTTAATTTATATTTCTATATTTCTCTTGTTTATTTTTTTTTGTTAACACTACATGTTATTTTTTTGCAATTTGTTAATATTATTTATACTGTCTAAACTGTTCTGATCGAAATACGTAATTCACCTCACGATCTGCGAATATAATTGTCGTAACTCAGACCGTCGTTTTATTTCACTTTTTCGTAATTTTCTCTACAAAATTACGTGGCGCCCTATTAACAACCAAATAACTAAATTTCTTATTATATGGTTCTGATTGCGACGACCCCACGTTTGCACGCCTCGTACGAAGCCCTCACCACTGAGTCCTAGCCGGATGCAGCTTTTGTGCCCACCACCGAAAACGCGTGTGGCAATATGTTTATTTGTATTTTTTGTCACGAAAGCAATAGATTTGGAACTGGTGTCTGAACTCACCACGGAAGTCTTTATCATGACCCTGCGGCGCTTTATAGCCCGTCGCAGAAATCCAGCGCACATATACTCCGACAATGGAACCAACCTCGTTGGAACAAATAATAAGTTGAAGAACCTGAATGATTTTCTTCAAACTTACGAGTCAAAATTGAAAGAGTTATGCACACAGGAAAGGATAACTTGACAATTTATTCCGGCAAATTCCCCACACTTTGGTGGCTTGTGGGAAGCAGGTGTAAAAAGTACAAAGTATCATTTACGGCGGGTGTTAGGAAATGTTAAGTTAACGTTCGAGGAATTTTATACGACGATTGTTCAAATCGAGTCAATTCTAAATTCGCGTCCGATATCTCCTCTCTCACAAGATCCAAACGATCCTACTCCGTTAACTCCGTCTCACTTCCTAGTTGGGAGACTACTAACGACTGTTGCAGATCCAAATTTGCAATTGTTGCCTGAAACCAGACTGTCGCTGTATCAACGAATGCAACAATTGGGCCAACACTTTTGTAGCCCTTGGTCAAAGGATACGTGTCCGACCTTCAGCAAAGGCAATGGTGGAAGAATAAATAACGAAACGTTGTAGTCGGCACTATCGTAGTAATAAAGGATGACAACCTACCACCACTTGCTGGTTGATAGGCAAAATAGAAGAAGTTCATCCAGGTGATAATGGCGTCATCCGTGTCGTCAGTGTGAAAACGTCAAGGTTAATCATCAAGAAAGCCATGTCAAAGATCTGCCCCCTGCCAGCTGACAACAGTGTAGTGCAAGTGCTGTGAAGGAAAAATGGTCACTCCAGTGAAATTAATAATAAGTTTAATTATAGAAAGCTGTAATCATTGTTAGCTATAAGCAAAGATTGTTTCGAAGTAGTGCTTTAAGGTCGGGGGCATGTTCGCGCCAATACGTTAAATTCAAATGGCGCGCCTCAAGACACTAGCGTCACGGAAAATGTCGCCACGACTGCATTGTAAATTTAGAAGTTGGTTGTAGAAAAACGGCAAATAGCAACAGGTGTGCGTCAGTAATGGAAGTTTCAAAAATAAAATTATTTAATACAATCCACTTTTGAATTATTGAACCGCGACCAAACAATAGCACTAATAACATTTATTCAACTAACCCATTTCTAATAATATAATAATAACTTTTTTATTTAGCAAATTTGCTAGTTTACATTGGTATAAATCTTTATATGTTCATTATAAAAATAATTACCCCACACGTTTCTACCTTGCTGACAGGACAGTACATACTTCGGTCAGTAAGCATTAGCATTTAAGATTTCTCGATAGTTTTCATTTCTAGAGAAAAGAGAAATGTTCCTTTTATTTTTCGAGAATTCTCATATGATATGAATCTTTACTATACCGTGTGTCTCACGACGATCTACACATAGGACGTTACGTGCTCACTTGATTTTTGAATTCAAAATATTAATCAGACTGTTTTTGTTTTTTTGTTTTTTTTATTATTTAGACAGTATAATTGTCAATTTGATGTTTACTATTTTATTTTATTTGTGACATTCTAACAAATTTTATCAAGAAAAACAAACAGAAACTGATCTCTAAATTAAAGAAAATGCAATCAAAATAGCTTGTGCACTGTGAAATAACTATTTATTTAAAATTATGCATTAACTTAATCATTACAAATTATAAACCTTACAAAATACAGAAGTTGGGAACATAATAATTAAATATAGAATTTTATTTAAATTAAACATTCAATACTTTTCGAACATTTTGTAATATATTTGGAGTAATAGTGTTTGACACTTCAACAATTTTTCTTTGTAATTCTTCTACCGTTTGAGGCCTATTCGCAGTTAGATTGTAAATTGAATTTTTCAAATATGCCCAGTAAAAATAATCATTAGGTGCCATATCCGAATATCCTCCATAATAAAATTTTATTATTTGAACACATTCGTCTTTACAGTCAAATTGACAATTATACTGTCTAAATAGTAAAATAACAAAAACAATCAGATTAATATTTTGAATTAAAAAATCAAATGAGCGTGTAACGCCCTATGTGTAGGTCGTCGTGAGACACACGGTATATAATTTATCATACATGTATTTTATTTATTGTTTTAACACAATACATTATGTATGTACATAAAAAAAGATTTCAAACCAAAATTCAATGGGTTTGCTGTTTAACTTCGAAGCAATTAAAAAAAACGTAGGGAATCCAAAGTTGTACTACACAGTATGTATACTTCGCAGCACTTAGGCGCACTTTATATACATATACAGTGAATTTCGCTTATAACGAACCCGCTTACTGCGAACTTTCGCTTATAACGAACCAATCTGTAAAGTACGAACTAAAGTATCATTAAACGTGTGTTATTTTTTTTCGCATATAACGAACCCGTTTATAACGAACTTTCGGGTATAACGAACCTTAATTTTTGTAATAATCGCAAAAGTTTTCGGTTATAACGAACTTCAAACGGCATTTTACCAAATAATCAGGGGATTCCTCGAAATCTTTCAACTCCGCATATGTAGAGTCGCCGTAACAGTTTTTGGGGTTCTTGTGTATATGTGGTTAATTGTATGAAAAAAATTATCGGACCTTTCCGCGATTGGAACGGATCATGCGGAAATTTCAGCATGCTCCACATGTCCTGTCCGCCCCTGTTCACTGTATTTAATGTGTTAAAGAAGTACAATTATGAGTTACGCAATTTCGAAGAAAACATGTAAAGCTCTAACTTTAAATATATAAAAATAATATAAAATAATAATAAGTATAAACAAAAGTAAAATAAACGATTTTTTCAAATAAGCTTCATAAAAAGTATTGTTAGTGTACAATGTATATGTATTACAAAACAATATCTAACTCAATTTTGAACAAATCTGGATTTGTCTAGTTTTGCAAAACAGTTCTTCATATTATGTACCTACTTGAAACATGTACCTATGCATTCATAAAAAAAAATGAATTTCTGATGTTTATCGTTTATTACGAACTTCGCTCATAGCGAACTATTTTCGTCGGTCCCTTGAGGTTCGTTATAAGCGAAGTTCACTGTATATAGAATTCTATATGAAATAGAACACGTTCTATTTATTTATTTTTTATAAACAAGTTGTTGGCTTAATAATATTCATAATGATTATTTATTTTTATAACAAATTCTGTGAGCTTTAAATTATCTACTAATTTGTATTCTAATAAAATTTTAAAAATAGTGCATCAGTTTTCAATAAATTACTTAAATAGTAAAAAAAAGAAATTTTTTCTCGAGAAAAAACACTATAATTCTCGAAAAATGAGAAAAACAAATTATACCCTTTTCTCAAGAAATTCTCGAGAAGAAACACTACTGACCATTCATATGTCAGCATATTTCGAACATTGTGTCGTTAGTTATGAAGTGTTAACCTAAGTTTAATTTTAAATATTTTGCTATTACTTGCATTTTTTATTTTTTCATTCAGGTCATTGAACATTACCATTTCATTACCAGTTCATATTTGAACTTTATCAAATATCGTGTTTTTAGCAAATTCTGAATGTTTCCTGTGTATGTGTATATCATTTCTGTTTCTAGTAAAATGTGAATGTACAAAATTTTGTATATAAACGTCATCGTATTGAGGATAATAATAAAAAAATAATAATAAAGTCCCTAATACAAAGCCATTTCAAATCATTCAACAAGTACTCAATCTTACTATATCTATTCACTTTTCATATTTGTTGTAATTTATCAATACATTTATTATTCACCAAAAATAAGATCTTAGCCTCTATACTTAAATACTCACTAATCCTAGCCATAAAACTTATTTTCTTAGCAATTTTCTTAACAATATAATGCACATGATTTTTAAATGTTAATTTTGAATCTATTTTTGCTCCAAATACTTGATTTCATCAACATAATCTATTATATTTCCTATTCTAACAAATAGTGACTTCAATTGAATTTTATTATACATTCCTTGCTTACCAATAATCATACATTTTGTCTTATCATAATTTAGCTTTAATTTATTTGCAGCCAGTCAGTTATCAATTATTTTTAGATTAGAGTTCAGCATTTCCATCAGTAAATTGTGATTTTTATTTTCATAGTAAATTAAAGTATCATCTACAAATAATGAACACTGCAGTGCTGTATTGTGTATTGTGACAGTCTATTTTTTTTGTTAAAAAATGACTTGTGCGCAGAGCAATGACCGTTAGCGTACCAATTAACGCGGTCCGTGCTCGAGCTCCGGACGGATTGAGACACTATTCAGTTGAACTGACTGGTCTAATACGGAGTTGAAACATGTGTGTATCTCCGGGGTATAAATAACCGCCCGAAATTCATGATAGTCAGTTCAGTTCTCCGAGGTGACTCCAGCTACGACCAAACCGTTTGTAAGAAAGTTTTCCGTATTCCGCTTTATTGTACCGCCTTGTGCGGCAGTGTATATTCTGTGTATTATTGAGTGTTGCTCTGCACTGTTGCAGAAGTAACCACATTTTTTACTTGTATCCTTCAACTGTTGCTTGACACTGCGACCCGACCTGTTGTCAAGTCATCAGTTTCTGTCTCGTATCAGTCGCACTGCGACCCGACCTGTTGGGGCTGTCGTCGACCGTTGCTTGACACTGCGACTACCTGTTGTCAAGTCATCAGTTTCTGTCCCATATCAGCCGCACTGCGACCCGACCTGTTGGGGCTGTCCTCAATCGTGGCTTGATACTGCGACCCGACCTGTTGTCAAATTATCAGTATCTGTCCCGTTACCAGAGTATTCCGTTGTACCGATCATTTTACATTTCTGTGTATTACTATGATTTGTGTACTATATATCGAAATAACGTGTATTGTTTATATGAGTGATTAGTTAATCACAGTTACTATTATTGTTACACCACGTCGCGCGCCGCAGGCTGGTGTATTGTATGCTACAGCACACGGTTAATAAACACCAATCTTTCTGTGCAAACTAAGTTATTTCTGTAACCCTAATCTCCCTTGAACTATCCTGGCACAAAACCGATTGGCGCCTGAGCAACCCGACACCCGCACTATCAGGGAGCGTCACAATATATATATATATATATATATATATATATATATATATATATATATATATATATATATATATATATATATACAGTATTGTGCAAAACATATGCAACTGGAAACGAAACTGCTATTTTGTAAGATTTTCTGACAACAAACTAGTTTAATTTAGTTATTTTTATATTCATTCCATTAATGTAGTATTTTTAAACATAAAGAGCACAAAAAATGTGGTTATATTGTGAACATTTAGAAAAAAAATCTTTGATATTGAAGGAATGCTTATATTAAGCTGTGCAAAACATATGCAACTAACCATAACTATTCATCAGAAGAGTCTTGGTTTTAATATTTTGTCCAATAACCATTGCGTTTGATCACTTCGCCACATCTCTTAGGCATATAGCTTACTAGATTTTTAATTATACTCATAGGAATGTTTTCCCATTCAAGTTTTAAAGTATTGAAAAGTGAACTAAATGAAGAAAGTCTTTTGTCTTCTTACGCGCTGCTTAAGGATACTCCACAGGTTAACTATGGGGTTTAAACCAGGTGACTGTGCCTGCTAATCAAGTACTGCAATTTTTTTTATCATTCAGCCACATCTTTACGTACTTAGAATTGTGCTTTGGGTTGTTATCATGTTGAAAGACCTATGACAGAGGCATTTCTTCTTCGGCATACAGCAGCATTGTCGTTTCCAAAATGTCTATGTATTTGAATCAATGGACAATTCCTTTAATTTGATAGAGAGGACTGCAGTCTTGTCCAAATAAGCAAATTTGAGAGCTTACAGGACTTTAAAAAAGCCCCTATTGTTTAAAGTGATCATGATATTTTGCTTATGCAACCGAGAGCCAGACTTGCGGCGAACATGAGTTATCCCATCCGACCCAAGAGATTAAATTTGCTCTCATCACTAAACAAAACTGCTTTCCATTTCACAACAGACCAATTTTCATATGTACGGGCAAAGTTCAACCTTAAAATCGGATTCGAGGCTGCAGTATAATTTTCTTACCTTTTTTGGCGACGTTTCGAAGACAATAGGGGCTTTTTTAAAGCTCTGTAAGCTTCTCAAATTTGCTTATTTGGATAAGGCTACAGTCCTCTCTATCAAATTAAAGGAATTGTCGATTGATTCAAATAGAAAGACATTTTGGAAACGACAATGCTGCTGTTGTTACGTGCCTGATTGGCCACGAACAATTGTCCTCACGAGGGTGAGGTTGCCAGCTTCTCAGTGGAGAAGGGTGTGGTAGAAAAACTATGTTTGGGCGCCACGCAATTAAAATTACCACCTGCACCCACCAAACTGCGATGGTGGTGCGGACAAAATGTTCGAAACGCAACAAGTCACGGGAAAAAGGGGCGTTAAATACAAAAATACAAAAAGGTATAAGTTAAATGAATTTAATTTGATGTAAGCAAAATAATAAATAAATAAGTACAAAAATAAAATAAATTAGTAATATCGTAAGAAAACAAAATAATGAAATGTGAAATAGCAAAATTAAATTAAAGATTATCAAAATAACAAAAACAAAATACGGGGATACGGGGTGTTCAGAGAAAAACACAAACAACACAGCTGAACAGAAATGTCAGCACAATGTTAAATAAAATAAAAAATGACCAGATAGACGGCGCTAGTGTATGGTCGCCCGACTACGCGTGCGTCTAATCCGCACAGGTAGAACAATGCGTGAGGGGGGGACGGGGTCCTCGGTTGATCAACTTCGGCTCACAAAAGGTGGGAATAGACACGTTGCCTAGCGGGAGAACACGAAAACACAATGCGCGACAAAAAAAAAGAATAAAGTAAAAGAATACACCCGTGTCCGCGAAATACAGAAAAATATAAAGATTACAATATACGTGCGCTTGGCGCTTAGTTGTTAACAAAATAACAGTTTTTCAGAAAACAAAGATTCTATACATAAGTATATTAAATATAAAGGGGGAAAAAGAAAGTTAATACAAAAAAAAATGGTCCCACGTTCACGTGGACGACAATGAGCGAAACAAAGAAGGGGAAGAAAAGAAACAAAACTCGATAGGGGTGCTGGTGCACTTATCTGCGTGACCACGTGTTTCCCGAAAACTGGTCTAAGCGGGTCCTTAGCGTCGGATGGCCTCGAGAATGGATGCGGGCTCAACAGCGATGCACGGGGTCTCGCCGCGACGTCTCCTCCGGTATTCCGGTTGTGGACATGGACCACGCAGAACAGGTAGTTGGAAGAAAATTGTACGGACAAAATGGAAATCTCGTACCGTCGTTTCTTTCGATAATCCCTGCACGCAGGTATACCGTGGAAGCGCGAACTTTCGCGAACTCTCCACAGCGATCACTTGATGGTCGAAAATCCCTTACAATAGGGGTGATTTTTGTCTTCAATGACCAAAAATTCACTCAGCACGAACCAAAACGTGACATTCAAAAGAAAATTAAACTGTACGATGGCTTTCAAGATGCGTACTTGTGCCCAGTCAAAACGAAACTCATTACTTAAATTAAGTAAAGAAGAAGGAAAACTTCCGATAAGTCGGAAAAACAAAGAAAGTAGATCATACGATTGCGCCAAGAAGACAAGTGACGCCAAGGTCGACATTAAGAAACATTTACACAAGACAACAAAGGAATAATCTGAAATACAGGCGGTTAAACTATTACTATGAATTTAGTTACGCATTTATTTATGAAACCTAACTCCCATGAATTAATGAATATTATTAAAAACAGTTAAAATTGAATAAGAACGAAATTTTACATGCGCTACGCCAATGGGTAGGTGTGAACGTGTCTGATATAGTAAGTGAAACAATAGCTTTATTATCGGCAAACGTCAAACTTGTTATTGTAACTAATTATAACCTAAATTATCTTATTGAAATCTAGCACGTGGGTTATTGAAGCAAGTAAAAGTTGAATCTAGTAAGTAAACTATTTTAAATCTATTTATATCTACTATTTAAACTATAATATGACTCTGAAGGAGTAACTAACAACAAACATATATTTCAGATTAAACTAACAGAAACGAAAATAACAGGTAACGAAAATAGACAAGATACAAACTTTAACAAAAAGGGAAGACAAAATTAACAAAATCGTAACACTGTATGCCGAAGAAGAAATGCCTCTGTCATAGGCCTTTCAACATGATAACAACCCAAAGCACAATTCTAAGCACGTAAAGAAGTGGCTGAATGATAAAAAAAATTGCAGTACTTGATTAGCAGGCACAGTCACCTGGTTTAAACCCCATAGTTAACCTGTGGGGTATCCTTAAGCAGCGCGTAAGAAGACAAAAGACTTTCTTCATCTAGTTCACTTTTCAATACTTTAAAACTTGAATGGGAAAACATTCCTATGAGTATAATTAAAAATCTAGTAAGCTATATGCCTAAGAGATGTGGCGAAGTGATCAAACGCAATGGTTATTGGACAAAATATTAAAACCAAGACTCTTCTGATGAATAGTTATGGTTAGTTGCATGTGTTTTGCACAGCTTAATATAAGCATTCCTTCAATATCAAAGATTTTTTTTCTAAATGTTCTCAATATAACCACATTTTTTGTGCTCTTTATGTTTAAAAATACTACATTAATGGAATGAATATAAAAATAACTAAATTAAACTAGTTTGTTGTCAGAAAATCTTACAAAATAGCAGTTTCGTTTCCAGTTGCATATGTTTTGCACAATACTGTATATATATATATATATATATACCGGGTGTTAATTAAAAAACTGGCCATAGGCGTTTAACATGTAAAATCAGTTTTTCCTCCTGCATTAGTTCCCAAATTACTTTAGAGAAAAATACTTCAAATAAAAATTGTAGAGAATTAAATTCTGCATCTAAGTGAGAAATCAGATTTAATTTTTGACATTTCATAACTGAGAAAATCAAGTTTAAAATTTCATGAAAACACATAATAAATAGGAATAGCCATGGAATTTAAACAAAATTAAAAACAATTGTATGACATTGTAACTGTCAAAAAAATTTGTGTTTTGTAATTTTCGTTCAATAACAGATAGACCGGAGATTGAAGCTTTAAATCTGGAAATTGTATGGTTCCAACATGACGGCTGTCCTGCTCATAATGCCCATGAACTGCGAGAGTATTTAAATAATGCATTTCCAAACAATTGGATTGGCAGAGGAGGAGTAATTAATTGGCCTGCACAGTCACCCGATTTAACACCGTGCGACTTTTTTTTGTGGGGCCACTTGAAAAATATTATCAACAGACAAAGTTTCAAAGATGTTGAACAATTAAAAGTGGAAATTTCTAATGAATGTAGAAAAATAAATCGTAGACAGCTGCATAATGTTAGAAAGAGCTTTTATGACAGACTTGGGTATTGTTTGGCGAAAAATGGGGGATTATTCGAACATTTGATATAAAATTGTATCCATTTTTATTTCTATTTATTAAATAAATACCTATTATATACTTGTCTTCATGTACAAATATGTTTTATACGTCGTAAGAGGAGTTATGCATAAAATTTAAATTATTTTCTTTATTGTCGGAAATCGTTCATTCGTTGATGTAATAATCACTAATGGTTTAATTCTCATTATTATAGGAAACATGTTTAATTTCCTGCTTCTTAAAATTGAATGTTCCGGTCTCTTCGAATTTTTTAATAAAACCTTGTACTGTGGTTTTACTTGGAATTGTGCGGTATGGCCAGACTGCACTTATTAAATCACGAATATTTCGATAACTTTGTCCAGAATAGAACCATTTTATTACTTGAAGCTTTTCTTCATGTGAAAACTGTTCCATACTTTTAGGAATATCTGTTATTGAACGAAAATTACGAAACACAAATTTTTTTGACAGTTACAATGTCATACAATTGTTTTTATTTTTTGTTTAAATTCCATAGCTATTCCTATTTATTATGTGTCTTCATGAAATTTTAAACTTGATTTTCTCAGTTATGAAATGTCAAAAATTAAATCTGATTTCTCACTTAGATGCAGAATTTAATTCTCTACAATTTTTATTTGAAGTATTTTTCTCTAAAGTAATTTGGGAACTAATGCAGGAGGAAAAACTGATTTTACATGTTAAACGCCTATGGCCAGTTTTTTAATTAACACCCGGTATATATATATATATATATATATATATATATATATATATATATATATATATATACTTTAGTTCGTACTTTACAGATTGGTTCGTTATAAGCGAAAGTTCGCAATAAGCGGGTTCGTTATAAGCGAAATTCACTGTATATATATACGGAAACGAAACTGCTATTTTGTAAGATTTTCTGACAACAAACTAGTTTTATTTAGTTATTTTTATATTCATTTCATTAATGTAGTATTTTTAAACATAAAGAGCACAAAAAATGTGGTTATAATGAGAACATTTAGAAAAAAAATCTTTGATATTGAAGGAATGCTTATATTAAGCTGTGCAAAATATATGCAACTAACCATAACTATTCATCAGAAGAGTCTTGGTTTTAATATTTTGTCCAATAACCATTGCGTTTGATCACTTCGTCACATCTCTTAGGCATATAGCTTACTAGATTTTGAATTATTCTCATAGGAATGTTTTCCCATTCAAGTTTTAAAGTATTGAAAAGTGAACTAGATGAAGAAAGTCTTTTGTCTTCTTACGCGCTGCTTAAGGATACCCCACAGGTTAACTATGGGGTTTAAACCAGGTGACTGTGCCTGCTAATCAAGTACTACAATTTTGTTATCATTCAGCCACTTCTTTACGTACTTAGAATTGTGCTTTGGGTTGTTATGATACATATGCACTTATGATATAGCGAATATATTGTGCATTAAGTCGAAATAAACATATTCACTACAATTTATTCGCCTTAATGCACAACGTATTCACTATTTATTCGCTTTAATGCACTACATATTCACCATAATTTATTCACCTTAATGCACTACGTACACACTATTCATTCGCTTTGCATCAATTTGGCAGATAAAGCAACATAACGATATATTTTGAGAAATTTTTCCTGTAGCGTTTCTAGCGTATACTGTATCCAGCCAAACAACCAATTTATCACGATACACTTACAACGGTATGCTCACTTGTAAACTCAAATACGTTCATCGGCGCGCATGACGTCACATTCGAAGCACCACGATTCACATGCATATGCAGTGTATCGTGCACAGCGCCATATTTCATTTTGAATTTAAACAAAAAACTTTATTGATCGATAATGCCAGGTTGTGCGGTTGCAAATTGTCAAAATTACAATACACGTACAAAAAATAAGGATGTGAAGTACTTTTCATTTCCTAAAAATGATGAATTTAAAAAGAAGTGGATACATGCATGCCGACGAAGTGATAAAATTAATTTGAAGAATGGTAAGAAAGAAATAAACCTATTTAGATACATTATAATTCATTACTTAAGTGAACAATAATACTGTTGTTTCAGAGGTACAAACTTATATTAATATTGCATTGATATTTTCATAGACAACATGCGCCAATAGTTGCTTTTATTTTACAGCATGTATTTGTTCCGTTCATTTTGAAACCAGCTGTTTTGAAATACCACTAAGGCAACAATTGTTAAAATATACCCCAAAAAACAGCCGGAATTTAAAATTTGATGCGGTGCCTACATTAAACCTACCCAAACCAAGTCAAGTTAAAAAACACGAAGATCGGTCACTTCGACTGAACAACAGAAGACAGTGACGTGAAGTTAATGAGAATTTAATGCAATCGTATTTAACTAAATCGACACAGTCAGAAAATAATGATATTTGTGAGATACCAGAAGTTGATTTACCCTCGGAATTACTCACACCGATTAATATGGAGCAGGATATCGCTCACCAATCAACTAAGTAAGTATTGATTAATCAACAGCAATCATTAATAATATACTTACATAATGCAATAACTAATATTTCAAATCATATTTAGCACTAGTGAAAGTGAAATAAGAATGCTGAAGGAGAAAATAGAAGTCTTAGAAAGAGAAAAAGCGAATTGTTAAAAGAAATCCAGAATATTAAAGAATCAACTGTTCGACATTATGAAAGTATTTTATCAAAAATTTTTACACCAGGACAAATAAAAAAATTGATAAATCCAGAGAAAGAAAAACAAATTCATTGGTCTCCAGAGGATATTGCGTCCGCTATTTCGTTACGAAGTGTCAGCCCGAAAGCATATAGATATTTTAGAGCAAACAACTATCCCTTACCGGCCATGTCTACTTTGCGAAGATGGGTTTCAAATTTTGATATAAATCAAGGAATTTTAAAAAGCGTCATGATATTAATGAAGAATAAGTCAACAAATTTTACACAAAATGAACGTATTTGCATTTTATCATTCGACGAAATTTACGTTAGTAACAAAATGGAAATCGATAAAAAACATGAACCTCATAAATCATGTCTCAAACAGTAATGGCCCGTGGATTAGTTTCAAACTGGAAACAACCCGTTTATTATCAATTTGATCAACCAATGACTAAAGAAATTCTAGAAAACATAATTTCAGAATTGTACAACTCAGATTTCACAGTTGTGGGAATTGTTAGTGATATGGGCACAAGCAATATAAATTTATGGTCAAAATTAAATATTGGGCATAATGAAAACAGTTTCTTTTATCATCTAAAAAATAATTCTTTAAAGATTTTTGTATACGCAGATATACCACATTTATTAAAACTAGCGCGAAATCATCTGATTGACCATGGTTTCAATGTAGAGAATGATATAATCAACAAGGATTATTTTGAACACTTACTGAACATTTCCACATCTGAATTGACTTATGCTCATAAATTAACCGAACACCATCTTCAACTGAAAGGATCTATGCGACAACGCGTTCGGCCAGCTGCTGAATTATTTTCAAATTCAGTAGCAAAAGCAATTGAATATTGTGAAGAAAATGGACTTATGCCTAAAAATAGTAGGTGGAAAACGGCAACTCGAATTGTACAATTATTTAATAACTGGTTCGATTTATTGAACTCGAGGTCAAAGTTTGTTGGAAATTGTCCAGGAAGAACCGGCTTCGGTACTGATTTAGAACCTCATAAAAAAAATACTAAATGAAATGTCAGAAGTTATCAATTCAATGAGAGTTGGTAATCATAAAAGTGTTATTCCTTTTCAAAAAGGTATATTAATAACTAATCGATCACTGTCAGAAATGTTCGATTACTTACATGAAAAGTATAATATAGAATACATTTTAACTTCGCGGCTAAACCAGGACATATTGGAGAATTTCTTTGCATACATTCGAGGAATGGGGGGGTGCAAATGATCATCCGTCTCCCCTTGATTTTAAATACCGTCTAAGATGGTTTATTTTGGGAAAACACTCGGCAGCTATTTTTACGGAAAATAGAAACACTCAGGAAAATAAAGAAGCATGTTTACTCAATGTATTGAAAGAATCAAATAATTTATTTATTTATTTATTTATATTTACAATTATTAACAGGTCTCCCTAATTATTAATAAAGGTTACAATGTGATTTGGTATTTACAACAGGAAATATATACAAATAATGAGAAACTACACATTTATACAGAACTAATCTACTATTATAACATAAAACAATCAAAAACAATCCTTCAATTGATTTTTAAACCGACAAAGAGTTGTATTAAAAATGTGTAGGTACGTTGTCCTTGATAAAAAATTCATTGCAGGTATTGAGCATATGCATAAGAGGAGATTTAGATGACTTGTTAATTTTGAAAACATCTCTTTTGTGTCTTAGTGCTAAATTAGGCACTAGCCAGTTAATCCTTTGTAAGAGTTGAGGTGAGTAAATAATATTATTAATTAATTTAAAAACAAAAATTGAGGAATATAATTGTCTGCGTGCATAAAGAGGTTCAATATTGACTGCTGAACATATTTCATTATACTCAAGATAGTCTGGATAAGAAAGGTAAGTTCTGAGGTACAGGTAATTACAAAATTTCTTTTGGATTCTTTCTGCGGTATTAATGTTAGATTTGGTGAGCGGATACCAGATTTTAACACCGTATTCCAGAATTGGTCTGATTAAAGCACAATATATAATCCTAATCGTTTTGGTATTACGGATTTCTTTATGTATGACATAGCCTAAGGTTTTATATGCTTTAGTAGCTATATTGTTAACATGTACATCAAATCTTAAGCGGTCATCTAGTGTTACACCTAGATCAAGAGCCTCGGATTTTCTTAACAGTAGCTCTCCTTGAATCATATAATTACAGCTTATAGTTTTAAATTTTCGTGTGAAGGAAACAATCTTGCATTTATTTACATTTTAATGTAGTTTACTATCCACACACCATTGAACTAGATTGTGTGATATCCATCTGAAGCTTTTCGCAATCAGATATATCATTAATTTCTCTGAAAAACTTAAGATCATCAGCAAAAAGCAAACAAACGGAGTTCTTGATTATTTTAGGTAAGTCATTTATAACAAGAAGAAATAGTAAGGGACCTAATTTGGAGCCTTGAGGAACTCCTGAACTAGCTACAAATTTATTAGACAAGGAGGTACCAACTTTTACTGAAAGTAAACGATTATGAAGATATGATTTAATGAGTTCATAAGCATTTTCAGAGAAATCAAACTGAGTTAATTTGCTAAGTAAAGTAGAATGAACAATTTTATCAAAAGCTTTAGCAAAGTCAGTTATATAACATCCAATTGGTTTTTGGAATCGAGACAATCAGATATGTATTCAGTAAACGAGCATAAATTGGTGATAGTGGATTTTCCTTTTACAAAGCCGTGCTGTTCGTCACATATTATCGAAAATATTATCATACATAATACTTTCGAGTATTTTGGAAAACACCGTTAAAATCGCAATAGGTCTATAATTCGTTACGTTATTACGGGCGCCACTTTTATGAATCGGTGAAATTTTTGTCAATTTCAGTCTGCAAGGAAACATATTGGATGGAAAGCATTTATTAAAAATATCTGCCAAAGGTTCAGCTAGAACTTCGGCACATCCTTTAAAGATATACACCGGTATGTTGTCCACACCAACAGATCTCTTATTTTTAAGGTTTTTTATAGGTTTAAGCACATCATGAGCCTGAATCACAGGGAAATTAAACGAACCAGAGCTTTTTTCCAAATCGCTTGTATCATCTTTGACGTATACTGATTCAAAATACTCAGCAAAAGCATTTGCAATGTTAGCGCTTCCGTAAATTACTGAATCATTAAAAATCATAGAGGAGGGAATGTCAGATTTGTTAGATTTTCTATTTGCAAATGACCAGAAATATTTAGGGTTGGTGATGACTGCATCCTCCAAATTTGAGACATAAACACTGTATGCACTCTTTATGAGTAACTTAAGTTCAGCTCGTACATTTTTGTATAAAGTTCTAATATTGACATTCCCCGAGTTATGCTGAAGGAGTTTGTGGTATCGATTTTTAATCCGTATTTTAGTTTTAATTTCCTTAGTGAACCACACAGGAAAATTCTTACTAACCGAAAATTTGCGTTTAGGCACTGAGTTGTCAATACATTTGTAAATGAGAGAGTAGAACATATCAACAGCCACATTTGCATCCGATACATTATTTAATACTGACCAATCACACTCAAATAGTTCTTTATACAATTTGGCAAAGTTGGCGGTTTTATTATCAAAATCATATTGCTTGGACAAGGTTGGAATGGGTTTGGTCTTAGGAGGCTTGACATAGCTCACTAACAGTGCCGGATGATAATTGTCCTCAGGAACAAGAAGATTCTCGCACCTACATATGGATACGTGTTCAATATCAGTAAGTATAAGATCCAGGGTTCTATTTAAACAATTGGCGATGGTATTTATTGATTTCATATGATGGTAATTTGTAAAATAGTCTAGTAAAGCCGCTTTTTCGTGATTCCTCCCATTGCCGTCGTATACAATATTAAAATCTCCCATGATTAATACACTAGTTGAAGAATCCTTCGAAAGAGAGTCCAGCATTTCATAGTATTTTTCAAACACGCCCAGAGGAGAATCAGGCGATATATAAACACACGATAATAGATGAGATTTGCCATGAAAACGAGCCTTAAGCCAAATGCATTCCACACCACATGAAATATCAATGAGTTCCGCTTTGTAAATGTTACGAATAGCTATTAACACACCACCGCCACGGTTTTTACCACAATCAGACGGGGAACGATCACGCCTGAAAACATTGTATCTGAGTCGAGTAACCAAGTTTCGGAAATAGCTACTGCATCATAGTTCTCATTCAATAAATTCAAATAAAAATCATGAGTTTTAGTTCTGAGCCCTCTTGCATTCTGGTAATAAATGTTTAATTTATCTTTAGGCTTCATAGGTGTATTACACAATAGATCGATTGATTGCTATGGTAAATCATATTTAATTTTGCTCTTGAGAATACCAAATTTCCTTAGATACACCGGACAAGTTTTATCAGAAGCAGCATGATCAGTTTCAAGATTCAAATTACGTGACTTATTCGTCATTAAACAATTGATGCAACTTAGTTGATCACTGGGACACTTCGTATAATTATGATCTCCAGCACATCTGCTGCAAGAAGTTTTATTATTGCAATCTTTAGCTTTGTGATTGAAACCTGCACAGTTATAGCACTGCCGCAAATCAATATCTTCATATACAGGACATCTGTCCCAACCTATATTTAATTTGCCCAATGCCATAATTTCCTTAAACGTCACAGAATCTACTTCTGCAGAAGCTGAAAAGTATCCATTTCTTTCCCAAGAGTGCTTCAGTTCAACACTAATCTTTTTGTTAACAAAATTATTTTGAGAGACAATATTGTTTATCAACTGTCCTGATTCCCACTTTTCGCTCATTCGAACAATTTTTATCCTTGGTTTCTTCATTTCAGTGATTTTTACATCATAATTTTCTCCTAATTTTTTAGACGCCATTTCTTCGAATTTTTTAACCTCCTTTGCATTATTACACTTAACAAGTATACCATATAATAGTCCCGCTTCAAGTGATTTGAATAATGAAGATATTTGTTTAACACAAAAGATGCTTTCTAACTTGACGGAAGCTATTAATAATCCAGAAAACCAATTTGAGGAAGAAAATGTTATTTCTCATTCATTTGTACAGCCACAGTATTTAAATGAAGAAACGTTAGATAGTGAAACTCTAGATATAATAAAAGATTTTGAAATCAAAGAAAAGGTAAATTACGAATCACTTCAATATATAGCTGACTATGTGGCTTACAAATTCAAAAATAAATATAGTCTGGGAGTTCCAACTAATCAACTGGATCCTAATAAAATACCTGAATGGCTTGATTTTTTGTCAAAAGGTTTTTTACTGTACCCTAGTAATGAATTGTTTGAAGCTGCAATCAAGCTTGATTCCGAATTTCATGCTATGCATTTGCATTCTTTATCCACCGAAGAAAACATTTTTAAAAAATTGGCTGAAAGAACTACAGTGGATATCGTTTATAACGACATCTGATATAACGACATATCGGTTTTTGCGACGACATTTCAAAGTCCCGGCCAGAAACTATACTCTTTATACGTGAGGCTTATCGCTTATAACGACATCGGATATTACGACGAAACTAATATAACGACGAAAAATGGCTTGAAATTTGGATAAAATTATCTTTTATAACGACGGATCACATTGTGTAGTAGTAGTACCGAATTGACTCCGGGAATTACTGAGTTGCGAAAAGGCAGGGCGAATCGCAACAGACGTATTCATTCAGTGGTTAACTACGAATTGAAGGTATGTCATCGATGTCGGTATGACGAAACGAAAAGCAACGAAGTGGAAATGGACGAAACAACCGAGTTGCAAACACCTACTATAAAGGATGCATTTTCAGCAGTTGTTGAAACAATTCAGCATTTTTTCATGTTTAATCAAAATTTAAAAGAAGCTAAAACAGATTTTGCATTGCTACATTTGGAAAAGATTATTCAAAGAAACTTTTCAGAAAACAAAAAATCACAAAAACAAACCAAAATGACAGATTTTTTTGTTAAAATTTAAATACTTATGTATGAAAAAACATACGTATGTCAAATTATGTGTAAAATTGTTTTGTAACACTTGAATATTGTTTTTGTTGCTTAAGCTTCTTGCACTCATGTAAATGTACTCTTTTCTAGCATATATATAATGTATTTTTTAACATATGTCGGTATTTATGTTGTTTGGATATAGCGACCTACTGTTATAGCGACCGAATTTCGTTGGTCCCTTCAACGTCGTTATAAACGATATCTACTGTATTTCGAAATTAGGAACTAGTTCTGTTCCCTTTGAAGTTATTCTTTGCTTAAGCAGAACACGAAGATAGCAAAATTTACCAATTTCAAAAAATAATATATATTATAATTTCGTCGCAATAATTAGTTTTTTTTTTAATAAATTACTTTCAGTTCCTAAAATATTGTCTCATTACTACAAAATATATGATTATATACCATCGTTGATTTTATAGTTTTGTAATTAAATATGCGATCTGTAAGTCTATATCATTGAAAAATAAAAAAATATCATTTTAAGAAACCAGAAACCAGGAAAGATCGAAATGTACATGTAAACTGCACTATGACTTCGAGTATCTGCTTCGAACGTGACGTCACACAGTGCGAGAAGAATGGAGCTAGCATGCGCGTGAGCATACCGTTGTAAGTGTATCATGCAATTTATCAATATCACTAGAATTTTTTACGTAATGTTCAATCACGTTTACACGAGTTCTAAATCGAATTAAAACAATGTTCTGCTACACGCAAACACATTTACAGTCGCTAAAGCGTGCATTACACGATGAAGTTTTTCTTTTCGAGTAACTTTAAAAGCGTATTTATAAGTGACCTTACAAGTTTATTTACACGATCAAGTTTTACATGAATTAAAATATCCAAGTGTCAAACAAGCAGCCATACCAACATAAATTAAATTTCTTCTTAATTTAATAAATTAACTTAATTAAATTTCAATTTATTCCCTACTCCAATATGCCATTTTACAGTTTAAACATAACAATATAAACAAATAACAAAACAAACTGACAGATGAAAATAAATGGAAGCTACTTTTAAACACGCTTTAAGTTGGTAATGCAGTATAAGCAGTAATGCGCATGTCCACGGGCAGAACTTGAAGGAACTTTTAAGAAAAGTAGTGCATGTTGCAGTTTTACGTTATAAGTTTTTCGTTATAAGTCGACTTTACTATCTTCTCTTACACTTACATAATTGTGCGAGAGAGAAAATTTTTAAGGTTACTTGAAAAGAAAAACTTCATCGTGTAATGCACGCTTTAGAAACTATAAACGAGTATATTTGATTTCTGCGTTGCCATTAGTAAAAAACAAAATACAAATAATTTGAGGAAAAATGAATGAAAAATAATTAAATAGAAATATTTATTAACGTTATTAGTTATATTAATGATTTTTTCGTGCATATTAGTAATGAAAAACCAATAAAATGTCGATTAAAAAATATTTTTACAAATATGTAGTGATATTTATGCTTGTTAAGTTTTCCCTAAAAGCTGCCGTAAATTGGTTGTTTGGCAGGATACAGTATAATTACATGTGCTACTAAGTACTTTGGTACGTCAAAACCTGGAGGGCTTTAACACATACTTCTATGTAAGTAACATTTATTTAGTTTTTTCTATATAAAATATGAAAATTTGGAAAGTGTTATACATATTTGTAGTACATATAAGTACCACAGAAGTTTTTTATCATATTTATACTTGATATTTTGATTAAGGTTAAAACCGCCATTTTTACTATGGAAATCTGTAAGAAGTTCCTAGATATTCTTATTTTCAGAATTACTTGATTCATAAACCGCGTTATAATCATCGTAAATTTAATGATTTTTTAAAAGTTAATAAAAAAAAATAATAAAAATTGTGAATCAGTGTTAATCAGGATAGCGTTAAGCAGAGTCTCACTGTATTCGTTTGTAAGCAAATTAAAAGATATAATAATGCAGTGGCGACTCATCCATAAGAGCTGCAGCCCTTGCAGTATATACAATGAAAGTTTTTTGTGTTGAACAGATTGGTTGCCAGGGCCTTATGCCGCTAATAGCTCGAGCTAAGACGAGGGTGCGATTTTACAGTTCACTGAAAATTCTGGTGAGCTTGCAGAATTTCAATATATTTTTTATTCTTTCGCTGTCATTGGCTACATTTTTTAAATCGTTTATTGCTTAGATCAATTCGTCGAGCAATATACGAGCCCAAATTCATAATAGTTGGACCAGTAAAATATTTTCACCATTCCGCACAACAAAACTAATTTATGAATGATATGGCTTTAAAAAAAATTGTTGTTATGAAAATTAAACTATACTCTTTTATTATAAAATAAAAAATACTACATTAAATTTGGTTCGTAAAATAAATAAATAATTGATATTGTACAATATTTGCTCTCGTCATAATAGTTGGACTAATACGCATTGACTTGAAACAGATTGATTTATTTCGTAGCGAGTGGCTTTTTATTGTCGATTACACCTCAAAACATGTTCAGTAACATGAATTTACCAATAATATATCAGTTATTAGTAATCATGGCTCGTGGTAAGGCGTTATCCATGGATTTAAGAAGAGTAATCGTAAATTTTGCAAAAAGCTTATAAGATCGCAGCAGAATTAAATTTATCGCGATCGACCATTCGGAACATAATAAAAAATTATAAAAAAGTGGATTTGTTGATTAAAAAAAAAGACAAGGCGCCCGTCATCATTTTCTCCGGCAGATTACCGCATGTTGGCAAAAATAGTGAAAGCAAACCGTCGTTCTTCCACGGCAGAAATTTCTACAAAATGGGGAAATGCACTTGGTAAACTAGTAACAGCTAGTACTACATTAAGAGCTTTCCAAAAAATTGACTATGGATTTTATAAGGTAATTTCAGTAGATTTTATTAATTTAAATTATTATTACAATTTTTCAAAATCCACAGGCAAAATCAAAACCGTTGTTGACGGATTTGCAACGCAAGAACCGGTTGAAATGGGCAAAGTACCGCAACAATTGCTGTCAGAGGGAATGGGACGCGATAATAGAGTGACGAGTCGCGTTTTGAGGTCTGTGTCGGAGATGAAAGGAATAGAATACTTCGAAAGAAAAATGAACCGCTTCAAAAAGATTACCTTTTACCGTCTATTCCTCGTTTGCAAAACGGCTATGGGAAATACACATTCCAACAGGATGGTGCTTCGTGCCATACATCTCAAAGTAAGAGTTGGATTGCAGAAAATAATATTCCAATATTAGAGTGTCCATCATCCATCCCAGATCTGTCTCCAATAGAAAAATGTGGGGAAAAATGAAAAAAGAGTTGCGAAAGAATCCAGCACGCACCAAACCAGAGTTAAAGAAGAAATTAAGTACAATTTGGAACTCTTTTACTCCGAAATTTTGTCAATTACTGGTAAATTCTATGCCAAAACGAATTTCGGAACTGATTTCATCGAAAGGTGATGTAATTAAATATTAAATTGAAGTCAATTTGACAAATTTAAATATATCTGTAAAAATATATATATATATATATATATATATATATATATATATATTTATTTTTTTTACGAACCAAATTAAATGTAGTATTTTTACTTTCTTATACATAGTATAAAGAAAGTATAGGAATCATGAAAAATTTCGATTGCGAGATTTTGATGGAAATACATGTTTTGAGGTCCCCTGAATACGTTTTGACTATTTTCGCCATGACGTCTGTGTGTGTGGATGTGTGTCTGTATGTTCATTATCTTCAAAACGAGCAAAGCCAGGACAATGAAACTTCGTATTTAAAAGTTTTTTGATTATATGAAGAGCTGATTAGATTTCTAGCATAATCGCACAACCGGAAGAGGAAGTTTACTGAAGATCAAAATCGAACATTGAGAATTATTAGAGAAACTGAAAGGGATATGGAAAAAGTTTTGAAATAAAAGTTATAGAGAACAATAAGCTTAAGAAAAAATGTTCTATGCATTTTTCTTCTATCTTTATCCAATTTTGAGTAAAATGTATTTATATATTGGCATGTATTTAAAATATCATATATGCTATGAAAACAAAACAAAGACAAAATATTTACAGAAATACGCATTTGAAATGTCAAATATGTGCCAATTTAAACTGAGTATAAGAAAGTAGTGTGGTGACCACACCAGATTTTTTATTTTATAATGAAAGAGTATAGTTTAATTTTCATAGCAACAATTTTTTTTTTTTGAAAGTCATATTCTTCATAAATTAGCTTTGTTGTGCGGAATGGTGAAAATATTTTACTGGTCCAACTATTATGAATGTGGGCACGTATTTGGCACGTCGTTGTAATCTGTCATTTTTTGTGCTATTTCATTAGCGTCGTCTACATTTATTGTGCTTAAATATAGATCTTTATAAAAGTTCGTGGCTACTGATATTATATTTTGCCGGGTGTATTCGACTTCCCCGCTGTTTTTTTCTAATTTTTGCATCCATTGAATACCTTTCGCAAGAGTTTTCTTCATCTTTTTTACTGCTGCTCCATTCTCCATTATTTCCAACGCAAATTTTCCATCTGCTTGTCTTAAGTCATTCCTGATTTCCTTTTTAACTAGCTTTCTTATTTTTGCATATTCTATTCGTTGCGATATTGTTTTGTTTCGTACGTTCTTTAAAGTTTCTCTTTTTTTTAATTAGTATCTTTGTTTGTTCCGTAATTCTTTCTTGGCCAGTCGCCTTCTTATTCACTATTTTGGTAGATTCTTTAATCACTTCTTCTATCGTATCATACATTTCTTGTATTTCCATATTTCTGCAGCTAGGTAGTAATGTGGTTACATTTTCTGTTAATTTCTCTGTGTATGTAGCTTCCACTGTTTGTACGTTTTTGGTAAATAGATATTTCTTACATTTTTATTTCCTGATTTCCTTAATATTGAATTTTATTTCCGATCTTACTAGTCGATGATCCGAGCTAAATGGAAATTTGTTTAAAACCTCAACATTGGTCATACTGTTTATATCTTTCGAAAGTATATAGTCGATTTCATTTTTATGTCCGGAAGGTGTTATCCATGTTCACTTTTTGTTGTTACTTTTGTTTCCAATTCCAGCAAAATATTTAACCTCCAAAGTTCTGTCTGGATTATTAACGCAAATTGGCGTCAAAGTTGTTGACATGGGAATTGGTCGCAACACAGTTTCTATTAAATCAAATGATATCGAAGCATCCAAGAAAGTGGCACCATTAAAGTCTATTATTGATGCCAACATCACTGTGAAATCACATTCAAGAATCTCTTCTGTCCCCACAGCACAAAGTCAACAACAGACCGTCAACCATCGGCTGCCATCTTACAGCTGTGTATTACGTGGTGTAGAGCTGGACATCTCACCGGAAGAGGTGGAACATCACCTCAGATCAGCTAAACTACATCCTCTGAAGGTATGGCGTATCAAGTCACGGGCAACTGGAAGCGATACCACCCTGGTGCGTGTACTCACCAGGGAAGAGGCTACAGTGGACTATCTTCCATCACATGGTCTGTATATGTTCAACCGTCACTACCGAGCTGAACCTTCACATCCTTCTTCCCCACAAGCCGTCCAGTGCCGTCGGTGATTTGGAAGAATGCCGTGTACCAATTAAGTGTGGGTTATGTAGTGAAAATCATCCGACTTATAAATGTGATCCCAACAAGCAGAAACCGAAATGTGTCAACTGTGGGGAAGGTCACCCAAGTCTCAAATTCAAATGTCCTGCTAGGCCTAAACGTGCAGATACATTTCAACAATCGATACCCCTCAAGTGTATCAATAAACCTGCTCTCTCGTCAGTCCCGGACCAAAAGCTCTCAGTTGAAAATGTTATCAGATTTACCACCACCGCACTTTTAAATCTGCTGCCAGATCGTCGCCCGCAGATCGCTGTTACTGTCAGTAGGTTGGCAAACCAATACTTTGGAAAGTCGATTGCAATTTCTTATGACGGCAACACAATCCATATCAGCGTGAATCCTGTCACATATGCGGATGTCGCTAAACAGACGGTTTTTTTCATCCACAACTTCAGAATTCCATAGCAACATGGAGACCACTTTGGGAACTGTAAATGTCGACGGTATTCGACGTAAAAACCATATTGTAGACAATCTTCTGTCTGTTGGTCATGTACTTGTACTAGGTACCACAGAAACAAAGGCCAATCACAACCTTCAGATAAAAGGCTGCCAAGTTTTCCAACGAAATTTCCGCCATACTATTTCATATGGTGGGGTTGCATTGGCAATCCATCGCTCTATTCCAGCTGAACCACTGACCATTCCGGATCAATTAAATCATATCCAGGTTGTTGGTACAACCGTCTTCTCGAAAGTTGGACCAGTCACATTCATGGTGTACTATAACCCACCATACGCTTCCCTTTCTCGGGAACTTCTCTCATATATGGCCAGGCTTCTTTGCGCAGTTCTAATTGGTGATTTGAATGCCCGACATATGTTTTTTGGTGATACAGCCACTAACTCCAGTGGAAATATTTTTTATTACGAGAACTTGATTGACCTCCTTTATGTCGTATCCAACACAACACTCCAACCTTCATTGGACATCACGGAAGTAGTATCAATGACCATATACTCATGACTGACTCGCTAAACAGATACATACACGACTCAGCACATGTTGGGACGTGCGTCACCAGTGACCACATCCCCCTACTTACATACACTACTCTTTTTGACAAGAGACCAGCACCACAAAAGACACGCCTACAATTCCAGAATTTCGCTGCTACTGACTGGAACATCTACAAACAAACAATTGACGCTGACATTCCCAATATCTTGACTCTTACAACCAAGACGGACATTGACAACGCAATAAACATGTTAACTGGACTTATACGTAACACAATAGACACTGTCACCCCCATCAAGATCTTCACTATTCCCACGGGCAGATTTGCGCTTCCGGCCCAAGTGGTTTCTCTCATCAAGCAAAAGCGACATCTGTATCGGGAATATGTGAAATATAAAAGACCTGAGATTAAGACAGAATGGAACAGACTTAACGCGATAATACGATTATTGACAACGAGACACAAGGAGAAGAAATGGTGGACAACCTGCATTGCACTGAACTACAAAGACGGTGCGAAATTCTGGAAGAGGTTCAAACAACTGGCAGGACAATCACGGCAACCACAGTTACCTCTACGAGACAAAAATATGCCACTGACATTAGACAGCGAGAAGGCTGCTGCCTTTGCCAAAAAACTGGAAGAAATAAACAGTATCCCGACCGACCCACACTTTGACGTTGACTTTTACAACTCGAATGTACAATATGCAACGTACATTCTTGCAACAAACAAAGACTCGCCGATTAAAATTATTGACATGGACGAGGTCACTGAAACTGGAGTCAAATGCACCAAAAAGTCTGCACCTGGTCCTGACGGAATTCGATGGCTCCACCTCCGGAAATTACCAGAGAAGGCCTTCACTGTTCTGGTAGCAATCTACAGTGAATGGCTGAAACACCACTATATGCATGCGACTTGGAAGTTATACACTATAATCATGATTCACAAACGTGGTAAGAATCCATCCAACCCTTCCTCGTACCGTCGTATCTCCCTCTTAAACACCATGGGCAAGTTGCCGGAAAAGATTATCTCAAGGCGGCTCACTGCATGGTGCGAGCTTCGGAACATCATCCCCAACACACAGTTTGGATTCAGGCAAGGTTATAGCACCATAGACCCAATCATTAAACTACACAGCCACGCAGTTGATTATTCCAACAACTACGGATGTACTTTAGCAGTGTTCCTGAACATTGAAAGGGCATTTGACAAAGTCGGGCATGCGGGTCTAATTCGCAAACTCAAGATTTTCAATTTCGAACATGCATATGTCAGATTCATTGCCAGCTTTCTGGAAAACCGTGTGGTGCGTGTATGTGTCGGATGTGATTATTCTCCACCCTTCACTCCCGCTGCAGGATAGGGATGGGAATTATTCGACTTTTTTTTATTATCCGGTTATCGAATAGCAAATGTCCAAAATAACCGGTTAACCGACAGGAAAGAAATTAAAACACAAAAATGCTTGTAATTCACAAATAATTTATTTAATTTGCTGGTTAACTTTAAAGATAAAACTATATTTTATTTTTGTTCTCTCAAGAAAAAATATTTTAAGAAAATCAAGGCATTTAGTGATTTCGAACTTAATTTAGAGCGTATCTTCGTTACAAAATTAGATGCGACTGAGAACACTCGCTCATTTGCTGTTGATGTTGGTCTGATAGTCATCAATCCTTGGTATAAGTTTTCCAATAAATCTCCCTGTTTTCTGCTTAAATCAAATGATTTGAATTCATTTATTACATTGCTTATAGGACAATTCTCTGAGCGAATAGGAATATTTCCAATTGAACTAATTGCTCTGGGCAATTCCTGATTTAGACTATCGTGATGTATGCTGGGATTTACATTTATGTTGAAATCGTTGTCCGAATCAGATGAATTAGAATTTTCGTTGTCATCATTACTATCCACTCTTTCACTACTGTTGGAAAACATTCGATTAATTAACTTATTAGGATTAGCAATTGTTGCGGTTTTGTTCGAATATTCGAAATATTGATTTGTTTTAGGGATACTTCCAGTGTGCAGATAAATAAGTGTCATTAAGGTTTTATTACTTCGTTGTATCATTCTTTCCTTTAAGTTTTCAAATAATAAATAAAAATGTGCGCAATAAAGTATCCGACTATTCGAGTTGATAATCCGGTTATTCGAATAGTAAAAATTAGCCAAAACTATCCGGTTAACCGAAAACCGGTTTCCCATCCCTACTGCAGGAGTACCGCAGGGCTCGGTTTCACGGTTTCCTCTCCTGTACTCCATATATTGTGTCGACATTCCACAACCAAGGAAACCAAAGGATGGACTAGCACAGTACGCTGATGACACGGCTTATTACAGTGGTGCCAGCAATTCCTTAAGGGATACTTTAAATTTACAATCCCTCATCATTAAGCTGGAACGTTGGATTTGTATCTGGCGAGTACGACCAAACCGCACAAAGACTCAACTTCAGGTCCGATACCGGCCGAAAGCGACATTTGACGGAATACCATGTTCGACTGCGCTTATGGGATTACATCATTCTTCCTTCAGGTACTGCCACCTACTTGCCATCTTCAACCTGCGCTATGACCATTCCTCCATCCTTGTTATAGAGATGGCTGGCATCCCATCCATTTTAGAACGCCTAGTACTGCGACAGAACCGCATGGTATGCCGAACGTTGGAACGAAATACCATCCCGACCGCTGAAATCCTAATCAAGACACCTTCTAGTCGCAGATTGAAGCGTTACACAAACCCACCATATGTACACATGTACAACACGTACACTGACTCACTCTAATACAGAAAACACACACTTACACCCAACACACATACCACCAACGACATCACAACATCAAACAGCTATAAACAACAGCAAGACAAGATTTTAAAAAATAAATTTTTTTTAAATCACAGGTTAACAAAAATCTTGTGCTGAAGAGGGCTAGAGCCCTATGACAGCACTCAATAAAATTTTTATTATTTATAATTATAATTGTAGAACTATAATTTTGAATAAATTACTTTGAACTGATTCTTACTGATTCACTAAACAGGCATTTGTTTAACGTATTTGTTGTTAAAGTCGTTTCTTGGCGCCTTTTTGGTATAGACAACATGTGTTTAGTATCAAGTTTCACAGGTCTTCGACAATCCAGATATCGCATATGCTCGCCCTTCTTATTAGCTACCATATACAACAATGGCTATTTTTTTAATCCGGTACCGGTTGGAATAAAGACAAAGTTGTTTTAGATGTTCAGAACAGTATATTATAGCAATAACATGCTGACGTTTCGGCCATATGGATGTGGCCATTCTCAAAGCGAATTACAGAAATTTTTATTTTTATAAAACAACATCTGAAAAATTGTATAAATGTAACAAACAATATATATATATATATATATATATATATATATATATATATATATATATATATATATATAATACGGACAACTAGTAAACAAAATTAACAATATAATTACCTAAACCTAAGTACTAACACCAGAAAGAAGTGAAAAAACAAAACAAATGAAAAACATGGCCTAACAAGGTCATGTTCAATGTCGACATAGTCAGTGAATAAAATGGATTAATTAATAACAAGAAAACTGCTTCATTTAGCACTCTAGCGTCCATTCAAGTAACTGTTGAAATTAAAGCGCCATAATTAGAATTTATATTACGAAAGTCAGTGATATGGTTAACAGTGTTATTGTTCAAATTAATATAAATACTTTCTAAAATTAATCTTTTGAATTTGTTAGGTTTAGAATATGAAATTTTAAAATTA
The DNA here is from genome assembly GCA_963422195.1 of Carabus problematicus. NCBI lineage: Eukaryota > Metazoa > Arthropoda > Insecta > Coleoptera > Carabidae > Carabus > Carabus problematicus. Next base: position 18,594,426 of record OY728577.1, read on the forward strand.
ACGAAATCTATAGAATGTCCATTATGTAAAGCATGTTCAACTATAGCACTATGTTGGTCATTTTTATTCTTATGATGATATTGATGTTGATAGAAACGTCTTTCGATATATTGACAAGTTTCTCCAATATACAAGGACGGGCAATCAAAACAATTTATTTGATAGACGACATTACGATGTTTAGTTTTGGGTGTTGAAGTTTTTAATTTAGAAAAGAAAGGACTAATTGAATTTAAACTTTTGAAAACTAGCTTAATAGGTAAATTGTTAAATATACTTTGTAAAGAATTAAAACTTTTATGGTGATACGGAAGTGCTAAAAATTGTGGTAAATTTGGGGTAGAAGTACTAGTTTGATTTAAGTTAGGTAAATTATTATTGTTGTTATTATTGGTATCTGGATTGAGAATTTTTTTAGATCTATTTCTAATAACTGTATTAATTAATGTTTGTGGATAATCGTTGGCTATAAGGGTGTTGTATATATATTGAAAATTTTTTTATGAAAAGAAGAATGTGACAATTTTAAGACCCGGTCAACTAAGGCAATTACTACTGCTTTTTTATAACGTTTGGGGGAATAATCAAAATAAGCTAAATATCTACCTGAAGCAGTTGGTTTTCTATACCAATCGAAAATGAAACTGTTATTAAAATGTTGGATGGTGATATCTAAGAAGTTGATTGAGTTATTAGCTTCTATTTCTAAAGTAAATTGTAAATGTGTATTGAAATTATTGAAAGCTGTAACTATATTATTAGTTTGGGTTCAGGTAAACATACCAGTTTTTGTTTTGTTTTTGGACAAAAGAAAATTAACAACATGAATATTAGCTACCACTTATTGACGACACGTATGGTTATTGAACCCAAATGTAGAATTTCCAAGAAAGAGAGTTTTCAAACAAAAAAAAAACATCTCATGACCGGCGCGTCACAATATATGACAATATATATATATATATATATATATATATATATATATATATATATATATATATATATATATATATATATATATATATATATATATATATATATATATATATATACAGTGCGAATAATGTAAGGCTATACATTGGCAACTTTATTTTAGCGTTAATCAATTTGCCCATGCTAGTATCAACTCGTTGAATAATTTAAAATTAGACATAGGGCATTTACTTAATGTTACCATGGTGATATCATACAAAAACTCCAATTTATTATGGTTGAATAATGTAAAATTAGACACCAGTCCACAGACTACTATATTTATTTAAATCATTTACAGAATTTATTCCAATATTTTATTAAATCTATTACATGTTATTGAATTAAAAGTACACTTCAAGTACTGAAATTGTAATTGGTATCAGTACATTTCCAAAATCACTTGGGGGTGATAACTAAATTTGTCATCGTTTGATGACATGTTATGGGCCCTGCCCGGGAATTCAAAGCTGAAATAATCAGAAATTTCTCGCAAAGACGCCCCTTCTAAATACCAGGAATACATCTTAAACTTTTCTTCTGTGATGTACATTTTTTGCACTAATTATTACGCAAACTCGTGAGATATCAGTAACACAATATTGAAAATAGTGACATTTACCAAAACAAACGTCATTGTAATTTCAGTTGTTACTGACATGGGCAAATTGATTAAAGCTAAAATAAAGTCGCCAATGTATAGTCTTACGTTATTCGCACTGTATATATATATATATATATATATATATATATATATATATATATATATATATATATATATATATATATATATATATATATAGTATATATATGGTAGTCTGTGGACTGGTGTCTAATTTTACATTATTCAACCATAATAAATTGGAGTTTTTGTATGATATCACCATGGTAACATTAAGTAAATGCCCTATGTCTAATTTTAAATTATTCAACGAGTTGATACTAGCATGGGCAAATTGATTAAAGCTAAAATAAAGTCGCCAATGTATAGTCTTACGTTATTCGCACTGTATATATATATATATATATATATATATATATATATATATATATATATATATATATTATATATATATATACAGGGTGTTAAAAAAAAGGGTAAAATAATTTCATGGTATATACATTTCGATGTGCTGATTCAGAACCAAAAAGAATTTTTTCAAATTCGCAAAATTACGGACATGCTTTTAGAAGACTACATTTTTAGTGCCACTGATGACAGTACATTATTACAAAACGTCAGAATAAAATTAATTAATTTGTTATTCAACATCAGTTACGTGGTAACAAATTTATATTGAATACCCGTACTCATTTGTATACTACCAGTGGCACTAAAAATGTACTGTTCTAAAAGCATGTCCATAATTTTGCGAATTTTGAAAAAATTCTTTTTGATTGTGAATCAGTACATCGAAATGTATATACCATGAAATTATTTTACCCTTTTTTTTAACACCCTGTACATATACACGGTGTCCTATTTAAACGGGCCACTACAGAGATCTCGGAAACCATAAGCAATACAAGGTCGGTTAAATTAGACAAAAGTTGCGCACTTATGGGCCGATGATAATGGCGATTTAGTTTTTTCAAAATATTGCATGGCTCACTAGATAATGATAAAAGTGTGATTTTCTCGAAATTTAATTTTCCTTTGTAACTCACAAAGTATAAAAAATATTGAAAAATGTTTCAAATAAATATTTTAGCATACATAAGAAAGTTCTCGACGGATTTGATGAAAAATTTTTTTTAATAGATATTTTTGGAGATACACCATGCAAGTTTAATTTTTTAAATGGTAACCATAGTTAAATTTTCTTTAGCTAGAAAGCGCTATTTTTTCTGTTTACAATAATGTATTCGTTTATAGAAATATCTTTTTTAGTTTTGAAGAAAAATTAAAAAGTATGGCAAATAGAATGATCTTCGTAGTGTGCCATGAAAATGTGGTATAAAATAATTGCATTTAAATGTGTTACGTACATGCAAAACAATTGAAATTCAATATTATTCGGTAAACAAAAGATTATAGACAAAAAATAATTTATGTAGGTATGGCTTCATACGAAAATCTGTGTAATAGTTTTCAGTTTACACAACGAATTTTGTTTCGTTTATCAAATGTTATTGAATTTAATTTGTTTTGCATGTACTAAACTTGTTTGGATGCAATTGTTTTATATCAAATTTTCATGGCATACTTCGAATATCATTCTTTTTATCATACTTTTTAGTTTTTCTTCAAAACTAAAAAAGATATTGGTATAAACAAATACATCATTACAAAGAGGAAAAATAGCTCTTTCTAACTAAACTAAAATTAAATATGGTTCCTATTTAAAAAATTGAACTTGCATGCAGTATCTCCAAAATAAAAAGGTAAAAAACAATTTCATCTAATTTTTTCAAAAAGCCTGTTGTCTATGCTAAAATATTTATTTGAAACATTTTTCAATATTTTCAGTACCTTCCGAGTTATAATGGAAAATTAAAATTCAAGAAAAGCACATTTTTGTCATTATCTTGTGAGCCATGAAAAATTTTCAAAATATGAAATCGCCATTAACATTAGCCCTTGAATGCGCAACTTTTGCCTAATTTAACTAACCTTGTAAATCTTATAGTTTCCGAGATCCCTGTAGTGGCCCGTTTAAATAGGACACCTGTATATATATATATATATATATATATATATATATATATATATATATATATATATATATATATATATATTGTGACGCTCCCATATATATACAGAGCGATCGAGATATATTGTCCGTCACGTGACTTGAAAATTTCCGTATTATGATCAAAACTATCTTCCACCGAAGTAAAATTATTATTTGTTGCCTACGTAACCTCCATTTCAATAAACACTTCTGTTTCTGAATCAGTGACAGCTTGTGGTTTCATTTTATTGACAAATATTGTTAGTTAATTAACTAATTTTGAAATTAGACTGCATCAAATATATGTATTGAGAATGAAGGAAGGTATTCTGAACATTTGTTACCAATAATTTATTTATTAAATGTTGTTTTTAATTCATTATTTAAAAAAAAAAATAATTGTACGCCAATGTGACATGTCAACCGTAGTCAGTATGGCAACGATGCGGCAAACAAAAAATCAGAACGAGGTGGCACGGACAGTTAATCTCGATCGCTCTGTATATATATATATATATATATATATATATATATATATATATATATATATATATATATATACAGGGTGTCCCTAAAATGCGTGGACATCGCTTAACCACAGTTTGCTGGGTCGAAAATAAGACGATTTAACTAAACTTACCTATATGCAATTTCGTTTCGTTTAGCTGGTATTCTGCTTCAAAGTTCTTTAAAAAAAAAGTTATTTTATCCATAACGACAGAACGCTTGGATCGATTTGGATAATATTCGGTACTGTACTTCTTACGGATCTAGGTCATCTTTTAAGGTGATATTAGTTATTATCAGTTGACCATTAGTGTACGAAACACGGGTAACCCGACATAAATCAGTCAAAAACTTTTTGATGTTAAGGCCAATAACTTTCAAAAAAATAGTTTCAGAAAGAGACATTCAATAGTAATTTTTTTGTCCTTGTTGTCTGTACTGATATCTGTTAAGGTTTAGTCACAAAAAAATAAAATCTGAGAGACCGCGCACTGCATTTCATAAAAAAATGTCATCTAGCAGTCTGGTATTTTAAGAAATAAATGACGATATGATATTTATTAGTGCAATTATTTAGATTTCCTTATAAAAAGGAATCGCAAATATTTAAATCTGGTGAACGAGGTGCCCATTTTGCAAAAATTCAAAGGAAATCTAAATAATCTCTTTCTGAAACTATTTTGAAGCAGAATACCAGCTAAACGAAACGTAATTGCATATAGGTAAGTTTAGTTAAATCGTCTTATTTTCGACCCAGGAATCTGTGGTTAAGCGATGTCCACGCATTTTAGGGACATCCTGTATATATATTGCTCCTAGTGGAAAAATTAACAGGAATTATTTTTCATACTAAATCATTATCGGTACACTGATGTTTTCACTTTATCGAACAACTTGCAGTCAGCCAACACGGAGTGATACCAAGATTGTATATAACATTAGATTACTAAAGATCGGAACTACAGCATTTGTATTTATTATTTAGGTACATGTATGTACGAGGTATGATCAAAAAGTTCGTGCAAAACTTTAATTTCCAAAACAATATTTATTTATTCGTGAATTTTTATATTGTCCCCTTACAAATAGTCCTCAGTGGATATAATGCACTTATACCAGCGTTTATTCCAGTCCTCAAAATACTTTTGAAATGCAAATTTTAGTAGTACCTTCAATTCTTTGATTCAAATCATCAATGGGCGTAAAAAAAATTCTTTCATTTATGCTTTCATCTTTAGGAAGAGAAAACAGTCACACGGGCCCAAATCTAATGAATTAGGGCGGTTGCGGTATCATTACAGTGCTATTTTTCACAGAAAAGCCACTCGCCACATGCGAAAAACATTGCGAAAAATTTCTTCGCATGATGCATACGATATATCAACTTCTTCAAGAACCTCTCTAACTGTACTTCGACGGTTTCTAAAATTTTCTTAACGTTTTCCACGTTGATTTGTAGTCTGGGTCTCCCAACACTATTGTCATCTTCAACTGATTCACGGCCCATCAAATGATTTCTATAGCATTTCCACTACTTTACAGCATTTTATTTCATTTGTCACGCTAAATTTAATGCATATTCATAGATCTCTAAGTGTGAAAATTTTAAAAAATCGTCGAATATATAAAAACTCAACTTGTTTAATTGGCTGTAAAATCTGAAATACACATCCTATATAGTTGAAAATTGAGACAACCGTCAAAGACAAGTTAACCAACATGTCAACAAATTTTTTTAACAATCCGACAAATTTAGCGCAGAAAATTGCACTAACTTTTTGATCATACCTCGTATGTGTTTACTCGCAGACTTAATTTCTGTGTAATATTTGTATCGTAATTTATCACATTTTGTAATAACTAGTCAATATGCTGATTTGATTCAATGAATTAAACCAAACACTGTGTACTCATTTACTTATAGACCTTTGACAAATTGTAACGAAGTTACGCGGTACTGCGCAAAGGGTGACGTCACATGAGTATTTTGTCATCGACGTCCAATCAGTCTGCCAAGCAACAACAAGCAGTGGGGCACCGCCTGACGTCACGCGAGCTGGGCTGACGTTGCGCCAAACAAAAGTAGCTCGAGCGTGGGGAAACCGCTTGCTGATTATCGATCTAGTAAGAGACTGGTGGAACCGCCAAGCGTATAAAATACACAAGAGTCTAGTAGTTCGACCTATTTATTTTCAAAGATACACGATCTTTGTATACGACATAATACGAGCATGCCTGTTCTTAGTTCGTTGTGTATATTTTATCAAAATTTAGTAGACATAGAATTAAAATTAATATTAGACAACAAAATCTATATTTCTTTTCTTTTTTAAAATAAATAATTAATTAATAACACAGGTATTATTTTCATATCGTTGCCCGTACATTTATTATCAATAAATAATAATGTAGTTTCGTTAAATGTAGGTAACCAAATGAACGTTTGTGTACAACGGGATAACTGCACATGATTCGGTCCAACGAGACAATTTTCTAGAGCAAAAGTGGTGGGGGTCTATTCTAACTACTGATACATTCGGTCCAGCGAGACATCAAACCAGCGAAACATCGTACCAGCGAGATTTCGTACCAGAGAGAATTCGAACCAGCGAGATTTCGGGCTAGCGATACGCACTCGCAGCTATGGCAGTGTACGGGCCCCACTGGACTGGTGTGATAGTAATTTGCTTGTTGCAAGATAAGCTTGAGTTAAACGCCACGCTCCGCGGCATGAACTACTTAGGTACACTAGCGCTTAAACACACTAGGTCCTGAATCGAACTAATGTCACCTCTCGTGTACACGTCAGGTGTACGTCAAGTGACCACAGGGGGTGGACACGGCCATGTTAAAATGCGCGACCGTCTATATTGAATTGCCAATTGATTCTTACTGGCACTGCTAGATGGCGCTGCATGTACTAAATTTTACGCTGGCGGGTTCTCTGTAATGTATACAATATTTGAATTTGACAAATGGGAACATAATAATAAAAGTTCATGACATTGTTTAAATATTTTAATAAATTATAGGACTTTTAATGAATTGGTCTACAATAGTATTTTTCTTATAATCTAATGTTTTAAGTTTCCTGGTTACAATTAAAATAAATCTATTAACACTAAATATAAAAACATTTTCTATTATTATAGGTGAAAACACATCTTTGTGACATTCTGGTATAGCGATATTCATTTTTTTTTTAAACTACGTGATGTTTTACATATATTTCTTTTTAAACCTTTGAAAATTCTCCGATTGAATTTTTTTATTTCACTTATAAACGCTGCCGTTGGTGATTTAGCAATATTATTTCAGTCAACAAACAGAAACCCTGAACATATTCCGCAATCGATAGCCGATAATTTACTTGTAACATTCATGGCCAACTTAGTCATGGATGTTACCTGCAACAACTTAGAAACATCAGTCCCAGAATCATCAGAGGAGTGTGAAGACAGAGGGGACGGTTTATGTGGGCTAGGATCTGTAGGGAATATCCGATTAGCGGAATCACTGGAAGGCATGGCGGAAAGGAAATGGTTGATTGCAAAAAGGAATTGGCAGCCGTCATCTTCACAATTTGTTCCCTTAGTTGGTTTTTAACGTGTTATTAATAACACATGTTTTGAACGCAGAGACAAATTGGGAACATGTAAGATTGGTGTTCAGTCCGCACAATCCCCTAATGATTCAAAAAAATTCTCTAAAGGATCTTGGTTAAATTTTTTTGTTAGCAAATGATCAAATCCAAGATCCTTTAAAGAACTCCATAGGGACTGAATGTTTCTAATTGTGTATGTGACATATAGGATGCTAGGTGGACAAGAGACAACTTTCTCACCTTTCACGAACTTGAGCTGGCTGATGAGCCTTTTCGCTCTGCCCCAAAACTCCAAATGTGGCGAGTAGTCTGTTAATCTCGCTATCAATGGTCGTGTGGATTTCTACACGCAATTTAAACTATCGAATAAATCATTTATAAAAAGAATAAATTGCGCAGTATCACTAGCTTTCATTGCTCCCGCATTTGTAAGTAGTGTTAAATGGCCATATGTTGAGCGGCTAAACACCTCTACGGCAAATTTAACACCCATCTTCTCCTTCCCTGTAGGCGTAACATGGCTGCTCGATAGTTTCGTAACTTTAGCGTCTTCTGTTTCATCGAATTCGTAGAGTTGTCTAATGTCGCTCCATTTGGCTCTCTTTCCATCGTACATAACATCTTTCTCCATAAAATTATTTCTTAAACATTTAAGAAAATGTGAAAAGTCAAATAAATGTAACATCTTATGTTCACCGATTTTATGTACGTAGTCTCCTTGGCCTCCAGTTTTCGCGTAATCTTCTGCGAGACTACGCACGGCACCACGGTTGTTAGTCGCAAGATCCGAAACTGATGCGACAACACGAAATTCAGTCTTCTCGTGGATTGCTCGTACAACTTGCTGAATGCACGAATTCGCGGCACTGCGTACAAAATAAAACGCAATTGCTTGCTTCCACTTGCTGTGCAGGCCGCGAACCATAAACACTAAAGCGTGATCAGCAAGTTTCGGCATTCTGCGGGTTCCCAAGTCGACCACGCCGTCAACTATATTTTTCGCGGAATTAAATCTTAAGCCAACTGACAAAGAGACATAAGTATGCAATACTTATCCATCGGATCCATCCTCTGTGAGACAGAATTCATATATGTGAACAGTATATCGTTAATATCTGCTTTCAGTATCATGTTCGATAAAGAAATTTATAACCTCTAGGACTGTATTTCATAAGAGCCAGAAACAAAGCTTTTTCTTCATTATCGTACCGCCTACTCCTCTTCTGTTTTCCGAAATTTTTTAGCTGGCTGTTTATGAAAGTTTGGACTAAGCGGGGCATTCGTTCTAATTTTCGAATATTAAATGATATCGAACAACCGCCTGTTACATATAATTCATGATTTTTGCCGAACAAGGCTTTAACTGCGTTTCTTCAACGCCGTTATCAGTCGTTCGAATTTCTTCAGTTGGGAATACTGCTTCTTTTTTTTTCGGTGTCAAATCAATTTGTCTCCTCACGCCCAACCTTGCTAATATTCCATGTCCTGTAATCAAAAAATGTGCTAATAATTTACTGTTCTATAAACAAGGAAATTATATATATATATATATATATATATATATATATATATATATATACAGGCTGTTAAAATAAAAGAGTAAAATAATTTCAAGGTATATACATTTCGATGTGCTGATTCACAATCAAAAAGAATTTTTTCAAAATTCGCAAAATTATGGCTTCTAGAAGAGAACATTTCTAGTGCCACTGGTAATAAACAAATGAATACGGGTATTCAACATAAATTTTTTACCACGTAACTGATGTTGAATAACAAACGAATTAATTTTATTCTGACGTTTTGTAATAATGTACTGTCACCAGTGGCACTAGAAATGTATTCTTCTAGAAGCATGTCCGTAATTTTGCGAATTTTGAAAAAATTCTTTTTGATTGTGAATCAGCACATCGAAATGTATATACCTTGAAATTATTTTACCCTTTTATTTTAACACCCTGTATATATATATATATATATATATATATATATATATATATATATATATACATACATACAGAACGCTATTAATGAAACAACCCTTATCTATCTACTTAACAATGCATCAAAAGAGACAATGCTCAATGTGTACAATTATATAAACCGCTCACTCAAACCTTTGCCTTTGCAATGAATATTTAAAGATAAAATATATTGAAATAGGTACCTAACTATGTAACGAATTGTAAATAAGTTTATACTTGCACTTCAATAAACTATTACTATTATATTATTATTATTATTATTATTTTATATATATATATATATATATATATATATATATATATATATATATATATATACCGGGTGGTGACCGCGACACCGGAACAGGACTTTGACATGTAAAATCATATTTTTATAATTTCCTGCTTCCCTTATTATTTTACAGAAAAAAGCTTCAAATAAAAGTTGTAGCGCATACAAACAGAATTAATTTTTCATGCTTAATAACGCGAGAAATTAATTTGAAAATATTGAAAATTAGCTTAAAAATACCTAAGAATAGCCATGGAAATGAAACAAAAATGTCAGAAGAATTATACACCTTATTGTAATACAATCAATTATTAAATCAACATTTACCATACATTGAACATGAAATACAATCATACTCTGGTTCCGGTACCAGACCGGTTACTGATAACTTGACAACAGAACTCTTGCGCAGTGTCAAACAACAGAACACAATATAGCTACTTCTGCAATTGTGCAGAAGCAACACTCAATATTACACAATATACACTGTCGTACCAGGCGGCACAATTAATTAAGATACGGAATAATTTTCTTACCAAACAGCTCGGGTGTAGCGGCGGTCGGAGAGAAGAACACTAACTGACTATCATGAATTTCGGTAGGCTATTTATACCCCCGAGATACACACATGTTTCAACCCTGTATTCGACTAGTCAGTTCGACTGAGTAGTGTCTTGGTTCGTCCGGAGCGCGAGAACGGACCGTGTTAATTCGTCCACTAACGGTCATTGCTCTGTGAACAATAATATTTTTTCCTAAAAAAAAAAGACTTTGTCACAATATATATTATTACTATTATTGCGAAAAACTAACCAATTGCCGGTGTGTCTTCAATATTATGTATGACTTCCAAAAGAAGAGCTGACAATCTTGCCGGTATGTTCAATGTTAACGGCGCTAAAATGGTAGGAACTACTCTAGAATTCAACTTTTTACTCCCCGGAAATTGATACTACAACTCGCAACGCTTTTAGTGTATTGAATGGTGTCACAAACAAAAAAACTCTGAATTATGTAAATTTTTCCGCGACAATAATTGGGTTGCGAAACTGTCACACTTATCGGATATATTTTCCCTTATTAATGAATTAAATTTAAGCCTTCAGGGAAATAGCAGTACCATTTTTAACTTATACAATAAAATTGATGCATTTAAAAAGAAGTTAATACTGTAGAATAAACGAATACAAGAAGATAACTATGATATGTTCTATTCTTTATCAGATTGTATTAATTCTGGAGATCTGAATATAAAATACATAAATCACATCATCTGTGAACTTTCTTGGGCATTCAACGAATATTATCCACCTGAAGAAGATCCGCCGAATAGGAAATATGTGGATTATTAATTATTATTAATCAGCAAACTAATAGATTGAACGACTTTGAACAAGAAAAACTAATCGAATTAAGCTCAGACTTATGGTTAAAAACATTATTTGAATCAGTGCCCATAACACATTTTGGATTAAAGTGAAAACTGAATATCCAGTTTTACATGAAAAGGCAGTTAGGATGTTATTACCTTTTTCAACAACGTCCTTATGTGAATCAACGTTTTCCGCAATGGCAATGATAAAATCCAAACAAGAAATCGTTGGAGTGTTAGTTCTGCCTTACGCCTTGCTGTTAGCATCTTAAATCCAAGAATTGAACATCTTACTAGCAAAAAAGAACAACAGCGATCACATTGATTTGTATACTAATGTACTGAAAAATAAATAATAAATATTTATTGCTTAATGTAGTTTGCAATTTTTTTAAATAAAAAATAATATTGGCACCGGTCCGCGTAAAAAAGCAGGTAATTTGCGGTCCGTGATGAGTTTTGGGTTGAGAAACACTGTTCTAAATGATATCTCAGAAGATATTTTGACCAGAGCGAAGGAAGCTACTGAAGATTTATTACCTACGAAATCGAAGGCAATTTATGAAAAAGGCTTCAAAAGATTTGTTGACTGGAAGTTGGAAAATAAAGATAGTGTCACGAATATTACCCGACTTGAACAGCGGTGGGGATCAGGGAAGTGTAGAGCAACGTACATACAAATGAAACAACAGATAACTATTATTAATAACATTTGTTGGGGACTGAACTTAACTAGGAAAATAGCCTCTACACACTAATAAACTAAACTTAAAAATAAACGATACTTAAGTAGCGAGAGTTCCAGTCCTTTAGTGACGGCTCAGCCTCACTCGGCGGCTCGGGTGGTTATTGCTCTGTTGGTGGCTCGAAACTTTATCTTGCTGGGCAGGAAGCGGCAGTCCTCTGGATAACTTTGGGTCCTTTGGACGTCTCGAGTCAGGGTGACCAACCGGAAACTAAAACCGTCTATTAAGAATTATCTGGCTACAAACGATACTAACAAACCTGAACCCTAATTGAGTACAATAAACTCTAAATAATATAATTAACTTATGGTTCTAAGATTAAATTAAGCAAATGAAAACTATAACTAGCGTAACTTAATTTATGCCTACAGAAAATATAATACAAAAAGGAGATAAAGAAAATAATAAGAATACCCAAAGCGAAACAGAAAACGATAATGCCTTTGTTTTTAAAACTAGTGCATAATCAGCTTGTTTTCATATTTCGTATCGTAAGTGACAAAAGCTATAATGGGCAAATGTAATATAAAATGTTCTATGAGGTGATTGTGGGGAAATAAAGGTTCTGCTACCCCAGTAATAGGAAAGGTGTGATGTTATGTTTGTATGAATGTATGTATTATTTACAATAATATTATAATTTATTAAAGCGCTCAATCAATTGCGATACAGTAAGACTTTTTCTACTTTCATCCATAGACAGTAAATCTATAATATAAAAGACAAAATGCGGATGTCCTTCCGACGGTGAGGAGTTAGCAGATGACGGGGGGATTTAAACAAAAGAAGATCAATGCATATATTAGTGTATACGTTTTCGGTGAATAGTCGGCATAGCAACGGAAACAACGGAAATACGATGTTTTTGACAGAAAATTATGTTGACATTTGTGTTTCATATTTTGAATGTTCGACAAAGATTTAGATGGTAATAAAATAATAAAAGTGATTTATTATAACTGTGTTTGTGTCAGTGCATAACATTGGTATTAATTAGTGTCATTCTCTATCTCATTGCAAATAATGTGTGAAGTTCTGAGATGTAATAAGTTTGCTTTGCTATGACCATTAACAAACCACAGGGCCAGTCCATACATTTGACAGGGATAGACTTACGAACCCATTGCTTTTTACATGAACAGTTCTTTGTTACATGTTCAAGGGTGAGTTAGACAAATATCCTATTTTTATAAGCACCAACTGGCAAGACATGTAATCACATTGTGTACAGGGAAATTATAACTTAATATTAAAAATGTTCTACCGTACGAAATACGGGGTAGACCGCTAGTATATTATAAATATAGCGGAAGCAGATTGTCCAGAACTGAAAGTAACAGGAAATCCACCCCCGTGATATGAGAGGAAGTTTACCGAAGTATAGGAACGACCGCTGGATCACCCCGGCTACCGCATCACCAATGGACGCCTGTTCCGTAGCTTCTGAGACCCCACGGACATAAACGATCCAGCAGAAGACACAGAATGGAAGCTCTGTGTCCCATCGTCTCAATGCCGCCAGGTACTAACGGAATACCATTACCGCCCCGACGCCAAAGACCTGAGGATTGCCATGACCATAGCACGAATCGCACTACGATATCACTGGCCAAGAATGACAAAGGATATCTGCAGATACGTGCGCCAGTGTCAACTGTGTCAACGATCCAAGCAGCACAACAGGTCGCGCCAGGGCTAATTTGACCACCAGTGATAACAGGTCCGCCAAACCATCGCCACTGCGTTCCGAGAGCCGATCGTGGCCCGTTACAAAAGCCTCTTGATCGACATCTCTGAGAATTCGCCACCAACTGATACCACCGTACACGCCGCCAGCAAACTTCGCGGAGCAGGTAAACCGAGTGCTGAAACCTATGTTGGCACAGTACTGTGAGGCGGACCAACAGACGTGGAATTGGTATCTGCTGGAGTTGAAGACCGCCATCAACACCACTCGGCACGAGTAGACTGGGTACATTCCGGCTTACCTCAACTTCAGTCATGAATTCGTGCTTCCGGGAGATTATCACTTGTCCACGCAGAGAGAGGACATAAGCAACCCGAGCCCCACGCAGTGCCATTCGATCGCCTGAAGAAGCTACAAGAGGCTCAAGAGCTCGCGCAAATCAACTTCAGCTACGTAGCCACACGACAGAACGCCGAGAAGTGTCAGAATGGGGACCTGGTGTTGAGACGAGAGCATCAGCTGTAAACAGCGATCAGGAGATACGCGGCCAAACTCGTTCCCAAGTTTTCCGGACCGTGAACAGTAGAGAACTGTGTGTCTCGGCTGGTTTACGACCTGAACTGGTTAACCAGTTAATAGTCCAATATTGAAGTGCTCGCGATTTGTGCTGTATGCCTTTTAAATTAGTTAGGTACAGGAAAAGCTTTGACTCGTGACAGACACCGTGTCGCAGCCACAGGAATACCACTGCACAATCCGTAATAACACTGTGTTGCTTAGCAGGCAAAGGATGCGACTCAGGACAAACACAGCACTGCATATTGGGAAGGAAGCTGAGAGAGGCTCTAGGCTCTAGGTAGGACAGGCACTCCCGGGATTTCTGAAAGAAATGCAATTCTTAAAATTTTTTTAATAATAATAATAATAATAATAATCGACCGTAAAACCAGAAAGATGATGAACATCCACCGGTGTCTACATCCTAAATCCTCCGTACAGCGCGTTTACCTCCCGCGTCATCTGGGAGGCCGGGGATTACTGAGTCTGGAGTGTCTGCACGATCGTGTGATACTGGGTACAGCGAACCGGGTGCTGAGAATTCAGGACCCCCTCATGCAACTCGTGTGTACGCATGAGTTGTGGGGCAAAGGTGCATTTCTATTTCAAGCGGCTCGGAGGGCGGAAGTGTTACTCGGTCTTGAGGACAGTCTGATCATTGATGAGAGCCATGTCGGCATTGAACAAACGACTGCTGAGTTACAGCAAACGACAGCTCTAATCAAGAAAGCTGAGCATGATATGCTTATGAAGGGACATATGAGTAAACATCTTCACTCTGTGTTCTATAAGCATATCAGGGATGCAGATCTTTCCCGAGAGCTCACTTTCTCGTTTTTGCGATCAGCTGGTCTCAAGTCGGAGACAGAGGGATTCGTGTTCGCGTGTCAGGATGATGTTATGAATGTGTATCAAAATTTGATTACCAAAACGGCGCAATCTACACTTTATAGGAAATGCCTTAGCCAGCCTGAGACGTTAGTGCACGTTTTGTCTGCATGCCCTTCGTTCGCGTCGTCGGCGTTTATCTACCGACACAACTCCGCTCTTCGAGTAGTCTACTACCATCTTAGACACGCTTATGGTATAGACGCAATACCTGTCTTGCCATATGTCCCTGATGACTTTGAGTCCGTGGTAGAAAATTCCAAATGCAGGATTTATTGGAATTATCCATTTACCACCACGAAACTTCTCTCAGCAAACAAGCCGGACATAACTTTGTTGGATCTTGAGAACAAACAGATGTTTGTTATTGAGCTGTCCTGCCCAGCAGAGCCGAACATCTCTCGTAAAAAGAAGGAGAAGAGGGATAAATATCAAGACCTGTTGTCAGAGCTTCGGAAGCTGTACCCAGGTTTCACCGTGAAACTTGTTGTGTTAATTATTGGTGTGCTAGGCAGCATGAAGGCTTCATGAAAACGGGAAATTGAGATCATTCCCGTCTGCAGAGCGTCTGTCAACTCTCTGCTCTGCAGAATTCAGAAAGCAGTGTTGCTCGGATCGTTGCGGATCGTGAGGTCGCTCGAGTTGTGCTGACCGCAGTCTGCATATCGTCAGGGTTTGGGATGCAGCGTGTATTTTGGCTCTAAGGGCCTCTAGTATGACGTTCTCAGGCCTTAAGTTTCAGGTCCTTAGAGCTAGCTTTAATCGAAAGCCAAACCAAATAATAACAATAATATTTACATTGCATTAATGTTATTCTAAGTTAAAGATAGTTTCTTTTTGTTCTGTGATTATATTATTATATATGTTTTATAAGATAATAACCAAAGTTTTCTGCAATTAAAAATTACAGTGAATTTCGCTTATAACGAACCTGCTTATTGCGAACTTTCGCTTATAACGAACCAATCTATAAAGTACGAACTAAAGTATCATTAAACGTATGTTATTTTTTCGCAAATAACGAACTCGTTTATAACGAACTTTCGGATATAACGAACCTTAATTTTTGTTATAATCGAAATAGTTTTGGGTTATAACAAACTTAAAACGGTTTTTTACCTAATAATTCCTCGGAATCTTTCAAGTGCGCATATGCAGAGTCGCCGCAGGATCGAGTCTACCGAACGCAGTCAGTTATTCACTGTATTGAATGTGTTAAAGAAGTACAATTATGAGTTACGTAATATCGAAGGAAACACGTAAAGCTCTTACTTTAAATAAATAAAAATAATAATATAAAATAGTAATAAATATAAACAAAAGTAAAATAAACGATTTTTTCAAATAAGATTCTTAAAGACTATTGTTAATATACATATGTGAATGTATTACAAGACAAATCTGGATTTGTCAAGTTTTGCAAAACAGTTCCTCATATTATGTACTTATTTGAAACATGTACCTATGCATTAATAAAAAGAATGAATTTCTGATATTTATCGTTTATTACGAACTCCGCTTATAGCGAACTATTTTCGTCGGTCCCTTGAGGTTCGGTATAAGCGAAGTTTACTGTATATACGAATGTATCTGCAATTATTTGCATTAATATAATTGATTTGACAAATAGCTTTTAGGTTCAGTTTTGACAGATTCGTGAGAAAAAGGCGTTCTTTCGTATTGCTCCGAGCAACTTGCACAGCGCTGCTTTGAACTGAACCGAGCAGTTCGCTCGAAGCAGATTGTATTAGTTCAGCTTGCACTGAGCAGGTCCAACGAACGAACCTCATGTGTCAGTGTAGTGGCACCTCTATCACAAGAGCCGAGTTGTCAGATATCTAGCAGTACGAAGAGACACGATGTCAGTTTACGGAATAATAAGACGTGATACGAGCATGCCTGTTCTTAGTTCGTAACGTTGTGCTAAACTTGTGTGCAATACATTTGCTGTTAGTACAATTTATAGATTTGGCTACTTTACCCTACCCTACTTAATAATACACTCCTCTACCCTACTCTCCCCTAACCTACCCTACCCTACCTTACCCTGCCCTGCCTGTATTCATAATTAATAATAATTAATGCAGTTCCACGATTTCCCCGATTCCGTCCATTTCAGACTTATATAATCGTGCAAGCTCAGATCCTGAGAGTTATCTGACAACCAGACTATTGTCCTCTATCTGCGTGTCACTCAGGGGCAGACTCAGGTGGTGGACACCTCAATGGTAGGCGTAAAGACTTTCTTGTAATGCATGGTTGCCTAAAAATTATACTGCAAACAAGTGAGAGACACGGTGTGAAGTACGATCACGTGGTGCAGTCATGTGATGCAAAGAAGCAGTTGGCAACCGTTATGTTCGTTATGTTTACAGCAGATGACAACAACAACCCGACACTAACATGCCACAAGGGCTGTAGTGCTTTTATAGATTAACGTGGCGGTACCTGCCTCACGGCTCATCCGCCACGGCCCCCGTGGGCGCGGGATTGAGTTACGCTCAATCAGCGCGACTGAGAGACATGTCTACAGTCTACCAGTATCGCTTCAGGTTTGCAAGACCTTCGGCCTCACCGGTGGGAGGGGACCTATCTAAATCCCTACTGACTCTGCGGTGTCAGTGCCCGAGCTGTAACCGCAGCTCACCCGGCGGTGCAAGCACCTAGCCTGCATAGGCTTTTAACCACTGCCCGCACGATTGTGTCCATTCCCATGACTGGTCGGGGCTAATCCCCGGGGCTTGGTACCAGTCCCCGTGCTACCAGAACCTCTGGTGGGGCCCGGTAGGGTGTCTTGCAACCCCTTTGGGCACCGGGAAGCCAGCTCGGGGCCGTGGGTTGGCCAAGCTCATAGAGTCGGAGCCACCAAGGTCCGTTGACCTGGTAGGCTCGTCCTCACCCCCTGCGCTACGCACTCACATTCATTCATGCATACCATACTGGACAGAACATCTATGCGTGTATCAGACCTTTTCGGGCCTCAAACACCGCCGCAGCAAATTCACTCACACATTCATAGCTCGTCTTTCGAGTCGCCAATTCACTCACATCATTCATTCTGCCTACTCGTTGTGTTAGTGTTAACCGAAGATCTTCGTACAGGGTACATTCCATTAAAAGATGCCTCCAAGTCTCGGGTGCATCCCCGCAGACGCAGAGATCGTCCTCGGCCAGGCCCATTCGAACCAAGTGTGCATTCATACTGCCATGGCCCGTGAGGAGGAAACTGAGTCCCCAACACGGGTCAAACCATTCATTCTCACGCGCAAACGAAACACTCCTTATCCACTCATACGTCACTCTCCCACGACTGCTAGCATTCCATTCATTCTGGTGCAGCTCAGTCATACGTTCATGCAGCCATGTCTTTCGCTCCTTATCAGTCATTCGTTGCCAATCATATCCTTCGAGTTCATTCATTCTGTCCCAAGGTTCAATCATTCTCTTCGCACACATTCTCGCACCATTCATAACTATCTCCATGTGCCAGGGTAGCACACCCATCACCACTCGCATCGCTTCGGTCGAGACCGTCCGGCAGACTCTCACACATGCATACATCACCATTCGCTGCGACATGGAGATAGCGTCCCTTGCATACTTAAATCTAAACACATCATACCATACTCCAGCTGCGTAGCTCACGCATGCAACAAACACTCCACGATATATCAGTCGCACCGCGCGTCGCCCAAGTCCCCATTCAACCCGCAGCAATCTTCTCAGACACCCAACTACGCCCATCACTTTCGCTCTCAGTTCACGCAGATGCGGTCCAAAGTGCATACGCTCTCCCATGCTTACACCCAAGTACTTTACAGTTCTTACATACCGCAGTCTCTCGTCTCCCACTCGTACCGTTGGTTCCCGCCTCTCGGACAACCGCCCTTTCATCAACATCATACTAGTCTTCTTCCAGGAGACATCCACGCCGTTGGCGTTACCCCATTCAACTACGAGACCCATTGCGAACTCAGTCGACCGCTCCATGCATGCTCTGCTGTCAGACTTGATCAGCAATAGGAGATCATCCGCATACGCTACTGCTTCAATCTCACTAGCCATCAGGACGTTTAACAAGTCATTCATCATGATGTTCCACAGAACCGGCCCGGAGACCGAGCCCTGCGGACATCCCCTTTCAGCTTCCTTCCATACTGTGTCGTGGACACCTTTCAAGCATACCAGACGATCACGGAAGTAGCTCTGCCATACTGCAATCTCACCACAGTTCACACTCACAAGCTTACTCAGCATACGGTTCCAGCTCAGATAATCAAACGCACCCTTGAAGTCTATGAAGACTCCAAGCACATACTTACTCCCTGCCTCCTCGACAATCATTCTCATCTTGCATAGAGCATCCAGAGTGGACAGCCCACTACGAAAACCATACTGTCGCCCGTTCATTCCTGCTTCAGTCAAGCCCAACAACCTATTAACTAGCATACGTTCAAACACCTTTCCAAGTACTGGCAGCAAGCAGATAGGCCTGTACGACCTAGGGTCGTGTCGTGGCTTCTCTGCTGCCTTCAGCAACACTCGCACGCGGGCCTTTTTCCACTCGCGTGGAAAGTAACCCTCAGACAAACAACGGTTATACAATTCAGTCATAAATGCCGGGATTGCCCACCACACACATCTGACAACCTCCGGCCTCAAGCAGTCCAAGCCAGGCACGCGCCTCACACGTATTCGTCCAACCGCTGCCGCTACTTCATCGTCACTAAACATTCTACGTTCGGCAGCATTCACCATTTCATTCACTCTCACATCTTCATTATCATTCGCGTCCCGCCGCGGGAAAAACTCGTCCATCATCAGCTCTGCACTCTCTCTCCACGTAGTCGTGGTTCTTTCATCCGTCCTCATCGTACTGAAGACCTCCTGCCTTCCACTCTTCCTTCTACACATCTTATACACTTCGCCCCATGGGTCTTCGTTCCCTTTCGCTCGCACAAACTCTCTCCAGTCATTCGTTTTAGTTTCCCGCAGCAGACTTTTGTAGTCTGCGTTGGTACTCCTATACCGTTCACGAAGACAATCCACATTCACACCAGCACGCTTGCGCTCTCTCTGATACGCTCTTCTTGCATTCCTAGCCACCCTCCTACATTCTCTCAATTCGTTTGTCCACCAGCCTCTTCTAGCCTTAAGCCCGTGCGACCTTTTAAGCATTCGCCTACATACATTCTTGACTTTATTAGTCAGCCATTCAACCATATCATCCACTCTCATCATTCGATAGGTCACAAGTTCATCCTCGTTGCATTCAAACTCCAGTAATCTGGCAAACTCTCTCCAATCGGTATTACAAACATTCCAAGATTCATCAGCATTCATGCGTGTATGCCTGCGCTCACTTTCAACCGTAATGCATATAGCATTATGATCACTCACACTCCATTCAGGTTCAACTCTCCACTTCCATGCGTATCTTTCACCAGCACTCACCAATGATACATCAATATCGCTCTCTCCATTCACTGAGCTGAACGTAAAATGCTCGCTAGGTTCATTCAGCACTTGCATATCACGCTGGAGTATAAACTCCGACAGTCTCTCTCCTCTTTCTTCGCTCTCACGATACCGATTCCCAATCTTACTGTGCCATAGGGCAGACACCGCATTCGCATCCAGTCCGAACAGCACAGGCTTTCCGTTGGCTATCTCAAGCACTCTTTCCATGTACACTAATTGAGGTGCTAGTTCCTCACCATACTGGCAATACAGTGCCACCACATACATGCTTCCATTCTCCCACTGTAAGTACGCACACGCACCTAGCTCTGTTACACACTCATTCACAGCAACCGCATCTATATCCTCACTCACGATCACTGCCGCTTTCGCACCCACACCATAGGATATCACATTCATACCAGCAAGCACTCCCCGGACTCCCCCGTGTGCCACATACGGCTCCTGAAGAAGCGCGACGCGCGCTCTAGCATTCACCATACATTCTGCTACATCAAGTGTAGCCTCATACGATCTCTGACAGTTCAGCTGAAGTATATTCATTCGCACACTAGCCATTATACACTCTCTCGCGCATGCGTTCCAGGGCTCTCACATACTCCGGAGAATCGCTGCTCAGCACTGAGTGCTTCGCGTCCAACTTTCGCGCCAGGCAGTTCCTGCACACTTCATCCACGCTCTTACATTCAGTCATCACATGCCCAACCTTGCCACACTTCTTACATACCCTGCCCTTTTCCTTGCATTCGCGCAGTCGGTGGCCAAAACCGTAGCACCCGTAACACCTCGGTACCATTTCATAACCTCGTACTTTGAGAGCACGCCATTCTACATACATTCTTCCACTCTCTATCAAGCATTCAGCCATTCTCGCGGACAATTCAACAATAACATTCACTACCTCGCTGTCTTTCTTGCCACCTCTGCTAATCACTCTAGCCCTTTCTTTAAACTCACTCTTCGTGCACACATCTTTAAGGTTCCTTTCGTACAATGCATTCATGAAGGCGTTCATCGTCCAATCAGCATCCACATCATACACTATAACCTTGGGACCAACCTTCCTCGCCGCCTCCACAGTCAGACCAGCTTCCTTGAACTTGCTACATGCCGCAAGTCGTCCCAGCTCCTCAGCACTGGCCGTCTCTATCGCAACTCCCCCGCTGCGCATCATACGGACCGCGTTTACCCTGATGCCAGCGATCGCGGGTTTCACGACCTTCAACACCTGCTTTTTTACTTCTTCGCTGGTCATGCCTTCTTTACCAGGTCGTACTACAACGGCGTGCTTTTGTTCGACACGCTTGGGAGGCGGCGGGCACACTACATTTGCTCCCTGAACATTCGCATTCTTACTGACAACACTCGCATATGAACTAACGAGAATTTCCTTTTCTCTCACATTCTTAACCTCATTCACGCGACATTCACTTAGCTGCCCCTTCAGTCTCTCATTCTCCATCAACACTCTCAACACAATCGTCTCCATCTCACTCACTCTTTCTAACAGCGTCATCACATTCCCCTTAGTCATCCTAGTGCCACTCTCGACCAGCACTTCTCTCATTCTGTCACTCACATTCTTTACTTCCACCAACCTTGCATCCCCCTGGCCGTCGTCACCCGTACGCCTACGTTTGTGCCCCGAGTCAACGGAGCTCGACCTGGGAACCGCAGTCTTCTGAGACGATCCGGTGCCCGTTAAATCTACGGAGCAGTCCATGACCTCGTTCTTTTGGGTGGTACGCCCCTCGCGGGGCGTCCCTCCACCCTTAGTGGCCATAAAACGTAGTTAAACCACTATTTAACTATTTCACTATTCACTATATTCGGCTTCTCAATCGCACAGCAAACACACAGCTACGGAGCGAATTACACACAAAACACGTCACAACTACGATAAGCACACACGTAATCACGTTACCTATTGCAGCACGAGACTGACTATGTAACACGTCTGCTTGCTTCAACAGCTAGCAAACGAATGGCAGCAGATGACAGTGGTTTGAAAAGAGTAGAACTGAATTCTGTGAATTTTGTGTCATTAATGCTCATGACACCAGGGTCGGTTCTAGATATTTGGCCGCCTGTGTGCAATTATTATTTGGCCGCCCCTATCCAGTATGAAAAATAAAAAAGGGGCAATATAGTACGAAAATAACATTTTTATTATATAACAAAAACAGGAAAACATACATAGAAAAAAATTATCATATTATTTTAGTGTGACGAGCTTTGTTTTGCGCAAATTTAACAATTAATTCAAGCAAAATTTGTATTTGAAATGTTATTCAACAATGAATTTGCCATGTTACATGTTTTTGAACTCCTTTTGCATAAATGGCCTGTCCAAAAAGTAAGAGTACTGATTTTTTTTTTTAATTTTTCAGTAAGAGTTACCTAACATTACAAGTTATCCGCTTGAAAGTGACACAGTGATTTTGGCGTTACTTGCGTAAGCGTGTTTAGGACATCGGTTATATTTTAAATGAAATATTAAACAACGTTACGCAATAAAAATTGACATAAAACTAAAGAAATCTCCTACCGAGATATTCCAAAGTGTAAACGGATGATCGGAAAAACGTTGAAGACAAACCCAGTACAGGAAGACCAACCACGTCAAAAAACGACACAAATGTTCAGAAATAGTTCACAAGAAATTTTTGTTATCTTGAACAGACATTTAAACGGACTTTCTAGCAAGATATCCTGGAACGCCTTCCAAAACGGGTCCAGTGAGTCCGAAAGGACATTGTAAATGATTCGTTGCTGCGCCACGACAACGCGCCTGCTCACACAGCACGGTGAATTAGAGAATTCTTGGCAAAAATAAAATATCCTCACACTTCCATAACTCCTCTACTCTCCCTTCGTGACTTCGAACTAATCCCCAAATTGAAAAACAAAATAAAGTGTGACTGTGTCCTAAACACCGTTATAGAAAATCACTTCCAGTACTGTTATGATCGGTTGAATGACTCACATATTTCGTTTAAATTATATCGTAAGGATTTTATTGCATCCACTCTGCTGGATCATCTAATTTCACTTAAAAGTTTTAAATTTATATTTTTTACGTATTTTTTTCAATATTGACCACCTGTGTGGACTTATGTAATATACATATATTTCTCGTACTAAATAAAAAAAAATTTACCGTTTCATTGGAAATATGTATCTATCTGCCATTTTGATTTTACTGTGATGAAAGTAACTAAAATAAGAAAATTGAATAATAAGAATGAAAACTTACACTTAACTTGGCATTCTTTGCTTTTTAGCTGATTTTTAATAATAATTTAGCCAAGACACTTAATCAAAAACATTATCGCAATTGCAACGCAGATACGCAGAAACAGCCCTGATTGGAAGGCTTCGAAACGTGTTCCAACAACTTATTACCAAGAACGAGTTGAGATTTTACATTATTTTCGCCAAAACATGGCAGCACACAGTTACATATTTACTTCGGAAATATACAGCGAATACGTTTAAAAACATTTGTGAATATGATGGAAGGCGCGCGCGCAAATATCGTAAAAACACTTTCAAACATTTTGTGATCGGCAGTGAAATATAATTATGCCGTAATATAACAATAACTGAAGTCTTCGAAAACAAAATAGGTATGATAAAATTACAAAACTTAAAAAATATAATTTAAGTTTTCAGTAATGCTGTACAAAAGTATTATATAATTGATAGAATAAACACAATGACTTATTATGGCAGCCCGTGTGCGGGGCACACCTTGCACAATAGGTAGAATCGCCCCTGGAACTAACACTCAAACAATTTCGTTGTTTTGATTTTATCAT
The DNA here is from genome assembly GCA_963422195.1 of Carabus problematicus. Classification (NCBI taxonomy): domain Eukaryota; kingdom Metazoa; phylum Arthropoda; class Insecta; order Coleoptera; family Carabidae; genus Carabus; species Carabus problematicus. The sequence continues at coordinate 18,618,993 of OY728577.1, forward strand.
TGCCATTGCGGAAAACATTGATTCACATAAGTACGTTGTTGAAAAAGGTAGTAACATCCAAACTGCCTTTTCATGTAAAACTGGATATTCAGTTTTAACTTTAATCCAAAACTGTGTTGTGGACATTGATTCAAATAATGTTTTTAACCATAAGTCTGAGCTTCATTCGATTAGTTTTTCCTGTTCAAAGTCGTTCAATCTATTAGTTTGCTGATCAATAGACGGATTAATGATCCACATATTTCCTATTCGCCGAATCTTCTTCAGGTGGATAATATTCCTTGAATGCACAAGAAAGTGTTTGCAGATGGTCACAAATGATATGATTTATGTATTTTATATCCAGATCTCAAGAATAATTCCACCGTATTAATTTCTTATTGTATAAGTTAAAAACGGTAGTGCTATTTCCCGGAAGGCTTAAATGTAATTCATTCATAAGGGGAAATATATCCGATAAATGTGTAGTGTAGTGTAGTGTAGTGTAGTGTAGTGTAGTGTAGTGTAGTGTAGTGTAGTGTAGTGTAGTGTAGTGTAGTGTAGTGTAGTGTAGTGTAGTGTAGTGTAGTGTAGTGTAGTGTAGTGTAGTGTAGTGTAGTGTAGTGTAGTGTAGTGTAGTGTAGTGTAGTGTAGTGTAGTGTAGTGTAGTGTAGTGTAGTGTAGTGTAGTGTAGTGTAGTGTAGTGTAGTGTAGTGTAGTGTAGTGTAGTGTAGTGTAGTGTAGTGTAGTGTAGTGTAGTGTAGTGTAGTGTAGTGTAGTGTAGTGTAGTGTAGTGTAGTGTAGTGTAGTGTAGTGTAGTGTAGTGTAGTGTAGTGTAGTGTAGTGTAGTGTAGTGTAGTGTAGTGTAGTGTAGTGTAGTGTAGTGTAGTGTAGTGTAGTGTAGTGTAGTGTAGTGTAGTGTAGTGTAGTGTAGTGTAGTGTAGTGTAGTGTAGTGTAGTGTAGTGTAGTGTAGTGTAGTGTAGTGTAGTGTAGTGTAGTGTAGTGTAGTGTAGTGTAGTGTAGTGTAGTGTAGTGTAGTGTAGTGTAGTGTAGTGTAGTGTAGTGTAGTGTAGTGTAGTGTAGTGTAGTGTAGTGTAGTGTAGTGTAGTGTAGTGTAGTGTAGTGTAGTGTAGTGTAGTGTAGTGTAGTGTAGTGTAGTGTAGTGTAGTGTAGTGTAGTGTAGTGTAGTGTAGTGTAGTGTAGTGTAGTGTAGTGTAGTGTAGTGTAGTGTAGTGTAGTGTAGTGTAGTGTAGTGTAGTGTAGTGTAGTGTAGTGTAGTGTAGTGTAGTGTAGTGTAGTGTAGTGTAGTGTAGTGTAGTGTAGTGTAGTGTAGTGTAGTGTAGTGTAGTGTAGTGTAGTGTAGTGTAGTGTAGTGTAGTGTAGTGTAGTGTAGTGTAGTGTAGTGTAGTGTAGTGTAGTGTAGTGTAGTGTAGTGTAGTGTAGTGTAGTGTAGTGTAGTGTAGTGTAGTGTAGTGTAGTGTAGTGTAGTGTAGTGTAGTGTAGTGTAGTGTAGTGTAGTGTAGTGTAGTGTAGTGTAGTGTAGTGTAGTGTAGTGTAGTGTAGTGTAGTGTAGTGTAGTGTAGTGTAGTGTAGTGTAGTGTAGTGTAGTGTAGTGTAGTGTAGTGTAGTGTAGTGTAGTGTAGTGTAGTGTAGTGTAGTGTAGTGTAGTGTAGTGTAGTGTAGTGTAGTGTAGTGTAGTGTAGTGTAGTGTAGTGTAGTGTAGTGTAGTGTAGTGTAGTGTAGTGTAGTGTAGTGTAGTGTAGTGTAGTGTAGTGTAGTGTAGTGTAGTGTAGTGTAGTGTAGTGTAGTGTAGTGTAGTGTAGTGTAGTGTAGTGTAGTGTAGTGTAGTGTAGTGTAGTGTAGTGTAGTGTAGTGTAGTGTAGTGTAGTGTAGTGTAGTGTAGTGTAGTGTAGTGTAGTGTAGTGTAGTGTAGTGTAGTGTAGTGTAGTGTAGTGTAGTGTAGTGTAGTGTAGTGTAGTGTAGTGTAGTGTAGTGTAGTGTAGTGTAGTGTAGTGTAGTGTAGTGTAGTGTAGTGTAGTGTAGTGTAGTGTAGTGTAGTGTAGTGTAGTGTAGTGTAGTGTAGTGTAGTGTAGTGTAGTGTAGTGTAGTGTAGTGTAGTGTAGTGTAGTGTAGTGTAGTGTAGTGTAGTGTAGTGTAGTGTAGTGTAGTGTAGTGTAGTGTAGTGTAGTGTAGTGTAGTGTAGTGTAGTGTAGTGTAGTGTAGTGTAGTGTAGTGTAGTGTAGTGTAGTGTAGTGTAGTGTAGTGTAGTGTAGTGTAGTGTAGTGTAGTGTAGTGTAGTGTAGTGTAGTGTAGTGTAGTGTAGTGTAGTGTAGTGTAGTGTAGTGTAGTGTAGTGTAGTGTAGTGTAGTGTAGTGTAGTGTAGTGTAGTGTAGTGTAGTGTAGTGTAGTGTAGTGTAGTGTAGTGTAGTGTAGTGTAGTGTAGTGTAGTGTAGTGTAGTGTAGTGTAGTGTAGTGTAGTGTAGTGTAGTGTAGTGTAGTGTAGTGTAGTGTAGTGTAGTGTAGTGTAGTGTAGTGTAGTGTAGTGTAGTGTAGTGTAGTGTAGTGTAGTGTAGTGTAGTGTAGTGTAGTGTAGTGTAGTGTAGTGTAGTGTAGTGTAGTGTAGTGTAGTGTAGTGTAGTGTAGTGTAGTGTAGTGTAGTGTAGTGTAGTGTAGTGTAGTGTAGTGTAGTGTAGTGTAGTGTAGTGTAGTGTAGTGTAGTGTAGTGTAGTGTAGTGTAGTGTAGTGTAGTGTAGTGTAGTGTAGTGTAGTGTAGTGTAGTGTAGTGTAGTGTAGTGTAGTGTAGTGTAGTGTAGTGTAGTGTAGTGTAGTGTAGTGTAGTGTAGTGTAGTGTAGTGTAGTGTAGTGTAGTGTAGTGTAGTGTAGTGTAGTGTAGTGTAGTGTAGTGTAGTGTAGTGTAGTGTAGTGTAGTGTAGTGTAGTGTAGTGTAGTGTAGTGTAGTGTAGTGTAGTGTAGTGTAGTGTAGTGTAGTGTAGTGTAGTGTAGTGTAGTGTAGTGTAGTGTAGTGTAGTGTAGTGTAGTGTAGTGTAGTGTAGTGTAGTGTAGTGTAGTGTAGTGTAGTGTAGTGTAGTGTAGTGTAGTGTAGTGTAGTGTAGTGTAGTGTAGTGTAGTGTAGTGTAGTGTAGTGTAGTGTAGTGTAGTGTAGTGTAGTGTAGTGTAGTGTAGTGTAGTGTAGTGTAGTGTAGTGTAGTGTAGTGTAGTGTAGTGTAGTGTAGTGTAGTGTAGTGTAGTGTAGTGTAGTGTAGTGTAGTGTAGTGTAGTGTAGTGTAGTGTAGTGTAGTGTAGTGTAGTGTAGTGTAGTGTAGTGTAGTGTAGTGTAGTGTAGTGTAGTGTAGTGTAGTGTAGTGTAGATAATGCAGATACATTTGTATATAATTATTTATTGCAGAAAACTTATAATACTTATATAAATAATATAATCACAGAACAAAAAGGAACTATCTTTAACTTAAAACAATGTAAATATTATTATAGAAATTTAGTTTCCCAACAATATTTCAAGAATTTCATTCCTTTTTTTCAATACTTTCACTTGTCTTTGCCGCTGTTGTGTATTCTGTATACCATTTTCATTTTTCTGTGGACAAGCTAAACAAAACTCAAACTAATGTAGCAAACACTGCACTGCACTAGTTGCTCGACCTCCCGAGCAGGTGCAGAAAATCATGCTCAGTGCAGCACCGTGCAACTTGAACGGACACGAACGAACGCCGTGAGAGCAATTGCACTGAACAAACGAACACCGCGCAACTTGCACTTTTTGTTCGGAACAAATAGTGCAGGTCGAACGAACAAACCTAGAGAATGCATTTGTACTTAAATTTATAAACTAAGAACAGGCATGATCGTACCATGTCGTATCTTGTAGTATACAGACATCGTGTATACAGACATCTCTTACGAGATTTCCGAAGGGAAATAAATTGGACTGACGACTAGACTCTTGTATTCGGGCCTGTTACATTAACAACGAATTGCTTCTAGCTGAACCAAGTTGAACTTCGAGTGTTGTCAAAATAGTAGCGTGACGACCGAATCAGTTCTTTGTATATTCATGAAACTTCGAAATATGAAATTACGTAACTCTGTATTCGTTTTTGAGATAATTAACATAGAGACCACGCATTTATCAATACCCACAGGCATCAGTGCGAACGTATTCAGAGAACTTCAAAACGTGTATTCCCATCAAAATATCACAATCAAAATTTTATAAAGATTTTGCAAAAAAAAAACTTTGTCTATTTTAATTAATTTATTTCTCTCTATACAATATTTAAATAAAATATGAACTGAAATACGCATTTGTTGTTGTTACGTACATAGATGTGTATAAAGCGTGTCTTACACGGGCATATTTATGTCTTAAGATTTAACACAAAATTTATCTTAAGAAATTACTAATAAAAAATTGATGCACAATCAATTGTCTTGAAATTTCTTGTTGTGGTGACCACGCCAGATTTTTTGTTACTGTTATTTTAAGAAATGCAGTAAATATTCCATCATTTTAATTGTTAGGATAGGTGCATAATATGCACTGCATATAGATCTTTAAAATGTGTATTAAGTATTTTCATCACAATAAATTAATATATTCTTACAAATAGAAATAATATAATAACATACACACATATTTAATTTTCTGTTACGTTCCACACACGTCAATATCGTGCAGTTAACCACTTTTGCATAGTTACCTATGATTTCATATTGCCAATATTTAACAAATAATAATTATCATTATTTTCAGATACATATTGTTAAAATTAACATTTTAACAATGAAATAGTTCTTGCAGTTTTAACGATTTTCGTTAATGTTATCTTTAAGAACATATTTCAATAAATCACACTTTAATAAAAATAAATGGATACAAATGCGTCTTTCACGCTATCACAGTGTTCTTGCACCAAATATATCTATCTTTTATAATAACATAATAAATAAATATTTGTTTAAATCACGCATTATGTATCCTTACCAAAATATATTAATATAAGTTTACAAATATTATAATATTTTCACTCCACAAACGTTAAAAATCTGGGATTGATTCAGTGGCGTAGCTAGAAATTTTGGGCCCCTATGCAAGCATGGTCTAAGGGCCCCCCTCCCATAATTATAATGTTGTATAATTTTGTTAGGAAATAATCGATAAAAATAAACATAACTTCAAAATGTAATATTTTTCTTACCTCTTACGAGATTCCAACCCAGGAAATAATAAAATATAACAAATATAATAACAAAATAACAACAATAATAAAAAAATTGTAACAATTTATAAATTGTTATAATTTTGACAGTTACATTATTAGTTAGATTATGGCGACGATTTGTTTAGTTTAGACTTGTGCCAACTTAATATTCAAATTTTACATTGTTGCAATCAAGTTGTCATCTAATTTTTTAATGAACACTCTGTATGTCATTTGCAATAATTGTGATCACTTACCTATGTATGTATATTAAAGGAGAATAGTCAGTATGGCGTTTGATCGAACAATTATATATTAAAATTACAAGTGTAATGAAGAATAGTCTTTTCAGTCTCACAATTAATGCTGTCAAACTCTAGTTTTAATCTGTTTTTTCAAAAATAATTTTAATACGAAGATTCCCGGTAGAAGTCGGTTTCGATGGCGTCAAACGCGGGACAGAAATAATGCATTTACTCCCTAGGGACGAAAACACTTTTCGCAAGGGAGTTTTTATTATAACAATGGTTTTACTAAATAAATGTCTGTTGTCATGGTACGCGTTGCATGGAAACATTTCCAAAGGCTTCTAAATATTGCAATTTCGCTCTGATTCATTATAATTCATTATTTATGTAATTAAGTGTTTCTACTCCCGAACGTGGAAAAAATAGTATATACACCTCGGGAGAGGCCACCATTTTCCCCTTGATGTATTTGTCAAATTACACGTCAGGAAAAATAATAGGTTTCTCCCCCTTGGTGTATAATGTACTATTCCTTGTTATTTTTTTCTTATATTTTTATTTTCTTTTATCTTGATGATATATATTTTTTCTCAGTTCACTTGACCAAAGCTAGGGCCCCGTACACTCGTGGGCCCCTATGCATTGTACACGTTTGCTATACAGTAGCTACGCCACTGGATTGATTATGAAAATGTTATTTCACTATCTTATTCAAAATATATTATTACAATAGAATCCTAGATTAATTAGTTACGTTAGTGATAAATTAAAATTTAATGTCGAGGTAGATAGAATCACCATCTACTTTATCAACCTTTGCCAAAAATTAATCTTATTACCTGCTTGTTTCCGTAATTATCATACCTGTTCAATAGTTGATGGTGACCGCCTCGACTGAGTTAAATCAAGGACGTTTAAGGGAATGGACGAGACATGCACGGTCTTTTAGTGAAAACGAAAGAGAGAGTGTAGACACGCTTAACAGACTTATACAAGATCCATTTCTTAAAGTAAAGAAACTATAGAGGGAATATAACATCGATTTGTGGAGTAGGGGAATGAAGTCATGAAGCGGAAGGATGGAGCAAGTGCGCGCCATGTTTGTATGACCTCCGTTTTGCTAGGGTTATATGGAAGAATTTCAATAAATTGTAAAAATATCCCAATTCTTGCTATAAAAATTTCTAAAAAAAATATCATTCCAATGTAGCATATACATGAACGATATAAGCATATTATATTTTATATAAGAGCATACAATTTGAAAAAATAAAATAAAAAAGAACAATATAAAACAAAACTTATTGAAATATTATGTTAATATTAGCGAAATATGTTCAATGCCCTTCAAACAAAACTATTTTATTAAATAAGTTCCTTTTGCTGAAGGAATGAACAATATTTTTTTTACTATTATAGGCACTTTAACATTGAGGTCATTAGCGCCTTGGGGAGATTGAGTTTTATGAGTAGGTTATGATTTTTGACATGTGTTTTTATATTTCATATAGTAGTTTGGTGGATTTTAAGTATTTTATTAGTTTATTCAGTTTTGGCTAGTGCTTCTTCTATCGTATTTGCTATTCGGAGTTGTTGTCTGTCTATGGCGAATTTATGGCATTCTATGATTATGTGTTCTGCTGTAATTGGTCTGTTACAAGTTTGGCATTGTTCTTGTTGGGTTTTCGTAAAGATGTGTTTATGGGTCATTAGAGTATGGCCTATTCTCAGTCTGGTGAGTGCGATTTGTTCTTTTCTGTTTCCTGCTGTTTTCCATTTTCTATGATCTGATTTTATTCTTTTTAATTTGTTGCTGGGGTCGACTTGTTGCCATTCCGAGTTCCATTTGTTTAATATTTCTAATTTGAAATTTGTTTTGACGTCACAAATCGGTATTGAAATGTATGTGACATTTGGGTTTTCTATTGCTCTTTTGACTGCATAGTCTGCTTCTTCGTTTCCTTTAATACCGGTATGGGACGGCATCCAGAGAAAAATGATAGTGTGTTGTTTTTCGTTTATGGCTCTATGAATATTTTCCTGAATATTTTGTATGATTTTGTTTCGATTGTATAATTTTTTGATGTTGAGTATGGAGCTGAGGCTGTCTGTGCATATCATATATTTTTATTGTTGGGAATTCAAGCTATAAATGTTCTTGGTGGTAAAGCTGCTTATGTTGTTAGGTAGGTGATAAGTAGTTGAATTATTTTTTGTTGTTATTGCTGATCCCGTTTTGTTGTTCAATCTGGATGCGTCTGTGTATATGTAATTGTATTGTTGGTGCTTGTTTTGAATTTCTTTGAATTGGTTTTTGTATATTAGTAGTAGGGTTTCGGCTTTGGGGTACTGAGTTAAGTCCATTATGTATTTTGATTGTGATTGTGTCCATGGTGGTATTTTACACAGTGTCTGTGTTTGGATATCAGGTATACTGATTTGAAGTTTGGAGAGAATGAACGTTAATTTTTGTTGTAATGGAGTTCGGTTTCGCAGATGAGGGATATTGTCTCTTAGTTCAAATATGTATTTGAAAGCAGGGTTATTTCGTTTGCTAATGAAGCTGAGGATATACGATAGGGAGAGTTGGTATCTTCTATATGTTAGGGGTGGTTCACCTGCTTCACAAAGTGTGCTTATGTTTGGGCTGGTTCGAAATGCACCTGTGATTGTTCGTATTGCTGTGTGATGTATTGCGTCGATTGTTTTTAATAAGCTATCTTTTGCTGTCATGTAGATTTGCCTGCCGTAGTCTATTTTGGATCGAATTATGGCTTTATATATAAGTAGCACAGTCTCTCTTTCAGCTCCCCAGTCGTGGTTTGCAAGTGTTTTTATTAAGTTTAGTCTTCTGTGACAGTCGGTTCTGTTAGATGTTTCTGTTCTGTTCTGATAGTTATGTTAGATGTTTTCTCCAGCTTAATTTGTTGTCTAAGTGTATTCCGTGAAACTTGATAGTTGTTTCAAAACGTATGTTTGTATTGTATAGTTGTAATATATTTTTTCCTCTTATGTATATGGCCAAGTCGTCTGCAAATATGGATGTTTTGATTTGTAGTGGGAATTTATTTGTTATAGTATTTATTGCTAGGAGGAAAAGTGTTGGACTGATTATTGTCCCTTGGGGGATTTCATTTTCTTGGATTTTGGTATCTGATAAGTGTCCATTAATTTTTACTTGGAATTTTCTATCGCATAGGAAGTTTTTTATAAAGTTCAATGTGTTACCTTGGATTCCTATCTCTTGTAAATATTTTATAATGTTGTACCTCCAAGTGGTGTCAAAAGCTTTTTCGATATCAAAGAATATGGCGATTAGGTGTTGTTTGTTTAGGAATGCGGTTTCTATTTCGGTGGTGATACTAGTGATTTGATCGATTGTGGATCTGCCATTTCTAAAACTATACTGTGAGTTGTTGAGTATATTTCTTGTTTCCAGGTACCATAGTAATCGCTTGTTTATCATTTTTTCTAGGGTTTTGCAGAGAGTATTTGAGAGCGCGATGGGCCTGTAACTCAATGGGTCATTTTTGTTTTTGTTTTGTTTTAGTATAGGGATTACTATAGATTCCTTCCATTTTGTTGGGAATGTGTGTGTTGTCCAAATGTGGTTGTATATTTGTATAAATGTAAATTTAGCGTTTTCTGGGAGGTGTTTTAACATTTGGTTGGTGATGTTGTCGGGTCCTGGGCTACTATTTGGTTTTAGTTCGTCGATAGAGTGTTCTAGTTCTTCTTTGCTGAAAGGTTTATTTAGATGGCAGTTGTCTTGGGGGTCAATATTGAGTGGTTCTTTTTCTGTGGTTAATTTCATTTGCAGGAATTCGTCGCTAAAATGTTTGTCTGAGGAATTTTGTTCCAATGTTGCAGCAAGTTTGTTTGCTATTTCTTTTGGGTTTATAATTACTGTTTGTCCTTGTATTAATGTTGATGTGTGGGAAGTATTTGAATGTCCTTTTATTCTTTGGATTTTATTCCATATGGATTTTAGTGGGGTGTCTTTGTTTATTGTGTTGACATAATTCCTTCAAGAGTGTTTTTTGCTTTGTCTTATGATTAGCCGAAATTTGACTCTTGTTTTTTTTTAAAAATGACTATTACAACATGTGACCGTATGTATGTCGTTCGTCCGCTCGCTCGTACGGTTTTTGTTCCACTAACTTGCATATGCAGCAAATGGTACAATATTTTTCCATATTTTTTATTTTGAAAAATTATGTAAGACCATTGAAGAAAAAAATATTTTTTAATTAAAAAATGAACAAAAGAAGATTAATGCATTTATAGTCGGCTTAGTTTGCTTTGCTTTTGTTAACAGAAGAAAATGTTTTCACACTTGTTTTAAATTTGTTGTTTTACTTCGACCTAGGCACCTACGATTTTAAATGTGTATTTAGGTAAATAATTTGTGATAAATTCAGAATTGGACATACGTCGATGAGCTGCAGGCATGGATGTCTGTATCCATTCCTAGTTCTTTTTGTTTCAGTGGTCGAAATGTTTGTTTTATTGGGGTTTGTGATTTTTGTTGTGTTTGTTGTTCATTTTCTTGTGTGGATATTTGGTTATCTATGTTCTCCGGATTTTGAGTTTTTTGTTGGTATTGCTGGGCTGTGTGTCCTTGTCTTTTACAGGAGTAGCATTTGTCTGCATCATCAGAGATGAAGAGTCGGTAGCTGATGTCGTCATGTTCAATCAGTATGGTTTCGGGGATGTCTAATTGGTCGTCATCTTTGATGTATACAAGTCTTCTAAAGCTTAATATATGAGAAAATGATTCGTCTTTTATACCTATTTTCAGGAAGTTTATTTGTGATAGTAATTGGCATCCTATTTGTTTTAATTTTTTTTTTTCTATGATGGTGTTAGGGATAGTTGGGCATACGTTTGAAATTATAATTTTTCTTGTATTGCTTATTAGTCTTCTTATGTCTATTTGCTTGTTTGCTATTTGTATGAATTTGTGCTCGGTTACGATTTGGTCTGCTTGTTCTTTGTTTGATAAGTAAATACATATTCGATCATGAGAAATTCTAGATGCGAATATTATATTTTTGGGATTTGTTATTTTCCCTAATTCAATTATGTAATCTCTCAAATTTATTTCGTTTATAGCGTTCATGATAATAGATTGTTCTTTTTTAGGATAGTGGTTTGGTGTTTTGATTTGTTAGCGTATGTGACATTTGTAGGTTTGATTTGATTTTGTCTCTGCATTTTGTAAGTGAATTTTTTAAATAGTTTCGCTATTTATCAGTAGTGCCGTCAGACTCCAATGGTTATTATTTGGTGTCATTGACTTGGTGTTAGTTATTCTATTGGGCGCCAGATGTCTCTGGGCCCTATTTTCTTTGTTTGTTTTCGCGTGGATTTTGATGGTGGATCGTAGGAATTTATAATTGTGTGGATTTAGGATTATAGTTTGAGGATTTTGGATAATTTTATATGGATAGGTTTTGAGTTTTCCTATTGCATTCACTGTTTTGTTGCCTCTCTATGATTTTTAGTTTTACACTCAATCACTGTTCGGGCAACTCTCCGAACAATATTTTGTTTACCGATATAATGTAATCTAACACTAATATATTTTTCTGCCACAGCTCTTATTAGATGTATTATATGATTTTTAGCTCATCGACCTCCTGTCGAAGAGCAATAGTGTTCGGTACGATGTCTGTAGCATCTTCCGATTTAAAAAATTTTTGCACAGAAATCCCGGACAGACCCCCTGGATCACGAAATGACTATGACAACATATGTCCGTATGTATGTCGCTCGTCCGCTCGCTCGCTCGTACGAGATTTTTTGTTCCACCCAGATCTCCTAAACTACCCAACGGATTTTTACGAATTTTTTTTTGCAGATACGTGTTATGGTCTAGTTGTGCAAGGTACGTTTTAATTTTCAAAATTTTCCTTCGTACTTATATATATCAATGCATTTATAGTCGGCCTAGTTTGCTTTGCTTTTGTTAAGAGAAAAAAAAGGTATTCACAATTGTTTCAAATTTTTTGTTTTATTTGCGACCTAGGCACCTAGGATTTTAAAAGTGAATCTAGATAAATAATAATTTGTGATATATTCAGACTTGGACATACGTCAATGAGCTGCAGGCATGTATGTCTGTATACATTCCTAGTTTTTTGTTACAATCGAAAGCGACACAACTAGGCATTTTTACAAAATACAATGATAATGAATTTAGCTGATACTATAATTAACACAAAGTCTGTAATGTTCAAGGAAAGAGTTTACACTAGAACTAATCACTAATAACACAAAAAGTCATTAATGTTCAACATAATTACACAAGAAAAACTTAACACATAAATAACCATAAAAACAGTGCACTTCGTGAATATTCTGATTTTGACATGAGGTCATACAAATATGGCCGCCACATTTAAAATTTGGCTTCACTTTTTTTACGTTGTTTCTATAGATATATATATATATATATATATATATATATATATATATATATATATATATATATATATATATATATATATATATATATATATATGATCTATGGTTGTTTCCTCTCTTGAGGCTGCGTTCGAATTGGACTATTTAGTGCACTAATGTACCACGTGACTGGTTTTATAACTTAAATTGTGCACTAAATAACGTTAGGATTTTAGAAATAGACATTAGGATTTGTAAAAGCACACTACGCCCTGAATTGCATACCCTAAATTGACCACCAAGATCCAAAAATCTCCCTAATTTCGTTGCCTAAAATATTAAAATCTTGAATTCGAACACGGCCTTAGTCTCTTTATTCTAATTGTAAGATCCATTTTGTCTGTCTTTATTTTTACCTGATTCTTCTGCGTAATGTGGTCTTCAATCAGCTGTTGCGTTCAATCAAATTTGTATTTTGAAAAATATATTAATCTAACTTAAAATGTACGATTAAGTACATTATTATTGTTAATCTAGTATTATTACAATTTATTCATATTTTTAATTTACATTCCAATCGATTTTGTATACAAGTTTAATGATAAAAACATTTAGGTACCGCATGGCGATAGTGGTAACCGCAAACACAAACAAGTGTCTAGTCGACAGACCAATTTATATTCCGGAACTCGCACGAACAAGTAGGTCCGAAATGTGCGTAATCGGGAAGTCGTGGAACCACATTAATTATTATTACAGGTAGGGTACGATAAAGTGGGGTAGGTTAGGGGAGGGTAGGGTAGGGGAGTGTATTATTAAGTAGGGTAGGGTAAAGTAGCCAAATCTATAAATTGCACTAACAGCAAATGTATTACACACAAGTTTAGCACAACGTTACGAACTAAGAACAGGCATGCTCGGATTATGTCGTATAATATCGTATACAGACATCGTGTATCTTCGAAAATAAATTGGTCTGACGACTAGACTCTTGTCAAACACAACACGTGATCCGTTCCAGTTTCCTGGCTTTACATGACCACGTGGTCTACTACTCATGCGCATAAGTAAGAAATCAAAATTACGTGTATACTACGTATGCGCACTAATATGGAATAAAAATAGACGTACAATTTACGCCGTAAATTGGTGGATTTATCTCTCTTTCGTTTTCACTTTGATGCAAGCCTTTTACATTGACATATCTCATCCAATCCCTTAAACGTCCTTGCCATTCTCTTAAACGTCCTTGAGTCAAATCAGTCAAGTATAACTTATAAATTCGACCGACACAGTTCTCTACATATTGACCTTGTTCGTTCCTAGGTTCCTAGAGGGCAGCACCAGTCCAATTATGGCGTAATAGTGGATAAATTATAATCCTACTTTATAGAGCAGTCTAACATGACGTCACAAGGTCATATTAAAAAAGTGCATGGCACGCAAAGCATTCCGCCGTAAAAGGTAATGCTTAATAAAAAAGCCCGATCTTTAACTCGATATTTGTTTATAATTTATTTAAAACCTTTAAGCAGGTATGTACCATATTGAAATTATCATTTTCCTGTTTTTAATATTGATTTGTTGTGTTTATTCATTGACAGATCATTCCCACAACGCGTATTGTTATCATTTGTGGAAGCAGGGCAGATAGAAATAATATATCATTTTTGCACGTGTCAATAAAGTCAGAAGTGAACGAATTATAAAAAGAAAAGAACCGATCTGACTGACACTAAAGTTTAATATAAAAAAGTCTGGTAATGAACAGGTATATGAATATATTTCATCTAAATTGTGGCAAAATATTAAATATAGATATGTATTTATGTATTAGGAAACCGAGGATCTTTGTATGATGATTAAAATCATCCAAACCCGGCCCCATCACAACATATAGGTTACATTCCGGCAGCGTTGAAGAGGAAAAGTAATTTGATACGGCATGAGAAATGATAGACAATTCATACGGTTTCTATAATTATTAGTGATTTAGTAAAATAATATTGTGCAAGTATGACTAGTATATAGATAAAATAATGTATAAATGAAAATGTTAGAATTATTAAAAATTTTAGTAAAAAAATAACGAAGATGGAATTATTTGAATTTATTTTATATACAACTATTAGTCAGTTTTTACAGTATTCATGCAGCTTCTTCACTAGTGTGTAAGTGGAATTTCACATTTAAATCATTGGTCATATTTAGTTGAAAGTGATTTGTATTACACTAATGTTTTTTATTAATAATGGTAATTACCAGTGAACATCAACGTTCAATATATTTTAAAAGGAACAAACCTCTGTGCAAACTGATAATGAAACAATGTATTTAATCACTTTCATTAGCGAAAGAATGATTTCAGTTTTAAATTGTTCATGATTGTTGTTCAGTATATGGACGATATTTTCCGTGTCATTGTAATAATGTGAAAATAAATAATATAAAGTCTGGTAGAATGATGTCCCTTGAATTAGCGATACTTCTAATCCGTTTATTTCACCACAGTCCAACTGGAGCAAGTAAATACTTATATACATATATAACTTAAGTATACACACGTAGTAGACTAGATATTTGGACGGTAGGGTAAGGTAGGGTACTGTAAAGTTAGTAAATATCTTACTACTAAGGTAATATATATATATATATATATATATATATATATATATATATATATATATATATATATATATATATATATATATATATACCGGGTGTCCCTAGAAATCTGGGACATAGGGAATTAACATGTAAATATACAAATATTGTGATTACTTCTGAACAATATATTTTAGAACAAAAGTTTAAATAAAAAAGTTGTTCAGAATTAAAAACAACATGATAAGATGCAATATTTAATGTTCAGATATATTTCTATAATGCGTAACTCAATTTTGAAATACTACATTTTAATGACAGATTAGGAGGTCGTGAAACAAAAATGCTATTGTTTGATTATTTGTTGTTGTAACTAGCAAAAATACATGCAATTTTTGTTCCATAACCTCCTGATCTGTCATCAAAATGCAATATTTCAAACTTGATTTAAACGGTATACAATTGTATTTGAGCAATGAATATGTCATCATATTATGCAGTGTTTAATTCTGAACAACTTTTTTATTTACACTTTTGTTCTAAAATGTATTGTTCAGAAGTAATCACAATATTTCTAATTTTAAATTATTCAGCGAATTGATAGTAGCATGGGCAAATTGATTAAAGCTAAAATAAAGTTGCCAATGTATATATAGTCTTACGTTATTCTCACTGTATATATTTACTATGTCTGATGCTTTTAGTGTAACATACATAGAGCAACTTACTATAACCAGACAATTTACAAATGTTCACACAATCATTATATAATTTGCATAACGGGACTATGTTAATTTTGCTCCTATACGTACCTGGCATAAAGGTTTAATGAAATATAAAAAATAAAAATATTCTATTATACGACATCGTAACAAATACATTTTTACACAAGTATTAAAATTGTGTCTTATCCATTTTTGGCCTAACGTCATTTGGTCACTGCTCTATATAGTATGTATAGTCACAATACGAACAAATATTATTATTTACGGCAATGTTGTCAGAGGCCCTATACAAATGTATTTTTTTTTACACTTTTCCATTGATAAAAAGTTAAAATATTCATTGCACTGACTTGGTATTACGAGATTGGGCTAGAATATAACGATTATAGCGTAGGAATTAATTGCGACCTTGTGTACGGTTATTCTATTGTATAATGAAAGCAAAACGTAACCAGTGTGTAGACGTGATTAAAGACATGCAATTCCTAAATGGCAAAACAAAAAACAAACACGTGCAGTATCGAAATCAGGAAGAGATTACTTCTTATCACTACTTATTCACTTCGCGTCATAAAAAAAAACTACGATTGGTGTGACGACACTGTGACGTCGTGTGACATTCAAAAGTTCAAGTAGCGTGCCAAAATGAAATAAAATTCACTTGTGTTTTAACGATAAATTGTCTTGTACTATTATAATAAAGGCATTCATTTAAATTTTATATTGACATATGTAGCAATATATGTGGTAACATGTTATGTGCTACTCAAAATAATATTAATATGATACGAAAAAAGAAATGTACTTTATATTCTTTGAAATAAATAATAAAAACAATTGATTTGATACTTGAAAATTACATAAATCTATTCAACACAAATGAAATGATTACGTTTTACTAATTTTCATAGGGCAGTTACGCACATGTGACAGTGAATTACCTAAAATATTTAATGCAAGCGTAGAATAAACAATATGAATTTCAAAGCACAAAAGATAAATGGATAATTGTAGTTAACATATTTAAATAGGGATGTTATATATATATATATATATATATATATATATATATATATATATATATAATAAGAACAATTATAAAGTATAATAACGGTTGTGAATATGGTGTACGTGTATTACGTGTTACGTTTCCCGGTAATACATCAGGTCCTAAGGTCTATTCGTACGTATGGTAGGTCACGTACAGCCTTGCAAATTATATGCGACTTCTAATGTATGCCAATTATTTCCCAGCTGGTGAGCAATTTTCGTAGAACGTTCGATGAAGGTACCACAAAAAACACGACGTGCCTTTTTGCACGCGTAACGCATATCGCCCGCTCCTAGATTTCACAAGGCAACAATATAATATATACATATGTATGTATGTAATTCATAACGATGATAAGTGATTAATAAATATGATTTTATTTCAGTATTATTATCATGTCTCAGATCTTGTATGATAAAGCGATATACACACACATTTCTTGAATCAGTATGATTCATGTGTTCTAGAGATGATCTGATTTCTCATTTATATTCTAATAAAATGACGCATAATAAATCAATAGCATAATTGTACCAATAAGAGTGTTTTTTCAGTATTTTATCGTTTGATTACTGAAGATACTATTTTACAAATACATATAATGCTTTATCTATGATGCTTATTTAACTAAAATTCTATCTGCAAAAAAATTATTAGATACGATCTATTATAATCGCATATGTATGTATATTTCATGTCTGTATTGTGTGTCAATAAAATATAATTTCTCAATTTTATTTCATTTTCACTCACCTACTGAATCCGGTTTAAATGGCAATCTTAAAAATGTTTGTGATACATTACACATTTGCACAAAGTTTGAGTGACACTGGAATTAAGTGAACCAGGCGCCGTACTGTTATTTAACTTTTATTATTATTATTTATTTTATATATATAGTAGAATCCGCTTATAGTGAACCTGAAGGGACCAGGAATTTGGTCCACTATAGCGAGTGTTCATTATAACGAAGGTACACATTTTTTAAGAAATTTTATTTTTTATTAGCAAATATTCTACTCTGTTTATGAAAAAACAAACTAAAATTATTCATTTTTTAAAATAAATGATTATCTAAATTTTTATAACTAAATATGTACATATACTAGGGTGGTCGCTAAATGGGGTTTGGACGAATTTTTATCGGACCATCCTCCAAATCGCCCCAAATAAATAAAAAAAATCAAATAATTATATCAATTTTTTATTTTATTTATCTCTTTCTATTTAAAATACATGGGGTTTTGCCCCCATATCATTAAAATTTGTATGGATTATCTCATGCCAACATGATGTTATTTATTTATTATATTGTTACTCCGAAACATTGAAAATATGTTTATCGATGTTAAAGTTTAACATCATGAGGAAGTATCTCGTGTGTCGCGCCTAAAGTTCCCAATATACCCACATTAAATTCATTCATTGACAACCTACTCAGGTTCGCATGTAGTGAATTTAAAGAGCAAATTTAGTCCATTATATCAGAAAATTCACTATATGCGAGTTCACTGTATGCAAATTGATAAACATTAGATGGCATATGTTTTTAGTCGGGACTCAGAGATACATTCATTATAAGCTTAAAAGCCTACAATTATAAGCTCTCTAACACCCCGCACCATTCTAAACGTTGTCTATTCTATAGATATTGTGTTTGACATCCTATTTGTTCAAAAGGCTATATTCTAAATGTGATATTAGATACATATACAGTATAAGCGTTGCATTTTTATTTTTATTATAAAAAATTGTTCTAGTGCAAACGAATATCATTTATACATACATACATTCATACATAACATCACGCCTTTTCCATTACTGGGGTAGCAGGCCCTTTATTCCCTACAATTACTCAAAATATTTAATATTATATAGAAAACTGCCTTTCATTCCTTATTTTCTAACAATTGCTCGCCAAATACTCCTATCCATACATAACTGTCTCGCCTCGTTAATATCCATACACCTTGTCATACATGCTCTCCTATTATTTCTGCTTATAATTTTACGTTCACTCAAAACATTTTCTATCATATTCATCCATTTATTCCTCGGTCTTCCTCGCATTCGTATTCCTTCAATTTCACCCAAATAAATCTTTTTAGTCAGTCTATCATTTGACATTCGAATATCATTTATTATTTGCAGAAATTAAATACACATATAAATAATGTAATTAATAACAAAATAGTCTTGTATTTTCGTATATATATATATATATATATATATATATATATATATATATATATATATATATATATATATATATATATATATATATATATATATATATGTATATAAATATGTAGCGAAACAAACAATATGACACCGCATAATTGGATATCCCTGTGTACATTTCATACATACGCGATCTTGAACACGTATGCCAGTAACCTTTGTAAATATCAATTATTCCATGAACACGGGCCAATGATAAACTTTTATTGTTATTTTATATAGAATAAAGTTAATGATCTACCTTCTTATACAATTATAACAATGTAATCAAACATATTAAGCCAAAATAATTTATATTGATACCTCTTATTAATTATAGTTTTGATTGTATAAGATAATTATTTTCTTGTTAAGCTTTATTTATATTTGAATGCTTGTGATTGTTGATACCATTATAATGTATCATTCTATGAACTAAATAAAAACTGTTCGTAACAAGTACCTACAACAGGATCACATAAGTCTCGATTGTATGTGATCGTTAGTTTCAGTTCTACCATCATAATAAATCCATCATTAATTCTGTCTGATGATTCCTGGATGTTTCTCTGCATCTTGTCTTTTATTTGCGTGCACATACGTACGTAAGTAACTTTGACATTCGTCTGTGAATCACAATTACATATTACCGTATTTGGCATACTTGTTTTACCGGAAATCATTAAATAGACAGCAATTTGTTTCATTTTCTTTTCGGCCTCGCAAAAAACATATTGATTGCACACAACTTTATTACATTACATTATTATGTCTCTTGTTTAAGTGTTATTTAGTGTTAGTGCGTGCGTGCATGATTGCGTGTTGTATTCTTCTTTAATAGACTAGAATTCGTGCTAACTTTTTCATTGGAACTAATAGGTAATGCCATTTATACTAATTTTTTCATCCAGTTTTTTTACTGTGAAAATGTAGACCACTTTTTTATTAGTTAAATATGTAATATATTGTATACCTGTACAGAAAATGCATTGTTTTGTTTGATTTGAATGTTATTATAATTGGTTTTATAATCATAGTCAAATTATGGTTCTTATTTATGTAATTTCATCCAACATTCAATCTTACATCATTTATGCATACAGCATTGATAAAATACAAAAGGGTCTTTTAAGATAATAATGTCACTTGGATCTTTTTCAAAATTTCTATACTCTATAACAGATTCTACTAAATTTAGAATCAAATAAAAAATATATTTTATTCAAAATTTATGTACTTGCATTGTAACCTCGAGTACGTACCTATTACTATAATTAGGATCATTTTATCCAACTAATGTACTATATATTATAACAAATTAATATTGTGCTCATATAATATATAATATTTGCACTGTCTTAATTTTTTTTTTAATACTGGAATACTATAAACCATTGAGCCGGTTCTGGATTCTGCTTATCGATAATTGCACTTTCTGATTTCATTGAAGCATTAAATTCACTAAGGACACGAAATTTCTCATTTCTGAATTTACGGATATAGATTTTGTAAACTGCTGGAAGGAATTTGTTTCTTTTTTTTTGCTACAACTATTTACTGAAACACTCCTATTAGGATAGGGTGTGAAAGAAATGCAAAGTCTGTTAAGCGCAGAACAGTTATTTAATAATCACCCTGAGCGGGCGCTTAAGCTAAAATGTATTACTTAACGTGATTGTTTTTATTGCTTCTTGAATGGATTCCTGTGTTTGGCGAGCAGTTTACGGAAATAGTTGTGATTTGTGTGTCGTTAGATGTTAGATGTTGTTACTAAGTAGTTTTGTGTTATTGGTTGCCGTTAAATGTTACATACATATATATGTGTTACAAACAGTTCATCTTGAAAGATGAGTTCGAAATAGGGCCGCCACCAAGAAAGCAGCGGTGAATCGATGAACACAGGCAGGCGCTGGCGTCTCGGCGTGCCATGTACACTCACTCACAACAGCCGCTACGAGCTCTAATCTGCAGTCAGTGCGTTCGCGACCAGCGACCAGGCATTACGTGTCACCGCCAGTTACTTCAATTCAACCGCCGTGTTGCGTGAATGTGTATTACTTACTTGTTATCATCTCTATAGAACCGGCACAACATCAATTTTACTTTATAATCCATCAAGTAAAGAGTTATATACAATCTACTTGATTGTAACAATCGCCGAAATATATACACATATAGTTATTTAGTTAGTAGTGTTGTGTACCGGCAAGACTGAAGCTGACTTACAACTACTAGAGAGTTTCATTAACGATTCGAACATGTAATGAATGTAACCAAAGAGCCGGCTATCTAGCTAACAACAAGTGTACAGCGAACAACTAGAAACATCATTATCATCATTGTGTTGTGTTCTGTTGTGTGTTGTGTGACAGACGTGTTGTGCAGTAAGATGTAGACACCACCGCCGTTTGTTCTACGTTCCGTGCAAGTTGGTTGTGGACGACGACGACGGACGTGAGTGATGATTGTTGATAGAGTACAACGATGACCGGCATTAGATAATTTGCACGGGGGTTGTTGGTTGTGGTGGCCTGCGATGGGCCCCATATGACAGCCGTCACCCAGTCATGGTTAAGGTGTTATACCTGGGGCTATTTGCTGCTATTGTTTGTGCTCTTGTGGCATTAACCCTAGCTGTGCCCGTCGGTAGCACGGTCTCTCGAAACAGCAGCTCGGACTTATCATATCATCATACCAAGCCCCAAGAGGTAATCATACTCACTGATGACGGAGCTGTCCGTAGTGAACGAAGCACCAACTTGTCACACATCACCGGTTCTGCACGAAAGATACAGATGTACGTAAAGAATAGACACCTGCAGATCTTACCCGACGGTACTGTCAACGGAACGTCTGATGACACGAGTGATTACAGTAAGTTACCACAAGTGTTATATTATTATTAACTTTCACCTTTCACACACATGTAGCGTATAATATTTAACATATTATTGATAAGTTTTACCTTTAGTTCAGAGTACATACACATTATCCATCTTTTCATTTTATCTTCACGCTTGATGATCTTCATGAATGTTGGTATATGTGATAAAATTTTCGTAACGCTTCCGGTAACAGCTGCATAAGAGCCACTAATTAATTATTACGGAATGGGGATAGAGTGAAATGTTTAGAGTTCTTTGAATGTTTCTTGCTTCCGTGTGAGATCTGTTTCATTCACCCTTGCAGACTGACTGCAATATGGTTCGAGATTGTATCATATGAAGCAGTGCCATAACAGCAACGGCTGGCAAAAAATAATCATCAATCAAGATCTAAAGTACTTACAAAAAAAAACCATTTGGGCAATTTAATAAAGATATTTGACATTTAAAAAAGTTGTTGAAATATGCTAAAGTTCTGCTTATATATACATATATATATATATATATATATATATATATATATATATATATATATATATATATATATATATTATATATATATATATATATATTTGTGTGTGTGCGTAAATAGAAACTAGAATGAGACATATTCAATAAGCAATTCTTATCCCCATGAATAAGGTTGAATGTAAGTTGAAAACCTATTAAATATTTTCTAGAGAACAATACATACTTCGTTCTTATGCTCATACATACGGTACATACACTTTCTATGCCTTTAATTTTGCGAGTTATATAACAAGTCCTATTTGTTCTCGATTCGCGGAAGAACATTTGAACTTGGAATTGACAAGTTCCAAGAAAAAGTTGTTATTCTAAATACACATAATATGTATATCGATAATTTTGTTTTATTTCGCATTCATCTAGAATTATTGATTTGTTTCATAGAAATGTGTGTAAATTTATTAACAATGACTGAAAATACTCGAGTGGTTTCTATTAGCTAGGTTTTAAACAATTGAAACTTCTACAATAACGGAAAAAGGATTCCAAATACGTACGAATAAATGTTACGTCACGACGATCAAATAAATGGATTAGTTTTAGTTATAAAGTCCTTGATGCTCGAGTTTTCTAAACTTTGCGCTTGTGTAACTAATGCGAGATTTTGATAGTGGATATAAATGTTTGGGTGATACATGCCGCGAATGAAAGTGCCGGTACGTCTGTAGTTACATTATATACGATACGTACGTTACGTAGGGTTCTGAACAGTTCTGACATTGAGTATCAGCGTGTACACTGTACATATATATATATATATATATATATATATATATATATATATATATATATATATATATATATATATGTATATTTGTATATAATGCAACATAGGACGGTACGTAACGTACGTATCGCCAACAACGACTTTAGATATCCTGACCTACCTTACACATTGATATGTTATATGCAACATTATCAACACTCCGATAAGCATGGACTTCGCGTTTTCATTCCTACAATGTTGCTTATTTGCTGCTTGGGTTATGATTGATCTGATTTCATTTGTTATTATTGATCAGAACTGAACTGAACTAATATTTACATTGCTTATCACAAATGATTTTTTATTCGTCGTTCATTCGTGTTCGTTCATGAGAGTCATCTCAGTTTGTTCTATTCACGAATGGCTAAAACATTAATAATACAATTAATGTTATCTTTGACAAATAATTGTTTATTTATTTCATGCGGGTTATTTATACATTAATTTAATAATCACTTTATATAGATAGTATATTATTATTATTATTAACTATAATGAATAATTTTACTTTTGAAATTTATTCGGCGAAAGCAAACCTCATTATAACGAATAATATAAATTTTGTTCTTCTCACTAATTTATGGAAATTGTTGACAAAGGCCGAAAATATGTAACATGGGCCGGTCGATGTCTGTCAATGTTCTTTCATTTTCTCAACGAAGATTGTTGGAAAAATATCATCTTGTATACGTAAATATGTTTTACAGCATTATATCGAATATAGAAATTTTGGTGTTTCTCGTTAACTAAGTACTTTTCTATTTAGGCCTTGTAATTCGTATATCCATGCGTTTGTAAATTTACAGATGATTCTAAACAAACTAATATCGTTACAGCATCTTGGTCACTTACAGTTGAACTCTTAAAAAGATTACATTTGTGCTGTAGCTTATACGTATTTCTTGACCTAGATTTTTTCGATGTTACATAAAAGTCCTATTTTTATTAAAGAAATGAAAAGACAAATGATTTTTGTTTTTACGGCATTAAATATAAATTTTAAAGTTTTTTTATATATAATTTTTTTAAATCAAATTATGTGTGTCAGTGAGTAAGACTTTAATTACTTACACTAAAGAAAGAATTTGAATTGTTAATAATTTGTAGATTCATTAATCACACGTGGTAATAGTTTGACAGTATATGATTAATAGTTGAAATGTTTTTATTTTTGTGTTGTTTTATTGTTATATAAATATTATTGCGGTCTGTAGAAATGCAAGGGTTATATGTCAATATCCTCTTGTACATGTTACTTACGTATATTATATTATTCGCAAATATTTACAATGTGTGTACGGATCCGAAAATAACCGTAGAATCGCATGGTTCGTTGAATGAGCATTTCAAAATTGTAACTGATACTGAACATGTTACATGGCGTCTGCGTTTGTTTTCCGGTTGTTACTTTCATTCTGCCGAATAATCACCGGTAACTGATGATTATTAACATGAACTTACATAGTAATTTTAGTTTAGTTGTAACGTTACTCTTGTACCAACATAAGCCGTGTATAATTAATAATGGTAGTGTAGTGTAGGGCTAGTATAGTATAGTATGCAAGGGAATGGGGAGCACGACATGAACCGCATGAACACGTGTGCTCATGTAAAGGAACACTGTGTTTGAATTACTGATTCGCTGTTTAACTTTGCTTTGACGTTGGCTACGTGTGATTACATATGAAAGCCGACGAGGGAATTTCTTTCGGTTTGTTAGTAAATTGAAGTTATCTACATATGTACGTACGTATCTCTTGTGACTTTTCCCGGAGAGCGTAGAACATTGGTGAAAATGGTACAAAATACCACGGTGTTGTGATACTAAATCACGTGTCACAATGGTACGACCAAAGTATCACTTATTACTGGAAAAGTTGTGTGTGTATGTGTATGTGTTTTTAACAGAACGGGACCCTTGTCCCTTTACCCTTACCGACTACTATATTTTATTTACTATCTCTAACTGACTGGGTTCATTTGTAACATTAACACTGTACGTGATTTACGTACCGAAAGTTTAAGACTATTTTTCACTTTTGATGAATTTATTGTCTCGTTTGAACCGACTCGAGATCCTTTTATCCCCTTCATTAGCCGACTAAAAAGTGAGACGGTCCATTTGTAACAAGAGCACTGAAACGCGCGATCTTTCTTGCGCTCTCTTGATCTACAAACAATATGTTATGTGCTTACCTTACCTACCTGTTATCCAAATAACTTGCTTCACTTTTGAATTACATATTTCTACTATCCGACTGTAGGAACGTGTGTTAATTAATTAACTTATGCCGAATTTACAGTCGTTGTTATTCGACTAATTGATTAACCTTATTGATTTTGAAACTAATTAGTGTTATAACTAAAAATCGGTAACTGGACAAATCTCCTTATAATACAGTACAATGTACATGTAATACAAGACACGTGATTGATTATACGTAACGTATATACACGGAGAGGAATGACAGCTTATTGCACTTCGCCACGTTGGATCTGACACATACAATACAGATAGATACCTACTTATGTAACGTGTACATTTTGTGGATTCCAGTTTCGATGGGTTTACGTTTACTAGTTAAGTTAGTATAAACCGTTACCACGTGGTCCATACAATTGTATGTTGATCGTCGTATCGTCGTCACGGCTTAGTCGATCCGGTATGCAGTCCAACTTTCGGTCTTCTGTCTGTCCGACCGTCCGTTCAGACAACGCTTTCACATCTGATCCGCAATAGACCGGCTACCAGAAGTGCATCCCACAAGCCCTGAATACAACTAGATACACACCTATGTATGTACATATGTATATAATCATTAATTCATTGTGCGTGGTTCGGTTCTATTTGTTCCGGTTTTATGTAAAAGTTAGCTGCTAAATTCAACCAAAAGTATTTATAATTTAGTAATTCGTTTACATATTAGGTCGGAAGTAAATTTGTTAATGTTATTATACGACTATAACATTCTCTTGTGTATTATATTTTGTTTGTATAAGTTTATAGACTGAGTACCGAAATTGTAATGAGTCGAACTACATAGTACCTATTTATTTCTACTAGATTATGAATATATGTATGTATTATCAATACGGAAAATATTAGGGATTAGGAGGACAATGATGTGATATTACATTGGTATGGTGAATATATTTGTTATGATATTGGTTATTAGTGGTAATTAGAGTTTGTGAACTAGAGACATAGGTGCATTGCATACATACAGGGCTGGTGTGGTTGGTTGGTGGATACTGGGTCCCTGAACTGGCATTCACTCACTCACTCACTCACTTAATACTTGATGCTAGCGGGTTAGGTCTGTCTACACGTGCGTCTTCTACATGTCATGACAAATTTCATGTCTGCTAAAAAGCGCAACCTGCTGTTGCTGTATGTACCTGCATTTCTACTTCTGATATATGCGTACACATATGTACATATCTACAACACTATGTATGTATGATATCTGGTATTTTGCTCATTAATTGTTTCATCTGACTGTGTTGATACGATAATTAAATAGTTTAAAAGGCCTCCGATGAACACTGTCAATGATTTACGATATTTTATCATGAAATATGTTGTTGAACTAGATATCAATAATTTTATGAAATGTGAACACATTTTATTTGTGTTGTCTGTTATTATAACTTAACATGTTATATGTAGAAATATTGAAAAATATAATATAACTCACATACCTACTTATATTTCCATGGGAAAATAAGTATACATTAACAATTACGGAATTATTTCATACAGAAATGCAATAATGAATATGAAATTAGTACCTACATTAATTTTCATATATTTGTATGTATGGTATGTATTCTTGTATGTACTCATGTATGGTATATACATATTAAATACATACACTACACTACCCTAATAACAATATATACTGTTAATAGTAATTTCATGCAATCACTGAATTACTGCCTTTACTGTGATGTACCTAAGTATCATATTCCAAGGGTACTAGACAAGTATGTGTTAACATCGATAATATGCTAATTCTTATAATCGTGTATATGTGTATATACCGGGTGTCCCCAGAAATCTGGGAATTAACATGTAAAAATACAAAAATTATGATTACTTCTGAACAATGCATTTTACAGCAAAAGTATAAATAAAAAAGTTGTGCAGAATTAAGAACTATATAATATGATGTTATGTTCAGTGCCCAAATATTTTCGTATATCGAGTAAATAAATTCTGAAATATTGCATTTTGATGACAGATCAAGAGGCCATGGAACAAATATTTTAGGTTATTTTGTTATTTAAATCGGCAAATAATCAATACACATAGTTTTGGTCGTTATTTTTTATTACGTGGTTTGATTCTGAACAACTTTTTTATTTACATTTTTGCTCTAACATGTATTGTTTAGCCCGTAATCACAATCTTTCTATATTTACATATATGTTAATTCCATATGTGCCAGATTTCTTGGGACACCCGGTATATATGTACATAGGTGCTTATGAGCTGTAAAATAGCAGCTCCTACACGTACTTCGTATTAAAAGTTCATTGAAACCACGTTCTTTTATTTATATAATGTCTGTTGGATTGCTGCCAAATATTTTTATTAACTTTTGTGGTTTGCATCAGTATTTGTAATTGTTAATATATTCACATTATACATAGTTGTAATGGATGAACAACACTTACTTTACGTGCGAATGTGTGAATACCTGAATGAAAAGTACACGTAATAATTATTCTCGCACACATACACATCAACTGAAACGTACAGATATGATTTCTCTTTAGTATGTATAATTCTGTAAAGTTCTCATATGTTGTGAGTGAATTGTACGTGCATCTTTTGGTTAACCAGAGAGTGTTATTATAAGTTACATATCACAGAGAACCGGCGGTGATGTTGCTGCTGATGATGATAGGGTAGGGTACATTTGATGTTCATTGCCCTAAACTTGGAAAACTGGTAGTCGCACATCACACACACACACACACACAATCAGAGACAGAATGAACTCGCGAACAGGAAATCAAGAGTGAATGCGAATACAATGCGAAATAGAACGCCCCCACCTTTCCGCTCCTTCAGTGGGCTACATTTTTGATGTATGACTCAAGCAGACGCGACGCTGTCGACCATTCCAGACGCTACGTTATTAGAGACAGTCAGTATTATATATATATATATACATATATATATATATATATATATATATATATATATATATATATATATATATATATATATATATATATTATGAAGAGAGTGAGTTCCAAATATCTACTGCTGGTTTGACTAAACTAACGCTTCGTGTTGTTAGCTCTGTGACTGTGTTGTTCGCTGTTATACTTCAGTCAGTGAGTGTTCTGTTCTCTGCTTTGCTCTGTAACTCGTCGTTTGTATGTATGTATGTATGTGTGTATGTATATATAATATATATATATATATATATATATATATATATATATATATATATATATATATATATATATATATATATATATTCTCTGTCTTGTGACTAACTGGTCGGTTCGGTACGGCCGTGTCGCCCTCTACACTGCTACTACTACTTCTACTACTACTGCCATACCATGTGATACTGTTCCGTCTCTCTACTGCTACTAATAGCTTGGACACATACCGCACCGTGTCCGTATAGGTCAAGCTTATTTTAGCACCTGCTAATCTCCTAGCTTTTGTTGGATACTTACTCTTTTCAATTCACCCGTATATATTCGCTGTGAGATGATGCTAGAACAATTACGCTGATACTAATTCTGACGGGTGGATATGCCATTTGCCGAAACTAACTGCTTGCTCCACTATATTCATGCATTACACATCACTGTATCATTCATATTAACAAAGATTACCACATCATTAACACATTACTATCATATCGGGCCCCTCGTTATTCTCATATTTCCGCTCAATTCAAGACTGTATTATTGTTAATCCTTATCTATTAGGCAACAACACACACACGTACCAAACTGCAATATAAACTTACTTGTCACTGCATCTCACTAAAATAGAAAACTTTAATTTGTCGTTTGTTATATAATCGTAATTAACACTACTTTCTTAAAAATCTTCGTTATTCCGGCACTGTTTTTGGATTACATAAGTTTCTATTTATTAATTATATTGCTGTTTTTCGTGGATATTTTTAAATTGAACAGGACTGGTCTCAGGAGAATTTTTTTTTTGCAAACCAGGGTCTAGTATTTAGTTACTATAATCTGATAAGAAGTATAAGAAAGTCGTGTGCTGACCACACTAGATTTTTTTTTTAATTCAGTCTTATTTTAATCATAATACGTAAACTAATTCGTTAATTCAGTAGTTTGGCAGTTGTAAAAATATAAATTTTTGTCCAATCGTTTCTTATTTAAAACACAGAATGGAAAAATAGAATTTTTTGTTTCCTTGACTGTCAGACACTCTTAATAATAATAGCTAACCATCACTGCACAGTAGTTGATTTGTTTATTACTCGTACATTTCCATTGAATCAATTTGAATGAACGAGGTTTTCTGAAATAAAATAAAATAAGCAAGATTGAAAACAAAACCAAATAAAATGTAATAATTGAAATGAAACTAAAGATTTCATTCATGCAAGTTATCTCTACAGAGTGTATATAATATTTGTGTAACAAAAAAGAATGTCACAACAAAAACAATTTTCACATGTGCCAATTGCTCGGTTTTGCGTTTTTTCTACACTGTACCATAGAGCCCAAAGTTTTAATACATACGTACCTTCGTATGTGTTCTGTTGTGAAATCATGTTGGCATCGGCCCCAAAAATGTCATCGATTACCACTGTGTCTTGAATATTACACTGAAAATTCTAATTTACAAATTGAGACCTTTCTTCTTACGGACGGCCTCCGAAATGTAGTTAACAAGCTGAACATTTTCATTAGTAATTGGGAATTATTTACTGAACATCAAGGTTACATACGTACGTATATACAATTGTTGTAATTGTTCATATTATGTAAATAACAAGAAACCTTCCATTATAGGATAGGGCAACCTTTTTCTCAAAATCTGTTAAATACGTACGTACGTATGTTATTTACACAATCTTTCAGACGTGTTTCAAACAACCTCCTACAAATGTTTAATGAAAATGTATCAATGTCATTTCTCTAAATATATCACGGAACCACCTACTAATATTTCGTAGACAACCTCTAAATCATTCACGGACACTCTCCCCATATATTTCATCAACAATCCAGGAATATTTCACAGATGACCTACAAAATGTAACTAACTATAATCATTTAGGTACATAATTGAGAATTTGAAATGCCGGGCTGATATGTTCATTTTATCATCATCCGTGACACTATAGTGTACGTACATACAAGTATAATATAGCTCTGTTAGAATTAAAGTCGTACAGGTATTATCTTGTGCGGTACGGTTTGTTATACGTACATACATACATATCTGTTGTTTGATTCCTATGTCTACGGCACAAACAGATGGAGTGTGCATGCCGGTTCCTGCTCCAGACGCGTAAGTTTTGTCTCCGATACAACAAACAGGAACATTCCTGAAATAGATCTGTCCGCCTCCGCACTCAGATGTCCCATGTTCTACCTTTGGCGAGTGCGCAACACGCACACATGCATGTTCACATTCAGACACTCACACATATTATATAATTGTTATAGGAGTACATATTATTTTGACTTGGATAACATCTAGATCACGTTTACTGATTGTTAATCTCGGGCAAACTTTGAACAGTTCTTAGATACCTACATAGATACGTATCACACCTGTAATTTCGGTATAGTTTTCTATATCGTTACTCAGTACGAATCATGTGTTTCGTTATTCTTTGAAATGACAGGTATAATGAAAACTGTTTCATATCCAGTATCGTATTTACGTATGTAGGTACAAAGATAATGCGATTCAGTTTATTCTTACTTATGAAGTATGTTTGAAAACCTCATAATAACAAAGGTTGTTCTGAATATGTACACCAATGTTCCTACATACCTATTACCAACTAATATATTATGTGTATCCTTACTAAGCCAGTCTACTATTTAGAGTACGCTATAAATATATAGTTATCCTTTTCTGTACTTATATATATATATATATATATATATATATATATATATATATATATATATATATATATATATACGTATATGTATATACATATATACGTATATGTATATACATATATTGTAAAACTGTAAAAACTGCATACTATGATGATGATATTCAACATTTATATATGTTTCTGTTGCGAGTAAATTAATTTTAAAATCTTGATATTTAATGACAGATTAGGAGGTCATGAAACAAAAACACTATGTTTTGATTATTTGTTGTTGGAACTAACAAAAAAACATGCAATTTTTGTTCCACGACATCCTGATCTGTTATCGAAATGCAATATTTTAAAATTGATTTACTCGTTAAGGAAAGATATCTGAGTACTAAATATGTTATCATATTAGGCAGTTTTTAATTCTGAACAACTTTTATATTTAAATATTGGCTCTAAAATGTGAGTGTATATATATATATATATATATATATATATATATATATATATATATATATATATATATGTATGTGTATATATGTATATATGCATATGTATATGTATGTGCGTGTGGAAGGACGCACATTTTATTGGTGTGTCTCTCTGTGACGATCTAGTAGTCTGGCTAGCAGTGCTTGTCCCGCTGAAAGTCCGCGACTTAATTTCTACTCCTCTGGCGCAACTGTCAATTGTTTTGTGAGAATGTTTATTAAAATATTGTGTTTAGTGTAGTATAATACAATATAAGTGTGCACTACACAGGTTACATACTAGATTCATGGTACGTACATATACAGTTATATTTTACATATATGTATATGTATACACACCACAGAGGACTGAAGCGTTCGCTAAAAGTTTTAATTTGTTTCCGAAGGAGTTATTCAGTCAGTCAGTCAGTCACGAGTGACGACGCGGTGCGGTTGTTATGTTAAGTTTAGACCTTCGGTCGGCCACCTACAAATGGAACGTTCGTGTTGGCCTGCTCCGCTACACCGTACTTATCCGTACGTTGACATTAGGCGGATAAAACAATTAGTGTAATTTCATGGCATCCTCAACCGCACTGATAAACCATTTTCGCGTCCCTGTTCTCATATCAGTGACGACTGACTCAAATCTATTACTTACGCACTATCTTCTATTACATTATCTTCTAAATCAGAAGGCTACACGCATCATACAGACACAACATTCAACTCTCTTAATACCGGTCATCTATTTTTAACTACATATTATTAATAAATTACCTGTAAATAGTACGTGCGTACGTATATGAATACGTGTCTGTAAAATCATTTGTTACTATTTGTCGCCACGATCGAATTCTACACATATTTTCTAAAACAAGATACAACTACACTAATACCCCGGTTTACGCTCTTAATGCGTGAAAAACAAAAGAGCGTTAAGCGAATCAAACGTAAATCGGGGTCAACAAAAAATAAATACATATATGTAATAATACCATTTATTTAAGAAAAACTTGTCAAACAAAAAATTACAATTAATAATAATGAAGAAAACAAAATTCACAACTTTAAATACAGTTAAGAAATACATACATATATGTATGTACAGTACATACGTAGTCAGCGGCGTACATGCTAAAAAACCATCGGCGTAGATCCCCGCTATAAAAGAGCGTTATAGCGAATCAGCGTAAAACGGGGCAACGTAAATCGGGGTATTAGTGTATACTATATTATTGTAATAAATTAATTTTTATTCTATGTAGAGTCTGAAATATTCTAATTAGATGTAATTTAGTGTGTGCGTAAGTGTTTGTAGCTGCTAATGACTGTTTAACCACTGTCCGAATGTAAACCAAAGAGAAACAGAAAACTACCACCTGTCTTTGGCGCTATTTTCGAAAACTAAAAATAAAAACAAATGTGAAGCAGTATTTACTCTTCAGAGATGTACAACAACAAACTGGTTTCCATATTAAGTTCTAGATAAAGAAATTAGAATTTTAATTAAATTTACTAAATTGGAAGGGTGGAGAATACTAAGAATTTGTTTCTGATATTAAAAAAAAAAACAGAAAAAAAAAACTATATAGAAAAGGGTGGTTACTAATTTAAAATACAACTTAATATTTATTTATGATGTTTTTAATGAAGTTATAGTATGAATTAAAAGTAAACAAAAAGTATTTTAATGCGTTTAAATTTCAGTTATTACTTGAATATAATGTAAAAAAAATGTATATGATCAAATTTTCTTTATTTTATAATAGCATGTATCACATTTTATCTATAATTGCTCTTGATAAGTGTGCAAAAATAAAACCGTGATCAAATATCGGAGTATGTTTTTTGGTAAATAAAGTTTCGACCCGAAATTGGTTTGTTTATTCTATGCGTCGTTTGATTATGCTAAGATGACTACTTGATGTATGGATAATATGATTAGTAATTTAATAATTCTTTACGATAAATACATACCTATATTAATGATAATTTACATATACGTGCTCTAATTATGTTACTATGAACGTAAATTATAGTCGTAAATTGTAATTGTGGAATTCAGATATGCAATTGTTGTGTAATTCACAGTACGACAGAATACAACGTTACGATATATACCCACATCGGATCCATATATCCGAATACAGTGGTGTCGCTTGCTTTACATGCGGTGTAACAATGAGACCTACTGTTTAAGTTACTGCCTTCTGTAAAATAATGGTCGAATATTAAGACCGATTCACATACCAAACACCACAGGGCTAGACCGGGCGAGATATGATCGAATAAAATATTGTATTACACATATATTATAATGGGAATATTCACATTAGCTGGATCGAAAATGACCAGAGGCCCGTTCAGATAAACAAAAAAACAACAACAACTTATCCTCTAGAATATTTCGGTCGATCTTGTTACGTACCAACGGAATGATGGAGTCAATATACACTCTCGATTTTGTAATAACCTGTAGAAGCACTGCTATCTATACTAAGATTTACCGTCCATCCTAATATTATATTCTTTAATGAATGCACAGCAAATTGCGGTGAAAATTTGGCAACTGAATAAACCATCATTTTACTTTTATTAATTTACATAATCATCCACTGTAGATACGGGTTATTTCATTTTGTGGAATGCACATTTGACATAGTTGTTACAAAAATCACCTGCATGAATAATATTCTTAGTTGGCTGGGATATGACAGCTTCATGTGGGGTGATAAAATGATGCATACGTACCTACTAGAGAAGAATGTTATGTTGAATAAAAAATCAACAAGGACACACACTAGTGTTGTAGTTTTTGTTCTGTCTTATGTAAAATGTGCATAAATAGTTCATGACTCATAATATTTGGCCTGCTTTTCTTTTTACCCGGTGCCCGATGCTATGTAAGCGGTCTTATAAATCGTCTAGAACTTGGATCTCACGGTTCACGTCAGTTGAAAAGCATGATAGACAATTTTTATTCGATGATCTTGATAGGGTCACGTTTTTACTAAACATACACCTGAGCGTTTAACGTTTATGTAATGCCCTTTTTGTACATACACTTGGTCTCCGTGTTTCATTTGAAAATATCTACGGCGTCAGTGTGTCGCTTGTTATATACTAAGCATAACTTTAACCATGTGCCTATCCTATATACACTACGTACGTACACACACACATGCTGACTACATTACCTTTTCAAATTGCACTCATATTACACGAAACATAATAATAATATTTCAGAAATAAAATAAAAATATAAATCTCTTATTTTGAACATTATCCTTAGGAAAAATAATTTGTTAGTCAAATGCTATTATTTATGTTATTTAGTGTAAGGAAGGAGTAGCGTGTAGTGCTTACTACTTATAAATTAGCATCTTTCACAAATATGTCTAATACCATGTTTCAATAACAATATTTTATTGTATACTTCGAAATGCAAACAATCACAAAATGAACTATATTTCACATTGTTGACAAGTTCACTGCAATAACACTGACACATAACGTCACAACAATGACCTATAAAATCGAATTTATGAAACTATTAAAATGGCCAATACCATTTATATGAATTTGACATACCTACCGTAAAGAAGTGAAGTAAATCTTCATTTTTAATTCTCACGACGCTTCCAGAAATAATTCTATCAGCAATAAAATAGGTACTCATTTTACACGTTATTACATTTATGAATGCTCAATGGGTTCTAGTATGCTGCAATGTAGAATATTAATAAATTATATTTTTACTTGCATATATACGTACTATTATATGACAACACTTACAAACCTGTTCGAATGCATTATTGAATCCTTCTGTGAATATCCGATCAAATTTTAGAATATATCAGTCCACAATATATTCATTCATGTGCGTTTCATTCATACCTACAAGTATTGTTCAGTACGTTTGACTTATGAAGCGAACATCATTTTATGACTGAATTCATTTGTCCGAATGGAGAAACTGTATTACATTCTAACTAAAATATTATTCAATCTGTATACATTATGTATGTATATAGCGACACCCTTTTATAATTGTACAATATTTCGTTAGGCATACATGTATTTCTCGTCTTGTCAGATAATGTTAATATTTTCTTTAAATATACGAATATGCATTAATGAATAAAATATACGGTGACACCTGATTTGAATAGCATTTTATCTTTGAGGGTAGATAGTAGATAATAATAGGTGAGAACATCAAGTGCACTTGCACGAACACCAATGATAAATCCGTATGTATGACAGTACACCTACGCTAGACTAATTTCAATAATACATGCCAGTATGTACTGATAATATTATACTGATTTAAATAACAGATGTGGTTGTCCTGACTGCACTCCATTCACATGCATACATTTTATTATCAGGTTTATATATTTTCTAGTTTTTATTTGTATGGTTATTGGGCGAGCTGCTTCAGTACGTAAAACAACAGACAGAATTTTATCTTTGCTCGAACACTGACATTGAGTGTTGTATGTGTATATATTATATGGAGTTGTAACGTTGGGGGTACCTACACGTTGTCCGAGATCCAGTTTATCCGAGTTTTATTCGTTAGCGATGTATCGAACGTGAATCTGTATCTCTGTTACCTACCTAGTGATTGATCTATACGTACGTACGTAACGGGCGCGAAGGTGTATATATATATATATATATATATATATATATATATATATATATATATATATATATATATACCTTCGCGCCCGTTATCCATATACTGACCCGTGTCTCCGTCCGCAGCCCATCTCTTCTTTAGCCCTGTGACTGGTCCGACCTCCCACGACTTGGGGATCTCTTGGAATTCTGTGGTCATATTCCAATTCCCTTCCTTTGAACTCAGCAGCACACACCGACCGACATTTCCTGGCCCCGGTCTCACCTACGCAATTCAAATATATATATATATATATATATATATATATATATATATATATATATATATATATATATATATATATATATGCATATGCTTTGTCTACGTTGGAGTGTCCCGCAGCGCGTTCTTATTAAGTGGTTATCATAATATCTAGGGGTTATTTCCATTTAAATAGTTTGACTGTATTTTTGTCTGAATTATTCAAATATTTAACATCCACAAATTGGAAATATAATATTTGTTTCTTTATGTCATTGTTAGTCGGCTAGTCGGACAATGTCACTGACTCGATTGTTACACGTAATATATGTATTAGTTTAGGAAACTACCCGTCGCCAATTTGCATAATATATTCGAGAGCTCTAGCTAGAGATCTGCCGTACCTGACATGACACTAGGTAAATGTGTGAGTTATGAGTTATTTATCTTGTGATATTGTTCATCCATTACTGGAATTGATTATTCTAATAATAATTTAAATATCGAATTATCTATAGTTCTCATTTATTATTATAATTGCTCTATTATACTCTACAAAGCGTCGTATATTTGATTTACCGAAACGCAACTATACAGCTGTTATACATATAGTTATTTCAGTTAATGTCACGTACTTACAAATCTTACTCATAAATCAGTATCAATGGTATTACTGCCTTCTTGTCTCTAACCTTCAACAATCAAAATTCACAATTCGTTTTATACTGTTCGTTTCAATTCAAACAAAGTAATTTATTGCTCTATATTATTCTGTGCAATGAAAGCATTATTTTTTTAATTTATTAACTACAATAATTTGTAGTACATATATTGTCAAATGTTTCGCCTGTATAACATAATATCATGCTGATATATATTATTGAACGCAATTTAGCTAATTTATTAATATATTTTAATATGCCAATGTACCATGTCTCTGGCGGTGAAATCTGTTTTTGCTGGAAATCGACTAATTTTCACGGTTTCTCAGAATAAATTCAATTTCATCTATATTTTTTTTTAATTGTATGTTCTTGGATGGATCGCCTGTTCATGTACGAGTATATGTACTACCACTTATAGAGGCAATAAAAGCAGTTTACTTGCCGGTGGTATCTTCATCCGAAATAGAGCTAACCCATTTGGTTTATAGTTTCAGTCAGATGCTTAACAATTGAAGGTTTTTATGTCGACCAGCGCACAACAATACTATTTTCTCGACCTCAGAGCCTATGTTTGATTGTTTTGTGTAGTCCTCATAGCTACTTCCAGTTAAAAGATTAATATGTAATAGAACGATAGATATAACTATTTTGATAGAAAACTAAATGTTACCCCTAAATAGACGTACCTATCGATATTTGTACATATCAACAATTTTATGTATGATTGATGAATCAAATTTATAGACATTTTTATTCAATTACACGATTATAAACTTTGACGGTAATTAATTTTAATTAAATGTGTTTGTTTGATGTTGTTTATTTTATAGACGCTCCACTGCAAGTTCATATTATTTTAACTGTGGGCGTATGTAAACAAATATGTTTCGTCATACATTTGAAATTTATTCATGAATTTAAATGGTAAGCACCAAAACCTGCTTATCGTTCACCGTTCTCCTTGACATCGAACTATACCTAAGCGTTATGACAGGGTTCACACGTCTGGAAGAGAGATATTTACATACGGAAATTAGATAGATAGGTAGATGGGGTGGAGCGGGTGGTGGGGGGAATGTGCAAATGTACGTAATTGTATCTGATTTAATTACGTGTATTTAACACCTCAGTTACTGGTAGCTAGTTATTTATATCATTTACACCTCACCGGAGATCATTCGATAATCCATTTCTAGACTTTATTTACATATTACCTGCCACATATTCTAAATTACATCGCATTTACATAACTGCTCTTCATCAATATGTCCATATTTCAAATTACAGTTCTTATTTTCTAGCTGCTTGTCATTAATATTATCAGTCAAGCCTGGTCGCTTAATGTATTTATCATGACCTACGTATGATTATCATTTTTGTTGGAAGCCCTTGATTCATGGGGATATATATATATATATATATATATATATATATATATATATATATATATATATGTATATATATATATATTCTTCGCATACAATATGTACATATGTATTCAGCTGGTACGGGGATCCTAAAGCCAACTCTGCTTGTTGGAAAGACATAATATTGTACATATTTTGCATTGAAAACTAAGAGGGATAATAGTGAAATAAGTAGAAAATATTTGTGTTGACCGTAGAAAGTGTTTAGATGATGCGTATATATATGTATATACATGATGGAGTCTATCGTGATTAATATTCTACTTTATTTTCGTTATGTGTATGTACATGCGTACAAGTAGTTGAATGCACATATTGTCATATAAGGCACTGGTTTATAATACCCTGCTACAGACCTAATGTCTAATATAACTTCATATCTTCATGTAATCTTAATTGGTTGTGAAGTTTTCATAAAATAAACTTCTTGTTTGAATGAAGATGGGCGCAATGTACCTTGTATAACTGCAATACATGGTACTGTGACTGACTGTGGCCAACCCTCCCACCCACCGTATATACTCGTAGATAGATTCATATTTTCATTGCTGCTGGGGACTGGTGTTCTCTTGACTTGCTGTTTTACGGATAGTGGTAAAATATGAAAATAAGAAACAATATGAGTTATAGGCATTTTAATAGAATCTGCAGTACATACATATGTGTGTGTATGTATATTTACTTTAAGCTGGTTATTTATGGGTCTCATACTCATACTGGTGCTTTAAAAATATGTGGGATGCACTGTACTTTACGCATATAACGAACGCCTTGAATTTTTGCTGTTTTACTTATTTTACACTTAATTCTGAATAATTGCGTACAATCTAGTTCATTCATATTCTCAAAAATACTGAAGATGTGTGACACTTTACATATTTGTCATTTATTTCAGTGCACTCTAACGCGACTAACCTCAAAGTAAAAGAAACAGAAAAACTTGTTGAATTTATTTATTTCAGAATTAGAAAACGGCTTTGAAGTTGACACATAAAACTACAAAATATCACAGTACTCAAAGATATTTATTGATTTTTTGCTATTAGTAGTAGAAAAGTAGCGGTTTTCAAGTTTTTAATAATAATGCAATAGTTGAGTTATATATAAGTAATTGGAATGAAAAAAAAAATTCTAAATGCGTTCAGGCATTGGATTGTTTCTTATTGAACATATTGTTTTAAGTGTTGCATAAATAATATTACATTCTACAGATTGACAAATGAAAGTTTTGTTTTTATCTCACAAGATTATACATAACTAGTAGCTAGACTACAATAATGAACAGAAATGAAGCGACTACTTGCATGTGTCATATATGCATATATGCGTGTGTGGGAATGCAATGAATTCATTTCGATTAAATACGGGAAGAGTAAACTTAATTTAGTCGCATTACAATTACTGTTATATCTGTTTGCGTATATTCACAAGTTGGAAAAAGGAAATTCCATATAACACGCACATTTCAGTGTCCTGTTCCGTTATTATCCAAGCCTGCGATGGCAACAGTGTAATATGTATGTAGGTCCTAAATAGAGCAGTTTCACAATATCCGTATTTGTAAATAAAATTATGATAATAATAATTCATAATAATATTGACGTGTTTATAAAAATACAACTGTTTGTAATTATGTTGACGAGACAAGCGATCACATTGGATATTGACGTACGGCATGCGCACTAGCAACCAGGTTAGCACTTGGCGATGCTGCGAAAATATGAAATAAGAAACATTTAATTGCATGTATTTTGCGTACGTGACAAATGTGTATTTAGGTTTAGAGGCAATTTCACTTGTAATTAGTACGACATCTGGCATCAATAACTTTGACAATTTCAATAATTTTTACGACTTTTAAGACACTCAATTAATTCTATTTATTTTCTACAGAACTACAGAACAACTAACGCCGTTATTAATTTTTGATTTTGATTGTTTACCATGCCATGTTGATCATATAAACTTTTACATTCGTTTTATAAACAAGTTTTTTACAGTGTGATATATCCCTACTTGACAGACGTCTTTCTTTACGGCACGTTTTTTTTTTTTATAAAAATACATACGGAAATCTGGACAGTGGGATACGAGCACTAGTGCCCAAATATAAATTGCATAATTATAGTATATTCACGGTTGTCAAACTTCATTAAATGGCTATTGTATTGTATACGTAGATTAATATCAGAGAATACTGGAAATAGCTAAACATACATACACAACACATATACATACAGGTATATATTTACGTTTTGATTTACGTAGTGCAAGTGCGCAAATGCTTTAGCGAGGTGTGTCTAGGGGTATTGCATAAATGTATATTTAATTGTTGAAAATAAAAGCTAGCCATGATTTGCACCCCATGACTGCAGGCAATAGGCAGGTTCCATGAAAACTGATCTACGTCGACCAGTCTATACGTGTATGCTATGCTATGCTATGCTATGCTATGCTATGCTATGCTATGCTATTTATAAAGATTATTACTGGTGGCTTCTTATTTTTTATAACTAACTCCTTTCATTACTAATTTGTATTTATGGATTCCAATAAACCTTGCCGCAGCTATTCCAAGACAATATCCAACGATTATTATTATTATTATTATTATTATCGTCGCTACACAAATTCAACATTAATTTTAATCAGTGGAAGTAGGTATATATTCTCTTGGTGATGACTGTACGATGAAAAATGAAACTAAATATTTGTGTATATTTTATCGACCCCTTCGGAACGTTTTTTTTACTGGCGCCGTAAAATTCCTTCGGTTACAATCTGTAATATATCATTGGTACTGAGCCATAGAAAATAGCTTGAATCTTGATTCCATACTCAATGATGTATGAACCTTTCTTCTGACAGTCGGGGGATACGGAAAGGCGCATGAATTAGTTATTAAGCACAGAGTCGGCTTCAGTCGAACATAGTATCATACATGTACATATATTTCACAATATGTAATACTATAAGAACATATTTTCTCAAAGTTTGTTGTGAAAAAGTAAATAACAATAAATAACATTATTTACAACGAAGAAAAAGACAGTAATTAAGTTGTTCTATTTGTAGAATGTCATATTGCATTTCTAGTATTATTTATTTTTATCTATCTAAAGTGTATAAACATACTAATACAACAGGAATGTCGTGTATCTACTGCGAATATTCTATTGAATATGTGCAAGTCCGATTCTGGTTAATGTTACATTCGATACGGATTCAGGATTCCGTTTAGCTTCACCCTACGTCAGCGTTTCTCAAACAAGTTTAGCCGCGGTATGCGTTGTTCTTAAACGGTATTTGCAGAACACACGTAAATATAATAATTCTCGTACGATCACAAATGTGTAACGAAAATAGAGAAAACGACATCGAATGCTTAGCATATTGATAGATATTTCCTAATGTATATAACGTGGAACACCGTTTAGGGAACACTGTTCTAAGCCAATCTTCCATTTCTGCATTTTTATCCCTAGTGTTTTCCATGTTTGTGCAAATATAATAAATAATATCTGATATCGTACGGTTCCTTAGTTATGTTGTACTATCTATCGTCCATACATTATGTGCACTCTGACAGTATTATGCACATGGCAAAATAAATCGATACAAGATTCACCTACTCATTTCAACTATATGCAGCTTTTCTACTGTGAATACGTATTGCGTTTATGTACGTACGTGTTCCTTCTCTCGTCTTGCATAAAACGTTTAACCTTTAATATGTTACGGAATAATACACACTTATTATCATATTTTGCAAAATATCGTTAATTATATTCGATGATGCACGAAGTGCGCAGGGTCATTCGAAAATTTTTCCCTAAAACACAGGTTCTTCATTGAAATTTCTTCTTTTTAACTTGATATTTTTTGTTAATTATTTTGACGTAGACCGATTGCGGAAAAAACTACAAAACTGTAATTTTTAAATTAATATTTTTGAAAAAAATACAAAAACTAAATAATTACAAATATATATATATATATATATATAATGGTTTTCTAAAATGTTTATTTAATATTTGTTACATAAAATACGAGAACAGGTTGTTTGAAATAAGGAAAAATTTCAAATGTACACGATATAGCTTGCAGACATGATTCCATTTGCACGGGCGACATTTAGTAATGCAATAAAAGCAGGTAGTATACGATTGCACTTGTATACCACTTACAACAGTAATAATTTCAATTACAGATATGTTTAGACGAAATGCATAACAGGTTATTTTCATTTCGGTAAATCGTGATGGCATTCATAATGTATGTATGCATGTTTCCGAATTATCTATATACTTACTCGGTATTCGCAAGAGTCCAGTGAACTTGAAACTTTCATCACTTTTTCCCGC
This sequence comes from Carabus problematicus, assembly GCA_963422195.1. Lineage (NCBI taxonomy): Eukaryota > Metazoa > Arthropoda > Insecta > Coleoptera > Carabidae > Carabus > Carabus problematicus. Next base: position 18,661,525 of record OY728577.1, read on the forward strand.
CTAATTATCTAATAGAGTAGTAAATTCTAATAAAGTACATTTACAAGCATACTTGTACGATATACCGAATATTTTAACTACAAACTCTGCAGTAATCCAGTTACACTTTACCTTTAATATGCCATATTCGAGTATCAATAACAATAGATTTATTATCATACATTGATTGACAGTTGTGACATTTTCTGATGAGACCGAAAACGAAAACCATTATTCAACCAAAGATGATGAGTATCTATTGGTTTCACCGAGACATTTCTATCAATTATAGAGGTTTGTTTCAAATAAACATCTACAGATCTTCAGTCATAAGTATGAGTCATCGTAGTGGCCAGTGTGTTCAAAGCTACGGCATCCCCAAAATCTTTGCAATATGTAGACTGCTAGCTAACAGAAATGATTTTTTTAATGCAGTTATAAATTAAAGTAGCTGGAACTGTTCTTTCTTGCATCGTATCACTGAATATAATTTTTTTCCGAAATGTAGTGAAGCACACAGTATTTTAAAAAGAAATAAACACGACATTGAAATTTGATTTTGTCTCTTTTGTGTAACGCGCAGATACTTGTGATATTAAATCTAGTTTAGCCTTAGGGTTCGTAATGAGCCGGATAATATGCACAATTTACTTGGTACATGGCTGCTTTGTATAATGCGAATTAATATTTGAGTTCTTCGTAAAAGCCATTTGCTGTATTTATCTCAACTTCCTCGTAAACCTTCTGTGTCGAATGAACGGTATTGTAATTATTATGTATAGATATATTATTATTGTTTAACTAATGTTCGGAAATGATTATGAGACAGCACATACTAATATGTAGTTGGTTTGTTACGGAATGAAATTGTTCATTGACAGTTTCTAACGTTCATATTTGAATAATGAAATTGTTTTCAAGATACATTATTGTTTGTGACAAACACATTTGATTTCTTTGCACTGGGATTATGGTCGACCGCTGAAATAGTTGAATCATTGAGAAGGAATGCAGAATGACAGATTAATAAAAAAAAAATACATATATTTAGGCGATGTATACATTTGTAATACTGCTTACCGACCTTGACGAGAAGAGATATAAAATATTATATTTATACATCTTTATAATATACCACCATATATGAGTAGATAGATACAGTAGTTTCCTTTAGACGATTTCTTTATCATTTTATGACAAGATTAATACAAAACAATAAATAATTCATTTGCTTCATAGCATATTTTCTTGTCCGTAATCACAGTCAAGTTCAAGACTTTTACACTATAAAATTATTATTAAAATTGAATTAATTACTCGTCGTTTATAAAATCAATGGACTTTGAATGGTTATTCTCGATTCTACTCTGAAAACGAGTGCCTATTGCGATTGCCTCATTAACTACAGGTATGATTTCGAAAAAATTTGCAATTCGTATCGTTTCATTTAACATTAATTATGTCGAATTATTACGCTTTCACCAGTATGTACTTGTCGTACTAGTAGAAGATGACAAGGAGATATTGTCTTGTTCTTCGAGGTGTTAACAATAACAGGACATCATTTACGTTAAGACATACATACATATGTACATACAATATAAGCATGTAGGTTCCACTAAATAAATGAATACATGTATTTGTCGTACCACAGTTATGTAGATGTACAGAAGTCATATTTTATAGAACCATACATCTGCACACATACTGTATGTAGATACTTAGAAATTATTAGAATAGAAATATTGGTATATTAGTTGAATTGTAATATGTATTTTTATACCAACATGATGCAGTTATCAGATAAATGGCATATTGGATTTTGTTGTAAAATATACAACCAAAATGACTAATCGAATCAAGCCGAATAGGCACCTGCATTGAAATAACGCACAGGTCAGCGGCCTTCGAGTGAGAATGTATTACGTTCATGACAAGACATTTGATTAACACTATTATCAACAAATACTAACGTCATCACATTGGGATCGTTTTTGTTGCTGCAATGAAATGTAAAAATATGTGTAATTTACACCTTTAGGTAAAGAAATATTTTTATTGTTATGATAAAAACGATATCGTTAATGTTTTGACCGGTCGCTTTAAGCTAATGGGAATTAAAGTAAAAACAGCAAACAGCTTAGTACACTCTGAAATATGTTTACTTACATACGTATGTATATAAGTAGATATGTATAACTGTTAGTACATTCACAATTCATTACCAGTGCAAGGAAATAGAAATAAATGAAAGACATTTGTTTGTAATTGTTCGATAGTGTTAGTTACGTGTGTCTCTTTCTGTGTGTGTGTGTAGATAAAGCAATATATAAGTTCATTTGAATGACTCGTACATAGAATGGTTGTTCAGCGCCAAGACATTTGTCGAGGGTTGCCAAATAATTGTTGTAAGGAAACGAGGCCATGGTAGAGGAGGGGTAGAATTTCAGATATAATTATAACTTGACTTGCCACCAAAATAAGACGTCGGCAAATGTCTTCTAGTCGAAATGTACATATTGATATAAACAGCATGCATTTCGTCTAGCCTGTACACTGCCTAGCTTCAGGTCAGTCATGTAATCAATTATAATTTGGAGAATTATTCAGACATCACACTACTGTAAATCTAGGAGTTGTCGGAAATGTTCTACTCGTGATAATGCTATTTGCAATCATATCTAATGTGTACTATCAATAAGTAGAGTAATTTTGTCTTCATGTATGTAGCTACATATATTATAAATAATAATAAATAAAACTACTACGATAATATATGTACGTATAGTAAGGAATTATTACTAGTTTAGTTAATTCTTAACCGGCAATTTTAACTGTTTATGTACATACGTATATGTTATCAGTCACCTGTCAAAGTTGGAAATTTATTTTAGGAACATTGTAACGAAGAACGTGTTTGTGAGAAATATTTACTCGTTTATTTTATATAGTGTATTCCAGTCAGTGTTTTTAACCTTAGATTCACTAACTTTTACATAGTTTACATAGTAAAATTCTAGTAGTTTTTTTTTTGTTATAAATAAACTGTTTACGTACGTAAACTTAAATACTACTCTTTGCGCTCTTTTCATTTTATTGTAAAGTTTCTCTCATGCTAAGGAAACATTTACTGTATTCATTCATCACTTTATTTAGCGAAAAAGTGAAATCAAAGAACGTATTTAAAAAGTTGTAGTTCTCAGAATTCGTTTACAAAAGAAATACCGTAAAACCATATACAAATAGTTTAATTTTGGAACAAATAAAAGAAAGAAAAAAAAACGTGCTGAATAAAATGCCCCAAGCAACCAGACGGCTACTATAGTACAGTTTGCAAATATTTATTCAAGAACTGCAAATAACTACAAAAATGCTATTTATGTGTTAAACAGGAACAAATGTTGAATTAACAAAAAAAAAGAGCAAACCTTAATATGTACGGTACTATGTAAAGAGGTTATCTGTGATCAGCAGCAAATAAAGAAAAAAAAAATATTACCACGTGCTCTTCACTGGAGACACGAACAAACAGAAAACTAGCAAAAAAGTAGATGTCATTCTTCCCATTCCGTTATAATTATTATCATTATATGATTCTCACCTGCACCGGCGTGATATATGATGAAATTATACTGTACTTATGTAGACATTTATATGGTTCGTATTGAATGTGTGTATGTGTGTGCCAAATCCGTGGCGAAGGGACTAATTAGCGACTAAATATTCTGTCTGCGGTATGTAAATATGTAGTTTAATATATTAAAATTGTACATGGATACATTTATAGAAAATAATATGTTCATTTTTCTACTTGAATTTTTACTCTGAATAATTATACTTTGACGTATACACTTAGGTAGGTATACAACAACTGATTTGGTTTGTGTGTGAGACTCCGGGGCCGATAGCCGACAGGCGTGGCACATACAGGACTGCCGGCCATGCATGTAATGAACCGAAAAGTAATAAAAATTAAATGATAAAAGTACAGCGCGGTAGTAACATGTATCTACTCTCGACTCAAATTGAACTTTGCCGCCAATGCATGGGTAATTATTTCATTCGACAACGACCATCCAAAATTTCTACTTAATGTGTACGGTTATACACAGACGAGCTTTAATTTCAGAATCAATAATCATTTATTTGTTGTTAACGTAGCACAGACAATCAGTTTACTTGATACTAGAATCCGGGAATAATTGATCTATACTTTCTTCGAATATATTTATAAAGAAATAGTATTATGTTCTATATGAAAAGTTGTTAAACAATTATCATACTTGAATTGATATTTAATGATTGAGTACCTGCACCTGTAAAATAGTTGTCTTTTTCTTCTGTTTTATATTCTCTGGTAGTGAGTCATAAATGTAATACTTACATCCATGTGAATCTCCTTATAAATATGCAAAGAAATTTGCAGACTTATTGGCATCACTAACCGGTTTTCGATAAAGCAATGTTCTTTTCAATATGGAGAATTATGGATGGACCTATATAGCAGTACCTTTTATTTTTATTTTTGATACTGGTTTATTTCTTTCCCTTTTTCCATTGATGACGATATTTCATCAACCGTATCCTTATTGAAGCTCGTAAACATTTATGCGTGCTTGAACAAAAATTGTATTTTACCGCAATCAATATACTAATATCGTATCAAAGTAGAAATGTGAGTAGGACATTTTGCATTCAAGGTTCCTATATAACGCACAAATATTATCTCGATTTGAATAGACGAAAAGGTAAACTGAAAGGAATGCACACATGTCGAAATCAATTAAAATTAAATTATGTTGCGGTTCTCTGATCAATAACAAAACAGACACGTATAAAAGATAATTATAATTTCGGTATATTCTTACAAAGTAAATTCTTCCCACATCATTAAAATCTGCTTCAAAATTATTTGAAGAATTTCCAAAACTTTTTCGCATTCTAAAACGTACAACTTTAAAAAAATGCATTCGAAATTCAGCAGACAAAAATCAAAAGATTTTTGTTGTTTTTTGTAAAAAAAGGACGTTGGATATTTTGAAGTCTGTTCACAATTGTGAACAAATTTCTGTAAAAGTTCTTTTCCATTGTATAATGAGGAACTACAGATCAGTTCCTCCTAGATTTGTGCATTTCAAGCGAGCTTATTTAAATTTTAAATTGTATTTTTTCTTGTCTCTTTTTATTTGGATCGTATAAATAGGAAGCCTGATATTCGGAATCCGCAGAAGAATGGGGTCTCATGAATTTGTAATGTACAGGATGTTAGCACTATTCTATGACCGACGACCTAAATTTAACGAGCCTCCCACAATATTTCCACTGATACACTTAACCATGGCTCTTCATTCAGGCATATTGATTACATTAACAACCACTAACAATACCGTTCTTAATTTACTTTACAAACAATACTTTGAGATGTCAATCTTGAAACGTCAATCTTCACATAGGTAAGTACATATTTTGTGGAAATACAAATTGAACTTACCGCAAATGCATATTTACGACGGAATTGTTTGTGTTAGAAAGAAACTCCTTTCAATTATTTCCTGGAATGTGATTATTCATTGGAGATTCTGTAGATCTAAGGATAACATTTAAGACTATTATATTCGGTGTAACTATATATCGTAAGAATGTGATTCAGTGAAATGAGCCGATCAGAATGAACTGAGATGTATGTATGATATGGTATGGTATGGTAGAGGCAGTCAGTAGTTTTCAGTTGCTGTCGAATCCGCTGTACTGTTACTGCTGTACGTAGGTACGTATGTATGTACGTAGCACGCAACACATCGCATCATTCTTGAGTACTTTAGGCACACCATTATATATGTAGTTTGGGTCCGTAATTAAACGAAAATTCCCGATCGAAAGAAGACGGCGGCGGGTAAAGTGGCGAGCAGACAGCATATATACGTACCTACCTATGTACAACAGGTACCCGGTTCGTGATCAGGTTCGAATCCTCTGTCAGATATACTTTTGAGGCTGGGTGGACCATGCACTAGAGATATCGGTTACCAAACACAACCCGTTATACCGTTCTCTTCTAGTTGAAATATACGTACGTATATACTGTCACTTGTGTGTCCTAACACAAGTGACAGTATTCTCCATTGTTAATGAACCAACGTTTTGTACGTACGTAATTGCGTAAGATAAAACACTCGTCGGCGCATGCTTGTAATAATATCTATGAATGATAGAATGGAATCTAATCATCCAATTAAGTTCGTTTAAACAGAAGAGCACGAGCACGGGGGACGTGTGTTGTGTAGAGTGCATTCGCCTAGTCGCCTATATGTAGTAGCTCTTCAGACGAACAGAGACCGAGCTCATCACACCATGGAATCACACTTACTTACACACGATTCAATTGTAAATCAGCTCTTGCTTGTCTCACTTTTTAACTAACTAATTAACTAGTGAGTAATCTATTGTTACGCTGTACATATAAATGTTCCATTTGTACAGGCTTATGGCGGTATTAGTCGGTATGGATTCGTTTGTTCCGGTTGTTACTTTCATATTCTAACAAATTTCATTTCGTTGATTCACTTTTCTGTCGTGCATGATTAACAGCGCATATTCCGTGGAAAAATCCAAATGTACAAATTCATTTATTCAATGAGAATCTATTTTACTTTTATCAATACTCTTATTAATATGGTAGCTTGTTGATTGATTTAGACAGAGCCTAAAAGTATACCTTTACGCACAAAATATTAGCAATTGCAAAAATTATTTAATTGTAAAGAAAACCTTTTAAATAATATTTATATTTGTCAATAGCCTTTTCAATCGACCGTTACGAATAAGAAAATATTAACGGATAATTGCGTCTATTGGTTGTTGTAATGATTGTTCAAAAAGTATTACGAAATATAACAAAAAAGACTTATTGCACTCATAGCGTCGGTACTTAAGTGGAGTTAAGTAACACGCAGAAAAATATTTGTTGTGACAACACTGATTAGTATGACGAGCGTGTCAATAAACGAATGGTAGTTGCTCCTTCGCACTACTTCAAATTGCTTCCCATGTTTACTTTTGTCATTTATCTGTGTGAATTGCTAATACATTGTAATTATTCATTATAGCACATTGCTGTAGATATAATTGTTTATTACTATTATTATTATTATTGAGAAGGAAAATATATAATCCGTAATGGTTGGAATAATTGATTTAGTTCAAGGTGTTGTATTATTATTATTATTCAGTACTAAACATTTAATTGTCAATATAGCATTTATTGCGCTTTTTTACTTTTCTTTTCGAAAATAATACATATTGTATCAAGTAACAATGAAAAATGCATCAATCATTGTTCTTGGACCGTTGTCTTTTTAATGAAATATTTAACGGGTCATAATTTGTGGATGATATTTATGGGCTTTTGTTCCTAAACAATAATGAGACTACGCTCTCCTCTCATATATGTATTTGTACGGGTCATTTTCTGTGTTATTAACATTAATAGAAATGGTTAAATATGATAAATGTAATTGTTATATTTTCTTAGAAAATAACATGAGAACTAAGTAATGTCTTGTTAAGATGCTGCGAGTTGATTTAATCATTTGTGCGTACACGAACAGCATTACGTACAACATTACTTATTACCAGTTAGCCGCGTGTTACACTTTAAATAGCACCGAAACAGTTTCCGATGTTTCATAAAGAAAGACGAAGAAAAAAACAATGTATAAAAAATAGTAAGTGAGGCCAAAATGAACATAAAAGCCGGTCCGCAGACCTTATGACGTGAATACATCTAGAGCCCTATAAAATCTAACATCATAAACATGTGATAAACTTGAGATAAGCGGTCTACTAAGCGGCCACCATCTAGCAGGTTGATGATATCCATGAAAGCGTGATGCTTGCATATTCGAAAAACTAAACGTTCTTATATGCCTATCTACAAGCAACAGCGCACGCACACGTACAACTTAACATTGCTCAAGTGGAGCTCAAGTTTTCATCTACAACTCAATGTGTTCTACGTACGGCTACACACTAACACTACTAAAAACTTCTAATTTATCTTAGTTTTTCCATCATGTATGTATGTATGTACTAGTAGACTACGACCGGAAGACTCTTGTAAATAAACACAAATGTTACAAGGACACAATTATGGCTTATTTCACTTTTCTGGTATCACTTCTCTTCCGTTTTTTCGTTTTCACATAACTCTTCCTAGTTATTGTACCAAGTCTAACCTTTTTTTACACTAGTTCTGAGAATGAAGTTGGGATTTACGTTAGTTAGAGAAAAACTAGTAAAAATGGCATCCATTTTCGGTAATCTAATTAATATACATAGCTAAAACCTTTCTTTCTTGATTCAGTAATTAAGGTTTAAACTTAATATCAAAAAACATTCGCCATCAATACGTTGCAGCTAAAATTCCTTGAGCCAACCCTGACTTGTGAAACGTGTAACTGTAATACTTGTATAAAAAAAAAACAAAGGGAATATGTCGACGATGATTTGATGCCGAAAACGTCGTCCGTTTTCTTATTGTACTGTTTAACAAGCACGTTCATGTACTACAAATGGAATAAGAAATATCGAAAATATTGAAAGACGCGTGGGTTTATTTGAGTTGCGTGTCGTTAATTGCTTCTAGATGCAATTAAAGGATAGATAAATACGTAATTACAGATCGTATATTAATTAATTATAAATGAAAACCAGTTGTAGGATTTCGAGTACACCGTATCTGCAGTATGTATGTACGTACGTATATGAAATAAATAAAACAGACAATCTCATGTGACATCTGAAATACCAGTAATTATAATTTAAACTACAGTACTTAGAACAACTGTAATATAAACATTTTCACCGATTTGAATGATTAAAAAGTACATAAGTGTTGGGAATTTCATTCATCTTGAATTATTATGTGTAACGTTTCCATGATACGCAGAATAATTTTCATTTAGATAATGATTCATAGTCTAAATATGAGAAGTGTAGTAGTTATGTTTGTAGAGATGTTAGTTGCACGGAGACAGACAACTGTTTATGGTTTAGAATAGCGGCTTTCCAATTAGCATTCGGTCATTCGCATTCTTAGACCGCACGGTCACAGACAAATTCTACATTTTAATTCTAAATTGTCTGTGGCACGGTCCACAGCACTTGCTGCTGACATTTGGTCACAAACACACAAGATCTCCTCAAATGCCCCATCACACTTGAATCTTGCCTAAAACATGGATATACAATATGTATTGTCATCTTGTCATAATGAATGTAAGTATATTTGTCCAAGCACGGACATTATAACAGTAAATTCATTACAACTATATAATACCTCGTATACCAAATGCTTTTCAAACGACGAATGGAGGATGTATCTATTTTTATTATGTGCTATTTCGAGCTAGAGAATTAGTTTGGGCTTTGGGAGTCAGCTGTCATTGTTTCATAATTTTAACCTGCAACGGTCATGCAGGATGCTAAAATTATAATCCGGAAGAATTCAAGCACTTCAATGGGAATATACAGTGCATGCCACCATTATCAACGAATGGCCAATGCATGCTATTCTATATCCACTCAACATTGTCAATTCCCTGAAACGTGGCCTTCACGTGCGTGCTCAAAACTCATCATTATTACTCACAAAACGCAATTACGTGCAGATACAAATGCTAATTTAAAATCAAATCAGAAAACATCGGACATTTGTAACTGAAGAATTATGTATACGTATATAAATTACACTTTAGATAGGTATTCTATCTTTTACACATACTTAAACGTATGTAATTCTGTAATTTTCTCTTATGTGAATAATTGAACAAGAATTGTTAACACATTTGGTAAAAATAATAAAGTAATTGTACATCTATATATGTACATATATTCATGTATCATACTCTTGTTTAGTTTGTCAAACATTTCACATCAAGAGTAATACTCGAATTTTATAAGACATTGTATAGCAAAATATGTAGATAAGGACATTATAAACATCATACAGTTACCGATATTGCACTCTTGATAGGTCAAGACAAGTTGTAACCTATAAATTATGCATGTTTACTTAGAATAACATAGCATCCGCGTATTGATATAGTCGCGAAATAATATAATACCAAGTATTTTAGTAAGGAAAAAGGTTTGGTTCTTTTCCAGTTTCCAATTTGCATAACGTGACTGCATGCATTGACTGTGTTATTGAATTGATATCGTAATACAATTTAAATACATATAAAAAGTCACTTTTGTTATTAGTGCTCATTAGGACCAAATTACAAATGAAATATACTTATTTTAATCGGTAAACATGAATGAGACAGTGCTTATACATGTAAAAGTGTGTATATATATATATATATATATATATATATATATATATATATATATATATATAATGTTAAAGTTTAATGCTGAGTACGATATACATGTATGTACATACATTATGTACGTAACGTATAATGATATTTCAGTTTAAATTCCGCGCGCACGAGATTTGATTCTAGAAATATTTGAAGTATGTACATATGTGTATGCAATAGTTGGCTCGTATCTTGTAAAATAACTTGAATAATTGTAATAAGTATCAGAAAGTAAAAATATCTAAATGAAAGTAAAATTTTTTCTAAACTAAATTCTAAGTGAGGTTATCATGGCAGAGTAGCGGCAAAAGTAACTGTTTGTACATAATATCTCGTTACCTAGTAAGCGCGTACTACTTCAAACCGGAATCAAACAAAACTAAACGACCTTTGAGTTCAATAAAATGGTATTATATTGGAGCATGAATTGCAAAATTATGTAGATTCTACGTTAACGATAAAAATAACTTATATAAAGATAGTTTCTCTGCAAAAATAACTGTAATCCACTCTAGATGATTCAATTAATAAGAATATTGTTGTCTGGAAAAATGCAAATTAGCACATCTAGAGGGGGTAAGTGTATTATTAATAAATTGGTAGACGTACTTACGTATGAAATTTCAGAATAAATTCTATGCTTCTATTACCGTGCTATTTTAAGCGTTAGTTCTAAGTAAATAGTTCGCCGACGTTACAACCAAGACAGTATTTTCCACACTAGGAATATTCTACAAATTATTAATTATTATTTAAATAAAAAATCCAATTATTGTTATCATACTATAGAAGGAAAAAAACTGTGACGTTATTAATGTTTAGTGTACGTACGTACATATATTCAAACAAATCCTATTTGCTGGTTTACCGTTCAAGATAAGAATGCATTATTCACAATTTGAATGTTGATTATTTCTATCAATATTACAACAAAAATCAAATTCTTTGATATACAACAATGAGCTAAGAACTATTACAGTATCCAGATTATATGTAAATACTATACAAGGAAACTATTTAGTTGTATGGTGATTAATAATAGATTTCAAAGGCTTCTAATAGGTTTCCTGGTATTTACAAAAAAAAACCTCCTAAATGAAGGATCACCGTGCAATATATTTTTGTCTCCGAGAAGGTTATTAAACTTGCATACTTTTCCTATTTACACTTTCGTCTAATAAAAAAAAAATCAACAGTCTCGTATCTGTGAACACGTACATTACGTTGCGTTGCGTAGCGTTATGTTGTGTTGATTCCGGTTGTAGGCGATAATTGTGTGTGTGTGTGTGTGTCGGTGTGGTAATGTCAGTGTCACGTGATCTATGTCACGTCTGTGTCGGTACGAGATACGAGTACGGGACTACGTGGCATATGTACGTATGTAATAATAGAATTCGCGAACAGACATCATGCATACGTGCGGCCCGGCACGTATTTGCACGTTCACGTAAGGAGAGCGCGCGCGAGTAGGAAACTAGGTAGTTAGTTACCTTGTGGCTCACTCACAGGGTACCGCCGCCTTGTATGCATGTATGTATGTAACAGTCGCCTGACGTCTCAGCAACCCGCGCATCACGTGTAATAGTGGCCTCAGAAGAGGGACGTTGCTCGACACAAGACACGACCAACCAACCAACACTGGCACGCATATACACTCATTATTTCATTCTACACACACGCCACTTTAACCTATCGCGTTCAAATTTGCTGACCGCAAAATTGGTTCACCTTCGATTTGTAGACCTTTGTTCTCGGTTTGTTATTTTTACCACCATTGCTGTTACGTCTGTTTTTCTCCCGATATACGGTCGAACACACATTACTACATTGATTAATACTTAATTTTGAAACCGGCCTTATTGATTACCAAAAGAACAGCAAAACTACCAAATGGTTTCCAACCATGTGGCATATCAGTCGTTTTACTATGTTAACGCATGACCAGAACTCAAAACATACATTTTGCTTATTTTAAGTCACGAAATAGGTCTGATTGAACCCAAAACTATGTAATAAATTACACGTACAATATCATAATTCAGATACATATATTGGAAATATCTCAGTTCAATTTCAGTTTGTGGCAAAATATTTTTCAAAAGACACAGCTTATTTAAACAGTAGTTTCTTAAAATTATGGATATGATTTCAATTCTTGCATGTCAATCATTTACTGGGTCCTTTTTCAATTATAAACGATAATTTACTAATCGAAAAAATCAAATAACTGTCTGTCAGTAAAAAAACGAAATCGCCATCAACATTGGCCTAGAAATGCTCAACTATTGTCTAATTTAACCAACTTAGTATCTTTTATAGTGTCGAAGGTAATATTTGAGTCATTCTGTATTAGTATACAGTAATACCCCACACAGTGCGGCTTCGTACAGTACGGATTCGCTATAGTACGGTTTGCAAAAATCTAAGCTTTTATTTTTAATAATGCTCCAGGTCATCCATGTGGTTTCTGTGACGTTAATCAAAACAAAATTACATTGGCGACTTTATTTTAGCTTTAATAAATTTGCCCATGTCAGTAACAATTGAAATTACAATGACGCTTGTTTTAGTAACTCTCACTGTGTTTTTGATAATGTGTTACTAATATCTCACGAGTTTGCATAATAATTAATGCAAAAAATGTACATCACAGAAGAAAAATTTAAGATGTGCTCATGGGATTTAGCAGGGGCGCCTTTGCAAGAAATTTCTGATTATTGCAGCGTTGAATTCCCGGGCAGGTCCATCACATGTCATCAAACGGTGTCAAATTTAGTTATCACCCTCAAGTGATTTTGGAAATGTACTGATACCAATTACAATTTCAGTACTTCAAGTGTACTTTAAATCCAATAACAAAAATAGTAGTCTGTGGACAAGTGTCTAATTTTACATTATTCAACCATAATAAATTGGAGTTTTTGTATGTAATCACCATGGTAACATTAAGTAAATGCCCTATGTCTAATTTTAAATTATTCAACGAATTGATATTAGCATGGGCAAATTGATTAAAGCTAAAATAACGTTGCCAATGTATAGCCTTACATTATTCGCACTGTATATAGTATATCCTGATTAGTGCGGATTCAAATAGTACGGCATATTAGCGGAACCGATTAACCGTACTGTGCGGGGTATTACTATATTATAATGTAACAGTCTAGCAAATACTTAGAAGATACGTATGCTATCCACAAATGAAATGTCATATTTTAAGTTCTGATTTATAATTCATTACACAGATATACAATACATATATCTTTAGTCATTATCCTATAACGAATTAGTACTGTTATCGATATGATTTGTGTTGTCATTTTTCAACATATATGTATTTGCTGTTTTATCAACATTTTAAATGTTTACTTTTGTTATTTAGTTTATTGTAAGAAATTATATTGCTATTTAATCTTATCGTAAATATTTCTTACATAATATCAGATTATATACCATGCGTGAAACAAATTATGTATAATCCATTAAATAATTGTTTGAAACAAAATTGCCTACAATAGTAAACACTTATGCATAACCATTAACAATGATACATTATTAATGAAATCAAATTTTATATTTATAATATTAACGATTTAAAAAAATACTTTTCCACCAAATAATAATTAATATAACTTAGAATATCATTCGTCTTCCGTTTGAAATCATCAGAATTATGTATGTATATATTAATAAATTTATATTTTGGAAATTAATGATATAGCTTAAGAATTCATGAAGGTCTACATGGAATTGTATATATTTATAGAAAATGACTTCAGTAGTGCGAAACTTTATTTTCGATTCCCATTTATTGTCATAAATTACAATAAGTATCATTACATCATATTTGACTTAAAACACTATGAAACACCGTATTGCTAGAAAATGAAATGAATGACATCGCCCACCAAATTCACTAATCGTTTTGCAGTTGCATACCTACTTACATATTTCCAAGAATTTGATAATATTTCAGTGCGGAATTTGTATAAATACTATCGCACGTTGGAACTGATTTCTTCAATAATAAATAAATTTTTGTCAATTTCATGTAGCAAGATAATATTTTGTTTAAATATTTGCGTTCTAAATTATATTTCACGTAGCGGTTCATGACGTTACGTTAACATTTCACATGTGTCTATAGTTTCCAATCAAGTATTAAGTGGTCGAAAAACTAAAATCAAACATATTCTTTTACATTCGGTTTATTTTTATATTTCGGTCAGAGATTCAGCTATTCCGTTATCTTATCTTGGTATATAATTATTTTATTGATAAAATTCTACTGTTCTAATGCGATATAATGGCTTTGGTGGCACAATTCGATTTGCTCCAATCATTTCACGAGAATATAATTGTAATGACAACAAGACTTAGAGTAGTTTACAGTAGCAGTAAGCTGGATTATCTATTGAAATTCGAGATAAACTCAATATACCATTTACTGATGATATATATATATATATATATATATATATATATATATATATATATATATATTTGCACTGATTGATTATTTTAATAGTGATTTTATTCTGTCTTAGATCGTTTCACAATAGTTAACTATTTTTATAATGGAGTGAAAAATAGAAAATCAAATAGTGACATCTGTATTTCATGAAAGCATGGCTAGAGTGTTAACATGATAATAAACAAACACTGTAGCACATGAAAATGTGGAACTCGTTACACACACTCACACATATACACTTAACGTACGTACGTACATCGCTTGTGTCAATTATAGGTTCTCAATTCTCGACTATGATTGAATTCTCGACATTCGGCAATTCTGATTAACAACATATCCCTAGAAATCCAGATTCTATATAGTCTAGTTATTGTTGAGAATTTTCAAGAAATAATTACAATTTACATGTGCAGCACGTACAACCCTGTGTTTATTCGTGCTCCTGTACACGTTTGTTTAGGTGTGCGTATGCTCTGTTTCGTTGTTTTGTCGTGTTGGATGATTTGTTATTTGAAACAGGTTCAGTTTCGTGTTTTGCATCTTGAATTTAAAATTTATTATTTGCTGTTTGTTGTTGTTGAATTATAATTTAACTGACCTACATGAGATCTGCATTTTTATTGGCAGTTTTATGTAAATGTGCGGTTTTCAGTTTCTTTGATTTGCTAATTCAAAAACCGAAATTTATTATGATGGGTCGATATGTGCAATCAATATTCACATCAGCTCGTATTAGTAGGTTTTATTTTGAAGTTGAAACTTTTTAAATCTTATTTATTATAGTTTTCTGACTTAACTGTTTGCATTTATACATATTGACTTCTCTATTGTGGGCGAGGCAGCGCGGTGCGAGTAACTTCATTAGATTGAACATTCAGCAACACAAGCCAAAGATATAAATAACGTATGGATGCTGTATTTTTATTTCTATGTATTTCATATCCAACACACTGTATACATTCATACATACATACCATCTATATAGTATTTTTGTAACCGTACCAGATAGTCTTTATTATATAGAAACTGGTGAAATAGTTCATCGTTAATAAACACCAAATGACGATAAGATAGAACAGGAAGAAATGTATAGAAAAACGTGTATTATTTATGTATTTATTTATTTGTTTCGCGATGTGTAACTTTAGTATGAAGATATAATGTAATGTCTATTGTATGTGTGTTGCAAATTTGCACTTGAAATCGGTTTAATAGCATTGAATTAAGTTCTGCGAGACATTTGTAAACATACACACTACTCTTAGTTATTGCCCTGGCTAACCCGAAATATGTACGCGTATTTCATGAACACATGGCCAAAGTTTATCGAGCCATATAACCCAGGAAGCTTTTGTCATTAAAATGCAAATGGTTACTTACAAATCATTGCTTTTTACGATTTCACCTTGCATTGTGACATCCATGTACTTGTACAATAATGATAATTCTTTTATTAAACATATATGTAGGTAAGCTGTTTCATATTCGTATATTCTTTTCTTCTTGTAATTGAACAATTACACTATATATTATGTAAGTGGGAGTTTTTTACTTGTAGAATAATAGATAACTAAATATTAATAAATTTGTAATGTGTAATATTTCTGAATGTACATATTAGCTATTTCGTTTCATTATATCGCATTTGTACGTGAATATTTGTCGGAGTTTGTGGAGATGTAATCGTGTGTTCCTTGACAAGCTAGTTGTAGCAGTCACGCAGCCTCGCTAACTTTCAAATTGAGACATGCGTGATAATATGCAACAATAAATACTGTTGAATATATAAAATCATATAACATTGATACTGTCATCTACATGCTTATTCACAACAAATTGTGGAATTATTATTCGTTTGCGTGTATATAGTATATTTTAATTGCATTACGTTTACGTGTATTTAATGTTCAAGATACATACATAAATAATCGACTATAGGCTCGGAATATTCTCGACAAAAGTTAAATATCTATCTACTTACTGTAAGATCATTTAGTGGTGAAAGTCTTATTTTGGCAAAATTATTTACTAAGTGAATTTTATCTATAAATCGAGTAAATGAGCATAAAATAATCAATTTGATATAATATACTGGGTGTGTAGTTATTCTTAAACAGTTGTAAACATGCAACCAGCAGTAATATACCGTCTCACAATGAATATAAATCTAGAGTTTGATTTTTTTTTGTTGATTCAATTAAGCATATGACTTATGCTACTACGGTGTATCCATGTACAAACTGTAAGATGAATGAGCCTTTCCTCATACTAATAGCCTCCATTCATCTACAGAACCATTATGGTAACATACTTTTTTAAGGATTCTACACTTGCTATATATATATATATATATATATATATATATATATATATATATATATATATATATATATGTATATATGTATATATATATATATATATATATATATATATATATATATATATATAATATATATTATTCGTTATAGTGTTAATTGATCGGACATGTAAGCGGAAGCATCTCATTTCATAAATGAAATTGTTGTGGTTCCAAATTATGAGCTGATTTTGTTCATTCCTAAATAGCATAAAAACAAAAGGTTAGCAGCACGAAGTGATTGCATGTTCTATTATTGCTAATGATTAATTCCTTTTTAATCAATTGAATAACATTGCTATACGGGCCATGGTAACTGTATAATTGACTATATGATGTGCAATCAAGTGTAAAAAATAGCGGTATTCACCACTGTAAATGTTCGTTGCTTGGCAATACTAGCTAGTTGAAAGTACCCTGCTTTTGAGAAACACTGGTTATTGATGATGCATTTGAAGTAGGTATATACGGTATTATATAATGCTAAACAACTTGCCCAAAACATCTATTTGGACGTAGACACTGAAATTCCATTCATACCATTCACATTTAACATTGCAATAAATTCCAGATAGCTGGATCGAAATTTCATGTTTTCTCTAATTAAAAATCTCATCGGAGGCTTCACAGTCTCTAATCTACCATAATCGTTAACCATTTCCTAGACTCGTATTCAAAATGTACCGTTTGCTGAATACATTCAAGATGATGGGTACATCCATGGTTGATGTAAGAAAACACACATATGTATATGCCTGTCAATGTGTGTGTGATGTGTCAATTTGACTTTTCTCTTTACATAATGAATTGGCACTAACAGCAAAGTAACAAAAGAAATTGCAGTTTGAAAACATCGCATACTTGAATAATGTACTATTTACGAACACTAATCTTATCAACTAATAAACATTATTGATTTAGTTTTTTTTTCGTTATGTACTCCGGCCATAGATGACATTAATTTTAACTAACTGAATCAAGCGATTTATTTGTCTATTATCACGTACAGGCAGGTATGTAATGTACCTACTGACGCCGCTTTCTCCTGTTTTATTTTGTGCATAATGGAAGGGACTGTCGATGGTGTTTCATTATCAATTATTATCCGATGGTAATTACTTTTTCCACTCGTGAATTGGCCTCTTTCCCACATGAGTCTATTGTTTCATTGTGTGTTTAGTTCGAATGTGTGATAACACAGCCGTTGAACATGAGCTCATTCACTACTGGAATCACATTTCTTTGCAGCTCATGTTATTAAGTAACGTCTAGCAAATACTTATAGTGTATCCATAGATATAAGAACTTGACTAAACGCAGCATGCTATTAACAGAGGATTATCCCAAATTATACGACACAGTAAATGAATAAAAAGCAGAGCTGTATTCAGAAATTTATAAATACATTTTGAAAAATAACAACAAAAATATGATATACATCTTAACAATAATAATACAAATTAACATAAATAAATGTAATATTCAATAAATTATTATTACGTCTTAATTATAGACAAAATGTCTCTTGTCTTTCCCGCTAAGAGCATTACAAATGTACCTGAATACCGCCACTACTAGTAGTTTATGGCCTCTCCTGCTGTGAAGGGTACCACCCTACCTATTAAGGAATCATGTCAAGTTCTTATATCTATGGATAGACTATACGTATGAATTTCGTATAAATTCTTCAGATAACGAACGTGCGTTTGTGATTCTCATACGTTCTAATCAGCATGGTGTGAGAAACAGACGACTATTCTTATAATTAATTATTCGTTATACTTCCTTGCGCATTTCAAATAACATTCATATCAAAACCTATGTTATTTTTCGACATTTATATAAATATTTCCTACATATATGCATATGTAAATGACAGATATGTAAGGATTTCAAGGGAATGTATTTCAATGTTAAATGTAGAGATTCTTGCCTGTGCCACAGCATGTAACGTGTTACTCTGTATCACCAAAATCTGATGTCATCTCATCTCATACTTGGTTTCTAACTTGCTGTTTGGCATTCCCTATCAGCATGACCTCTTCTTTCCAGATGAAGTTCTTATCTTTTACCTTTTTTTGGTACTGAAACGATCGGTAAAGCTACGTTCACAAGCCTGTATATAGGGCTAGGGCCAGATACGGGTCGATTTCACAAGAAACATGTATTTCAAGAGAACTCCGAGGCTTGCTCGACAGAGAATCTGGGAAGGCCTGACCAAGCCTCGTTCAGAGTGTGGTTGGCTAGTGTGAAATAGCCATCGGTCCCGGTTAGGGCACAATATGAACGAATCGTCTGTTATCGCTAACATTCAAACGTACTCGATACACACACATGCATAGATGTGTTTGTATGAATAACCAATATGTACAGAATAAATTTATTATATATATATATATATATATATATATATATATATATATATATATATATATATATATATGCAATTACATAATATGTAGTGTATTCTCATTGAAAACATGACCACCCCGCGCCCCTGTCCATGCTTAGCCACAACTACATACATATATATGTACATATATGTGAACGCAGCTGAATATTTTCCTTTTGCCCTAACCGAGGCAAAAAATCTTAGCAGCAGGACTTTTTATACCTGTGTCAGTGTTTTAAATGACAGATTTGTGAATATAGATGTCACAACACTTTAAATGCCAAGGCACACCTAAAACTTCTCCATTACATTCAAAAAGGTTCGAATATTGTACCAATTAATGCAAACTCAAATATCTTATCTTTTGTTTATAATGATGATAGGATCTGTACAAGTCTATGTTAACACCAATAATAATAATAATAATATAATAAATACATATAATAATATTCTCTATTATTCATTTGACACTATTTTAATTTTATTAACAATAGGTTTTCCAAAATCAGATGAAAATAAAACAATTATCTCAAAACGAACAAGTATCAGATGCAAATGAAATTCTTTTCTGAATCAGCTTAACTCATTACGATTTACTAAATAATGTACGTACGTAGTTGCATCACAGTTGTTTCTGGCCGGTAAATAAGAAGTACCTAGCATGTTTGTTGTGTAAATAGTTCATATAGGACAGTGGTACAGTAACATCATAAACTTATGTCGCAATTTGGACAAATTTATACATTTACACACATTTCCCTCAATATCAAATATATTTGATGTAATATTACACTCATCGTAATAAGTTTTTAACAAATAACAATCATACCAAATATTGTTAAATATTGACAATTATGCGTGCTTCATTGACGAACGATAAGTACTCTTTAAAATAGACTTAAATGCATATATATATATATATATATATATATATATATATATATATATATATATATATATATATATATATATATATATATATATATATATATATATATATATATATATATATATATATATATATATATATATATATATATATATATATATATATATATATATATATATATATATATATATATATATCCAGGGCCCCTGAACACGGATATACTTACGTACCATTTAATTCTAACTACGCTATCTTACAACGACTGCATCGTATATGTCAACAGATATGTACCTTCTGAGCAGTAAGTTGCAGTACGTACATGTATGCAGATACCCGAATTGTCAGTATGTATGTACATATAAAAGAGAGTGACATTCTTGTAAAAAGCACCAACTGATATATGTATTTGTCATTGACTTTTGTGTACTTGTGTTGTAGAGTGAATCACATGGTAGTAATGATGTTTTTCTATTTCAGCAATATTACAGAGGACGACAGTAAGCATCGGTCAACTGAAGATTCAGGGTGTGGCCACTTGCCAGTACTTGTGCATGGACAGCTGCGGTCGTCTGTATGGATCGGTAGGTTTATTTTCTATATTTAGTATGTACAATAGTCTAATATGTCTCTCTGCAAAACTTCCGGCATTCAAACAAAACTGAATATTCACAAAGTTAACGTACGTACCTGTACGAGTACGTACATACGTATCACGATGTAACGAATGTACGGGAATCAATTGAATTCATACAGTGTATACCACCATTCTCTTCCGTTATCTGGTTGAAACATGCTTTCATCGTGCAACCCCTTGAATATATGTAGCATTTAGAGACATGCCTCACTAACTATTACGATTATTCTGCATTCACATGATTTAACTTTGAACAAATATTCGTGTTATTCTGTTTGCTAAACTTACCATTTGACAATAATATGTACATGTACACATACGAATAGTACGTAATTTTGATATTAAGTTATATAATTACACATTTTAAGTCTTGTACTGTTACGAAGGAATGTGTAACAATAATTAAGGACATCTAGGCGAGTAAATTAATACATATTAATAGTTGTTTCTGATTTCAGAAGGAATTTGTGGATGAATGTCTATTCAATGAAATGATCGAACAGCATCACTATAACACGTATTCCTCAGCACGATATTCAAATGCACGACGTACAATGTACTTGGCACTGAATGGTCGTGGTGAACCGAGGAAGGTGCAGATCCGAGCCCACCAGCAACTTGGTAAACTCTCCGTCTATACAAGGGTACTCACGAAACACGTGAATATAGAACGTGTAGAAGAACTACTCGGACGTCTATTACACACAATCACCAGCACCAGCAGCTTGGGTTCAACAGCAGCGGCGGGTAGTGGTAGTGGTAGTGGTAGTAGTGAGACGTCCTCACAACATCCGTTACGCCATCATGGTGGACATCTGTGTGCGACAGTTGTTACAAGCAGCACAAGTACAACACTGAATGCTGCTTTGGACCAACGTATCAACAAGAACAATCCGATTGTCTCGTCCGTCGGTGACTCGGCACCAGGCATCGACAGGTTACGCTGTCGAAAACGGAAGAAGAGAAAGAAGAAACGACGTAAATGTTTAGACGGGGAAGACGAGGGATGCATGAAGAAATCGGGCGGCGAGAAAAATGTGCGGAAAAACACGAACAATAATAACAATAATAATAATAATAAGCTAAAGAAGTGCGAACATGACAAAAATAAAAAATTATGCCAAAGATTAGAAAAAGGTGAATTAGTGACAATTAAAAAGAAACGAAGGCAGAAGTTAGGAGGCAAACAATTAAATAGGTTACGTGGTGCGAGACGACGTGAAAAAATGACTTTAAGAAATAAAAAAAATGTGAAAAAAGTATTAGTAGTGACAAGGAATTCCGATGAGATAACCGAACGTATCACAGACAGTCCACCATCATCATTGTCATATGTGGACGAAGAATACACAGTATCGTCAACCATGGCCTCCGAATCCATGGAAGAGAGTAGTTCCAGTTGGGACGAATTAACAACAACAACAATAACGACGATGCAACAGCAGACAGAGGACTCGGAACAATTATACGATGAACCAACGTCTGCGGCCGTATCAGAACCAGTACCGTTCACCTCCTCGTCATCGTCATCGTCACTGCCAACAGATTGACTCGTGGTGATTCTGTCGTTCCTGTCACCATACTACTGTATGGTGACAGGAACGAAACATCCGTCATCACAGACACACATCCACATAGTGTGTATAATTCTGCTTTATTAGCCGTTGTAGATAGCCGTAACCTACCGGAGACTTGCAATCTCATCTTTCGTTATATTTATTTCAACTATTTATTGTAATAAAAGTCTTGTAAATAATTGTCTACGTCATTAGAAAGTAAGTACACACAGATTTCTCAAATTGCAGTTGGTTTTATTTACTTCTCAACCTTCTCTAACACCATCATCCTTCTAACCTTATCCACGACAACAAAGAGTTACCTGTTCATCAGCAGTGTCTGCATTGCACTCTTTCTGAATAATCGAACATACAAGATAGATACACGTATACCTTGTTATAGTTTATATGGCCTATTATTTATTTTACATCCACCCCTCCCCTAAACTTTCAATGAACTTGATAATTCAAACTTAGTTTTCTTAATGTCTCTTAGCAATAATTGTCATAGTTGACATTTTTAAATTCTAAATGCACCAGGGGAACATGTATGTGCGTACAATAATCTAGCCAACTTAACAAGTTGCCCGTGATTGGTCAGACTAACCAAACCGGTTTTAATTGTATAATTAAAAGGTGAAAGATTGATAATGTGTCCAAAAAAGCATAGATTCGATTTCGACACTGCTTAAATAAATACCACTACTAGCATTACGACTGTTATTAACGAATGTGGACAAATGTAAATACGGTAAATTTTAGAAATTTCCAAAAACGCAACGCGATTTTATAGCGTATAAATTATCGTATTCTTATAATACGGCCTTAAATGTCATAAAATGGTAATCTCAATGCATTATTTAAGCGTATAATTCCAGTATTCTATGGAGTAACTAGTTATATTATGAAATAACGTTCTTTGGTAATTAAAGTATAGAATCGTTATGTTATTGTGCGATACTTTAACTAGTTGAATACAATACAATACACTCACTTCGTAGTTCACTGCTCATAGAAACCCAAAACTTTTCACTGTTTGTGCGTCTCCAAATAAAGACTGAATGTGGTCCTGGATATGTTAGCTTCATATTATGAAATTTCAGTAGCATCATACTTATGTGTTAAGACAAATGTGGCAGGCTAAAATGTGCTAAATTTTACATTAATTTCCACTATTTCGTGTCCCATAATTATTTTAGCCGTCATTTCTTTTCCATTGAAAAACTTAGTTTCAATAATATTCAAGAGATATATTTATGTTTATCGAATAGTTTTCATTTGTACACAAGTTTTGTATTTAAACTGTTGATTTAAAATCAATAGTCATTATAATATTATATTTAAAAAAATATGTTCATACAAAAAAACAAGAAAATATTATTGTTGTATTTTGTCATAAATATTTATTCGTTATACAAATCAGCATATATTTCAAACTACGATTTCAAGTAATTATGAGTGAAAAAAATTTAACTACATTAGAAATATATATTGCAATATTTTAATTGACGATCTCGCTATATCCCCCTGTTAGAGAGTAGTTTAAACTCAACGCATTGCAAATGTCAAGGTTGCATACTTACCGGGGTATAGTTGGTATATTCCATTCCATAAATTTAGATACGGAAGCAAGATATGTCCTTCAAAATAATATTTCGGAATTTGTGCAGTACAAAATCTGCGGTTATTGTTCAAAGTTATCTGTCGTCGCTGCGAAATAAAAACTGGAATCGAATATAAAATGATAAGTTTTTGGAAAATAGTGCGTGGAACACTACGTTTCAATGTACGAGTATCAAATAATACAAATAAATCCAGTAAAATTATTCGTTTTCTACCCCTGTGCTCTTATGTAGCTGGTGGTGGTATTATTGCGTATTATGTATTTACCCATTCAGCTGTACGAAATGTGTATATGGCCAGCCAGAATAAGAACGTACGTATTTATCATATTCATAAAAAAATGTTTGGTTACTAAAGTCCCTCCCTCTTTTCATAACCTGTATCCTGCACAGCAGGAATGATTGGAAGTTTAACAAATTGTATTGTTTTTAAAATATTTATCTAATTGTATGACAGTATATTATGCTAAATTTAATTATCTCAAAGTAGCAAGTTCGAAAAATCAATCATTAATGCAGGATTCTGATTTGTAAACTAAATGATTTATTGTACAATTTATTTTAATTAGTTGTCCTTACTAATAACAGCGTTGTTTTTATAATTACAAACTGTATTTAATTATTATTTTTTATTTCAACGTTTTGAGATCGAGAAGTCTAAAATCTTCTGAATGAAAGGTTATCTCATTAAAGTTCGATTACGGTAGCTCTAATAATATTTAACTAATTAGCGAATAAACATTATCGTTAAATATTAAGAAAAAGTTATTTGTTCAGAAAGAAAAACTGACTACATTGCATTATTTCTAATTTGTAGTACGAGGAACCGATTCGTGCTGTAAAGTTGACATCTCGTGAAAGACGATTCATTCGATTTGCGTCTGTAGAATATAATGGACAGCTGTACATGACACCACAAGATTTCCTAGAATCTGTAGTTGAGCAAGAACCAAGACGTAAGTTTGCATGTTTGTCATCATCATTACTTTATGTATATACAGGTCGTAAATACGAGTTTGTTGTGAATAAATCAAGTTTGTTTATCATATCAGTTTGTTATAGTTTATTTTCTTAATAGTCTGCAGTGAAACCATACATTTTGCGTTAGCAGTTAACGTTTGTTTCGTTCACAGCTAGATTGAAGCGTCGAATATTGGCATTGAAAGAAATGGAACAAATTCGAGATGCAACACCGTCACTGTCACAGGGTTCAGTTCGGCTTTTCCGCAATCTCCGAGATAAAGGTAAATATTGTGGAGTAGAAATATTCTCTTCTTGTATATAAACATCTGATACTGTTTCAGGAATTATATCATACACGGAGTACTTATTCCTTCTCTCAATATTGACAAGTAAGTGTTACTCTTCACGTTAAGTTATCTTACAAACACTGTACCTACCTACCAGGGTGAAGGTAAATTGGCGGGTACAGGTGCAATATTGAGTGAAACCTTGATGCATCAAAACTCTAACAGGAACATACAATTCGAACAATAGATTTTACATTGTTACATTATATAGTTAGATTCATTAACGTTTCACTGCATATACCTTACTAATATCACATTTAACTTTATATGTTTTGGGCCAGTTGGCTGACTTGCTTACCTCACAAGTAGACATCCATAATATTGACACGTTACCCATTACAATATGATACATGATACATTCACACGTAAACTAGTACATTATACACCAAGGGAGAGAAACCACTTATTTTGTCTGAGGTGTAATTTGAAGCCCGAGGTGTATATACTATTTTTTGCACGTTCGGGAGTAGAAACACTCACTTCATAAATAATGAATTATAATAAATCTGAGCGAAATTGCAATATTTAGAAGCCTTTGGAAATGGTTCCATGCAACGCGTACCAGGACAAGAGACATTTATTTACAAAAAACCTTTGTTATAATAAAAACTCTTACGAAAAGTGTTTTCGTCCCTAGAGAGTAAATGCTTCATTTCTGTCCCGATTTTGACGCCATAGGAACCGACTGCTACTCCCGGACGTGTAAAATTATTTTATTTCAAAATTTACATCAAGGATATTTTTCATAGTTCGATTTCATTGTATGCATATTTAAAAAACAAGTATTTGATAATTGTTTATTAATTTTTAGAACCGCAATCCGGTTTTCAGATAGCATTCAACATGTTTGATACAGATGGAAACCAACGTGTCGATAAAACCGAATTTCTGGTGGTGAGTATTTCGCACGCTCTCATCCTCGTTCGACAATATAACAGAAAAACTTGAATATTCGGAGTAATAATATGCATATTATATTGAATCATACATACACACACACATATATATACCATTATTCTATCTAACCCGGGAGAATATTAATTGCAAGATGGTTGGGTGGTAGCCTGTAATATGCACAAGCATTTCTACTATTATTTATTTTTTATTTGATTTTTTTTGTGTTCTCAAACATGAAACAGGTTCGACAGCTATTGGCCGGCGAACGAAGTCGTTACGATATGATGGATGAGGCTGATCAGCGATCAGTGAGTGCTAATTGAAAGCTGAAACAATTGCTGCTGCTATATAGTTTCTAGTCTGAAACATTCAGCTACCTTCTGTGTGTGTTTTGCTTTATCTAACTAACGTTCCACAGTATCTGATGACGGCTTTCCCCCCATGATTATCGAATAATCTAACACATTCATATAAATGTAAAAAGTCATGTCATGCTCATATATATCATATCGTGCAAATGTTGTTAACCACATGTGTTTAATAATAACCTGGTCTGCTTCTCATATCGGACAAACGGGGACAGGTAATATTTACTGTTGTTACTAGATGGAGAAGATATTTAGCTTTGCTTGGAAAGGCAAACGTGGTATATTAGAAACTGAAACGGACACCAAGGCCGTGCACGAGCAGTACGTGGATGACGAACAGGGACTGCAACGGAGACACATTGTCGACACGACACTCATCATTCATTTCTTCGGCACCAAAGGCAAAGAAGAATTACGGTATGAAGGATTCAAGAAATTCATGGAGAATCTACAGACTGAAGTACTTGAATTGGAATTTAGCGAATTTTCAAAAGGACTTCCTACTATATCCGAAACAGATTTTGCCAAAATATTACTTAGATATACGTACTTAGATACGGATGAGTAAGTTTAATAATATATTCCGTTATAGAAGGATAACGAATGATATGATAATATGTACGTACGTTCCAGATACGATATGTACTTAGATCGACTTCTAGATCGTATTAATAAGGATGTTCGTGGTATAACTTTCGAAGAATTTCATGTGTTCTGTCAGTTTTTAAATAATCTAGAAGATTTTACAATAGCTATGCGCATGTATACTTTGGCAGATCATCCTATCTCTAAAGGTATTATAATATAAATATAGTTTCTAGTATACTTAGTAGTATATTCTGTGCTATGATAATTATAGATGAGTTTCACAGAGCAGTCAAGATCTGTACAGGTACTAGTTTAACTGAACATTTGGTGCACACTGTTTTCGCTATATTCGATGAAGATGGTGACGGATTATTGAGTTACAAGGAGTTTATCGCAATTATGAAAGATCGTCTACATCGCGGTTTTAAAGTTAGTATCAATTACGAATAATTATATCCAATTCCACTTATATCTGATTATTTATTTTATAGTCTTATGCGAAAAACGAAGGTTGGGAAGCGTTTAAAGTATGCATCAAACAGGAAATGAAAGCACCAACATAATTTCAAACAATCCAATTTATTTTGAAAAACAAAAGGTTTCACTGTATTTTGTGTTTCTGGTCAAAATAATCATACAGAATCCTAGTCAAGTAATAATTTTAAGAAAAACATTTTGTCATTAACTAATCTTTAACAACTAGATTTAAAACATCAAAATACTTATATTGTTATGAGGAACCAGTTAAAATTAAAAACACCTATTTATTGCGTTGATTAAACTGTGTACGTATTAATTTTGTAGCATCCTGTTAATGGTTATAAGAACCATTTTAGAAAGTAACGAAATGACATGTAATGTTTCCATGAATGAATGTATATGTACGTGTACATATTAATTTAGTATAAATGCCGTCACACAACCTCTCTCTGTATATTTAACAAGCGGGGAAAATCGGTGTATACTCGCCAACAGCGATCGTAACTCGATGTCGGATCAGGAATGTAGCGATTAAATCCGCTACCTTATGTGGAAGATCTTCATGTATGGCATGACCACAACGGGGTAATACTTGCATTTGGAATTTACCTAATAAATCATTCATATATAGATGATCGTTAAGTATATATGCCACAATCAACTACTAACCTTGCATTTGACCAACAGTCAACGCAGTATCCAGTCCGTGAATGTTAGCGAGCAGTAGTAACTTCGGTACGGAAGTATTCAGAAACTGTTCGGATAGTCCCTGGAACCAGCCGCGCCAGTGTACTTCAGTTTTACTGAGATTTATGCGCCAGATGTATGAAGTTGGTGGTTCCATATTGGTGGCTGATGTCTCGGTCGGGTCGGGTACGATATTCTCTTCACTGATTGTCGGTATACCCATGACAGTGTGCTTCAATGGACATATATTCACTACCGAACAGTCCACCATCTCATCACTGATATTATTCTCAAGTAAATCTTTCACTTCACTCGCAGCCAACTTGCCTGAAGCAGAACTGCCGCAACAATATATCCCATATATACACACTGTTGTATAATTCGTGAATACTTACTTTTTTATCTGACCCGGCATTGAGACTCGAGCTGATTCTAAATTTTGTGTTTGTCCGCTTCTATAGCTGTAATTTAAGAGTTATTAGCAAGATTCATTTTAGTTTCAAATGAATATAACTTGATCGTACTATATGCAGATGATTAATTTATACATACCACCACTGAATAGCTTGTTCAATACTAGTAAAATTACTAGGTCGATTACGTAGCAAAGTCTGCATACTAGCAAGTGACTCCATAGCAGTACCTTCCACCACATCAATCACACAGAGGCCGACACAGTTTGGTATTTTATGTGCACAATGCACAGCTATAGCACCACCCATACTGTGACCAATGAACACGATAGGATCATTACCACTATATAACTTGCTTATAACCGCTATCACATCACTATAGAACAGAATTCATTATCCATCACATAATAATAAACAGACATTATATCACTTACTCAACAATACACTCCAACGATAGATTCTCATCATCTGTGGTGTGAGTTTCACCGTGTCCTCTTATATCTAACGCTAATATCCTGCACTGTATACGACTTGTTATCTCTTGCTGTAAAATGTTAATAACAATAATATATGTGTATATATTGGATATAGTATAAGATTACACTTACAGTAAATAATGCCCATGTCAAAGCAGAATAACCACCACCATGTAACAAAGCTAATACAGGTCCTTCGGTGCCAGTTAAATACACTCTGAATGTGTTGGGCCCGATAGTGACATCCTGGGCTTCACCCAAATAACTATCCCATGCGAGAGGAGTGTAACTTTTTACCGGCGCCCTAAAATTATTATAGATTTTTACAGGTTATATTTATTTGCTCTTTAGATATTTACCTATTCGGCAAACGAGAATCTCTTTGTTTTAGTAAAGATCTATGTAGGAACGACATCATGTATCACTGCTACTGGATTAATAATTGTTTTACAATAAATATGTTTATATTTTCATCATTTACTGCTTCGTTTCTTATTTATGCCGTTATTTACCGAGAACTACTGGAAACAAATGTCGTAAATGTCAAACCTAGTCAAAACAAGATCAACAACTGCGCGCGCGTACATTTTAACTCGTGGCGCCATCTATAGATGTAATATGTTTCTAAAATGATAAAAAGTATCTCTCATGTTCTAAATTCAAAAATATTAACATAAAAATAATGTTTAAATTATAAAATAATATAAGATTCTAACAATTACTATATTAAAAAAACTAAAAATAATTTCATACACTTTAAAGTAATTGATTTTTAAATGGCGCGCAATTATCATTTTGCCACAACACAGATATCTAGGAATTTACGTTTTCCCCTGGTGACTAATTGAATATTTATTTGTTTGTATATATACAGTTCGTACTAACTTCCAAATTGAGGGTGTGTCTGAAACGTGTAAAGTGCAAAGTTGTTTTATGCATTGCTAGTTTATATAAATTATAACAAAATGGTTTTTCTTGATGCCTGCTGGTCTCCATGTATATGGAACAACAATATTAAAACTGGATCGAGAATAATTGCAGTATATACGGGAGCGTTTAGTATCATTCTAATAACGTTAATTGCCTATCAGATGGATGGTGGAGATTCAACACAACTGTACAATCCACTGTTTGAAGCTGATGTCAGATTCTGTTCGTACACTTTGTTGTTTATGTTCTGTGCGACAATGTAGTAATTGTGTGTTGTGTTTTTGTCTTTCTTGTTAACAGCCATGCAAGTTGTGGGTGGCTTCTTGATATTTTATTTGTTATTGCTGATTGCCTTCTCTATGTTGTTGGTTTATGGCCTAAACAAAGCTAATCGTGCTATGATGATCCCATGGCTAAGCACGTTTGGGATAGCAATTCTGTTTCAACTTGTTTTTGGTTTGTGGCTGTTAGGTGGTTATTATATTTATGTAAGTTGTCATCAATTATTATTTAAACTGAATAGTATAAATATTTCAACATTGATAACGAGAGAGAGCTTTATATAGAGATTTCATTTATTGAATATTGACACATATATATATATATATATATATATATATATATATATATATATATATATATATATATATATATATATATTGTATTCTGCTTGTTAACATATGTAAACCCACCATGTATAAAATCAGATATATGTAATCACTTATATTTTCTGTATGTACATTTCCAGCTTGTTTCGGTGTTATATACACTCATTAATTGGTCTTGGATGGCTTATAATGTAAGTAAATGATCTATTTGTCTCTTAACGAACTTAGGATGAAGTAACATCACGTATGTTTCAGATATATTGCTGGTTATGTGTGTATTCACAGTACCAAATATTTGAAGAAATACAGTCCCCGAATATTGAACAACTGTGGCCTTAAACATTGCCGTGTTTTTTCTATACGTTACTGACTGGTGTGCAGACTGACCAGAATATATACCTAAGTATAATAATACATATTTCGAATGGCATTTACAAAAGATATTATTTACAATTATCTTTATAATTCATTCGTTATTTTTGGAGTTCGATAATAAATAACGAATTACAAATTATATTACTGGCCTTAATGCCACACAAAATGTACTAATCATAATGAAAGAATTCAGTATGATCTGTTACAGCTATTCATATAGTATTTATATTCCGTCCATTTTGTGTTATTGTTTTCTCTTATCATATTTGACTGCAGTACGTTCATTAGAATAATTAGAGGTACAATGACATATTTAATTTTATTGTATACATGAGTATGTTTATAAATCATTATATATTATACAAAACATTTGTATCAAATAATGTATAAAATGCATGTTTTTAACTGTTATTTTTTTGAAATATATTTATATTTTAATACTAAATCAAGAATATGGTATCAATCGTATTTTCATTATTATTTATTTGAAATGAAATAAGTAGCATGTAAGTGATTTTATTCTCAAAATGAACAATCGAAATTAAAAGTGTAGTTCTTATTTTTATAAGAATAATAAACTTAGAACGTAAATCACAATGTTGGAATGAAATTCAAGATGCCAAGCAATGGATTAATTTCATTTAGTTAATTTATTTAGAAATATAAATTCATTTAAACATATTTGAAATGGAAAATATAAAATTTCGAAAACTGCTACCGTAATAAAACTATTTACTATTCAAATCATTTTAATTATTATTAAATTATTAAAAACTCAAGAGTTACTTATTGATAGAACACATAAATTATTTTATATAAAATATTTTTGACACCTGTCAACAGGAAAAAGTAAAATGCAATTTGATTGGTCGATTCGCTAAATGCCGTAAATGCATTATAATCCAGCCCTTGACTCAAAGTTTTTATGAGATCGATTGTGAATACATTTTCTTACAAATCAGTAACTATATATATTTATTGTTTCCCCGCTTTTAATTGACATATATAAACATGTTTGCTAGTAGTTCATTAACAAACACTGAGAGTTACAGCGCCACACAGCGGAGAATAGATGATCATAATGCATAATTTTTTTTTTATTCCAAGTTGAGCGTTCATGTATTTAATTTATTCGTGTTAGAATTGTTAATGTATTGAGCTTTTATGTCTTCAATATTTGTTAAATACCTGACTTACATAAAAGCCATGGATAGTATTGCGTATTTTATAGATGCACTTCTCACTGAAACGTTTTTCGTATAGAATAAACCTAACTAGAATGAAACAAGTGGCAGCACTGATTTTTATGACAAGGAGTTGTAGTCACTTGTAGTAAAGAAAGAAGTGCAAAGAAGTGTTAACGTTTTGTTTATGAAAATTTGTTTTCATAATGTGGTTTTACCACGGTAATATGGATATATTTCTGAACACGGTGATATATGAAAATATTGTAAAATAATAGTGATGTGCCTACGTTGAGAAATGGGAACATTTCTAATACACTCTTAAAACACTGCTGAAAGTATCAAAATGGTGGGTGGCTTTTCTGTAACAATTTCATTACTCATATTATCTTTGATCGGTAACAGTAAACAATCAGAAACAACGTGCCCTATTATTTGTATGTGTTTGGGAGATTCAGTGGACTGTTCTCATAAAGGTTATTCAACATTACCGTCTGATATTCCTAACTGGACAACCAAACTGTAAGATTATTATTATTACCTGTCAGATTCATAGTCACCTGTGCACATTAATCACAGTTATATTTTCTAGAAATTTAAACAACAATCGTATACATAGTCTTGATAGTGGCATTTTAAATAATCTGCTCAACGTTAAAGATCTCAAATTGAACAGAAATAAGATTACTCACCTATTCAAGGATGCATTCACAAATCAGAAGAAACTTGATATATTGTAATGTTGGATCATATTATTATTAGTATTGATTATTTAATTATTAATCTCGTTTTACAGAGAACTTAATCGTAATCAATTGGAAGACATTGAACCGTTAAGTTTTCAATATTTAGAAAAACTTAGTATCTTAAAATTGCGAAGAAATCGTATAAAGCATCTGTTGGATGGAACATTTTTTGGACTTACGGCCATTGGTATATTGTATGTATATTTTCTAATCATTATGTATGCTCTTTATGATTATGTACATGTTTGGGATTACCAGGGAACTAGATTTTAATTTACTATCGACAGTAACAAAAGGCTGGTTATATGGATTAGATCATCTACGTGTATTATCCTTATCCAACAATGTGATTACACAGATTGAGAGTGACGTGTGGGATTTCTGCAAAGAATTGGTCGATTTGTAAGTATATCTGTTGTTTGATGGTAAAAGTGCTCAACAGACTAATGTATACCATATTCTTAAATGCTCATACTAGTTGTTTACCATGCAATAAAATAAGGTTTTACATTGCTCTACCATTTTTCACATTTACCCTTTTAAAACCAAGCTCCAGATATTTACTTTACTGTTTTTATATACTAATATTTTTTTTTTAATAATACAGGAATTTATCCTCAAATCAACTTGGATCTGTACAAAAAGGCACATTCAAGCATTTATCACAATTGGAAAGACTTAATTTAAATAATAACAAAATAGCCCACATTGAAGAAGGTGCATTTTTGAATACTCCAAAATTGAAAATATTGTAAGTAAAACCGCGCACACACACACGCATGCACACGCGCGCGCGCACACACACACATACACATTATATATATATATATATATATATATATATATATATATATATATATATATATATATTCCAGTATATATTAACTATATAATGTAATATTTACTTACTTATGTTTACCTATGCAGATGGTTAAATAACAACAAATTGTCGTGGACAGTAGAAGATGTAAATCGTGCATTCAGTGGACTGGCAGATCTAGAGAAATTTCACCTTGCCTCAAATCAAATAAAATCCATTAGCAAGAATGCATTCATAGAATTACGTAATATTGTTACATTGGATTTGAGTAACAATAATATTACAACACTTCAGAATAATTCGTTTTCGGAATTAACCAATTTAAAAGTAAATACTGACTATGGTTTAAGTGAGAGGTGATATTGTAAATGATTTCTGCCGTAGGAATTGTTCCTAAATACAAGTACACTTGTCTGTGACTGTAACCTGCAGTGGTTAGCTGATTGGTTACGGAGAGGTAACTTCTCGAAAATTCGTGCAATGTGCGCCTATCCGTTATGGTTACGTGAGAAGAATATTCGAGATGTGGTTAATTTTACTTGTGGTAAGTTTACAATACTGTATTGCTTAACTTTCCCTTTCAGATTAATTAATAAATCACATTTGATTTAGACGATGTGCCTAAACCTCGATTAATAGAGGAACCTAAAATGAAGATGGCATTGAAAGGAGAGAATGTGAGTCTATTTTGTAAGGCCGTGTCCAGTTCTCCTGGTGCGATGACATTTCTGTGGAAACGTGATAACATTGAATTACATGACGCGGCAATCAGAGAGACCGCATCGTCACCCGATGGACGACATACAGAACATACGTCCGAACTAAGGTTGTACAATATTGCCCATACGGACCAGGGTAAATACCAGTGTGTCGTAGCAAACAGCTACGGAACAACCTACTCACAGAAAACACGAATATCTGTATTAAGTAAGTCAATACGTAATAGCAATAAGTAGTCCGCATTGAATACTGTCATAATTGCATGTTGTTTATTTCAGTATTCCCAAAATTTTCCAAAACACCGGCAAATTTAACAGTCCGTGCAGGTGATACAGCACGATTAGAATGTGCGGCACAGGGTGAACCGCATCCACAAATCGCTTGGCAGAAAGACGGCGGCAATGATTTCCCAGCGGCTAGGGAACGTCGTATGCACGTGATGCCCACCGATGATGTATTCTTCATAGTGAATGTGAAAACAGTCGATATGGGCGTGTACAGTTGTACGGCGCAGAATGCAGCCGGTGTGATGATTGCGAACGCTACATTAACTGTGCTAGAGATACCAACATTCGTGAAACCGATGGAGAACAAAGAGATAACCGCCGGCGAACCAATAGTATTAGAATGTATGGCCGGTGGGTCACCGCGACCGACATTAACCTGGTTGAAGGATGGCGGTCCACTGAAGGCAACCGAGAGACATTTCTTCACGGCGGAGGACCAGCTGATGGTGATTGTGGGTACGACATTAAATGATGCGGGCAGATACGAGTGTCTGATGAACAATTCACTGGGCACGGAGCGTGGGTACAGTGAACTCAGTATCATACCGGGCACAACAGTTAACGAGGATGATATGATGGGAATCATTATTATAACGGTGGTATGTTGTGCCGTCGGTACATCGGTGATATGGGTTGTTATCATATATCAGACCCGGAAACGTATTAACTCGGCGAGTACAAGTGCAACGGCAATGACTGACGGTGCGGGAGACACACGTGTCTACGTAGAGATATCGTCCGAACAGTCTTCGTGTAAAGATAGTGGAACGGGTGATTCAGCTAAACATAGTAATCTCAGTGATAACTTTACATTATTATCCGGTAAGTTATATAATATGTATGTAACGTTACCTGTATATAATTATAGAGTGTTGTTTAATTATAGACGGCAGCAACCACCAGTCTAGAATGGTATCATCTGTCACGACAACTACACCACCTGTATTTATTAACAATTCCCATGCACCTCTGCTTCAGTCTCAGCACAACTGCCCCAGGTCGACGAATCATGATCGAAGGCAAGACGACGATATTACCGAAGTGGTTACGAAGAACTTTAGAGAAGATTGATTGAGTGTTGTACGTGTATACATTGATATGTACCTACACCGACACCGGAGTTGGTGTTTTACATTAGTTTCGTGTTTCGAATATCGTTTCCGATCGAACTTCTAGCACAAATTCAGAGCTGCATACTACCATTTATCAATTAGGCTACTCTATAAGTAATTCTCTTACTACTATTCTCTATGTATGTATATTCAATTAACAAATATTTGATTAGTTCCTTTTGTAAGTAATTTCTTGTATTGAATGAATGTGATATAAATATGTTTAATGTAACTAAGTTAAAGAGATGTGATTGAAAATGATTTGTAATATTTAAATATAATATCACCTGTAATTATTGCTGCCATTAATTAATTAATTAATTTCTTATGGACACACGTACACACATATGGTATACGGTAGTGCCCAACAATTTATACACATTTGTAAATCATCTAGTAATTTTCTGGATTTATTTTCGGGACAGATGGGGAGTGTATTACAGTATTGAAAGACATGTTTTGTTTAATATTTTCTTATTCAAATATAAAAACGAACAACTTCATTTTTTCTGTTGTTTACCTTAAAAACTAAAGGAATGTTTTTATTTGGATTTGTACTATAATCAAGGTTATATTATTAATATCATACGTCCCCAAGGAATACGGAAAGAGATCATTTCAGGTTACATAATATATATCACACTCATACACACATCCGAGGATGTGAATCAGTTCGGGTAACCATTGGAAGACTAGATGTGTCACTGATTGTAGATAGCACGCAAGTGATTCGACTAAACTTACCGCAAGCCATATATACTCAATCCATCATTTATCCCATGTACTTCAATATGCGTGTACCAATCCTGAAAATTGCAAATAATTAGTTGTTATTACATCTACATATCCACGTAGTACAACCATGCCGATATCAATATTATTTCTATCGATACATTGCTCGAACTATACAATTCGAATCCTGAAATTCTTTAGTTTCAATGAAATGTCTAATATGTACTTATTTCAGTTAACGGTATTTGTAAATATTCATCCTAATGACATATAGTTACGATCATTTTATTATGAAGTTAACTTATATACTCAGATCAGAATAAAATCTGATATATTACCCATATCTTGTATTTCTATCGAAAATTATAGATTAATAAATTGTAATTAATAACGATATTGTAATATACACAAATTAATTTTCATAGACGAATAAGTATTTTAATATTTTTGTAACATATTATGATGATTTGAAACTAGCTCATCTTCATTTCGAAACTGGACACTAGCAGTGAACAAGTAGCTTCTGCGATATTTTTTTAAATCAAAATATTGATGAATTTTGATGACTAAGTGCCTCAAATTAATAGGGATCTATATTATTTTTCAAAAATACGTTAGAACACTTGAACTAGAATACTATTTTCAGCAATTGGCGATTGTAAAAAACAATGAAAGCGATTTCAGCGTTTTGTGGACGATTTTAAAATACAGTAGTTCTAATAATTTAGATCACGGATTGCTAAATTACTATTCTGCATTTTAAAACAATATCCAAGTTCCTTATCCACCAGAGTAATAAATCTATTCGAGACGATCCTACATCTGGAATTGTACATCTACAGATTAGTCATTGCTCTCGGTATATGTATATCGAAATACATAAATGGTCAAAAATCGTCAATTACGTGGCCATATATCGGTGTCTCAACGAAATCCAATGTTAATATTTTACTAGATTATTTACGATGGAGAAAAATGGTAAATAATTTTTATGAAATACTATCAAGCAGAAGAACATAAAACCATCTTGTCTTGTCCATAGCTCTCGAATATATCAGGAAAATGTCAAAATGTATTTTCTTCCGATTATAACATTTGAGATAAACTTGGGATTATTCGATGCAGAACATTTATAGTTTTGTTTTAAATAGGATAGGGAACGAAATATCAACAAATAAACAAAAAGTTATCATGGTATTCCCTATAGAATCGGTGAGCCATCCAATATGGCGTTTGATGTCTCTAAAATAAAAATGGATTTGTCAAACTTGCACTAGTTTCTCTTAACTGGAGCTTCGGCAGTAACCAAAAGTATAGTAAAGGAAAGGATAAAAACTGTAGAATATAAGTTCGTTATTTGATCGAAATGATGCTTCAGTAAATTATCTCGTTCATATTTCAATCACTTTTTTGTATAAAGACGTGGAGAGCAAATTTTTATGATATTACTTATATTACGTATTTTATTTATCAAGCGCAAAAATATTTTGCAAGACATGAATTTTACACTGAATGCCTTTTTCTAACGGGTTATGCGTTTATATATTATATTTCTTCTTTCATTATCTTCGTGAAATTTATCGTCAGTTTAGCTTTGGCTAATGTTCGATAAAGGTGCCTGTCTAAACAAATTAATACTACTTATATGTTAGCGAGTACATATGAATATATGAACTAGTGTAGTCTGTTCGAAGTAGAGTTGGAGTTAAAGCAATATTGTAAGTTGCTTAGCCTAATAACATAACGAACCATCGTTATTTTCTATTTTCACACTATAATCAACAACATGACAATACTCTACATGTAAGTGTTTAATTTGTTTTTTACTTTGACTAAGACGTCAGTGTTAACGAAGAAAACGTTTGGCATTTAGTTGTGTATAATAAATAACATTTCACGTCGATATATTATACTATGGTAAACAATTAATAATTATTAATAATAACATGTTTATCTAAGCCAGTGTCTGTCAAACTGTGTGCTGCGAAAGATTAGAAAATATAGATAATAATATTTGAATCAAGGAATTTTTGTTTTGTTTACTATTTACCGGTTTACCTTTATTAATCATTCACCTTAACAGTATCTCTCTCTTTTACGAGTATGAGAATCTGTATTGCATACTATTTATTTAACACTTTCGATGCGAAAAGCACACATGCACTGTGGACCAGAAAAGTTAAAAATGCACTGCTTGGTTGCTTCCCAGGCGTAGACGCTTCCTCAGACAAATTTTAAATTTTGTCAGCAGTGCAGGGGACAGTAGAACCTCTGTTTACATCATTTTTTAGTATGTTCCATCACTTGATTATCAAATGTACGAGTGGGTCACCAATCCTTTCGCCAGATTAACACTAACATTAACAATGGAAAAAAGAGACTTGCAAAACGATCCTGTGTACAAAGCTTCATTCTCTGAGCTAGAGTTATCAGCAGTTTTGATTTCGCTTTGGAGTCATTCCTCGATTAGCAACTACACCCATTAAATATCTCTTGCTCATCGTTTCTTTTGCAAATTAGATTTCTCGGAGATCATGGAAATGACAAAAAAAAACGGGAACAGTTACAGATGGTAGATGAGGAGTTACGTGTTTATTTATCAACTAATAAAAACATTTTCTGTATTAGCTACCTTCATATGTATATACCGGGTGTCCGAAGAAAGCTAGGACATAGGGAATTATAATGTAAAATTGTGATTACTTCTGAACAATACAATTTAGAGAACAAATGTAAATAAAAGTGTTCAGAATTTAAAATATTATTTATTGTTACATACGCTAAGAATTTTTTTATTTATATTAATTGGTGTGCCGCGAAACGAATTCCCATTCTCAGTGTGCCGTAAGATAAAAAAGTTTGGCAGAGACTGATTTAAGCGAAGCTATTTTCAGTAAGGTGAAATTCGCGGATACTATATTACGTCGCAGTACAATAATTT
Source organism: Carabus problematicus (assembly GCA_963422195.1). NCBI lineage: Eukaryota > Metazoa > Arthropoda > Insecta > Coleoptera > Carabidae > Carabus > Carabus problematicus. Next base: position 18,701,468 of record OY728577.1, read on the forward strand.
CCGCTGCAAGTTCCTGTTAAAACACCTGGAAATTAATAAACATAGACACCTGTTTATGACCAATTCCTGAAACGGCAACCAATTTGGTAGCCTGAAACGGTGATCTGTTTAGAAACTATAGAAGAGTTCAGTAATTTAAAAACCTCCAAATACATTCTAAATGCCTAAAAATCCGCTAGTAAAGAGCAGCATTATTATTGTTAACGTCAATATTCAATCCTAGGCACATTTCGTATGCATGTATGTATATAATTTGAATATGTATTTGTCACGTAACTCTTAATAAACCTAATTTTTCCATAATTGAAATTTGATATGCAAGTAAGCAGCATATTTCAATAAAATTTGCAGATATCAGAGAGAATAAGCAGTTTATGCGTCATTATTTACGTATAGTTCGAACAGCAATTTCAATATTATATTAACGAAATAAAGTCATATTAACGTTTCATGTTTTGTAAAAACTATACACAACTATAAGATACGAGAATGCGATTATTTATATTCCAAAATATAAAAATATATACGTATTGTCAACTAACGAAATTATTAGAAGGCTTAATAGTTTCATATTAAGTAAATACCTATTGTGATACTCCATAAAAAGCAGCGTGACTATGATTTAAGTCACGATCGTTCATTCTAATTTATTCAACGCAAATTTAATAAACAAATTAACTTCTGTGCAGTGATGGTTAGCTATTATTATTAAGAGTGTTTAACAGATAAGAAAACAAAAATATTTAATAAGAAATATTTTTTTCTACAGAAAATTCTATTTTATATATTTTGTATTCGATGGTCTGATTGTACTATTAGCAGGTAATTTCCATTCTTACAAGAATATTAATATAGTATGTACGCGAATATTTGTAAACCTTCGAATAGATTATTATAGTAGAATTATTTGGTGGACAACTTGTTTTAAATAAAGAAGGCTACATTTCAGTGGCGGCTCGTCCATAAGTACTGTAGGGCTGAATCCATAGCCATACCACTATAAACTGTTACACGAGCCGCCACTGATATATTTATTCCATAAACTGTAAAATCATAAAACATCAAAGAGAATAATGAACAGTTTAAAATTGTAAACGTACTCACTTGTAAAATCCTTAAAAATTTGATTTAATGTAGTTTCTCGATATGGGACGTTTCTAAATGTAAACAAATACAACAAATGCAGACGTGCACTTCTAGGCCCAAAGACGAGTATATGAATGGTAATTGATAATGTACTCTATTGATGACGTTTTTACATTTGGGCCTGGAAATCACGTATCGGCTCCATTGTACCATTCAGGAAACTCCCTATGCATGTTTATACGATGTATATATGTATATATCCACTGGAATTTTCTTCTTGAACTTCTTATTTTATTATTTGAACAGGAAGATGATGGTTGTTGGAAACTTCTGTCGATCCTTTTTCAACAAATGGTCACTTAAAACAATCACGGCAGACCGAAGGAAACTTTTATCAGTTATGAAAATATACCGACGTCCACCGGATTCTTGTGTGTAAAGGAAATAACTCGTTGAAAAACAGATTCACCTTTCTACATAGTACTCAACTAAATTTTGATGAAAATTCGATATAACTCTATTATTCGTTGTTAAGTACGTTTTACATCTATCAAACTATTGAAATTTGACCATATTTTTTTTATATCATTGCTGACTTCGATAAAACGAACATGCGTCAAATGTTTCTTCAGTGTCTGTCAAAGAACAAATAAGTTTGAAGCAATAGTAGAAAACCTAGTATAGGACAATAGTTGGTAAAGGTAAAAGTAAATAGCAATCCTTTGCCAGTTTTATACGATAAGAATCAATTATAATCTTCCAATTAAAATTAACAATAACGAATTTTTAGCCAAACACATTATTCTAATCAATGCGTACTTCAGGTAAAATCCTGAACATCCGGTATACATAATATGATAATAAAATAATGATCGCGTTATCTTCTTCATAAAAATGGCGTTGCAGTAGTAACATGCATGATACCTACATATAAAACATGTCTGAACTGGGAAACATGTTTAATCATTCTTCATCTTTAAAATCACGAATTTCACTGTCTATACGAACTATCACATTTATATGGATTTAGTTTAGGTAATTTATTATAATGTTATGCAAAAAATATAAATACTTCAATGACGCAATATTATTTCTGTCAAATATACACCACGTTCAATAATTCAGATTTCCTCACTAAAAATAATGTTCACTGAAAATTATATATCTTTAAAATGTGTAATTTTATATCATTACTCTGAACACATATATGGCCTGTTTTCAAGTTAACAAAGTTAATAAAATGGTTTAAATAGTTATGTTATATATACTATAAAAATTAGAATTGACACATTTTATATAGAAAAAATAATTTATATAATAGTAAGTACGTTTTGTAACAGATAGGAAACATAATACATTTAATATTAAAAACATGCTATTAACTCAATTAAATTTTCTACCAGTTTGAATAATTAATAGTTAACATAATATAGACAAGAAAACGAAATAGCATTATATTTCCTACACAAGGATTTGTTATTGGTTGATGATGCATAGCGTTCTTCATAACTACAGATATCCACGGATTCAGTTATATTTTAGAATTATTCAAGCACATCTAAATAAAATATGCCCGAATATAATTAGTAGCCACTATATACAAACACTTGTTTTAAATATTAGTAAAAAAACAATACAATTATTTTTTATTTATTAAATATGTTCACGATGTGAAATCAAGTTATTTAATAACTTTAAAAGCGATTATGGATGTGGTTTGGTTACGGATTTAATATTTGTGGATGTTGATCGGATAAAAGATATTTTTTTTAATGTGGATGAGCAGGGTCCTATTGATGAAATATATGAATTTGGATATGTGGAAGAGAACTGGCTAGACCAATAAAATGCCTAGTTGAAATTGCATAGTAAACGTAGCAGTACTATAAAACATAATTGTTAACAATACATTAGTTATATGATGATATATGAATGTATGTTGCACGTTCGAAACTACATGAAGATAGTGTGGTCATTGTCGAAATTATGCGATTATAGACTTCCAAACCAATGTACTTCATGATGTAAAGATACTTTAAAATATAAAATATTCATTGTGAATTCATATTGAATATTTATTGAATGAAAGCAGTTAATTTCGATTTTACATTAACTAATATAGGTACTTGAAATTAATAATACAATACTATAACGTTAGAATTTATTTGCTAAAGTTATTGAAATATATATATATATATATATATAACCGAGGAACAAATGTTTCAAAGTAAAATGTTATATAATAATAAAATGTTGGAAAATATATCAAATAAAAATAATTAAATTTGACGTTTTATTTATTATTCTTATGCTGAATTTACATGCGTCCATGAAAAATAATCATGTAATCACGATGCGAACATGATATTATAAAATTGTAAATAATTATAAAATAATAGTATATATGTAGAAAATATAAATGGGCGTAATTTCGTAATAAACGCAAGTACGTAAACAGCAATATTTCCGTGGTTTCAACCCAAATATCATATATATATATATATATATATATATATATATATATATATATATATATATATATAATTAATGATTTGCCAGTACACAATACTAATGAAGAAAATAATAAGAAAAACTTACTTAATTAGAGCTTAAAGTGTAGAGGAGCTGGGATTAATATTTTAGGTATCCATGATATTGAGAAAGATATATCTATTGATCATAGGCGCCGACATAATGTAAAACAATCGCGAGTGAATGTCAAATCAAATTCCAATACAATAAATATCCTATCCTAATACAAAAGTAGTAAATGTATGAAATGTCTGCATTTAATTACGATGTAGAATTGGAAGAAATCAATATTAGTTAGTCGGCGCCCACACTTGCACAGTGATTAGCATTCACAGCCACCATCTAAATATAATATGGTGGTAAAATATTGGCAACAATGGCTGTGCATGCCCATCGTAAATCCGCTCAGCAAATGATTACTCGTAACTAGTATGAAGTGACCTGCGGATAAATAATAAATCAATAATAAAAATCTTTACGTTTCTATACATGTAGGATACAACACGCCTAAAATTATCCATTCACGAATGGAAGCGATCAAACTGGCCAAGTTGTCGTAATGTGTGAACATTATATGTATATATATATAACTCAAGAACCGAGGACAAAAATATTCAAATCGTTAGATACTTAGCATAAACATGATATAAAATATTAAACATTTATAAATGAATGTCGAAAAATCATTAATAGTTTGAGGGACAACATTGTAGGATTTTTGTCCACGGTATATTTGATATATGATATCTACTTGATCTTATTTTAAAACTACGCAAATACAAGCACATATTTGTGACGGTCATAATTGTACGACATAATTGTAATCATGATAAAAAACAAATAAACAAACATACAAATAATACCATTTTAAAATCAAGTAAACGTATATATGTGTACTTTTTGTTATTATGTCCATATTTTAGTGTATAAAAACTTTAGGTCTGAAATTCGACGTGAAATGCCCCGCGCCGATGCTTAATAACGGCGACGTTTACTCTGGTAGTCGTCTCTGCGATTATCATTTCCCCAATGTGCCCTGCCCGCCCCGCGCGGAGGCCCACCAGGCCCCATGTCACCCATACCACCGCCCCGCGCCTCGTAGCGATGGCTTCTTTCATATGAATTCATGAACGACTTCGGATCCTATATGTCAAAGTATACAAGTATATAAACACACATGTCGACTATGATGATGAAGCAAATGTTATGTTCATCGTACTATATTCAGTACGGTTATCATTATATATATATATATATGTATAATTATTGTATTTATTAATAATAAACAGACAGATAGATAGATATGTAGATAATGGCTCTTGTGGTTAGGTCTTTGATAGAATCAAGATGGTTCAAACTACAGAATGTCATATACGAAATCACTATAACCAATATAGTCTAGAACTTATGTATACTCCACACTACAAACATACCATGTCATAAAGCCTAACATAAAAGCAACAATACAATAAAGTAGTTTTTACAAAGAACTTTATAGAAATTGTATTGTCTAGTTTATTGTATTATGCCGGGCTGGTTAGCAGTAAAATGCGTTTGTATAGTCTTAACTAAGTTTTGCGGCAAGGTGTGCAGAGGTTATCTGATTTTCAGACGCATTTCGCGTATTTTCTATTAATAATAATCTCCGCGAACATCAGAGACAAAGAAAGCTGAATAATTATTTTTTTAATTTGAATTTCTCTTTGCTTATAAACAGATATACCTATTTGTAAATGTACACAATAATTACATATATGTATGTACCACATACATATCTACACATTTTCAAATTTAAATGCAAAAAGGTATGTTTATTTTTAAAATTTTAGTTAATTTCATACTTTATTTTCTGTTACATATGTATTTTAAATTAATTAATAATATATTGTGTTTATTTTTTTTTTCGGATATTATAGGCGTATTCTTTCTACCACAAATATCAGTACATCTAACCTCAACTCAGTTTGAGAAAATTTTCAGCCGTTCTTTTTATCTTAGGCTAGTGAGCTGAGGTGAGGTTGAAGTGAGATTATTTTCTTTCCCCCTTGCCTATGCTACACATGCTCTGTAGGTAGTGCTTGTTGAGATTTTACGCTCAGTTGTAGAGTGGGGGAAGAACTTTTGAAATATAACATCTCAAATAAGCTTGTATTTAAGAATAAATAGAATGTTATAAATGAGTTTTAGCGTATAGGAATTTAATAATATACATGACACAAACGAAAATAAACAATATAAAGCAAAACACACAAATTAGTCGAATAATACTAACAATACCTATCCGATACAAAGCAAAACACAAAAATGTCGAATAATACTTTCAAAACTAGGTTATGTCTTATTCTGACAGCCAACTGATATATTTAAAAAATGGCCGTTCTATTTACTAGGAACACATCTCAGCTCACTTCAGTTTAAGGTGAGATTGTTGGAAGAAAGAATACACCGATTATCATTCGGTTATTGTCATCAAAAACCTCGAGTCGCGATGTGATCACACACACACACACACATACACACACATATATATATATATATATATATATATATATATATATATATATATGTGTGTGTGTGTGTGTGTGTGTGCGTGCGCGCGCGCGGGCGTGTATATATAATTTCAAACTACAGTTAATTTCCCGCTCTACGAAGCTTTCCTTTCGACTGACCTAGCTACTTCCAACTGAACTTGGGTAGTAAGATCTGAGTTACTCTGATACATATTCTTCCTAAGCACCTAAAAATTCTTAGTACGAACTAAACTTTACTGCGTTTGTTGTATATATTCAAGCAATAAGTTGAATAAAGATCTATAAAACGTACGGTTCATTTAGTGAGTAAATAAATTATACTTATATAATCCATATTTGGTCCACACGATACATTTTCTTCTCTAATCAGTAAAATATTTAATAATAGTTTCGTGTGGACTTGATATATGTAAGTGTTCCTTAAATATATGTACATCACTTTCAAGGAAAGTAATGTTTTATTAATTACTAATGGAAATAATATCATCATACCGTCCGATGTCCAGAATTGGCTCATGCCATTTATGACAAGCCTACACTTATATTTCAGAAACTATATACATTTAGACATTACATGCCTAACAAAGTCAAATATGTTAACACAGAAGTGAGACGCACAAATAAAATGTTTATATTCGTTTCATAAGCCTACATATATCGATAAACAGAATATTATTGTTACGACAAAGTCGCATTGTTCATTCATCAAATGCAATGGTAGATTTCGAAACCGAAGAAATACAAGTGTAAGAAGTGGTTTCTAGTGCTGTGAATGTACTAACTTACGAATACTTAGAATATTATGACTTCCAAATTGATGATAAAATTGGAACTGAATAATTATCAACAGAAATGTATTCTCATCACTAGATAAATTGTAATTAAGTAATTATTTCATTCATGAAGCATTATTCAATGTTTCGCCTTTAAATCGCCTACAATTCTCTTCATATATTATATACTAACCATAAATATAAAGCATCACTAGTATTGTATTCTTACATTAACGTACAATACGATCAAATCCTGATACTATTGTACTAGCTTAACTCTTTTTAGATATCACAATATTTTCGAATTGGATAAAATATATTCACATTTTCATTTGCCTACAGATTAGATAAGCATAGTTATAAATCGTAACTCCTAATATTGTTCTTCTATGTTTGTTTAATCACCCGTCATGTCATATAGCGCGCTTCCAATCTGGAGCCCTCCGCATATAGAAACTTACGGGAATTATTCGTGTTCAAAGAGTATACAAACTATTACTTAAATAGTTCGTTAATAATCATCCCGGCATTATAAACATTTATAAATGAGTATAAGACATTCTCTAGTTATTGGCATATCTTGATTCGGTGTCAGAGATTTGATTTGAACTAATATAAAAAGCTACAGGCAATTCAGTTCAGAAAAGTTCTGCATTTACTTTCACTATAAACTGAACACACAAAATATCAATTTATAAATACACTTGTATAAAATGAACATAATGCAGTACTTTACTGCTCTAAATATGTACCTTCAGTGATACGAAATATACTCAAAATAATACTACCCGCAATATTACGGTACTGTTGCAATTCATATATGCGCGTTTTATATTGAGCAAGAATTAATTCTACCACCCAAGCCAAATCTAGATTAAACAGAAAATTAACGAATATTTGTTTTTAAAAAACCAGCGCCTATTTGTAGTTAGGAAATTGAAATAAATATAGTATTTTATTTGTGTTTATACACACCGAGAAAATGAAGTTTAATGATTTTCGTATTATCCGTCAATAGTATTATACCGATACGGAGAAATATATTTCTTTTCTTGTTAGAATCTTCAAATTATACGCTGTACAAACAACATTTGGCTAAGCCATATTTTTATATATTTTTTTAAGTTTAATTTAAAACTTCTAAAAAATAATTTCTTTGTTCCAAAGAATTTGGGTTGAACAATAATGATACTAAACTTCTTGACTAGTCATCATTCACTATAAACCGCCTTATAGAAAATTTAAAACCAGAAACACAAATACTGCGTATAGAGTATTTAAATCCATATATGAGTGACGTCATAAAAAACAAACGAATTACTGAGAAGCTCCACCCCTTATGGCAATACGATGTGCGTATAGATTTATACGAGTCAAATGTGTTAGAAAGAGATAGCTTGTTTTGTTTATGTGGTGAATAAAATGTATCTGATGTGACGTCACTCCTATATGGATTTTAATACTCTATACAAATATATCATCTGCCCATATTCTACAATGTGCACAATTACGTAATTGTACAATAAAATGAGCGCACACCCACACAAGTGCACTGTAAAGTACAAATGTACAGAATGTTGTATATAGGTTATAGTTTCTTTGGCGAATTAGTATCAGAGATATGTGTTAGACAAATGTACAAATGAAAAAAAAAACTAAAATCAATAATGTAACTGAATGTATCATATTCAGATGATTATGATTTTTTGTTTAGAATTTCATTGTGCGATAGTTAAAAAAAGCGTAACCAACGTGAAACAGTTTAATATTTATACGTTACCATTGGATTAGAACTGCTATCTGGACCTGTAAAACATACAAGTGTTTTAGAGAATATTCACTTGCACTCAGTACAAAATGGCACGTACGTTACCAATAAACTTATAAATATAACCGAAATATTAGCTTTGTTCGCGGTAACAGTTCTGAACTGGTTCAGGCACTATTCGCATGCGCAGTTTGATTCTAAGCGTTCGCGGTAAAAATAATTCGGAACTATGGGTAATAGTTCTGTGTTCGCGCAACAGTCAGTTCGGTTCGATACTAATTCATAACTGGTTCTACTAGTCCTGCCGACAGAGCTGGAATCCGCTGTTCGCACATGCGCATTTCATAGTGATACCATCAATTACAAAACTTACAGTTTTTTCGACATGTCAGACCATTTCAGTTCGAGTGATGAAGACTTGGAAGAAATTTTGGAAATTGTTAGAGTTCCTAAAACTACGAAACATTTTGAAGAAACTGTTCCACAGTTCAGTGGTGAACAATTTTCTGCACATTTTCGATTCAGCCGAGAAATGGCAGAAGAACTTGCCAACAAATTTGCTTGCCTTACACTTGACCAAGGATTTGACAGATGAAAACTAAAAAAATCAATTGATGCGTTCTTGTTGCGTTCGTGGTAATCAAAATTTCGAACTGATAACGAACCGCGCATGCGTTTTAAAACGATTCCGAATCTGTTCTGAATCGGTTCGGAATGCGTTCAAAAATTCTTCCGCGAACAAAGCTAATGTAACCGTGAGTATAGACGTGTTTATGAAGTGATTGTAGGGAAATATAGAATCTGCTACCACCAGTAGTGTAATGTTATGTAAAATAATATATTTACCTTGTTGATCATAATCGCCATGCTGATTATCATTTGGAGAATTGTACGATTGCATGACTTGTTCCTGTTGATCTAACATATTAGACAGTTGATGGGCCTATAAACAATCATGAGTTACTTTACTGTAGTGTTTAATCGCTAAAACAAGCCCGCTAGATGTAACACCATGATATAACAAGTTTATATATAAATATTCATACCTGCATAAACAAACTATTCTCTTGCTGACGACGACGTAAGTCTTCCTCTTGATGGTGCATTCGTAATGTCATTTCCTCCTGTTGTCGTCGCATCTGTTCCTCATTGCGTAATCGTTGCTCTTCAGCAATACGCTCACGTTCCTCCCATTCTCGTTTCTGTCGTTCACGGTCCATTTCACGTGCACGTAGTTCTACATACAATTAGAAACAATTATACAATTATATTGTCCTATAGTAAAACATACATACTATATAAATGTTTAGCAATGACTAACTATGATTATTAGTTTGAAAATAAGGTTTTTTAAAAATAATACATAATATGAAATAAAACTTACGTTCTCGTAACATTTCTGTTTCATTTTCAAACTTAGCGAACTGCATCTGAGCCTCGAGTTTGTCTTCTTCCATTGCCAATTCTTGTTTCAGTGACATTTCTTTCTGTTTATATAACTCATGCAATTGCTTCCAACGTGTACCATATTCATGTTCAAAACTACCAGGTGTTGCAAATCTCGGTCCAATCTACAGAAACAGAACATTTGTTGCTCCTTATTATAACAAAATACACTGTAACGATTTTTTAACCATTTACATACGGAAAGTTTATATTCTATATTTTATAAAGTCCATATAGTTAGAAAACCAAACAGCAATTTGAAGCTTTAAGTTTACCTCACGAGCCTGGTGGAATTCTGGACTTTTCTTCATCAGAGCTTTCTCTGGGTAACCATCAATAATATCCATTTGATCATACGTTTCTACAATGACGGGACGCAGTGATGATGTAAGGAAGAAACATCCCTCGCCGCAGTGTTTCAACGCGCTCATTGCGCCTGGTTTACGAGCGAACTCAACGATACCTTCACCGGTTGATTTGCCACGATCATCTACTATTATAACGCAACGTTCGATCTAAATATAAGGATGAACACAGAATAAACACTAATTACACAGACAAATCCAATCAGTCTCTAAACTTACCTCTCCAAACACCGAGAATGCAGCATGCAGTAGTTCATTTGAAATCCAAGGTGTCAGATTCCTAACTTTCACAGTCGCTCCGTTCGGTGCGAATCGGATCTTTAGTGTTCTGCCTTTGCGTACGGTTCCATCGAGTTCACGTTTTGCTTTCTCCGCATTTGCGTGATAATCCTACACGGAATACAATTCGTTATAAACATATGTACAGAAATACAACAAGTAGTGTATATAATTACCAGACGGATGAAACCGAAGTTTTTCTCCTTGTTTATAAAGAGTTCACTCGTCTCTCCGTATGCTTTGAACATATCAGTTACGTCCTCTTCGGTCATGTCTGCAGTCAGGTTACCTATGTACAGTCGATTCCGACCTGAGAATTTCTTCTCGGACATGTCTAAAAGGGGTAGTTCAAATGTTGGTCCACTAATAGCTGCCAGTCGCTCATTGATTCTATCTTCAGGGTTACGTTGCTGAATACCACCGTCTTGATTCTTTGGTCCGCCAAAGCGATTTCCACGATTTCTACGATCATCGCCTCCTCTATTATCAGGTTTCATCTAAAGTAATACACACGTACGTATGTACATTTATCAATAATTTGAGTAGTTAACATAAATACTATCGTATAACAATTGTTTTTATTACATACTTGTTCTCGCGGGCCACCGCCGCCGCCGCCGCCGCCGCCACCACCACCACCACCACCAAATCTTGGTGGTCCACCACCTTTTCTGGGTGGGCCGTGTCCACCAGGACCATGGGGATGACCGCCTGGGCCATGACCATGTCCTCCTGGGCCGTGTGGGCCGGGACCATGGCCCGGTTGCATTAAATTGTTATTCTGAGCATTGCCGTTTTCTGGAGCTTTATTTTCTATTTTGATCGGTGGTTCTGGATTTCGCTGCGCCATTAGTAACTATTGTACAACAACAAACCTGTTTTTTTTATAAATGAACAAAACCACTGCCGGTATACCGAAGCGATAAAGCTTAATAGTTTATTCATAAAATTTTGAACATAACCCAATTTATTTATCACACCTTAGCGTAAACATTACAGAATATTCATTTAAAATCGAAAATTCAAAATACTTGTTTAACTTCGGCATTTCTTTCTGTGTGTTTGCAATGGCGGTCCAATAGATTGCAGGGATATTACAAATAAATTATAATTATAGAATGTGTACAACAGTTTACTTACTAATAGATGATATTGTTCTTATTTATATTAAATATACAATCTATATTTAATAAATAAATACTATTTTCTTTAAAACGAAGTATTTTTCATTCGTACCAAAACCAACAACTAGACACAGCACAAGCAGTACAGTACGAACAACTGAAAGGCATATTCACATTGTAATCGAGATTGGTCGAGATCACTACCTACCGCTAAAGCCCAAAACACACTATATAAATCGGGTGCTACATAGATTTGTACAAAAACACATACTACGGTTAGCCAGCATAAAATGGCGACCTCTAGAGAATCGTTGCATTAGTTCGAATTCCTGAATATCAAAATTCAGTTTATTTATGTTCTAAATAAAATATGTATATATTACAATAAAATCAATCCTTTGGCCTCGACATTACACAGCATCGGCAGTGATCGGCAGTCCGCGAGTCTTATATTACACAGCTAATATATATATATATATATATATATATATATATATATATATATATATATATATATATATATATATATATATATATATATATATATATATATATATATATATATACCGGGTGTCCCAAGAAATCTGGGACATAGGGAATTAACATGTAAAATTGAAAAAGTTGCGATTACTTCTGTATTATATATTTTAGAGCTCTGAAATTTGGTACAGGTGTAGGGATAGGTTATTTGCATTGATTGGTATTAATTAAAATGATATTAAGGCTCACATTTCTAATAAAAATGCTTTAATAAGTAATAATTAAGAGATGTAGCTTATATATCATTTTTGCAAAAATTTATTTGCGGTGTTGCTAGCACAACGGTAAGAAGTTTATTTGGTAATTTAAATAATTTATAAATGTTATGGTTCGAATCTCCAATATACTTTAGAGTTTTTTTTTTAATTTTAAAATAATTTACATAGAATTTCATTTATTTAAAAAATAGGAGTAATTTACATAGAATTTCATTTATTTAAAAAATAGGAGTAATTACTCCTATTTTTTTATAACATTTATAAATTATTTAAATTACCAAATAAGCTTCTTACCGTTGTGCTAGCAACACCGCAAATAAATTTTTGCAAAAATTATATATAAGCTACATCTCTTAATTATTACTTTTTAAAGCATTTTTATTAGAAATGTGAGCCTTAATATCATTTTAATTAATACCAATCAATGCAAATAACCTATCCCTACACCTGTACCAAATTTCAGAGCTCTAAAATATATAATACAGAAGTAATCGCAACTTTTTCAATTTTACATGTTAATTCCCTATGTCCCAGATTTCTTGAGACACCCGGTATATATATATATATATATATATATAAATATATATATATATATATATATATATATATATATATATATATATATATATATACCGGTGTTTTTTTTAACCTGAAACTTTCAAATATCTCGAAAAATAGGCACTCTAGGAAAAAATGTCAAGTATCAAAATTTAATCATTCTGCGGGGGAAATACATTAGTGCAAAAAATAGTCCCCCACCCCCCTCTTTGTGGGAGGGGCAACTTTGAATCTAAAATAGGAACCCTAATTTTTTATTGCAGATACGGATTCTACGGCTAAATATACGTACGAATTGAATAAAATATTTTGTTCGGTTCGCTGTAATTGACGAAATTAAATTTATTTCGATTTCTTCTACTAAGAACATTTGCCTATGATTCTGCAATACGTTTTAAATAAAAAATCACGTTTTCATTGTAAATACTCGAAATTCGTTGCCAAAAAACAAAGTTAGTTATTGGCCTTAACATTAAAAAGTTTTTGACTGATTTATGCCGGGTTACCCGTGTTTCGTACACTAATGGTCCACTGATAATAACTAATATCACCTTAAAAGATGACCTACATCCGTAAGAAGTACAGTACCGAATATTATCAAAATCGATCCAAGCGTTCTGTAGTTATGGATAAAATAACTTTTTTTTTAAAGAACTTTGAACCAGAATACCAGCTAAACGAAACGTAATTGCATATAGGTAAGTTTAGTTAAATCGTCTTATTTTCGACCCAGGAATCTGTGGTTAAGCGATGTCCACGCATTTTAGGGACACCCTGTATATATATATATATATATATATATATATATATATATATATATATATATATCAATATATATATATATATATATATATATATATATATATATATATGTATATATATATATATATATATATATATATATATATACATATATATATATATATATATATATATATATATATATATATATATATATATATATATATACAGTATACTTCGCTTAAATAACGAACCCGTTTATAACGAACTTTCGGGTATAACGAACCTTAATTTTTATTATAATAGCAAAAGTTTTCGGTTATAACGAACTTAAAACGGCATTTTACCTAATAATCAGGGGATTCTTCGAAATCTTTCAATTCCGCATATGTAGGGTCACCGTAACAGTTCTTGCGGTACTTGTGTATATGTGATTAATTGTATGAAAAAAAATTATCGGACCTGAATGAATTTTTGATGTTTATCGTTTATTACGAATTTCGCTTATAGCGAACTATTTTCGTCGGTCCCTTGAGGTTCGTTATAAGCGAAGTTTACTGTATATATATATTAACATACAGTGCGAATAACGTAAGACTATACATTGGCGACTTTATTTTAGCTTTAATCAATTTGCCCATGTCAGTAACAACTGAAATTACAATGACGTTTGTTTTGGTAAATGTCACTATTTTCAATATTGTGTTACTGATATCTCACGAGTTTGCGTAATAATTAGTGCAAAAAATGTACATCACAGAAGAAAAGTTTAAGATGTATTCCTGGTATTTAGAAGGGGCGTCTTTGCGAGAAATTTTTGATTATTTCAGCTTTGAATTCCCGGGCAGGGCCCATCACATGTCATCAAACGATGACAAATTTAGTTATCACCCCCAAGTGATTTTGGAAATGTACTGATACCAATTACAATTTCAGTACTTGAAGTGTACTTTTAATTCAATAACATGTAATAGATTTAATAAAATATTGGAATAAATTCTGTAAATGATTTAAATAAATATAGTAGTCTGTGGACTGGTGTCTAATTTTACATTATTCAACCATAATAAATTGGAGTTTTTGTATGATATCACCATGGTAACATTAAGTAAATGCCCTATGTCTAATTTTAAATTATTCAACGAGTTGATACTAGCATGGGCAAATTGATTAACGCTAAAATAAAGTTGCCAATGTATAGCCTTACATTATTCGCACTGTATGTATTGTACATGTAATCTATTATGCACAGTAATAAATACTAATAATTTTTGAGTGATTCACATATATGTAACAATAAATTCCTAACAATTGTACTTCATAAGAAAATTAACAAGATATATTATTGCCAATAGAATAAAATAAATGCATTGACAGTGAATTATATAATTTACATTTGTTGTTTTATTTAAATAAATAAATACAGAATCATACAATATCCCGGTTACCTGGAGTAGCACAATTAAGCATTTATTAACGTCCTTTAGTGCGATTGCTAGTTCACACCAGTCGCGAGACATCTACAGTTTATTCCGGAATGCGCGATCACATGTATGACAAACATGTACATAATTACATCAAAATTTCGCAATCGAAATGTTTCATAATTCCTATACTTTCTTTATACTATGTATAAGAAAATTTATTTAATCATATTGCCAATGTTTATATATGATGGAGCTGGCAGCCAGCTTTCTATTGATGACATGAGACATTTATATTCGTTAGAGGTTAAGCATAAAGCTCGGTACTGACTAGAGCACGAATGTTCGTGCGGGTAAAATTTTTTGTACGCACAACTTTCTTGTCCGTGCGCGTAAAATCCGGCTCCAGCTGTGTGTATAAGTTGTGCGCGCACATTAGTAGTGTACAAAATAATGTTGCTTTGACAAGTGCTGCATATATAGTAATGCACATAATAATGGCAAATAAACGTAGAACTAAGTAAATGTAATAATAAAATGGAAAAATTCACAACAATCCTAACCTTCATGCAAAACATCGACTCCTATGACATTTAATCCCATAATCTCCTCGTGGAACGCCAACGGTATCCTGTCCAAAAAAAGCGAACTTATACATTTCATAAACAAACACAACGTACACATCATGTTAATAAATGAAACTAGACTTACACACACAGACAAATTCAAAATCAAAGGCTACACAGTACACAGACAAGATAGACAAACTCAAGCACCAAACAAAGCAGCCGGCGGCGTGGCCGCAATTATAAACAATACAATACCACACACGCGAGTTCGTCTACAACCCACATCCATAGAATCCATATGTATAAAACTCCCTAACAACACCCATATAATATCCGCATACAACAAACCCAGCAACAATTTTACACAACAAGAAATACACACACTATTACACACTGGCGGCAAAGTGCTGATAATCGGAGACTTAAATGCAAAGCATGCACACTGGAATTGCAATAGAGCAAATGTAAACGGAAACACTTTACATTCATACACCATCAATTACAACGCCAACATCATGTACCCCCCCACCCACACTCACTACCCTGAAAACGGCAACACCCCATCCACTATAGACATCATATTAAACAGAAACATACCATATATCACTAATCCTATCTCAATTCCCGAATTAAATTCAGATGACAACCCTATCCTATGCCAAATAACTAAAAACATCCCTAAAAACGACAACACAAAACACATTAGAACATACACACACACAAGCTGGGCACACTTCAGAAGAACACTAGACAAATATATAACAATACAAGCTGATATAAACACTACACAAGACATAGACGAACAGGTAAATTCACTCACACAACAAATAACACAAGCACTAAATAAACACACGAAAAACACCACACTACAAAAACAATAAAGACAAAATCCCAGCACACATAACACAAATCATAACACAACGAAATAACGCAAGAAGACAATGGCAGAGGTATCGTGATCCTAACGACAGATCCTTAGCCAACACCCTCACCCAACAAATCCGAACTGAGATCCGAAGCCATTTCAATAATACCTGGACACAAAAACTCCTGTCCCTAAATCCCAATGACAACTCCCTCTGGAAAATAACCCGAACACTTAAAAAACCAACTACAACCATCCCCACCCTAACATACAACAACACTGAACTCCTAACCGACTCCCAGAAGGTAGAAGCAATAGCGACTATATTCGAAGAAATCCACCACATAGATCCGAACAACTCCCAAGAACAAACAAACATAATCCACGACACTGAACAATTCCTTAACCAACAGATCCCAAACAACAATAGAGCATTATCTAAAATCATAACATCCCCTAATGAAATAAAAAAAAAACATATCACAATTACCTAATCAAAAAGCACCCGGTCCCGACCAAATACAAAACATAGTCCTCAAAAATCTACCCCGTAAAACGATTGTGCAACTAACCTATATAATAAATTCAATACTGAAACTCCAACATTTCCCTATAGCCTGGAAATCAGCTATTGTAATACCCATACCCAAACCCAACAAAGACCATAAACTCCCCACCAGCTACCGTCCCATAAGTCTCCTTAACACACTAGCGAAAATAACAGAAAAAGTCATCTTAGCACGCATTCAAAAATACGAAAACATCCTCAAAATAACCCCACCAACTCAGTTCGGATTTCGTCCCAAACATAACACCGTCCAGCAAGTTGCAAGGATAGTGACAGACATACATACAAACTTCAACAAAAACAATGTCACAGCAATGGCCCTGCTAGACATCGAAAAAGCTTTCGACAAAGTATGGATAGTAGGGCTCATTAGCAAATTGCATCGAGCAGGATTCCCACCCATCCTAGTAAAACTCATAAATTCATATTTGAACCAACGCACTCTATCCGTTAAAATTAACAAAGCAACATCAACCCCCCGCCCTATATTAGCAGGAATCCCACAAGGGAGTATACTTGGTCCCAAACTATTCACATTATATATCCATGACTTCCCAGAATTTCCAAAAATCAAAACAGCACTCTATGCTGACGACACGGCCATCTATGCCCACTCGCACAGCGCAGAGGTTGCAAACAAACAAATACAAATCCACCTAAACATCTTTCAACCATACTTCAAAACCTGAAAAATTAGCATCAACCACACGAAAACCGAAACCATTACCTTTACATGAAAATACACAAACATCAAAGTATTCACCCCAATAAAACTCCAAGATCACAAAACATACCCCTCTAATCCCGTTAAATATCTCGGAGTATACCTAGATTCCCGTCTATCATACAAAGCACACATCGCTCATGCCATAAAAAAGGCGCAATTAACCATCAGATCCCTATACTCACTCATACATCCTAGAAGCAAAGTCACCAACAAAAACAAAAAGCTCATCTACACCAGCATCATTCGCCCCATAATTACATACGCAGCACCAGTTTGGTGCTCTGCGTCAAAGACAGCACTATTACCACTACAACGATTGCAAAACAAATGTCTGCGTTTAATAATTAACGCAGACAGGTATGAAAGAATCGTAGATTTACACGAACGCACAAACATACCATACATGCATGATTATATAACACAAATATCACAACAATTCTACACTACACAAATACAACACAACCCACTTACACGAAACATGACACAAATACGCGCACACAACACACCCTTCACACTGAAACACAAGTTCCCTTATCAAACGCTCCCACTCTTTACTGAAAGCGACACACGCATCTGACACTAACCCATCCCATCCCAACAAGAGCTATAAAAGTATCACTGTAAATATCATCCCATACCATCATCATCATTGTGAATATCATACTAGCATAAGAATAGATTAAGTATTAAATATTTAAAATAGGTTTTTTATACTAACATTTTCCTATACTTTAAGGACACAGAACACACTACAAACAAAAGCATTTAAACAAATTAACTATTTAGAATAGCAATATATTACATAAGAATTAGAAGGTAAGAATAGTTTAGGAACTTCTATTAACATTAATTATTAACTAGGAATGTATACAGACATACATGCCTGCAGCTCATCGACGTCTGAATATATCACAAATTATTATTTATCTAGATTCACTTTTAAAATCCTAGGTGCCTAGGTCGCAAACAAAACAACAAATTTAAAACAAGTGTGAATACATTTTCTCGTGTTGACAAAAGCAAAGCAAACTAAGCCGACTATAAATGCACTGATCTTCTTTTGTTCAATTTTTAATTTAAAAATATTTTTTTCTCCAATGGCCTTACATAATTTTTCAAAATAAAAAATATGGAAAAATATTGTTCCATTTCCTGCATATGCATGAAAATTTTGAATACAATTGAATAAAAAATAACGCAGAAAAAAAATAAAAACTGAAAAAAAATTGGAAAATATTTTTTTTCTCAAATACGAAGAAAAATTTTGAAAAATAAAGTGTACCTTGCACAACTAGACCATAACACGTATCTGCAGAAAAAATTTCATAAAAATCCGTTGGGTAGTTTAGGAGATCTAGGTGGAACAAAAAATCTCGTACGAGCGAGCGAGCGAGCGAGCGGACGAGCGACATACATACGGACATATATTGTAATAGTCATTTCCTGGTCCAGGGGGTCTGTCCGGGATTTCTGTGCAAAAATTTTTTAAATCGGATGATGCTACAGACATCGTACCGAACACTATTGGCGAAAAAAGTCAAAGTAGCTGACATCTGGTGGCCTAAAATAAAAGCTTCGAGTCGAGGATAACAGAAACAGGTTAGCATGTAAATACATGAATTAAATTTTTAATCATATCAATTATGGAATTATTACTGAGTTTTATTATAAATATTATATTAAAATTAAGATATTAGTAATCCGTCATCATTATAAGAAAAACACTTTCGTGTCAAACTTGTGTAAATTCAAATGACAAGCAAATTAATAATTTCTGTTTTAGGGTTAGCTCACTATTACAATGACAAATAAAACATTTTCGTGCATTTTTATTTCCACTTTGATGGGATACACCATTTAAATTGCTTGTTTGTATACAAAACGCTACAATTTCATTTGTATTGTGTTCTTTACAGCCACACATAGTAACATGAAAACTGCTTCACCTTCTTTAATAGGTCTCGGTGAGCTTATATATTGAAATATATCCAATAAATTGACTTTTACAGCTACCATATTACACAGATAAATAATATTAAACTAAACAACACAACACAAATCGTAATATTATTTGAATAAACCACTAAATAAAACGTCTCCCAAGCAAATCATATGTAAACTTCCATTTGTTATCCTCGACTCGACGCCATTTTGTGCTGCCACCTACAGGAGCTTTTTTCGCCAATAGCTCTTCGACAGGAGGTCGATGAGCTAAAAAGGAACGCACCCGTCTACGATGAAAAATAGCGGCTCCTCTCTTTCCATCATACAGCAATACGATGAAACGTATTTTTTGTGTCTCATTTTACGTTAGTTGGGTTTATAGGTGTATTCTTTTTACCTAAGCTGGCTTAATTACTTGGTTATTTCACAGTGGCTTAGTTATTTGTGTGTTCTTTTTACAAGTCGTAGCTCACTTTATCTACGTTTTTCAACCTCCCCCTTACCGATGACGCACTACCCGCAACACAGGCTTAGATGAGCTATGCGGCATTTGTACGCGCGAAAGTTTGATATAAAGAGTAATAGTGAGGTTATTTTCAAGTTATTTTGTTGTTTTTTGTTTAAAAATTGATAATTTCGAATATGTAAACGATGCCACTATTATAATTATGAACGAAAACGTAGCAAATGCATTAGTTTTGTAAAAAATACTTTTTATAAATAAATACATAGAATAAATAGTTGACCATTTAATGATACGATGGTATTAATTAATATGCAATATAACCACAGTGCAAAATTGCTACTCTGCTCATTTATATTTATTGCATGCCAGTGAACTATCTGAGAAAAATAAAAAATCTTGTTCTTTTTACATACCGTCAAGTGAGCTTAGCCTGGCTTAGCTTAGTTCTTAACTCAGTCAGCCAAATTGTAAAAAGAATACACCTAATTAACCTTATATTTATCACTTTAATTTGAAAAATGGATACGTTCTGTTTTTTTCATCATATTTTCTACGACGCTGTATGATGATAGGTGTGCCTTGGGCATTAGTAAAGCCAGCTAAAAGTGTAAACTTCTGTTGTTAATCTAGATTTCCTAGGAAAAAGGCTGCGTTTGGCCAAATTTTACTTGATACAATCACTGACATCTAACGTACCAACAACAAACTAAACGGTTAACTTGGGACCTCCTAGAACTTTGGGAATTAGGGCTTATTTGACATTTCTTCAGAAGTCGCCATTTTCTGTTTGCATATGAACGATAACCTTTTTTCATTTCGTTTATAATCTAACCATTTGACAACGTTGTGCAAATCTATAACCATTTGAATTTGCGAGGTTGCCATTTATTCATTTATTTGGCCTTGCACTCGAAATCTGAATTGATCGGATAATATCCGTGAGTTACATTGGGTTACGTTTTAATATATGTTGGTTGTGTTACACCTGTGCGCGTAAATATTTGCTCTCTCTATGAATACTCTATATATACGTATATTTATATACTTTCATAATCAAAGTCATGCTTTTTATTTGTAGTAGTAATGAGGAATTAAGTAATTAGACTTGAGGATGATGTGCAATGTTGGTTGAAGTATGTGATATTTAGTTTTGGAGTACAAAACAACATTGTATAAAATATGCTGCAATGCAGATATGTGTATTCGGTGAATAAAATATACTCATAGTCGTGCAAAAACGGTAAGAATTCAATAATATGTTTGGGATAAAAGTATTAATTACATACGTATAAATATTTACTGCTGGTAGTTGAATAGTAGTAACTCATAGTTGCCAGTGTTACAATTAACTTAATAACAATGTACTTCAATAATCATCTGCTGTACAGCTAAATCATGTCATTGCTGACAGTAACATGAATGGTGATGGTATATTATCTTTTCTATTTCATTTAGGAGAGCAATGTTGCTCTTCTCTTAAACTGATATGGTCACTATGAACTCAGAAAAATCTGCTGGCAGACATAAACAAGAACCCAGCAATGGTGGCTGTGCTGGGAGCAGTACAGACGCAAATTCTCCGCCAGCAGTTACTGTCCTTACTGTACATCAGTTCCCCAGCACAGATGAATCGCCAAATCATCTTGTTTATAGAAAAGTTAGTAATTGTATTATCTATCTATCTATCTAGCTGTACAATTCACGTAAGTAATTTTTTACTTTTATTTAATTAGATGGAATATATTGTGGAAAAAATGCAAGATGAGACGTCCGGTGTGCCAGTACGAACGGTAAAGAGTTTTATGTCAAAAATTCCATCGGTATTTACGGGTTCCGATCTAATTATGTGGATGATTAAAAATCTCGATGTTGAAGACCAAAATGAGGCGTTACATTTAGCACATCTGATGGCTGCACACGGATATTTCTTTCCAATCGATGATCATATGCTTACTGTCAAAAGTGATAACACATTTTATAGATTTCAGACACCATATTTCTGGCCCTCAAATTGTTGGGAACCAGAGAATACCGATTATGGTAAGGATATGAATGATATATACAATATAGAGTACAGGTGTTTTAATGATATTACAATTTGTGTATGTTTTAGCTGTTTACTTGTGTAAACGTACTATGCAAAACAAGACCCGACTGGAATTGGCCGATTATGAAGCGGAAAACTTGGCGCGATTACAGAAAATGTTTTCGCGAAAATGGGAATTTATTTTTATGCAGGCAGAGGCACAAAGTAAAGTTGATAAGAAACGTGATAAATTAGAAAGAAAAGTGTTGGATAGTCAGGAACGAGCATTCTGGGATGTACATCGTCCTATGGTTAGTGTTGTTGTTGTTGTTGATTTTCTCATATTTATATTACAATATTTACTTGGGTAGCCGGGATGTGTAAACACCACTGAAATCGACATAAAGAAAGCTTGTCGCATGAACAAACCAGTACGTAACAATAAATACCTACAGCCCGGCATAACTGGCACACGAATATCACCGTCTACATCCGAATTAGAGACTGTCAATCCAATTGATATGATCAAAAAGCAAATATCGTTACTAGAATCCCGACTTGAACGTAGGAATATCAAGGTGTCGAAGGTGGCGGAGGCGTGCATTGCATTCTTCGAACAGTACTTGGAGTATGATTACTTCTTCGTTGCACCAGAATACGCAAACCCATGGATCTCCGATAATCCGGAGTTGTGGGAACAAGAGAAACAAGCGAAAGATATATCCGTACGAAGAGTGAAACGTTGGGCGTTCAGTTTGAAGGAACTGTTACAAGACTATGTCGGTCGGGAACATTTTATTAAATTCCTTGATAAAGAATTCAGCGGGGAAAACTTAAAGTACGTATACTGTTAAATCTTTCAATCTACGATTCATAATATTATCATTGATTTTGCGTCAGATTTTGGGAAGCTGTACAAGAGTTGAAAGCTTTACCACAAAGTGAAGTACAAGATAAAGTGGATGAAATATGGTTGGAATTTCTGGCGCCGGATGCTAGTTGTCCGATCAATGTTGATTCGCATTCGTATGAGATAACAAAGAAGAACATGGACAGTCCCGACCGTTGGAGTTTTGATGCTGCAGCAGTAAGTTATCAATATAATAGCTTATGGTTAATGTTTGTAAGAATTTTAATTTCTGTAGGCCCATGTGTACCATTTGATGAAGAGTGACAGTTACTCAAGGTACCTCAGATCTGAAATGTACAAAGATTTCCTCAATGGATCCAAAAAGAAGGTAGCAATTGATGGTTCGATTAGAAGTCATTAGACATTTGCAATTAATTGATATTTGTAATTGATTCTAGACGTCTGTGAAAGGAATCCGTTCTATCGTATCATTCTCGGCTCGTAAAGAAACCGCTACCTAGAAGTCGTACAAAATACAAACAAAGCATCCATTTGATTTTATTCTAGAATTCCATTTGTTATTAAAACAACATTAGTGTGAACTAATATGCACATTTCGTAGACACTATGTGACCATTCATAACAAGTATGTTCAATCATATCAATGTAAAAATACAAACATACACACGGTAGTAACGGATGTGCAGAAGCGAATAACACTGCCAAAGGAATCGCTGTTTCACCGTGCGGAGACAAAAGAAAGCGATATACAAGTGAAAAAACATAAGACAAAACAAAGATACGTGGTATTAAATGGTAGTTAAGTTAGAATTGTGTGAAAGAGAAATCGGAACTTAGGTGCTTTTTCTGTTTTCGTTCGGTACAAATCATTTTATATGTAGTTACGATAATACCCAAATTAATGAAATAACAATCTCAAAAGCAATCTGTAAACTCATTTATTATTACAAAACAATTCACTATGTATGTATTTATTGTATATGTACATCCAAACAAAATACTCCTGCAAACATTATTGTAGTTACATATTTTTCTTGAGGAATTGATAGAAGATAATATTCATGTATGTAATCATTCATTAATTAAAAGATATACTCTAGATCTATAGAAGTGTGTAATTATAATTTTTATTAAAAAAAATCAATAAAATAAATGATCTCATTTCTCGTTTTCTATCATGGACATTCTCCCCGTCGATTCTGAATTTATCGTACTGACAGGTATATCCTTAGTGGCGGGAGATTGTACACTGAATACAACAGGGGCTTTACTTAGAACATGGCTCCCGGTCTTCTCCAAATGACGTACCCAAGATAGAAGGGAATCACGACTTGAAGTACCAGTTGCACAAATCTAAATATAATAATAATAATATCGTCTGATGTTACATTAACACAATATTGTGTACTTACAGCAAGAATTATACCATCCTCTTGCTCATGCAGTGTAGGTACTTTACTCACTACAGATTCCGATTGCGGTATGTCGAAACTAGGTACTTTTATGTGACTCACATCTGGAATTCATTTATAACTTAAACAGTTATTCATTGTTGATGTTTATTTAGTCAAAATTTGAAATCATACAAAGTAGGAAATTATTCTATCCGGATGGGTTGGAATGAATGACTGCAGTTCTAGTTGTAGACAACTATATATTTGTGTGTAATAGCAAGTTGGTTAAAATTGTTAACGTTTCGGCCATGTGGTTCTGGCCATTATCAAAGCGAAAAACTTAATTATGTAACACAACATCTGGAAAAAAACACAATATAACATATAAAACAGTGTTGAGAAGCTAAAAATCGCAAGTTGAAACGAAACTTGCTAAAACTTTGTTTTTTGTCAATTAGTTTTCGCTCACCATCTACGCCATTCAGCATGACGTTTTATATATTTTTTTTAAATTGTACAATAGGAGAATTTTTCTCCTAATGCTTTTGTTGTGATGTTTGTGACTTAGTTGAGGTAACTATTATTAAATTATTTTGCGAACCCATCGAGATAGTATACTTTCCTACTTAAACAATTATTGTTTATAGAAAATAATAATTATTTACCATCCGGGTCTTCTACTAACGATTTGATTATATCATTGTTATCTGTTCGAAGGATAAAATAATTTACTGACTCGCTTTGTAACCAAATTCTAAACGCTCCCTCCACATACACTGGTTTCTGAACATTATGTCGCTCGAGTAGTTCCCGTTGTATTGGACTTTGTGCACTCACTATCCACGTATCGTCGATTGATTCTGCGATATCTGCACTCTTCCGCAAACACATTACATTACATCATGAATATCATTACAAATGAATATTTTATACTTGATAAACTGTAATTTCCGTTTGTAGATCTACACTAGTTATTCTTGCAATTGCTATTTTAGCCAATTCCAAACTATCGTTTGGTAAAATCTTCGGTAATGGCCACGGGGATAGGTTTTTAAATTTTGGCATCCAGTACATCATTCGCCAATATTTCCTTAGTGGATATCCTCGCCGACCAAAGATATTAACTAACATATCTTCCATTTCCAAATCCGGCATTACACCTATAAAATTAAATAGAATAATGAAAATAATTTTATGTAATACAAAACAATACCATTATCTTCCATTTGTTGCAAAAGATCAATTGCACATTGTTGTTGTTTAGGATAGTGCATAAATTCGGCTTGAATTATATTTGTTGGGATAAATTTTCCCTTTGGTAGCACATCTATCAGAGATTTATACACTTCCAAATCTTTGTGTACACTAAAACTCTCCATGTTTCGCAGTGCCGAATAAATAAATTCTACATGTCCCCTTCTGTGAACATCACGGTTATGAAATATTTTCACCATATCCAAATAACTGTTTTTATTCTTATCAGATACATTTTCAAAACTATCGGTTTTTACAAGAACTTTGGTTTGATTATTATATTTATTACAGCATAACACTGATGTACTCTTTATATTTCTTATATAGCATTGATAGTTACTGTTTATTAAACTTTTCTTTTGCATTAGTAGGTAGGAAATAAATCTTCCACAAATATTATTGGCACGCATTCTTAGTTCATTTATTTTGAAATGTTAATTATCAATTACTAGTTTTTACTCGATTTGTAACATGTATATGTCAAATGTATATTGAGGTTAGAATCAGTTAGAATCAAATATACATCAATCAGAATTCGCGACTGGTAAACGCAGCTAAAATCTCGACTACGGAAAGTCAGGTTCACAGTAGACCAGTTTAGAACACGTCAGGGTAAAAAAGGGATGGCTCCAAAGATGAATTCCGCATTGTATAGCACACAAAAATTCTGATTAATTATAGTAGCAAGTTAATTATTTATCTAAGTATTAAAGTATTTATTTATTATCGTGCTCATTTGTTCTAGCTGGATTTTAGGAATATTATTTGAACAATTTGAAAATGAAAATCAGACTACATGTTGCTTTTCATCAAATTTGTAAATTTGATGGCATATTAGGAAGTTTATTTATGCACAATTTCTCCTTTAACTGATCATGATACTAAAAGACTGCATAGTAGATATTTTCATGGGAAAAAGTTTATAACAAACAAACAAAATTATTCTTGTCAAAACAAATAAATTTTTGGGCACATCATTACGCCGCAACCAGAAACACGTTGCGGACTGCATATTGTCGCTTACAGGTGCATTGTAGTAAATATTTTACATTATTAAAATCATTTTAGCCAATGCTGCTCTGATAAAAACTAGTTTTATTAACGAAAAACTGAATCAATTATAAACGTTGTAACAAAAATATTTAAAAAATAATAAACATGAAGGTTGATGAAGTTGATATAATTATAAAAATTTGGAAAGTGTTATGCATATTAATAGTATTTATACGTCCCATACAAGTTATTTTTTACATTCATAGTTGTTAATTCGGTTAAGGTTGAAACCCCCATTGCCGTTTCTCAATTATATTATTATAAAAACCTTTGAATACTATATCAACATTTGTACAAATAGATGGATCATTTTGGAGATACGTAGGTTATTCAGATGAGAGTTCAGCCGTTATTATAACGACAATGCCAGTGAAAATTTCGTATTTAATCATAATATGTCGATTGATTAATTAGGTACCTACATAAGTAGTATAAAATATACATATACGTAGGTACATATTTGACAATTGTGACTAGTGTACTGTTTAGGCGCGCATGTTTAGTTGAACTTTATAACGATTATAAGTTGTATGCGTGTCATGCCGTACAAAGGAGGTGAAATGCAATTTAAAGGAATAGTGAATAGTTATGATAATTTGCTTCGTATGTCTGGCTATAGTAATAATAGTGTATATAGTAACGACAATAGCCGTAAGAACAGGTACAGATCAATGGACCCTGGACCTGGGGACAACGTAAGGTATAAAGCAATAATAGTACATTGTGCAAAGTAAAGAGAGAGTCTTTACTAGTAGTAGTAGAGTTGGTTAGTTGGCGCGTGCGCATTTGGAAAACAAACCGCGACTTTTACATCTGCTGCAGCTACCTACCTACCACTGCATTTCATGCGTGAACGTGTGTACTCAACCTGGACGAGGGGGTGCGTAAGACGTTTCAAGAGCAACGACGGAGGGGTGTGTGTGTTGGACAAAAAGAAAGTTGCAGCTTGCGGGGCACGCGACAACTTTTGATTTGAATGTGTGTACGTTAGTAAGAATGGTTTTTGTAATCGGCTGCTGCTCCTGGTGGTGATTTTCGTACTGACTACAATTGTTATAGGGCATATGTTTTCATTTTCTTTCTGCAACCGTCTCGGCACGTGTCCTTTATAATATATATAAGAAATTTTGGAGAAAAGTTACCGTAACGTACCGCGTGGTGCGGTTAACGACTGTCTTAATCTATTCCCCCCTACATAAGTTATACAGCCAGCTACTCGAGTGTATCGAGGAAGCAAGCAAGGAACGGTAGAAAGAAAGGGATATTTGAATGCCGTGACCTATTGCTACTACCTACTACAGATGTACGATAACCGTTTATATTATTTACCAAAATTAACGGATTTTTCTCTCAAAGTTGCTCTATCAATTGGCATTTAGATATTTAATTGGCATAATACACTTACCAGTCAGTGTATACATTTACCATTATGCAACACTTCCTAATCATAATGTTTAATGACATTTTAAATCAAATGAATTTGCTGAAGATGGAAGGATTTTATTGCCTAGAGCCGATCTGGATCTGTTAATTTAAGAAGATTCATCGAAACAAGGACACATTAATATAGACTAATATAAATTTAGAGTGTTTGATATGATACATAACACTTACTTATATACATACATGTATGTTTAGTCTTATGTGAAGAAAACTAAAAGATTATGTTTTATAAATACAATATTTCTTTATTATTAACAATAACACAATGTATAAACTCAATCAGTGAAGATAGTTCATAATGAATGAACACTAGGTACTGATAATGAATGATAAGTATTATTAATGTATTGGCAATATCTGCATTTAGTTATCAATCATGTTTGAACAACTAGCTCATTCACTGCATCAGCTGATATAAATATACAGTATAAATAAACATAATAGTTCTCACGAGATTGGCAATTCCACTGTTTATATTGGTTTTATCTTACCATTTTCTTAAAAGTATTGTACAATAAGTCTTGTATATTCAACAATGTATTCTTTCATTACATCTGAATACGTTTTAAAATCGAGTTCAAATAATCAATAGTATGAAGCAATGTTAGGTAAGCAATGTAGTATGTGTAACTATGCAGATATGTGAGAATTTCATAATTGGTTAACATTAATAATTGTATTTCATAGATAAAGACACATGTTTGTAGTCGATTTTCGGCCTTCAGATAAATTGCAAGTGTGTGACCCATTTCTAACCATATCCTGTTTTGATTACATTATATTCGGACGTTAAATTTTTTTTGCTGATATACATGAGATGTTTGCAATAATATAAAATTAGTTAACATAATATCAATTCATTTGCTGCCTTTAGTGTTGTATTATTATTCAAAAATAGTATGACAAATTTATTGTTATTACAAAAAAACATAAAACGAACGTGCTACATTTAAAAAAAATCAACTTTTATTTATACTTTTACTATAACATACACTACACATTAAAAAATTTAATATTCAGTGGATATCGTTTATAACGACATCTGATATAACGACATATCGGTTTTTGCGACGAAATTTCAAAGTCCCGGCCAGAAACTAAACTCTTTATACGTGAGGCTTATCGCTTATAACGACATCGGATATTACGACAAAGCTAATATAACGACGAAAAATGGCTTGAAATTTGGATAAAATTATCTTTTATAACGACGGATCGCACTGCGCAGTAGTACCGAATTGGCTGCGGGAACTAGCGAAAAGACAGGGCGAATCGCGACAGACGTATTCATTCAATGGTTAACTACGAATTGAAGGTATGTCATCGATGTTGGTATGGCGAAACGAAAAGCAACGAGGTGGAAATGGACGAAACAACCGAGTTGCAATCACCTACTATAAAGGATGCATTTTCAGCAGTTGAAACAATTCAGCATTTGTTCATGTTCAATCAAAATTTAAAAAGTAAAACAGATTTTGCATTGCTACATTTGGAAAACATTATTGAAAGAAACTTTTTAGAAAACAAAAAATTCACAAAAACAAACCAAAATGACAGATTTTTTTGTTAAAATTTAAATACTTATGTATGTATACATACTTATGTAAAATTATGTGTTAAGTTGTTTGTAAAATAAGTTGGATTGTTTTTTGTTTTGTTTTGTAACACTTAAATATTGTTTTTGTTGCTTAACCTTCTTGCACTCATGTAAATGTACTCTTTTCTAGCATATATATAATGTACTTTTTAACTTATGTCTGTATTTACGTTGTTTGAATATAGCGATATATATATATATATATATATATATATATATATATATATATATATATATATATATATATATATATATACAGGGTGACCCATCTGTGAATGCTCACCATTGGAATCTCCGAAACTATAAGAGATACAAGGTCGGTTAAATTAGACAAAAGTTGCGTATTTATGGGCCGATGTTGATGGCGATTTTGTATTTTAAAAATATTGCATGGCTCACTAGATAATGACAAAAGTGTGATTTTCTTGAATTTTTATTTTACTTTATAAGTCAGAAGGTATTGGAAATATTGAAAAAAGCTTCAAATAAATATTTTAGTATAACTAATAAGCCTTTCGATGAATCATATGAAAATTTTTTTTACTAGATATTGCCGAAGTTACAGCCTGCAACTTTCATTTTTTAAATGGGAACCATAGTTAATTTTAATCCACTTCAAAAGTACTATTTTTTCTCTTTACAATGATGTATTTGTTTACCTAAATATCTTTTTTAGTTTCGAAGAAAAACTAAAAAGTAAGATAAAATGAATGATTTTTGTAATGTGCCATGAAAATTTGGTATAAAACAACTGCAACTAAATATGTTATGTACGTGCAAAACAATTGAAATTCAACAACATTTGATAAACGAAACAAAAATCGTTCCGTAAACTGAAAGCTAGTAGACAGATTCTCGTATGAAACCCATACCTACATAAATTATATTTTGTCTCTAATCTTTTGTTTACCAAATATTATTGAATTTCAATTGTTTTTCATGTTTATAACATATTTAGATGCAACTGTATATATATATATATATATATATATATATATATATATATATATATATATATATATATATATATATATATATATATATATATATATATATATATATATATATATATATATATATATACATATATATATATATATATATATATATATATATATATATAATGAAAGGCTAGGGCAATGACCTTATTACCAAAAGCTGTAAAAAGTAGAATTTGTATTTAAACAAAAATTATACTGCCAATAACCAAAGGATTATATAGCAAATATATCAGATATACGTTGCAAATCATGAATGTTTATATCATATGGTTACTACAATGAAATGACGTCATCGTAACGGATCTCATGTCAAAGTTGTCGAGACCAGTCGGGAACCCACTGTATAGGGTAGGGTCATCGTTAAATTACAGTATATAACATGTAAGTGTACTTGCACTGTATCATACACGAAATCAGATGGCATTATTTGCTGCAAATTTGCATTTCAGCACCAATATTCTAACTGTCGGTAGTACCATAAAACAATAAAGTCAATGGTTACAATTGCAAACAGAATCGACTTGTCAAAAATTACTTCTCTCCAATTAAGCCATTATTTATTACTTGAATGTTACGAGAGTAATTTGTTTATTACTAGATATTGCACATTTTTACACCAAATTAACTAAAATAAAGTCCGTTATACGAATGAAATTCTAGTCAAACTTCCCGCCATATACGTACTTGCCCATAACTATTCTTCTATATCGTGTATATCCAGTTTCAACAACCATAGATTACAATGTTTTTCAGAATAGATTTGTATATATATATATATATATATATATATATATATATATATATATATATATATATATATATATATATATATATATATATATATATACATACATAGGTACGAGTATATATCCTTGCTACTATTTAGGTTATTTTTATAATTTGTAAATTTTGTATCAGTCTGTACCCTTACACCCTAATGCTAACGTACTCTGTGCTAATTTAATTTTTGACCACAACCCTCAAGCGTTTCATTTAATTTTATTTTAATTACATTTTCATCTGCCTTTCGCTCCCTACGTATTTATATTTTAGTATTTTAAATTTAAATCAGATACGTATTTTATACGTATGTCACGCCATTTTTATTGATTAATCTCATAATTATAGCATATGTTTTTGTTTGTTTATATTAAATAATTAGTAATGTAAAAGGAAATAAGAACACAAGGCCTCGTTTAACGTTGATTCGATATAACATGATATTTCTGTGAACCCTCAAAAACCGCTAAATTTACAATGATTCGTTATAATACCGTTCATGGTGAAATAATTACGGAAATTATAGATCAATTTCTAGAAAATGACTCAGTAATGACCTCGTTTAACGCTGTTTCGTTTAGCGCTGGAACTTATTGGAACGTATCCCCCTATCTTACTTGGTGGTGTGCTACATACATCGTACATAGAACAACTGTAACGGAGTACATACATGTATATCTATATGTGGCGTAACGAGTTACTATTACTAGATTTGCGAGTGTGTACATCGGAAAATGGTGGTCGCACGTGCTGGTTTTTTTTTTATTTGTACGGGGCAGTAAATATATAAAATGCAATGATATTCAAATTTCAATGGTCTGTGCGGGTTATTACCCTACGAATAATAACGTGGTGTATGCAGGGGGTGCACATACGGCTGGTGTACATACAGTCTAGGTACTAGCCCGCGAGGGTGGGGGGCAAGGGCAAGGGATGTGTGTGCAACCCCGTACAATATCGGTGCAGTGCCAGGTGCCTGCTATCCTCTCTAGTTGTTACACCGAATTCTGCGATCGTTGGTTCCTACAATCAAGCGAACCAGGCACACACGTCTAACAGTTATGATATCTGTGCATGCGCACTGTGGTGTACGTACGTGAGCGTGACGTACACCTACCTATTCAACGTAACGTACGTAACGTTGGAATCAACGAAAATAACTTACATATACAAATACATAGGGAATTTAATATGTAAATTGTGGTTACTTCTGAACATTGTGGAGCAAAAATATAATATAAAATAGTTCTTCAGAATTAAAAACTGTGCTGAGTAAATCAGTTTTGAAATAATGCATTTTAATGACAGGTCAGCAGGTCATAAAATTAGGTTTTTTTTTTCTTAAAATTAACAAACAGGATGATTTGTATTATTGTATGTGATATGGATGTGTGTCGCTCGCACGTGCCTTAACTATCACCAATGAAAGACGAACCGTAGCATAACGTATGTGATATGACGACATATGTGAAGGGCGTTGCACCCTCCCCCTACGTTTCTGAACGAAAGGGCGCACGCACACGCACACACATGTATGACACATGTGCTACTGGTTACATACGTACGTAGACACGCGAGCACGTGCCAGTGCGCGTACACCCGTCTGTATGTTACTTCGATCGATCAAATTAGCCTCGATTGTGCACTGTGTAAACTTGTTACCCATCAAAACATCTGCTGGCGGTTTAACAAACCCCACCACCCTCATCACACACACCCCGGCACTCCCGCACGGGGGTCAACACATCACCCGCTATCCGTTAACAATTAAAAATCACAGAACATGTACTGGTTTTCCAATACATATATAAAATTGCCTAGGATGATTTCAATTTATAACAAATGCATGCCTGAGTTGCAGATTTTCGGCCTTGTATACTGATCTCATAGTAAGATCTTGAATTGGCATTATTTGTATCAAGAATACATTTTGTAGTACACGATGAACGTAATTATTATTTTTGATAATCTGAATATGTCAATAGTTAATTTCATGTAAAATTGTATGACAAAATAAATTTAACAATAAATATAAATGTACAATTGCATAGAGCATAACCGCTACCGGATATTGAATGGTTCCTATCTGTTTGGTTACACCTTAAAACAACCATACCACTATAGTTTCCATATTCTGTTTACATATACACTCTCGTTGAATATATATGAGAGAATTTATTTTTATGCTGGTCGAAGTATGTACGTATAAACATTTGTTTGTAATGTTCCAAAAGATCGATGCGGGTTACATGTTTACAAAATCGATCAAATTTGGCATACAAATATAGGCAAGTCCTTGAAATATAACAAGGTTAACACTATTGATTTGATTTCAGTGAATAATGTTAAATATATTTATGTTATGAGACACTCAATTCAATTCGTATTTAAACGATTACCATTTGTTCTTAAATTCTATTTTATTGCATATCATATTAGGATAAGTTTTGATAATAAATTATTGGTTCTAAAGTTAGCTAATTATTATATTTGCAAACATGTTGACATTATTATAACGGTTAAAATCTGGGTCAGTGAAATAAATTATTACTATGATAAGATAAATTGTAATCTTCATTTCTTAATTTATCCTTGTTTCGCGAAATGTTGCATAATTTAATATTGGTTGACATGCATGTACCGGATATGACACATATGGTTTGAAGAAATCTAAAAATAATTTGTTCCCCTTCGTTAGGATAATATGAAGCTTACAGACAGCTTACACACCTACGGATATCCGTTATTAGATTCATATAAGATTTGTTGTGGAAAGTGAAAAATCGTGTATATTTGAGTTTCGTTCAAATTTACAGTATATATATATATAATATTGCTAATATTGCTTTTGTAGTGTATGTTTTTAGATTTAGTTTTTCAGTTTTGCCTAGATAGCAAAACGTCCGGTTATTATTCGGATTTTCGCTGCGTATTTTGGCTTTGTATATTTGTTTGCGTGTTTGCAGACGTTCAGTACTTACACTTCACATACATTTTCAATGTTTTTTCTCTTGTAGTAGTGGTAGTAGTGAATGTAATTTCATTAAGTACAAGCTATGAATTTCGATTGAGATTATACCCTTTCGTCTGTGTACTGCAAATATGTAATGGTTTCATCTTCACGACTTCACGACCTCGCCGTACCGATAATATTTGTTTTGATCGAATGTCCATATCAATTCGACTTCGATTTGGAAGTAAAATTAAACTGATGTACCGATGATCACGTTCAAGGTTAATATTACATAATATTATCATTATGTATTGCAATATTATTTCGTTTTCAATTGTAATATGTACAAGTCTAAATTATAAAATTATTAATAATAAACAAGTAGCGTGATTACAATAACACAATTTCAGCTTTTCAGTTGGATATATATATATATATATATATATATATATATATATATATATATATATATATACCGGGTGTCCCAAGAAACCTGGGACATATGGAATTAACATGTAAAATTGAAAAAGTTGCGATTACTTCTGTATTATACATTTTAGAGCTCTGAAATTTGGTACAGGTGCAGGGATATGTTATTAGCATTCATTGGTATTAATTAAAACGATATCAATGCCCACATTTCTGATAAAAATGCTTTTAAAAAGTAATAATTAATAGTAGTAATCGCAAGTAATCGCAACTTTTTCAATTTTACATGTTAATTCCCTATGTCCCAGATTTCTTGGGACACCCGGTATATATATATATATATATATATATATATATATATATATATATATATATATACGTTAGTAAACAAAGTTCATATTAGTAATAGTACATATTCAGTATATTATGTAGAAGAACGTACGTACGTATTTCGATATGGTTTTCGTTCACGGCACTTAGTTAAGGACTGATGGCCTGTCGACTGTCTGTTTACAAGACAGCATGCATGCATGCATGCATGCACGCATGCTGTCTTGTTTCATGCTACTACACTTTCACATTGACTACGGACTACGGCAACGTTCATTTACTTCATACGGGTCGTTTCCTTTGTATCTTCCACCATCGTACACCAAGATGCGTTGTTTTGTCTAGATATCTCAACTGATAATCCCAACTTATTACAATTTTCGCACGCTTATAATCATATGCCACTTGCACATAATATTTATTGTTTTCCCTCAGAATTGTCAAATAAATAGGACCAAAAGTTTACTTCCGATATACGTATAACAACAATTTTTCCTGCTTCCTTTACATTTTTCATAAATCTTTCTATGAAAGTTTCTAATTCATATCAATATTCTAATTTGTTGCAATCCTTATCGAGTTTTGGTGCATAGATTGTTAATTATTTTCTATAGTTATAATTAGAATGAACTGAAAATTATGCAGAACACTTCGAACATATGTAAATCAATATACTTTGCATGCAAAGCTGTCGTAGACTAAACAATTATATTACAACTAGAGACAAATGACTCAGAATATCTAGTAAATACATATTTATCTGCAGACAGTTCTGGACTATATCTGTAGAGTTGCTGAGGATATTGTGATATGGTATGTTTTTACAGAAATAACACCTTTATAGATTTTCCCCCTAATGGAAAATAGTTTTTGTTGCACATGGAAGGAAGACATTTAGCATATTTCCTGCACCTACAGACATCCTTGTACAGTGTAATCTTTGGTATGCCAGCAATAGCACGTTCGAACTACGTAGGACATGCAGAATGATTATTTGAATTTTGACAATTGTTAAATATACGTACCTACATGCATGATACACGTTCACAATGTTACTAACGCAATATATACTAATTATTGTTTTCATTTGTTTTAGTATTTAGTTTCAATGTGCATTTATTATTGTTACGAAAATTATTATTATATCAGTTATGTTTGTTTTAGGGAGTAGTGTTTGAAATACATACATATATTAAAAAGACAAGGCACTGTTGATTGTTAATCATAATGATCAATGTTAAACGAGCTGGATCGTTGCTCGCTCAAGGTTGATGAATATGTTTGTATTGTAACAATACAAAATCTGTGAAAAACAACCCTATTCAACACAATTTATTGAAATATTTCACAGAATTTGTATTGTTAGGATATAGCACACCTAATAAACGAATTATTACAAATCAAAAGGTCAGGAACATGATCGTGGAATAGACTATACGACAATAGTAGTCAATCATATACTACACATTTCTATACTACTATCATTTCCTTATTTATTTGTTTCAAGCTATGTTCATTATATGCGAGTTCTATGAAAAGATAAGTAAATAATACAAATGTGTGGATCATTGAACTTATGCAACAACTGATATATGATTTTAATGAGAAAATTGCATTAAAATTAATCGTTTGTCATGATTTATGGTTATTGAAATATTTCAGTGAAAACAATGTGGAGTAATATGTATTGGAAAATATATTATTCAAATAAACTTCCATTTAATGATCCATTTTAGTTCAACTAAATTATTTTTGAACAATAAAATATTCTTACAAACATATATACTTGCAGTAGAATCTAGTCAAATATATCGTAATGAATGGTTTTACATTGCAGTGTCTGTTTTCATAAGGATAAGAGATTTTTTCAGGCAAGGTCATAAATTGTGTGTAACAGATAAAATGTTAAGTGAGATAAGAATTGACTGCAAAGATTTCAATGTGAATATCGCGAGGTAAATCCTTGAGTTGTTATGTTTATTGTGTACACCCTATTTCGGGCATGCTCAGGTCACCGCAGTTCCGCCGGATGTTATACGCAACTTGCTACATTAAGCAGTTTCGCATTTCTAGTTATTCAGGACGTCTGTCAACCATACTTGCTGCTCTCTTTTACATTTATTGATATCGTAATTTATATTTAAGGAAACTATAATGTTTTACACATACTTTACTTATACGGTCTCAATTCAGGAAATTAAATTTTTCGCCTTCGAAAATTACCTAATAAAAACATATTGCCTATAACGTATTCACATGAATATATTGCAACGATACAGACAGTATGTATGTACGTAGTTCATTTTCCAACTTGTCACTTTTCTATTTGAAACAAAATAATACTTGTTAAATAATGTTTGGTACGAACTGGTTAGTTGTCACTGGTAAGCGATGTAAAATGTAAAATATTCATATACAGTCTATCTATTGACAAATAACAATATCGTTGCCGCTAACTAAATAATAATATTTGTGTTTAAACAGTTTAAAATGTAGTAATAATAATATTATTAATAGTAACTTAATACATGTAGATTTGTACCAGCTGATTAACCACAGATAAACGTGGTTATTAATATCTATTGACAAACGAAAGTGTACAGTTTAGGCAAATGTAAAATCAGTGTACATATTTTGTCAGTGTAGTGTAAGTTCATCTTTAAATAGTGTTCGTTAATTCCAATTGACTTTGAGAGCCTCTATACAAAAGGTTAGTTTTTATATACATAATTTTACTTCATATTCAGTTATTGCCATTCATAATTGATATGTTGTTTTAATTTGACAGGCAAAATGATGGAGGATCTTGAAGCAACGTGCGCTATACCGGATGATATGGAAACAATTACAACTATACCAGATGATATAGAACAGTAAGTGATATTTTCCCACAAGAGATTTCGGTAAACCTTGTTCGATATACGTACATATTATTATCTACACTATATTACTTTTCTAAAAATTCACTTATCTGTGAAAGTTTCTTACAAAATAGCCAGTAATCTTCTTAGCCTGTGTTCGCAGAAGATCATGTACAAATTCCACTGCATGTTTTCGCATTTTCACAATGAAACATTCCAGCATGGTGAATATGGTACATTTTGGCGGTAAATATAGAATTACCAATAGTTTTGGACCACCATCGTACTTATGCTGGTATATTGTAGTTGCTGTATCGGTCCATGTATGTGTGGGTGGTTCTATTGTTGAAACTTGTCGTACATTTTAAACTTAGCGCCTCCGGAAATGCGACTTGAAATGGTCTAGTAAACCTTGCAACTTTATTTTACTTACCCACGTACATTTATTAAGCCACATGGAAACTATTTTGTGCAGTGTTAAGTCTCTTCTAGGAATGTGTTTACCACCGAGGTACTGAATTTGAGGGCGGTACAGGTTTTTATGTAGCAAAGTGCTGCACAACAAAATAGAGATATTCCAGTCGTAGAAGTAACACTTGACTCGTTTCATAAAATAAAGATTGCACCCTTATAAAACTATTCATACTGAAATTGGTTACAGGATATAATTGAGAATTTTACTACATATTATCTTAATCAAGGGAAAAGTCTCATATACTACCATAGCGACAAGATATGATGATCATATTCACATTCGTTCTTCTCTTTGTGTTGATCAATAAGAATAACCGTATTTCACAATTTTACTAATAATTATATATAGAAAAGCCCTTATCTGTCAGTCACCCATGAAGTTAGCTGCATTGCGTAACCTAGGCAACATAGTCAACGTTAATGACAGCGCGTGAAATGACAGCACCCCTTAGCAACATAAAAATAAACGATAATAACAATATTTTCACATCTCACACATGTACACAAGTTGTGTTTGTGAATTTATGTTTAAAATATCTAAAATACGTTATTTGTACTTCTACGAAGTCTATAAAGGCTTCCGTATCGAGGGTTAATTTTTTTGAAACCCGCGAAAATTGTAAATATTGTTTGTTTTTTTTTCTTTGCTACGTAAGATTCGGCTGCAATAATGATGGTTAAATGG
This sequence comes from Carabus problematicus, assembly GCA_963422195.1. NCBI lineage: Eukaryota > Metazoa > Arthropoda > Insecta > Coleoptera > Carabidae > Carabus > Carabus problematicus. The sequence continues at coordinate 18,741,143 of OY728577.1, forward strand.
AGAAAGACAGGAAACATGGATAAACAGACAAAATCAAGATAATTTAGAGAGTTTAGACACAAAGGTAAATGCAATACAGAAACAGAAATTTTCAAAAATAGTTTATTGTAGAAATTACGAATGTGGGCACATGGTGTTCATGGGAAAAGCCTAGTAATAAATAACGACGTTTTATTAAGTTAGGTAACTTTAACCGATGTCCGCATGTATGTAGTTAAATGATGTATAGTTTATAATTAGAACATTGGTTGCTTGTACACATACGTATATGTGTATATGTTCTATCGCACACGGTCGCACGTAAACTGGCACATGTACGTACAACACACGTATCCGCACACGTACCTATGTACATACATATATTATATGTAGAGAGGTGTAAGAATATGTAAATAAATTGCACATAAATGCATCACGTCCTAATGTCTTAGTATTTATTTACCATCACAACGTCCAAGATAAATGCACTGAAAGAGGACTGACTACAAATGACTGGTGTTAATAAAATTTTAACAAAGCGTTGACTTAATCAGCGAGAATTTATTTGTTAATGTCAGAGGTAAACAATTCATTACGGGAACAAAAACTTTACTGCTCTGCTAATAGTATGTAAATTAAGAAAAGCAATTATTCTTAACTCATTGTTTAATATTACAGGCAGAAGCAATCGTAGCCTATAATATAGCATAAATACAGAATGTTCAGTTCAGTAAGGATTCCATTCCATGTATTGTAATTCGAAATATAAATAATTATTTTGTTGAATTTTAGAAACATAAAGAAGTGATTAAATTTCATTTTTACATTTGTAGAATACACCACAAATGATACATTGATGGATATGATACGTTAAACAATACGATATTTATTTAATATTCCGTACTTATAATTGGTATATTGATTAGTGAAAATCGACAATACAAATTGCATGTACGATGACATCATTACACTTACAGTTGCATAATGGTATGCATAATAAATTGTGTGAATATGCACTTGCAGTAGTACAATTAATATAACACAAAGGTGATGATAGAATGAAAACAACAGTAACAATGTATAGCGGTTCGAAATGCGGAAAGAAGTACGTGCGCACCTTTTCATTTCATAGTTGTAAAAAAAAAACAAATAAAAACAAAAAAAAACGTGTCTGACATTCGCGGTTTCACTTTCATTTCAATGCCAAGTTTAGCGGCGTCAGGTTCAGCTGTGCAGTGAGTGAGTCTCGGGTTCCGCCCGCCAAAATCTACGTACAAGATTCAAGTGTTCAACCTGGGCCCACCTGACCGTTCGACTGTCTGCGTCGAGGTATGGGCAGAGAGTGGGAATTTGGTTCAAGGGGGGGGGGGGGAGACCTCGGTAATTTGGCGGGAGACTTAGGAGGATTCGCGCCACAACCATGAATGACCTCATCATTCGGTAAATTCCGTAATTTCGGTCTTCCTTGTGCGTTGCCGCCCGATATTGGTGGGTCGTGATTCCCGCCAAAATAAAATGAGGACGCCCGTCCGACTAGATACCGGAACGACACCTCAAGTTGTCACGTTCATACTTAAGCACAGGCCCGGACTAGTACTCATTTTAACAATCCAAAAAAAGTCGAATCTCAAAAAATAATGTTTTTCTTTTACAAAATGCTTATGTGAATGTTAATTTAATATTGTGTATTTTGGAAATTACCAATATTGTTTTATTAATTTTTTGTTATGAAGTTGGTATAAGTCGATTTTTTTTCTTCTCTATTTATTTAACGAATTTACAATTCAGCAAAGATAATGTATATTTGCAAATTTAAACTGTAAATAGTCTAAATATTAAAAAGTTATATTTAGTATAATATATTAAAAAATGGACTAATAAAGAGTCCATATTATTTTTATACATGTGTTCTTTTGGTGCTTTTTACAATTAATATCTATGAAAATAAATAGATAATTGATAAATAGGAAAATAAACACTATAAATACTGATAACGTAATGTTATGTTTTGCTCGCATGTATGTATTAAATACGGTATTAGATAATTTATGAAATGTTTGTGTTATAGGGCCAGAGTATAATTGATATAATTAACAAATTTCAAGTATATATAATATCGTTTCGGATATTTGATTAGTTGTACCAAATGTCCCAGAATGTAGGTATTACAAATGTGTGAATACGGTACTGTGTGTTCATGTGATGATGGGCTCTCAGGGTATCGACCTGCGGCCCGCGACCCGTGTACTACCTGCCGCTGCCGTTGCTGTTGCTGTTGCCGTTGCCATTCTATATCTTCGTACCTGTTACCGAGTACCTACATTATGATTTCCCGCCAATACCGACTGTGAGTGTGTGTATGTTTGACTGGTTACCCACGATCAGCATTGCGACAAGTACATCGACATGTCTTCCTCATTCATTCCTCAATTAATTGACTCTGTTCGTTGTTATTAACATTAAACACACACCACATCATTAGATGCAATACAGACGCACTGGATGCATGCATTATAAGGAAAAGCACACTTATTACCCAGTGATTTTTAGCTTATTTCCTTCTACACTTCATTACCAATTCAATATTGTCGCTTCTTACGTGCATGTACAAATCAGTAATACTTATAATCCATAGACACCGTACAGACATTATTTGTGATTGTGATGGGTTGTGCCCCCACAGTAATTATGTGCAATTATTTTGAAACATACTATATACGGTAAAACGTTAGAGTAATTCTAAGAGTTTTTATCATTTGTACCAGATGCCAGATGCATCGGATTATGGAGTTCAGGAACCTGTCATAAAAAAATGTGGTAATTACTAGAATATCCAGTTTTCAGTTCGCCACATACAATTCTCACGTTATTTGTGCTTGGAAAGTTATCTAGCGAATTCTATTTCTTTAGAATCAATACTTATGTGTGTATGTAGTGGTATAGAACCACTGTCTAACCTTGTTAATAACATTCACTGTAGATATGTAACTAACATATTTGTTCTACTTTATCGTTCTGCTAGATGAAACAAAAACGTTTCATTCAATATTCACTAATAGAATGGTTGAACATATTTATATTTCTCGCCGTTCTTACAGATGTTTTCTCAGGAAAAATGGTTCTGTAAGATTATATTCTTTAAGTCAATCTTTTCTTTTTACTTCAAGTTATCCATTGTCTGCATTTTAGTCACTTCAGTAATTAACACATTCAGTAAAATCAAGTAATATAATTTTAATATCACATAGTAATATTTAATGTATTAAAATACGTCCAAGTATTCATAGAATAGATAATTTTTCTGAATAAATATAACTAATATTGTCACCTATCTTACAAGTTTGGCTTTTGATTAAATATCTTTTTTTCGTATCTATGTATGTACGTATGTATATTTTTATTTGTACGGAAATAGCTCTAAAATTTGGTAACCTTGAAGTACTTCTACTGATTAATGGTTCTGAAGAAAGACTTGTATTTGAATTCTCTGTAATTCCAGTATAAATATATGTACGTGAGAATAACAAATAATATTCAACCTGAATACACTGATGCTAATAATTTCAATTAGAGAGTGTTTATTATATTATATTATTATTATAAAATATTTGACGTTGATAATAAGAATATAATATTACATTACTTATACACATATGTGGCACAATTCCTATTTTAAACTTTAAAAGAAACGAGTATTTTTGATTTATTTATAGAGTCACAGCATGATGATATAGCAATGGCATTGGATACTTGAAATAAAACGATTATAACCTTCGGATCGGGGATATGTGACTAAAATTAGCGATTATACAGTTACACACAGTTCGTAAGTTATTTACAGCATATGACCTGTGTGTTTGCGCGGTAATATTACAACAGGTTCCTCTACTCTAATCAGGTTACGTTTCGCATGCGTATCAGTTAGATTCTCGTGGATTTACATAGGTATGTATCGTATGTATATTTGCAAAATACGCAAATTTAGAGGAAATTAGTTGTGATTCGCGTAAGCAATTACTCTTCATCTCACAAAGACAGATGTTTTGCGAAAAAAAAATGAACGACCGTTGAAGTCAACATCTGTTTATTGTTCAATGCTTTTAAAATCTCAGCTGGGTGCTTGGCAACGCTGGACCAACACGAAGGAAAACAGATCTCATCTTGGCGGCTCATAGACGACTCGTTCTCATATTATCACATGGGGGTCGGTCTGCTTTACGTTTATATTTCAACCCTTTCTCAAAAAATAAACGTCACGCTTGTCTATTTTCATCTCTCGCGTATATTTACACTCAATATATTTATATTTGACCGAATGCAATACACTAAGTTAGTTACAGAGAAACTTGTTACAACTATTTACCATTGTTATGCATCCATGGCATGGATTCTTATATGATGACATATGCAGTTCCAGGTAATCCTGTATAGTTTGTGGTATTTCTTGAAACTGTACAGCTATTATGCATGCAAATATGTACCAACTGAATTCCGTACGAAACGAAAGTGTCTTGCAGACCGTTGTAACTCATTTACAAATCATATATTTTATTTCGTTGAGCACACTACGGAAAGTCAGTGTTTGGATAAATCACTTATTGTTTTTCGATAATTTTTACATTGTGTAGATATACGTGATTGCTCCCTGTTTCCCAAGCGGATGTGACGCTGTTCGCGGAAGCATACGCTTGGCTGTTGGCGGTTATAAAATGCCACGCCTCTTTTTACCGCAATGCTCACAGTCTGGCCGTATGTATGAGTTGTCGCGTTCATCACTCCTGGTTGTTAGACTGTGATTGAGCTTGTGCTGGTTCAGACCTCCGCGGTGCACTGTTACCATCTCTATCTCTCCTGTTTGTATCGTATGCACATCTGTTTTCTGTCAATCTCTATGGCATTCCGTTGGTCTGTGCACTTCATCAGCTGACTGCTAGCTATAGTACCTACTAGCTAGAAACTATCCACTTCTCGCCACTGTATGTAGTAGCTAGTGCAGGGCTGTCCAAATTTTTTGCGCAAAGGGCCAGATTGAGATTTAAATCAATTTGCAAATGTGAATTAAAAAATCTCATTGTGACTAAGGCAGCAGTGAATTTTATCTTTTACAGTTAATTACATATACGCCAATACTAAACAACATGGTTGAATTATACATAATTAGAAAATTGTCATGCAACTTTTAATGGGTATAATGGAACTGTGTTTTTTGCTGAAGAATTTTTTTAAAATTGGGATCTGAGCACCAATTATAAGCAATGATTGCATATGATCATCCGATAAATTTGCTCTGTATTTTGATTTCAGACTCTTCATCCTGGAAAAGCAAATTGCTTTAAATTTGGAAATTCATTTGCATACAAAAATTTTGTAAAAATCCTTTTTTATCAAATATGATTTTTGCATTTTTTTCAATTTTCGATATACATTTTTGAAAATCAACAGGGTATTTTTATTGACAAATTCTCGCGGGTTGTATAAAATCACCTGCCGGGCTGGGTCCGACCCGCGGGCCTTAGTTTGGACATCCCTGAGCTACTGCCTTTTTCACTTGCACAACATACAATATAGAAGATTGTCGTGTTTGTTTATTACATAGTGGTGCTCTTTGTCGGTACAACTTGCTTAAATATTATCTATTATGAGTGATCTCATTCTAGATTGTAGTTTGTTTCTCTGGATATACTATGTATTTATTTTTTATAGTTTTCTTCATTCATAATTTACTTATTATCTTCCATATATACCGTGCTCTTTTTATAGGTTAGAAACCCTTTGTTTATTCAAACATCCATTGTTTCACCAAACAACTATACAAACTATACTTATTCTTCATTATCTCAAAAATCATGTATTTTAATCAAAACAAATCTATAGATTTCATAAAATGCAAACTTGAGTATTGTAATATTTCAGCAATAAACTCGCAAATGGTTCATTTGATATATGTAATTAATTCCGTTAGAAATATTTGAACGATGTGGGTTGACGAAGCAGTTTTATGAGTAGGACTTGGTATAGTTTATCGAGTCAGCGAACTAAAAAGTTTTGCTTGGCACCAGTACACTGCATCAATTGTACTTTATTATGGCTCGGTGCATCCGGCATCTGAATATACATACATACGTAGATACATGGACGCAAGATAAATGGAACAGAAACGTACCTACCCTTTGGAATTTTATCAATTTAAGTGTAAATAAATGAAAATTATATTATTCTAGGTCTATGAAATTTGTATTTAGCTAATGAGCAATGTGAAACAAGATTGTTTTCCACTATTAATACATTTCACCTTTATATTTACAGTCCCGTTATGTAAGACAAAAATGTCTGTAGAAGATTATGCTTCTTGGAATAAGTTTCCGCGCGGGAATATTTGGCGGGATGTTGGAGATATACCTACAGGTTAACCAACAACCATCTACGGAGATGTATATATACGTATACTGAATATTCCGTGTTAAAAAATCATGATTACATTCTAAGTTTCTATTTTGGTCCAATCACTTATTTAGGAGTCAATATACTCGAGATAGAATTTCGCGGGAAATTTTGGGCGGGATTAGTGTGAAATGCGCGCTAACAAGGTCGTTTCTCTTCTCTCTGTGTTGATTCGCGCGGTACACCGTTTGAAGGCCATCCGCTGTATACTGTACGTGCATACGTATGTTATGTTATGTTATGTTATGTTATGTATATCGTGCGGCTGAAGAAACAGCTGATCGGTGCCAGTATGGAGTTGACTGATAAAATAAAATGTTTCTATACTAGAGATAGACATAATATTACAAGGAAAGTATAATGTTTATCGTACATTCAATAATAACGAGTACAGAGTATATATTGTTGTTATGCTGTGTGTATAGCTGCATTAATTATATTCCTGTATCTGTGCCGGGGTTCAGGTTGTTTCCCACGGTGACCTGTAGGCACTGTAATGGGCACACGCCGTGCCCAGCTCGCCACGTTTTGTTCTTGCATTACACAACCTGCAGGATCAACAAACAGCCAGGAGAATGTTGTGATTACGAAGCAACGGAACAACTTAACCTATTGTAGAGGTACTAGGGGGAATATATGTGAAGGAGTATTCATAGCCAACCTGTCTGTGATGTACCGTGGATACAGGTGACTATTAGAATGTTCTCGGGTGGTCGAAGTGAAATTTCCACTAGCAACGTATGTATAATCACCGTCTGTATATATTCAGTGACGGTTAGACTGTGCGCTGGCGGATGCAGTTTTATGCTTTGGAATCTGTCCCGATCAGCTGTAGCCCAAGGTTGAACGTATTCCTTTCAAGGGCTTACAACTGATGTGAACTGAAGACATTCCAAGTGTCGTGTTATTCTTTTTTCTTCTCGACAACATTGTAATTGCCTAACAGCTAACGTGTTCGTTGTTTTTTCCCCTGCATGGAAGCTTTGTATATTACGATAATCAAAATATAATCATGGACCAGATATGAGTTCCGTTGAAACAATTATTTCGGCCTGAGCAACTAGATTGTTACACAGCGTTTTATGATATTCAAATAGGCTAATTTAAACTCTCTTTAGTGTGTTGATTACGTTGCGTTGTTGTATATTGCATATTGTTTTCGGTCTTGCATTTATAGGTACTAATATGTATCTACCTGTTACTGTCACTGTTACTGTTGCTGCTGGAGTTTTGTTATCAGAACAACATGGGGTCAACTTGGAGCAAAGTGGTTTCTTTATTTCCATAGTCATGAAGTAATAACTTTGTCAATGGTTTGCCAAATACGTACACGTTCAGCGGCAGGACACTTCGCTGGAATCACTTTGCTGTACCTAGTTTCTTTGTGTTGTGAGGTGGAATCAAGGAGCAAGGTATATACGGACAATACAACCTGTCCGTCCGTATACATTCCCAATATCCATGGTCTGCATGCGGGTGAACCCGTCTGACGAGGGGGCTGCTGTGTTTGTTACCGCGTAAAACATTATTTGGCGCGTAAAACGCGCGGGAATTCTCACTAACTTTGGTAATGTGCATTATCAACATGACAAACTTTATCAAATCATCACTAGTCCTATCTATGTGTGTGAATTCCCGTGTTATCAATTATATTCTTCCTAGATAACGAAAGTATATGATTTTGTTTATTATTTCAAACAAAAATAACTCTTGCTATTTGAATAATTGTATTGTGAAATATTATATTCTATTTATACAATAACCAGTTATTTCCTAAGTGAATACGTCCTTAAACATCCGAAATGTTTGTTAACGAACTTTGAAGCTTGTAACTAACGGTACAATGCTGCAGTGGGCGAAATACACGTTTTATAAACATATAATATATAAAGTATGTTTTTCTTTCGAGTTGATATTCGGAAAACGATCCAATTCTCATATATACACACATTTGTGTGTGTTGCAATCGAATTATCCATTAAATGTTATGTTTCTGTAAACCACGCCCTAACAGCATGTTAGACGACTTTGGAGGATATATTATCTAACATCGCCTTTAGATTTTCGTGTATTTACGTCCGTTCAAAGAAACACAGGGTGTCTATAAAATGATTAATTTCTTTTCTGCTTGGCTCTTCAACTTGTAATTCAGTGAAACTAGAAATTTCTAACATTTATTATATTTAATAGTTCTCTCTAGGCTTATAAAAATGTCCACCTACTAAGAAGGGTGTTTCTTTGTATTCGCATATTGTCTCGTAATATATATATATATATATATATATATATATATATATATATATATATATATATATATTATATATATATATATATATATATATATATATATATATATATATTCTATTATTGTTCGTTTAGTAAAGTATTTTCCTTGAAGTCAATGGTGAGAATCAGGAATCTAGGAATATCCACATCTACCTCCCAAACTTACAATACATGACAATGATGTGCGGTGAATTAAAAAAATTGCCAGTAAGTGGACTCCTGGGAGGCTTCTCATATGTTTTCTGTCGAACCAGTGTATTCAGTCTGTCATATAGAAGGTCTAGCCTGTTCCTGGAATCCCGTGTACCTGTGCACCCGACATTTTTAAAGATCTTAGGAACCTGCAGCTCGGTGTTTCGAGGAGATTTACCGATTTCTGTCTCACTCACTCAGTCTTTCTCGTACAACAAGTGGAACGGTGTTTGGCGGGAAAATAAATAAACAGAACACATTTCCTCATCGTATTTGCAGATTATAATTAGCTAATAATTCAACATTTGAACAGTTCATTTAAACTTGTACAATTGTAAAATGTTACAACTTTCAATTGAACTGCAAATACATAGTAACGAAGGATAGAATAGACTACCGAAACGAGATTTGTGTATATTTCTAATATTTAAGTTGGGTAAAACTTTATTGTTTTCCAAATTTTTCGAAACAAATGTGTGCTAGTCTGGGATTATCGAAACTAGCTAATGCGAAAATTGCACGTGTTTGTAAGCAGGTATAGTGCAATATGGCTGCTTTAGTAATTTAGCAATCCTCGTAAATGAATTCGTGTACTTTATTGCTACCCGTTCGAAAGCAATTTGCTAAAATCTATAGCGTACAATACATTCGGTGAGCAACTGAAGACATTTTATTATTATATTTGCCGAGCATTTGTTAATCTTACAGTGTAACAAAAAATGACTTATACTTGTTTCTAAATTTAGAACTGACCCTTTTCACTCTTCGAATTTTGTTAAAAGGGGAGGTTAATACTCATATTTAATGTTATACTAATTGATATAATAAGAAATATATTTGTTGTGAATATGTAAATAAATGAAGTGTTCTACCATTCAGTATGCCGAAGAACAGTTATTTCTTAATATTTTGTTGTTGTTCGTACAGGAATATTGGTGAAGTGTTGTAGTTATGTCAGAAATACCTGTTTTTCCTTTTCGTGACGTCGGTGTGGCACAGAGATTATTTGGCCATAAATAACTTGGGATTCATCTGTCTCTCGGAACGGTCAGTCCGAGCTACCCGTCCGCCTCTAAGCCTCAGGTCGGGGGCGCGCGGCTTTCGGATCAGCTGACAAACAGCTGATAGCATTCTCACCATTGTCGTACTATACTTTTCTTCACCCAAACTTTCTGGCTATATACCAATATACTCCCTACATATTTGGCGGGAATCCATCACCTCCGTTACGGATACTTTCATCTTTCGTTAGTTATAATCATTCCTTACATTTATCTCTATCACCGCTAGTTATAAAACAGTATGTAGTTAGCATAATAATGTATAATATAGTCTATTCATTGTAGATTTTCTTTAGTCAAAATATAATATTGTAAAGGAAAATATATAATCCGTGATGCTTGGAATAATTGACTATAGTTCAAGGTGTTGTGAATTGTTTATTTCAGAAAGGTATCATAAAGATGATCACAGATGATCAACAATATGCGACGATTCGACCATAAGGATTTTGGTCATTATCAAGCAAATACAACATTCTGAAAAACACAAAACAATGAGTACTGAACAACAGCGAAAATAAATTAAAAAACATTTTTTTAACAATATTTACCTAAATCACAACAGTCAATGAAAATATATCTTGAGAATTTCACTCAATGATTCATGTTTTATTTTGGCTTTTTATTTATTTTTATAAATAAATAATACAAAAATCTAATTGCCACATCGTAAACCATAAAACATGAGTTTGAAAATGTGTCTTTGGAAGAATAAAAATACAAAGGCTTTTGTCGGAAGGAATTTATTGTCTGTGAAAAAAAAGTGATACAAATTTTATTTGCCACCTAGATAGTTCACGCCTTTGATAAAATATTTGGGGTGACTAGAATTCTCACGGGCATTTTCGTGCTATTCTATTCGTATAAAATCGTTCATATCCCTGTCGATTACAAAGACTTTGATTTGTTCAGTTATGAAATATTAAAAATTAAATCTGATTGCTAACTTGGAACCAGAATTGTATGTATGTTTTAACTATTGAATGACAGTAACGTGTCTAATTAGTAATCTAGTCAGTGCGAGATGAGTGAAAATCAAAAGAATTCTAGTATATCAGGTGTCTGAAGGAATTCCGTCTGACTTGTCCCGTAAGCTGGTTGCTTGGGGGGTCAGTATTTTGTTACGCGAAGACCTTCAGTGTAGTGTGTGCCATCCGTATCCCACAATATACTGTGTAATACATATATTATGTGAGAGAACTTCAGTCTGAGCTACTAAGCTATTGCTTTCTCATGTTCGTTCCCTTGCCATTTTTAACTACATTAGCCGACGACGACTCTAATGCACTGGCCATGCTGATGGCCAACAGCAGCGGTCACTGCTGCTCTGATTCACCTATTGTACTCGTCATGTGAACATTCCCACATGCACATATACATATGTATGTATGTATGCTCTTATATTTTCTATATACATAGTCAACTGACCAGCCGGACAAACATTTTTTTTTTGCAAACACGGAACTAGGTCGACCTTTTGTAGGATTCTGAATTGATGGGCCTGATGGTTTCCGATTTAATACAATTTCCCTAAAAGTGGTTTATCATAACATGTATTATGCATATATTCTTTGGGGAAGGAATTCTTCCGCTTTCAATATACTTGATTTCTCGGATTTAAACCGGAATTTCGGAATTTTCCCAGGAACAGAGATCAATATATGATCGTAACCATTTCGATGAACAAAATAAGCGATAATAAATGGTAAATACAAGCTGCAAACTATATATAGCATACACATATAGTTAAATAAATTATTCATTTTTGGTTATTTACTTCGGATAATCTTCTCATTAGCTACTGTTATTCCTAAAATAATAGATATGCTGCATGTTACACACATTTAATTTCATAATCTTGTTATGACTGAACTCCAAGTTCAGTCATAAGTTAAGCTTACAATGAAGATTACTAATGAACTAAGCCAAGATATGTGACTAGTAATGCAGTAATATACAAATATTAGTTACTTGTTTGTTGCTAAATTAGACTGAAAGTAAACGATCAATGCTTATCGGTGTGAAGAATATATTTGGTGTTCGAATAACAAATTTTGTCAACGTCAATAGTTTTACTTACAAGTTCATTGATAAATAGTAGATTTCAATAAATAAGACATATTGTCGTACGTATAACTAACTATATTATACGAAGTAGGAAAATATTTTATTCGGATGGATAACTATATAATACAAAACTTTATATACAATGTTTAGATAATACAAATCCTTTCCACAGAAAACCATTTGAAGCAAACTCGAATGCGGAACCTTTAATACAGTTTACATAGAACCAGGAGGCAGCTTATACCTCTATACACTCGACGAAGATGAAGAAGAATAGCTCTAACTCTCGTTTGCTGCAAATAACTCGCGTTAAATATGTTCTTTTAAAGTGAATGCATGTTCAAAGATTTTATAATCCGTAAAATTGGCGGGAAATATGAGCTTTGTTAATGATTTTTTATTTTTCTGTATGCGGAGAAGTTATATAGTTATTAATACTGTTGTTTTAGTTTGTAAATTATTCATAACTGCATACGGAAGTTTAACGTAAGTAAACAATTCCAGTTGGACTTCTCAATGATCTCTTTGTCAATTTGTAACGGATATGTACAAGTTCTTTGGATATGATGAGCTGGTTAGGTTATTTTTCATAGTATCTTATTTTTAAATTTTACTAGGGTTCCAACGGTTTTTGAAACTCTGGGTGGAAACTATAAATAGCTACACTTCCCAGGATGGTATTTTTTTACCCAAAAACAAAACTAATATATCGGATTACACAATGTATATTTATATGTAGGTGCTAATGTGAAATCTCGGTTATCGATGACTTACTCCAATTATAAAATCCAGACAATAAATTACCTTGGAACATGATATTTGTCGCTGATGATTTCATATAACAATGACGACGAATATTACTTTTATCATTGAAGTATGAAAAGGAAATACAATTTTGTTGTTTTGTAATCCTGAGTAATGGAATTTTTTTTTGCTTATTCGATTCTGATATAAATAAACTATATTTATTGATGCTTGTTTAAAGTTTATTTTTACATCACACAGTTAATAGATTAACGAATTATTGTTAATATTAATTACATAATGTATTATTACATTATATATAAATGTATATAAATATAATTGACGTTGATTTGTAATGTGTAACACGTTTAGCGTTTTATGTTGATTTTCCTTGTACAAATGTAAAATATGTTTAAGTGTGGTTGCATAATCATAATAGTTATTTGCACTTGAACGCTGTTAGCAACGGATGAGCATACATAATTTCTTTACTAACTTTTCACAACCGGAAAACAATCTTCATGTACAATATCCGGTTAGTGCATAATGTCAATTGCACCAGCACTCATGTAGATGAAGATCTTGTTTGACGGACCTTGTTCACCTTGTGCATACATACGTACATATCTACTGAATTCTACAAATATTCAGAGATTTATAGTAATAGATAATTAAGCTTAATAATATATATCTACTTTTGCATTATTCTTATTATACAGGAAGATATAATGCATAGATCAGGAATACTAACATTTCAGATATTAGTATTTGCTTGTATATACTAGTTTTAATTTGTTTACTTCACACTGTGAAATCAGATATATTTAGAACGTATCTCTATAAAAATATCGTTGTGTCCGCTCCTCTAGACTTCCTGAGTGATTACACGAAACCGGAAATGACATATCAACTATAATACAGGGAAATTATACTATTATACTTATGATGTTAAAGTTCATGTACGTGTATATGGTACTTATATTTTATATATTTTAACTAGCACACCATAATATTGTGTATTAAAATTGGATCAATTAATTGTTATTTGTAATGAGTATTTGTTTTACAACAAATCATACGTAAGTTGTACGTTTTGTAACTATTTGAAACTCGTTTATCAGACTATTATGTATTATGTAAGTTCTAACTTGACGTCTTCGAAAACGAATAAAGTGTCACGATGTTCGTTTTATGGAAGGTTTGTGTGATTTTAACTGATGACTGACGCCACCTTGATCTTGAAGATACAGATTTCAAGATCAGTTTAACTTTGCGTGGTGTTACCTGACGTAAAATTTCCAATTTCTGTCCAGTTCCAGGTGTACAACTTTCCAGAATGCGCTACGTAGTTCAATACGGGTTTCTGATTTTTCAATATATGTATACATATACTTTTACGGAACAGGTAATCTGAATGGAAAGTTCATCAGATAGGCAGGTACTTGTATGTATGTGTGGCACGTTCTATGTATATTTGGTTATTATGGACAAAGTCATTCCTATATATCCGCACTATACTATACTATATTGCATCTTTGTATGGTAATTTCATTGTTGTTTGAAATCCAGTACTGTAATTTAACTGTTCTTAATTATGTATAACATGTAGGTACATGGGGAAACAATGAACCAGAATTGAAAACCTCTTAGTGTAAAACAAATCTTAACGTATAAGAACGTAAATGAACTTGTGGTGCATCCGTTGAGATGAAATTATTCTCGCCTCACATGGGCCGGTTATTTTTAAATGTAAGACCGTTACACGCGCAACCGCGCCATTATGTAATCGGTGTCTAGGTTGCAATGTTTTCCAAGTAGAATTTACACTGCACTGCCTTCTAATCCAGTGGTGACTCGTCATAGTTCGGTTGCAATGCACGCTACCAGCCTATACAGGTTTCAGTACTTTGTTTTAGCTAATAATTGTTTTGCGCCTGAATGAATACGTATGATGAATGAATACATATACGTCTTTAATTGATAGTTGTACTGTAGAAATTCTTAGTTTAGAAATTACAGACAGTGTATTTAGTAAGTATAGCGAATTAGTTAGAACTGTAGTACATGTAAATATCAGAATCAGTTTAAGGGTAAAGCACGTTATTTCTTGTTACTGTATTTTGTAAAAACATAATTATCTACATAGTTTTCATACAGTTACGTCACCCAGTGTGATGTTACTTGAACACCGGACCCTTTGGTAGTCTAGCTGGATAATTCTGATATCGGCACCCTGTCTACGGTCGATGTGCGTTGCTCAGCTGAGCATCTTTCATAACGGACAACGGATGAATTAGGGCCATGATATCTGGAGAGACGAAAGGAGCAATGCTGCAACTAACAGAGACTGTAATATGTATGCACACACACATCTGTACACATATACATTAGTGTTACTATAAGTACTGCGGGTGGGGCAACGCCTACTAGACTCTATAACAAAGTTCTTTCACGCTTTGACACTCGTTTTCAAATGTTCTTTCACTCCGTTCGTCCGTTGAACGATTCTGCTTTTGTGTCACCCATATGTGTTTCGCCTAATTCTTACGTTCAACATGTACTTGTGTTTATACTTATACTGTACTGTAATATGTATATTTTATATATATATATATATATATATATATATATATATATATATATATATATATATATATATATATATATATGAAGATCTTCCTTTTCAAGGTAAACTACTCGTTAGAAGAGCAGCTAAACATATTGGGTACAGCTCATCGGTACTTTATGACAATTCTCTTTTTATTCACTTCTTTTTCTGCTTGATCAGTTTTTATTGTTTAAGTCAGAGCTATTTATGATAAATACGAGCTACCACACACATCACATACTATCCTTAATTCTGTAGCATATTTGAATTAATATGTTTGATTCAATATCCTTAGAATGAGACCTATGACAGTTTGGTTAAAGCTTTTGATATAAAGGTACTACATATAAACAATATGTACAATAATAGTATTTTAACGATTATAGTTCATAAACCAACAATATATATTACATATTTGATTTTATAGAGTTTGTATTGATACAGGAAACTAATACATTTATTATTCCCGTTTTTTTTTTTATCAAGCATAAGTACCTACAGGAGCGTGTATGTAGTTCTAGTCAGAGACTTTTATTATTGAGTAACTTGAGATAAAACAGAACAATTCATTGTACATGTATATGTTCTATTAAGATCCCGTATGACATAACCACATGTACAGATCTTTCAGCTGTTCGCTTAATTGATAAAATTTAACAAGGAACTTGGTAAATTAGCCAAAAATTAATATTACACGAGCCCCTTCGTGTTCTCTGTAAGGACTGACGCATGTAGATACATATATTCCCACGGCCAATCGAGAGTGTTGAGTGCGTACATGCACCAACGTACACATTCCTGTTATATTTTTAATATATCCCAGCAAATAACTGTAACACAATTATGAGAGTTAAAGGGTGTGGTACCTCTGTACGTGAATGTCTGTAATGTACGGAGTCTGGTACAGCTAATAACAATTATTACATGCATTAATTGTCGTGGTTAAGATGTGACAAGTGCAACAACGGTCATATTCGTGACGTCACTTCCACATATACATATATAGTGTAACTATATATGTTATGTATGTATGCAGCCGTTATGCAATATCGGTTCTCTCCTATGGTAGAACCAGATGAGAACTTCTCTATTTGCGTTAACATACCGCTTGTGCTTCACGCAAACCAACCAACCAACCGAACGATGCTACGCGATGCGATGTGTTGATGAAACGTAGTGAAGTAAGCGGTAAACCTATTGATTTAAGTGTTTAGCACTGTGTTTCCATTTCAGTTACTGAATGAATGAACGGCACTGTTAGTAAATAAAAGTGAAAATTTACACACACACACACACACACACTTTCCGTTCCGAGATATGTTATGCTTTCGTTTTTAGTTATTTCCTTCTATTCACGCACTCTAAAATGTCATGATTTTGTCTATATTTACATGTTAATTCCCTGTATCTCACACTTGTTGGGACACCCGGTATATATAGATTCCGTGGAAGCTATATTTTACACTTCGGTTCTTGTATAGGAGTGGTTTTATTTGTTTTGCTCCAGTTTATAGAAATTTATTATCATTTGGCATTAACGACAGGTATTTTTAATAAATTACCATCTTGCATGTAAACACTGACATGCTTCTAGGTATAATAAATACATTGTTTGTTTATATGCACCTAACTTCAGTTTGTTTACAAATTTGTAAGTTGTCCTAGGAACTACAGTAGTACCAATGAGAGTTATATTTATTATGAATTTGATATATGTAAATGTTATGTTATGAATGTTTACTAAATGATCACGTGTAAATTTGTAGATTTTGAAATAAAATTCCGTTAATAAGTAAGTAAGTATAATATAATGGTGCAACACTATAGTAAATATAAATAAATATTTCATTAAGATAACTTTTATATTTGATTATGTTATGTCCTGTTAACTACTTTACGTTTATTAAAAACTTAGATAACCATGTGAAACGTTTCTTTTCTCTAGCGCTGGTCTACAGATTAAACAGGTACATATATACAATCGTATACCAACTTGTTGACGTAATATAGAGAATTCCAAAGTATTAATCGTTTCAATTATTGTTAAGACATTTATCTTAACCTTATTCGCTTATCTTATTTCCTGTGTATTCAAGTTATCGCAAATGTGTTTTGTTTTGGTTTTTGCCTTCCTGTTTTAAATTGAAATGTATTAAATAGTCTAATTGTTTTCCGTAAATACAAATTCAGCCATATTTGCAAACTATAAATATATCTGATTATTAAACTAAAGCAGCATATGTTGTTAGATATGAAATACAAACATATTTCCATTTAACACTAAATGCTGTTTGATTTCTTTAGGTATTCTTGTAATAATTAAGTGCGCTGCCGGTGTTTTTACACTGATTAATATTATATTATATTAAATAATGTTATATTACATTATGTAGAACTAAATAGTGCTATATTTTGTACTGTATACATATTTTTGTATTATATATAATACAGACGCATTAGGTGAGTACTACTAATCCAGCATTAAAAAAATGTCAGAATTATTTTTTTAGTGTATATATTTAATTTTTTTAACGAAACAGGAAACTCGAGATTTAGTTTCAGGAAGACGGTGGTTGTTTTTGTTTGGATTCATTATAAATACCGGCTGTTAAAATTATAAAACCACCCGATCACATGCTATTTTTCTTTTTAAAATACAAAATAACGTATATTTTAATGTTAAATTAAGAAAAAAATGTGAATTTTGTTTATATATATATATATATATATATATATATATACATATATATATATATATATATATATATATATATATATATATATATATATATATATATATATATATATATATATATATATATATATATATATAGGTTAGTCGGTCACTGGTAGTTTAAAAACAAAATAAAATTCAATTAGAAAATTGCAACAGCGTGTGATGATAATGAGAGAATATGACTGTGTGTATATATGGGATGGTGGATGTGGCAACTGTGTAACACGATGTAAACAGTAATAATTGTTTTTACTTCCCGACATGTGTAACGTTACGCACACAGAGTTAGATGAAAATAGTACATACACACTTGTATTTTGTCACACACTGTACCAAAAATATCGAATGAAAAAAAAAAATTTACTCTGCCTTGGAGTATACTAATGGCATACTGTATACTATGCTTCACTGTAGTGTTTTCTGTCAGCAGAGGCCAGGTTCGAACCGCGACCGGTAACGTGTAGTTGTGGGCGGTGTACACTCAAACCTACACATTACGTACACGCAAAATGTACACTATCTTCTCTTATATTGTACCTTATATTTATATTATGTGCTGTCTTTTCTTTTCTAATTATTATATATTTCAGGTTATTTATTCATGAATTCGACAAATAGAATTAAAAGATATCTATATTATTTCATTTCAAATAGATGTTGAAATTATTAAGTGAATCTATTATGGATATTACAATGGGTTTATTGTAGTTGATATCGATTAAACTCTATTATCTATTGGTATACAAAGAAATGAATTACGAATGACAGGTTTTATAAATCAGTAAACAATTCTAATTAGAATTCCAATTAGACTAGTTATTTTTACTAGAATTTGTTAATACTGATTTTTTATAACATGTTATATACCATGGTATGGTTTTCGTTATTTCAGGAGGATGTAGATAGATTGGATGGATGATGATTTATCTATCTATCATTATTAGTATATGGTGAAATATTACATAACAACTGGAATAACCGTTTCTATTGGTCGATACGATTTAAACTTGCCAACGACTTGTTCACGTGTCATTCAATATATACGTATTCCGGTATTCACCGTCTGTTTTCCGCGTCTAAAGCAAGATTCACACCAACGTGCGCTATCGAACATAAATTCATATGGTTTATAACCATTATATGCACTTTTATTCGTTGACGAATTGAAATAAAAACTCTATCAATGGAAATAGTAGAGACTTTCAATTCACATTGAATGTACAACAAATTATAATTGATATTAAAAACGTTATAATGCGTTATAATAAAAACGTTGTATTGCATATATACGTATATATATATATACGTATATATATATATATATATATATATATATATATATATATATATATATATTGAATTGTTTATTCAAGATTAATCTTGTCTGGAAAGCAGCAACAATTACTTACATAGCACATAATATAATTATTCGTGATGATGTATGTATGTATGTTGTTTTTGTGCAATAGTTGTTGTGTGTAAAGTATTAGTGAGTGCAGATAGTGTAGATCCTGCTTTAGTGTCGGACGCAAGTTTGCGTTAAGTTGGAAATGTCTTCCTGTGATCTCGTGCATGGGAGGGAGGGAGCACTGCTGCGACCCGCTGGAGGCAGTTGAACCGAACAACGTAACCGTCTCTCGTGGTACGATGCACCTCTCCACACACACACACACACATACACACGCGCGCATATATATATATATATATATATATATATATATATATATATATATATATATATATATATATATATATATACATACATACATGCATGCATGCATCCATACATACATACATACATATACATATATAGAGAGTGTGAGAGAGTAGTATAGTATAGAGACTGACTTCGCCTCTCACCATCTATTACGTTGTGTAGGAATGCGGTCCAACAGGAGACGGCCCTATTGTGCATCTAACTAAGAGACTCTCTCTTCACTTTGGACCACTCTCTAACGTTAACGTAACGTTCCTCCCTCTCGGCGGTGTTCCTTGATGCGTCTCGTCGTCCGCGGAAACGCGCATGCATGACCGCGACCGCCAACTGTACCAGCGCAGTACCATAGTACCCACCACCGGAGGTACATTGTACCTACCTGTCACGAACACCAACAACGTACAACGTGTACCGACCACGGAACTCACTATGTATCTACCTCCTTAACATTATCATTCCGTTCCAACCGTTACGAAAAAACTAGCTCTACAAAATGGGAATTTGTTGGTAAAACGTCGCCACTTCTCCTTTAATACATTGCAATGTTATTAGAGTTATCAAATTGTATTAAAAATCCACTTTCCATTTCTATGGTTAATATATGCAAAACAGCATAAACTGTAATTAAGATATTTGAAATCTGTGTCAGATTTGGAGCGTCTGCATTTGTTTTTTCGTTGTTTTTATTAACGGTTTAGTAGAGCAAAGTGTAACCTAACGATGTTTTGAAATTGTCTGTGTATAATTTGATATTGTTTTTTCCTTGGGGATTTAATATGTTGGTGTTATGGCACATGTATATCAAATTTCTAATGACATATGGCACTGAAAGGAAATTGCGTGGGGTCCCCTTGAAACAGTGATGGATAAAATTACCATAGTGTTTTAAAAATCCATATTGTTTAACCCTTGTGTCCCCCTATATAACTATAATATATAACCATAAGTAATATAATAACGGGCACGGGTTCAAATTCCACTTTTAAACGCTAACCATACATGTCATTTACATTCCATAATAAACCGAATACAAACTGTAAATAATCACGGATAAAGATACCCCATAACTATTTTTTTATTTCACTTATAAATGTATAAAATAGTTTATAAGTTAATTGAAAACGTATAATTTAATACTGTCATTCAAATAAACGAAATAAAATATATTATGCGTTATTTCCGTGCTTATTTGGATATCATCTTCAGAAGATTCTGTAGCATACAATGAACGGATTGTCGGTGAGTGTAATTGGGAGTTCCCAGTGACTCGTATTCGGACCTTTCCGACCTCAGGTCATTTCGATAGGAAACATTTCCAGCTGCACCGTTGACTGTTTCCATTCCATACTGGTGCGATACGGGGGTACGTGTGTATTGCCCTACAATATATCGGGCCTTGTTTAGATACGGGTGGATTACAGGGCCAGACAGGGTTAGGTTAGGGCCCTATGTTACCCTGTGAGAACCCGCAACTCATATTCGAACGAAAGTTACTCTTCATGGTAAATTTCTCAGGCTGTCTTATACTGTAGCAATGCAGCTCAGTAAAACAGAAATATTCAATCATATAGGATGTTACAAAACAAAATGCATACTATTAAGATACATATTTACAGGTATCATTATCTTTGCCGTATTAATTAATTAAATAATTGATTAAAAATTATTTTGCCGTTTTATTCCCTTGCTTTCCAAATAGTTGCAGATTTTAGTAATGATGTTTAGGTATTCTATTCTAATTTTCTTGTACTTCACAGCTTGTCTGTGGATTGTTTAATGAAATGTTTGGCGTTCGGAGACAATTTTGTCTTATATTAGAGCAACAATTTTTCGGTCATTGACTCTTTCATTCGCCTACGTTTAAATGATGCATTCCTGGTGTATTTATTGTGAAATGATGTCTACCAGCATTTTGATCTATGCATCTTACACAAACATAACTGACTTCTACTATCAGTTAGTGCCATCGCAAACGTATCCTTCAAGTAGATACGTCAACTAATAATAAATACTGTACATCATAGCAGGAACACATTTCGCGTAATATTTATCTTGTGAAAAGAATTTAGATCGAAAGAATGCACCATTATTAAGGCAAGTTGCCGATCACGGCATGGTGTTGGAAGAATAACCTGATTGAAATTAAGCTTGTCAACTGACCTGCATTAAATAAACCTAAATAGACCCTTTTCCTCGCGCGTTTTTTGTTTCCAATGCCTTAGTTTTAAGGTACAGACTTTTTTGTTCAATCTTCTAGTTTGGGCAAATAATATTAGTTAATTATTTTTTGCCTAATTGTTAACTAACATTGTAGATATACGGAGGTTACATGTTGTCTAACAACTTTGTTGAAAAAAATGTGTTTTTAATATGTCATATTCAATCATATAAACAAGACTACTTTTCATAAATTATTCAGTGGTGTTTTGGCACATTTTATGGAAATGGCGCTATTTCTTGTAACCGAATTAAACACAGATCGTTGTGTGCCCTTTCTCTTTCTTTTTGATCCCGTACAAATGTGTGTAAGAAAAAGAGGGTCGTATCTTGTATGTTGTACGTAATGGCGCCAAAATCCTACCGTTTGTAATGAAAATAGCTGGCGCGAAAGTATACCCTAAACTGTGGGTAACACCGATACCGTGGGGAGTGCGGGGGGTGCTTACTAAGGGGTCGCAGACGTTTATTCATCGGGGGGTGCAGTTTATTCTCGATCCGCACGTGCCCTATATGAACGCTATTTTTATCGTTCCGACTTAAGCTAAATTCACAGTTATCATAACATAATCTGTGATGTGTAGGTTTAATTATTTAATTAGGTTTATTGCATTACAATAAAATACAAAGTATAATATTATGTATAATGTTTTCAACGCGCAATAACAATATGCTACAGAAATGTAATTTTATTTCAAAGGTAGTATATGCGATAATAATTTAATTTTGTTGCAAACTAAAACTTTTGTAGTTTGTCATGTAAATAGTTCTATATAGATGATAAATACTACGGTACGTAATTACTGTAACAGATAATCTGTAGATTATACTGTTAAACTGGTAGCTTAAAGTTTGGTAACAGACATGTTTACCTAAATTTACACTAATTATTTGTAGTTACTATTTTATTATACATAAGGTATTTCAAACAAACAGTTGTTACTCTCTTTGTTTTGATCTCTTCTGTAAACATAGTTCTTACAAGTATTTATACACATCTAATACTCATTAACTTAGACGCGTTTTCATACCAGAATCTACGATTCTAGTATCAAACCGTAGATAAAAACGTTGCTGAAATAAACAATTTATTTCTATTTATTTGTGGATATCATATTTTGTTTCACAGGTATGTAGCTATAAATTCTGTGTGGAAAGATTATGAGTTACGAGAGTAAAAGTTTGGCAGCTGATCTTGTTGCACTTGAAGGTTCATTCGAATTTGCTAGTATTATCGGAAAATATGTACCTAATTGAATACTTCTTCCGTTGGTGTTGTCTGTGATACGATATCCGGGTTTATTTGGCTGTGAGACGAGCCAATAAAGACAGTAAATGTTAGCGTATCCTAATTGAAATTCAAAGGAGACGATATGCATATAGATACGTACATATACCTATATGCTACGTTTGTATAGTGCAATTTTTTGTCAGACCTTTTGCTAGGTAGAGAGACGTTAAAATTCCTAGGCGCCGTTTTATACCTCTACAAGACACGGCGCCCATCTTTCCCCGTCAGACATGGTCTGGTGTCTTTGTCTGTCTACCGTGTATCCAGTATCTGGTGTTCTTTGTTAAATCTATTGTAACGGGGGGTACTTTCTAGCTCGTTCCATCGTACGTTATACATACATACAAGTAACCATCAGTGAATTTCATATGTGTAAATATATTTTCTTCCGAGGGGGGTTTAGAGATTCCGAGACTAAGAAGCCCAATAGACTGTTCCGTTGTACATACATTGTTTGCTCCATTTCCCTCATCCCCAGTCACGAAAGAAGTCGTTATTTTATCCGGACGGATTTCCGAAAAGGGGCCCACGCCAAATATATGTGACAGTTTGACGTACTGCTATATATAAGAAATGCGGAAGCGAACTTGGGGAGAGAAACTCTCTTCCTCATCTGTTCCGTCGGCTATCGGATATGGGTCATATAGGGATATAGGTATGAAGGAATTCATAACGTGTTTCGAAAATGCCAACATCTTCAGCCAGTATTCTCTTGCACATTCCCTATCCTCAACGACAATTTCATTCTATAACGAGCTTTTTGTTGATTTTGATAGATTTTTCGCTATTTTAATCTAAAATAAGTAGTCATATGTATGAGACTCTTATTTTTCGTAATTATTACATTAACGCTGATAATCCTAAAATTTTAAATAATATCATATTTTTAAATAACAATATTTCAAGTCATTTGCAAATTTCTCAAAAAAGTCAGGTTTTTTTTTCAATAAAACGTCTTGATTTGAAGTTCGTTATTTGTTTGTGACAGAAGAGTTGGTTTATGATCGTAAATAGAAAATATTATAAATAAACAGTAAAGAACTGGGTGCTTAGCATTAATTTTCTGCTTTTTTTTTTGTTCATAAATACAATTATACTTGCAAATATACGGACCAGATAAAAAATTTACATACATTCTGCATAAGTAGCTCTATTCCCAGACTTTTAGGTAGCAGCAATTCTTCAAGGAGAAATAATTAGATCCCGAAAGAAAAAAAATCAGTACCTGCATAAATTAAAGAGCTTTAGTAAAGAAGATAACGTACATACGTACGTAATGAAACTGAATTTGGTGGACCATATTATTAAAGAAATTAATGAATTTTTTGTTTTATATATATATATATATACACGTATATTATTATATATATTATTTTTGTTATATATATTATATATAAATTAAATTAAAAAATCTTATAATAATGCAAGAAATATAACGTGTGGTTTATACATCTTCCTATTACTTATTTCATGTTAATTATTGATGAAAATCACAAGTTTAAAACAATATTTAGTTGTATTTATTTGTGAAGGAATGACCGATTTAAGCTTAAGTAATAAGCTCGAGTGGTGAATACAACCATGGATTCTGCTATTAGTGTATTTTTCTAAATGTCATTTTAGCATAAGAATTGATTCAGGCTGTGAAAATCCTTAAGAATTGCTATAGTATTTGTCAGCTGTACTAGTGATTAGTTTACCCAGTTTGTAAGGTTTATGTACAGAGTCATTTTACGTTTGATAATAACATAACAACCCTGAGACCATACTGGTTGGTTGTTTACCCATTTAAATCTCGAAGCTGCCGTAAATAGAATAACTAGAAATTCAGTGCGGCTCGTTACCGAAACACAAGTGGTTTTAAAATTAAAAATAACATTCAGTTGACACTTCAAACTGAAAAGTAGATAATAGACCCGGGAATTATGTATTCTCTTCACCTCTTTTGTTTATTTTGAAGTTCATTTACCTAAATCATTTTTCCTTCGAACTACAAATTACATGGGACACTAGCATACAATTTAACACATATTTATCATATAAAAAATTTAAATAATTTGCAGTAATTTCGAATTGAAAATAGTATTTGAAACGTCAACTGACAGGGTGGTATGTTGCGCATGCGCAGATTGAAGACCGCGCACGTGCTAGTGTATACAGTAAGGTCTCGTTTCGTTTAACGCTACCTCGATTAACGCTGATTCGATATAACGCGGTTTTTCTACAATCCAAAAAAGCGCTAAATTTACGATGATCGTTATAACGTGGTTCATGAAAACACAATTACGGAAATTATGGGTCAATTTATAGAAAATGACCGCGTTTAACGCTGTTTCGTTTAGCGCTGGAGTTTATTGGAACGTATCCCCCCGCGAGCGAGATCTTACTGTACCAATGTATATTTGCAGTGCTTTCGTTTTATTATCTAGTAGAGGTACCATAATAATAAATATTAAATAATAATAATAAAATAAATAATCGTAATAGTGAAAAATGTTCCAAATTAATACGTGTTTACGGCGTATACCTTTTTTGTAACAAGTATACTCTCTGCCTTTTAAGATTTTGATGTTTTAATATTTTTATTTGATTGTTGTTTTATAAATGATACCTTTCGCAGTTTTAGACTTGTGTGCAGTATAGCATCAGCTAGTAACTACAACTCATTGACAGTTGCACTAGAACTGCGCTTGCGCGTAACCATAGTCACTGTGTTAACTGTGTTTGACAGATTTTCACTCTGTGAAAAACACAATTGAAAAATGAAAACTTCCGCGTACAACAAGAATGTTCATCACCCACTCTGTATGTTTCCATATAAATAAATATACAGGTTATTTAGGATATGTTGTTATGTTTGTCCGTTGCAGGTTTTTGATCATACATAAATGTAACACCCGCAGTTTGAACGTTAGTAGGATGGCGCGCGTGTGCTCGTTGAGCATGTCGGAGGAGCACTTGTTGCAATACGTTTTCAGTTTTCCGGTAAACAATTCGTGAAGCGTGTAGCACGGTGCACGGCTGTGTGGCACGGGACACACACACACATACTAATACGTACGTATGTATGTATGTATGTTGCAGGTGGATTTCATGCACCATAGAATCTACACTACACCACACTACACTACATATGATAAAACCGGTACCGGATGGAAACAGTTTTGGCGTTACTATAAGTAATCTGATCCGTGTAGCGTTCACTACTTTTACTATGTGCATTAATGCAGCTGTTCATGAAATGTACCTACCCTACACGGGGATATACGTTAACCGAATTACATATTTCAATATGCTTACTGCATTACACATAGTGTTATACACTGCCTAATTCACATATATGTATTTAGTATGAATTTACATTTGCAGATATTGAAACTGTCACATTACGGGCTATTATCATAAAACCCAGCAGTGCAACAATCAATATTTTTCAAAGGAACGTTTCAATAATCTTTGCATTAGGTGTTTTACTTTTATCTATTCGTATTTATTTATAACAACGGATTTGTGCAACAAACAGGGTTTGGGTAAACAAAGTATTTAAGTATTATTGACCTAAAGTCGCATTAAAGTCAAGAATAAGCTCATATTTACTTGAAGAGCGTCTTCACATTCCTGTATGTAGAAATATTTCTGAATTTATTATTTGGGAAAGAACATCTTCAAATTCAATAATATTTCTATTTACACTTTTGCGCTAATTCCGATGTCCCAGGTTTCATGAGACACAGAGAATTAACATGCACATAAATAGAGAAATTGTAAATACTTAGTAATACATTTTAGGGCACAAGTATAACGAAAAATGTTGTTCAGAATGAAAAACTATATAATACAATACCATATTTAATGTCTTAAACACTTTTGTATATATAGTAAATGAATCTTGAAATACCGTATTTTGATGACAGATCAGGAGGTCACGTATGTTTAGATTATTTTCTTATTTTGCTTGAGGAAATAACATGCAGATTTCATGATATGCCCGTTATATACATTAGTGGAAGCTTAGGTGAAAATCGTTTCACGTAAAATATCTCATTATTTTTGTGAAACTATTGTTTCAAATAAGTTCAGTTGCAAATTTATAGATTCCCAGTGAATACTTTGAAAGGGAATACAGAAACACGTTTTCAAATTACAGATTACTGTGCGTTTAGTTGTAATAGAACGTTCAGGATGGTCACAACTTTCTACAACGGATTTACTCACAATGGGGATTCTCATGGTTTTCCTTGTATTGTGTCAAAAATATATTTTCAAAGTAATGTCATTTGGTAATAAATATCTCAACGGTATTTATACAATGTGCATAACAATACAAAAATAAACTTTTATTTTAATTACTAAATTTAGTTGATTAAAAAATGAGTTCTTTGCGCAAATAGCATAGTTGTAAATTTATACACATTATTTTCAAATTTCGTATTGTTTATTATACTTAAACAGCATAGATGACAAAGAATTTTATATATATTATTATTGTTATTATTTTACAGAATACTAGTGATAGGTTATGTGTAGCATTTTCTTAAAAATTACAGCTAACTTTTCCATAATCATTTATCTACGTATACTATATTCTGAAACATTTTGTGATATTAATTGAAAATAGCAAATTTCTCATTGAACAATAACAATTCTCTATGTATGATGTATGTACCTATTGGAAGTGAAATAGAACTAAGCATGTAGTATGTATGTAGTGTGTTTCTGTTTGCGATGTAATCGTTTCACGTTCGTTGGCCGGATACTTGGTTATGTTGCCATCTCCACGGCCCGCCGGTCAAGTCCACGGTCTGACGGACAGCGACTTCAGCGAACCGCATCTACATTACATCTGCCCCACGTCACATGGCATGTCCAGCCCTCCGGTACATATGTGACATTCTGATATATATGAACGTATGTACTAACGTTCTGCATAAACTAATGTTTCTCCTCGCGTAGTGTTTTTTATTATTAACATAGTGACACATGTCACATTCATTTAAAAGTATAACAAAATAAAATATACAAATTTTTCAATAACACCAAATTTCTTTCATGTTATTTTATTTGAAAAGTAATGTAAATCTTCGATACGTAGGGACAATTAGTTGATTACGGTGAAATTAATAAAACTATGTTGATAAATTCAAATACTGAATAAATAACTTATAAAATTGTTAGCAGAGAGAATAATTATGATTTGAATGTTGTGTGTAACGTACACTATAATATGTGTATGCATTTACCCGCTATAGCTATATCAATGTGAACACGTCGTACACGTTCGTCGAGAACCAGCCCTAAACCAGACTCACCCCCTTGCGAATGAAGCATATGGCACGTTTTGACGTCCTTGGCTGGACGCGCCACCCCATGTGTCTACTACCCCGCGGTAATCTTGCGCGCAAACCAAACCATACAGTATAGATAGCAGTGGGGGAATGCGTATATATACTGCGGGAACAGTCCCCACTCCGTAGTCAATTGCAAGTTAGCGGCAGTCAGTGTGTCAATTGAACTAACAGTGTGAAGACCGAAGCTCTTGTGATATTATTTTCTATAAAACTTCATCGATTGTGCCTGTGTGTGTGTGTGACTGACTGTGTTATGAAGTGTGTGCATATATTTTTTGTTCAACTTTTATAAACATTCCAAACACTTCATGTGTCTGCATTTGAATACCGTGGATATTCTTTGTAGAGGAAGATCAGTGTTTAACATAATAGTTTAACTCAGCAATATATCAAAATGTTGTGGCAGTCAATCAATGAGAGTTGCGAAGTTTGTCAGTGTTCTAGGTAATTATCTGTTTTTCTGTTCACCAAAGTGAGGTTGGAAATTTGGGCGCCAATTTGCCAATTTTTATGTGACTTGGCGATGTCCCGCGTCGGAAATTCTGTGATATACCCGTCTTAAAATCAAATGTGCATAGTTTAATTATTAACAAATAAACTATTAATAAAACCGGCAAACGAAACACTTAAACTGTTTAAGTAAACAACCGTAGTCATTTCACACCCCGCGCAATCAATTTGCATTGCTTCTAATACAAATAACTAAGAAGTTTTTCTCACATAATATTTCATTTTATGAATTATTACAATATTTCACTTTTTATATCAGTGACAATTTAGGTTATAGCGCCAAATTTAAAATGATTTTTTTTCTGTTTATTTTAGAATTCATTTAACTGTGTGTAGTTTTATATGTAATTCTGAACGAAAATGTGTATGAGGGCGTTCAGATTTCATACAAATATATAAATTATAACAAATTGGTATGACTGTTGGTATATTGCCGCCAGTACATAGGCAACCAAACGAACTTGTTAGTAATGTGCCCACCAAGAAAAGGCGCGAATTTCTCGTTATCTGAACATTTATTCTAATATTTTACAGTCTTTATTTAATATAATTGTGTGGAAATATTACGTTTCTGTGTCAATTTGAAGATATCGAGCAAAATAGGTTTATGGTTAACCGTTACTTTTTGTTTCTAGGCTTATTAAGAATACTTTTCAACTGACTGAAAGGTATACGGGTACAAATCGCTCATTTTCTCACCGGTCGGACTGCGCTTCATCCAACTATGATGCTGATAAAGAAAATCAGCATTTTGGCAGTCCGGTCAAGCATGATAACGAAATTTCACTTTATGGTAACTCGAGTCCGTCGTCTAGCACAAGATGCACTTCGATGATGTGTAGTCCGTCACCAAAAGGAGTAAGTAGACATGATTTTATACTAGTGATTGTTTATAACTGCATTCAACTGTTTTAAAACAAATGATTCCCAGCTGTTATTGTTTATTTGTTTTTTGTTTTGACACTAATAATTTTGTTTTATTGAACAGTGTCAGTCCAGCGGTGTGTCCCGACAACCTTTGGAAGAATTTGATTTAAATTCTCAAGATTCAGGCTACGGTACAAGTTTCAATGATAGAGAAACGAAGATATTTAATTTCGCTTATCCATCAAATACTGTGACGCGAAAAACAAGTGACCAGTTCTTTGATTCGCCTAAAAGCAAGGGAAGTTCTTCGTCAATCTTCAATAGTTTCTCATCCGGTTCCATCGAGTCCATGGACGATGGTTTTCTGGAACTCGTTGACTTGGATACGGTCGACGATAACACACAGCTTCCGTGCAATTTTAACTCATTGATTTCTGGATCGTTGAAGAACCAGACACCCATATCGAATACCATGAGGACAGGTCCGTCATTCAGACGGAGTGTATCAATGAAAGAAGGCAGTACACCGAAGGCAAGAAATTGCCTGTTCAAGCCAAGCACACCGGAATTATTCGAGAATCGGCCGTTCAAGCGGCCGGAACCGCCCGTTGATGCCGTCAGTCCCGTTCAACCTAAGCGGTATAAGTTCAATGAACTCGGTGGTATCAGTCCCTTGAAAACACAGACTTCCAATGGTCCTCCCAGAGTGCAACGAAGTATCTCCGCTAACGAGGCAACCATCATGTCTGCTGTACAACGATGTAAGCATCTGTATATCTATCCACACTCTTTATAATTCAATAACTTGTATAACAAGTCGCGAATTACTTAGTTATATATGATTATTTATGTTTTGCGTTTCCTTGATCAACAGCATCCACCGATCCCGATTTGATCGGTGACTTCAGTAAACCGTTTTGTCTACCTCTGATTACTGGTCGCCACCAGGATTTGAAATCCATCACAGCCGTAACACTCGCTGAGTTAATGCGGGGCAAGTACGAGAACGTTGTTGCATCGTTCAAAGTAGTAGATTGTCGATATCCCTATGAATATGATGGCGGACACATTGGCGGTGCATTGAACTTGTATACCAAAGAACAGATCATGGCCGAGCTTCTCGAGACCAAACGCGGTAAACCATCTGTCGAAACAAACAACCTGAAACGACACATCCTAGTGTTCCACTGTGAGTTTTCTTCAGAAAGAGGACCTAATCTGTAAGTATTTATACTTTCTTATTTGCACTTCGTATATTCCCTATAGTTTGTCGAGTGGTATTTAGTTATAATGTTTTCTGTTGAATTACAGATCCCGCTTTCTAAGAAATCTAGACAGAACCAGGAACAACGACTCATATCCCGCCCTGCATTACCCGGAAATCTACCTGCTGGACGGCGGGTACAAGAGTTTCTATGAACAGTACGCTGAACTGTGCGTACCGGTGGCGTACAAGGCTATGTTGGACCCGGCACATGAGAGAGATCTGCGACACTTCCGTGCCAAGTCGAAGACATGGAACGCCGATACCCGTGGTCGACCTCAGTTACGGTCCAGTCTGAAGCGACTTGGATTCCCCTAGACTGGTGTTGCACCTCTGCAACTGTATGTTCCAGCTAGCTGAAGAATAATACCTCTCTAAGTGCCAAATAAGCGGAAATATTTAACTTGATATCGGAATGTGAACTTCCATAATAGTACAAATGAACCACACGAACCCGGTACACCGTGTGTATATATACATATATACGAAGCCCTTGACTTAGCCATTATGAACTCGAGTGACTAGTGCCCAACTGTCGGATGTTATAAGTTATTATTTAATCGTTTATTTTAATACATATTGCAATCTGTGTGCTTCGCAGTTTATGCATGAGAATCTCTATGAATGAACGTATGTATGTGTGTGTGTACATTTATATGATAAGATTTCGTACAAAGTTAGTGTTTAGTGTTTTTAAATATTAAGTGATACTTTCTAAGAAGTGACATGGTCATGTACAGTGCATTTTATACATATATAGATATTAGTAATACACCCAACTTTCGATATGTAAATAACAAAATTTGGCTTTCTCCGTTCAAGATGATTGTCTTGCTATAGTTGATTAACGTCTAAGCAAATCAGTTGATCGAATAACAGAGCTGAAAGACAAGACGAATTGATCCGCTCCGCTGTTAGCAAGTCTGCACTTCTGTTTCTCACGTTCGTTTGGTATCTGACGTTACGTGTTTTATTTATTTTGCCTAAATTATGACTTTCGAACGATTTACAAACAGTATGTGTTTGTGCAGACTTGTCCCTTACTCTGAACTCTCTCTCTCTATGTTTGTGTGCAATCGTTGGTCCTGGACCGATAGTGGCAATAGCGTAGTGACTGGGTGTTGTACGTGCAATGTACCTTACAATCAAATAGCAATGTATATTTTACTGTAAGTTCATTACACGTACCGCCATCATCACTAGCCACTTTTACTTTTTATTTTTTAACAGTTTATTTTATTGTTATGTAATTTTACATCATTTTAATTTGTTTTATCCCGAGGCATATATAGTTGTCGTGAGTACACATACGTGTGCCTCATGTGCAGATGTTTCAATATAGAAAATCACTGGTAACATTCTCTTGTGTACATATATATATATATATCTCTCTCTGTATCTCAATATACCATAATTTACACTTTTACAAACTGTTTGAAATATATATCAGCCGGTAGGATGAGATGCGAAAGATTATATATTATTTGTTAACGAGTAAAACTGTATAACATTTATTATTTGTCCAATATTAGACAAACTTATGTATGCTCATCCGTCCTCTTCAATATCTAAATTCTTGTTTTCAAAGTGGTGTCTAATAAAAAATTCATAATTTATCAAAAACTATGTCTCATATTCTATTTTCCTCCGCAATTAACGGCAATTCATCAAATTCCTATTGAGTGCAGTATCATGAAAATATTATTTTAGAAAAAATCATAATATTCGCGTTCGAAACTATACCATATGTTTTCTGGCATATTGCATTATATTTAATAAGTAATTTTGAAAAATATATTCAGAAAAAGTATGGGCGTTTTTTTTTTTTCGAAATTCAGATCAATTAGACTGTGAAAGTTTTATGTTCAATATTTTTTTAAGAAAAAAAGTGCACTGAATAGATAAAACTATTTGTAATAATTCAGTTAATTATATACATCTGGCGTAACAATATTTTCAAAAAAAAAAGAAAGTAACAGTACTATTTAACTGGAAGTATATACTATATTATAACTAATAATAACATCATTTTACAATATTAACACAGTGTTCATTTACTTACAGTTATGTATACTAGTATCTACCACAAGTTACATTTTGTGTCAGGATTCATCGGAGTACCCACAGGACAATTGAATTCTTGAATAAATTCAGGAAAATTGCTTAACGTTCCTATAACTCTGTAACAAAAATCCCATGAAATCACAGTGTGAATAAAAATATAAACATTAACCAGTTTGATTAAGACGTGTTTATACCTGTATCGACCTGGAGAATGAACCGCAGTCTTCATTTTATTCCTTGTAGCTTCTGGCCGCATAGCTCCACACCAAACTTGTGCAAAATTGAGAAAGAATAACTTATTTTCACTCATATTTAGACCAGGCATTGTCTCATCAACTTGCATGTTCAGTTTCCTCCATCTTTGATAGGCCTGATGGTGTAAATATGAGAGAAATCAGGATGTGTATCTTTTACATATTTATCTTGGAGGCAAACTGAATGGCACTTTGAATGTTTATTGTTTATACTTACACTATATGCTTGCTTGATTCCGCCATTATCAGCAATATTCTCACCTTGCGTGTTTGTACCATCGATTTGTACACCGATTTCACTGATGGTGTATTTGTTGTATTGATCTGTGGCAATAAATATACAGAATTTGTATTTTTATTTAGTTTTCAATTTAACTGTGTTAAGATATAAATTAGACAAATATGTCCTACTGTATAAATTAAATTTGCATGTACCTATTAAGCATTTAGCTCTGCTCTGGAATTCAAAAATATCCCTATCGTTCCACCATCGTTGCAAATTTCCTTCCTTGTCAAAAAGTCGACCTTTGTCATCAAAACCGTGCGTAATTTCATGACCAATGACAACACCAATGCCTCCAAAATTCAAAGCACGTGGAAAATGCTGATGGTAAAATGGTGGCTGTAGAATTCCTGCTGGAAATACTGAAACATAATAATAATAAAATTAGTTATAGGTGGTAACTTATTCCAGTAGTCAAATATACTACAAATAATGTTATCCAACGATATAAAAGAAATAGTGAAATATGATTTATTACCCATATGCATGTATCTATCAACAATTCTGCTTGGGTTATATTATATGTAAGGTATTTACGTACTTATTTCATTTTTATTTCGGCTGTAATAGGCATTCACGACTGCAGGTGCTGTATACCATTTTCTTTTGTCCACACTGTGATTCAAACGGGCTTGTTCCGTTCTTGTCAGATGCTTAACAAACAGAATAACATTACATTTTATTTATTGATTTGACAATGTCTGTAATGTACATTTATGGAAATGATAATGAGCTGTGACTACATACTTGTAAAACACTTAATGTATTTTCAAAATACGTGTCTGGTTGTATAACTATATCCGAATATCTTTCCGATAGTTCTGTGATATTTAGAATGAAGTCTGGATAGCCAATTCTCAGTTTCATGGCATCAACTTTCATTCTTGCCAGATTCCTGGTATCGGAATTCAACCAACTGATTTGGGAAATGATGTCGCGGAAAGATTTTTGTATTTCTGTTGTCATGAAGAGTGTCTATAAAAATAACACAATCTCATTCTAGGTAGCATCTATAGCGTAATATGGATCTTTATTCCGCTTACGTCATTCTTGCTAAATTCATCAAAATATTTCTGCACAAACAAACTACCAACAGCCATTCCCATATTCGAATTCACTTGAGTTACACAGTTTTGCCATCGTGGTGGTGATTTTTCTCTTCCGTATAAAATAAGATAGAATCTGCAATAAATAAATAACCACTTTAGCAGAGACAACAGAGTAATTAATGTTTTCAATACCCACTTCTCTTTTGAAGTCAAGAATAAATCATCCAGATTATTGATTCTATGTCTAACAAATCTCCAGAGTAAGTAATTTGCGAGTGTTCTAGAAATGGTAAGAGTGGTTTATAATAGAAATGTCACAGAAGTTATAATTGTGATATAATTTTTGGTAGTTCTGTTTACCTTGAAGGTGTAACTTTAATGAGTTCAGTTAAACGTTGCATGTACTCCATAGCATAACATACGATTTGTAAATTATCTGTTACTTCCCTGTTTAGCACTGTAGTAAAATACTTTTTCCAGGTAATTTGAGGAATTAACAATTGTAATTCCTTGAATGTAAGTCTCTGATATAAATCTGTGACATTTCTTCTTTTTTCTGAAGGTGTAATAATCTATGCAGAGTAAGTATAGGAAAGTCAACAAACATATTAGCATATTGTTCGTTTAGATTTTATACTTTCGCCAAATCAATTTCAAAATTAATAATATCATCCACATCGGCCTTTGAAGTATTTTTTGAGGCACCAAGAAGACTTGTAACTGATATCATAAATGACTTGTAGGCTTCTAGATAATGGATATTTGCTGGATCTAAATAGTAATCTCTAGATGGAAGACCCAATGTAGTTTGATCCAACTAAAAAAAATTATTTACTATATTTCTTTAAAACGTATTAGAATAAACAGATTTTTTTCTGCACTAGAAATAAATTGATTTTCGGCTACTTGTATAAAATATTACCTGCACAATGTACTCCTTAGAATTTTGAATATCCGATCCAACCCATTCTGATATAAGGATATCATTATTATATAATCGTAGTTTTGCTACCAACATTAACCAGTCAAAATCCGTTGAATTCCAGTGCGGATGTATCATTGGCCAGCCACCTAGATTTTCTAACAAATCCAACAACGGTTTATGACCTCGCTGTTGTACATTGCCTACACAAGATATAAATAGTAACTATTCCGTGGGGTGACCAGTTTGTACATTTATGCCATTCCAGAATACTAACTGATATTCATACATGATTTATAAAATCTCTTTGCTTTAGAGAGAGCGTCATTTTGTATACTATCAGCTGTGTCTTCTGTATTCGATGTTTCATTCATGTCCTTGTTTGGTTCCTAAAACGTAATTAAATATTTTGAGTAAATAAATATAAATACTAATCAATTGTTTCAGTTAAATTAATTCAGTTATTATTATTATTATTTATTATTTTGCGGAGCTACCTCGTCATGATTGCTTTCTTCTTCTTCCAATAAATTCTTCAAAACATAATCTAACCTTTCGCGCAGAACCTCGAAGGTATCGTATGCAGATTTGTCTAACGGTATCGGATTGAATTTATCCCAGTTTCCACACGAATACTGATAGAAATCCTGGCAAGGATCCACAGTCGTGTCCATGTAGCGTAACATAAGATGAGCTATGATTGAGAATAATTCAATTAATTCATTTCCATTTAACAAACGTAATAACTTCATTAACCTTGTGATTCTCTGATCATCTCAATTGTCGATTGATTACGAACATTAACATGTTCAAACATGGAAGAATATTTATTGTCTGTTGCTGAATTATTTTCGGAAGTATTTGAAAAATCCTAAACATTTACATTGACATTTTAGAACGTGTTTATATTAGAAGATGCAGACTTTTAGTAGAACAGAAAACTAATAACGGAACATATACATATATATGCAGGTAATTCTAAATGATTGTGAATGGGTCCTTCTACTATATTTCATAAATAAGAAAACCGTTATGGCGTTATGCCAGGCATTCAGGCATTTTTATATAAATATATAGCTACTTACCGGTAAATCATTTGAAACAATATTTGTTTCATTAAATGGTATTTTAGATTCTTGCCTTTTCGAATTCTGAAATATTAAATAGCAGAAAAATAACTAACAATATGTATACAAATAATAATTATATATCTAGAAGTTTAGATGCAACTGAAACACAATGTATTACGATGTCTTAACTCGAATGAAAATATTCTTGGATATTAATGTTAGTTACACGATGTTGCGGAGGTCATTTTGAGTTATATTAAAATTTTAATTTTGCGTTATACCTGATATTTGTTTGGGTTAAACCTTTTGTGTCTATGTAATATTCTGCTTTCTGCTGCCTGTTTCATATTTTTTATTAAATCTTGTATTGGATTAATAAGTTTTGCCTGTTTGCCTTCTTTGGTATCGCATAAACAATTCTGCTTGGTACACTCTGATGAATTATCGGATGATGCATTTTGCTGAAATAACGTACTAAATAAAACAATAATAATTCAGTATATTGTAAAAATAATTACGCATAGTGTTTTTTTCAGATCATTATTTAACAATTTCCATTCTGAGGATTCTTTATTTCTTTTTGGACCATTCCATATCTAGAATTATAATAATAATTATAAAATATTTCATGTCACAAATATCATAATACGAAACAAAGTGATATAAATTGAATATGTTTTATCTTACATATTACTAATATCGCAGATAAACGAACTTTAGTTCATCTGTGTTAATATGATAGATACAAATGGAATGCTAGTAGCGGATTTATATGAGAACTGAAACTGTTTAAAATCTAATATTGCTCCTTGCTGACACCTATGATTAAATAGTTCTCTTATTTTGTCGACTATATTTTATATATCGTCCACAACAAAGATGGTGCGCATGTAGGGGTGAATTATATTTTCTGTTGTAGGTTTTACAGGCACCACATTCTATTCAGTCCCTTTGAAGCTTTTAAGCTACTGAACAACAGAGGTGCTACTGTCGTTCTCTGTTACATTGGTATCCAGCCATACGTGTTTATATATTTCAGTTTTATTTAGATTTTTTAACGTTTGTGTATTTTTATTACGACAGGCTTAATTTAAAAAAAAATCTATAACTTTCAAATTTTACGCATTCACAAAACCAAATACGCAAAACTCTTTTTTGATAGTTACAAAATCACATAATTATTTGTAATTTTGTTTAAATTCCATGACTATTCCTCTAAGTATGTGTTTTCATGAAATTTTAAACTTTATTTTCTCAGTTATGAAATATCAAGAATTAAATCTGATTGCTAACTTAGATGCAGAATTTAATTTTCTATAACATTTAGTTGAAGTATTTTTGCCAAAAACAAATAATCGCGGAGATTTTTAACTATAAATAAATATGATCGTTACCCGAACGTTGAGGCTGGTTTTCGGAATATTTTCATTGTTGTCTGTTTGTCTTTTCACTTTGATTGTATCAATATTTGGATACGTGGGCGTTATTGTTTCCTGAGGAATAAAAGCAGTTTGTACGACGTCACGCAAAATGTCACGTTCTTCAGCATGAATTATTTCTTTTCCTACATAGTATGAAGACACTGAAAAGAAGAATATATTCAGTCAGTTAACATCATCTATGCACAACTTATAGGAAATCTCGCAACTAAAATATTTTGAATTTATAAATAAATTATTTGTTTTGCTAATAATTTTAAGTATATTTATAACGAGTATTTAGAATTTAAAAAGGACACATTTGGTGAATAATTTCTCATTAAACCAAATTTATTGCAAAGCATACATACATACATACATACATAACATCACGCCTTTCTCAAAACTGGTTCAGCAGGCCCTTTATTTCCCTATAATCACCTCAAAATATTTAATATTATATAGAAGACTGCTTTTCATTCCTTATTTTCTAACAATTGCTCGCCAAATACTCCTATCCATACATAACTGACTCGCCTCGTTAATATCCATACACCTTGTCATACATGCTCTACGATTATTTCTGCTTATAATTTTACGTTCACTCAAAACATTTTCCATCATATTCATCCATGTATTCCTCGGTCTTCCTCACATTCGTGTTCCTTCAATTTCACCCAAATAAATCTTCTTAATCAGTCTATCATTTGACATGTCCACATGTCCAAATCAACGCAGCTGACTTGAAGCCATTTTTTTCACAACATTTTCACTAATTTCACATTCATCATACACTACTTTATACCTAATACGGTTCTTCTAGTCACTCCGTACACACTTCTCAAGAATCTCATTTCAACCGCAGTTACCTTTTTTGTATTCCGGTTATCCCATACCAAACATTTACTTCCATACATCAACGATGGCACAAGTACACCATTATAAACACATAACCTAGCTTCTCTTGATAGATTCACATTTCTAGCAAACATTCCCAAACCGCCCAAAACGTTTCGACCTGCAACTACTCTTCTTTCAATTTCAGCATTCATCCGTTCATCTTTTCAAAAACATGCATCCCAGATACATAAATTCATTAACTTGTTCCATTTGTTCACCATCTATGCGAAACTTGCATTCCGTAACTTCATCCTTATCAAAAACTAAAATTTTACATTTTGAAGCATTCATGATCAAATTCAAACATTTTCCTTGATTACTGACACTCTCAATCACTCCCGTCAATTGTTCCTCAGATTCACCCATAATAACCACATCGTCTAATATGCTAATGCGGGCATAACGAAATAACTTATCTTCATACCATTTTTACACTCTAATGCTCGTCGTAATAGCACATCCATATATAAATTAAAGAGCCAAGGAGACATCACACAACCCTGTTTAACCCCTACGTCAGTACTGAACCATCTACTCAAACTACCATCCACACGAACTGCTGATTGATTATTTTCATGCAAAGCAATGAATCAATTTGAAGTAAACAGTTATTTATCTCGGGACATAAAATAAACATATTAGTTTGTAGCTGTTAGCCTAGAATGAATGAGATTAAAATTATGAAAAATAAGATATTACAAATACATGAAGTAAAGGAGATATAATTATGAATAATAATTGTAGAAGAATTAGAAATATGAATTTATAAATAAA
Source organism: Carabus problematicus (assembly GCA_963422195.1). NCBI lineage: Eukaryota > Metazoa > Arthropoda > Insecta > Coleoptera > Carabidae > Carabus > Carabus problematicus. The sequence continues at coordinate 18,781,206 of OY728577.1, forward strand.
TAAAACTATCTGTATAAGTAAATACACATACCAATAGATTTATTAACAAGTTGATCTTTATCACTTTTCACATTGTACTGGCTTAAGAAAATGCACAATAAGGTAATTGGTAATAAAATCAACGGTAACAGCACTAAATATTTCAGTCGAATTTTCCAAGTTTTCTCCGATCCGACGCACCATCTTGAAATAAAATCGTAAACAAACAAACAAATAACTCTACACAATTGTAATCAATAAAATACCGTACTTGATTCTGCCCGTTTCAGTATTGACAACAAGCCTGCACGAAGGCCACTTTCGTTTCGGATCCATGTGCGTAGTATTGAAAGCGACCAGTAACAGTAACAGCAAGTAACAGTAACGTTTCACAACAAGAACATATGTTGTTGCTCTTCCCTAAACTACTCGACTCAAAACCACGACGCACTCCATGAACTAAATGATATGACCTTAAGTTCAATTTATTAAATGGGTCATTTGTGATTTAGAATTTAATGATCACACTTCGGGTTCAACTGGTATGGAAGTAAGTGCGGACATCGCGTAGTACAGCGGTCTGTAAATAGTTTCAGCAACAATATAAACAGCAAATAACACAACATACATACACACTGGTTATCAATCACAATACGTACGTACAGGTGAGGAATTATACAAATATTATTATAAAATCCCTCTGCTTGTTCGATTAAAACTGAATCTAATCATGATGAATGATTAAAAACAATTTCAACTAGCATTTATATACATATTTAAATAAAATGATTTCGCAGTACCATCATTTAATATACATTCTGTTGTGATTCAATTAAATCTATTAAATAATAATATATGAATAATAGCGTAGTGAACAAATTAATTATAACTGATGACTTCATCCAATTTATATATTAAATACATGCTTTATATCTAAAATAGCCTGATTCGCTCATTTATTACAACAAACAAAAATATACTGTGATAAAATAAGTGTTATTTTAAAAAAAATATAAATATGCATAGTTTAAAAATAAAAATGTCATTATTCAAATACTAAAAATAATGTTAATGACTTATTCATGGTTTTTACAAATGAATAATGAAAATACAGAAACTTTCATTTTATGACTTTATAATTAATTATAATAAATTAAATGATGAATGAGTGATATATTCATTATCAGTTATAATGGTATCGTAGTAGTTTTGTTGGTTAAAATCTAGTAAATATGAAGGTCAATCTATAAAACATTACCAATAGTACATATTTACATTTTATATAATTTGGTGTTGTTAAAACTAATCAATGCTTTATGTGTATAGAATCAGTAATTGTTGTTAAAGTATTATTCAGTATTCCGTCTTCCTTTCCGTTTTCTCTACAAAATGGGAGAAGGTAAGTACATACATACTTCAGTAAAATAGTAGGCAACCAGTTTATCATCTGTGTTAACCAGGTTGTAAAGAAACTCCTTATACAATTGATTTTTTTTTTATTTTCAGAGTTAAATAGTCGTATGGGGCACTGTCGGGCGGTCGGAACGACGATAATTATAAAGCAAGATGTTCATTAGGAACTTTATACAGACAGAAAACATGCATAGTCACCGCTAGCACTTAGACGGTGATGCTACTTAAATAAACACAAAACATACTAAAAATACAGTCAACTAAATTATGTATTATATATGTATATATAAATAATGTGATACATTGTTTTTCGTAGTATAATAAACGTGGATTTCTATAATAATTATGAATAATTACAATGAATACTTAAATATTACATCAGCAGTGTTGGATGAAATGGTGGAACTAATGTTTATGGAATATATAGAAGGAGGAATATAACAGGTAGGATACACTCTATGTAGACTTGTGTATATAAGTTGCAGTCTAAGCATGAATTGTGAACGGTCAGACATTTCCGTAACGCGGTTCTAAAATTACAAACCACGCGTATCAGAGACAGTGGAACAGCACTCACAGATCGACAATTCGATATTAGTTCCAAATAAAAGCACATTGCTCTCTATACACCTCCTTTGACAGGTAACCACTGAAAGGCCACTAATTATTTTCACACCGCCGAGTTGTCTGCATTAAATGCCGCTCGTACACACTCGCACCACTCAACGGATACCCATTGTTTGGCCACCGCTGCTATCGGACAGCCACTCTTTGTTTTACGTTATTTTTGTTATGTCTCTGTTGTCAATGAAACTTAAATCGTTGTCAATAAAAATATCAAACTTAGGTACCTACGTACGTCAATAATTACAATATAGTAATAACAGTTATATTTTATTGTAACAAACAAATAATAACTATTCTTCAAATAAATAAATTATTATATAAAATTGCCCCCTCTTGATCATATGTGAAAATGGTGCTGACAAATAATTTTTCCAAGCATTCAGATGACATACGCACAATGACGTATTTCAATGTTGAAGTTCAATTGTGACACGCACGTGACGTTTTCTGAATTTTAAACATCTATATAGGATGTTAGAGGCAATATTTTACATTTACATATACGTATTTACAAATACATCTACATGTTCCGTTCTTCGTACGACATTCTGAATTTCATCTCTGGATAATGGAAAATAAACACATGAAATAGCTTTTATGTAGAAAAGCTACATCAGTTTCCCTTAAAACAGATAATATGAATCAGATAATTGCTGTGTTTACCATTATGCATAAGAAACAATATTGAACGTGTTATTTGTAGATAATCTATATATACATGTATATATAGCAGAAGATATAATGTTGTCATGTTGTATAAATCAAATAAAAATAATATTTATAGTGTTTTGTGATTGGATCAGATGAAACCGGTTTTGGTTGTGAAGAGCGGTCTAATGAAATATTATGCTGAGTATTTACATATAAGTGTAGATATACAAAGAACATATTTATTAGAGAACGACGATTCGATGATGGTTCCTTTGTGTCGGTATCTTGTATACTTTATTCTCTTGTATTCAGCAGTGATGCCGAGTGGTCAAGATGTCAGTATGCGGTCATGAATCAGCACTTTCAACTTTTATAATCCCTACAGTATAGGCGGCAAGTAACTACTATCCACTGTTTCATACACACAAACAAACTGTGACAATATATATATATATATATATATATATATATATATATATATAATATATATTGTCACAGTTTGTTTGTGTGTATGAAACAGTGGATATATATATATATATATATATATATATATATATATATATATATATATATATATATATATTATCTGCAAATGTAAAACACAATAGCATACATAAAATTATGTATGATTTCAATTATTCTGTGTTCCTTACTCACGTTTATATTACTCATATATAACCGCGTAATCTTAATCACAAATCTAAATAAGTAATAAAAAATATGCTATAATTAGGAGAATAAAGTTGACCCATGTGCGGTAACAATAATTGAAAGCTTTTCTTTGGTTAAATGACGATATAGTTATTTCAAGTTACATTTAATTGACAGTTATACGCTCTTAGATAAACGGAAAGTTCTCATGGCCAAAAAGTTACCCCTAAAGTCGGTTCTGTCGGTATGACTTGGCGATTTCTGATTGTCCATCATCATTTAAACGTATCGTAGTCCGTAACATCACACAAAACATAAAGTCCATTTTCAAACAACGGACGGTACATTAGAGATATCTGACAGATGTCTATATACCAACAAGCAGACTTGAGACACTTCAATTGGTTTAACAATTGTTAACAAAACGTTGATTTGTTGGGGGTATTTCATATTCCGTACGGCATAATGGATAACATTTCTAGCTGGTTCTCTCAAACCACATCGTACAAGACATGTGGTGCACAGGTAATTATTGTCAACACTTTATTTGTTGAAGCTATTCTAGATATCAGTGACTTGTCTGTCTGTAATAATTATTTGTTGTTCTCAAGAATCAATGTATCTTTCAAATAGACTTTTTATGTTTCTGGTTTTAATGATCTTTATTATTCAGCTAAAGTACACTATATACATTTCTAGTAAAGTACATTTGTAGAGCGTAGAATAGTGGACGATATTACTAAATGTATATATGTATTGACTAAGCTTTATGTTTTTATTGAAACATAATATGTAGATGTGTTTTTAGAATACGATGAATCGGTGAGGCTGTGTTCGAAAGAAGATTTGTATTTGGTACGCCGACGTGAAACAGGACATTGTGAACCTACCTACACTACCCTACCCTATCTTACCGTACCGTATACCGTACCTATACTGATGGTATGAGGTTTACATTTACCGCTCGTTCATCGTTCTGTTTCACACCATCCGTGCAGATCTGAATAATTCAATAATACTGTAAATGGGTAATGTTGCGAGGCCTGAAAGGCATGTTCGCTGCAAGTATCGAACGCCTACACTACCCTATACCATACATACACTGTATATTGCGTACCGTACATCAACGATCGAACACCACAGCGGAATTTTTCCTGAAATCATGCAAATATTTACATATCTACTACGGATTGTACCTGATTTTATAGAAAACTAAGAAGAATTAAGCCTTGAAGCAACTGTTTTCTCAAAATACATCGATAAATACAACAATGATTTAAAACAAATCGTCGTACAATATATGTATAGTATAAAAATACAATTAATATCCTGGGTAATATTTACGAAATTCCCCCTTTGTCTGAATACAAAGAAGTTCAAAAGAACTTATAATGAATGAAAAGAAACACAAATTCTAAGCGTCAAAATGACCATACTTTGACGGGAGCTGGCTCCGTGTCCCATGGGTATTAGGGCACTAGTGCCTATCCTGCAGGGATAACAGGATCTGACTAAGATTCACTCCTACCAATTGCACAAAATTACAAACTCTATAGTTACTGTGTCTAATATATACATATATCTCGTAATTAAATGTATAATATTTATGTTTATTTGACCTGTGTATTATAGAATGCATTGATAACTTATTTTCCTTGGTATTTACTGTTACCGAATCGATTATAGTCAAACTTATATCATGAATTACGAGAACAAAAAGTGATCTTTTTAAGACATATCAAATGAGATGCCTACAGTGATAAGTAAATAAATGCTATTACATGTAATGGTACTTTGTTATTGACGTTAATGTTTCAGTGCTGATATACATATGTAGAATACTTTTTCGTGAAATGAAGAAATTGTGAAGTACGGTCGGTGTGAATATTTCCAGAGTTTTGGTAATGCGCCGTTCCGTCTAGCACGCTGCGCGCTTGCTCGAAACAGGATTCGCTGAATAAATTATACGGCCTACAGCGTTTATGTATATGTTTCGACGTTTGTCAGTTTTCTAAATTACAGACAAAACTGCAAAGCAAAAGGGAGATTCACAAACGCTACAGTTCATTCCGTCTCTCAGCTTATATAATGTTCACGAGAAACTTTTATAATATCAAATTTATGTAGGTACATCATCGTTTATCTATTATTTATTTATATATATATATATATATATATATATATATATATATATATATATATACTAGGTGAAATGCCCGTCATACGACGGAAAAATATTAATTATGGATATGTAAAAAACTTGAGTAAATATAATTCCAATGCAGGTCACTTCATAAAAACTTTAAACATCAAATTTTTAACTGCCTTTAAATATGTCGTTACACTTTTGATATTACAGTTTTAATAAAACTCTATTAATTAAATGCCAATTCGTTCGACGATAATGACAGAAAACAGTGATTTGACAGAACATCGCCTTTTGCATTTATAGTTGGCTTAGTCTGTTTTGCTTTTGTCAACAAAACGCCCAATGAAAACGCTCCCAGGCGCGGAGCAGCAGCAGCAGGACCTTAGCGCTTTATATAATAAGATAATATTATTTACACATATTTATATACAGCGCAAAGACTACGAATTTGAAATTCGTTCATATTCTTCAAAGTGAGGTTTGGTATTTGGTGTAAATAATATCACAAAAAGACGTAGGAGCAGGTATCGATTCTATCTTACAAACACGTCTTGTTGGTCTGTAGAGGTTGGACAATATTATTTCTGTCGCATTCGAAGCATCAGTTTGGCCGTTTTACTTTTGTTTATCACGAGGTGGCATCGATACATAAAACCAGGGTATTCATATTTGAAAACAACAATCAACAACATTGTAAATATGCATTTACAAAAGCTCTAGATAGATATTTCACCAGTATAAATAATATTAATATTAGTTAGTTATATTTACCGTGTGTAATAAATGTTTCCTGGACAGAGTAAATTACAATGAGTGTAAGAAATGGTAGTGCGTTTGGGATCGTTGGTGGAAGAAGCACGAATGCATACGTGGTAGACAGTTCTTGGTTGAAGTGTGTATGCCAGTCCTTTTGACATGTTTATTGTAACCTAGCTCCCCAGGAAGTCGCTCTTGAAGCAAGAGAGACCACACCAGTCCCATATACCTCGAAATCTACGTCTTTCTCTAACTTATTGTTCTGGCCTGGTGTGGTGTGGTGTGGTGGTGTCATCAAGTCAAACACCGGAGCTGTTAACAGCTAATATTGACACACAATCTGTCCTATAAGTGTCGCCTGTTGTGTATTCGAATAAATGTCTACCACATTTATGCATAACATTCCATGTACATACATACATACATACAGATTTCAGCATTTACATTATAAACTACTGAGCAACCGTCACAACGGTTGTACCATATTTTTATTTAAAATAAGAATGCATGTTTGTGATTTTTCATCAGTGTATTGCAGTACTGGGAATAATCGATAATAAACATGCGTGTTACATTTGTATTTTCTGTTAAACTGTACATATTTTAGAGGTTAGAATAATGCAACACAAACAGGTAAATAAATGACAGTCATTCTGAACATATTTTAAGTAATCCACATTTATTAATAATAAAGAAATATGAATATTTTATTTAACAATAGCATAATTAATTTATGAATATATCAATATTCGATTCTTAGAGATATTTATATTGTATATACATGTTTCAATATAATTTGATAATATTTTATTTTTAAATTATTTTCCTAGTGTTAATAATTATGAGATTTTCACTCTCAAGAGATATTTTCATTGACTGTTGTGAATTAGAATGTTGTAATTGCTTGATAATGACCAGAATCCTTATGGTCGAAACGTCGCATATTGTTGATCATCTGTGATCATATTTATGATATTTTTATTAAATAAACAGTTCACAACACCTTGAACTATGATCAATTATTCCAACCATCACGGATTATATATTTTCCTTCTCAACATTATGTCACTAAAGAAAATCTACAATGAATTATGACTATAGTTTAATACTTAATTAGTTTCTACAAAAATATTAACCTAGATTCTAGAATATTATGTTATCAAATATTTAGCGTCAAAGTAAAGAAAATTACTGCTCCCGAATTTTAAGGGTAATAAATAAATATGTTCAATAAGGTATAGTAATTATATCGGTATACAATACTGTCGAATTTAATTGTATTCAATTACAATTAGATGTTAAAACCACTCTAATATAACTGCTATACTATAACTATTAATATTTTGAAACTGGACTATGAGATTTGTACAACGTTTATTTACAAAGTACAGAGCATATAAGACAAATATTATAATAAATATATGGTTTGGTTATTGTTTAAATCTGACTTCAGACCTCAAACTTCAGGCGATGGGCACGTCATACCAGAGGTCCGTAGAGCCAAAATACACGCAGCTGCATCTGAAATCCTGGCGATTTGTAAACTACGGTCAACACACCTCACGATACGCAACGTGTCGAACAGCACTGCTTTTCTGGATTCTGCAGAGCAGAGAGTTGACAGGCGTCCTGTAGGCGGGGAATGATCATTATTTTCCTTTTGCATTGACGCCTTCATTCCATCTAGCACATTCCAATAATTAAAACACAAGTATCACAGTGTAACCAGCGTAATACATAGTTTCCAAAGCTTGAATAAGAGGTCCTGATACTGTACTAATTTCACATATGAAAAAATAAATAATAAAAACCCATGGAGAACAAAATTCAGAAAAATAAATATCATTATACAGGTATAGCAAGGAAATAGACGATTTAGAGCCGTTAAATGTTGTTTACAACAAAACGTAACTTATTTATAGAAAAATAAATATTGAATCGAATTGGTGTAATATGTATATTGACAATATAAAGATAGGATCTGTTGTTAGTTGAAAGTGTCGGTAGGTACCTGGTTGTGACGAAATTAGGTAGGGTCGGGTAGGTACTTACGCAAATGGAGGAAAACACCTGTACGTTGGTAAACAATGTGTGTGTAAAATACACACACACACCATCAAGATTCAACGTAGGTACCCAAACGTAACCCTAATAATAACACCATGACAAATAACTTTCTTTTCATAACATTTGGCAAATACGGAGATTGTTCGATGTGATAACAAAAATATAAATATGAGATACGTGAGAAATACAGCTACAAACACAAATTGGCTGTGAAAGATAAGTGCGTTTGGCTTGCTTGTGCAAAACCTGTCAAATACGTACGTATAAGCGCACATTACATAAAATGATACAGCGAATTTACTCGTGTACCTATAACTGTTACGCTACTCATTTATAAAACAATACGCTCAACCATAATTGCTATACCAACCTTTCAAATTACGAGTATTACTTTTACCACAGGTAAAACAGGTACAGAATAATTAAGAGTATGATTTCAAATAGCATACTGCTGATGTGGTTAAATAATAAACAAATACAGATACTAGTAAGGTGTTAAAAATTTAATTATTGCTAAAATAGATTGCAGACATCTCGAACCTGGCAAGGGATTTCCTTTACTATTTATGTAAGTTTTATTAAGAATAGGTAGGATTTATAAAATACAGACAATTACGATAGAATCGTTTCACGTCTCGCTAGCTCACAACAGGACCGGCACGAGGTAGTTCATTGTACATTTTGTGGGCCTCCGTGCATAGATATCATAATGTGTATTTGTAGTAAAATCAATCGCAGAATCATTTCTACGTTTTATTTATTTATTATTGTTAATATTCAATATTCTTAAAGGTAAATATCGTTAAATTTTATAGACCAAAATACTGCATATAGATTTAGCTATAAAGCATTTAAATGAACTGAGTTTATTTTTGAAAAATATACAGATACGAAGAGATTGGAAATGTCATTATCATAGTAAAAGAAATTAGACATTACACCAAATTTTCAGTCATCAGAATAGAAGTACCGAATTGATTACGAATATGAGAACGAGACAATGACGAAGAAATTGTAAATGTAAATTATTATAAAGATAATAGATGGATTAGTATCATTTCAAAATAAATTCGAACACAATACAATTTTTTATATTTATGATGGAAATCGTAAATTTGAACTACAGATTTAACAGCACGCAAATGCGGTTTTTTTTACTCTGGCCCTGAAAAAGTACAGGCCGGCTCTGACTCTGAATAATAATAATAAACTAACATAAGCATTGTGTATAGTACAGATATATGAAAATAATAATTGTAGAGAGAATAAATGCAATGCAGAGAAGTTATGATTTGTTAAAGAATCGTACATAAAACCACAGCGGGCATCTTGTGTAACACGTACGTTTCTATCGGGGAGTAACAATTATTTTATTACACTCCAGTAAGTACCATTACGAATCAGGGGTGAGGATGCATAGACGCGCATTTACCGAGGTACTGATGCATGAAACATTAGATTAAACACCAATGGAAGCACGCAACTTGAAAAATCGTTACAGAACGCACGTCGGGTGAAAGTGTATAAAATGTTTATGTTTTGTATTTAGGTGTTGCCATGTCATATAATGAAGTACATACGAACATGAATACGAATATAATATAGGGTCCAACATCTACTAGCTAAAGCTAATCATTACCAATCTGCACCAATGCACATACACTATCGCATACATAATCAACATCATTTCTTACTTTTATTCAACTTTATATTGTCACTGACAAATCACTGTATTGTATGCAATATTCATTTTGTTTTATTCCTTTATATTTTTGATATAACTTTGAATAATATATTTAATAATAGAAATAAAGCTATGTTATATAGCTAGGATTGTATTGTGATGATGTTAAATAGTGGATTCGAGTAAAACCCGTAAGGAAACTACGTTTAACAATGGCTGGTTCATGTAAACACACTTCACTCACCTACCTAGCTAATTGTAATACCATAATTGTAAGTTTTTGTTGATTCTAATCTTCAGTTCTTAGGTTAAAATGTCAACACATTTACTCCGTACAACAGTATTTAAGTAGTGGCACATAAATAGCGTTAAGTATTCGAAATACTAACTGAATCATACAGCCTAATGGTTATATCCAGCTGGGTCTCTACAGAAAGTCAAAGGCATTATGCCAACTAGGTAATCCACGACCACTGACTATGGATTAACACTAGTATGTAGCTATTGACAACTTCCCTAAATATCTATTCTTAATGTATGAATGGAATTACAATCCGGAAGAGATTTACTTATAATATGTAAGTACATACGTATAAAGGAACAGTGGCAACTGAAGTATTCAACGTTGAGTATGTAGTAAATTAAAGTTAAATGTGATTTTCTTATGCTAGTTTGCATACCTCACAGAAAATACCACAAGTAATATTTTGCTTTATAAAACGACCATTTGCAAATTTCCTGTAATTGTAATCGTTTATTTGCTGTAGTAAATTTGGATAAATATAATTTTTCATGAATCTCAATGCTTATATGTATTATATTTTCTATATTAAATTTTGTAATAGTTTGACAAACATATAGAAATTTGCTAGTGCTTAAATAAATAAACTGAACTTCTTGTTAATAATACAAAAATACTAATAATAATTTGTTATTATTACTCACAAGTTTAAATTGAATTGAATTTGTAGAAGTCAATTAATTAATAACAACAATTATCCTTTATATATTAAACACGAATAATTTTTGTATTTGAAGGAAGTGAATTGTTTAAAATAATACCTATGTCGAGAATTTCTGTTGAATAAGTAGGTTGGTAGGCATGATGCAAAATAAAATGCTGGTATTTTACACAAAAACTAATAATCTATTTGATTTTTAAATAGCCTATATACATATAATCCAATACTGAGCTAATATTATTTACATATATAGTTACCAAGAAATTAAAATTAACATACATATTTTATATACATAGGTAGATTAGGGTAGTGTAGGGTAGGGTTTTCACATTGCGGATAACTAACTGTCTGCTATTTCGGGTTCAATTATCCTAAATTCCAATTTTAACACAAAAATATAAACGCTATACGAAAATTAAATTAATTTTTCTCATCAACATCATTTTAAATATAGGAACTTATTTCAAAATAGTATACGAAAGAAAAGCATATTTACATGAATGTAGGTATTGTTAATAAATAAATGTAAAAATCACACTTTTATATTAGGTATAATTGCAATGAAATCAATATGATCTTCACACACGTTTCTAATATCCGGACAAAATTGCATAATGGAGATTATTTATGTTTGAATATGTTGTGTATTTAAGTATATCGACGCGGATCACAATTTAATGTTATAGATATTAGTAATTTACAATTCTCCTACATCGGGTGATGGATGTGGGAGCGTATGATCGATTGTTGTAGAAGTTGCGAGCGACGGCTTGGCTTGGAGCAGTGCTTGATAGTAATTCGCAATGGGAAACATCGGTGGCCAGGTGGGTCGAATAGTAGTCTGCGTGTCCTGCTGATCACCACTAACAACATCAATGTCATCCTCTACATTATCATCACCGGTGTCCGGTGCAAGAAGTGATGCGACATCGAACTGTCGTTTCCTCGACGGTACCCGACCACTGGGCAATGGGAATACGGACGTACTTGGCCCGGGTGTAACTGGTGGACTTACGGATAACGGTGGTGGACTTGGTGAATCAGCACCCTCTTCATCCACAGCCAAGCCCATATGTCTGCGTACCTTACGTTGTGCCTTTCGTCGTCGGAAATCACCCTTACGGAAATCGTCCACATTCGCTGGATGTATTGCCCAGTAGTGACCCTTGCCGTTAGCACTGCGGCCCGCCTTGATGAAGCAATCGTTCAACGAGAGATTGTGCCGTATGGAGTTCCTCCAGCCAGGGCCGCGGGACCGGAAATACGGATAGTTGTCGAGGATGTGCTGGTAGATATCGGACAGTACAAGTTTACCTTCGGGCGCGCTCAATATCGCCATGGCAATCAGACCGATATAGCTGTGCTGGGGTTTCGGTTCCTCCGGTTGCAGAGCACGCGGAAACAGAGGGTAACACGGTAACGGTGCTGGGAATGGTGCCAACAGTGGATACCTGAGACGTTCGGCCACCGCGTACTGGTACAACTGGAGTCGATAATGGTCGATCGGTAGCAGTGCTCTGGGTGCCGTCGGTTCCAGTGGAAATGGCAGCGGAAGACGTGGCGATGTATTCGCTGGAGTTTCGTTACTACACATCTTCTACTTCTACTTTTAACACACTTTCTCTAGTAGTAATTTCACACCACAAAACACATGGATTTACTACACACGAACACGATACAGACCGACACAAACTGACTAGATATCTTTGTTTTCAGTTTGTGTGAATCCCAGCAATATATATAAACCTTCGTTAATATAATCAATGTTCAACTATAGTGTTGTGTTGACGAGGAATAATAAATCACTAACACTTTGCACGTATATGTAGGGAAACGGAGAGAAAACGCAGGTAACTGTGCACTGTTTTGTGTAGCTAAGATACATCTGAGCTACACAAACATATAACAAACACTCTCTATTTGTCCACCAATATTTACCAACAGTCGATAGGCGGAGTTTCCAGCGGACCAATCCCGATGCATATCCTATAGGTGCTTAAAGAGTGGTCCACCCCTCGCCATGTTGTTAGGTCATGTCACGCGCGCCACAGCGCGCCACGGTACGGTGGGGGGTAGAGCTTTTTGTTTTGCCCAGAGGGGGGGGATTGTTTCAACCATCAACGTCAACGATATACTATTTGTTTAGTTAAATTGTTGTTTATCTTTATTTATTGTCTGTTTATTTAGTCATCCATTACTTATTTAGATTTTCTATAATTTTACCCTAGTAATAAATGCAATTTTACATAACATTGAAATCAAAAAGTAACAGATAATTATTCATATTATTTATTATAATATAATACGCTAGTTTGCATAAAAAAATATTTGCAATTTTAGTAAATAAATAGGTAGGTACGGAATGTTGAATATTTGCTAAATTGTAGCTATGGTAGTAATAAAATATGTTTACATAAAAGGCACAGAATTTCTCCTGCAGCGGCTCGGAATCGTCAATACAAAAACCTGCTGTAAGAGTGGGGATAGCATAGGGAGAGAGCAGAGCAGTGTTGTTTGCGAACACTCGAAACATAAACCACGCCTAACAGTCATCTCCCCCCCACTACAGCCACGTCCGATAGAGCAATAGCAATGCAAAACCTGGGCTCTATGTGTGTATTTGTGTGTGTGTGTATGTGTGTGTGTCTCGCTCTACTTAACACTGATTCCCACCCCGCTTGTTGGTTAAATATTGTCGCTATTACCATTGAACAAGGCGAAACGAACAGATCGCAAACAGAGACGCAGAGGGAAATGTTATTTAAGTTTAGTTGTTGAGAAAAAGAATGCCCCAGACGCCATCTTGAATTTCAATCAGAACTTAAATATCTGAGTAGATAAGCTAAAATACACACATACACACAATGAATTGTATGACGTTCTACCTGCAATATGTTACTTGCTCTTGTTTTGTCACGTCTTGTTCTTGTGCCCAATTTACATACATACATGTCGCTATTAACTGTTACATTTGTTTTTGTTTAGCGTTTCAACTGAACTTACAGCTTCGGTATATTACCTAGCTATCTACTGTGAACAGTGAACAGTTATCTTATTTATCTTGATATGTAAAAATTGTCTGTAATTATCTGACACAAACAGGTAAATAATTATAGTTATTCTGTACACATTTTAAGTAATCCACATTCGAAACTATACTGTTTTATATCCATAGAGATTATTATTATTATTATACAAGAACAAATTATATATATATATATATATATACATATATATATATATAATTATATATATATATATATATATATATATATATATATATATATATATATATATATATAGATACATAAGCAATATGTGTATAGTGTATAGGTAACACGTTATAGGTAAACTAGTATATAGGTAAAACATTTAGGTGAAATGAATGTTGATGTATGCAATTTCAGCTGTCTGTATGGAGGGTACCCCATATAGGGGTGCTGGTACCATGTACGTACGGCGAGTCCCGTACGACACAAAATATGTAGTAAAAATGAGAGGGACAAACCGCGTTTACCTTGAGGTTTGTCTACATAACTACCACACCCATATATAGGTATACCTAGCTACAGCCATTCGTATATATGTATGTATGTATATATATATATATATATATATATATATATATATATATATATATATATATATATATATATATATATATATATACACCGTTGATTCGTTACTGAAACAGTTTATAATTCTATTCATAATGTGCACACGTTCCCTCTACCATTATGTACTAACTTACTATAAAACTGGACTATAATAGAATGAAAAGGTAACACTTTATTGTTACTTGAATTGGTACAGCTGATGCGTCTGTACAAAATGGAGTTCTGTTTATTGTTGATTGTGTTAAGGCGTGCTGTGATGTTTTGAAACAAGTTTCCCTATACAGAAACAATACAAGCAATATTGACATTTATGTGTTACTGAATTCGAATACAAATAATTTGAAAATCCATAGTAGTTCAGTCGATGTTGGAAAATGAAAAGCTAATGAAAACGTAGGTAGGGCAGTGTTTGAAACTAGAATATGAAACATCATGGCAACAGACACAGCAAAGTAGAGATGTGAGATGAATTCGTGAACGAATTGGTAAGTAAAGAAGGAAGGGGCCGGATGGAAGAACAGTATAAAACTGTGGCAGACATTGAGCGAACCAGCGAACCAAAAGAAACAAGAGGCTCTTTCGTAAATATCGACTTGGTGAAATCGGACCTTCGAATCGACTAAGTCGATGGCAATGTGATCAGATGTGGACATGTTGAGTTCGCGTGCTTGGCCAGCCCCTTGTATCAGTGCGCACGGATCGGGAATGTGTTTTGAAACACAATGTTTGACATGAGACCGGTCACGTGATCGGAATTTATTTACTCAATGCCGACTCAACCATAAACCAAATGTCTCGGATAAAACAAAAAGGTTTGTTTTATAGAACAATAGATTTTCACCTTAAACTGAACGATTGTTCTTCTCATCGGATTGTTTTTATTTCCAATTGCAAAATTATACCTGAAAAAGTGTTACACAAAGAACAATGTTTATTCTATGAGGTAGTAGAACATATTTTATAGATTATTGAATATTTATATTAAGTGATTATTATTCTATATTCTTCTAAAATGTAGATAGGTAATTACTGTTTAACGTTATTCACTTTATAACAATTCGATAAAGGAAAATCGAAGGTTTGTTTATGAGCTGTTCAAAGTTAATCGATGAAAATTGTATAGACAGAAGGTGAAGGATATCAAAAAAACAGTTTCATTGTAGATAAACCGAAAAAAATCGCGATAAAAACAAGTAAATATCTTGCGAGGGTATTAGACTGACAGCGATCAATTTCTGATCAGGTTTGGGTCTGGTTCGTCGCGTCTTTATAAAATTATCTACGCTCCTCGAGGAACAAAGTTACTGGAACATCCACACGATAAGTTTAATTACAGGCTGGTAGCGTTCCCGAGGGACTATCCGTACGGAGTGAGTGGCCTTCCATTCCATGGTAGTTGATTCTCCCTGTCTTTCACTCACCAGTCAGTCAGTCAGTCAGTCGCTCGCTGACTTTATCCCCATTCGTCGGTACGTATTCCTTCAAGCGATAACAACTGAGTCGGTGCATCAGCTACATAACGGTACAATACGATCCGGGGAGCTATATATATATATATATATATATATATATATATATATATATATATATATATATATATATATATATATACCGAATTTATAAAACAATTCGTACACCATCTCTTCCTTACTTTTAAATACAACATCAAACTAATCCCTTCGAACATTTCATGCTTTGTTCCCGCTTACCATTACGAATTAATTAATAAACATGCCGCGAATTATTCTATGCTTTGTTAAGCATTTTGTTAATTAATATTTGCCTGAAATAAATAAAATAGCATCTGTGTGATAAGATATATGGATGCACGATATGCAGACATCAGAATATATTGGTTAAAAAGAAAGAATAGAGATATGTAGATAATAACGTTGCTTTAAATATAAAAAATAACATTATATTATGATTTTTGTTAATTTTAATATATATATATATATATATATATATATATATATATATATATATATATATATATATATATATATACGGAAACGAAACTGCTATTTTATAAGATTTTCTGACAATAAACTAGTTTTATTTAGTTATTTTTATATTCATTTCATTAATGTAGTATTTTTAAACATAAAGAGCACAAAAAATGTGGTTATATTGAGAACATTTAGAAAAAAAATCTTTGATAATAAAGGAATGGTTATATTAAGCTGTGCAAAACATATGCAACTAACCATAACTATTCATCAGAAGAGTCTTGGTTTTAATATTTTGTCGAATAACCATTGCGTTTGATCACTTCGTCACATCTCTTAGGCATAGAGCTTACTAGATTTTTAATTATTCTCATAGGAATGTTTTCCCATTCAAATTTTAAAGTATTGAAAAGTGAACTAGATGAAGAAAGTCTTTTGTCTTCTTACGCGCTGCTTAAGGATACCCCACAGGTTAACTATGGGGTTTAAACCAGGTGACTGTGCCGGCTAATCAAGTACTGCATTTTTTTATCATTCTGCCACTTCTTTACGTACTTAGAATTGTGCTTTGGGTTGTTATCATGTTGAAAGCCCTATGACAGAAGCATTTCTTCTTCGGCATACAGCAGCATTGTGGTCTCCAAAATGTCTTTCTATTTGAATCAATCGACAATTCCTTTAATTTGATAGAGAGGACTGTAGCCTTATCCAAATAAGCAAATTTGAGAAGCTTACAGAGCTTTAAAAAAGCCCCTATTATAATTATTTTTTAAATAAATGAAATTGTATGTAAATTATTTTAGAATTAAAAAAAAAACTCTAAAGTATATTGGATATTCGAACCATAACATTTATAAATTATTTAAATTACTAAATAAGGATCTTACCGTTGTGCTAGCAACGCCATAAACAATATTTTTGCAAAAATGGTATTTAAGCTACTTTTAATTATTACTTTTCAAAAGCATTTTTATTAGAAATGTGAGCATTAATATCATTTTAATTAATACCAGTCAATGATAATAACCTAAACCTTTAAAATTTATAATACAGAAGTAATCGCAACTTTTTCAATATATATATATATATATATATATATATATATATATATATATATAGTATATATATATATATATATATATATATATATATATATATATATATATATGTATGTATGTATGTATATTGTAATAAGCTTGAAAAGGAAACCCATAAGCAGCTCTGGGAGAGAGCCTGTGTTTTGATGAGTTGATGTGGAACAAAACAACCCGTACAACATTTTATAAAGCCTCTTATATTTTGCCAGCGGTTGACGCTATACGTGTACCAGCTTTGAAGGAAGCCATCCCAGATGAATAGGGTATTTTTCTGTGTTTTTAGAAAAACTCAACATGAAATTTTCTTTCACGACGAAAGTCGATTTCAAACTGATACAAGAACATTACACGTGATTTTGATCTTGTTATGACTGATATGATTTTATACGATATCAAAGTCCTATATTGCGTTACTTAAAACCTGTGTTTGCTACGATGTATATTTCTATATATAGAAACTTATGTACCGTGTACTTGATATTGAAAATTTGTAATAATAAATAACGAAAATAAATTTAATATTATACCGTATCATTTGTAGTAGTTATTGAAATACGAATGCTAGCTTTATGGAGGAAACAATGAACAGATGTACGGTACAGTTTGTAAACCGATCCACGAGAAAATATCAGCGTCGTATATCTAGTAAGTAACAAACACTTTTCAACTAAATAAATCAATGATGAATTTAACGCTAGCTTCTATATGCTACGGTGCGGGGGGGGGGGTCGCTTGTGCAGCTAAATTCGGGTGGACACCCTTATTCATCTAGGGGGTAACACAAACGAAGCAAATTGACTTAAATATAATACTAATGATTCGCAACAACTACGTATGATTGGTGACCAGTTATCTGTAATAATTGTCGGAGACTGTCGATAATAACCGTTTAGTGACGTCTGGCTAATAGAGAGAGTTGCATCAGTGTAATGCGAACAGACACTACACACCAATGTCTAACAGAACAAATCGATCACACATTTTACCCTTTGTATGCATGCACTGTTCTGCAATAAGCTGTTGTCGTTTTGTCCAAAACATGTAAATTGATTCGTATATAACAGGATGATAATTGCAACAGTGTTTCATCAACTTTCTGGCAACTCTCGCGACTTGCTATGTTAACTATTGCAGATGCAGGATTTGAGAATAAAACTATGAAATCATAATGCGAATATCGGAATGAAATATTGTATTTCTTTGGTGTGTTTACCAAATTGTTCAGATGATTTAGTATATTTATGAGCGAACTTAAGTTGAAGGTACTGACTGACTACTGTTGATGAGCAGAAATGTCGACGGGCGCAGCGAGTAACACCGTATGTTGAGTTGAATGAAACCGGGAGAGCGAGATGCGATGTTGCAGAGCTGCTGTGGGGGATGTCGGGAGAATAGCGAGCGTAGCACAGCATCCACCACGCCGCCTACTAGAACGGAAACAATTAAATCAACAATGCTCGGTTTGTTCTCTTACACAACGAATTCTTATTCGAAACAAATCTTCCAGAAGATACTCGTTTTGTTGATTATATTTTCGCAACGAAATCATTCATATTTGATACGATCTTTACACAACTCTACTATTTAACTGCTCCTGTTAGCGGAACGTACCGTACCGTACCGTTTAGAATAGACCGCAAAGAGTTGCCTCATCTCATTAGTGAGACGTTCGTTGTTCACGAAATTCAGGATGCAACTGTCATAAATGCTTTTACGCTTCAATCAATTATAAGCTTTTGAATATGTTCACTAACATTTCGTACACCTGCAACAAAGTTCCGAATTTATCATTGTTAGTTGTTAAACTTTCACGAACTTCTATTATGCCGAAAATTCGAATTAATAACTGCTGATTATTTCATTCCAATTTAAGTTTAAAACTGATAGTTTTATGTGTCACTTTAGCTTTAGAATGAATGAATATTGTCGAGAATTATTGTAAGATTTGAAAATCATACGGTATAATTATAATATTTATTGCTAATATAATTGTAAGTAGGGTACATCTAAGTTGAGACTACTATAATGTTAGTAAGTATTTGGTAGTGATGAAGGTAGTATAGGCCGGGTGGTTGTTCAATGGTGTTTAGCAAGTGACGTGGTGAGATCAGGTTACGGTTACCGTTTATGTATGTAAATAGAGGACGGTAAGGGCCCTAGAGATTTGCAAGCTCCTAGCTGGTTTCCCCTTTGTCAACGTGTCGACACGGTGTACCCCCCCCCTTCCTCGCTACTACTACTACAGACTACAGACTACATCATGCACTTAATAAATGTAATCACCCGACAAATTATCTACCTAATACTGTTTAGGCACTCAATTATTGCATGACGAAAACGTCCATGACACTACTCACGCTGCATATTCAAAACATTTGCATTCAACGTACTCTAATATGTTGTTTTTGCATTTCAAATTGTTAAATGAATGGTTTTCATTACTCGCTGGGTACATTGGAAATATTACCATAATATAATATAACAGGGGATGTATTTTCTCAATCATCTATCCGTCAGATCTATAATATTATTACGAAGGACAAATAATACAGAATTTTACAGAAGTACTCACAAATACCATCAATATTGGAAGAAAATGGGGTGTGAACTAAAACGCTATCACTTCTAGCAGAAAAATTAATGAAAACTTCTTCAAAAGAGGAATCCAATAATACGGAATTATTTTTAATATATTTAAGAAAAATTGTCGCATTTTTTACCGAAATTTCTTAATTCGTCGAGGTTTTTTCTATATTTAATGACTTCCTCCATGGAAATTCAAGCCTTGAGAGCAATATTATGTAAAACGTAGGATTTTATACTGGACGATAATTTAATTCTCTATACTTGGACAAGCATTTAAACCAGGGGTGTCCAAACTACGGCCCGCGGGCCAGACCCGGCCCGGCAGGTGATTTTATCCGGCCCGCGAGGATTTTTGAAAAAATACTGATTTTCTTCGCGCGAACCCTTTAGATTTTTAAAAATGTATACCGAAAATTGAAAAAATACAAAAATCATATTTGATAAAAAAAAAGGATTTTTAACTTTTACAAAATTTTTGAATGCAAAATAATCTCCAAGTTTAAAGCAATTTGCTTGTAATTTTTTTTCTATGTTTGGGACTACCTAGATGTGCAAACAAGCTTTTTCCAGGATGAAGTATCTGAAATCAAAGTACGGAGCAAGTTTATCGGATGATCATTTGCAAACATTGCTTATAATTTGTGTCCAGATCCTAACTTTGAAGAAATTATGTATAATTCAGCCATGTTTGTTTAGTACATATTGGTGTATCTGTAACTAACTGTAAAAGATAAAATTCAGTGCTGCCTTAGTCATAATGAGATTTTTTAATTCACATATTCACGTGGCCCGCCGCAAATTGATTTTAATACGAATCTATAAGTGCAACAATAAACTGTTGTTTATTTTGTGTAATATCTTTAAGAATAATACACGTATCATTATAATGTAACATTCCGTGAAATAGCGTATTAAAAATAGATTAAACATGTTTAATAGATCATAACATGAGATGGAGTGTGTGATAAATGGACAGACTGATGCTGTGCTTACACATATTGCTGGCGGCGGCGGTGGTGGTGGTGTATGACAGTAGAGGCGCGGATAGTCGTTCATTAAATTACAGTCCCTTTCAGTGCATGCATACACCCTGGGTGCTACCAGCTACTCTGACAATACCGCGAAACGCAACGGTCCCGAACAAGATACAAATATTCGCATTGTGCGTTTCACTGGTTTACTTTATATGCAACAAAACCACATTTTCCACCTTACATACAAAATTCTTTATTTGCGCTTAGGTATATTTATTGACCCTAATCATATAATGAAACAGGCAAATAATTAAGCTTCTAAATTTTTACATTTCAAGAAATATGGGATAGTAAAATTTGTGTGCTTGTATTATTTACAAAAAATCTACAAATATATAAATGGCATTACATTGAATATAAAGTTTATTGAACACCAGTTATGTTTAGTATATATGGTTCCCCCAACAAATGTGAATGAAACGTGTGAACAGTGAGTTTAGGTAATTTGTCTAACGTTATAATAATTCAGTAGCGTAGTGTTTTGGAATGTTGGTTTAACGTAAAATTGTGCGCGCGAGTCGTCACCGCTAAGTTAAAATTAGCAGCCTTCGCATTGCATGTCCATTACCGCATCGCTATGCATCAATTGGTCTTCCAGGCCGGGTCAACATCAGTTCTGTACCCCACCAATGCTTTCAAGCAATACCTTCCATCGCCCGCCCCCGTCCCCTGCACCCGCCTGTGCGCCCACACCGCCACCAGCACTGCCGCCACCCGCTTTCAGAAAACTCGTAACCATTTATTCTTTGTTCACCTTGTCGGGGAAATCATACGATGCTTTGCGAACACAAAAAAGCCATCCGAAATGTGAAAATTGTTACATTTTCACAGTGAAATATGGCGAATATAAAATATTTTTCTTTTCAGTTTCTGTTCGATACATAGAGTACCTACAGGTAATTATATTTACTTTGATTTTACGTTTTCAGTTATTTAAACATGAACACACTATATTGATTATTTGAAAGTATGTACCAATATTCAAAATTATAGGTTATGATTGATTACATCTAGATAAAGTATTCTGTATATACTATAGCAATTCTAAATAGCATTAAATCAGGCTGAAGTTTCGGTATGCTGAAATTTCAGTGTTAATGTGAAATCAACGTCAGTTCATTCTATTCGAATGTTTACAAATAATATAATAACGTTTATAACTTACTTGTTAACAAATTTTTATATTTTACAAACTGTAATTGCTTCATAATACTGTACTTTCATGCATAACCGTTCAGCTTACAGAATGCCGATGCAGTTTTAGATTCAAAGTAAACAAATCGAATAATTTGAATATAGTACTAGATCTGATGACGAGGATGGATGTGTAGGGATTGTTTGATATTAGTAAGACCGTTGTAAATAATGTGGTCGCTTCATATTTCAACAAAACTGATTTATGTTGTATTTGAAGGTGAAATATTTTCCGAGAATAATTTAAACTGATTATAGTCTACACTTTCGTATGGCGTGAAACGTGTAGGTTGTCACAATTTACACGTATGCACGAGCGGCGTGTGTACAGATAAACCAATTACCTAACCCTTGAACATAACGCAGAGGGTTACACAGAAAACCACGACAGGTTGCGTCATAAACTGCAACCGTACCACTAGCAGCTTGCTATATAACATCCATTACATACATCATGTATGTGTATATAGCAGCGAATACCATACATACACACAGTACATACATTCACTAATATCAAGTTACAGAACCGAATGTCACATAACCCGACACTATACAATACCCTGTGTGAGGTTATTACATTAAACACGCTATTCAGCCATTGGTTTTCAACTTAAAACCACCTTTAAACATCTCTACAAAATACTTTCAACCACCCCTTCATTCAATATTTAATTACTTCAAAGAGAAAAACAACCATAGATTTATTAGTTCTGAAAAGTAATAGTACCCTTGCATAGCACACCCGGTTACGTCATAAGTTTCATATTTATCTACTTTAAAATGTATTGAATACATACATTATATTTATATGATTGAAATAAAAATAAAATGTCGAGTAAGAATAACAATTTGTGAGGTGGCACTTATAGTTTCGGTAACGTTTATATTTACAAAAGAGACAACGAACACTTTGTAACCATATACCTCCAAGGGTAAAGATCGGTCATACAAAACACACTCTAGTACTATGATAAAAAGCCACAACATTTAGTTGCCTGCCAATTTCAATATATTCTCACCTTGTCAAAATACACGTTTTCAATGATTCCAGCCCGAAAATTGCCATTGACATTTTAATCATTTGACAGCTCGCCATTCATGGACAATTTCCAGTTCTATACAAGTACGGTATTGCGTTCTTGTTTGGTCATAAAGAAAATATCAATTTACACAGAGAGATATTCTATATGTAAGGGGGTCTAATACTTACCATTTTGTTACAAAATAGCTATTTTCATTATTCGGTTAAAAAATAACTACCTTTTTGTGCTCAAATTCAACTATCAAAAAAGTTTTATGCATGGCAATACGTTCAGAATTATGTATATGAGCTAGACTAATAAATGTTTCTTATTTATCGGGGTACAACTGGTTTATGAAGAATGTTGTAATATTTATAGTTAAAACTATGGAATGACTGAAATGATTTGTTGAGAATCACCGGACGTTGAAAATAGAGAGTAAAAGGAAAACCCGACGTGCAAAGTGGCAAGCGGAATAGGCCACGTCACTTCCGTACTCGCGCCAGCTACTTTAAAAGCTTTCCCATCAAAATTGAACACTACGCTGTCGTAACTCGGTGCCACCAAAGAATGGATCTAGCATGAAAATTGTTTGGAAACAACTTCACCGAACCAGTGTATTCGAAATTACGCTAAATGTCACGAATGAACATTACCTTTAGCACCTTTTTACCAATAATTATATTATAAGTGCCCATATGTGCATGTCCCAGAAAACTGGTCATGGGTTGACCAGACTTTGGAAATAAAACTCAATTTGTAGCATCCAATTTAATAATATTATAAATATCTATAAACTTATTATAATCTCCAACAATATAGGGAATTTACACATAACCCCCGGTAATTATATACAATAATCATTGGATTATCATAACAGATATATACTATTCCAGATGCAATACAGTTGATAAATAATACAAAAAAAAAACACGAATGTTTGGAACATGTGTAAAAGATCGTTAATTGAATGAAGGTAGTAAGTGAAAAGGAGGAAAGACAATTATTTTATCACCCCTAAAGTTAAATATGCACTCAGATCGGGCGTTGAAAATAGCTTTTATCAAATGTGAAACACAGCGGCTTCCAACAGCGTTGTCGCTTTGAAATATATATATATAGCTAAAATATATATTACGAAAAGTGCCCCGGTGGCACAACCTTTATAAAGTAAAATATAATTTTATAATACACACCATGGCGTATGCTGACGGCGGGGAGTAGGGGGCACGCACCACTCATGATGGCTACAACCGAAAGGGATGTGTCCAGTAGTCCTCAATCAGTATTAAACTATATGTTCTTCTATGGAAGTGATCAAATTTTACTTTTCAGTCGTTTTCCATATTATATTAGTAAATGAATATATGTTAGTTTATTTTTGGTTGAGTATGTTTTGAATATTGGACGTATGTATGTATGTAGATTATTGTGTATAAGGGGGAAACAGATTATAGTATCATACATTCGGAAAGAGCTTACCTGATTCATCTAGTAGCCGAGCCAAGTATTTATACCACATTCACATATCACACTGGTGCGTTAGGGGAGTTATGAAGCTAAGTAAATCAGGAAGCTTAAATAAACCAATCTCCTGGTACAGATTATATACTAATACCATATGTTATACTGATAATTATATATATAATATATATATATATATATATATATATATATATATATATAAATATAAGTATTAATCGCGTACACGAGTATTTATGTATTAGGTTAGAAAACTATACAACTTTTGACAACTACTGGTATGGTAAAACGCCAAGCGCAATTGTCACAGGGTAATGTAATCAGACCGGAAACACTTGCTAAAAAGCTGCGAAATATAATTATGTTACTTTCGTATTCAAAGTTTGTCAAACGGTAGAATTTAAATCGCGATATACAGGTGTAATATAATAAAATACTTATATTTTGACTGCTGCTTGCCTATTCATTTTAGAACAGGAATTCAGGCAGAACCGAAACCGAAACTAGAATTTAAAAATTGAAAAGAAACCGGTATACCTATCTTATAACGCGAACCTAAACTGTATCGTTATCAAACAAACCAAAATCTAATCGTAAAACAAACTACTAAGAGCTCTGCAAACAGATGTTTGTTATCGAGCTGTTCTGTCCAGCAGATCAGAACATTTCTAGCAAAAAGAAGGAGAAGAGGAACAAATATCAGGACCTTTTATTCGAGCTTCGGAAACTGTAGCCAGGTTTCGCTGTGAAACTTGTGTTTTAATTACTGGTGTGCTAGGCGGCATAAAGGCTTCATGCAAGAGGAAAATGGAGTCAACTCTTTGCTCTGCAGGATCTAGAAAGCAGTGTTGTTCTGTTCGTTGCGCATCGTGAAGTCGCTCGAGTTGTGTTGACCGCAGTCAGCAAATCACCAGGATTTGAGATGCAGCTGCGTGTATTTTGGCTATACGTATGACGTGTCCATGGCCTGAAGTTTGAGGTTTATAGAGCTAGGTTTAAACAATAACCAAACCACATAATAATGACATAAATCGTACTAGTAGCCTCCACGTGGCATACCTTTGCTCGAACCAATATTAGGCGTATGTTAGTAGTGCAACCATCTTACTTATTGCTTTTCATGGATTATAATTCTAAGAAATAGAAAATATATCGTCTCTCACAACGAATCCTTCTCGGATAAAAATACTATCCTGCTACACTTCTAGGTCACAGATAAGTTCATCGGATATGGCTTCTTTCCATTTAGTTCCCTGTCTTATATTCGACAAACAGTGCATTCATAAACCATTTTAAAATTGCACTACTTACTTCAAATTCATAGATAATTTCTTAATGAATAAGTCTCGATTTATTATTTCAAAAGCTCTAATTAGATCCGAAAATACTGCATACTCAATATTATTAACATCGAAACAATTCTTCAATTACAATTGCAGAAGCCAAATTGACAATCATATAACAAATTGTAAATGTTACAAAATTCTCTAAGCTGATTATAGACTAATTTCTTCAAAATTTAATTACGTATTGTATGATTTACGCACAGCTTGCGCTAAGAGCATTGCAACTAAAGATAAGGCTGTGATACCCCTTTTCTCTATTTAATTTTAATATATATTTATATCTATGTAGAAATGTACGATGAGGAAGAATTCCGTTAAATATTTGCACTATATAAAATCTTCACTATACGGAAAAGTTGCAATTAAAGTTTTGGGTACATCTAACACCTGATTATATTCAAATGTATTTATGTGTGTAACTTGATTTAATAAGTACTTTGCATAGTTAATCTACATATACTCTGCAATTCTTATCCCAAACGGCATGAATATAATTTACATCTAACTCTAATGTCAAGACATCTCTTGCCTGGCAACAATTTACAGCTATATTCATTCGATGTACAGTTCTCATATATTACAGTATGTTAAAAAATTGTTTATTATGTATTTGGTATCGATAGTGAAGTTATATATATATATATATATATATATATATATATATATATATATATATGCGCGTCAATGATTATTAAATGATCACACAGAAAATAAAGTAATAAGAATCCTGGAAATATTCGATAATCTGGATATTTCTGTTCCGATATACGATATGTGTTACGGTAGAACTCGGAAAGAGACAGTACAACATTGGCATATGTATGTGGAAGAAAGAGCACGGACGATCGGGCGAGTGGGTACGTTCATAGGGATGTGACTGTCGTGTAAGCACAGGATGAATTTCGAATGATTAATTTGTGCTCGTAAGCGGATTTGTGGCTTTGCTGGCTTGAAGCCCGAATGAGGGGATTCCCAAGGGGTCACGGAAAGGGTCCATAAGCGCAAAGGACGTGGCATATTACAAGGGGTACAGGGGGTTGATAGAATGGCGACCGTGGCGGAGTCGGTAGTGATGGTAGTTGTGGTAGGTGGAGGGTGGGGGGAGGGTGCTCTTTATGCCGCACATTGGTTTCAAAGTTATACCGCGCGGGGGGTGGGGGTTGCACGTGTCATTCGCTATTTGTATATGATACATCTATACATATATGTGTAGTAGACATTTGACTATATACCACATGACATGCATGTATGTTTATCAATAGAATTAGTCAAACAAATTAGAAAATTCAGTAATAATAATAGAAAATCTTCATGAATATTAAAATTGTACATAGTTTTCATTTTCATTAAAACAGTAATTTATAATCATTTGAATGAAATCAAATAGGAAACAAAACCGAAATGAATTACTAAAATATAAGAAAATGAATTATGATAGAATTACTTACTGCAATTTCTACTGTAAAATTTACGATTTAATTTAATAAAGGTTAATAAAAATTTGTGGAAATCGCAAATAGTAAGTAGATTTGTATGTTTTGTTGACCATGGTTTGATATTTCACATGCTGTATATGTTCGAACATGTGTAATTATTGTTGACCGTCCTAAAGTGAACGAACAATGTTCCCTTTTATCAGTTGGAAGCTGCTCTAGGTATTGTAATGTATGTCAAATATATTGACATACACTCAATTGGTTCTGGACAATGGTAAAGGCTTATGCGCTGTAATCCTGCAGCGTAGTCATTGTGGTGTCCCCAAGTGCACTTCTCTATCTTAAATGAATCTGTAGGTAACAACTGGACAGTCAGAATTTGAACATGATGTGTGAAAAAATATCACTTGAGATTGTTACTTACAGTGAATCAGTTGAACTGTACCAAACACTTCAACAAACTCTATCCAAGGATAATGATGAACAATATTATTATTTACGAACAAAGTTATGTTGCCATTTACCATTTACCCACTATACAAACAACGGTTATCGTTAACAAAACGAAAGATCTGAAACGTCATTATGTTTTATGAAACTAAATGTTATAACTTCCGATTGCGATGATGATGGGGTTGTCGACTGATTATGAAGCCAAGTGAATGTGCAATTATTTTGGCATACAGTATACTTGGGGTGCTATCCCTCGATATAAGACTGGCAAAAGAGCCGATGAAAGCTGTAGTAAATGCACGCGTATATAAGAACCCGTATGAATGACTCTATATAACTACTGTTAATAACAAGGGTACACCAATTCTTTCCGAAATTTCCATTATGTTTCAATATGTCTCATAACAATATAACACGAATAATTACTTGTCACATACTGTGCTTAGACGAAGATTATTAGAGCACAAGCTCTTCTAATAACATGCACATTCCAAATCAATAGCTACTTGTTATCGAACTGAATTCGTAATACATAACTTTATCTACAATAATTATTAACAGCAATTTCATTGGAAATAATTTTCTGGGAAGAATTGAATATCTTCCCAAGAATCCTTGAAGGCTTTAGTAAATTAAATCTATAACAAAGTCAAAGTTAGCGTAATGTTTGGAACACTCGAAGTACAAAAGTCCCCTGTTAAAACGTTTCTCACAAATGAGATTTTATCTGTGACACCTTTCACTGCAGTTTGAATGCTAAATAAATGTATGTACCTATAGTGTATCCATAGATATAAGAACTTGACTAAACGCAGCATGCTATTAACAGAGGATTATCCCAAATTATACGACACAGTATAGTGTATCCATAGATATAAGAACTTGACTAAACGCAGCATGCTATTAACAGAGGATTATCCCAAATTATACGACACAGTAAATGAATAAAAAGCAGAGCTGTATTCAGAAATTTATAAATACATTTTGAAAAATAACAACAAAAATATGATATACATCTTAACAATAATAATACAAATTAACATAAATAAATGTAATATTCAATAAATTATTATTACGTCTTAATTATAGACAAAATGTCTCTTGTCTTTCCCGCTAAGAGCATTACAAATGTACCTGAATACCGCCACTACTAGTAGTTTATGGCCTCTCCTGCTGTGAAGGGTACCACCCTACCTATTAAGGAATCATGTCAAGTTCTTATATCTATGGATAGACTATAAATGAATAAAAAGCAGAGCTGTATTCAGAAATTTATAAATACATTTTGAAAAATAACAACAAAAATATGATATACATCTTAACAATAATAATACAAATTAACATAAATAAATGTAATATTCAATAAATTATTATTACGTCTTAATTATAGACAAAATGTCTCTTGTCTTTCCCGCTAAGAGCATTACAAATGTACCTGAATACCGCCACTACTAGTAGTTTATGGCCTCTCCTGCTGTGAAGGGTACCACCCTACCTATTAAGGAATCATGTCAAGTTCTTATATCTATGGATAGACTATACAAACTGACATAACGGTACCTCTAAGCTACTTCAAAACAATCTCAACATTCAGTTACAGCTTGAGGTGACAAGTTTCTGTTTTAACCTAGGCTTGTCGTCGCATATCTGTATCAAATTAACCATACCGAACAAATATGCGACCATATTAATTAATTTTTGAACATGAGTGAGTGATAATTATAACTTGTAGAAAATTCAACTACTTTGTATTTGAAATCGAAACAAATGTACAACAGATTAAAATGTGTTCTATTTTGCTTATTATAATAGAAAATACTGATCATAATCCGAATCCTATACGCGACATGTTTTCAAATACAAGGATCAACAAATTCAAAATATTATATACATAAGTTAAGGTAACATTTCGGAAGTTTTATGTCACCAATTGTAAGATAAATAATGTGAAATTAGATATATTACATGGTTTACTTGCATTAACAGAAAGTAGAAATTTGAAACACTTTTATATATATACGCATATAGTGAAAACTCGTATATAATGAACGTATCTCCGAATCCCGACTAAAAAGATATGCCATCTAATGTTAATCAATTCAGATAAAGTGAACTCGCATATAGTGAATTTTCAGATATAATGGACCAAATTTGCACATTAAGTTCACTATACGCGAACTCGTGTAGGCCTGCAATGAATGAATTTAATGTATGTTGGCAATTTTAGGCACGACACACGAGATACTTCCTTATGATGTTAAACTTTAACATCTATAAACATATTCCTAATATTTCTGAGCAACAAATATAATAAATAAATAATATCATATTGGCATAAGATAATCCATACAAAATTTTAACGATAGGGGATCGGCAATTCTTTTTCATAAAGCTTCCTTGTAGACTAATTCCTGAAATATTCTAATTTTTAGACTCAAAATAATCTTGCAATAAAATACTAACGGCAAATATCGCAAAATACCATGTATTTTAAATGCAAAATTCTTGTGGTCAAGAAATAAGTGTTAAAATAAACAATTAATCTAATTACCAGATTTTCTTTTTATTTGAGGCCGATTTGAAGGGCAGCTTGATAAAAATTCGTTCAACCCCCATTTAACGACCACTCTAGTATACATATATATTTATAAAAATTTGGATAATATTTATTTTAAAAAATTTATAATTTTAGTTTGTTTATTCATAAACATGCATGTATGAGAAGAATATATGCTAATAAAAACAAGTTTTTTTTTTAATGTATACCTTCGTTGTATTGGACACTCGCTTATAATGAACCAAATTCCTGGTCCCTTCAGGTTCACTATAAGCGAATTCCACTATATATACTTATATCCGCGCCCCCCTGATTTCAAAGTACCATTGAAATAATTCATTTAAGGGTCTAAGGACACTTTAATAAAATTATGGTAATCTCGTTCAAGTGCAATGGGTTAAAAAATGTTTGCAAAATAGTGAATTGTAACCACAGCAAAACCAACGGGAGGCCTCTTTAGCTCGTAAGGAGCCTAAACCATTCAAGTAGCTATTATGACAGTTGCAATTCACTGCGGATGTCCATATGCGGATTTCTGTACATTTGCTGACAAAGACTTTAAGCTGCTTGTCACCCTAGCCCTATGAATTAACACCACAGAAGAAACCTAGATATTCATTCATAAATATCTATTTACGTATAGGTATATACAGGACGATGGGCTAGGCTAGTTAACAGATCTCAAATAACTTTCGTACAGATATTGAACTGTAACTAAATAACTAGCATAAAAACCACGATTTCATTACCTGCTGCTAGTCAAACGGATACACAAACAATAATATTCATTTGTATAGGCGAAATCGACTATAAAAACAAATTAGTATTGTAAATCCTTTTGCTCAGATATACCTAGATCAAATTCATTATAAACATATGTTATATTAAATTTTTTAGTGTCTAGAGTGTTTATAAACTTAGCATGACATCTGATGTGCTGGAAACAAAATACAATTCATTTATTATTACAATTTATTTAGTTTAAAGTGAAGTATCGATACATAATATAGACAAAAATCGATTTATAATGAAACAATATTTCATATTTCTTTCATTTGTAGAGTAAATGTTGCGGGTGGGTATCAGTGCGTCTCTTACGTTGCAATTCTCATTTGTTACAATTCTCATTTGTTACAATTTCTCATTTGTTGCAATTCTCATTTCTTACAATGCATCCCCACTCCAATACGCTTGTATCAGTTGTTGCAAATCTCATTTGTTACAATTCTCATTTGTTGCAAGGCACTGTCCTCTTTTCTCGATATATACATATATATATATATATATATATATATATATATATATATATATATATATATATATATATATATATATATATATATATATATATATATATATATATACATATATAGCTGAGCGTTACTATATAATCGTATATAGCCATCTAGCGGGCATTCACTAAACATGGTTGCGCATGCCGCACCATCGGTATAAGCAATTTGATTTTAAAATACTTCATTGCATTGCCGCTAGCATCAGCTGGAGCTAATGACTGTAGTATTATTGTTTGTTGATTAACAACTCTCAAAATCGTATTTTTGTTCAAATATTTTCCGACTATAACTTGAACATAGCAGTATTTTCTAATTACTAATATTTAATCATTTTGTTAATATTTTGTTGCAATAGATAACACGAATATTTATGAGCGTACAAATGTGTAGAATGCAGGACAGAAATGTCCGTAGAAATAATTAAATCACATGATGTTTGTAATTTATATAGATTTGAGATAATTATTGTTATAGTAATGAAAATAGCAGGTATAGAAATAATAATAATGATAATATTCGCTTTCCTTCAATAAGTAATTAATTAATTTTATAAATAGTCACTTGAGCTAGTCGTCTGTTAAAAATGTTGCAAACATTCTCCTGAATTTAGCTTTTAATTCCGTGGGATTTACAAACACATCAGGTCTCTCGTCCATTAGTCTATGGTGCTAAGAACCTTATAAAGTCACGGTGGCACGGCTCTCCTCCCTCTACATATCTCTGCAACCTATAACACATGTGTGACTATTAATTAACACTTCAAGCCGAGAAATGGTATATCCCAACTGTCAACACTTTGGCCTTATGTAACATAACCACACATACACACATGTATATAACAAAGATGTGCAGTGTACTTACTTATGGCTTAGAACTATGAAGCGAAGACAATCTGGAACAAAGGGAGGAAGAACAATTGATCTTGGCGAATTCACATTGGCAGCGCTTGTCTTACGTGGCATCGGTGTGCTGAATATTGCGTTCCCGAGCTGACTTTTATCAGACTCGAACCTCTGTATTGGGTGTACTGGGTCTTCCTCGGAATCTGAATCTTCGGTCAGTTGCTCGCATGCCAAGTTTTGTTGCACTCGGCGCAATCGTTTACTCTTATCCTTGTTCATCAATGGAGTTCGTTTTTGTTATTTCAAAAGTTACATGATAGAAAGTCCTTTATATATAAATATATATATATATATATATATATATATATATATATATATATATATATATATATATATATATATATATATATATATACCGTGTGTCTCATGACGATCTACACATAGGAACGTTGCATACGCTCTTGATCGTGAAATATTAATTTGATCGTTTTAGTTTTTTACAATTTAGATAGTATAATTGTGAATTTTATACTTACTATTTTATTTCCTTTGATATTCTAGTATAATTTTGTAACATATTCGATGTAATAGTACATTTTCAACGAATTTAAACGTCAAATTGACATTTCAATTACAAAAAAAAGAACAAAAACAACCATATTAATATTTTGATTTGAAAATCAAATGAGCGCGCAACGTTCCTATGTGTAGATCGTCATGAGACACACGGTATATATATATATATATATATATATATATATATATATATATATATATATATATATATATATATATATATATATATATATATATATCTTAAAAATTTGATTATATAACCCATCAAAATTTTTATACTACCTGAAGTAGAAAGTCTTTCTGATTCCAAAAATTTAGTCAAAATGGTATGTTACCATTTAAAAAATTAAAGTTGCACAGCGTAACACATGCGTGTAATGGCTTGAGAGAATTTCAAGGTCACAGAAATATAAAGTACTTTTTACCATGTAACTTTTGGCTGAAACATTTTTGTCTAAATTCAATAATAACAAAAATATAGCCTTGTTGCATTACTTTCTCTACACCCTGTATATATATTTATACACAAAGTAAATTTAAATTTATTAGTTAGGGTTGGTTAGGGTATTGTAGAACAATAACAAATGTAATAGGTTTATTCGTTAGGATGGCATGCCCGCAATATACACGTGTAATGTTGGTCGTAGTGCTCATTGTTGACAACGTATAGACGTGACGCGGTATATTGCTGTATATACTGCTTTATTTCTTCTAATGCGTTGTTTTATTTACTGACATAGATTGTTTACGAGACAAACAAGTAAGAAATTAACACAACAGTGCTGGATTTGATAATGAATTATTAAAATCTTAATTTAGCTGAAATTGTGTTCTGCTTTTGTATACTGCCCTAACGAATAAACCTTTTACATTTGTTAAAGAATAAAATTATATTAAATTAATTATATTAAGAACGAAATAACACACAAAAATTCCTTCTTGTACAAAAAAATGGTAATTAAAGATTATGCAAGATGTCAGAGCTGGGAAGTACTTAAAGTAAAAGTACTTTTAGTATATTATGTATTTAAAATATGTTAATGTTAAATTAGTATTCAGTACTGCATGGTACTGCACTTAAAGTACTTTTTCTGATTGAATAGTACTTTAAATACTTTCATGTACTTAAAGTACCAAAAAGTAAAAAAAAAACAAAAAGTATTTAAATTATGTACTTTAAGTACATAATTTAAATACTAAATACTTTTCGCATAACTGATAACCAGTGCGTAGTTTGAATCATCGAGGGAACTTAGCTTGTGCAATTTGGAGATGAAAATATCAGAGAAAATGAAATAGAATCAGTCGTTACCGTAAATAAATATGAATTCCAAATATTACAATATTTAGACGATAAAATAAGTGAATTGTTAATGCTCACAGATGACCCAAATATTAAATAACTTTTTATTAAATATAACCCGCCACTGATGTCATCAGTCAGCACCCGTGGAAAAACTATTTTCTTTGGTGACAATAATTAACTCACCACGATGTCATGCATTAAGTAATAAACATTTTGAACAGTAAGTAATGCTTAAATCTAAATCATCTAATAATTTGTAAATGCTGAGTACTAATTTAGTAAATTCAGGAAAATAGTCTTATTGTTTTTTCCTATTATTTATACTATTATACTATCTAAATTAGTTCAAGTTACTTCGTAATTTCGTACAATTTACTAAAATTATAATATATCTACATTTATTTATATATGTATGTTTGTATGAAAAAATAAATAACAAGTATCTTTCATAATATTATTATCAATTTTGTTTTTAAATTGAATTATATATTAGAATAATCGAGTTGTTAATTTTACTTAGTATTTAGTACTGCAAGTGCATTTTAATGCTACAAAGTATTTTAAAGTATTACTGGTACTTAGTATTTCAAATACTTGTTTAGAAATATTTTGTATTTAAATATATTTTTTGAGTACTGGTCCCAGCTCTGCAGGATGTAAATAACTACAGACAGAATTTTATAGAAAATATATAGTTATTTTAATATATATTTGATTTGACAAATAGAAAATTGTGCATGCAAATTCCAACAAATTAAATGTTATAAAATGAATACTTAATATAAAAAGAGTAGAGACAACATTTTACATAAATTATATATTTAATTATAATTTGATTTCATATATTTTTTTTCTATATAAACATTTTTATTTTTTGACCATTTAGTATAAACTGTAATTTTGTTATTCTTACACTATGAACTTACGAAGAAAGAATGAACAATGTAGTAAACAATGGGGGGTTTTTACCATATATTTTTTATTATTTCACCTTATTGTCCGTTAAAATTATTAATATTCTTTTTAGTTTATTACAAAATTCTAACGAGTAAGGTAGGCAGTAAATTTTAGAAAGAATTAACATGTAAATATAGGAAAATATGCCGGGATATATTTGTGTCTTGTAAGGTAAACATCCCCATTGTAGACTCTGTTTTGACAAATAAGAAGCACACTATAATACAATATCTTACAATAAACTGATCATACAATTTTCAAGGAAACAGAGTTTTTATTTAAGGTGGCACACAAGTTCTAATAGCAGTACCGTTGCCGTGCACCTATGTAAGTATATTTTTATACTGAGGTCAGAGCTAAAAAGTGAGGTTAGTACCAGTTAGTACTGGTTAAGTGAATAAATCAGCGCTGTAATCACATCAATTGATTACAATATTTGTTGTACACTGATTTTCATATAAATTTGTAAAATGGTACATAATGTATGTATCAGTTTCAGACGTGTCATTATTTAATAAATATATAATCGTTTCTTTTTTCATTTACCTTGTAATAATCCGTAATATATAAATAAAATATTCAACTACAGTGGAATCCACTTTTAGTGAACTCGCATGTAGTGCAAACTAAATACATAACATACTAAATACGTTCGTTATAGTGTTCACTTCCTTATATTGAACCAAATTCCTGGTCCCTTCAAGTTCACTATAAGCGGATACCACCGTACTTATTTATGAGTACGCATTCGTAAATATACTGGTAAAAACAAAGTAATTGAATATTTTATTTATATGTGTTACAATTAATTAACCAACCTTTATTTACACTTGCCACGTATTGAATTGTTTATTTATCGTTTCATTTCTCTATATAATTGCGCGCACTCAGGTGAAATTATTCAGAATATTCGTATTTGTGATCTGCCGCAATTCAGGATTAAAAACGTACTGCGTGTTATGCGACCCTTATATTTTGAACTATGATAAATAAATGACAGTTCTAGTCATTCTCATATTTTGTTTATATATTGGGCAATATTTATTAGAAAGGTTGAATTTGACGGACACCGCTGGTATTTACCAACAATTTTAGGCAAATAAATCACATTTTTAGACAACAACAAAAACATCTTAATAATATGTGATATATATCCGTTAGTAATTTCATCAGGAAACTAATAATGAATATAATTAATGTAGATATACCTTAACAGACACGAATATGCCTGTAATGTCCTCCATGTTGATATTATTTTATAAATGAAAAATATGTATGTCATTCGAGCGATTACACATTTTTTTCGTTTAGGTTGCTTTATTCTTGTTGATATTGTTTTCTGAATACTCACTTTGCATTTTAGAGTTAACATATTGTATTAAGTTGATTCACACTTGAAGATATTATTGAAATATGTTATTACTAATATTCATATTCATTAACACTCGTGTTACACTAGATATTTTACAAATGGTTAATTCGTTCACAGACCTGTACATTTTATGGTCAACATTTGTAATAAAATTATGAATTGTCTTTGTAAATGGTTACCGTGTAACGTAACGCTAATCTTTAATGTAAGATATTAAAATAAACAGCGGATTTGATTTTTATATATCTATTCTCGGTCGATACTGTAACGTTAACGGCGGATTCTGAAATCTCCATCGAGTAACGTAAACGAATTTTAATGTATGATCTTTCCCCAACAGTTCGTCGTTACATAATATGTCAATCTGAAAAAGAAAATGTTCAATTTAGATAAGTTTATGGAAATAATGCAAAAGCGCAGCATGTACATCTCTATATTTCTCCATTCCATTTAGGACCTTTTTCGCAACGAATTTCTTCAAATGCATTATGGTAGCTTGGGCTGAACATCTGATGAATCTTCGTTTAAGTGTTTTCAGATTCGGGCTGATACATTCTAAGCAAACGTTTACTTGTTCATCTTGTCTATGGTAATCGGATTCGGCATGTACATCGGCCGATGTTTTCTCTTCTTCTGCTTCACCTGGATTCGCGGGTATATCTTTCGGACAAGGTAAACCTCTAACTCGATAGAATTCTCTTTCTCTGTTGATTTCACCTGTAAATATAACACATCATAGTTATTAGTATTTATTCACATACACACAACTATGATACAATGCACATAGTTCCATTAATTACTTACTCTTCTGTAAATCTGGTACGAGTTTGTATACGATATCTTGCATGGTTCTGTCAAAGCTGATATACTGTAAGGGATGTGACTGATGTATAACAATGTTGCATGTTGGACACGTATTGTTTTCTTCGAGATGTTTGACAAGACAACTTTTGCAAACTAAAAAAAGTAATATGCAGATTAAGCAATTGTTCTTACTATTTTGTACAAAAATCAGTGTACTTACATGTATGAAGACATTCTGTTACAGTAGTAGCGTCGACGAGATAACCTCGGCAAATCTTGCATGTAATATGATTATTCAAAGTTTTCAGTTTTATTCTCCTCTCCATTATCATAGTTAAGCATTCATACTACAGTTCGTCACTCGTATTTATCTTTCATGATCACATTAGTTAAATCAGCTACACGTTAACTGAACTGTGCACATGCATTTATGAAGAAATACAGTAGTGCAGCAATACGATAGTCAATATATAGAATATACATCTGTTTATGTTTTCTTTCACTTATTCCCAGCATATCCTTACAGCTTTTTGTGGTGAATCATTGGTTCTTGTAATAAATATAACGCATATATCGAATTAGTCTGCATGTACTATTATTTACTGACACATACACAGTTTACTTATAGTCGTTTTTTATTATTAGGTTATGTTGTCGATCATTTCTTCATTGGTTGGAACATCTTGAACTTGTATATAAATATAATTATATATACATATATATATATATATATATATATATATATATATATATATATATATATATATATATATATATATATTCCTAAAAATTCTGCTTAATAAATATTTATTGTTACATACATATATTTTTTTATAATTGGAAAATGGTTTAACTTTATTATGAAAATAATAATGTATAGATCTCTTAGATCATATATACATATGTATAAGATCTATGATAGAAATACATATGCATACACCTACTGGATACGCGGAACGTGTTATGCGTAGGATCGAGAGAGATAGAGAACAGCGACTAATCTCACAATGCGCAAGCGCAACCTAGCAGCACGAAGATCGCGAAATAATTCAAACTTTAAAAGTTCAAGAGGTGCAAGTAAATTTAGTTCAAAAAAATTTAATTCAATTCGGTATCAGTGTTTTTTCTTCACGACATTAAAAACATAGCTACTGTTGGAACAACTACATTGATTTACTTTGGAATTGAATGTACTGGAACAGGTAAACCAGGTTTGAGGACACAAATAAAAAATGAATGTAGGTAATGTTAGTGAATGATACAAAGAAGAAAGTAATTCAATATTTATTAGTTCTTATTCGTGAGAAAATAATATTAATTTAGTACATTTCTGGCGAATGCCAGTTTTATACTTCATATTTTTACAAATATAATGTATCCTACAGTTAATGTAAATTTTTAATATTAATTTTATTAATTCGATTCTATGTGAATATAATTTATGTTCATTTGTATTATGCACAAGATATACACAATTTATTGTTTGGCACAACACGTGCACAGTAAAATGACGCGTTGTGAGTCTGCGCACCCCGAACTTTGCCGTTGCTACTCTATCTCACTCGCTTTTGTACAAATCCGTATTCCATCTCTCTTAATCCTACACATAATACAAACTTGCTTTTAGAAGATATGCTTTTTCGTATCTAGTAGTATATATAAGATCTATGACATACACAAATCAACTATTGGTTGCGTTCTACTAAAATATTTAGTATATGTAAACTAGGTTAGAGTGCGTTCTATAAGTCGTTAAAGTAATTTTGTTGATAAATAATGTAGAATTTAAATTATAATTTTAATGTATATTTACTTTGTCCTTCACTTCATGTTTTATGCAAATATATTCTAAACATTTCCTGAATATAACTATAATCAAAGCCGGGTTGTTTAAAATACAAAATTGGTAATAATTCCGTTGGACGAAGGGTTTGTTTTCAGAAACATTAATTATTATGTAAATCATTCATACTTTTTGTTTACTCTTTGTAGACATAAGATTTTATATTATTTCCAAATGACTATACATTTAAAATGTACATAAAGTGCTGTAGAAATCTGAGTAAAATACGAAATTCACCTGTTTTCCCATGTTACATTTAGTTCCAGAAAAAAGCACCGAGGTGAATCCATCTTTTACTTTTCAAAATTTTGGAAAACTATTTTTATGTTTGGCAATTTATTGGAGTATTCTTTTGACAATGGTATCATTAATGATTCTAACCTTTGGTGTAGAATACTTTACAAATTTGAATTAATATTATCTACAAACAAGTCATTAGGTCTTACTTGTTTTCCTCTTTTAGTTTCAAATATCAGAATATAATATGTACTTACGTTTGATCGCCCGCAAAAATGCGCTGACGTGCTAGTGTTTTTCGTTTTCCTTTAAATGTGTTGTATTGACAAATCAAAAAACCGAATGAAATGTGCAAGTGCCCAAACTACCCGAATGATTTGCCTTGGGACCTTACATATTTATTTCTTCGAATTAACAATTACCACGAATGAAAAAAATCCATGAGCATTGCTTTACTCTATTTTATATTTAATAGATTATCTTTTATCAAAACCGAAATTTAGAATAAATATGGTTATTTTAAAGAATAAATTCGAAAAATGCCTCTACCTAGACTATTTTCTTCCAGAAAGAAACATGAATTAATACATTAAAATAGATTTCTCATGTTTCATAAGTTCAAGACTCGCTGCAGCAAACCGATGCTTACTATTCGGTATACTAAGGTATACAAGAATTCATATCTATAGTTTTATTGTCCTAGTTATTACCCCTAGCTGGAATGTAAATCATTAGTACATTTAGTAAAGCAAGTTTTCTTATGACCACGACATCTAACGTGCCAGAAACAAAATAAACGGGCGATCCTACGGCCTTAAAGCCGGTGTCAGATTGTCAAATATTACAATGTTTAAAAATGTATCGCGCATAGATTTTGCGCACGAAGAGGAAATGAATTTAAAAAAAAATATTTTGCCGAAAAAGATTTACTGAAAATATTATAAATACTAAGATACTCCTTATATACATTTTGTATTAACTAAATTTAATTAAGTGAAAAAGGCTTAACTAAATCTATTTGCATAATGCAATATTAATTAAATTATCCGATAATGTAAATAATAATAAACAATAATAGTTAGTGTATAATAAATGAATGACGAAAGTAAATTAAAAGTAATATATTTAAAGCATATAACATGATCGTTATCAGACTACACAAAAGCTGAATTTTCTTATTGATAATAGATTACCTTACATAATGAATGTATCATATACATTTATAAATTAGAAATACGTAATAAACATGTCATTAGTTAATATTTATTTACAAGAAATATAGGAAAGACTTAAACTTTAAGATCAATTCAGTAACTTGTACGGATAGATGTAATTGTTTGTTTGTTTGAGAAATAAATCTAACACTTGCTATGTTCAATACGTATGTATTTGCTGTTCACTGCAGTGGATCGTTATATATGTATGTAGTTAGAATAAGTTTTGCCGGTCGTGTAAATGTATGATTTCAACATGCACTCACACATGATGGAACACAAGTGTTGCATGGAACGAGGACGGACAACAATACTTCACCCATGTGTGTGCGTAGAAATTAATCATTTACATACTCTATACATCTGTACAGAAATCAACGGGGAAGGCATCATAATACAATGTTAATAGAACGAACTTGGGAGCAAATAAACAAGGAACGAATCAAATAAAACGATACTATTATGAGTGTTACTGTTGTCAAGTACGTCAAATAGGTTAGTTACTCTATGTATGAATATTTGTATATCTAGCGGTATAGGATCTTTCCTGTTTAGAATTTTTAAAAGTTAGTGCTCTGCGACAAACAATTTATATATTTCAGACGTACAAAAGCGAACTTACAATTAATATATAATAAATTTATATGTATATTTATATGTATATATATATATATATATATATATATATATATATATATATATATATATATATATATATATATATATATATATATATATATATATATGTATATATATATATATCTTTTTTTTTTCGATTTTACTTAATTTATTAATAAATTTAAACATTATTCATAAGAGAAAATAGCTGCTTACTAGACGGTATATAATATATAATTGTGTCAGCTATGACCAATGAAAGATTTCTATCACAAACTCCAGATAGTACCTAGACAAATGACAGCAATACAAATATGTATGTATGTATATTTGAGAATGAAGTGTGACGCGTCAGAGCGAGTAAGAGTAAAACAACAATGTCATCGAAATAGAATCATGCAACAAAGTAGAACTGAGTCAACTTTTAGTTCACACTAGCACCACGTCCATTTCCAGTCGTGTCATCTAACCATATTCTTGTCGGTGCTTGCCGCAGATACAAAGATACTTTGTTTCCAACAACGTTATTTCTACTAAACCCGACATTATATATATATATATTTATATTATTACACTTAATTAAGGCATCGTTTACATTACACAGAAATTTGTTAAGCTCATACATATTATTGCCTACAATTTATCCACGGTTGATCGCGAATAATAATAGAATACCAACAACAAGAATCAACAGAACGAGAAACAAGTGATTAGTTTAGCATGATTGTTTAACAGAAATCCAAATTCTAACATCACTCTATCACCTCTATCCTCCAAGCCAAGTCAAGCTAAGCTGCTGCTGTGCGATGTGAAAACAAAGTATCAAAGTACATTTACATACAACATGTTCATCCAAAATAGAGTCTGCAAAAATATATTTCACTTGACGATGATAATATATGATTAGGATATATGTTTGATGATATGACAGTGTGATGTGATAATGAGCGCGCACTTGTTCATATAAACAGACAGCGAAAGCCAACGGGGAATATAAAGTCTCGCAGCGTAAGATATGAAAGAATGTTTATTTGAGATTCAAGCATCGGATAAGAATAACAACGAGTTGGATTAAGCGAACAAGTTACAATCGCTGGGTTCAAATAAAATCTACATAGTCAATGACGCAATACATGATGTTACCGGCTTGTTCTCGTTTTAGTCTCTTTATATTTTATATATTATGAAGAACATTGGCCACGATAAACGCTACTCATATATATATATATTTATATATATATGTATATGTCAAATATATAGTAAAATATAGATTCATTCAATACCTTATAATTATCAGTATAATAGTCACTATTTTACAAATGTAATAATTAAATGAAATCAGGCAGTGACGAATTTAAATATAAATTATTATTTCTCTTCAGAGTTCCCAATATAAATAGATACGTACATGAAGAATCAATCAGATCAACTACGAACGGTCAAAAACGTAAAACTAAATATAAAACAATATTCTGTTGCGATGTATTTCCATTCTAATCAAGTAAAAAAATATATTTATGTATGTATTTTCTAAAAACACAAAAAAAAAACAAAAAAAAAACAGTATGATTGATTAAAAACACACAGCCAAATGTTTCTGTCAAATAAAACTAAAATAAGGCATTCTAGCTAGTAATATAAAATCATATACAAACCCACACAGAGGAATCATGGTGAGTGATTAATAGAATTCAGTGGTCGTCAAGCGCATTGTCGGGGAACCCTGAATTAGCA
The DNA here is from genome assembly GCA_963422195.1 of Carabus problematicus. Lineage (NCBI taxonomy): Eukaryota > Metazoa > Arthropoda > Insecta > Coleoptera > Carabidae > Carabus > Carabus problematicus. The sequence goes on from OY728577.1 coordinate 18,824,716, forward strand.
GACTCATATCTTAAGTAAAGGATAATTCATACTTGTTATGTCTAATTGCTTACAACGAATGTGTGCATCGAAATTTTCAAATTCCATTAACGTCCCAGCAAGTGTGAAAAGCAGGCGAAAATACGGGAGGTAGTTTTATAATAAACAAACGTAATAATAATAAGTGGATCGTACAATTACAACTTGATGATACTGTAGGTAATCATCAACATGCTTCTCGGGTGGTAGGGGTGAATCAATGAAATAATGTAGTAAAGGTGGTGGTGGTGGTGGTAGTGGTTGTGGTGTTGGTATTGGAAAAAGCAAAGAACTTCTACTAGACTGCCGATGTCGAACAGTTAAGAGAGAGGTTGCTGTTTTAGTAAGAGGTGATTCGGTGTAGGCTAGACGTATGTAGCCATCGTGTTGGGCTGTGTGCTAGATGCGGCGGGTACAGGGCCACTGGCTGCTAGTGATCTCATGTTGTTAGGTACGTACTGGCCGATGAACGATCCATCTTCAGTGAAACGTCCTATAAAATCATACAAACACATACATTACAAATTAGCCACTCATGAATGTAACAAATACAATGAGCTGTGAGACAAGATGACATGTGTCAAGTTGCGTGTGTAAATAATAGAAAATACCTGTTTCTCTCTCATACTAGTGTAGCATAGCCCTGTGATGTAGTCTCCCCACCTTTTCGTTGTCTACCATACTGGCCAATGAATGAACCGTCTTCATTCATACCTTCTATTGCACACGGAATTAAGAAACAAACAAAAACAAATAATAACAAAATCATAAAGAACGAACAAACAAGAATGACAGTTAATCACAACTAACCTGTATCACCCTCTCCATACTCGGCCATGGAGTCTGTGTCACTCTCAGGGCCCACCTTCGGTTCACTACTCATGGATGCTCGTCCATGGGACTTGTTGTCCAGACTAGAATCATATATAAACCTTAGTGAGAACTCCAACCATATACTACAGTAGGAAGTTAACAGTTATTAGTGTTTCATAAATAGGAACATAGTTCCCAAATAAATAAAGCTGATAAATAATCAACAGTTTATTATTATATTGTTTCATATTTACTCAATATCTGTCTGACCAATATTCAATGATCTATGAAAAAATTAGTGAATGTATGTAACTTACGGTTGCGAATATTCATGGAATCCTCCTTCTTCTGGATAATCGTGTCTGCCGTTGGCTTGTTCCCGTTCATGGACCGCGTATTTACCACCGCGGTTACGCTTGATAATGCACACAATGACAAGTACGAACAGGAGGAACGCAATTGCCAACATCATGCCAATAAACCAACCAGCCGTAGCAACATTCTCCCTTGGCTGGATAATAGGACCCTCTGTATCACATCACATGAATGAAACAATGAACTCGGTAAACATTACTATACTGTGCGTGTGTATTGTCTTACCGACTCCGTACGTATTGACTTGTTCAATTGCACTCTCAGTCTCGTGGCTACCATCAACGGCAACAACCTTGAATTCGTAATCTTCATTGGGAGTGAGCCCGTGAATGTCCATGAAGTTTTCATTGATTTCAGGTTTAGTAGATTGGAATGTTGGTTCGCCTTGTACTCTAAAATCATATTGAAAATGTTTTTATCCAAAACAATTTGAACAGCTGTCTCCAAGCCAATTATACACACCTGTATTTAACATAAAAGTGTGAACCTGGTTTCCCATTAGGATTCACCACCCAATCAACTTTAACCGTTGCGAAACCATTCTCCGTAGGCAGTTTCGACCAAGCAAACGTTGGTACATCCGGTACATGAGCACCCGACACTCTGGTCTTCCGTTCAATGAAGTAACTGTAACCCGTAACGTAACATATGAAGAACATAATCAACAAATTCATAGAACTGTGAATCACATACCTTTCACCTTCACCGGCTTTGGTTGTAGCTTTAACGTGCAATCTGTATTTAGTGTCAGATTTAAGTCCAGATAACTTGGCACTGAACACATCCGGACTGTTGATCTGCGGCAACCGAGACATCATATCCAGCACTTGTGTACCATTCACTTCCTGGTAATAGATATTATATCCCGTCAAAATACCATTTGGTTGTGCTGGTTTTTTCCAGAACAGGAAAAATGCAGATGAACCCATGGGTATAGCTTCCAAGAATACAACGGGTTCAGGAACTCCTTCAGGTGTCTCGAAACTAAGGGTTTCACTTGGTGGACCATTGTATCGGCCGTTGAAGACGAGCACACGAGCGTAGTTTTTAGTATGCGGTATGAATTTGCTAACAAGCACCCTGGTTGCATCTCCTTTTACAAAAATTTCACGATGATTCGTGTCGGAATTATACGGGTCGCTGTTAAATTTGTCATTGTCGATCCAGATTTCAATCTTATAACCCTTGAAGTGACCTCTAACGGATTCGAGTGGAACTGGATTCCAACTAAGAAGAGCTTTGGTAGGCGCATGTACACGAACTAGAGTGAAATTTGATGGCGCTTCCAATGGTACTGTAAATGAAAAATTAGTTTTCTCAAGTTAGTCGTGGAAATGTTTTGGAAAATTGAATTATTGTTTACCATTCTCTCCTGAATATCCGATTACTTCTTTCGGTGCTACGTTCGCTTCTCCTAGTTCATTCATTGCCACCACTTTAATGCGATATTGTTGGAATGTCGGTTGATCATTAATTACATACTTAGTCTTCTTCCAATCTGGTATGTCGACTACACTGTACTGTTCGCCTGGAATGTCACGTTTGTAGAAGACCCTGTACTGAAACTTGGGTCCACCATGTTCTATTTGAGGCATTACCTGTTAACGAAATTACATATATACTTGCTGACAGATATCAATTGTTATAAAGTACCTATATACACTGTGAATGATACTGTGTGGTGCATAATAAATGAAATATGCCATCAAATATTAGTTAGTTATAACTTACATTCCACATGATAACCAAGTTGTTCGGTTCAGTTCCCTTGCCCTCAACATGTTCTGGGTTCTTATGAGGTACTTCCGCTTGAGTGGTGCACACGGCTGAATGCTCAGATGCCAGAGACTTGCCGATCTTGTTCCAGGCGACAACACGGAATGTATAATTGGCATATGGATTCAGAGGTACGTTGTATGTCTTATCGTTGGCAGGTACAGAATCGTATGCGACTTCCCATGTATCCGGTGTGAAACTGGTGTTGTAAAAGATGGTGTAATGTAGAATTGGTGCACGATTATCTCCCATAGGTTTCCATCTGATGGTTGCATCCTTCTTATTACAAGTTACGCCTTCCAGTTCAGGTGAATTCGGGACGTCTGGATAAAGAAATTTATTTACATATTTATTCATTTGAAATGTCTATTATGCAAGTTTAATAGTTTCAAGTCCAAACAGAGTCTTGTGTTAATATGACACTAGTACTTTCTACTTTTAATAATTATTTACCTTGAACAGTTAATGTTGCTTGGGCAGTTGCTTCGTCTAGTTCGGTTTTTGCAACGCACGTATACGTTCCAGAATCCAATTCCGTAGTCTTGAAAATCGTCAACGAATAATCGGACGAACGTACGAAACGTGGATCTGATTCAAAATCGATCAGTTGTCCACCATTCAGCCAATCAATTTGCAGTGTTAGCGTGTTATCTGATACGGCATTACAGCGGAATGTCGCATGTGTACCTGCTGCTACTTCATAATCCTCCGGTGCATCCGTGATTTTAGTATGTTCTGGAAAAAACAAACAAGTTATCTCATCAAATCATCTTTCATTGTAACATACACTATACTGTTCAAATCATCAGTTTGTTGTTATGACATACAAGAACATACCTTTTATACGTAACGATGCTGAAGCTTCTACATTGCCGAACTTATTCGAAGCATAACAAGTATATTCGCCTGCATCACTGAACTGTACATCCTGAATTTGCAGATCTCCATTATTCAACACTACATAACGACCTCCTGTCAGTTTCCTGCCACTTCTGTCCCATTTGACTTCTGGTTTTGGTGCGCCAAACACTCGACACATCATTGTAATGGTTTTATGATCCACCGTGTCCATATCGTGTGGTGGTTCTGTGATTTCGGGCGCAAGTGCCAGTACATTCACGTACACATCCTTGTACACGTAGCCGAGTGAGTTGGTTGCGTTACAACCGTAGTTTCCTGTATCGTTTTTCCTAAGTTTCTCGATCACAATACTGTTCGTACTAACTTTCCGTCTCGGATTCGATGGAGCTTCCGAAATCGGTTTACCATTGTGTATCCATTTGATCTGGGGTTCTGGTACACCCGATGCTTCGCATTTGAATTCTACTGTTTCATCTTCAGCTGCATTCTTGATTTGTGGCTCAACAGTGAAGTATGGTACAGCTGTAATGTCATTCATGATTGGGAGATTTCAGTTTGAAATATTCGAAATGAGATAATGTTTAACTAGAAAGGAACTATAACTCACCCAACACTTGCATGTTAATGGAATAGGACTTCGCATTGCCTACACCGTTACTAGCTTCACACGTATAGCTGCCTTCGTCGTCGAATGTAACGTGTTTGATTATTAGCGATTTACCATAATTGCCCTGCGTTATACGATCAGATGACTGAACGACTTTACCATCTTTCGACCAAACAATTTGGGGCAAAGGCCTATAATGAGGACAATTAATACAAGAACTAAAGCATAATAATAACAAATTTTTCACTTACGTCCCGCCATAAATACAGTATAATTCAACTTTTTTTCCTCGTAAGGCTACTTCGTTTTTCCTTGACACATACTGTTTCTCGGGTTCATGTCGGTTAAGCGATGCTGATATACCATTAGCGATAACATTTAGAACAACTTTATTACCTAGCTTGTACTCGTTCCTAAATACAGATGTAGCGGCACATGCATAATAGAAATCATCGCTTGCATCGTTCCTTGTCACGTTTGAGAACCACAAGTTGCCTTCAGGATCCAGTGTCATGCGGGAGTTATTGATCGATTTAATACCACCGTCCATGTTCTGAATGAGCCAATACACATTTGGTTTTGGCCAGCCATCTGGTGGTTCACAAGTTAACTTGTACGGTTCACCCTCGTTCACAGTTACTGAGATGGGTGAAGCATCTTTGAACGAGTTCAACTCGGCTTTTCGTACAAATACCGAATTAGAAGTCGCTTTGCCCCAATCATTGTACGCGAAACACTGATATTGACCTAAATCTTCGTCGCGGGGCACTGATATTACGAGGGTACCACGACCAGGTTGTCGGGCAATACGATCATCGTACGCTTGCCAATCAAAATTTTTACCGTTCTTTATCCATTTATACCTGAAATATCGTGCACATGAAAGTCAGTTTTACTTCAAAATCACAGGAAGCTATATCGTTTGTGAAAGTGACTAAAGCAAGTTTTTACTTTACATATAGGATAACGTTTACAGATTAGACCACCTCTCATACCAATCTTATATAAACCAAGTATATTCTTAGAAGCATGCATTCTGATACATTTGATCAAATGAAGTGTTTAATTAATTTAAATTGCCAGAATAGCTTAACCTACAGAATTCTATGAACTCCTTGGAATACTTATACTGTGAACCTTAACTGCGAAGTTAATATAAATAAACTATGTATCAATGAGAATTTTGTTCATTCTGGTTATGCTAACAAAAGTTTACATAAAATCGTTATGGGAATGAATTGTTAATGAGTAATAACCTTCCAAAACGTATGATAACGCAACATAACAATACTTACTGTGGTGACGGTTCACCTTCTGCCTCACATTCAATAATAAACGGTTTGTCGTTTTCGTTGTTCTGCACGGCTACTTGGAACAGAAGTTCATCTGTCGGAGGCTGCTTGACTATCCGTGGCGGAGATTGAACTAAATACATATTACAATAAGTCAATGACATTAGAATTTACACAACAGATATGAGTAACTTACCTAACGCACACGATTCCCTGCATACACATATTATCAATAATAAATATACTATTTTGTTCACTCCAATCATTGTGAATCCGGGTTTTAAATACTGCGAACAGAACGTACATGAATTAATATTAGTACACAACTGGTAATAGCAACTATTTTTATATGCTCCATATTGTTTTCATTTCATTTCACCCCATTGTAGTAACGTTAATATTATTGAAAAATCTAAAAGCACTGAAATTTCGTTACATTATGTGTTTTAGGAAGGAATTTCTAGTAAAGAGTGAAATACATGATAACATAATTAAGCTAACCAAAAAGGATCTTGACAATTACACTATAAAGAGAAAAATTTCACATGACGCGAGAAATGAAACTCGTGTTACACTGAGCAAGAATTGAAGCGCAAGACTCAAGATGCAAGAAATTGTAACAAGAAATTATAATACACGAACATTGAGTGTGAAAGAATTGACGTGAAATTATTGTATCAATTAGAACATGCTCTAATTGTGTCAACAGTCAAGATCAAGAAACGTGAAAGATTTGGTTACTTTTGATAACATTTAACCCATTTAATTGATACCAACTTGTTATACGGTTTCGTTGAGTTGTTACAAACAAAGTGTTACATATTTGCCTCAACTATAGTTTAGAAGAATTTGTATCATATTTTGTAAAACCGAAAATTAAACTCAATTTCATATATTGGTTATAAAGTATAGATTTCAAACGTGTAATGTTGGCACGTGGTGAAATATTACTAATAATATGACACTTGTTCAAAAATTCTTTCTGTACATTCTTGACACCAATAATCGTCAATTGATCTTGACAAGCAAGTATTGCTCAATGTAAAACACGCATTAAATATTAACGCAGTGCAGGAAATTTTTATTAATTTACTACATATGATAGAATATGTATCTATAAGTGTACACAATGAATATAAATAACAGTATGCAATGATTTCATTGATGACCTAATCATTAACTAAAACTATGAATGACGCGACCGGTGAATGTATTATTTATGATTAAAAATAGTAATATGACGCGATTGTCTCCATTTTTCTAACAATGGGTTTACAAATTTATCAAGTTGTATTTTCAGATTATATATGAAGTTCTCTATAATTACCGGTAAAGGTATGTTACATATTATAACATGTCTTGTGTCTTGTATATGCATATATCTAACATATGATTACTGAACGATGATGTCATCACATTACTGACATCATCTGCTAAAACCACTTTCAAACCGAAATGTTTACACATGAGGTATGTAACTGACACAAATGATGATATAGAAAAAATTATTAAGAAAATAAATTATTCAAATGACGTATCCAGTGATGTAATTGTGAAGGGCGACCTGTGGGTACGTCATCCCCTCTGATTTTTAAATGTCACTACGTCAGTGATGTGTAAAACCGTACAATTAAACCTCAATCTGTATTAATTACAGTAACGTTCGTACATGAAATAATTTTATATTTCGGCAGTAAATGCAGGACATTTTATGGAACAGAATTCTTAATTGATTGTTCTAGGCAAGGTTATTTACACAGCTACGATTCAGATCATGCCCCAGTTTACAAAATTCTATTTTCATCACTGATTCGTTTTAATGCTGGTGAATAATAATAATAAAAAAACAACATTAAATGTCACAAATATACAATACAATAAAGAAAAATGTTTAGTTAAAATAAGTCAACGTAAAATAATACACAGTACATTCACATCATGAAAACATTTGCCAATGTATTTATAAAAGTGTCTAGATAATATTATAATCGTGTCTATTCGTATACAAAACATTTTACTTCAGTTTAAACGATTTAGTGAAAATATGAAAACGTTCTACTGTAAATTGCGTTACAATATTTCAGTTTCTATATTTTAACAGATTTATTTTAATGATTACTCATTATTACAAATGAGTAGAGATGAGAGTAAATTTAGAAATATAAGAAAACATGAACGTACATTGGAAAATTAAAACGCAATTTTGAATTTTACGTATCTACTGTTGCAAACAAAAATTAGTGAATAGTATATCAGTACATTCTATATAACATTTAGGTCTATTGTTAATAATTATTTGTAGTTATTGCTGCTATTATGTATTTGATTATATTTTATGAATGCAGTTACGCTAAATACAGTTCTGCTTTTTATTATTTAACACAAATTTGTTGCTATTATAAGTTTACAAGAAACAACTGAATCATATTATTCCATCAGAATATTATCACATATCTAGTTTGTATTGCAAAATGAATCATCCTGTATGAATGAAAACATTATATATTGACACAGTGCAGATAAACTAAAGGTAAACATACGTTCGATTTACCAGTAATATCATTTTACCCAGTATTTAATTATTGAAACATTGTATATTTATAGAGTTCACAGATAATCAAATGGCAAATATATACCGCATACCGAATGTATTGATACCCACTGCGGATAAACGGTAGGTAAACATACGTTCGATATAACAGTAATACCAATTTACCAATTATTTTTCGTTTGTTCGAAATAACATCACAGTATATATGTGCATATTTGCACTGAAATGCAACTAATTAGATTTAAAACAGCCTAATAATTTGCTACATCTAAAGAATATAACAATTTACGTGGATACACTACATTTATAAAAGTTCAATACATCATTATTTGAAAGCTTGACATACAATTTCTAACCGATGATACATGCGTAGTACATTGATAAAGCACGAAATATTATTATTACGCATCCGATGGGTTGTGAATTTAATTATAATTATAAAGCACTTACCTTAAAAAACATAATAACAATCCAACACTGCGTTATAGAAACATTGCAGAGATAGGTGCGGTCGTTTCTAATTCGTGTCACTGTACAATAGCCACTAGATAAAACTAACACTGCTTCACTAGCTTCAAAAGATCAATATAATATAACAATGCACAAAAAACTCTACGAATAGATGAATTTCTTTATGAGACAGAATTCTTGGTATTTGTATTACGAGTAGAACTTGTAAGACTTCATGTAGTTAGTCATATTCTTTTAACGTTTTATGTGTACTGCGAATGCAAACCTCTACTGGAACATTGGGAAGGTGTGGTTAATAGTCGGTAAGGTAGGGATGGACAGCTCCGTTATATTCAATTTCGGATAACGTTGTTGTCTTTTTTATCTATGGTTGCCAATATAAATGAAACTGTACCGGTTATAATTCTTCAATCATGTAAATTAAAACTAATTAGATCTGAATCTCTAGTTAATCACAATAAAGATGCAATTAATTTAATAATAGGTTAGATTTAGAACTATCCGCAGAAAGTTATGTAGATAACATTGGCAGATTTCATGGTAGCCAATGCAGTTAATAGTAAATTTACTAATATACTCGTTACAAGTTGATAAAACATAAATCGATTTGCATAGTTTTTCGTATTAAGTTTGTCCGTAATAGAAATATACGAAACAAGACTATGTATTATGTTAATAACGGAGTTTTCATACCGACTTTAATGTACAGAACAGAAATTGATGCTAAATATAGTAACGTATATAATAGGAAAATAACCGCAGAGGAAATTAGATTCTGGATATTTGTATTTTAATATAACGGAACCATATGAATAATGAATGATGAAATACATGCATGAATATGAATGCAGCGAGAACATTTATGGAAAAATGTTTGTGACGAAAGATTGTTTATATTCAAAACAATACCATAACAAATAAAGAATCAATATAATTATAACATCATAGTACTAACTAGCAATACAAGTGTCAAATATAAATCCATGTTCTGATTAAAACGGCGATTTTTTTTTTAGTTCAAAAATAATTAAATCCTCCGCTTGTTTAAATTTTGAAACAGGGATCGATGTTAGCGACCTTATTGTACTAGTGACGAATCTAGACACTATTTATGATATGTTAAGTTACCGACTGACACATTACAAGGGACCGATTAGGTTGGATTAGGTTATATGTCTGAAAATATTTAAATCACTGTGAAATGACGGAATTACTTTTGGATCCGAATATAAGGGTTTGGGTGTTTTTACCTATAGTGGTTATTACATTCCTTGTAGGAATTGTGAGACACTACATTTCCATATTACTGACGTCCCAAAAGAAGGTAGAAATTTTGCAGGTTCAGGACAGGTACGTATAAGTAAATATCATAAATGCATGATGTTAATTAAGAGAGAATTAATAATTTCAGTCAAGTAATAATACGGGCTCGAGTACTTCGTGAAAATGCCAAATATATTCCGCGAAATTCGTTCACAATGCGTCGCCAATTTTTCAATAATGAAGAAACAGGTTACCTGACACAGAAACGAGCTCCCGTATCCCAGAATCTGATGACTGACCCTACAATGATGACCGATATGTTAAAAGGAAACGTTACAAATGTATTGCCCATGATTGTCATTGGTGGATGGATTAATTGGATGTTTTCTGGATTTTTGACAAGTAAGTTTGTGTGTTTAGGTGTAAATATACACATATAACTTATTACTCTGTGACATTATTTTGCAGCAAAAGTGCCATTTCCGCTTACGTTACGGTTTAAACCAATGTTACAACGTGGTATTGAGCTTGCACATTTGGATGCATCCTGGGTGTCGTCCGCGTCATGGTATTTCTTGAACGTCTTTGGTCTGCGCAGTATTTATGCTTTAGTACTAGGTGAAAATAATGGTATGTACTCGCATATTTATACTTATGTATTACATATGTAACGTACTTATTGTATTACATATATTTAGCTGCTGATCAAGGTCGACACATTCAGGATCAAGTATCCGGAGCTGCAATGGCCATGCCGCCAGATCCAAAAGTTGCATTCAAAGCTGAATGGGAAGCATTAGAGATTACCAATCACCAATGGCAGTTGCAAGATGTTGAAAACGAAATACTTGATCAATGGCGAGACAAATCTTGGCTACAGAACCCAGATATATCATAATTTATTTATACTGATACTTGTCGTTGCATAAACATTCTATACTTTGTTACTTTCAATATTCTAGTTCATTTGTTTTCTATACACATGTCACCATTTATGTTGTAATTCTTATAAAAGAATATAACATTTACAAAAATGTTTTATCACTACTATATACGATTTATATTTAATTTTCAAATTTGTTTTATAAAATTAACAATACAAATTTTATCTGTATCTATTATTTCTCAAATTTAATAAAATAAAATTGCAGTAGTATATTGACTTAGAAAGTATGAAATAATAGTCAAATATTCAATTTGTTTTATGTATATTTTTCCAACAACAATAATTTTTTACACAATTATTTTTTATTTTTCATAAGTGCGTGTAAACTCAAATGTAAATTTATTATATACAAAATTCGCATAAAGCGCATATTAATATCCCTAACATGGATTAATTGAGTAGGACCTTCAGTAGATCAGCCTCGGCAGTCATTTCTTCAATAGTTCTAAGTGGTGTAGTTTCTTCAACGTTATCGTGTCTGGCCAGGGCATCATATATATCGTCATTACGTACGAAATCGCCCTCCTTGCGAGGTAGAATATGTACGTGCACGTGCTGGAATATTGTTCATTATCAGTCATAATAATATTTGCAATGTTTGGATACATTTGTTAAAAGTAAAATATTTAACTCACCCGGATAGTTTGTCCAGCCTCTTTTCCATCTTGCACAACTATAGTCGAAGAAGTAGCATTGTGTACTTTTTCCAGAACTGTCTGTACTTTCACTACAGTCTGGAATAGATCTGCTATTTCTTCATGGGTCAAATCACCGAGTCGCGGCACAACTCGTTTAGACGCTACTAAAACATCTATATCTTTATTAAAAAAAAAATAAACAAGAGAATTTTAATCTTGGCAAAAACATATTATAATGCTTTGGTTGGGCTAGTTTTCGTTGTATTACAATAATGTAATAAGTAAAACCTAATTGTAAGAGTACTGTTCCTTCTTTGATATTTAAATGACATGTTATTTATTATTTTTGTATATAAAGGATACGGCCAGGTACGACACATCTGATATTGGTAAAAGCGAAACAGTACGAACTGTACAGGAACACAGTACTACATGGAACGTTCTTGTCACTGAATAGCTCGTACTGATATTTACTCCGTGTAATTGCATTTCGAGCAACAACCTGTAGATTGTAAACATCATGTCTGCGATGGCAGAACACTGGCATCTGTTCCCGGATTCTATTAATTACTTTTAAATCTATTTTGGCAATCGCCACTTCGCCGGGTATATTTTCTCCATTCGTATATTCGCTACACTGTGCGATGATATTTCCCCAAGGATCGACAATCTGTTTAAAACATGTTGTAACATGTTATTTCATTAAGTTTATAAGTAAATATACCATCGCTCGGCCGTGGGAACATCTCTTCTCATTATGTTTACCAACTTGTGCTGCCGCTATCACATAGCATTGGTTTTCAATTGCTCTCGCGCGGAGCAGCTGTTCCCAATGTGCTTTACCTGTGGTGTGCGTAAATGCTGATGGGTAAGTTAGCACCGATGCACCAATTTTTGTCAATAGTGTACTAAGTTCAGGGAACCTTAGATCATAACACTGATGCAGGAGTTAAAGATTAAATAAGTTTCATTATCATGGAGAAAACTACATACAGAACTAACTATACATTCATATATACATATAGCTAAATGTTTAAGGATACAATCATAAGGCCTAACATGCCGATTGGAGTGTGTATAGGTTGTGCAATACTGTCCCCACAATTGACAGTAAGCGATTCGTTCAAAGATAGATTAGAAATATTCGTGTTAAAGAGGTGTACTTTTCGGTATGTTGCACGAATTTCACCCTTACTGTCTATAATTACTTGCGTATTATAGATTTTTTTGCTCTAGAATCAAATCTGTATAAATGAATGCAGAACAATATAATTTCAATAAAATACCTTGGTCCGCTCGTGAAATCCACCAATGGACAACCAAATTTTATTTTGTATCGCCATATCTTTATACTGTGACATTACCATACCGTCTAGAGTTTCTGCCAGTTCACAAGGATCACTTATAGCAATATAGTCGCATGCTTCGGGCAAAAATGCCATTACTGCTCCTGCTTTCTTGGCTTGCTGTATCAAATTTTTCACAACAACCAAATTATCTTGTTTATTATCAGTAGATGTCATCTGACATACGGCAACTTGAATGGCATCTTCATCTGCTTTAGTTTCCATTGTAAAATATGCTGGTTCAACCGATACACGGGGTATACCTGAAATATCAATGATTGTAAACACTAAGTCTTTATCTCGAAAAAAATACCTACTTCGCAAATTTGAATAATATAATCTAAACAATGATTGTCTTATCATGTCCTATGACATATGCTATTTATTTACTATTATTCAATGCTACATATGCTTATAGGTTAAAATGTATCAACATGTCACAATAGTTTTAGCATTTACCGTTTTGTCGCACTGTTTCAAATTATTGGCGGAAAAAGCTCCTGTAGGTGGCAGCACAAAATGGCGTCGAGTCGAGGATAACAAATGGAAGTTTACATGTGATTTGCTTGGGAGACGTTTTATTTAGTGGTTTATTCAAATAATATTACGATTTGTGTTGTGTCGTTTAGTTTAATATTATTTATCTGTGTAATATGGTAGCTGTAAAAGTAAATTTAGTGGATATATTTCAATATATAAGCTCACCGAGACCTATTAAAGAAGGTGAAGCGGTTTTCCACGCGAGTCATGTTACTATGTGTGGCTGTAAAGAACACAATACAAATGAAATTGTAGCGTTTTGTATACAAACAAGCAATTTAAATGGTGTATCCCATCAAAGTGGAAATAAAAATGCACGAAAATGTTTCATTTGTCATTGCAATAGTGAGCTAACCCTAAAACAGAAATTATTAATTTGCTTGTCATTTGAATTTACACAAGTTTCACACGAAAGTGTTTTCCTTATAATGATGACGGATTACTAATATCTTAATTTTAATATAATATTTATAATAAAACTCAGTAATAATTCCATAATTGATATGATTAAAAATTTTATTCATGTATTTACATGCTAACATGTTTCTGTTATCTTCTGTTATCCTCGACTCGAAGCTTTTATTTTAGGCCACCAGATGTCAGCTACTTTGACTTTTTTCGCCAATATAAAATACTATAAAGCCTGTTCTACATTATACTTTTTCCTCATATTTCGATGCTAGAAAAAAGTCATATTTTGATACTAGAAAAAATATGCGAAAAAAGTATAGTGTAGATGCCCTTCTATTTCGATGCTACACTTTTTCCATACTAGAAATGAAACTAGATCCGATCCGAGTTTCGTTCGATTTTCATACTAGAAACATGCGCAGTAAGCGCATTCGCAGTGATACCAATACATTTTTCTGACAGCTTAAATATATTAGTGAGCGTTGGTGTAAAGATAAGTGCACAAATATTTGTTTGACTTGTATATTTTATATAGCAGCCACAGTTTATAAATTTTAACTAATTTATTTATTTTTGACATGATTTTAATATAACCTTCTTTCAATGTAACTGTCAAAATGTAAATTGGTTTAAGTTTAAGTTGGTACTGGTGAAAAAAGTCGAAGATAAAAACGAATATATACGAATGATCTGTTCGGATACTTTTTACTAGTATCAAAATATGACTTTTTTTCTAGCATCGAAATATGAGGAAAAAGTATAATGTAGAACAGGCTTTATACAGACATAAAGTAATATTTAAAACAGCAACTCTTTTAAAGTAAAAGCTATTTGTTTAGGATAGTTCTAACAAAGCCTTTATACTGTAAAAATTCTAGAAGAAAGTGTAAATATTAGTGCAGGTGAATTATTTAAGAAATGGTTGCATATAAGGCAATGAAACAATCACATGTTTAACCAGATATTAGCACATTGCTGCAGAATATAATTGGTTATAACGTAAATTATCGATAAATCAATATATAAACTTACTTATTTACAATAACTTTTTTGTATAATTGTTTCTATTCATATTTCAGATTTACTCGATTCTAAACGTAATAATGATCTGTTTACCATATAGTTACGAAAACAAGTTTTTGTTTTTTAATTCTCAGATGTCGTGATACAGTTTAAATGTTCAAATTCCGGAAACACATTATTCTGACATTCGGTTTCTTTTTAGGTAATATTCATTTGGCTAAGGTTTTTTTAGGTAGTATTGGGAATTTTTTTTATCATTATTTGTATTTTTGGCGGGTCGTATCAAAGCATAACATTATTAAACAGTACAACTAGTGCCATCTACTCGTACAAAATATGTACTAAGTGTATTGCAGGCTGCAATAAATACTTTTTAAAGGTGCGTCCCAAGGATGGTGCGTCCAGAAGATAACTTCAGACTATTTGAGATTTCAGAATTGTGTCTGGTTTTATCTCATCTGTAGCTTGTCTCTGTGCATAGCTGGGGGCGTAGCAACATAACTTTGACATTCGTTTTTTATATAGGTTATATGATATAATAAAATGGGTTTACAAAAATTTGAAATACATTTTGATAACCCTAGTGCCGCTTATTTTGGTGGACAAACATTGTCCGGCAGACTTGATATTACACTTGATGCACCGAAAAAATTGCGAGGTACTTTTTTTCTGTCTACTATCTGCGCAATTTCACTGAACAAATCAAGTTATGTTATTTTTTTCTTTTAGGAATTTCCATTGTAATTAAAGGTGAAGCGAATACACAGTGGTCCGAACATGAAAGTTATACAGATAGTAAAGGGCAACGTCAATCTCGAACGATACACTTCCATGGAAATGAGAAATATTTTGATATCAACTATTACCTGATGGGTGGATCAAATAGTAAGTTGTACGGTAGTTGTGTGTAAGTGTGTTATTGTATGTAATCAATTATCATGTAGGTCCTACGACGGAAATTATGTCTGGAACTCATACATATACATTTACGTGCGCTCTGCCACCAACGTTGCCATCGTCGTTCGAGGGCAACAAAGGACAAGTTCGTTACACAGTAAAGGCAATCTTAGATCGTCCATGGAAGTTTGATCAGACTTGTAAGGCTGCATTTACTATCATATCCCCATTAGACTTGAATCTGATTCCGAGGGTGAAGGTTTGTGTAGAATATTCACTGTCATCTTGTACTCTATTGATTTATTCAACTTTCTTATGTAAACAGACTTGTGCAACGTTAACTATGGAAAAGTATTTCTGTTGTTGCTGGTGTAAATCGGGACCACTAACAGGTATTGCTAAAATTCCTTATACAGGCTTTGTACCAGGTCAAATAATACCTATGACGATTGAAGTGGATAATGCTTCAACAACTGATGTGATGGGTGTTGTATTAAAACTGAATCAGGTAAATGTCGCACACATATATTAATATATATATTACGTCTAACTGAACTGTATTTGTATCATCATTTACAGATAGTAACTTACTATTCGCATAGTCCATCTAGAAAGTCCGTTAAGAACGAAACTGAAATTGCTAAATGCTCAGTGGGTGCGAACGGGGTACCGGCAAGAGGTTCAAATACATTTAGACATGATTTTACAATACCATCGTTACCACCTTCAAATCTATCAAACTGTGGTATTATTGATATAGACTATGAGATCAAGGTATAATTTTATTAGAATTTTGAAAAAAAATTATGTATTTCGTCACATACTGTTGAATGTTTTACTATTCATTGAAATATCAAGGTCAGTGATTAATTGATTTGACCTACAATTTACAGCAATCAAATGCTGTAATGAAAAACGAATTATGTAATAAATGATAGTAATGTCACCTTGTGCATTTGGGCGCTATCAATTACAGCTAATTCAATTTGAATTGCATTTTTTTCGGAGGGAATGTTCGATTTACCATATATATACAGTAACATCAGGAATAAATTTAATTTTATACCTATTGGTTGTTGAGATAATGACGATTTTGGAGTCTAAAATGAGAAAAACATCATATGAGTTTAACCTGTAAAAATATGTACAAATTTTCTATGTAAATAATGAGCTATATCTAATGGCATGTAGTGTTTTTTCTTTAATTGATTTATGTTTGTGATTTGTAGGTGAAATTGGAAATACCCGGATTTCATTCTAGTGTTAGGGGTAATATACCTATAACGATAGGTACTGTCCCATTGAATAATATTGCGCAGGTAATGGCTCCGATGGAACAGACTACGAATGTTGGACTGAATGCTGTTGTACCTAGTGGGGAACAGCCAGTACTCGGTTGGGTACCGCCTGCTGTTGTACCAGGCCAGGATGCATATTCTTTGCGTAAGCAAGTACATAATTAATGTATATATTTGTTTCTATATTCTCTGCATATTTTATTAGCTCCACCAACATATGAAGAATGTCAATTTCGTACAAATTCCATTATGGACAGTAACGATACAGAACATACGAAAGGTGCTATTGGCTATGCGCCGACATATCCCGTGTATAACTTTGGCCTAATGCCACAACCACCGACGGGATATATGCCGCTGTTGCCGGGTGCTCCAATCTCAACATCCGGTTACATGCCAATAGCACCATCGGCTGAATTACTAGATGCAACCGCTCCATCAGCTCCAGTAGAGAAACTATAATGGACTACTTCTACTAATAACTGTATTTCCGTTGAATTGTAAAGTGAATTTTTTTATTTGATTTTATCCTTATATACATATATGCATGCTTGTGCTTTAGTGAGACTTTCCGTTTATACGCTGTTACACACTTGCACAAACCTGTTTGTCAACGCGTAATTATTTGTTTATGTAAGGTGCAGTACACAGTATTCTCCATTCTGCACGTGTGTTTTTCCACATGTGAAACATAAGCTGTGTTCTTTTTAACTGACATACCAATATATTTTAGTTCAGTGCGTTTTAAACTAAAATGAAGTGAATTGTATACGTATAATTAATCATATAGACTGCTATTCACAGTTCGATACTACCGGCGCTACTGAGCGCTACTAAAATTGATACTGTTACTAGGGAAAATTGTATATTTTTATAGAATTACTTTAACAGTGTAAATTTTAACAGAAAAAAATTAGCAGCGCTGTTAGTATTGAGCTGTGAATAGCAGTTGTATTATTTTTAAATAGAATTAACTGAGTCTCTAGTCTCTACTAAAAAGACTGTCAATAGTTTAAGGTTACTGTTATTTTCTTTTATGTTTTATTTTACCATATATACCTAAGCGAAATTATAATTCTCAACTGTTCAATTACATAATCTCGTCTTAGAAATCCAACATCAGTTGTAGGAGGAATACAGCTAATCATTATTTTTATATTTGCTTTTATTACAAGTATATTTTTTATTCAGTTCTAAGTAGATGCATTAATTGATGAATGCAGTGTTCTGCGTACTACACTCGTCTAGTAAACGAAAAGCCTCAATATATTTTTATACTATCTTTTGTTGTGTTTTGTTTAATATACACTATATTCACTGTCCAAATGATGTAACTAGAGGTTTTGAATAACATTTATATAGTTACTATTCGCAGTATTTTCATTGTACTTAATAAAAACTCCTTATATCAAATATCAATAGGTTATAGGTAAGTATTGAGATTTAGCAAATGAAATATTTCAGATTTTCTGCATATTTATTTAATCATATATATATACCGTAATCAAATATAAGTATACAAATACACTAGCCCCCATTATTATGTTACGCCTTATGTCATTGTAAATAGTGGTAGATACTAAATAGGTTCGTAGTTCCAATATATATTAATAGATGGCCAGACGGTCTATGTCGACGTATGTTCCTACTAAATATTTCAAATGGAAGAATTGCATTAATAATGATTATATTTATACATGTTGTTCTTTATATTACTGTAAGAGTAAAATATATTAGTTCAGGATTTATTTTTATAGTGAAATAGGAATTTAATTTTCCCTAAATGTTCCAGAAATTTATCAATAAATTATAATGCGTTTATGCGGAATTTCTAGGACAAGATTTAATTTAAAGATTGATAAAATTTAACATGTAAACAACATAGTTTTGATTCGAGACTTTGAATTGAACTTTGTCCTAAACACCGCAAGCATTTAAAAATAAATCTAGTTGATTAATTTTCATTTATGCCGAATGATTTGGCAAATCACGAGCATTGTATTTTATTTCTATTCGCAATGTTGCCTAGCGACACAGTTATTATTCATTGATCGTGTTTGCCAAAATACGTAGTAATGATTGGAAATACGATAACAAATATCTGTTAAGTGTTGGCGTTGTCTTGTTGCACTTTGCTTCCATGCACGTGTGGATTGAAGGAAGTTGAGGAAACAAAACTATCTTATACACGTGTAGCCGGATGGTATTGTGTAACAATTTGTGGTTTGGTTTCTTATAGAAAATAACAACCACATAGCTACTCCATTAAGCAGAACAATGACTTATATCCGAGGATAATTGAAATCTTACAAATACAAGACATCGAATACTTCCTTATACATACATACACCCAATATAACGGATTATTTTATACTTCGTTAACTAACAATAACGATGAATTAATACAGTTTGGAGAGAATATAATTACAGGTTTTCTTCATGTTAAAAATACATTATACAAACATGTTATATTTACGAAAATCTA
Organism: Carabus problematicus; assembly: GCA_963422195.1. Taxonomy (NCBI): domain Eukaryota; kingdom Metazoa; phylum Arthropoda; class Insecta; order Coleoptera; family Carabidae; genus Carabus; species Carabus problematicus. The sequence continues at coordinate 18,844,327 of OY728577.1, forward strand.
TTAAAATAATAATAATTTAGCTGGTAGGGGGGATCCAAGTTCATCAAGAGAAAATCATTTCATGCAACTAAGTAAAGTGTTGGCAAATTTGGAAGTCACTTCCCTAACTATTAGCAATTACGCTGATAACATCAGACATTCTCTCAATCCTTGTAATGTAAGCAATTCATATACTAATCCATAGCGGTGTTTAACGGTACACAAAACAGCATATGCAATTTAACATGAAGAATATTGTCAAATGATATTTTCAAATACTAACTAATAAGTAAAAACGTTTTAGAAAATATATTTTCAATGATTAAATTATTACAACTATAGGACCATTCCTTGCAAACTATAAAACGATGATTTTTTTTTAACGATAACAGTTTTATGTTTATACTGTTGCTAGTTTCGTATTATATTATTTTAGTTTTATTAGTTAAGTATGTAAATACTACAATTTGTATTACTATTATACGTATTTATAAGAACATGTACAAGTTAGATATTGATCTGCCTCAGGTATTTTGCAACAGATTCTAAGCACTTTTATGATTTCGGATACAATATCGTCTTCACTTTCATTACAATTGACATAACTAAATAATGATTTTTTTACATTAACAATAACATTAAATGATTGAATATTCCTTTTCAATAACATTAATATTCATTGTAAATTTTCTTTAGTCAAAATGTAGAATCTTGAAAAGGAAGGTATTGGATACAAATGATTACAAAAATTGACTGCAGTTCAGATGATGTGAACTATATATTGAGCAAATAGTAATAATAACAATTACGAACATTAAGATAAAAATATATTAAACAATAAAATACTGCTTTGTTTGAATAATTGTTAATCTACTACTATATTTCCGCATGAAATGGTCATAATAAAGAATGGTGGGGGGGGGGGTGTTCCTGTGAATGTTTTAATTTATCGATTATTCTACAAAATATACAAAGCTTAATACGAAAATAATGTCATTTTTCGCAGCGAGCATTCTAGATTAAAAAAGAAAAGCTATTTTTATTTTGAAGAATTTCCATTTTAATTACGGAATTAAGAGTTTTTTTTATATCAGTATGCTAATGTAAGAATAATACCAGTGTATTGTAGGAGTTTACTGCTTTCACAAAATACCATTCATTCATGTTGCATATTAATAGACGTTTGTTTATCTTTGAACTTACTTGTAAATGTATGTAAATTCAGGTGATTTATGTGGTTGATTACTACTTACTTATAATATACTAACCACTGGTTATTGTATCTGTTAATTTTTACTATTATCCCTTAGATATAATTATATTAATAAATAATAATATAAAAGTACATTGTTGCAATAATATTTTATTAATTTAAAAAAATCTGTATACAAGTCATTGTTTTTATATTAGTTATAGCTGAAAACAAAGTGTTTCTTACCAATAATTTACAGAAAGATATTGCTCTCCACCACACTTCACTTTTGAATGACTGATCGACGCCAAATTTCATCTTTATTGTCAGCCGTACACATTTTAATATCGCGATATCCTGTGAAATCAAATTAGGACACTCTGCTGTTGCATAATATTAGTTTATACAAAATATAGGCATACAACTTACTTCAACGACCAAATATATATATATATATATATATATATATATATATATATATATATATATATATATATATATAAAACTTTACTATCGATACAATAAAAAGTAACAGTTAACTGAAGAGATGATTAACTTTGAACATGAAATATGTTTTTGTATTCAGTCAATATTTAACCGCAACTGCATGACCAAATAAGTGTATTTCATGTCGGTGGTTAGTGAAATGTCACATATCGTAGATAACCAGACATGTATAATTTCGCCATTGAATGAACATCGACTGACAGCGACACTTATATGAAGCGAGATCTGTGAATTTCGCTTGGAAGGAATCTGAAAATAAGTACAACGATGATGGCAGACACTGAAACTACTGTATCTATAATGTAAATACTTCCAGTAGGGTGTCGACTATCCAATACTCGTTCGATACAAGGTATACATATGTGATGCAGTCAATAATGATAAATAAGAGTACTAAAGTTATGAATTTATTAAATAGTTCTGTCCCATGTTTGGAATGAAATAGTTGTGGTAATTGAATGGCGTTTCTATGTCTGTCTGTAAATAAAAAAGCAATACTAGATAAAATGATCAATGTGCGTAAGTATGGCTTTGAATGTTTTTGAGAACATTTACCATTAATCTGCCAATGTTGATGGTAGCTTACTGTTTAAAGTGTTGGTCCACGTCTATAAAAAGAGAAATCTCATTTTTGGGCTATTTCTTGAAGTAAATGGCGCGGAATGAATACAGTTGGGGTAAATGTACTGATACGACGTCCATGGATATTCCTGGATATTTCGATGTAATACATCTAGAATTGAGTCATTATTTTAAATTCCGCATCATAAAAGGTTATATAGGAAAAATATAAATATAAAAGACAAACTAAATGTACACATATAACTTACACTCCCCACGCCCTTAAATAATATTAAATGTGAATTATAATTCATTACATTGTTGGGGGTAATTGTTAAATGTTTTTTTTCTGTACGGCAAAATCATAAATAAAAGAAATCTATTTTGTAAATTTTATATGTAGCGTTGCGTGTCAGCAAGCTGATGATAGTGAATTAAAATGACTGCTCGTTACCAATCTGGAACATTTGCGTCTGTTTTACCCTCGGCTGGCTGTACGATTTCCTGATGCTTTCACTGTGCATTCTTCACTCCCTTACAGATTGGGTTTCCCCTAAATTACTTGTAACCACTAACAAACTAATGTAACTCCACCGCCGTCACACCGCAACTATTCACGCCCTTCCTTCCCTTCGCAATAGGCCGTCGCTAATTTCCAATATCTGCCCCAATACATTGTTGTTGCTTTTTACAAACATTTGTAATTTATATACTCAATAATAAGTCACTTATTTCAATTTTTTATTATAATGGGTATGTAGATAAATGTTAAGTCGGTATGTATCTTATGATTTAACCTTTTGGGGCCCCTTATGATCTGTATCCCGTTTGCACGGCGGGTTTGCGGGTACACTATAGTTACCTCACTGAGATTCAAATAATTACTATAAGCTCGCTTATTGCCAACCAGCTTTCAAAGTTCAAAATTATTCTTTCAGATCTTTTTTTATATATCATGTATCGAAATAAAGAATTTAATTTTCAACCAATAACTTGAACGTTGAAATGTAATTTTCTTAAAGTGTTGTCAATGTTTAAAAACGATCCCTTAATATTTATGGATGAATGCACCGTCAGATTCACGCGTCTCACAGTAAACTAAATGGTATTCTCTCGGAAACTTAAAGGAACAGGCGACATATAAATCGAGATGCGTTTGACGACACAACACCCAAACATCATTGATCTGGTTGGGTTGCATGAAGTTTTTTTGGTTTTGCTTGATTTAATTTACAAAATGGACTTACAAGTGACACGGAACACTGGAATAGCACTCGCAATAGAAACGGTTAGACTAAAAGCTTTACACGTCACTACGAATAGTGTGATGTGTGGCGAGTACCAACGAGATTTGACACCGCAATCTTACCAAATGGCAGATCAAATTAGCATTGTTTTATCAGATGAATTCACGTGGCACTTTTCATACATATAAAATATGTGTATTGTGGTTCGAAATAATATGTAAACGGTACATTTATTGTAAATGTTCTATGTTGCGGCACACGTTGTTATCAGTTATAAATAAACGTGAATTATTTGAATGGAATATTCCGTACTGAAATTCTTTGATGCGACATGGATGAAATGAATTGAATTAACAAATAGTAACGATTTGTTAATGTGAAAATCAGACAGTATATCGGATGAACACATGTTGGTATGAAATTTGATTTATTTCGCAGCATTTTATGTGAATATCAATAAATCAGATCACATGGAATTAGAAGTGTCATGGAGAATTTATACCAGTTACGTATCGTATTAAGACTTTAAGCACCCTCCCATTCGTATAACACAATCATACAATCGTAATGTAATCGCTGGATTAAAGTTCATATCGGTAACTAGCGGGGGCCCCCGTGTTTCAGACTGGCAGAGGTACTACATCTAACACTTTGTTACTGATAGATTGATGACCGAACCAGCTTATACCTTATACATTCATATATACGTACGTACGTAGTAGATATTTTATTTGAATATTTCTCGTAACAACCAATGGTAGATATATATATATATATATATATATTGGCTTGTCACGGCTGAGTGAAATGTTGTAACGGATTATATACATGAATACTACTGTTCGAAGGGATGCAGTAATTACACAAGTTGTCGCAGCACTTCAGATTACTAATTACACCTAATACATGGCAGCACCTGTTAGTTACGACACTTTCAAACTAGCTTCACTACGTTACACGGTTATGTCGTACTTGTGACTAGTAAGTAAATAATACTGATCGCGTATTTGAAAATAGCAGTTTTAGTTTGAAATACGCACGTACAGTCAACTACAAAAGTAGCTACATGTTAAACTAATTTAATGTTTATTTTTCCAACGAAAATCTTATTATTATAATAAAAACTGATCATCAATTTTTTTTTACATATTTGAATTTAATTAATATTTTTAAAGATTTTTAAAAAATCATTTATGAATTTATTTAATTTTTATTACAAGTAAATCTAACAATTTTAAATAACTACTCGAAAAGATAATAGATATTTCTGAATAATATTACACTTTTTATTTAATGAATGCCGTTAGAATTTTGGATAAAAATCAGTATACGTACGCCATAAAGCAATCATGTTTATGTGGAGTCCATGCGTGAATATAATTTAGCCACTGACAATACTATAAAATCGAAATTATCGTTCAAATAGAGGTAAATCGTTTGGAAATTATAAATGGCTCAATTTTCATTATACGGCGAAAAATATAATTTTCGCTTAAACTTCATTTTGATGTTAATATGTAGATTGTTATCTTTTGTCAATACAACGCAGATTTGTGGCTTTGCAAAGGATAGGAATAATATTGTTAGTACATATTTGAAACCATACATATATTATTTTACATTACATGGATATTATAGTGGGTGTTTATTTGAAAATCACTCATAAATGACACACAGTGTTTGCCAATATAACTGTGAGAGTGTCTGGTAGTGTCCGAGGATGAGGATGTCGACTGGTGGTGAGATGACGGTCGCATAGCAAGGCGAGTAACATTCTAATTACTCGGTACTTTAATTGATTCGACGGTGGCTGCTGAGAGCGAGGGGGTATCCGTAGGGAAACCGCCCTTAGACGGATCGTACTCGTGGGTCGGGGGTGATGTTACTACCACTACTACTACCGCGTGTCGTTGTGTCATTGAGGCATCGGTAACCGTGTATTGTTTGCACAGTGTACCGGGGCTCCGTGCGATTCATCTTCGGTAATTACGCGTGTAAACATTTGTCTGGTCCGTTTTGGCTTTTGGTTTGGCGCGTGTGCATAGGTTTGTTGTTTATAGCTTTACTTTGATCACCTGCTATCGCCGTGTCCAATTACCATAATATGTCTGTGGACGTTATAATAATGATTATATCATATTTATATATGCATATATGTATATATATATATATATATATATATATATATATATATATATATATATATATATATATATATATATACACCACCACCACCACCACACCACAGAAGTATTAAGGGTGACGAATACCGAGACAGTATACTAGCACGTTGAGATTTTCACTGATGACTGGATGGATACAGAAGCACTGATAGCACTTGTAAAGAGATTCTCTATTGTGTGAGCTTAAAATTGAATTCGAGACGCTTTCAAACCGAAGTTCCATTTCATTCGAATAATAGACGTGCGTCACTCAGTTATGGCAGAATCAGTGGGACATTGGCGCGTCCCAGTGTCGATTACGCGAACGAACAGTTTCGTTCACAGTCTAGTTATGCTATATAGAAATTCAAAAGTACATTTCACAACGGTAACCGAGAATACGCTATTCTGTATTGTGACAAAAGCTGCTTTAAATCGATCCATCAAATGTCGGTAGTCGGTACATTTACAGATGTATAACATCACTGGTTTACAAAACCCTTGTCACTAATACTTACGCTAAACGAAATTGCTAATATGATTAACAACACTTCCCCACAAATTCACTTATTAACACAACTATATATAACCACTTTTCTACTAGAAAACAATCGTACATATCATACACAAATACCAGTAAATATTCATTCATATCCCATAGGTAAAGTAGTTTACCATTTAACTTTTCTAAAAATAATATTTGATAAATATAATAAAATCATTACAAAAAGAAAACCTGTCTCGTATGTAAAATATAACAGTTCCGTATATTCAATTCTATCGTATATATTTATTGCTAGAGATTGTTAACTATTAATTGTTTATTACTGAGATAAGTAAAATTTATAAAAAAAAAACAAAAACAAAAAAACGGAATAGGAAGCTTGGTATACGGCGGGCGAATGTGATAGTGATATCAGTCATTTCTAATATTTTATCTGCTGTCAACCGGAACATAAAACGTTAGAGATAAAGTGGCGTTCTGCTCCTGAGGGACCAGTCTCTGAGCCGTCGAGCGTCGAATAGTACATTGTGCCAGTAAACTGAACCCGCAACACACAACCAACTTACATACAATCGGCCAACTAAAATATTTTCTAACTTATATACATCCTAACTAACTTAAACATAAGTACATCTAAACACTTATATATGTAGATGTATAGTTTATATATGTAGATGTATAGTTTATATATATATATATATATATATATATATATATATATATATATATATATATATATATATATCGTAAATACACATGTTACGACGTGGTAGAATCATAATATTTCACGCGGACTGTAGTTTTAGAAACATGATATTTCATATATCAGCCGCGCTCGTTGAGAGCGCCACTGGTCCAACACAGTACATATTAAGATCAAACGAGCTTTTGCTATTGAAAACTGAGCTTTTCAAATGGACTTCCATTGAAAACTTCGGTGCATTCAAAAACATGTTTAACCATCTGTCTAATTAACTAAAGGTTTAGAATTACCGCAAATATAGTCATAATATAGCTACAGGATACAACTACAGAACAAGCAATAATATTAGCGAGAAATTAGAATCTATATAACGTATTAACACCGCCGTAATACTTTGCCGTCAGTACATAAAATCCATACCAAACGCAGGATATTTACCATGATAATAGAAATACTACTATTACCAGTTTCCACAATACTTGTTATTTTGTTTTAACACATTCGTATTTGGTTTTCACAATGCCCGATTTGCAATTTAAATATTATGCTGTGTAAAAATTGGAGATTCTGAAACAGAATGGCTCGAATGGTGGTTTTAAACTAATCCGATATAGGCTGGTTTAGGATGGGGCTAAACGTGAAATCAGTACGTGAAGAATAACAGCTGGATTTCTTTAAATCCAGATCGGTGTGATTCGTTTCTGGAAACAAATTGTCTAGCTAAATGGAAACGTTCTAGTCTCGTATTCAAATTGCGATCAGATATGTAGATTTTGGGGTTCTTATCGTCTGACACATAAATGCTATGCTATGCTATGCTATCCTATCGTTGCGGTCGATGTTCGGGGGCCCTTGGAAAGCATTCAGGAGTTGATTTTTGTAGCAAACGTTCGACCACGAAGATTTTACAAAACATTACCTATTTCTTACTTGACGTTATGTAATCAGAACATAATTCACATATCCAGAATACAATAAGATACAGGGACAATTTGTTATTAATGTTATTATAGAATGTACGTGAGATTGACAGTAACAGATTGTTTCAATGTTACGAATGAAATGGAATTGTATGTGATGGCATCGTAGGTATGAGAATGTGTAGGAGTTCACCACTTCCATTTCCGGATGGCACCATGCCAGTGCACGTCTAGGAATGCTAGTTATTTTTGCATACCCCCTCTATAAAGTAGTAATCTTCCTGTTCACGTAAAAACACACTTAAACCAACACATATGCGCATAATTGTATATGTTCTTGGGAACCCTCATATACCTACCGAGCGCCCTACACATATAACATTCCTTATATCCTTAATAAACCATACGTATTTCCTTTAACCATTTACTTGTTCCTGTATATATATATATATATATATATATATATATATATATATATATATATATATATATAATATACATGCACGCCGCTTTTTAGAATCACGGATAATGTTAACAATCGGACATTGTTATCGCTTTCGCGAAGAACGGGCCGAACGTATACAACTACATTAAAAAAATTTCGTTTATAATAATCAAAATATCGGTTAATGTTTTCTTGAGATTGTTTTCGTCCCGAGCGATTTTAAAAGCAACAGTACAATAAAGTAGTTTTTTAAAAAGAACTTTATGGAAATTGTATTGTCTAGTTTATTGTATTATGCCGGGCTGGTTGCAGTAAATACAGATAAACTCGGACAATGCGTCTGTATAGTCTTAACTCAACTAAGTTTTGCGGCAAGGTGTGCAGCAGAGGTCATCCGATTTTCAGAAGGATTACGCGTATGAAATTTTTATTAATAATTTACTCCGCGAACATCAGATACAAAGAAAGCGGAATTTTTTTTTAATTTGAATTCTTCTTTATATGGATGTACTACGTACATATCTACACATTTTCAAATTTAAATGCAAAAATGTTATGTTTATTTTTAATTTTTTAGTTAATTTAATACTTTATTTACTGTTACATATGTATTTTAAATTAATTAATAAAATTTGGTGTTTTTTCTGATATTATTATCAATCGGTTATTGTTATCAAAAACTTCGAGTCCCGATGTGATCACATTAAGCGGCGTGCATATATATATATATATATATATATATATATATATATATATATATATATATATATATATTTCGATTTATTCATAAAATCGAACAGCACATAACATTGAGATTTGAGAAGTGGACATTTGTCATGGCAACCTGGCATGAATATTTCTAAATGTTACTGAATCTGTCACAGTGTCTGCTGTTGTATTAGGATATGTAAAAATACATTTGATGAGAACCGTGGGAAAAATGTACGCAGTGAGCAGTTCCCGAATATACAAGGAAGCAGACCAAACTTAGCTGGGTTCGATGCATTTCCGGAGTCTCCCTAAGGGAGCGTTAGCGCCATACTCGCAAATTCTTAGACTTCCTTTACGGCGACAAGCAAATAAATCTTTTCCTGCTTTTCATTTAACTTGTTGGAAGCAAAAAAAGGGTATTAAAAATCTTATACTAAATATAGAAGCGGATATCCTAGTCAGAATTAAACAAGCACATAAACTATATAGAAATAAGGGGGAGGACGCAAAGAATTATTATCTAGCAACTGTTTCTACGTATCAATAATCATCAAAAATGTTACTTTTTTACTATTAAATTATTCGCTAATTTATCTGTACATCTGCCGTGAATTATTGGTTGAATTATTTGGTTTATATTTAGATACAGCTATAGATATAACTGCATCGTAATCTGACCTTTACTTTTGAATTGGGGTTAGGTAATAGATTAGGGTAGTGTAGAATATAAAGAGATACAATATGAGAAATAATATCAATCCCTCTCTCTCTCTCTCTCTCTCTCTCTCTCTCTCTCTATATATATATATATATATATATATATATATATATTTGTTATTATGCGATAATATCTATACCTATGTAGGTAGATTTGGGGTATTAGCTATATATAAACACCATCATAGTTGTAATGAAGTAAGTTTGTGAGGGTGTTCAGTGGTGGTTGGTTGGTTTTGGTTATGTGGACGTGCTGGAGATACAATAATCTACCTTAAGTAATTAATCATTGAATTCAGCAGTATTTACTAAACTCAAGCGAGGCGTCTTAATTTGTAAGATAAATACCCATATTAATTAGATAGCGTCAACAACGGAAGTCGTATAATTACTTAAGCAACATGACAGTGTTCGTTACTAATACTTTATCGCCAACGAACAGTCACAAGATTTGCATAAAATTCTCGTAAAGAATTTAGGCAGCCACTCGACAGCGTATGTCCTGTAGATATGAATTGTAATTTCCTACAGCAGACTCCTTACAAGACCAAACGCAAAATAACCATAATCTTCCATTACCTTCCACACCTGTGTTTGTCTTTATTAATTATATTGGTATTAGAAAATATTATCTTATAGAAAAAACTATTTACATAAGTATGTCTATTTATATTCATTTTTTATAGATAACTAAGTATCCTGGTTATGAACTAATATGTAGTAACAACTATATGTTTTACTAGGAACATACCGAATTTAGATCACAATGAATATTTGTGATTAAGACCGCTGTATACAACTAATAAAGGTCTGAAGGGGTGAGGCACTAACACGGAGTAATATACAGTAGGGTGTTTTAGAAGGTACCTAATTAACATTTTCATCTTTTGAAACTTTAGTTTCTATTAATGCACTTAAGTTTGAACAAAGGATTTTTCAAATGTCCAGCAGTAGAAAAATGTATTGTTTGAAAACAAGTCAAATAATTTCGAGTAGTAAATATAAATATAAATGTGTAACAACCCAATTCCAATGTAAATAAAGTTTGCTTTGGTGATCTCTTGACCTGTGACATATTTTAATGATATTAATTTTGGTAAACCTGCGAATATAACACATGAACATTTTAATGTCAATCGACGGGTTTGAATAAATATTCGCTCTGTGACGAATAAAATTATGCAAATCACTATTTTATCCAAGAATTTTCGAAAAAAACTGCGTCACTTGAAAACATATTCAACAATTAAATTATCATAAATTTTTGATTTCAATGTAAAAGAATTTCCTGTCATACATATATTCATAGAAACTTTACAGGATGACGGGGGGTGGGAGACGCAAGTAGCATGTCGTAAAGTGGTAGTGGCATCTATGTATAAAATAGTCATGTTGTATAAAGTAAATGATCACATGTGATTTTCATACATTATCAAACTATGTAATACAAAAGTCTAAAGTCATTTTCTTTGGAGAAATGTCAACAATAATTGTTTATTTAGTATTTTATATATATATATATATATATATATATATATATATATATATATATATATATATATATATATATAGTCATACACAAATGACATCCACTTTCTTTCCTTGGCTTATGTTGCAGACTTAAACTAGGGATATGTACATATGTTAAATAAGAAAGAAATATCTGCCTTACTGTAGTGACCGCAGGAATATGAAAATATGTTAATGCAAAGCAGAGTTAGGGGGGGCATTGTGCTGTACTGTTCAGCAAATATTGTCTCTGGCAACCATTATTTACACCGAACATATGAAACAGTTTCGGTCATGTGAAAAATGTTACACAGATTTATGATCAGTTATAAAGAATCGTCGATATGATAACAGTTATATAATGAGAGATTTTCAGAAAAGGAACCATAATTGTGATATAAAGTAGGTACTTAAATTACTTCTAGTATTCAACAAAGAGCAAAATTAGCAGTAAAAATATAAAATTTAATGTATTAGCGACTTTATTATTGTCAACTATAAAAGTTCAAAAATATTTATGTTAAAACTCAACAAGAAAAAAAATTACATTATTAGAATGCTTTTTAATGATAATAAATATAATAATATGTTATGCATAGAAATATAAGCACATGCTTATAACAATAATTTTATTTGTCTGTATATGAAGAGATTCGATGAACAGTTTATTTAGATTTCGTCAGTGGCAGAGGAGACCAGAAAGCATGGATATATCAGTCTCCTCAATGTCTAGGGATAACGTAATCCTGGCGATTTCCACTATGTATGCTTAAATTTACGGAACGATTTAATAAGAATAACAAAATAAATGATAATAAACCCATTTCTATCCAGTGTGTATGGCTCAGCGGGACCCTAGGTGTATTATCCATACGCAGTAAGGCACAAAATTAGCATCAAACTACTACTACTAGATCAAGCATCTAATTATTACCTGACACGGTGTGTGATTACGCGTATTAGACATTAAATATGGTTCACACCGCAATCACAAAGGGATGAAAGTTGGTGTGTCTGTTCATAATGTCACAAAGCAGCAAGCAGCAAGGGACAGATATATATATATATATATATATATATATATATATATATATATATATATATATATATATATATATATATATATAGGTAGGTAGCACGGGGTGGTTTTCGCCATTCAATCAGGAACTGTCCCTGAGGGATTGATGGAATTAAGTGACCTCGGCTGAACTTGCCTTTAATTAGAACCGAAACGAACGACACAAAGACACTGAAAAAGAAACGGAAATATTTCCATCACATGTATAACGTACATCTGAAACTATTCTTCTTTTTTTCTTTTTCAAATTTAATACCGGTCGACTTTATAAGAAATGTGCAAATCCTTGCACGTTTACTAACGATGGACTTATTGAATTAGCACTTTATTCACTGATTTAGAATGTTATAGTATGCTTATTTGGTTTGAAAATATAATTGATAGAACCAGTTTTGCGAATGACTTTGTTAGCTAGTATAAGATTACACATGCTATCAAAATAATGCATAAAAAAGTGTGTATTGTGAGGCGCAGAAGAACGTAACGTACCTACTTTGTTCCATCCTTACAAAGAGATCGGCAGCACGCGTCGCCTAATGCCATATTCAGAGCACGATGTAACATGTACGAGAGTTTTTCCAAATACAATTTCATATGCGAAACGGATAAAATACATTTCTATATAGAGCATATTAAACTGAGTACCTTCAAACTTCAACATTGTCACTACTATGCGAGTGAATATTGCACATATACGAGCCCCCGAGCCCATTTAGTTTTTTGGACACCATAAAAAATAGTAAATACTACATGGTTTATAGAGGTCCCAAATCAATCAACAGGGCATATTTAATAATACGCAATGGAAAACACCCACTTTATCGTTTCCTTTTAAAAGTTAAAGCAAAAAATCTAAAATACTCCAAATAAGGCAATTTTTCAAGACATCAACCTATTTTTATTTATTACAAGTTAAGCCTATAATCAACGGCTAAAATAAATAAAAGCGATATAGCCCAGTGGTAAATTTAAAAATTTATTTATTTTTGTTAATTTTAAGTATTTGTTCATAAATTTTCTATTTATTCTTATTTTATATTAGTCATCAGTTTAGTCACTGAATAGGTATTTCTTCTTGCTAAGACATGCTAAATATGTTGTAAAATGAATAAAACAATTTGAAGCATTGTATTATATTGTTTTTTTGCTCCCTGAAGACGAATTTCTGGAAAATCCTAGTTGGGCCAACTGAAATGGGAAGGGGCTCGTAATAGTATATTGCTTCGGCACTGATTTAAATACGAGGTTATTTAAAAACAAAAACAAAAGAAACTATTAATATCTGAAAAAGTTAATTCAAAAATTGAACCATGTATATATTAAATGACAAATGAATATTATACGAATATTTACAGGATATTTCAAAAATTATTGCTATTATAAATGAAGAAGAACATTAGCTTCTAAATGGAGGAGAAAGTTTTTAATTTTACAAAAAAAAATCAATAATTTTCAGATATGTAAAATTCGACGTATTACAGATGTATAAAAGATCACATATGCGATACTGCAGTTGTAATACGGCCTGCGAATGTGCGACATGATTATACGAAATTCAAAGCAGGTAACTTGAAATTCGTTTTAGATTGAAACTTGTAGTCGAGTTGACAACTTTTAGCTATAATTCACTGTTCGCACGGGGGCCCAGTATGAAAGTAAAAGAGCATCAAGAGTGAGACGAGCGGAAAGTTTCACGCGGTCAGAAAGATCGGTGATGGTGATCGAGGGTGGTTTAGTGGTGGTAGTGGTGGTGGTTGCGGTGGTTGCGGTGGTACTCAATCGTGGTGTGAGATGCGCATGACATAGATCCAGGCACAGACTGGTCGGTCGACAATAGTCTACACTGGCTCCTGCCTCTCCCAGTCCAGAGTTCGGTTTCTATTGTGCTTCCGATACTGGATGCGAAATGGGATGCATGAGGATTGGGTTTCCTAAACAAAATACTCAACTGATAACAGGGATATACCGTACACTCACCGTCACCGTCACCGCCACAACCCCCGACCGCAACAATCATCCTACACCCTACCCTACCCTACAACACTTCACTATTCGTGGTGATGCAACTTTCTTTTTGTTTTAGTTTTTCCACTGTTTTATTATAATATGTCCATCTGTATATCATGTATTTTATTTCCATTTTCTAATATGTAGTTTCTAATTTATAATATTTATATAAATATATATATATATATATATATATATATATATATATATATATATATATATATATATATATTTGGACAAAAATTATACCAAAAGTAGAGAGTAAAAAGAATATAAAATGAGAGGACATGGTTTGAGAAATATTTGAATAAAATTTGCAAGATTATTAAACTGAATATTATCATATAAACTTCTAGACAGATATTCATTCTTTAACGTTTATCTCCGATACTATTATCATTATCTGTACCATGGGTTATCAAAAAGGTCATTACATTAATAGTTATATATATATATATATATATATATATATATATATATATATATATATATATATATATTTCTATGTATGATGAAATAGTTAGTCGCAGAAATGCGCATTGAAAAACTAACTAACATTTTTTTTTCAACCAATAACGCTCATGTAATCGTAATGAGACGTAATTAAGGTTATGTCTATTGACGTCCTTGACATTTTTATAAAAACAATCCGTATTTTCGATTGCAATTTTTACAAGATAATATTTTTGTTGCGATCTTCTGATTCTGAAGCTACATGAATAGTAGTTTTTATGGTTGCTATTATTAACTGGAATTATTATACTATGTACTTACAGTAATCACACGGACCAGAACAACATGTGATGATGCGCTTGCGCTTGCAAGGAACTTTGATGGGCATTAACACGTTGCACTGGAAACTAATCTATTTAGAAGCACTTAGTTCTTGTCGCTTTTATTACTTTATTAACAAAAAACAGACCATGCGCTTATCATTGCTGTAATATGTTGTGCGATTAGCCCAGGCCTCAACCATATATACCTCCAACACTCGGCTTCCTTACAACAAAAAACAATCCTCTTCACATCATATTCAACATCTTATTTATAACTAACTAATAAAGCAAGTTCTTTGATCATATCAAATCAAGATATTAATGATAATAAAAAATATTCATAGATAAGATTATGATTATAAACAATATATATATATATATATATATATATATATATATATATATATATATATATATATTTAACGAATATACGGCAATGTTATCAGGACTAGTGGTGATTTGGTGTAGGGTAAGCACCCTCAGGGTATTGTTCTCACTTTTGAATTCAGGGGTGGCCCCATACAGATAACCCAAAGTCGGTATCACTCTGTCCAACAAAATTGTATTCATATTTTGAATATCCCACATGCTATATAGACAATAATCCAGGAGTGTGAACACAAATAATCGAAATTGCGAGTAATTTTCTATATTTTCATACGTACGTTAACTGCGATGTACAGTGTTGTTGTTTGTTGTTTATTGTTGTTACGTATTGTTGATGACTGGGAGTGTACGAACGTTGTTCGACAGTGTAATAGCCACTTGCAAAGGGTAACTAATACGGTTTTTGCAACCCTTCGCCACTATTCAAATAGATAAGGGTTGGCTCAAAGCTTCTTCTAATTATATTATATCAGTGGGCTCATATATCAAACTGATTTCTCCAAAATTAACCACACCGACTATATAGATAGATACCATAAATTCATTCTAATTCTTTCGCAAGGCAAGTGGCACATGTTATAATATATACCTACTATTTTCAATATCTAGTTAAATTCATATTGGAAATAAATAATAATAAATCTGTTTGTTTTATATAAAGAAACTCTTTATTTTCCCGTAATAGCTTTTATGATGTTGTTAAGAAGAATTAACAAAAGTTGCGTGCATAAAGATGACGTCAGTAGCTAATCAGTAATTAAAAGTGACTTTCTGACATTGTCTCGGTTGTTTGTCAGCATGGAACAAATACTTTTTGAAGGCTTTTGCGGTTTGCCTCACAGTCCCTTCCCTCTACACCAGTTGTCCATTGTGATTTGACAATGCACAATGAACAGGAATCGTTATTAAAATATGACGTCAGTGGTTAATCATGAAGTGGAGGACACCTGCCACCCTGATATCGACTTACTTTACTTTTGCACTGCCATCATTCACATATTTATTTCTATATATATATATATATGCAATAATCAATTCTACATAAAGTAACACAATCAGAACTATGCATTTACACAGTGCCATCACTATTATATATATGTAGATGAATACAATGTACGTTTATGTATATACATATAGATGAAAAGTGTTGTTTGGTGACGATTCATTTTGCTCTGTTAGCATTTACAAATGACCGTTTGGACAAGAATTTCAACTATTTGCTTAATTAAATTTCAGAGAACAAAGGTTTGTACCAAATAATAGGCCGTCAAGCTAGGCATATGAGACGCGTATACAAAATGAACACATTTTGTTTTATCTCCATGGACATTACGGTTAAATGTACTTAATTTCATTTCTACAATTACCACACTTTTATTCTTATCAATTATTCTATAACATATTAGGTGACTTGCAGTGGAAATAAAATTGTTGAATTATTAGTGATTATTTGCGATATTTTTCAAAACGATGCATCGAGCTTTTACTGTAATTATAAAACATAGTTATTGATTCAAATAAATAATAAAATCTAATTTGTTAAATATAATATTCTCGTGCTTAATTATGTCGTAATTTTGTCGACTTTGCTATTAACCAATACTTTTTTTGCTCGACAACTATTCAGTTCGTCTTTTCATTGTATCAGGGATTATCCATACGAATCATGTTCTTAGATGGTATTATGTAATGCTTTGTCCTTTATTGATTGTTAATTTAACGGTTCCTTATCATAACATAAATATTCTTCACCTGATCCATACATCAACAAAATATACCCTGTCTAATATATCAAATACTTATGCCTTAATTTATAAATATCAGTTGTTTTTCTATTTGGACTTCTTTTTTTAAAAAATAATTCTATCATGTGATTTCCAACAATTTTACTTTTTGTGTTTTTAGCCCTAAAGTTATAACTGAGAATTGACGCGATTTGACGTTCAATATTTTCGACATTTTTTTTGCGAAAATGATCCCTTCGTAAAACGTCTGCGGCTCCGAGGGTCCACTGTACATTTGCGGTACGGTTGAACGCATGCAGTAATCTGGTAGCACATGAGTCAATACGCTCATAATTTTTGCTGAACGTCACTAAAATACTGCACTGAAGTGGTCGCATATCAGCTTAACAATATTTCCTAAAACTTTTTCCATGAATCTTTTAAAGGTGATTCGTTATCGTATTTTCACGATCATACATCATTTAGCAGTTCTGAATTTACATTTTGTAAAAATGACTACAGTCATTGAATATATATTTAATAATATAATCGAAAGTGTTATGGTTATTTCGGAAGGTAAAAGTTATTATAACTGGCGAATGGAATGGTATAGGATGGAACAAAATAATAATGCGCGCAAATATATTATGAATAATTAAACCATACTGTGTGTAGCTTTCAGGTTACGGCGATTAGTGTATTGCCATTGTCAGAATGACCAATGGCAAGTCCTTACAGTTGACAACATAACATCTGCGTCCCCCTAATGGACACTGTATAGATTAACCTTTACGTCTGAACTGCAAATTGTGAAAACCTACAACCTGAATCGCACCAAATACCTATACACATGATTTCATATTTCATAAATACAGTATGTACGTAGTACATGTGTATGTATATTCACATTGATCTGGTTTGATCTGGTTCGCTCATTGCGTATTGTAGGCAATGACGTGACATTGTCACGTCATTGGTGCTACTGGAGAAGTCAGTTGTTTGTCACAGTGCAATTGGATGTTCACTGTCTCTTGTACGTACGTACGTTCAAATACAAAACCCACATAATACAATGTCATACATATGTATGTATGCATATATGTTTTAAATCAATTTTCGTAGCTGAAATGAGAAGCTTTAATTCAATTATAGAACTTTCTGGTTGATTTTCGGACCTTGTACCGCATATATATAGGGGCGGTTTTAGTACAACGCCCCCTCCCCATACATATACACATGTGTCAAAGAATGTAATTTAATTAGGAGGTTATAATTTGCTTCTATTGCTTGAGACACGAAAAACTAGGTGACGTACTATACGTGATTCTTGTATTTCATTTCATACACAAAAAATTATTCATTCTGTAAAAAATTATAAACTATAACTATTTTTTCTTTAAAAATGTGTACGACAAACTTGTTCCGGTTAGTTTCGCGCTTTTATTTGTATATATATATATATATATATATATATATATATATATATATATATTTATATATATATATATATATATATATCGAGACCGATTCAGTTAATGTACGTACATATGTTACGGAATAAGCTTACGGTTAATGTAACTTTGGTAATGATATGGCTCGCGCATCACCGGATACGGACATAGAGCAAATAGAGAAACCGGATATAATTAGGCGCGAAGTGAAGAAAATGAAGTGCGAATATCATCGACAGGACCGAAGAGAACAACGTCGGAAAATATCAAGTACTCGGGCATTCTCTAGAGAGTGTGTGCGTGTATGTGTGGGTGAATGTCATGAGACTCTGAGTCCCCAGAGCAATAGAATTGGTGATTTGTCATCCGTCGTAACACACTTCAACGCAACCGCAGACGTAGCCAAAACGCAAGTCTGCACGGCTGCCTTCCACTATGATGCACCATGGATATATTCACATGTAACTCCAAAACCAGTGCATCAAATTACATGAGACTTTCTACACATTTCTGCAATTATCATATTGATAAAACTTAATGTCAAATTTGAAACTAGCATATAGAATAACATAAAGATAGGATGCTATAATAAATATCTACGAATTGAAGTGATTTCACAATGAAAAGAAATGTAACAAATTCTTAGAACTTAGTTTTCTATTTGCTAGCATTTGAGCAAGTGATGAAAGAATTTTCGTTGTAAAGTTTTTCTACATCGTTATGATGATAGTTCGTTCAAAGAAACAGCAATAAATAACCGTTATCGTTCCGTTATCACTGGATGGTTGTTTTTTATATATATATATATATATATATATATATATATATATATATAATAGAGGAAAAATACTATAAAAACTAATCAAGTCAAAGTTCAGACGTTGATAAGATGTTAAATGAACGTACAAACTGCGATGTTGAATATGTAATCTTTTAAATATTCCGAGTAACTTGTAGGATTACCCGAAAATCTCTACTAATACGTCAATAGAGCTTGAAATTTGATTAAATTTACTTGCAAGCCCTTTTTAAATGTCCTAGCCGACTGCAGCACAATGAGATGTTAGTATTGGTTGCAGTGCGGTTGTATGTAACTAGCCCTGTACCGCGCACAAAGAACAGTTACAACACATTGTGGTACAGGGGGGCACACACAGTCCCATCCTGTGCCTCCAAATATGACATTGAGACCGTGGCGGTGGTGCACCACACACAATAAATCTATTGATGCATCGGCACATGTGCAATATATTCAAATAAAACTCACAATAATTAAAATATAAAAAATCCAATAAATTTATCTAGATTTTGATATAAGTGTACTGATTATTTTATAAATTCATTGTTAATTTACTAATTATTTAATACCATTAGTTGCATTTTTTACTTAAACATTTTGTGACTAAATTTACATCAATAATAGAATATATAAAACCTGACATGTAACGGAAATATCCCTTACTAGGTTCTCACGAAATGACCATTGGTCTATTTATTAGGAAAAACGGATAAGGATGTCCGAGTATTTCCCAATATATCGGTCAACCAATTTACATATGTGCAGATTTGTTTAACATAATTTGAACATAAATCGTCCGGAATGTTAGGATTTATTTCGGAAATAACAAATTTACATTTATAAGGTAGAAATGGACAGTACGGAACATATGTGCGTGACCTGGGCTACGGTCGTGGGAAAAACCAAAGGTCTACACGAAACCGGGCATCAGGTTACAAATACACTGACTAACTCGGTAGCACCACAACCATAACCATCCATGGTCAAAACTTAGCCCATTCGCTACTGCCTTTCAACCGATACAGACACACGTGTAACATTAAATATAAGTAAACGTTACAAGTAAGCCTAAGTCTACTGTGTTTTTATTATAATATAAATATATTAAACCAGTTGTAACTTATTTATAAATATCTCCATTCGAATAATGTTTAGACGAAATATGCTAGGTGAAAATGTAAGAAGGTAGGTGAATAAAACATTGTTAAACAAAGCAGATCCAACAGAACGATTATTGCAATTATATTTCTAGCCGCATACACATACCGTACTGCGTACTGGTTTGTCTGCACAGAATAGTAACGCTAACGCCCCGTGTACCATACCATAAGTTCAGTTTGTTTGCAGTCAGATAGCGGCGCAATTGTGCTCCTATCTGGTGGCAATATGTCTTACTGTGCAGATAAAATCTTGCGAAATTCCAACCGAATGTTAAACTGTTTTACCTTTCCGCTGCTCTTGGTCTGAACCAGGAAACGTGAAATGAATCTCAGTACTTTATCATTCCAGGATTAGTAAACATACATATATTCACGATTCCTTATTCATGTCAGCTTATCTAATTATCTGTCATTGCCAATAAACCATCGGCATATCTGTCAAGTTTCAATCTTAGAATTCAACACTAAACAATATTCGTTAAAGTGTGATATAGTTTTCAATAGATAGGTTTCCAGTCAGACTAATATAATTTCAGGTAAAGATGGAAAGTATATCCTTACGGAAACGAAATCTTGAGGCTTAAAATTTCTTGGTGAAGATTCAATATAAAACCTTATTTGACGTTTCGATCATGGGTTTTGATCATCATCAGAACCTTAAAAATTATTTATATCATACAAACCATGTTTAACATCAATGAGTAAAAAACAAATTAAAAATCTTACCAGTCAATGAGAACAATATAAGAACCAATATAAATAAGAAGTCAACAATGTAATAATAATCACAGCAATAATAATTGGTTTCTGCGGTGAATTTGAAGTTAAAAAATTACATGAATTTAAATTAACAAAAAATATTTGTGCGCAACACAAGGAAAAAACACGAGGTACACATCGTGTGACAAGTTTGTACCTATAAAACTATATACAGCGACTATTAGTTAAATATTTTTTGTTAATTTAAACTCATGTAATTTTTTAACTTCAAATTTACCACAGAAACCAATTATTATGGCTGTGTATAATATTACATTGTTGACTTCTTATTCCAGTCTGACTTTTTCAGAAATATAATATTAATAATAACTAATTATTATGTTATGGTTATGTGTATGTATGGATTTATTGACAGATTTATATAAATATATATATATATATATATATATTATAGGTACATTTGTCAGAAATGTAAATTGCTCAAGGGTGACTCGATAGTGTATTTAGAGAGAAGTGCCTACCGTGATGTATGGAAATAAATGTTCGATAGGGGGGCGGTTGTTGAATCGTGATTTTTCAGAGGTGCAAGTAATGTGACGAAAAGGGATCGTGTTCAGAATAAATTCATGTATGAAAATTGGTCTATTAGTTAACAAAAAAAAAAGATATAGTGGATTCAAGTTGGCAACATTGATTTCCACATGGGATCAGAATGTGTGAAATTAAACTACAAAAGTTAAATATTGTAAATATACTGCGTTATATTTAAGTGATAAAAAAATCACATTAAACAAAAATATATCCCACAAACAACACTCTGGTGTATGAACCATTATTTACGTCAAACTTAAGGGATATTCCCCACTTCTTTCCGTTTTTTTTTTGTCCTGAAATGATATCCCTCTTGCACCTCTGCAATTAAGCTGATATTATTAACCTGGCGACGTGTTCTAAGAATAAGCTTAATTGCTTGGCACCATATCTCTAAACTTCAGAAACAAAAAAAAACAGATATTCTGGACAAAGTTTATATTAATTAAATGTCGATATGTATATATGCTTGTAAAATTCTTGATTGATTTTCCTTTTATTGTAATACATATTTCTTTTTTATAATAATTTATATATATATATACAGTAAACTTCGCTTATAACGAACCTCAAGGGACCGACGAAAATAGTTCGCTATAAGCGAAGTTCGTAATAAACTATAAACATCAAAAATTCATTATTTTTATTAATGCATAGGTACATGTTTCAAGTAGATATATAATATGTAGAACTCTTTTGCAAAACTAGACAAATCCAGATTTGTTCAAAATTTAGTTAGATATTGGTTTGTAATACATATACAATGTACACTAACAATAGTTTTTATGAATCTTATTTAAAAAAAAATCGTTTATTTTACTTTTGTTTATATTTGTTATTATTTTATATGATTTTTATTTATTTAAAGTAAGAGTTTTATGTGTTTTCTTCAAAATTGCGTAACTTATAATTGTACTTCTTTAACACATTAAATACAGTGAACAGGGGCGGACAGGCCATGTGGGGCATGCTGAAATTTCTACATGGGCCGCTCCAATCGCGGAAAGGTCCAAAATTTTTTTTTTTCATACAATTAATCACATATACACTAGTACCGCAAGAACTGTTACGGTGACCCTACATATGCGGAATTGAAAGATTTCGAAGAATCCCCTGATTATTTGGTAAAATGCCGTTTTAAGTTCGTTATAACCGAAAACTTTTGCGATTATAATAAAAATTAAGGTTCGTTATACCCGAAAGTTCGTTATAAACGGGTTCGTTATTTGCGAAAAAAATAACATACGTTTAATGATACTTTAGTTCGTACCTTATAGATTGGTTCGTTATAACCGAAAATTCGTTATAAGCGGGTTCGTTATAAGCGAAGTTTTCTGTATATATATATATATATATATATATATATATATATATATATATATAATGTATGCATGTATATTGTAGACAATATTATAAGTATGTAAATATATATATATATATATATATATATGTATGTATGTGTGTGCGCGCGTTAAACGAGTGACAAGGTGACTTCTGGCGTTATCTTCATTGACGTTATACATAGAGAATATTTAATGCAATTCTCCTGCACGGTATAATTGTTACCTCTTTCAGTAGCGAACAGAGTCTACCTATATACATGTATATATGATATGTATGGCGAGACAAAAGAGTAGATAAGCAGATGATGTAGCTATAAGTACTTACCCCCTCGGCACGCAACAGTAACAAAGAAGCTATTATAACAATGATGTTCTCTGACAACAGGAAGAAAATATATTAGCTACACCAAACTGTTTCTATGTATCTTGGTGAGATTTTTTAATATGATATAGGCAACGACAAGGGGCTTGGACAGAACATTTTTCAAATTTTATAATTTCTACAAATTGTTTTAAATTGCCATTTATTAAAACAGGGTGTAGTTTATTAAAATTATGTTTATCTTTTTAATTTGTAATAGGTGAGACAGTTATTGTCATTGACAAGTGAAAAGAAATCTCTTATTTCGAGCAGATATACGTACATACATGTACTAGGTGTTTGCCGTTAGTTGGTGTTGTACGAAACTGTGATACCATGTAAGCAGGCAGACGGTACAGTAGTGTGGTTGTGTAGATACATGCACGAGCCAATATGGGGCGGGCGACGAGGCATGTGCTTCGTTACTGTACCAAGAGTCTTATGAATTGAATGTTCCAAACATCAGATTACAGTATTAACATTTATGCTGGATGAAGTCTGAATGGATTTAATCGTAGCCGTTCATGTATGAGGCATATATTAGCAGCGTTGAGGCGTCATACCGGAACAATTACACATTCGCTCGGCTTGCTAAATGAATGCCCGCCGAACCATGGGATACCAAAACGGTGGTTTTACATACCCCAATATCTAAACAAAAATTACCATCCATCCTGTATCTATTTCATACAATATACATATAATAGCTTCAAAAAGTGTTGATATTTCAATAATAAAATAATCAATATCATATCTTGTTATAATATTAACCTGTGTAAAATGTAAAGAAATTTAAAATACCATGAATTGAAAATTTACATTTCCTATGCGTGTAAATTATATTATAGTAATTTTAGGACGAGATTAAATTTGAATTATGAATAAAAATGAACAATATTCGGTATTTAACTAGGTAAGCAATATAGTTTGCGGCCCGCCACATGCATAGTTGCGGCCCGCCAAGCAATAATAAATACTAGCTCAGTCGATCTTGAATGGTTTTTTTAGTACAATGTTTAATATACGGTTACATGTATATGTAGTGGTGTTCAAAACGCCTTCATCCCCTTACAGTATCACACCCTTCTATTTGGATGCACTGCACTCATTCCGGATTCTTGAGAAGTCAATACGCCGTGCTAATGCGAGACTAAGCTGTACATACTTCTAAACAATACAGCAATGGCTAGACTTTTATAAACACAACAGTAGTAACAGTAAGAGTAATAATAGTAACACTACCATTCTCGCAAATATATTGTCTAGTAACTAATGAATAATATATATATATATATATATATATATATATATATATATATATTATATATATATATATATATTATATTCAAATACCTATTCTAGTTTTTCACGTTTAGATGAAATACAATCTTGGTTGTTGTAACCTGTGAAACGTTGTACTATCTGAATCGCAATAAAGTTTAGGATTTCGCATATGATGTTATAAAATCATTAGCACACGGTTGAACTATAACCACTCAATAGGTCTGTGAATCTGATTAGTACCTCCGATTTACGAGAACACAATTCGCCTACACATATCTAATAGCGCATATAATTTCAGATCCAAGTTCAAGTATGAAATTGTAGTATATATTTATTGATAACTAGTTCATTTACAATTGACTGTTAAAATATTAGATTCTACAAGTGAATATCTGCAATTAGAACGTAAGGAATTAGTTACATTTAGTATTTTACTTTAAAAACAAGAAAAAAAATCTAATGACGTTTAAAAAATGATTTGCAATTATTTTACATATAACAAGTAATGTATGGTGAATGAATGTGTGAAATGTTTTGATTACAGGTACCTACATATATACTTCTAAATTCTGAAAAAATCAAGTTAAATTCCACCGTCGCTAGTCGCTACTCTGTACATATTTAGACTGTTGTATATCAAGGAGATGATACGCCAACCGCAGTTGATAACGGGGATACCGAAGATTAACTACCGCTATACTAATTAGTAGCATCTTTATCTCTTGTGTCTTGTGTCTCATGTCTCATTGTATCATCTTTTAATACCATTTTTAACTTTATTGTACTTCTCCCCGCATTACATTACGTTTCATAAGCGTTCAAGT
The DNA here is from genome assembly GCA_963422195.1 of Carabus problematicus. Classification (NCBI taxonomy): domain Eukaryota; kingdom Metazoa; phylum Arthropoda; class Insecta; order Coleoptera; family Carabidae; genus Carabus; species Carabus problematicus. The sequence goes on from OY728577.1 coordinate 18,869,990, forward strand.
GCAATATGGACCGACGAACATACGAAGGGGGAACGAAACGGATGCCAAAAAGTATCACGTAACCCATTAATTACCTAAGTAATCACTCCGTGTATCCAATTAGCACTTTGCATTAGCGGCCGAAATCTAGTATGTCACCTACGAAATTAAGTCGAACACAATATTACAACATTGAACATCATGTATAAACAACACATAGAATTTTATATTGCGATAAACACACAGAGATATTAATTATGATATAAAACATTATTGAAGTTTTCTAAAATAGATTTAAAAAAATCAAATATCACGTAAATATATTAATATTATAAATAAATATCTATCTATGACATACGAAAAAGAATCTTGTGTACGTAATATGATTTTAAAAGAAGTATTTTTATCAAAGGCAAACTGTAATCACATTTGCTGGATTTTAATATATAGCGGAATATTTATAGAATAAAACGCTAGCTATAGATAACCAATAAACAAAGTTGAATTTGTGTTTTGCTTGTATTCAAATCTCTGAAGATCATTTTGCGTTTCATTTGAATGACACTAAATGACAAAACTATATATGAAATAAAATTGTATTTAATTGTTGTAAGCACGTACGCAGAACTATTTCTAACAGAATTATACTCATTAATGCCACTCGGATTGACAATCATTCTGCCGATGTCACCACTCAAGACAAACCAGATAGTACTCCGTGCATTGTGTTACCGTATTTTCATAATCTAATCCATACCTTTAACAACATTTTTAAAGATGTTCCGATGAAGTTAGTTTTTAAAAGTAACAATGTCTTAAATTCTCTTTGTTCACGGTTAAAAGCATCAGTTCCGAAATCTAAGACCAGCAATGTAGTGTACCAAATAAATTTTATTAAATGCCCCGCTCGTTACATTGATGAAACTATACATCGAAAACAGAATGTACCAACATAATTATCATTTAACTAACAATAATCTGGGTCATAGTACTGTTGTAGAACACGCTATTACATTTAATCATTCCATTAATTTTAATAAACAAAAATTTTACATTTACAGTGCAAATTCAAGACATTGTTTCTGGAAAGTTTTTATATTAATTTAAACAAATCCTCTATTAATCATAAAACAGATTTTAACAACCTTTGTTTAAAATATGCACCGCTCTTCAACTTGCTATAGTTGATTTGTTGACCGTTAGATGACTTTGTTGGTTCTCAATTAGATTTTATTGTTAATCAATTTTAGTTAGAATTTTTTCTAATCGGTTTCCTTTTAATATTCTAATTTACAATAGTAACTTGAACTCGTAAAGAATCCTTTTATTTAAACCCAAAGGATCACCTCTTTCTTATATCGTGGTAATTTGGTAATTTGTAGAGTAAATGTTGAGGGCATATATATATATATATATATATATATATATATATATATATATATATATATATATATATATATATAGTATTTTTATTTACGTTTATATTAAATGGCATACATATTTTACTCCACTCTGGGCTTTTTTAGATATTTAATCCATAAGTGGAATAATTCAAAATGTTTTTGAAATATTTTAATCTTAAAACACGGATTCGTTTCAAGTATGAAAAAAATACATTTTCAATTGAAAATCTGCAACTCATGCGATTGAAACTATTACGTTAATTTATTTTAGAATGTATATTAGAAATTATATTTAATTATTAGTATAATTTGTAATTCATTTGTTAATTTTAGTAAATATCAATAAATTCAAATATAAAACATGGTACGGACAATATAAATAAATAGAAAAACATTGCTGTATGTCCGAAGTTAGCTTCAACTAAACCTTCTCGCACAATAATTCGATTTGAATGTTGAAATTCGTAAGAAATTTCAGTGTAAGACTGGTTTGGTATATTGAATTATAGCGTGCCAAAAAAGAGAATGTAAAATACAGATCGTTTATTTAAATAAAACCAACGATGAATTGCCGACTAATGAATACACTTTTATAATACTGTCACGTTGTGTTGATGAAATTACAAATATTTAAATGCTCACTGCAATCCACCGACTTACAAGGTTCCTGCACAAAACAGCAGGAAAATGATAGTAGTGACTGTATATGTGTTATATGACCGTCGGACTTCACAACAGATACACCACAAACATATTTATTCCCCTCATGGTATGAGCGAGGTATGTACCACCAGCACAACGTAGCCTATTTCCTCTAACGCCAGCACGAAGAAAGGGTGACGTGAATGCGGATGGTTGGATGCGAAAGATGAATACCAACACATCCAGTGTAATAACAGGTACACAGTGTGTTCTGTTGTTTACGTCAGTGTCAGGTGTATTATAGTATATATGATGATGATGATCAACTACTAGAACTATGACAAAAAAAAAAATGATAATTGTCTATTTTCTTAATAATTGTTACGGAACACATTTGAAAATACGATTCGATTTTTGGAATGAATTCAATATTATTAACTATTATTTGTTATTATGCACTTGCCAATTCAGTATTAGCTGTAATAAAAATACTGGCACACGCACTGATATCAGTGTAACGGCTATCCTACCCCCCCCCCCACTTTTCTCCCACTCCTTAAGACGTTTATTGTATGAGAAAGGCGGAGTGAACAGTACTTGCTTAACGGCTGGGGTGGGGGGCGGCGGTCTGTGTTAGCTAAGAAGACACTAAAAACAAAAAACTAATCGAATAAAAATAATGTATTATCACTTAAGTAACGAACATGTAGATGATGTAGAGTATGTACGCGATGTTGTAACACACTGACAGATAGGGTAGAACAATGCGGACACACGGACACTGGAACTAGTACAGTACGGACGCGACGGACAACGTGAAAAGGACCTGTTACTGTTAGCGATTGTGAATTCGCGTGCGTATATATATATATGTATGTATTTATCTTGGTTGGTGAGTTGATGACTGTGGCGGGTAAAGCATTGTGCTAACTTGCCATACAGCACACACACACACACACACACACACACACGCACACGCACACATCTAGAGACAACCAGTCCGTGCCGTACCGTGTACTGTATACCGTACCGTGTTGTGCTGGATGCAGACTACACTTTACCTACCTACCATATATACAGTATACATATTATACAAATGATCAGATGTGGATTCTCCCCCCCCACCACCTATAGACAAGAGTGTGTATGGCCACGCCCGTTGGCCTATCGTGACCCGGCTGTGAACCGAGAACCTCCCCGGACCGCCCAGGGCACTCAGAGTGTCGAGATCGCGAACCAGAGGTCACCAGTAGAGGCTAGCTTGTGCTGGGGGGATGACCTATTCACCTCGGCCTGTGCTCTGCTACGTGTGCTGGACGTGAAATTTTCCTGTGCTCCTGTACCTGTTACAATTTTTTTGTTGGTAAATCTGAGAAATCTATACACGTATCATATTGAAGTGAATATTAGTTTGATTAACGAAAGTGTTTTCGGTCAACTGTATAAACAAATCACGAACATATGTTTCGCAACATTACTGCCAGTGTTTTTCCATACTTTATTCTTTTTTTATATATGTAGTGTGTGTGTGTTACCGTAATCTGTTTTCCGTAAATTGCATGTTTCTGGAACGTTGATGGACCACCGCCGAAATAACGAAAGTAATCTAATAAAGACAATGTGGTATTGTCAACACATATTGTAACATATCCATCGACTCTACACAGTGTTCGTGAATATCTACAGACATTATAAATAGTTCGATTCTGTTCGATGTGTTAGAGAAGTTAGTTAGTATAAAATGAGAGGATACAGTTTAAATTCATGTCAAACATTCAGTTCTACGTATTACCAATACTGTAAAGTGCGCGTTGGATAATGACTATCACATTATTATCCGGTGGCCGATAAAGTTAAAGCGCTGAATAATAGGATCGAGCAAGGATTTAAGATGGCATTGGTAGCGACGTCGTGGCGTGAATCGACACTCGTGAACCCGATACCAACCAGTTTGAACACACTGTCCAACGCTCTGGTTCCACTGCAGGGCAACCTGAATCCGCTTCAGTCAAACCTGAATCCCATTGCACTGGAGAACTCGGACATCACGCTCATCAACAGGCAGACGCCCTCACAGAACTCACAGAATAGTGTGTCCAGTGACAAGAACCAGAATATCGAGTGCGTCGTGTGTGGCGATAAAAGTTCTGGTAAACATTACGGACAATTTACATGTGAAGGTATAGTTAAATTCATTTAATATTATCTAATAAATAAACAATTAAATACATATATGTAAGCCAGTACTTACTTGTTATAATTCGGTTTCGGTTCAGATTCCATTATTGCTTACATAACAAGAATAGAAAAACAAAACTCATTGTTACTAAAAATTCAATAAAATATTATTTTTATTCTCTTTTAGTTAAGGGTAAATTATAATATTATAAGTTGTACACAAGTTATTACATGATCCTAATCTAATATTCAATGGATGTGGTGAATAATATGTCTACCTGTGGTGATAATCTACCTGCTAGCACGGTAAACGTTCTCTTATTGGAATTAATTATCCAGTTAAAATAATTTAAACGTAATGTGCGTAGTATAATCTTACTATCAGCAAATGTAATTACACGTCTCTAACCATCAAATTATAATTTTGCTTTAAATTATTTATTTTAGAAAACATTACAATTATATATATATATATATATATATATATATATATATATGTATATATATATATATATATATATATATATATATATATATATATATATATATATATATATATATATATATAATATTTGTATAATAAAACAACAGTAGATATAGGCAAATACTAATTGTATAATTGATGGGATATAGGTAGACAGGAATTATAAATAATCAGTGCTAAAACTTTCACATCTGATACTGATGTTGTATATTCGGTATCCAAACAAACACAAAACCTTTCGAATAAGTAGCAAACCGGATTCGGTGTCGAGTTTGAACGCATACTGTTATATACTGTCCCTCGACATTCATGCATATTCATTCGATAGAAAAACAAAATTTACATTTTTCAAACTATACCGTTCAAAATAATACTTCGAAATTTACACATCCGTTATATGAAACAAAACAATCATCTTTAAATCGTATTAGATGCAAATAATAATATGTTTATAGTTAATTTAATATTGTTAACATTATTGATAAATTAGAAATGCTAATGGATAAATTAAAAATATTTACTCTATACAAATTTCATGTTTAAGTAACAATATAAATAATCGGTAACTGAAATCCGAAATTGTATTATATATTCCATATTATTAAATGTTCATTTTGAATTAATTAGGTAATAGATGAAGGTAAATTACTCATAGACCCTAAATAAATATTTTCTCATTCATACCTGTATTCTACTTTTTAATATCATACAATTTATTTTTTCCCGATAAGGATCATTGAAATAATTGTATTTATTATTTTAACAGTGTATTCAGTTTTAATTACATGTAAACCCGTATAATATGACAATGAAACTATATACATATATGAAAACATTAAGTTAACACTAACGGACATAATTGGTCAGTGATATTCATATTTCTCTATTGAAATACGAAACATGGAACATAATCAAATTGCAATTTTCAGAAATGATTTAAGTCGTCGAAGGAAAGTGCTTAGACATGTAATATTACGTTAATAAAAATGATTTTTTTTTACATAAATTTTCGGGGCGTATTGTTGTGGTAGCATGCACAAATCGTTATTTTATGTCAGATAGGACCGGTCCCCTGTACCATTTCCTGTAAAGTATTTCATTGCTCTGTTGGGAACTCGGAAGAATTGCGTCTTATAAAAACATTTCGTCCATAAAACTATAAAATGTGCACCAAGATCGGCTAAAGATAAACGACACGTTTAACTTACGGAATTCTGAAAAAAAATCTGTTTGCACTAAATACACTTCCTATATTTATGCTTATTTATAAGAAAATTAAATACTATTTATTTTCTTCTTTGACATCATTTGATTTTTAAAATGTCACATAACAAACTATATGATTTGAAATAAATTCTGACTTTTATTAAATGGCTTTCAATTTATTTACGATAAAAGAGAATTTAGTTTATTTTTTGTTATTACTACATAGTTATTGTAAAAATTGATCTTCTAAGGCAAAGTTGATAAATTTTTGAACGAATCTATGGATTTCAATCCATTATGTATTGACTGTTGTTCGTATAATATTCATATGTATCGTTGATATAATTCTTGAATTGTGCCCTTTCATGACAGATACGAATTAGTTTCATATATTCTTGTTCCATCTATGATATTTATAAGACATTATTTATTATATTATGTTCGGATGGATTTTCGTGTAAAACACTTTTCGATGTAAGATATGTTGATATTTTTTTTATATAAATCTCCGTATTTTAATAGTAATAGGGTACTGTTTTTCATCATTTTCAGGATGCAAGTCATTTTTCAAACGAAGTGTACGACGGAATTTAACGTATTCATGCAGGGGAAGTCGAAACTGCCCAATCGACCAACATCATCGGAACCAATGCCAGTATTGTCGGCTGAAGAAATGCATGAAAATGGGAATGAGAAGAGAAGGTATGATATTTCCAGTATAATTATCACATATGCAATCCATATATTCCTACTTTATCATTGTTATACCTACCTACCTGAATTATTCGTACGTTATGATATTGTCTACCTGTCAAAATAACACTACGTATTATTAAAAAGAAGTGATGCATTTGCATATTTCCTAAATGCATAATGTCTGTACTTGTTTATACAATTAAAAATACATGTCACTGCAAATTAAACAATAATGTTTACAAAATGAAGCAAATAGGTTTAAATATGATTGAAATCAGTGACTGAAAAACACAAGTAATATTTGTTTTACGACAATAATATATTAGCCGTTAAACAAAATGAAAATATTTCAATAAACCTACTCAAATTGACAGTTTCAATGCTATGCTATGAAATATGTTTTACATTACATTAAGAAAGAAAAAAAATTGATTGCAAATTCCGGATAAATAATGTGAAGGGTCCGGAATTTGAATCGGTCAGTAAAGTGAACATGCAAGTAGTAGATGCTCCGGTATTTTTCTCATGCTTATGATAATTTAGGCATTGGCGTGCAAGAAGGGAATATCGCTTTTGTGTTTACCGTGTACATATATGCAAGCATGTTTGCATTGCATATATATATATATATATATATATATATATATATATATATATATATATATATATATATTAGGTGTAGCTGTTGCTGATATGTCTGACCGGGATCCTTTGGAGATAACGTGGTGCTCTAGGGAGCAGAAGCATTTTCATTGTTGGTCTATACGGTCAAGTATTTGTATATTAAAACGATCAATCATTCACGGAAATGACCCGAATAGTTGAACGCGATTTTCAACCTTATGTTTCATGTTCACTAAGGGTGTACACGTGTGTGCCACTTTGACTCTTGTTCAATAACCATGCGCTTTATAATTATACATATATGAGGCCAAACATTACATATTTCCCATAAGCCATACTATATATCATATATGCATACATATATATGAACATACATTGTAACAGTTAGATTTCTTTATGTATGTGGTGGACAGTGATTTTTTGGCAGAATATTTCGCATAATTTTAAAATAGAATGACAGGTTCTCATAAACAAATGCAGCAATTTGCTTTGAGCAAACAAAATACTTTATGCTGGATGACTGGGGTGCATTTAATTATAACGAACTAGCGATTCAAGTTGAAGAGCACTGTCCAGGCACAGAAAACAGTCAGGCAGGTATGCGGTATACTTGCTTAAACGTTTCTCTGTAGTTATATATATATATATATATATATATATATATATATATATATATATATATAAAAACCTTGTTCCGTTATGGTCAGTACTGTTTAGTGAAATATCGTACTGACCAGTAAACACTATGTAAATTAGTTCTTCAAGAAGGGAAACTTAAGGGTTTTATTCTAATGAGGGTTCACCTTTTCATACTAAACCCGTGGGAATTTTATGCAATATATATATATATATATATATATATATATATATATATATATATATATATATATATATGCATATGCCTAAATCGCTATAAGTTTATACCATAGACTGGACAGAGCAGTTTTCTTCACATAAGCCAACGAACTTACTACGACTATTAAAGTTACAATGTTGCATTGCTACAAGGTACTGTCAAAATCCATTACGCGTATTTACTTGACATTTGTACATATTTCTATTTAGTCGAATAGATTAGTAAACCCTGTTAACCGAATGCATTATTACAAAATAACTAAGATCATAAATTAATATGTGGGCTTGTTATATATATATATATATATATATATATATATATATATATATATATATATATATATATATATATAAAGTTTAAGTAAAATTTAGTATTGGCGAGCGTAGTAGTAGTAGTAAAGAGTAGATAGTTCTTGTGACCTCTGTAGTGCGGTACGGTTAGAGCCATACCGTGGTTATGGTAGAGTGAGGAAGTTCAGTATTTGGACGGTCTGAAGATATTGAACATAGGCATGTTCCTACATCGGCACTGGCAAATGCAAACCTTGCTAGTCAACACATACATACATACACAAGTCAAGAACTCAGAGCACCACAACACCGAACACAGAACACACCGCTATAACAAAGCAAAGTATATACTCGTACGTGTGTACGTATACATGGACGATACCTACGGACAGTGTACAGTATACACTGGGTCTTGGTTTGAGGTCAGGGTCAGTTAAGGTTATTTCCCACGATAGTCTTATACAGCATAGCAACCAACGAATGAAGAGCCTATGCCAGAATTATAATACTGCGTACAAAAGGAATCCAAAACCGCGTATTAGAAACATTAACATACATACATATATATATATATATAATTTACTTTTCAATTATTACCCTCTTATACATTATTATAAGTTATAATTCTCGAAAAGTTTAACAAATATAAATCATAAGACAAAATATCAATATAAATGCACTCTTGACCTCTGTCAATAAGCAGCTGCGTGTTTTAGATTTTCTACATATCATTAGCATTTGAACTTTAAATGAAAGTTGACTGGTAATTCCGCGAAAAGAAAGTTTGTATATTTTTGTCGACGACCATCACGGTTCTTCGCAAAGTATTACTCTGTGTTGAACCAGTATCGACCCGGGTAACACTGTTGGTTAATATTTCTATAACAAACTTCCTATCTTTACCTGAACTTGAACTAAACTTACGGCCGTCGATAACTAATATGTATTTCCATACGCATACACGTCTAGCTGTTGCTTTATCACGCGTCGAAATCCATTTATTACATTTGAGATTTAAGGAGCGCGATGTGACGAATTTAGAGACATCGACGTGTGTAGAAGTGACGAGTCGATGCTGGTTTTCAAGGGGTGCAATTTTTTCCCCGTGCACTGTGATATAAGATAAACACTTTGGCACTTGATTTTCATTACTGTAAGAATGTGGACGATTAATTGTTTGAATAATAAATGACAGCACACAATAATAAATAAAAAATGTAAAACTAAAAACGTCAATCAAAGCAATCAATGTAAATTCAAACGTCAAACGTTCATATAAATGATGTTAGACAAGTCGACTGCAGGCTTTGATTAATGACGTACGGTATATGGTAGGATACCTGTAGATACCGAGTAGTGTCCGAAGGTCTTTGGTTATAGCCTTCCCCTCTATATATATATATATATATATATATATATATATATATATATATATATATATATATATATATATATATATAATTAAGTATACTATTCGTACGTATATGTATGCATTAGCGTTCGTAACGTAAACTTAAGCGATCCGTGTTACAGCTGTACAGAGGGGCCGAGTGCCACCGTCTCAACCAGCGCTTCCTGGACTTCCGAACCAATTCCTCAACTCCAGCGACTCTGTGACAACATCACTCAGCAACCATTCGTACCTGAGCAGTTACATATCGCTCTTGTTACGAGCTGAACCGTACCCGACAAGTCGGTACGGTCAGTGTATCCAGAGCAATAACATAATGGGTATCGATAACATATGCGAACTGGCCGCACGGCTTCTGTTCTCCGCTGTTGAGTGGGCGCGGAATATACCGTTCTTCCCAGATCTACAGGTCACCGATCAGGTTGCCTTGTTGCGGCTTGTCTGGTCCGAACTCTTTGTACTGAACGCATCACAGTGCTCGATGCCGTTACACGTTGCACCCTTACTTGCTGCCGCTGGGCTACACGCGTCACCAATGTGTGCTGATCGTGTTGTACAGTTCATGGATCATATACGAATATTCCAAGTACGTATAACACACAATCTTACACACACATATATATATATACCTACCACATACATACATACATATATATGTACTTGTATGTTTATTTACATATATTTGTGTTCGCAGGAACAAGTTGAAAAATTGAAAGCGTTACATGTCGACTCGGCAGAATACTCGTGTCTCAAGGCCATCGTTCTCTTCACAACGGGTAAGTGTTTTTATGCAAAACTTTCTCTGCCTGATTGTTTACCGTGTATTCATATTTCTACCAACTTAAACATCCAAATACGTAAAAACAACTAACATGTATCAATGCTATATAGACACTCTATATTCAATTCCTAAAGATAAAACAGGCGCGTACTGGCTCAAAAATGCGAAAAATTCAACACTCGCGTGAATTGTATTTGTTGATAGGGATACCGCAGCAAAAGCATCAATCCGGTCATTGCATGCAATTACTAGTAAAAGTACCTATATAGTAATAATACGGTTATTGTAAAGTTAGTAAATGTATACATTTAACACGAGTATGTGTATACATTGACTAGACTTTACACTTTTACTGTTACAATGTATTTAGTACACAGAGATATAGTCTAGAGCGACAGATTAAAATTAAAATACAACCTCGAAATAATGTTTATTATAATATAGAAATATTATATTATTTATTTATACTTCAGATTGTATCTACTGGTTTTGCTTTAAAATATTTCGGTCTTACGTACACTGTTAAAACTGCATTTCTCAATTGACCGATATGTCAAGGTTCGTGTTTCACAGAGTTGAATTATGAATATACGAAACTAATAATAAACATATGGACTACGTCCCTGACTTGTCGACTTGTTACTACTTGTCGGTCGACCTCTAGTTCTGCATGAGTACAGAAATCCCTTAACTTGTTCGTCTGTTGGGTGGGCATAAGTGGTTGAAGATATATAGCTCTGCGTTTCGACACTTTTTCTCCAAGTTTTACAGTTCGTTTAAGTAAAAATCTCATGTGTTTATTTAAAGCTAATTGATAAGCATAAACTACAAAACAGTTTTTAATAATTACATAATTATAACGCTTGAGTTTACATGCAGGAAGTGTAAATTCGTGCGCATACAACTAACGAAATCGTGGGCGAAATTTGATTCGTTAAACGTAGGTTTTTATTAAATTGCTGGCAATATTAAATATGGATTTCGTTGAATGATTCGTAAGAGAGGGGTGAAATTGAATTTGACAGTGATAATGTAACGGATGTACATATTTCATGTTTAGCTACTACTACTACAGTACATAAAGATTACCTTACGCAACGTTACATGATTACGCAAGGACCTTACGTACATGCGTACGTGCTTGTGTACCCCGTGCTACCGCAAGTATACTTGTATATTGCACGGTTCAGTTGCCAAAGTCAATGCGTCGCAACAACTGTTCCATTGTCATGTTGAACACGCACCTGCGCAACTACTCCTTTCCGGCTACTCAAAACAATTTTCACGTGGTACCCTTTCGTTATTTACCAGATTTGATCAAATAATGTTATAAAATCAGTCGCTTTTTTGTGATATGCCATGCATGAAAGATTCACCATTGTGTTACAAATACAAATGAATTCTTCAAATACGTTATTCCATATTATCATTGTTCCATTCATAATAATAACGGTTATTTTTTCTTTTCAACAATAATAAAATAATAACGGGGGTGTGTTATCTGTGTTTGTTGGGCACCTGAACGTTTATTATTTGTACAATTTCATATTACAATAAATATGTTATTTACCAATAGTCTGTATAATTATAATGCAAAGATTGTCAGATTTTTTATTTTGGTACCTAGTACAAGAAATATATAAAAAGAAGTGAAGTGAAGTTTAGTATAAATAAGGAAACATACTTTCTTTGCACTTGTTTATTGGATTTTTATATATTTTTAATAAAACATTTTTTATTCGGGAAATAAAGACAATTTTTACTAAAGTTCAAGACAATTAAATTTGAATGAACTGTTTAGTTATCAGTAATAATATATATATATAGTAACAATATTGAACAAGGTATATACAGTAGAGTCGCGATTTAGTGAACTAATTCCGGCCAAGCCAGTTCACTGTTTAGGGGTGTTTACTTTTTCGGGGTTCTGGTGTCGCTCAGATATTCTGGGAAACAACTTTTATTCTAGGTACCTAAATCAAGAAAATTATGAATGTATATGTAAAATAATAAAAGAGAAGGAAAGATATTGAATACAAAATGGTTGGAATAAATGACTATGGGTCAAGATGTTGTGAACTGTTTATTTCAAAATTTAATCATAATGATGATAACAGATATGCGACGTTTCGACCATATGGTTTTTGGTCATTTTCAAGCAAAGAACAAAATTCTAGTTCAAACTAACATAAACAAAATCTCTTGAGAATTTCACTCAAAACGTACAAAAATATTTTGAAAAACTTATTTTTGTACGTTATTCCAACGATTTTGGATTCAATTTCTTCTTAAGATCTAGATGATTATGTATACGTGTATTATGTAATGGGAAGGTATATATAAAAGGTTATTTATGACAGAGGCGTAAAAATTTGTAATAACTTTGTCTCAAATCATGTAATACGACCAAACTGCAACTAGCAACCACGGTCACACATTCTCAATTACCCAGACGTTTAAGTATTTAATCTTTTTGTTTTAGGTTAAAGCATTTTAGTTTCCTTGCCATCTAGATCAAAAAAATATTGTAAAACTTAAATTAGTACCTTCTGTGTCAAAATTTACCACTGATCTGAGATGCGAATGTTTACATACTTAAGCAGCAAAATGAAATCTACATATTTAGAGTGATCCCCCAGAGAAGTATCGCAAATACCATAGTTTACTGTATCGGGGTTTACAGCTGTTCACTATGTCGGGACGCAATGATACAATTTGAGTGTTTACGCTATCGGGTAGTTCACTCAATCGAGAATTCACTAAATCGCGACTTTACTGTATATATATATATATATATATATATATATATATATATATATATATATATATATATATATATATCCTACTATTCTGTTTATACGTGTTCATATTTCATGTTTGTGAAATAATTGGGGTTTAAACGCTTAAGTGTTATATACCAAGAGAATAGTTGCAACATAATGTTTAAGGTCATAACGGCGTATTCCTCTACAACACAAGGTTTCATATACACTGCAAATGTTCTACGCCTGAAAGGATAATCTTTAGTACTAGAATAAATTGCAGAAAATGCGGTCTGTACATTATATAAACTTTTTTTTTTAAAAATGATCGACGGGTACTATTTATTATAGGAGCATATATATTTTTACTATTTTCGTTGAGATATACTTCGAGTTTATTTGTAAAATGAATTTCTATTATTTGATAGTTATTTTTGTACAATTTATACTTAAATTTATCTTTGTCTCTTTTAAATTGTTTAGCCTGGAAAGGGTAAGAATAATTAGAGCTACAATGTAATGCAGTAGGAAAGTTTTGTTTTCGTAAGTGGTCTTCTGCCAAAGAACAAAGTTGTACGGAGTTTAGGAAAATGAAAATGTAAGGTATAGAGTATAGAAGCGTGTATATACTGTCTGTACTTGGTGGTCAGTCCGAGTATCGTGGAGAATATTGTATGTGCACGGGCTACATCAGCCGGTCATTTGAGACTGACTAGTCGTGTAATACAGCCAGTGGATAGAGGTCGTGACTCAGCCGGTCACGCTAAAGGTATGGCCGTGGGGCATTCCGATGGGTCGACCTCACAACGCCCAAGAACCAAGTCTGCTCGTCTCTCAACTCTCTGTATATGTTTCGTTCCAACTCTGGCCTCTGTTGTGTTGTCCGCTTCTGCGAAGGTTATCCTCTACTACTACTACTATATTGCTGCTGCTGCTGCTTCAAATATTTTCACATACAGTTCTACGTACGTACATATAAAACATCGTACAAACACAACTTACATAGGTATATATATATATATATATATATATATATATATATATATATATATATACATATACATATATATATATATATATATATATATATATATATATTCCTTAAAAAAACAGGTTTAATTGCGGTTACATACATTCCACGAAAACGGTTATTAGATTATTGAGTTTCCAGGAAATGAAACAAAAGAATTTTGTAGTAAATCAGCTGTGAAACAATCAGTTGGGGGAACACCAAAATACAAATAGACAATTCATCCGTGAATACTAAGGCTGCGAATAAAAAGTTGTGATTTTATTTCTTTTACCCATTTTGTTGTAATAGAGAACAAAACTATAATAATTCCAACATATGATAAATAAGTTATAGGCATATTTTTGTTGAATTTCGGAAATGTCACGCTTCAAAATATAACCATTCGATGTAAAATTGATGGTGGTTGTTTGCTGTGAAGGTTTGCAAGTCATTATTCAGTCATTTACTTTAGAATATCAGCAGCAGAACCCCCTTGAATAAACGAATCTGAACAACAATTCCGCAGTCTTTGGCACCTTGACAATTTGAAATATCTATCTAGCAAAACGTGTAGAAATCGATGTTAAATCATATAGTAGATAAGTTTTCTTCTGCAACCCTTATGATGCCAGAATTATCCGATAAAATCAGTGTTATTATTGGTTCAACTCAAATAATATATAATTCGTATTGTGTCGGGAATTTAGTGTTGTTCATATTTTAACTGTATTTGCATAGTAAAAAGAGATTCAGTGCATGAAAGATTGTCGCAATAAAATTATAAATAATATTGTTTATGCAGGAAATGTTAAGTATATTTTCTTTATTAGGGGTGACTGGACTGAGGGATCCAACATTTGCTGTGATATAAATACATGTGCTATTTTATAATCACCGAAGGCTGGAAGCGACGATTTATCATATGTAACGAATTGCTTACTTAGCGATGGTCAAAACGTAAACACTTATTTGAATATGGAATATATTAAATCACATATCCTTCTCACCACTGGTGGGTTATGCTACCCGATATCCAAGTAACCACACCAGCTTGCTTTGTTTGCATACATACATACATTCCCATCTCAACGATATATATATATATATATATATATATATATATATATATATATAATGTGTGTGTGTGTGTGTTTCTCTAGAAAACTTATCATTCAAAACATAATATGTGGAACGAAATACAAATCATTGTTCATTCGTATATTATATATTTATATCAAAATGTCACTTTTATACAAGCAATTAAATTATTGCAATAATATTAATTATTTGTTTCGAAGTAAATGCTTTTAGATATTGCCATTTGTTGCTTGCAAATTTGTTTATATAAATTTATATCCTATAAATTATGACAATATTCGTTTACAAACGTGTCCCGTTATATGTAGTATGCAACACGGATCCTCGATATTGACATTTGAAATCCGTTGAAGAAAACAAAATATCGTTTAACCTATGGAAAGGTCATACCCATTTCATGAGTGAAGGGATAAGTCATCCCTTTTGGGTAATAAATTTTGCCAATTAACTGCCGAATGCTCTTTTGCGGCGCAAAATAAAAAGTCCACATCGATAGGTGTGCCATGTAAGCGCCCATTACAACATGTTGCAAGAACAACTATAATATGGGTTAGTGTAAAGCAGAAATAGTAATTATGTAGTAACAGCAACTCAGGATGCGGGATGATCTGTTAGTTTGGTATGTGTCAGAGGGTGATGTGGTGTACTATGTGGCCACACTGGTGGTGAATGCAAAGCTGCGGCTACCCTCCCACAATCGACACCCCCCCGTATCGCTTTTTATAAAGGGAGTCGTGTCGCGTTCACAGTGCAGTTGTGCAGTATGCAATTTCATTATGTTTTTGTATTAGGGGTGCAAGCAACGAACCTTGCTGATAAACTGTACACGGAAGAAAAGAAAATCATACACAATCATTCTGTAATAATCGTAACAAAGCATTCAAACCAAAACCACATCATGTACATACCTTCTCGTATGTAATGAATACCTACTGATTTAACAAGTACACATCTATATGTTACACATACGTATGTACATAATGTTCCACATGATGGTGGTAGATGTTCTTCCTGACTTGTGTAAGGTGAAGAAGTAAAGGGTAACTGATTAAATTCGTCCCGTGACAGGCAGGGGCCACGTTACAAGTGCGAAACTGCAGTCTGTCTTATCATTCCTGGTAGAACGATAATAAATTCTTACTAATGGCATCGAATACAATGAAATTCTAGTATATACTAGATTGAACGCTACGCCTTTTCGATGTAGCGTCAGTTCAAGTCCGGTGACCATGCAGTAGGTACTCCGCGATTAGATATTTTACAGAGACAGAACCGTGAACGGTATTGGTATCCGAATCAAACAATCGTCCAAGATTCGATGTAGGACATCGGTGATTTTTATTATATATTAACCACGACCGTCTCTCTCTCCGGGACAGTCCAATCTGGACATTCCACGTGTGTTAGTTCGTGTGCCATCGTTGCGTCCCGAAATCGCAAAACCTACTTTGTTATGCACCCCAGTGCCAGTGAGAAAACTTCAGGCCCGTATTTCATTGTGATTTATCTGCACTTCGCTAAAAGAATTGTAGAAAAAAAAACGGTACGGAATCAATCAGCCATTATTTCAAAAACAAGTAGCTGCGAAAGATGTGAGGGTTAGGTCAGCCAGTAGTTTAACGTCATACCAAGCTGCTCCGTGAAATGGACGAGGCTGAGTGCAACGAGTGATCTTATACTAGTTCCAGAGTCATCTAGCTCAGCACAACGAAATATCACTGACAACCACTCTGTCGGCACTTACGTTTACCTAAAGAAACATCATCATCATTGTCTGTCACTGATATCTAGTAAAACATTGCATTTATCTACCAACCCATGATAAATGTCATCTACACAACATTTAATCCTCAATATATACATATATATATATATATATATATATATATATATATATATATATATATATGTATATATATATATATACAGTGCGAATAACGTAAGACTATACATTGGCGACTTTATTTTAGCTTTAATCAATTTGCCCATGTCAGTAACAACTGAAATTACAATGACGTTTGTTTTGGTAAATGTCACTATTTTCAATATAGTGTTACTGATATCTCACGAGTTTGCGTAATAATTAGTGCAAAAAATGTACATCACAGAAGAAAAGTTTAAGATGTATTCCTGGTATTTAGAAGGGGCGTCTTTGCGAGAAATTTCTGATTATTTCAGCTTTGAATTCCCGGGCAGGGCCCATCACATGTCATCAAACGATGGCAAATTTAGTTATCACCTCCAAGTGATTTTGGAAATGTACTGATACCAATTACAATTTCAGTACTTGAAGTGTACTTTTAATTCAATAACATGTAATAGATTTAATAAAATATTGGAATAAATTCTGTAAATGATTTAAATAAATATAGTAGTCTGTGGACTGGTGTCTAATTTTACATTATTCAACCATAATAAATTGGAGTTTTTGTATGAAATCACCATGGTAACATTAAGTAAATGCCCTATGTCTAATTTTAAATTATTCAACGGGTTGATACTAGCATGGGCAAATTGATTAACGCTAAAATAAAATTGCCAATGTATAGCCTTACATTATTCGCACTGTATATATATATATATATATATATATATATATATATATATATATATATATATATATATATATCAAAATTATAATAGCCACAAATCCATACAAATCATTTTAGGAATGCAAACAAAAAAGTTATTGATATGAGTATCGTTAGTGGTAGAATTGTAATATAATTTTCAATTAGATTTTTACCCATTTACTGGTATTTGAATATGACAACAACGTTAATTCTATGCAAGTAGAATGTGTGCAATGAGATACAAGACGCATCGCAATCTAAATATGATCGATTAAAAACAGTACAAGGAATTCACAGTATTTCTATGTACGTCACATGAGAGACGCTGAATTAGAGATGGTTTATTTATTCTGTCAATAATATTTTCATAAAGATTTGTTCGAATGGAAATAATTAAATCTAGGCTCATTTAAAAGGTTCTCTGACATTTAGCTAAAGTGTGTTACTGGCATGTGGAATGTAGAGCAAACATTGAGAAACTGACTTGGTCCACCGTCATTTTCACAATTAAATGCCCTATTAAGACAATGTGCTCTTAATAAAAATAGATCATATTTAATTAGATCGGGCAACTGGTTAGTCTTCGACACTCCACTACAAGAACATTCCATTTTCAATCTATATATGTACTACTCTGCATATAACATACAAACATGCTACACGCTACGTGATATTTTATTGATATTATTGTCAGTAAATCATCGTACTTCTTCGTCTTGTACTTCCAAAGCGCTTTCTACTATGGGTATGTCAGTCTCTGATTATAGATTTTATTATGGAGAATAATCTGCCAAGTGCAAAACTTGTACAGTTATTAAACTTATCCAATTATCAATTATCTTATAAAAAGCTAAAATGTGCCGTAACATCGTTAACAATTAGTCGCTGAAGTAAATGAATATGTACACACCTAATTTCAACGATCTCTGATACGACTAATGAATTTTCAATGATCGCCCCCATCCGTAATAATTAATTAAAAAACATTTAAATAAATTTATACGTGAATCGATATGAACACGTGTAAAGAGTAAATGTACGTAGTTTTCTTTGCAATAAACACATTGGTTCATTCTAAATAAAGATGTGCAAAAATCTGATCAGGCAAACTGTGGCCTTTTGACATGTGCTGGAACGTAGTTGAAACAACCATTAACAGAATCACTCAGTATTTATAGACAAAGTAAGGAGTGCTATACAGACATTGCGTTAGTTCATCGGAAGTAAAGAATGCAATATGCCATACTATTTTTAACCATTGCCATTATAAGAATGCAATTTGTCTCAGCAGCAGAGAATCCACTACAAATAAACCATTTTCGAAATTACCATTGTGGATACTCTGACAAATACACACGGTTGCCAATATTTATTTGATAATCTAGCCAATGATTCTGCATAATCTACTTCGCATTCATATTCTACTTGTAACTGGCTAATTACATTGTATTGTTCTTGTTCGTACCGCGCGAAATACGAATGTTTCTAAATAGAATATTAACAACGTTATTGAAACTATAAATAAACTATGAACACGAAACATAATTAAAAATAAAATTAGACACAGCTTTTGTTAATTATCATTATGTGTTATAAACGGGAAATCAATGCAAATTATGTAATAAAACCATAAAATAAAAAAAATGTTTCATTATTCACAGCGTTGAAAAGTAACTAAATACGCTTGATTTACCGTTTTACAATTATAATATATGAAATAGCGGCGAATAGTGATTATTGCACGTAGGCACACGTATATATTTATATAGTATATAGTAGAGATCGGTATATACAATTACGAATGAACAATTCTAGTTTTACATAAACTGGTGTAGTATATGTTCAGGCACAGCGTGCTGAAGATATATTTATCGTATTTGTGACACAGCTGTCGTTTTTAAACAATTAAAGTTTGCTACATTAGTAATTATACGGCACGCAAGTGTCTTTAATTGTTCCTCTTGGAAAATGACTACAACGAACTAAGTGGGATGATTCGGTGTGCACGTGTACGCCAGAATCTCCAAGTAAATAAAGAGATGCTGATGTTGAGATGGTAATGAATATGCAGTCTACGTCATACACCTATTCTATTCTATATATTTTATTAGCATCATTTTACAATATCGAATGAAATACTAAATACTAGGTTTAAGGACAAGTGCCATTTCTCTTCACAATTCAGGTATACTAGACACCCCTGTCCGAGCCCCCCCTTCGGCAATAATATTTGTACGAACACTCCGTTAGGGATTATATATACGACTTCTTTGTCACGCCACTAAATACACTGTCCCTAACTTATTAAATTTCAACATTTTCGACAGCGACATATTTTTGTTTTGGATTAAAAACCGACCGCACATTTGAGACTATGCAAATGAAGTGTGTTGTGTATCGTCACGATATCGGGCTAGTGAGGAGTTTGTTATGGAGTGTGTATGTGTAAAAAAAAACAAACTAGCGGATATATTGACGCATCGGCCGCCGCCCTTCAGCTGGAATTGAAGAAGGGTAAAATACAATACTTGATTAAATGACTGTATATACATGTATTGAGATTTGGGTGGCTGCTTGCGCATATACGTACTGTATGTACGTGCTAGATATTCTGTTTGTGGAACATCGGGTGTCATGCGCCACATGGGAGCGGAGACCGTAAAAGAACTTATCACTGAATTACGCGGCTGCAGTGCAGACCAACCTAGGGTGGATTGTTACAGATTGACATGCGTTCATACCCATGTTCATATTCTACCGTATCTCCATATTATGACACAAATCTAATTATTTGAACTTGGCCGATTCCGTCCGGGGTAATAACTGGATATCTAGCAATAATTATCCACACTGTCTATTCTATATACGGCTTAGTTATACTTTTTAACCTTATTTGTTACATACGTATTGTTTTATTTATATTAACTGAGTGAGATATTGAATGGATTTAGTTAAAGTATATACAGTATGACCTCTTTAATCCGAACATGCGCTAATCCGAACCTTCAGTAATCCGAACAGCGGCAATTCATATAATCCGAACAATGTCTCTTTAAACCGAACAGCGAACACCAAAGTTATTCCCGGTACATAAATGTGCAATACTGCACTGATATATCATATTTCTGGAGATGTTACAAGACAAGAAGCTTTTGAATGGGCTATCGGACAAGAAGAATCATGGGAATCCATATACGATATGGATAGTTTGGAACATGTTCAAAATGAATCTAGCTCGGCCGAAGAAGTAGAAGTGATATCACGACGTATAAAGCACACGGAGGCAGTCAGAAGTTTCGAAAAAATAATACTGAATTGGAACACCACATTTTAATTCTATACGAAATGAAAAAAAAAAAACAGTAGCTCAAAAGATAGAAAAAGCAAATTTTAAACAGAGCAAAATCACTGAGTTTACACACAGCTTCTTAGATTTAATTCTTAATTTTTTTTAGATTTACATATGAACTTTATTTTATTAGTCATGTTGTATCTAACAAAATAAGATATATGGTACAATTGTTAATTTTTTATTTTGAAGTAAAGAGCCTTTAAGTGGAAGAATGTTGAAATTCGTAGATAATGAGGAAAATTGATATTTTCTGTCTTTTATTTGATAATCCGAGTATTTCGATAATCCGGTTCAACCCTGCAATTATTAGTTCGAATTAAAGAGGTCATACTTGTACCTTTTACAATAATGTTAATATATTTACTGATTATATGTTGTATGTATTATCTGTTTCAGATGCCTGTGGACTGAGTGACGTGTCACATATAGAATCGTTACAGGAGAAATCACAATGTGCGCTGGAAGAATATTGCAGAACTCAGTATCCGAATCAGCCGACAAGGTTCGGTAAACTCCTATTACGTCTTCCTAGTTTGCGAACAGTCAGCTCATCGGTAATCGAACAGTTATTTTTCGTACGTTTAGTTGGTAAAACACCAATTGAAACGCTTATTAGGGATATGCTCCTGTCGGGCAGTTCATTCTCGTGGCCATACATGTGATATATGAAACTCTACTAGATTTTTATAATCTTTCTACCCAAACTTGGTTCTAATCGGTTTTCAACAACTCACCTCCATTATCAAATCCAGAAAATATACACACATTTACCGTATTTATTCTGTAAACCAAAATAATCGAGTTCACGATAAGGAATATGCAGAATAAGAAAACATATATCAATGTTATATTCACTACATAGGTGACGAATTTCTTTTTGGTTATTGTTTGCTGTTTGTATAAATGTTTTCTTCCTGATAAATGATTATTTTGGTTTTCGATGAAATACCGTTATAAAAAAAAACCTACACTATTTGAAATTATCCATGACTTTTTATAAGATACTATATGCACTTTATTACATAAATACGCACAATTGCGATCGCGAATAAATATGACATGAAATATTATTCCAGATATAGCCTTCATTCACAATTAAATCGAATCAGGGAATACATACATACATATGTCCAAATAATAACAGTGTTGTCGGAAATTCTGTATAAATAAAAATTCCATGAGAAATTGAATTTATTTTGTAAAATAATTCCTATACATTTGAAAGTACATCATCTGAATTCATTTAATTAGTAAATTGATTATAACAAAAATTGAACGTCCTAATTTATAGAACTTCATAGATTTATAGAAGTTCATAGATTATTCGATCGTAAAACAATGGATTCGAAAGTTCATTTCACATGGTCCGTAAACGTACATAACCTCAAAATGGTAAAAACGAACACCGCTATGAGAATATTCGCAATCTCGGTAAAAAGTAACTTCTATTATTCAGAATTAAGCAAAATGTACATCCATTTATAAAAACTGTAGTGCATATAACTAAAGTGAGTCTGATTTTAGCAAAACTGTACTGTTTTTGTTTCGTTTTAAAATTATTTATCATTTTTCATTAAGCCATATATGAATCTCGTGAATAATTTTCGGCTACTAATTTTTTTTTACGTAAATGTTTTATCAAACGTAAGAGGTGCAGCCGAAAATATTCAAGTACGTGCGATTATTGTAAATCCTTGTAGTTATATTATATAGGATAATGTTAATTTTTTATTATTATTATTATTATGTAACCTTGTTGTGTATGTACATATAAAAGAATATTGTGTGTTTGTCTCCAATACGTTTATGTTCGGTATATGTTATACGTGTACGGAGAGAACAGAGTTGGATCAATGTCATTGAATAAACGTGTAAATATGTTGTAAATATATATTAAAAAAAAAACAAGTTAGTATAGAAACACTTGTGTTTTTATTTAAACTCAACAGGTATTACCTAAGTGTGTATTACACGAAAACTCACCCCATCCTCAAGTAACATAAATGCAATATTTGATTTAAATTTTGCTGATTTTAATTGCCGTTAAAACACTACGTTGTTTTGATACATATTTTAAAATATCCAAATCTTTTAGTGCTTCTAAAATATATTATATTTTGACTATTAAACCATGTGTTATTTGTTCCATAACCTCCTAATCTGTCATTAAAAGTATTTCAAAAAATTGATTTGAACACAGCATATTACTTTTTTAAAAGTCCTGGTCAAAAGTATTTTTTCTGCATTTACATGTTATTTCCCCATGTTCCAGGTTTCATGGAACATCCGGTATATATGTTTCTATTTGTTTTGACAAATTAATATACTAATGATTTCTAAGTGGATTAAAATAGTGAATTAGCGAAAACTTTAGAAGACTAGGGGTAGATTTGAAGATGAGCATAATGTGTATGTGTGAGGTAGGGTAGGGTGCTACATACCATCAAGAAAGAGGACTGGCCGATATGATATTGTATAACATGGTGAAGTAAAAGAGACCCAGGTGTGCTTTGCTTGGCAATATTAATGATGAGCACTTGGCAAGAGGCAGAAAGTAAGCAGGTGCATTTTAATGTTGAAACTTTTAAGTGGCAAGTTTCTAAATGCTAAGCAGTTGTATGAAAAGGGCCATCGTGATTTTAAATACGACTGCACTAGCGCCCGTTCAAAATATCATTAAACAATGTTTTCACTAACTTCGCCACTCGATCTCATTCCTAATATCTGAACTTGCACGGTAATAACAGTTATATGAAAGATACCGAGTTAATTAAATTTATTAAATAAGATTAACTTATTAATATAACATTTATTATTAACAACTATGAAGCAGTATTACATTTAAAAAAGTATTTGACAATATATATATATATATATATATATATATATATATATATATATATATATATATATATATACGAGTATATATGTGTATATATATATATATATATATATATATATATATATAT
The DNA here is from genome assembly GCA_963422195.1 of Carabus problematicus. NCBI lineage: Eukaryota > Metazoa > Arthropoda > Insecta > Coleoptera > Carabidae > Carabus > Carabus problematicus. The sequence continues at coordinate 18,894,306 of OY728577.1, forward strand.
ATATATATATATATATACAGGGTGTCCTATTTAAACGGGCCACTACAGGGATCTCGAAAACTATAAGAGATACAAGGTCGGTTAAATTAGACAAAAGTTGCACATTTATGGGCCAATGTTAATGGCGATTTCATATTTGGAAAATATTGCATGGCTCACTAGATAATTACAAAAGTGTGATTTTCTTGAAATTTAATTTTCCGTTATATCTCACAAAGTATAAAAAATATGGAAAAAAGTTTCAAATAAATATTTTAGCATCCATAAGAAACTTTTCGACGAATTCGATGAAATTTTTTTTTAATAGATATTTCTGGAGATACAGCATGCAAGTTGAATTTTTTAAATGGAAACCATATTTAATTTTTCTCTAGCTAGAAAGCGCTATTTTTTCTGTTTACAATAATGTATTTGTTTATATAAATATCTTTTTTAGTTTTTAAGAAAAATTAAAAAGTATGGTAAATAGAATGATCTTCGTAGTGTGCCATGGAAATTTTGTATAAAACAATTGCACTTAAATGTGTTATGTACATGCAAAACAATTGAAATGCAATAATATTTGGTAAACAAAAGATTATAGACAAAAAATAATTTGTGCAGGTATGGCTTAATACGAAAATCTGTGTAATAGTTTTCAGTTTACACAACGAATCTCGTTTGATTTATCAAATGTTATTGAATTTCATTTGTTTTGCATGTACTAAACATGTTTAGATGCAATTGTTTTATATCAAATTTTCATGGCACACTACAAAAATCATTCTTTTTATCATACTTTTTAGTTTTTCTTCGAAATTAAAAAAGATATTTATATAAACAAATACATTATTGTAAAGAGAAAAAATAGCGCTTTTTAACTAAACTAAAATTAAGTATGGTTCCTATTTAAAAAATTGAACTTGCATGCTGTATCTCCAAAATAATGAAGTAAAAAAAAATTTCATCGAATTATTCAACAAGCCTGTTGTCTATGCTAAAATATTTATTTGAAACATTTTTCAATATTTTTGGTACCTTTCGAGTTATAACGGAAAATTAAAATCCGAAAAAATCACATTTTTGTCATTATCTAGTGAGCCATGCAATATTTTCCAATTATGAAATCGCCATTAACATTGGCCCATAAATGTGCAACTTTTGTCTAATTTAACCGACCTTGTATCTCTTATAGTTTCCGAGATCCCTGTAGTGGCCCGTTTAAATAGGACACCCTGTATATACGAGTATATATTTTTAGGATGAGCCCAGTCTATAAATAATATAGACTAGGCGGCAATCGAATATTATTAGCAAAACAGTGGTTATCATAGTTGATAGAAAAGCACTCAGCATCGGATTAGTAAAGAATTCATCGCGCTCCCCTTTACAACTTTGTGTCTGTGTGCTTTATTAACAGCTTTTCGCGTATTATAATCAATACAAATCAACAAGTCATACACCGTACCCCTGTTAGCAAGGATCCCCATATACAATATCAATCAATTTCAAATAATACATTGTACTTTTCATATTTACAATGGTTAATATCATTTTTTTTTAGAAGATCTCAAAGAAATGTGAACATAATGACTGTGATTAGCGTATTTTATTACTACAAAATAATTGTATGATAAAACTACTATTTCAGTTGTTACAATGTAAAACATACTATTATACTATCAGACTATCAACACAAGTTTATACATAAACGATATGAAACCATAAAATGCAGGGCCGGTTATAGATATTTTGTTGCTCCAAGCAAAATATTTTCTTTATTATTGTTCTACATGCGAAAAAGTGAGTAAAATTAAACAAATAATGGTCATATTTATTGTCAAATGTTGGTAATGATTTCGTTTTTTTTTTTTTTTTGATAATATAGCTAGATAACAAAGTTTCGAGTTTTTTTTTATTTATGTTTATTTTGCTGTGTAACTTCACAGAGATTTTTATTGTTGATATTTAACCAAAAATAATATTAACTACCGCTAGCATTTTTGTATTGTTTTCAAAACCATTATTATAGATAATATGGTACAATTCATATAATAGTGAAATTTTTATATACATCAATGTAATACCGCCCTTAAAAATTTGCCACCCCAAACACACACTTGCTTTGCTTGTGGCTAGAACCGGCTCTGATAATATGCTAATTAGAGATAGAAGTCGTAAAATTTCAATAATTGTATTATTGCATCTGCAATTATTTTTATTTTATTTTAATGCATATTAATACCGTGAATAAATTGTAGCCAGATTCAGAATTGTTGATTAAAATTACTAAGCATTTATTTATAAATATGAGTACATGATGTATAGATGAGGTATGTACAGGTCTATATGAGTAAGTTACCTACATATACATACATATGGTAACAGGTATGGATGTGTCGTACATTAGTTGTATGTACGTATATAACAATACGTTTTGTCGTCTGATTGTCATCCATTATTGTATGCAGGAGAATGGTGGTAACATTGAAGCTGCTTAGGTGATTCAATTCAGAAGTAGCACATGATTACGTCGCGGATTTAACACAGCACAGGTGGCGTTTCTATGACAACCAAGTAACCTGCGATTGGCCGAGAGAAATAGTGTCGATAACCACGCCCTCTTTCAGGAAGACAAAATACTTCTAGCGGTAAATTAGGTAGGTGTACCTATTTATATATGTCCAACCTCACGGATTGAATATTCCTTTTCACCTATCTATATATGTTCACTTCTCTCTCTGTTCTACAAATAGGTTATACTATATACTCTAAATAGGCAATGTACCCCAAATATATATATATATATATATATATATATATATATATATATATATATATATATATATATATATATATATATATATATGTAATTATTAACAAAATTAATTTCTTGTTTCACACGATTGATGGTTGAAACGAATAACAGTAAATCTTTAAATATTAGTACTTATATTGCTTGAAAAAGCTTTATGTATAATGTAGTACATATGGCACATTACTATTTACTCGAAATTTTTTTCGAGACATACATAGTGAATTAAAAATGAATCAATATGAACCGAATTCAGTTATTTGCAGACAATGGACACAATAATATCTGATGTTTACGTACGCCACTGTCATGCATGACTTTATGAAACATTATTTACGATATGTGAACCAATAGTGACGCAATTCTTCCTTAACATTCCTCTTTGTATATAAAGCTTATTAACCTTGAGTTGACACCAATAATATCATCAGCTATCGTCCAACCATTGCTTAGAAGTACATGAATACTCGCATATATATATATATATATATATATATATATATATATATATATATATATATATATATTGTATGTGTGTGTGTATTTGCATGTGATGAACATCTACAAAACATATTAAATAAAATATACAAAAACATAAATTTAAAATTCTATTTTATTTTCAGAACAAACATGTTTCAAAAAGGAAATGGACTTTTTATCAGGAGACCTGCGACCTGTACTGACAATAGTGGGGTGTGTGACGTTTGACAGTTTTCGCTTTTTGTCTTGTTTTCAATTTCAATACAATCTCAGATCAGAATATTCAATACGCATGTCGCATTTCAACAAAAAAAATCACACACACAAGCATATAGCGGGTGTCTGTATATACTATATACAACTATGTGCGATTTAGTGAACTAATTCCGGCTAAGCCTGGTTTACTTTTTCGAGGTTCTAGTATCACTCAGATATTTTGAGAAACAAGTTTTATTCTAGGTACCTAAATCAACAAAATTGTGTATGTATATGTAAAATAATAAAAGAGAGACAGAAATAATTTGAAAAATATTAGAGTATATTTTTGTACTTTTTGAGTGAAATTGTTAAGAGATTTTCTTTGAACTAGAATTTTATTATTTGCTTGAAAATGATCAAAAACGATATGGTCGAAACGTCGCATATCTGTTATCATCTTTATGATTAAGATTTGAAATAAACAGTTCGCAACACCTTGAACTATTGTCATTTATTCCAACCATTTTTGATTCAATATTTTTCCATCTCAAGATCTACAGTTGACTAAAGAAAGTCTACAATAAAATAGTAAAAAACAAAAAATACATGTACCTATTACATAATATTATGTATACGTGTATTATGTAATAGGAAGGTACATATAAAAGGTTATTTATGGCAGAGGTGAAAAAAATGAAGTAATGTTGGATAGTTTACGCTTTTGTTCAGGTTAATTTGTTCCAATATGAAATCCACATATTTAGGGGTATCCCCCAAAGAAGTATCGCAAATACCATAGTTTACTGTATCGGGGTTTACAGCTGTTCACTATATCGGGACGTAATGATACAATTTGATATATATATATATATATATATATATATATATATATATATATATATATATATATATATATATATATGTATATTATGTTTTACATATAACTCTTTAGATTTCACATATATTCTACGTATTATATTATTTATTTCTTACGGAATTGGAATTTTATCTACCCAAATTTTTTTATTGAAAAATGGTTAAAATCGATTTTTTGTTGTGTTGCTTCGGTTATATACTGTCATCATGATGAACACCATCATCAGTTTTGTGCTCTTTTTTTGAAAAAAAATATAGTTTTTATAAATATGAATTTTGACAGTATGATTTATGTTTGTATTGTTTTATAAATAAATGCCAGCATCCTTGCTGGTATTCTTTCCCTGTTTCAATGCTGATTGAAACTTATTATACGTATAGGTACAACGTGAAACATCATCAATGAATTGCAGAAACAATGATTTTCCGCAATAAAAACTAAATACGCAAATCAGTAGTATGTTATATACTAAATTAGTGAACAAGTTTCAGGTGATTCTATACCGAGAGCCTCAGAACGACGAAAAATTCTTAGTCTGATACAACTAAATATACGTTCGGTTTTGAGTAATAGAACACACCATTGGTAAGAGTAGCACTAACCTAGAAACGTATAGCTTGTGTACATTCCCTGTAAAAAGTAACAAGTTTCTCTATAGAAATCCATTGTAATCAGTTGGCCTACCTGCTTCGGTAATTGTAAGTACTAAGATGAATGAAATATTTTATTGCTATAAATTTATGGTTGTTCGAGTGGCTATGTAACCGAAGTAAATATTGTATTGCTGAAATGCAGGATACAAGCATTTAAAATATTGGAATCCTGGGTGTTTGGTAAAAATTTTAACAAGAAATGACATATATAATTTAAATTTAATTAATATACAAAAGTACACGCCTTTTTCAATGCAATTATAACAATTTTATAGAAAAACAAATATGTTTATCAAATTAACATAATATTGCATGTTCAAAATAAAAAATAATCTTATTAATACTATATAACTAATATTGTATCTACTTCTTTTTTTCTAATTTCCAATTAGGTTCTCTTATTAGCATATTCCATGTTTTTCTAGGATCGATAATTTGCAGTAGACGACAATCAATATAAAATTTTAATAATTTGTCCTCCATATTGGCTTTCCAGAACTTTTTGTCTCTGGTGATATATTCAATCATCATCGGATAATTTTCCCCCAGGCAAATGCCTAATATACATCTACTTTTATTAGTTGTTTCTGATAGTCCCTGTATTTGATAATACCAATCATTGTTTTCATGAGTTTTAGACAAATTACGCAATGGGATAATACGCTCCTGTCCAGTTCTGCTTAGTGCAGAAACAGAGTCGGGTCCAGGTGTAACAAATGTCAGTCTCTGTCATTATTCATACTCCATACATAACGTGTCCTGTTTTATACTTAATATTATACATGAATTTAAACAATTAGTTAATATTGTTTATTGCAAGCAATATTTATTAGATTTTGTCAAATAAATTTATAGAAAGAATTTGGTTTCCCATATGAAAAGACAACGAAAATTGAAGCTTCACACTACCCGAATTTCTTGCATCCCCTCTGTGACAGGCCTTGTGCAGGAACCCCGACAGAATATTTGACGTTTTTTTTTTTTTTTACAAAAATGATCGAAATTCTTTAAAGCACAAACAGTATACAGTGTGTCCCAGCGACTACCAGACATAGGAAAATTAACATTGGGAAATTTTATAAGAATCCACTATTGCCTTGAGTATATTCTTTCTGAATGGCCTAAACAAAAGATTTAAAACAAACCGAAATGTACTTCTGCTAAATAATTTTATAGTACATAATTATTTAAAGGAAATTTATTTAAAATAAGAAATTGGGTCCGTCAATTGCCTTTGCAAAAGTAATAGAAACGGAAACCAGAATGTTAACAACGAAGTAGATATTTTGACAGCTGTCGAAGTGTGAGGGAAATCTCGGTGAATCACAGCACTCATAAAAATCACAAATATTTTGCTTACAAATATTCCATACTGCTATTAGCAGCAGATAGTGAAAAACTAATCACATTTTGTGAATTAATGTTTAATAAATGTTATACTGATGTAATTTTTTTTAGAAAATATTTGTTTCACTGACGAGTAGACATTACATTAAATGGAGAGCACAATTTTATGACAGATTAAGCCACTGTTTACTAGTCAATGGGAATACGTTTGAACATTTCATTAATTAGTACCTGCTAATGATATCGAATTTAGTGCTTATCTGTTGTGTTTTTCTTAGTTTTTAGCTCATCGACCTCCTGTCGAAGAGCTATAGTGTTCGGTACGATGTCTGTAGCATTCTCTGATTTTAAAAATGTTTGCGCAGAAATCCCGGACAGACCCCTTGGGTCACGAAATGACTATTACAACATATGACCGTATGTATGTCGTTCGTCCGCTCGCTCACTCGCTCCTACGTTTTTTGTTCCACTAACTCCTCCTAGACTATCCAACCGATCTTGATGATTTTTTTATATATACGTATTATAGTCCAATTATGCATCTGATTTTTATTTTTCAAAATTTTCTTTAACAGTTTTTTCAGTTTTTATTTTTTTTCTCCTTTATTTTTCACTCAATTGTGTTCAAAATTTTCTTGCACATGCAGGATTGAAACACTATTTTTATTGAAGAAAAAAATATTTTTTAATTAGAAACTGAACAAAAGAAGATTAATGCATGTATAGTCGGCTTAGTCTGCTTTGTTTTTGTTAACAGAAGAAAATGTTTTCACACTTGTTTTAAATTTGTTATTTTGTTTCGACCTAGGCAAAGTGTATTTAATAATTTGTGATAAATTCGGAATTGGACATACGTTGATGAGCTACAGGCATGGATGTCTGTATCCATTCCTAGTTTCATTACAAAATGCAAACCCTTAAGCTTTCTGTTGTATGTATTACTGAAAATCCTCCAAATTTGTTTCTACACAAACTTTATTATTAAATAATAAATATAAACCATATTATTTATTTGCAACAATATTGATAATTTAATGATGATAGTTGTATTGTGTCAGCAAATTCTAAAAATAACAGCAATCTGACAGTTCTAAATTTGATTAATTCAACTACCTACTGTTTCATTTGTGACAATCACATGTTTAGATACAGACACAGCAATACTTGATCCTTACATAATTTCCCAATGCTGGGACACACTGTATATTATTTTTAATATTGTACATATAAGGTATTAAGTAACTTCAATATTGATATTAGAGTTCACATATTGATAAATGTGATTATCCCTGACACAATTTTAACAGTTCCCATATCACCATATGTAAATATACCTGATGACAACTTCATGCACCTGAACAACGTATACTTTGACATTTACTGTAATAGGAGTTTCAAATAATCGGACTTCATTATAACAAATACTAAAATAATATATTTTATTTTTCTTTGAATGATGTAGAAGATGTTGATAATTATTTATAACACGTTTGGACTTCCATCTTCTCTATGTTAAGTTAATAAAACTAATTGTTACTAGTTGTCAAATATAACATTTATACACTGTATAAATGTTATATTTGACTATGCCTTATGAAGTGTATTTAATAATACATTTATATTTGGTAACAACTAGTTTCATGAACTTAACATACAGAAGATGGAAGTCCAAACGTGTTATAAATCAATATATTTTATGTTAGTTCTACAATAATGTAAAAAGTTACGAGGCCCGAGATTAAAACCCTATTAGCTCGAATTACAACCCGCCTATGGATGATGTAATCTTTGGTTAGGTGTATGGTTGCGAATAAAATAAGGGGGAGGCGTTTGTAAAACTAGAAAAGTGTGTCAAGCGATAGTTAAATTATAGAAGTATTTTTTTTTTTGTTAAATTTAATGACAATATTATTGACTTCACTCCTCCTGGGAGGGCCCATTAAATATCCACGGCCTAGGGCCCTTACAATTCATAAGACGGCCCTGTAAATACGTGATATAAACTCGCGCAAATCAGATAGTTTTTGCAAGGTTTAAAATGAGTGATTGTAATTTGTAAATGATCAATTTCTACAGTAATATATAGTTATATACTCAACCTATATAGGTTAAGAAAGGGCTGTAATGTTTAACTATGCAATAAAGCTTGGGGGGGGGGGGGGGCTTGAAGTTGAATTTTCAAGTGGTCGTGTATACACAAATGCGAATAAGATGAACCTAGCCAAGTTTTTCCCGACCACTTCCTGTACGCCATATGGCTCATTCTTCAAGCATGAAGGAATATTTTATGAGTTGGCCTTAGTTCCTCAAGGCGAGGGTTACAAAAATCATAATTTATGGGCCGAGAAGTGACAGATTTTAATCATAATCGTTAAGGGAAATAGTTAACGTTCTTTATGCTATGCGGAGCGTGAAACGAGAGTGAAAATTACATTTTAATTTAATTTCACAATTTTTCATATTATTTTGCATTTAATCACCAGTGAGTGAGTGATTTAGCAGGCGTAAATAGTATTTTTGCAGCAAAATTATTGTTATCTTAATAATATCGATAATTACTTTTATATATAACGAATAACCGAATAATCCGATTATATAAATCCATTCGGTGTCGACTTCGATGAACTGTAAAAGTTTTTAAGCTTTTGGGTGTTGCAAGACAGAATGAAAATGAAATGTGACAGTTCTAAGTCGGCCTTCAACGTAAAAAAAGGACAATAAATTGCTAGATGTCACTACAGAAAATACTTTTCTTGTAACCAATTTATATAAATTGGAAAAGTGTATATTTTTAAAAATCCCACGGGATAAATCGAATGTACATTCAGTTGGGGGCGAGTTGCTACGAATATATATATATAATTATATGCAGACATAGTAAATGTCTCTCTTGAAACAAGAGGGAACTAGAATTATGAATTATGAATTAGAATTATCAATGCGAAAAGAATAAAATATTTTAGTTTATTTATTTAGCTTTACTACAAAAGAAATTCGAGATTTCTATGATATAGTACATTTATGTATACTACATACATACGATATATGGAAACATACATAAATGGTAAGCTTATAATTCAGCTACAGTACCTACATGAAAATGAGCTTTTATAAGCGCCGCTAGAACAATGCTTCGAACATCAAACATAGGTAATTAAAAAGTCCTCGTTCAGTGTAACTTAACTACACTTAACTACTTAATGACTTATTAGCCACAAGTCGTTAAAATCTCATATATTATTAAAATTTTAAAAGCTATTCTTGTAGAGGGTGAAACCGTATCAAAAATAACTGAAATTACTGAATTATTAACATACTGGACCGTGTAATTATAAATTCTGTTCCCTTGAGTCCATTAAAACGTGTTTAGAGTAATGGGCTACTGATATGTTACATCGTCACTTCCATTTTACATAACATTCATAATGAAACCGTTATAACAATCATAGACATTTATTACTCTACAATTGCTACATATTCTAAATATAACTGCTCTCATATAATGTACATAAATGTTTGAATAAGTGGCGGGGGATAACAATCATACTAACTCCCCCTCCCCTCCATTTACAAATTATTCACAATTCATTTATATATATGTTAAAACATTTCCTATTTTATGTGAAATTTATAATATTGCATTACAATTTTTTTTATAATTTTTCTTCTTTAATAAGAGACCGAATATTGCAAAATTCTCAATATTAGTTCATACTTTATCATATTCTTATTTGTGATCACTATATCGTTCTTCTTTTTATTTCTATAACGCTCATTCAAATATCATTTATGCCCTTGGATAAATTTCAGCGTACGCCTTTGGTATTAGTATGAAAACATCCACCTATCCATCTATGGATGATGATTAAAACTATTTGTAGAAAATGTTTTGATAATTTCTCATTGCCACCGTGAGGGTACAGCACTGTACAGTACACAAGTTGCTTCTTCGGGCGTTTTTTTAGACAAGTTCACACGTATATCTATAAAGTTGGTAACCGTGTAAATTTGAATATTTTGTAGCTATATTAACACAAATAAAAACAACTGTTGTAAACATATGAGAAAAACAAACTAGTAGTTGTTGACAGGTAATATTATTGAATATAATTGTTCTAAGGACGTAATATACTGACATAAGTATTTTTATTATATATTATACAGGGCAATGTCGAAGAAGCGCAAGGTATCAACAAGTTCACCCGTTATTAAAGTCGAAGTGAAAGAGGAAAACATCTATGGGGATGATGTGCTGTTGGCTCGTGGTCGATTGACGGGTGCTTTGCAGGAGCTCATCGAGCAAAGTGAAGAGGACAGTGTGTCTAGTGACGATGATAACCGCAAAAATCGGTACCACCGTTCAGTGCGAAAGAAAGAGAGGTACACAATAAATACATTTATTATTTTATTCAGTTTGTAAACATACTGTGCAATAGTGATTCATCATCGCGTTACCATGGTAAGGTTAAGAGACGGCGCTCCGATGCCGGGTCACCAAGCGGGGCAGGTACTGGTGTGGTTACTGCTTTTCATCACACCTACGTAATGAAACTGTTCGATCGGAGCGTGGATTTAGCACGATTCGAGGAAGATACGCCGCTATATCCGATATGTCGTGCATGGATGGCAAATCAACCACGCAATCCGCAACTGATCGTGAAACGCCGCGTGTCGACACCGGATCCAGAGTATGAACGTTCGATGAATGCATCGTGGAGTGCTGATCGTATACACGAGATGTACCAGCTACCGACGGCTACAGGCCCACCGATATCTCGCGTTCCTTCGCCATTGCCCGAACAACAAGTAAATAATCTGGAGGAACCTTGTTTAAACTACGATGACAGGCCGCCAGTGTCTCGGGATGAACTCATTCGTAATCATCTACAGCGCTGGGCCAAAGTAAAACGTAAATGGATTGCACAAGCCAATAAGAATGAAGAACGATTCGAACCAAGTTTCAACATACTCACAACCATTTATAATAAGTAAGTTGAAATCGCTGACGATGGTCTGTTGATCCAAATACAGCAGAATGTACCTAAGATTATATTTACACTGCGGATCTTTATCGCAGGAATACGTTTTTTCTTTATTATTATTGGTTTATTTTTGCGTTATATTTATATAATTTATATACTTCGTAGATATTTATGGTACATTCAGTTTGCTGTAAGGTTTTTTAGCGGACAGATGTTTAATTTTCAGTTTTAGCAATGTGATTGATTATACGCTTTTGTAATTATAAGTACCTCTATGAATCCTTAAACTGTGCTGTGATTTAGTACAATTTGTGACATCTATAAAAACAATGACAACAATTGTATAATAAAAGTTATATTGAAACATGTGTTGCGAACCCTTTATTTAGTAGTTTGTTTAACAATAAAATGATTATTATGTTTGTATTGCCATCAATGTATATATATTTTACAGAGCCCAGGAGAATATGGAGTAAAGAAGAGGTAGACATTCATTATTCAACAATGACATACTGTCATATCTGCTTTATAAATAAATTCAGATATATCTGATGTATTTTACACAACTTTGCGTTTACTTAATGATTATTGTTCTGTATATTTCACCCTCCTTCCTTAATTCTTAACTAGATTTTTCTTCTTTTGTACTTCAAAGACTAGTTGTAAATCAACTATTTGCAGTTTGAAGAAGAAAAATATATATATATATATATATTTTTTTTTTTCTTTGTAAAAACTACTTTATTGTACTGTTGCTTTGAAAATTGCTCGGGACAAAAACATTTCTAAGAAAAAAATTGATAACATAAACCGATGTCGTGATTACTATAACCGAATTTTTTTAATGTAGTTGGATACGTCCGGGCCGTTCTTTGCGAAAGTGATAATAATAACCGATTAATAACATTATCCGTGATTCCAATAAGCGGCGTGCACTATATATAAATAAGAGTCCCCAACACCATTACTGACCTTGGCTCTTAGTTAACGCCGTTAGTACCAAGCTGTAAATAGCTGTCAATATTTTCCACAATATTACTACAATGTACCTATATTAGATAATTAATTCGAACAATACATAAATATGAAAATAAAGTACGGATTACTTGCGAATGTTTAATTCAAGATTTTCTTATTTTCGATATTATGTCCAGTAGACTAACTGAACACTTTTTTCGGTATCTTTTACAATGTCCTTTCGTTCTTCCGTATTCCTCAGCTTCTACGTATACAAGAGGTAATCTCAAATTGAATGATGAAGACGGCCTAACATCAATAGATAACTTTAATATAATAATTATGAGTATAAAACACAAAAATAATATGACTTACGTTAGAATTATGTGAATTAGGTCTCCTAAAATGCCATTATCTTCAAAGGAAGATGAAGTTGCTTCACAAATTGTACGTAGCAGGCAATTTTGTCCAGGAAACCCATGTCTGTTAAATTTAGAAATAATAATAAATGATATTCAAAAAGGCTTTAGAATAAACAGCGGAGAATATTTTAGAACTGCCATCGAATGACTTAAAATAATGATAAAAAAAATCCATTGCCCATTTGATAGTAAGAATAGGTTCGTTCGTTTCACCCTGTTGCGTCAAATATATCGGTTCGATTCAGAAAGTAAAAGTTAAAACTGTTACTGTAAAATAGCAATTAAATACTAACGCCTGCAGTTTGGTTTCTATGACTGAATAAGTTCTATTCCGATCTATTTTATCATTTGTATGTCTTGCTTCTTCTTCGTCTGTTACAAGCGGTGGAAATTCTACAGTTTCACTTTCATTTGCTGGTAGAAGATAATTGGCCTCCATATTATATGCAATGAAAACGTTTTCATTCGGTATTTCAATTGGCACAGCTAGTGCGATGAACAACTATTAACAGTATCAATAAACAAATATACACTGTCAGAATTTCATGATTCGCTGACGAAATTTCGATTAATTTAACACTTACCCCCATATTTGATCCAGGTGGAAAATGAAAAGCCCAATTTTTATATTCATACACTTGAGCACTGGTCATATTTAAAACAGCGAAAATCATTAACAATTTCAAGATCCTTTAAGGATAAAATAAATACTAATAATTACAAATTTCATACTTTCCAACAATAAATTTGCTTACCTTTTAGGTATTGCCATTTCTGATAAATGTTCATATTCATAAAGCCATAAGTATAGCAGATTTGTAACTGACGATTATTATTTGTTGGCTAGACATGCAGTAGAAACGAAAGACACTAACAGTAAAAACCGTTAGTTCCAGTGTACTGTAGCTGTACCTACTCGACATTGTTCTAATAAAATAAGTAAATATGCTTTTCTCTCTAATGCTGTAGTCTTTATTTCGTACATTCAAATACACATACAGATTCGCTATTAGCAACTATCAAAACGCATTTTAACTTATAACATATATAAATACAATCATCTATCCAATGCTTTAGATTATTTTCATAATTCATGTCAAATACATACATACCTACATATGTTTGTTTATATAATTTCTTATTAAGTTATCTTTATATCATGGAAATATCTACTTATGTAAGTAATACTGGTAATGAATATTCGGATATATTAATTATTATTTATATATATATATATATATATATATATATATATATATATATATATATATATATATATATATATATATATATATATATTGTTCGGTAGGGGATAATTTAGGGAAATTTGTATTTTACTAAATTAGTGTAAATATTAAAACAACAGTCGACAAGCTACACATTTTAAATCTCTATAATATATTTAGAAGATATGCAAAATTCATACATTATATGCACATAATTAATATAAAATTTAGATACTGATACGTCGTTAATATCCAATTTATTTAACTAATCATATCCAAAAAACTGAAACTGCAGTTCTTGTAATACTGGATACAATTGTTGTTATGTTTGCCGTTCACCTCTGCATCGAGATATCTGGATGGATAATTTTGTTCTTTGGATGATGACGGCCTAAAACAATATATATATATATATATATATATATATATATATATATATATATATATATATATATATATATATATATATATATATATATACAGGGTTAGTCAAAATTACCGGAACACCTAAATTTCTCCTACCGTAAAGAATTTTAAAAAATGTTTCGTACAAAAGTTTTTTTGTTGTAAACAAGCTACCGTTTAAGTATTTTTTTAATATACAGGGTGTTCATTTTATTGCGGAAATTAGATAAACTTTCATTTTTCAAATGGAACAACCTATATTTTTTTACTTTTTTCATCAATTCTAAGATTAATTCTTAGTATTTTTTGTAGGACTCATTTTTTTATAAAATGCATCATTTTTTAGATATAAGCAATTAATCTGTCGTTTAAATGTCAATTGATTGACTATTTGTCAATTGTTTCATGAAGTTGTGGAGCATTATCAAGCAAGCACATGTACCTTAATTTACATTTACTTTAATTTTATCTATTTAATTTGTTATTTTTTTTTATTTTGCAATTTTTTTTTATTCCTTTGTTTAAAATAAACGATATGTATGTATGAAAATACTCTTAATTCGAAGTTCAGGAGTTTGGATTAATTGCTTATAACTCAAAAATTATGCATTTTATAAAAAAAAATTTCCTACAAAAAATACTTAGAATTAATCTCGGAATTAAAAAATGTAAAAATATACAGGGTGTTCCATTTGAAAAAAGAAAGTTGAGCTAATTTCCGCAATAAAATGAACACCCTGTATATTAAAAAAATAAGTAAACGATAGCTTGTTTATCACCAAAGAACTTTTGTACGAAAAATTTTTTTAAATTCATTACGGTAGGAGAATTATTTAGGTGTTCCGGTAATTTTGACTAACCCTGTATATATATATATATATATATATATATATATATATATATATATATACCGGGTGTTAATTAAAAAACTGGCCATAGGCGTTTAACATGTAAAATCAGTTTTTCCTCCTGCATTAGTTCCCTAATTACTTTAGAGAAAAATACTTTAAATAAAAGTTGTAGAGAATTAAATTCTGCATCTAGGTGAACAATCAGATTTAATATTTGATATTTCATAACTGAGAAAATAAAATTTAAAATTTCATGAAAACACATAATACATAGGAATAGCCATGGAATTTAAACAAAATTAAAAACAATTGTATGACATTGTAACTGTCAAAAAAATTTATTAAATCACGAATATTTCGATAACTTTGTCCAGAATAGAACCATTTTATCACTTCAACTTGAATTAAATTTTATTAAAAATGCAAATAAAAATCATGAAATAGAATCATCATTTACCATTTAATGTCATCTACAAACTAGAATCTTTTATATTCATAATTCGTACCTATCAAAATTTATTGCTGCATTCAAGTTTTCTTTTATGTTCTTTTGTATACTCTTTAACATCGAAACAGTAAATGATAATGTTAATTGTTATACATGACACTATTGATTTTTGATGATGATAATAAAAGACAATGGAGCAGTAAAAATGTTCTGTACTGTACTGTAAATAAGAACTATAACTATGGTACTTACGTGAAAATGATGTGCATTATATCACCAAGTACGCCATTATGTACAAAACTTGACATGGCAAATTCGCAAATAGCACGAAACAAACACGACTGTCCCTCATATCCATACCTACCAGAATAGAATAAGAATTGATAGGTATAACATACGTCCCGAACAATTAGTAGTAGTGGTAGTAGTCATATTTACTTATTCAGTTTGCTTTCTAGTACTTGATAAACTAACAAACGATCAATGTTAGATATATTTGGTTGTGCAGATCTGGATGCAACTTCATCAGCTAACAACGGTGGGAATTCTACTCTTGTTTCGTTTCCTGGCACGTCATAATTTGCTTCAAAGTTATATGCTACATAAACACTTTTATTCGGTATATCTACCGGTACGGCGAGAGCTGCAAATATCTGCAATACATATTTTTTATGTCATTTAATAAAATAACAATCTTATATTCAGTTTACATACACCTATGCTTGTACCTTGCGGAAAATGGAATACCCAGTTAGTTTGTTCAAGACTATGTACATTGAAACATATGCTTGTTATGTATAGAAAAATACTCCACATTAGCCTAAAATCACATTCGAATCAATTAAGTCATTTAGGAAATGTGAAGAAACTACTTAAAATACATATTATTGTTATATTGCTTTACCTTTTCTTCATGTTGGCCGTATGTACAACGTAACTAAATTGCTACACCACTGATTCTCATTATATGTAGTAAGTATATTGTGCTAATTTCTGTTAACTCAGTGCATAATTGTAAACATAACTGTTAAATGTTTTTGCAGACTTAAGAGCATGTACAAAATATTGAATAATAACTGAAGAATAATAATGGTTATATATAATAACTATATGTAATATTAAAAACTTGAAACTAGAAAATAGCTATGACTATATGTATATTTAGGGATTAATATATAACTATAGTTAACTGCTATATGCAATATTAAAATATATTTCAACTCTGTACTCCATATACAAAAATATTTGAACATTGACTATGACACAGTAATATCAAGTTTATTACATAACACTTATGCTATACATTTACATATCATAGATTTCATGAGATATATATGTATATATATATATATATATATATATATATATATATATATATATATATATATATACATATAATTGTTGGATTATTTGTTACATATACCTACACCGACGTTGCACCAGCTAAAGTATTAAATAAAATTGGGTAAATGCAGAGAGAAAAAACAATACAAAATGAAAAATGTTTAATTAATTTTCAAATTTAAATAATGTTATAACGTCTATTATAAAATTCAATGAAATACACAATGGTACATAAGAAGACCTTAAATATTTCACAAAAATATACAAATATAACGTACATTGTATTTCCTATATTACATAAATAAATTCTACACCCAGCATACATATATTCACGTTGCATTACAGTTTGGTCGGAACCCCACACATGTTAAATGCAAATACGATATAGAATAAATTCTCACTTTTTCTTATTTAAAGTTCGCTGTTTTTCTGCGTGTGTTACGACCTGCTGACAGAGATGTCCTTTTCTTCGTCTGACTTCATTCATTAACTTTTTAGCTAAATTATTGCCCGTCGTCTCATCGTCATTGTCATCTTCGTCCTCTACTTTCGTATAGTCCTCCTCAAATGGACTCTGATCTATTATCTGTAATCAAGCAAGGAAACATTATAATATCAAATAACAAGATTGCCGTCTATGCTTCAAGTATTTATATTTATAAAAAATGAAGTACAAAATATATACAAAAATCTGTATCATTTCTTGCATATGTAGGAAAAATATAGTGAAAAAATATTTATTTTCATCGAGATCAGTAGAATAGTCTAGGGAAAAAAGGGGGTCTATCCAAAATGCCTGTTTCCATATTATTGAAATCAGAAACTGCTACAGACTTCGTACTGAACACTATAGCTCTTCGACAGGAGGTCGATGAGCTACAAACATAATTTGAAAGAGACAAAAACAAACAATTTTCGTTGTAGCGACATGTCGTGATTCTTCGAAACGGGTAACACTGGGACAAAGTAGAAAAATAATTTGTAGGAAACGATTTAATGACATCTTACTGCCTATGGTAGATAATCACCTTGAGGTATACAATTCATACAGTTAATATCCTGTTCCAAAATACCTACACAGTATTACGTAACCGGTAAAGACCTAGTTTATGATTGTTTTTCTTTATAAATATAAGAACCAGTGACATAACAACATTATTATAACATTCGTACTATTTTTTACTAAACTGTAAAATGTACATGTTTCATTTTTGTAAATCTGTGCTCTATTAAATATAGTAATATGTACATATGTATATTTTAAACGGTTAAAGTAGATAAAATAGTTTTCTTACTTCGTAACGGGAAAATTGCAGAATTGGATTTAATTTCCCTTGACTATCTGCACGAATATTGTTGCTGAAATCCGTGCTCTCCAGTACTGGAATTTCAAATGTCACTTCCGTAAGTACCGGTGAACTCATATTAGTCTTGATTATTCTACCACGGGATTGTTCAATTCGCTTTTGCAGCTTTCCTGTAACAAAATAGAAACAAACATAATTGAATAATAATAAATTTCAGCAAACTGTAAAACCGGATCATGGGTATAAAACATTTCTATGCATACAAATGTATATTTATTCAAAATTTATTGAAATCTTAGTCCGTTTCGATTTACTGCCTACAATTTTTCGTTTAGTGGCCGACGAATTGCGAGGTATACTAGGGTAGAGTAATTGTAACAAATTACTGTTCAAAAACAGAAGATTTCTATGTAAAGCAATCGCGTATCTGTTCAAATGCAAGTTTACTGGTAAAGAGTGTTTGGAAGAGGTGTCAGATTTCCTCACTTGTGGCCTCTGTAAGAGTTCTGCCCTTCGTGTTGTTCACAATAGCCTAATACGGATGCAGACAGACACTTGTTGAGCTTTCACATGCCACAAATGATACTGTAAACCTAACCGCGAATCATGCTTGAAACTAGCATATAGAATTTAATCAGAAAACAACAATTTCATAGTATTACTTAAAAAAAAAGTAATTGCTTATTCGTAACACCAGTAAATAATACAATATATAATATTCATGTATTTCACAGGATTTGAAGTTCATACTTTCCATTTATGTAATTGTAACATCAATAAAATAGAATTATTATAATAATTCCAGAAAACAATGATTTATTTCCAATAAATTGACTGATACATGAATTTAGTGAACTGTTATTTAAAATTGAAATATTCTTCGCCGCCAGGCAACTCTCATAGTCAGAAGTTTCAGACCGGAAATGCTTCTAAGAAATACTAACCCATAAACCAAACGAAACTTATAGTCGTATAGCTAATATTCTTCACAAATTCCAGACCAGTCATGGAACAGTTATTTGTAATATTTATAATTTATCAAAATAAAAAAAAAACAGTTTCGCCACAAATATCTATATGTAAGAGGATTAATTTCTTATAAAAATCTTGTTGGAGAGATACATTTTAGGCGATTATTAAGCATATGTTTTAAATACTATTGTTCTCCTTATTAGGATATGAATTAATATTTCGAATGCGTAATGATAAACCCATATGTATATGAAAAATGAATCAGTAAAAGTTTTTTTTTTCTGCAAGGATATCAATTTTCTGCAACAGGATGTTTCGTAATCAAAACTGTCTGCAGTATGCACATGTATTAAATATCGTTGTTTATTGAACGGCTTATAAATCATGATATTAAATGTCAACATTTTAAACAAAGCTAAATATATTGATTGTATATCTTCATTATTAAAGACGTAATAATATGTGTTAAAAAAATACAGACAGTTTTACTGTGACAGCACGTTCACAAAAATGAAAGTATTGTAACGGATCGCTTTCCTGTGCATGAAATGAAATTTTTATTGCATTGCTCCAATTTATTCAAGTAACGTAAAGTTCTTCCACAGAAAACCACTTGGGAAGATTTTGCAACAGGTATACGTTATGTACAAACAAGTTGTGATCGGCCACACGTCTGAATATAGTTTCAAGCAAAGAATCAACGACACAATGATTATAATGAAATGTTACATTATGGCGGATTGTGTTTCATTGTAAAGTCGCTAATAAATCTGGAAATGTTGTGCTCGAAACTTTCGATTTATTTCACCTACTACACCAGATCCGAACGCTCCGTAGGCAGGGAAGTGACATGAAGCCTTGTGACGTCATAATCACATCATCCATTCAGCGGGTTCCATTGGTGACAAATTAGGGACTATTTTGCAAGAAGAGACTCTCAAATAACAATTAGAGTTAGCATAATATGACTAGATAAAAATGTAAAATATAACATTTTTTTTTTTAATTGCCATTTGAAAATAAAGTATATGTGCGTGTTGAGATGATGGAACCCACGAAGCCTTGAGTGGAACACCTGGGCTACGAGCAACAGGTGCGCTAGAGTAGTGGCCAGCTACGCGCATGGCCTAAAATGGAACTCCATTCATGATGTCGAGAAATGGAAGCGTTCGCTTGAAATCTTAGCGTAGTAGTATTCTAGAAGAGGTCTTAGAGTCAGCGACAACAACTCAACACCACACCGTACCGCACCGCACCGTACAGAACCAATCGTATCGGATCCGCGCCACCTGTATACAACGTTACGTAATTTCATTCATTTACATCTTATCCAGCTGTTTAGACACCACGTGAATCCTCTATCTATGATCTCTGAGTGTGTGTGTGTGCGCGCGCTTACATAGTTGTATGTGGGAAGATCATGTACTATTGCTGTTACTGCGGACCAAAGATGCTAAATAAGATGTCAGTGATGCGATTTACACTACTACATAATCAATATTAGATTTGTTGTTAGTAAATAATATGAGTGTTGTTATATTATGGATTGACAGACAAGAATAGTTGTCGTGACTGTGTAAGAAATGTCTAGAGCTGTGTGCGTACTAGTGTTACTGGTGCCGTTTTTCGGAACATGTTTAGGTTCGCGACTTCCGTTGGAGATATTCGAGGAACTTCCAGAATACTATATTCATCATCACAGACTCGAACACCAGTTGGTGCCGATCAGTACTACGCATATACCTGAAACTGTACATATGCGAATTCTCTATCAGATTGGGGTAAGTCATATAACTACTCTTGCAAATACACAATACATACCATACAGACACACATACAGTCAGGAAACGATGAACTAAATTTATATTACAAATAATCATACTACAGTTAATGCTAAACAAATTTAATCGTTCATTCACTTTAGAAATCGTACAAATCTATAACACAATTTTGGTTATTTACGTATATACAGGGTGTCCCAAGAAGTCTGGCACATAGGAAATTAACATGTAAATATAGAAAAATTGTCATTACTATTGAACAATACATTTTAGAATAAAAAAATGTAAATACAAAGATTGTTTAGAATTTAAAACTCTTCACAATATATTTACATATTCATTCCCTATGTTCCAGATTTCTTCTCTATATACACGGGGTGTTAATTAAAAACTGGCCATAGGCGTTTAACATGGGAAATAAGTTTTTCCTCCTGCATAAGTTCCCAAATTATTTTAGACAAAAATACTTCAAATAAAAGTTGTAGAGAATTAAATTTTGCATCTATATTAGCGATCAGATTTAATTTTTGACATTTCATAACAGAAAATCAAGTTTAAAATTTCATGAAAACGCATAATTTTTAGGAATAGCCATGGAATTTAAACAATATTACAAACATGACTGAACCTGAACAACACCTGTCTCGATTACATGCAAAAAATGCAAAATTGTCTTTCTGTAACAGGAAACAACATGATATTCGTACGTACACTTGAGTTAGAGTATTGCAAATATGATACAGGCTTGTAGTATAGAATATAGTATGTACACATACCACTGCAAACTATGTACATACTTCCATTCATTAATGATTTCAATAATCGTAAAATGTTTAATACAAAACTGGTATTCAAAATAATTCAACATAATTTCGACACGATTTCTAAATAAACCAAATTTGAGGAAATTAGGTAGTTTAAAATTAATTTTTGTATGTTGAACAAGTTATATTTAGTTCAAAGACATTTGCATTTGTAAGCAATTTGACAAGTCAGATCAACGTAAATACGTACTTTAACAAATATAAATATGTAAACGTGGAAAAAATATTAAGATATTGGGATAATTATTTGCCTTGCTATTAATATATTAATATAATAGACTATATTATACTTCATTATTCATATTTCGTTCTACTTACTTTCCTAGCAGCAATCATATTAACAAAGTATTTACATAAAACAGTTCAACATAAGGACAATTTGTTGACATATTATATTTAATTATAATAGTCTAAAATTGGTTTCCGTTATTCAATAACAGCTACCTACGTCTACGTATGTATGTATGCATATATGTACATTTCGTAATTTCATTTCGTTCCCCATTGACGGTTATTGTCGGTGTAATAAGAATTAATCTAACGAACAGCTGTTACCAATTATCTTCTTAGCACACTGGGTAAACATAATTGTTCAAGTTTGTTTTTATCTAGTTGAAAATGATTCATGAACACGTGACAACTTTACTCACATAATATCATCCATGATACAAAACACCACCAATATTAATAAGGTTAAATGAACAGAAACATACGTGTTTCAACGAAGTTTCTTTATTTCATTTGGCTTTCTTGAATAATGTAACTTATCCGTATAAAGTTGTTAATTGAATGTACCATTCTGGATTTTTAGAAAATCCATTATTTCGAGTTCTTGTTTCTGACAAACAGAATAATTGCGTCATGAGAACAAAAAGACTAATAATGACGTTAATTTTTGTTCTTGTGCACACTTCTAATAACTAGCAATTTCGGAAGACAACTTTAAAAAACACATCATTTCCTAAAATTCTAGATGCTAAAAAATCAAATATAAGAAATATATAAACAAAATTTCAACACGACATTTAACAGGATTTTTTAACTTCATATAAATCTTATTATACCCATATATAATCAATACAAATATAAGAGTAAACAATTATCAAGGATTCATTCTCTTCACATAGAATCGAGATGAGAAATTGAAAATTAATAATGCATTTGAAAGTATTGAAAATACGAACAAAAACTTGTTATTCTAGCAAAGTAACAAGTGGTATGTAATCAGTGGCGTAGCCAGAAATTTTAGACCCCTGTGCAAGTATGGTCGGAGGCCCCCGTCCCCCATGTTGGTCATAAATTTTAAAAAATACAAAATCTCTATTTTCCTTGTTAATTTTTTCTAATATTTTTATTTTCTTTTATCTTAATGATACTGTGCATTTTTTCTCAGTTCACGTGTCCAAGATAGGGGCCCCTACACTCGTGGACCCCTATGCATTGCACACGTTTGCTCTACAGTAGCTACGCCACTGTATGTAATGCAAGTTATGTGTGGAAGAACGTGATTCAAATAGTGGAGCATCGCATAAATTAATTCACCACACTCCACATTTTATCGATTGATTTCCTTCTAAGAAACAGTTTCGGAAGAATACTTCATATACGAACTGGAAAATAACAGCGGATGTCTAGTTCCTGCTGCTAATATCAAATAATATTTGTTTTCTTTTTGGATTTCCGACGTACGTTCAAAATCCGTTCTACTACGCAATAGTCCGTAGTTAAAAACGATCGCTTATTAATGTAATAACTAGCTAGGTAGATAAATAGGTGTCCTGCACGAACGAACATATATATATATATATATATATATATATATATATATATATATATATATATATATATATATATATATATATATATATATATATATATTGCATTTACGCACTATACATTTAACAAACAAACATTGGAATTTCTTATCCATGATGCTATAAATAAATCAAATGACAACCGAAGAAGCCAACAACATTTACACAAACATCAATCATATTTCATTTATCTAAATAAATTATAGTATGTTTCTAGAATAAAATTTCCAATATGATGTCACACTAAAAAAGAACACAAATTAAAACAAAAACAAACGAATTGTTTAATTATATATATATATATATATATATATATATATATATATATATATATATATATATATATATACTAATAATATTTAACACTGTTTTTAATCGGGACCTTGTAACAATTTTTTATTTTATTGTGTAATCACATAACAGTAAATTCTGTCGATTTGTTTTACTGTTTAGCGACTATATGTGCTTACAAATATGAACTGAAACGTCAGTAATCTTTATAAATGTTTATTCCATTTAGAATTTATCGCTAAACTGTACGTAGGGTTTTGCCATTACGAATTGTTTGCAGGGAAATACGAAAAATCGTAGAAAATTAGTCAATCATGATTTTAAAAAAGACTCCAAATAATATTTATTTAAACATTCTTCTAGCTAGTTAAATAGCTAATAATTTAATTTAATACATCAATGTTTTGAGTCCGTGTGACCGTGGGAATATACAATAAATGGTAACGTATCAATGTGAATGTGATAGAATATGAATGAACTTGTAGTAACACGTCCTTCGTATCACTAATGCTAATGAGATTCATCTACTACCTATAACAATATGCATATACATGCACCGGTAACATATGTGAAACATCGAAGTAATAGTAATACCAGTACATAACGAAATGAAGTAACCGAGAAATACAGAAATGTTATTCATGTGCTTATAAATATGATAAAGTATTTACTTTTTATTAAATTATTTCAAATTTAATTATAGAATTTAGCTGATTTCAAATGAAAAACACAGATTTTCGTTTGATTTCCATGCTCGGATTCGTTCGCTTAATTAAAATAATGTAATGATATCGATAGACCCGATGTTTGATCGTAGAACAATTTTCGAGGCAATTATTTATTTACACGAAAGTAAAGGTTGATTTACACATAGTATGCGGTGTCCATGCCATACCTATGCCATGTCTGTGCCATAAGTATAAATGAAAAATGATCGTCTCATAGAAAATAAATACAAATGGCAAATTGACGTTACGGCATGACAGCGGCACGGCATATGCTACGTGTAAATCAGCTTTCATAGTCCAGGAAACGGCACAAACCGGTGTTATACAAAAAGTCGTCCTAACAACTGACCATTCGTAAGGCCGCGAGTGTCAGAACAAATTGACATCCGCAGATATGAATGGTAAAGTATCAGTGCTCGAGTAGAGTAGAGAGAAAAAAAACATTAATGGAACGGGATGTGCACAGCCGGACTAACTTGGCGACCAATAGCCGCCAAGTGCACAAGTTTAAGTCAAACCTCGAGGCCAACGGGATTACGTGTAATTGCTTGCCACACTGCTAACTGAACGTTTAAGTTTCCCGCGTAATTAACACACGCACATATCATCATGACTCATTCATTCGTTCAATCTGAATCATGTAAATTTCACATTCGCTTTCCAGAACATTTTCTACTATTTATTATTTTACATATATATATATATATATATATATATATATATATATATATATATATGTATATATATATATATATATATATATATATATATATATATATATATATATATATATCCCGTCCGGATGTTCATAATACGGCAAACGTGTAATGTGTTAGACGTATGCGGACATGAGGATAAGAATATTTCCGTTTTATTCATCTGACATAATGTGAGTGGGATAAGATTCGTCCGTAGGTATAGGAACATCCAACTATGCATGCCTTTAGTTAATGAAAGAAAAGTACAAGAGTAAGAGGATATGCGGTGAGTGGCAGAGTGGACGGGGTACTACATTCCGGACACTTCCGCCTCTTTACAAAACATTCTAGAGGTAAGGTACGGGGCATTAAGTAAAGCAGACTTGCTAACGCCGACCTCTTCCCGAGTACATTTTCTTTTTTCAGTGACTGCTTTGTATACATACTCTTATATACAGTCAAACTCTCATAACTCGAATTTTCTACAAGTCGTAACGAATCGAGTGGCAATAGCGTTTACTTCTATAACTCGAATTTCTCCATAATTCGAATAAAATCATTGGCACGTGCATTCCGTAAGTCGAATTTTTAAGAGAAATCCTTGTTTGTGGAGGAATTTTTTGTGTGGCTGGTTCTTTTTGTTTTATTTTACTCGGAGAGTCTCTTTTCGCGTTCTGTTGTGAATTTTTAGAAAAGGTGGTACACTTTTTGGTGTAAATATGTATGATATGAGAAAAATAACTGGTTTATAGCAACACTCATTCACACAAAAACACGCCCATATCTCAAACTGCGTTTTTTCGTATTGCATTTTTAATTGTTCGGAGAAGTCCCTACTTGTAAAACGAATACATACACATTTATTCCTTATAAGTTTGCTGAGCATAAACGGGAAGGAGGCAAATTATTGAATATTTTAACCGAAATTAGTATGTACTCCTAGTACACGATTTGGATTCAATAAAAACGTGTGCAATTAAACCACTGTAATATCTTTAAACAAAATCGCTGGTTTTGATGAACAGTTCTATAACTCGAATTCTCCATAAGTCGAACTTTTTT
The DNA here is from genome assembly GCA_963422195.1 of Carabus problematicus. Lineage (NCBI taxonomy): Eukaryota > Metazoa > Arthropoda > Insecta > Coleoptera > Carabidae > Carabus > Carabus problematicus. The sequence continues at coordinate 18,920,767 of OY728577.1, forward strand.
TGTGGATAATGGTGGTTTGAGCTATGGAGGTTCGACGGTGTATACGTATTACGAAAATGCGTACAAATGTAATCATATTACATAACATAGTTCGTTATTTCAATAATACAGCACTGCAAGCACTAAAATGTACGTAATTTGTAACCACTGAATTAGCCAATACAACTTATATTTTGATAATTAACATTTACGACCCCTTCTTGTAATCGCAAACAAAATGTTCATAAGAAAATATGTGGGACAGAATATGGTGATAATTATTTGAAGATTATATTATAATAAGTAAGATCTTGAATACAAACAGTACTGAAACTGAACTTCCTCTCTTCGTACAAGTGATGTTTTCGAGGGATCGTTTACACATTAGTCAGGTATCGTCCACGCCTACTTACTGTGGAAGGTCGCGCAACTGTCAACAACTGACAAATAAATCCACACACATCTATATACACAATGAATACGGAATGAGAAATACGTAGCGATATTGTTCGCAACCTGATCAGATCGATGCATTCTGTTTATATTCTCACATGGCACACCCATCGAAGAAAACTTCGATGAAACAACAGAACGCATCCGTTTTTCACACCAAAATGATAAATATAAACTCAAGTTAACGTGAAATGAGACGCAAAAAATATGTGTGAGATGAGACACAAAAGATACGTGTGAAATGAGATACACATTCGTTTCATCGAATTACTCTTCAATGAAAATAAACGAGCCGCTATCCAGATTCAATACTACACATTTGAAATTATATTGTTTTAGAATTCAGAAGACGAACTGGCAGAATGTCGGCCACATTCGGTGTGCAACAAAGTCGATATATACGATGTTCCGTGGTTAGAGAGACAGTGCCGCTGCCCGGGACGACGGGTTTGTCCCTCGGGTATTTCCGCTGACGATGGTCACACATTGGTCGACAAAAATCACCACTACAAGCTCTGTGAACCAGTGAAGAAATTACCGAAATGCAGGTACTTTATATACGATATCAAATAAGTACATTTTGTACATGAACATATTTATATTACATTAAAAACCATTAATACCTACATGTAAATATTTGTAATGTTTCACTAAATGTCTTTTTTGATGTAATTGCAGATATTTTCGAGATGCAACATGGACGTTAATCGCAAACCCTGACAATACAACAGAGCAAATAGTACACTGTCATTGCCCAAAGAACTCTATGACATATCTAATAAAAAGACAAGCATATCAGTTAACGGCCGGACAAACATCGTACCAATATCAGTTTGCGTGCTCACCACAAAGTGTAAGTGAAAAACAGAATTAAACTTCGGGACATATTGTCTGAAGAATCTAACTGCACTTGCTCATAGAACAATCCATTAACATTGGCCCATAAATGTGCAACTTTTGTCTAATTTAACCGACCTTGTGTCTCTTATAGTTTCCGAAATCCCTGTAGTGGCCCGTTTAATCGGACAGCCTGTATATATATATATATATATATATATATATATATATATATATATATATATATATATATATATATATATAAACCGCACAAAGTAAACGATATACAAATTTTTTCATAAAGCATACATCAAGGAGTCGATAATCATATATGTTATGTGTCGCGTATGTTTCTTTTGAACTGTATTTCGGCTTCAACTAAGTCTCGTTCCAACACCTGCCAAAACACTGATAACTCAATGCAATCCGTCTTCCCCGCGAGAAGTGCTCACCAAAAAATCTGGGCGGAACTAATCACTTGAAACTCATTTGATGCCTACCACGCCACCAGTGTATGAAGTTAAGAATTACAAGCTATTATTTTGTTTTTCGCACTTCATTCTTCGTGTGTTGATTCCAAGATAATTTTTATTAGCGCAAATGAAAGTTTACATATTACAGTACACGAAAATGGATCCATATGTACCAATTTATCAATACTACTATTAGAATATACGTGATAAATATCAGACTTTTTCACGGTTTTGTGGTATACATTATTTACGTTATTATTAACAATTTTTAGAATATTTATCCATTTTCACATAGTTTGCAGTTTATACTTCCTAACAGAACAAGAAAATCTTGTTTGATCGCAATAGGTTTCATATGAAATAACAAACCGTAAGGTATGTTTTAAGTACTATTCGTACGAGCGGAGAATTCCCTTAAGTATATAATGGGGGTTTTAACCTTTTTCTGATTTTTAGCTCATCGACCTCCTGTTGAAGAGTTATAGTGTTCGGCACGATGTCTGTAGCATTCTCCGATTTTAAAAATTTTTGCGCAGAAATCCCGGGCAGACTCCTTGGATCACGAAATGACTATTACAACATATGACCGTATGTATGTCGTTCGTCCGCTCGTACGTTTTTGGTTCCACTAATTCCTCCATTGAGAAAAAAATATTTTTTAATTAAAAAGTGAACAAAAGAAGATTAATGTATTTATAGTCGGCTTAGTCTGCTTTGCTTTTGTTGTTCACATTTGTTTTAAATTTGTTGTTTTATTTCGAACTAGGCACCTAAGATTTTAAAAGTGTATTTAGGTAAATAATTTGTGATAAATTCAGAATTGGACATACGTCGATGAGCTAGAGGCATGGATGTCTGTATCCATTCCTAGTTTTATATGTTATTCTCCGATGTAAAACAAACATATTCCTATTTTTTTATTGTTAAATTCCATCGGGTATGGCAGAAAAAATTATTAAAGTGACATTTTTATCCCGCCTCTAATAAGCGCAATGCGTGTGACGTAGGGCGACTCTTTAGTACCGCGTAAGCCCAATACTTTCGCTGCATAAAATAAGCGAGCGAGAAACTGACAGCTCAGAATAATGAATCAGCCATTTTGTGTCCGAACGCATCAGTTAGTGCACATATATTCAAATCTTTGAAAACAATACAACCTATTTTTTGACAGCGAGAACAACATGGCGGTATGTTTTAAGTAAATTTTGTTTGCAGCGCCTCTAGCGTAATATCTCGTTATTAAACGGTCGCTTGACGTCACACACTATGGTGGGATTATAGAGCGTTCGAAACATATGCAATATTTATTTAGCTTTTTCGCAAGTGTTATGCATATTAGTAGTACTTATATGTCCCACACTAGTTATTTTTTACATTTATAGCTGTTAATTCGATTACGGTTAAAAACTCTATTATAGATAACTGATGTAGTACAAAATAGAAATAATCATTTCTGTTACTTTTCCAGAGACTGTTATGTCAGAGGAAGGAACCGTGCCGTCTATTCACTGTTCGGAAAAGTCACGAATTCGTAGATGAAGTGAATATGAACACATTATGTCAGTGTCCGTACGCTCACAGATGCCCGCGTCATCATCACAAGGATCGTGGTGTTTTAGCGGGAAAAAGTTACATCGAAGAATCAGTCCGTATATACAACGGATATTGTTTACCTGTCACATAGTTCACTAAACCGCCAACAGACGAAGACTGTATGTGTACTAAAACTATAAATATATTATATGGCGACGGTAAAACTTGTGATGCAGTTTTTTTGTTGTTGAAGGATTAGTTTTTTTTTTTCACATTCTGTTTTTAGTATTTAGTTAACCAAGAATAGTAATATAGAAATTATATTATTGTGTTAGAAATTGCAAGCATAGTTCACAGTGATATGCTTTCCGTTATTGTTTCGTTTATTATAGTACTTATTTGTAACATCATACAAATCTTATGACATCGGTAAAATTCTGTCATTTTATACATTCAGATATGTTACATTGTATATAGTAAACTGTAATTACTAAAATTAATATACTTTTATGGTACATAAAATATTTAATATTGTATGTAGTAATAGACAAATATCTGTTAATAATTATATTATTAATTAAATACATATTTTATTTCCACTAGTGTTTAAATTTACATATATTGCCCCTACGTTTATGCACCATGCAATACACATCTGCATTACTGGTTGCATATAGCTACACGTAGTACGAACGGCGAAATACTTGTACAGAGCAAGTTACGAATTATTTATGCACGTATATTATCTCTCAGTAAAGGCATCAAATCAGTAAATGCATGTAATTACTAGTAAAGGTATACATTCCTAGTCGAATAGATTTTTGGTGAGTACGGTATTGTAAAATTAGTAAATATATACATTTTTCCACGTCTGGGAGTAGAAGTCGTCAAAATTGTTACAGAAGTAAAGCATTTACTCTCTAGAGACGAAAACAATTTAGCTAGGGGAGTTTTTATTAGAACAAAGGTTTTTGTAAACAAATGTCTGTTGTCATGGCCTGCGTTGCATGGAAACTTTCCCAAAGTCTTCTAAATATTGTAATTTTGCTATTATAATTCTTTATTTACGAAATTAAGTGTTTCTATTACCGATTGCGGAAAAAATAGTATATACACCTCGGGAGAGACCACTATTTTTCTCTTGACGTATTTGTAAATAAGACGTTTTTGTTGACATTTCGTGTTTTTGTGTGATTAGGAGTATTCGTGGCAAAATGAATATTACAGAAGGCATGGATCTGTTCGTAAAATGATGAGTGGCTGTTTTTCATCGAAGAATTGCTTGAATCTTCTGTGTTTCAAATAACATTAAAATAGTTTCTATATCTAAACGTTTCGTACTGAAACGAAAAACAGACTTATTTAAGAATAAATATATGCCTTTAAAAATACAATTTCTACGTACATTTGAAGTAAAAATTATAACCTTACTTCTGACCGATACAAAACATATGTTGACATATGCAACATCAAATTGCGAGCGAAACGAACGCCATTCTAAAGTGAAACATCAAACTGCGCGCGAAACAAACACAATCTAGTTTGTTTTTATGACCGTGTTTGTTTAAACTTAAATTTAATCAGCAGTAGCAATAATAATTTTGACGATTTGCAGTAGACGCCAGAAGGTAAAAAAAACAAACCAAACATATATTCGTACTATTCCGGTGTATTGGTAATTTATTAGCAATGTAACATACATAATACTTGTGTTCTGAATTCATAAACTTACAAAAACGCGCTTAATAAAATTATAAAACATGTTGATATAATTTCTTTTGTTCAAAAACGTGATCCTTGCATATAGCCATAAAACCTTTGGTAAAATTATAAAACCATAAGATGAAATTAGAAGAAAAAGAAATATTATTTTACCTAGTAATTATGTGTTAATTAAGAACAATTTAGCAAGGTACACTATACTACACGGCTCCTAAAATGGAATTTCAAGAACAATATTCAAAAGTAATGTGAAACGTTAGTTTTTACAGAAAAAGTTATTACATATAGAACAATGGTGCAAGTATGAATAGACTTTCCAAGATAAATCAGTAATTATAACTCATTGTCGCATGCGTTTTTTGTGTTGAGTGTATTAAGACAAAAGAACTTAGAGACACATTGTTCGCTACCTGGATTTCTATGTTCCTAACGACATCGTTCTTTGAACTTTATATTATTTACGTGCATGCTCTACATTTTTATTCATTAAATGAATGTCATTGACGAAATACGATATATATATATATATATATATATATATATATATATATATATATATATATATATATATATATATACATTTAGAAAACCAATATCAAACATATAAAATATTGTTTTATTGTTATCTTTTGCAATGAAGCATCTGTTAATAAATATTTCGATGTAATACACGGCGTTTTATTGCTATTTAACGACAAATCATTAATATATATATATATATATATATATATATATATATATATATATATATATATATATATATGTGCTACTATTTCAATTAATTCATGTAACAATAATGATGTAGTGCAAAAAAGTTCGTTAAGTTTTTCCGAAATAGAAAAATGACAATTATGGGTAGTAGGCGCTTAAGAAAACAGGAGTTCGCGATTGGCCAACGAGGTCGGTGCCATTGGTTAGCAAGTGGGTTAGTCGCTGCACGTCGATGTTAGCTTCGTACTTAGAGTGTGCAAGAACCCAAAGCCAGTACAGAAGTTCTTCACTTGTTGAAGAAGCAACATCACTTACCCATATATATATATATATATATATATATATATATATATATATATATATAATATATCTACCGTCCGTCTAACCGTCAAAGTTCAACTAACATTCATTAAACAGTGTTGACGAAAGGGAAATATTAACGGAAGGCAGATAGATAGAGACTTTGGCCTGCTACCCGAATAAACAAATAGTGATAACTAAATAGAAAAATGCGTCTGGTTGTTCTGTTAACAATCGCCGTTGCCATTCAAGTAGAATGTCAGTTCTGGCCATCGCCTAAAGAATTTTTACACAACTTCAGTTGGTTTCGACAAGGGAAAATGAATTCGGAAATGGACGTAACAACGACAGCAACAACTACACTAGGAACACCGACAATACTCGCTAGACGTAAATCAACAAATGTAACAACTAAAGTGACAGCAACCACAACAAGAACAACACTGAATGATATACAAACAATACCGACTATAACAGGCACAGTGACAAAGAAGATTGTTTCTCAACCAACTACAACATCAAGTACATTTACCACGACCAGTGACAGATTCACGGATATGACGGCGACAACAGAAGATGAATCTGTCACAGTGGAGTCCAGGGACAATCCTCGAGTGCACCAGTACTTTCCCAACAAACGAGAGAAACCTCAAGTTAAAATTGCTGCCAACATTAGTCAGGTAAGTGGTAAAAAATAACACTTTGGAAAAAGAACCACGCTATATAATAACATGTATTGTGGATGCACCACGTACACTAACATGCGTAACATGATGTTTAAAATGAATTATAATATTTTGAACGGTCTCTTGCAAGTAATTAAAATTTACATATTATGAACGAATAGAAGAAGAAGAAGATGCTGCACATATATATGTGAACGATGTAAATATTATATTGTTTTGTACATTATGTACATTACGTATAGTCGATATAGGGTACAGAACTAAATACTACGATGGATCAGTTTTACTACAGTTTGTAATTTAGCGTAAAAAAGGAGAAATTTTCACAAGCAGTAAAAATTACCATGCAGCTATTATTATGCCGAAGGTCAGATGCAAATAGTTTCTTGGTCGTTGCCTTATGTCCTCATGATGTATCGTACTATTGCACCTAACCATTAACCAATGAAAAATCCTTCGTACATATATTCGGACTTAAACTGAACGCAATGTGCACGTAACTGACAATTGTAAAATGCAATCAATCGTATTTAACAATTACCTGCAAGTGCATATTATCACATTGAACATTCTACGATATTATAGCATATACGTACATATGTCAATCATATTTGCTTTTATCTGATTTTATTGAACACCTTATTAAAATGGAGAGAGTAAATTATCTGTGACAATTGAATCTTACACATCAGTACATATACATTTTTAACAACACAAAACGTTCGTTATTGTGAAATATATCTTTTTCATTTTATAGATAAAGTAACAGTAATAAAAATAACAAAGTATAAATGTATTTGCGGTCAATGGACTGTCTTCTTAGAAAATATACACATCTATTCTGAATAATTCAAAATTTTTAATATTGTTGTAAATGTAAATAATATCCTAGTTGATTTTGGAAACTAATATACAAATTACACCTAATTGGACCTACTATGAAGATTCACATTTCTTAATAATACTCAAATATCCATTTTTCTTGATCATAATGAAAATAAACATGTTTCATATTTCTCTTAAAATTCTAAATAAAATATTACCTGCGATACTTTATCTTCAATGTGTAAGTATTTTAAATGAGAAATATCTTTAAAAATTAGTATCCCAAAAGGGGATAAATAATAGATAATAGACGTAGAATGAAATTAAAATACAAAAATTTAATTCGAAGAGAATTTTTGTAAAGAAATGGGTGGATAATGGAAATGTTAAATATGCGCATATTGCAAATATACTGTGGTGTGTAGTGTATGTTAGATTTATCGCCAATCTATCTAGTAGTAGTAACCCTATTTGTATGTAGGAATGTGACAGGACAAAGGCCTCATCTACAGGCGAAATGGACTGTTCATTTCTTCTTCTACAGAGGAGACCACACACACGCGCGCTATAAACTTCTTCTTCTCCTTCTTCTTCTGCTGTGCATCCACAGTTCCAAGCAAATCAGTTTATACGCATCTTTTTTTATAAAATTTACAATAACTACAACTAGAATTGTCCAGAATCAAGAACTGGTTTACCGCTCGCATTAACACAGACGATACCATCTCTAAATGTGTCCAAAATTGTAGTATATGATGATAGATCGTATCAAAATTGTCATGAGAAAGCTCTTGTCACACATTTACGAAATTCCAGGATTTGAACTCTCACACGAGACTATGTAGGTATGCATGATAATGGAAGAGATAACTAGAATGTACAAAACCGGTTCATCTGTGCGAAAATTTCACATTAATCTCATTTTGAAGAAAATAATTGTTGAAAACTAATATATTAGGGTGTTCTGGGATATCTATGGACGTAAAAGACCTTTGATAGTGCGAAATGCAAACAGAAATGAACCGAGAACGAACGGTTTTACGCGAATACCAGCGAATGCAGTACTAGTTGAGCACTCGTGCGCAACGAACTAATGTTCATACCATGCACAGGTCCTTTTTTTCAATTTTCAATTCGCTCTGAACGATACAAGGCAGCGTAAGGTAACAAACGCTACGCGAAGGTCGACGCCAAGCGTTTTGCATGCGTTTACGAGCGTCATTATAGAAGATCTGAGTGAGTTTTTGTGTTAAATAAATTGCTATTTATTACACAAATATACAATAGATTATTGTACATGTTACCTATAGTTAACACTTGATATTTAACATCATTTGATATTTGGTTGAGCTCGGCAAATCGTTTTGGAATAAGAGCTTTTCCAACAACAATAAAATCTAGCAAAATAAAATTTATTAAGCCGCAATTTTAATTCAAGTTATCCTGTTCTCTGAAATAGTTCTCATTGTCAAAGTAATGTAATACATTAGATTATTTTTCAATAATACTTTCTCTGCAGATTTTTATTCAAAATAACTTTTTCCAGCAGAAAACCGCAGAGTTCTCCATGAAACAGAACCAGAGTTCACAGGGGATAGTATAGCTATAGATAGATCTATACGGTTGCAAGGTTGCCGTTGGTAACACAAGATGTAGCGTCTTATCGTAAGCATGAAGTCGTGTAAAGTTGTATGGCAAGTATGAAAGCTTGCAGGCAAACATTGCATATCGTACCTTATGATGCATAACGTTAATGCTTGAATAAGTAAAACAGTTGAGATTACCGGCGAATAATTGAACGACGAATATGATTTTCGAAATATGAATTTAATCTTTATTAAGAAAGCATTAAATATAACTTGAATGAAACAATAATTTTCCCATGAAAGATAGGTAAATATGTAGTGCAGAATATTTGTTACCTACAACAAAAATGTTATACGAATCATTCGCACGTCTTTTTAGCGCGTAGTTGTCGAGATAATTGTAATGTGCTTTGAACTAGGTACGTAATTTCGTCTGATTTAGAAGTGGAATACAGGAAGCGGTAGCGGTCATGCTAGCGAATTCCATATTGAAAACGAAGTTCACTTTGTTTTATTTAAACATGCACAACGGGTAAATAAGTGCTGAAGTATAGCAACTGAACCATGCGAAGCTACAAGTAAACACCGTTGATTTATACTATTTGTATTTGTTGACGGTAAATAAATTCCAAACATCACTGACTTATTAAAACAAACTTTCACGGATTTTTCATTATTTATAATCTAATATATAACATGAACAAAATATATTTTTATATTAGCAGTAATTTCGATTTGAAAATACTATATTTTTTAATAATAATGACGTAATCGAAAAGTATAGTGACGTAAGCAGTCCGCATATGCACTAGTGACGTATTTGAGTTGATTGTATCTGCTGCAGCACTAACGCTAACATACGGATATGTCTTTACAACTGTCACATTAATCTGATGCATTATCAAGTGCAATGAATAATGAATAGATAAACTCGACAGCTCTTGAAGTGGGAGGTAGCTGTATTCGCATTTTTGCGCTATACCCGGATACATATCAAACAATCTCTATGTATGGTAATCCATTTATCACAAACTAAACGAATGATAGCAGAAAACCCGAATAAGATCATCTACTAGGCATACATGAATTGTCCATAATTAAGAATTTTTTTCTATTAAAATTGATTTTACTTTTTCAGTGTCGTTTTCAAATCAGGTATGCGTGTCAAGATCAACAAAACGTAATCTAGATACGGAGATAATAAGGCTATATCCGGTCAGGATGTACTGGTTATATCGCTGGAAATATGCAATTTTAAAATTTACTAATCACAATAATTGTCGCTTGCACCTTGAGCTGAACGAACATGTTTATCCTGTACGCCATTAAAGTGGCGCGTGCGCACATGCACACGCCTGCGCAGTATGTACGTATGTAAATCAGTGGTCGCCAAAGTGGGGTGCGCGCACCCCTGGGGGTGCGCGAGATGTTACTAGGGGGTGCGCCAGAAAAATATAAAAAGTTTATTAAATGTAAAAAATACTTGTTTACGTTATATATATATAGTATACTGTCCACAGTGAGGTTCTAGGGGTGCGCGAATAAAAAGTTTTGTCTTAGGGGTGCGTGATCAAAAAACTTTGGCGACCACTGATGTAAATAAATAAGGAAAATAAACAGGAATATCCTAAAGCGATGAGTATGGTGAACAGGCTAACAAGTGATATCCGATTAATGAAAGTTCGTTAAAGCAGTCCCTTTGAATAATGCCATCCTGTTCAGCTTCATTGACAACATATACCTTTGTTTTATTTGAAGGGAAACTATTAAAATAGTTAATCATTTTCAGTTCAACGGCTTCCATGTTAATGCGGTCATAGATTATAATTAAATATAAATATTATAGTAAGCAAATATCAGCTAAAAACTTGAATAACAAAATAACGAAGTTCACAATTGATCGTTAATTTCTAAACCGAGTTTATGGGAGATGTAGGAAATGATACAATTTGTCAGCGCCAAATTACTTTAATGCTCAGGCTCGTCTAGCACTAATGTGAGAACATTTTTGAAGCACAATGATTCGTAGCCAAATGCCAAAATAAATATGAAAAATTCATTATGAGAAACTTTTAAACAATCTCTTATACTCCGCCATTGGCGTGTGTCTTGGTAATATAGTGTCGGTAGTTACTGCGATAACAGTATGGAGCATATGCATGTAAGTATGCAGTTCGTATGTTAGTTAACCTATGCTTTCTTGTTTGAACTCACAGTGCCCTTTAGCTCGAAGCGAATAGCAGTTTGCTATATGGAGGAGCTTCGCGCAGCACGTCTAGGCATGTTTCTTATCTTATTGCAAGAAAACAGCGAAAGTGCACTTGAGCAGAATACCGTACAACTATCGTAAAGAATTTTCGTTTCAACGTAGCGTTACAAACACGAAATCAGAGTATCAAATAAGATAACATTCAGAATGGAAGGCATCAAATATTTGTATGAAAATTATTTTCATAAAATAATTTCCTAAAAATAATATTTGAGAGGTTAGGTTAAGCTAAAAGGATTATTTGTTGAAAGTTTCCGTATTATACATTTCTGTTTATGACCTCGACTTAGAATGCGAATCAAGTTTAAGGTTACAACACGAACGTGTTGCAAATGTAAATAACAAAATGAGTCACGATTGACAGACTTGCAATAAATATTGACACTTCTACATGAGTGCGTACAAATTCTAGATAAATAGGTCGCTCCACCTAAACCATTCGAATACAAAGTGACATGATATACACGATAATTTTCTTATCTGATACATAACTTGTTCGGGGTTGAGTTTTTTGTAATTACTGCATGTGGTTTCAAGGTAAAATCCAACCTGGTTGCCGTACGAGTTATTTATAACTTTCATATAATATAACGATGTAAATCTGGGATACACGAACTAATGACCGCGGGCCAATCCGGACCTGTAATCACCCCTATCCGGCCGTACAAAAAACAGAGAAAATACATATATGTACTGACTTTTACAAAATGTATTTGCGCTAAGTTAGATTTAATTTACTTTTTAATTCACATCGCAAGATTATAAAAAAAATCTATCGTCATCTACCCATCTTGTAAAATTGGTTCAATTCAGAATCGCATGAAGCAAACAACTACATACAGCAATAGTTCCCATAACGATATAACTGTGTTGGTCTTCTATAAATATCTTTTATTCTTGACGCCGTTCCGGCTATTATTTCTTGTATCATTTGCAACACCGCGAAAAAGTACAAATAATAATAGGTTATCTTTGCTGTTTGCTATGATCGATGCTTGTGGAATAGAACAACAGGAATGTTTCACACTTTTCTCAGTTCATTTGCAATGAAAGACCATATATCATCTTCGCTGTCTACAGCCGTAATTTACACTTTTATAGTAATAATACATTCATGTATAACCAATTTATATATATATATATATATATATATATATATATATATATAATAACCAGCGCAACAGTTATATTATGCATTCCATCATCACACTAAAACTAAGCTGAACTATGAGAATTGATTTAAATCAGTAGAGCATTCACATGACCGAAACCATTGTCAACTAGCACACAAGTATCTAATTAAATCTACTACTACCTACTACTGCTGCTCGATAGTATTATGGCATGTTACAGCTACTATTACTAATCACTACTGTAAGTGATACCGTTCATATTGAGAACGTAAACGCTTACACTTGCATTTCTTTGTAAATGTAACAATGTCATGGTGTCAAGTGTACATGTATATGTATATATATATATATATATATATATATATATATATATATATATATATATATATATATATATATATATATATATATATACGTGTGTGTGTATGTGTTTGTGTCATGCCAACAGTTAAATAAGAAATGAAGAGAATGTATTCAAGCGCCGCTCAGCACAGCACAACAGGTCACAATGCAAGAAAAACGAAACACCTTTAATGCATGTTCATTTAGTCATACTGCGCTCACAACAGTTAATAAACGCGCACGCAATGAAAATGCATGACAGGACTGTTCTCAAACATAAATGTTATATACGATACGAGAGAAACGGACCTGCAACCAAACAAAAATACTGTACCGGATCAGTGAAAAGTAACACAAGCATATAAAACAGATGTACATGTAACCTATGTATATGAACTGCTATTAATATATAGAAATACAACTGTCGGAATGTATATTATGTTGATTCACAGAAATATTCGCATAAATGTTCTAAATCCAGTTCTATCCAGGTTTAAGATATTAAAGTACGTGTGCAATGATATAAAACTGTATATGTACCAGGTAACTATACCGACCTTTGACCTTACCCCATCCGAAACGTAACGTAAACGTAACACGTAACGGTCGGTTCAGCGTAAAAGGCCGAGCACAAGGTCAGAACTAGCTGAGTGAACTCTTGACTTATGGATATGGTTAATGATACATTTCATTACTTTAGTCTGTTTGTATAATTCTATATCGAATTCTACATATATGATATGTAGGTGAATATCGCACAATTTAATATTTCTGAAAACAGAGATCTACGTACATATGTACAGATAATAACAAAAACAAATAATAAAATCCGGATGACATGTGAAAGAAATCGAATTTTTCTGTTTCGCGATGTTATGGGACACATCTGGCTTGTGTTTTGATCGGCATAGAATCATGATTCGTGTAGTATCATCTGTGCGAATACAACATGTCATTTATTCCCTTCATTCATGTATTTATTGGTGTTTTGTCAACTGTTTGTAGGTCAGTGACCGGTGTGTTTGACATAATTTGCAATGTTTGATGCCGTTAGATTGGTTAGTACTCAATGTTGTAGAGAATTGCGCCTGTAGCTTGCAATCTACAAATGCTGTTTCTCCTTTTCCAATAACAATGTATTTATAACACATTTTTGTACATTATATTTATTTTTTCGTTTCCAGTTAGGTTCTTCTGTTTCATCAAATAAAGTTGATAAAATGGTAAGAGAATTATTTTTTAAATTTATTAAATGGCAATAGTAGGCCATATACGCTAAGTTAAATTTAGAACGGATTTTATGTGAGGGGGCGTGCTGATAGCAAATTGCTACAGTAACAGAACATTAGGCGCACGCATGTATGAATATAGAACAGAGTAGTTCCTTCAGGATATTTGCTCATGAATGCGGAAATGTAGCCGAGTCATGTGCAGTAAATATTCACCAAGTACCTACAAGTAAAATATACAGGGAGTATAACAAAACATTATTAATTTAACATCAGTTGTTTTCGTTCAATATCTCCGGAGTAATGAGTCAAGTAACTGTATTTGAGTAAGTTTCTGTTCAGTATTTAACTACCCATTAAACAGCACAAGTAAACTACAACGCTTTGCTAGATGTTTGAACAAGTATAGGCTATTCCAAGATCATATTCCTGATCACTTATACTCAGTACGATTATTGGAAATCCTTCTTGTTGGAATATACTATATTTTACAGAGATGTTTCAGCGTCAAGTTGAGAATTCAACATAGCATAAACCTGAGTATGTACGTTATTAAATCACGTTTTCATAGTTAAACTTGTGTTCGTTCTACAGCTTTGCGGCCGAGTTTCCAGGAATGAATCTAATGTTTAATGCGAGGTATGAATATAAATATTCGCAAACTAAATATGAACCAGTTATATTATGTTTATTTATGTTACATTCTGAATATTTTCACATTTCCCACGTTTAACAATAAATCTTATTGTTTCATCTGCTTTATATAAAAGAACTGTAAAATTATGAATGATAAATTGTTTTTTAACTACAGAGTTAGTTTGCAGAAATATAATATGACGAACTATTTAATGAACAATGAATAAAACGTACTCACTTAGTCTTTCCTAACAGCAGATATGAGAAATAGAGAAGTGATACAGTAAGTTACAAGTGGACGAATATATATATATATATATATATATATATATATATATATATATATATATATATATATATATATATATATATATATATATATACACTGGTTTATCAGGTTTGAATAATTTTATATTTCACGTACTATAATAACTATTCTACTTCTTACATCTGCTCTTGAAATCCCATTTATACATACGGATGAACAGTTAACATCACATACGTATGTACGTACAATGTGCCGGTAGAAATATGTGCTATAATTCCTTACAGTAACATTTATACGCACACATATTGCGCTGATATATAGTCTGTTTCAAAGTCCTGTCGTTTTGCTTCATAATTTTTTAGAAGTTTGTAAAAATAATTAAGAGAAGCAATATTGTTTTATTTATGAGGCTGGTTTGATTGCATGTGGACAGACACGAGATCGTAGTACGTAGTGTATCAGTTTGGTTAAGACTCGTGCAGACCGGCCATTAAATTATAGGCTACATGCAACTATCTGCTCTGAACATAAAACCCAGTGCAAGTCACGAATGTGCGTTTTAAATGGTAGCCATACACCGAATCATTTTCTGCACACTTCAAATCACAAATTCAAGGTGAATGTTGCAAGTTTGTAAGATGTTTTTATAATATTCTGAAACATTATTAACCGCTTAATGCACCGTCCGTGACGTGTACAGGCAACATTTACCAGCAGAATTGTAGGTTATAGTTCTCTGATAATTCATTTCCCATTATAACTAGTTAAATACAATATTCTTTAATCAAGAATCGTTTTCAAATATGTATACCTAGATTTGCATTATGCTGTGAAATGAATTATTTATATAAATAACTTACGACTAGTAGATCGAATTAACTGACGCTGGTATTGTCTACTTTTGATTTCTAGTGGTGTTACGCACTCATCATTCCTACATGCCATGGTGAAAGCCATATGACAATATCAATATTTGTTCAAACTTAATTTAACGATTATTTTATGGAGAAATTGCATATTTTTAATCAAGAATAATTTTATTTACAAGGCAATAAAATGATGAAAATTAAATGATTATGACTAGAATGTAAGAAAGCATAGACACGTTCTAAATTGCACGGCAGTGAAGTAACAATATGTATCTTCTAGGTTGAATTGAATCAAGTTGAATAGAATAGCGGACACGGACACCGAATGATCAATTCGCTTTGTCGAGAGACTTGTATATACGTGTATTGTGTAGGTCAAGGTATATATTATATAAAAATCTTATTATCAAAATACGTCAGATATGAAAGCGG
Organism: Carabus problematicus; assembly: GCA_963422195.1. Classification (NCBI taxonomy): domain Eukaryota; kingdom Metazoa; phylum Arthropoda; class Insecta; order Coleoptera; family Carabidae; genus Carabus; species Carabus problematicus. Next base: position 18,937,050 of record OY728577.1, read on the forward strand.
ACAAATAACTTCCGTCTCATCGAACGGTACAGTCATAACTTAATTACAATCACAAAGAACGGACATCACCTAGAGCTGATGTCCGGGAGAGTAGCAGTTGTGATCGTGAACAGGCCATTATATGGCAACAGTGACGCGTACTACATTATGCACCACTATGCTTCTTAAAAAGACGTACATATCTCTATCATTTTCTTTTATGCATCCTAACACTAGTATAATCGAAATAACTTGGTAAGTTAATTTACAAAAATCCTAACTGACATTTGAGTATACGTATGTAGGTAAATATACAATGTATTTGTTTGCAGAATTTACTGCCATTACCAGCAGGTGCTGGAGCTGCACTGGTCAAGCCGACAAAGTACCATTATTATCCACACAACCAACATATTTACCTTTTACCCGAATGTGCCATACAACAAGTAAGATACGGTTCACCCCTACCTTAGTATGATATATAATTTGATCCTATTTATTAGGTATGCAATGCAGTTTACATAAGACTGAACTGGACTCAGCCGCTCTGCGCATGCCCGTCCAGATACAGAGATCCCTGTTCTGCCAGCCTAAACTCAGACGACCTTCACACTACTGAACTGATCACAGAACCATCTGTCAAGGTAAGAATCATTATTTTCATGATTTGATATACATATCTGTAAGCTATAAGTCAGATTATATTTTGTTTCGTAGCGACAGTTAGTTATCGTCTTACAACGTTGAGCAGGTAGGTTGTAGGTACCGTATGGTTATGTTCTAGTATTGTGCATAAGTTACTACAGAATAGCGTGTAAGCTTGACCTTAGAAAATGCAAAGCCCAAGGCAGCACACATGAATGTATACTCGGTGTATGGACTGAAAATACACACTACTTTATTAAACACCGAAATGATAAATCTTGCTACATTATTTTAACAATGTATAAAAATAATATTGATTATTTTCTTTTTGAAATATTTTATTAATATTACGTATTAGATTCTATGCATAGGTTGAATTAAATTTTTAAAAAAAGTTCTCTATTTGAAATTTTTTTTTTTCATTTACTTAGGTAGTATATGAAATAAGTAATTTGTGTTAAAACGATTGTTCGCAGAGAGCTTTAACTCTGGTTAAAACATGTGAGCCGACAGCCGACATGAGGCTGTGCCGAACACCAAGAGACTGGTCGCTGTTAGCTTTGCAAAATATTCGAACAGGAAAATCACACTATCTGGTTATATGTCGTTGTCCTGACACCAGTATTTTGGGTAAGTGACATTTTATTACAGTGGAATCCACTTATAGTGAACTCGCTTATAATTGAACGTATCACTGAGTGCCAACTAAGTACATAAAATACTTTTTGTTTTTCAAAATTGCATATTTTTTATTTTTGTTTCTCGTTTATTTTCCAGAGGGACCTATGAGCCATGATCAGCCTACATATGCAAGTGTACCAGGTATCCGTGTGTACGGAATGATGTGCGTGAATGATAACCGCCGCGGCAGATCTCTGCGATCAACTTCCAACCAGCCGTCGTTCCCTTGGGAAAAAGTGACTGAACTAGCAAACATCGCCAATTGGGACTGAAATTCTAACATACATTTGTATTGATAAGTACCAACATTACAAATCCGAATCTGTGTGGTAGTAAAAAACAAAACAAAAACAATCAGTACAAAATAAAAATAATGAAAGAGAATTTTTGAAATAGCTAAAACCACCCATTTCACTTATCAATGGCTGCCAAAACTAAATGTGATAATACTGTATCTTCAGTGAATATCGTAATTAAAATAATTAATTTCACGTCATTTGAATAAGATAATTGTAAATGCCAGTTACGGATTAACGGATTATGGGCCACATCATTATTTATTTATATAATATTAGTTTATAATTCATAGTATTACGTAAACACATAATTTAATGTATGTACGAATGCTTTATGTATCACGACCTGTCAAATGGCGATCAATAGATGTTTTGTGATGACAGTAATGTTAAATGTCACCGTTGTGGCGCTGGCTGCCTTACCAAACATTAATTGGTTAATCTAAAATGCCAGGTATACATATTTTATTTTCCATAGCTACGTACAAAAAAAAACTCTTGTAGCGGCGTCACACTTTTAATCAAAAAGGTCATGATATGTATGATACGAATAAGTCCATTTTCGCACTGAATAATCTGTGTAGCAATTAATTAATTAAGAACGTTCCACTGTAACAGTACCGCATTTTAAATAAAATTCCTTCCGACTTGACTATGTACTTTTTTTTTCTAATTTTGTTATAATATAAAATAAATGCAATAAATTAGAAAAAAGAAACACTTACCCATCATATTGTTATCCACCATAACAAGTGCTTCATATAATGGTTCCATTAGCCGGGCTGCAACCGATTTGAACTCTGAATGAAACAACGATTTAATTTCGCCTACGATATTATAGGTGCTCGTGGTTTGTGAATATTTTGATATATTTAGTTCCTTTATAATGAAAATAACGTTTTTCATCGGTTCGCCGCATAGTGGTCCTGCGCGTACAGCTAACCTGAACGCATGTACTATACGATTATGGATTAACGATAAGGTATTTTCATGTACATAATAGATTTCATTGAACATAGATCGTCCTTTAAAATCATCCGTCAAGTTCATTAACATACAACAATCAGTTTTCGCATTACTAAGAGCCAGTATTCGATCTCCTACATTATCCCACTGGCTGCCGGCCAATTTAAAAGCTTGCTGCAATTCCTTTTGCAATCGTTCCAGTATTACTAGTTCGCCAGCCTTTCGTTCCTCTATATTATCAGGTTTCTCTTTACACCGTTGTAGTATAGAAACTTCTACAGATTTAACAAAACTATAATACTTGCATATAACCTCTTGTACATCATCAGGCATTGGGTACACATCTACTCGTAAATGCAGATCCAGTGTTTCTAACAACGTGTTCTCACATGTACCTCTAGATTCTCGAGGAATGTCACATACTGTCTCTCTTAGTTGTACAATCGGTGATGAGAATGTAAATTGCACGTCTGTATATGTCTTGATATCTTCCACACACTTCTCTAGATGAACATGGCCCGCAGTCATTAGGATGTACTGTCCATTCTCCTGTATCACACACTGTGCACATGAATCTGTTTGCGTAAGTAGTTTTATGCCCTGTACTAGTTGTGCCATCTCTGCTGTTCGTACTGGTTCAATGGCACATTTAAAGAACGGTTCAATGGATTCTTCTTTGGTCTCTATGATTGGGTTACAGTCTAATGTATCACATAAAGTACCTGTTCGAATAGTCTTATGCCTTAAACACCCTAAGCCGGCAATATTTCCCGCAGATACGGAATCTATGGGTACGAGTTCTTTCCCCATAAGCATATATAGTGTTTCTACTTTAACTTTATCTTTATTCGATGCTGAAATTAAATACAATTCATCGCCTAATCGAATCGTACCACTGAATAGACGAAAACATGCAACTATATCAAAATGATCGTCTTTAACCGATTCTCTTAAGTCTATAACATTTGTTTCTGATCCGATAGTTGTCGTTGCCGTGGTAGCATTCGCTTCTCTGGCTTGTCTTAATCGTCGAACTGCTTCTCTTTTTGCTGCAATATCCACTTCAGACAGGATTCTGGTTGTAGCTATAGAAACGATGTTTCTAGTATCTATAGCAAATACTTTCGTTACATAGGCTACTTTATAAGCACTATCGTCTGTGCAACATTCTTTTATAAACCGTGCAACATGATTATTGTCGTCACCTATTATGTGACTGAATGTTTCTTCCGTCAAATCTATTGGCGATGGTACCAAGTCTATAATACTATTCATTACACTGTCGGCTAATGGTAACCATTCCGACATAATTGCTTTCAACTGAACTTTATTGTTTGTACTGGACATTTCGCGTGTGACATTAGTCAAATGTAATTTTTTAACATATGCAGCAATCTTACTGGCTTCGTGTCGGAGCATGACTACATGGTGCAACTGTAGTAATGTATCGAAAATAAGCGATACTGCTATTGGTTTTTTCTGCGCTTCATTTGCACCAGAACAACATTCTTTCGACCGCTTATCCCAGTAGAAATCACCCCAAAGATAAGCATCCAACTTGTCTTTGTTAACACCTAATACACTGGAAGAAATCAGTGCGAAATCTTTAGTCCTGAATGCCCAACCGTAAATCGCACTTGCAAATATTACGTTACCTAACACTGGGCTAAACTCTGCATCTTTACCTTCCGGCATTTCCAACATATCGTCAAGCTGTAGCGCAACCGTTTTACTACGTATTGTCGCTACCAGTGCATTGATCGATTCCAATAGTATGCACAGATGCGTGTATATAGTAGTGCTATCCATCGATCTTTCCAATATTAATCTATCTATTTTATTGATTATCAGTATCATCGTAGTGTGTTCACTTAACGCAGTTTCAATTGCTGTAATGGTCTGAGCAAGTATTCCTTCTGCGGCATCTATCACAATTAATGTTCCATCAGAAACTCGGGCAGCTGCCAACACTTCTGATGCAAAGTCTATGTGGCCCGGACTGTCAATGATATTTATTAAATAATCTTGTTCTACCGTACCAGTGTTCGGTGTATAACATAATGACACGGTACTGGTTTTCATCGTTATGCCACGCCGTTGTTCATCCGGACGACTATCAAGATATCGCAAAGAGCCTGCTTGACGTTTACTTAAAATAGCATTTGTCGCCAGTAGCAAATCAGCGATTGATGTTTTACCGTGATCAACATGAGCCAATATACTAACGTTTCGTATATGTTTAGGAGACTTTTGCATCTCCTTTAACTTGTCGTACGTGACCCTAACCATGTTGAAACTGCAATGCAAAAGAAGAAATAATATTTTACATACAAGAATTGAATGGCATTGTCAAAAACATTCTTGACATAGTTACTTCTTACCAGTCACGTTATATATTTATTAAAACTGACAAATTTCAACAACAACTAAACTTATTACTTTGACACCAAAAATGAATGAAAATTGATTATGATTGCATATGTTACAATGACATAACCATCAAATTTACTTGTGTATGTAATAAACTCACGAAAACAAATTAAGACTATTAAAAGATCTCGAATATTCATTAGTCAAAAATATCAAATACAAACTACTTACGATGGATCGTTACTCGCTGATACTGATACACTTTCTAATATTACATCAAAGAGTTTAAAACTTTTGAAAAGCTGTATTTCTAAGTAATAATTTTAATTTTATTTTTATTTAGTATATATAATCTGTGATTTTAAGCTATATTTTGGATACGCTACTATCGTCACCTTAGTTTACAAGGATATTGAGGCTATGTTCGAATTCTCCAACATTCTCCAATTTGCACTGTATGTACCACGTGACAGGTTTGGACCATATTTTAGGAATAAATATAGGTTTATAAAGCGATTTGTGATTTGCGTACCGTAAATCGACCATCAATACACAGCATAATGCAAAGCATAAAAGTCCAGTATAACGGCTTTTTTGTTCCCCAAATTACTACTAAACACTGTTGAATTCGAACACGGCCAGGGGCCCAGGGGTACTGATTCTCCGAAACTAGATTTTCAAATATCCATGTTAACCTCACTTAAGAATGTCTTTTAGAAATGTTGCAACATATTTTTCCAATTTTAAAAAGTTTAATACTGTGACAAATATTGGTAAAAAATATGAAGAAAAGTTCAAAGGAACAATAGTTGAAAAGTGGATTAAATACTGGAAGAATTTGTATATCGATTATAAAGAAGTTGCAATTGAGTTGAGAAAAGATGCCAAGGAAAAACCTATAAAAGCAATAGGAATTTTATCAACTTTTGTATTTTTGGGTTTCTGTGCAAAAACTAACCCAGATCATACCAATTTTCGTGATGCAGTTTTAAAGTAAATACTTTTTTGATATTGTTTACGTTTATATGCTACACTAATTACTGAAATAGTAACATAGTATCTTAAAAATTTATATAATGATTTATAGAATTCATATTTTACAGAGCATCCAATGAAATTTTACTTGTTAGTCCAACACAACAACGGCCAGATGCTGTAGAACATCTTCGATTGCTTGAGAAATGTTATAATGCAAATATTATACGACGATTAAGTTTAGGAATTTTTTCGGTAATATGGGTGGATAATTACAGCGACATGTGCAATACATATGAATGTACATGTTCATATTTAGAATTATCTTCCATGGATTTTTTTAAGAGAATAATTGACATTGGATTCATAAATAAATGGTGGTTGTTAGAAAAACGTATGGAAGATTTTGATGTAAATTATTAAATCAATTAATTTTCGTGTACATATATGTTCATTTAAATAAATAAATTGCAAAAGTATTACGTTTGTTGCTTTTATTTGTCGTGCATGCAATATTAACTTAATAGGCTAGTTCAGGGATGAGCAATATTTTTTCACAACGGGCCAATAACATTTAAAAATTTTGTGCGGGCTGCACATAAGTAAGTATGAACACTAGAGACTAATTGATAAACACGAATTATCTCTGTATTAACATTTGTGAAAAGACTTTTAATTAAACTTAAAAAACTATCACGAAACAATCAGTATGAATGCAAACGATTGTCAGTATAAAACGCAGACCCTTGTACGTAACTCGCTGGGTCTTTGTAACACTACGAAGACGACTCTGTCGGGCTTGAGTCAATAGTATTAAGCCTATTGTTACAGTGCATGAATTGCACTTTTAGCAACCGATCAAACACCATTATTTTAGAGCCAGTTCTCTTGACAGCATATTTTTATGAAATAGGATCTGCTTTAAAATATATCTATTTGTTTGTAATTTAATATTATTTTTTTCTAATTTAACACATAGAAATATGTATATATTTAAAAATTCAAAAAGTAAAGCTTTGGCGGGCCGCAAGATAAATTGAACAGGGCCGCATGCGGTCCGCGGGTTGCACATCCCAGGGCTAGTTAATGGGTAATTCGTGTTAAATGAATCATATGTTCATTTGTACTGTTTTTATGCAGTTAGTTTGATTGACAAAACAGTGTAATAGTAATGTTATTAAACATTTATTTTTATTAATACAAATATGTAGGGATTCGTATCAAATGAAATATATAATTAATAAGAAATCATTAAATATAAAATTGTCCTAAATAACGTGCACTGATTGATGAACAAAGAAGTAAATTTAACACAAATATTAGATGTGTTGAATTTATGTCTGTTACCTAGGCAAACAAACAAAGCGATAACAATAAAATACTAATACATGATTGACAGCTAATATATGTTCTCTAGTTCAGAATCCATCATTAGACAGTAACAAATACAATCATAATTAAACACTTACTGCCTACAAACGTGTACATTTTGTAATCAAATACATTACATATGTATGTGTGAATTAAATCTTAAAACGAGTTACGTATATAAATGTATAGAGAAAAAACAAAGTCTTTTCTTTTAGTTATAAAAATAGAATTCAATTTTAAATTGTATGCTACTATTTAGGGTCCGAAATTCACAAGTGAAAACAAACAAATACAAGTATTATTGACACATTACAAGTATATAAACACATATGTACGTATGTATTACATACACAATTATTAGAGTAATTTGATTCAGAATCATCATGATCGTTTCTAGCTGTAACATAAGTAAAATATTCCCATTATTATTTCAAATGGCCCGTTGTAACATTATGGAATTGAAATCAGGCAATAATACACGTGCACCTGCTGGTCCCACAATACATACAAATTGCTTCATATAATTTACAACACTATCACAGCCTTTTAGATTACCTAATATTACGAAATGTAAGTTAATAAATGCTTTGTTACTTTGGTTACCCCTAATCGGAGTCGACGTAGTCTGCCCGATAGTTTTTATGATTATCAAATGGTCGTGGTTCACCATGCAGGATTGATTGAATTAACCAAGTGGTTGTCACCAACGGTATGCCGTGTGATATTACCCGATCAACATGGTCATCACGATATCCTGATTCGGAAATGACCGCATTCACTTGTTCCAAGTTCGAATCCCGGTTCAATTTGGCCACACTAATTTCAGCCAACTTGCAAACTTTCGACCAAAACTTATAAAAACTCTTGTCGACAGCCTCGATAATCAGTAGATTTAACTTTTTAATGTGAGTCGAATGCTTTCGGTCGAACGAGTTAAAGTATTTTTCTCTCTCCAAGGACCAGCCCAGAGGTAGTTCCTGTAGTGGACAACGTTTTTTCTCTAAACAACACCGTATAACCCACTCGTGACATATACAGCGTATACCAGCTGCTACGCACTGTATGTACTTGGCGGAAATATTCGGTCGATTCGAGATTAAATATGTGCTTTTCCACATCTTATCGGGAATATCATCGAAATTGTTATATACCGTCGCTCCGCCCATCTGCAATTGTGTCTTCAGTCGATCCTTAACGAACGGAACCGTTGAGAAATTGTAGCTTTCGTTATCCGTAGATGTACTGCTTGCGTCCGCTTGAAATTTCGGAGACTGTGGTCTAGTGCATGTTAGTAATACATGGATATTTTTAAAATATCTACTACCTTCGTCCGGCACTGGACCCAGTACACTAGCGTCCACATCGTTTACTTTTGCTCGGGCGAATCTCATTTTGCCAGTGACAGATTTACCCTTTAACTTAATACCATTTTCATAGAGCCCGTGTGACTCTGGTTCAACACCGGATACGTCTTCCAAATTCATCTCGTTACCATTATCATGGCCGTCTTCGTCTGAATCCGAGAGCATTGCCATTTGTGTGCCCGAACTGCTTGGTTTCGGGCTGTCCAATAACATTCTTGTTTTGGATCTGGTCGATCGTTTACTTGCTGTTCCATAATTCTCCGATACCTTTGTCGGTGTACGGAGTCCCGTGGTTTTGCCCCGTATTTGTCGAGCCTGACTTTCTGTAATGTATATGAATTGACATGGTACAGATATATCACCCTTGTCGCGTGCCACTACATATTGCAATACACCGTCTTTCACTTCACAGCCGGTAATGATTCCAGGTGTGAAATTATCATCACCTTGCGACGCATACACACTATGCCCGACCATCGTGAATTCTTCGGCTTTAATCAAGAATTCCTCCAACAGTAACTTCTTATCTCCATCGAAGAAGTTCACGTTCCATTTGCCGTCAGCCGTAAATTCACCTAGACTAGCTGCGTAGAACTTTCTATCTCCCCATTTAGCAAATACACTGTCTCCAGCACTGAAATTTGTGCTCATTGGAATAATATCCGACGATTCGGCACGACGTTGACGTTTCTTGGGCACTTCGCTTTCCGAAGATTCGACCGATGCAAACTTGACTTTCGGTTGACGTTTCGATCTGGCCGGTCGCGTCTTATTTGTACTGACTGGGGTAATAGTTTCCTCTATCTTACACAATTTTTCCTTAACTGATTCCTCCTCCGGTTCTTTGCGCTTAAATACACTATTTGTAGACAAATTTTCAGCACCGAGTGCATAACGATCGATAAAATCCAACACTTTATATATCTCCTCTGAATGATGCCATTTCTCTTTCAGATGATTGATGCGTTGTTCACTTAATTTTATACTTTCAGTGTTATTGTATACTTTTCCATCGCGCAACATACGTGCTAATGTACTAGCAGAACTGACTATCGAACCTGAACTACTTGAAGAAGCCATCGAAATTCGAGTGCCCTTCAATGCGTACTGAGTAACGCTTCCGCTACTGTTTGACGGCGATGTACTCTTGGAAACATCACCTAAATTTCCACTGGATACAGACACTCGACGCATCCAAGATCCCGCACATACATCAAAATCTTCACACATAACATTCGTTAACTCGCCATGCCAGTTTCCATGGCCGTGATGCAACAATGTATCTACTTCGACTAATATCGCTATTTTCTTACGCATCGATGGAAAATTCACCGTACATTTTCCTGAATCATCTACCGTATTTCCCTTCTTATTATTGGCAGCATCCGACGTTATAGTTAGTTCATTATTTATTTGATTCGGTGTCGAATACACAGGATGCGCATTGTAACTGCTGCTCATTTCTTTGCCCGCGTCATCTGTTACACCTTTGAACAGTTTGTATGAATCGTCCGTGTGCTTACTATCGTGTTTACTCTCTGTCAAGTACGTACGTGTAGTTGTAACTTTCTGTTCACCCGGGACAGGAGCGTCTGTTTCAGATGAATCTTCTAAAAACTGTACATCACTGTTCACAGACAACCTACAAAGTAACATTAGTTACCAGTGAATATAGAACAATCAACATACAACTGACATTCACCTTTCGGACAAAGATGCGTTTATGGATATTGTATCATTTGAGGAACTGGGCCTGTAAACGATTTCATACATCACATTAACAAATAGTCAATTATATATATATATATATATATATATATATATATATATATATATATGTATATATATATATATATATATATATATATATATATATATGTGTGTGGGTGGGGTGGGGTTAATACTCCTAATTTGAAGTTCAGGAGTTTGTGTCAATTGCTTATAACTAAAAAATGATGCATTTTATAAAAAAATGAGTCCTACAAAAAATACTTAGAATAAATCTTAGAAATAAAAAAATTTTAAAAAGTATAGGCTGTTCCATTTGAAAAAGGAAAGCTACCTAATTTCCACAATATAATCAACACCCTATATATTAAAAAATATTTAAACGGTAGCTTGTTTACAACGGTAAAATTTTTGTATGAAAAATGTTTTGAAATTTTTTACGGTTGGATAATTATAGGTGTCCCACAACTTTTGACTAACCTGTATATATATCAAATAAACTTACTTGAAACTCTCTGTATAATTTGAATGTGAACTATCTTCTGTCTTTCTATAAAATAAATATACAAATAAATATTTTCAAGCAAAGAGTAAATAATATATATATATATATATATATATATATATATATATATATATATATATATATATATATATATATATAAATGATGATCGTGATGCTTACTTCTCCTGTGACTCTCTGAGACTGGTTATTACCTCAACTGAACTACGTTCTCCACTGAAATAAAATCAATCGAATAAAGCCCGTTATTAAATCAATTAACAATCAACTTACCCCTCAAAACTGTCAACTAATATTGGTTCGCTGGATGCGGATATTCTGAAATAGAACAATCGTTTTTCATTATTAACGTGATGTTGTATTTTCATAGAACGTACCTTCTAGTTACGCGAGTCAGTACTAAGTCAGGTGACGATTCAATGCTGTCCCCGAGAGAAATACCGGTACTACCAAGGACAACAATATAAAACAAACATACAATCGTTACAGATATACCATATATAACTACCAAATCACCTGTCATTTTTAGTATCGTTGCCTAGCATAGCTGTTGGCGTATCCACACTTTTCAGTGATGAAGTTGTACGAATTGCAGGTTTGCTATCAAAATTACCAAATCATAAAATTTCTTTTTTAATTCATTACATTATGTGCAATGACTGTTTGTATTAGTTAGATTTTAGATTTGTTGTTAACAATTTTGTCAATAAATATAACTTACTCTTGAGAAACGTCCATTATTAAGACATCACCTGATGAATCCAAGTTTTCAACTGAAGTATTCACACTAAAATTGTAATGTGTTTATGCAGAAAAATCAGTCTATTCAAAATGAATTATACTACCTAATCTGGATAGGTCCTGCAGCATCTTCAGTTTTCAAATTTTTAGGGGCCGTAGGATAGTTGACCTCATGTTTACTATAAAACCATTATTACATGAATTCGTTAATATAAAATAACTAAAGTATGTGCTTCTGACATACATGAACCGACTTGTTCCTAAAATCAAGATGTTTCTACTTATCTCATCCATTTAGATTTATTATTTAAATTATCATTTATAGATAATATCGATAAACTAACATGTACATATTATTACTATTTGTATAAATATCTTTATTATCAAATTATTTTCTTCCAATTAAAATATCAAGTTAATATGCATCAGTAAAAATCATTATGAGATGGTTTGTTAGCAGTCTCTAACTTTAGAATCGATCCTTATTTTTGTTTTAATATTTCAAATGTTATATAAACTCTCTTTCATGTAGCTTCTTCTAGAGATTAAATTACTATAACAAAATGTTTCTGATTGCATATTCGTATGAAATTATTTGTTGTTTTCATTGACTCGAGGAAAATGTAGTTTCATATTATGTTGCAAACTATTTAAAAGAAACTTGCATATTCTGACACGATACCTTTCAGATTCCGTAGTCGCTGGCTTTGAACTGAAACAAGTATGTCAGATAAGAACGATACACATAAGAATATAATTATTACCTTAAGGAGTCCATACTGTCATTTATACTTCCTTTTGGTACAGCAATATCTGAAAATCAAGGTATATCTGTAAAATACGAACATATTGAATAAGTTTTTAAGTAATAAGTACAAAATTCTTATTGGCATCCAAGAGCCACATAACAAGACTAATTACATAAAATGATTTGAGTATGAAATAAATATTGCACCTAAAGATACTGACGTAAATTCGTTTTGCTCATCTTTCGAGCTTTCTTCTGTTACATTTTCCATTATGTTATAATGTACAAACACTAAACAGAAATTTTAAGGTTATTAAAACAACAATACCGGCAATTTTAAAATCGGCGGAATAAAATAAAAAGACAATACTGGTTATACTCACACTATTTATTAATAGCCTTGTCACAGATATACCAAAAAAAGAAACACTAGTATATCTGATATAATTACAAATCACGTACTAATTTTTGTTAAACCAAATATGGCTACTAAACAACAGCCCGCCGTAGACAAGTACAATACGCGGGAAGCTATACTGATCCAAAGCAAGATAAAGGTATAACTTTACAAAAATTGCCGCGTAATGATAAAAAAAATGTTTCAATATTTCAGGTCAATATAAAAGAGGAATGCTACCGTGTGCATTTATTACGTGACTATTATATGCTTGTGTAGTACAAAACAAATTTTATCCACATAAAGATATGTATTGTCGGTTCCTATTTGTCATACTATTTATTAAATGCGCTAACGAAACATATAGAAGCATATTTATGATAATTTTTATTAAATAATACTGTAATGCATTACATTATAATCACTTGCCGTAATTTGTAATAAGTCTAATTACAGTTGCTATTAGAGATACATATTTTAGAACTGTCAATTTTTAGTCCTTGCTTCCATACAATGTAGATATAACCTATATAATTGTACATTTGTCAAACAGCATAAGAATATTTTGAATTTATTTATTCAGGTTTCAGTGCTTACTTCAAATTGACTAGTAATTTTTGTAAAAATTAGTTTTTAATAATATGTACAAATTGTGTTTCTTGTTTTTGTGAAAACGAAACTTGCCCAATAAATAATATACTTTTATGTATTTCTTCTCTAATGTTAGTAAGAAAATTTATATCTATATTTACAAACAATAATTAGTTAGGTGTACGGCTATTATTTTAGATTATAGATCAACAAAATGATTACTTTATCACAAAGACTTAAAAGACAACAGGAAACAACCAAAACAAGCAGTCGTATATCTGTCAGAGACAAATTACTAACAAGGGAAGTTCAAGAAATGACTCAATTACTACCTAGCAATTGTACTGTATCATACAATAATATTAACGAGCTAAGTGCATTTGTATTGACTGTTAAACCAACAGAGGGTTTCTGGCAACATGGTTGCTTTAAGTTTACAGTACATGTAACAGAAGAATATAATATGGTGGTAAGTGTCGGTTGTTGTTATTGTTCTAGTATTTATATCACTTATAATGCATTCTGTAGCCCCCTACAGTAAAGTGTATCACACGATTGTGGCATCCAAATATTAGCGAAAGTGGCGAAGTATGCTTATCGTTATTGCGACAGCACAGTGTAGATGGTCTTGGTTGGTCACCAACTAGACGTCTGAAGGATGTCATATGGGGTCTAAATTCTCTGTTTACCGTAAGATAATATAACATTACTACAGAACATTACTAATAATGTTTACGTTCCCAGGATTTACTCAACTTTGACGATCCATTGAATATTGAAGCTGCAGAGATGTATAGGACACAAAGGGAAAAATTCAGGAACAAAGTGAGAGATTATGTGGAAATGTATGCTAGGGAAAACTAAAGTGGCACACAACAGAAAGAAAGTTGCCTAAAATTGCTTGTGAATACTGTTCTAATGACAATGCGACACATTTTGTGATTACTCATTTATAATAAGTAACTAATATTGTGTAGTTTAATTATATATATTATAGGGACGTGTGGTATAGTTTGCTTTCATTTGAGAACAAGTCCAAATCATCTCGAATTTATTTTCTATACTACATGATCTACGATATAAGTTGTCTAAACTTAGGATGTTAATGTATATATATATATATAAAACGATAATATTTTTAAAATAATACTTAAAGTGCAGATGTGAATTATGTATATTTGGTTGCCTATATCAGCATTCGTACATGGTATAGAGATGTTTGTGTTCGTCACATCATATTAAATAATTTTTCGTTCCAACATATTAATAATTGTTGCAAACGGGACGTTTTCATTATATATATATATATATATATATATATATATATATATATAAATATATATATATATATGTATATATATATATATTAATAATTGTTGCAAACGGGACGTTTTCATTATATATATATATATATATATATATATATATATATATATATATATATATATATAAAAATATATATATATATATGTATATATATATATATATATATATATATATATATATATATATATATATATATATATATGCGTGTGTGTGTGTTCTTTTGGCGATAATAATTACTATTTACAGAATGAAAATTACCAAAGTCTAAAATGAACTCGCTGCAACATATGTCGATTTGTTTAAGCTTTTAATTTTATTTTTATTCTGTAATATTGCGAAATTATCTGTATTTTAAAATAGTATTTGAACATTTTCGGTGATATAAAATTGTAATTTAAGGTTTTTAGTGCGTCTTGTAATTATTAAGCTAATATGTTTTATTATTCTGCGTCGAATGAATAAATCATTTGATACTTATATTAATTTAAAACAATTTTTTTTTATTCTAACGATACATTTCACGATTTTGAAAAATATATTGAATAGTATGTATCTTTCGCTAATTAAAATATTCATTTGGTATCTGAGTAAAAACTGATTTTTTTGCAATATATTTCGACTGCTGTTGTGATATGGATAAATGACTGCTTTATATTTGTAATGTAAAAGTTAAATCTCAATAGTAGTATTTTTATGAATATTCGATGCAAGTCGTAACGATATGATTTGATCGATTTCCAAACAATGTTTTTTTGTTAATTTATTCTTACATGTACCTATTTAATTTGTAAATTTCTACATTTTTGTGTAAATAATAATTTAAAAAAACTGTAATAATTGAATTCTAAATTACATTGTATTTAATTACTGAATATATTTTTATGTTAAACTTAAATAATAGTGTTTTTAATGAAAATAGTTCTTGATTTATTCTTAAATGTAAAGGGGTTATCAGTATATTCCCTTAAAAAATCGCCAAGTTAAAAATGAGGTTAAAAAATTAAAACTATATGTAGAGGCGCTTTCCTTTCGTCTACCCCAGCTGGGGGAACTGACCGGGGTGTTACTGAACTGATCCTCATGCGAAAGGAACGTACAAAATTGAGTGGGGTAGTTGACTAGCTTGATATTTCAGATTGCGCTACAAAATTAATTTTTGTTTGTAGATAATAATTATTTTTTATGTTCATCTCTTTATATATTGAAATAAATATAGAAAATATAAATAAAAATATTAATAGTCATTTCTCAAGTATCTGTACATATTTAAAGAACACTTATATCAAGCTGTTATCAAAAATTACGATTGCGAGAAATTAGAAAATGCATCGTGAGTACGAAATATGAATTGCAAAGTATAATTTGTTTATTAACTACATACAAATATCACAAATATCTGACAAATGAAGATACGTTTTATAGGACATTATTTAACTTCCTTGCATATATACAACAAACGCAGCTAACCGGGCGAGCAGTTCAGTTCGCACCATGAAATTTTTGGTGTTTCGGGAGGTAAAGGGGGAAGTAACAGAGTAGATCAGCTCGTACTACCCAGGGCCGAAAGGAACAAAACTGTGCAGTTCAGTTCAGCTGGGAGTAGCTCAGGGTAGCTAGATCAGTCGAAAGGAAAGCGCCTTAGGTAAATTAGGTATTCTATTTCGAAATTAAAACTTGAACATCTGAAACTGATATTAAATTCTTCATCTTTGCCATGAAAACTCCCTATGTTTTGTTTATTCGGGAAATATGTCGAAAATGGTTAGCAAGGAATATGGATACAGTGCATACACCCATGCCTGTAGCATGTCGGTGAAGCTGGCAGACGATTTCTAGCAGACGATTCTAAAAGCACTTATTGTGAACGGAACATACACTACGCTATACCATGGCCTGGTGGATACACGAATTATGTAAAACTATTGTTATCTGGTAAAATAAATGAAAGATATAATAAATAATACGTGTAAAATGTTACAATTCAATGTTAGATATCATATTAATTATAAAATACGGGAATCAATGCCTTTTAAGAACAATTCTTATACATAAAAAGTGGCGCTAGATTCAAACTGAATCAAACCTATGTACTACAAACAGTTGGAATCCCTTAACTCCTATTCCATAAATACTACCCCTGCCATTTTTTCTACACAACACCACCATATACACCCCTATTACCACGTACTATTTGTTTTTCCGTCATTACTTTAGGAGACTAGGAAAAAAACATTTTATTTTTGTGTACATAACACTGTAAGAACACGTACGCCCTTGTAACTCCTATTCCATAAATACTACCCCTGCCATTTTTTCTACACAACACCCCCATATAAACCCCTATTACCACGTACTATTTGTTTTTCTGTCAATACTTTAGGCGACTAGGAAAAAATATATTTGTATGTACATGAGACTGTGAGAACACGTACGCTCCTGTAACTTATATCCCAGATATACTACCCCTGCCATTTTTTCTACACAACATCCCCATATACACCCCTATTACCACGTACTATTTGTTTTTCCATCAGTACTTCAGGAGACTAGGAAAAAATATTTGATTTTTATGTATTTATCTGTTGAATTTAAAAGATTCGCGGGTTTAGTATCCCCGTTGAGGTAGAGTGAGTCACCGGTCAGTGCTATAAGTATTAGTTTGTTCAGGCTGTGCAGGGCGAGCCACTTACAAGGCACATATTATGAATATTAAGAGCGCGCTTGCTATAAATATATGTGTTGGAGAATCAGTTTGGTTTTGAAAATAAACATTATTTTCAATTAAGCTCGCTCGCCACGTCAAGGCACTGATTCTTGAGCAAGTCATGCACTAAAACTACAGTTTAGGATTGTTCACTAAATAACATTGAGGACGTCATTATTATAATGCACATGAACATATTGAAGAAGAAAAATAATGAATTCACGATGGAAATTAAAATTGTTTGGTGAAGAATCCCATGTAATCTATAATTACGATTAACTTAATAATTATTTAGAATAGACAACAAACATATTTACTTTATATTATGATAACACCCTTACATTATATCTACGCTGAAAACATTACCTTAAACAACCGCGCACAATAATCTAATGTTGAGGAAAACCCAACCGGACAACCATTAATAATACTGGGTTTTGTAGAAATAAAATGTTTATTGATATTAGCCAGAGAATTATCTTCTAATATAATATTTAGATTATAATTATGAACACGCTCAATTTGATTGTCAGATTCCATAATAATATCCATAAGCCACATACGGATTTGTTGCATGTCATTCTCGCTGAATGAGCATAATTGACCGGAACACACAATATATGCCCAAAGGCAAACATGAACACCGCAATTACTTCCTGCACCAAATTCATTAGTAATTTGAGATGGGATATCCGTGCAACAACAGATATTCCAGGTATCAAAGGATATATAGTTACCGTTCTTTTTGAAATAATGTGTGCTAATAAACAAAGTTATTCTGTCAATGACATTATCTTGAGGAGTACCATGCATTGAATCAATGTATAAAATATATTCATGTTTGAAAACAACAATAATCAAGATCCAGTGACTCTCGTTTATATTAACTGGGATTAACCATATATCCGATGACATTATATCACGTTTTGCAGCCCATCTAGCTAAAGAATAAAAATTGTCCGATAACAATTTTGTCACGCAAGTCACCCGCTTTATTTGCCTCGCTAGAAATTTGCTTTAATATATTTTCATTTGGCGCGTTGTTTAAATTACCTGCTTTTAGGATTGACGTAGGTACCGCACGTAACATATTCAATTTTGTAACAGATGGCGAATTAATTTGTAACTCTCGAGCTAACTGTTTTCTTGTTTGTCCTTTAATAAATCGTCTATGTCTCTCACCTGTGTGTTTGATTTCACCGAACTGAGATACTACAATTTTTATAGCTTGCCCGGAAGAAAGGGATTCCCTTGTAATAAATTTAAAATTAGCGCAATTGGAATGTTTACACATAGCTTTAGCCGTGAACGATGGTGAAGTCTTTTTCTTTCCTAAACTACATCTATGCCAAACAAATTTTAAGACGCACGTAGGGTAAACAGAGGAAAAATAACAATGGAACTCATCTGTCCAATTTTTATTTAAAGTAAGGCCTCTATTAAAATATTTATACCAAAAATTAGCGGGAACCGTGAATGACCTAGTGTACGTACAAATATCTTTAGTAGCATGCATTTGTACCGGAATAATTGTATTATCATACTCACCTATTTCATTATCCTTTATCAAGTCACCGTCTTCAACTGGACTGGCTGCACTCAATGAAACAGACTCGGCTACACTTTCCGCGACGTTGGCACCGAATTCATCACAGAGCATCTCCAAAATAAGTTGTTTGTTACTCTTCCAGTACTGTTTAATCATAAACCTATTCCCAAGTGAATTTTGACACTGCAGAATTGTACAAATTTCCGAAAACGCAGATTGCACATGATGATGCGAATCAGAATCTAAATGACGAATAGTGTTTTCCTGGTTAATACTACATACTACAAAATTTTTTAAAACTACCATGCGTTCAGCTAATTTTTGTTTGTTTCGCCTCTTAGCCATGTTATCGAACTGTAAATACTAATATATTAATGCTATTAATACACTTTATACACTACAAGTAGAAATCTACAACAAAATTTGTCTGTATCAATACAGCTTTTAAACACACTCAATAGTGATTGGTACACAGAATGTAATTCAGAACACAAATAAAGGACAATAGTTCATACAATCACACAAGAAAAGTATTAAATCAAGAACATAGGCAAATAAATACATTTGTACCATTAAAGCGATTTTCGTTGGAATTCCGGGAATCAGACATTCGGTTTTTCTTCATGACAGATTTATCCATAAATGCTGTTATCAATTTCTGGCTATTTTTCTTTTTTAATATGTTCATGTGCATTATAATAATGGCGTCCTCAATGTTATTTAGTGAACAATCCTAAACTGTAGTTTTAGTGCATGACTTGCTCAAGAATCAGTGCCTTGACGTGGCGAGCGAGCTTAATTGAAAATAATGTTTATTTTCAAAACCAAACTGATTCTCCAACACATATATTTATAGCAAGCGCGCTCTTAATATTCATAATATGTGCCTTGTAAGTGGCTCGCCCTGCACAGCCTGAACAAACTAATACTTATAGCACTGACCGGTGACTCACTCTACCTCAACGGGGATACTAAACCCGCGAATCTTTTAAATTCGACATATAAATACATAAAAATCAAATATTTTTTCCTAGTCTCCTGAAGTACTGATGGAAAAACAAATAGTACGTGGTAATAGGGGTGTATATGGGGATGTTGTGTAGAAAAAATGGCAGGGGTAGTATATCTGGGATATAAGTTACAGGAGCGTACGTGTTCTCACAGTCTCATGTACATACAAATATATTTTTTCCTAGTCGCCTAAAGTATTGACAGAAAAACAAATAGTACGTGGTAATAGGGGTGTATATGGGGGTGTTGTGTAGGAAAAATAACAGGGGTAGTATTTATGGAATAGGAGTTACAAGGGAGTACGTGTTCTTACAGTGTTATGTACACAAAAATAAAATGTTTTTTTCCTAGTCTCCTAAAGTAATGACGGAAAAACAAATAGTACGTGGTAATAGGGGTGTATATGGGGGTGTTGTGTAGGAAAAATGGCGGGGGTAGTATTTATGGGATAGGAGTTAAGGGATTCCAACTGTTTGTAGTACATAGGTTTGATTTAGTTTGAATCTAGCGCCACTTTTTGTGCATAAGAATTGTTCTTAAATGGCATTGATTCCCGTATTTTATAATTAATATGATATCTAACATTGAATTGTAACATTTTACACGTATTATTTATTATATTTTTCATTTATTTTACCAGATAACAATATTTTTACATAATTTGTGTATCCACTAGGCCATGGTATAGCGTAGTGTATGATCCGTTCACAATAAGTGTTTTAAGAATCGTCTGCTAGAAATCGTCTGCCAGCTTCACTGAGCTGCCTGTAGCTTATGTTTGGATAAGTCGCAATAAATTAATATTCACTGAAATGCACTTTTGCATATTTGAAATCCCAAGTAGGTAGTATACAGCAAATAAAACAATCTAGATAAGACATATAATTAATTGGTAAAACATTTATCTTCTTGTGTTGACAAAAGTGAAGCCTAGTCGGTTTTGCATTGATTTTTTATTCTGTTTTTGAATATTATGGAAGTATGTATTACTTCAAAGAATTAATTTCGATATATTTTATTATTATTTTTTTTTCTAAAAGAACTATAAAAATCGCTTGGAGTTGGTGGTATTTGTGGTTGTGAAAAAGTTTGGAGTGCAAAGCGTTTATATTTTCTTTCTGACCGACCTCCTGTTGAAGAGCTATCGTGTTTAGTATAATTTATGCAGCATCTGTCGACTTCCAATAATTTTGCGCAGAAATCCTGTACAGCCCCCTAAATCACGAAATGACTATTACAACATATGTCCGTATCTATATCGGTCGCTCATACGATTTTTGTTCCATTAATTAATTTTTTGTTGCAAATACATATTATGATCTAGTTGTGCACGTGACTAAACTTTTAAATTTAATTTATTTTTAATAATATTCTGATGATAAAACTTTCACAATCAGTATAACGTGATTAATTGTTGATTGAGTTACAGATGCAACTATCGTTTCAGTAGGTTACAAAACAAAGCAATTGGGAAGTTGCGTTGGAAATTATAGTCACGCACAGGGAGCGGTCATTTGGTACATGCGAGATTAGAAACATCGTGCTTGTGCAGATTATTTTCATCGCATGCGATATAGTTCTCTCGGGTGGAATGGAATGCGTACAGTATATTTTTGCTTCTTACTACCCCTATGTATAATATAGGTGCTTAGAAGTGTACGCTACCTACGATTCGCTAGAACTTGTAGAGAACTATGTTAAACCACACAGCGACAGCGTGATATGTCAGTTCCAGCAACACTAATATAAGTAGCTGCTTCCACAGCATGGCTAGAATGTTTTTACGTGCAAAACTATTGCTGAAATTTATAAGACCACGCCATACAGGTGCAAGTTAGAATTCCTTATCACTCACGCGACATGCTGAAAACGCAGTGCTTTGTTCGCACACATCACCCACAACTTATCCTTATCAGATAGCTGAATTTCAAATTTGACAGAATACAAATACGAGGGGTGGCACAAAAAAAAAACAGGTTTCAACCCTTTGTTTCTTTTACACCAGTACTGATGAGACTTAAAAGTATGTAATTCAAGACTATTATGATTACTCGTAGAAAGAACTGGCCATAGGCGTTTAACATGGGAAATCAGTTTTTCCTTATGCAAA
This sequence comes from Carabus problematicus, assembly GCA_963422195.1. NCBI lineage: Eukaryota > Metazoa > Arthropoda > Insecta > Coleoptera > Carabidae > Carabus > Carabus problematicus. The sequence goes on from OY728577.1 coordinate 18,959,125, forward strand.
ATTACTTTAGGTAAAGATACTTCAAATAAATGAGAATTAAATTCTGCATTTAAGTTGGCTATCAGATTTAATTTTGGACATTTCATAACTAAGAAAATCAAGTTTAAAATTTCTTCTGTAGTAAAGTACATAGATCAAAACCGTATTTTCCCCAAAATAGGAAACGACATTAGGTATTTTAAGATCTTTCAGGGCATTTTCGAGCTAATACAACCCGAAATTACAATACTGGTTTTGCAAAACAATATATCTATATGAAAATTCATATTGAATTGTTAATAAAATAAAAAATGTGTGAAGCAAACAATGACGCAATGAATTTTCCCGGATTCGACGATAACTATTTGCTGGATAATTTGAACTCCTTGACCTTTTACATGGTTACCGAATAGCGTCGGGTTGATCTTATCACAATTAATGAGTTTTGAGACAGGACCGCGAGTAGGGCAGTCCATAAAGTTACGTTTATACCAAGCTACTGATGATTGTACCGATGATATCGTTAACGTTAACCTTTGCACGTTAACCTGTACGGGTACGGGTACTGTGCAAGGTATATGGTGTACGGTGTACCACAGGTATTATATCAGATGACGAATGCATCAGCAACAGAAATAAATCATTGGACAGACATCGCATGCGCGTCACGACGCCAATAGAAAATTAGAGTGTAGTACTAAGTAGGTAAGTATGTAACATAATGTAAATATGTATACATATATATGCTCACATGCATGTAGTGAACAGTAAGTAAGTAACCTGACTGTATGTATGCACGTATGTTTCTCTAACTAAATAATGTACTTACTGATACCTACAAGTCACACCAAATACCATACACATAACTGCAATGACAAATACAATACTGTTTCCTTTGTGCTACTTTATAACAGTACAAAGCCAGTCTCAACGTTGTAATCGACCTTATAATATGACCAGCCCCGTAATCTTAGAGAGGGTTCCGATTGTATTTGAATATGTATATAGGTACATTATAAGTTACTTTCAGTTTCTTGTCTTAATAAATAGGATTGTTTCCGGCCATGGGGGAGGAATAGCAATCGCTAGACTAGGCCATATTATATGTATGTATGTACTTGTGGATCAGGTAGTGAAGTGAAACTTGTGCTCGATGCCGATACATACTATTACAGGTTTATATAGGCTACATATATGTATGTATGTAATTGGTTGAACCCATTCGCCGCGCTAATGTTCGCACGCGTACCGTAACTGTTGTTGGTGGCAGCAGGCGGGGGACCGCAGTTCTTCGCACGACTACCGTTATACCGAGTCTCCGTTTCGTGACGCAATGGGTAGCGTGACGAGTAGATATTTAAGACGTTGGCCGGGGGTGCTTTATCGTCCTGAAATCCCCAGCCATCTGTATATAAAACGAAACTCCATCATAATGCGCTACCATGGTACGCATGCGTGCCGCCAAACTTGGTTCGCTATTATTAATACACACACTTTGTCCATGGTATTTCAGTACGTGACGCAGACTACTTCGTTACTAGTAATTACACTTAACACCGTTAGTTTGTCTGTGATTTGTGTGCTAACACTATACAATTGGAGTGTGCATCCGCTTGCTAGATTCTTCCTCGTGCTCAACCACGTTCTTATCTTATTTACTCACCATCACCATCAAGCTGAATACTATATCGGCAATGAGAAGCGGATTCTACTTGGGACTGACGCTACCGCTTTTACTAGCGTTAGCGGTGAACGCATATGGGCTCACCACGTTCGGGAAGTCACAGAACAATAATCCAAATCAACAGCCAAATGCGCAACCACCTGGTAGGAAAATACTTTCATCATCTACATGCACCGCACCGCACCAAACTAATTACTTTATAACAATATCACATGCAATTGAATTCGAACATACAACATCACTGGTGAACCAGGTGAAAAACAAAATCATGTAAAAATATATTATCCCTGCACCAAATTGCACCGCAACTTTCGAAGCACTGAGCAACAGAAGACTTGATGTTCATCAACATTGCACTTGAACATTTGTTAACGATGCACTTGTACTGGATTGTAGAATTTGATCACTGCACTTCAAGCATTAACAGAGAGTGTAAAAAAAAAGAGAGTGCCGATACTTGAAGGGCAGCACTGAAGTAAATAGAGCAACTGAAAATTTAGGACATTATACTAAATGTGTTGGTCAAAAATAAGAATTACAAGAAATCTAAATACTCAAATACCGAAAGCACTTTAAGTGAATTTCTTAGAATGCTGACAATGATGGCCCAGTGCCATCGCGAAAGAAGTTTTAGCAAATGAAAATTGATCAACAATTATTTAAGATTCACAACTGTTCACAACGGAACAAAAACGAATATCATCGCAAACACTAACTTCTCGCCATCGAACTAGTAGATTGACAATATTATTGATACATTTGCTAATACAAGAGCAAAAAAAAGTCTGATTTTTATAAAAACAAAATTCGTTCATATTTGTGCTGATTATCAAAAATTATGATTATTATACCATTTGTTGACCATATTTGTTTATTTTTTTATGTAACCATTTATGAACATTTAATATATAATTGTATACAATCACTATTTAAGTCCCCTCACCTATGAAGAAGGCGCGAAGCTATATATTTGTCAAGGGCGCCAAAATCCTACTTACGCCTTAGCTACAAAGAATTCTTGAAAATCGTATGTAAAGCATTTAAATACGCAATTTCAGACCTAGCATATGAAAATTAAATAAGAAATCATTCATAAATATATACCTATTAGAATAAACATTCAATCTATGCTTTCAGTATATAGAAATGTGTTCTAAGAGGCTACGCCAAAGAGAGGTCTGGATATTATTATAAATATATGCATTAAAATTCATAAGAAAATCCCCTAATAGCATTATCTATACTCTGCATCTTCATTTAATATCTAATAGCAACAAATCGTATCGTTTGGATACTTTCCAACTGGGCTAAATTGTATAACTTGTTGAACAGTGTTGAAAGGCCGGGACTGTCAATTCGAAAAGGATTGCAACGTAATAAACAATACGAGTTGTGTTCCTGATCCATATGAAAGTCAAGTCAGTCGATGTCTTTGTGGAGACAACCAAGCACCCGTCAATGGCATATGCAAAAGCAAATTCAAAGGTAAGACATTTTAATTCCTAACTCGTTGTGTTGCGTCAAATTCCGTAATATGATCGTAGTCAGGGGAAAAAATATGCCAGAACGATTTTATATATATATATATATATATATATATATATATATATATATATATATATATAGATATTTTTTTTTGTTGAATCAGTTACTAGTAATTATTGAATCTGAGAACGTAGGTAAATATTGTTATTATTTTTAGTTTGTTGTTCCCATTTACACAATATCGATTGTATCTATTTGCAAAACAAACTGGTACGATATCTGTTATCTGCAACTATTGATTCAGTGTTTTAATGTCTAAAATAAAACTTAAGTCTTCTTCATCTAAGTAACTGGTTTCTTTCACTTTTATTGAGTGACCTGGTTGCATATAAAATTGGTTTCGTGCGACCATTACGGCTTTATGTAGTATCACTGCATCTACTTGAAATGCATCGTAAGATAATGAGTATTTATTGTAGAAATGTTCTAAGCATAATTCATTTAATTATTTTTTTCCAGAGTTATAAAGGTGTTCGAATAGGTTAGATTTGTGTGTTTTTATTTCATGATTGTGTATGTATTGAACTGATTGTATATGTTTATATTTGTTCCATAGGGCCCAACCATGCATGTAAAGCTAAGGAGGAATGTATAGAAGGAAGTGAATGCATGACTCTTAAGGATGAAGGAGCACGGGGTGTGGCAAAAGTTTGTAAATGCAGCGAAGGTTTCACTGAAGTCGACTTTACCTGTAGCAGTGAGTAAACCAACAATTCTTCTACGTATAATATACGTAGTTGTAATTATATGATTTGTTTCACGGGAAAATAGTACATGCGTCTTGTTCATATTTGTACAAAATCAATAAAGAAATGAACAAAACTAACCAGATTTGAAATACCAATACAATTATAAAACTTGCAAAGTTAGTTTTTTTACCATACTTGAAACTTTCTGGACCCAAATCACGACATGCTCGGGGCCATATGTTTCATTTAGCTAACGTGAACTATTGGGAATCACGCGACATATTGAAATTTACAAATTGCCACGGCTGTAACCACGCGAAGAACAATATACGTTCCCCTTATTTGTATTATGCGTTCACAAAGCTTTCTTCACACACACACACACAAAACAATGTACGTATGTATGTACTACGTTGACTTTCCTATTCTTATTAAACAGTGATTATACAAATGTCAAGAGAACTCGTTCAATGCAGTAGAGCTAAATATTTATAGAATGTTTTATTCGCCAGTACTTACTTACATTTCATGTTCGGTAGGTCGTACAATTAGTTTAAATGCTCGTGTTGAAGTTCAATCTGATGTAGGTTAATGCAATAAATTATTACAAGAACTTTTATGGGCGTACACATATGCAGGAGCAGCAAATTTTCAGTTGGCTTCCAAATGTAATTCCCGCGGTCTTAATATTTGTAAAATTGAAAAACAATCTAGTCTGTGGCAGCAAAAATTCTAGCGACGGTACTGAAAACATCGTTCAATTTTTCTACATATTGTATAGTACAATACATCCAACCCTCGCTTTACGGCCTAGATACGTTCCGGAAAAGTTGGTCGTAAAGCGAAAAGCCGTAAAAGGAATCAAGCATTTTTTGGTCGTATAACAAAACATTGTGGGCCGTAAATCGAAAAAGTGCCATAAATAAAAAAGGTCCTTATAGCGAAATGCCGTATAAAGAGCGGCCGTATAGCGAGGGTTGGGTGTATTCATATAGTTTTATACTGGATGTTGACTTATGCATGTATGTATATTATAATCATGTCCTTGAAACAATAATTGACCGAATGTAACCTTCCGTTATTGTTCTTTAACGTAATTTACCAAAATCAATGTTTCGCGTTTTGCAAGCTGTTGCTGTTTGGTATAGTAATTTGTATAAAATAAATAGTATTTTGCTGGCTATGCATGCATTACTCAAACAGCGAGCCTGTAAGATCACGCTATGCAGGGGTGGCTAAACTTTTTTTTCACTAAATTAGATTACGTGGAATTTCTTTTTATATTTGGTTAAAAAATGTTTCTTTTTGCCATTAATAATACAATATACTTTATAATTAGTTAAAAGAACAAAAGTAATTTATTTATTGCCAGTTCAACAGTCGGTAGTCTTAACATACATGATCATAATAGATTCGGTACCTAATCCAGGCCTGAGTTATTATATAAAAGAAACTGATTATATCATTCGGCAACGAATATTGTTATTTGTTTGTAATGTGATTTGACATAGATTCCCTTACAACTGAACCTCTATTGTACCTGTCACGAAAGTCCTTACGATTCTAGAGAAAATATTATTAGATATCGAGCACGAATGATTACTTCCTTACCCGTATGTTATGAATAGTGCAGAATGTTTATTTATTTTGCTGGTACATACTATATGTGATGAATTGTTATGCATTTCAGATGGTGTTATGATGGACGGTTTATCAGCGATGGCTACAGTTCTCCTGTTAGCACTGCCTGTTGTAGTGTTTACTAACTGATCAGCATGTTTGTACTGTTACATGACACATGACAGTGCTTTATAAGCCGTCAGAAACTCCATATTTGCTGTCGCACTTTAACTAGAATAACACTAAACGTTTGTTATTAATATTATTTCTTTTTACCTCCATATAAACACTACTGTATTATTAGTAACATACCACATGTAATTCTAATGAAACTCTCAGCTAGTCCTCATCGAATTTTGGAAATTTGTGATAATCGAAACATTGCATTCAATTGTTTACTAATGTATAATTAAATATATTAAATTTTTCTTCATGATGATATCACGTTCCATATGCATTTTTACTAAAAAGAAAAATGTAAATAAAAAAACTGTCAGATTTTTATTCTGTACAGGTTTATTATTTACAGTTTTACCTTGAATATAATGAAGAACGTAATATTATCTACTACAAATTTAACATTGTTAAAAATATATGCACCTATTTGTTTACATTGCACTAAATAAGAGCACTACTTTTTGTAATAATGACTATTATTGTATAAACTAATACTCTATGTATGTATCTGTTAAAAACTTCAATTTGTAGTACAAGTTAAAATGTTTATTTGTAGTTATATAAATATAATTACTGCTTCACCATCTATTTATGTATTTAAAATATCATTGTGTATGATCTTGTTACCCACCATTTTTAACGCAAAATAAAATAAAATATATATATATATATATATATATATATATATATATATATATATATATATATATACAGATATAAATAACTAGATACTTTTTATAATCTTTTTCATATTTATTTTATAACATACTGCATTACTCTTGCAAATACCATTGGTAAATGAGTGAAAAATCATGCATGTACATCGAAGTCGAGAATAGACGTAATTATGATATAGTGGAATCGGAATTAAAAATGGTTAAAGAAACATGTAACAATGTTTTATTTGGTTTAATACATTGTAGATAAATAACTTGAAATTAATATTGCACATGACTCAAATGCTTAAATTAAAATGGACGCAATACATGCTATGGTACATATTACAATTTCAACACACAACATATTAACATTTTGTACAGTGTGCAGTAGCCATGACACACACATGTACACACCACAATCGCAACTGACAAAAATAATTAAATAATTTTATTCTCAAATAATGTCATTTTATAAAATATATAATATATACAAACTCAGTATAATTATATATATATATATATATATATATATATATATATATATATATATATATATATATATTTATATGAGGCCTAAAATAATCTCACATATATGTAATATAAACTGTATCTCTTTGCATAAATTGAATGAAATGTAAAAACAGATAAGAACATCGACAGACAAAGAACCGTTGAATAAATAGGTTACATTATTCAAATTTCGGGGTGGGGGAGTGATATCGGTACAAAAGGCAAAACAAAGTATTTGTATGTATGTATCTGAATAGCTGTAGTGTAAGGTAAAACAGCTACAGACTGATAGTTATTTTGTCAGATATCGGATATAATATACGTAACATATTAGATGTGACCAGTTTTTCTAACAGTGAAGGCACAAGCGATTTTATACCCAAATGTGTAATGGAGAATTTGGCAGGAGTGTGGATAACATTTACTTAAATTGTGCATATGACACGCCGAGAATTCGGGGGATGAATATGCACTTCTAGTTTCAGGGGATTTAAGTACGATCAATCAAGCACAATCAGGGAATAACCACGAGCTATAAAGCTCCCTACTAATTGTTAACGATTCTTTGCCACTGTTTCATGTGTAAAGTGTACCGTACCCTACGTTAGTACAACTAAACATGTAACACCATTTCATTTCTATACAGAGGACATACATACTTATAATACGTATAAACACAATGTAGCACGTGCATATATGTACATATCGAGACAGTGATTCGAGATGCAACACGTCCGATATGTACCATGATTGTGTCTGATTATTGACTTGGTTTGTGACGCGAAGACAACGAAACAAAATAATGCGTCACAACAACGCAACAGTATCATCAATATAACAGTTAGCCTCCCAAATCGTTAACAATTACGTACCTACATAGAGATGTAATTATAAAAATAAATAGATATTTCATGTCAACAGTGCAATAAACGTGAATCGCTGACATCATAATATAACAAGTTCGTACACGCGCATATAGAGTTTTAAACAATAGACGATACATACATATGTAAGTATGTATAATATTCGTAGATAATTTGTGCACAATGTTACCAACTTTAGTGTGTATAGAGGTACTGTTAATAATAGATTCAATTTATACATCTCTATACGTACATGAACTTATTTAATATATTTGGGGTTGGGAAGAAGGAAGGTTTACCCTGTTTTTAAATTGACATACAATCACACCACAAATGGCCGATAAAGAATTCACAAATAATCATATAATTATATATATATATATATATATATATATATATATATATATATATATATATAAATATGGTGCATTACTAGTTTTCACAATCCCAAATATATATAAACAAATTGATCACTGCCACTATACAGGCATATCCTAAACTGACGCGTTCATATTAGAATTTAAATGTAGTATAGGTACGGTTCATATAATGGATACAATAAATACACAATTGTTGAGGCACTGTGAGTAAGGCATTACTACAGTAGTAAAGTGGAGATATCAAGGGTTGTTCGCTGTCACTTGCGACACAAATTGCAGCTTAATGGGTGCAATAACAGGGCATATGAGTCCTTAGTAGAAGTTAGTACGCACACCTGGTACATTCTACATCAATATACATACACTCGCAAACATACACACAAACATACACAGTACACACATATATATATATATATATATATATATATATATATATATATATATATATGTGTACATAATAATATACATACGCATAAACAGCATGTCAGCCCATCAGTCACAAACCAATTAATTACAATGTAAATATACACTGCCTATATAGTTATCGTAATGTTCACAATCAACGTACGATTGTTTGTGAGCTTCTATGAATTGCAACTGATGGTACAGCTATATATTATATATATATATATATATATATATATATATATATATATATATATTATATATATATATATATATATATATATATATATATATATATATATATATATATACCGGATATAGAATGAACTTATGCACTATAGCAGCGGTTTTTAAAATGGAGTTAGCTATTCGCAAAAAGTGACTTGCAATTGTAAACCAATTGGGTATTCAATGAAAAATACAGAAATTAATATATTTAAACTAACGCATCGTGAAATGAACATGATTGCAGTGCATATATATATATATATATATATATATATATATATATATATATATATATATATATATATATATATATATATATATAAATATGAATTCATAGTCAACTGAGGTCTTCTAAATGTTATTTGATAAAATGAGTCTGCAGGCTACTAGAGTTTAAGAACCGCTGCACTATACGAAATACAATGTTATTTTTTTGCTTGGCGATATCATGTTCCCTATTATGTTTAGAACAGTTGTAATATAAATTTTGTATAATATAAAATTGTATCTTCTCAACTATACTTGCGGTAATCATGTAACAACTTGTCAATAACACTGAACGAAAAAAATATGTTGGTATGAACGAATTGCATTAAATGTTACAAAAGCTAATCAAATTTTTCATGTATCTTAATCTTGATTTTTGTAAAAAATAGAGCATGTTCTAATTTGAAGAATTTCTCTTCAATTCTTTCCCGCTCAATTCGGCTATTATATTACTGAATTTTGTTACAATTTCTTGTACCTTGAGCCCTGCACGTCAAGTCATGCTCAATACAGGCATAACAACATTGCGAAGTAAAAGCACATAACAACATTGTATTAACTATACTGCATAAGTTAATTTTACACCTGGTGTACATACAAATGAATATACCAGATATTTGTTTACTGTGTAATGTAGGGAATATAATGCTAATTTTTACTTATTACACATAATTTATATAAATTTTTACACTTTAAATATTGTGCTTCATGTTTTGTATTTCGTGCGTTTTAATCATAATAAAAACCAACTATTAAAACAGCTACTGCGGTATGTTTTATTCTTGACTATTCAGTATTTTCAATAAAATATCAAAGTTTATTGCACGTTACTTTTAAGTGAACTGTAATAGAAATTTGAATGAAATACATATAAAGTTTTCGGAATTGGCAGTATTGCCCGTAAACTCTAGCATTTTAGTCCTTATATAGGCCACAGACAAACATATACCTGGTAAATATACGTACATATATTCAACACATTCGAAATATATATATATATATATATATATATATATATATATATATATATATATATATATATATATAATATATATTACATTCTTTGATAATTACGTCTTGGAATTCCAAAGTTACGAAAACAATTGGGTTAGTAAAATTTGAAAAGTTCAACAATTATACCAAAAGCAAATAAAAAATATATGTTTCTTTGTAATGATTTACAATAGTTTTTTAAATATATATTTATATATGTTTTCACGTTAAGGGAAAAAGCACCAATTGTGTTGTACGACTGTCATAGGTGAATCTAAATGAATACATACCTATCCTAAGTACTATACAGAACGATCATTTTATCGTTATCTTTTTCATTGAAGAGAAAAATGAAAACCGTCCGAGTGTTTAATAAAATGCTAGATAAATTATTTGTATTTCTGACTAGACGGTGTTCCTTATTTTGTAGAATGCTGTATCAAACAGCAATACAACACAGTATTGTATACTATATAATAACCTCTTCTAATAAAAAAGTTAACAATATTGTGAATGAAAAAACACCTGAATTGAACTAATATAGCACACAAATGCCACCTAGCAAACGGATATCTATTAAAATATGGTCTCTCTCTCTCTGTCTATTTTACTTTAGTCAATGTCAACATGTCAAAATTTACCGTAACACTAATTTAGTTTTCGTCAAGTGTGATGAGCTCAATCCATGAAAACATTACATGTAAAAATAATTGTATACACATATTTCACAATCAATTATAGTAAATAAATAGAAATATTTACACAAATATGTAGTTTCTTCTTGGTTTACTTGATCATGTGACTAGTGACAGTATGTATATATTACGTATATAAATAACTCACCATATTCTATATCCAATATCCGTTCACCGTTAACATTTGCAAAGATGTTTTGTGACATGTAGATGTTATATATGCATATATGCATATATGCATATATATATATATATATATATATATATATATATATATATATATATATATATATATATATATATATATATATATATATATATATATATACCTATACGTATGGTTCGAATCTAAACAAACATTTACTTAAGCATTAATTATCTAGAAACGTTTATAAAAAAGATACTATTAATTATAAGAAAACAATGGCACTATTATATGTTTGTGTTATATGCACAATGACAGTAACAAAAATAATTCAACATGCATGAAATCACTTTGTTACCAAAGTGAAATGAAAGGCGGGTGTTTACTGCCAACATCAGAGAATTATCACACCACACAAACATTTAACATAACTAAAAACTAAATAGTAATTATATCATCATCATATCTGATATGGTATACAAATATCAGATGCTGTAGAGAAGTCATTTGACTCTCAATCATACGTACCTCCTATCTCTCTCTGTATATATATATATATAGTATTCAGTTTATCACATAAATATATAATGTTTACACAATACATGTTTGTTGTCATTGTCGATCAGTTCGGTCGAAACACAATTATGTATTTTCATGGTATTTATATATATATATATATATATATATATATATATATATATATATATATATATATATATATATATAAACCACAGCGGTCGGGCAACGGAAACGGCAGTGCAATCGTGACTGCATTAGTTAGTTGTTCGGTTACGTTATGTTACGTACGTATATGTGTTTCACGTTCAGAACAGAAGGTAGAACGCATCCATATATCGGACTACTCATTTAGTTCGATTATGTATAATTGTATATCACTTTTGTTGAATGGTAGGTACGCATCTTTGTTAAGTGGGCACTAATTGATCAGCTACATATTCTCAGTCACCATGTATGCGTAGTCAGTCATAAAGCGATTGTTTCTTATATAAAGAGAGAGTGCACAGAATCAAGTCCGTTGCAGCGAACACTCGAGTGAACTACGTTGCCCAACTGTCACCAATGCGGGAACGTTTCAGCGTTGGACCGGTGTCATAGTCGGATGAGCTGTGTCTAGGTTCTGCACAACTTGGGGACGGCATATTAGTTGGGGTGACGCTACCTATATATATATATATGGATATATATATACGTTAAGGATAAATCATCATATGTATTTCAATATCATACCTGGCGTTGGCGTTAACTGACCAGTAGAGTTCGGTCGGGACAGTGTATGATGATTGTGCGTTAGATTCAGAGTATGACTGTGCATATGCTGATGTGAATGACTGCCTAATGTGCCCAAATGTAGATTATTGCCGCTGGCACTACTGCTACCGCCACTGCCAACCATGTGGTGGTCACGCGGGGGCGATATGGGTTCACTTTTTATCTTCACTGGCAACGGAGAAGTAGATGGGGGCGGTGTACTACTTGATACAGCTAAATGTGGAAGACCGCTGGAACCAAATAACAATAAATAAATAAATAAATCTATAAGAGAGAACCAACCAGGTTAAATAGGTTACCTCGTATGTGCCAGTGAAGTTGGTATTTGGTGAGAGGTCCACGGTAACGGGCCAAGACTCATATCAGGCCCTATACTGAAGTCTTGTGCACTGAACGATGATAACGAGCCTGGATAGTTCGATAGGCCAGGTATGGAAGGAGTCTGCAATGCCACTACAGGAGTATTCAGTGTGGACTGGCTCCGATTATGCTGCAATAGAAACTGTGACTAATAAACAACTGTTTTATTTACTGTGTGAAATCTGTATGTAGATAATAATAGTAATACTAACTTCTCCGTACGATATTTCCTCTGGTGCAAGATTGGGGCCAAGCGGTGTAGGTATAACAACACGTAGATTAGATCGTGGTCCGGGTGAATGCTGTTTCGCGTGTTTGGATGAGCTCAATCCTGGGCCAGGACTCGGCCCAGGTGATGGTGATCCACAACCACCGATTGGTGAAGCCGAGTTTGGATAACCATTACTCATTTCCAACATGCTGCCACTTGGATATACTTGAAATATACAATGAATGGTGAAACTTATTTCTAATGAAGTAACCTGTAGTAAATACTTACCAGAATCTGTTTCAGACGATGATGGTCTAGGACTGATGTTCGTGTGGGTCATCTGCGGACTGGACTGAAGTAACGAGGAATCACCGTATGAACTATTTACCGGTACGGAAACGGGTAATGTGTAATTGGACGGTGTCATTCCTACTTGCTAGAAATGTCAATAAACATATGTGAAAATATTATATGTACGTTAATGTATGTTGGACGGTATAATTACTCGCTGTCCATTCACTTGATTTCGCTGTAACATCATCTGGAATTCCTCGTCGATCTTGCTGTATTTGGCCTCGGTCCGCGGTGTGAGCTGGTAGTCTGCCTCGGGCTCGGGACTGTCCGGACTCATAACGCCGTTCTTATGCTCCTTCTTGTTAAGTGCCTGCAAGTGTCAGTGGACACAGTTCATGGATACAAACAGCCTCTCGGCCCATAAGCTACACTTCCATACAAACATACATACGCACATACACACAAACATACATACATTAAAAACATACACGTGCACACTGAATAAATAAAGCCATATCACATTGGCACACATCACGGGTAATTAGTAAATTATAAATCAATTTTTAAGCAACAAATATGTGATAATAACGGGCAATGCAACGGAATCGATAACTACAGGAGTTTTAATAAACCAATATAACAATAAATACAGATCAAATATATTTCAGCAAATCTTTGTCTTTTATCATTTATTTACATTGTTGCTTCTTGTTGTTGTTTCATGAGTGTATCAAGATGTGATAAATGTAATGATGACAGATGTGAATAAGATCAGTTTAGGGATAAAATACGAATGCTTTTTTTTACGTTAGTTGGTTACGATCACATACAGACATAGAGTCAACTAGCAATAGAGTATACATAAATATAATTAAACATTCAATACGGCTGGTCATAAATCAATCATTTGCAAAACTGGTCGACGAGAATAGCTTGAACAAGTACGGAGAAGCACTATGATTTCGGTTTGATTTGTCACAACGATAATGTAACACGTTGTCCGTTATTATTATTATTAACGAGTGGTCACACTGATTAAAAAAAGAAAACTTAAAACAATAACGTACTGTATTAATAAATGTACATGCATATATACGTAAATGGGGAGATTGAGTGAGTGTTGTGAGATAAATGAATGGAAACAACTTGGAACATGAAATGATAAAATTTTCAATATTAGTACAGATATAGTTATCAATATGTGCACAAGGCCTAGTATTTATTATAACACAATTGTTGCTGGACTAGATGTACCTCGATGATATTTTTGTTGGTGAGAGATTCGTGTGGCTCATTGTATTCCGTGTACTTGAGGAGTACCTTATCCATGTCAGTACTGGCATACTGGTACAGCTTATTACTGCTACTGAATATGATCAGAGCAATTTCACAGTCGCACAGTACGGATAGTTCGTAAGCTTTTTTCATAACGCCGAACTTGCGTTTGTTAAAAGTCACCTGTCGGTTCCGCTCATCAGTTATTCTCGAAATTTGTATCTTCTTGCGACCCATGGCAGCAATTTTGACTTCAATGTTTTTACAATCGATATTAACAAAATCAAATGGCTGAATGTTGCTGTGTCTTTTCTCAAAATTAACGCTGCCTTATTGTAGTCTGACTCTGTTTCAAAACGCACCTGTAACAAACAAGACAACAATATATATATATATATATATATATATATATATATATATATATATATATATATATACAACAAAATCATTTAGTCTAATAGAGAGTACGTGCAAAACTAACTACAGATTATAATCTATTCCTCACATATAGACGTCCGTTACGTCACATACGCATTATGCACTTTCAAAAAGTCGATAAACCGAGGCAAATGTTATAAAATCTTGGAACGTGCATGAAATTCAAAAATGTAATCACACATATACACCAATTTTAGCAATTGCGTTCATATGTGATAACGAAATGAGAAATAATTTAACAGTATCTCACATTTTAGTTTTGTATATTTTCTGACTTTTAACTTTTGACATTTAATAATAATGATTTTATATATATATATATATATATATATATATATATATATATATATATATATATATAATGTTATTCTAAATTCATTTATGCAAACGAACTACTTGTGTTTTGTTTACCTTTATGCTGTGATAGATAAAATATGAATAGTCGCAGAAACTATTAGACTAGACAGTTCACGGTTAGTCATTATTAACCCTGAACAATATGACCTTGAACTATCCACCGATTATGCTAACCATTTATAAGCAACATTATGAACATTCACCTGCTGCTCATAATAATTAACATCTTTCAAATACCTTGGTTCGGTGAAACGAATTGTAACGCATCTTTTTATTTGATACTTTATCTAATTAGCCGCCTTTATTTAAACAGATTCACTGTATTTGAAATGTAAAAACCACTTGAAAACAAGTATGAATACGAAGATAGTATGTGAACAGATAACACAAAAGATATGAATACTTATATGGTCTATAGCATGTGATGTTTACACATATATAGACGAAAGTTACACTTACAATTCAACAAATATGTATAGAAGCGTAAATATCGTGTTGATATCAAATAGAATAAATGAATTGCATAAAAGTTCTACATGTATTTACAATCATGTTCTTTACATTTGTTACATCAGTGTTAAAGCTTACACGTTCACGTAATGTATAGGGCTAGGTTCGGGCAAGTCGCGAGCCGCACAGGGACTAGTTGTCGAGAGTGCATTCACAGTAATGCAGCCGCAGGTTCGTGCGTTAAAATGATATTGTTATATTTCTGTTGTGTATCAGACAAATACATCTACGTATATGCATTTCACACTAGACGACCGCGGACCAGGCCTCTACATAGACACTCTGTACGAGCTACAATGCTTCTCTAGTGTGAACCCGCTCATTATGGTAATTGGCAATCTGTTTCTTAGATGCAGAATTCGAAATAAAGAGTTAATATTAAATGACATCCACATAGACAATTGGAAAATCGGAAATATAATAAAAATAAGTCGAATTGAAGTCCATATTTGCAAAAATAAATTAGAAGTAGAGCAATCACCCGGCAAGGGAAAGACCTAGGTTCGATTCCCGGCGATGGGCACTAATTTTTTCATTCAATAAAAAAAATTTCAAAATAAATTACATACGTAGAATATTATTCAAAATCGTTTATTAATCATCATGTAAATAATTTTGTCAACATAATACTCAGAATAGTAACAGATGCACATAAATTCATCTTGTTTATTAAAAATAGGACAGAATTTCATATTCGAAATTCAATATAGAATTCTCTCTTAGATAAATACATAATTCTACTGAAAAAAATTCTGCGTGCGCTCATGGATTAAGATACAGTTTAAAAAACATAGTAAAACAAATCTTTTCTTTGGAAACTGTATTGAAGATTTCGTTTTCTAGAATAATGTTGCTTTTGAAATGAAAATTTAATATATGCAAAGACTAGGGGGTATTGCAGAAGCACGTAGCCTCTAATCAATAAACTCGTGTTTCGTTGTCAGGCACCTGAAATCTCGAATCGGAAGTTGTACACGTGCCCTACGAATTGAACTTCTGACTTGTGTGTGTGTGTGCTCCATCAATAACTCAACTAAACATTCAACCGAGTTCTGCGACTTCTTATATTATATTACAGTACTAAAAAAGATTATATGTATGGTTAACATAAGATACTACATAACTCTGGAAATAAATAAATTACTGAGACTATGTATTTACAATGTTTATAAACATTTTTAACGCTAATGATTTTCCATACAGAACAATATGTACTGGAAAAATATGATTCTCACATTATTGGGGGTTACTCGAGTATTAAAACATAACAGTGAAATGTACGTACATTAGAAAACGTTTAGGAAAAATAAAAAATAAAATGACGAGTGACACAGTAAATATTCAGGGGCGACCAACCCTCTAAACACGGTGACCTGATTTGTTGTATTTGGAGAGGGCGAAGTGCGGAAAGTAACATCGATCGTAACGACCTCTCGCATCTCCGCGAACATGAAGCTAATCAAGGCCGTGCACAAGGTTACACGTAAAACAACGAAAGAAAGTCCTGCAACGGGTTGGCTAAAGTAAAAATAAATTCTATACGCCGTTATTACACCTTAGCTTCACTGTTTATATTATAAAATTACCTGTGTTATGTTAAGTAACTTATAACAAGACCCCCCCCCCCCAAAAAAAAATAAACAGAACAATTTTTGTCTTACCGAACGATTGTTAGCTAAAGCAGCTGTAACTTTCTCCAATGACAATTAACCGTGATTAACATGTTTCTTTCGATGGAATTTGTTTACTGTCAATTATATTTTTCATAAATGCGCCAATAGTTTCTTTTCTTTTCATATTCATATAATCGTTCAGAACAGCAACAATTAAAACAATATTACGACCAAGGAAAAATATATACATTTCTCGATCAATGTTTCAAAAAATGAGTCTTCAGAATAATTATTTACTATTTATTTTATTTTGAATTTATAATTATTTACTATTTATTTTATTTTGAATTTATAAAAAATTAATGAAAGTAACTTCAATAAGAAATGTATATCAATATTATAGTATACAGCACGTACGTCAAATTAAATAATTAATTTTTAATAAAAAAAATATTATATTCTTCTGTAAAAACAAAACTAATTATCTATCTAACCAAAATTTGATTATTTATATAATCAAATTCAGTCACAAAATTTTATTTAATTTTCTAAAATATATATGCCGAGTGCCCCAAGAAATTAACTTGTAAATATATAAAAATTGAGATTACTTCATTTATATCTAAGCATAATATTGTAACAAATATGATGACATAATAACAGAAATAATTGGTATAATTAATTGAAATTTAATTTGTACATTTTAATTTCATGTAAATAGATATTTCCTATTTCCATTTAAAGTCAGAATATTGTTCTACAGTAGCGGTTTATCCGATATACTGTAAACATTTATACAAAAAATTTTCAAAAGATTTATTAAAAATAATAAATATAATGGACAAAAATTTATAAAAAAAAAACAACAACAATTAAATCAATTATAATATTAGCAACATGACCTTGCTCGCGATAAACATTTCTATAAATATAGAATCATGATATAAATTAAGAAAATAAAAAATAATAATACTAAAAATACTGTGAGTTCTAATATTAACCAATAATAAATTATATATAATTATATATATATATATATATATATATATATATATATATATATATATATATATATTTCTTTTTAAACATTGGGTATTTTTGTTGCTATCGCATACTCTATATCAGTTTGATCCTACATGAAAGTTCGGAACAGACTATACATATGTATATAATATCTTAGCTAGATAATAGTTGTAGATATATGAACAAATAAAAATCATATAAGCCTGTTCGCTGAGCACACACATGGCATATTACAAATTTTCATCTATCTGACACTCAGCTGCCCAGCAGAGGTTAAATTCAAGAATCCATAATTCTAGAATCAAAAGCCGTGCTGCTGGGACGAAATACAAACAATTTAATTGTTGTCGCGTCTATAGAAACGAATCTTGGTTATTACTAGAATCATCAAAACATCTAGAATTATTTATTAGTGTTCAAGTATTTTAAGTTAACCTCAAAATTCTGATAAAACTAATGTAAAGTCTAATATACGAATAATTGAATTACAATCTTAAATATTAAAAGTTTACCCATAATTACAATTATGTAGTACGTGTTCGATGTTTCCAAACAATACAATGTTATGAACTTTCATTTTCAATCTAAGCAATAATATACTAGTTAATTACAAATGAATAAATACTTATATATATAGAGTGCGAAATAATCTTTGAAAAAAAAAATCAACAGTAGCTAATTGTTGTTAATGAAATAACATCAAGATATGTCGTGTATCACTTGTGTCTAACAGATAATCTTATCACAAAGTGATAGTTGATACATATGTACCTAGTTTTATATAATTCTACATATAACTATTACGCTTACCTAGGAACATAACTATCCTTGGATGATATAGTATACAAGAACTGTGATAGCGGTGACAGAGAGGCGAGTTCTACTATTCATATGGAAGCGAGAACATTATATACGGTAGCACAGAAACAGCACCAGCAAGGCACATTACGCTGGTTCAACACGTTTTCGTAAGATTTGAGAAGCACAACACCAAACAAGAGTGAAAAGTTCAACCAACGCGCGTCCAACCGACCGAAATGCATGTATGTATAATTTGCGTAGTATTAATAACACACTAGTTCATCAAGGCGCGCACACACACACACACAATGAACAAACATAACGCAAACAACCTTCCACTGCCAAGTGCTAGCTGTTACTGTTTATTGCCCAGAGTTGAGCTCATGCCAAACAAGAGATGATACGCGCTGTGAAACCGGTGGACTCGTTGCGACCATCGATTGGTCGATACGCGGCCATGACGTCATGCCGGCTCCGTCCAATCCACATGCGGGCAACAATCGTCTCCTACATCGAGCGTCCGTGTAGATGAATTCTAGCAACTCTACAATCAGCTGCTGAACATCCGGTCGTGGCTCTTAATATTAAGCTTCATATATATGTACATTATATATATATATATATACATATATATACATATATATATATATATATACATATATATATATATATATATATATATATATATATATATATATATATATATATATATATATATATATAACCAAGCCTCGTACATACATACGTACGTAAGTTCGTGCAGAACACAGCTGAACCAGCCAGCCAGCCAGCCAGCCAGCCAGCTGCACAAGTTCAACCACACATATTTCTCTGGTATACTCATATCGACGAACGCGAGAATGTTCGGGTATCAGTACATACTGCAAATAATATACTCTCACTATGTATTATGTATAGGTAATAACAAATCACAATAATACGTAATTTTATTAAACAAAACTAAACTGATACCGCCTCTGTACGACAGATATGTAAACAAGTGCGATAGGGAAAATTTGCGCAAATAAATTGAAATAAGAACCGTTTTCTTAAACATTAGGTTATGTATATTTCAAATAAATGATAAACTATAAAAACAAAGTAATGTTTTTGTCTACATGAATATTATTTACATTTCAAATAGTTAAGAGTAATAGATTCATAATTGTATTATCTATTGAAATAATTTTATTATTAATGGGAGTTCATATTATATTGTCAGTTCAGTTAAGATCATCTTGACTATTTTTATCATCTTTAGATGACAGCAAATGTAGCACATATGCGAAGATATTGTTATCAAACCGGAAATACTAACCCACCCTTCTTGCATTAGCAGAGTTCAGTTTTGGTCGGAAATCAAAAGCCATATGGTTATAATTGATAAATATATCTTTTACCTAGGTATTCTTCTAATTTATATTTCATATAAAATACACCAACCCGGCATAACTATATACAGTAAGGCTCGCGCTTAACGCTACCTCAATTAACGCTGATTCGATATAACGCGGTTTTTCCGTGAACCCCAAAAAGCACTACATTTACGATGATTCGTTATAATGCGGTTCATGAAGACACAATTACGGAAATTATGGATCAATTTATAAAAAATGACCCAGTATTAAAATGACTTCGTTGAACGCTGTTTCATTGAGCGCTGGAATTTATTGGAACGTATCCCCCGCACTAAGCGCGGTCTGACTGTCAATTTTTCAATATTCTTCTAAATATTCATTCACATTGCAGTCTATAAACATTTTTCATTCCCGAATTGGCCTTAGTACAAACTAGTTACTGATCAGTGTTCTACGATGTATGTAGATTGTAAACAGTAGACCATTGGAAGACGGAATAAGTCACTGGAAACGTTAAGACTATTGCACGAAATGATGGAAGAAAATGTTTGACAAGTAACCAAATCTAAACGGAATATCTATGAACTGAACTGAAAGCAAAATGCAAACAGATGATAGCCATCACTGACATATAACCAAGGCAGGTCACAAGACATAAACGTCACATGAAGGCCCTAGTAACTAACAATTCCATTTATTCATACATAGTGTTCTTAAATATGAAACTACGAATAATAGAGTAGATATAACAGAACAATGACGAATTAGTGAATATACGTACGCGAATCTTAAGACAAAGGATACTAAAGTGTATCATATATATATATATATATATATATATATATATATATATATGCGTAGATGTGACAGAAAACAGTGTAAATTGATTGGTCAGTGTGGAATGGATGTGGAGAATATTGTATCCCGTAATGTACTTACCTACATATATATACGTATATACAGATCTGCTTTTTAGATGTACGTAAACTTAGAGGTAGAGACGACGTCGTACCATGCATTACAATTCGTCGCGGAAATCGAATTTTGTTACCCGCAACGAGCCCCATAACGTCCCTCGGCCCCGCTACCCCCCTTGCCCGTCAGCCGGTCGGCGGCAACGATGCTACGTCGCGACGCAGGAGACATGTATACAGCAACAGCACTAACTCAATCTCTTTCTCCAATCAACGCGACATTACTAATTATTCATTACGTATATCAGCCGAGTGATTTATATTTTGTAAATGCATATTACTTATATGCATAACAAATTCCTTATTTCAGTCGTGTTTTACACGTGTACTTATCGAGAAGTAGTCATACGATTATTCTCCATTCGTCTGTAAATATTTCCACTTTTTTAATACTGGACCAGGATAGTTCTGTTCAAAAATAACCAAAGATCTCAATAGTAAATGTTTATATATTTTTTACATTTATTGATACCTGAAACCAACATGTACAAAGTATACATGAAACAAAGATATTGGATATCCGTCTAATGTGCAACGCACGATTAATATAAATACACGCACCAGAAAGGACATGAACTAACAGTTTGATAAAAAACAAACAGTACAAGGGTAGGTGAGCTAAAGATAGTTCAAAAGGCACGTGCACTGATGAACGGGAGCAAGTACCCGAGCGTACTCAGTAAGGAAACTCTTTTCGTTGACGAAACAATGATGATTATCAATAACGCCTGTTTGTCTGTTTGTTATAATCTGTAACAACTACTACTAGTAAGGATATCTCCGGGTACTTATATATTATTATTTGTGCAATATGGCTAGTTGAGTACAGTTGTTTTATATGGCAGAGAAGTTTGATCCTGGGCAGCAGCACATGCATGAAGCATTAGAGCACGGTTACAGACGATCGTACGGAGCAGCTGAACGTCGACTACCGCAACGTGAGACCCCTTCTCAAGTCGCCGTTTGCCTGACGATGCCTTTTAAGGAGCGATACGTCTGCCAAGTGTGCGTCGTATTTCCCGCCCCGCTGACGTCGGCGGTGTGACCATGTTGCTTTGCTGCCCCTGTCCTACACGTCTGTCTCTAGGGAGGCACAGATGTCTCACTGCAGGGCAACACACACAGGCCCGGATGTACGACTGCAGCTCTCGGGGATCAGCTCGGCACATACAGATCTAACTTTGCATCACAGCCACACAGCACACGCTTAGGATGAGTCAATATAGACTGAGACGACGCTACTAAACAAAGTAACGATAACCTGCGTCTCTTATACACATACAACCGACGCACATGTATACGTTACCATCATTTACGCACAGTCATCTTATACACGTAAAATATATAACCAAATCAAAATATTTTATCTTACTCGATATGCGACATTCTTATTTATTTATCCAACACTCAAAAATCGAATTATTTCAATAACGTTTCACGAATTTATTGAATTTATTTTCATATTTCTTAATCACGGTATTTTTTATAATGCATTTGTACTGACAAATATAATAAAATATATTAATAGTAATTCTACGTTTCGAGTACGAAAACTGCGTTATAACAATTTAGAGAACTTTCGAATTAATTTTTGAAAAATATTACTATAAATACAATTACAATCGCTCCGTAATATTACACATTCATTTTGCTTTTACTGATTGTTTCCTTACTAATATCTTTTCTTCACAGTCATATTAATAATATTCTGAAGGTAATATTATTAATAATATTCCGAAAGCCGTACATTGCATACAATCATTATTGTATTGAAACAGAGTATAGATAGGTAAATTGTTGACTGTAATTCGGGATTCCCATTAGAACCCTTACTTAATGGTTCTTAGGCATTCAACTGTTAGTTACATATCTTGATGCTAAAATAATACGTATAGGTACATATGATATTATGTCAAAAGTAGTTTGCAACAATTTATAATTTTTAAAAACAAAATATAATACTTGAGTTTAATCAATGCAATGCAAGTAACTGGATACACGTTATGTAATTCAAAACTTATAAGTTTGAGTAAATAATAAATAACATTTCTGCAAGCGAAGGCATCCTGTCGAGATAAAACAATATTATGAAGTCGCAAAATAGTTCAAGATAACTGAAAATGCATGACTTTTTTTATTTACAATATTGTAACCAATAATAAAAAGCGCAAAAAAAAGTATCGGAATAACTTTGCTACAATAAAATGATAGATAATTGAGAAGAATTATAAACGTCGTATGAAGTTATCAAGTACATATTTTCTTTTTCGAACTTGGATAACATAGGTCAACGCGAGTGATGATAAGGACCAAGGAGAAACCTTTAAGAGGTGAAATCATGCACAGACCAAAAATATACGTACATTCTGCAAGATAGAAAATGTTTGTCTCTATTTACTATCTCTGTGCTAATAAATACTTTTATTCCTACATATAGCAGTTAGCCATCAATTGTAAATCAGTTCAGATTCACAAATAAATGAATTTTTACAACGATTTTCTTTAATAACAATTTTTTAAATATTTAATGTTATTATTTTCTGAAAGGTCGTACGCCAGGTATTATTTACAGTTAATTAGAAGCCAGATAACAATTACACAAGCCAGTGTAACTAGCTTGTCGAACCATTTTATCGAACATTATTGATTCGGTTCAGCAACATCCTACAGAGCGCTATTGCATGCATCATTTGCGTCCTTATTATCAATACCACGTACGTATATTTAATCTAGAAAATAAAGACGGAATAAATATCATTTACCAAATGGTTGTTTTTGTACTACTACTAAATTTTGATGTTTACTACTATGAGAATTAAGAAAAGTTAGTGTAATATTGTAACTAAATCACTAATTATTCGTAAACAATTACACTAAATTGCACAAACGAGTACATATTTATTGTCATTCTCGCTCACAACACTTTTTTATTTGAAATAATATTAATACACAATATTGACACCGAGCACAAGGTCGCATAAATGGAATGACAGCTATGGAAAAATAATTTCGGTGAACTATAATTTTCACTGCTGGATTTAAACAATGAATTGTGACAAATAGATAGATAGATAGATAGATAGATATGTAGGTAACGTAAGGAACATTATGTAAAAATGATGATGAAGTTGTAATTGGTGAGGGACGTGTCGCGCAGATTGGAACACTCGCGTCCTCAGTACGACAGATACGAAGAAGTGACACGAGGTAAATGCACTGGCACATTTCACACACAAGATATTCTCCATAATTGTGTAGGATATTGCGAACCGGTGGTAACTTCACTGCCGATAGCCACCAACGAACTCAGACTGTGTCACATTGAGGATAACAGCGTGGCTAGAAATATATATTTTATTTCAGTACGGCTTCGGCTTCTGTGTGACGACTTTTTGTGTATTTTTGACCTGCTCAATATACACATAGAGGCAATGTTGAAATAGTACCGAAAGAATTTTTAATGTTAAATTTACACATAGACAAAAATATCTTTCTAAACATACATTTATTCGTAACGTAACGTTTTATCAACAACATTCGGTAGAAGAGCGGCTCTGCTGCAACTACTCGCTGGATCTACTTTCGATATAACCTTGGCTATAACAAATCTTAAGTCATTGTCATTGTGTTCATTGTGTGTGTTCACACTCATTTAGACACAAATACTACTGTCAAATATATTCAACCATTATCTACATATATTCTACAACAGTACTGTACTTGAATCGAATGGAAAAAATTATTTATTATCTATAAAATGAATGAATGAAATAAGTTGTCATACAAGGAATGAATTAAGTTGTCATACAAGGAATAAATTCGTATATTTGCAAAGAAATATAATGCTTATCTCTCACATAATTTCATAGGACACCCCACATATGATAAAGTAATAACCTTTATAATAACAAAATATTATATAACTTAACTATATTCACGAAATTGTCAATAGTTTATTAAATGTTCCTTGCTAAACTATTAGCTTAGTTATGTCGTCACTACAGTACAAGCGCCCTTCCGGCTTCCGGTTTATATAATGTTACGTCTCGACACCAGATGTGCATTTATCGTACGGTAAGGAGCGATGCAGTAAGTTTCAGTTTTACCTACTAGTGTTGATAAGACGTTTTATTATTAACACAGATGATTAACGGAAGCAATAGTTTGAACTAAATATTAAGGTATTTAAATGATAGAATTCTGAAACTGTTGTAAGCCATTGAGTAACAAGGCGACGTAATAAAACATACGCAGGTTGACCACAATCAATAATATCAGCTTGTGCCTGGTGACGCACATATGAAAGCTTTTGCCTTAGAAACCCATTTCATGGCTGGTAAATGAGACCACGTGGCTGTAACACGTGCGCAACGTGCAAAACTCGTATGCAAAGGCAGAAAGTTTGCGCATCAATTCAAATGTGACGTAAACAATATTCAGAACATATACAATCATATATACACACACATATATATATATATATATATATATATATATATATATATATGTGTATATATATATATATATATATATATATATATATATATATATATATATATATATGTGTATATATATATATATATATATATATATATATATATATATATATATATATATATATATATATATATGTATATATATATATATATATATATAAATAAAAAAAGGATAGTATACGGTATCCTCACATTATGGAATATATGTATTCATTTTGTAATAACAATTCAAAATAATATTTCAATTTGAAAACATAGAGAATATATGTACATACTTGAATATACTGCTCTGATTTAAGCGGTAGTCACGACTGAATAATTGCTTTTATATATTATTATCTACTGGGTGACTCAATGAACTGTATGTTATTATTCGATTAAAACGATATTACTTTACCTTATCATATTTAGAACAAAAGTTATAATATAAATGTTGTGCAGAATTAAAAACTGCATCAATTGTCCTTTAAATATACAGTAAACTTCGCTTATAACGAACCTCAAGGGACCGACGAAAATAGTTCGCTATAAGCGAAGTTCGTAATAAACGATAAACATAAAAAATTCATTATTTTTGTTAATACATAGGTACATGTTTCAAATAGATATATAGTATGAAGAACTCTTTTGCAAAACTAGACAAATCCAGATTTGTTCAAAATTGAGTTTGATATTGGTTTGTAATACATATACATATGTACACTAACAATAGTTTTTATGAATCTTATTTAAAAAAATCGTTTATTTTACTTTTGTTTATATTTGTTGTTATTTTATATGATTTTTATTTATTTAATGTAAGAGTTTTACGTGTTTTCTTCAAAATTGCGTAACTCATAATTGTACTTCTTTAACACATTAAATACAGTGAACAGGGGCGGACAGGCCATGTGGGGCATGCTGAAATTTCTACATGTGCCGCTCCAATCGCGGGAAGGTCCGATAATTTTTTTTCATAGAATTAATCACATATACACAAGTACCGCAAGAACTGTTACGGTGACCCTACATTTAGAGATTTCGAAGAATCCCCTGATTATTTGGTAAAATGCCGTTTTAAGTTCGTTATAACCGAAAACTTTTGCGATTATAATAAAAATTAAGGTTCGTTATACCCGAAAGTTCGTTATAAACGGGTTCGTTATTTGCGAAAAAATAACACACGTTTAATGATACTTTAGTTCGTACCTTATAGATTGGTTCGTTATAACCGAAAATTCGTTTTAAGCGGGTTCGTTATAAGCGAAGTTTACTGTAATTTACAATATAGAAAATTGCTTAATACTCATTTCTCCTGGGTAAATAACGTTTAAGAGACAAACTTGGATTTGTTTGATACAGTTTTTGATTCTAAACACCATTTGTATTAAAACGTTTGCTCAAAATATGATAAGGAACGTAAAATAATGAAATAAAAATATTAACATTGAATTTCCCATGTAACACAATTTTTTGACACCCGGTATATCAATATAACATGCATTATAAATACTGTTATTATATAAATTAAATCTAAGTAACAAATTTTATTAAAACAAAATCATTATATAGCAAAAAAGTAAATAAATTATAAATTTTCTTTTTTGGTTTAAAAATAATTGTAAATATTATTTAAATTGAAATTTCATACCAAAAACATGTTTGTAATAGCTACGTATAGTACATTCCAAGATAATATTACTGACTATTTTTATTTGCAATGATTCGTTTGTTAGGCGTGAAATATGTCAATAGATAGTAAGATTGGATTTTACTCTGTATTTAGTAGCCGCAATATATACTATTGTAAAAAGTGAAAAATAGAGCGTATATTAAAGACTTTAGGAGGGAAATGTTGAATACATCTTATCTCTGGTCAATGTAGAAGCCCATTTGGTACGATGGCACACGCCATATATGTAATGTGTGTGTGTATTTCGAGTGAGTTCCTACACAAACAGACGAATATGAGGAAACATGTGTACAACATAAAATGTCCCCTGCACAGTACAGCTGCTGCATGTTGAAGATTGTCGTACTCCCGCCGAGCACATCTCCCGGTCTGGTTTTGGACCAACGGTTTGCAAATTCAAAACTACCTTACTATGGTTTACATTACCTTTTTCAATAAATGTTTTTGTATACTTTGATAAAAAATGCAACGGCAATATAATATTCACTGGCTGTTAAATTATATGTAATAAAACCATACGCTTATAAGCATCAAATCAGTGCACATATTATGTCAATACGGGAATAACGTCATTTCAAATGAAAAACTAGTACAGTTGAAGCATTTACAGAATTTATAGTGACGCATGACATAATATTTTAATTCACTGTTGCCGATCAGACAGAAATAGATTTTTAAGTATTATGTGATTTGTGAAATTTAAGCCGTGTTTTCGATATTATAGTATTTAGGAAATAAAACAAAACAATAATCAATATATTGTTATGAATAGTAATAAAGTAGTGGAATATAAGTGATACACACGGGAGTGAGCTTTACTACGGCCTTCAAAGATTACGACACGTTCACGAGGCCCGTGCGGTACCGGTATAAAAATAGCGACAACATTCCGCTTGCTTGAGTCTTCAGACTCGGGATTTGAAAACAAGACAACATCAGCGTTTGACATCTGTAGAAAATGATACTAGAATACTGTAGTGTGGTGTATCTATGTATATCAACGCAAGTTTATCATCATATAATCGGACTTAATATATTGTTAGATTATAAAAGTAAAATGAGCATTTATCGAATATCTAGATGTAATAAACCAATGTTTTAAAGAGAAAAGTTGGTAATGCAAGTTCATGTTTTACGAATAATTCATCTGATTGGAGTACTGAAAAACTACAATGGATACTAATGCCTGAAGCTCATCCACGTATGTCTGAATAAATTACAATAAATTATTCACTGATATACACTTAAGCACATTTAAAGTATGCCGCAAATAAAACAATAAAAATAAAATATAAATGCATTGATCTTCTTTAGGTGTAATATAATTTTTTTTTTCTTTCATAGCTTTATATAATTTTTCAAAATAAAAATATTGAATAATTTGTAAAAGAACGACAGGAGGTCGATCAGCTAAAAAATATGAATAAATTAAATCTCATTCAATTTATACATTTATTTTAAATGATTTAATATAACGATTCAAACAAAATCTATATAAATTCAATATGAGCTAAATGAATAATCAGATGAAATTACGTAATTGAAAAACACAAAAGTCTACATTACAGTAATTTTGAAATATTAAAAACTTAAAACAATAATAATAGTATAAATGTTACAGTTTCCAGTTAACAACTTTTATAATCATAACAATAATTTAATAATTACAGAACCAGACATTGAAATCAAACAATTATCTATATATTTTTATTTTATAACGCATTTTATACTACCGGATATACAGATAAAATGTGCGGGTAGCATATCTATCATACTCCTATCAAACGAGTCACAAAGCAGGAAAATTGAATACCTATTTGACAAAAGAAACATTTTTCCATACAATTTTAAACTAAAGTATATTTATTTATCGACTATAAATGTAAAATATATCTCCACCTACTAATTCAAATCTAATGTAAATAAAAAACTACTGCCTAAAAAGACTCAGATAGAAGTAAACTGTTATGAATTGAAGGTCAAAAGAAACTACTTTCACTATATAGACGAAATACGCAGGTATTTTCATAAAAGTATACACACTAGTTTCATAATACATATTCATCTTTTTAATATTGCAGTTTGAAAGTGATAAACGAAAAATATAATTCGCTGTAAGTGTTTGCTACCGGTCGCTAGATGGAACAAGGTGTTTGATAGTTACACACATCGTTAACAGATGACACAAATGTAGAACAGGTATATACATACATATATATTTATTAGCGTTAGTGTGCAGATCTATGCTGATTTGAGGTACAATTTGTAAATATATATATATATATACACAAATTGTACCTCAAATCCGCATAGATCGACACACTAACGCTAATAAATATCCCCTACTTTTAGATTTAACATACGAGACTAAAACGTAAGATACAATGATTTATCATTATATGAACTACAATGATTTACTGCGTTTTAAATATTAATATACTTTTTTTTTGTAAATTTGCAATGCTTCATCAGGCGGTTATTGAATGATAATGATTTATATATATATATATATATATATATATATATATATATATATATAAATATGTTATTTGTTATTAAGTTATGTGCAGTCTTACCAGAGATTTGAAATCGTCCGGAAAATAGCTTCTGACAGAATCCTAAGGTATATTTGAAACGCATTATGTGCATGTAGATGACCTACACCTTCAAAATAAGCACATATGACGACTAAGGGTAATGTCAACTCAAACTGATGTTCATCATTAACACACGTAATTACTTTATCGACTGAGAGTTGTTGTCGGGGCACGCCAATTGAACCACAATAATACAATAAACGTTGAATTTTAAAAAATAGCAATTCACAGAATCGTTTGCGCGGCATTACATGATACATACTCCCATCCCACACAAGTATAGCAGCAACACTGTCTTCTTCACCCCGTCAAACGTAACCAAACGCGAACGACACTGGAAACATTGATACTCGCCATTTCGCGCACCAATCTACTGTACACCGTTTTATCATAGTAGACATTGCCGAGCTGTGCTGAACAGCAACAGCACAAACTATCTATGTTAGTAGCTTGTAATGTGGTGCTCGCGCAATGACGTCAGCAACGATTGATCTTGTTACTTGTTGTACGTACTACTGTTGTTGTTTAGTAGCACTGTGTACATAGTCTATTAGCCACTATATTAAGGCGACCGAAAGCAAATGTAATTCGCGTAATTACGAGCGAATATCAACTGCACATCCACTTATACAAAGAAAACACAAACTGAATGTACTAGTGAACTAGTGTGTCAGTGTTGTGTTCAGGCACAAATGAATATAAGTAATATTTCTAAATGATGTCATTATGACATCACAAATCGGGTACAACTTCTTATAACCACGTACTTAAAAACAACCTTGATTTTCTATCTGGGCGATAACAACCACGACCATGCGGATCATATAAAATCGAGTTACCAGATCAGTACTTGTTTATCACTTTCTCAAATATGTATATACGGTCACTGTTTATAACCATCAAAGCATGAATGATCATGCCCTCTTATTCTTTCAGAATTACAATCTTTTCTTGCCTGTATGTACAAAAATTTTTTGGTTAAACATGATGGTTTATTATATACAATGAAATTTAAAATTTCCAATTTATGCACAAGTTTTTACATACAATACATATTATTTTACGTTAACCAACGAATTCAAAACTCCCGTCGATTAGGCCCAGATTTGTTTCTTGAATTTAGTTTAGTAAACGGAAACACATTTTGGTATGGTAAGTATTAATTAATATGATAAAATCTTTAATTATCTAGTTACGTATATTTTCTTTCGTTGAAAAATGGAAGCATATAAAATAATACATATGTCAAATAAAGTAATTTTAAATATAAATTCTGATTTTTCCTTTCAATAGCATTTAGGTTAGAAAATTTAAATAAATACAATTTTTAACTGAAATTTTATTAAAGAACTCGGTATACTTTACCCTTTTATAATACATTTATTCTTTATTAAAAGACTGTATTTATTGTTTTATATTGTTTGTTATTCTATCTTTAATCTACTGCATTTGTTTAAACAATTGTACGACACTTATAATACTTGAAAGAAGAAACAATTATAATTTATAATAATTTACTAAAAATTAAGCTTAAATAATGTATTCACGTATTCATGGTGGTGAACACGTCTTAAAGCCAAATTCTTGTTGTATCTAATTATAAATAAATTCTATATTATGTATTATTTTTTTTTGTAGTAACAATTTACCACTTATAAATATTGTTTGCCAATACAAAACTATGTTACTCATTTCTGAATGGTAATTTATTAATAATTATGTAACACAACACAGTAAGATAGTGTAAGTAGTTTTGTAAAAAAAAAAAACTGTAGACTTCACAGTACGTCATCACATGAATGTGATTATACAAATGTAAATTGAACTCACTGTTTGTACATATAATATAACACGTTTTAGGAATTCTTAGATACTGAACCACTAAATTCACACAATATACTTAATAATTTTTTAAAATGATGTAACTATATCAGCAAATACATGAAATTAAGAACATTATAGTCTTAATTGTTTATTAAACGTCACTAATTAATCAATTACACGTTGCACTTTCTTGTGCACAGCCAGTCTCTTGAAATCTCGCAACAGCATTGCATAAGTCTTCTTCTGAATCGTAAAAGTATCTCTGTTTTGGTGTCAAATCCAGTTGCAAACGGCGAACTGCTTCCTGAACAAGT
Source organism: Carabus problematicus (assembly GCA_963422195.1). Classification (NCBI taxonomy): domain Eukaryota; kingdom Metazoa; phylum Arthropoda; class Insecta; order Coleoptera; family Carabidae; genus Carabus; species Carabus problematicus. The sequence goes on from OY728577.1 coordinate 18,991,371, forward strand.
CCACCATCACGCAGAAGCTTTTGTAAAAAATTATAAGGGTCGTCCAAATCTTCTATATTATGTCTTTGCTTCTGACATTTGTTTTTACAGAACGAATTCATGCAGGACTTGTCTTTTTCACAACGACTTGGAATCTTGTACGGCGATGCACGAGAAGATTTATGTGAAATATTTGATCGACATTTCATTGTAGTTGCAGACAATCGTAGATTTTCTCTAATTTCTGACACAAGTTCTTCAACTTGAAGCGTGCTAATTGAAAAGTCTGATACGTTACTTTCATTGCTGAGTCTGCCATCAGGAGCAAGCAAATACGTATTTTCACGTAATGGCATTTCGATTTGTTTACGTATACTTCACTCCAATTCACAGTTATATTAGTAAAATATTCAATATAATGTACAAGAAATAACGTGAGTAAGCACTAGCAAAATATCGACCTCATGTACACTCTGTATACCATAAATAGTAACACTACGCACTAGTAACCAGAAGACGTACGCATATTATTGTTTTGATTCATTATAAGTTACCTACCCATCGTAATATAGTGCCAAATAAACAATGGTTCACATTCATATATACCAATACTAACAATTAAACCAAATGTTTTAAACGTACAGTTCCTAACTTACTAACATAAAAAGACCAATTTGTGTGTCAATATCTGACTTTCGAATAATAAATAGACATTTGTCTGTTATAATTAAATAAAAATGTAACGGATATAACTGCGCAGTACTGTAAACACACGATAACAGACGATCTGATGTGATCTGATGTCAGCAACACAGTATCATATGACTAACCTAAGGCTGTGTTCAAATTGGACAATTCAGCACGTTACTGGCTTCGTACCCTAAATGTGTACCAAATGACGTCACTATTTTAAAATTTCTAGAATAGACACTTTGTTTTATGTGTTTTAAGAAATATTATTATTTATTTTTATTTCTATCTGTCACATATTCTTCGCTATTATTTTTTAGCGATTCCTTTGAAAGATTCGAGAACCAAAATGATATGTTTGATAAACGGCGACACGTAGAAGGGAATCAGAACATGAGATCAACCGGTTTGAATTCGAACTGATTCGAACACAGCCGAAACCAGTGGTACGTCAGTGCATTAATTTATAAAAATCGAACATAGCCTGAAGGCAGTACCAGACAGGCTCTTTGAAATGTGTTGTGCCAACTGCGAATTACCCATTACGTTTACCGATATTTAAATTGACAAGTTTTGTCATGATAGCAAAAATTCTTTTTCAGCGCCAAAATGTCTTACTTAAAATACTAATTCTATCAGTGTTATAATGTTTCCGGCTGGTATTACAAAAGTACGTTTATGCATTTTAATAATTTTTTGTATCGTCGTATGGAGAACATCGTATTACTTTTCACAAGTAAAAACATTGCAGGTATGTATTTTATTTACATAATTGGAATATAACTTATATTACATCAATATATATATTTGTTCTTTACTAATTTCATTTCTTTTTTTACGTAGTTAGCAAAGTTAACAGATTCAAATGAGAAGAAATCGGATAAAGATTCTGACAAGATTATTCAAAGAAAACCAGTGCTTGTGACTGTATATTTCGAAGCATTATGCTCGGATTCACGAAATTTTATTCTTAAGCAACTAGTGCCCACATATGAGAAATTACAGGATTTAATTGGCATAGAATTAGTTCCATATGGGAAAGCCACTGTAAGAGCAATGCACATTCAACTATATTTGAAATATAGTGTCATAATGAATTTTTGTAGACTATAGAGAAAGGTGATACGTACTTGTTTGAATGTCAACATTCGTACATTGAGTGTGAAGCTAATAAAGTACATGCATGTGTTCTAAATCAATCATTTTCCAAAGACGTCAGTCTTCGTTATGTGGCGTGTATGATAAAAGATAATATGGTACCGCACGATTCTGGCCAGAAGGTAATCAGTATATATCTTTCTTATGTTTGTATTGTGCCTATGTGGATATATTTGTTTTAGTGTGCAAATGAATTAGGCGTAGACTATAGTCCCATACGTGAATGTGCTAATGGACTTGAAGGATCACGACTTTTAAAAGAATATGGCGATCGAACACATGCAATTAGACCAAAAATCACTTTCATACCTACAATCCAGATAAATGATTCATCTGAGATGCCTTTAGTACACTTATTGAAAAATTTATTCAAAGAAATATGCAACATGTTTCATGATAATTTGCCAGAACAATGCTTATGACCTTCGTCAAACGAACATTTCAAGTATTATCAGAAATAATTTTTACCAAAAATACATTGTCATTTTTAATATTTCATTGACATATTGCTTATATACGTAAATATTACTTTTACACTTAAGTGACTTCAGAATCATAAGCTACATAACCCAAATTCACATTGGCATATGTATCGGACAACATCGTACGCAATCGGAATAAATCGTGATAAATTCAGAGTGGGAAATTTAAAATCCTATTCATGGTGACATTCTTGTGGTTATTTTGAAATTTATTATTGAACGATCAAAACATCTTATCATACAAACGTGAATTATGCAGCTTTATATTATGTAAATTCGAAAATTCTTCATCTTTACTACACACCATAATAACTTGACGTAAATATTATATCACAATACATACATCAGTATGTAAAACAGTATTGCTGCTATTTGAAACGATTTATTCAAGAATAATTTGTAACATTTTAGGGTAAATTATGTTTATATATATTTTCATGTTGCTTAAATTGAAGTAAATTATTAATTTTATAATTAACAATATAAAATTAGAGTAAAACAATGAAGATTGTTTTACACGAAAGTTAATTGTACCTTGAACAATTTACACAAATAATAATTTCTTATAAAAATATATTAGTTTAGGTTTCTTTGTACTTATATAACTAGATATTGTAATAGTCAAATTGTAAGGAACTTTCTTATTTACGCATAAATATATGGACTGGCTGTTATAGAAAACAAGCACATATGAATTTGTAGTCGTTTACATCCAAAGTACACAATTATTGATATATCAGATAAATTTCAATATATAAAATATTTTGACAACTGTCAATAATTGGAAAAGAACAACTGATTCAATTTGATTGGTTCATTTATTTCGATCAATTTAAATATTGTAAATGCCTGTTGATGATAAAAATAAAAAAGATTCATTAATACTAAGTATACAAATAATTACTTGCCTTGTTTTGTGTAGAAAACATAAATTATGAAAACATGGTTGTATTACATATCTTAAATAATAAATGAAAAAATATCTAGTAATGTTCATTGGGATATTTCACTTTTATTACTTCTGTTTAATTTTGAATATTTGTATTAAAATAAATACATAGACAGTTGTTTTTATTAACATTGTAGCTATTCGCTACCACTGAAGATTCTTAGATTTGCATCAAGGTTTCTTACGATATTTGAAGATGTCTGTAGATTTATTATTAATGCGTGTTTTCGGTTTAAACATACTGGTGTCCAATTTATTAATATAGCAGTTCTGCAAGTCGTTGAGTTTCTCTTTATTATCGCTAGCATATACCTGCTCTATGCTTTGCGATACCGGCAAGTGGGGCGTTGTCATAATGAACATTTGCTGCAAAGTATAATTTAAAATTAAATATTTACAACGGAAAATTTAATTTAAATATTTGCAACTGAAAACTAACCATTCAATGAATGTATAGTTTTTTATCCTATCTACTTATTTATAATAAGAGAATAAGGAGTTATTTTATTATATGGTATAGTAAGACCTCGTTTAGCGCTTTAGATGCGTTCAAAAAACAGAGCGCTAAACAAAACAGCGTTATACGCAGTCCTTTTCTATAAATTGATCCATAATTTCCGTAATTGTATCTTCATGAACCGCGTTATAACAAATCATCGTAAATTTTGCGCTTTTTTAGGGCTCACGGAAAAACCGCGTTATGTCAAATCAGCGTTAATCGAGGTAGCGTTAAACTAGGTTTTAGTGTACTTACCTCCACCCAGGATGGTATGCCGTACGGTGTGAAACAGTATTGCCACAGTGGTAACCCTAAATGAGCAACATTCATGCAGAAATATTTTGTAAAATTTCTACATAAGTAATGCCATTTTAATTCCGGATCCATGAGCCATATAGACGGTGTACTACGGGCGGTCACATAAACTAGACAAACCTAGAAAATCATATTCATTTTAAAATAATAAAAATATATAAGAAATTACATTTCATTACTCGAGTATTTTCATCTACTTTCGCTAGTTGAAAAACTTTGCTCTCTATACCCAAATTCAGGTGATACTTGTTTTGGGAGGATTTTATTTCAGCCGGCGAGTTAATTTTATATCCTGCTAATGCATGCAAATCTGAAAGATAGTTAATTTGGATAGCGCCAGCTTGTAATGTTTCTTGTTCTAAAAAATAAATGCTCTTGTATTAATTGTTTTCGTATTGTACAATTAGATGTGTTCACCGGAAAACATATAGCTCCATGTTAGAAGAAAACCATTTGTAGCCAGATAAAAATCTTTCAAATCGTCTGGCAATTTTACTCTGTGTAGTTGTTCCCACAAAGTTATATCTGATGGTAAACAAGCTTGCTGGCGTTCTAAATATATATTTTTAATACGAGGATTTGCGTCTGAAAACATTTGATTGGTAATAAGCTTTGGTATATATGTATATTCTTACTTGACATACCTAGTATTTTAGTAAGTCCAATTAAAATGTTTTCGTAAAAGGTATCTTCCGAAACTTTATCTATTACAAACGCCATAGTGGTATGTAAATATATATCTTCAGTGAAATTATTTAAATTACAGATTATAATAGTTCTCAATACGTAGACAATAAGCAATTTAGGTAGAAACTGAGATCTTGAAATTTTGTTTATTTGATTGCTGTTGCCATGGAAATCAGGGACAAAAAACTAATGTACAGTTGGTAGCATTGAGTACCGCGTGCGAAATTCAAATCAAATAAGAGTGTGGAGAAATTCTGCCACCAGAATACAAATATCAATTAAGTTTTTACCTATATGTAGATTTTTTTACATTTTTATTCGTATAATCGGACAATTCAATTCGGTTATATACATTCATGAATTAAAACCGTAATATTATGTAAGATTTTCTTTGTTCGTTTGATTCGTTGAAATTAAAATTTGCATACAGGTTTCATAAAAAATATTTATTTTCTTATATTTAACACTGCATATTAATTATAATTATTTTTCAAGCAAAGGAAAATAACTGATTAGACACTTGGTAACCAATATGTTAAACTATATTATTTAATAAATGAACCACCGTTCACTTGCCAAATCGGTTAACTAACATAAAACAAAAAGTGAAGAAATGTGATGAAATAATATACAATTGTAGAATATATAAGTGCAGATGTAATGTTTGAACACTATTGGAACAAGTTAATCAATTTGGATTCTGAAATAAATTATTTATTATTCGATGGCCAAAAACATTTTATCATTTAACGGTGTTGTTACTGTTACTCTGAAATGTAATAAAATATCAAAAAGTGTAGTTTAATCGATTTGGCTTGTGAACGGCTTGAATAATGAAGTGAAAAAAGTTGTTTTCAATAGTTGCAATTTGTCGAGTTCTATTTAGAATAAAGAGAAACAGCGCATATGTACACATTTATGCGTAAATCGGGTCATGATAAGCGTCATTAGGCATACTTTTTTATTGTTTAGTAGTTCTGTATCAATTGTGATACAAATATGCACATTGTACCAAGACGGATACTTGTACTTATCTACCTGTTTTCTAATATATATATATATATATATATATATATATATATATATATATATATATATATATATATATACATATATATATATATATATATATATATATATATATATATATATAACATCTACGTACACAGCTGTACTGTAATTGTTGCTTGTCGTTTTTGTTAAAATGCCCAAAATATATCATGAAATAACATCGCTATATGTAAGTTGTTTACGTTGAATATGCACATGTTGATGTGCATGGAATACAGAGGAACCAATATATAACATTATGGTGTGACATACGTACGTATTTCCACAACATATTATTTCGTACATATGTTCACTATTTATTAACTGTAACTGCAGATTGCCTTAACACAAGTGTTGTTGCAACAAGAGTAAGGTGAACAGTGAATAATTAAACTTACAATTTCTTAATTATTTAGTCAAATAATAAGCAGATTTGTGTACCATGCGATAATACGAGTTGGTTGATCTGCTAGACATTTGCTTGATACAGAGACTAAATACAACTTGCTCGCTCATCCAGAAACCAATCAATATTGTTTTAAACTATTAGTGTAACAATACCTCATATACAAAGTGATCACAATTTCGATATATTATTAAAAAAATACACGAATCTAGAACAACGTCACATAATACCTTTGTGGTTTAATATGCTAAAATTGCGGATGACTCGTTAAATATTAGTATGTACTGGCAGAGAGCTTAATCAGATGTTCCATTGCCTTTGCCTTTAGTTCTTCTAATGGTACTACTGTCAGCATTCGGTGTCTCTGAAAACGGTACCACCAATAAGGGCACTCCACCTAACACCATACACGTGCCCATGCAGTAGAAACAATACTCATAACCGCCAGTAACATCACGCATGAAACCTAAAAACAATGAATGGAGATACATGTACTGTACATGTATGTATAATAAGTATTAGAGAATAAACATTAGTAAAATACCAACCTGCTAATGGCGGTATTGATATTGCACCGACGCTCTGAAACATTCGTACCAATCCATATGAAGAACTGATCTTGTCCGTACCGAATTGATCAGCTAGTAACACAGGAACCAGTAGAAACCAGCAACCTAAACACAGGCCATACATTCCAACGGAACATGCTAGCACGTAAAATGAATCTGCAACTGGAATAACTAACACAGCAACGCCGGCACCAACAATACTGCAACAAATTATCGACCTGTATACAAATCTATAACACATGTCAAGGATATGGCATGCATAGGGTCACGACTATACGTCATAAATATAACATGGTTATGTAATTACAGCATAGCATTTATGTATAAATGTTCATTTATGAATGATTTAGAAAAGCATTGCACTATACCTTCCAATGTAGCCTTTTCTTCGATTGAAAAGTTGAAGATCGGACAGCCAACCAAGACCAAGTCGACCACATAAATCGAGTGCAGCACTAATAGCAACCAGATAGCCAGCTTCGGTTTTGGTATATCCGGCCGACAGTACATATGCAGGCAGATAGTATAGCATATAGGGACTGCCGGTGGACATGAGTGTTACCGATAGACACATCATGATGAAGTGTACGTTCTTCAGTAATGACAGATCCAAATATCGTGCGATTTTCTGCGACCAAGTTTTCTTCGGCGTATGCTGCGGCTCTGTACGTGTGCCAGTGTCTTTAACTGGTTCCGATGGCATAAGGAACATACTACGTGACAAGCCATCCCTCTGTCTCGACTTGTATACACATGTGGAATCGGTACTGAGGTCTTCCACACTGTGTAGAATACTTGAACTTCGCATTGCCTTGATTGGTTTCATAAATATAGTTTCGCCAACCTGATCCTTTTCCTCGTCACTGTCCGAAACTTTCGAATCAATCAACATCGCATTCTGATTATTGAACAGATCATTGAGAATATTGTTTTTGATTTTTTGAACTGTAGGACCGTGTCGATCGTTTATAAAAATCAACTCTAAATGCTTATTTGTTTGTAAAAATGAACGATCGTCGGGTGGATTGAGGACGATATGCGTAGATTCCGGTGGTGGCAGCTGTAACGGTATTGACGTGGACGACGACGATTCGGATTTAGTTGACCTTCGGTTTACTGAAGATAGGGGACGGTAAAGGGTTGCACTGAAACAAACATGTAACATGCATCCGCCCAGCAAAAGTATTGTGCCATGGAAACCAAACGCGTCGCATAAACGTTCTATAAGTAAAGGAAATACAAAACTTCCAGCTGCAGTGCCCGACACGCATATGCCATTGGCTAAAGCTCTATGTTTGGTGAAATATTGTGACACCATGACAATGCCAGGCGTCGTGGACAGACCACCACCAATACCTGTAATAACCATTATGGTCATTTGAGTACATATCAGTTAGATTCAAGTACTTACCCGTTAGGACTCCGAAGGTAAAGAATAAATGTACCAGGCTTGTGGCGAAATAACTTATCATTAGTCCCAAGGCGCAGAAAACTCCTCCAACGAATACAACAACACGACAGCTGAATTTTTCACATAGAGCGCTAGACAATGGAGCTATAAGACGGTACAGAATACATATTAGTGTCAAGTGTATATATATATATATATATATATATATATATATATATATATATATATATATATATATATATATATATATATGTAGTAAATAAACAAGTAGAAACACAGAGAGAGATAACTCACCAAGAGCAAGACATAGAGCTGATAGAATTGCTGGTATCCAAGATGCTACTGCAGCACTAGAATCGCTATAAGTTTCCATGATCTCTACGAAGAGAACACCGTAGGATTTAACAAGTCCGGCTACCCAGAACTGTACCAAAAACGCGCCGAACACGATGACCCAGCCATAACCACCGTCGACGGAATCTGCTGGGTATTCGGGAACTCTGTCGTGATCGGTACGTCTCCATTTGCTGCACTTGTTTGCCTTGATTTCACGTGATTTAGCGATGAGAGGCCGGGCTGTTAGACTGGATATAGTCAACAGATTATCGTCATCGTCTACTGTCTCTGGCGAGCTGATGTGGGCACCGTTCGCGATGATAACGGGGGGTAACCGATGCTCCAGGTCGATGCTGGCTTCGCTCACAATTCCAGTGGCCGGTATCACCAACGATGATGGTCGTTTCGGCGAGTCTGTACCGACATTCAGCTCAAACACTGGTGCCGAATGGATAGAGAACAAGGAACCGCCGAGAGCATTATGGGTGGTGTCGTGGGTCTCAGCGCCGCCAACTTCGCCGTCCATGGACATGTCCGAAACGGCCGTTCCAGCTTGGAAACTCCATTCTCGGGGCAACGACATTTTGAGGTCTTTTCAAACTTTACTAGAAAACCTAAATTCATTTGAATAGCTTTTGCACTACCGATTGCTTTAACACTAGAACTGGCTTTAAATGTATTTTATTTATGCTCGTAAAGACTGCCAATGTTGAATAATACTTGTTCCCCAAGTTGCACACGCGCTCTTTGACTATCGCTACTACGCTACCGTCTTACAATCAATAATATGCCGAGAGAGAGTGCGATAGAGTTGCGCGTCCAGCACCAGCACAGCAGTATCAGTGCGCTATTGCCAACTAACTAATATCTCCTCCTCCGCTCCAATTCCACGAACCAACATATGTACGCACGCATCTATGCATCATTTTCCATTAAAATCATTAAACATTCTATTTGTAGGGTTATTTGTACAAGTAAAACACAATCATTTTCAGCACAAAAAAATGCGTTCATTCTTTATATGGTTTACAAAAATTTGTAAATATACTGAAGTATTAACTTTCATATAGTGTGAAAATGTATCACATTTCATATTCACATCAAATTTATTACATGTCATCAATATACAAAATTCTATAACCTCAGTCAAAAAAATAAAATATGAATGAATCATTATATGTATCTGTGAAATGAAGATATATCAGGACCAAACTATAAAGAATTTTTGTTTACACAATAATGCTAACAGACATTAGTAGAATTTTTTTTCTTGAGCACAATATCTTTAACATTTAAATGAGCAACTTTTTCCTTACGTTCCGGTGGCACAGATTGTTGGCAGAAACGTTTGAAGGCTTCCAGTTCTAATTCTTCAGCATCCAATACTTCATCTTCTTTGATATCCTTCGGTGCAAAAACGCTTTCTGCAAACATTATCAATCTTTGTATCAGTATACGTGTGTATTATTGAATTGAACTGTACATACATATATCACTTACCTAAACTCCAATCCATATTGTCGTAGAACAGTTTGTACACGTCCCCATTGGAACCGTTAGCGATGTTCGTCGGTATTATGGACACGTCTGCCGGTTGGAACATCTTACATTCGCTCTTGTTTCTCGTCGAGTTCTTACTGATTTTTGTAATCTCGATTCCCGGCAAACCACTCAATATTTCTTGTGCGTTGAATGGTTTCTTATTGTCTATGTTCATGGATGGCTTAAATATGGGTGTATGTGGACCCATCACTGGTTTCAGTTCAGACAATGACGTTGCACTGATTTTGTGCATTGGCCCCGTCTGCTGTTCTATATGACCATTGTACGATTGTACATTTGTACTACCCAAACGTGGACTTCGTATCGTCACCATGCCGTTTTTACCTTTTATAATGGACGCTTGTTGCGTTTTTGGCCATTTCGGAGTTTCACCCGGTTTTGGTTTGTTCAGAGAGTCCTGTAATTGGTAAAACATTGGATTTTTAATCGTTACAATGGAGCTGCCTTTATCGGAAGGTACAGATTGAACGGTATTGGAAGATATTTTATACGAAAATGGAGTACTCGATTGTAAACAGCATGTTTCGCCCGTCGCCAGATTATCAGTTTTGTTTTTATTTTTCTTTCCTTTCTTCTTCTTTGCAGTGACAGATGTAAGTTTTGTTACTGGTGCTGTAGCTGTTGGTACTGAAATACAGAATGTAATTTTACATATACTGAGACATACAACTAGGTCAAATTACACTAACCAAAGGAAGGTAAAACTTGTTTCAACTTGACTGTATCGACCACTATTACTCCAGATCGATTATCGGCTGGACTAGTTGTCGGTAAAGTATTCCCTGTATCTGTTGGTGTGTTTGTTGTCTACAAGTTGACAGAATTAACATAGTTATCTGTATTAAAACGAAATATAATATGTGTACTTACACTGAAGCTTAATTTTCTATTAACAGCAGGTCCATCAACTTTAGTTATTGTAATACCGGGCGGTAAACGGAGCATCTGTAAATTTAGAGTAGCCCCTGGTTTCTGTGTTACTGTTTTATTCGTGTCTGGAACGGTTTCTTTTTTTACCGATTGCGCAATTGTAGCTTCTGGCTTTGTTGTGCTTTCTTGTGTAGTATGTGGTTTAGTTGTTTTCGCTTTTGCCTGTTTCTTTTTATTATTGCGCTCTTTCTTGTTTAAAGGAACTACAACTGGTGGTTCAGGTGGTGCTTCACATTTTCCTTTTTTCTTTTTCTGTTTCTTTGATAGATCAGTTTTTATGCTGGCGATTTCATCTACCGTTTTGCTTACTGAAAAACAAAAATCATACATAGTTAAATGCATTTTAATACTTTTAAAATCCCATACACTACATAATTAACCGTCAAAATATCTATTTACTTTTTTTGAATAATTTTTTTTAACCATTCTTAAATATATACCAGTAGAAAATATTAAAATCAGTTGAAAACTCCTGGGGTCCAACAAAAAATTCTGACAAAATTATAGCACTATATGCCCATAAATACTTTCTAGAACTTTTAAGTACATTTATAAGTACAAATACATTTGATGTATACATTTCAAATACAAGTAGGAAAAATTCAAATATATTTTTTCAGGAAGTATTCTAGACGACAAACGTCGTGTTATATGTTATGATTACCTACCTATATCTGTTTGTCCGTTAACTAACGTATAGAGTAGTTTATCTTTATCAGGTGTGGAACCTTTCAGTGTGATTGTTACAGTTGGTTCCGAGTTGATACATTCCATGACACGTTTGATCGTAACCATTGGACCGACGCTCTTTGTTTGATTCTGTTTCTTGTCAGACACAAGTGGTGTTTGTAAGTAGGATGATACTTTACTTTTCGAATGATTATTATTATTATTATTCCCTTTTCCTGTTTTACATCCGTCATCTTTGTTTTTATAACTGTTTTTATACTTGTTATTTTCATTTGTTTGTCCTTTCAATTTGAGTTCGTCTTGCCGTTGTTTTTCCAGTAATTTACGTTCTCGTTCTAATCTGTCGGCTTCTTCTTTTAGTTTTGCTTTCTTTGCTCGTTCCTCTTCCAACTAATAAAACATTGTTATTTAGCCCCTAACGAAAATGAAACATATTTATGTTTATTCATTTACCTTTTTCTCCTTTCGCCGTGCTTTTTTCGCTGCTTTCTTCTGGGCGTTCAATAAATTCGCATTCCGATCAATTCCTTCTATAAAATTAAGTAAATCTCTAATATCCCTAGTGTCAACGGACGTTGTCACCAGAATGTCCTGGATGTCAGGACATTTTACTTTCACTTTCTCAGTGCTTTCTTTCTTAGAACTTTTGTTCGTTGTATTCTCCGTGCTGTCTTTCTCTTTTAGAGTTTTATTTCGTTTTTCATTTAACCGGATTCTAAGTCTGTCCCTTGTTTTGTTATTTTTGCCAGCGAATTGAGGATTTGTCTGAAGAAGAAAAGATATAATTTAGCAAGAAATACTTTAGAATACTTTTTCTGACATTCTCACACTCTCAAAAACCTCGCAATGTGGACAATCGCAACGTTTCGATTCTTTAGTTGTTTTCACTGGATCACCTTCGGTGCAACCATCCTTGCAAACTTGTGATGCGATTGAGTCCTTTTTTACTTTCTTATTAAAATCCTGATATGTCTGGTTACACAGTGGTTTATTTAAGGTTGATTGAATGGGCTCTTTTGAAGCTTGAACTTGCTTAACACTGTAAACATGTATATTGTAATGGTAATTTTTATTTAAAAGTAAACTTGTTATTGTATATGGTGTGATTGTAAATATACCTTACGGTTGGAGTGTTTGTTCCTTGTGAATTAGGTGTAGGGGTTGGTTGACTAAAGCTGATTGACGCAATTGATGATACAGGTACTCTGTGAAGAAATTGTTTTATTTACTAACTCTATAGAAATAAGAGAATGGGAATGCAGTTTGAATTTACTTTGAGGTAGCATTAGTAGACGAGGCAGTGGTGACTGAGCTCTCAGTACCGGTAGACACATTTGCACCAGGGGTTGTATCGGTTTGTGTGACAACCGCTTTGTTATTTTCTTCAAAATTCTTCACAAAAGAATTCGTTATAATTTTATCGGTAATTAATTTTAAAAAGTTTTTAGACATAGGTATCTTATTCACTTTGTTATTACACGGAAACAGAGAATTATTTTCATCTTTCCCTTGTTTCGAAATTCCTTTTGGACTTCTGCCCGACTGGAATAGACTTGAAGAATATAAACCTGCATTTGCTAGCGCATTTTGTGCCAATGCGTCCGAAATATCGTAGGTGCTCGATAGAACACATTTTTTATTCCTTATAGACTCTAATTCATCACTGTTGTTATTAGTACATGGCTGAAAATGTAAACAAAAATCAACTAAAAACACTGTTCATATACAGATTTAGTCCAGTTACCTTGGACGTCATGTTAATTTGTTGCGTTTGCATATTTGTATTGAATGAGTAGGTATTATCTGTAACGTTACAATATTTTCCATTAACACTTGGTTATGTTCACATATAAAGTAAGTAAACAACATACCTTGCGTATTATCAACAGGAGATGCTGGCGGTGTTTCCATGCAACAGCTGAGAATATGTTTGATAGTACAATCATCGCATGAGCATAAGATATCCGAATTACAGTTTTTACAAGTGTTGCAAGTTCTGTTTTTATTCGTATTTAAATCTAACTCGCATATATGATTTGTTATGTCGTCTAATAGAGACAACAGTTGTACGTCGAACTCGACCAGATCCCTGTTCCAAGTTATAGAATTACTAGACACTATATGTAAATATGTTTCGTACATAGCGATGTTCAGAATTTAAACCATTCAATTATTTTAATATTTATACTAGTGATCCAACGATCTATGTAATTCTAAAATAACTATAAACATAACCTACCTTTTGATAGTTCTAAGATGCCATATCTTATTTGTCGCCAGTTCTTGGTATTCCCTATAAATTTCCCAATCCTCAAATAACAATGGTTGTTTATAATGGGTCAAGTCTCGCTTTTTACTGTGTTTTAAAATCAACTTTTTCACATCCAGCCATCTAGATGCTATATCTGTCATTTCATCGTCCAATGCGAGGTATGAGTGGACAAGTTCTTGATTCGTAAATTCGGAACATGAATTTGTAGTTCTCAGCTGTAAATGAATGGTTTATGGTATGAGAAGTGTTGACTTAGAGAAGTAGTAGTAAGCACATTATACCTGACTGATGTATAAAGGAACATTATTTTGTACGTATGCATCAGCGTATAAACAAGTTTGAAAGAGATACTTATTAAGAAGTTCGAAATTAACAGAAAATCTTTGTAATAATAACGAATCTAGCTGCGGAATGTAGAGTGCTAAATTTTCAGCTGCTGCACAAAATGCACCGTAACTTGCTAATAAACCTATATGAAATAAAAACAGATTCATAATAACTGAGCATTTATAATTTTGTATATAATTAAGTTTATTTGACGTACCTCGCAAATATAGCACTGGAATATCATCGACATTATTTTGTAAATCTTTCAATCTATTTTTTGCTTCCAGTACGAAATCTCTGACTAAAACTTCCAATCTAATAAACAGTTGTTGATGATCCTCTTTGTACAATCTATAAGAAAATGTCTGATTAGAAAACTTGTGATAGAAGAACTTGAACACTTACTTTTCAATCAGTTCTTTTAGAGATTCATTTACGTGCTCTGGTACTGTTTCATTTGATGCAACACACGGTATAGAAGAAATTGCATTTTTATATACAAATCGAATGCATTTATGTAACTCTATCCAATTTGATTGCACTTCTTTCAGTTTGAGAAATTCAGGATCACTAAAGTATAAATTCGAATGTCAAACGATTATTTTAGTCAGTTATTATACATCAACACATACCTTGAATGTATACCACAACAAATATCCTTCTTTGACATTTTGCATTGACTGCAATGTGCAGTATATGACTAAAATTAGAAATATGTATTGAAATAAGGTACATTTATAATACAATTAATACTTGCATTTACTTTATTTTGTACGTCCAAAGAGTCATGACATGCCAAGATTTTTTTTGCATTACTACTCAGTGCCCTTAACTGTTCAATTTGGGCACAGGTTTGTCGTGCAGTTTGTACCTGTTCCGTGCTAGACTTAAGTATTTCAGTGTTATTCTCCATGTTTGTACAATTTTGTTTAAATTCATTCAAATTATTCTTAACAGCCGTATCACCCATAGCCATAGTGTGTTCAAGAATAGGCTAGATATATTTATGCTAAAAATATTGAATACTCCTTACTGATTATATGATTAATGAAAATAATTACTACTTAAAAGTCAATAAATACTGCAATTTAACATGAAGATAAAACAGTAAAACTTGGTATCTGTTATTTTGGTTATATGTTCTCAAACATATAGGCCGTGTTCGAATTCAAGATTTTAGTATCTTAGGCACCGAAATTAGGGAGATTTTTTTATCTTGGCGGTCAATTTAGGGTATGCAATTCAGGGCGTAGTGTGCTTTTACAAATCCTAATGTCTATTTCTAAAATCCTAACGTTATTTAGTGCACAATTTAAGTTATAAAACCAGTCACGTGGTACATTAGTGCACTAAATAGTCCAATTCGAACACAGCCATAATAAAGCTTGGTTACCACTAAATGTCTAATAGACAGTACTGGCTTTGCCCAATATACGTAACCTAAATCTAATAAATTATTTTTAGATTATCATTTACCTGATAATTATTAGATAGGTAAAATATATTATTATTTTCTATATTACTAAACTTGTTCCATGTTTAGAAGGAATTTTAAATTTAAATTGAATGTGATCTAATAAAAATATAAATTTAAAAATATACATGTTTTGCATAAATTTGTGGAAATTTAAAAAGGGCAACTTGAATATTATATAGTATTATAATTATATTTCTAAATACATGTAGGATATGAGGAAAAACGGTATGTATTAACATTTATAATTGACTGAAATACATCTGAGGCAAAAATAAGAATTTGATTCGTTAAATCTAAATGTAATTCGGCTCTGTGTGACTGCGGAATAGCTGCGCAGTACACGATAAAATAGTATTATGCGTTGCTTCCATCATGAATAAAATTATAGCAAGTCGTTTGCGAATAGAGTAACATGGCCGCATGTTAGAGCAGTTTTCTTTACTGTTTGCCAACGTATTTAAAATTAAAGTGCTGTTCGATAGTTCTGTTTTAAAGTTTGCGAGATATTACAATACGATAAGTTTACAGTGCATTTGGAAAATTTAAGGTATGTAGTGTAATTACATACTTTTTATGTATTGACGCATTATTAGTTGTCATATCACATTCATTTTTCACTCACATGTATATTTTTTGTTTATTAGATTTTTTCAAAGGGGTAGTATTTACGTGCATAATGATGCGTCACCAAGAACACCATCATATACCTTCTAATCAACTACACAGGGATCCGAACAGGTTTGTTGTAAATATATCAGTGTTCATGTTGACAAGTACCTACTTTCTGCATAATATACCTACACAGTATTTGTTTATTTTTCATTTCCTTTGGTTGATATTTTGTTTATTACGCTTAAGATCGAATGCAATTAATCAGATTTATATTTTTTATACTGTTAACAAAACATTTTGTACACTGTTTTGATAATATCGTGTCATTAAGTAATAATGTATGTTTCATTTTATATAGATACAAAACAATATTGAATCACCATCTACTTAGTCATAGTTGTTATTCAGAAAATGATTTATTAAATATATGCGAAGTAGTTGTGTCATATAGTTGTCAGTGTTAATATCGTGTAATACCAGGAGACTAATAGTACATTTTGGTTAGTACCGATTTGGTCGGTGTTTACAGTTGTTATAATTCCGTAGCCAGTTGTAGTACTGATTGTGTAAGTTAATTATCTAAAATAACTCATGAACAGAATGGGCTTACACAGAATGCCTGCTCCTCAGCCTAGGGGACAGCCGATGATGGTGGGCATGCAACCTCCGGTGCCTGTGACAGGTAAATTCAAATATTCTTAGTAATATTGTTACATTTGAAAAGAACTTTTATTTATTTTACTCCAGCAGTGTCAGTTCCTAACCAACCAAACCATCATTGTCCACCAAGATCACTTTCACTGTACACCAGATTCCATCCTATAACCTAAACTGAAGATCACTTTACATCAACATAACCTCCAATGTTTGATTAACGGATAATATTGTAATGAAAATAAAATAGTAAAGAATTATTATTGTGTGTTTAGCTGTATTTCATTGTTTTGTTGTTGTTTTTCTTACAGGTGTACTAGTAACTATGCCCGCGGGAACTGCATTAATCACAACGGCTCCTGTTCCACAGCCCGCAGTGATAAAACCAGCGCCTACTGGTTAGTAATATACACACACACACACACACACACATATATATATATATATATATATATATATATATATATATATACCGTATGTTTTTTTAACCTGAAACTATCAATATCTCGAAAAATAGGCATATGTTCTTAGTAGAAAAAATCGAAAAAGATATTTCATTCAAATCGTACGTACATTTAGCCGTAGAATCCGTATCTGCAATAAAAAATTGGGGTTCCTCTTTTAGATTCAAAGTTACCACGCCCCTCCCACAAAGAGAGGGGTAGGGGACTATTTTTTGCACTAATGTATTTTCCCCGCAGAATGATTTAATTTTGATACTTGACATTTTTTCGTAGAGTGCCTATTTTCGAGGTATTTGAAAGTTTCAGGTTAAAAAAACACACGATATATTAGTTTTAACGATAATTCCAATTAATAAACATGAGTATGTTATGTATTAGCTGCTGGGGAAACAGAATCTCCTGTTGCACATAGCCCATTGCAGACACAACAGAACTCGAACAATACTAATCTGCCCGCAACCTTGGCTAACACTAAAGAGAAAACCCCTATGTGTCTAATAAATGAACTCGCCCGTTACAATAAGATCCAACACCAGTACCGTTTAACAAGTGAACAAGGCCCGGCACATAAGAAACGTTTCACGGTTACCCTGAAACTCGGCAGTGAAGAATATGAAGCGGAAGGTGCCAGCATTAAGAAAGCTCAACATTCTGCCGCAGCCAAAGCACTATCAAAAACTCAGTTTAAACATCCGCCACAAAAGACATTGCGTAACGTTCGTTCGAACGGTAAACATGGTAGCACTGGGATTCTAACACCGACAGTAGAACTGAATGCATTGGCAATGAAACGTGGCGAACGTGCGCTGTATTTGTTAGAAACTATACCACCGAATCCGTACATGGCACAACCGGGTAATACTTACAGTTACCACAGAAACAATATGTACGGACCGCAAACTCAGCCACGGTACAGTTACGATACGCGACGGAACCATACGAACCGCGGTGGACACTATATGGGGGGCCATTACGCGTACAATCAGTACAAATCGCATAACTATCCGCAGCAACAGCAGCCACCACAACAAGGGAATGAAATGTTCAACGTAATACTGCGTGTTGGATCTCGCGAATACACGGGCGAGGGTCACACGGTTCAGGCTGCCCGGCACAATGCCGCTTCGAAGGCTTTGCACGAACTGAAACAGTTACCATCGCCTGGCGAGGTGGAGAATCAGTGCTCGGTAGAAGCCGACATCACCATCACATCCGAGAACGGTATGGCAGATCTGAACTCAGAACTGAAGTCACCGATCTCTCTGGTGCATGAAATTGCTTTGAAACGGAACTTAAACGTGGTATTCGAAGTACTCAGTGAAAAAGGTCCGCCGCACATGAAAGTCTTCGTTACCATATGCCGTGTCGGAGATCTAGTTGCCGAAGGTGAAGGAAATGGTAAAAAAATATCCAAGAAACGTGCGGCCGAGAAAATGCTCGAAGAACTAATGAAATTGCCACCATTACCCTACATGAACGAGATTGCACCGCGACTGAAACGTAAACGAGTTATCACGAAAAAGAAGATTCGAAATCTGATCAAAGTGAACCAGGTTTGTGTTTATGATATATGACAAATTCTATGTTTTTCATTGAATTATTTTATGTTGTAAAATAGGAGAAACCCGGATCGGAATATGGCGAAGACATAAATCCAATATCACGTTTAATTCAAATTCAGCAGGCAGGCAAGGAAAAAGAACCGACGTACACAGTTATAGAGGAACGCGGTGCTCCGCGTCGTCGGGAATTCATTATCGAAGCGTCTGTAAACGGCGTTTCTTGTACTGGGACTGGCCCTAACAAGAAGTTAGCAAAGCGTGCAGCTGCCGAGGCTCTGCTGGAACGGTTGGGCTACATGAAGTCCACCAATCAACCGACGAAGCCTTCAATAAAGACTGATAAGGAAACGAACGCTATCGAAACGCTGGAGAAACCGAGAAAGGTGAAATTCCTCGAGGAAAAAGCGGAGGTGCCTGTAGGCGGTAGTGGTGGACGTCAACTTGTACCAGGAGTATTGTTGATGGGTGATCAGTCTGTTAATTATCAATCACAAGGGAAGGTAAGTGCACTATTTACTACTAGACATTTATGTAAAATAACCTCTGCTATGTTATAGGGTAAGTTTAACATCAACATGCAACAGACGGCTACCATTGCTAAGGAATTCCTGAAAGCTGGAACCTCGCCAACAGCGGACGCATTGATCGGTAAAACAGGCGGTACAAAGTCCTTGCAGCAGGCCAATAGTAAACAAGCCGCTACACAGGGCATACGGTCGAAAGATCAACTGTTGTATCTGGCACAGCTTCTTGGTGTACAAGTACAGTTCTCCGATTTCCCGAAAGCAAACCACGAAATGTATCTGACTTTGGTATCGTTGTCCACTACGCCGCCACAAGTATGTCACGGTGAGGGTCCCACAACTGAGGCGTCCCATGAAAAAGCTGCTCTTGAAGCGCTCACCGTACTCTCTGAACTGGGTCTGGACAACGTTATACCCAAAAAGGAACAGTCTCCTATTGACGGGTAAGTGCAAGTGAGTTCACACAATCATTACTATGAAACTTCACCATATGTAACTTATGTATTTTCTAGAGCACACGTTCCAAAGAATCCTTCCATTGTTAAGCAGCAGCAGTCGCACGGAATGATTAACAATGCAATCAAGAACTAATTTTTTTATTTATTTTTTTGATTTTTTTATTGAAACGATTCTAGATAGACATATTTGTTTCTGAATTTCATGCGGCCATGTCGCAATTCTAACTAGCAATTACATTTATATACATGTATGTACGTTTATTTATGATTTACATCAATCATTCATAATGGAACTAATTCTAGTTACGTATTGCTTGAGCACACTGGATGTGTGATGTACCGTGCTACCTACCCCGCCCACCACCGCCACCTTACCCGATATGCTTTTCATGGGCAGAAAGCGTAAAGGGGGTGGTATATGGGTGGATGGTCCTTTATTATTTATGCTGTAGTTCAGAATCAGTTTATTCAAAGAGTGTTTTCATTGATTTACAGTTATCGTGTCATATAATGGTAATGTCTGACCTAATTATTATTATTATTATGGCACGATACACGTATAATAATTGGAAGTTTGTTATTTATATATTATTTATTGAAATTTTATAAAGTAAAAAGTACTTTTATGTTGAGACAATTTACGATGATTCTGAGCTGCATCTATAGCGGCATTATTTGTCTGTCATCATTTTGTAGATTGATTTCATCATTCATGAGGCCAAGTTTTTATTTCTCGAGATATCTAGATATTTGTGACAATGTTTGTTGTTCGAACAGCTGATAGTTCACCGATATTTAGGGACCTATATACGTTATGTATGTCTTGTCTCTATGTGAAACTATTATGCGTAATGGCGTACGTCTTTCTGCACATTCATGTATTTTTCATGCATATGACTGTTGTATGTGTGGCAAGTACTCAAATAAAAACGTAAATTGTAACTAAGTTTATTTAAACAAACAATACTTAAACTCTCGTATTATAAATATTATAATGTATGTGCTGTATAAGTAACAAATGCAACTAATTCCTGTAGTTAACGTGTACTCTTGCAATGCCTCAAAGAATTTGAAATCAATAAACACAAATTAAATTATAAACACCTGTGTACTATCATATTCCCTCATCATTCATGTTTAATAACCATCTCAGTTGACAGTGCAGCTAAATTCTTCCTGGTTCTACGGCAAAAATAGAGTGAACAATACAAACCAACCTGTAATAAGAACTGTCAAAGATTTGGGACAACAAATTTATAATTGGACCTAGAAGGTTTCAATTTTATATATAAAGTAACTTGAATGTGCTGTCAAAATTGAGTTACCTGCAAAGCGGTTTTTTTTTTAATATGACGATTTGGTATTACTAGATCCCTCTAGATTCTAGGTAAATATTCACTGCAAACAATTACTTAACCTTCACTGTGAGGTATCAGCGTCAACAGAACTTGCGCTAATGTCCGGTAGATGGCTTAACATATCTTCATATTAATGTGATTTAAATATTGTCTTTATTATATTACATGAATAATAATATTTTAAATTTCAATTAAGCCCTTTCTCTAAATGAAGCCCTGACTAAACTTTAAAATATATAGTATATATCAAATACATTTTTATATTCTACGCATAATGAAATTTGGTTTCGTTTAACCATAGTATTATCACATTTAGTTTATCTGTGGTATTATACAATTTAATTTGATGCTAATTTGGATGGGACCCTTAAAGTGCCGGTTCTTGTTGTCTCGGCCGAAGATGTATTTACTGAGGTCGATTTTTTGTTATGTACCTGCCAGTGTTGAATCCCGAGTGTTTACATTGGGTGACTATGAAAATTACGAAGAATGCAGTAGTGTGAAATAAATTGGCATGGTGTTAGATGTAAAAAATATGCATAAAGGCGTACCATGACCAGAGAAAGTTCAGTGCGTGAATTGCAAGGAAAACTATCTTTCTAGTTCCCGTCATTGCTGTGCTTATAAGAAAGAGTGTGCTATTATTGAGTACAAACCGCTCAATAAATGTAGTTATATCGATGCGAGGTACTATATCAAGTGCACCACCCCACGTGCGCAAACAGCATCGAAATCATCAGCATCTGACATGGCCACTCTCCTTAAACCGCTAGGCAAACAGTTGATTGATGATGTTTTTACAGCGAATTTTGCTACATCCTTCGCCATAACAACTGAAATCAACATTGGGAAATAGAAATATGTCTCGTATACATTCTGTTAGTCTTCTGCAAATTTTCCTAGATTTCTTTTAATTTTGTTCAATTTGCAGTTCAAAAGCTTTTCAATTCTTGACCTTACCTTCTGGTCTCCTGTTCTTGCCTAACTTGGAAAGTTCTTGGCGACTTCCATTCCAGTGACCATTTTCTCATCTTTGTTAAATCTTCTGTTCATTCTATTCTTTATGTATAGAGCAGAAGGTGGCGGAGAGATTAGAAACATATGGGCTAGCTCCTTTTTCTGTTTTCTTTTAACAACCCTCTATTTGGCAGTTAGTAAAAATAAAAATTATTGTCCAATCGTTTTTCTACTTTCTTATACATAGTATAAAGACAGTATAGGAATCATGAAAAATTTCGATTGCGAGATTTTGATGGAAATACATGTTTTGAGGTCCCCTGAATACGTTTTGACTATTTTCGCCATTATGTCTGTGCGGATGTTTGGATGTGTGTCTGTATGTTCATTATCTTCAAAACGAGCAAAGACAGGACAATGAAACTTCGTATTTAAAAGTTTTTTGATTATATGAAGAGCTGATTAGATTTCTAGCATAATCGCACAACCGGAAGAGGAAGTTTACTGATGATCAAAATCGAACATTGTGAATTATTAGAGAAACTGAAAGGGATATGGAAAAAGTTTTGATATAAAAGTTATAGAAAACAATAAGCTTAAGAAAAAATGTTCTATGCATTTTTGTTCTATCTTTATCCAATTTTGAGTAAAATGTATTTATATATTGGCATGTATTTAAAATATCATATATGCTATGAAAACAAAACAAAGACAAAATATTTACAGAAATACGCATTTGAAATGTCAAATATGTGCCAATTTAAATTGAGTATAAGAAAGTAGTGTGGTGACCACACCAGATTTTTTTTTAAATTTAAAACAGAGAATGGGAAATAGGAATTTCTGTAGAAAAAAATATTTCTCATTACTGCACAGTATTTAATTTGTTTAATAAATTTGCGTTGAATAAATTTGAATGCTCGAAATAAAAAATGTGATTTCAACGGATTATAATTTAAATAAATAAATGAACTTATTTAATATGCCACTTGCATTGGTAAATAAATTGAAATTTAGTTTATTGTATAATAGCTTAATTAATATAGATTTTACAATTGTTTTTTTATGATAGAGAATATCATTTTTTTCTGTTTTTTGGGGGGTAGTTTTACAGAGAACATATCTTACTAGCATCGTTGCGTGACATGCGCGATACGTACGTAACTTGTCATTGGCCATTTCAAATAAGGGTTGCAACCCCAAACGATTTTCAGTGGAAATGTAGCGGTGTGATTTGTTAAACTGACGTCTGTATATACACCCATTTTGGTACGTAGGCGTGACTAGTACGAGACGAAGTGATAGGCAAGGGATAAAATTTGGAATTTAGTAACATTCAGTGAGGATGTTTAACTACATCGCTAAACTGTCATACGGAAATCATTCTCACGTGTTTTTATATTATGTATTTACAGTTGTGATGTGCAGTTTCTGTTTGTTCAATCAGTGAAGTTCAAATGTTTATGTATTAATCAATTAGTGGTGTATATTGTTGTTTGGAGGTTTTTATTTATGACAAACAAAATGGAACAAATGCAAAAAACAAGACCTGTGCCAGAACAAATTTCGCCGGCTGCAGGACAACAATCAAGTTCGAAGCCTAATCAGGTTAGCATTTATTACAATTATAATAATACACATATTATAACACTATTATTTTATTAAAATAGGGCTAACCAAGATAATTTTTAATTTATGACAATGAAAGGTGCGCAGAAAAAACTAAGAATTTTGAATGAAATAATAAATAAAATATAAAGTACCTATACATTTTTGCAAATGTATGTACCTTGTTGTAAAAGTAGTTTTCCTAATGTAAATTTATTTATGTTAATTTAACTTCAAAAATGAATATTTCACAAAAATATCCACACCAACTAATTTTTCTGAAATCGTTTTTAGTCCTTATTTCAATAAATTAAATTATATATATAAATATACCATTAACCCTTAATAACAACCAAAAATAAAATTTTAAATATTGTTATAATTTTTAAGAATAAAATATAAAAAAGATACATATCTAATATTAAACCATAAATTTGTCATGGCCACTTAAATTAAAAGTAAAAGTGTATGCAATCATACCCCACATGCCCCACCCCCTAATCAATATATTTCGAAAAATATTCGAAAAGATTAATTTATTTTATAATAAAATACAGAGAAATTATGCTATTATAAATTATTATATCTAAAAATAATATTTTTCAGAATATGTAATTAATGGTGAATAGTATAGCATTATTTATACTGTGTATTAAAATGTACTCTAATCAGCAATATAATTTACATATTTATATTGTTGTTTAAATTCTATAGAAATGTAAGAAAACGAATGAACCGAAAGAGATTAACATTTATGTTTGGTCTCCAATTCATTCTTCTTTCCAGGTCGGAACAGTAATTCTTTATGGAATTCCAATAGTATCGCTTGTTATAGAAGCGCAAGAAAGACTTTGTCTAGCGCAGATATCAAATACGTTACTAAAGCAATTCAGTTATAACGAAATACATAACAGAAGAGTTGCCCTCGGTAAATATGCACATTGAAATGTTATTAAAGAAGCAAATAAATAATTGTACAGGTTTACTTGAAGGTATTACTTGCGTGCAATGCACTCCAGTCCAATTGGAAATATTACGGCGAGCCGGAGCGATGCCTGTATCTTCCAGAAGATGCGGCATGATCACAAGACGAGAGGCAGAGAGACTATGTAAAAGTTTCTTAGGAGACAATGCGCCTCCAAGGTATATACATATAATTTCCCCATATCCCAGGTTTATATATACCCCATATATAACACATTTCGGTGAGACACCCGGTATATATTTATATATTACTGTCATGGCCACCCGCAAAATTTATATAAACATTTGATAGCAAAAAACAAATAAAATGTGAGAACAAAAAAGCATAATGTTTTTAAAATAAAACATTTAAAAGGGGGCGACTCTGCTAGTCCTATACTGAGGACGCCCATGATTACTGTGGTTATTATTTGGAGTCTAAACAAATTATAACTAAAAACAAACATTTATATATATATATATATATATATATATATATATATATATATATATATGTATATATATATATATATATATATATATATATATATATATATTGAGTAAAAAATGTCATATGAACATGGGTCTTATTCCATTTGGTTAAGTAATTACAAGAGATCAAAGTTTAATGAATGTACTAATCAATTCAAATGTTTAACAGCATACACCCAACCCTCGTTATACGACCTAAATACGTTCCAGAAAAGTTGGCCGTAAAGCGAAATGCCGTATAACAAATCAAGCATTTTCTTAACAAATTAAGCATTTTTACGAACCTAGTATATTTTTTGGGCGTATAACGAAACATTGTGGCCGTACATTGAAAAAGTGCCATAGGCCACAGTTAAAAAAGCCCGTTTTAGCGAAATGCCGTATAAAGAGCGGCCGTATAACAACGGTTTGGGTGTATTA
Organism: Carabus problematicus; assembly: GCA_963422195.1. Taxonomy (NCBI): domain Eukaryota; kingdom Metazoa; phylum Arthropoda; class Insecta; order Coleoptera; family Carabidae; genus Carabus; species Carabus problematicus. The sequence goes on from OY728577.1 coordinate 19,017,233, forward strand.
CCATTACGAAATCTTAAAAATAGATGAATTATTTTCGTCAAATGATATGAAACATGCGAATATATTATCCTGTTCCCTTGGTATACAATTTTGGTCCAAGAGTCCAGGATTCAATAGAATCCACCTTAATTGTTTTATTTACGACGTTGTGAAAATGTCCTTAATATTTATACGTAAAATGAATAGTCTGTGTTGAATTTAGTTTATTATAGCTGTTTTGTCCTGAATAAATACAGATGTTTGTTGTTCTAACTACATATAAGCAAACTGTTAATAATTTTGTTGTGCAGATTGCCGGAAGACTTTGCTTTCTCAGTTCATCATGAGTGTGCGTGGGGATGTCGAGGTTCGTTTCTTCCATCACGGTATAACTCGTCACGTGCAAAGTGCATCAAGTGTTCAATGTGCGGTTTATTTTTCTCTCCGAATAAGTTCATTTTTCATTCGCATCGCGTGAGTCCCTCCGATAAATATGTGCAACCCGATGCAGCGAATTTCAATTCCTGGCGAAGGCATATGAAACTCAGTGGAAATCCGTCCGATGAAATTGTCCATGCGTGGGAGGACGTAAAGGCGATGTTCAACGGTGGAACCCGAAAACGTTTGTTACAGAATTCCACCGCGGCTGCCAAGTCGTCGAAACAGGCGAAAGTCGTATCCGACGGTCAGCCGCCAGTGCCAGCACCGTTAATTCCAGCGCCACGGATACCGAACTTTCAGGATATCTCACTGCCAATATCACGTATGGCGATGGATTTCATGTACCATAAACCGTTCGCATTCTCACCGTACACGACACTGCCGTGGCTTAAACGGAACCCCCTTCTATTTCCGCATGATGGACCGTTTTTCTCCATTGATAAGAACTATCAGTCTGCTTTTAAACCCGTGCATCCCGTGGTCGTGAACACGAATAACACGGCACAGAAAACCGAGCTCAGCGATGATGATGTTGATATAGAAACAACAGATGACAAGGATGAAGGGGCGTCATGTTCTAGATGGAGTCCCAAAGTGGACAGGGTAAGTGTATTTATTATTATTTATCTTCTAGCAAACATGGGGTAACACAATAAATACATGATCATACATTCTCGTATAATACGCAATAACTTTATAAAAATTACACCGATTCATGAAGCTATAATGTAGGGTAGGATAGCTATAGTGTAAGGTGCTCAACCAATTGATCGCGATCTACTGTTGATTTTACTGTGACTGGATCTTTATCTTCTATTCCAACATCGAAGAAATTGTAAATAAAATCTTTACACTATTTGAAGCAAATTAGGGAGAGCTAGAATTTTTGCGTCAGTCAAACGTACGTGGTTTTATAACCTAAGTTCTATAAACTTAAATGTCAAATTGTTACTAGCAAGTGTATATAAATATATAAACTTTATATAAATACTTATTCATACAACTTGAAAATCTGGAATGAAACTTAAAGTAATAAACGCATACAATATTTTTATCTCAACTGTAAAATCTAGCTGAAATTGGCCTATTAATTTAATCTAGACATCTTGAACCAAGTCGAGTTTCCATACAGAAAATTGACATTTCATCGTGGTCGGTTGGTTTGACATTTTATCCCTTTGTTAACTAAATTCCCTGTCAGCGATACCGCATCATACTAATGTGCGGTTTTAATATTGAATAATATTTTTTCATTCCTCTCTTCCGTCCCATATGTTCAGAGACGTCTTTTCGCATTGGGCCCAGAGCCCGCTTATGTAAGGGGCCCGGTCGCACGGGCTTCGGCTGAGGTTTATTCTAACTAATATTTCAAACCCGAGAATCAAAACAAGGACAAATAAATTTGTAGTATCGCACAAAATAACAATCTCCATTATTATTTAATCGACGTGAGTAAACCTATTACTAGCTAGTACAAATTAAGTTAAAATATGTGAGACGAATATATCGAATGTTCAAGTTGTGAAATGGTATTAAAATATTACGTATGTTGTCACTGAGTAATCTTCATTGTGTTAAATTGTGTTTACCTTACGCTCTTTCTCTTTCGATCGTCACTTAAATATTCTCCGCTCCTTCACCGTATGCCAGATAAATAATTCAAATTTAATTACATAATATAGGGAGGTGACGGATCTTGGACGTTAACGTTAAGGGATAAACATTCAGAGACAAAAAGATGTACCTTTGTTTACATTTAATCATACTGAAAGCGTTGGAGTGGCACAACTCATCCGGTACACATTCAAACATATTTACACAACGCGTACATATACATATTTATGTACATAGATGTCAGTGTTAAACACAAACAGCCCTCGTATTAAGTTACATTTGATTAAAAGACTATCAGAATCATCGGATATTCTAGGGGGTTTTGCACACTAGATAGAACTTAAAGATGATGAATCTCTAATGAAATCGATAATCATTCTTACACAAAAATAATAATAATAATTGATATGCTAAAAATATATGTATCATCTTGTAATTTATCATTGGTTTCAAATACAAAATGAAATATGAAGGAATTGTTTCGATATTCTGTTGGTAACTATCGGTTAGGGGTGTGTGTGTCTGTGGGGGGGGGGGGGGAATATGTTATGGTGTTATTCCTTGAAAAGCATAGTGAATTATTCGTTGTGGCATATGTATTTCTATGCTGTAAGGTCTCTTTATATGTGCGCATGTTTCTGTTGTTTGGCTATTGAGTCAGTTGGCTACTGGACGCAAAGCTGATTGAATACGTTTCCATAGTTACGTATGAGGTATTATAATACACAATAAATATACATGTACAGCTTTCCTTTTTACTACTTGTAAGATCATAAGACCATTGTTAAAGTTATACATTAACCATAATGTAATATTAATATTGTTATAAACAGAAAATAGAAATATTCAAGAAAATGTACAATTTTCATGTTTATTTGACGTTTAGTTTCGTCTTGCTATTCCGGTAGATTACATCACTGAAAAGATTCAATTATAGTTTTCACATCTATTTTGACTACAAGTACAGTAATATGCACATATGTATGTGTTACATACATATTTCTAGTGTGTATGTTTGAAATTAAGTAACGTTTATATGTACAGCTGATAGGGTATGTGCTGTATATGAATACAATACCGAATCAATATTTAAACGTAACAAAGGTGACCTAAATGACGAGATATAAAGAGCGGAAACGTAAATTATCGTATGTACACATACACACATATGTAAAACTGATGCATACATGAATAATAGATATGTAATTGCAGTTGGTGTCCATTCATTTGTACGTTAACATGTAGGTGTCTGTAACTTGTCCGTATGAAATAAACGTATGTAAACATAGTAATTCGATTTTAATACAGATATATTAATAACAACATTACTCACCATAAGTCACAAATTACTTTTATAAATAAAACAATCAAACTTAACATTACATAATGACTATAGAAGTAACCAATTAGTCACTGACCGGAGATGCTGTGAATGGATATTTAAATAAAATCCTACAATTATTATTAATTTTGTTCTCGTAATAAAATAGCAATTTTATCCGAAATTGAATGAAAATGTGTGTGGTGTAGTAGCACCCCACGCAACTGTTCTCAAATGGCACTAAGCTTTTTCGTTAATGGATCCTTTATCCCGATAACTATCTATTTTGGTAGTCGATTTGTATGCCTTCCTTTAACCCAATTAAAACTTCATCTTAAATAATATGAATTTCACAGTTACCCACATTTACCCAAGGGGGTGATCTCATACTTTTTTTCACGCGTACTGATTAAGTTAAAAGTGTTCTAGGTGTTAGTCGAATGTTAATTATAATATTACTTGTACGTTTTACGTGATTCAAGTTTTCATGAAATAGAAGTTAACATTTAGTTTTAAATTCATCATACCTAATTCGACAATTTAAATGTTGAAATGATTTTATAAAATCAAATAAACCACATATAAGTTAGTTGCCGATCAGTTATTATTGAATGTGCCCGAATAAAGGGACCATTTGACTACTGCTGGATTTAGTTTAATTTAATGCCAAGCTACAATAATGGCTCCTTTTAATTTTTGTAGTGGATTACATTAAAAAAAGGTCAACTTTCGACCTTTAAAAATTCCTCACCCCATGCATATTAAATAAAATATTGGATAAGGTCTCAGAAAGCGGTATAATGAAGCTTAAACTGTGCGGAAGGGCTACAGGCAGGAGGGAGGGGGGGGACCTGCATTACTGGCTGTTATTTGAACAGATACACATGCCTGCACTAGTTCAACAATGTAACTAATATTTAGTAAATACAGTTTCAAAGTCTAAAAACCCTAGGCCGCAAATGGAATAATAACATTTAAAATATGTAGCTAATTACCCTTTCGCTGCGGAATTAAGGAAGAACGAACGTTATCCGTGTGCTGAATGGAAAACACATTTTTTTTCTTCTTTTTTCCTGAATATACAAGTTCCGTCCATTTTTTAAAATTCGCTATACATTTGGAGAATTTTAATCAATTACCTTCACGCGTCTGACGTCGTACATAGGATGCGCATGATATTATGGTATGTGGCTGACGTCACTGCCTTTTTGGCTGACATCATTTTTAATAGAAACACAGCTACAGGCATGGGTGTCCGTATCCAATCTACTTTTTTTTTATTATTGAATATCACTATTGTAATAACTTTTCTCTCGCAACAATATACAATTATAGTGTCTTCTGTAAGATTGGAGAGTGATTATATCGGTATGACAACATAACATGTGTTATATATAGGGGGAACCATTCTATTTAGGGTATTATCATATTAAATAATAGCCACGGCACCCTCTGTACATATGGTTCAGTTAGACATCCCGAACGAAGACTTAAATCACTACAGTCAAGTTGTGTAATTATTTGAAAATAATTCATTAAATAACAATCCTGATTTGTTTTCAATGTGTTAGTTTTATAAGTGATACTATGGTGAAAGCGTGTCTGTCTATATACACAGTTGAATAAGTGAAAGAGGAATAGGGAATATTTTACGGCAGACCAGTTAGTCGTTCGGTGTGTTGGCCGCCGTTTAGTATATCCCTCCTGGCGTTAATACGTACCGTATAAAGGGAGCGGCCGAAGCTAGCTAGTGTCACAGTTCGCATATCTTCATCCGGGATCGTCCCTTAAAACTGATGAATATTTTATATAATCAGTTGAATTCGTCTGCTGTAGCGAATTACATAAACAATGGCAGAAATTGTGTACATATCGTCGGTACAATACAAGTCTTGCATGTAAATTAAAAGCAATTATAATGAATACCATTGCTGACAATTAGATTTAACGTTTACTTAACTCGACAATAGATTAAAATTATTCTGTTTTCATGGGTTTATGAATAATTAAGTGTAGAACCCGCTTGAAATAGGCCCGAACCATCGTGGTACGTTTACTAGCGACATCGCATGAGGAAAACGGAACATGCAGGGGTGCAGATGTATATATGTATGTAGGAAAAAAACAACAACTCCGTTATTTATTCATGCTTCATATCTCGCGTATATTTGTTTTGGCATTGATTTTGTCAATTCATCATATTTATAATTATGTATGTTTCTTTCAATTTTCATCCCAAAACATAATACATCGGCATTGATACTCGACGATTATTTAACAATTCGTATCCTTAATTCATTTATTTCTAACGTATAATTTAATATTACTTATAGTAATATTACCTTGAAATATCTATTAAGTAACGTTAACTATATAGACTATTAATTAAAATTTAATGCAATATCGGGCAACTATATTATTCTAGGTCTCTTTATAGCAACTTTCAAGGAATCATACATTGCATATCAGGATTGCGGACATATTTTTACTAGTTTGTTCAGGAAATATTCTATGGTACACAGGTACACACTATCTGACACCATTTAGAGGACGTCCAATATAAATAAATACACATTACAAGTTTAAACGAGTTCGTATTCCAATGGGAACGTACAGATCTAAGCAAGCGGACAAATGTGTCCCGCCGGTAACATACGAATACTCGATACCGACACTGATTTTGTACATGATTGCTTTTTTATATCCTGTACACAGGGCACGTACCGATACGGCCCGGTCACGATAACTGCGCCATTTCAGACGACGTTAACTATCTGTTTCAGTTTCACCTAAGAATAATGTCTTGTTCTTTCAGACTACAGAACTTGTCCTAAGGCTCACTTTGTTCTTTTCTATCACAATGTTTTCGTAATGTTCTTAAACTTGCTATGTGTATTCAATATTTCTGCAAACAAAATAAAACAAAGTACATATTACTCTGTTAATAATTCAATTATATATATATATATATATATATATATATATATATATATATATATATATATATATAATCAAACACGTATATTATTGAGTACAATAACAACATGTTAAATAAATGGACACATTTCATTAGGGTGAGATGATTGCTGCGGATATTACGAAGAGAACAATAATATAATGTTCCACTGGTATTTTTATTCACTTTCATGACACCGTGCACGCGAGATTCACGTCGATATCTGTTAATAATTAAACATTATAATAAATCAATGTTATAATATGCAATACAATCATTTCATACTGCATAAATTTCTATTACTTGCATATATTTATTTATGTAACAGGCTGTGAATATTATTAATTAGAATTGTTAACAATATTAGTTTCTCACTAATAAAGTAATTCAATAATTATTTCAATTAAAATCAAAACATAGGTAGGGTACGGGTTATTGGTAAAGCAGAAAATAATTTACAAAAACTTTATAAAAAAAAAACCTATCTGATTTAATTTAGTTGTAATAGTAAAGAGTAATTTTCGAAATTACGCACTACCAGGGGTCTTAAGCAAGGAAGAGATTATCTTAGAGAGGAAAATAGCAAGACTAGTTAATTCAATGAACATTTCAAGACTAAACGAGCAATTTTTAAAAATTACTTTTACTACAGACCCTCTTAGGGTTTGGACTGGTTGCATATTTAAAAGGTAAATATATACAGTTTTCTAACAAGTTAGCCCTTGTTTAAGTACACAAGTTTGATTAAAAGATCAGTGAATTTGATCAAATATACACTCTCCTTTGATTTGTTTTCATAAAATTTCAGAATATTTATTTTAAACAGTTTTGTTTCGGTTAAGATAAACTGATTTTTTTTATATGTTCTGCCTTTAGGCCTCCGGGGACTGACAGAATGCAGCCATATGTCAGAGTATGGTGCTCTGTTCCCTATTTAATTTGAAGTTACTGAGGCATAGCCTTAGTTCAATTTGGAAGCTAACTCATTTATTACAAGTACTGTAATGCATTTAAACAAGGAAACCCGGCATACAATGACATTTCGGTTTCAATTATTTGATTTATGACAGTCATATATTGTCACTGCATATACGATGTGATATTTCAGTTATAAACTTTAATTAACATTATTAATATATATATATATATATATATATATATATATATATATATATATATATATATATATATACTTATGCATTGAACATAATGTTGATAAAGTGCCGACAATGTTGTGTTAACGAATTAACGTGACAAAGAAAAAAAAACTGCTGAAATTATTGACTATCATTATCGAGACATTTAATTTTGTGATTCGCGTGACAGATAGTACAAGTTAAATAAATAATTTAGTATGTTCGTAACGCAAGTGGAATTGTTCTTATCGGCTTCGGTAATAAAATTTGTTTTTTTTTTCGGTCTGTGATTTCCGAGATATGTAAGCGATAGCTACTTGAAAACGCAATATGGAATCAAGTGCCCCGTTTTTAATTAATATTATAGATTCTACATATACTATATATCAACAAAGAAATATTTCGTACCAGTTATTCAAAAATATATTTTTTATCAAAATTCATTACGAAAAATCAAACAATAATGACATTGTTCGCTAATGACGCAGTACAAAGTGAATGCACAGACTATGAAGAGATGAAGAGATTACAAATAAACCACATGAAATCTGGGCTTATTATATTGAGAGAGATCTTATAAGTCTAACTGCAAAACGAATACGTATGTGACTACATATGCAGTAGCTATGTGTAACCGCAGGCGATATTTGTATAAAATTTGTGTTTTGTAGCGTATGGGACTCATGACAGACACTAATCGGTTTAAGAGATTCAATACAGAAAGATAAACTAATCATTTAATAGGTTTACCATGGCGAATTTTGTTTTAGCCCATGTAATTTAATTAATTGAAGTACATGTCGTTTCGATACAGTTATCATGGTTTTCTATTTGCTTACGTATATGTATCCAACTACATAACATCGTGTTCCAAACAGATATTCCTTCTGTCAATGTACATAACCTAGAATTCGTTTCACATTACCCTAATTACACATTACCGTGTGATATTTATATACGCAGTGGCCTATGATTGCATCTGGAACTCTATAGAAAACTTACAACTAGTTAAAGAATTGACAAATAAACACAATTCAAATAAAAAGTATATAAAAATTTTATATTAGCGCCAATAATAATGCTATACTTGTTGCGATGATAGTATTTTTTCTCGATGTCAACACTGTTATGAAGTTTATAGCTTGACAATTTTAGTTAGAATGAAACTGTCAAACTAGATAGTTAGTATCGGACAAATGTAAAGCACTTATGCGTTGGAGTTGCAGCTAGATGTATTGCATTGCACGAATGTAAGACAGGCTGACGGACTTTGACTTACAATTATTGAAATTAATTACAGTAAAATCTCAGAAACATCGTTTCTGAAGGGAGCGACAGATGTGAAACCATGCATACGGGAAAACAATAGTCGAAGCATTCAAAATGAGAGAAAACTAACATTTCAATTTTTCACACGATTTTTTTCAAGGAAAAATAGAAAAGGAAAAAAATAATATTTGTTTATAAGGGCTTGTACAGGGACAAGAAAACCACGATAAAAAACCGAATAGTTACGGGAATGAGGTTTCGCTATATACTTGATATATTATCTGCTCAGATTGCACCTGCAGCGGACTTTCCTGCAAGCTCTACGGTTCCTGAGGAAACAATATCCGTTACCCCGAAGCCGGAATTCTCCACACCGACAGACCGAATGTGGAATATAACAAGATTATCATTCGACACGATGGATAGGAATAATCTGCTGTATAGACATGACTTTCAGAGGCACTTTATTGTTGGGAGAGGTAATTTTATGTTAATTTATTTATTAACTACGTACCAGCTAGTAACCATCACAAATAATGTTTGTACATACATTTGTGCAATTTGGTTCAAGTTTGTTTGCCAGTGAATTACATATGTCTTGCAAAGAAACACGGAACAAGTTGCTTTTCAGAATCGTCTTCCTAATCGGATTACCTGTAAAGAATAACACATGTAATTGGACAGTGTTGCAAAATCAACTGGACTTCCGAACTGATTCGGTTGCAATTTGCAATGAACTACATACGTATATATGCTACGGTATATGTGCTGTTTCCATAAATGAGCACATCGACACCACTGCTTCTATAGTTATCGATTTAGTACCTATTCGATTCAAGTATGTACTTACGTGATTTGATTACACTTTAGTAATTAAGTGGGATCCGTTTTAATTAGAACGCTGACGGAATTTCTCCTACCTACACTGTAAAACATCGCAGACTAGGTACATCACGATACCTACTTGTAAGAATGTATGAGAGATATTTATTATTATTATTTAATGGTGTAATATAATGTTTTCTATCAATGTTATTTTTCTAGTTTTTACGAATGTTTATATAGATATGTTCTTGTGCAGATGAACCACCAATCTCCAGGTCACCTTTACCGTTAACAGTGAAGCCTGTAATGGACTGCACAGCATGTCAAAATCATCACAATTCAATATACCCCAGTTCAGAAAATAATAAGTTACCCTCTTAAAATTACTTTGTTAATAACCTGGAAATCAGTAGATTCGGTTCCCAAATGATTCAAAACAACAAATAAATGTGTAATTATTAAGAAATGTCATAATTAACAGATATAATTCTCCTTCCAGGACACACAGTCGTTATATTATGACTTAATGGCATAATAATTCCAATCTATTTCATTCGATTAGTAACAACTATATTTGGAAATGTTAATCTCTTCTTATTGTTTCTATTTCATTCTAGTGAAATCAATAGAAATTAATTAATTATTTAATTTATGTATTTAATTGTTTAGATGCGCTTGAAAGCTTGTATAAAAATTTCAAAAGACATATCATTTTAATATTAAGTGTATATCACATAGTTAATATTATACTGAATGTGATTTTACTTTTTAAGTGATTGATTTATGTAATTTCAGATACTGTAGCTTGTAACTGTAGTGTGTAATTATAATCTTAAGACTGTAATGTAAACTAGCACGATATTATATACGTATAAGTTTAGTTTGTCCTGGCAAATGTTTATAAAACTAACAATCATTACGTAATTTACTTTTACGTTCTATATTAGTATAAATGTACATTACAGACTTAAGTACTGCTATTCAGCTTTGTGTAGGACATATTGCCTTGAGATAACCTACTTATAAGTTAAAATGTTAATAACTTATTATGAAAAATAGAGTCGTTGTGAGTAAATAAAAATGGTCTATATACTAAATACTGTGTTTTATTTATTTGTTTATTCATTTTTCAGACTGGAAAATACTCGAGAACATTTATAGTGAATTATATAATTTTGGTTTTACATATTGTGGTTAGTATTCAAACTATTTCATTGATTATATTTTGTACTGGTTTGATCATGCAGAGTAAAGTGTAAACGTACGTCCGTATCCTAGAGGCTGACGATATAACCGACGTACAAGTTAGTCGATAGCGATTCCGATTTAGAAGTAAAATGAAAACGAGATTTTCTCTAACGTGTGTTTAACTTGAAATATGCAGACTGAAAGAGACTGTACAAGCCGCCGTATAAAGGATACAGAAAGTGACATATAAGAGTCTCTTTTGGGAATTTAGTTCGAATTTTCAATTACAGGTTATTTCAAAGTTGCTATACATAAAATTAGATAAGTGAATATTCGTCTGTGCACAGAGTAAGCTTAACTCTGACGAATACAGTATCAAAATAAACTTAAATGATGCAAGTAAATAAAATTTGAACAAATCGTAATTTCCTGCAATGTAAATAATAGCCAACATCGTTTTAAATGTGTCTTGCTTATCTAAATATATTTTATCGTTCCAGAGTTATAAAGTGTCAGAATCGGTCCCATTTTTTGGCTCACAGTGCGTATGCATACCACTGCACCGGATGGTTTGGTACAAATGGTAAGTACATAATATATATTACAGATTGAAAAGAAACAATCAACATGGAAAATGTGTTATTAGTTAAATATTGTTGAACGATATCAATATTATTAAATGTGAATTATTGTGTAATTTAACATCGTACTGTTCGTAATAATTGTAATAAGTGCAAAGTGTTTCCAATACATTAACCGTTCATGATTAACGTATTCTCTGAAGTATAGTTAATGACTGACTGGGTGCATGTGAAACAAGCGGGTACTTTTATTTATATGATCAACTGATACTGTCACTGGAAAGTGTTGATCAAATTAATGTTACTGTATTTGTTTTTACACTCGGGACTCAATCAATTTTCTCCAACAACCATAATTTATTGAACCTGTCAAGTTATGTAGTTTTCCTGAAAATAAAATTCAAGATTAATGACCACTTCTTAGGCGTTATTTTAAATATATTTGAGAGAGTAATTATGACGACATAGTCCTTAATGATTCCTATTGTATTATGTAGATTAGTGGTTGACATTAGTTGCATTATTTTATAAATGATAATAAGCAATGTTTTTGATATGAATGTTGGTTCGTTTATAAAACTGAAAATTCAGTTGATATTGGTTCACATTGTTTGTGGAGGTGAAGCTGGTGCGATCAGTGTCGCGTGCTAATACAGTTGGCCGTTTGGCAGGCGTGGGTTACGAACTTAGGGTATTCCAGACGAGTGATTTCGGTAACATGGTCCCGCGAGATATCCAGATATCAATTTACTGTGTTAACTGGACTTGTGAACATGTATTATTCATGCTATGTTCAATTATATCGGCCTCACCCATGAAACCACCATCAAACTGTCTCTGACACCTCGTACCAACGTACCGTCACACATTCGCTGTCACTTAGTCAACTCCATTGCAAATAATACATACGGATGTATCACAGATGACAAAACACGTACACATTGAAAATCACTTAAAACACCGCTTCTTCTAAATATAAATGTTTATACCACTGTCATTTCATTTGAAATATTTTAATAATTTAAAATTCAAGTCAGGAATATCTAGTTGGAATATAGTATACGTATTATACAGAGGATTCCTTACAGCTGGTCGGTTTACATACATGTTTTTCATTGGACGCTGTAAGCACTATTACCAACCGAGTATATTCACTGAACCGTTATAATTCCAGTATAAACCTGAAATAAGGATTATTTGTAATCGAAACTTAATTATCGAAATAGCCATGGTACCATTCATGCAAACCGCACTTCCAATATTATCAAATATAACAAGATATTCTTCACAGTTTATAAAATAGATAAGCCCTGATTTTGTGCAGTATTTCATGCTGGGAAAATAAAATTAAACAAAAAGTATCTTACACAATTCGGCTATAATATATAGTTATTTAAAAAAAATTATAAAAATCGGTGTCACACATTTCGTGATTCAGAGGGTTTGTTCGAAAAAATGTCTGCGCAATTATACACCAATCACAGTCGATGTGGTAAAAGGGGAAGTTTCACTAATACACGCAGAACAAATAATATGTTACAGATTAAATACTCAGCCTTAAGAAATACATCTGTTATGTCACAGTAATTCCTCCAGGTCATTATAGTTTTGTTTGCATCGTGAAATGTATTTGATCATTCTTTTCAATTCCCCTAATCAGTGTCTTTCAAAAATTGATTGAAGCCAAGGGCGTTAAATTAAAAACTATGTCGGATGTTCGCGTTGACCCATAAGAGAATGAAGATTTGAAGAACATACTACGAGTACGAATAATAAAGGTAGAATAAGTGGGCTGAAGGATGATACGTAAAAGTGTATAAGGTGGACAATGATGGAAAATCTAACCAACAATGTCGGCCGGTCGACACATAAAATCACTCTCTCCCTTGAGAGAGTGCAAATAATAAAACGTGTTGAGAAAATTCCCGGATTCAACTAACTGAGCTGCCATTCTGGTTCGGTGAAACTTCAGATCGGAAAGTTCGCAAAGCGACGTTTTTCTATTTAGTATTTTTTTCACAATGATTAAACACAAAATTATAAGAATATTAATCATAGTTCAACTTTACTATTTATCTTATTTGTTTATATAAAAAAAAGAAATTGATTTATCTACCTAGACAGAACAGGAACAGACTACTAATGTGTATAGTTTGTTTCATCTTGAAATTCTTTACTTTTTGCTTTGCTTTTATCTTTGTTTATTCAACACAAAATCTGTGGAAAATGAAAATTGTAACAATGTTCAATACTGGCCTCAAGAATGAATCCCAGTGACCGAATCTAGTGTACAGTATTCCACTATATGACTGACCACTGTAGGTACACCGTAACAGCGTTGGAATAAGTACATTTTAGTAACCACTATTTTTAATACACCTTTTTTACATGCATATATAAAATTTGATTTTGTTAATATATCTTAAATTTGTAGGTTGTCTAGATAATAAATGATTTTAAATTACTAATCTAATGGGTAATTTAGACTTTTAATAGCAGTTACGAAAATACACTTATTCCGACTCTGTTGCGAGGTACTTGCAGCGGTTTTTGGATTCATTCTTGAGGTCAATATTTAACAGGGTTATAATTTTGTTTTGGGTCTTTCTATCTATTGAAACATTTGCCAAAATATGTATTGAACCTCCAATTATTATTACCAATTAAAAAGTCAGGAATTATAACATGAAACATATTATACCTACAGTTTTATTTTGGCTGTTCGTAATTTTATAAAATGTGTATATTCTATGTGATTTACATAGCCTATCTCAGAGAAATAAACTATATAATGAATTGGTAAGATTTGTTTTAGTAATTTTTAACTCTCTAGTTATATATTTGAATATTTCCTTTTTTGCTAACCACTCGATCGTCCCGTTAGATCCGTTCGCTTCGAAGTGTGGTTACTATTAAGTGTGCAATCTGTGCGAATAATCTATGTGGATTCTTGTTAGGTGCGCAGTTAGTTAGACAGGAGGTTCAGCTTTATCGTGACCAGCGCACGTACCAGGCCATTCGTTACAGAGCGCATCTAACCGAGCAACAGCCGTAGCTTAGACAGCCAGGCCACTTGTCATTGTTATGACTTGTTATTACTGGGATTTTGCGGGTTAACAGCCCGTCGCCACGCGTTAGCTAACCCACCCTGACAATCTGGCAGGTGGGGTGGGGACTATGCATCTACGTACTTATATTTGGACGATTATTCAGTGCTTTAGTGCTTTAGTCCGCGCCTTAGTTTGGTCTCCCTTGTTTGTAGCATCCCCCTACAAGCGATAACTGATATGTTTGTATTAAATGCGCTAATCAAGCCTTACAATGTTTTGGTGACCTGTTATTCCTGTAGCTTTGGTCATGTTGCTACTGCACATATAGGAAGCTAAATTTGAGTTGAGCTCTTCAGTGAAAAGGGTGTTGCGAATCGTCACATTTGTTCAATAATGTGTAATAAAACTTAATCTGAAACTCGAAACGCGTCGTGAGCTTAATAAAAATAGACGAGTTCATAAAACGGACATATTACTTCTTTTTAATAATATTGACGATGAACTTCGGAACTGCAAATATAATATTCATATAAGGCCTCGATTAACGCTGGTTCGATATAACGCGGTTTATAAAGACATAATTACGGAAATTATGGGTCAATTTATAGAAAATGTACTCTGAATTCGGGAACGCATCTAAAGGTATATATATAGATATACATATATATATATATATATATATATATATATATATATATATATATATATATATATATATATATATATATATATACGCATCTAAAGGTATATATATAGATATACATATATATATATATATATATATATATATATATATATATACGCATCTAAAGGTATATATATAGATATACATATATATATATATATACATATATATATATATATATATATATATATATATATATATATATATATATATATATTGCTTTTTTTCTGTAAATCGAAAGAGAAAATTTCGTATCCGGAAAGGATATGAAAAGAAGGGGGAAAGTTACAATTCTGCGCTAATGAGTTTGCTTAAATTGACACGAACGTTAAATCCCAGAGCAATAAAAATATATATTCCTATAGAAACAGCTACACTCTGACGACTTGAACATGCGGTGTTTTGAAAAAAAAAAAATGAATAGATTCAATCAAAAGGCTATATTTTGATACATCTTTTATCGGGAAACAGCTTTTTAAATCAAATAATTTCCGTGTTAAATGACCTAGGTACCAGTTTATTTACACCCTGATGCATGATAATGATTTGAGTTATATTCAGGGTTTAATAATATAAATTCGAATGGCATACGTATATAATAAGGAATCATTAAAATGTATAATGAATACTAGCCACTTATTTGTTATGGTATGCCTGGCAAAAACAATGATTTGCTTAATTTTCATAATGGACGAAATCATCTATGGTCTTAATTTTGTAAATACGTATAAATACTAATTTTGAATTTTTGAGCAGAACAGAATTATGTCCGGTACGGTGTTTATAGCATTTAGAATATTTTTGCGTTGATCATGAAATATAACATATGTTCGTATGTATGTCGCTCGTCCGGGATTTTTATGATTTTTTTACAAACAATTTTTTTAAGTACAACGCAGTTTGAGCAAAAATTTTTTTCAGATTATTTAACCTTTTCTTATTAATTGTACCGAGTACATACTTATTCTTCAAAATCATTATATTTTATGCTATGTATGTACTTCTTATAAAATGTATGTTTGATATAAGGCAGAATGTCAGTAAATATAGAAGCAAATAGCCGATGACACGCTGCATCGTTTACACAAATTGTTAATGTTACTTTTTGAAATGCGTAGGTTTTGTGGTGTACTATACTCGCCAACTAGTGTGTGCTTCTGCTAATTGGGCATACCCAAACACGTGTCGGACATGTGTCATGGATTGGAAAAAAACGTAAAGCACTTATTCGCCCTTAACGATATATGGATAACGTACGGATATCAATAACACATCAACAATATCGTGGGATAGTGGCCACTTTAGCCGCTAGGGAGAGATTCTTATATGTAATAATAACAAACCTTCGTTAAATTATATATATATATATATATATATATATATATATATATATAATATGATGAATTAGACAAAATATTATCAAGCGCTATTATATTACAAACAAAAAAATAACGGGTTTTAGATAGAAATTTAAGAACACCGATAATAAAACTTTCATGTTATACTGAGATAGTGGGGGTGCAGCCTTATAGTCCTTGTGGACGGGCCGCTCCTGCTATCACAAAATAGTTTTGCAAAGACAACATATTCTTCGTTGTTTGAATCTAATGATTCTGAAAATATTACTATTAAGTCTAATGATAAATAGGGTCGGTTTGATTCATTTAAGTGGATCCGATCAAATTATTTTTGCATCCCAATTATATTCGTAACGATTAGGGTCCAAATGCACCTGTCTGTACAAACTATGCACGTAGCAGAAATTTGTAAGTACAGATTTCACGGGGACAGATTGGGGAATAAATCCCACTTGAATAGACCATTTGCAGCATAAGGCGTAATTAGAATACATATATGCTGTGCGATATTTAAACTTTGTTTGCGTGTACTTTTTGTTTGGTGGTACAGAGTGTTTGGGAAGGATGATTTTTGTTACGGTCTTCTGAATGTTTAAAAATAAATATCGTGTTATGAAACGGAGCTTTACTTTTTAAATAAAAATGATAAAACATAATGAGCACTCGAGCTATAATCTGTGTATTCATTATTGTGAAACCAGCCCCCCACCCCACACACACACAATAAAGAAAAGAAAACGAAATAAAGAAATGGTTCATATTTCTTTTGTGTTAAATACAAGACAGCCTGGTACAATGGCCTTAATGCAAAAAGATGTAAAAGAAAAATCCTACGTCGACGGAGAAACGATTTCCAATACTTCAAATGGAAAATAACGTTTGAACTGATATAAATACGACTAGACTATTTTACAAGATGGAGAAGACATCCTTTGAAAATATTAAAAATTCCCGTCGTTCATTGTGTAAATATAAGCAGTTTGATGTTATTTTTTTTCTTTTACATTTTTAAGTGTGCAATCACCATGAAAATATACATGCATGTACATTTATATTAACCAGATAGCGGTACCTATATAATTATAATAATGTAAGTGTATCATTTTATTACCGTTGATTAATTGCAGCACAAAATTATTTAGCATCATATAGGTGTAAAATAGTTGAGCAAGGATAATAAAGCTTTTTGAAAATTAGTAGTAATTTTTGTATACTTGATATATCTGAAGATACAGCAATATTTTATTTCATTTTATTAGAGATAAAACAGTGCAATGTATGTATAGCAATGTTTTCTAAATAGGTTTGTACACATCTAGAATTAAATTCAAAGCTCATAATTAAATTTACAGTTGTACGCGATAAAATCAAATCGCAATTCAGTGAAATAGAACATAAATATTTCAATGTACCTTGTACTGTGTACCCTCTAAGGAAACGCAACGAAGCCACTAAATATATGCATGGAAAATTATTGGAAATACAATTTCATAATCCGCCGGGGATTCTGAAATTTATTGAAGTAATGAAAACTCGTCAAATGCAGTCAATTTAATTTTGTCTGGTATAAACCGACAGACGGTACATTACATACATCGTCGGACAACCAAGATCACGAGATCATTTATTAATTGTTGGCAACACTGTCATTTTAGTCATGTATTTTGGTCTTATTATAGTATAATAATTGATCAATTACAGTCTTATAAAATTAGAAGTCTTAATTATATTTTGGATTTTCGGAAATATTGTCGCTCATTGATTGAATTTGTTATGATGATTTATTTTCATTAATTAAATAGAGATTGAATAACTGATCGTTTTCTATTGAGTAATAACAATGATTTCTTACAGTTGGTCATAAATTGTCATCCTCGATCAGTATTTAGTATATTTGCAAACATTCCAACGAGATTTTGCAGCTTTGTTTATGAAAGTAATCCATCTCAATCGAACTGGACACGTAAGCAAACTCACTTCAGATCTGTCATATAGTGTTACTTTACACGTTACATTAATATCCTTGCCAAAGGTTTGTCGTGGTTACTATAGAGTGCCGTTCATTTCAGATGACGTGGTACCATTGGTACCATTCTGAGTATTGCGTCATTATTGTTAATTTGTATAAATTACCGAGTTATGTCAGTGTCGATGAGATTGTGCAAAGCATGTATTGGTTTTACAATCAATTTTCAATCGACATGTTCAGCCGTAGAATTAACGCATGAGATTTAAAATTGGTCTGGTTGATTACAATTATAATAAAATACATCAGTTAAAATCAATATACCGTAGCATGATGCAAATTATATGTAATTAGTAATTATATGTGCATTTACAAATTTTTATTTACTGAAATGAAAATAATATAGGAAAGTATCTATTCAGTTTAGAGAAAAGCATATCTCTAGGGCGAACCCCATAGAAATTATAAAATTGATTTATTTATGGTTATAGGTAATATTTCGAAGTAACAGAAAGTCAATAACACAAGCTTAGTATAGGATTGTAGGAAATATACGTAGATAATTGAATAAGCAAGAACCATAACGGATTTATATAGATGCATAGAAAATTGGAGCATATGTACAAAGGAGTCTTCGTTTATGTGATGTTTAATTTTAATAATAACCATTGCTGTGGTGGCATCAATGTCTGGACCAGTCTGGACTAACCATTACACTTTATGCGCAATATAACAACTGTGAAGCAGAAAGAGTTGTTCCCATATTGTCTTTCATTAAAAATATATATAGAATTATATGATGAAGAGATGGGAAATAGTACACGAATTGGCAATTCGACAATATACAAGAGTGGCAAATGTGGAAAGAAATGTAAAATTCAGTTATAAGCAGAAGAGAGATATGAAGAACAGACAACATTGAGTATGACGTCGGCAAATACTGATCGTGAAACAGGCAGACAGACAGAAATGCAATCATTCTACCCCAGTTAAGGTTTAGGTTTGCTTTACTTAGATTGTTTCTCGCTAGAATTTACCGTTGAGTGCGTTCCGTTCGGTGCAGTGCTAACCTGATTACAGAACAATCTGTGTTAAGCCAAATAGAGTTTTATAATTGAAAAAAACTCCACCGGTATATGCGGTAGCGGGCAACGGGTACTGGCGGGGGGTGGCAGTCGCCGTTACATCCGCCATAACGAGGACGTGGAAGAAATTCCATGGGACGCGAGGCCGAAACCAGCCATGACGGTACGGGACGGGACGGGACGACCATACCGCCGTGTTGTTGACTAAACTTATTTGAATATTTCCAATCCTTGATTCAGATACCTGCCATCTCATGAAGGGTTTCTCTATTTTATTAATTAATATCCTTTATAATGAGCCTAAGTTCAATGTTAGACCATTTTATACTGACATTGACAGCTCGATACAAATGGCGGACTACTAAATTGACACTTACTACAAAAATATACAACTTTCCGTAGAAACAATGGTAATTTTAGTAGAAAAAATGGTAATTTTAGTAGAAAAAATTAGTAGCGATGTTAGTATCGAGCTGTGAATAGCAGTCACTAGTTTTACACTATATAAAAAAAATCAGTTTTATGAATACAATTCGTAAGCTAACTTAGGAATTCAAGTGTCATGTGACGATTTTCCAGTGTCTGCCATTTTCTGCTGACTTATCAACTTTAACCAAACCACACCGAGTTTAGCACCTTATAACTCTAGAAAGCCAATTAATTTACGTTTACCTTGAAGTCTTGCTTATCTAAATATCTATTATCGTTCCAGAGTTATAAAGTGTCAGAATCGGTTCCGTTTTTTGGCCCACAGTTCCATGCATTGAAAAGAAACAAGCAGCATGGAAAATGTGTTATTAGTTAAATATAATTGAACGATATCAATAATATTAAATGTGAATTATTGTGTAATTTAACATCGTACTGTTCGTAATAATTGTAATGAGTGCAAAGTGTTTCCAATACATTAACCGTTCATGATTAACGTATTCTCTGAAGTATAGTTAATGACTGACTAGGTGCATGTGAAACAAGCGGGTACTTTTATTTATATGATCAACTGATACTGTCACTGGAAATTAATTGGCCTTTAATTTGAAGGTTCCAGAGGCTTAAGGTGTCAGAATCGGTCTGTTTTTTTTTTATCCCACGGTGTAAATGTATTTTTCAGTTATGTTCACGTCGTAATGGGAGCCTCATTCTAAACAAACAAGTTAAAATAAATTAACCTATAATCTATCGTTTATTTTAACACAATTACACCAATTCTAAGATTAAATTAACGAAGTTAATATTTATTTGTGTATTTCTCATTGCAATATAAAATATGGATTAATTTTCATTTGATTTGTAGTGAAGAAAAGCTCAAGTGTTGAGCGATGCTAACAGTTGATTAGGTTATTTTAATATGATATTTAATTGAATTGTAGAACGGGATTGGCATTGACCGGAAACTAAATTTGAAATTGCCAAACTAAAACGGCTATTCCCTACGGACGAAGTTTATTGCGGTTAAAGATTGAAGCCTCTTAATTAAAACATTGAACAAGCAATTAGTGCATTCTATTGCATGACTGACGTTCGTAATTTACAATCGAATTGATTAATTGATACAATGATAATACGGTATCTAAGTTAGTTAGACTACCATTCACAACTCGATACTAACGACGCTACAAAGGGCTACTATATTTTTCTTCTAAATTTGATACTGTTTTCCATCGGAACAGTGTAATTCTTAGTAAAGCCATTAGTATCGACCTGTGAATAGCTCAAAATTAGTATCATAATTATTATTATTGAACCATCTATCATAGTGAAATTTAAGTATATTAATTTATGTGATGCTTCTATTCCTCTCTTCTCAAATGAAAATATATAACTTTAATCACAGATGAACTAAAGTTTAATTTAGTTTATCTGTGCTTTAATATAGCATATATCCGAACCAAGATCAATCAGCACGATCTAGCGAGGGCCTTATTCACTACTATAATAATATAAAAAAACGTTTGTACACCATAGGCAGTGTCACCTGTCTGCACCTATCTGGATGTGATAGCTTACTCAGATCAAGAATATAATCACCATTAGCAACACCAATTCTGAGGGTTTCCTAAAACAGGTTCGTATCTGCGCTAAGCATTAGTTCCAAATGTGTTCCCCAGATAGCACAAGCGTGCACTTATTTACTTTGACAGCTGTGAAATGTCGGAACAAATAAATTCTAAATGAAGAAGAAAAGAAATGTTAGTTGAGATAGATTAAACATTTTTATTTAATTTTGTTTTGCCTTTCGTTTATGCCGTATCAAACTATTTTTCCTCTTCAACGCTTCCAAAACATAATTATGTTATGGGGGCTGAGTACGGATGATCTAGATCTGATGTGTGAACTAATTTTTGCATAAGATCTACACTGTCCATACAGATATACTTGCGATGTACTTTTTTCAAAATTGGAGTATTTTGTACTTCAATAGAAACCAAAAGTCTGTGACAAAATTTGATTTTTCACAGTAATATGAGCTAAAAAAACAGTCTTGAAAATTACTCTGCTATCGACCTAATTTGTCATTAAAATATATCAATTTAAAATTAATTTGCTCGTTACTAGTTTTTAATTATGAACAACTTTTTAGCTCATCGACCTCCTGTCGAAGAGCTATAGTGTTCGGTACGATGTCCGTAGCATTCTCCAATTTCAAAAATGTTTGCGCAGAAATCCCGGATAGACTGGCTGGATCATGAAATGGCTATTACACCATATGACTGTACGTTTTTTGTTCCACTAATTCCTCCTCGACTATTCAACCGATCTTGACGAGTTCTTTTTTTAGTTGTGCATCTAACTTTTTGTTTTTCAAAATTTCCTTAGTACTTCAAAAAAATATTCTTCAAATTTTTTTCAGTTTTAATTTTTTTCTCTTTAATTTTATTTTCCACTCAATTGCATTCAAAAAAAGATTAATGCATTTATAGTCGGCTTAGTCTGCTTTGCTTTTGTTAACAAAAGAAAATGTTTTCACACTTTTGTTGTTTTATTTCGACCTATTCACTTACGATTTTAAAAGTGTATTTAGGTAAATAATTTGTGATAAATTTAGAATTGGACATACATCCATGAGCTACAGGCATGGATGTCTGTATCCATTCCTAGTTTATTTACACGTTTGCTCTAAAATGTATTGTTCAGAAGTAATCACAGTTTTATATACTATTTACATATTAAGTCCCTATGTCCCAGATTTCCTGAGACAGCCGATGTATAAAAATGTTAATAAACCTGTTACAGACTTATATTTAATTTTAATGATTATCAGATAAGATAAGCAAGTACACATATTTTTCTTCTTTTTTGATAATTCATTCTCTATCTGTCCTGCTTCCACAGCCGACAATACACGTTATGTGCATGATCTGTCAATGAATATACACAACAAAACAATGTAAGAAAACGATTTGCAACGAATTTAATTATTATTTTTTGTAAATAGTAGTAAATGTTTTGAAATGTTTCAAATGATTTTGAAACAAAATACATGGTTTCTCTGGACAATTTTAATTTATAAACTGTCAGAAAATAAATTGCTGGAGATGAAAGTAACAATATGTAAGTATGTTATGTTTGCGGTACCAAAAACTGCTTTATTACGAAAAAACTGTAGTTTACGTAAATAAATAACAGAAATGTGTTAATAATTAGACGGCATTTGAACAAAGAAATTTATTATCAATACGCATCATTACATTTGGTGGATATAACTTACCTGTTTGTACTAAATTGTGTTTATAATCGTATTTCTTCAGGAATTATTCTTGCGTCAGACAGATTTCTAAAAAGTTACGGATTAGTTATTTTTATTAGATAAAACAAAAAAAAAAACACAATTCATCATATTCATGTATATTACTATGATAAAACTAAAAAAAATTCTAATTTAAATAATTAAAATTATATCTTGTGCACTGAAATTAAAAGTTTATCGCAAGAAATTTATCTTACTACCGATCTGTTTTCATAATGTGATATTTTACACAAAACAATAACATTTGGAATGAATATTGTGTTGAATAGATGAGAATCTGGATAAGAAACAGTTCAATGTGTTAATGAAATTAAGAGAACTCAAAATAATCATATGTGAACTAGTTATATTCAGTATATACATATTTTCTAAATATTGCGTAAAGGGAAGCCGAAATTGAATAAAAATATGGCCAGTGTGAAATAGTTGTTCTAACAGCAATACTAACAGACTATACTTGTTAGCGTAATAATTACATATATGCATATATGAGTAAAGCAGATATTAATCATTGTGTAAGTATAATGCACTATTTGTTTCATTTAGCTATATATATTTAACAATCATACTTAATATGGAAAATTAAATCTCTTTTAAAATCTTATTCATGAGAAGACAGTACAAAAACATTTGGATACACACATGTAGGTATGTTATACAGATTCATTCACCTGTAAATCAAAGTAAAATTCTTAAAAAGTTCAACAATAGATAATGAAATAATAATTAAAATAATTGAATAAAAATATAATACTAATAAATAATTATCATGATATGTTTACAAATCATTTCAAATAAAAACAGTGTGACTTTAAAATTGTAAACTAATATTACATAATGTTGACTGGAATGCTAGCATTCTCCACCACCGGACAGTGCACTATACTTATATTTAGAATCTGTATCGCCATCACAAATATATTTACCTGTAACAAACAAACATATCACCACTCACGACATCATAAATGTTCATCAACAAATCTTGACATTACCAGATATAAATCTTCGTTTGACTAATGACAACCTATAACCAGGTCCTATTAATTGAAAATCTATTCCCGATAGTGTAGTGCCCTCGCAATTGAACTGTGTGGATATAATAGACGGTGTACTAGGGCCCGATTCCAAATCAAATCTGGCCCGCATGGAACCAATTCCATAATTCTCTGAATGCTGTGACAATTCGGTGAATTTCCATAACACTCTGTTGCTTTCAGAGACCCTGTACATAAATAAACAATATGTATTCAGCCTTTTCTTATCACAAGCTGTGGTATAATATTGAAACATATTGCACATACCATTGAGATTCCGGCTTTGATTGCATACTCTTTACGCCGCCATCCACCGGAACGGCTACAGTAACGTTGAGTAGAGGTGAAGGCGAGCTCATAGCGTGCGAATTATACTTATAATCTATTTTTAAATCAGTGTGAGACATTTCACACTTCCAATAGGCAACTAATTGGAAAGGGCAAGAGTTTGCACCAGGCTTAGCTTTGATCTGTCAATTTGAAAAATGAAAATTACAAAATTAATACCACCCGTCACATATGAGGTTATACCTGATATTTTAATATATCCACATTAAAGTATGAAGCACCAGGATTTTGTTCTGATTGACGTTTAAGAAGTGCACTAAGAGCTGACATTATAAATTCTAGAACTAAACTGTCGGCTCCTGACTGGAGAGCATCACTATGAGAAAATATTACATTAATATACATATTTTACCTGTATCCTTCAGCGACGATTATAAACTTACATGGTAACTAATTGTTTATTAGGCAGTATACTATTCAATCGTTGAGTATTTTTAACTCGAAAAACAAGTTTCGCAGGGTTGGGATTATTTGCAAGAACGGTTACAATTCCTGCCGGGAATGAGAGCATCATGTCTCCTGACATTTTAACTTGACATCTATCAATAGAATACACATGTACAGTACAGAACATTAAGAACTATGGTAGATATAAATACTTTGTTTCATCCGCGCCGCGAAAGTATGAGTGTACAATTTCATGGAATGCAACAGCCAATGGTATTGTATCTGCCATACCAATTGTCAAAGGCGATGGGCCACGTGACACGCCTACCGGCACACATGCCGTACGGAATTCAAGGCTACCAACACTATCAGCACGGGATATAGTGGATGGACTGACTCGTCCACGTGGTGACGGACCCTATATAATGTTCATTATGTTCACTATATTCTATAAGTGATATTTGCGAATAATTACTTCAGATCTACGAGAGGGGGGCCTTGGTATAGACATATATCCCGAAGTAGGTGTAGGAGTCTGACGTGTTGCTGTTGTTGATGACTTCGTTACTGAACTACCTTGAATGTCACCAACTTCAGAGAACAGATCCCCCAGATCTTAAACAATTTCACCGAAAAGAACAAACAATTAATACGGGTGTTACAATATAAATGACTAGTTTTGTGGGTGACTTTAAGCAGATATTCTCTGGATTTCGATATTACTAGCTGGCTAACAATGAATGAATATATATACAGTGAATTTCGCTTATAACGAACCTGGTTATTGCGAACTTTCGCTTATAACGAACCAATCTATAAAGTACGAACTGAAGTATCATTAAACATGTGTTATTTTTTTCGCATATAACGAACCCGTTAATAACGAACTTTCGGGTATAACGAACCTTAATTTTTGTTATAATCGCACAAATTTTCGGTTATAACGAACATAAAACGACATTTTACCAAATAATCAGGGGAAAATCTTTCAATTCCGCATACAGTCAAGTCTACTGAACGCTGTCAGTTATTCACTGTATTCAATGTGTTAAAGAAGTACAATTATGAGTTACGTAATATCCCAGAATATACGTAAAGCTTTTGCTGTAAAGAAATAAAAATAATAATAAATATAAACAAAAGTAAAATAAACGATTTTTTCAAATAAGTTTCTTAAAAACTATTGTTAATGTACATAGGTTTATGTATTACAAAACAATATCTAACTTAATTTTGAACAAATCTGGATTTGCCTAGTTTTGCAAAACAGTTCTTCATATTATGTACCTACTTGAAACATGTATCTATGCATTAATAAAAAGAATGAATTTCTAATATTTATCGTTTATTACGAACTTCGCTTATAGTGAACTATTTTCGTCGGTCCCTTGAGGTTGGTTATAAGCGAAGTTTACTGTATATATATATATATATATATATATATATATATATATATATATATATATATATATATATATATATACAAGAATATATATATATATATATATATATATATATATATATATATATATATAAGAATCTTGACAAACCTGCATATTTAGAAGAAGATGAAAGCGTAGGACTATTTAATGTAGGCTGTGATGGACTTTGGAGTATAGAAGGACTCGGTAACGGTGCGTAAGGATGTGAACCTGTTGGTGTTGAAGCATTAGAAGCAACCGGACTTTGTAAACTCAATCCTAACAGATCACCACAAGCTTTACTGCCAAGTTGTTGGGACACAGACTGGGAACGTTTCATATTCACATCCTGACTGTCTGTATTTGAACATCTTCTTCCCTCCTGTAAATAGAAATTCCAATGTAATTACCGACTAAGAGTATTAGCTTGAGTAGTAGCGTACTAGTAAAGCACCGACGGGTGACAGCGACAAATTTCCAACAGTTGCACGAAGTTCATCCACACTCGCAGACATTGGCGTAGTTCCGTTATTTAACGGTTTAATTTCAACCCGTATTTTTTGTTCGCGTTCATCATCTATGGAAAATTGTATTATTTACACTAAATATAAACAGTTTTTCTAGTACTTTCCAACTAACCAGAATCAGAATCAGTAGAAGAATAGAAACTATTTTTATCGCTAGTCCATACTTGTGCTGTTTTCGGACGAATACAAAAACCATCTTCATCAACTTCCACCGCTGAATTTTCAGTTTCCGTAACGACATTTGTTTTATGGTTGTCTTCTTTCTCATCCCTATAAAACAAATGTGAATATTTATTAGACCGATTTACATGTGTATATTTGTGCAATTGTTAACGTACATATCGGATTTTTCCTCCTTATTGCTTACGTTATCAACATTATCTTTCTTTTTTGTTTTAGTTTTCTTTAATTTCACTTTTTCTCTTCGACTGCGTAGGAACCCTGGAAGTGCATAGAATTATATAGTATAAATATATAATGTTCGAATTTAAAAAATGGCACACAAAGAAAAACAAAACAGTTTTAGATTTAAAACATAGATACATCCAGGCGAATTTTATTAGTTAACTATTGAAATTTTAGAAACAAAACATACAACAGTGAACATGTTCCAGCTAGTTTCCAATATTTCAATCCAAACACATAAAATTGCCATGCAACATGTATTATAAGCATATACAGGTAATCACAGATATAATTCATTACTGAGAACTCATTCATTAGAAGAAACAGAAATTTGCTACAGGTATTCGAAACATTAACTTCGTATTTCCACAAATGAAAAAGTTAACAACAGTAGGACAAATTACAATGATCACCTTGCATATGTATTAGCACATAAATATGTTAAAAGAGCTTCCTATAGGTAATTATGAGGAATAGCAATCCACCAACACAGCAAAGAATGAAGGGTTTGTGTAGGGTACGGTAGGATATGCGCACTGCAACATCATATTCTATTTAAAATGTCAAATTCATAATGCACAAGCTACGTATATCATTTACTACGAAAGATGTGTTAAATTATCTTAATAATTGCATTTTCAAAAACTAAATTCTGTAAGAAATAGCGTTGAGGAACTTAAATTTTGTTCAATCAAATTTGATATTAGTGAAAAGAAATTGTAAAGTGGTCCGCTGATATATTTTGTTTGGATAAATTGTTTGAATTATAGGATAC
Organism: Carabus problematicus; assembly: GCA_963422195.1. Lineage (NCBI taxonomy): Eukaryota > Metazoa > Arthropoda > Insecta > Coleoptera > Carabidae > Carabus > Carabus problematicus. Next base: position 19,045,332 of record OY728577.1, read on the forward strand.
TAGTATGGAAATGTTTTTTTGGATAGTATAGTGTTTGAGGTACGATGACGTAAACGAGGATAAGCAGACACTAAACTAAAAATAGAACTTGTGTAAGAGGAAACGGATCAATGCCAATGCTCTTCTGATAATTATACGTACTACATAGTGCCGTACAGACTGAAGGCAAGCAAGACGACATGCTAACGTAATAAGGTGGAAAATAAATCTCTGTGTGTGTGTGTGTATGTATGTCAAGAGATGCCCAGAACAGATGAACTAATAAAATCCATACAGAAATATAGACAAAGTATATACGAATATTCATATGTTTAGAGAAAGATGCAACTCGGAAATCCAGTTGCATTGGAACACCGAAGACTCGCAACATGCATGAGTGAAGGGGTCGTGTTACTACTGAAATAAATATGACTTGGTTGTCTGAGAATCTCCGCCGCTTCACATGAGGTTGGACCTCCGTCCAGCTAATTTATATATTTTCTACTATTGGAGAGTTCGGTTACTTGACAAGAAATACTAACATCTTGCCAGTATGTGATTTAGCTGTGCAATTTCATCGCTCAGTATATGTCACATAGACATAACGTCATCACATTTATATGTTATATGTTACCGGAGAAGTGATTCGAATATGTATATATTGGTATGTCACAGACCGAAGATTCCAAACAGTATATATATATATATATATATATATATATATATATATATATATATATATATATATATATATATTCCATATAGTGCACGAATACGCATATAAAACAATTACACTTAGATCCTCGTAATGGATTTCGAGTGATGTGTGCTTCACTGACGTGAGTTTCACCAATTGTTATGCCGGGGGGGATGCTGGGGCTCGAAGGGGCCGAACTAGGACACTCCCCCCCAAAGTCTTTGCTACCTGTAATCATAAAAATCAAGTGCACAGAGCGGACAGGGTGTGTGTGTGTTGTACATCTGTCAGAACGAATATTTCTTTCCACCGAACAACATTAGTAACTTGCATAACATAATAACAATACTTTTACAATTTAACAACATTGTATCTATATATTATGTATGTATGTATGTATGTATGTATGTATGTATGTATGTATGTATGTATGTATATATATATATATATATATATATATATATATATAAATATATATATATATAAATATATATATGTGTGTGTGTGTGTGTGTATGTTTGTCTGTATGAATTATTGTTTCTCTATAAACATAAAACATTCTGTATCTTGTGTGCGTAGAGTAGGTATTGTGACATATAAATATGTAAATTTGTTTTTGATGACAATAATAATCCTAGCATGTGTATAAATGCGTTTACAGCACACAATGAACAATAGAGAAAAGTGTCACATACCCGGAGGGTTGGACATGAAGAGATTTAGAAGGGAAGTAGTACGACGGGATGGTTTGGTAGTAGCTTGTGTTGGCGGAGACCAAGTCTGTTTAGCCGCTTGCATACCAGTTATGTCGTGACCCTGCTGATTACCTTCACGTTTAGAAGGTTTTACTTGGGACTGTACATTCGTGTTCGTGTCATTTGTCGTCGCATTGTTCGCCAGACTGGTCTGATCTTTTTCAGTTTCTATCTGAGCTTTCGTTGCTGTATTGCTTATACTTAAGTTGTCCAACTCTATAACATCTACATAAACAGTTCAGAACATCATCATATATTTATTCTTAACATGATATATACAGCAGTGTGCAAAACATATGCAACTGGAAACGAAACTGCTATTTTGTAAGATTTTCTGACAACAAAAGACTTTTATTTAGTTATTTTTATATTCATTTCATTAATGTAGTATTTCTAAACATAAAGAGCACAAAAAATGTGGTTATATTGAGAACATTTAGAAAAAAAATCTTTGATATTGAAGGAATGCTTATATTAAGCTGTGCAAAACATATGCAACTAACCATAACTATTCATCAGAAGAGTCTTGGTTTTAATATTTTGTCCAATAACCATTGCGTTTGATCACTTCGCCACATCTCTTAGGCATATAGCTTACTAGATTTTTAATTATACTCATAGGAATGTTTTCCCATTCAAGTTTTAAAGTATTGAAAAGTGAACTAAATGAAGAAAGTCTTTTGTCTTCTTACGCGCTGCTTAAGGATACCCCACAGGTTAACTATGGGGTTTAAACCAGGTGACTGTGCCTGCTAATCAAGTACTGCAATTTTGTTTTATCATTCAGCCACTTCTTTACGTACTTAGAATTGTGCTTTGGGTTGTTATCATGTTGAAAGGCCTATGACAGAAGCATTTCTTCTTCGGCATACAGCAGCATTGTCGTTTCCAAAATGTCTTTCTATTTGAATCAATCGACAATTCCTTTAATTTGATAGAGAGGACTGTAGCCTTATCCAAATAAGCAAATTTGAGAAGCTTACAGAGCTTTAAAAAAGCCCCTATTGTCTTCGAAACGTCGCCAAAAAAGGTAAGAAAATTATACTGCAGCCTCGAATCCGATTTTAAGGTTGAACTTTGCCCGTACATATGAAAATTGGTCTGTTGTGAAATGGAAAGCAGTTTTGTTTAGTGATGAGAGCAAATTTAATCTCTTGGGTCGGATGGGATAACTCATGTTCGCCGCAAGTCTGGCTCTCGGTTGCATAAGCAAAATATCATGATCACTTTAAACAATAGGGGCTTTTTTAAAGTCCTGTAAGCCCTCAAATTTGCTTATTTGGACAAGACTGCAGTCCTCTCTATCAAATTAAAGGAATTGTCCATTGATTCAAATACATAGACATTTTGGAAACGACAATGCTGCTGTATGCCGAAGAAGAAATGCCTCTGTCAAAGGTCTTTCAACATGATAACAACCCAAAGCACAATTCTAAGTACGTAAAGAAGTGGCTGAATGATAAAAAAATTGCAGTACTTGATTAGCAGGCACAGTCACCTGGTTTAAACCCCATAGTTAACCTGTGGGGTATCCTTAAGCAGCGCGTAAGAAGACAAAAGACTTTCTTCATCTAGTTCATTTTTCAATACTTTAAAACTTGAATGGGAAAACATTCCTATGAGAATAATTAAAAATCTAGTAAGCTATATGCCTAAGAGATGTGACGAAGTGGTCAAACGCAATGGTTATTGGACAAAATATTAAAACCAAGACTCTTCCGATGAATAGTTATGGTTAGTTGCATATGTTTTGCACAGCTTAATATAAGCATTCCTTCAATATCAAAGATTTTTTTTCTAAATGTTCTCAATATAACCACATTTTTTGTGCTCTTTATGTTTAGAAATACTACATTAATGAAATGAATATAAAAATAACTAAATAAAAGTCTTTTTTTGTCAGAAAATCTTACAAAATAGCAGTTTCGTTTCCAGTTGCATATGTTTTGCACACTACTGTATATACCGGGTGTCCCAAGAAATCTGGGACATAGGGAATTAACATGTAAATATAGAAATATTGTGATTACTTCTGAACTATACATTTTAGAGCAAAAGTGTAAATAAAAAAGTTGTTCAGAATTAAAAACTGCATAATATGACGACATATTCAGTACTCAAATACATTTGTATATCGTGTAAATCAAGTTTGAAATATTGCATTTTGATGACAGATCAGGAGGTCATGGAACAAAAATTGCATGTATTTTTGTTAGTTACAACAACAAATAATCACACTATAGCATTTTTGTTTCACGACCTCCTAATCCGTCATTAAAATGTAGTATTTCAACATTGATTTACGCACTGTATAAACATATTTGAGCATTAGATATGGCATCGTATCATGCAGTTTTTAATTCGGAACAATTTTTTTTATTTACACTTTTGCTCTAAAATGTATTGTTAAGAAGTAATCACAATATTTCTATATTTACATGTTAATTCCCTATGGCCCAGATTTCTTGGGACACCCGGTATATATATATATATATATATATATATATATATATATATATATATATATATATATATATATATGCAAGCATCTATCCAATTGTTTAATATAACAGAATTAATAACGGAGCATAATTAAATATACTTCATTATATAGTGAATTCAACATACCAAAATTAACCCTTTCGCAGTTAATTCAATAAATCTACGTTTCCCAAAGTAAGCTATTTCTGTAAATATACATTTATAGCGTTTGTTCTTTTTGAACTCAGCAGCGAATGGGGTAATGATCAGTTTTATCAGACAGTTGGACATATGAAACAGGGCATTTATACAAAGCATTTATCAAACCTGGCTTTTCCAGTCCAGTGTACTTGTTCAATACAAATGTTTCCAATAATTTTTCCACTGTCATCTCTATGCATTGCCGTCGAAATTCAGTCTGGACCTACGTAGTGAAACAAAAACTTGAATTACTTGTTGTTCCAATGTCCAAGTGCCTGGTACATACCTGACCGACCAAATCATGATTTGATTGTACTACATCGGCATAAGTTTGTAAAAATTCTTTCATTTGCATCAAATGTGATTTCTCAATCTCTTGGAAATGCTACAGACAAACATGTTTCACATTAATATGGTATTGAATAAATAAATAAAGGTATGATGTATTTACACGACAAGTTATTGTCATTTTACGTTCGAAATCTTCTTTTATAACGGAATATTTGTCTACAAAACTCTTATAATCTTCATGTGCCTTTTTAAACTTCAATTCTGCTTTTTCTATATCTTTAGATGATGCACTTTCTTTCTTCAACTTATCCACTTCTAAACCTTTCTGTGTATATAGATCTTTAGCCTTCTGCACCATCAGTGTAGTGGATTGAATAGCTTGTACAGCTTCCAGTGTACCAGATTCATCTTCTTTTACCTGTAATACACATATGTAGATATATAATAATGATTTGTACGCATGTGTGATCGTCGATGAAGACTTACAATTTTATGTTTCTTGTGTAACTCATCAGCGTATTTATTTACATCTTTCATTAATTCTGATACTTTCTGTACCATTTGCATATGCAGTGTTGAAAGGCGTTCGGAGGTCGTCTTTAACACTTGCCAAAGAGGTGCGAATGTTCCATTAACACAGCAATTACCAGCTTGTTTTGCTAGCTTGCTAAGTAATTTCGAATAGTTTTCCTCGATGTTCGACCTGCACATATATTAAAAAAAAGATTTAATATACATATATATATATATATATATATATATATATATATATATATATATATATATATATATATTTATTTACCTCTCTCGAAAAAATTCTGACAATTCCTTGCTTGCCACCAATCCATATTTCATGTTATGATACAACACATCATAACCATTGTATTTATCTCCCTATAACAAATGTAATGTTAACAATATATACGCCCACCAAGTACATAAGTAGTTAAGGGAATCATCTACATACCCAAAAATAATCATTGAAATCTACAGTCATGTTGAATATATTCCATGCCACAGAATCACTTCATAATGAGGATTAGTAATTGTTAATAAAATTAAATGAAAAACTTTGTAGCTAAAAAAACATTTCAGATCTAACAAAATATTCATTTACTAGGAAGCCTAATAGTAATAGTTCACATTCACATTTCAACTAGGCGTTGTTAGATGGCTCACAGCGGACAACATAAAGATTACAGATGCCTTGTGAGTGTAGCAGCACACCAACACGAAACGAATTTATAGTACTTTCAAATTGTCTTTATTAGTAAATTTTTTTTTATGGAGATAACGTTGTTCGTTGAAAATGGCGGCTGTTATACAAGTTAATCCATATTTAGTAACAGTTTTGTGCAAATTTATTTCATTTACAATTTGGTTCGAAATACAAATGTAACTAATTATTTTCTACTATTATTACTATATCATGCGTATATTACATTCAATGTTAAGGAATAACATTTGTATATAACCATAAATATATATCTAATACTATTGTAAAATACAAAAATATTTGTGCAGTTTAAAATATGGCCTTAAAATCCCTATTATTTTCCCCTAGGTAATTTTTAGTTATTTAAAATTTTTTAAACTGATGGACATTGTAACCAAACAAAATCAATATCTATGATTTTATTCGAAACTGATTTCGTAATAAATATAACCTCTATTTTTTACAATGAACTTTTTAAATTTGCTTGTATCAGTAGGAATATAACAAAAAAATTGAACTTCGCGCTAAAATAGTCAAATCTATAAAAGCAGTTTTGAAATTAAATTTTTTGGCTACCCTGAAAATAGATATACGAATAAATAAGATGTTTTAAAATATGCTGGAATTGTGTTATGGTTACACTAACAATATTTTTCTTTCAATACATTTCAATATTAAAAATATATACAATGAAATGAATCAATTATATCTTCCAATTTGCGGATAAACAAATAATAGACTATTTTAGATTTTTAATACTGAAAATTTGAAAATGTCAAAAATGATGTTCAGTTTCCGTTGTATCTTGTAAAAACTCTCGGTCGGTAAACATGCAAGGGAATTCTTAAAATTAATGTGTTATGACTCTTTTTACTGAATGATGATTTCGCATTCATTGGTTATTGCTAATAACAAGATATTTGAATTGAATTTTCTTTACTTAAAATGTTGATTTTCAAATTTTCGCCGTCTCAGTACACTCCCATATAAGAAGATATTGTGTAATCATGATACAATAAAATAAAAAAAAATGTATCATGGGTGTACGTGAACAAAATAATATTTAATAAAATGCATCAAATTATCAATTATGAATCTTAAGAAAATATTATACTGCACACAACTCGGTATAGTTATTCGAAATATTACAAATAAAACATGTTTATGGTAAAACAAAATGAATTTTAACGAAAGTCTGGTGTGTACGCCACTGTCTATTTCAACTGTCTGTACGTTTCACTACCATTCTGTCAACTGCGGTGCCTGTATCAGTTGCCGATACAGTGGTGGACGTTGAAGTATTTACATGCCAAATTTCTTAATGCCAGTTTCGTGGTTTCCACATTTGTTAATGAAATATCGGTGGATATTTGGAAATTACGCTTTTGTTCATTAGTGCCCTAAAAAATGGACGAAGAATCATACAACATAAAGAAAGGTTGTAGCGTGAACATTAAGCGAACGGATGGTAAGTACCGGACCATTTACTAATAACTCTGGTTTATTATGTTCTTACACATTTTTACTAAGAGTATTTCATGTTCAACAACGTAAATACCAATATATAGTGCATAATGTTTCAATAATCATTCGAGAAGCATACATTTTTACCGTCATTTTAACAAGTATCATCGTGTTAACGACTTCCTTCAATTCGGATGCCAATCGTTAATTCATGTCATTGTCCAATTATTTATTGTGCATTTAAAACAGTCGTTACTAGATATTTCAAAATTCAATAAAAAAATAACGATGTTGACACTTGCAATATGAAAATTAAAACGTTGAACAAGTAAATCAATTTAAAATTGTATAGTGAATTGTATCAATTGCAGTGTTCGACATGAATGTATTTGTTGCATAAAAGTGTAGGAACAATATTAGTGCTGTTGATATTAATAGGGTGTGGAAGATCTGCATTCTAAACCATGAAACCCGCTGTGTTCAAATACTATATTGTACAATTTACTACTTTTCAGACTAAATCAGGAATAAATCACAATTATCCGGCATGTTTTCGCAAATATCATTCGATCATGTTTCAATTTATGCGTCAATTGCATAGTACAAAATGGTATCATTGCTCTTTTTTAAGATTATCAATTAAAGAATGTAAATTTTGTTACACCTATGTATAAAATCGTTTCTGTATACATATGTAGTATTACATTTACAATTGAGGTGACTCATAATATCACTTGGGGCAATTCCTTTTTTGAAAATATAACAAGACTTGAAATTTTAATTCACTGCTGTTATAGTGTCCAGTGTTGTATTTTAAATATAATAAACGAACTAACTCTTTAGTCACATTATTATTATTTTTTACAAATATGAAAGATTTTATATTAGTACTATTCTTTCATGAAAATATAGTTTACATATGATCAACAAACTTATATCTTCATATTCATGTATGTTGACATTGAAATCGTTGAAAATATTTTTAATAGATTTTATAGAAGTCATGATAATTTCCGCATTTATGGATACATCAATACATTTCCTAAATGCTAAACAAAATTATATTCAATTTCGAATAGAAATCAACAGAATAGAACCGCAATTACGGGCATTAGCTGTAAATATTATTTCAGCGAATTGTAAAGAAAGACAACAATTATCTACTCAAATAATAACGTGTGAAACTAACAGTGTATTCATTCAGATCGGTCGGTGAAATAAATATAAAAATAATTATCATAAACTATGTGAAATTATTATTTTGCCTAGCATATTCTACATTCCCTGATACCGGTATTCGTAGTCTGTCATACATATTACGTATTTAATTGAGTAAAATAATTTAATGCAAATGAACTCCCCAAACAAGACGAAATACAAAGATGAAAGTAATAATCTTCAAAAGAAATGTACGATTTTCAAGTTATACTTGCGTCCGGCCTCTTCTGAAACAGTAATATCATTTATAATAATAACCAACGTTGTACTAGCATGTCATTTTCCCAGGACCGGCTTCAACAATGTGGGCGCCCTGATACAGTTCCAAACTTTTAAACATCTCTTTATCATTTGTTTCTTGAAATCATGCACAACTTGAATGTGATTCATTTTTCACCCTATCCAATGAACATGACATGACATGTGCGTAATGATTGTAACATTTAGTGTTTACCGAAAGTTATGGAAATGAATTTTATATTTCGTTACCTAAAGCTGACATATGACAAGGTCATATGCAGTATCTTGACCCCCCTTTTTTATAATACGCTCATATATGGTATTTACGTTCACCAATCCGAATGTAAATTAAAATTATAATTTCAATAAATATTGTTCACAAATTTATTTATTTTTCATTTATTGAAATTGTGCAATATTATAATCGAATTTTTCTTTTTCAGTAATTTTTTTACAGTTAATTGTGTGTTATATACAAATTATAGAGATCCGGTTTAATTCCGGTAGTAATTCTGAACAACATATGATTCGTTCTTTATTATTAACTTCAGTGAACGTTAGAAAAGTAAATTTCACCAGCAACTATTTATTTAAATTTTACTGCTAAAATAGTTTAAAAGTATATTATTTAAATTTATAACAGTACTTTGCGTCACATTCTTACAGTTATTTTTTCGCATCATTAATATCTAATAATACTGAAATATGTAAATTGTTTAAAAAACGCTGGTAAATATCGTTCAGCGTATTGTTTACTGAATTACCTTAGAAAACAGATGTCACTGGCCTCCCAAAAAATTGTGATGTTTGTTAAAGCGAATTTTCGTGAATCACAATTATGTCGTTTTTTATTTTCACTAATAAATATACAGAAAATTTTTACTGATTGCACATGCATCGTTCAACGATATTTTGACACAGCGTTACCAGACGGAGAAAATACTTTGTACCAACATTAACACAAAATAGTACCAGATTTTAAACCAAAGTACCAACTTTAAAAAGGTGGAAAATTTGAAATATGTGAAAATAGTCGATTCAAGTTACTTCTTTTGATTTCGATTTTGATGTTCAGTAAGCTTCCTATTCCGGTTGTGCGATTATGCTAGAAATCAAATCAGCTCTTCGTATAATCAATGAACTTTTAAATACGAAGTTTCATTGTCCTGTCGTTGCTCGTTTTTAAGATTTGAACATACTGACACACAGCCACACACACAGACGTCATTGCGAAAATAGTCAAAACGTATTCAGACCTCAAAACATGTATTTTTTTCAAAATCTCGCAATCGAAATTTTTCATGATTCCTATATTTCCTATATACTGCGTATAAGAAAGTAAAAATAGGAGTAGAAAATTTCAACATAGTGATTTTATGATTTTTCAAAAAATGTAAAAAGTATCAATTCAGTTAGTAGTACCAATGTACTTTTTGCAAGTGAAAAGTACCAAATCTGGTACAATTGTACCACCTCTGGCAACACTGTTTTGACATTTGTTCCGAGCATTATGGGTAGTTTATCTGCTGCCATCTGTGTGCGAAAGCGTGTACTATGTATATGGTAGTACAGTGGAACCTCTACTTACGAGTGTCTCCTCTAACGAGCTTTTTTTTAGATACGAGCATTCTCCCGACCGAATTTTTGCTTCCAGTTACGAGCTAAAATTCGAGTTACGAGCCAGTTTCAGATCGAGGCCGTTTAAAAGAAGGCAAAAACATGGCAATGTAAAAGACTTGCATCAACGTGTTATGAAAATAAAAACAACATGCATTTATGTTTTCTATATTTTTACTTTCGTACTTATGCGCATGCGTAGTAGACCGCGTGGTCATGTAATGCTAGGAAACTGGGGGAAACTAGGAAACTACTTGTTGTTTTATTAGTTACCAGTATCGCCATTATTGTTTTTACGGTTACTGGTACAGTGTCACCGGTGTTATTATTGATGTTTGTATTTTATTTCATTATTATAAACTTTGCCTTTGCAAATTATAATTTTAAAATTGGCACTGTTTGCCAGCTAAGGTATCAAAATACCTATTAAACTTCACTTCATAAAATTGATTCCAATGTAAATTAAATATATCGATAAATTGTAGTAAACACTTAGAATAACATTAATAATTTACTTAATCGTGCATTTTATAATAATGAATATACATTTCAAAATGTGGTTTTCTTGGAGCCCCGGAACGGATTAATGGGCATTTCAATGGGGAAAATTGATTCCACATACGAGTAATTCTAGTTACGAGCCACATCACGGTACGAATTAAGCTCATACGCAGAAGTTCGACTGTATGTTTATATGTGAAAAAGCCAGTGCAGTAGGGTTAGATTTTTGTTTGACGGGAAAACTTGTTGCTGAAGGCCCACAGTCGTATCTGACGTAATCATAAGTGGGTTCCTTGTGGCGCGGCTGGCCTACCTTATATGGACCTGCCTGCTGTACAAGGTCACTATTGTCAATACCGTCCTATATATCCATTGTATCTTTGTGCAATTTCCAAAAAACAAACAATGGTAACAATTTTGTACTACACTATCCTGAGTCCCGACAATACTATCCATCTCTGATGTTATTTGCTTTAACTCTAAATTGTAGTTATAGAAAGTATTAAAGAATAAAATTAGTAATACTGCATAAGGGCACATGCAACTAAGTTTTATAAAAATACAAGCAAAATATATTACAAATATTTGCTATGCATTTTTTCTTTAAAGCGTGTCTTACACGGACACATTTATGTCTTAAGATTTAACGTTAAATATGTCTTAAGAAATGAATTGATGCACAAGCAAATGTCTTGAAATTTCCTGTATTACACGGGCACATTTCTTCGTTACAAATTGACCTGTGATTCTGCGCAGTATGAGCAGTCCGTCAGCTATGACTGTCAAACTGACAGTTCGTTTAACCTAATTTAACCAAACATTGTGAAATAGCTGACGACGATGAATTCTGTTGTAGCAATTATATTGAAAATATTAATTAAGACGAAAAAAGCGGACTAGGAAACGGAGATTATGGACATACAAATGGTTATTACGTATGCAAGAAGGTTGTGGAGTATGTTGGAAAATGTATTAAGAATGGAAGATCCAGAATCATACTAGATTTTTTTGAGAATGTTTGGCCAGCATTTCGATGAATTATTAGCGGTAACATACGAATATGCGTCACTGCTGAGCAGCGCTACGTTGACTTGTTCACAAGTGCAAAGATGTTATTCTGAAATGAAAATGATGATATTCAATTACAGATTAGCAATCACTCTGCGATTTCTAGCAACAGGAGGAACATCGCTCATTAATGTTTGCTACCAGAATCCATGAAAGCACAATAAGTATATTTGTTCCACAAGTTTGCAAGAGTATATACAATAATTTGAAAGTTAAATATTTGAAGGTTAACGATGGAATATAACTGTGAGGGAGAGTAATTGAAATTTGTTAAATTTATTAACTACTATTAATTTAAGTCATAGTAGATCAAACTATATACAAAAAAAACCTTAATTCTAATTATCCTACATTACCTAACATGAAAATATGAAAACTATTCTAGGTTATATATCAAACTATATACAAAACAAAACCTTAATTCTAATTACTCTTAGCGTGACATCATCGTCACCAGATCCACTTTTGAAAGAATCTGCATATTTCCTCCTTTCAGAAGTATAGGTGTTTCTGAGGCCAGTAAATTTCTTGTGGATGTCCGATTCCGTCATATTGTGTCGCGTGGACGTTAACTCCTTCTGTTCTTATGTGGTATTTCGGGTGTTTAACGATGTACAGAGCAGTATACTTCTTGAATTCCTCTATCAGGATGACCACTTGCTCATTTGTTCCAGACATCCATCTGTTATCAACAACGAATTTTATATATTCCAATACATATCTAATTTATGTTGCGTACATACCTTGAGCCCTCGAATTGCAGAATATAATAATGAATTATATTTTGATTTTACAAAATGAGTACTTAGCTGTCACGTTGAAACAATGCAAAATAATGCATATTCAAAATGATACAAGATACACTTCGATATTGTCCGGAACAATTCGGAATCACTCGGAAATAAACGAGTTGGAATATTGGTTGGAATAGAGCATGTCCTAATTCCAGCCCGTCTCGTAAGACATATCTTAAATGTGCTGAAATTTTCTGTATTACACGGTCACATTTAGATGTCTTCAAATTTCACGTTAAATCTTAAGACATAAATGTGTCCGTGTAAGACACGCTTTACAATATATTGATGACTTTCAAATTGATATACGTTGCTTCTTCTCAAATTTTTCATGGACACCAATGTGATTTTTTTTATGCACAGGACATACAGGTGTCTAAAAAATAAATATGGTTTATTTTTGAAATTTTTCCTCTATGTATTTTAGAAGAAAAGTCTATTGGAAAAAAATTGTTTAGAATTTTAAAATGCACAATATTAGATTGTAATTATTTCTAAAATGTCATGAAATTATGATATTTCAAAGTTAATTTTAACCTTTTTTTCTTTACAAATGCATTGGAAAAAAGCATTCTGATATTTCAAAAAATAACCTATAAAATAAAAAAAGTTGTTTTTCGTTGCAACAGCCCCTGTATGTCGATATTGGTCGATATATATACTCTACATTCCGACAGCCTGATTAAAATAAATTACTATATTTTAATCATTGTTTTCAAAATAGAAAAATAAAATTGCATAGCACGACAAAATAATACGAGACATTGGTAGTTTTTATAAATTATCAATTTTCATTATACTCATTGAGTTCAATTTAAAGAGTTTAAGAGGAATTGCTAATTTTAGAAATGTATAAAAAAGCAATAGCATCTTAGTATACCAAGTGCTCGCATAATAATCATAAACATCTATATATTGTAGTATTTATGTTTTATTTTTTTGACACGTAATTAAATGTCAAGATTTGATAATATGTACTGTTGAAAGTTCAATGCTCTTAAAACATTCGCCAAAATATATTTAATCATATTTATCTAATTACTAAACAGGCAGAATAAAATATCTAAAAATATATGCAACAGACAGCACATAAAATAAATATAATTATGATTCAGAATTATTAAAACTGATTTCATAAATCTAACCGACTACATGCTCGATACATTTGGTTATATTTGTCTATCTGTAGGCCGTGTTCATTCTGCGATCGTATCAGGTGTTAACTGGAGCACCCGTAGTGTTACTGTGGAATGGTTCGAGAAAGGCGAAACCAAAGGGAAGGAAGTAGAGATCGATGCAATTATTGCACTTAATCCTGAAGTATTAATATGTAGGAATCAAGATAAAAAACCACCGGCACTTACGCAGGAACCCAGTAATATCATCACAGCACAGAACAATTTAACTCGTGTAAGTATCACATTTATACAAACTCGATTCAATATAATTTTCCTACGTACAATGTACGAAACCGTCTCATTATTACAATTTGTACATGTTACACACTATGATATAGTTCCGCATTGAAAAAGTGATGCATATTTTTGAAAAAATAACATACATATGATTGTAACCTATGTATATTATGCAAAAAACACTAATATACGTTGTTTCCAGAAATATAAAATTAAATGGTATATGTTTAATTAAACCAACAAATCATACTTCTTACCTTCTTTACAAATTTTTCTTCGTTCATTTTGCTGAAAATTTCAAATAATTTCCTACTGCTTCCTCAAGGATCTTATCTTGAATTGCTTCATTTAATTCTTTGTATTAATGTACCTGCAATAAAAAGAAATTGATTATTGATGACAATAAAATATTCCAGGTCTCTAACCAATATTCGTGACTGGTTCTTAAAATCTAGTTTCTATGATTAGACAGATTGATGTCTCTTCTAGAATTCAGACAACTATATACTTACAACTTGCAACTAATTTCAATACAATTTAATACATATATAATACTTCGGAACCCGCTGTAAAAGACTTTTTTCTTGATTTACATATTTCACAATCGCTTCTAATTGTTTGTAGTAGCTATACACCAAAATTCATTTGTTTCTTTTAACAAAATACAGAATACAATATTTTAAATGCAAAGAATAAATCAAGTCCGTTACATTTCAAACAAAATACTGTAGTGGGGGTTGGAGACTATTATATGCAACCGGCATTTCTCTGTTATGTCAAAATTTTTCCGTGGAAGTGGGAATGTATATTTATTAATAATTATAAAAGTTTAAATTTATTTAATATTCGAGTTTTCTGTTGTATATTTTGTGAATTTGTTGTTGAATCGTGAATTTTAATCTACTAACAAAATGGAGAAGGTAAATAATTTTGAATTTTAAGTAATGTATTTTTATCTAACATCTTATTTCCATGATAATACGCTTTACAAATAATTTATTATCTTTATAAATGTTGTGATTTTCAGGAACATATATGATATATCTTCAGCTACATAAATTTAATATACAATTTCATTCTTAGTATTGAGATTTCTTGTATATATGATACCTGTCATACTCAGGTACATCTGCAAGATATATGTATTTACTTGTTTTGTAATTGATTAATACATAGGCTACATTCAATTACATCATTTTATTTTAATATCATTTACCAATAATAATGTTCCATTAAAATATAATATTGAATCTGACAGGATTCATCTAGTTCATCTGAGGACGCTAGTATCGGTGGTCTGCATATGGGTGTGGATAAGTTTTCACATACGAAATTTAATGAGAGTGATGATGATTTCATGAGCAACCAACAGTCACCAGATACGGCAATACATTCGGTTAGCTTTGATGTATCTATATGTGTTAGTCATTTTATTTCACATTGCCTGATTAAAGCACAATATTTTAGGTTGTATGTTTTGCCACGATGTTTTTATTTATTTATGTTTGTATGTATACTTATATTGTTGTTTTTTGGAAAAGTAAATTAGCACAATTTCAGAGATAGACAACCATCTTTATTAATTATATTTCAACGTGATATATTTTGTATTATATACGTACGTTAATTTACTTTTCTATGAATTTTACAATTATGTTTTTAACATTGTATTTCAGTTCTATTGATGTTATCACAGATCTTTTGCTTTACCAGCACTTATATGTTTTTAATGTAATATGATTAAGAATCTAATGTAATATCCATATTTTAAAGTAAATTTGTTTCAGAATGCAAGTCGGCAAAGTATTCCAGTATCCAATAAAGGTAATACATCTGTATTTTGACAATTTTTCTGTATACTTTGAAATACGGTATACATATTTGATGTATATATGCTTGTAATGATATATGTTGTACAATTCTGATTGTTATATCAATAAGTTATATAAATACGTATGTGTTACTCTTTGCAATATTACTGAGCGTCTGTTCTGTTACCAGGATCATATCGGGCCACGAGAAACAACCAGTCTAGATTAACAAATGGTTTAAATGATCAGGATCGACGAGAGAATTTACCACCATCTTCATCTACCTCGTTGATTGGTAGATCGAACTGTCAGGTATGTATTTGAGCATATAAGTGAATGGTTATGTCTAGTCTATATGTATATCTGTTACTGTTGACATTGCAGCTAAATCACCAAAACACAACAACTGTAGCAGCATTAGTACCAACACCAGCAGTACCGCTGATTACGGGCGGTGGCAGCACTCGAGGTACACGGCGAAGTAACGTAGTCAAAGAAGTAGAGAAATTGAAGAAGAACAGGGAAGAGCGGCGACTACGACAAGCGGAAGAAAAAGCAGAAAAGGAAGCATTCTTACAACAAGCTCCCGGAAATCCATATTGGGAATTTCTAAATATGGTTCAGTAAGTATAAATAACTACTCAAACACTATGAATAAATATATCGATATTTATTATTTTATCCACAGAGATTACCAACGTACCATAGAATTTAAACCATTGAACGAAAATGATCCTGTTGAAGATCATCAAATTACCGTTTGCGTTCGAAAAAGGCCGTTGAACAAGAAAGAAGGCTCCCGAAAAGAGGTTAGATGATTTATGATGGAGGAGCATTTCAATGTAGAACATGTATTTAGTATGTTTTATGTTACAGGTTGATGTGATAGCTGTGCCAACGAAGGATACTGTTATCGTTCACGAACCGAAAAACAAAGTAGACCTAACAAAATATCTCGAAAACCAATTTTTCAGATTCGATGTTGCATTTAATGAAGGTTGTACTAATGAAATTGTATACAAGTACGTTGAAATATATTCCTTGTTAATGGATACGTGTGTACGTTGAAGCGAAAAGTATAATATAAATTATTTCAGATATACGGCACAACCTCTCGTTAAAACCATTTTCGAAGGTGGCATGGCAACATGCTTCGCCTACGGTCAAACGGGGTCCGGTAAAACGCATACGATGGGTGGTGACTTCAATGGCAGGACGCAAGACTGTCAGAAAGGAATATACGCGCTGGTCGCTAAGGATGTATTTCAGTATTTAAAGTCACCCAAATACAGAAGTCTCAACTACATTGTGTCTGCAAGTTTCTTCGAGATTTACAGTGGCAAAGTGTTCGATCTGTTATCGAATAAAGCAAAGTTACGCATTCTCGAAGATGGAAAACAACAAGTTCAAGTCGTTGGTTTAACAGAGAAAGTTGTCCAGACTTGTGACGAAGTACTTAAATTAATTCAACATGGAAACGCGGCCAGGACATCCGGTCAGACATCGGCTAACACTAATTCTTCACGATCACATGCTATTTTCCAGATAGTTTTACGATCGCCTGGTATGACCAAGGTGCATGGAAAGTTTTCACTGATTGATCTTGCTGGTAATGAACGTGGCGCGGATACTTCGTCAGCTAATCGACAAACACGTACGTAGTACTTCTTACTGATTCTAAATTTATTATTGCAGATGGTTTTAATATTTATATACATGTTTATAGGAATGGAAGGTGCTGAAATTAATAAATCACTACTCGCCCTTAAGGAATGTATACGAGCTCTCGGTAAAAAAGGTGGACATCTACCATTCAGGGCTAGTAAACTGACGCAAGTGTTACGAGATTCGTTTATTGGTGAAAAGTCACGTACATGTATGATTGCAATGATATCACCCGGTGTTGCATCCTGTGAACATTCACTCAACACGTTGAGATACGCAGACCGTGTGAAAGAATTGGCGGTTAACGATCCGGAAATGAAATACGAGTCGCAAGATAATGAAGGTGACGAAAATATGCCCGATGATTCAGATCTTCTACAGCTGAGATCACTTAATGTAAGTGTGTTTATTTCTGTATTAACCTGGTGTATTTGTTACTGATTTCATTATTTTTAACGAAAGGAGAAAGATATGCCAGATGATCTTCTGAATTTCCACCAAGCCGTGTCTGATTTGCAAGCATTTGAAGAAGAGATGATCGATAATCATAAAACAGTGAATGAATTCCTCGCTCTAGCACTACATCATGCCAGTCAGCTCTATAGTACTGCAAATAATGTCGAATACGATCAAGATGGTAAATATTTTAGCTAGACGAGCTAGTTGCTCATAATAATACATATATTTTTCTAGCATATTGTCAGCAATGGGAAGATCTATTGACGGAAGGGCTCAACGTTTTCGGTAACGCTCGGAATATAGTTCGTGAATATAGAATGAAATTGTTTGCTGAAGAGCAGCTAAGTAGACAAATGAAACCATAATTCAACAAGAACACGTTTTAAATTTATATTGTAGATTTACAATCAGAAGAGATGAAACATCGTACTGGCCACTATTTTTTTAAACCATTATTAATCACGTTCACCACATACATATATATATATATTTATATTTATAATTTTTTAAAGAAAAATTTATTTATACCTTTATATACATATATATACACACCGTACTTTTTTGTTTCTATTAGCACCATATATTTTATTATGAATTGTATATTGGATTTTTTCGCTCGAAATCATTATGTTTTAAGATAAATCGTTACTGTACTGAAAATTCGTTTTAGTTATGCATATTCTGGTTGTAAATCTGATGATTTGTTTTATTATTAAGACTTTTTAACGCTTTTCATTATAGATCCAAAAATACCTAATTGTTATATTAATTTTCATTACGGAACCTTATACCGGGTAGATTGATTACAATGTCTAGGACTTTGCTCATTGACTGATAGATGCCCACGAGAGGCAGGTCCGTGACAGTTTATAACTGTTCTATTCCGTTCCGCTCGTACATTTATTTATTACTAATTCAAGTGACATTCCCGTTAGAAGAATCTCCCATATCTAAGTTGTTATCATAGTAACGCAGTTATTCGATGAATATCCATCTATATATATATACAATAATAATATGCCTATTGAATAAACAACAGCTTAGTTAACAAATTCATAAATACAAACAGATGAAATGGTATATTACTGTTACATCATTTGCACTGTTTCCTCATTGATTTGTCGTAGTTCCGAACTATACAGAGTTGTTTGATGATGTATCTAGTCCACTTGCGAAGGCTCTTGTTGTTCAGTTGAACGGATATTCAATAAATGACCGTTCTAGTTGTGCACGAATACATAACATACACCTTGCCTTTATTTCAATACGCCGACACACTGGTATTTGATGTATGACAGACGGGACAACATATTATATTTTCGATTGTCTGTATAATATTATAATAACAAGAGATGTATATGTATGTGCGCATGCGTGAATTATTATTATTTATGTATATAACACAAGGTATTAGTGAGTAAGGTGGTTCCTCAACAACAGTTCGTCAGTTATAAATGTACATACGTACATGTATACATCCGGTATTCAACCAATGTGAACAGAGAGCGGCGGCCTTGTCAAGCTTAGTCAAATCAAAACTAGCAGTTGTTTGTAAAATGTTTTGTGACGTTTCACGCTTCGATAAATTCTATTAAAAACTATAAATTCTAGCTATTTGAATCAATACTAATTATGTCTCTTTACAAACTGCTTATAACTTGGGTTTGTTTCAAATGCCTGTTGATTTGAATCATTATTATCATTATTGTTAGGTGTAAATTGTAGATAAAACAACTTTTGAACTGTAGCAGTTCCTGATTTTTTATATCTTGCAAATTGTAAATTATTTGCAATTAAGTTAATATCATTAAATTTTAATGAAACTTATCAAATATGTTCGGCTAATATGCTTTGTTTTTTTTTTTAGTTCAGTTAGCTCATCATCCATATTAAATAATTGTTAAATTATTGATTATTCTAATTACGCGTAATGATTATGTACTAAAATGGTGTTCAAAAATCGTTGTATTTTTTTCTCTTTATTATTTATTCTGGCATTCGATACTATTTTGTACAAAATCATTACAAATAAAAGAATCTCACTTATTTATGTAACAATCAAGCATGTTTCATTTCAGGTAAATAATTAATTGTATTTCAAATAAAATTGCATCACATTATATTACTTTTTATTTCATATGCTCACATATAATGATACATAAAATAAATGTTATGTAACAATATAAATTATTATCTATAGGTTTCTGTAAATTGATTTGAGAGTAAAATTGTCAATAGTCAACAGATATTGTCTGAGCCGACAGATCTTCAATATTTGGAATAGCAGAGTATTTTTGAGCGCCCCACAGGTACAAATCCAATACTTGTTCAGTACATTGTGCAATGAAACGTACAAATGGTCTTACATCACCTTTATTTGCTATCGTTAGAAAATCGTAATACTGCCGTCTGGTAAACAATCACGCACTCAATCATTATACTTCTGTGTTATTTACTCACCATTCTAATTTGCATTACCTGTGTTCCTTTAAAATTATCACAGGTGGGTAACCAGCTCTGATTAGTATTAAGTTCATTAATAATCTACTTGTGCGTCCATTACCATCCGTAAATGGATGAATATCTACAAGTTTATAATGTGCTAATGCTGCATATCTGAAATGTGTTGTTCAGTACGTATTTATCAATATACAATTAGTTAACAATATTTACCTAACAGGATGCATACTTGCAGCTTCTTCAGAATTCAACCATTCTATAAATTCCTCCATTAAAGGTTCAACTCTGGCAGGACTAGGTGGTTTGTGACTACCAACATAAACCTAATGGAAATTCAAATTATATTACATAAATATTACGATTGCTATTCACAGTTCGATACTATCAGTGCTACTACATTTTTCTTCTAAATTTGACACTGTTACTATGGAAAATTGTGTATTTTTATAACATTACTCTAGCAACAGTGTCAAATTTAGAAGAAAAATTTAGTATCGAGCAGTAGCAAGATCATTTAACATTGACTTTGCTACTTAATATAATTCGGCGTGACACTCGGAAGGTTTATACGTATTTGTAAGAGTAATATACCTGTGTATCACGAAAATATCCTGAGGAAATTGGATCAACATGACCCATAACACGACGATGTATACCGAGAATTTCTTTGATTTGAATCTTTTCTATTCTGGTCAACAATTTCACGTATTTCATTGCTAATTGTAGACCCAAGATTTCATTATGCTCAATGATACTCTTCCCAAAGACGGCTTTTCCAGTTTCCAATAGATACCTCAACTGTTCTACAGTCATTGTGTTTCCTTCAATTCCAACCTAAAATAAACAACAATACAAGTTCTTATTTAAAGAGAACATTGACGGAAAGTTCTTTGGTAAACTTACTGTGTGATAAATATGTAAGTAGTATGCTTGTTTTTTAAACTTTTGAAACACAGAATCTGAATCCGGAATGTTTTTCAAGACGTCACGTTTCTCGTCAATTGTTCGCAATATCTGTAAATCTAATTGTTCCACTACATGGGCAGTACGTTGCCGATTCATAAGTGCCCCTTCATGGCCAGGACAGTGTGTTAATGCCTAGACAAACCTGTTATACATAACATCTATTCTAGACAACACTTAATCAATGTCAAACGTACCTTAAAATATAATTGATCAGCTGTTATCACATCTTTCTCGGTGATTTCTAATATTTCCCCGTAATAGTTTAAAATGTCTGGATTATTTGGCGCAATAGCAGCTGCATGTTCGATAATTTTCAACGCTTTTTCTGCTTTCCCAGACGATTTAAATGCGAGAGCAGCATGTACAGAATTTTGAATTTCTGATTCTGACAAGTTATACTGCTGTGAACTTTCTTTCTCGATGATTTTTGGACTTCCATTTACTTTTGACAGCTGAGATTTGAGAGCAGTATGGAGTTTCTGAAGTACATCTAAATCAGCATTACCCCATTGCTCACTTATATCTCTTTGATCCGACGTTGTTGTCACGTCTGTTACTATCAAATTTGCAAAGAGAGGTTTTGAACGATTTACTTCCGTATGTTGCTGATCACAGAAGAAATAATTTTGTAAAATTGTTACTTGTAAATACATGAATGGTACTAAAAGTACCACAATGTAAATATTCATTGTACTATTTGATGTTGATGCACTAAAATATTACAGTAATATTTTCAATTAAATTTATATGAAACATATTTTTTTCGTTCTGAAATACTATTAATAAATAATGTTATACACATGGCAAAGCCAAACGTCACAAATTGATGATAGTTCAGTGAAGGTTATGTAGAACTGTGTAGAACCACGTACGTCAAAATCAAGGACAAAATTATGTACGTCATTTGTACTTGGGTTATGATGGATTTATTTAAATAATTTAGAAAACATAAACTGTACTTAAACCCCATTTGGTGACTTATGACGAGTTTATGAACATTTATTATATATGGATTTAACACATGAAGCTAAATAAATGAAATCAAACACAAAAACATGAAAAAATGTACATAATTGTTCATCTACTCTCCGGTATGTGGCGCTGAAACGCGATGTTTAGCAAAATATGTATATTTGCAGATACAAGTTAGCAATAATTGGCTATTTGAAGTGTTTTTAAAACATAGAATAATATCCGATATTATCTATAATCTAAATACGGCGCCAAGTTGATGTCATATAGTCCAACTGTATAAAACTTAATGAACGAGTATTCATATTTTTTTACAATTTCAAAGAAAATTACAGATGTAATATGGCTGCAAATATATATTAAATATATTAATAACATCAAATAATATCATACAAAACTAATAATTATTATGAAAATTTAAAACTTTATTATAATCTTCGTTCAGTTGGCTACAACATCAATCAGTTGCTGATGTTTCAAAAAGAACCAACGTCTTACCGGCTTTTGTCGTATATATTGGCAGATATT
Source organism: Carabus problematicus (assembly GCA_963422195.1). NCBI lineage: Eukaryota > Metazoa > Arthropoda > Insecta > Coleoptera > Carabidae > Carabus > Carabus problematicus. Next base: position 19,068,130 of record OY728577.1, read on the forward strand.
ATCAGAAAACAAAGGTAATGAGAAAGACGAGCAACTACTAAATAAAAGTGTATTCTAATTAAATAGTTTTACCATTTTATATACACAGCAACATTATTATATTAATTTATAAATATTGAATGGTGTACTGAACGAATATCTTCTGTGAATACCAATGCTGTTTATTACATTTGGATAGTGTGTAGAAAATTTTTTTATATCATTCAACCGATGTTTGCTTATTATAAAGTTGTTGTAATCTATACTGTGCATCTACCATTTGTGCAAAACAACAACAAATAGGTGTACATATAACCTAGTTCTAACATTGATCATTCGTGACCATTTTCAAACTAAAATGTTTTCTAATGTTCGTAGACCCTTTTTTATAACTTGTAACCGCTTGTTCTCAGCTTTAACCAAAGATATGGATAAACATGGAGTTGTACCGGACGTGATTGAGAAGTGTCCAGAAGAAATTCTTCAGGTATTATAAATTAGCGATTCTTAACCTAGAAATTGTGTAATATTCTGTATTTTATGTTCTGTAATATTGATGGTTTGTCAATTGAATAGTGTTGTATTTTAATGAGTTTCTGAAACGTTATAAATGATTTAGTATAATGCGATGTATTTTTAGGTGGAATATGCTAATGGAGTTAAGGTAGAGTTAGGAAATGAGCTGAGTCCTACACAGGTTAAATCGCCACCAACTGTATCATGGAATGCTAATCCTGACACCTTCTACACTCTATGCATGACTGGTACGTAGTTGATAAATTCACAGTGATAACCTAAGAAAATGACAACCGACTCCAGTTCCTTATTTAGTTCATAGAAGACCTTTTTTTTTAAATATATATTATACCTGCCTTATTTTCAACTCAATTTTATTCATTTTTTCCCCCATTCTGTTGTTAAAAAGTTACATCAGGTCAAATAAAATAAAATTTGTCGTGTATCTAAACGGTATCGAATATTATTTGCTGATGTAATAGATCCTGATGCGCCAAGCCGTAAAGACCCAGAATTTCGTGAATGGCATCATTGGCTGGTGGGAAACATTCCCGGTAACAAGGTGGAAGCTGGTGAGACCTTGTCTGCTTATATTGGTGCTGGCCCCCCACCAGGAACTGGTAAGTAACTGTATAATTGTCTAAATTATTGTAATATTTGTTCAGAATTATTTATTTGTTAGGTTAGTACTCAACTGTGATTCTTGAACTTATGAAATTAGATGAACATTCAACAATTTGTTGCTGCGTAAGTGATAATTGTTTTTATTATTGTAGGACTCCATCGATACGTGTTCTTAGTATACAAACAGCCAGCAAAGATCGAGTTCAAGGTTGACCGTCTAACTAACACATCGTCAGAGAAGCGTGCTCTGTTTTCAATTCGCAAGTTCGCGTTCCGCAATAAGTTGGGCCATCCTGTTGCAGGAAATTTCTATCATGCACAGTGGGACGACTACGTTCCTATTTTGTACAAGCAGTTGGGCGAATAAACCAGCTCCTCACACTGTTATCTTTATGTTGATTCCTAATTACCGAATATAATAATCTACAATATCCATTTTTGATATGTCATTTTCTGTTCAGCATGTTTTCTTTCTTTTCGTCTTAAAAGACTTTTGGTTTATTGTATTTTTATTATAACTGTTATGTAATATTGTCATTTTTATGCTAGTATATATGTATGTACCTATGATTGTTATCAATAAACATAAATTACTTTAAATAACATGTCAAGTTTCAAATATTTTATTAATATTAAAATAACTTTGAAAAATTACATGGAAATCTATATGAACGTAATATTTACACTTCTAGATATCGAGATTTTAATTCTGTTCTATTTCTAGTAACTTCTGAATATGAAATTACTGTACCGATATTGGAAATAAATGTATATCACGGATTCCAATTAAACATTTGATCTTCATTCACCATACGTCTATTCCCAGATTTACGCGGAAGAACCAAAATATGCGTAATTTAGTCAGCTATATATTTAATTAAATTGATTTATTTAAAAGTAAAATACCAAGAAAATATTAGTTCATTCAGGAAATGACAAATATATAAAGTTATAAGTACATAGTTCATTTGATAGAAACAAACATAAAATTCATCAAAAAATGAAACTAAAAGTTTAATTTACTGTCATCACTATATTAATATTTTCTTTCTGATTAGTATTATATTACCAATTCAATGAAATTAAAAATTATCTGTAGAAATATGTGCGCAGCAAAAATGTTTATTTTTAAATTTTTGTTTAATCCGTTATTTCAAAAACCGTATAAAAGAGAAATCGTGTAAATAAAGTACCGTGTATATCGGAGGATCGGTGTATGTATCATAAAGTCTTTCAATACAAAACAATATACGACTAGAGTAGTCCATATACAATAGATTCTTCCTTAGCGAACATGGATTTAGTGGACGGACACATATTATATATGATTTCATTGGCTCTCACATAATATTCCTGTGACGAATGCTGTTTTCACAATTGTCGATATTCATATTAGGAAAAATCTAATGTAGTTGGTTTTATTGAATACGTTTTACGAATATTATATTTGTAATTAATAACTCTTTTCGTACATCATGTTTCAAATGTGAGAAATGTCATTACAAGTATAAAATATAAACAATATGTATTACAATGAAATGTAGAAATAATTGATGATAAAGAGTGATTTTATAAAATAATATACATGTAAATGAATAACAGTAAAATTGAGCACTGAGTACTTGCATTTATAATACGTATATTACGTTAAAAATATATCTGTGTTTGATTGGATTAGAAAAGTGAAACAAATGCAAAATGATAATCGTATAAATATGTATGTATTATAATGTAAAACAGTATAAAACAATAATTCATCTGCAAAATTAATGTACTACTACATGTCTTAAGGTATAATCTGACTTATAATACATAGTTTTATTATTGATATTACCAATTGGGCTTGATTCATGGTAACTTGGCGAAATTACTAAATGTAAATTGCAAATCAAATTCTTAATGGCAAAATTATCCTGCCCGACTAGAATGTTCAACTAGCAATAATAGTACGGAAATAATTTACACAGTAGTATGTACACAGTACAATATTGAATTTAACACTGTTGTTGTCTCAAAAATGTCACACAAAATTAAAAACATTCAACACAATAAGATAATAAAATAATACTACAAATGATCTCGGATTACAAAATACATACGTTAGACGTGTATGAATCAAGTAGAAATATAAATCTGTATATAAACTTGTCAAATATACATAGATAGTGCTATTTCTGAAAACAATCAGCAAAATAGATGTGGAATTAATAAGTAAATATATCTGATTCAGATATGTTACAGTATTATATGTACGTCACAAGTTTATACACATTCATGATAAATTCATTAACAGAAAAACAAAAAAAAAGATATAAAATTCGTAGAAATTTGCGGAAGAAGAAGAAATGACGTGCGCATATACATAGCACGACAATAGAAATTGAGAAATATAGTGCTGTGCAGACGATTCCCTAGAACCCATCAGTAACAATTCCTGAGTATGGCGAATCAGTTGATAATTTCTCAGGTCAACCGGGCTCCGTAAGCCATTATTACCGTTGTTTCGTTATTAATAATTGTAGAACTTATTTAGAAAATAAGTAGAATAAGATTTGTTTTGTTTAGAAAATAACAGAACCTATTTGGATAATAATTGATTAGCAGCAATGATTATAAGTTTAGTTAGAGACAGATTAAGAGTAGTACGGCGAGTTGTCTAACCTGATGAGATAACTGAGCTTATGTTAGTATGACAGCATGCAAATGTACTTCAAATTTAATGGCTGCTTTAGGTTAATATTAAAGCTACATCGGCTTATTACACATATCACAGTTGCTCCAAAATAAAAAATAAATCATTCAAATATGGTACAATAATAAAAAGTTTTAAAATAAATGGCCATTAAGAGATCTCCATCAAGTGTAAACCAAATCTCTCTCTTACCCCCCTCCCCCCCTATCAATCACATATGCGGTTATTTAAATAAAACAAACTTCGGCAAACGTGTATCAAGTAAAGTTAGCTTAACCGAATTACTCAACAGATTCATATAATACATGCAAGTTGAATGACCTGCTTTCTCACACACATTTCTCTTTTTAGTTAAAGTGTTCCTGTCACGGTTAACTTTATTCGACCGGTCTTGACAAGTTAGTTGTCTGCAACGGATATGATGAATATCTTGTGGCGCGGGTTACTTCTATGCACAGCATACGATCACGATGGTCACCCCAGCCGCCATTTCCTTTACGTAACTTATGTTTCTTGTTGTTAGTGGTGAACGTGAGTGTCAAATAGCTGGGATACAGGTGTCTGCTGGCTACTTTCAGTACTTGTTGCACTTTCGATATCACTGCTGTGGACGCACAGTTGTTCTTCTTGTGATGTACCCCACTGTTCCAATAGACAAGCAAATAAACACAACAGAAAATAAGTAATAAATATCGGTTAGTTACCATTCACCAATATGGAAAACTCGAGGACCCCTGACAACCATCGCATGTAATTTATGTGGCAGACATGTTTGAGAGATATGTTGCAGAGACCAGTCCCAGTTATAATCATCGTACTTGCAGAAATATTCCGCACATTTCATTATCTCTCGCCATGTTGAACGATTGAATGCCATACCCATGTTGTGTTTACTGCTTATCCACGGCGTTATTTCCACCTTAAAAATAACGCAACCAGTCAACTACAAAAGGTACGGACGTACATCAATTCTACTATTTCCCCGAAATTACATTGCTAGTCCGAATCAAATAGACAGTATATATTATTATATAGTGCAGTAAACAGTTTCATTCGTTTGAAAACAGATTTTTCACATGCAAAATTATGCACTACAAGACCACTGCATTCTGATATCTGCTTCTGCAAATCATGGAAGGTATAAATGTATTCGTATATTCAATTTAAGACGGTATGTATCGGTTCAACAAGAATATGGAGGTTATTACTTATTTACTATTTTCAAGGTTATTTGACATCTGTATAATTTATAAAAAAGTACTGGAAGGAAAAATAAAAACGCTATAAATCCTCTTAGTTCGTTAATAACAAAACATAGACAAGACAAGACTATAATATAATTATTATTTATAATATATTATTATATAATTGTAATTTTGTTCCACTGTTTACTGAACTTGTAAATCAAATTGGGAGCTTACAAGGAAACATTTAAATAACACGTTACTGAATGTTATCTAGAATAAATAAATATAGTATATATTATATAAATCTACTTTCAATGAACGTGCATACAGTATGGGCAGTGTACAATGATAATGATTCACACACACACACATATATACATACACACATGCAACTAAACATATTATGGATAAAATGCAAATGATTATATCATCATGTAATGTAGAATGGAGATGAAGCATAATAATTCTAATATAATTGGCATGGCAACGATCGGAATGGCATTAAAATCTATCTAATAGACTAATTGTTCTATCATGCAGTAGCATAAAATATAAGGAAATATTTCTATATTTGGTTGCTTATAAAGGGTCATTATCAATGAATCTTGTATAATATTCGAAATTATTATTCAACATGTTTGATAAAATATAATGAAGGTAAATATGATAAAACAAGTAAGTTTCAAAGGCACCAGTTTGCAATCTGTACAAAAAAAGGAAATTCAACATTTAAGAAAACGTTTTGATTTATTTTTGTAAGAATTTAGAGATTGCTTGTGAAAATTTTCTACTAAAGCGAAAAAATAGTGATGAAATTATCAAAGAACTTTAATTTTTGTTGTTGTTATTATTTACATAATAATTACACAACTTATACCCGGTTGTTAAGTATGAGTTTAATTTGATAATCAAATGGTTTTGGCACGACCAAACATTATTGAAATGCTCTAAATAAACGAACAAGTAACAATGTAGTTTTCGAATAAGTAAATAAATAATAAGAAATAAAAGTATTATGCAATTACAGTAGAGGAAATAAATTATATAGAACAGTTAGAATCATGGGCGTCCGCAGAAAGTCGACCAAAATCACAATAAATAATAAAACGTTGTTTGTTTATTCTGCAAATGGCCATGATTAGAATGATGTATAGACAATGTGATAATATGTAATTTCGAATATTATACGAAACATAATTGTATGTAGATTGTTATATATATACGTAAGTATGTACACTGATGCGGAAGTTATGTATTTTCTCTCCCTATACCTTCTGTGAACGCTGGTACAGAGAGGGAAGAATCTGGAAGCTCCACGAAGGTGGAACCTGTCCGGCGTTAACAACTTGATGTTGTTTGATAGCACGCAATGCCTCTTTCTGCAACCGCCACCCAAACCAGAGTTATAGAGAATATTCGGCGGGTGATATGAACATTTACAAATGTACATACACACACACACACAGGCGCACACATATGCAATGTCCTTTCGAACACTTCAGTTAAATAACTGTCTCAGTTTTGATCGTATCTCGTAATTTCAGTAGGTTTAATTTAGTTTTAATTGATTTTTCAGTTTAGCAATTTCGACACATCATGTTAAATTAATAAGAGTGTGAACAACTGACTATCTTCACACCGAAAGAATTTTCTTTATTTATACCGATAGTGTACTAATGTAATAATGTTTTGATTATGTCGATAAGATAAAACTGTTTCAAAAAAACACTGCTTCTGTTTTCATTTTCATTCATACAAGCATAAAAAACACAAAATTGTGCTTTAACAGTGATTTATTCTATCTACAACAGAAGTTGATTGATGATAATCAGTTAAATATGTTAGGCACATACATATAGCAAATATGCACAGCATTGATATTATGAAATGTTACAATGCATACTTTTAATATATTATTGTTGAGTGATAAAACAACATAGATTTTTGTTGACATAGATTTTTGTTAATTATTTTACATAATATACAGTAAATTGAGTTCATTAAAATATTACCTGAATTATATAAATGATTTAAATAAATTTCCATTACGTTTTCTCTGTCTTTATTTAAAAGAGACTTTTGTTCATTAAACTTAACTAAAACTTACCTTTTTGGAATCTCCGTAGTAATTGTATGTTTTTAAATAAGTGCCCAATGATAGTACATTACATTTCTCACACATATCTTTACTTGTTTTCTCCATCAGTTTTAATACATGGAGAAAATCTTCTGCTACATAATGATCTTCTTCAAGGAATACCACCATTCCTGCAAAAATCACACATTGTTAGTAATATGAAAAATAAGAACATTCTATATTCATCTAGTTTCATGTCTTCATATTTTTATATTAAAACTAGATTGGCAAAGGACTGTCTGTAGTGCATTGACCGTACACATTATACAATTATATTGACTATATAAAAAAATATATATATTTACTGAAATAGCTTTACTTTTTTAAAACAGGCTGCTGTAATACAGTATTAACTGTCAAAACATTTATTTTGTTGACAAACATATGTGATCATTTCGTAGCAATATGGTCGGTTTTTTTTGCGTAAAAAAATTTCAATTCGGCAGATGCTGTTCAATGAGCTATAAATATATTATAGTCTATATGTATACAAAAATAAATAAAAAAAGAATTTTTAACAATAAGCTTTTATTAAAATGCACTAAAAATAAAAATAAAAGCGTGGGGCGTAAATATTCATATAAATTGGACATTAGAACATTTACGCTCCACGCTTTTATTTATTTTTTCTTTTTAGTGCAATTTAATAAAAGCTTGTTTTTTAAAATTATTATTTTATTTTATTCTTTTTAGTCTGTTGTAAGTGTGTAATCGGATCACACATTCCTTGCAATGAGATAGGAATTACACTAATTAATACTAATGTTATACACTGACATAAACACAGTTATAATTATAATAAATCATTTTTATTGTAACCACTTTTATTTTATTAATATCTAAATCGTTGTTGTACATTCAAAATGCGAGACACAACTGTCAAAAAAACGTCGTATTTCTGTTGTTACCGGTGCTAAGCCGACTATTGACCGAAAACTTTATATCAAGTATATACCAATACATGCATTGATCTTCTTTTGTTCATTCCCCCCGTCAGACAGACAGACAGACTCACAAGTGAAACTAAATAAAAGCTTGTAATAAGTTTTACCTATATGATTTCTAGTGATTTCCAGCTGATTAAACACTCTGTTCGCTTTCCACCACCAGTGATGTTTGGTCTGTGTGAACTTGGCTTCACGATAATGACCATACAGGTCTGGATACAGTGCATTATTGCATTTACGTATCATCGCTCTAAAACATAAAAATATCATCGTAATAATATAAAAACATTCGGTTCAAAAAAGCAATTTCCTTTTTGTATATTTTCCCGTATAAATACATTATTCAAATAGTAAAAATAAAAAGATCATATAAAATAAAGTAGGTACGAATAATTGGCTATTTGTACATAAAGTAGGTAACCTTCAAATGTGTTCCAGTACATATTTAGGTAGAAAATAAAAGATTAATTTATCTACATGCTGGTTAAAAGCCACTTCCCATGGTGCATAGAAATCGCGAAACAGATAAGAACATTAAAGAATCAAGAGGATATGAGTAAAGTAAAATGATAATCACATCCGGTTATACTTACTGTTCTTTCTTTATATCTCTCGGACAATCATTCGGATCTTCACCGGGGAACTCGTGTGGATGGGTCTGGATAGAATACGGATAAAAAATCTGCATCACCTTGCAAAAATCAACACTCTGTACTAATTCATTTATTTCATCGTCGTAAATATCATGCGAGAACACAAGCAACGCAGTAGATATCTCGCGCACTTGTGCCAAACTAACAATCAGATGTCGAAGGTAGGTTATTCTTGTGTGAACCTGTCAGAAATATGTTTATTAATAACAACTATCGAGTGCTTTAGAAACATTTGTAGTTACGAACCTGAATTACTATTATCACTGTGTCATTCTGCATTGGCCCATAGATGTCCTCATTGTAGACTAGTTGCATTTCATTGTAGTGAACAATGTTACGCGTTATTTCTGAAATATTCGGTGCCGGCCTAATACCGGAAGCTCCAGCAACTGAACTGCTATTGTATCCTGTTATAAATATACATAATTTTCTATATAATGAATTAATGTAGACTTGTGTCCCGAAAATGACGATAATAATTTGTGTAGACTTAAAGCGAATTACTGAAACGTTGAATGTCATACCTGCAGTACCATTTCGTGGACGTGATGTAAGGAATTTGTGAAGCACAGGTGGAACCATACTGAATATAGCGGCAGCGGAATCGTTCACTTCTAATGTTGTATCGGAAGCACCATTACCAAGACTTAGTATATGTAACTGGAGCCATACGAACGTCACCAGAAACAAAAACAGTGCGGTCCTGAGGCAAGACGAACGACGTCGGCCCATCACGTTACGGGCAACGGTACTCGCCCGTAACAGAACTGAAATTACAACATTTTATTTTTTATTTAATAATATTCGTTTACAATGGGATACTTTTTTGGCTAGAAAATTTAACATTTGGCTAGCGTGTCTTATTGCGCTAAAATTGTTTACACGAAACCTTTGTCTAATGTATACGATTTCGTATTCATATTTCACCGTTACCCTACAATAACATAATTATTATTCTGACTAACTGACTAACTTTACACGTACTTGTGAAGTTGTACATAAAGAACAAGTACACACTGTGTTTATGATTAGATAAAAGTTAGCAATTCGTCACGTGGTCTCTAATTGTTAGTTATAGTGCAATTTATATTAACAAGTGCATATCGCTAATACTGAATATGACAATGTTTCTTTTAATTTCGCATCTATAAATGTATATTAAATAACTTAAAATTTTAGTTGTGTACATATAGGTGTCAAGTTTCGTATAATAGTGTAATTATGGTAGGGTACAGAGCATATTTGCGATCTGGATTTGGGTAGGTGTGATCGTGTAAAACCATTTTTTGACATTGTATCAGTTATTTTAATTGTTGCGAGCACGACCTTCTCGATAACGGCTTGTCCGGACGACGATAGAACAATAGGAATTTTGTGCTGACAGTTACGCAAAATTCGCCATTATGGCGCTGACTACCGTACTAAATGTCGATTGGTTTCTTGAAAAGCACACACTTCAAACACACTTCTGATAATCACTGTATGTAGCCAGAAGAATTATTAGGACATATAGAAAAATAATTTTTTAACGATTTACTGTAAAATTCGGCTATAAGATTGGTCAAAACCGCTATGCACGTTATAAGTTTCAATAATAAAAAAAAATATTTCAAATAATCACTATCGATTTCAGATAAAATGATATAATAAAAAATAACGGTTGCCCCAGATTTTAAGAGAACACCCAGTATACAATTTCAAAAACTTGCATATATTTACCATACATATGTATATATATGATGCATTTTCAAATGATACATATTCTTAAATGATCAATCACTGTCTTTACATAAGCGACTCATTTGTATTCATTTCCAAGATAAGAGCCAAGATAATAACATGCAAATGACTCACTTCCTATTGTATAGCTAATCATTCTTATTACATAAATTTACTACAAGGTTACATGCAATGAAAATGAAAATATTTGCGCATTTTTACTCTAAAAATGTCTTAAATGCATTTAGAATTAATTAGCTTAAAACAACAAAATTTAACATCTTTTTTCAATCAAACCATAATATATATTATATCATAATAATGAAACATAATTTCAATTTAATCTAAATATGAATTAAACTCTAATTTTAAAAATTGTTCTCAAACTAAATTAGTTTTTCACAATAATTTTTTTAGTAGGATTTTTGTTCAAGTTACAAATGAACTTAGGAAGCTTAAGAATGAAAACGAAATTGTGTCGAAAATGCTAACCTTTGACTTTTCCAGTCTGCCTACATTTAGAATTTTAAAAATCAATATAAGAATAACGAATCCTAAAAAAAATTAATAACTGTGCATTCAGAAGTGAAGAATGTTTTCATCACTGTTTATTTATTCAGAATTATTATCAAATGCAAGGCGACCAAACTTGCAGTCTACAATCCTCGTTCAATATAATGAAATATAGAATTATGTACAGAATTTAATATATAGAATTCTACACATAATTGTATATAGAACTATGCATCTTGTATTGTATAATAATAGCAGTATTATAACAATTGCGTTTTGTATCTATCAAATTTTCATCAAACAAACATTAAATGCATGTTTCTGTCAGTGACCATGGACTAATGTGAAATATGTACTTGATTTGAAGTTTGACAGATGTAAAACGCACAATCTGTGGCCCGTTTTCAAATTTTATATGCCCGCCGGTTCAATAACAAAGTTATATGTGGCCGTTTATACAACTAAAAAGGTTGTGCATTACTGGTCTACAATTTGAGAATTCTACACAATATACACGCGAAACTGTAATCTGATATTGATTACCGTGAGCACCCCCCCACCCTATCACACTCCTGCCCATAAGTAGCCACAGACTTACAACATAAAAGTACAGTAAAACCTCGCTTAACGCTATCTCGATTAACGCTAATTCGATATAACGCGTTTTTTCCGTGAACCCAAAACAGCGCTAAATTTACGATGATTCGTTATAATGCGGTTCATGAAGAAACAATTACGGAAATTATAGATCAATTTATAGAAAATGACCCAGTATTATGAGCTCGTTTAACGCTGTTTCGTTTAGCGCTGGAACTTATTGGTACGTACGTTTTACTGTACCACGTTTAGCAATTAATTTATTGAATATCTGTGGCTTGTTTACTGCGTGATATATGTTTTGACAGTAAATACATTATGCAAACAATATATTAATTTATTTGTCTTTAGGATTTGGCCTCCCCCAATACAAAATGTTGGCGGATTTGAAATTTTATAGTTTTTGGCCCGCTGTATGTATTTGCGGAAAGGTTTTTATGACATTCACGTTTATTGCTGGTAATGAGCCTCAGAATAATGTCGGTAGGTACATTTTATACCATGTGTTCTACAGAACAAATATGTTTATTTATAAATAAAGAACCATGCCATATAAATAAACACATATGGATTTTATGAGAAAAAGTAAGTATATTTTACTTTTGTAAAAATAGATGGCATAGGTTCCTATTAATTGTGAATATTGATAAAAAAAAATAAATAAACTTGATGATTTATACATGTGTTCATTTTTAAAATAACAAATTTAATTATATATATATATATATATATATATATATATATATATATATATACCGGGTGTCCCAAGAAATCTGGGACATAGGGAATTAACATGTAAAATTGAAAAAGTTGCGATTACTTCTGTATTATATATTTTAGAGCTCTGAAATTTGGTACAGGTGTAGGGACAGGTTATTCGTATTGATTGGTATTAATTAATATGATATTAATGCTCACATTTCTAATAAAAATGCTTTTAAAAAGTAATAATTAAAAGCTGTAGCTTATATAATAGAAAAAGATATTTATATAAACAAATACATTATTGTAAACAGAAAAAATAGCGCTTTCTAGCTAGAGAAAAATTAAATATGGTTTCCATTTAAAAAATTCAACTTGCATGCTGTATCTCCAGAAATATCTATTAAAAAAAAATTTCATCAAATTCGTCGAAAAGTTTCTTATGTATGCTAAAATATTTATTTGAAACTTTTTTCAATATTTTTCATACTTTGTGAGATATAACGGAAAATTAAATTCAGAGAAAATCACACTTTTGTCATTATCTAGTGAGCCATGCAATATTTTCCAAATATGAAATCGCCATTAACATTGGCCCATAAATGTGCAACTTTTGTCTAATTTAACCGACCTTGTATCTCTTATAGTTTTCGAGATCCCTGTAGTGGCCCGTTTAAATAGGACACCCTGTATATATATAAATAAATTTAACATTTTATGCGTAACCGCTTTGGTTAAATACACTGCAAATTTTTTAACTTTTTTGTTAATTGAAAGCCCTAATCCATTTATTTAAATTGAGTTAATAAATACTTATTACATAAATTCTACATTTCTAATTGTTTTAGAAAGAGTTTCATTTAGTATTCTTTTTTATGTTGCATGCTATACGTATATTGGTATAAATTAAATTATTAAATTACATACGAATGGTTTACTGATTTATTTCTGTTATCTTCAGAGTGCTTTTGGCTGATAATATTGAATTACTATTTCGAGTTATTATTAAAATATTATCTGTGTACATGTGGAGCTCGACATGAGTCGTAGGATATTATTACAATTACATACACGTATTACACATTTCGATATGAAATAATAGATATGACTACTTGCATGGATATGCTATTTGCTTTTATGGTCGGCATTATTTATATTAACCAAAGAAAATATTACAATACGAATATAATATAATTCAAAAATTATAGAATTCGTTGGGAATTTTATTATAAATAATATAATTATTAATGTGGGTACAAAGTACTCACGGGAAGAGCCTATTGTATAATAACGAACATACGTTACTTGCAAAATGTTAATTATATGAATATATGTTATCTTTTATTATCTTAGTATTTGTACGAGGTATGATCAAAAAGTTCGTGCTAAACTTTAATTTCCAAAACAATATTTATTTATTCGACAATTTTTATAATGTCCCCTTCAAAATAGTCCCGGTCGGAAATAATGGACCTATGCCAGCGTTTATTCCAGTCTTTAAAATACTTTTAAAACGCAGACTTTAGTAGTGCCTTCAGCGTCTCCATCGATTTTGGTTTAATTCTTCATTGAGCGTAAAAAATTCTTTCATTATTGTTTTCATCTTTGGGAAGAGAAAACAGTAACATGAGGTCAAATCTAGGATGGTCGCGGTATATTTACAGTACTATTAAAAAAAAAAGATCGAACAAACAATGAAGTGTGAGCTGGTGTTTTGATGCCACTCGCCTCATACCGAAAACATTGGGAAAAATTTCTTCGCATGATGCATACGATATATCTATTTCTTCATCGACCTCTATAACTGTAATTCGACAGTTATCAAAAAAAAATTCTTAACGTTTTCCACGTTGGTTGAAATTTTGGGTCTCCATACACTATCGTCATCTTCAACTGATTCACGGCCATTTTGAAAGCGTTTATATCATTTGTAAATCGTTCGTTCATTCATACTCGGTTTATTAAATGTTTTGTACAGCATTTCCACTACTTTACAGCACTTGATTATATTTGTCACGGAAAATTTAATGCATATTCTTAGATCTCTAATTGTGAAAATTGTAAAAAATCGCCGAATATGTAAAAACACAACTTGTTTAATCGGCTGTAAAATCTGAAATACACATCCTACATTGCTGCAAATTGAGACAACCGTCAAAGACAGGTTAACCAACATACCAACAATTTTTTTTTATCAATCCGACAAATGTAGCCCAGTAAATTAAAAAATTGCACGAACTTTTTGATCATACCTCGTATACTAACAAAAAATATATAATTTAGATCATGACACTGTGATGTCCAATCTTTACAAGGCTATTTCACAAAAACCACAGTGTATGTATGAATTATACGTAAAATGTCTCAATATTCATAATCAAAATGAATAATCGTAATAAATAATGTTATTTGTTGATTAAACTGTCAAAATCGTATTTCGGTCGTAATTGTTTAGTAATAAGGTACATAGCGCCAGAGGCAACATACGGAAACTGGGCCTATGGACAGGCTGTACAGTGTAGGCTGTTACACTTTTAATCAAGGTCGTTAGGTCATGATATAAACAGTCAAATGTCATTACAGTAACCAAATACTTAACTATTTGCATACACGACCAACTACCTTTTCATATGTGCAAAATAAATATATATATATTTAAAAAAAAAACAAATTGACAGTAATTTCGATTTGAAAATAAAAAAAAATTGACACAAGTTCAAATCAACATTTTAGCGTTTAGCGAGTTTTAAAACTACAGTTTTATGATGTGCGTCATAATATTGTCGCACGCCATGTTGATAGTAATGCTATGTTGACTCAGATTTGTTGCATACCTGTACCTGACTGATGGTGCAGCATAATATGATTGCTGGGAATTCCAATGCAGCTCGAGATTATCCACAAGTATTTATACACTACTGTTAAAGTAACAATTTCATTAATGATATTCATCTACACATGTCATGTGTCAGTGCTGACATCGTCCAATTATTTGCCGTTGATAAAAACTAGTTAATTGAACACAGCAAATGATAAACTATATTGGCTGCACTAAATATAACCTTATCGTTACTCAATTTCCTTGAAAATTACCATGCAATAATATCAGTATTGCTATTATAACCATTCCTACAAATATCATGTAACAGTTGTTTTGATGAATTCAGTGTAAAAGAATTATCGATAGTGAATTGTATCAATTGCATTTACTTACTAAAAACCGGTTTATAAATAGAAAAATTCAATAGTGTTACCTCAATTTCTTACGCAAGAATTTCTGTGTGAAACTAGGTGTTTTTTTACAGATGTTCATTGAGCAGTAAGAAGGTCGAATGCCTTGAACTGCGAATCATGGGAACTGTTTATATTTTCCTCATAGACAACGCATACCTATGAAACCTGTACGTAACGGAATATTCACATTCTGCTTAGAATCCGTGTTGGTTAGAAACAGTGTTGATAACTTTTATTAGTAGTTTTTAATAACTGAATATTTCTTGTTGTTTTATAATTAATATTCATCGGCCGAATTACCGAATCTTCATAATGTAGCCTATGGCTATGGAAATAAAATAATATTGATTATTTAGCAGGAACCTACCGGAACCTACCGGAACCGAATATAAAACCGGATTTGAACAGTTTAATCTCGAGCCGAATATTGAACCAAACGAATTGGTGTAAACTGATGCTAACCGGTGATTTGTATACTATATAATTTGTGATTTTAAATTAATTTTAAATTTAAACACAAATACATATTTCAAAAAATATGTTTTGAATATTTTGCTTTCTAGTTGGATATTTTTAATCATAGAGGAACTAAACAATCTAAGTACGGAACAATCTAAGGTAGAGTAATAAAAATTAGCAATAAATTATTATGATCGTAAAAGCAATAATGATCGTAATATTTATTTTTAGTTCTGTAATATGTAGCAAACTGAGTGCAGGAGCTGCTAAAATATGTGATACACATTGTTATGACGTAATACACACGTATATTTTATAAAACTAGAACACTGTTATTGGTAGGTATGCATCCATGGCTGCTCATAATGGAATAAACAGACACGTGGAATAAATATCGCGCCGCCTATTATTTTTATATATATATATATATATATATATATATATATATATATATGTATATATAAAAATTACAAAATTTAAGAAAATCGTATACCAAATATTATAAGTTATATTAAATATTATTTCCGAACGAATTTCGAATATATCTTATGAAAATTAAATCCTAACCTCTGTTAATCGAATTCATTTAGAAACACTAGGGCACAGACAAACTATAGTTTGTCTGTGACTAGAGTCTCTTTTTGACAGTGGATTCTTGAACTTGACATTTTTTTCATACGCAGAAATTGCGATCTGTGAGCAATGTGCTTGTGGTACTCCAGTTCGATCAGATCGATTCTTTAGACAAGTGTTTAAAGTCTTTAACAAAAAGACAGAAAGTCTTTAAAACGAAATGCACATGTCTCTTAATGAATATCTAAATCCAATGCGCTAACATCAGAAACATCAATTTTCTTGTACATAACATTCGTCAATGAAATAAAAAAATTGTTTATTGATCGTAATATTCTAGTAACAAAAATAAGCATTTATTATTTAAATTATAATTTTAAATAATCTTACGTGAAAATAAATACTAAATAATAAAAAATCTCGCAAAAAAATATAATAACAATTACAATATTACTTTCATAATTTTATTACCATCAAATGTTTACGTAAAGTAGAAATTTGTAATATTAATACGTAAGAAATATTTGAAATGCTTGGAATTTTGATTTTCTAGCAATGAAAAAATAATTCTAAATTTTACTTCAGTTAACATAAAAATTATACGGTTTTATATAAACACTTATTACATACTAATATAAATGAGAAAATTGTTCATGAATCTTGTCAATATAATTGCCTTTAACATAGTACTTTTTCTATAACCTTTTGTTTCATTGCAATGATAATAAAACTTGACATACTTTATTTACATATTGTAAAAATCCTTGTCAACAAATATATATATATATATATATATATATATATATATATATATATATATATATATATATATATATATATATATATTTAGCAAATTTCACGAACGAACACATACGTATGCAAACATCATTCCTAATCTTCTATAAAGACTATTAAAAAATACAGTGTTTAGAACGAAAGAATGCAATGCGAAATAGGCAATAGCAAATTATGCACTCCATGTGAGGAATGACAATGCTATCTTCCACCTAATCATATGTAATTTCCTTGTTTATAAACAAATTATATTATAACAACGACAATTTTGTTTCATTTGTGAAAAAAACTAACGACAATTTGTGCAGTAAACTAGTAACTGTCAGTGGAAATAGGGTTATTAAATAGGTATTATTTATTATAATTTAATGCTTTACAATCACGTGGAACGTTTACAAAAATATCAATAATACGACACTTCAAGATTTGGTTCTTGCAAATATAAAGTGACAACAATTAGCACTTACCTAAATACGACTATCGATCTCTTCATCTGTCAGATTCGTTCGTCTTTGATGCATCAAGTTTAATTAAAGACGTGTAAATTTATTACGCAAAACTGATTTATAATAGTACATGTTAAAAATAATAAACATTTTAAATCGATTATTATTAATAATATTTCATTACTGTTGCCTCAAACATCGACGTAAACAAACATGATCAATAAATAAACCTTAGGCACACACACACAATATAAAAACAACGTTCGTTTCGCGTTCACATACTCCCATAACTATACCAGAGCTTGAAACTGAAAGTCAGCTGACAGAAGTCTATTCTCCAGGCAACAGCCAAATTCGTTTGCCAGGGATTCATTCATGTGCTGTTTGAACTGTCACCGTCATCTACCGCAAAGTTATCGCACTCTCAAATGTAAAATAGTTTCAGGTTGTGTGAATAGATGGCGATGCACACAAACTGAGTAATTTTGAAATTTTGCATTCGTCATGTGTTTTTGAATTTTCCACGGTAAATAACAATGGATACAAATCAGTATTTTTGCTGACCGTATCAAGTATACGTAATGTTGAAATAACTTAAAGTAACAATTCATTTTATATAGATATAAATATAAACTTTATTATTTGTATGTATCAAATAAATATCTATTTGGTATAAATAAATACTTTATGTCTCCTGATTCTTGAGCAAACAGAAAGTTGAAAACAACGGTTCTATACAAATACCGTTACGTACTAAAAACTATATCGAGAAAATAGGTACAATTCAGATGCTATAATCGTCGGTTTCTTCGACGAATTCATCTGAATGATTAAAATTATTAGCTTTCTCACAGTATAAAATTGGAAATTTACAATTAAAAAGAATCTTTCTTCAGCTAAAAAATGTAGTTAAGTGCTACTAAAATAGGTACGTATCAACAAATACTGATAGCGGGGTGGGCAACGATGTTACAAGTTAAAGTTTAAAATAAATAACTCATGTACATATGTATATAATTAAATATAAATGAACCGACATAGGTTTCGGCGCTGACGAAATGTAGGCAGGTAGGTATATGAATTAGTTCTATGTATTAGAATAGTATTCTTTGCCAATGTACCTGAGGAACATGAAAGCAAGCAGCAGAAGTCCTGAGCCGCTGAAATCACCGAGAGCTGTCAAATATGGGATGGCAGAGTTGTCCGGATCAATCTTCCATCGCCACATTGTATGGATGAGTAGATGCGCAACGTACAACAGTAACATAACCTGTATTAAACCGACCATCACGTATGTAACTACAAACACAGCCGTTACCGTGATGCGCCACATGAAAAAGTAATCGGCAATGAATACGAATAATATCTGACCAGGTATAGCCATCAAAATCAGAATCCGAGCCGTTTTTGCTGAGTATACTGCAATTGCACATGAAATAATGATTAGTATAAATAATAAATACCGATTTTTGTTCGAGAATATTTCCATTAATTATCGATTACAAATAGATCTTAATCATTTTAAAAGTATAATAATTAAGTACTTCCTATGAAAACCGCATTGTAAAAGTTTACTATAGACGATTAATTTATATCGATAAAGCAACATATCTCTTGATATTAAAAGTATTAAAAATTATATTGCATTCAATGCAGACCTTGAACTTTATTTCTGCGAAGAAGTTCAAAACTGGATAACAGATTATGTGAAATACCATGTTGTTATCACAAAATTTACACGTGTGATAAAAAAATAAAAATCACTTACCACCACTGATTAGGGCTGTCCAGGGAGCCACCCACTGTTTGGTATGAGGTGGCAAGATACCTAATATGGTACTTTGATGGAGCATTGTGGATATTCGACTGGATTGTACACTAACAAGGTTACCTCCAATACCGTTAATGATTGGTTGAAATACAACGAAACCATCGTATTTGTCAACAGCTGAATCCAGTACTAAACCACCCATTCTATGATAAAAATTCATAAAATGTCAAACCGTGTCAACGAACAAATAATATTAATTTACCCGCTGATGATAAGTGCACTGATAACAGGTACCCAACCAGAAGTTAGTACATGCCGCGTGTATTTGTTACGACGAACGATGCACACCCAACACGGTAACAGTATGCATAGATAAAATCCCAAAATCACGAACAAGCACCAGAAATACGTATCTACAGCAAATAAACAACGTATAAATTGCACAATGTATAAATATGAAATGAATGATGATGTTGATATCTAGATTTCCATAAGTGATTCTTTCTTAATGCTAAATATTTGAATGCTATTTGATAGTTAAAAACTCACCGACAATTTCGTAAATAGCCGATGCGATAAGAGAGAGAAAACTTAAAGACACAATATCACCAATACTGGCAGCTAGAGGTGTAGCAACATTGTCGGGATTCATCTTTATTTTCTGTGATGCAAAAATAACTCCAATCATCACGAAATCTACAAGAATTACCATGATTTAGTAATGTAACGCCCTCCCCAAGCTTGTATAATTTATACCGAGGATGAAACAGGAAACAGTGGCTGTCAGAACACTAGAGGTGGTTAGCAGTATCGAATCCCTGAATACAAATTGACCGGACATGGCGGCTCCCATACTCACTGCAAATATGGACACCAAAACAGCAGCTACAATCGCTTGTACCTGTATACAAACGTGCCTATAATTTACCTGAATACAAGAATATAGCAATGTTATCTGTTACCTGCACGATTGCAATATTTCCGATAATCATTTTGGAAAGTTCATTCGAAGATGAAGATGAAGACATGTTACCTAAATTTGCTTGCGTGGACAAACGAGACGCTAGGCACATATCCAGATTACCTTTCAGTCCGAGAATTGCTGGTACCAAGATGAATAAATTGTCGACTTCTTGAAATACTCGATAATGCTAAAAAAATATTACAAAAAAAAAACAATCGTTTATCTTGTCAACTGCAGGATAATTAATTATTGAGAAATTATAAAAAATAAGTTCCAATCTAATTGAAGCTAAATATACATTTGTCACAATGTCAATAATTTCGTAATATAAATATGTACTAAGCTCACGTTTGAAATAAATGTGTCCGATGTTTTATACAAATTGATATTATAATTACAACTACAAAAATATGTTACACAATAGAAAGGAAAATAACTAAACACGTGTCATAACATATGTTAAGGATAAATGATGATTTTCCTGATTACAAACATATGCGGTCTAATTTTTTTTTCTATCATTTCAATTCATTTATTAGCGGTTATATGCATTATTTCTATCGAATTGTAAACCGTAACTCACTTGCACTTTTCCAAGAACTACACCAGCTCCAATGGTACCGAATCCTGCTATGATGAACGGAATGGCTACTTGGATCGTGATGCTCCACCATTTTTCCACTTTTATTTCCGACTTACGATCACCATCGGACGACACGTCACATTCCGTGTTGTCCGTGGTCTTGATGGAAAGAGCTGAGCCCATGGACTCGCTACTTCCCAGAGATTCAACTATAGTTACACTTGATTCTAAAAGAAAAAACTACAATTATAATCGAATAATTCCATCGTTTGCCTCTAAAAGTTTTCAGTGATTAACAATTCGCCAGAGAAATTAGTAAACTAAATTTGTATGTCATTGGCATGACAATCGACGAAATTTTATGGATAGATAATTCATACGAAATATTTGAAGCGAAAGGCTAAATAAATTGTAATGTTCTTACTGTTTGGAGATGAACCAGACATGTCATCACTATACTTCTCATCGAAAGTATAGGGTTCAACGATTGTGCTGACTGTTAACTGAACAGGACTGTCGTCCTTTATTGCATCTGGTAATCTAGCCATTTCTAAACCAATAAACATAAACTTATTCATCAGTATTCTACACTACAGAAATCTAAGGAACTTGCATAAATTTTTTTTTATTGAATAATATTTTAAAAATAGCACAAAAATTTATCAAGTTCCCTATTGTAAGTTTAGTCTACCTTAAAATGATGTTGAAAACGAACACAAAAAATTTGGGTTGTATGCCACCCAGGAGCAATGTTGTTATTACAATCCTGTATCTTACGATTCGTCCAAAGATTTTAGCCAGAACTGACAAATACAGGCAGCTTATTAACCTGCAACTATACATTCGTAATTAGTAATTAATTAATTAATTGCATTGGCGTTTTCATTATATCTGTTACAGGCAAATATTAAACCGAAGTAAACGCACGTTACAGTGCACATTTCCTAACTTTACACTACCTCTTCCCTACCCTGCCCAACACTGTGCAACGAAGAATGTAAACTTTGTCAACATAATGCTTTTTCAGGACGTTATGTGTATATCATACGAATGTGATAAATTTGCAATGTATTGTACATTTATTCACATATTTCAATTTTTTTACAGTATTACAGAATATGATTACTCCAATAAATCACAATTGTACATGATAAATTTGCAATGTATTGTACATTTATTCACATATTTCAATTTTTTTACAGTGTTACAGAATATGATTACTCCAATAAATCACAATTGTACATGATAATATATATATATATATATATATATATATATATATATATATATATATATATATATATATATATATATATATATATATATATATATATATATATATATATATATATATATATATATATATATATATATATATATATATATATATATATATATATATATATATATATATATATATATATATATATATATATATATATATATATATATATATATATATATATATATATATATATATATATATATATATATATATATATATATATATATATATATATATATATATATATATATATATATATATATATATATATATATATATATATATATATATATATATATATATATATATATATATATATATATATATATATATATATATATATATATATATATATATATATATATATATATATATATATATATATATATATATATATATATATATATATATATATATATATATATGTAATACTTATACTGTCAAACTCCCATAACTCGAACATCTATAACTCGAAATGAATCGAATGGCAATAACGTTTAGGAAGCAAATTACATGCAATTTGACGTCTATAACTGGAACTTCTATAAGTCGAATTTTTTGAAAGCGTTTATACCATTTGTAAATTGCTTTACAGCATTGATTTCATTTGTCACGCAAAATTTGATGCATATTCATAGATCTCTAATTATGAAAATTTTAAAAAATCGTCGAATATATAAAAACCCAACATGTTTAATTAGCTGTAAAATCTGAAATACACATCCTATATGGCTGAATATTGAGAAAACTACCAAAGACAGATTAACCAACATGTCTACATTTTTTTTTTATCAATTTGACAAATGTAGTGCAGGAAATTAAAAAAATGCACGAACTTTTTGATCATACCCCGTATATACAGTGCTGATTTACTGGATGCATACTCATTAAGTGTCAGGCGGAATGAAAATTTATGACAATCAGTTGGCATTAGTTTCTAAGGAATTTATGATTATTACCACATTCCGTTACGCTTAAATATATCCGTGTAATTAAGAGTTGTGAACCATAATACACAAATCAACAGACTTTGACAAACAAAAAGGCCAATGTATTTAGTATACCGTAAAATACGATAGAAAAAAACCGTAACAAATAGTTTTCCACGAATATTCTTCTCGATATCAAATTATTATTTAGACATGTTCCAATAAGAGGCATGCAATCACTAAATGTATACACTTACTGGTTAGTGTATACAAATAGTAATTTATAAAATAAATGTATTCACAATCAATAAATTTTGACTGTATACATTTTCACATCTGATTTAGTAAAAGTTTGCGCGAAAATAAAATATACTATTGATAGGTTAGTGTAATTTTGGAAATTTCGATCATCAACAATATTCTTATTTTACAGTTATTTATTGAACAAAAACACAATTTAAATAGATAATTTCTTATATACAATTTTCCAAGAGAGGGGGTGCCCCCTTCGGACGCCCATGCTAGTGACTACATTATTATTTCCATGTACTAAAGCAATATGTGACAAAAATATATAGTGTTATTTTCAAACGAAAGTTTCATTTTTTATTAATTCGAATATTATGCAAGTTTCAAAATATCTAATATTGGTTATATTAGAATACTAGTTGTAAATACATCATTTATATTATTAATAACTAATAGCCACACCAAACAATTATAATTCTATTTCATTACAACAAACAAATATGTTTACAGTAAAGTATATAAACTTGATTTACATTCGAGAACGTAATATGTACCTCTAAATACACGAGTCAATATTCATAATTGGTATCCTTCTAGTAACCAAATGTATATAGTTTCCACGGGTAACGATGCGTTATCCGAGTAAATAGATAACAATTTTCTTAATAACAACAATAGCATATAAGTATAAACTCACGAAGGACAAGAGATCAAGTGCTAATATACGCAAATAAAACGAGATACAGATAAATTGTTTATAATAAAAAGTTCGTAATTAAATGTTGAAGATAAGATGACTGTATCTATAGTTTATCGGATCGTGTCAACAAAATATGTCAAAAGAAAAATACCATTCACGAAACGTATTTACAAAATTACATTTGTAGATAAAACAAATTATAAAAACTAAAAACACATAACTTACTGGTAAGTGACGGAAGTTTTCCATCAAGTTACAAATGTATCATCCACACACGTTCACATTTCACTGATATTTAACAACTAACTGACTTATCATAGAGCACACTGTATGAACTGTATCGGTATGTACACATTTTCGACAAAATTATACCTATATTCTGTTCATAATTGAACGAACTGGTTTCAATATGTATAAGTGAAATCATAAGTTCCCCACTTTCATTTCTAACAAAATAATGAATTCAACTTTTGTTGGGACATAAAATGTACCTATAGTAATTCTTTTAGCTCCTCCTACTCTTGGGTATTAGCGAAAACGTGATATTTACACAACAATTAAGATTAGATAAATAAGGAGAGAAAAAAAAAACAATTTTGCGAATTAATTGTACATGACAATTGTATGTAATTTATTCGAAATATGAACACCGGTATTTAATAATTGCATATCATAAATGGTATGCATTTTTACGTAATTATTGTAATCGATTTTGACACCAAGGTTGCATTGGAACTATATTAAAATACATGTATGTGAAATGAAAAACACCTTGATGAGAAATTAACATCAACATATAACATATACTAATAATATTCAAATATAACAAATTCAAAATTAAATTGACACTAATATTATACAAATTTACATTTTCAATTATATGTGTATTATCCGTTGTAATATGTATAGTACTATTTATATTTGTAGTTAGCATATGACATTGGAATATCTGCTGTATTGAAACAAACAAAAATATGTGATATATTTATCACCTAATTAATAAGATTTTCTCATATAGTCACGTATAGAAGAATGTTTTTAAAAATTAAAATGCATAGTTTAACCGCAAACTATTTTCAATGACTCTTCTTTCTCAAATTGCACTGCTGGTACATGAACACTAAACTTTTATCAATATGCATATGCGTGCTACACTGAAGATAATGTGTTGGAAACTACCTCATTAACTCATTAAATAGTTTAAGTAATAAAATACCAAGACGAAACATTTTTTTTAGAAATATATATTTTTCCTTTAAACCTGCAAGGAAATGATATTATACTATAGAAATGAAACTATGTATCTAGATCTCTATGATAATAGATATACGTACTACATCATTAAACTACATATGTTTTATCTACGTTATTATACTTGTAAGTTCAAAAATTAATATTCTGTTGTCAACAGACTACGAATTACATTGTAAACATTTCTTTGAACTATAAATTATTATCAGCATGTAAAGATAATATTTAATTTAATTTCACAATTGCAATAATAAAAAAAAAAACAGATAATCGTTGTTTTCCCACGGAAAATACATGAGTAACAGGATAAACTAAAATTTCAGTGTATACAAATGTTATTTTTGTAGAAATTAATATGTATGTATGTACTTACACAATATCGCTATAGATTTCAGCCAGGGTGATGCTAAATTGTTAGAAGAATAGAAGAAATAGTATATAATTCGGGAATAATTCGTGTGAATAATGACAGCACAGGGTATTGGTTGCCAGCAGTAACGATTTACACGTGCACTTATTACTTAAAAACACTTGTTATTTTACACTGAACTTAGTACACCGGTGTGGAATTTGCGCCTTGTCAAACGTCAGTCTGCAATGTCAGACACTGCCATGTGCCGAGTCTATTATACATATAAAGCTCACCTGAAATATTACATGTGACGTAAATTATACAAACATACATAGTTGCTAATCCCCCCCACCACCATACATATAATATACTTGGGTAGGAGAAGTGACGAACACCCCTGTACTTTGGACCATTGAATTCCTACCGATATGCATATATAGATAGATATGTATGTAAGTATGTGCAAATTCTTTTCCGATATCTTTAAACACTTGTATCCTGCTTATCTGGCGCGTGATCTTAAGGAAATAAATGATAAATGAAAGTTTTTGTGAGGCTATGAGGACGGTGATTACATTCATGAAACCTCACGTCCAACACGTTTATCATAGATCCTCCGATTGTAGTTTATCACTGCGTCGGCCCTGCACTTTTAGGTCAATGATCGATATTAAAATTTATATATATATATATATATATATATATATATATATATATATATATATATATATATGCCTGATATTTCATTTCATTTTAATCTAAATTATTTACATTTTATATAAGTAAAAATACATGTGTTCATGATCAGAATAAAATTAAGAAACATTCATTCCTAAAGAAAAACTTGTCTATCGAGTGCATCTGTAAATAGTTTAATAATGTGAACTAAATCGAAGGTAAATTTGTTTGTTTTTCATATAAAAGCTGAGTTTTAGTAGTTTCTATCCGTTTTGTGGAAAAACCCAGTGTAAAAAAACACGTATTTTGCAATGTAGGTAACGTTGTGGAAAGTACCTACTATCATTACAATATTGTAACAAATGGGAATTGCACATAATTCTACTTACTGCTTATTAAAACAAAAATCATAATTAATACCTTTTCAAATACTCTTTTATCTTCAGCGTAATTTCCCACAAGAACATATTTGATCCAGGATACTTACGGCAAACTACAAATAGCAGATAATCAAAAGCAAGAATCAATATGAGGGTATTAAAAATGTTTGCCTTAGCCACTCTCAATCAAATAAATTCTGATGAGAAATTACCACATACAATTTTAACATTGTAATGTATATGAATAATTTTAAAACGAACATCCGATATACATATTGGAAATGTAACTGCATTGTGCAAATAACATTGTACATAAAAGTTTCATAAAACCTTATATGAATCCAACAATGTAAAGTAATCTTTTGTTGATTTTTTTCTATGATCCATATTTCTTCATAAGATATCAGTACATGATTTCTCAAGGTTAAGTAAATTTTCTTCGCAACCTACAAGGTCTATTGTTACAGGTTTAATGAATGTAGATAAGAGCTCACGTTTATAGTTCAAATCCATATATAAAATATGTTTTTGTAAGAAATTACTATATCAAATTGTAACATGAGTAATTTTCAAATGAATGCCAGGTACATAATACATATTTGAAAACAAACAAATTCTATTCGTAATTAATTTTAAACATAAATAAACAGCAAAAACGGTGGGTGGGTGCTTTTTAATTTAAACTGTAGGGAGTAATGCTTGGAATATTGTTATTTTATTGTCAAACCATTCTGTGAAACACAACGAAATATGCGGAGGTTATAAAATGAAGAATGCTTGAAATCGTCTAATGAGAAAGTGAATCTGAAATCGAAAGCTGTCTATAAAATATTTCATAGTTATTTCATCTAATTGTAAGACTGAACATATGTTTGGAGTCCTTTGGAGAAGGACGCTAAGTAGAATTGTCATGAATTTATTTCACTTGGAGATAGTTACGATTCTGTTATCAGTCAAGCATAGTTACAAAAACTGTAGCATTCGATGCATGATATTTTATCGGTTATTGTTCTGTATATATAAGGAATGATCCGATTACGAAGCCATAATTTTTATTTGTTGAAGTAAGTGTAATAAAAAGAAACTAAAAGAGCATCACGCTTTTTAGTTATAGCAGTTTTAAACGATTATGAAATGTAATATTAAAATTATTATCGATAGCTGCGCCCAAGTGACGAACGACACTGGTAAACTAGACGCTGGAAAATAGTACTTATGGAGACTTCGAATTATAGAAAAATTCATAAAAACTAGTGAATTTATTTAAAGACATTACAGTGGTTTAATTACACACGTTTTTATTGAATCCAAATCGTGTACTTACTAATTTCTGTTAAAATATTCAGTAATTTACCTTGTACCGGTTCGTGCTCCGATGAGTACGTGCCTTAACATGAAGCATCAAACTTATAAGGAATAAATGTGTATGTATTCGTTTTACAAATAGGGATTTCCCCGAACAAACTAAAACAAAAAGAACGAGGCACACACAAAAAGTTTCCTCCGCAAACAGAGATGTCCCTTAAAAATTCGACTTATTGAATGCATGTGCCAATTATTTTATTCGAGTTATGGAGGAATTCCAGCTATAAAAGTTCGAGTTATAGAAGAAAAGTGCATGTAATTTGCTTTCTAAACACTGTTGCCACTGGATTCATTTCGACCTATAGAAATTTCGAGTTATAGACGTTCGAGTTATGAGAGTTTGACTGTATTTAAAAAATAATTTAAAAAATTTGATTTCTTCAAAACCCAAAAACCTTACAGAATACTATTGATGCCCATTCTTAATTTTCTGTAGTTACAATATTTTTTTTATAAGCTTTTATTTAGTTTCACTTGTGAGTCAGTCAGTCAGTCTGTCTGTCTGTCTGTCTGTCTGACGGGGGGATTGGACAAAAGAAGATCAATGCACGTATTAGTATATACTAGATATAAAGTTTTCGGTAAATAGTCGGCTTAGCACCGGAAACAACAGAAATACGACGTTTTTTGACAGTTGTGTCTCGCATTTGGAATGTGCAACAACGATTTAGATATTAATAAAATAAAATTGGTTACAATAAAAGTGATTTATTATAATTATAACTGTGTTTATGTCATTATATAACATTAGTATTAATTAGTGTAATTCCCTATCTCATTGCAAAGAATGTGTGAAGTTCTGCGATGTAATAAGATTGCTTTGCTATGACCATTAACAAAGCACAGGGTCAGTCCATAAAATATTCCGATCTTCGTGGCGTTAAAAATGGTAAGCGAAAATAAACTTATCGACCAATTTAAGAACATTTCGTCATTTTCACATTTATTGAAAGTGCATCTATTTGCCGAATATCAAAACAGTAAATCAACTTCAATTTTAATCCGATTATACACTTACCACAGACTAAAAAGAATAAAATAAAATCAATAAAAAAATAATTTTTAAAAATAAGCTTTTATTAAATTGCACTAAAAATAAAAAGCCAATAAATAAAAGCGTGGGGCGTAAATGTTCTAATGTCCAATTTATATGAACATTTACGCCCCACGCTTTTATTTATTGGCTTTTTATTTTTAGTGCAATTTAATAAAAGCTTATTTTTAAAAATTATTTTTTTATTGATTTTATTTAATTTGAACTTCCTAACAAAATTTTGAATTATAAATCCTTTATCTATTCTAGGCAGCACTTGACTGATTATATTTCGGTGAGATATTATCCGTCAAATTAAATTCTATAATTAAAAAAATGTAATTTTGTGGATGAGCGTCACACACATCATTAGGAAGTTGTTCACCAAACTTATCTGATCAATCTTTCAAGGCCATATTGCTCAAGGCAAAAAAAGCTCAGTGATACTAAATTACCATGAGAAGCGCAAAATATCTAACTAAATATAAATAACATGAAATAAATAACCAAATTTTTAATCATTACTTCTTAGAAATCTTCTTATCTTTTTATGAAAATGTTTGACAGTGCGGGGCGGACTCCTCACGGTACTTTGCCGGAAAGAAAGGGGGTCGCGACTTAAAAAAGGTTGGGAAACATTGGGCTAGCATATTATATAAAATGTTATTCCAAAAAAATGCTTGTTTACCATATGTTTTGGGTTATCGAAACTTTAAAAATGTATGACTTTTGTTTATTTTAAAAAACCAAATTCTATTGATACAATACATTATTCCAGGTTACATATTGCTGTTTGCAGTAGATTTTTAATGGTGTTTCATTGTAGTTTAGTTTATCTGTGATTGTAGTATATGAAGAGGACATCTGCGAATAAGGATAGTTTGATTTCTTTAGAATAGATTGATGTTAAGAATGCTAATAAGAATATGTAGTATGAAACTGAGGGCTCCATCTTAAATTATCGCGCTTTCATAGCTTATGGGAAATTTAATGTTAATTTTTTGTTTCCTCTCCCCAACTTCTATTAAGTTACATAATTTATAATTTTTCATTCGGAAAAAAACGCGAATTATGATTAATTTTGAAAAGTAAACATTGCGAATAATTTTATACTTTATTTATTTATTTAATGTATAAAATGTGATAATCATGCAGTAGAAAAGCAGAGACAAATATAATTATAAGTAGCTAGTTTTAGTAGTTCTTGTTAACGATAATATAAGTGAACAAAGTATGCAAACAAGACTTCCATTGTTTTGGAAAAGTGACGTGAGATGTATGCATGGAAAACACAGATTCGTGTTAATTGTACATACTTGATGTGTGTTGGGTAATAATTACAACAACTAATGGCATATTGCCATATAAATAAATACATAATAATTTTGCATAATAATAATTTAAATAATTATTTCAGTTAGAGAACGTTTCCGTTGTCTTTAGAAATAGATGACAAGTAGATCTTTACAACGAAAACAACATAATGTCTCATATTTCACATGGTCGTTTGCTTAGAACATCATAATTACGACTGGTAATAACATGATAAACATATTTTAATAGCTACATTTCAAATGATTTTTAAGTTTCCAAAATACTGCTATAGGCTCATTTTTATTTATTTTTCATTATGAACAAAGAGCAAATGATTGAATACTTTTTGGATAACAGCAATGTAGTTTTTGCAGTCAAGACGCTTTTCCGTTCTTGGCCTTGCTTTCTGGTCAACAGTTAACATGGGAAGTTCTTGACGATCGTCATTTTAGTGACAGAATATTCACAGGTGCATAATATCGTACTAGGCCTGTCGAAAGTCTGTACTGTGACATTGTACCACTGAAATTAAATAATTTTGCGTATCTGCTTCGCAAGAGAAGCGGAATCTATCAAACGAGAAAAGCCAATATCCTGAAGCTGGCACAACTACCCGAAACGAGCAAATACGTTTGACTTCGTATTAGACACTCATCTATACTTATTTCTCGGAAATTCTACATTCATGTACAACAGGTATCACACAAGGCTGACTATACGGTAAAGTCATCATCGAACACACGATATGCGGCTCCGACGCAGTGTGAGAAATACTAATTATTGACAGTGACAAGACAAAAAACATTGCCAGTTTACCGAATAATTGAATCATTTGTAAACAAACAATTTACAACGAAACGTGACTGAGAGAAACCGTAGAATGCCGTGCTGTACGAGGGAGTTACTTGTATTTCACAAATAGCACTAATGTTTCGGACTCACCTGCTAATGTTGCATTAACTCAAATAACCAGCAGTTTATGTTTCATTGTCATACTAAATAAATGAGCATAAATAAATGATCTTTCTGGTAATTCCCCTTAAAACAAATAAATGAAGGTCATGAGCATTAAATCATAGTATCTTCCTCAATGTTACACAACTCTTCACATGATGTATGCAGACGCAAGATTTGTAGAATGTGTCTATAATGTGAATAGAATAGGTTATGTTGTAATATGGAGTCTGTCTAGTTCACAGGTGTATGTATATCGTCCCTTTTTGGGTTACTGTGTCGCGCTGTGGGAATGGGCCGCGGTATCTCACGTTGGGACTGGGATGTGACTGTATAATATGTGGTCCATCGTGCGATGGATATGTTGTTGACCACGTGGTCCATCAAGGAATTAGTTGTGTTGTTCAGTACAGAATCTGCAGCTACATTTTAGACGTTTCCAACAGTAAGAGTTCAATTAAAATCTTATTTGACATAAATTACGCTTCTTGTGTTGATATTTTATTAACATATTACTAGGAACTTTTTTTTCTGAGACATAGTTTCAAACTGGGCCTAAATGTTCAGATATTCTTATAGAGAATTGCAAAGGTCACAACGCGAAGCTGTAATTCCCAGGGGTAATAGTGAAAAGTGGCCCTGTAAAATAGTCAGCAACGGCAACAATATTGCAAACACTATAAACATATAATTTTTCACAGAATTATTACAGGGCACGTGATTATATTCATCATCTTAGTACTGACAGACCCCCCCCCCATTAAGTATAGAAACAAAATATAATATAGACGAGTGCTTGATAAAAAAAATTTATATCCGTCTGATACTGAATTATAACCCAAAACTTGCAGTAGTCTATGGTTAATTTTGATCGGCCAATTTAAATAAAACCATACATTGAATGAAATTATAGGTGAGTAACTACTGTTTATTTAGTAATTTATAGTATAAATATAAAATCTTGTTTACGTAACTTTGTATATCCCTATAATTTACATCGAGCTAAGATGGAATAAGTAAAATTACCCAATTATACCAAATTCCAATTACCTTCAAAATAATGATAAAATTAAATGTTTTTCAACGTAAACTTTCATATTAATTATTTTTTAATTAAGTGTTTTGTATTCTATTTCTACGTAACATTACAGGCAGTTTTCAAATTTAAATAATCTTATATATACAAACATATACATTTTTGGTACAACATATTTATTATCATGAATATAAAACTTATTTACTTTTATAAAGAACATCAACTAATGAACTATGAAAATTATTAATAGATCGATAACTAGAAATTAATTTTTTAGATAAAAAAAAAAAAACAAAAGCAATTTAATCTTGTTTATCTATATACAGAATATAACCTTGTATAGTGTATTCCAAGATCATATTCCTGATTTTTTGATTTGTAATGATTAGTCTATTGAGAGTGCTATATCCTAACAATGCAAATTCTATGAAATATTTCAATAGATAGTAAGACCCAAACAAAATTATAAAACTGTTCAATACTGACAGTATTCCACTGTATGACTGAACACTGTAGGTACACCGTAACAAAGTTGGAATAAGTGCATTTTAGTAACCGCTATTTTAATTCAATTTGCTCATTAAATTAGTAATTTAAAATTATTTTAGCGCCCCTCAGTAAACTAACCATTAGAAATCAAATAGTCAGGAATATAAACTTGGAATATACTATACCAAAATATTTCGCGGATTTAACACCCCCTGTACTTAACTTATTGAATGATGTCGCCAGATTTTTCATACGTCGATTATTTATCAAATATGAAGATCAGTCTTGTCCGTATCTTATCAAAACACTTAGTTTAAGTTATTATTTGTAATCGATAAAACATGAAAGAACATAGGTAATTCCGTAAAATTTATAACTGAATTGAAACGGTACCGATCAAGCATCATAACCATACATGTTGAGCAATAATAAACGTATAGATCCATTAGTCATTTACTAGGATTAAAAATGTATTAATAGTATAATATATGACATACCTGTATGAAATAAACAATGGTTTGATGTCATTTCTTCACTGGAAATATAAATATAGTGTTCATTGGATTACATTTGAAGGAAGATACATGTCAAGGATGCAAATACAGAAAAATACTCGAATATTATCTCCAAATGTTTTCAATATTTTATTTTTGTTCTCATACTTAGGCATAATACATAATTATTTGCCACTAAACTGCATAAATAGCAAATACAACATACATTGTCATGTCTATATAATACTTACTTCAGAATATGAAAATGTAAAAATCTGTAGGTACAAACTACCGAGACTGGATTCGTTTATAGATTTTATTTTTTAATAGTTTTATGCATTATCGTCATTCAAAATCTTATGCATGTTTCCAACTGTAATTTCATATAGTGTCTATGTATGTGTGTATGTATGCAAATATGTATGTACAGTTTTCGACAAATCCGGTCTCCCGTGATGACTAAAACTTATTACACAAATATGATATCGAATGATTCGCTTAACAATCCTATGAATGAATGATATACAGTGAAGGTATTATGTAAACAAGCTAGAAGATATACTAAAATCAATAAAATTCAATAAAAACAAATTTACATTTTTTTTAGTAAGTTGATAATCTTTAATAGCAACTAATACGAATACTAATATGAATGTGGATTAAATGTTATGAATTTGACTGAATCTTAAAACAAAACTCTCGTCACACTACCTGTTAACGGTATTAATTAATACATCGACAATTGATATGTACAAAAAAGAAAATGCAATTATTGATGAGCAATATTTTTCAAATAAACCGCGCCATACAAAAGAACATTAAAAGAATAAAAATTTTTAAATATATGTTTAAAATAAATATAATTATTAAAATTATATATTATATTAATCATGGACAAAGTAAATGAAAATACTATTTTATATTTAAATATAATTATATTGTCAAACAACAAATAATAGTACATATTAATGTTACTATATACCTGGAGTTTATGTAAGTAAGTTGCCGTGATTTGTCGAGCACTGTTATGTATAAGAAAATGTAATGTTATAGTGTATGTGGATGTATTTATGTCAACTGTAAGAAATGCGTTAACAAAATATATACCACATGTCACAATATATTCATATTTGTATGTAATGTTCTTGTGTATACGTATGTTAGTAGGCATTATATAGTTATTTGTATGTGACTGTACAAATACAGCGAGATCATTTCACTTAAAATAACTATTGTGTATAATAAATACATACGTATATTTGTGACAATATGAAACCTAAAAATTATTCTCTTAAAAAAATAGTAAATCATTTTAAATCGAATATAGAACAGGGCAAATAACAAGTATTCCGGTTCTGTTACATAGAAGAAATATCGGATGTGTGCGAAATGAAATAATCTCGCAATATGGTGTTATCACTTTTGGAGGTAGATAGTGGTCGCGCCCTGCTGACGGAAGATTCTGTTTCATTTTCAGAGTTTAGATTCTGGATTCAATATGGAATTTGTCGTTGATTATAACAAGGGGGGCTACTCAACATAAATCGTATATTCATCTACGATTTGATTTCGCTTGCTACAATAATGGACCTACAGTATTTTGCAGGATATGTGTTGATTTGTAAATGAAAGTGTCTATTGAGGAATGAGCAGCCCTGTGAACATGGTGTTAGTGAGGGGGAGATGAGGTATTTATTGAGCTATTTGTTTATGAATGTCGTGGTGGTGGTGGTGGTGGTGGTGGTGGTGGGGACTATTACATTATTTATGTTATAAAATATACAGATATGAGACTAGTGTTATTATGGCACTGTAGCGAGGTCTCCATTTCTTTGTTTAATCATTAACATAGTGTTCAGTTTGTACTGGTTGCCTTATGCGGGCAGTTGAAATAAACAAATGATAAACAAGTAGTACCAGACTTGTAAAAGACAGCTCAACATGACAATCAATTAATCAATTTACATGTCAGTATCGACTTCCATCTCGTATCCTACATATACTCGTATATTCCAACCGCTGGAGTCCAAACATCACTGATATCATTATTTATAGATTTACAATATTCAACAAAGAATGCAATATATCATGGATGGGGACCTGCAGCTGGATATATAAATAAATATAGACTAGTTACAATTATACCATGTTACCCATAGTTATTCTCTTATAATTAACTGTTGTATTTTCCAGAATCATTAGAAATAATTTCAAGTCAATATAATCTCGTGAAATCAGTGAACTTTATGATAATATCATATGATATTATATGTACAGTAAATATAATTGATTTATATCATTACACATTGTTGCGGAGAATATATATGGAATAACAATTGTTACCTTGAGAAACTGTCAAGTAGAATAGACAGTGTATATCGAATACGAGATGAATTCAACAAAGAATGTCGACAAATAATATTTATTATTTAAGACCTTGCCGACCACTTTTTGTAAACTTGTAGTCGGCTACATGGTAAACAATAACTATATTCGACATGTGACACATATACAAAATGCTTAGCTTGAACACTTAATTTACAATATATCCAAAAAACTTATTTCCGATTCACATTAAAAACGCAGAATAATATGAAAATAGTTTTATATAATATATATAATATTTATATTTATACTTATTTATACACATATATATATATATATATATATATATATATATATATATATATATATATATATATACATGTATATATTTATATATATAGTACATCTCTCTGAGTCTCCAATGTATATAGATATAATCTCATTGTGAATATTCTACAAAACATACTATATGATTTATGTGTCGTTATATACCTAAACATTCTTACATGCTAATTTTGATTTTGTGCCTCCGATAATCTTATCTTAATAACTATAATAATAATAAATGTAATTAGTACATACGAATGTAACAACACGTTTCGTTTTTTGTATTTTATTTAATTTTTTTTTCATCAATGAAATATGCACTCTCAGAAACACACAGGACTTAGCTTATTGGTTTGATCGTCATATTTGAAACCGAACCGAACCAAACCGAACATTGCCAGAACTAGTTATAACTGTACAAGTACATACACTGTTCTGACATGCGTGTAATGTTGTACACAGAACATACAACATGACCAGCGTATGTCTTAGGATGTTGTACGCTTCGTTGTCAGTTATTCAATGCGCAATTAAATTATTAGTGTTTGTATCTAAATCCACAAAGCCATCATGAGATTATAAATGACTTATTGTTCGTATTTATTGAGGTATTATTGTTTGTATTTTGTATCATTCAAAAGGTAAATAAATACAAACAATAAGTATTTTATTGTCCTTTAATCTTATGGCTTTGCACACTTGTTTTATATACTGAATATCCGGTTCCATATATATATATATATATATATATATATATATATATATATATATATATATCCGTTCGGAAGATACAGCGTTACGATTTAGAATTATATTATTAACTGATTTTGTTACTTTGTTGTTGTTGTTTTGTATAATAGATAGTTTACATGGTACGTATGTTACTTTAGTACTGGTTTGTCTAATGGAACGATGACATCTCTCTTAAAGTTTACAACTAACCGTATAAATGCAGCACGATTAGCTGCGATATATGTACCGTTTGTAAGGTTCCCGTTTTGCTGTTGCGCCGCTGAACGCTACGTTTTGCCGCGCTGTGCTGGTGTATGCGCAGCTTACGTCGAGGCCCGAAAAATTCGCCCGAAATTATCGATTGAAATGCGCATCGTGAGCGCTTTAAATTACAGAAAATTGTTTCATGGAAATCATATTAACATTTAATGAAACAAAACCAAATCGATACCGTTGACGGGCGAGCCACTATGTCGCTCTAAAAACATACCGTGAACATAATGTGAACCGAAACGAAATGTAAAGTAAGTAAAACGAAAAAGTACAGGGGACGCGTACCTTTATTTCCGATTCGATGCGACATGTTGAACTGATGAACACGAGATTAATCCTTTGCAATACAATAGCGAAAATGATGCACAACAGATTTTACCCCGTTGCCTAAAATGTGATTATTTTATTTCTGTATTTTCATGTTATTTTACCCCAAAACCATGGATTGGCACGGGGGTTTAGATCAGTCCCCCTTCTATGGTTACATTTATGTTGTGTACCTACTAGCACAATGAACACGTGCCATATTGTATCTTACTGTAACCATAGAGACATATTATATATATATATATATATATATATATATATATATATATATATATATATATATATAAACATATTTGTCAACCCTTTGCATCTTTTCATTTTGGAATTTCCCCTTTTACGTAAATCTGGCACCCTTATTTTGCAATAATTATCCATTTTGATGCAATTTTATTTTATTCGGTAAGCACAGCTGCCGTCAACAAAACATGCCCGAGATTAAAGCAAAACACATCGCATAATGTCATTATTGTTCGAATTGGCAAACAGGATTCCAAAATTTAGCTTTTTATAGAATTTTTTATAGTATTAAACCCGTTGTGTACTGATCACGAATGCAGCTGTGAACAAACATTGCAAACTTTTCACCAAAAAAAACCTATTTTTGTATCGAGTATTAAAATTTAGTTGTGCCAGTTGTGCTATTAAGTATGGGGTGGTTACGGATTGCAGCTGTTTCCCCTATTTTAAATATGTTTGTTAAAATGCGGGCGTTCATAATCCAGAAATAATATATTCGGCTGCTGGTTATTGTATTAAATACGTTACGGAAATATTCAAACACAACTGAATGCATGTTTTAGTTGCGCAATCTCCAAATATGCATGATGTAAAGCAAAACTAAAGGTAATTATGGTATGATAAAATATCACTTTTAACATCTGTTATAATATTTAGTTTCTGACAACGCCCGTAACAGACAATTATAACAAATAGAATAATTGTAAAATAGATCTGTAGTCAACGTTTATAAAATTATCATCTTCGACTTGAAAGAAGAACAGTATGTTCGCCGTTGTCAGACAAGTACAGAGATAGGTAGGTAGAATTTTCTACGTTGATATACCGAGCAATGGCTGGGTCAAGGCACGCACCACATAATAAAACATAATTGATTTGGTTTCCAGGCGTGTCAGTAAAACAGAAATCTTTAATACGTGATAAGTTCTCGAGAAAGTTCGCCACTGGAAGCTACGTTCACATGTGCTACGGGTGGAACAAGGACGCGCCACAAGGAAAATAAAAAACAAAGACAAAGAGATACGGACCAAAGGTTTAGAGCTCAGAACGACCAAGGCGAACTGGGAGAATCCAATGTCCTGACGGCACTGCCGAAGAAAAAGTTATGCTTGTGCCAGTAAATTGGATTATGGCCACGGAAAAATTGTGCTTGCCACAAATAACAGAACCTGCAAAATTGTGGAAAGAAATTTGAAGGGTGTCATATATGTGATACGAATATAGCGTCCAGGGTAAATTTAAGACAGTACTCAAAAGATGCATTGGGTCACCTTTTCTATGGGACGCCTCAACAAGAGAATTTGTATTCTCTGATGAATGGCCACAGTTAATTTAACTGCAAGTTGCTAGCGATCAATATTATGCTATTACTACTGAATGAATGCAACATATGTAGGAACGCACTACTATATGATATGAATATATAAATTCCATATGTGTGCATCAGCGGTTTTACCTAAATAGCCGTTAAATTTTCTAATGTGAAGCAGATAAAAGCCATGTTATAAGAAATGAATGCTGCGATAATTATAGACGAAAACACATGGTTTTGACAACAGGAGAATACCGTGTTGAATGTTTCATTTCAATGTTCGATCATCAGTTCACCGCACATGTCGCATCACACGCGTCTTCATATGATTCAGAATGTTTTCTTTGTTACACATATACAGGAATATAATTATAATCGGTAGTAAAATATTACACCAATATTAAATATCGACTAGATTAAGGAGGAAATGACTAGATACATAAGACTAGAACCCGTATTTCATAATAACATTTTTTTTTTTAATTAGAATAACCTTAAATAAAGGATGAATTGATTTGAGGGGAGGTGGCGGTGACTCGTAATTCTACTTCACGGCTTAAAATTTAAAATTAGTCAAATCTCACGCATAACATCATACATTAACTACAAACTTACAAATATAATATATAGTCAACCACGCACATGAGACGAATATACGTTCATCAGCCGCCACGTCCCGGACGCATTTTGATTATTTGCTCATTTAATTTCTAAATGTTCTGTTGTTGTTTTGTAATTGTGTTGCGTTGTGTTGTATCTCTCGCAAGTAAAACGACTACTGCGCATGTGCAACACACAAACGTACGTATCCCATTTATGTAATACGAATCTTTTGTGTGTGTGTGTGTGCATATATATGTGTTGTATGTGTGGTACGGGATATTTTGCATACGATGCGTTTGCACGTGCTGCATATAGTTCCCTCTCGTCTCGCATAATTCAAATAACGAATTCGATGACGATTTTTCTATAACCAAAGGTGGACACAGTGAATGTAATTTACTTATTTCCAATGAATGTAACGGTGAAGCGTGAGGGGTCAACCGACGAATGAACAGATGCATAAATTAAAATAAAAAAAAATAATAAAATACAAGAGTCTAGTTTGGGGTGCGAATCGAATCGGATTGAACGAAGGGGGAGGCACGTGCGCCTTACGGCAGATGTTATTTACAAAAATCTGGAAAATAGAAACCGGTACTAACAATACAAAAGAGGGAAAAAATCAAAAAGTACAGTGAAACGTGCGATTTAGCAATAAAATGGAACTGAACACCGATCATATAGTGACGAGAGGCGAATGAGCAGGTCACACATACAGACACACACATATACAAACATTCGTACAATATACATGTATGGTCATGTAGAAATTTGTACCTTAGTGTAGTTAGAACATACAATATATTTCATAGCACCCGGGGCTGTTACAATAGCAGGTCATAGTTTGCAATTACTAAAAGGCACACAGCGTAAGTATTATAACTATAGTAATTAGCAAATAGGTAGTCCGAGTTTGTACTATATAATTATAATTTACAAACGTAAAATAGAATCTCTCGACAACGACAACGGCCGCACGAACTACTGTAAATATATTTATATATGTATGTATATTTATTATTATTATTGTGTGTGTGTGTGTGTGTGTGTGTGTGTGTACATACACACACACGTATGCCGATGTGTTCATGTATGTAACTCCGTTATAACACTATATAACTGATTTGGTTCATCGGCCGATCGTGGAATCTGTCTGTTCAGAACTGAACTGACCTAAAATGATGATGGTTTAGTTGCATAACAGACAGACAGACGTATTTACGTAAGATGGACAGACGACAGACAGACACAAGACACAGACATATACGTCAATATATTTATATATATATATATATATATATATATATATATATATATATATATATATATATATATATGTATATATATATATATATTAAATAGAAGATTAAATAGCATTCTTAATAACTAGTGGAATTTTGTTCTAGCTACGTATAGTATAAGTTAGTTTTAAGTATTTAGTTAGCGTCTCCCTGAATGTAAAGGGCAGGATGACGGGCAGA
The DNA here is from genome assembly GCA_963422195.1 of Carabus problematicus. Taxonomy (NCBI): domain Eukaryota; kingdom Metazoa; phylum Arthropoda; class Insecta; order Coleoptera; family Carabidae; genus Carabus; species Carabus problematicus. The sequence continues at coordinate 19,109,347 of OY728577.1, forward strand.
GGAAGGCCTCAACACTCTGGCCGTAACAACCGAGACTGTCGTACGAGGGTGGTTGTGGAGAAACCTTGGTGGATAACCAAGGTTCATCATCCCCCCAGCACGACTACAACCCCCTGCCTTGTCCCGCCTCACTTTGATGAGGTAACATTACAAATATGATATATATGTAGTACATACAATATTATGTATATATAATATAATATATACCTACGTATCGTGAACCGAAAAAACAAATACTATTTAGGTAGGTAATCATCAATGACAATGATCTGTTACATTTCTTTCTAATACATTGCAATTGACCTTCGACTATATATGAATTGAAGAGTTGTTTATCTAGTTGACTTATTGAATATGTTTAGGTTTTTTGGCTCACGGTGTATGTATGTATGTATATATATATATATATATATATATATATATATATATATATATATATATATATATATATATATATATATATATATATATATATATATATATATATAGGTAGATAGGTGTGTAAAATAACTTTGTGATTATGGACACAAAGTGACATATACAATGTAAGCATGGTACACATAAAATCCAAACAGATGCGTATGCAGTCCGGCCGCCATGCCATAACGCTTCCAGGTAGATTGGTTTAAGGTAAATATTATCAGACTGTATATAATCATTAAAGGAATCAGTGTGATCTATAATGACAGAGATACGTAGATCTGACGAGACATGGTGTTGGTACGCTCAACAATAACAAACCACAACGAGGCCATGTCTCGCAAGACTAGCGTTGTTCTAGTAACATGATGGCCGGGCCACAACACCATCGGCTCTCAACAAACTATACCTTGTAAGTAAATATAAGTAACCACATTACATACACCTACGCATGCTTTCAGGAACTCGGAACAAGAGAGAGCGTAACAGTACCGTACTGTAGTATGTACTAATATATCAAACTAGCTATATATATAGTATTTACTATTCTGTACCTGTTTGTGTCTATATATTTCTATAAATATATAATTATGTTGTTCATGTGTACGACATACGCATTTGTACACATAAGAAACATATGTACTTGTTTGAGAGATTGTTGAAATTCTAGTTAACTAACTGTAGGGGTAGGTACATGTAAAACGCTCTCGAGCATGGAACTAGTTGAGCAAAGCTGTATACATCATTACCATTTAATAACCACGATACTAAAACACGATACAACTAAGTTTAGTGAACATTCGGGGATCACCGAGCGATTAAAATAGGAACTTGTTTATACATCACCTAAAGTTTCATCTTTCTCTCTCTGTCTCAACTACCATACAAAACATTTATGCGTACTCAAATACTCTGTGAAAAATTAACAAGATTATATAAAATGTCACTCAGTCTTTCCGGTATTTGCATAAAAATATGTGCTTTATCAAATTGGTTACGACGAGCGAACCCTTGCAAATATAGGAATTTTACGCTTAATTTATAATTAAGTAATTAATAATTAATCATTTCTATATTTCCAATATAATAATAAATAATAATTAGTAAAATTAAAATGAAAATCACAGGTGTAGCTATCGCCGTTTTTTCTCTTCGTTCATTAAAAATACTAGTTCTAAATATATTCATCATCATTCGATATAATATACAAGTTAGTGTATATATGTAAGTGCATACGTGTACATTGGTTACTTGGTACAGTACGATGATGGCGGATTTGAACACGGACGCGGATATATCAGACAGGCAGCGGCTCGGTCGGCTAAGCGGGAGTTAAAGTGAAGGACACAGTTAACGGGCTGGACAGTCGTTCGAGGACAGGCAGGAAGACGATGGAAGGTACAAACTTGCGATCAGTAACATTCGTACTACTATTGCCACTATTTGAACCATTCTTATTCTGCTGCTGCTGCTGTTGTTGTTGTTGTTGTTGTTGTAATTGTTGTTCTCCACCGCCACTTGTAGAACAGCCGGATGCGGATGGAGACAAGGATGAAGGTGTGACTGTATTTCTGCCCCCCGATATAGTATTAGTACTACAATTAGGAACCGGTTCGTCTATGAGAAATGCTTGCATCATGTACTTGGTCTGTTGCTGTTGACGTTGCGGTAATGCGTAAGTGGCCGGTAACTGCCTCTGTTTCGACACGTCTTTCAACGTGGAGCTCACGTCCGCAGACACCGTGGGACCACCTCGTCCCTGTTTTCTCGACCTACCACACTGTGTACACTTCGGGCATCGGTGATCGATCGTCTGATCTACTGGTTCTGGTGCTGCTGTTGCTGCTATGTCCAGTTTTGTTTCATTTCGCACGTCTGACGTAGGTGGCGTGAATTGAGCTGGTTGTGGTACACCGCCGAAAAACGGGCCCAGTGATAAGAACGGGTGCTGTGACATTATGTGATGGTGCAGCTGATCGGGTTGCCGAAATGACTGGGTGCATACGCCACATTGTAATGTTGCACCTTCCACATCGCTACTTGAAGGTGGTCTCGCGTGTGACCGCTCATGAACGAATAGGAACGCGAGCACAGGCGTCGAGAATGAACAGAATGAGCAGTGGTACTGCTTCACATTTGTATCGTCAGCGCCAAATAAACTCGACAATACATTATGCACGCCCGGTTTCGGTCCACCATTGGCATCTTGTCCGCCAATACCGTTAGGTATTCGTAATGTAGGACTAGCACGTTCCTGTCCAGAGGCTGGTTTCCGTGATTGCTGCCCGAACGATTGTTGCAACTGCAATTCTAGTTCGTTCCACTTGTCTGCACCGGCCTTGCCATGGTCTCCCAGCAGATGTGCCTTCAACCATTTAGTGCTGCGAAATCGTCTGCTGCATATCGTGCACACCTCGGTAAAGTGCGTAAAATATCGATGGCTTAGATCTGATAAATCAGCGGGTTTCAGTGCTGGATCAGTTGGCGATACTCCAGTCTGTTCTCCACCTGGTTGTTGCTGCTGCTGCTGCTGTTGTTGCGTAGAAGAGTCCATTTCGTTAGATTGTCGGGGGTGACTTGTACTGACTCCGGTAGAAATACCTGTTCCACCAGTACTACCATCTTCTACTATACCATGCGTGTTATGTTTGTGCACACGCAGGAAATATTTGCTACACAGTTCTTTATTGCAAATGTTACATACAACACCGCCAATCTGCGCGCCGTTCTCTATCTCTATACCGTGCATTCGTTGCATGTGTGTCTTCATAAAATACTTGTTACACAACTCCTTGTTGCATATTTCACAATAACTGCTGGTCGGTGTAAGTGTCATAGATGCACGTCTTTCAGTACTTAATGGTATCTGTGGCACGGCGCGGTTCGATGTCTTATCTGGACTAATGAAACCGTTCGAATCGTCCTTAGTGTCCAGCGGAATAGGTTGAGAGGGTGGAGGATTTGGTAATGCAGGTGTAATAGCACCACCATGACATTCAACAACATGTAGTCTCAATGCTTCCAGAGTGAGACCATCGCGTCCGCACAGTTTGCACGAAGCTAAATCACTTATAATAGTAGTCTGTGTTTGTTCCGGTTCGTTGTGCTTCTCGTCCAAGTTTTCCTCAAGTAACATACCGTGCTCGGTCATCATGTGAACATGCAAATAATATCGATTTTCAAACTCTTTACTGCACAAGTTACAATTTGCTGAAACTCTACTCACATCTAAGTCGTTCAGTTGCAGTATCATTGTTTGTAGTTTTTGTAGATCTTCGCTAATTGTATCCACGGAGCTGGCCGGATGTTTATCATTGTTATTCATCACTGCACCACAGTCTTCTATCTTAATTACAGGTTCAGTTACGTTCGCGCTGCCAGAATTCTCTTTATTGTTCCTGCATTGACCGGCAGCAGCATGTAATTGTGCCAAGTAAGCAGTTTGAAATTTCATTCCGCATACCTCACAATCATTTTCATTCGCTGGAGACGATTTTCGTTCGCTGTATGAACCAGAACTATTTGTATTCTGTTCACCCATGATCAGGTTCAATGGACTAGTTTGCATTTGGTACCAACTGTTAGTAATAGAAAGTTCTAACTTAAAGTCCTTTTGATTGTCTTTTGAATTTTCATCTGTAATGAGTATTCCATGTCTTTTCATTTTATGTGTACGGAGAAAATATTTGTTACAATACTCTTTGCAACAGATCTCACAAAATGCTTCCGGGTTCATGATTCCTAAACGTCTCAAACGGTTAACAGATACATCCACATTATTGTCGCGCTGTGAATTCACTGATGTTTCATCTTGCTCAGGCACACATTCTTCTTTGACGGCTGGAATTTCCACACGAGTCTCATGACCGTTTTTTAGAGTTAAATTGTCCTTCGCAGTTGGTTGACTTTCTTCTGTAGTATTTATTTCTGGCTGGTTCAGCTCAGATTCCGATTCTTCCTCATGTGGTTCCGTGACACGTTCCTGTTCAGCAATATCGCTGATTTGGTCCGATTCGATTACAATACCATGCACACTGCCACGATGTGTTCGTAGGAACATCTTGTTGCAGAACCCTTTTCCGCAGATGTCACAGAATGCGTTAAAATACGTAGTCGATTTACTGGGATCTATACTTTTCGGTATCATAATATCAGGGCCAGGAGATACAACAATGTTTTTCTTGAAACTAGGTACGTTTACCGATACGCTGCTAAGTTCGGACGACGCGGGAGGATCGCTGTATATCCGATGTTTGTTTGCTTTGTGTGTTTTCAGGAAATATTTATTACAAAATTCTTTATTGCATAGTTCACAATACGCCTCTGGGTTAAATATCCTTATGGGTGGTTGATTCGCGGCGTTCCTCTGATGCGATACAACACCTACGTCTGGTTGCGTATAATGTGGCATGTTGGGCAAGTACATGGAGGCTGTTGCTGCACCGAAACCGACAGATTGTAATGAGGCGGCACTGTGCCAATCTTCTGTTTTATTCGATATATCAGACATCCACGGTGAGAAGTTTGAACCACCCGACAGGTTAACGGGATTGTCGGCGTCCGTACCGAGGATGCCGGCCGGTGTTGCGTCATTATCCGAATTGTGTTCGATCTTAACGCGTGACAATAGACGATCATCTGAATTGGTTAAGAGGTGGGTGTCTATCGCAAGCGACGGAACTGAGGGTATAGGTGTACTGATAGGCGATTGTTCTGGTGAGGAAAGGAATGGGCCGCCGAGCTTACCTTCACACGATGATGGTATACCGTCATCGTTATCACCACTTGTTGTTGAGATGCGGATCGGTGTTGATTGCTTGCGACGTTTCTTACAAGAATCAGCCAACGAATGAACTGCCAACGGTCTCTTCACCAAACGCAATGATAGTGACGTATCGGTGCCCGGGACGGACGTTGACGAATTGTTGTCCTCTCCACCGCAGCCAAAGCCCGCGGTCTGATACGTGGGTGCAGAGGTCATCATAGTATCCGCGTCCTGTTGTCGACGTCATGCAAATGTGCCACAGCTCCCTAATAATACACACAAGAACAAAAAGATAGATAAAATACTTTCATTCAAATAGAAAACCAATCATATTCGTACAATGTGTCACTAATGCATGTATGTATAATAAACCGAGTATTTCATAAGAAATGTAATTTAAGAAAAAATAATCAAATCTTAAAAAAAAATTAATTTATGTGCGTACAGTGTTTGTTTGCTATCATTATCAAGCAAAAAGTCAGGAATATGAACGCTAAATACACAGAAAATTGCAAATATTGAAGGAGAGGTCCACATTTTATAAAACCAATATCCTCGTCCATTTCAAATAAATTAAGGTCAAAATGAATTCGCCAAAAATATTTGCAAAAGGCAATTGTGCTGGCAGCCGTGGACATGTCACGTAAGGAAGTATGAATCATTCGACGTTTCCCTCGTTTTGAATTCTCTCCCCTAGTAAATTGGTTAGTTTCCAGCAGAAATAGCAATGCGCCCTGTGACTGGACATACTATGTATGTATGTCCACACGTGCACAATTCCACTACAATTATTCATAATTCGCATTCACGTATTCGTCATTGTTTATATATGTTCAATGTTCAAAAACTAAAAACTATTCACAATATTATATGCTGTTCACACTGTGTTATAAATATTATCTAATGTTATTTACTATTATAGCTTTACATACTTATTTATTGTTTAAGCGAAACATTTCCAAAACATTTGACAGCTACTACTAAAATATAGTGCTACATAAACCAAATACAAATAAATAATACTTAGCTTAACATTTATTATTTTGTTTTGTTCTGAGAATTATACTTGACAGCAATAAAAATATTACAGTTATATTGTTTACTCCAAGATTATTTATACTACATTAACAACAAACATCTTGTTCGTTTTTGCTTTCAACAAAATGAATATATATTTTTTTAAAAATTTAATATCTATAGCAATGTGTTCATTAATGATTAAAAAGATTAAAATTATATATTAAAAACTCAATAACAACAAACTAATTTGTATTAGGGATCTAATGAAAGTTGGTTAAATAATAAAAGAAACATATAATTTAATAAACTACTAACCAGTTGATTGAAAACTGTCACTTAATTTTATATTACATCACCGACGCAATACTAAAATACTTAACACACAGACACATGAAACCGATACAGAACGAACAGTGTGACACTACCTACTACCCTTACGATTGACGAAAATACACTGAATTACGGGAAAAATATCCGCAAGATTAACGCATTGAGTACCGACCCTCTGATAACCCCCCCACTACCAATATTATTCACATTTATAGCCATCCGAATATTCTCATTTGAAAATTGCATTAGAACGATATTCAGTCAAACTAAACTATTTGCAGAATACTATTGGTCAATGTATCATATTAAATGTTGATAAAACTACAGATACTATACGGAAATTATCAAAAAATACAGTAGTAGGGCTCGGGCTCTCAAACATTTTTATTATAACATTTATGCAGTTTATGATTTCTGTGAAAGTATGTTTATTCAATTTGTTAATATTATTATTTAACATCATACTCTCCGAAAATAAACGGAATATACCGTTAATATTCCTTTAGCTGTCAAATTGAAAATGACACTAACAAACATATCGTCATATTTAAAGTAGATTCATAGTATTAAGTAAAATTTTGTATTATCTGTTTCGTCTTAACAGAATTTAGTTGCATGGAAACGCAATTATTGTAACTAAATGCATTTTTGTTTACAAACTGATATTTTATCTTGTCATCTTAATCGTTTTCCACTGTATAAAATAATATAATAAAATAATTCCCGAATAATATTTACTAGATATTTCAATGATGCTTTATTAAATTACGCTCAGAAACATACTTCGCTTTTTATATTGAACGAATCGGAAAGAAAACATGTGAATCAATATTTAATAATCATGAAATGTGCGAATAACAACTGGAAAAAAATAATCCAAATGTCAAACCACACTGGAGAAAATTTTTGAGGGGATGAAATGATGAAGAATTTGCCCATGCTAGTATCAATTCGCTGAATAATTTAAAATTAGACATAGGGCATTTACTTAATGTTACCATAGTATTTACATACAAAAACTCCAATTTATTATGGTTGAATAATGTAAAAATAGACACTTGTCCACAGACTACTATTTTTATTTAAATCATTTGCAGTGTTTATTCCAAATTTTTTATTACATGTTATTGGATTAAAAGTACACTTCAAGTATTGAAATTGTTACTGATATCAGTACATTTCCAGAATCATTTTTTTAACTAAATTTTCCACCGTTTGATGACATGGGATAGACCTGCCCGGGAATTCAACGCTGAAATAATCACAAACTTCTCGCAAAGACGCCCCTTCTAAATACATACTTGTAGTATATATTTTTTACACTAATTATTACGCAAACTCGTGTGATATTAGAAACACAATATTAAAAATTCAGTAACATTTACCAAAACAAGGGTCATTGTAAATACAAATTGATTAAAATTAAAATAAAGTCGCCAATATATAGCCTTACATTATTCTCACTATATATATATATATATATATATATATATATATATATATATAATATATACATATATATATATATATATATATATATATATATATATATATATATATATATATATATATATATATATATAGAATAGTGTACACGCAATACAAATGTCAAAATGAAATTTCCAAGAATTAAAATTACGATAGTATATTATTGATTAACAGATAAAAAAAACAGAACAGAACTGTAACAGTTGCCTTTTTTTGTTATTGTACGTTCCTACATGCGTGTGTGTGTGTGTGTGTGTGTGCGCGCGCGTGCGTATGTTTATATACGAACACGCTTCAGAGTCATGTGGACTTGTAATGTGGATTTGTCGGTGTATTATAGGTGCACAGGTATCAGAATATGGACATAAAAGTACGAAAGCAAAGTCAGACAGCGAGCCAGCGTCCGGTAAACGCGCGGTAAAACGCAAAACGAATGATGCGTGTAGCGCGTCAATTGCGCCCGCGCTTTTACCAACATGTATTGTGTATACGGTGTCCATGTACATGTATGTAGTGAATGCACATGTATGTATGTTTGTACGTATGTATGTGTGCTTGTGTGTCGCGTGTGAATGGATCAATACTGGAGACTTTCGCTCGCCCACGCCTGACTTGCCCGCTGGGCACTGTCCGGTCGCCGACGGCAACGAAGTAGACGAAACGAGCAGGAAGGTTGAACGCCCCTCGTTACCTTGACGTTAGAAATTCGCAGAGCCTGTGAAACATAGCCTAGCCCGTCTCTCTAACCGGACAAGCCACACATATTCACCTCTCATTTCTTGCCCTAGGTGCTTACTAACTGTTTTATATATATATATATATATCACTACAAATACAACACGCATAATCTGCGCTAGTCAACCACCCTACCGATCATTCTCTCCCGCCTGCTCGCTAACATATCAAGAAGACCGATAATTTAAGAAAATGTAGCCACCGACAATTCCCTTTTATATTATTAAAATTTGCACCGTTCGAAATCCCTTAAAACTAGAAAACATTCAATTAACACACTTATTAACACCGAAGAAAGTTCAAATAAATGTATGTTCATGCTATTTCATATGAATGCGAAATATATTTTTAAAATCATTATTATCTAGCGAATACAACACATAAATATAAAGCAAACACTTAACACAGAGATAATTTGAAAGATAAAGGTTACAATACCAGAATATAGTGCCAAAACAACAAAACAAGGTTTATATCATTTGATCCAGTGTTATTGTAAAGCACAACGTAAAACTTAACTCATCACAAAAATTATAGGCCCGAAAATAATTAAAGCTGACATTTTATATCGATCTAGTTCACATATCTTTCTCCTTCCCGCCCCGCACAACAATTCCACACAATATTTCGGTTATATTAAAAATATTAAAATCATAAGTAAACAAACAACACAAGCAGCTAATATTTACCAAATTCTACTGCAGTAATAAAACGCACAAATTGTTATTAAAATGTATATCCTTTCATGTTTGAACGTGATTTATAAGAAAATAGTAACAATAAAAAGTAAACAACATTCATTTAGAAAGTGTTTCATATTTCAGAAAAGTACTTCAATAAAAATGTCATTTACCATATCAATAACTTATGGGAATAAAATTGTTATTGTGAATCGTATCGATATGAAATATGTAGAATTGAATTTCAGTAAATATTATAACATATTTAATGGTACATACAGCTATATCAGTATCCACAGTAAACATATTTGTTAATAAATAATTACAAACAATTAAAAACACGTTATAAACTGTAAATTTTAATACTGAAAATATGAAAACTTGATAATATCATAAATCTGACATAGGCTAGAACAGTGACAACAGTCATGTTTTAAAACCCGAAACGAAAACACATAGTATTCGTTGTTGATAAAGACAATAAATAAAAACAAAACATATTTATAAATAATAACAATTATGTACTTACAGTGTCCACCATCCGACTTTACAATGCACTCATAGTCCTTAATATCCGGCGCACTGGCACAAACTAATCCATGGCACAGAACTTACCCTACTCTTTAGTGACCTGTTTTTCCTGCAGGAAGTAACAGGGCCACTGAAATCCGACGCTAGGACACTGGACAGCAACTCGCGCGCCATCTCGTCCGACGCCGGAAAAACTACACCATTTAAACAACACATACATACATATGTAAATAAATATGTATTTACATAACCACAACTTTTCATACGCTGCATGCAAATTACCGGATTGCCAGAATCGCCGGTTAGTAAAATCAGTCAGGTTAGAGTAGGATAAGGTAGGGTAGGGTAGGGTATTGTTTCAATTTAATATGTCACACATATTTGACATTTAAAATGCATATTTCTGTTGACATATATTTTGAAAACATATCATGAACATATAAATATATTTTACTCAAAATTGGTTAGACATAGAATAAAAATGTATAAGACATTTTTTTCTTTCTAATATTGTTTTTTACAAGCTTTAATTGAAAAAATTTCATGATTTCTATACTTTCGCTATGTATATTCATGTTGAAGATTCTTTTAATAAAGTCACAATATGATAATGGAAAGGTTTATCCCCGCAAGGGGTTGGAATAACGACTTGAAAATATCCTGGTGGTGTGGAATAATATATTGTTAACACATGCTCGTACAATTATAACGACGTTTCGACCTTGTGGGTAGCGGTCATTATCAAGTTACTAAAAACAAAAAAATTGAAAAACAACAGTCAGTACAATAAAAACGTTATGTATAAAAAAGTGAAAATAATTATGTACCTAATATATGTATAAATAACCTCATCGAAAATTAATGTATATAAACAAACATTCATTCCAATAACCGATAATTTCATACATTTATATGTTTTGGATCGAACGATAGAACCTATGGAAATTTATTCATAATAAGCGGCTGATTCAAATAACTAAAGAAATAATCATAAATATACTTTAAAATCCTATTACCGGTTATACCGCAACATTTTTAACGAATTTCTATTTAAATTGTTTTTAAATAAAATTCATTATATCAGTTTTATATCTTCGCTTTGAAATCAATTATAACATTGACATATATACAATATACTCAAATTGCTACTGTACACAAAATTATAGTTCTCTACATCTAGTCATTCATTCCAACCCATCCGGACAAAATATTTTCCACTTCGAATGAATTTAAAATTTGACTAAATAATCATCAACAATGAATATATACAATATACATATTTATATTAAATTAAACACTGTTACTGTACTGTACTCAAATTTATTTAAAAAATTAACTTTTATTATAACATCATTGAAAACAAACTATGTACATATATGGGAAGAAAATGACGCCTAGTAAACAAGCAACCAACATAGCATCTAGACACAACATAATACATACTTTACTGTCACTACCAGACATTACATATTATAAAAGATATGTTAACGGAGACAGAAATGTCATCTATTTTATAAATTCCGTTTCTATCGAACTGTTTCAGGAAAAAATACCATTGCTGATTAATGCGATTGATTTATTTTAGTTACTACTTTCTTCCGCAACAATATTATCTACATCGGGTGCTTTATCTTTTCCATTACTGCTGGATACTTCTGTTTCTTTACTATTGTCCGGTTTACTACTGGATTCTGTAATGTGCAGCGGTGAAGAAGTTTTTTGTTTCCGGGACTGTCTCAGATTGTTATAAATCTTATTCGTTCGTAGAACATCTTTGACTCGTGGACTTTCTAGCCATCTAGATTTCCAAGTACATAGATTATCTTCGCTTGTGTCACCTGTAAAGATATACATTTAACCAGAACTATTTCAATCCATGTATAATACAATAAACGCCAGATATAAGAAACTATTTGTCAAAAACTTGATTCAAGAAATATTAATAAATATATAATACTATATTTAATTAATAGTAATGTCTCATATATCAAACGTTCACTGTACTTAAAGTTATTTTATAAAACCTTCAGTTGTTTTTTGCGGTAACACATCGATGTCTTTATCAAGTATTGAATCTTCTGAAACAATTAATACATCTTGACTAAAATCATCATCAACTTGTTGTTTCTCATTTGTAGATTCTCTATTTTCATTTGCACTAATCTCTATCACTGCATCATTACTTGACTGTGGCTTTACATCAATTTCGTCGGATATATTTAAAATTTTTTTTTCTTCCAAATCACTCTCGGAATGTACCAAGACAACAGGCGACGATTTCGGACTGACAAAAATGACGGAATTTGCCGAATCATCTCCATCGGAGACTGGTTGCACTGTAGATTTTGAACTAGTTTCTATATTAGGTACTTCACTTTTATCTACCAGTATTTCATTCGCCAACTGTGAACGAATAGCTCGAGCACGTGCTTGAAGTTCTAATAAGTTTAATACATTCATAACAGGATTATCAACACTTGCTTCCGGTTCCTTTTCTTTCTTTATTACAGGTTTTTTTCTGTGTTTCTTCCTTGGTTTTCGGTCATTCTCCTTTTTGATTAACACTTTATTAGCCGATCTATGACTAGTTTTTAGCTTCTTATCAGTTTTCGGTCGTTCTACAATCAATAATAATTGTACATAGTATTAAATCACTTAAACATATGTTCATAAACAAGTACCTATTTCCATTTCTAACCGTTCACGTTCTGAAAGTTGAATCTCCATACAGTTGTCATCACTAATGCATATTTCACTACTTTCAGTAATGTCATCCAATGATATAATATCATCCGGTTTAGGTTCTATCTCCGACTCTGAAGAACTAGAATTCACATCCAAATGTTCACCTAAAATTATAATCAAATTCAGTATATTTGAAAGTACAGACCACAATAACATTACCTGCAAGGATCAATCGTAATCTTTTATTCGATATCCCTAATAATTCCTCCAAAAGTAATGATTTTATAGCAGGAATTTGCAGATCCTAAGACAAAATATTTTCATTTGCAAATTGGTACATGTTTCATTGGGAATTTTTCCATTTCACCTTTATACAATCTGGTGTCATTGACATTAAATTCTTGGGCTTGATTAATTTAAAAGCTTGCTGCATCAATTTAATTCGATCTCCAGTGTAATAAGCAAGTTCATGTTCACTCTCTGAATCATTATCAGAACTTGAACTCTTTTTCGATTTTGTCTTCATATTTCAATTTTATTATCACCACATAACCTAAAATGATGTTTTCACGACATATAAAAAGGTATCACAAACTTAATTTTGTAGTAACGCTAATTTACATACCTACATGTAATAAATAAATTAGCTAGAATCAAACACTTTTAGATAAATCTGTGTTACTCGCACTGACATGAAATCGAAAATGGTAAACAAACTGCTACAATATTTTAGAACATGTGATATATGATTTATCTATGCATGTAACATTTTGTGATTAGCTAATGAGCATGGGCAAAAATGTTACATCCATTTATTTTACATTCATTATTTGTTATGTAAACAAACCTGGTTAGGATGGATTTATTTCATATATTTAATTGATTTAGAAAATATAAACTATAGACAAACCATTGACTGGATGATGAGTTTATAAACATTTAGATAGCTTAAGGTCATTTTATTGTATATTTTTATTGAATATTACTTATACTTTGATAACAGATTTATAATAACCTATATCACTGCAATCACAACTGCATATCTCTCAGAGTGATTTGAAGTGACTCAGAGGTAAATAAAAAAACCAGTATTACATTACAATAAATATACATTTATATTTGATATTTTTTTTTTAATTTATATAAAAATTAATATATATATGATAACGTTCATTAAATCATATCATATATCGTAATATAAGATATAATCAAAATCATTGATTTAAAAGATCAAAGTAACATCTCAAATATTTAAAAAAATTAAGGAAAGTTTAATTCGAAGTGATAAGACTACCTGTATTTGTTTTTTTATCATTTCTGTCTTATACAAATTGTTACACCACAACACGCCACAACAGCTGTGTAATCTGTGGCTGTAAGTACAGAAATATGAATACGCAATGAAACTTCAGTGCAAAAATAATGTTCGTTATATAAGTGTATTACACTGTTTATTGTAAACGTAGACTTAAATGCTTGGTAAGTTTTGGTAAATTTTAATGTATACATGTACGACAGAATATCAGTTTATTCGGAAACTTAACCGCGGTTCCAGTGTTGTGTGTTATATGTGTACGAAAGTAACCGTAAGTAACCGGTTCAGAAGTTTTAAAGTGTTTTGGAACTGGTTTTTTAGCGAAGTATTTGGTTAGTTTTTTGGTGATCGTAACCGTGTACAAAGCGTGGTAAATTATTTAAATTTTGGCGGTCATGTTGTCTATGAGCTAAAAGACGACGACGAATCTATTATCAAATGTTATATCTTGGATTCGTAATTATAATTTAACTAATATGAACGTTCCAAATTATTTGTTTTCGGGCGCCACACCGTACCCAACAGTTTACCGCAACCGTGGTTTTAGTTCCTACGGTTAAATTTCGGAATATTCCTGTACATTTTTCTCTATGGTGAAATAATACCTCATACATTTGAATATTTGCGCGAACATGGAGAATGAAATAAAATTATTGTTAAATTAAACTATAAACTATTACTTTCGATCAAAATTTTTAAAAGCTGTATACAAATTCTGTTGTTTAGTGAGGGAACATATTAGGGTGTAAATTATAAGGTCTTACTTGCCACCAATTCGAATGCTAAATTAGTGACATCTTCAATGATTTGGTGTAATGAAGCAATATAAAATAAAAATATAATATTTTATATTTTCTGCTTTGAAGTCAATTGAAGTATACACGTGATACCAAACCAGTCACGTGGTAATGTAGCGTACTAACTTGTTGAATTTGAACACTGCCAGTTTTAATACAAAATTCAATGGATGATAACACTTTGTAACTATTTTTGTACATGTTCTAAATGTATTTAAGTAGCAGAGCACACGATGCCAGCATTGGAGCAAGTATTAGAAATTTCTCCGTTAAAAACCGAGAAAAACTGGAATCCATGGAGAGCACTTGTAGCATATTGGATACTCGGTCTGTGCAACAACTATGGCTACGTAGTAATGCTGAGTGCCGCTCATGACATCATAAAAGATCTTGAAGATTCAGTAAGGCCTCAATACTTTACAATTACTATGTACAAAGTCATTTATTTGGAAATTCCAAGTACAACGCTTCATTTTATACTTTTATATTAACAGAACGAAAATACATATGTGCCAACAAATGATCGTAACTGCAATTATGCGTCTACTGGAATTATTCTCCTAGCGGATATTATTCCGGCACTTGTAGTGAAATTCAGCGCTCCATTTTTACCATTTTATGTACAGTAAGTTATTTTTACACTCATGTACAAGCTAAAATATGATGCATTTAAAAATATTACAGCATTCGGGTGGCACTTTGTGTATTATTCGCGGCAGGCGGCCTTCTGTTAGTCGCTTTCGCTACAAATCAAACTCTAGCGATTACTGGAGTAGTATTCACATCCCTATCGTCCGGTTTTGGAGAAGTATCTTTCCTTCAATACAGTTCTTTCTACAATAAGTAAATATTATCTCTCAAATCTAAATCAAACATGTACATTTATAATGTAATTTGATTTTCAGGAACGTTGTTTCGACATGGTCTTCTGGAACAGGTGGTGCAGGTATTCTTGGATCCTTGTCATATGCAACGCTTGCTACTCTTGGTTTAAAAACTGCATTGTTGATTATGCTAGTCATTCCGGCTGCTATGGCAATTGCGTAAGCAATTTTATGTCGAATTTATTTGGCAATACTACTGAAAAATTAATCGTTTATTTTACAGATTTTGGATCATTCTGCCCCAACCTGACCCACAAAACTACCAAGTAACGCTAGAATTACAAGAAAAGGACGCCAATTTAACCAAGGAACCATTGATGGAAACAGTTATGAACAAAGTGAAACTTATACCTGGTCTTATGAGATTCATGATTCCCTTAGGGCTGGTGTACTTATTTGAATATTTCATCAATCAAGGATTGGTAAGAAGTATTTACTTAAAAATTCTACGAATACTACATCATATCTGATTTGTAGTTCGAGTTGATTAAGTTTGATGATATATTCTTGACAACTGATAGCCAATACCATTGGCTACAAGTAGATTACCAGATTGGGGTATTTATATCAAGATCGTCAGTTAATCTAATTCATATCAGAAGAATTTGGTTGATGAGTGTTCTCCAAGTACGTATTCTGTTCAAACTATTTATCATATACATATATGCAAGCACGCATAGGTTATAATAAAAGTATTAGTAAAAATATGTTAAATTTCTTTTCAGTTGATCAATGTGATAATATTTACATTTGAAGCTGTATATTTCTACGTTCCTAATATTTGGATTATCTTTACGTTAGTTCTGTGGGAAGGATTACTCGGGGGAGCAGCTTATGTTAACACTTTCTATAAAATCTCCCAAGAGGTAAAAAAACAACTAATTATATCATAATAAAATGTATTATATTTAAATAATTATTCATACCATATTGGCCTAAAATTACGAAATGTTTAACATGTATATTTTGTTTGAACAGGTCCCCGAAGACAAGAAACAATTTTCCATGAGTGTAACTAGTGTTGCAGATACTATAGGCATTACGCTCGCAGGAATAGTAGCCATTCCTTCCCATAATGCAATATGTTCTCTTCCAAAACCAGACAGACTGACATTTTAGTCGTTATTATTAACAAGTTACATTTTTACAAGTTTAACTTTTGTACACACCCCCGACGTGCCTTATAAGTATTGTGATTAAAAATTTCTTTTATAATGACGTGCCTTTTGGGCTTGGTTTTGTTTTCAAACTTACAATTTGCCCTAATTTTGTTATGAGTGACAGTATTGTAACGTATCATATACAGTGCACGCCGCTTAATGTGATCACATCGGGACTCGAGGTTTTTGATAACAATAACCGAATGATAATAATAAACGAAAAAAATATAAACACAATATTTTATGAATTAATTAAAAATACCTATGTGAAACAGTATTAAGAGTAAATAAATTATGAAATAAGCTAAAAAA
Source organism: Carabus problematicus (assembly GCA_963422195.1). Taxonomy (NCBI): domain Eukaryota; kingdom Metazoa; phylum Arthropoda; class Insecta; order Coleoptera; family Carabidae; genus Carabus; species Carabus problematicus. The sequence continues at coordinate 19,126,469 of OY728577.1, forward strand.
TCTAAAAATAAACATAACATAACAATTTTTAATTGTGCTGCTGCATTCCACTGACTTATTTTCGGCAACTTATCATACTGTTCTAAAATGTTAATTTTTTCTTTTAACATAAAATCACGTCTCTTTTTTACGTCAGCCATTGCAAACGGTTAGAATTAAACTGAATTTGTTTTAGTAGTTAAGACAATACAAACGCATTGTCCGAGTTTATTTGTGTTTACTGCCAACCAGCCCGTTATAATACAATAAACTAGACAATCAAATTTCTATAAGGTTCTTTGTAAAAACTACGTTATTGTACTGTTGCTTTTAAAATTGCAAGGAAAAAACAATCCTAAGAAAAAATTGATAATATAAACCGATGTCATGATTACTATAACAGAATTTTTTTAATGTAGTTGTATACGTCCGGCCTGTTCTTTGCGAAAGTGATAATAATAACCGAGTGATAACATTATCCGTGATTCCAATAAGCGGCGTGCACTGTATTTTAATATACACAACTACGGGTTAGATCTCGTTTTTTTTATCATTTGTTATCAGAATAAATAATAAAATGAATTGTTTAAATAAATTTATTGGTTTTTTTGTATTTTATTTTAAATATTAATGAAAAATTAATAAAAATTACGTGAAGTTTACGAAGTAAAGTTTTGAGAAACAGTGGTTAATGAAAAAAAGTAAATTACATATTTTATTAAAAAATTTGTAGAACGTTTATTGTTTAAACACAACATAGACAGAATACAAAAGAAATCATTGGCACATTGATATCAAAAACTCTAGATCACACAATCAGACTAGATTGTAAAAATACAGTAGTATCAAATTACATAAAACCAAAGATTAGTACGAAAACATATATTATGAAATAAAAATTTCAGTTTCGACATTATCTAAATATAAGAATGTCCAAATGTTCCGAGTGATATGGTTCGTTACACGTGAATATTGTATATATATATATATATATATATATATATATATATATATATATATATATATATATATATATATATATATATATATATATATATATATTTATAGATATTTTACTAAGAACATATGGTTTAATATATAATCTAAGAGCAGGATGAAACAATTTAATAATCCACGTATGTTGTATGTTGAAAATAAAAAGTATTAAACATTCCAAATGTAAACAATGACGAAACTGAATAAAAAGACACAAAATACTTTGGTATCAGTTTTATATTGAGACAACAAATAAGGCTATAATATTTATCGCTGTAATCTCACTTGAAGCGTGTTCGCTCAATAACGAAAACACAATAATCAACATACAATACAAATTTAATTAATTAAATACTTATGTTGACACAGACATCGAACACACACAACAAATAATAATAACTCACGACATTTTCTATGGTGTTATGTTTCATTTCGTTGTTAATTATATCCATTGTAGATTATTCACATTTCTAAAATTTCCATTTGTAATTTACAAATATTCAATCCAAACGTACAAATATAATATTTGATGAAAGCTAAATAGGGTACAGATTAAATTTTACAAACATGTATCTCTAACAACAAATAATTATTGAATTATAAAGTCAAAAATTTATTTAAATATACTAATTAATATCTGTATGTACAATGGGTCTTGTTCTCAAGGAAGATGAACTATGGAAAACCATATCATAGTTCATAATTACGTATTAACATATTAGCACCGAAACAACAAAGTTAGATTTTTTTTAAATCTATAACACATAGTTTTTACTTTAATGCATGTCAGGAAACTATTTATATAAATCAGGTACTTAAATGAATAATTATAAAGATATATAAATAGTAAAATATCACAATTATGTGTCTATGTCATCACATAAATATTATTGAATGTTGTTGAGCAGAACACGTAACTAAATAAGCATTATTGCTAAAAAACATAACAAAATTATCACAACCGCGTTAGGAATATCTTTAAGACGAATTCCCTTACATAAGGGAAATGGAACTGATTTACATAATCACGGACATTTCTTTTCGATTATGACTTTGCCACTCTCCTCATACTCTTGACGCGACACCCATATCTGTTGGAACGCACCCAATGAACTCAAAATCGAACCGCCAATCCAAGCGCCGTAACGTTTCTCTGTTGAGCCATTCGGACTCATTACTTTCAAACGCATACTCTTAAAAATGTGATCGTATTTAATATAATCAAACATATTAATTTATAGATATATTACTGTGTGACATTTAAGATTGAATCTTACATATAAACATATCAAAAGAAAAGTGTACTTACGGGTGGTGTTTTTGCAGCAAGATCTCTGCTCAGTCTCTCGGTAAATCCTTGCATATTGGAGTTACCGCCTGTAACCACTACACTACCATACAAACTCTAAAACAAAGAATTACAAGGATGCAAATAAATGTTTACATATTTCTTATCGAATCTTTTCTTTACAAACAGCACTAGCAATAATATAGTGTTCAAAACAATATATATATATATATATATATATATATATATATATATATATATATATATATATATATATATATATATATATATATATTGTTTTCTATCTATAATATATAATATGAATTTTTTTTTTTTTTTTTTGAGTGATTGTAGGGAATAAAGGGCCTGCTACCCCAGTAATGGGAAAGGAGTGATGTTATGTATGTATGTATAAATATATACCGGGTGATTTTTTTAATCTGAGACTTTCAAATATCTCGAAAAATAGGCACTCTACGAAAAAACGTCAATAATCAAAATTTAATCATTCTGGGGGGAAAATACATTAGTGCGAACAAATAGTCCCCCACCCCTCTGTACTACTGTAAAATAGGAACCCCAATGTTTTAAGCAGATATAATAGGAGAGCATGTATGACAAGGTGTATGGATATTAACGAGGCGAGACAGTTATGTATGGATAGGAGTATTTTTCGAACAATTGTTAGAAAACAAGGAATGAAAGGCAGTCTTCTATATAATATATAATATTAAATATTTTGAGGTGATTGTAGCGAAATAAAGGGCCTGGTACCCCATGTATAATATAGGTGTTAAATTTGTGTTTAATAATTATTTACCGGCCGAATATCAATGTCGCACATTCCAACACTTGTGGTAACAAGAGGTCCCACCCCTAGAATTGATATACCGACACCCTTCATGTTACTGGGATCAAACAGAACTTCCGGTATACTGAACCGTTCAGAACCGAAATCCTGATGGTATCCGTTTGGGAATTCATAATGGAGCATTGGCATTGTATTAATGACTTCCTCGTCATAGGGCGCATCCGAGATTTGCAGTACAGACGCCTGAAAGTCTTGTATGACTTCCTGTCCGATATAAGTGATATAAGTTAAATTTTAATCCGGATCAAATCACACAACACTCGCCTTCATCATATAGTTATGCCAGGACATTGTTACCTCGGGCATATTGGCCTTCCTGGTCCACTTGGGCTTTTCTAATTCTTTAACTGGTTCCTTGGAAGCGACCAGGTACGGTGGAATTATCTCCATACCGTGATCCTCTAACCATTGGCGACACTGCATTGTAATGAAGTCACCACCCAACGGTGATTTCACAACGGCTACATAAAATACATTCGTGCATTTATTTATGTTATAGAAAAGGTACAAAAAAGGTACCTACCTTGCGTCAATACGATTCCGTCGTGTACGGGAATCGCTGATGTATGTGTCGCACCACTATCAACAACCATACACGTTGGCCGGCCATTGCTAAATGCAGCCATTGAGGCACTTTTAGCTAAATACAGTGCTGGTACATGTAACTTCTCAAACATATACTCAGCGATTTTCTCCCTATTTTGGTGAGTGTTCCACTATAATGTACACAAACAAACAAATATATATATATATATATATATATATATATATATATATATATATATCAACATAATGCATAAATAAGTAAATATTTACCGCTGCTTCTGTCATTAAAACTGGATGATGCTCTGGCACGGAACGCAACCGTTTCCGGTAAGTATATTCCATTAGCTGTTCGAACATCTCAAAGTCATCAATCATGCCATCTTTTACAAGGTTTACCATCTCCATTCCTGCACAGAATGAGATGTTATTCATATATAAATATATATATATTGTTCATAAATTTGTGTTACAGTAGCAAGTCACCTCGTTTTCTAACATGTATAGCAGATACATCAATGTTATAGTGTGTTCTAAAAGAAGCTTCAACGTCCATTTCATCAGTTATATCATAATCAGTCCATATTCCCATTGATGTTGGGATATCTGCTTTTGGGGCATCTTCCCCACCGTAACCTGCTCGAAATGAGTGCTGTCCCAAGTCGAACACAAGTGCTCCTACTTCATCTGTAATTATATACCTTGTAAAAAAGAAATACCAAACCAATCATTTATAAATTAAAACATGCCATAGTCCCTTTCTCGTCGCTGTTGTCTCCTATGCGAATGTGAAATATAACCATGCAAAATTAAATGAAAATATGCATTTCATTTCAAAACAAAATATGTATGCAAAGATTTTTTGGGCATAACAAACCTCCACCGTACACTCCACCACTCATGATTATTACTATTAATTGTGAATATATTATATCACATTATTTGTTATGACAGCTTTACATTCCACCCTTAAATCGCCGACGTCAATTCTACTGATTTTACTAGAGCAAAACAACGCTAGAGGGGTAGTAAATATTGGAATTTGAAAATAACGAACGTGAAGCTAGCAATATTTTGCTCTTTAGGGACCTTCTGTTAGCCTGATGCCCTAAGCAGAATAATCATATTTATTCAAACATTATTTTTCTAACTCTTGATGGATCCATGAATTGTCATTTTATCAATCGAATGAACTTGTAATTCATTATGTAATAAACTGAAATATCCGACAAAGGTTACGTTTCTTTTCAGAATATGTATAATCATAATATTTTTTTTATTTACAATACCTTCATTTATGAAAGTAAATAACTCGTTTAATTTAACTAGATAGTTTTAATCCGTTCAATAACTGCACATTTAGTTTCACATTTGTTTATAAAACAAAACATACTGAATTTATTTGAAAACTTCTGTCATTTTCTCTTTACACATTGTACCGTCAACAACAAGAAACACAATTTAAATAACGCTAAATAATCTCTCATGTTCAATCCAGATTGATTAATCCTACTGAAGTGCCAATATTAAAGAAATACATACAAGTTTTATTTTTTAATTGTTACAAGTATTACCTGAAATTAAATTTGAAATCAATTTTTTTATATAATGGAAAATTTATACGCAGAGGTATGAATTGATTTTTATTATTTGTATTTATCTATTTGCTTCATTATGTTTAAATTTTAGGATTACTGCCGGTTTTGTTCAGAATTGTTTTGTTGCAAAAAATGCCGATTGAAACATGAACAACGTGTGCACAATTTAGTAATCGACTGTAACATTTGCATTTATGGTAAAATGTACTACAGGAATGTTAGCTGCGAATTACAAGAACATATTCGAACAGAACACCTACCTGTGACATGTCTCACATGCAAGAAAAAGTTCTGTGATATGACCGAGTTAACAGAAAATCATAAATGTGTTCAACTGTACGATTCGCCAATTAACAGACTAAATACTGAATCAATGATTATTTCGGGTAATATGGAAACGAAGTTTGGTGAGAATAATTCTGCTCTGAATTTACCTGCAACCAATATACTTGTCACAAGTACACCGGTCGGAATAAGTGAAGTTTATGAGATCCGAATTGAGTCGTTGCCGCTCAGTAGTCCACCGGACGTAAATGCAAGTGAAGAATACATGAGTACAAAAGCAATGAATGACAGAACCCCAGTCGATTGTGGACTAGAGTTAAATACTTCAAATTGTCAACTATTTCCGTTAGTGACACCTTTGCGTAGTATTATCGCGAAGGCAAAATCGCAACATAACTCTGGCGAAAAGAAGAGACGAGTCAAGTTCTTTGATAACGATTTTGTTGCGGTTAATGAAGATCAAAAATCGATGAAAACAAACGAAGAAACATATTCCAAGAAAGTGTACTTTCCATACGACATATCACCATCGACGCGTAATACATTTTGATCATTGAATATATTTTTCAATTCAATTGAATATTATTTTAAATAATAAATAATTAAAGTACTTTTTATTGTTTAGCTATAAACTGTCAACCAGAAGAATTCTATACACCACAAAATCAAACTTACGAAAAAGTATCTGATTCAAATGAATATACAACAGGAAATTTCCCAGATGATTTAGAAAAAAACGTTGAAGAAAAAGATAATTCTTCATCGAGTATAACCAATTTTTGGGCATCGATGGCAAGTGCTTTCAAGCATATATTTTTCAATCCAACAACACAGACTTCTGATGTTATGTGTAATATCAGTCATCCGTCATCAGTCATGGACTCAAGTAAATTTATTTTCAAAAGTGTACAAACATATTTACCACTTATCTTTCATTATGTACTATTGCAGGCAAATCCACGAAACGGCATCTTTCTCCAAATACAGAACGATACACGCCGAATATGAAACGATTTTGTATTCGTGAAAGAAAAGAAATCTCTAGACGATATAACGAGAGTCATCCTTAAAGAACGGAAAAAATATCACGTACGAATATAAACTGTCTAAATTCTGTCATATATGCAATTCAATAATAAAAGTTTTGGAATTAAAAAAAAAATACTTGTATATTTATGCATAGATTATAATATCAAGTCTTTAACAATGTTTTACATAACTTCGCCGAATTGTACAACTCAAAATAATTTATAGTTATTTATATATATATTTTAGTATAAACCATAGTCAAATATTGTCAAATAATTCATTTTACATCGATTACAATACTATAAAATTGTTTATCCAATACCGAAATATGCATTTTCATCAAATGTACAATTATTGTTTAAATTTTTATGTATTTATTTTTTGTACTTTTTTTACGCAATAAATTATATTTTATCAAAAATGAGGAAACTTGTTTTTGTGACAAATAACGTACATAAAAAAATAGATCTGACAATTTTTGACCAGTCAGAGAAGCAAGATGGTATTTTTTTCAATTATGTTTTCAAATCTCAAATCAGCACTGGCGGAACTAGAATGCGCCGTCGGAGCGGAGGTGGGGCAAATATCTAAATAAAAATTTGTTTTTTATTCCGCCACTGCTCATCAGAATACAAATATACGTATATGTAGCAGATATGACCTAACTGAACACATTAAGATTAACTTCCTCCAATAATCTTCTTCAAGACTAAACTAAAACCATTACACCATGTTTATATAAAATTATTTTCACATAAAAAAAAATTTTAACGGCAACACATGGTATATACATCCCTTGTCCTAGCCTTACTTTAAACATGGTTTGGATAATATATTTTTACTGTTTTTTACGCTCATATCAGTGTAGTATTTATAGTTTTTAATTGTAACATTATTTGATTCGGTTTTGCAATTGCATGATCAAAAGTTCACTTTTCAATGACAGAAATGAAATACGAAACTATACATTAAATAAAATATTAAACAATGTTTTACGATTTAGGAATTGGGGAATTTTCAAAGTAACAACTTAATACGCAAGATATACAAATTACTTGTCATATTTTCAAAAATCTCATACAAACACTCAATTTTCATATAAAAAAAACAAAATAAGGAAATAAGCATCATTCTAAATTTATAATCAAAGATATTTCAAGCTCATCTCAAATATAATAAATACATACCTAAAACATTTGTTTTCACATTCTAAATAATCTTATAAACAAGTTAATATTAACAATGAAGAAAATTAATATTTAGTTTAGTGGTGTACATTATATGAAATTTTTGAAAACGAGATAAAATTGTAATATTTTTGATGTCAGAGATGAGCTCTGTATTACGTAACAGAATGCGAAAAAAGAAAATAATGAGGCACCAAAGAGAATTACAGTTTAACATTTAATATCACATACATTCAGAACCTGCATATGTTCGCATTATTCATTTGACTGACTCGCATCATAGAAATTGCTATATCTCAATAATTGCATTTGCACAAATGAGACATCCGACAAGAAAGTACATACTACACATAGAGCTGCAACTTGGGGCAGTAAACATCACGGAACGAACGGGAACGATATAAGTATGTATACATAGGTACATAATATATCGTGCTCACATGGATATATAATATAAAAACCACTAAGGATAAATATCTCGCACTCGGACACAACCATGAAGAAACAAATGATAATGAGAATAATATACAAGGCAGCTAATTTCAAACCAGATACATGTTCTACAACTAACACATATGCATTTAACAATATTTATCAATTTTACAGAGAACACAGGTTACAGTATACATATCACAAATAGCATATATCCATCACGTTCAATGAACATGATATTTAGCTATCATCAATTCTCTCTCGTCTTCATCCTACTCATGGATATCATTATGTATACTACTATTTCATCTATAGTGTGATACTTTACCGTACGTATATACATATGCTCCTGTATACCAGTACTGGCAAGAACAGAATACGTTTGGAACTAGTTCTTGAATTCGAAAATCGGATATTCCATTCTTTCAATCTCAAATTTAAAACAATGAATAGTATTCGGGTACCCGGATGCTTTTGGAACCTGTTCCGGAACTATTCGGTTCCGGTTTCCAGCACCTAGTGTATACAGATGATCCAATTATTCGTCATTATAACGTCTTTAGTTATCATTTTCCCCACTAATGAACATGAGAAGAGAAACAAAAAGAACATCACGTTTCCGAGTAGTGGCAGTTTGAAACTTTTTTTTTAAATAGAAAGGCTTATACCAAGTTATGACTATTCGAAAACAATGTATCATACAAACACAATTATTAACCAAATATAATATATTGAATAAATAGCATGTACAGAATAGAACAGAATACGAGAGAGTCAGATACTTTCTACAGCAGCGCCAAACTGAAGTAAACAACAAATCGTTCACTTGTCTGTACTGTTTGTGTATTATATATTTATATATATATATATATATATATATATATATATATATATATATATGCAGAGACGGGGGGGAAACAAATCTATATTTAATACAACAGTCGATCAAACATCTTATCGTCGTTTTCATAATCATCATCATCATTTACTCTTTGTGTGTGGGTGATTTGTTTTATTTTGTTTTGAAATAATTTTTCGTTACGCTACGTTACACTGCTATGTTACGTAATGATCAGAGCTTCGTTGTTACATACATTGTATAATCACGCTGGAATGCAAAAAATAGTCTTCTTGTAGTTATTAAGTACATTATATGACAAATGAATGAATGGATGATTGAATTCAGTGGATAGAATTGATGAATCATCGTAATCTCGTAGTGCCAATTCAGAGCCTACATATACATATAAGCATTCAGATTATGTAACTTTTATATACAATCTTATCAGTATGCATGTATAGTGTAACTATAGTCAAGACCTTGAGTTCATCATAAATGTACTTGCAACAGGTACATATGGAAATAGAGAATATCATTGTAAAACTCACATTTAACTGTTCCGCGAACGCAAAACACGGTCATGGAATTTCTCACGGACGGCGGTGGGGTAGGGTGTTGTGGTTCAAGGAGGGTACTGAAGGAGAGAGCGGGGAGGGGGGGGGGGGGGGGTTTGTCGGTTGAAACTATACATTACATTATATAGCAATGAGTGGAATATACATATATGTGTGTATGTTATACGTGTGTGGCGACATAACTGGGATGGAACACGGGACGTGATTCTACCATTGTCACTACAGTTAATCTAAACCTAATCCTTCTAACCACACATACAGACGCACACACCTACACATATGTATATTAAACTTTGTTGCTGTACACACGCATACCGTTTCCATAAACATAAGCAACCAACCATCCATCCATACACACCCCTACATATATAGTTCACGTTTACAACATACCATTCTCGCTATCTATCGTATATAGAATATAAATTACATTACATGTCTCGTCGTAGTAACTGAAAATAATATACACATACTATTCACTCGCTAATACAATTTCACTAATGACGATATTGTTATTAGTAAAATCGTGGGTGAGTCTGCATTGAACAGAAGAAGAAATGAATGAACAATTATATCAATAATAATAAATATTACCTTAATCGTGACAACTAAACAATACTGAACTCCTACCATTTTGTTTATATGAATCCGTATGCTATATATATCACGTTTCCATTATGATATTTAACAATATGTACAACTAAACTGTTCCATAAAATAAAAAATAATAAAAAGAAAATACTGCACGTTTATCATGTGATTCCTAAGTTCACTAGTGACAATGATACCGAGTGATCATTTACGTTCCTGCAAAAAACAAAATAAATATAAATAAACAACGAATAACATGGATAACGGATAAATGAAAATGATGAACCGGTCGTTGTAGTGACGATATTAAGAACTATAAAAATCGTGGCGTTCCGCTATGGTATGAACTGGAGTCTGAATGACGATGCAGAGAGTAAGAAGGTGGCCCGGGACCGGGCCCCGCCAGATACCTGTGGTAACCGCCATGTGACACTGGCTGATGATGCACCGGTTGTCCCAGATTATGTCCGTGTCCATGACTGTGTCCTCCGCCCGCGTTAGTCGACATTGAATTGTGCAGATGTGTTGCTCCATCGCCCAAGTCCAACTCCATCTCTTGTTCCTGTAACTGTAACTGTCCAATACTAGCTGTAGCCATCGCTACGTCGGGCATTATGTCCGACAGATGGCCGTCACTGCACGAGCTACTCTCCGGCTCGGCGTTGAACCGGAAAGCGTCACCCTCGGTGATGATCGACGGCAACTCATGTCGTTGTGAGTAGGCACCTTGGCGGGGAAATGTCAGATTCCTGCCGTAACACATCGGTAGACTAGCGACGGACGCAGGTTTACTGGGTGACGGTTGCACTACGGAATCCGGTTTGTTCGATGCTGGCATATCACCGGCACCGGCCTGTTCATTCAGACAATAACATGCACTGTTCTCTAACATATCCGCCACCGGATCTGGTAAGTTGAACTCCCGCACAACACGCAGACGTATCTGCCGATTGATCTCGTGGCGGGACGACAGCTGAAGTGCGATTGCTCGTTGACAACTCGGCGACTGACGTAGTTTCTGCTCGCGCTTGAACATGGCAGACATCGTGACAGCATCAGGTACTGGTAGTACAGCGGCAAGTACATCTACACCAGCTGTACCATGAATGCGTGGCTTGTCCTCCACCATGTATAACGTATCCGGTATGTCTTGCATGTATCTTGCACGTCGCAATCTTAACATCTCCACTTCCTGCACCAGCTGGTCCTCGAGTAACACCTTCACCTCTTCATAGTACGGCATGAACAGTCTCGGACGAACGAACAAACCGTTATTCTTGCCACCACGAATCCATGCATTCATTCGGAGATTCTCTCGATCGTCACCAATCATATGACTGGGCGGGGTGCTCACCAAGCCACGTCTGATTGCCTGATTCAGTATCTCACTGTTAGCAGGAAGCACGTGATCGATTCTAACCAATGGTAACAGATCGGATAATATTTCTCGTAGCTCGACATCGCTAAGGTCGCGTTTCTTCACACCTTTCCGAGAGACCGAGTGGGCAGTATGATTTAAAAGATTCGGTTCTAAAATAAACATGTTTATGATGATAACGCACTAGTAACTAAGAGACATTGAATAATCATACAACACTAACCTCGATCTTCCATTCTTCGTACTAATTCATGTTCACCCCATTTTAATACGGCTGTAAGTACTTCCAATTCGCTTGCCTGTAATTACACACACACACACATATTATATATATATATATATATATATATATATATATATATATATATATATATATATATATATATGTATATACAGGCTGTCCTATTTAAACGGGCCACTACAGGGATCTCGGAAAATATAAGAGATACAAGGTCGGTTAAATTAGACAAAAGTTGCGCATTTATGGGCCAATGTTAATGGCGATTTCATATTTTGAAAATATTGCATGGAAATTGTGATTTTTTTCGAATTTTAATTTTCCATTATAATTCGGAAGGTACTGAAAATATTGAAAAATGTTTCAAATAAATATTTTAGCATAGACAACAGGTTTTTTGAAGAATTTGATGAAATTGTTTTTTACTTTTTTATTTTGGAGATACAGCATGCAAGTTAAATTTTTTTAAATACCTGGAGAAAGTTGCTCTGTAGAACTTCGATGATATGGGTTTTATCCAGCTGATGGAGTACAGGAGACTGAGCCACCGGTTGGAACTCTTCTCGAAGGAAGTGCAAGGCTTGCCGATGGACCCAGGCCGATCCGTGCGGCTGACAGGCCCAATGAAGAACGGTAGCCAAGGAATCTAGTGTCAACCATTCCAGTATGAGATCCTCGCAACCCTGGGCAAGTATGTCCAATTCCAGGAATCGGCCAATCTGATATAGTTCCATCGCTTCCTCCAATGGACTTGGTCGTACACGGCCGGTGTGTGTTAGTTGTTGCACTTCGCCCAGACTTCCCGAACTGGTTCCACAGCCGTTACCACGCAAGATCAGAGACAGATCCACAGTGTCGAGATATACAGCGTGCAGTAATACACGAGCATAACGCTTCGGTATCACACACTCGTCGAGAACTATTCTAGTAGGTATATGTAGGGCGCGCTCTGTGTGTTCTTCACCTGCATTGTCAATAGTATAATATAATATAATACAATAGTGCAGACATGTGTACATATGTACACTTACCTGTTCGCGTTCTTCTCTGTATAAGGTTCCTAAAGAACGGTGACCTGGCACTGAGTATGGCTTTATGACAAGGGAGTTCGACTTTCGGTCGGAAGCCGTACTCCGAACTACCAGAATCGGGCCGATGACAGTCGCCTCCGTCAGATGTGAATACAAGTGCAGCGTCCGCATAATCTCCCGTCTCCAGCAAGTATCGCAAGTCAGTTTCCAGTGGATTCGGAGTACCGAATTCTTCTCGCAGACGACGCAACAGATTTAGATCTATGTTTGTGTCATGTGTACAAATGTCACCTGTGTACAAGTAACGTAACAGCGCTGAGAACATCTGTACGTCTACGGTAGACGTTCGCAGTTCGAGACATATTCGTGCACCGTATCCGGGACAGCCGGCAAGCAGATCTCGGAAGTACGGACATCGGGCAGAGAGAAGTGCACGGTGTATGGGGAAACAAGCGCCTCTGTACACTAGGTCCGCGTCCGTGCAATACTTGAAGTCGTACAGTGCGGACAAGTCTTGTTTGAAGGTGGCAGCAGGTGGTCGAGCTAGTTCCGCTTGTACTGAGAGATCTTTCAGTGCAGCGAGTGCCTCGTACTCCTCGAGCAGTGCAGCAATCTCCAGTGGACTCCAATCAGATACGAGTTCACGTAACACACGACTATGATCACATGCCTTCGATGAACGTCGTCGGCGGATAAACTTCTTGCGAAGCGTAGCGAAACCCGTGGTTTTCTTTTTCCTCTCACGTACTATAACTCCCATCTGTTCGGCAGATGGTCGACAAGCCGATGGCGAGATAGATTCTGCTATGCCCATGTTTATGGGGACATTTACAGAATCGGGAGGAATATTGGACGCACTCACCCCCATTCTACCGACGTACTCTCTGGTCATGCACTGATCATTTCCAACAGACCACCAACTGTTCTGCAGAGCGCACGGAAACAGACACCCAAACAGGTTCATTGCGTCCCCAGACGCGAGCCTGCAAATCCAATAACCTTTTCAACGAGCATTCTTTACTACGTATACTACTTCCAACACTTCATAGAAATTACAAACACAAAACAGTTTTGACAGGTACACATTTTTTTATTGCAGCACACGCACTCCCGTCTTTAGACAACGTAAATTCGAAATTAATTGCATAGTATTATTTCATATTTATGTTAACTAAAAATAAGTGATAAAAATTTACAGTAATACAGAAGCAATTATAAACCAAGCTCAATAGTAGTAACAGTAGAAAGCAATAATATTAAAGCAACAATTCTGTATAATTTTTACCTGGGTTTAACAAAATCATGACGAAAATGAGTATTTATTTAGAAATAATAATCCATCGCAAATTCATTCATATAGCTGTACAAGCAGCCATGTTTACATATCCGTTCCAAGACAAACTAAAAATTAGGTTTGCTCGACCTTTGTACCCAAAAAGACACAACTAACTAAGCACATTTTCACATAATTTCACTTATTAATTCCAGTAGTAAATACTAATAAAAAACACAAACATCGAAAAGGAATCAAAAAGAAAAGCATACAATACACAGACTTTTCTTGTTTGCATTTATGTTATTCGAACTCTCTTTGTCAACCATATTTACACATCATCAAGGAAAGTAAGAATAAGAGATTCAGAATGAGGTAGATATATATATATATATATATATATATATATATATATATATATATATATATATATATATATATATATACATATATAAAAAAAATTGTAATTTGGTATATAATTATTAAATAAACTATTTATTTTAGTTTTTGTTTTAGGAGTGTTTGCATAGCTATTTATATAATAAAGGATAATGGTACTAATAACGATCCATATATACATCAAATGATTTTATTTGCTATACTTCTTTCATGAAAATAATAAACTAAGTTACATTAAGATTTGTTTTATACTGTTTATAAAATGTACAATATTTTTTTACGAAATATACCCCATCCAACACAGTAAAGGCATTTCTCACATTTTTAATTTATTATAACAGTCTTTAGGCATAAAATGCTTGAAAATTTTCGTATATGTGTATGAGTGAAATGAACAGAATCAAATAATAACCAACAATACAAATTCTTAGTAACGAAATCATGGAACTACATATAGTTCCATGAACGAAATACAAATACATATTATATGAATACATATACATAATTTAGTTTAAGACGGCTATAACTGACATTTACAAGTTTACTACATCCTGTTAATAAAACAAACTGATTATATACGAAAATGTTGCCTTTTTCCAAAAACAAAAATGTAACAAAAACAACAACATTCGTTTTGCAGCTGTGTATGTGAATCTGTGCTAATCTAAAATACCTAAATATTACGTAACTAATTAATCAACATTTCGGGGTGATCATTGAATCTATTTTATTATTGATAAAATCACTCGCGTTTCTCATTGTGTGTATTATGGTTATGAAATAAACTTATAATCAATAAAATTAAGTATTATCAACAAATGCATCGTTTCCTATGAACAGAGCTAGCCAGTATTAAACTACATATGTATTATCAAATACTGGTAGTGTTAGCAATTATAGTAGTTTGTATAGGTTCGTGGCTGATCCCAGCTCTGTCCGTCAATTTATTTAGGGAAACTGATACGCCCGTCGACGTAACAAGCACAATAATGCATGGTGTGTATGTGATTTAACATAGAACACTAGCTTGATATTAGCATTTTCCATCAATTCTTATTCATAGATACGAGCTATACAGAGTCGGATATATAGATATTCGCAGTACGCGTAAAAGTAGAATCCTATGCGACTGTGGGGGCCCTGAAAGTTTACTGAAATACCAAACAGTTTATTATTTAATATACATTGTAATTATTTTCGTACGAATCTATGTATTATACAAACATATTATTAACATTTTATTGCACATGTTTGAAATTAATTTGTATATATGTATGTGGTCCCCCATAAATAAAGTGCACAAAGGAGCCCGCAGATCATATATCCGACTCTGGTGCTATGTCATAGTAGTACTAATATCCAATACGCGAATTCGTCCCAATAAACATATGTATTTGATTAGATCGACAAACGTAAGTATATAATAATTACACCATCAAGAATATGCAACTTGCATGTATCACGAGTTACAAATTGCTATTTGGTAAAAATTAACTAAACAATGTATATTTTACTAACCCTAATAGTGAGCACAAAATAATGGGGAGTCGTTTGCAATACGTACGCTTACGTATATTGGTTGAAATATCCCGCAATGTTGCATATTCATAACATACAGTAACTAACTGAACAATATACTTCATTATACAGATCTGTACATCCGGACATTCCAACATGTATGTATGTACTCAAAACGTAAAAATATATTCCATATAATTCACATGATTACAAAAAAGCAAATGTCCTTTATTTAAACATATTTATTCGATAATTATCAGTTTGAATTTCGATTAAATTGCACGTTAAAATGACTAATATAATTGTAAATAGAATTCCCGTATTTACGTACGTAACACATAGTAAATACTGTAATTAGTTTCATTTTACGTATTTGTACTAAATGTACATATTGCAATATCGGATCAAATTTGTATTTATGTTTACCGCATAATCCGATATTCCATACGTAATATTCTGCAATAATAAACGTTGAGCATATTTAGATAGATAAAAGAATTCAACTAATTTTATTTTAAAAATGTTCAAACACTATACAGGGCATTGCAATAAATAATGTGTGTAATGTATTGTTTTTTTTTTTCTTTGCAACCCTTTATATATAGAGTGGCTCACAAAAATAATATGTGATCCACTGCATTTGATTTTTCCGAGTTATAATAAAATGTAATAGTATTGTGAAGCCGTTAATTAAATGTAACTGACCTAACCTTTCAACGTCCATACGCATTGTAAATATCTACAGTCAATGACAAATAGCGAATGAAACAAAAATATATCATAAACTGTTTTTATCATTCATCCAGGTTTCACGCGTCAACCAAATCAGATATTAGGTCTGTTCGTTTCATCCTGTCGCGTCTTGCGTTTAACGGCTGCATCAAATAATTCTGTTCGATTTAGAAAGTTGAAGCAGAAATTACTGGATGCCGTTCGTTTCGCATTATTTTGAGTCACAGTTGATCTTCCTAAGGTTTTTAGCTGATAGACAATTAGTGATATTATATGGTTAAAACAATGCAATCTTTTAGATTTTATTCAAAATTTTCTCTTTTACAGAAATAAAATTTTATTATAGAATAGTTTCCATTTTTCACCTGAGTTTATTACAGGTAAAAATGTAAAATATCAAACTGCTAATAAAATGTCGGTAATGTACGTAATTCATGTGAAAAACAAGCTGCGAGTGAAACGAACAAACCTAACAAATAAACCTAATTAAGATTTTTTTTAGGTAGAAAATTACGTATAATATTAGCGTTCTCTATGTGTCATTGAAAATGTTTCATTTGTAAGAAATCGCTAATTCTATAAATCAAATAATTAGTGTTATTTAAAAAGAATAATTTGATATCCAACACTCTCTCACTGACGTATCACTATTATAACGCAGTTTATTACTTGTAACCTGAGCTGATTATGTAGTGTTGGCGTAAGGCTACGTATTATTCGAAAACGAGTGCGGCGGATGCATAACTGACAGACGAGTCATTCATGTTACGACACTGGCTGGACTGAGCATATTTCAGGAATTTCAAACAAGCATTCTGACTGCCACCAGATCTTAACAGTGCCTGTACCGCCTGTCAACATAAAATACAACATTTAACATAAATGATTGCATATTTGATCTTCAATTCAAAGTACTCTTACTACCATCAGTTATCTAACCTGTAATAAAATGCCTATAGGATGTCTACCGCAAATCGTATTGCCATATTTTTTCAAATAGTCCGTAAACTCCATTGGGTTTAAATTCTCTATTATGCTCATTCCCTGCAAAATGAACATATTAGTGTCAGTTTCTTGTGCACTGAACAACTGTACAACTTACAGCTCGATCCAAGCCTTCAATTGACTGATATATGTTTCCGTAGGAGCGGTCGTAGTACGTATAACGGAACCTTTGCCCCCAATGACAGAAATCTGACGATATCACAAAGAGATTCTGTGGATCAGCTAAGTAACAGGATAACAATTTTCCATAAATTGCTTCCCGTTCTGGACTAAGCGAACCAACCAGAATTGGAACAATAGTAAACTGGTCTCTGTAACTGAATTTAACAACGAAAACATACAATTAATCAGGGGATCATGACGATAGAGAGATAATAATTGTATACATACTCTTCCATGACTCTTGCAACATATGGTAAATGCATTTCGATACTGTGTTCGTTTTCATCTGTACGCATATCCATCCATTCGAATAAACCGGTACCATCTAAATCGGCGTACACTGCATACAAATAAAAATACAAACTTCAATAACGTACTATTTACACTAGTCTACGAATCAGTTATATGTGTTATACACATTTATGTAAAAGTACAGAATAAAATTAATTATTCGAAATATGTATGTAAAATGTATACCACAGAAACGGAACAAGTTCGTAAAAATAAAGGAATAATGTGTATAAGTGATGAACTGGATAGAATATGAATCTAGCAATAAAATAATTGTACGAAACAAGTAATACTAGTAATATTAGGATATTGTATGGTATGTGTACCTGGAATTTGGAAGGATAAATGTAACTGGAACGCAGTACTAATCACATTCTCTCCATACGTGTTGAGTTTGCTGTAAATTCCTGCACCCCCATATATGCCAACTAGACGCGGTGGTTCAATTTGCCAACATATTCTATCGATGCAATGATAGATACGTGTTGTCAAATGTATTAGAACGTACCTTGAGAGTCTATATGCAAATCGTAAAGCGGGGTTTGATATTTTCGTGCCTGAGACAAAGCGCAGCTGGATAGTCGTACGTGATGCGATGGGCCAAGGATAAACACTCTTCGCCTGTTCAATAACATTATGTAATAAAATAACCAATACATCGTGATTACAACTATTGATTAACGAGAAAAAAAGTTCCAGCATATATTTAGCACCTTGTCAATGTTCATACAAACACAATATTAACACACTTTCAACAAAGAAGAATGTATATATGTATTTGAAAGATTCCTAGAACTTTTCATCTAGTATATAGTTAATTGTAAACTTACACGACTGCTGGACTAACTTGTCTATATGCATGTCCCCCGCATGCTCCACAATACTGATAACCAGCATGCCTAAAGCAATAACCATTAGTTCTGTATTATATAAACAAGTAAATGCTATACAAAACTTACGGGGCAATAATCGCACGAGCAGGCCCATGACTTAAATCAGCTTGACCTAACCAATAATCTAGTTGTCGCGTCAGTTCTGGCCCTGAAAATAAAACAAATACTATGAAGAAATAACGAAAACTAAAATGATAAAACTATACATTTGTTATATTATCATGAACTTTTAGTACATATTTGCCTGTATAACTTACAAACTTGATAAAACAATAACCCTACTAGTTACAATAGAATAACATAGTTTATAATAGCAATTTTGAAAGTGAGTAGCTCATCTTATAGAGTATATATTCTTAGGGATACTGTAAATGTCAATCATAGTTTATTTACACATGCACAAAACTTGATCACTACATTTCACAAATTCTAGTTGAATGGAACGTAATAAGAACTAATCGCTTACCATCGTACAACTGGCGTCTTCATAGAAGCCATGCAAATTGTAGATAATTAAAGAACAAAGCAAATAATAATATGTAACAATACATTATAACATAAAGTAAGAATTTTTGTATTTATAAAACACGTTGTGTAAACAAGTTACAGATGAAAATAGACCAACAATTAACTGTCAACAATATCTGATACTAGACTAGAATAAAACACTGAAACTACTCTGATTATTTGAATCATTACAGTAATTGCTATTGACTCACAAAGGAATTTTATAATACAAACAGTACACTGTAGGATAAAATTAGGTATAACATTCGTCTACGAAACAAAGAATCCAAGAAAATGAACAACTATTCAGGAGTCTGATGAATGACTTCATGTGATAACACACATTCCAAAATACAGAATTGTGGTTCGAATAGAAATATGGGCACTTTCGAATCCACGTTATAACTTTGTTATATAGTTTCTATAAAAAGGAGAAATGATTCGTGCACATAGAGAATGAATGAATGACAAAGCAGAAACTTTTCCTTTTCCGTACTATGAAGATGATGATGCTACATACAAATGGTTTCTCCGTTTACGTTTACGAAGAGACATAATGACAAATCATTTACCAATAAATGAATGACATCGAGAAATAGGTTGTTTTCCAGTAATTGTGTTTCATCTCACTTGTACTCTTGTATAGTACTTGACACATGGGTCAATGACACAACACAATGTACATTCAAATATATTTTGAACAATAGATTTTAGATTTAAACTGAACAGCTGATTTCGAAGACACAATACCTGAATCAGAGTACCAACTTCCTGAATGTGTTGCGCGTCGTACGGGCATAATTAACTAGTGTTTAAGTACGTATTCGAATTAATAGATCACAAAACCTACAGAAAGTATGCACGAGTTCATTAAGATATTACAGGCCACAGCTAAGCAAAACACAGTACTTCTGTAATACTACGCATGCTCAGTGATTCACATTCTCATTGACACATCTCCGAAATATGTAAACATCGAAATATTACGTCATACCGCGCTCATATACCTATAATATACTTTTAACGAAATTATTTACATCATGAATATTTGTTAAAAATATTCCAGATTCAAGTATATATTAAAAAGTCCATATAAAACGGATCAGCATGACGTCAGAATATCATAAAAGAGAAAATGGAATGGCACATAAAAATTTTTGACATAAAAGCTAGTGGTCATTATTTGTATAAAATATTGATGTTAAAGCCCGATTTTTCTCAGGATTTTTTTATTCAACCTTCAGTTAGATATTTATTATATTATAATAAACATTTTTCGTTTTTATATATAGTTCGGTACGATACTACATCATGTATGTCGTCCGCTCGCGCGTATCTTTTTTATTCCACCAATTTTTCATGAACTATCCAACCGGTTTAATGTGTGACTTATTTTTATTATTTATTTTTTTCTCCGTTATCATTTCACTACATGTTCAACATGTCCGAAAACTTAAATCCCGTAATTATACATCCTTTAAAAGTTTCAATTCTTGAAAGCATCTATTTTTATATATATTTTGGAGATGATGTAGTATTTTATTTTACAGAACTTAATAAAAAATAAATACATATATTTTTATAAACTTTTCGTAGCTAACTTCATTGTGATAAATATTCTTGTTTTCTTTTAATTGGCGCGAATGTGACAAAAGTAATATGGTGCACTTCTTTAATATTGTTTAATATTTAGTCGTTTTTGCAATTATTTATCGGTTTCATATGTAATACAAGAAGCAAAATACGGTGACATCGTTTGAAGTGTTTACTATTGATATTTTAATGTGTCATTGTATAACAGTAAATGTTTCAATTGATTATAATTAACCTCACATGGATAAGCTGGGGTAGTTAAACAAGAATATTACTGGTTAATATATTTTATACAACAATGGGAATTACTGGGTTGCTACCATTTGTTAAACCAGCATCCTCAATGAAGCACTTATCTAATTTTAAAGGTCAAACAGCAGCTATCGATTCTTACTGCTGGTTACACCGGGGTGCATTTGGTTGTGCTGAAAAAATTGCCAGAGGCGAAGCAACAAATAGGTAAACTATAAGAACATACTGTTTGTTCATTGTAGATTTTCTTTAGTCTATTGTAGATTTTGACAAGGAAAATATTGAATCCAAAATGGTTGGAATAAATGACTGTAGTTCAAGGTGTTGTGAACTGTTTATTTCATAACTTAATCATAAAGATCATAACAGATATTACGACGTTTCGACCATATGGTTTTTGGTCATTTTCAAGCAAAGAACAAAACTCTAGTTCATACTAACAAAACAAAATCTCTTGAGAATTTCACTCAAAACGTACAAAAATATTTAAATGAAACTTTCCACATTATGTACGTAGACGTGATGGGAGAAGAATCTCTTCTCTCATCATCTCTCCCAACCATTTTGAATTCAATATTTTCCTTCTCAACATACTGTTTGATAATGTTAACTTGGTTTTTCTATTTTAGTTATATAACGTTCTGCATGAAGTTTATCGACATGCTGTTAACATTCAAAATAAAACCGGTAATGGTATTTGATGGACGACACCTGCCAGCCAAGTTACTCACAGAAAAGAAACGTCGTGAATCTCGCAATGCAGCTAGGAAGAAAGCAGTAGAATACCTGAAACTTGGTAAAATGGAGGAGGCTCGAGCTAACTTCAAGAAATGCATTGACATATTGCCAGAAATGGCATTAGGACTTATTAAAGAGTGTCGCCGAAGAGGAATTGATTGTATTGTTGCTCCGTACGAGGCAGATGCGCAACTTGCTTATTTGAATATAACAAATATGGTTGACTTTATAATTAGCGAAGATTCAGATCTACTTACGTTTGGTTGCAAAAGAGTAATATTTATATTTATGTGTAAATAGTGTTTATTGTGTTTAACACTTTCGATTGTTGTAGGTAATTTTTAAATTAGATTTATCGGGTACAGGAATGTTAGTAGAGGCGGATAAACTATATTTGGCGACCCAAGAACGTCCTGACGTATTTTCACTAGACAGATTCCGTCACATGTGCATTCTATCCGGTTGTGATTATTTAGAATCTTTGCCAGGAATTGGATTAAAAAAAGCGTTGAAATTTCTAAAAAGAGTATCTGATATCGACATATACAATGTTAGTAATGAAAATGAATAAATGTAACAAATATTGATTGTACTTAATGAAATTAATTATAGAAATATACACAATCTGAATTTGTAGAGCATTACAAAGTTGCCGCGTAGTCTGAATATGCAGTTGAAAATTACAGAAGAATATCGACAACAGTTTATGATTGCTGATGCAACATTCCGCCATCAGTTGGTGTTTGATCCTGTTAAGAGAAAACTGTTACCATTAACTGATCCAGTAGCGAATGGCACGAAACTGGAGTACTGTTGTAATGCTGGAGATATGTTGGATAATGATGTAGCATTTCAGATTGCAGTTGGAAACTTGGAGCCTTTTACATTAAAGGTTTTAGATACATGGTGCTTGGATACAGTATGTACCTATCTGTAACGCGTATTACAGAATATTTCATATTAATTTATAATATTTACAGGCACTTAAACGACATGTAAATCCTACCAGCAGTATTTGGTGCAAATCATATAAACTGGCTAGAAATACCAAGCCAAAATTCGAACTCATCGATGTAAACAACAAGAACATTACTGTTGACTTGAAAATACCGGAAAATCGACAAATCGAAGTTGATGATAATATTGAAGAGACTATGATAACCATTTATTCTGCTACAGATCCACCCACGAAAAAAATCTGCTTACGTGAATCTGTTAATGAGAAGATAGAAAAAGAACAAAGCTTGGAAACATCGCCTGTGCTTTCCGGTCGGCGGGAATTCATTAATCCATTCGTAAAAAAAGCACAAACGAACTTGCTTAAAAGCTTCACTGCTATAAAACAATCGGTTGTTCATGAAAAACGTAAAGTTATGAGCAATTTTTCACATACGAATAGAGTTGAAGAAGAAAATATAGTTGTTGAAACAGATGCTAGTGATGGAACTTCGTGTATTAAAGATAACAAAACTTCCGTTGGAAATAATGACGAAATTGTCGTGGTTATTGATGGACAAAGCGTAGTTCTCAGTAAGTATTTTCATCAACAGAAGATTAACAAATCTGAAACTGCCACTTGCGAAAATGACGATGAAAATATGGAAAATAGCGATAGTGGAACGATACCAAATAGTGAAAACACCGCTTCAAGTAATTACAAAAAACGTAAAGTTATGAGCAATTTTTGTCACGAGAATTATTCTAATAGTGTAGAAAAAACTATAGCTGGAACAGTTGTTAATAATAAGAATTATAGTATTATCGAAGATAATAAAATGTCCACAGAATATAATAACGAAATTGTCATGGATGTCGATGGAGAAACTGTAGTTGTTAGTAAGTATTTTTATCAACAGAAGACTAACAATTGTAAAACTGACACTGACCATGGAAATACGGAAAATAACAGTCAAAACACTGCATCTTACAATTGTGATAATTTATTAACTGAAGAAACGTCAATATCTCAGGGTTTTATGAATCATAATACTATAAGTGCACAGGAAATTAACTGTAAAGTTGGTTTGCAATTAGTGAACACCGAAGAAGATTCGAATAATTTAAGACAGAGCACAAAAATAAGTATGAACAATGTTGCGTGCAAAGCAAAGAAAAATACTGTAGATATTAAAACTGCCATTTTAAGTTCAAACAACAAACGAACAAACTGTGATATCCAAGGAGAAATGAAAACTTGTCGGCAACCAGGCTTAAGAAAAAGGTCGTCAAAGGCTATAAAACCGAGTAAAAATCAACCAACTCTTCTAAGTATGTTCGGATTTACAAAGAAATAGTATTGTTTCTATAAAATAAAACGTGTACCAATGCCAATCATATTCACTTATAGGATGTATTTGTTTTGATAGAATATTGCTCGTTGTATTTACACAAACTGTGATTTCTAATGTTTTTTTTATATTTTAATACAAAATTATATTTAATAGTAACGAAGAATTTTTATTTAAATGAGAAAATTAGTACTTATACGTCCGATTTTAATTACCTAACCCAAAAAAACAAATTATGAAAAATTATAAGTAGTAAATTGAATTATTTTGCATATATGTACATTCATATTTAATTGTAATTCACGACTCAAATTTTTTACAATTCGTTCTCCCACCATCTCTCACTAACAAATCCCTCTACCATCGCACATCTTTCCGGTAGTTTGACAACTGACAGGTAGAAAATGATAAAAGCAAATTTAAGGAAGAATAATCAATATAGTACTCATCTTTCTAATAAAATAAGTAAATATATATATACACATACAAAAATGTTTAGCTAATTATCAAAAATATATTACATCATGAGCTTTGTATTATCATTATTGACTATTGTTATTCAAGTAATAAAAAAAGTTAAGCACTATGCAATAATGAAGTTGTTACGTGTGCAATATTTTCAAAGAAATTTAAATGCATCACAAAATCAAGTACTTTATAAGAATGCATCTTTTATAATTGTGAATAAAATGTGTGATACAATGATAAATAGCAACGATTCCAAAAAGGTAATATATTACAATATCTGTGTTAATACGAAATTCATTTATTTTTATTTCAGCGTACAGTACAAACATTTTTGCGAGAAACTTATCCATATTTAGTAAATCCATCTTTAAAGCATGAGTTCTTTTTTGTGCATAGACTGGATTATGCTACAAGTGGTGTTATTTGTGTAGCACTTACAAAAGATGCATGTAGGGAAGCGGCTTCTGCTTTCCAAAATCGCAACACAAAGAAGTATTACATTGCACTCCTACGAGGCCATGTGTCAGCAGAACAATTACTTATAACACAATCAATAGGTGAACATATATCATTAATCTTTATTATATCTTGTATTTGTAAAAAAAAAAACAGTTTCTTCAAGCTATACTAAATAGTTGTAAATAATATTGTCTTCCTATTTAGGTGAAGATTCTATAGAGACTTCAAATCACAAAATGTGTACAACTGATAATGCCAGTTGTGTGTCACCAAAGACAGCATGTACAAAATTATTAGTACTGAAATTAGGTTATTTTGACAACTATCCAGCCACGAAAGTTTTGCTTCGACCAATAACAGGCCGTAGACACCAGTTACGAGTTCATTGCTCGAATTTAGGACATACAATTATAGGAGATTACACATACAGTAACCGTAAAGATACATCACCGGGTAGGATGTATTTACATTCGTTACGCCTTATTTTACCTACTTGTCAAGAAACCTTGGATATCCAGTCAGAGGATCCGTTTACTCAAAAATCAACAAAACAGCTGTGGCATCCGTGCAAAGTCTTGCGCGAAATTAATACAAATACTTTCAATTCGTTAGATTCATTTTTCGTTTAATAGTTTAAGTTTATAATAGCATCATTCAAATATCAACATTTGAAATACAACATTTATTTATTATCAATACCCAAAATGAAATTATTCTGAACGAAACATCTGTTTGCATTGAATTACAAACAAAAATAAAATACATTAACCCATTATATATGTAAAATATTCTATAAGAAAAAATAGCAGATAATAATAGGAAAATGATCTAATTAAATGACTTGTCTATATTTCTTTATTTTTTTATTCAATATGTCACAATTTGTTTCAAAAATGTAGAATCTATAGAAATAATTTGAGTGGCTACAATAAACCGAGAATACTACCAAAAACATTACATAGACCTACTTGATATTAATATTTGCTTATGACAAATAGCGGCTGCCTCATCAAATCTTGGAACATGGAATTAACATTTAAATATAGAAAAATTGTGATTACTAATACATGTTTGACCAAATAAAAGTTATTCAGAATTAATAACTGCAATCTTTTTGATTCAATGTGGAAATAATTTAAATTCGAAAAACCTATTTTTCCTATATTTACTGGTTAATTCCTATGTCCTAGAGATCATGGGACATCCGATATATTAATCCTATTTACTTATACGAAAAAATGACAAACAAACGAATGTATGAACATAATTTGTTTGAGACAGAATAGTGTAAGTAGTAAAAAAACACTTTCTCACAATGTCACGATAAAATCTATAATCAGGACGAAACTTCAAATTCGTGTAATAAAAATTATTCCACAAACCATATAAAGAAATCGCATACTTATAGAATAAAATAGGAATCTTGTAAAATTCACTCTTAATAAATGTAGAAATATTTAAAAATTGATAAATATGCATGTCACAGATTCAATACTAATTGAAATACTTCATGTGCATTATTCTGTACGTGTAAGTTCATGAAGTTCACTATTCGAATATTTTTATTAAAATATTTCACATCGGCACTGGATGTGGAACTGGTGGATTAGTGACAACAGCGGCTTGTGGGGATGGTGGAGTCGACGTTTGATTGGAATCCGTAGACTGGGGCATTGTAGTTAACTGTGAACTTCCGCTACCTACGTACAATTCTTATATCAGATACGAGTAACTATCAAATGTCTATTATGAACAATAATTTTCCTAAAACTAACACAGGTAGGATAGCTACATATACAAATATTAATTACGAATATGAAAAAAAATAATTAGTAACGTAACCCAGTGATATCCGATTTGAAATATTAATTAAATTTTTGTTGTTATTTTATATATTTAAAATGATTTCAATGCAGGTCACTTCATAAATACTTTAGATATAAATTTTTTAACTTACATACATTTAAATATGTCGTTACACTTTTAATCAAACTCTATTAATTAAATGCCAATTCGTTCGACGACAATGACAGAAAACAGTGATTTGATAGATAAACAACACATCGCCTCTTGCATTTGCTTTTGTCAACAAAACGCCCAATGAAAACGCTCCCAGCGGCAGGACCTCAGCGCTTTATATGAGATATATATTTATAGAAATAAATTTACCTGCTGTAGCTTGAGATGATGTAGTTGAACCTGGTGGATGAAGTACAGGTTGGTGCCACTGTCCACCTCCTTGTTCCGCTTGCAGACGTTGATGTGCTTGTTGACGTGCTCGAAACTCAGCAGCCTTCAGCTGTTCTAAATGAAACTGTTGTCTCTCCGTAATTAACTGTTGTCGCTGATATTCTAAACCTTCTCTTTCCCGTTCCATAGTCGTTTCTAGTTCTTCGAAATGGCGCAATTTGATTTCTAACTTTTTCATCTGC
The DNA here is from genome assembly GCA_963422195.1 of Carabus problematicus. NCBI lineage: Eukaryota > Metazoa > Arthropoda > Insecta > Coleoptera > Carabidae > Carabus > Carabus problematicus. The sequence continues at coordinate 19,154,338 of OY728577.1, forward strand.
GTCTCAACCAATAGTGCTACTAGCGATTTTATTTTCCGTTCTTCTACGGCTGCCAGGTGTTTTGCTTTTACAGCTGCGGCTGCTAATGCAGCAGCTGCTGCCATTTGCATTTGTGCATCTTTCACAGTTTTCTGAGCTGGTTCCAGTTGTCCACTTGTTCCTGTCGATGTACCCTCTTCTGAATCTTTACCACTACTCTGATCTCTACCAGTTTCACTTCGTGTTTCCTCTTTCACGGTTAAATTAGGATCTAGTTTTATTTTATCGTCCAACTTGTCAATTTCCATCGGTTCTGATCGCTCTAATCCGTTCTTCTTTTGATCCGCACAATCACTCACTGTTCCCGAAATTGATTTCTCACATTCGTCTTCCTTAATGTCCGTGTCCTTCTTCAATTTATCCTCTTCTTCCTTTTCTGGTAAGGTTCCGGCGATGCCGCTACTTGCTAAGCCAGCTGCAGGATCAAATTTTCCATCGGATGATGATGCTTCCACGTTTTTCAAGTGCGCATCTAACAATGCTGCAGGTACTTCGTCTTTGATATTAGCAAATTCTTCCATTGCAGACTTAGCGGCTGCTGCTGCAACTCTTGGATCAACTATTGATGCTAGAAAAGCAACCGTTGACATGATAGGATTACCAGATTTACTGAACGGTATCGGTTGATAAGCTAATGGACCTAGAGCTCCGCCTGCCTCGTGATCTTCCAGGTATGGATCTTCAATTGGTAATCGAAGGAAGTTCAAAATACATTCATCTTGCGTTCTTGTACCAACATGTTCACACACTTTGTTCCAGTCATCTTTGTACATTTCTAATCCTTCCAGAAGTAATAGTGTTTCCTGTTCTGTCCAATCTCTGGTTAGTGAGGCTGCTGTTTTGTTCCTCATGGCTGCTGGTTTCCGGACATACTGATCTAATTTTAGTCCGAAGTGTACTGGTTGTTCGCCATCAATCTTTTTCAAGTCGTTTTTATCCAAGTCGAGCAGTGATTTCGCTGCACTCGGTTGTGGCGTTTTCGTCGGATTCACCGGCTGCAAACCAGATGGCGTGTCTGATAGTACATGAAAATGTGACGTGGGTGGTGGTCCCATAGCAGTTGGTCTTGATTCGGTGTCCACCTGATAATTAATAAGCCCCCATTGTTCAAGAAATGCATGAACTCTCATTATCGCGCATACATCACCTGCTAGATTTCGTCTGCATGCTGTACTAGTAATATACTCGGTCGGATTCAATCGATACGTATCTATCATGAAGTTTCTATAAGCCAGATAGATTTCCGGTGTTTTTGATTTGTTCTTCCCGTTGAAAAATTCCGGCAGAGCTCTTTTCTCAATCACATGAATTGAGTTATAATCGAACCATGCGGAATACGATGGTACAACAATGTGATGTGTCTGTTCAGTCACATTATCTTCTTGACCGTCGTCCTTACTCATAAACTCTTGTGTATTCGTATCACTGGTTTTTCCCGTTTGCGAATCTTCACCCTTATCCTCAGTTTCCTCAATGTCCGTCATAGATCCACCTTTTAGCGGTTGTAATTCGTGATCTTTCTTATTACTGACACTAGTCGTCGCACAAGGCTTCGTTACTGTTACTTCAACAATATTCGGCTCAGGCACCGGATCGTCCATATCTTTTGTCAGATCTTCTGTTTCCGTATCTTCTCCAAACCGGTGTTTCTTGTTTCCGACAGCTGGACTTCGTCCACTTTTCCGTTTACCCTGTTTCAGTGTGGGCGATGGTGATCGTTTTCGTTTTTGTTTCTTTTTACTACGATCAGGATCACCGGCCGGATTCATTAGATCTTCTACAGACATACGTAATTTATGGATTTTCTTACGACCCGATTCGTCCACTTCGTAATCCTCTTCCGTCATCCATTCGTTATACTGATCACTATCGAGTAACCACGTAACATTAACACGCCATTGGCCGACGTGCTGTGCGGTAACCTCCGGTACATCCAAGCCCACCTCAGTATTCACCCAGGTATCGTACGAGTCGGGAAAGTAATACCAATGAAACATTACATTCTTATCACGTCGCATAGTCGGTCTCGCATATTCCTCTTCTAACGGATCACAATGTGGAAACAGAATGTGTGTAGCGTCATCTTCTGTTTCCGTCCATATACCCTGATGTCGTTTAATGATTTCCTTTGCTTTTGAAGCTATCCCCTTATCCACTTCAGGTCTAACATACACTGAAGGTATAATATAACATTTATTCTGCACTAAAGTACGTTCAATGGCCACAAACATTTCAGTATTTCTGTCCAAACGCGACGGACTCTGGATAATAAATTAGAATCACATATCTGTAGGAATATTACAAATGTATTCGGCACTTTACTAACCTGTAAATCGAATCTGCGCCATCCTTGTTCGCTTTTATAACGGTAAACAGTGCCCAAAATATGGCATAGGCCTCCATTGGTTTTAAAATCCATAAAACATTTCATCTGCAAAGAAAATCATAGTTAGGATACACCATTCACATTACTAGAAATGACTAAATACTTACAGGAATTCTCATAAGAGCCGGTTTAGGAGCATTTTTACTCAAGTTATCTTCTTGGAATTGCAATAACTGAATTACTAGCGTTGCTAAGCTTTTGTTTGTTGGTGGATCCGCTTGAACATACTGAAATAACAGGTAAACAAAAACCAAAATTTAGCACACAGTACTCAATATGCATTGCATTATGCATATTAATTAAATAAATGTAAACAGTAGCTTGTTGTCGGATGCACTAACGCTTTACCAACCTTTTTACAATTTTTCAACAACCATAGTCGCACCACATCAAATAATGTAATTGTTTCAGGCGATTCAAAAAATTTCGAATTTGGACTACCGTCTTTTTTCGGCCCAAATGCTATCATTTTAACACAGAACTATGAATTTCTTTATATATCCAAGGTATAATCTGCCACCATATTTAATCCAAACCTCAAAAGATCTTGTACAATCACAAGAGTCTAGTCGACAGACCAATTTATTTTCGAAGATACACGATGTCTTTATACGACATGATACGACATAATACGAGCATGCCTGTTCTTAGTTTGTAACGTTGTGCTAAATTTGAGAGCAATAAATTTGCTGTTAGTGCAATTTATAGATTTGGCTACTCTACTCTACCCTAAACTTCACTACTCTACTTAACCCTCCCCTAACTTACCCTATTCTACCTGTAATAATAATTAATGCAGTTCCACGACTTCCCGAATCTGTACATTTCGGACATACTTGTTCGTGTGAGTTCGGGAATATAAATTGGTCTGACGATTAGACTCTTGTGTACAATTTTGTAATATATGTTTCAAGCCATCTAGTGCATCGTTGAAATACCAGTCAGTAATGGCTGGAAACGGAACAAGAACAGATAATAAATAAATAATGTCAGTCAATGTAATAGTAATCGGAGAGATTTTAGTATTTTGATGTATAAAAAAAATCCACCCATTTACAGAATTTTAAAATATTTTCATTGTAAATTACACGTATCAATATGCATTTAAATATTCGGATTTAGTACTTTCGGACAATGAAGTAGCAAGTTTGCACAGTTGTCAATATTTGACAGCTGACATTCCAGCCAATTTCTGCACATTCCAGCGTGTTACCATCTGTTACTCCATGTCTGCTTAAAACGCTAATAAATATCGTTACAATGAATTCAGTAAAACTACTTAAAGCCAAAGTAAAAGAATTGGAAGAACAATTAGAGAGTGTAAATAAAAAATATGTATCAATTAGGGAAAAAATAGAAACAATGACAGCAGAAGTCGTAGATTCAAATCCATACAGGTAAATGTTATAACAGAGTATTGGATCTCTTGCATAATTCTTTTCATTTATAGTCGTCTCATGGCATTAAAGCGTATGGGTATAGTAAATAATTATGAACAAATTCGAAATTATACTGTTGCTGTTGTGGGAGTTGGTGGTGTAGGCAGTGTAACTGCTGAAATGTTAACTCGTTGTGGAATTGGCCGACTCTTATTGTTCGACTATGATAAGGTTGAACTGGCAAACATGAACAGACTATTCTTCCAACCACATCAGTCCGGTTTGAGTAAAGTACAGGCCGCTGCTGAAACATTGCAGAACATCAATCCTGATGTTGACATTCAAACATTCGATTACAACATTATTACAGTGGAGAACTTTGACAAATTCACAAACACTATAAAGTAAGTGAATGTTATTGTTCTTCGATAATATACTGACGTGCATATTAGTACAGGTAACTTGACTGGAGGACCTGTCAATTTGGTTCTAAGTTGCGTCGATAATTTTGAAGCACGATACGCTATTAATGTAGCATGCAATGAGCTCAATTTGAAATGGTTTGAGTCGGGTGTGTCAGAGAATGCTGTATCTGGCCATATACAGTTTATTTCACCAGGAGAAACCGCATGTTTTGCGGTGAGTTATTAGTAATCCATTTTGTCAAACATTATTAATTAATCATTTACAGTGTGCACCACCGCTTGTAGTGGCATCGAAAATTGACGAAAAGACCTTAAAAAAAGATGGCGTTTGTGCTGCAAGTTTGCCTACAACTATGGGCATTATAGCAGGGTTTTTGGTGCAGAATGCTTTGAAATATCTATTAGGATTCGGAGTGGTACTGTCACATTGATTTATTGTACTTGAAACATATTTCAAAAATATGTTTATTCTCTAGGTATCTTATTATTTGGGCTACAATGCACTCGACGATTTCTTTCCGAAAATGGTCATGAAACCGAATTCGTTATGCGATGATATGCTATGCAGAAAGCGGCAACTAGAAGTAGCTAGTCGGCCTAAAGTGATAGTAGAAAAGGAAGTAGTAGATGATGAACCTGTTCATGAAGATAATGTATGGGGTAGGTGTTTCATTCTGTAGCCATTATAATTTCAGTCACTATATTACAATATAATATGCACCATTATTTTGCTCTAATATTCTATGTCTTAGGAATTTGTGTTGTTGATGAAACTTCTCCAGAAGAAAATATTGAAACAGAAAACAAAACAACCGGTGTTCATGTCGCTTATGAACCGCCCGTTCAAACTTGTAATGCTACGGAAAATATTGTTGTCAATGTCAACATTGAAGACCTAATGAATGAACTAAAACAGATGTAAAATGTATTATTTGTTAATTTCTTGTTCATTTTAAACATTTTTATGTATCTTGGGTTACAAGGATTTTCAATAAATTTGACTGTAATTATATACAATGTAAAAAATAAATTATTTCTGTCTATGTTTTTATGGTTATGGAATACGTCTCGGCATTAAATAAAATGTAACTAATAAATCTATTTCTCATTTAGTTTCACTATAAAATGTTTTTAATACATATATAGTTTAGCAGAATATTACAAACTTAAGGAAAAGGTATTCTGTAATAAAAGAAAGCAATTTTGTGATAAATATTCGTATATATTTCATCATGGAATAATTTCAATGAAACACAAAGGTTAAAACATTGCCATATGTATGGTGAAAAATAAATTGTTTACATATTATAATTACCATTGTATATATATATATATATATATATATATATAGCAAAAAGGAATGCTTTAGTTCATATCTGTATATATATTAATTTAGATTATTAAAATTTAATCAAGTCTGTAGTAGCTTCATCTATGACATTATTATTATGTACATTGTTTGTAGTTGATGTTTCCAAATGACACTGAAAACTGGACTTTTGACGGCCCACTGTTTTCCGTTCAGACCACTCAAGCCTCTCAGCTTCGCATTGATTTTTAATACAAGATGATGCTGAATCTTTGCCTGTTCGCATGTTTATTTTTTTCTGTAATATGATTAGTTCTGTTCGCCAGTGTTCATACGATGCACTTTTCAACGTATTAACCCACAGATTAGCTTCATCTTGACATCGACATGAGAATATGTGTTTCCTTTGTAATTCATCAGCGAATTCAATTGAAAACGGGAATGCCACCCCGTCGAACGGTCGTTCATGTTGCACAGTGAAATTTTCTAACACTATCACGCCCAGTGGAATAGAATCTCCTAATCGGTAGTAAAATAACAAATTTGCAACAAGTTTGAATTTTCGTTCTTTGTACGCTGGTGGCGAATACCAATTAGCCCAATCATTACTCTGTGGCCTCAGATGATGTAGAACTCCTTCCAAATCTGCTGGACCACTACTTTTCACTATGATTTCCCTATCGTTAAATTTCATTGTCGTCATAAAAGACTGTTTAAATCACTCATTATTGTTCTCTACCAACTTAAACTATGTATTTATCAATTGTTTACATTTAATTATAAATTTCTAACAAATGAGTAACACTACAAAACAAGATTTAAATTTAGATTTCAGCTGTCACATTTCTAACAATATAACCTACAAATACTGTACAATAAATGTTTTTGAAAATGTGAGTATATTGGGTACTGGTATATTATAAACGTACGAAGCATCATTCGTCGTCATTGCTTAAAAAGTATGCAGAAAGTCAAAATTGCAATAACTTCAGGCCGATTCAAAACTTGTTATAATAAAGTAAATGTATTATTGTGCTTGTTGTTTATCAAATAGTCTCCGGTAAATTTGCTTGTGTTGTTTCGTATCATGTAATTTTTCAATATTTACAAAAATAATTTACGTTAGACACATTTAACGTGTTAAATGTTAACGAAGTAAGTTCATGAAAAAAAATTATTTTTGCACTAAACAAATTTTACGTATCTGCAAATGAAGCTTGTTACTAACAAATGTTCTAGTCGCTCTCATATACTAACTTTACAAACAGAAAATGCCATTCTGAAGGAAATCTACCTTATCCTTATACACATATATAATACCAGTGGTATAACAATAACTACGGCCTAAGCTTATTTCGCATAGTAATATGATTTATCTTCACGAATTACAGAAACATCAACTGTGATTTTAAATGGCTCATTTTGCAAGATCATCATTGCTACCTTCCAGGGAATGAAGCTTGTCATGATACTAATGGTATGAATGTTCTGCATGGAATTTTTGTTTTTATTATTCTGTTTGCTGACCGCGTACATACATTAATTATTACTAGTTGTAACTTTCGGTTATTAGGAAGTTATCAGAACAAAATACACTAACAGTATAATTATTTGTTTTAGAATGTTCGTCTCATTGTCGGTTATGTATGTAATTGTAGTATTTATTACATTAACATTAGCTTCTGATGCTCTATCCAGAAATGATCCAAAAAATGAAAAGAATGGAGGAGATTTGGCATTGTGGATTGATGAGAAACAAGTAAAAATGTTTAGCGGTGAGTTTTTCGTCTATGTCAGCTTCATTAAATCCTCTTCTTAATTGATTCTGTATAGGTATGTCCATGGAAATTTACGCAATAGTCAATGGTAATGTTCTGCCATACATATTGGATCCGAATTTCGAAAAGTATTTACCTGTTATACCGTCAGAAGTTAGTTACGTCAATTTCACTTGGAAGTCCGGGATGAAAAAATATTACTATAATTTCGATAGATTACAATCATTTGACGAAGCTATACTTGAGGCGCCTATAATTTCTATTAAAACTAAAGGTCGAGTTCCCAAAAGACCGAAAGAGTTTAGTATACTTCTGCCATGTCTCGGTAACAGTTCTGGTATAGCTGCTTTCGGTATAGGACTGTTGATTGAGAGCCGTAAAGGTAGACCCTTGAATGGTACACCATTGAGGTTGAAGTTAAGGAAGGAGTGTTCACAGCGAGGTATTATATCGTATGTTCTGAAGTAGGTAAGTTCTGTAATTTTCAATAATTGTACAGGACCTGATCCAGAGTGTGATAAAAAGTGTGCAAATCATGGGTGGTGTAATCATGAGAAAATATGTCAGTGTCCGGAGGGTTACATGGGCCAGTACTGTCGTACAGCACTCTGTTATCCGCAGTGTATGAACGGTGGTAATTGTACTTCGCCTGGGGTGTGTAGTTGTCCTGTAGGATTCCAGGGGCGGCATTGCGAAGGAGGTACGCATTTATGTAATATTCATACAGTCCATGTATCATGTAGTACTAATCGGCGATTTACAGGAATCTGCAGTGAAAAGTGCGAGAACGGGGGCAAGTGTGTTCAGAAAGATACTTGTGAATGTTCTAAAGGATTCTATGGTCTACGATGCGAATATTGTAACTATATATGCATATAGTTATATATGTGTGACAATGATTACTGTTACTTTTCAGCTAAATGTGTCATCCCGTGCTTGAATGGTGGCAAATGTCGTGGTGTGAACAAGTGTCGGTGTCTGAGCGGGTTCCGAGGAGACCACTGTGAAATAGGTAGGCGCGTACCCCATCGCAGTACATGTTCCAGAGCCTGTAAACACGGCACTTGTCATAGAAATAACACATGTGTCTGTGATCCAGGCTGGTATGGTAGATTATGCCATCATAGTGAGTCATACATTTTACTTTCATTTCATTTCATTCACTGCTCAAATTGGTAACACATACAAAGCGATATTTATAGATTAACGGTTTTTTTTAGCTTGTGTTCGTTGGTAAATTAGATTTTGTATCAATTTGAGCTGTTACTGCATTACATTTGCTTATCCTTTCCTGTACCATGAGTGTGAATATCACATTGTAAAACATTTTCAATTGATACTCACATTTTCAGGAACGCCCGGCCGTAAAGAACAAACTGATCTGCCGAAGAGATAAGTGGTCAGCTATAACAGCTGGTGTCCTCTTCATTACATATGTGTAAGCTCTTATCAGAAAACATTATGTATATATGTTTTTGTTTTTTCTATACGTATTTGTATGGCATATAAACTCGATATGTTCAGAGAAATATTATTTTTATATGAATCCGCTTTTTACAAGCATATTATAAAGTACTATTACATTTTATATGAAATATGTGGTCTCTAGTAACTAAATATAGACGTATTGTATTATTTAGCATTTACAAGTACAGTGTATATATTTTTGTGATACTAAATGTGTATTTTAAGTAAAGAAATATGGTATATCTTGACTATCTTTTACTTCATTCGATTATATAACGAAAATGGTTGTCCTTGATTTTATCAAAATATCGATATTAAAATGTGCAAACGATAGTTCAAAGTGTAGTAAATATTTTTTCTAACAGACAAGATTATTAGTGACCCAATTATTTTTGCTGATCTTTAATTTATGCTATGGATTAATGCAGAAATTCAAAAATAAATAAATTAAAATATACTTACTAGATATTTATTGTAGTGCAATGGCTACATTCGGTATCTGCGTACAGGCTGGATAAAATCATTTTACAACTCACATCATTATATATACAAATAATTTAAGAAGGCCTATTTTATAAATGCGTAATCAGTGCACGTGTAAGTTATCTCTAATTTTTACTATAAATATTTATGTACCAGTATAATACTATGATGTTGCTTTTTGTGAAATCACAAAGTGTTTTTCCAAACCATTGATAATGGAATTTCCTATGAAGTAAATGTAATCTGAATATATATATATATATATATATATATATATATATATATATATATATATATATATATATATATATATATATATATATATATATATATACATATATATATATATATATATATATATATATATATGTGTGTGTGTGTGTGTGAAATAAATATTATATTGTCAGTTCCGAAGTTTCTAGTAAAATAATTAATATATACTAATCTGCTTTATTTATGATTTAAAATAATTTTATTGTTGTTGAATCTATTTTTTATTATTTGCCATTCAATGTAAGACCGACAATATTGTTATTTGACAGATATGTATTTATAGCATCTATGACGTATTTATTTACGTCACTGCGACATATTTCAAATAGATACACAGACTTTATCTTGCGGAACAGCGGTACATATTTATTTATCAATCTTAAATGTTTTACTATTGATTATCGTATTGTGGGAGATATAGGTAATTAATCAAAATATCTACCGCTAATTTCATCATCCAAATAATGTAATTGTTATCTCATCAAAGATTATGCCATATCTGTTACGTATTTGTACGCAGTAAGTTTGAATTGTCAGTAATAAAAACGACAATAATTGAACAAGGACATGGTTGCCGTCGACCCATGTTGATATGAATTTCCTACATAAGTATGACCTCTTCGATTCATTGGGAATATTGAAACGCACTTGCAAGTGTATACAAATGAGGGCGCACTCATATATTTCGTCATTCTTTATTGAAGACAGTTTCCGTAAAAATTCCAAATCAAATAATCAGACTTTAAACGTATTGCGCATAATTATTATTTTGATAACAAGACGTAAGTATATATTACTGCGAAGCGTTATTCAAAATATCTTTTAGATGTGCGAACATATTCTAATTCTAAATAATTGTATATTTCACAGCATGTAATTAAATTAATAATATCTGTAAACTGATTAAGAAATTCCAAGGTTTATTTTGTTTTTATTGATAAGATTTATCAGTATACGTATGTCTCAAATGAAGAGACTAAAATAAATAATTTTTTTTCGTAAAAGTTTATTTATCAAGGCTTGCAAAAATAAATTATATTTTCAATTAAAAAAACATTTCGTATGCTTTTTCGTAATGTAAATATTGTATTAAATAGATGTAAGAGTATGTTTAGAAATGCATTGAATAAACTAAACTTTAAGAAATGACTGACATGCTGAATTAGAAAGTTGAAATGTGGTATATAATTTTGAAGTATGAAGGACGTGAATTAAAATAATTCGATTACTTCAAGAAAACAAATGTAGTTAATGAACAAAGCAAAAATATATCGTATTAATTAAGAAAAAAAGCGAAGTAAATTCACATTTTTTCATAACCAAGTGAGAGTAGGTGTATTATTTTTTTAACAAGCAGTGGTAGTATAAAGGTACTTTATTTTGAAATGCAGTGCTCCATAGAAATATTTCGATTCGTGATAATAATTTTTCAATTTGTTAATGCCATACTCACTTTATATATGTATGGGGCCTTACATTTGTAATCAAAATAAATGTCAATGTCACATATATTTATAAATTGTCACAATCTCTGATAACCAGTGGCAACAAACCTTCTAAAAATGTGTTTTTTAATGGGATTTTATACAGAAACCCTCATAATTATACAGAGAAAAATATGGGACGCTCTAAAATTGACAGATTATCTATATATAACTTGTTAGTTCTTTGTGCTGAATAAACTGAAACAGTTGTCACTTGGGTTACAGGGATGGCGCACTTCAAAATTGTTGAAACGTTTGTTAGGAATAATTACAAAATGTTCGATGAGTTAGGTCATTTCTGTAGAGTTCATAGATTTCGATTACTATAAATGAGTATATTGTGTTCGAGACAGGAAATAGGTAAATAACATAGTCGTTTTTACTAAGACAATTTGATCAGGTTACGCCGCTGATTACAGAGCAGCACTAGCGCATGTTCCACCTTTTGCTTTTGGCGTAGGGCGTGTGTGTGCGCATACTCACAGACCACCGATTCTTTTGGCGATGGAATTTGCTCGTCTGCAGACGATGGTGTACCGCATTGCTAGTCTTATTGTATGTTAATTAAATAATGTTATTAATTGATATAAAGAATGTGTACCTCGAAGCGATGTAAAGTGCAAGACGTTGGAATGTTCAGTTTTGTGTTGTTATGTGTGGCCTGTGTATCATCAGTGGTTAATGCATCAGAATTGTCACTCGGTATGTCTTGTTGCCTTTACTCCTAATTATAATTTCTTCTTACATGACACTATTCAACAAACATACACCTCTCGATTTTTTCATTATTTTATTAGAAATTTTCAAAGTCCCATTGATAAATTAGCAAATGTCGGTTGTTTACAATTTAGGAAAAAAGTTTTGATACAGAATGAGTACGTCATGTCACCTGATTTTTATCCGTCCATATTCTTATCGTATGCATTAACACTTAATGTTTAACAGTAGTTATTAATATTTAACTCATACACAGATATAAATTTCTGTTTCCTATTTCAACAGTAGTTGTGTATATTATATTTGATTGATAATTATTCTTATAACTATAAAGATAGCTATAATACTACAAGTTAGAGATCGAATATGATAAGAGAAATAATTCTTCCCAAGGTGAAATGATACTATGAAATTAAATCAGTCAGTTCTTATATTTATATTAATATATTATCCCTGGAGCTTCTCAAGGGGTCATACAGACATATACGTATTCATTCAATTAACTAGAGACTACTTTGTATTAATAACGAATTATTACCAATTTATGCTTACAAGTAGTCAACATTGCTTCAGTGAATAGATAGTTCTATCTACAATATGTGAAATATTATCGGAAGTAGTTGTCAAAATGTACATAGGTGCATTATGCAAGTGTTTTCACTTATGTCCTGCAATCAATCAACTTGAGTTTCAATATTTTCATTCAGTGTTTATTTAAAGGCATTGAATATATATATATATATATATATATATATATATATATATATATATATATATATATATATATATATATATATATATATATATATATATATGTATATGTATATGTGGTTTCAATGCGTTTATAACAGAGTGGCGTGATTATTTGCGACGTAATAGTTCATATTCTATGTATAGTGACCGCCTATTATTGCACACCTGCAAAAGGTATGAAAAAATATACATATAGTTTCAACTCAATTTAAGATTATACTACTACTATTTAGCAGTAAAATTATACATAATTTATTTAAACAAAAATACAAGTTATAGTGAACTTGAAGGGACCAGGAATTTGATTCACTATAAGCGAGTGTACACTATAACGAAAGTATTTAGTACATTTATATGTTTATACGTGAGTTTCCACATGATACATGTAAAACAAAAGTAATAAAGAAATATATTTCATTTATAAAAATGTATTTATTAGTGTTCTTTGATTTTGATTTTTAATTAGACGGGACAGATCATTAAAATATTGACAATTACTTAATTAGATAGTTAAAAGCTACAGAAAACATTTCATTAATTTTGCACTGATTGAAAATGTTCTCAATTTCGTTTTTCTTATAAATAATTCTCAGTAAAATTATTTATAGTAACGTACCTGAAATGCTCCATGATGTGATTTAAACCATTTAGGAATAATTCACATAGCAACCTGTCGGTTTTGAACTTGTTATTTAACTGAAATAAAGAAAAACTTATTTTGTTTACATGTCTGTTAATGATTATCATAAGAGTATTTATATATTTTTCAAGATTAGTGTCAAGTCTGTTATTTTTTTATTTAATGTAGCTCAGGCAATTACAGTTTAACTAATTAATAAATGCTATTTTTTTCCACCAAAAGTACATTTTTTTTGCTTCAGGATAGGGTAGAGTATGGTATTGGGTAACATTAATATTTTTTTTTATTATTTACTTTTATTATTTTTATATAGTGTTCACTGTTTTTTGTATATAGCGTTTATTATTGTTCTTTTTATATAACATTTACTTACTATTTTTATAAAAATAGAAAATTTTTAATTCAACAAAAACATGAAATTTACAGACACTCATATTTCTTATTAGTATTGACGTACAATATATTGTTTCACGGCGTATCAGATTGCTTTCACCATTAATTAGGAATGAGTACTAGGATACTTTGATTATTATTGGGGGTTATCAACATCATTTGAGGAAAATTTCCTCATTTAAATTAAATAATGGCGAAGGCTTGCCACTTCAACGTGTAAGTTTCGTTTTAGAAAAATAGAATCCAGACTTGATGTGGAATTTGTACTGATATTTACATGTGTTACAGTTTTGGATACCGATTAGATGTTTGTGCATACATATTTATTTTTATATTTGCATTTGTGTTTTTAAATATCCCAGTGGTGCCTCTCATTTGAAATGTTATTAGACTAGTTACTAGCATATACAGTAGAATCTGCTTGTAGTGAACTTGAAGGGACCAGCAACTTGGTTCACTATAAGTGAGTGTACATTTATAATGAAAGTATTTAGTATGTTATGTATTTAATTGGGACCCAGACATACGTTCACTATAAACGAGTGTACACTATATGCGAGTTCATTATAAGTGTATATAGAATGTTACCTATTTATGGTAATATCAAAGAACAAATTATATATTTATATTGCATGGTACAGAAAATGCATAGGTATCAAGAAGGCGAATGCATATTGGAGCGAACACATTTAACTCGATCATATATATAGTAATAATATAAATTTAATGAAAATTGTTGCTTCTTACTTGCCCTGTAAATGTAATGTAAATGTAATAAATAATTCTTTATTCATAATTCAATTTATATGTAAATGTTATAATGTTTTATTTCTATTATTGATCAAGCATTATCTGAATTCGATATTCAATAAAATGTGTAATAATATTATATAGTTACCTAATTATGCTTTGTATGCTACTTAGTGAATTATGCATTTTCATTTAATTTTTCAAAATTTATAATAATTTATTATACCTCTATTTTATACATTTGTTTTCTTCATTCTGTAAATGTTTGTCATACGCATATTTTTCTAATTATTATAATATATTTATTTAAATTAAATATTTCATATATCTGTGAAAAAATAAATAGAAAAAATCTAATTATTAAAGGCTGAAATGTTACAGAATAAAACAATAAAGCAATATTGCATAACAACAGTGTCTTGTAAACTAATTAAATTACTATTGATAAAGAGGTCAGCAGCAAGATTATATTTTTTGGTTTAAACAAACTATTCTTTTATTTATAATGATATACTTCATGACCCTCCGAACTGCAATTAGAATTTATCAAGGTCATTATCAGGTACGGTTAAATTTGAACATTTCATAACCAAATGATTCGCTAGCAAATTTATCCGAGTATTCCATGAGACTTGCGCCCCGTTAACATTTCAGAATTGCGTTGAGTTATTTTTAATGAACGTAATGATTTGTCCATGCTCGTAATTAGTGCAGAAATGTTCAGTCATTAGGCATATGTGTGTGTGTGTGTGTGTGTTATAGTCAGTTTGGTAATTGATTTTGTTACTATAGGTGGTTCTGCTTGCGGTTTGCGACAGTTCCAATGTGACAACGGTAACTGCATAGCTCTCAGTTGGGCATGTGATGGAGAGGATGATTGTGGTGACCGTTCCGATGAAAAGGCAAATGAATGTCAACGTAAGTACCAAACTAAATTTCCCTAACTTTTCTTGACATTTTGTGTCCAAACACATATGTGTGTGACAGGTCTGTTGATTTATAATTTAATTTTTACTTTGCGAATTCTTAAAACTCCTGACAGATTCTCAAAACTCAGTTATGAACAAATAAATAAAAAAGAAAAACTTTGTATTCTAGCCATTGTTGATGCAATGTTCTTCATGGTTTCTTCAGATGTTACACGAACATGAAATTCATGAAACATCGATTTGGAATAAAATAAAAATATATGCCGGATCACTAAATGTAAATCGTGTTCGCACGTTCAAACGCTAACTTTCTTTGTTCGGACGACGTTGAGTTTTCATATTTTATTTACACTTTCGGGATTATTTACACTAACCTAATTCACAGAAGTGAATGTACAATTTTGTTTTTTTATTATTCAAGCAGATATTTGCATGAAAGTAAAGAAATAAATAGTTTATATGAGTAAAATATGGATACGTTTAATGTAATGTCTCTGTATTTCGGAGAGACATATGTATGTAGTTTGTTATAATGTTTTGCATGATGGTAGGAAGTATAAGCACGTGTATTTGTATACAAACTATCAGCTAATCATGCAGTGATATTACATCAGCATCAGATATTGCGAGCATTGTGCCCGCGGCAGTGAAATGCAGCGGGCACTGGTCGTTGTAGAGTCCGTCTTGTCGACATGTGACCTGTGTGCTAGCCTCAATCAACTTGCAAGACTAGTATTGGGGGATAACGTATCATGCGTAAGAGGTCCGCGTCGCAGATTTGCCCTCAAATTTCATCCGACTGTTCAGCAGTCCAGTTCGTTTCCTTTATCCACTTCAGCAATACATATATACCACTTGATTCTTGTTGTCTGTCCGTGCATGTATATAACTCATGTGTCGATTCAAAACAATGTTTTCTTGCTTAAATGTTGGTGTTGTTGTGTTTCTTGTCTTGTTCCTGCCCTATCTAGAAGCGCACATTAACGTTGGTGAGTTCATTTTGTTTCTTCTCTTATTCAATGATGAAAATTTGCATCATCTTTCGTATGCATTTATGCAGAATTTTTCAGAATTATTATGTATCTATAATATTTGATTTTGTTTTTGCAAATATCGACGAAAGGAAGTCATATATATATATATATATATATATATATATATATATATATATATATATATATATATATATATAACGTAGTATTCGTTGTAATGTAAGTAGCTCACCTTTTGCATCATTATCTTGAGACCTGTCATTAAATATGGATGATGAAATAAATTTTTGCGGTTATCATTTTTTTACTGCCAATTTTTTTTTAATATTCATTCCTATTTTCTCTCGTAAATATGCACTAGCAATATAATTATGTATTAGTATTGCCTTATTGCATATAGCGAAATGAATATAAATTAGATCTGTAACATTGTAATTGATATTTGATCTATAATTATAATTTTCCATGAAAATAAGTAAGCTTTCATTATTTTTTGCCTTATGTTTCAAATTTGAAAGTACATACAGTGGAATCCGCTTATAGTGAACTTGGGGGGGACCAAGAATTTTGTTCACTATAAGCGTGTCTACACTATAACGAAAGTATTTGGTATGTTAGGTATTTAGTTGGGACTCAGAGATACGTTCATTATAAGCGAGTTTTTACTATATGCGAATTCACTATAAGTGTATTATTGTTAAGGGGTTCACCGATATAAATAAGAGTTAGTTTCAAGGATATTGCGGTTTATATGGGAGTGTTTTGAAGAACATTTTTATATATTTTATAATAGTAAAGATAAATACAGCTTCCAAAAATACGTATTTTAAATTATTTCCTCCAAAATTCGGAATGGAAATGCGATATTTATAGCAAATTGTCTATGTTTGAAGTTTTCCACGCGCATATCATAAATACGACGGATAATATACTTTTGGAAACAAAATATTTTTAAACAATTTTTAGTTTTACTTCAGTTTTTGATTGGAGTTAGGGCTTAACAGAATCGCTGTTGGTGATTCAGGATATGTATAATAATTTTATTATGACGTTTCGCCTCTGTTTAGAAGCATCTTCAGATATATTGTAAGCACCTGTACAACATGTTAGAATTAGACAAAAAATTTTTTTAAATTGACAATAGAAAAATTAACAATAACATTGTTAAGGTATAAAAATATGAAATTGAACATAAAAATGTCAAACTGTAAAAATTGTACGCTAACAAAAAAACATGTCACATGTTGAATTAACAAAGAAAAGTATTTTTTAATACTTAAAATACTTTTCTTTGTTAATTCAACATGTGACATGTTTTTTTGTTAGCGTACAATTTTTACAGTTTGACATTTTTATGTTCAATTTCATATTTTTATACCTTAACAATGTTATTGTTAATTTTTCTATTGTCAATTTAAAAAAATTTTTTGTCTAATTCTAACATGTTGTACAGGTGCTTACAATATATCTGAAGATGCTTCTAAACAGAGGCGAAACGTCATAATAAAATTATTATACATATCCTGAATCACCAACAGCGATTCTGTTAAGCCCTAACTCCAATCAAAAACTGAAGTTCAACTATCATTGACTGGCTTAATAATTTGAAAATGAATTTTTAGTTTTATTTCGTTATTTTATTTGAAATAAATATTTTATGTTTCATATTTGCTTTCAGTAAAAGCTTTTAAAAGCATAGAGAAATCCGATCCTAGCGCAGAAAAAAAATTATTGTTGGAAATATTAATTCCTACTTTGTAAAGAAATAATAATATGACAGTTAACGACTAGTATATATGTATCGATAAAATAAATGGTAGTTTATTTCACAAATTAGAGTCACACAAAATTTGTTTTTTGCGATATGTCTCCATATTGAATGATTTTCGACTTCGTTGTTATGTTATGGTATGACTAGGTAAAATGCCCGTCATACGACAGAAAAATATTAATTACGGATATGTAAAAAAAAAAACTTGGAACGTAATCCATTTGAAATATTTATTAAAGTTTTGTTGTTGATGTTTTATCTTTTATATGATTTCGATGCAGGTTACTTCATAAATACTTTAAATATACATTTTTTAACTTACATGCCTTTAATTATGTCGTTACACTTTTAATATTACACTTTTAATAAAACTCTATTAATTAAGTGTCAATTCGTTCGAGAACAATGACTGAAAACAGTGATTTGACAGATAAACAAAACATTGCCTCTTGCATTTATAGTCGGCTTAGTCTGTTTTGCTTTTGTCAACAAACGCCCAATGAAAACGCTTTCAGACACGGAGCAGCAGCAGCAGCCGGACCTTAGCGCTTTATATAATAAGATTGTTGGTTGATACTAAGAAGGAATAAGTGTGCAATGTACATATTCCAGTTGGTACTCAGTGAACTGAGACCGTGATTAAAGTAGAATTTTCCACGTATCCTATTCAATACTTGTCATACTACATACATACATTTAAGTAAATAGAAAAGTATTCAACACATAAATCCATGTTCATTATAAGAAAACAAAATATATACTTTCATTACTGTGACAAATTGCAATCGAATACATTTTTACATTGATTGTAAAGATAATTTATTTGTTCAAAATGAGGTTGTCAATGGCAAAAAGAAGCAGAAAAAAACGTAATAAAATTAAAGTATTATTTCAGAGGTTTACTTTGCTTTTGAGAACATAGTAATCATAATTATTGTTTATTCCATAATGACCCCTGTTGTTTTTTGATAATTAAATCCGGTTTATAACCTGCTGTTACTGGATTCTAACTTTTATTGTAATTTCTTATTTATTTTTTTATTAGACACTAAATATCTACTGATACATATTCCATGTACATTCATCATGGACCATTATTAGTTCTTGTGTAGTATTTTCATTTGTCTTAACTTTGTTTTAGAATAAATTGATTAATAGTACAGCGCAATTTTCCTCGTGTCTTCATAAGTAAATATTATCCACGCGCCAATAAATATTACATCAAATCTGATGATAATTTCTGACCAGACGTCCTTCATTATAAAAGAGAGATGTCCTTTGATAGTATTTATTCTATATAGTGCCGGATTACTTAATAAACACTTGCATTTGATTTCCTTATACGAGAACTATTTTAAAATAGCTATTTATTTATAATTTATTTTAAATATTTTTTATTATTTCTTTTCATGGGGTTTTTGACATATTACGATTAGATATAAATTATCAGTGTAACAATATCATTTTCTAGAAGAAATAAACTATTTAAGTCATTTATCAGGGTTGGCGAATAAAATTAAATGTGATAATTTTGTTTTATTTGAGGGGGGTGGGACGAAATCACCCGGGCCCTTGAGTCGTGCCCCCGCTAATAATGAATATGAGCTTAAAAAAATAGTCAGCCGAATGATTGTAAGCTAAAAAAAATATGTATGCAAATAAGGGCCCCTCCAACATTATAACTGATCCGGGCCCCATCTCATCTCTCAGAGGCCGTGCGTGCATCTATATATTGACAAGTTCCAATTGTAGACAATTTGCCACCATTGAGGAGAAAGTGAAAATTATTCGTACGCTCAATTTGGAAAATATGGAACATTCACTTTTTCTATTGGAGTAGATCTATCGAGAAATAACAAAACTTTATTTGCGTATAAATGTATTGAACATGACGGATGTTATATTTTCCATAATGTTGGTAACAAATACATTTTATTTGTAAACTGAATGTTCCGTAAGACTTTTTTTATATATGTATACTTTACTGATATTTCTCTCAAGATAATGTTCTGAACGTGCAGTATTTGATAACACAGGTTCAGGGTCGATGTCTGTAGACTTATTTACATGTTTTCATTTCTTGTCAGTTTTGTGACTTACATTATGTTGACGTCAATGAAGTATCATCATTGTACAGCGTCGAATTCTGAATTACCAATGTACCCCGTTAATATTACACATATGCTATTGATTTTTTAATTATTTTTTTTTTAACATTTGATCCCCGAGGATTCGTTGTGCCTACGCCACTGACTCATTCTGTGATCAATTCTGTATGCATTCATATGTTTATTTTATTTGTTTATTTTCCAGTTGACAGATTCCTATTTCCTGTAATTTTATCGAAAACTCTTCAAATTGAATCAAATGTATGTGTTTAATATTCAGTTAGTGGAAGTTAAATGTAAATATCGTCCGGTCAAATGCATATTACCCAATTACAAGGGCAGAAGCACTTAGTTCATTTTTCTTCGGCAATCATCTTTTGACATATTGTAGAATTTTTCGCGTTTTTTTTACATTACAGTTACATAAAAAATGATATTTCTTAGATAATAGAAGTAGCAAATACAGTATAATTGATACCTACTATTACTTTACGCCATGTTTACAATATTTTCAGGTTAAACTTATGCAATATTTAATTACTAGTTATGAAATATACTTTCAAATTACCTACGATATTAACAGAATACATATATATGTACATGTTTCTTTGGCTAAATAATCCTCCGTAATTGTCTAATGGATGCTACTTTTTACATATTTTAGATATTTTTCATTATACTAATTTATTTATTCCCTAGACCAGTGTTTCCCAATCTTTTTAAAGTAGCGCCCCCTTTTAACGGCCAAGTATCCCCCGCCAAACTTTTTCATGAAAAGAAGAGAAGATATTTGTTAGCTACTACGCATTCGGTTGAGTTTTTTTTTTAAGCTCATCTACCTCTTGTCGAAGAGATATAGGGTTCGGTACGATCTCTGTAGTAGCATCTTCCGATTTCAAAAATGTTTGCGCAGAAATCCCGGACGGACCCTCTAGATCACGAAATGACTATTCCAACATATGTCCGTATGTATGTCGCTCGTCCGCTCGCTCGTAAGAGATTTTTGTTCCACTCAGATCTCCTAAACTATCCAACCGATTTTTATGATACAGATACGTGTTATGGTCTAGTTGTGCAAGGTACTTTTTATTTTTCAAAATTTTCCTTGGTATTTGAGAAAAAAATATTTTTTTAGTTTTCTTTTTTTCTCCTTCATTCTCTACGTAATTGCATTCAAAATTTTCTTGGATATGCAGGAAATGGAACAATACTTTTCTATATTTTTTTATTTTGAAAAATTATGTAAGACCATTGGAGAAAAAAAATATATTTATAATTAAAAATTGAACAAAAGATCAGTGCATTTATAGTCGGCTTAGCTGCTTTGTTTTTGTTAACAGAAGAAAATGTTTTCACACATGTTTTAAATTTGTTGTTTTATTCGACTTAAGCACCTACGATTTTAAAAGTGTATTTAGGTAAATAATTTGTGATATATTCAGAATTGGACATATTCGTTATATTTGACGTAGTTTTTTCTAAAACTCTAAATTTGCCATGTTTTTTTTTAACATTATTATTTATTTCTAATTAAAATCGCATTTCAACAGCAATTATTATCCTGTTAACCGTTCCCGGTATATATCAAAGAGCAAGTGTACATATAATTTAGCAATATATTTGCATTTCAGTTCAGAAAGCAATTTCAATCTTCATACAATTCCATAGAAAAAGTTTTGCACTTTTAACATTATTTTTAATTATTTTCTCAGCATCCTTACAACATGTAGCATTATGGATAATGAAATGCTATATGATCACCAGATAAATTAATTTAAATTGTTATATAAAAAAACAATAAACGATACATAGGAAAATGTCTGTTATAAAAAAAAAAAGAAAAATGCTATATAAAATGAAAAAATCACATGTTATTATATAGCTAAATTAATTAATAAAATGAATTACTACAAAGTAGTATTATATAGCCTTCTTGCATAGTTTATTTTTTTCCATCATTTATTTCATATACTGTAATATGTACTCTGTTATGTTTACGTATTTTGCAAATGACGACGTGGATTCTGAAAGCAAATTGTAATAAAATTTACTCCATTTGGAAATTATTTTCAAAATTAATCACTGAACAATGGACGTATTAATTTTATTTAATTTTGTTATGAAAAAAAAAAGAAAGTTTTGATAAGGCAAGTTCAAGGTTACCGTACAGTATATGCAATTTTATTTCATTTCTGTTCTGGCCGTAGTTTTATTGACGTCAGGAATAAATGCAAAAATAGACGTATTTCGCCGCTGACGAAATCAAACTATCAGAACCTTACACATTATCATCCATACATCCATAGATTCAGTATTATTGCGTTAGTACAATATTTATTAGTTAATGCTTACTTACTAAACTGTATATGGAGCTCATAATTTATGTCAAATATAAACACTACGCATATATACGTTGTTCATAAATTGTATTAAATCAGTACTCAATTTAGTAATACGTAATTAATTTTGTAAATGATTTACAATGTGTTGATCAACATTTTATTACTAATTACATGACGCAGTTTATGTTCTATTATTACTTGAATTGTTTTCCGCCGAAGTAAGAAAGTTTAAAAAACACAAATACAATTTTCACAATAATTTTGTATAAAATATGTATATAAATTAAAAGTCTAGTAGCTTTAATTGTATTGAAACAGCTGTCTAGTTTGTACACATATGTATATCTCTTGATATAGTAATCGATTATGTGTGACAGATGTGAAAAGTTGGAGCACGTTATGCTGGAAAACAAATATTTAACAGTTTGAATACTACAATATTATTCGATAATGAACTGAAAACTGATATAAATAAAATAGAGGACATCGCTAATTGCGATATTTATATCGATTTGAATTTTCAGGTTGCCGATATTATTGTAAAGTTTAAATATAGAAATACTATTTGTTGACTTTATATTTAAATATAAACATGTTTGTGTGGTTGTGGAGTCATAATGAATGAGTGAATCATTGTTGTTTCAGAAAGCCGAACGTGTTCTCAGAATGAGTTTCGATGCAGTAGCGGTCGGTGCATACCTGCTCGTTGGCAGTGTGATAATGAGAAAGATTGTAGCGATGGAAGCGATGAGGATACTCACACTTGCCGTAAGTTTAATTACCTAACCTCCATTCCATTCCATTTCCGCGTGCAATTGCTCAGGACTTTCATTACACGATGCTAGGAGAAGATGTTATATACATATATACAGTGCACGCCGCTTATTGGAATCACGGATAATGTTATCAGTATATTGTTATGATTTTCGCGAAGAACGGACCGGACGTGTACATTTACATTAAAAAATGTCGTTTAATGTAATCATGATATCGGTTAATGTTATCAATTCTTTCTTTGTCTTCATCCCGCGCAATTTTAAAAGCAACATTACAATAAAGTAGTTTTTACAAAGAACTTTACAGAAATTGTATTGTCTAGTTTATTGTATTATGCCGGGCGGGTTGGCAGTAAACACAGATAAACTCGGACAATACGTTTGTATTGTCTTAACTGAACTGCAAGGTGTGCAGCACAGGTTATTTGATTTTTCAAACGCAACACGCGTATGAAATTTTTATTAATAATTTGCTCCGCTTTAAATTTGAATTTCTCTTTGCTAATAAACACACATACATATTATATATGTGCACAATAATTACATATTACTACATATTTTCAAATTAAAATGCAAAAATGTTGTGTTACAGAACAAAAAGTATGTGGTGCAGACGAATTTTCATGCCGATCGGCTCCGGGTGAATGTGTGCCATTGACATGGATGTGTGACGATAATCCAGATTGTTCTGATGCTAGTGATGAAAAAGCTTGCAGTAAGTCATTTCTAACACGTTGTTGTATGCTATTATAGAAAGGTACACCAACTTATGTATGCTCAACATGCTGCTAGATTGTAGATACGATCATTTGATTTAGAGCATGTCTTTTTATTTCACGGAAACGTTTTCAGTATATATTTAAGTTATTACCTTTTATGATGTTTTTGTTATTTGTGTGCCAGATGAAACCTGTCGTTCAGATGAGTTTACGTGTGCTAACGGGAAATGTATCCAGAAACGATGGTTATGCGATTTAGATAACGATTGCGGCGATAACAGTGACGAGAAAGATTGTCCGCCTGTTACTTGTGCTCCTGATACAGAGTTTCAGTGTGCGGACAACTACTGTATCACATCCCGTTGGCGATGCGATGGTGATTATGACTGTCCAGATGGAAAAGATGAACAGGTACTGTTCTGTGAATTATACAAATATTCCGTGCATTTAGTACAGTACTTGTAAATTATTATTATTTTACTTGAAATAACTAACGAAATGATAGTGTACGAACACTTTGTGATTGACTGTTCGTTCTGTAATAATCGTTTATATTATTGTTTTATTGACTAGGGTTGTCCAAATCCAACACAATCCGTCTCATTATGTTTGTCGAAAGAGTTTGAATGTGGTGATCGGTTAACTTGTATCCATCGTGCATGGTTATGTGATGGTGCAAAAGACTGTCCGGATGGGTCGGATGAAAATTCGGCACATTGTACAAACATAACGTGTCGGCCCGACCAGTTCCAGTGCAAGGATCAGACTTGCATACCTGGTCACCTGCACTGTTCTGGTCAAGCCGAATGCATCGATGGTAGCGATGAACTAGACTGTTTGATGCCCGAGGTGAAATGCGATCCGAAAAGTCAATTCGAATGTGGCGGTGGCACGTGCATTCCGTTGTCACTGGTTTGCAATGGCCATCAGGACTGTCCGAATTCCGAGGACGAGCCGAGGGATCGGTGCGATCGTAACGAATGTGCCGTGAGTAATGGCGGCTGTTCACAGAAATGCGTGGACACACCAGCCAGTTACTATTGTGATTGTTTACCGGGCTATAAACTTGTCGATAATAGAACATGCAAGGATATTAACGAGTGTGAAATACCTGGCAGCTGCTCGCAAATCTGTATTAACGATAAAGGTACATTCAAATGTGAATGTGAACGTGGCTATATGCGTGACCCCCGGGATCTTACCAAGTGTAAAGCAACGGAAGGTCATGCGTCACTGTTGTTCGCTAGGCGAAGAGATATCAGAAAGATTTCATTAGATCATCATGAGATGACTAGCATTGTTAATGATACTAATTCAGCAACCGCTTTGGATTTCGTCTTCAGAACTGGCATGATATTCTGGAGTGATGTAACGGACCAGAAGATTTATAAGTGAGCTATGTTTATTATAACAAAATATTAATTAATATTATTAATACAAAATACAATTTCGCAAATAAGTAACACACAAAAATGCAAGAATGAAAGTAAAATATAAGCCTTTCACTAGTAATTTACCCAGATAACTTTCTTCAATACATTTTTTTTATTTATCTTATCAATTGCAGTTAGACAGTTCGAATTTCCAATGACTAATTTTATTTTATAGGGCACCTATTGATGAAGGCAGCGAACGATCAATCGTTATTAGTAACGATGTTACTACCTCAGATGGTTTGGCTGTTGACTGGATATATAATCATATATACTGGACAGATACGGGAAAGAATACAATTGAACTGGCTAACTTCGAGGGAGAAATGCGTAAAGTGTTGATTAAGGACGAATTAGAAGAACCACGTGCCATCGCGTTGAATCCCATTGATGGTTGGATGTTCTGGACCGATTGGGGTACTGATCCGAAAATTGAACGTGCTGGTATGGATGGTTCGCACAGGCAAACTATCGTATCGTATGAAGTAAAATGGCCGAATGGTTTGACACTCGACCTGATCAAGAAACGTGTGTTCTGGGTAGACGCTAAACTGAATGTTATTTCGTCATGTAATTATAATGGCAGCGGGCGACGAGTGATTTTGTACTCGCCGGAAACCTTGAGGCATCCATTTTCGATTACAACATTTGAAGATTGGGTATACTGGACGGATTGGGATAAGGCAGCTGTTTATAAAGCGAATAAGTTTACTGGCAAGGAAATCACTGCAGTTACAGCTACAGAAATGGTGAGTAATCTCACTTATTTCCTGTTGCTTAAACAGGAGTTTTAATTAGAAGATACATACGCGCTAATAATTATATTTTATTATTCCATTCAGATTCAACATCCTATGGTGATCCATGTGTACCATCCATATCGGCAACCCGACGGTGATAATCATTGTCAAGCAGTGAATGGTCACTGTTCACATTTGTGTTTGCCTGCGCCACAGATCAACCAACACTCGCCGCGTATCTCCTGCGCATGCCCGGAGAATTTGCGAATGTTGTCGGACGGACTAACCTGTGTACAAGATGGTAAGCTTCTGATACAAATCATTCGCGTTCTCATTTCAACGCTCAATTATAAACAACAATAGTCTATTCATTCATAGATAATAAGCAATGAATTTTATAACAATATCTAGATATAGAGTCGGTAATTACGAAATACAATTCAGTCTTGAGCTTGACGTTACTAATTCGACTTATATGATTTGAAATTTATTGAGAAAATTCATCATCAAGTTAATAATATGTATACTTGAAGTATTAATAGTAATACTAAATGTTTACTTCATATATGTCATATGGCATACAACATATGTTGTAAGTTCATATTTCGTTTTTGTATGATTGATTTCACTTTTTTTGGTTTTGGCATTGTTTCGTTGATTTAATTTTGTTTTGTTTTGTTATAAATTCGTCAGTAAATATAACTACTCCTGTAACGCCGACTAAAAGAATCCCGTATATTGAGGAAGTACCGAGTCATGGACAGAACAATACCCGTGAGTAAATACTGGAGAAATGTTTTATTTTTCTTCTCTCTATCTCTTCGGGACACTGGTTTTTCTTTTCGCTAACATCTGGCTTTGGTTGTGGTGTTCTGTTTTGCTAAAACTACCTACAGTGATCTGTTTTTTTATTTTATTTTTATGTTTGCTTTGTTTTTTTACTATTGTATCATTACAACGTACAAATGGTACAAAAACTATGTTTTACTTTATTTCACAGGTATATTCTTGTTATTTTTATCTGTATTTTACGTTTGTGAACTGCGAGTAACACATAAGTTCTTTGGAACATACAATTTTGCTAAACATTAGAATCTTTATTTAAGTTACTTGTTAGTTATTCTTTATTCAATTCATTTTTATTTACCTATAATGTAAAAATTGTTTAAATTGAAAACATGAAGTTATCGGTAATGAACGAAATAGTACTGTAGTACTGTTTATATTATATCAGGTTGAAATTCAACAAATTACACATTTAATTAAAGTCCACTTGTTCGGATTGAATATAATTGTTGTTGGGAGATTGTTTAGTAAATTCAAATATAAAACTAGCATTTGTAAATAGTTAATGTTTAATCTTCTTTAGCTTGATTTGTGGTGGTAGCCGCTGTGTATATAAAGCAATTATGTTTGTTTTTTCCATGTTGATGGATAATGTTGATGTATTGTGACAGGTACTGGAATCACTGGTAACAGCACACACTCAGATGGTACGATACGAATGTCAGAAGAGAGTGATTCAGGCACTGTAGCTATTGTAGTAATAGCAAGTGTGACATGTCTAGTGATTCTCGTAGCATTGGTAAGTGTTCCGTCGCCACTATGTATTATTATTATATCGTCAATGACAGTTAATATAATGTTTGGTTATGTGTTTTGTTGTTTAGGTTGCATACATGGTATACAAACACTACTTGCATCGTAACATGACGTCCATGAACTTTGACAACCCGGTGTACAGGAAGACAACGGAGGATCAATTCTCGTTGGAGAAGAACGCGTATCAACCACGAATATACCCGAGTACTGTTGGCGAGGAGGTGAGAACGCTCACACTTGATTATCGTAACATTACCTCTAGATAATTGCGTCCATTCTCTTACACACATAAGTTACATACATTGTATAATTGTCGTTCGTTAAATGTGCACTTGTCTGATTTTTACTCGACGCTTCTGTCAATTTGTTTCCAGTGGTTATGATATAGGTACACCCGACCCTACCCACCCCATACACTGACATGTGATAGTTGTTACGTTAGTTCAGTATATTATTATCAGTATCAATGTGTATATCAGCATCCCCACACGTTACCATTTCATTTATTCACACTTTGCATATGGCTCAAATTACCTGCTAAACTAACTATATATATACTCATTAAATGATTATTGTAAGGTTAAGGGAAATTATTCAATGGAAAAACTATGATTTCTCTGTTACTTTCACTTTTTCATTAATAGGTAAGTATAATGTTGCCAAAAATTCAGTATTAACTAACTCTTAAGTGCAGTTTGAAAGCAAACGTAAAAACTATACACATACACAACGGCAGTACTATTTTTCTAAAGATAATTTACAAATTTTTAAAAACATTACTTTTGTAGAACTACCATAATGCTCACACTTGAAGAATATATACCGGGTGTCCCAAGAAATCTGGGACACGGAATTAACATGTAAATAGTGAAATATTGTGATTACTTCTGAACAATATATTTTAGAGCAAAAGTGTAAATAAAAAAGTTGTTCAGAATTAAAAACTGCATAATATGACGACATATTCAGTGCTCAAATATATCGTGTAAATCAAGTTTGAAATATTGCATTTTGAGGACAGAACAAAAATTTCGTGTATTTTAGTTAGTTACAATAACATATAATCAAAACATAGCGTTTTTGTTTCACGACCTAATCTGTCATTAAAATGTAGTATTTCAAAATTGATTTCCGCATTATAGAAACATATCTGAGCATTAAATATGGCATCTTATTATGCAGTTTTTAATTCTGAACAACTTTTTTATTTACACTTTTGTTTTAAAATGTATTGTTCAGAAATAATCACAATAGTTCTATATTTACATGTTAATTCCCTATGTTCCAGATTTCTTGGGACACCCGGTGTATATATATATATATATATATATATATATATATATATATATATATATATATATATATATATTAAATATATATATTTATTATAAATATAAATACTATTAAGGTAAACTCTTTTCATTTGAACGCAAATACTTGATAAGGTAACGGATGACAGACAACGTCATGTCTCTCATTCATCATATTTTTGTTATGTAAGTGTAATGTATGTTTTTTACATGAAGTACACAGTCGTGTATGTACTCTGTATGTATCATCATGTTCATTGCGTTACTAGAGTAATGTAACTAAGTAACATCAATGCATTTCACATGTACCCTGAAGCCGGTAGTACATGTGTTTACTCAATCATCATCTATGTTGCTACTACTTACTGGGATATTATCGACTTCAGTGTCCTAAAAGAATGTACTTACCACCCCGTTATACATATTATTATGTATAATGAATCATAATAGAACAATATTCCTTTAACTCTGGGTTCCTAATCAGTCGGACACATTTCGTACGTTAAGAAATATTTATTTGTTTCATGCTTGTCACGGTTTAAGACAAACGTACATTCGGTAAGTAAACTGAAAACGTACGTTCTTTCTACCACACTTATTCATTCATTTATCATTAAATAATCAGTCAGTCAGTCAGTCAATGAGTGAGTTAGTAGTGTAATTATTTATCCCCCCTATCTTATAAACTACTATCCTACTATTGTTTACATATAGATTTATAACCTATGTTTTTGTTTTGTTTGTTTGTTTGCAGGCACAAGAACCACTGACAGGTGCAAATGGTACTGATTGTGTTTAAGTCCCGCATAGGAATATATTTAGTTCGTTTTATACCATACGTAATCCAGCTGATAATATAGTTTTGCAATCACTATACACTATCGTTACATTGTCCCGCCCACCCCGGCTATTTTTGTACTTGTTTCGATGGAAACTATGTGATTTATGTTCCGTTAGTATGTTATGATTGTTCCATTGTGTACAAAAGTAGCGGGAATGTGAAAATTTCTCCAAAGATATTACGTAATCTGTGTGTCTGTATTTAGCCAAACAAACTATTATGTGTGCAATATCTACATTTTCCGTTGATTATTTTCATTGGAATCGATTAGCTTTTATCAATAACGTTTTCGTCACGTAAACATTCTATTTCTCTCAGTCAATTATTCTGGACATCTACATCATGTGTGAAGGGTAAATGATTTTGTCATTATTGAGTGTTTCGATCTGCCAAACGAGTATGTGAATGTAGACATGACAATGTATTGCCTTACCGTACCGTACCAATGGGTAACCTATTTCACACGCGAATATCTTTTTTACAATTGATATATTTAACCGTTAACGTCCATATTACAGGCCTTACACGTACTTTTCCTATTTATTTTGTTACCGTAACATTCATTTCATGTACTATAGACAACACACGCTATATACATATGAACAATTATGTATGTACATTCTGTCACAAATCACAGAATCTTGTTTTAAAACGAATATTTATTTATTAATGATTGTTTTACAAAAAATGGGTTCTACTATTCGGCAGCTCGAAGAATAGAATACTGACTGAACTATGAAATCAATCAATATTCTCATTTTATTTGTTTTCCTGTTTATCGAATGTTTTGTAAGAGAGCAGGCTTTTGTTAAATTGTTGTTTTTAATAATATTATTTATAGTAAAAAGCAAACTTTCAGTATATTAGTATAATTACCTGTATATATATATATATATATATATATATATATATATATATATATATATATATATATAAACTAAACATTTTAATAAAACCATAAGATCCATAAACAGTAAATGACTATTTCAACCTTGCTGTCTCCAGTTATTTCACTATAATGTTATTATTACATCTCGATTGGCATCATTCGCTAAAACTTAATTGCATATCAGTTTCGCTGTCACACTGTGTTATTATTTGTAATTTCTTTGCCTTCTGCAGCCATGCCAACTAAACTAACAAGTACATATTTGTATTACGAGAAAGAGAGACATATTTTGCGTAACTTGAACCAGTTTTTGTTTGGTATTTGGTACCATATACCTACTATATATTTTTATATTTATTAACTGATGATGTATCACCAAAAATTCGATAGTGATTGCATTTCATTTATCATGTTTCCTGAACTTCGTTAGAAGCAACAATAAATATGTACATAGATGAATACGCACTAATATATTTATGATTATGGTATTTTAAGAATAACACTTCTATTTGGTTGTAATTGATATTGGAGTTAATTTAGTGTATTATGCATTATAGTTGAAAATTACTGTGATTTTATAATAATTTTAGAAGAGAATATAAAGAGTAAGTAGGAGTAAATTACTTGCTGAAAATTTGTTAAATGTATCCGGCAGCTCAAGCTATAATAAGTTGTTCATATAAATGTCATTGAACAACCAAAGTCTGTAAACAGAGCAAATATATGAATCATTGAAATATTCCAACCATATATAGTTATCTATATTAGTTTAAAACTTGCGTATACCTATCTATATCTTGTTATGTGCTATATACATTGTATGCTGAATATTACAACGGTGTCATTTCATCTGATTTCCAAGTACATATTTGGAGTGGAACAGTGGTAACTTTTCATTTCATGGTAAGTGTCAAAGCACCCTGGACAAAATTTTGTCGTAATGTTTTGTAAATAAGAATAATAAAATGTAATACAAATGCTACTGTATTTTATTTTCTAACAATTCAATCCAAACAAATCAAATCACTTCGCTTTCATTTTACGAGGCTTTGCCAAGAAATGTTGTAAGTTAAATTAAAAAATAAGTAAATAAGATTATAGATTATTGCATACTAGCTTTATTCGTTAGGGCAGTATACAGGAACAGAATTCAGTTTCAGCTAAATTAAAAAATGATAGAAAAATCGTTACATTAAGGTCTTAATAATTCATTATCCAGTCCAGCACTGTTGTGTTAATTTCATACTTGTTTGTCTCATAAACAATCCATGTCAATAAATAGATGCATTAGAAATAAATATCTAACTCCAGGGTGACTAACATAACACATGCGTATTGCGGGCTTGCCACCAAAACTAATAAACCTATTACATCTGTTATTGCCCTACACTACCTAACGAATAAACTTAAATTTACTTTACGACGGGCCAAGATTTAATTTAAAAATTTTGTGCGGGTCGCATATAAGAAACGTATTAAAATATGAAACACTAGAGACTAAATGATAAGGACAAGTTATCTCTTTACGAATAACAACTCTATAAAAAAAAACAGAAAACAAGCAAATTTTAATGAGAAGTTTGGCATTGTACCTTTGCAACCAAATATAGACCATATTTGCAGATATAGACAATACAACAACTTCTATTTTTATCCTCAACTTTTCATTTTTTTGTTTATTTCGAGATCCTTTTTGGAACTATAAAAATAGGGCAATTAATTTTCGCTCGACGCAATTAGTTTTTTTGATTTAAAAATACTGCCTACCTTTTTTTATTATAATGACACACTAGCAAATAACAAAAATAGTCAACACAAAATACACACAAAGAGTTCTATGATTTGTGAAAAAACTTTTAATTCAACTTGAAGAACTATCACGAAACAATCAGTTTGTATGATTGCGAAAGACTGTCAGTATAGAACGCATAGACCCTTGTACGTAACTCGCTGATTCTTTGTAATACTGCGAAGACGATTCCGTGAGGCTTAAGTACATTAAATGAACTTTTAGTAACCGAACAAACGCCATTATTTTACAGCCAGTTCTCTTGATAGCATATTTTTATGAAATAGGATCTACTTTAAAATATATCTATATTTTTTATTTGTCCTTTTTTCTATGTTCACGCATAGAAATATATATTTTAAAAGTCAAAAAGTAAAGCTTTGACGGGCCGTAAAAAGTGAGCTGGGCCGAATGCGGCCCGCGAGTTGCTCATCCCTGATTTATAATATAAAAGGCAAAATGCGGATATCCTTCCGATGGTGAGGGGCAGTGAGGGGTTAGCAGATGACGAGGTGATTTAAACAAAAGAAGATCAATGCATGTATTTAATACATGCATTGATCTAATACATTGTATTAGTATATACGTGATATAACATTTTCGGTGAATAGTCGGCTTAGCAACGGTAACGACAGAAATACGATGTTTTTGAGAGTTAATTATATTGACATTTGTGTTTCATATTTTGAATGTTCAACAAAGATTTAGATGGTAATAAAATAATAAAAGTGATTTATTATAACTGTGTTTACGTCACTGCATTATATTAGCATTAATTAGTATTATTCTCTATTTCATTGCAAAGAATGTGTCAAGATGTAATAAGTTTGCTTTTCTAGGACCATTAACAATGTACAGGGCCGGTCCATAAAATTGACGGGGATCAACTTACGAACCCCTGCTTTTCACATGAACAGTTCTATGTTGCATGTTCTAGGGTCAGTTCGTCAAATAACGTATTTTTATTAGCACCAAATGGCAAGACATGTAAATTGTGTACAGGGAACTTATAACTTGATATTAAAAATGTTCTGCCATACGAAGTGCTGGGTAGACCGGTAGTCTGCTATAAAGCTTTTTGCTATCTTGTTTGAATTTTATCTTGACAATAAAAGTAATAAAACCGTTTTTACCGATCATGACGACTAAATCAGGATATGTCTAGTCTCATACAATACATCACAAACTTGAAACCAACTCCTAAATATTACATAAAATAGAAAAGAATGAAATATATACGTTCATAATAATTTTCAATTTGTACGCGTGTAATATTCACGAGTAGCGCCGTCACTGTTATGTGGATTGCTGTGACACTAATCGTAACCGTCTCTTTGAAAATTTATTGCGCATTTGTTCTTTTCCTTCGCATAGGCTGGCATAGGCATTGATAGACATAACTGGGTATAACAACTACTGACAATTACTGCCCATACTGTCCAATATATGACGCACAAGTGCATAAAACTAAACCACTTGACTACTAAATATTAGTTCTGACTGCATCTGACTGGTTCTGACAGAACACTTCAAGATATCGTGTTAGTGCCAGGTGCTGCCAGGCTTATTTCAAAGTAAGTAGTAAGTACCAGTTATTTGTTTTTTGACATTAGCAGTGTGTGTACGAATTTGGTATGAATGTGTTTGAGCTTCAGAATTTCATAAAACATAATAGAGCAACAATTGAACATTTTCCAATTTTAAATAGAGTTATAGTGTTATATTATATTACAATAAGAAACAATAATATTCTAGTAGTATAAATATCATATCATGTACGTATTGTTCATTTCAAATGTTTATTTAAGTTCATTAAACAAATTATAGCTGTTGTCAGGTTATAATAACATTCATGAATTGACATTAGCTCGAGAATTTTAAAGTATTGGGTGAATTGATCGAAAAGTTCAATTAAAACGTATAAGTGAGCTGTTCTTACATGATATTACAAGCGTAATAGATGGCGTTATAGATGGAATATGCAAAGGAAGGGACGTCTACTCGCAACATCGTCAGAGTTCAACGTTGAATCCGAGTACAACACAGAATAGAAATGGCAGAGAATTCGTCGAATCTGTCGATGTTGATACAGGAACACAGTCGGATTCGGAACAAAAGAAGAGAAGCAATGTTGAAGGCAATGGAGGAGAGTAGGTTTCAATAAATTACCGGTTCAACGTGAGACTAGCGCTGCCTATTTGAATAATGCAAAACCGATTGATGCTAAATGTGACGATTATCATTGGATGAAAGATTGCAAGATATGCAACATTTTTATGTGAGGACCAACTCATGTAACAGTTATATAATGTCCATGGGATATTTAATATCCAAATACACACCCCTTGTGTTCTATAGTTTGGGCTTTGAATAAATATTTAACAAAATGATAATGTATTTTCCTTTCTCGTAATCATAGTATGCGCATTTTAAAATACTAATGTTACATTTGTTTATTATCTAGCTATTATGGTATCTTCTATCTAGCTACATAAGAAAATAGATGTTTTTACAGTTAATATTGTATTTTATCTTCATTGTTTTACTTCTTAGCATTCTCAGATTTTAAAATTTTTTGCGTAGAGATCCCAGACAGACCCCTTGGATCATGAAATGACTATTACAACATATGACCGTATGTATGTCGTTCGTCCGCTCGATCGTACGTTTTTTGTTCCACTAACTCCTCGTAGACTGTCCAACCGATCTTGATGAATTTTTTTTTTACAAATGCGTCTAGTTGTGTATCGGATTTTTTGTTTTTCAAAATTTCCTTTACAACTTCAGTTTTTATTTTTTTCTCCTTTATTTTCCACTATATTGTGTTCAAAATTTTCTTGCATATGCAGGAAATGAAACATTATTTTTCCATATTTAATATTTTGAAAAATTATGCAAGACCATTGAAGAAAAAATATTTTTTAATTAAAAACTGAACAAAAGAAGATTAATGCATTTATAGTCGGCTTAGTTTAGGCACCTACGATTTTAAAAGTGTATTTAGGTAAATAATTTGTGATAAATTCAGAATTGGAATACATCGATAAGCATGGATGTCTGTATCCATTCCTAGTTTAAGCTCATATTCATTAGTTGGTGGCCCCATATATCGAGGATTGTGGGCCGCATGATTATTATTGCATTAGAGATAAAATGACATTAATTTCGTTTTGTGAATAAGCAAAATATTATTTAATGTATAATATATTTAAATTAACACAATAATAAAAAATATAATCAGTACGTGTAGCGCCATCTCCACATCACTCCGTATATTATCCTGACACGTTGTCAAACGTCAGCGACCTATTACTCGAAGTTTGCGCCACGCATTTACCTCACTTTGGTGTTGTCGTGTTTGTGATTCGAACGTGTGAAGTCAGTTTGTGACAGCTTTGTAGTGTGTATTCACATTTAATCACATAAACATGTCTTCGAAAAACGCGTCTAAAGCTTTCACTAAAGAGGAAGAGCTCCTTCTGCAAGATTTCAGTAGAAATGTGTCAACAAAATCTTCAGCACTGTTCCTTGGCAATGCTTTCATAGTATCCGCTATCCCCATATGTAAGTACATATATTATTTTCAGTTAATAGTTCTCCAGATTCACCTTTACTAATGTTATATATTATTAGTAATAGTGCCACGTATTTATCGGGGCATGTCTATGTGAGGTTAATTGTAACATATTTCTAGGGTTATTCTGGCGTATACACATGATTGATGTATATTCTTCCCTTATTTCGTTCGTTCTGGTTACACTTGCCTCGACTTATTTGGTTGCCATGGCATACCGGAATACTAAGTTCATCTTGAAGCACAAAATTGCTGTGAAAAGGGAAGAATCTGTTACCCGTGATATGACCAAAAAACTCGCAGAAGACAAGAAGATGAGCAAGAAGGAAAAAGATGAGAGAATTCTGTGGAAGAAGAACGAAGTTGCTGATTATGAAGCTACCACATTCTCTATCTTCTACAATAATGCTCTGTTTTTGGCCATCGTTATCTTCGCTAGTTTCTATGTATTGCGTTCATTCACGCCAGCTGTGTAAGTACAAATTAAATCTTAAATAGATAAGGAATACATTCATATTCGATGTTATTCACTTTGTTACTTGTTAAACTAATGTTAAGAATCGCTTCTGTTGATGTGAAACTATACAATTATGATCTAATTGAGTTGTGTCTTGGTTGTTTCAGTAACTATGTATTATCAGTTGGCTCAACTGCAGGATTATTGGCTCTATTATCCACTGGTACCCAGTAGATTTCGTCCTTAACTCTTTTGATTTCATCCAACATCATCTTTTTTACATAGAAATCTTGTTACAAAAATACGAATAAAGAAAACATTTGATTATTTATTGTACATCAATTATTATTTCTCTATTAATTAAAACGAATGTGTATATACTAGAACAAAAATAGAAAAACAAAGTAATATTGCCCATGTTAGCACAATGATTGTTTTCCATGGGAAACAAACGTTACATACCCTGCAAATTAGTATAAACTCGGCCGTTTTATTAGACTAGGTACACAGACATTGGCTATACGTACGTCTAAATTCGATCACTTGGTTATTTTTGTGCATCTTCAAATACGAGTGCATTTAAGCTATGGATTGATCATATCATAGAAGCTAATTTGCCTCTTGCATTTCTATTTGAGTAGAAATTTCATTCTCGTAAATGTATTTTAGTATAATTATTACAATATCGAACTTAAGGTACACTCAAATATTTCATATCACTATTTACGTATGAATCTAGTCTCTCTTGCCAAAATATTATTATACCTCGTATTAGCTACTGTAAAGATTTCGCATATTCTAATCATTCACAAACACTCCTGAACTTACTAAAACTATATGTTCGATCATATTCTTTTTACTTAATCAACAGTTCAGAAATTTATTTAAACAATTTTATATCATCATTTATAGTGTTACGGAATTATACACCGCTAGATTTATATTTAGCAAAAACAAGTTAGTTCTAGTTATTCGCCTTAAAAGTATAATTTACAATAATACTCAAGTATGGAAGTAAATATTCCTAAATCAAGTTATTTGAATATCATTTTCATGATTTAAGCACAATTCGGAATGAAAATTGTACATTCATTTTCATTAGTTGAATAAACAAATATTTATATGCGCGAATCATTTCAGCAAATGACGATTGATTTTGGCTAGAAAGTCGGATTATGTCCCGATCACCGATACGTCGATATTTATGACGGCTTAAACTCTAATCTACCGACGATACTTGACAACATTCAGGTTGTGGCTGGTCGCCACAAACATAACAACCAGAAGTATAACAGAAAAACGTCAAAATCAACAACGGAACAGGTAGTTATGGATGAACGATCTACGGAAAAGTACTGTTGTAGCGGTTGTAGGCTGCATCGCGTTGTACTAGATGAGCATCGGCACCAAGACTAGAAGCCAGTGTCATCTAGTGGGCGCTGATGGGCGATAACTGCGACCTTTGTTACCGCCACGTGGGTATCGGTTAAAACCACGGTGACCACGCTGTCCACCACCAGTAGAACGTTGGTGTTGTACGTTATGTGGTTGCGAGTGGCCGTAACCATGGTTCATGTGCACTGGGAGACTTGGTCCTGGCGGAGATTCCGTCTATACAAACACATAAATACTTGTTAATCAATAGTGGATATTATTAAAGCACTACAGACTTGCAAAGGTAAAATATCATGGCACATAGCTTAGAAATAGAAGATCAGGCAATGGGAAATGCATAATGTTGTGGATAAAACGCACGAGCGAATTTGTTATTTGTTTACCTGTCCATCTGAAGGAGGTGGACTTTCTTGACTATCTCCGGTACCAGTATCCGTAAGCACTAACAATTTACTCTCTTCAGCTTCTACATCGATAATTCCTCCACGACTTTGCTGATGAAGGAATAAGGCAGCCATTTTAGCTTGCAATGCACGTAACTCTGCGGTAACTTCGAATTGTCTAGCGTTCTCCAAGTCTAAAGGTGGCGGTGCTTGCCTTAATGATTCCACATCGCAAATAATTGTTTCCCGACACACTGGACATAACGGCTGGAACCCAGCAGCTGCTTGTTTCTGCCAAGCGGGCAGTTTCTCATGTTCTTCCAGGTAATGTTTCTCCGTATTCACGAGATGAGAAGCGAGACAATACGAGTGAAAATAGTGATAACATTGCGTTTTTGTGAACTGATCACCGTGCTGGAAATCGTACAGACAAACTGCACACTGACAACTAGGTAAATTGCTTTCGGTTAGCCGTTCACGAATCAGCTGTAACAATAAATGATTGAAGGAATGCTAGAGATATTTGTAGTTGAACACACGTACCTCTATTAATTCAAATATAACTGGTTGTCCTATACACTCCACACATTTATCCTTCGCTGCACGATTGATTTCATTAATTAGTGAATCATCCAAGCCACGAGGATTTCGCAACTGAATCGCAGGTTCACGATCCGGGTAGCCTGATACCAATGTCACTTCTAATGTTATACAAACATACTGTTGTTTTGCGTCATCAGCTGTCGAGGGGAACACAATTGTTTTTATACGTTCAGGAGTACAACTGCAAGAGAAAACAAATGTATAAACTGTTTATACATAGGACGTTTCACAACACACTTTTCATTATAATCCACAGTAACGTCGTCCATTAAAATTGCCTCGAGCGCTTCAATTTCCTCTCGTACCCTAGAAAATTAATAAACGGTAAGTTCCATTGTGAATAGTGTATTAGACATTACATTACTGCGCATTTATTTGTTGATAATATGTAACATATTGTAATGATACTGAACCCATGCCCTTAGTTTATTCTAAAAACTTACCTTTCATCTTCATTTCCAGACATTTTACCATATATATCAGCAATGGTGTATAAATGTAAATAGTATTTAAAATGTTTGATCGATTTGTGGCAAACACATGTAATACAGATTCTTGAAAATCAAGGAAGCTGGGATTTTTTTAAAAAAAGTTATTTTACACACACTTTTAATCCGTAATCTTACTTGCCCAAGTAACTGAAACTTTTGAACTATAACAGTTTCCAAATGTATAAAATAAATACGTATACTTTGTGAGCACCAGAACTGTTTTTAGTTATGTCTTTGAAAGAAAATATGCAAGCGAATAATGATTGCTACGGATTGCTGCATTGATCCAGAAGTTTTTGACAGTTCGTAAGAAATCTGTTTTGCCGACAGGGTTTGTGTGAAA
Organism: Carabus problematicus; assembly: GCA_963422195.1. Classification (NCBI taxonomy): domain Eukaryota; kingdom Metazoa; phylum Arthropoda; class Insecta; order Coleoptera; family Carabidae; genus Carabus; species Carabus problematicus. The sequence goes on from OY728577.1 coordinate 19,194,101, forward strand.
TTTAACATCTGCGAAACGTAAACTACTGACCTAGTGACGCTAGTGACTTTCGTTGGACCGCGAACTGTTTAAGACGTAGTTTATTGTGTTGAATTCGCGTTGTTTGCAGTTAGAACTTTTAGTGTTGACCTGTAGCAGCATAGAAAAAATGCCTTTGGGATTGCAGGAACGTGATCGCAGCAAGTTGCAGCTGCCAAGTCCTATAATTACTAAACGCACAAGAACTGCTTCAACGTAAGTTGTGTATCACATGTAACCTAAATCACCTGATAAACATGACTATGATTTTAGATCGGAGCGGGCCTTCGAACACCCAGAAACATCAGGTACCATACGGTTGTTCTGCAGGGAGAAAGGACATGGATTTATTACACCTGCTGAGGGTGGTGAAGACACCTTCGTACATATCTCCGAGTGAGTAATGTGCTAAACAAAATTCTGTAAATTTCAAGGACTTTGGTTGTAAATGTTGAACATGTTTTAGCATCGAAGGCGAATATATTCCGCTGCCGGGAGACAAAGTGAAATATCGTTTGTGTCCGATTCCGCCCAAGTTCGAAAAATACCAAGCAGTTCATGTACATATTGTGAACTTAACTCCTGAAGTTCATCAGAAATGGGACACACCACAACACTAAATTAGTTGTCTATTAAACCATCATTCCGTCGCATGATCTTCAAGCATTCGCGATTATCAGCATTCATGTACTATTATCCTACTATTAATTAAAATTACAAGTACTTATCATCAAAACAAAATTAGCTTAGCGTTATGTTAAAATATTCAATATTTTTTTTTGGCTTAAGAATCGTTAAATACCGACAGTATAAAGTGTACAGAACAACGCATAATTTAGTTATATTAATGGAATTGTACACTGGTTACCTCTTTAATATTAATACGAAATATTTACACTCTGTTAATTGAACAATAAACGTATTTCAATAAAACTGTGTACCAATACTTCATATTATACCTGTATATTCAAATTCAAAAATGAGTTGCCTGTCAAACATTCAATATTCAGTAATATTTTCACATTATAGTATAGATATTCTTTATAACGAAATATCCGTGTCAAATTACAAAATATTGACAGCAAAATCAACCATAACCAAAAAATAAAATATATATAAACGTGATCAATTAAATGATTAAATATGATCTTGTCAAAACGAAACAATTTCTGTCTGTAAATATAGAAAATGTTATTTTTGATGCATATCCAAAAAATAATTTATTTTTAAAGAAAATCTGGTAAAATCATAAAAAATATTATTTACTTTTAATGTGAAATTTAGTTTAAAAAATCTTAATAGTTAATATTACACTGCACATATTAGTTACTGAAAATACTTGAATACTTAATTAACATTGAATGTTATGCAAGTCAATTATCTAGATTGTTCAATGAATTGATTATCAGTTATTGACAAACAACTCGAGTTAAATTAGTATGTTTTACGTTAATTTAATGAAAAACTGTGAAAGTAAACAACGTGTATAATTTCTTGTAGATTAATTTAAATTATTTGAACAATAATAAAGGTCTTTCAAACAAGAATATGATTCCAAAGATGAACCCAAGTTAATATGAAGTTTCGGCAGAATATATACACACAAATAATTTTTACTTTTCTATGTTTAGAAATGTTTTAATGTCCAAATATTAATAAATCTACTGTATAGTGTACAAATTGTTATCATATATTAAAGGAAGTACTGGACTGATACCATACATGAATCTAGTTTATTATAAAACACCATAATGATAGGATAGGGAACACATAAATGAAATTCTAAGATCACGTTGTCAAAATTAATATTTATAAGAATTATATTTTATACAAAACAACCACTGATTATATATATATATATATATATATATATATATATATATATATATATATATATAAATAAATTCCTCGTACAATGGACGCTTCTAACTTCAGTGTCAATAAATAAATTAACCTAATCGTCACCAGTATTTATACACGTGTATGGATGTACAATATGAAAAGTGTCTTTCTGCACTAATGTACTAGTCCCCCCGCCCGCCATTATTAAATACAAATCGCACAACAAAGCGAATAATAAACGTTCACAATGACCGATAACTTAACGATGATGAGTAGTGGATACACAGGTAAATTCCGGAACAGAATATTCGCACGGTACAAACTCAATTCCAAGTAATACGAGACGAGAGATTGCTAGTGTCAAACGTAACTGGACAGAAGCGCAAACATTATTCATGTTCATTACATATATATATAACATTGTATATTTAGAAAATTAGAAATTTAGTTCAACTAGAAATGAATATGAATGAAGAAAGAAAAAAACCAATCTGATATATGTATATATGAACAGTTAGAAAATGAGATTTGCCTCGCAGTACTTTTGTATTTGGAGCTTCACGTCTACAGTTATAATGTCGAAATGCAGATGTGTATTAGTTCTTTGCATGGTGATGTTGTGCTTTTCGTTTTCGCTGCGCCAGCATATCATAGAATGGATTGTGACTTATCGATTGACTTAATCGTTGCATCCAATCCTGTTTCTCTTCTTCCGTGCTCGCGGACATTCTGTACACGGTATGTTTGCCTTCGACAACTTTGCCTTCCGAGTCCGTTTTGCAGGCTTTGATGAAATCTGCACCGCCACTAGCGAACAACTCGAAACAGTGTGGTTTATTTCTGTCGCCGGCTTCCCGTACTGAAATATTTTCTAACGGTATGATCCCTCGTGGCTCCTTGTCCGTAGTGTACTCGAAATAGTATAAACAATTATCGTTCAAGATGAACCAGCGTCGTTTCCATGATTTGTATCTACCGCCTTGTTTCCATAACCAGCCTTCTTTATCGGGATTGAAGAATGTATGCATTAAATCGTTGCCGTCGTCTTCGGGAATTTTGAATGGTTCTGTTTTAATACTTTCGTATAAACTCTGTAATACAGAGAAGACATTTAGTTAGACAATAGATTCAGACTTTATTTTATGAACTATATTACCTGTAATAATTCTTGTGGTAAATCGCCACCATTATTTATACCCCTGTTCATGTTAATGAACTGTTCTGGCGTAGGTTTGTCCTTGACACTGGGATTGTGCAAGGATGTATTGAGCATGATGATGGCAAATGACAGGACGTAACACGTGTCTGTATTGGTGAAAATATCCGTATTGAGTTGACAGTATCTCTGGGCGAAACATTCCATCATTCGGTCGATTTTCTGCGCCTCGCCAGGCAGTCGAAAACTCCATAAGAATTGTCTAGAAAATAAAAAATGAGTTGAATTATTTATTGTGAACATAAAATACTGCAAAAAGCCGCCCGGGTTATGGTCCGACGAAAATTATATCTTTAATAAGATAAACCTGCATTCACTACAGCTTCACATCATCAAATGTGAAACCGGTTTTGAATGCTTTTGGTGGAATTCAAGTGCCGTACTAATTAGGATTGAATTTTTATTTATATTATCGTATAAATTGAAATTCTTTTATTTACCAATGTTGCTTGTAATAACCGGTGTTGATAGTGTAAGTTATTAATGAAAATAATTCATGTATAGAAGATGATGTATAATGTTCTATTCAGTTCTAAGTGAAGTAACAACTTGACCATGACATGGTTCAGGTTGACTGCAAGGAACTTCAATGCATCATGTTGCACTTACTGAAGAGGCTCCTTTCATTTACTATGCAACACGAGGATGTTGCTTTTGTGAAAGTGTCGAGCAATAAAGCCAGATGCAATTACAAATACCATGTTAAGTAACATCATATAGAACTGGTTGAAATGTAATGTGAAATGCAGTTTATATATGTATGTACCTTAAAGCTTGTACGAGTATCAAATCAGTGAAGTCATGTAGTTCGACAAAGGCTCGCAGGACGTTCTCGTTGAAGTCGTTTCGTTCGCCAAGGTAGTCACCGATCGCTGTTTTGTTAAGGCCTTCGCCCTTGTGCAGGAATTGTGCAACACTTTCGGGCGTCTGTTGCAACAGGCCTTTCTCTATCAGGTACTCAATGCCCTTCTTTGGATCCATATTGAATTTCTTCCGACCAATGCTCATCATCTTGGCTTTATTGTTGTGTTTGCCTTCCTCGCCCGAGTCGAGGGCCTCCATCTCAGAGACCACTTCGCCCAGTTCATCTTTGAGTTGCTGTAATCAATCAAAAATACACTAGTTAATATCATATCCATTGTATTATTCACAACCAATACAATTACATACATATATCTAATTATAAATATTAATACTAGTTATAAGTCAAGTTATAAATAAGTATTCTTTTCTGACATTTACGTGATTGTAAAATAGAAGTACTTTTTTAAATATATTTTTTTATATTCATTATGAATATTATTAAGCCAAGGATATGATTTATAAACAAGTTGTTGGAGTTAGGACTTAAATTGAATTCAAGATGATACGAATTCAGAAACGTTTATTAAATATATGACGTTTCGCTTCTAGGTTTGAAGCATCATCAGAAATTAGGATACATGAAGCACAGAGTTTAATAACTGGTGTGTTAACATTGTATATAAAAATTGTGAATTTAATTATGTATGCAGAGCTAGTCAATGAATGTAATGTAAATCTAAATAATTACTGAAATGTAACAAAACACAATCAAACTGCATTGTTCATTCACAATGTAAAACAACTGAACTAAATAAACAATTGATATTAATTACAAGTTAACACACCAGTTATTAAACTCTGTGCTTCATGTATCCTAATTTCTGAAGATGCTTCAAACCTAGAAGCGAAACGTCATATATTTAATAAACGTTTCTGAATTCGTATCATCTTGAATTCAATTTAAGTCCTAACTCCAACAACTTGTTTATATAAAATATATTTTTTATAAATATATTGTGTATTTTATTACCTGTTATTACTTAACAGCAATATTCAACGTAAATGATACATTTCAAGTCGTACATTTCAACAATTTGTAGTTAGATAAAATGTACCATTTTGAACTTAAAAAAAAAACCTGGCCATTCTCACAATAACCTTCGCGTAGGGATTAGCGACAGTTTATATTTTTAACTTGATTACAAGTCCAAAGTTCGGCATTCGCTTACTGACTACTGACGATATCCATCACCAAGACACAATTACATTGCACCTTTCTGGGATACCAAAAAAGTGCAGCTTTTCACAGCACAGTATGACCTTGTTATTCAATATCTACGTAGTATTTATTGTACGTTTCTATTCTAGTAATTGATTAATGTATTATATGCACTTGATGATTACTTACATTACATTTACGACAGTGAATATCTAGAAACTAATTGTATTGATGATATATATATATATATATATATATATATATATATATATATATATCTGTGTAACTGTGTGAAGAGGTGTGTCGAGTTCACGCATACCTATCACTAGAAATAGGCAAACAACATTGGCGCACGTTCAAACACAGGATTAGCTCGGCGGTGCAGGCATGAGTTCACGTTTTGCACAGCTGATTTCAAGTGGAAAGAGTCAAGTATTTTCAGTATATAATATTTTCGTATTCGAGCCACCATACCATTATATTGCATGCACTCCACGCATGCTTACTTCGTCTTTATATATATATATATATATATATATATATATATATATATATATATATATATATATATATATATATATAATAATCAGTGGTTGTTTTGTATAAAATATAATTCTTATAAATATCAATTTTGACAACGTGATCTTAGCATTTCATTTACGTGTTCCCTATCCTATTATTGTGGTGTTTGTAAATCGAATGTAAGCTTAAATCTGTATTTGATATATTACAGAGATTACATATAAAGTTACCGGATGACAAAACTAATAATAATTTACGTAGCCAACTACTGAATCAGATAAGTACATTTCCAATCTATTGTATAATCAATACATTCACAGACATTTTCTAATAAAAACATAACTGGAAATTGTCTCAACAGAATTACAGCTAAAAATGAAATTCACAAGACTAGAATATTTTTTGTCTTAAATAAATTTCGTATAATACATTTTTATATAATGGGTATATTATTATTACACAAAATATGCCTTAAGTTATTTCGTCGTAGACGTTTTTCTTTGCATAATTTAATCTTTGATATCAAAAAGCATACAATTATCAGTGATACTATACAAATGTAAACAAAAACCAATAGAATGACACGTGAAATAGTTTTATTTACCTTCTTACTGTATCATTGCAAAATATAGTCTCGTTTGCAACATTAGTTTATATTATAAACTTTAGGATTTATTACCTAATATTACTGAATTATAATGCATGCAAACTCAGTTACAGAAGATACAGTTAATGATTTGATTACCAAGGCATACATTTAAACATCTTTATTATTGATAATTTGACAAGTTTTAAAGATGGAGGGGGGGGGGTCTGATTGGGAATATGATAATTTGAAAGTGGAATGTCGTTGCTCCATGTGATCATGCAATTGTGATGTTAGGGGCAATGTGGCAAATGAGTGTGTGTTAAAGTTGATTGAATAAATGGCACAGTGGTCCATGAGGCAGTATTCTAGGAGTGTTCTATATTTACACATTAGCACAATGAATTCATTTGTCCGATCAACTGCAACGCAGTACTCTTAACTGTGATTTGTACATGTATATTTGCACTTGTTACAACATTTAACATATCCATGTGGTTCTGTAACATGGCGTGTACTAGTATTTAGCATTTAGCGATTTAGATAACACATATGTATATCTAAACACACTGTTACCAGTGTGTAAAAAGCTTTTACTTTTTTCCATTTCATGTACCAGAACTGCACATACAGTTTATTGTAGAATGTCAACCACATTTATGTGAATATATGAAGTGGGAATTGAACCCTTGTATATTTATTTAATCATATTGTTATGATTATTTCTTCGACATTCGAGGCATATATAAAACTAATTAATTTTTTTATTCCTACAATTCAGGATTAAACACGAGTACCAATATTATTAATTTCAATATAAATTTACATCAATCAACGTAACAAATTAAAATGTAATACGTTAGCTGGAACTAGAAATTATTACGAAATAATATTAACCTGTTTAATAGAAATTCATGATTCATCATGTAGATTCATCGTAATTTGTGAATCAGAAATAGTTCTGTTTTGTTTCCATTTCAGTTAAACATGGTAATGCAGGTGTAAAAGTGCATCATTTGATGTTAATATACGAGATATAGAGTTTTGTAGGTATGAATAAAAGTAGAATTTGTGAGTATTGTTACCATGTTGGATGAAGCCCTTTGCATTGAGTACAAATTCCACTCGCTTCTCGAGACGTTGCCGTTCCGGAAGGAATGTTGGGCGCTCGATGAAGAAGACTTCTTCTTCCTCTGGAGCGACATGAACCAACCAGATATCGAGGATTTCCGTTCCCGGCCCCATTGTAACTGATGTTGCATCTCAACACTACTGTTCCACGCATTCGGCATCCAAATAACAAGTCAATGCGTGTTGTAACTTGCAAAACACACACACACTAGTCGTTTGATTTTGTAACAACGACACCGGGAAAAGAGTCACATGATGATATTGCACTAGGTATTACACTTTGTTGTTCTGTAGCGTTTTAACGTTCACGTGTAACTGAACTAAAGTGTAAACGAATACGCGTAACACTGCTCTCAACTGGATCTGTAATTGTTTACGTTCAGATTAGATTTGTCAAAATTATTTAATAGTTAAAACTGATTGAAATTTTTGCAGACTTATTAAAACCGAAAATATAAGGTTTGTTGATGTCAAATTGTAAAGAATCAGTACGCACATATGATTGAGTACCTGTAATGAATAATAATGACAGTTATTTATTCATTCGACTGTTTTTACTGATTTAATTGTAGACTGAGCAATTGTTTTCAAATGCGAATATGAACCATAGCGTACTCTACTCGATTGTAAAGATCTTATACTCGGTACACATTTTGTGCCGCATTACAGATGCAGTGTATTGTACTAGGGGCTGGTTATACAGACTACCGTTCTGCTCCAGGTTTAAGGGTACCAGGAGTATGGGGTGAGAGGAAGGTTGGATTTTTGAAGAACACTTCACGGAAAACTGACAAATTCCGTCACGTTTCAATAACATAGTGGTCTTAGGATTCTAGTTTTAAGTTACTGGACGATTAGTGTTGCATATTGACAAGTGCGTCCTTGAAAACATAGAACTGAGTCAGTATAGAAAATACCAAGCCTGACAAAGGAAATAGTTGCAAGATTTAATTATTATTTTTTTCACAGGAGAATTAACTGTTATCTCATTGAAACTGCCACAGATGTAAACGTATTACTTGTTATTTCTAACGGAATAGAATTAGTTGTGATAGATGTGATATACTGGCTGTTTGTGATTGTACTCTGTGAGCAACGCCAACTAGATTTGCTCTGCTGCTCACAGGGGACAGCTGTATGCCCATATCCCCCATAAAATGGTGGTAAACCACCCCATGAAATAAACATTACGAATTTAACAAACAACGTACGAACGGGTTATAATGTCTACGAATATTTACGAAATGCTTTTAAAACGTATAGTGAATTTTATTCTTATTTATACATATTTAGCGCGATGTATATTACAAAATAAAAGGACATTCAAATAGAAAATTTATAGTAAAACAAATAAACATTCGAATATAGTATAAATATTATTTTATTAAGATAAAAAACATATTTATTCCTCGATTTAAGTTTATAGATTTTTTTTATTGCCAAAAATTCAAAGATAAAATTCTGAAATACCTATATAAATTTTAAATACAGCCCTGTGCATGCCAGGTGTAGCAAGAGGTAAGTCCGTCCCTGTTTGAAGGGTAAATAAATTACCGAGCGAAAAAACACGTGGTCGTTTGTGTATTAGGATTTTTTACCTACCGAAAGAATTTCAACCAGTAAATATTTTCACAAATGACTATTCTATGTGACATTTATTAAATTTCACAATGAAAATTTCATCGTTTTTCTTAAAAATATAGCTATATTTTAATTTTACTGTATCTATTACTATATGTATTCACTGCAATAATTTTTACTAATGTTTTTCGAAACATAATAAAACAAAATAAATGCGTTATCACGAAGTACATATGTAAATCATTAAAACAAACATGTACTATTTGTACATAAGCATATGCACGTCATCGTACAGTACACTAACGATTATTTCATGGCTACATTGAATAGTTAATATTAAGAAAATAATTATTTAAAACACATACACATATACAAATGATGATGGTAGTTTCTTCATAACCGACTACGAAATGTACATTTCTACACTGTTAACTTGCGACACGATTATTCACTTCGATGAAACTAATTGAACCACTGAATTACTTGTACATAACTATGAATCATCCACTGTACAACAGTTTATCTTGTATAACGAGAACAGTGAACACTACGTACGTCACAGTGTGAGGTTAGGGTACTGACTGACGGTGATGCACACAGAAGATGCGTGCTGTGGCTGTTTATTTTCGCAGACTGGAAACTACAGACTCTATCACTGTCGCTCTGCCTCCGGCAAGGCTGTCGAACCAACTTGCTTGTATAGCGGTCGTTCTGTCAGTATATACATACATATGTTAGTGCAGTGCATAAAGTTTTTCTTAACATGAATTTCTATATTACTGTGCATTTATTATTTACTTTTTATGTGAAATATATAAAATGATATACTGATATATTAAATGCTATGCTTTTCGGATTGATGTAATAAACGAAAATGTCGATTGTGTATGGCAGCAAATGCCTTCCGTAGAATAACATTTATTGAATTCACTGACAGTACACAATTCCAAAGGCACCCATGATTTTAAGACAGCCCGAGTCATCAGAATGTAGTTGCAATGAACATACAAACACGCACCAACCATGCATGAGGAATAAATGATGAGCAACCATTATTCAACAGTAGCGGCACATTATAACGCTGCGTAAATATCAAATATTTGATATCACGATTATTTAACATTATTACAAGTTTAGTTATTTTTATTTGTCCTTCAAACATAGTGAAGGTCACGAATAGAAAAACCCTGTATGTTTGCAGTGTTGCATGTCACATTTCCATGGAAATATACGTACGTTGTAAATATACACATGAATTTCTAAATAATATCATCGCATGTTTTCGTATAAAAGATAAGTATCGAAAACATTTCAAGGCAACTGTCAAAATACCGAATGTGACGTTATATGGAGATATGAATATAGTTTTGTTTTTTTCTGTCGTTGTAGAAAGGGAAAGCAAATATTTACTCAGTAACGGAATAAATTCATATCAGGAACATAAACTAACGTTACAGTGACGTCACAACAGGATTTTTGCTATCGAGGTCAAGGTGATCAACGTATGCAACTAGAATGGTAGAATACTTTTATGTAGGGCTCCGCTCATTCCCAGTATGCAACAATGAGGATCAGAACGCAGTTACAATTGTATTATGGGAGAATTCGGTTCAATTAGAATGTAATTAGAATAAAGAAAGCCGATTCAATTACAATTTCTCTATTCAAACATAGCACATATATATGTAAATGTATTCAAATACAAATGTAATGTACCGGAATTGAATGTGTGACTATTTTACGCCATTTTTATCAAAATTGATGATCTTGTATATTACAACACAAAATTGATGTGTGTTTAAACTGATCTAATAACGTTCGTAGCATATTCTATATTTTGTATTTGGTTGAAAATAATACCAATAAAAGAAATATATTTCACAAAAGTAAAATATAATTTTATTATTGAAATATTTAGTTAGAATTATAAAATTTCATTTACGTCATTCGTAATGAAGGTCAGATTAAAAACGTAAGAATCTTAATTAAACATGTTTCTGACGTATTTTCATAGCGAATTTTTTTTTTAAGTTTAAAATCCCATACAGCATGTTGATAACGAATATTCAATGTTGTGTAAATAGCTACTACGTGATTAATATCGATTGATTATCAGTAATGATGGCGATAAACGCCTTGTTGTATTACATAGCTGATTAAACTATAATTTTGTTCAAAGAGAATATGCGAATGACCGTTGCACTTACTACATGCAAGTTTATATGGTTGCATACATATGCTTCCAGCTTTTACAGCTTAAAGCCGTAGTGACATTTAAAGATCATCCTGGCCTACATAGATCCGCTTACGTTTGAATCTTGCAACGCACAGAATATATTTGTAAAAGTTGAACAAATAGACTAGAGATTTTCAAATTTCATTACTACTGAATGTAATCCATTATATTATTGGAAAATATATAAAGTTCATTATAAACGAGTGGACAACCAAATTCCTGGTCCCTTCAAGTTCACTATAGGCGAGTATACACTATAACGAAAGTATTAAGTATGTTATGTATTTGGGATACGTTCATTATATGCGAGTTTCCACTATATGCGGCTTGAGTATACGTGGATTCCATTGTAACTGGTGAGTATTCTTGAATGAATAAAATGTCAATTTGATATACGACTTGAAGATGTGCCGCTCGATATAGATAATGTAGATAAATAGTTTCTGTAGCATGTGCTCAGGCATACGTAACGTCGAGTGTTTCTCATACGTCTTGTCTTCATCATCGCATTCGCCCACAAAGTGAGTAATATGATCATCAGGATTATTTAACACAGAAAAATGCAAGCAACATTATTACTGAACCGAAGTCAGTCAGGCTTCTTGACAAAATTAACCGAAATCAATAACTATTTCACATACATAATTACATACTATCGAACACAATTCAACCTGATGGATTATTAACACAATAAATAATCAATTTTTATCAACTGAAAATGTGTCCTCATTATGATAATTTCATTTGTAGATGCCTACAAAATATTATTTGTATATATTGTCTATGGTAATGTCGTATGAATTAAAAATTGTGTATTCTCTTTAGAATCTGAAAATTTTCAAAAAATGTTCAAATATTGAATTTATTTAAAAGAATTTCATTTTCTCATTCGGCTTTTATATTATATAAAGAACAAACATACAAATATATGGGCTTTAAAATGTTACAATTATATTTCTATTTCTTTTCAGATACATCGGCGCTTTATATGCTTGTATTTCAGCATTCTTTTATATATACATTCTAACAAAAATAAATTAGTTCCGTAATTCCCATAATACTACATGGACTCGCTCAACGGTCGCGCAAGTATATGATTAAAACAAGTAAAAACCGGAAGGAACGAAAATTTCACAAAAAAACAACCTTAAGAAATGTAAGAACCATGAACAATTAATGGACGATTGGTTATAAAATAATGAGTCACGGATATCAAAAGTCAACCTGGAAATGTACGTATACCTTGTTCCACTATCATATTCTTGACTTCTCGACTTGTAATTGTTCATTGCGGGTGCTATATCCTGACAATACAAATTCTGTGAAATATTTCAATAGATAATAAAACCCAAAACAAAATTGTAAGCCTACTGATCGCAAGAATGAATCCCAATAGTTGTACAGAGCGTGCCATAATAAACTAATTATTACAAATCAAAAAGTCCGGAATGTGATAGTGGAACAGGGTATACATACATGGCTGATTGCATCAGGCAGGTGGGACCCGTATGCATCTGGTGATCATTATATAGCTATTTCATAAATGGAATTGGATCAAGTATTTAAAAAAAAACGTAATTACGGCACAAGGTGTACAGACGTATAAATTATAAATTGATGTTCAAAACCTGCACATCGTATATTTAATTACAGTAAGGCCGGCGCTTAACACAACCGCGATTAACGTTGATTGGATATAACGCAATTCTTTCGGGAACGGTAACAAGCGCTAAATTTACGATGCTTCGTTATAACGCGGTGCATGAAGACACAATTACGGAAATTACGGATCAATTTATAGAAAATGAGAGCGTATAATGGCTGTTTCGTTTAGCGCTCTGTCTTCAGGAACGCATCTACAGCGCTAAATAATGTGTTACTTGATTCAATGACTGCTACTTTAATCAGAAAATTAGATTTTTGTGTATAAATTAAGGCTGCGTTCGAATTGGACTATTTAGTGCACTAATGTAAAGGCACACTACGCCCTGAATTGCATACCCTAAATTGACCGCCAAGATCCAAAAATCTCCCTAATTTCGTTGCCTAAAATACTAAAATCTTGAATTCGAACACGGCCTAAGTCAATTACTGTGCGCAATTGAATGGTGAAACCTTGTACATTCAAGTCTCTTGTTAACGGAAGACAGAATATACGATGCCAAGGTAACGAGCTGATTGAAAGGAAGCCTGACAAATACCTATTGATGCGATTAGTTTATGCAGTGGACCATTGCAAATACAAGCCAACACCCTACCATTGTCCTAGAGTTTGGACAATTGTTCAAACGAGCCGATCCTCTAGTTGATGTAACGCATTCAATCAAACATTACGATACAAAACTACATTGCAATGAAACAGTACATTATACACCAAGGAAGAGAAACGTCTTATTTTTCCTGAGGTGTAATTTGAAGCCCGAGCGCGAAGTCAGAGGGCTACAAATACATCGAGAGAAACATGATGGTCTCTCCCGAGGTGTATATACTATTTTCTGCACGATCGGGAGTAGAAACACTTAATTTCATAAAGAATTATAATAGATCGGAGCGACATTGCAATATGTAGACGCATTTGAGAATGTTTCCATGCAGCGCGTAACATGATAACAGACATTTATTTATAAAAACCTTTGTAATAATAAAAACTCCCTTACGGAAAGTGTTTTCGTCCCTAGGGAGTAAATGCTTCATTTCTGTCCCGCGTTTGACGCCATAGAAACCGACTTCTACTCCCGGACGTGTAAAAATACTATTTTATATTTGAAGACATGCTAGTTTTGAAATTGTAATCAACGATTTCTAAAACGATTCACGAATAGGAAAATACAAAATTATTTTACCTATAAAAGGAATTTCATTTTTGGTAATATTTACAAGAATCGTATTTGCAAATAAACACATAGCAACAATAACAAATTAATATTGAGAAGGTAATAGTTATTTTTATATATTACATAGTATATACGACCTACTGAATATGTAAAACACCCACATTATTATTGTAGAAAAGTGACTGTCTGTTCAGCAACTATTTTTCTTTTAAAATTGAACATTTTTTCAAAATATGTGTAATTTAAAAACTGTTTTCGAAAATTGTACATTAATTTCAATTAGCAGTACATAGGGTAATTTTTTGCACTTTGGTATAGGATAAGTGCATACAATCAGGATGGAACATCTTAATTTATAATTCATATAAAATAATAATCGGAATCAATTTTAGTTGCTCCATGAATTCTCAACCGTATCAAAAAAAAATATTTTGACGGGAATTCCCCAACATTTTATTTGAATATTTATCATTGAATGCCACATTTGATAACAAACTGTATAATTGTGGTTATATTATTTATTTAATTTAATGCCCAGTGATAATTTCAATTTTTATCTTATTTAATTACGCATATGAAATCCCACAAACCCAAAAGCATTAACAAAAATACTGTATAAATAATTTTATTTGTTAATCGTATGTTTTTTTTCCTTTGTATAAATACGAGACAATAAAACACTGATCATAATAGCATAAACTTTTGTGTACATTTTCGCTATGGGAACTTCCTGCATATTCGATTTTTTTTTACTCATTCAACATCTGCCCGGGTCTACAAGTCGTTGATATGACTCATGAATTTACTCGACGCGCCGGAGTCAACGTACTCACTTTCGCACCCTCTCCGTCTATACTACAGGTCCGTACTGTCGCACTATTGTTTAACTCAGTGTTTCTCAACCTATGGCTCGCGTTAAATTTTTAATGGCTCGCGAAATGACAGCTGCCATCTTGTAATAAAAGCGAAAGACTGGTGATAAACAAATATGTTGGGTCGCGTGGCAAAACATATTGAGAAACGCTGGTTGAACTAACTCTCTCTGTACTACTGCCTTTACGAAAGACAAAACAATATAACACAAACAACCAATGGTTCATAGTTCGTATTGAAATATACTAAACATTATTTATCAACTTCAGATATCCTTATAAGACTTCTTCCAAAAAAAAAAAAATGTTATTTATTTAGAACAATACCAATAGATATATACCCCCTTATTATTTAATTTAATGAATTATCGATAAATATTGCATAAGGGAATTTGGATTACGGGTTCCCTGATTTGATTGACAATCGATTATTGATATCAGTGTCATATTACTGCATAGTTCAAATAATCTAGTTAAAAGCTTTGATAACAAACGAAAATGCAAAGAGCAAATTAGGAAATACAATTTTCTGTAATGTGTTTTTGAGTATATTAGAATTGTTATAAAAAATAATTATATATATTTTTTTTTAATTACGTATATAAGTTAAATATAAAAGCACATATTTATAAAAATGAACATACATATAGCTAATTTCATTTTGTGTAAAGTTTGGGTACAGAACATTTAAGTTTTCAAAATTAAACGCATTTAAGTTAAGTATGATATTACAAATGTAATTCGTTTTCCTTGACATCTTTTGAGCAATGCAATAATAAATATGCCTTCGTGCAAAGCGAAACCAAACAAATAAGCACAAAATACGATAAATATTTAGATTTAATATATTTAAACTAACATAATAAAAAATAAATTTCTATTTTAAGACATATTACCTACAAGAAGTTGGTCGTGGAAAAAAAATTTTATAAAATACAAAATACCTGGTTCTACCTCTCAGTATGTATGCCCGTATTATTTTCTATATTACAAAAATGTAAACGTCAAGAGGACTGCACCTGTTCAAACATGTAATAAATGTTGAGTGAAATTTACTAGGCAACTCTATAATAATTTCCATAGACATAACACAAGTCAACGTTCAACATAAAATAACATAACAACATAAATGTTCAGCATGAGCATTTACCAAAGTGTTATCCTTGCGGAAAATATTTTTTCTTTCTCAATCAGCTGGCGATTATACAGACTTTTTTTCTCATGATGTCCGATACTTGTTTTGCAAAACTGTATTTCGTCTTTGAGACGACCTTGTATGATACATATAAGACGCGTTATGATTGTAGAATCATTGTATACGTCATGGGTTGTAGCGGATAAGATATTTCACACCAATTAACACGTCACCTGTATTACGATCAACGTAAAATCGTACAAAGAAAATTATACCAGTTAGATTCTTGTAAATTGGTCATGGTGAATTTTCTTTTGCAATATTTTTTTAATTATGTTTTTTATTAACTCAAATGATGCAATAACATTGCAAAAGTTAATTGGTAACAAATTTCAATGTTAATATATAATTTCATATACAATTTACCATATAATTATGTATGAATTGGCCGTGTAAAATAATACTAATTACAGGGAAAGAATTATACGAAAAACATAACAATTCGTATTTCTGTTAATATTCATCTTGTTTTGTAAAACAAGAAATAAAGATTGTAGTATAATGTATTGATTTCTATGAGTGAATTTTAATAATGAGATAGAAGAATACATATTTGAAAATAATAATTTAACTTCAATAAGAGCTATGAACGTCGATATTTATTTCTAGATGAAATTATCTTTAGTAAGATTATATTTACTATGATATAAGTCGTTTTTAATCAAGATAAAATTTTCTTAGTTCTTATCTTGCAGGTGTTAAATGTACACTTCAAATATGTTAATATTATATCAGAGAATTTAGAAAATTTATAATAAATTATTAATTGGACATTGTGACTTACGTCTGAATTAGCTCAGTTTTATTGAGATTTTACTGTATGTTTTTATATCGAAATATTATATCAAATATATCATACAAGTACAGTAAATTCGACATATAGTGAACTCGCATACAGTGAACTGGCTTATAATGAACGTATCACGTCCCAACTAAATATATAGCATACTAAATACTATTGAATAGTGCACATTCGCTTATAGTGAACCAGATTCCTGGTCTTTTCAAGTTCACTCTAAGCTGTATTTTATCAGTAAATCTAGTAGATATTTTCATTGATTTACTATAAACAATGGAACACAATATATCAATGTAATTGATTACTATGAAACAGCAAATATTGCAAGAATATACTTCTTGAGTATATATAATGTTCGATATCGAGACAAATGATATTTATGGTATAGGCTGTTTCACGATTATATTCTTGACTTTTTGATATGTTATAACTAGTTTATTGAGGGAGTGCTATATCTTAACAATACAAATTCTGTGAAATATATTACAGAATTTCTATTGTTAGAATGTAGTACCCTCAATAAACTAGTTATTGCACATCAAGAAGTCAGGAATATGATTCTGGAACAGGGTATAACAGTTTTTCAGCTTAGAGAAACTGATCTACGTATGAATAATACAAATATCAATATGGAACCAGTTTGATTTACCGTTTTTCGACATTATCTCGATTCATTGACAATCGTACTGTTCCTCATACCACTTTGCCATTGATCAATTGTCCAGACAAGAGTCTGGCGTATTTCTTCTTTATTTTCTCATCATTCAATTTGTGTTCTTTAGTATTCATACTGTCAGCATTGACGCACAACAACAAAAAAACTTGACGTATGAAATTATCATTTTTGTGCAAATTACGGATGCAGATACAAATAACCTTGTACTGTGAACATGAGATTAGCGCATTACTACATTATATACAGCGGAATCCACTTATAGTGAACTCGCATATAGTAGAAACTCGCTTATAATGAACATATCTCTGAATCTTAACTAAATACATAACATACTAAATACTTACGTTACAGTGTACACTCGCTTATAGAGAACTTAATGCCTGGTCCCTTCAAGTTCACTATAAGCGGATTCCACTGTAGTTTACTTATTTATTATTTAATATAATATAGATATATATTTAAAAAAAAAACCTTTAGATGTCAATGAAAGACAAAATGTTTTAGTTTCAAAATAAGACACAAAATACGTACATATTTCGAAAATTTGTTGTGCATTTCGTAATTGGTGAATAATAAAGAACTTGAAGGCCAATGCCACTACAATTTACTAATAAATAACATTTTCTGTTCATTAAAACGGTAAATAAATATTATATTGAACAAATAGAGTACAAAGTCTATTTACACGATAAATATATTATGCTTAGATGTGCTGAAAAAATTCCTGACATTTAATAGAAAAACAACTGACTCAACAGTGTGAATAACAAAACATAAGAATAAATTAATGCATTACTTCATTCCAAATGACAAGAGTGACGCATTACTCACATTCTTTAGATTGTAATCTGTACGTATTTATAAGAAATAATAAATAGATTTCGCAACAGAAATCGTAATCAGGAACTATTTCAATTGTTATTATAAATTATTAACTTCTTTTTGTTCATAAATAAACCCGTATAATTATGGTTATTGCGGTAAATTCCAAGAAAATACATTTATAACGCCTTATCACTATGTAATTAGCGAAACACTATTTTGCATGTCAGAGGTTTAAGAGAAAACATAAATTAGACCCATTATCGCATTTACAATTGCTCATTCTAAAATTCTTCCCGATATAATATGAAAACACTGTAAAAATATAAATATAGAACTCACAACAAAGACAATCCGAATTCCACACAAACGATTATAACACTAACTCTTCTTCACAAACATGTATTTAACCAAATGCACTGTGAGATTCACTGGTTGATGAAATAAAAATCACAACACATGGTTGTCTTGAAAATCAGCTGTAGTTACGGGACGCGCGAATGCCGGCGAATGCGTCCTTATCGGTGGACCGCGCACGGCACACTGCGGCAAACGCCTGAAGCGAGCGGCAAGCCCCGCCATACGTGTATTACACTAAAACATGTATCT
The DNA here is from genome assembly GCA_963422195.1 of Carabus problematicus. Lineage (NCBI taxonomy): Eukaryota > Metazoa > Arthropoda > Insecta > Coleoptera > Carabidae > Carabus > Carabus problematicus. The sequence continues at coordinate 19,213,063 of OY728577.1, forward strand.
CCGGATCATGTTAAGCACAGTGGTATAGAAATAACTAAATCGACATTACGAACAGTGTAAATCAATGACAAAGATACAACTCTTCAGTGTGCTATGGTGTAGTACGTTTACAATTTCATGCAGCTAAATATATGAGCTATGTAATTCACAAACTCAAAAATGCGGCGCTCCTAACCAAAATCTCCAAGGTATTACAATTACATTTTAACACGAATATGTAGTTACTATATGCAAATACATAACACGAATGACCCCTTTTTTAAATTTAATTAATTTATATTAATAAACAGTAAGCAGTTCAACAACCTGTAATTGTAATTATTTTAATTAAATTTTCTTAATTTGTAAATTAACATTGCATTTGTTCTATATCATGCTTGTTTGTTTAATCAGCAATAACTGCTCTGATTGTGTATGATTAAAAAGTGTCAATATATTTATACTATGTTCTGCTTTTTCCAAAACATTAACGATCGAATATAAGAATACTTCCCTGTTGCCAAGTTCGAAAACTAGCTACGGGAATTAGACAAGTTTGTTGGTTTAAGCTAATCAACAGTTCGTGAAGTTTACGTGAAACAGTATTTCGTCAATAAACTAATTTAAACATTACTTCAAATTCACACGTACAGCATGGATAGGTAACTAAATAACTAACATAAAGTTAACAACTAAAAAAAAATAAATAAATTAGTAAGGCCTCAAAACAAAAATTTATTCAGTAAATTCACTTTTCGTTATAAACTTTTGCCAACTGTGACTATTTTTGTTCCTTAAGATCTCCTAATCTAGTACGAAAATTTGATATTTTGTATATTTTTTTTCTCTTAAAACATTTCATATTTTTGTGTACAATTTTTATGTCAAATACAATAATTTCAAATATAATCTTAACATAACATGACTGAGAGTATTCATATAGAATGAAGAAAATAAAGTAAAGAAAAAAGATTTGTAAGGCGCCTAGGAATAATACGGAAGTCGCGTTGATTATACGATGTATTTATCACCACTTCCGGTCCGAGTTGATAACTGAGAACGAACAAAGTCACATTGACATTATAAATTTTGTACAAAATAAAAAAAAATAATATAATGTGTATATATTTTCGTATTGAATGCAATATTTTATTACATCATAGACTAAAATGTGTATGTCGATGTTTTATTTTATATTTTTTCGAAGTCTTAATCGATGTCAATGTAGATATTTCGCATTGCGCCTGGTTTGAGAGCAACCCGCGTCACAGTTGAAAAACATAGGTTGCGTGCGTGGATATTGTAGGCGTAAATATTCATAACTTCCTTTAATTTGAATGAAGAAGTGGTGTAAATGAGAAAATGAGTGATTAAGTGTGTTCTCAATTCTTCAAACGTCAATGATGACCGCTAAATCTCGAATGAGCAAGGTCAAATAGAGAAGCAAATTGCATTTCATACTCTGATCCAGTTCATGGCTAGCTCGATTTGACCTTAGTATTCGATTTCGGCAACTGGATTACGACATTTATATGTATTTGTACTGTAGATTATAGTGTACGTTGTCTGTAGCATCTTGCGATTACAAAAAATACATTTAACATGTACATGTTAAAATTAATAATAAAAGGCATTTTCAATGTTTGATAATAATATTGTGAATCGTATGAGTATTAAAACACATGATATAATACGATATAATACTGAATCAATGATTAGTAATGTATACTCTCTGCATATCAATTAGAAATTATTTGATTCGTTTTTATCGCCACACATATTTTATAAATCTGTGCAAAAACTAATAAAAACAGACCATATCTTAACAGTACGTCATTCATAAATAACTTTATCAAATGTATGATTTTCTCGGTATGATAATAGAATTATACGATATATTAGCTACCTACATTCCTTATAAGATCACACTTTTTCAAAACAAATTATGCTAAAGTTCGTATAAAACTACACGCAAATAAGATAATGTATAATTTATTTTAGATGATCGCTAATTACAGTGATATAAATTTAGAATATTATGTCTGAAGAAGTTTACCGATAATAAAAACTGATTAAGGCTGACTAGATATTAGATAATTTTCTCGATGATTTTGTAAGACAATTTTATTGTTAGTTAAGTGAGCCTCATCTCAATTCAAGTTTTTTTTTTTAATACCAAACGTGATCTGTGCTGTCAAAACATTTAATCAGTATTTCAATATTCTATTTTATACATGGAAATGAATTGAATCCAACATTCTATAGTCAAATAAACTAAAAAATAAAATGTAAATGCTGACAAGTTAGTGGTAATTTCTTTCAAACTTTTATTTCTATATAAAATCCTGTTGGTATCACCTATAATTACACCAATAACCAGATGTTTGCTGTCTGTACATATCTGTAAATGTATAATGTATAAAAACAAACGTATATTTATTAAAACTATGACAATACTAACTTATAGTTTGATAATAAACTATGTGTAATAAGAACTGATACAATTAGAGAATTTTATCTATCATTTATACTAATGTGTAAACGATAGATAAGACAAAATATTTAAATTATTTCCTTAATTAATGCAGAGGATAAATGAATACTTCAATATATTTTTGTATATTGAGATTAATTATTGTATTTACGGATTATATTACTTAAGTGCAATGTACAAATAATGAACTATTGTAGTAATAGTTGAAATAAATGTTATAATTACAATAAAATATAATAATGTTTATATTTTACATAGTACTACTGTAATATAACTTGACTTAATAACTTTTAGATATTACATATATTCTAATATAGTGATTTCTACGAATAAAATATACAATTTATAACTAACAGACTTCAAATTAAATGAATAAGTTGTTTGCACTGACCTGTATTTCGAGTAAGAGCTCAGTCTTTCGTCTTCGAATATCAATCAGTAGTTTCTGCTGCTCCGGGGTCAATTCTGCAATAAAGCAATTGAATATTGTAGTACAAAATCTGCACAGTTGAACCACGACCTAATAAATAGCACTAGCAAATATACTATGTGCACACACAAATGAAGCATAGTTACGTCCAATTTAACTGTGACTAACAACCTTTTCATTGGTTCTAATAAACAGATTAATTTAGTGAATTGCTCTGTATTTGTAATGCTAATGATCGGGAAATTTATATGTATCATTTAGGCTAGGTGAGTCACTGTTTGGAAAATATCGTTGAGAAGTGACGTTGTTAGGAAAGAAAAAGGTATTTCTCTTACGTTATTTTAGTAACAGAAATATTTTTCCAAAAATGGAAATCGTAGTCTAAAAAGTAAATATATTATATCAGTTTGAATACCTGAAGCATTAAACAAATCTTGATTATGAACTGCTGTCCCCATTTTAATGTTTTTATGCCACTTATCATAATTCAGTTGGTTGTAAATATCATGTTGAAAATAATAAATAACCACAGTACACAAACTTGACACTATTTGACAGTTGACGCCATTTTTACTACAATGTTACACTTGCAAAAATTTCCGCCGTGTGCTGGCGCCACTAAACATCTTTCCTGGCGAGTAGGCATGGCGGTAAAACCCGTAACCTAACAACAAGTTTGTTTTAATAACTAGTCGAACACAATTCGTTTATAAAGTTATCATTAAAGTGTAAGAATTTCTATATTAGATAGAAGGTAAGTATAAGTCTGATGTTTGGGAATAATAAATAATTGACATACAACTTTTCAATAAGAAAAACATCATGAGACGATCGGCCGCACCGTCTCAAAAAGCAAAAACATCAACATCAACATCACTGCAGCCTGCAACTTCCACTTCAAGTTCTGTTTCACCAGCAGCAAATCCAGACATACGTAATGTTCCTTCGATCGTGAACATTTTGAAGGATACAGAGACAAATCAAAATTCACCACCAGTATCTACTGACGAAAAACTTCCACTAGCACCAACAAACAAGTTACTTACTGTGAATGTTCCTGCATTAGAACCGCCAGTTATCCGTAGTGCCTACACTGTTCTATGGGCTAAAAAGAGCACTAGAAAGCGAAAAAAGTGGGAAGGCGACGGTATACTAGAAATAACTGGTCAATGGGGTCTAGTGAAAGACGAAGAAGGAACAAGGATTGGACTGATGAATAATCTAAAGCCTGAACTAATTGTACCTGGCTTAATTCTATCGTAAGTCTGTTTTTTTTTTTTTTTTATATTAATATTCATAATTGATGTAACTGTTGTTTTAGTGCTGGAAAAGTGGAGATAGAAATCAAAGAGGTAATACCGGCCGGCTCACAAAAAGTGATTTCTGTGAAACGTATTTACACAGAACAGCCACGTACTGCTAAACGAACTGTGCCTGATGATCCATATTTGCGTCAAGATAATTTAGTTAACCTATTAGTTATGCCCAAACCATCTAAAGAACACGAGGTAATGTAATATGTATAGAATTCTGTAGAGCAAGTATCTTGTTTCATTTTGAAGTTACAGCTTGTTGAATAATGGAAAATGGTTATTTGATTCTTAAATAAAAACTTATTGTATGGGTGGATAATGTATAATTGTTAACATACTTTTCAGTGGGCCTACAATACCAAGAAAGCTCGCGTGAATGACGTTACGGTCACATATTGTTTGGCGAAGGTACTTCGACCACATCAGAAAGCTGGTGTTGTATTTCTGTACGGATGTGTGACTGGCATAAAACAAATTGACCGTTATGGTGCAATCCTCGCTGATGAAATGGGTATGGGGAAAACATTACAGTGCATCACATTAATTTGGTTCGTATTAATATCATAACATCTAGATTACATGCTGCTGAAACTGATGTAAAATATACAGTGTTTGTAAGAATATATAATATTTATTAATTGCATATGTTTGTTTATTAATTTACAGGACACTGCTTCATCAAGGGCCATATGGCGGAACACCTGTAATTAAAAAGGCCATTATAGTTACCCCAAGTACTCTGACTGCAACCTGGGAGAAAGAATTCTATCGATGGCTGGGACGCAGTAGAATTCGAGTATTCGCAGCGCATGCAAGGAAACAATCCGAATTTTCGACCGCTCCCCATCCTGTGTATATAATATCGTACGAAATGTTCGTCCGGCATTTTGAGGAAGTATCAAAGTTATCCTTCGACCTGATGATATGTGATGAAGGACATCGACTGAAGAACTCTAAGAACAAAGGGTCTACTCTGCTTAGTCAATTACCTTGCAAACGTCGAATCATTTTAACAGGCACACCAATCCAAAACGACTTGCAAGAGTTCTTTTCCTTGACAGATTTCGTTAATCCGGGCTGTCTTGGTACACATGTAGACTACACAAATTATTTCGTTGGGCCTATTTTGGCGTCACGTGAACCAAATGTTCCCGAAGATGTGAAAAATGTGGGAGCCGCTAGAACTAAAGAATTGAATGAAATCACTAGTGATTTTATTTTACGCCGTACCCAAGGCATTCTTGGTGCGTATTTACCGACAAAGACGGAAACAGTTGTGTTCTGTAAGAGTTCACTGTTACAACAAAGGCTCTATGCAGCTGCCATCGAAGCTTGGAATAAACGAGACACGTCCAAGAAGGATATGAGTCATTTGAATATAATCACGATATTGAAGAAAATCTGCAACCATCCCAGTTTGATTGTACGGGAAATAACTGAATCTGATGATGAATTTCCCGGTTCACTAACTGGTTTAATGTCTACTTCGGGTGGACTGAAACTTGAAGAGTCCGGTAAAGTGAAAGTACTACTCAGTTTACTGAGACGTGTGGCGGCGAATGAAGAGAAAATTGTGATAGTCTCGTCTTACACACAAACACTTGGCATGTTGGCGAATGTATGCGAAGTGAAAGACTACAAGTATGTTTGTCTGGATGGCTCTGTTCCCATGAGCAACAGACTGCCGATTGTCACTTCGTTCAACAGCCCTTGGAGTAAGACATTGGTGTTTCTGCTAAGCGCTAGAGCAGGCGGCACTGGATTAAATCTGTGTGGCGCTTCGAGACTTGTTATGTTTGACAGCGATTGGAATCCGGCTGTAGATCTTCAGGCAATGTCAAGAATTTGGAGGGACGGACAAAAGTTCTCAGTATACTTATACCGATTTTTGACTACCGGTATGAACTATACAAAATATTTGAGTTGACTGTGAACTTATTTAAAATATTTATATATTTGGTTTATCTATTACAGGTACTCTGGAAGAAAAAATCTATCAGAGGCAGATTGCCAAAACTGGATTAAGTGGCACAATAGTTGATCCTGGTAACACGAGTTCAATCCGTTTATCAGAAGAGGAACTGAAAGATATATTTAATTATCAATTTGATGTTGACTGTTCCACGCATTCACTGTTAAATTGTCAATGCAAATGTGATGGATCTATACCTGAATCTGCAACAACTAAGCAAGAAGAACCGGCTAGAGACGATCAACTAAATTTGGCAAAAACTACTGAAAGTTCCCGAAGTTTGAAAATGAACCAGTTATTGAAATGGGAGCATCACAAGCCGCCATATGATGGAAAAAATATGGATGCGCTATTGCTCAGTGGTTCGTACTCTGACATAAGCTTTATGTTCCGTAATCGGAGTAAGTTTTAAGGAACAAAGCCAGGCATAGAATGATTATAATCGGTGATATTAGATTTACTTGCTGTGTGATTAAAGCAATTTAGTTTCAACGAACATTTATTGGTTCGTATGAGAACGAATTTAGTCATTATTATGTAGTCTATTATAATAATTATCTTAAGATGTATTTTTCATACAAGTGATATTTTTTTGAATAGTAATTTTATAAAAATGTTACTGAATGCTCAACTAGGCAAAAAATATGTATTAGACTACATATGCTTAAAAATCTATTTTTGACATCAGAACTATTTAATTTTTCAAATAAAATCTTATAAAATGAGAGTGTACTATTTTTTTTTATTAATTAAAAATACAAATTCCATACTATAATAAAATTTTACCCATGTTCCTTTTCTTAACTAATAATTCTTTTCACGCTTTTTCCAGAAGTTTTTGTTTTGTAAGATATTGCAACCATTGTCCTATAGTTTGCTTTTATTATTCTTCCTTTCTAAAAATTTAATCATATTGTTGAAAAATGCACCAGAACTAAAACATTTCTTCAAGTTTTCAACTTCCATATTATTTGCTTCATGTAGTTTGGCTACGTCAAATTTTTTTGACATCTGTTTCGACATAAGAATACTGTCGAGTGCTACATCTGTAAACTGTGCTATTCTGTTCCACACGGCATGTAGTTCGGAATGTTCGTATATTTTTGAAACTAAACCATACTTTTCAGCTTCTTCCGCTGTCATTGTATGACATACGTACAGTAGTTCACTGGCCTGAAATAACTATACAATATGAAGTGAATACTTCTGGGTGAATTGTGTTATATACCTTTGATTTGCCCAGTATCCTAGGGAATGTGTATGATGAACAAGCTTCTGCACATAAACCCAGTTTGGAGAATGGAGTTTGAAATGTTGCTTTGCTAGAGGCATAGACAATGTCACATAAAGCAAGTGTAGTAACACCAATACCAATTGCTGGACCGTTTACTACTGCTACTAATAATTTTGGGTAGTCGATTAATGCAGCAACAAATGCTCTATATTAAAAAAAAGTGTTAAATACAATGTGATATAGTTAAAAGTATGTAATATTCAATCGTTATTCTTACCGTAGACCCTCTAAAGATTCATTTATTAATTCTTCTGGACGACTTACGCTGTTTGGAATTGCAAAACCACTAGTATAATATTCTCCTTCACCGGTAAAAACCGTGAGAAATATCTTTGGATTTTTAGCAGCATCTTCTAAGGACTTTACAATTATCTGATACACGTTTGTAAGTATTGCATTTTTTTGTTTTGGGTTATTAAATTTTATTATGTGTATTCCATTTTCTATGGAAATTGTAACACCATCATTCAAAGCCATTATTACAAAACAGTGAAATTGATTAACGCTGCCGAATGAAACGAGGAATTGTACTTTGGACCAGCACTTTGCACTAATGTTACGAGTTTTGTAACATTATATTATTGATATTATCAAGAATTGTAATGCCCGTGACACACCTATCATACAGCACCATACACCGTCATAGAAACTATGATGAAAAAAACAGAACGCATCCGTTTTTCAAACTAAAATGACAAATATAAACCCAAACTAACGTAAAATGAGACACAAAAGATACGTGTGAAATGAGACACCTTCGTTTTATCATATTACAGTATGATGAAAATAGAGGCGCCGCTATTTTTCATCATAGACGGGTGCGTTCTTTTTTTTCATCATAATCTGTATGACGGTGTATGATTTTGAAACTAACTGAGACTAACCGCAACCACGGCACCGCATTCTAAAACTGAACTGATTTTTGCTTTATGATGGATTTAGAATATTTAATTCCGTACTTAAGATTATATATTTTCCTTCTCAATATTATATTTTGACTAAAGAAAATCTACAATGAATTATTTAGAATATTAAAGCAAATCGACCTTGAAATCGACCAACCAAATTGAAACAGTTCTTCTTTTACTTTTTCCTGATATTGACAGCTGTCAAAAATATTATATATAGTAACAATTTATCTGGTATATCAAAATATACTTCTTGAATAGAACTTATTAAAATGAGAATGATTTTAATAATAAATACTTTGGTGTGGTGGCAATTTTCGGAACTATGTTGATATTTAACATTTTTCATTCAGAAATGAATATAACCATATTTTCCTAAATGTTTATAAATGCATTATCCCCAAGATTATACCTCACCAAATAAGTATGTGTATAGCTGATATATTCTAAATAGATTAAATAAACCTATCATAATCCAACTTTTGCTTTATATCTAGTCATGACGCTTGATATTTGTTGGAAATTGGTGTAAACCAACCTTAATAATTCAACATTTTGATATGAGGTAGTTCTTATTATTCGAGAAATCAATGGGCTTTACAAAAAATAATTGAGAAAAATTTAAATTACATATTCGAAAAACATTAATAATACAAACCTTATAAATCAACATATAAAATCCGCGTGTGGTGCTGTAATTATTTTTAGGGGAAAATGTTTTTACCATTCCTTCCCTATAATTGTAACTGATTGTAACTAACTTCTCTACGTTTGATATGTGTATGTAAACTATGCAAATTCGTGCGTTTCTGTGATTTCATATTAAATTACTTAGTTTATTAAGTAAAAGTTGCATTTCTTCTTAATTATTTACGAGCAAAATCTCTGATGGACATGAAAAAGTGTACAATAAAAGTATTGTGGTACGTTTGCTAAAATTGATCAAAGCATAATGGAATTACGTATCCACAATCCCTACGTAAACATGATTATATTATACTCTTGAAATCGCTGTTTGTTAAGAATTGTGCATTACGCATTTCAAATTACATATTATTTATATCATAATTTATCTGTAAGTACATGTCAGGTTATTATAATTTAATATTTATTTTTCCAGTTTTTTTCTTATATGTTAATTTGTAAACTTTGGCTAAACAGTAATAATTATTATATACGTACGTATTGATTGTATTTAAGGAAGATATCCTACTGCACTTTGTTGAATTATATCATGTAATTTATTTAGCTGGAACTTTCAACACTTGTACTATGGAACACGACTCCTCTGTGAGTGATATCCCATTACCTGGTGAAGAGGCAAAAGCGAAAGAAATTGACACAACAAATTCTTCAATGCATCCTGATAAAAGCAACGAATCAAAAACTGATAGTGAACAAAGCACTCAAGATACTGAGATGAATATTCAGTTAACTGCAAATATTGAATCAACTGATCACTGCTCAAAAGTAACCATCAAACAAAATGAAGAGGAATGTAATATGGTTGATAAACAGAGCACGAATGAACAGATATCAGACGTGCAGTCACAAGAGATATCAGTTGCTACCATTATAGAGTGTAGTAATGAAATTGTAGAAACAGTTAAAGAACCAAAAGTCGAGTCAAATAAACCTACCACTTCGGATTGTTCAAAATTAAGTGACCAGGATGTTCAGCCTGACAATAACGTTGATCCACCGGACAGTTCTGAATCCAAGGAAGTTATTGTAACTGTCGTCAGTCAAACAAGTGTTAATCAGCAGATAGATCCAGATGTGCAAGCAAATTCAGATGTATGCGTGGCTACCGAAGAGATAGAAAGTGATTTTAGTTTACACATTTCGTTGGATTCTTCAGATTTGATAGAAAAAGCGCAGCCAGAAAGCAGTGTTCAAAGTGAAGTTGTTCATAATGTAGCTAATATTAATGAAATTAGTGAAGGTATGGAATGTGAACTTATGATGGAACAAATTGAAGAGATGCAACCTAACCAGATCGTGCACGAAAGTATTGTAACATCAGAAATATCCGAAACTGTTGCTCAATCCGCCGTACAAGTTGGTGTAGCCGAGACTGTTGTCGCACAACCAGTCGACCTGAACAGCCATCAATCGAATAGTTCTGATGAACAAGAGATCGAGGAAGATTCTAAATCAATTACCTACCTGAATGGTGTTTTAGAATCAACAAACGAAACGTCACACGACAGTGCAACACCTGTGTCACCTGTACCTGTACTGATTACAGTAAATTCACTTATAAATGAACCTCTCGCAGTTTCAGATGCAACTGGAACTATAAACTCAGAGCCAGAATCCAGTTTAGATGATACTGAAGATGATTCAATGTCATTGGAATCCAGTACGGAACAGAAGAAATTACATAAAATTTTCGAAACTGAGACTTCTGTTAAAAACGTGCAAGAGTCCGATATGAATACACCACAAGATAATGAACCTGCAGTGAGTTCTAAAGATGATGAAACGATTGTGGGATGTGCGGAAGGCTCAGTTAAAATGGATATTTCAGATCAAATAGAAATTACTGAAGTTAAAATAGAGAGTACGGATAGCAACAGTGCTGATAAAATTAAAGATGAAACCGACACATGTAGTACAGAAGAAATGACGATAATAAATGAGCCCGTTATTTCATTTACACCATCTGAGTGCGATACGAGTGAGAAAATCGAAATGGATACGAATTCTAATTCGGAAGATATTGTGGAAGCGTTTCTCATTGAGGAGGTGAGTGACGGAGAGAGTGCTGGAGAATCGCCAACAACACCTCCACAATCCGAACCAATCATTGTGGAACCTGGTTCCGATGATATTGTACAAAATAATGAGTTTGATGAAATGACAGAAGTGTTAGTATTGGAAACGGTCAGCGAGGAAGCAGCTATGGAAGTGGATGGAACATTGACAGCCTCGGTTGCTGAAAACGTGATGATTGAAATCATCGATAACAGTAAATCCATATATAAATCCAAAGATATACACGTTAGCATTGAAATAATCGAGGAACAAGAAATACAAGACGGCACGGAGCACAATCCGGAAATTATTCAGGAAGTTACAGTCGAATCGAAAGATACCAGTGGTGTGGTCAAAGAAGAGTCCGATCATGTTAGCGAAGTTACAAACATAAAAAATGTTCCCGAAGAAGAAAAATATATCGAGCAAAATGTTAATAGCGTATCAGATTCGGGAGTTGAAAAAAATGCATCCATTATAGCAGTAGAGGAAGCACCGGTAGAGAATACTGCGCAGATAAAAACTGAACCAAAAGGTCCAAAAATACCAGAGAAGAGGAGCAGAGTTACACGTTCGAGTCATGCGAGATCCGTTAGTGATGTGCCGTGTCACGTATTAGGTAGAAATATCGATAACCCGACAGAAGATCTTATAAGCAACGGTCGTACTCCTCCGAAACCTCGACTAGGAGTCAAAGTACCATATCGATTTTTAACAAGTCAGATAGTTAGCAAGCAAGATCTTGCTGATGAGCTATTAGAACTTGTCGCTAAGCGAAATCCTGATCCCGATCCACCGGCTGGCGGTGATATATTCTTTGCACAGAAATTAACTCAACGGTTAGCGAACAAGATCGCTATGAGTGAAAGTAAACGATTGAAACAGGCAACGGCGAAAATATCCTCAGTAATATCGGAGAAGGCATCTGGTTCTAGCACGTTAACTTCAGGAATACCGGATGATGCATTATCAACGCCCACTCCGTCAGATACGTCAACATCGAATACCACAAGTAAAATTGTAGATAATTCTGATTTGTTAGCTATACTGGAAGGTGACGTAGATGTGGATTGGACAAAGGAAATCAGAAAAAATGATGTAGTATCGATTAAATCAAGTGAACCGGAAACTGTTACGCCACCGGTTCTGACGCCGGAGAATGTTATTACTGCGAACACTGCTGCAACTAACACACCACCGAAACTAGAGTCTCCCATCACATCCTTTTCACATTCGAGTAAAAAGAACTTAGATCCGGAAATCGAAAAGCAGTTGGCTTTGAAACAGTTGCAGGAGTTTCCAAAAGAGGGAGGACGAAGAGACAGACGTTCGTTGAAGTATATTCCGCTACCCCAGAGAAAACCAGTACAGGAAATACCGAAAGTGAGAAAAGAAAATGTACCTGTTGTACAGACAATTAAAGAACAGACTGCACCTGTACCCGCCATACCAAACGCTAGCGAATCTCAAAAGCAAACAGTAGTGAAGTATAAAAAGATTATTGAAAAACAGTTGGATAAAGGCAAAAAACCTAAAGAAATTGCAAGTAAGAAATCAGTTGATTCATCGACAAAACCGAACGACGACATTACACTTAGTAACAAAGAATCGAAACCAACTGTAAGCGATATAATTGAACCAACATTAACGGCAAGAAAAGTTATGAAAACTTATAGCCGCAAAGAGACGATTCTGAAAGTGCCAGCGGAATTAGAATACATTGTTAATGATTCCGATACAAGTGCCTTAACGGACACTGGTGAAACAGAACCATCACAAGGGAGCTTAAAATTTGACGTAGTAGAGAGTGACTCATATAGTTCAAAAAAAGTTTCTCACGAAGCTGTAGTAAATCCGAAGTTAGATGAAATTGCTGACAATGATAAAGGTGTTTCGGTGAAAGATAACGTTATAGGGAAAGGAAATGACGAAATTGTTGAGAAAAATGTGTCTGAGAGTGAGAAGCTGGAGACTAATAAGAAAGAAGAAATAGCACAACCTGCTAGTGGATCTGGGAAGAAAACCGTAAGCAAGACACCAACAAAGAAAACACCGCAAATTAAACGAGCCAAACGTTCTATCGCGGAAATTAACAAACCCGAGGTAACATTGGTTAGCAAACGTGCCAGGATAATTAAGAAGAGAGTAATATGGGATCCCGCTGAAGTTCCCAAAGCCAGAGCAACTGCAGGTGCTAAAAAACCTCAGGCAGTTTCATCTAAACCTACAACGTTCAAAGCTGAAAAACAGAGCATTCCTGAAACGGTATCCGAAGTCAAAGAGGAAAAGAAAGCTCAAAATGAACCTGTTGCAGAAGTAAGATCAGAGAAACAAACTATAGAGAAAGATGAAGAAGAAAAGGTGTCAAATGGCCAGTCCGCATCGAAGATTCCATCTATTTCAAAAGGCAAATTATTGTCTAGAGTTGCGTTAAGTAAAAAAGCCAAGAAATTACTAATGAAACGGAAACTGCGACCTTTGAAGAGTAAATTAATTCGTACATCTCGAGGCGAACTTAAGAAATCACTAGCATTATCCAAGAAAAAGAAACAAGTTTTAGTTGAAATTGCCAAGAAGGTTAACAAGCCTAAAAAAACAGAACTTGATCGGCTTTTAATGGATGAGGGTGCGGTGAATATGTTGTATTCAGTAAAACGAGACCAAAAACTGCACGGCGATATGACCAAACGGAAGAAATCTGTTATATCTTTGGACAGAGCACAAAAAGATTTAATTAACCGAACGAAAGTCGTTAAAGATGTAATAACGCAGAGTAGTAATCAGGAAGACACGCCTAAGGCATTACGGAAAAAGGATAGTCCGACATTGACATTGGCCTCTATACAAACGCCACCGAGAAAGAAATCGAGGGATTCCATTCGTAGTTCTTTGCAGAGTCCACCGCCGTCGCCAAGCTACCTTTATCCACCAAGACCAGAAGCCTCGAGGATAATACGTCGACATTCTAGTTCGTTCTCTAGTGAATGCTCATCACCGCGTAGACTCAGTATAGACACACAGCAGCAAGCACAGCCACCACCGCAACAGATCACAGAAAAATCCGAAACTAAAGCAGATACAGAAGAACAGGAAAAATCAAAGGACACTACTTCTGTTCATAAAGAAACGCCAGAACTTCAGTCACCTATTAGATCATTACGACGGAAAGGTGTTCCCATCTATGAGCGGAAACTCGACGAGAAAACATATAAAGGAAAGAAAAAGCTTCTATCTGATATGGAACCAAAGGAAGCCGAAGATAAAAAGGAAACTAGTGAAAAAGGTACGCAAAAACAAGAAGCCACAAGTGCGAAAGAAAAATTGTCAGTTGCTGAAAAACGAAAATTAAATACAGAAATGAGTAAGAATTTCAGTAAGCAACAGTTGCCAAAGAAACGAACACGTCTGTCAAAAACAACAGATGAAGAAGTTCCGAAGGTTAGTGACGATAAAACTGTAACTAAACCAGCGTCAAAATCGCCTGCTAAAGCAAACAAGAAAGTTGAAGTAACAAAGCAGGATACCGAGGAGAAACAACGAATGACAACGAGACAAGTTAGCTTGAGCACTGCCTATAAGGAGATAAGTCTGCGGAAGATTGACAGTTTGGTGCAAATTATATTAACACCGACGTTTACGAAGCTTAAAAATCCTATAACGTTACAGGTAACTGATAAACAAAGACATATAATATATATTTTACAAATGTTTTTGTTTTTTTTATTGCATTTTTATAGATGTTCCATGAACTCAGCGATGTTTTGACGCAATTATCCAAAGATGAGTCCTGTCGTGTGGTGCTTATAACATCGACTGACAGCTCATTCTGTCATGGCGTTGATTTCTCTACTCTCGTCCAACCGAGTGCTGAAAAACGATTAATTGCAGCTCAGGATATGGCAAAAGCATTAAAGTATGAATGCATAATGTTATTTTTCTCTTACACACTTGTCAAATAATAACTTACATGAATCAACACGAAGAAGAATCTACGAAACAAATACGATTCTGTGAAAGAGTTAGCATTAAAGAAACTGTAGTAAATTGTAAACTATTTTACAGGGAGTTTCTGCGTAATTTGGCTACGTTCCCTAAGCCGCTAGTAGCTGGTGTCCAGGGTTCAGCAGTTGGGTTAGGTGTGACTATGTTACCGCTGTTTGATTTGGTGCTTGCGAGTGACAAGGCGACATTTTCTACACCTTACGGACGTCTAGGACACGTGCCTGAAGGCATCGCATTTTTGACACTTCCTAATTTATTGGGATCTACGCTGGTAAATGCCTGTTCGATGCTACTGTGGTGCACGATCTGCCGTTATTTGTTCATGTTTTCATCTATATTATTGTTGGGTTTTTATAGACAAGTGAACTCCTGTTTGCCAATCGTAAGTTGACTGCATCTGAAGCTCTACATCATGGATTAGTAACCAGAACACTATGGCCGGACAAATTCCAGGAAGAGTTAATTGCGAGTGCCCTGACAATTGCGAATCAGTCGACACAAGTAAGACTATATATATATAAATATGTAAATTAACAAGTAATGAAAAATATCATCCTATGTTTTCTTTATCTGCATAACAAAATATCAAATTTTAAGCTACCGAACTGAAGTTATTTTCGATATAATTTTTTAATATCAAATACGCGGATGTTAAATTATACTGCTGTTATAATACATTTCGGTTGGTTGATGCATATCAATAGAGTGTTTTGATTTAGGATAAGTAAAAAGTTATTTAACACAATAACATTGATATTACTAGTTAATTTTAATAGTAATTATGTCAATGTTTGTTTTAATGTGTTCTTATAGTTACATTTTATTAAAGTAAATACGAATTAAAATAATAATTACATGAACAACATGTTTAGTTAATGGCACTTAATTTCTAACAAAATTGTACTTAAATATTGAGTGGTTAACGTATGCGGACAATTGAGGTTCATATGTTAGTAGTTAGAATTTAGTAATCATATTCTACATTTTCATCATACGGCACACAAAGTGCCTTATAGGCAGATCCTTTATACAAAAGTTCTTCCACATTGTACAAGGACTTGTCGCTATATTCACAGAAATGTCCCATAGGACAGGAACACGAGTAATATATTGAGTTGTAGTCGGTTCGCACATTGCCACATGCTTCTAACGTGTGACAGCGCTTCAGTGGCGAACATTTGTACTCTACTCTGACTGTCTTAGTGGAGTTAATTGTGGTTACGTGTCGTGTGGTTCTGAAATGTTGCCATCGCTGATTCGACGAACAAAAACATTGAACTTTAACATTGAATTTTGTTTTAACGCTCTGGATTGATTCGTTTTCAACCGTAACAGCTGTGCTGTGTGAATTGCAGCGTTTTAAATGATTTATAGGTGAACAAAACTGTAAAAGAACATAGAAAGTTTTTATTCATTTCATGCTTAATATTTATAGAGTACCTTCAGTTGTGCGCGATTATTTAGCGTCATAGTGTAGTTGTCTGGTTCTGTTGCCCATCGCCAAGGACATTCATCGTTGTTAACGCATCGGCAAAGTCTATCTGCGATTGGGGGTAGCCAGTACCGCTTATGTAGAACACTGCAAACTGATGTTTCATCACAAATCGGTAGATTTTTTTCACTTCGAGTCTGTAGAATAATATATGTATAAACATATTAGTTTGTATTAGTCGTCATTTTACATTAGCCTTAACTTTTGATTATAGAAAAATAGTTTTACGTCACATATAATTCATTTTGTGTTACTACTTGGTAAATCTGTTTTTAGTGCAAGGTTAGAGCTTTTCTGTCTGTGAATATGTCATGCATTTGTTTATCAGTAATTGCTATAACCAAATATAATGGTTTAAATATGAACACACCTCTTGCGAATAGTGGAAGATCACCTGGTGTTTTCTGGTGTTAATTGTTGTATATGTACAACATGCCGATAAGAAGAAGTATTGTGCTAAGCACAGCCACACCGAAGTAAATGTTTGTAACCGCATGTTCATAGTGCACTATGAACTTGTAATCACAAAATTGTTTGCCGATCAAATAAAATGTTTATATTATTTCGTTTATATTTTTTCATGTTCAAGATAAACGCGTTGTGTAACGATACATTAGTTTCACTGCTTGTTATTATGTTTATAAGATAAACAGGATTGGACTGGCACGTTTTGAAAATAGATCTGCACTTAGTGATTCAGATACATTTTATTTATTTGAAGTGATTTAAGAAGTAATTATTAGACATTTTTGATAAATTAATGGTGGGTGTAATATTGTAATGTATAAATATGTTTTTTTTTTTTAATAATCTTCATTGTGTATATTTCGATTTCAGTGTGTGTTGGCTACCAAAGCATTGCTGCGCCAATCTTTGCTTATAAAGTTAGACGAGTCACTGGAATCCGAACATAAATTACTGATTGAACATTGGGTTAGTAACGAGTGTCAACAGAATTTTAAAACACTCTTACATGAAGATGAATGGTGGTGAAATATAACAAATGTTACGTTTGTGTGCAAATGAACAAAAGCAATATCATTGAAATATTTCTATTATGTATATTCTATTTTGTGTTTTAAGCCCGTTTGACGCCTTGTATAATTCGATATAGAATTCTATATAGAATGCCGTACAGAAATATATACAGGTTAGTCAAAATTACCGCAACACCGAAATAATTCTCCTACCATAAAGAATTTAAAAAAAATTGTTCGTATAAAAGTTTTTTTATTACAAACAAGCTATCGTTTACTTATTTTTTTTAATATACAGGTGTGCAAAATAAAAAAAAAAACAAATTAAATAAATAAAATTAAAGTACATGTGCCTGCTTGATAATGCTCCAATCTCCCCACAACTTCATGAAACAATTGACAAATTGTCATTCAATTGACATTTAAATGAGAGATTAATGGCTTATAACTAAAAAATGATGCATTTTACAAAAAAAATGGTCCTACAAATATTCTTATAATTAATCTTAGAATTGAAAAAAGGAAAAAAATATAAGGTGTTCCATTTGAAAAACGAAAGTTTACCTAATTTCCGCAATAAAATGAACACGCTGTATATTAAAAAAATACTTAAACGGTAGCTTGTTTACAATCAAAAAACGAAATTTTTTTTAAAATTCTTTACGGTATGAGAATTATTTAGATGTTCCGGTAATTTTGACTAATCTGTATATATATTCGCGAGCATGCGTAGTTGTCGAGACTTTGACAGCTTGGCATGGTTAACTATTTTATTACAAACATTCGTGAGGACGAATTATCATTATTAGCAGCATTAACTACTATTACGTCTACAACCGCAGCACTAGCTTGGAAAAAAGAAAAAAATCGAAAAGGAAATTGTGTTCAGAATATTGACCGAATCGAAGGGAAACGGGCCATATTACTTGCAAAATCTTCAAATTTGCCTAAATAACAAATATATATATATATATATATATATATATATATATATATATATATATATTGAGAGAGAGAGAGATGTCTAAATGAAATAGAAAACGTTCTATTTAATTTTTCCCATGTAGAATTCTTTTTAAAATTCACGTGATTTCTCTGTATGCAGCGATACATAAATTTCTATATTTGATTTTATCGAGTATTCTATATAGAATTATATAGAATATATATAGAATTATACAAGGTGTCAAACGGGTTTTATGAAATGCACATAGTTTTTGGTAATGCATAGTCAGTGCTACAGTAATTTTATATATCAAGTTACGATGGCGTATTTAGAATGGTAAATGTTACTAAGTATACTTAATGCTAAGTGATCTGTCTGCATAATACGAATTATCGGACATACGTACATGCTCTCCAACAAGTTCATACTATGGAGCTTAATCAGATTTACCTACTACGTTATATTTATAATACATGTATTTTATTCCAAACAAACTGATATTGATTATGTGTAGTGTCTCTCACTTATTGCACTATCGAACAGAAAATATGCACATTATTTGCAACATGAATATTGACATGATTTCTAATTTTGTCTAATGTGTACATTCTGGAATTATTTAATTGATCATTACTGTGCAGATTTATAAAATAAATGTGACAAAAAATTTGACAATGAATTTTTATTTTGCGAATCTATTTGACGAGTAAGTAATGTATATTTTTTCAAGTATATGATAGTGTAGACTATTGTTCTTTATAAAATAATGTTTCTTAAGGGGGAGTCGAGTTATTGACCAGAAGCTGAGCATATATTATTTGTAATAATAAACTAAAATAATAATAAAAACAAGTGCATTGTATACCGATGAAAAATGAAAGAAAATATATCTCGGCCGCTTGTTGCTCTGCCCCCTACCCAATGTTCGTAAAGTTGGAGTTAAGTATATTTAGTAAAATTGAAATTGGGAATGGTATTTGTTGTTTGCTTTTTTTATTATTTTATTAAGCCGATTTGTTTTTAGATGTCTAAATGTACTCTCATAAAATATGTTTGAAAAAATTATATTTACTATTATAGTTTATTATGTGTAGTTTGAAATATATTCTTATATATTAATAATTCTAAGGTTGAAATACTAATCAACTTTTATTTTGCGTATTACACACTTTTGTACCTTACGTCACGTTTATAAATGAATTTTCATGTTTCATCCACTTTGGCAATATTTGACCAGATTTATGTTTAAATCGCTGAAATAAATTACTAACACATACACAACATACATACTAGTTGCTAATGAAAATTCATCGAAAGGAGACTTCATCATTTGTTAGTATCCTTTTGTATACGTTTATATGTTAATGTATAAATATATTCATAATTGAAATCAATGACCGCACGTTATGTTAACATGAATTTAGTTCGTTGAATATTCTATTGTTTATAAATATTATATCATGATTGTTGGACACCGTCTTACTAGTAGTTTATACATATATAGGCTGGATCAATGTACTCCATTAATAAAATTATTTTTAAGTAATCTGTACTTATCCTACTTTTTACAAATGGGGTTGCAAAAAGTTTCTTACATCATTTATACTTCTAATTATATTCACTTTACAGTTTGACAGCATTTTGCTGTAGAGTGCCGTCTAAAATAATTTTTTTCTTAAAGTATACCATAAAATACTTCATTTTTTATATTGATATACAACATAAAAAGTAACGTAATAATAAGTACCTTTAATGCTATTAAGAATCGTGTTCCTATCCCTTAATGACTAATGTCGAGTTTCCAGGACGAGGTTCAACATAAATCTCGAAATAAAACGAATAATGTCGAATCTGTCTAGTAGCATTAGCGTTATTGAGCATGTAAATAGCATAGTTTCGTTTCGATTCGAGATTTAAGTTGAACTTCGTCTTCGAAACACGATATAAGTATCCTGTTTGGGGTTAATTAGGTTCCAGCATATATGTGACGTTATTTTACAACCAGGCAAAGGATTTTTCCGATAACGTAAGTACAGTTGTATTCGATTATTTATTTTTTAGAATTGATATAAATGAATTAATAGCAATAATGGCACGAGTAGCTGCGATACGATATTTATCGTGCTACGCTTAACTGAAATCCAAGACTTCAGGCCACACTATTCTTATACCAGCGAAAATTCACACTCGTTATCTCGAAAAATACCCTTCCAGCATGTTACGTAAGCGAGTATTTTATTTTGGATCTCTGGCGTATTATAGTTAACATTCTATTATGAAACTGATAAATATAATAACAAACGTTTTGTTAAAGGCAGTGTAAAGGATAGTTATATATGTATAGGTCATCTTTTACAAATAACTCCATTCATCATATATCAAATTCATTCACATTGTAGAAATCTCACTTTCTTTCAGAATGCCTTGAAGCGTGTCGATCCATTTATTTCAATAAATATTGTACATTCCTTTCACTCAGATATTTTCTTATATCATCCACTTTAATGCCACAATGAAATATATCGAGTTATATTTAACGTATCGGAAAAGTACAGCGTTTGTAATAGTGTATTTTGGGACCAAAATGACATGAGCTTCCATAGGTAAGTATGATTATTATTTATTATTATTAAATACTAATAATAATTGTATATTTGAGTAAAATATTTTTACTCTGTATTCGCAACTAACATGATACGTACGTATGTATATTGCTTCACGTGTCAACGTCTAAGCACCATTCTATTTTTATCCGAACTGATCTGACTTTTTGTTTTGACAATGACAGAGCCTATCTGTTAGTATAGTGTAGGCGCCCGGCACATCGCGTCTCATAGTTGAGATTACATCACAATGCCAATATGTAAATGCTCGCGCGCGCACACGCACGTTATTTCTTGATATGCAAACGAACATTGAGCTTGGGCGGGAAGTAAAATGCGTTGTCATTGTCCTCTTGTCAACGGGCATCCTCCTCCCATCACATGCGCGACTGTTACAATGCACACGTACATGTATGTGCCTGTATGTATGGACAACGCTGTTACAGTCGCGCTGTATATATCTGTACAGTAAATTGTCTACTGCTGCCAACACTGATCGCGTATTGTTCTACAAATGTAAGCTCATGTCGCAGTCACTAATGGAACGTAGATATCCACAATCACAGCATTCATCGGACAGATGCACATTTTTCGTCGTTCAGATAATCCGTACGAACATTCGCCGTAATAGAATAGCAAATTTACTCACAGTTTGCAGGTTTCTGAAAATGCTGAATTGTTTACATACAATCCAGAACAAAGATAATCAGTGTTAAGACAAATATATTTACGTACGTTATTGAAAATTTACAGTATAATCTACAGAATATATTTAAACTATATAGTTTCTTTACAAGTATAGAGTGGCAATATTTGACTAAATGAAAGTTATGATAATTGTACAGGATTGTTGACATACGAAAGAAGCATTTGATATTAGAATGTTATACACTGTTTCTTTATAAAGACAGTAGTGTAGTTGAACGAAGGCAGGACGATCAATGTTAATGTCATCGAGTGTATATCAGACGCACTGAATTAGGCTGTGCAAGGACGATTGCTTTTTATCTGGCAGCTGCATTCAACAGAATAATTGCATTTAATTACAGAACATGCGTGTATGCACGTACAAACATGCAGGATTATTTTTATATTATAAAAATCAACAAGAACATTAGCTCTCTGCAACGCAATTCATCGTTTTCAACGAAAGTTTGTTTGCGAAGTATTATTTTTAATATACATCGTAGTCCACAATACTGTATGAATATAAATAATAAATGTATTACTAATGGAGAGCTAAGAATAATTTCGTAACAATGCATTTATATATTGTTTTTTTTTTTTCGAGTAAATATAGTTACCTGTGTTACAACACTACTGGATTTTTATTTTATTTTCCATGACGCAGCAAGTGCATTGTTACATAGCGATCAATATTTATCTTATAGTAAAACAACTGACACATTGTTCATAATTAATATATTTGAACTTTCTAACGAACCAATTAATTTAAATTGACATAACAAGATAAAAGAGTAATTAGAGAACTGACAATGGCAGGAAATTCTCATAAGAAATTATTATTAAGCCCGGTGGCTAACAAAAATAACATTTTAATATGTTTACTGTACAAACTTGTCTATATGAAACTATGACAAGTGGATTCTAGTAAAAAATAATACAATGTAGCTTCTGGAAAAAAAGAAATGAGAAAATTGACTTGATTACTTTCAGGTGTAATTGAAGTGGCTACCAAATTATATATTAGTAAGCTAACTAACGAGTGAATAAAGATAAACAAAAAAAGTGCTTGTTTAAATAAATGTAGCACATGTATTTATAAATATAGAGAATAAATTCAAACAAGCTAGTACATGCAATATGTACTCGTATTGAAACACATTTTTAAAAAATGTTTGGTAATGGTATGATTATTTCCCTTAAAATTTAGTATGTGATTACAAATAGTAGTGAATTATGTTGACCTGAATCTGTTAAAATGAATGTGTTAAAACGATGGTGGTATTAACCTTAAATTTATGTAAATGATAGGCGAGATGTCAACCAGTTTGGAAAATTAAGGCTACTGTGCTTACGATACCGTGTCGACCTACAAATCATATTACAGGCGGGGTATGTCATCAATCGCTATTAATCAATAAAGTAATTAATTTAATTAAAGAGCGCACACTATTTCTGTCGCATATAGCCTTCGTTTCAAATTTGAACAAGCGATAAAACTATCCATTCCACTAACACACGAATTTTAAATTATTCTTTGAACATTTGAACACAAAATTTATAACGAAATAAGATTAATAATTAATAGTTTCCCTGACTGAAATATTAATAGTACGTACGTAATTATTTTGTACAGAACATTTATCTATAATTAATTAGCAGTGGCATGATTTAGATGAAATTTGTATTGTTATATAATCTGCTTAATTTTATTACGTTAAATTATATATTCTGCTATTCCACATATATGTACACATTAGTCTCATCATTTTTTTTTAGTTTTGCTTGTTGGACACTTTCCGCTTAGGAACCTCCGTGATACAATTTCGATAAGACTACTTTTTATCTGTGTTACGCATACTGTGCATAAATATACAGTGCGAATAATGTATACATTGGCAACTTTATTTTAGCCTTTAATTTGCCCATGCTAGTATCAATTCGTTGAATAATTTAAAATTAGACATAGGGCATTTACTTAATGTTACCATGGTGACATGGGGTGATAACTAAATTTGTCACCGTTTGATGACATGTGATGGGCCTGCCCGGGAATTCAACGCTGAAATAATCAGAAATTTCTTGCAAAGACGCCCGTTCTATATACCAGGAGTACATCTTAAACTTTTCTTCTGTGTTGTACATTTTTTGCACTAATTATTACGCAAACTCGTGAGATATTAGTAACACAATATTAAAAACACAGTGACATTTACCAAAACAAGCGACATTTCAATTGTTACTGACATGGGCAATTTGATTAAAGCTTGGTGCCAATTTGGTGAATTCATGATATTTTCTTGTAAGATTTTATTTTATTGTTATACGAACATTTCATTAAAACCGTTAACGCAAATTGCGATCAGCCTTGGCCAATAAAAACCAATACCCACATTTCAATTGTGTTTGTCTTAAATTTGATCACAATTGAATAGAAAATAGCTAATGGCAAATCCGCATAACAACATTGTATATAAATCACATTCTCTATTTATATCAATGGTAATTATAATCATATAGATTGATATCGGGCTTAACAATACACTGTTACATATCCTTGTTAAAAAATAATCTGCATAACTAGCGAATTATATAGAATCGATTTATATTATATAAATTCAATTACACGAACTGTCTTTCTTTAAAAATACATACAACTTAGTACGTCTTTAAATAAAGAAATGGTATGTCTTGTTAGAAATGAAACCATTTATTCTAACAGTAGTTTTGTAATATATGAAATGACTCGATCTTAACGTTAATAAATATGGGCGGTGATCCGTTTTGAAAAACCACGCCTAGAATGATCCGGGAACAAGGATCCACGAGAGCATGTGGATCAAGGACGTATTGGATTATCATATGACTTCAGAGGACAACCATACATACACAACGTGTTACAGTTCCGTTAGCAATCAATTAACTTTTTATCAGCGAGTCATGAAAAATGTCAGTCAGTTATCCTTTACCGTTAAATGAACTGATATTTACCGAGGTTCTTAGTCACAGTAAAGAATCGTTCTCAGGGTTGATCAAGCCTAGAGGTCGTTATTTAGTTTTCTTCACGTTTCTGCCTCATCGTGATATGCATAAAATCATTATTTTAAGTGTTGCCAAATTTTCATAATATTACATTTCGGAGAAAGAAATGCATATTGTTTAACTTCTCAGAATTTTTCTGATTCTGTAGTCTATATAAATGTTATAAAAATTATTGTTTCTGCGCCCGCCAAATCAGTTTACCTTTCGTATAGAAATTCTGTTTACTTTTAATGTTTGCTTACTTTGTTGTTGACCTGTTTTGAAAACATTTAGACAAGACTAGAGAAATATGGCGTTCACCTAATGCTTTTATGTTACAGCTGAATAAATACGTACATATTTATCGCAGCATATGGCAAGAATTATATGTGGAATTGCAATGTTCGAATTGTTTCACTTAGAATAATCACAGAACAATTAACTAACCATTCATTTGAAAAATTTCAAATATGCAAATTATAAAATAAAAACGGTATACAAATCCGTATGATAACAATCAATACCGGATCAATTGTGACGCGATACAACAAATAGATCATTAATGGAAGAAAAATTTCCCATTTTGTAAGGTGACATTATAAAACATACATGTTTCATTTTTTTATTGGGTTAATTGAAATTGATTATTAACAAGCGTGATGTGTATTTTCCCGGTAAGTAATAGATTTTTTTTTCATATGATTCCGCACCTATTTTTCAGATTTTTGCCATAGATCCGTCATGACATATACTGCAGAATTTTGCAAATCAGTGCAAAACTATGAATCAGTATGATGTTTTCCTGGATCGGATGTTTTTTGTCACAGCCGGATCTATTAACAAATTTTAGCAGAAAAAAAATAATACAATTTCAACTGAGTCAGTGCTGATAAATTACAAAACACTTTTCGTTCTGATAAGCAATAAATTATTTTCACTTACTCTATAATTACTACTTTTTTATATTGAAAGGTTTTTGTCAGTTAATTGAGTTCCTATTTTGATTTAAAAATAGTATAGAAGGAGTATATCATATTGTAAACAATGTTTGTAAATATATTCGCGACTTTTTAACGTTGAAAGTTGATACTGATTGTTATTAATAAGTTTGGCTACTTCCTTAAAGGAAATGAAACATATCTTTTGTTGAATAATAAAGAATAAATAGATATAATTTATTTCTTAGTTTTTCAAATGTCAACTGCATTCTTCATTCTACTATAAATAAAATTTCTTCGTAATGAACATTAGAACAGAAAATATTATTCTTTCTCGCAAGAATGTAGTTGACATTCGAAATGTTATATTAGGAAATATTGTTATCCATGAGAGAATGAGATGATTTATAATTATTGCATTTATTAAATCAGTCTGAAGAAATATAAAACAACAATAATTTAAAAAAATAAACGTGAAATAATTAAATATTAAGCGTTATTTAATTTATACTAAGCAATTTTGTAGTTGTATCTTTTCTTTAGAAGTAAATCGGATTAATCTAAAATTCACAAGTTTATTGAGTGTCAGTGAGAAATAAAAATGGCATTAGTATCCTTGTCATCTAATTTATGACATCAGAATGTTGCAGATTGTTACTGAACATGCAATCATGAATGAACATCCATGAAAGTTTCAATTATATTCTACATTTATTTATTTTTATAATCTGTTGTAACACGCGTTATGATTATTATAAAATCAATAATAGTTTCACTCGAAATGCGCTATTATAAATGTCTTCCTTGTATTTATAAATTAAAATTAAATATTCTGCATAGTTATATTTATCATGGTGATGTTGAATTATATGTTTCGTAAATAATGTAGTATTCCAGGTAGGTTATCAGCAATACTTATTACAAATAAAGCAGTCAGGAATATGATAGTGGAACAGGGTATACTTAGTAAGAATATATTGTGAGTTTAGAACTGAGTTGGTCCGTTATTATTGGACACGTGTGAACGTGCGACGATTCATGGCCCTTGTCCATGTGGCGCGTGTGCCACGATCGTGCGCGGTTTTTTTGTGTAATTTCAATAAATTGTACACGTGTTTAATTAATACACGCCACAGAACTGGAATCATTCTGAAACATACTTTAAATATGCGTGTATATATATATATATATATATATATATATATATATATATATATATGTATATATATATATATATATATATATATATATATATATATATATATATATATATACAGTCGATTCTGCTTAATCGGGACATCGGTTTATCGGGACAGCCGCTTATTAGGGACAAATCTTAAAGAACGAAAACAAAACTGAGGAAATAACACAAATTTACTTCGCTTTTAATATTCCGTTTAATCGGGACAGTAATCGTGTGTAAATTCCCGTGAACTCGGGGCTTCACACGTGAATATTTAGAGTGACATGGGCAAATTGATTAAAGCGAAAATAAAGTCGCCAATGTATAGTCTTACGTTATTCGCACGGTATAAGCGTATGGTGGAGTTAACGTAAATTCAGTCACAAAAGTGTAAATTGAATTAAACTAAGTAAACTAAAGATGAAAAAAGGATTTGACACTTAAAAATAAAACTGCTATCCTAAATGAAATTAAAAGTCAGCCAAGTAACACTAGCTTTCATCAGCTTGCTGAGATATCTACAAATCTACAATGACAACAAAATGACGGGATTCCTATGTCAGCAATAAATATCTGTGCTGATTTTGTACTGCAATCTCGTTAAAACAAAATGCAAACCACTTTGCACAAATTCTTCCAGAATATATAATTTAATTTAATTTAAGTTTGTAAAACATAATTTTTCTTTAAGAATTTGTTATACATACATATTCAAACGTACAAATGTACATACATATTTATTGTTTCAGAATTTATATTTTATATTATGTAGTACGTATATAATTTTTGAATATGGATGCATATGTAAAAAAAAACAATAATCCTGTAATTTTTGTGGAACTTCGGATAATTGGGCCAGCCGCTTAATCGGGACAAAATGCACTAGTCCCGATGTGTCCCGATTAAGCGGAATCGACGGTATATATATATATATATATATATATATATATATATATATATATATATATATATATATATATATACCGGGTGTTAATTAAAAAACTGGCCATAGGCGTTTAACATGTAAAATCAGTTTTTCCTCCTGCATTAGTTACCAAATTACTTTAGAGAAAAATACTTTAAATAAAAGTTGTAGAGAATTAAATTCTGCATCTAAGTGAGCAATCAGATTTAATGTTTGACATTTCCTAACTGAGAAAATCAAGTTTAAAATTTCATGAAAACACTTAAGATATAGGAATAGCCATGGAATTTAAACAAAATTAAAAACAATTGTATGACATTTGCTGTCAAAAAAATTATTAAATCACGAATATTTAGATAAATTTATCCAGAATAGAACCATTTTATTACTTGAAGCTTTTCTTCATGTGAAAACTGCTCCATACTTTTAGAAATATCTGTTATTGAACGAAAATTACGAAACACAAATTTTTTTGACAGTTACAATATATATATATATATATATATATATATATATATATATATATATATATACATATATATATATATATATATATTAATCAAACAAAGGTACTGATTATTCCTTAAGTTTTACTTAAATACCTTGAATTAATACCTATTTTTCTTAAAAATTTGATTATGTAACCCATCAAAATTTTTATACTACCGGAAGAAAAAAATCTTTCTGATTCCAAAAATTTAGTCAAAATGGTATGTTGCCATTTAAAAAATTAAAGTTGCACAGAGTAACGCATGCGCGTAATGGCTTAAGAGAATTTCAAGGTCACAGAAATATAAAGTACTTTTTACCATGTAACTTTTGTCTGAAATATTTTTATCTAAATTCAATAATAACAAAAATATAGCCATGTTGCATTACTTTCTCTACACCCTGTATATATATATATATATATATATATATATATATATATATATATATATATATATATATAAAATGTGTCTTATTTATTATTAGTAATAGTGTCAGACAAGAATAAATATTATAAATATTTAGACGTAAACTAATAACTGGGCATATCCGATCAAACAAATAATAAGCGTATACGCAATGCACCTATCGTATTTAGAATTGCTCTATCGTAAATCATAAATAGACGACGTAATATCTTGTCTTATCAATATCCAAATATCTTTAAAACATGTCTATAATTTATGCAGCACCATCTGTATGTAAGCACCTTGTACTAGAAGCGAGTAAAATATGTTACATCAATGGGAGACAGCTGTTAAGTATGATGTATGACTTGTAATTAACGTTAGTAGAAGTGAAATAGGCTGACTGGGTGACTCTACCTACTGTCAGTATCATGCATATCTGTCATGCAGATAAAACTTCAGAAACACTAGTTTACTATTATGTAAATACAAGAAACACGCATTTATCTGAACATTCATGTACCTGTATATTCAAGTCACGTTAATTTGCAGTAGTGAGAAATATAATACTTGCACGGTGTACTGTTGGAACGGGCAGTATTATATTTTATAATTAATTTATACCTATTCGTATTATATGTATGTACATTATTCATTCATTATTTCATATATAACGGTGGTAAAAAGAGGAACTAAATGTTTTCCACTAGAAGTAACAATGTTCCTAGTGTATTGATATACATGTAAAAATACATAGTAACAGCGTCAAATTTAGTAGAAAAATAATAAGTACCATCGCACCGTTAGTATTGAGCTATGAATAGCAGTGAATATGTTCTAACTTGGGAAAACAATCGTGTTCGATATTAATGAATAAAAATTATACGTTACATGAACTTTCAAATGATATTTTGCCAAGAGGGTATTTTGAATCAAGAGATCTCGACTGAAGTAACATCGGTACGTTTTCTGGTCGAATAGTAAATTGTGTAGCACTTTAGGCAACTCGTGTCTAAAGATGATTCATATCGACCGTAGCATGGATACAGTATTTCAGCAATGCGCTTTAAACATGAAATTGTTCCGTGTGCTTTTTGAATAATTTAACGTGATCTACTTTAATGTTTAGAGCGTTGACAGGTAAATAAAAATAATTTCTATCAATGAAATATGGTTCCTGATCAGATATTTTCGTTTCGTCCGAGTTTTTAATATTAGAAATCAGTGTTTATTTATTGTTTAAATATAATCATTTACTTTGTAAAGGAATGGATATGTAAATAACGTAGTTTATTAGATAAATTAACTGTTGAGGTAGTAAATATTTTGTGTTAAACTGTGTTACTGTAATGTATACAGTTCGAGATAATTCATAGTGATGCATTATACATGACCGATTATAGTAAAGAGTCTGTTAACCTTTTTGATCCTATTATGCCTTAGATGTAAAGCCAAATTCATAATACGATACAGTTTGTTTCAATAAGATAACGTCTATTGTTTTTACAATTAGTTGATGGTGAAGATGTATTTATAAATTACTTGATTTCAATCAAGTGAAAGTATTTTTGTTTTGCTAGGCATGAGGAAGAGCAGAGATGTTCAAATGTAACTGTAACTCTGACTACTCCCTTCCATTTTTAGGACAGGTTATGAATTATATATATTTGCATGATAGCGTGCAACGGGACTATTATAAAGGTAGTTTCATTGCGTGAGGTTCAGGAGTAATCACGAATGCTTGAAGCGTGTTCTTTTAACGCATGACTGGACCTTCCTTAACATGATACTGCTCTTAATAACTTTCTTTATGATTCATTCGAACTGATATACTTGACGACAAATTTATTTCGTTTCTTCTTGTTTCTATTGTAAGAAATTATCGAGTTTTTTCATCGTTGCTGAAACCTTTTGCGCTTTACTATAACTGGTAATTGATTTTCACGTGTAAAAGTGAAGCTATAGTGCAACAACGGTCATTGAAATCGTCTAGCATGTCTGTAACTAGTGTCAAGTGGTAGTGTTTTTTATCCCGTGCACGGATGCCCGTCTAAGGCAGTTGGGAGTGAGCTTTGATGGTTCAACGTACAGTAATGACATCGTTATCTGTAGCGTGCACTTGTTAACAGGCAGGGCTACCTCTCGTTAGTGGCCTGATTGGCAAGAAATGATTGTGCTCATGGACAGTAAAGTTCAGATAAATATATAATTAGGGATTGGGATTGGTCTCCTCCCGTTACTAGCAAGATGCTATCGACGTACCTCTGGCACAAGAAGTGTCGCATAGTCGTCGCCTGCTCCTGTGATTCGATCTACTTATGTCATGGCGTCCAGTGCCTATTTCTCTTCTTTCTATTTCAATACTGTCACAAATGTATCGATAAAAAGGTCTAAATTAACATACGAAATGTGAATTAATAAGATATATAATTGTTTGTCAGCCAAATTTACTATTAACTATAGGTACCAATTATTCTATTTTGTGTAAGAATATGTTGCAAATATATTTGCATGTGATTATGTGAGATATATGGTTGGTGTTTGATTTTATCAGCTACTGATATCAGAAGAGAGAAATTAACATAAATTATAGTCGCCAAAGAATTATCTACAATTTGCTTACAGATGATGTAATTTAAACAGTCATGAACAAAGAGAGCGGGCATTAAAGAGGAATACAATGTTATTTGTACAGATAAGCACACAGTATACAAGAACAACAGGTCGTACTACCTATATATAAGCCATCAACAACATGCAAAGAGTTTTGATAACATTCCGTGGTGCACGTGTACCACCCATTATTATACATGCATATATACATGTTAAATACTTTATTCAAATATCTACATATACATTTATATATATATATATATATATATATATATATATATATATATATATAACAGGTGTTAATTAAAAAAACTGGCCATAGGCGTTTAACATGGGAAATCAGTTTTTCCTCCTGCATAAGTTCCCAAATTATTTTAGACAAAAATACTTCAAATAAAAGTTGTAGAGAATTCTGCATCTACATATTTTAGCGATCAGATTTAATTTTTGACATTTCATAACTGAGAAAATCAATTTTTAAAAACACACATAATTTATAGGAATAGCCATGGAATTTAAACAAAATTATAACTAAAAGTTTATTTGTTTTTTTAGATCATAGAAATCCGATAGAGAAAAATATAAATAACTGATAGGAAATATACGATAAGCAAATGAAGAAAAAAGATATAAGATCGAGTGAATCAATAATGACTTCTAATTATGAGTACAACGTTATCTGAACAGTAGCTTATGCTAAAGTGCTATATCTTGTAAAGTCAGGACCTTCGATGATCTTCCGATTAGCCGTATGTGGAAAGAGGCTTAGCGATGACTGTAAACGATCTTCGTAATGTCTTTACGATTCCTGCTCGCATAATCAGCTCGACTCGGGAGCAGATATGCTCTGTGATCTGTCGATAATGGACGATAACCGAATGGAGAAAGCTGTTCATTTATTTACATTTGCATTTTATTTAATTAGACCATTGTGTCAATTTCATTGTATTTGCTAACATAAAATATTGTTAGCCGCTTAACTAAATGTATCATACATAGAATCATGCATTTACTGAAACCAGCGATGTGTATAAACTTTCAATTAGTGATATATGAATCCAGCAAACAAGCAGAACATCTTTGAAACACACCTATTGTGAGTGGGTGGGCGAATTCGATGAGTTCATTTGGATGTTATCATTGTCCGTAAGTGTCTATTAGTAATGGAACATCTCTATTATTTGCATGCTGGTGACGTGAATAATTTGAAAATATTAATCGTTCGTAGCAATACGCGTAGCAAGTCGCCTCCTAATTTGGTCGTTCGGATTTCAGACGCCGCATATTATTAATATTAGATTGCTATAATGTATTTAGCATTCGTCGGCATAGTTGGCATAGGCGTTTGTGAAAGAGAAAATATTCTAGATAATGGATTCGTAATTACTCCACTATTATTTTGCCATTAATTTATTAATTAATTAAATTATTTTCTAATGCTCCTGGTCGTGTTTATTCAAATATTATTTAAATTATTTCACATAATTATTATATTTTTATTGCACTCACATAATATAAACATAAATTTCAATGTAATAAACTATATTTAAATAATATATTCATCTCTATTTTGTCTAAATGTTTACTCCTTATCATAAACACTGTCAGATTAAACATCTTTTGATTTTGTTCTAAATACAAACAAATATTTGAACACATATTAAGAAAATTGCATTTATTATTATGTGTTAAAATCCATTATTTGCGTCGATAAATTCCATTCTTACTAAATCATAATAATTTTGTTGAAATCACAAAGGAAAGAGAAATTGTACATTAGTGTATTATTGACTTTATTACTCAGTAATTTAACGCACTTACAGGGGGTCATTTTCAAATCATATTACCGTAATAAATAAATTATTCCAATAATTGCATTTATTTGAAATATTCACACAAGATTGCTTTTCGATTATAGGGAGAAAGTAGAAGAAAAAAGAAAAACAGTCTTCGATATAAATAATAAATGAAGTGAGATACACTTTCATTCAGGTAAATAAATAAGTTCATTGAAGGAACGCATTGCAAATTCGTAATGCGAGCGGCAACAATAAAATGTTCCATGTAAAAATAATACTTGAAAGTGGAATTAAACGTCGCTTTGAAGAAGAATAGATGTTTGTAGAATATATGGATAACATTCACTCAGATTAAAATTCATATATGTATTCTGATCTTATATAGTGCGTAGCTTACAGTAGTTTAAATGAAAGAAGTCCCTTGAAGGTCATTGAAGGACAGTACGAGTTTAGATTTTAACCACGCCCATTTTCTCATATTCAGTAGCGTCGTTTATCTAATTTTTAATGGGGCATATAAGATACTGTAATTTCCGATGGTGAGGGGTTAGCAGATGACGGGGAGATATAAACAAAAGAAGAACAATGCATGCATTAGTATATACCAGATATAAAGTT
The DNA here is from genome assembly GCA_963422195.1 of Carabus problematicus. Lineage (NCBI taxonomy): Eukaryota > Metazoa > Arthropoda > Insecta > Coleoptera > Carabidae > Carabus > Carabus problematicus. The sequence continues at coordinate 19,246,910 of OY728577.1, forward strand.
TTCGGTGAATAGTCGGCTTAGCACCGGTAACAACAGAAATATGATGTTTTGACAGTTCATTACGTTAATTATTTGTGTCTCACATTTTGAATTACAACAACGATTTAGATAATGATATAATATCAGTGGTTGCAATAAAAGTGATTTATTATAACTGTGTTTGTGTTAGTGCATAATACTGGTGTTAATTAGTGGTAAATAAGACAAATTGACAGAAAATGCAGCAAAATGACGTTACACGCCTATGCGACAGCTAGTAGTGTAGGGAATAAGAAATCAACGTACGTTATTGCAATAGTATCGAGTACAACGAGCCTCATTTTGTTTTGCTTGTCGTAGTATTGTTCGGACATTCTAAAGACAAACGCGTTATATCCATCCTTGTCGCGCGTGCTGTTTGGCAATTGAAATGAGAGAGATAGATATATAACTATACGTTAATTCGTATATGATACAGATAACCTTCATGGGACTTCTTTCATTTAAACTACTGTATGTGTTTAGTACATATATATATATATATATATATATATATATATATATATATATATATATATATGCAAGTTGCAAGTTTTATAGACATTAAATTCCGTTCTGAGTTAATTAAATATAAATAATCACTAACAAGTGTTATTGTTTTTACATAAATAATAATATGTGATATATGTGTGTGCATAATATATAATATAAATGTTAATATGATTAGTGTTGTGTGTATGTATGTAAGAATGCCATGTAACGCCGCTGGTTCTGTACACTGTACGAGAGTGTCAGAGTCGGGAGCGGAAGGTATCGAGGCATGTTTTATAAGTGCTTTGTGACCTGACCGTTGCGGTCTCTGATATCTCTATATGGCATCAAATGCAGCATCTCGTGTGCTCGTGGTGCGGTGTACTGCGCCCTGCCCAGTTGCGTCTCTCTGCCCCTAGGACATTTCCGCGTTACACAGCCGCGGACACCACACTCAGAATATTGCCCCACGGCCAGTCTACATGCTTTGTCCATGCTCCATATATATATATATATATATATATATATATATATATATATATATATATATATATATATATATATATATATATATACATACACATAAGTGAACGTGATATAGGAAACCAGTTGCACCGATATTTACCTATACGTAAATATATTACTCATATACTGTTACACATAATGCCATCGCATAGTAATTATTATTTACACACTATAAATCCATCGATAACAGCGCGTCTGGTTGATTTTGTCAAGTAAAATGAGTCACAACTACACTATATGCTAATACAATCAATGTACAGTGTGCTTATCATCATTATATCTGAAATGTTGCGTAGTGACTTCAATGCTAGGGGACGCAAGCAAAATAAGTATTCGAATTTTATATAATACCTCGTTTAGCGCTTTAGATGCGTTGCTGAAGACATAGCGCTAAACGAATTAGTATTATGTGAGGTCATTTTTTATAAATTGATCCATAATTTCAGTAATTGCGTTTTTATGAAGCGCGTTATAACGTATCTTCGTAAATTTAGCGCTAATTCGGGTTCAGCGTTATATAGAATTAGCGTTAATCGAGGTAGCATTAAGCGAGGCCTTACTGTATACTGTTAATGGTGTGCATTAGTAATTTTTAAGGTAAACTTAGATTAAATAAAAGTTATATATGTAATGCATGTAGATTTTAATACAACTAACATTTAGGAGGATTACAGTCATACTACATTGCTTGTGCAAAACTATATAGTACGGAATTTATTAATTATAATGTTGGTAATGTTTTATAATCTATGGCGGAGAGCAGACGATGCTTTGTAGAAAAATATGTAAATGCGAGATAGTTAAAATGTTTGACGAGACAGGCTGCAAAGCGTTCCCCCACAATTACTATAAATTTACAGATAATACGGATAATATTTTAATAGTAAATATGGTATTTTACGTGCGCCAGCACAATTATAATACGCTACGAATTGAACACGACAAACAGGGTTTCTAAACGTTGTTTCTAAACTATTGTATAACTATAAAAGTATTAATATATATATAGGCTGTTCCACCATCATATTCCTGACTTCTAATAATTAGTTTATTGGGAGTGCTATATTCTAATAATACAAATTCTGTGAAATATTTCAATAGATGATAAGATCCAAACAAAATTATACAAACTAAATCGATAACAACCTCTTAAAATGTATTTACTGAAATATATAATTGAATTTGTTTCATATTTTGCTCAAGTAAAACAACAGATTTTGTAGTGATGAAACTGTATATAGTTTATATCAATGCATGAAACTATATTCTAAAGTTGACACCAGTAAGTTGAATATGATATTTGTAAAGTAATTTTACTTATTACACCAGTCTACCGTAGTGAAGTGATATGATTACGTTGAATGTGATTGGACGTATGTTTAGATAAGTTTGAGAACTGCAGGTTGCACAGTGTGGTCGCGTATAGTTGGTGCGAACTCAGGCTCTATGGCTATAGAAGGAAATTCAATTTCAACATCGGCCGTATTACATGGTGATTTGCAGTGAACGAGGTACAAAGTGCAACTATTTGGCGCGATTGCGTGAAATTAAACCGCATTCCGTGCTTAAAGCGTTACTTTACTAGGGGGGAGCGTTCAGTTGTACGAATTGAACCATACCAACACCACATACATCTCCATATACTACCATATACCACCATAGTTCTTAGTGGATGTATGAGAAATCAAATCAACAGTTTGAATTTTCCTGATCCAGTCTTATCATAGAATACATCGTCTGGAGAAACCCCGATTTAGAATTAATTAATTGAACAGATCTATTAGCTGGATATTTTTTTCCAAATTCTTGTTTATTACATAATTACATTGCTGGATAACTATGTGGGTTATATTCTGATTTTACTCGGTTACTTCAGAATTGCAAAGTCATGGTAAATACAGGAACATAGCTCTCTCTAATTCTGTAGATTCCTTTCCCTTAGTATAATTAAAAGCACAATGAAAAATAAAATCATATTTCAAGATACGGAAGTCGCTGTGTAACAATGTGTAACAGCGACGTTTGGCTGAATCCGTTGGCACTACTGCGTTCGAAATGGGCGTAATAGCAATTAAATTTAACTATGGTCAGCAATAATAATTTTCAGCCTTCAAATTTCTTTGCAATGGATAATTCTGATACTGAATCGAATAGGATTACGTTGAATCGTGCTTGAACAATGGTGCCGAATATTTTCGAAGGTTGCATTCAGCACGTCCGACCTGACCGCGAAATATTGAAATATTTATTTCTTACACATAACCGTAATCGGTATTTCACTTAAGCTTCTTCTTAAAAGTTGAAGAAACGCCAGGGTATCAACTGCAAGAGATCTAGCCAAATAGTATCCATAAGTATAATAGTATGCAAAAGCTCTAACATCCATTTAAGGGTAGCCAGCATTTTTGTTCTGTATTTTTTTCTCTTACTTGGAGTTGTGGATTAGTGGTTGACTGATTATAAGAATATAAATAGAATTACTGGAGATTGTCAAGAAATTTCATTGGGCTTACGGAGAGTGGAATTGGCATATTAGTAGGGGCGGACACTAAATATTCTAGGTCAAGCTAGAAATATTGACGCCGTGTGCCTTTGTTTGTCGTTTCGCGATCAACACTCACGATTTTTTCCTTAAACATCTAATCGTCCTCCATAAAACCATGAACATTACCAAGTTGTACATGTGACTGCTCCACAGGGACTCTGATTATCTCGCGGTACTCCGGTAATTTAAGCTAAATGAATGTATTATTATATACGTTATCTAGATATTCCACAATTATGATGAAACTTGGACGAGAAACTATCAACGTGACCATTACCTTGAATACTCATCGTACAGTCATATTTTGGACAAGTCATATCTCAGACATAATGAATGTGGAAGCGGCCATAAACTTGTGCTATATCAAGCACATTTACTAACGTATAACATTAGCTTGAATATTTGTTGTACAGTAGCTATAGTACTATATCTACATACAAGTAAGATAGTTTAGATATTCCGGCAATTATGACAGTTGAGAATAGTGTTTTGTTAAAATGTCAGTATCTTCTCAGTTCTACGTACATTTCTGTTTAATTACTTTAGCCAATCACATGGAACCAATATACCGGAAACATGTTACGCCATCTATAATACGTACTTAGCGAGAAAGATATGTTAATAACAATATTTACTATATCCGTACCGTGAAACCAACGATTTTAATGTTTATGAATATGCATGAAGTAACAGTGTTCCAGATGCCAATATAAATATGTACGAACATAAAAAACAAACTATATACGATTTAAAATGGAGCGTTCATATCTTGATGAGTTTGTCTTTATATGCGACACTATAGAATACTGTCAGTCGTAAATGACATTTTATTACCGCTTATAAAATATATATCAGTGGTCCCTAAAATATGGCGACATTACAGAGATGTGCAAATATGTGTCCGATTATCATAATACAGCAATATAAATTTACCTATGTCAAATGCAGGCTGACGCCAGTGTAACAATATTTTATTGTTGCAAGTAGGATTATTTAATTACGTACTTGACACTGTATACCTGTCGAAATAAAACAGCAGGCTGTTTGAGACATACTGAAATACACTATAGATTCAATGGTATGCAAATTTCTGACAAAGTTATTCGTATTAAATTAGACCAAGAATAGTTTTATATATTTAACGATTATTTTTATAGGTAAAATCTATTCGAATGACTACGAAGAAATTCATTTCAGTATCCGGGAATTGCCGGTATCTTATGTGTATAAAAAATTTAAATAACCGTTTGCAATTAAAATAGCTTGTTAAATTCAATAGAATACAATTGAAAATGTTCATTATTAGAAACGGTGGTATTACAATGGTTCATATAGAATTAATAACGTTACAGTGTGGCCGATATATACTTCAAAGTCATTGCAGTAATTCTATACCGTTCGTGCAAAATCCAAATGATACAGAACAATGAAACAGTTTACAAAAGTATCTTTTTCATCTCTAAACTGAAATCTGTCCGTCACAAAAACCGTGTTAAATAGAAAAGACATTGTAACAGTAATGCAAGAGATCTGATGACCTTCTTTAAGAACAACAAAAAAAAACCACAAACACAACAACTAACTAGTAATACTCGATTCCCGAGCGACCTTCGTCGATTATTACAAATCGACAAAAAAAATTGTCGGACAAGAGTGATTGTATTTAATGTTAGTTGCGTGTTACATCAGTAGCGCCGCTGATCCCGGTGGCTGAATCTGGAATTATCTCATTGTCGTGTCTTACCGTTAAGTAGCAATCCATTTATGGTTTCGAATACTTATTGTGTTTGTTTTCCAATGTAAAAATCGTACACAGAATGGAGTATTGTTTCCGTGCATTTATAAGTCTTACATCAGTGTAATTTTATGAAAAATATCTATGTTGAACAGTTGTCTACTATATTATATTTATGCACAATTATACTCTGTAAATATTTACATTTCATTCAATAACGGACCACAGTATTTTGTATGTCATTTGAAACATAATTTGTAGAAAACCTCTGTCAGAGCCTAATATTAAGAACAGTTAAAGAGAAGTAAAGATAAGCAAAGTATATGAAGAAAGTAAATAAAGATGCTTATACCGCTATACAATAGTCCATTACAGAATAACATAAATCTTCTGTTTTATTTTTTATCTGATCATGATGCCCTCAAAAATGTAGCATAATTTTCGTTTATCTTGACATTTAGTAGTATACTAAACATACATAACCTCATAAACCCATCATTTGTTTGTTTACGATGTAACATGCGTTACTACACTCATTTGCATACAGTCAAATCATATTTCATGTAAGATTGCAAGTAAACAAAACGGAATTTTTATGCCTTTTTCATTTTTATATGTTTACGTTACAACTTCTCATATACTTATATAATAGTATATTAAAATTAAATCAATTACATGATGTTCCTTTTCAATAATGATTCACTGAGATTATTATATATATATATATATATATATATATGTATATATAAATAAATTAAATATATGTATATATAAATAAATTAAAATTTTATGGATCTGATAATGTAAGAAATTATTCAACTTATGATTCACTCAGCTTGACTAGACTATTATTTTCTAATAATTATTAAGTAAATAACAGAACAATAAAAAATGATAGATATTTCATATTTACATACGTGTACTTGGAAATTCCATAAATTTGTTATATAATTTTCATTCGATTATGTATATATGTAAACATATTTTTATTATGTTTATATATTATAATAATAATGACGAAATATCCGAGTTAAATTTATATTTAATATTCGTTCAACATTTAATTCACGACGCTATCATTGAGCACAAATATTAAAATCATGTTGTTAAAGTATCATCATGTATATTTCTGAAAAATTTATGACCAATTAGTAAAAAAATTCTGTAAAAGAATAAATTACAATTTATGAATAAAAATTGGACCACTCTTTACGGATTATGCAAATTGTATTCAGCACAGTGATTTTCAATATACAATATGCATTTTTATTATTTGTAATGTTTATCTCACTTTTTATGAACCTTCAAATGTCAAAGTGGAGAAAAAATGTACAATGTTTCGTTTATAATTATTTACAGTCAATATTCGTTAGATAATTAATATGTAGTAAAGTGTTGCTAACAATCATTAATTATGCTTCCACATGTTTCATAAAAAATATAAATGAATCCTAAAGATAATTATTCGTACGTGATTTTATTATTAATTTTTTTTCTGTAAAAACTAGCGACTTATAAATTATTCATAACACTAATCCGATAATATATTATATCAACATAGGTTTTAATATTTTACTGTGAATACGAATGTTATTTCTGCGTTCAACTGAACTAGCACGAAAGCTTATTCATTTATATTGTATCATAAGATCAACACAGGGCAGAAAAGTTATGTTTAGAATCGATTTAGTCAGTTACAGGTTGAATATGGAAATGCTTCCTGTCAATTATATTAGCGGAGTTGGTTGAAGTGTAGGCGTGTTATGAGCGGATGTCAGCCGTTATTTCATAAGACGATTAAAAAGGTGATAGTAACCTAAATAATCAATGCATATCTAATGTTTAAATTAGTTTATATACTCGTTCGCATATTAAAATCAGTCTCGTAACACGACAAGAAAGAGATATACAAGTGTCTCATGAAATATAATGTTTGGTATTGTTAAATGTAACTATGCATTGTAAGTTCTAGTGATTATTATGTTTATTGGATTTACTGATTTTACTTCATTCCACCATGCAAACAGTATTAGAAATGGTGACCTCATGATTTGATTCATTGATCATTGTGATTTAATGAATTTGTTGAAATAATTAATATGATATCCGGAGAGAAACAAGCAACTAGACAACGGCAAGAGTTGATCGAGTTATTTTGCGTTTGCCTAATAGATATAGAGATACACATGCGATAGGAATAGGTGACCTGGTTTGGCATACTTTCACGTGTTGGCGGTTGCCTCCCGGCATGGGTGCGGAGCCCTGGGCACGGGCCTGTACTGCCAGTGGCGTGCGTCTCTACGCGGGACACTATCATCGTGTCAATTAAAAATGAACGCTCACTTTTTCAATTTACCATGAATAAATGATCTACACTTGTGGTCAAGCCTGTTGCGTTCCGTTTCAATTTAACCAACATTAACATACTGAATGGAAACACAGTTATATCAGAGAGAATGAACGCTTTGATATTAGACGGATCAGTTCAACTCTAGTATAAAAGTGATTAATCATACGAATATTTATAATTTATTCATCAGCTAAATATGGAATAAACCAGAGTCGAATGTTTCTGACAAACAGATGATATTGTAAAGTGGATCTGATGTGTATTCACTTCCGGGTCTGGCTTTCACAGTGGCAATAGACGAAAATGATACGAAATTATAACGTGTTCATTCTATTTTACTACAGTGAATTTTCCAGTTCTGATGTTTCAAGTTCTTAGGCTTAATATGCAGTTCTAACCTAACATTTCGTGTCATGTCGGTCGAGTTATTTTTTTACATATCTTCAGCTCTGTTTCCGCATAAAATTTATAATCTTTCAACTACGTACGTGCTTCAGAAAGCCCATAAATCTATGTCATGAATTGTTGTATTTCGTTGTCATGTACAGTTGCACATGAACTGTAATACACACTAACATTTTTATACAGCTACTGCTTCTTATTCATCTTCTTCTGTCAAATTCGATACATTTGTAGTCAGCCCAAAGTAGAGTAGGTATAATATTCGAATAAAAACTAAAATATATCTTTTTAAATGCAACTTTATGCAAAATTGTTCTTTTTTTATTTTAACTTTTTTTTGTTTCAAGTAAATTTGAATGTTAATGTCTTAATTCGTTTATCTGTAATAGTTCGAATATATCCGGTGCTGTTACAGGATAATGTTATTATTTTTTTAAGAAGACTTTTGTCAGAATTTCTCCGAAAGTCAACAAGTTAAAAAGATATACTTTTTACTATCTTCATGTTCAAGAATGACGGTATGGTTTTCTTAAACTCAATGTAGCACCTATGTAGTTATTATTTGTTGTAGGACAGTGTTATTGCAATTACAGAAGAACGTTCGGCGTAGTTAATATACAGGAAAACGGTAAAGTTGCGTGCAACTCGCACAAATACTAGGATGCAATTCACCACGTTATTACACTGTGTATGGTCTGATTTTAATGAAGTATTACATAACATACCTTTATGTTAATATGTCCGAGTTGAGCGTATTCCGCGTAATACCCCCCCGACCGTAAGTCTCAAATGAAATTAACTGCAAAACATCTAGGTATCGTTATTTTCATAACTGTATCTATATAGATACACTTCTTATGTTAATTCACACAGTGTGCATCTAGTTGGCTGGCTACCTGATCACGGAAGTGATACAAAGTATTTGTTCATTATTATACACAGGGTGATATTGAAAACGAGCTTAAATATAACACGCTGTTCATGTCGCTTTTGATATGCATACAAAGTGCGCAAATATCAGAAAATAAAAGCACAGTAGCGTCTCAGCAATTCGATCCGCTCCCAAACTCGCCATTTCATTACTTTATACTTATTTAACCTGTCGTTTTATTCCAATAAGTACTTGTACATTATTCCACAAATCATGAAGTTGAGTCACTTAGGTATTTCTTGGACCACCCTTTAAACAATATGTTTGTCACAAAATATTTACCATATGGCACTTGACATATACATTTCACATCTCCGACCTAGTTTAATAACCAGAGACATCTATATTCGCGGGAATGAATTGTGAAACACTAGATGATGATAGGTGATCTACATGGTTTGGTTATTCGAGCGATATAATCATATGGATGAATCTGTGGATCTTATTACCTATCCTTTATGCTGTACATATTATAACAGATATATACTTTCGTATATATGTACAATATTTAAATTAATATTACCTTTCTAAAGTTAAATATATTAATAGCGAGGATGAGAAATATATACATCTATAAATGTTTCTATACAAGCCTTAGGAACACAGCATTCAAATAACAAAAAATACTGAATTATCTGTAAACATTATAAAAGTATAGATGACAGAAATGAGAAATTGAAACGTAACACTTCGTTCTTACAATATCGAACAATTCAATATCGATAAATTAGTTACAGATAAGTAGAGGGAATTTATCTTTAGCCGTAGTTGGAATATATGTGTCGATAAATGAGTTAAGTGAGCGTGTCAGGTTGTTATGTTCGTGCGTCAATGTGTACAGGGTGTGGTCTGGTTGCACCGGACTGGTGCAACCACCCACCTTACTTCGGTACTGTTGTGTATTGTTTATTAGTACTGTACTGTACTATCTGTAGTTAGTTCTATCATAAGTATGACTGCTTTATAATGGTCATTCAGTCAGTATGCGTATGCGTTATAGGTTATGAAGACTTGTTATATGATCATCGGTTTAAACTCATTGCAAATGACAATGATTCAAACTGACTTAACATCTAGATGTAACTGATCATGCGCATAGTAAGTGGGAATGGAAATGGAACAAAATGTAATTGGATAATCATGTTATGTCAGCTTGTTCGGGCAGAAATCGAATTGAATTTTATATATGCGTAGATTGGTAAATAGCAAAATTAACAAATTGTGAATAAGTAAGAATATACTAAAGTATGTTAAGGTTATGAAATGAACCAAAAATATAACTACAGGTACTTACCGATAATTTATTAGCTAGTGATGAAAAGTACTTTCATCTAAGCACACATGTAAATGACGGTGTAATATTTTAATACGTCGTGTACATTACATATGTAAGTAATTAATTAAGAGGGAACGTACGGTATGATAAATAACAGTTCAAGTTCAGTGTTAGGTCACATGTAGGTGGAAACGCATTCAGCATTCTCGGTTTAATATCGTAATTTATGGATTTTACTCTGTAACAGATTACACTACGTACTCAAATATCTCTGTGCATATATGTATGATTGTGATTCATTCAAAGGACAGATGTCACGTTACAGATATCCTGAATTACATCATTACAGACAGCGTGTTATATTTTAATTGATTCGACAAAAATTCCCATTTGTATCCTGGTTTTTCGATGTAACCAAAATAGAAATGAAAACATTATTGACGACAGGATGTCAGTAAAATGTTCTGCAATAGTCATGTGACACCTAAGCTTGTCAGATTCAATCTTGTCATCTGTATTTCGTTGAATTACCCATTACGATTTTTCTGGACATTCCCTATTCAAGTAATTATAATACCAGGAGATAATGTTAAGGAAATTTCATAGTTAAATGACTAATTACAAAAAAGTTGTTTAATTAAAACATGCTAATATAAATTATATTTATTATCACGAAAAAAAAGTTTATTACTAACGAACGCCGCTTGTATTAGAAAAAGTTAAAAAATCATAATTTATGAGGTGACGAGAAATACCAGTTTCGATTTCTTTAATAATGATCGAAAAAACTTTAAAAACGAACCGGATTTTAACGTCAAACACTACATTATTAAGAATTGTCTTACATAAAATTTCAGTATACATGTAATATTTTTATCGGTTTAGTTATCAAAAAACGATAGTAAATTGGTAACTTGTTGATTTACAGCTAACAAAATAGTTTTATGAGTCTTTTATTTTTCAAAAATGTCAAATCTATAAAATGATATTTTACTTTCACATTCTTATATAATTAAAAATATTTTACGAATACAATAAATAAGCCAAAATCTGATTTTCAATTTTAGTTCATTTATGAGGAATATCTTATAAATGTTTTCGTGTGACGATGGCAGATAAATTGAAATAGCTGATATATCCGTTAGGGGGCAGAGAATAATGTAAGGATAGAGTAGGGTACAGATGCCGGAACGATGTTATTTAAAATGTAGAATAATTTAAGAGGCTTCGTGCAAGTACGTGAACAATATGAAGATAATGAGTGCGATCGTGGGTGAACGCACTAAATACCCGCTAGATAAATGTAAATATTCTCAGTAGCCGGTTGATTACAGGCCGTGCGCGCATTCACCTGAAGTGCATATTGTTGTAACGTATAGGTATATCTACCTACGTGTTTGTACACGTGCATATATATATATATATATATATATATATATATATATATATATATATATATATATATATATATATATATATAAAGTACTACTAGTTGTAGTAGTACCGGCTGTTCAACAGATGGGTGGTCTCTCTCATTCGGTACGATACCTTCAACTAACAATAGGCAAATTCCGAGCTACATTACACAACAACACTGGCCGGTAAACGCTTACGAAAGTCGATCAGCTTTGCGAAACACGAATCTCCCGTCCCCGGTCACAGTTCAGTAGCACCATGTCAGAACTTGTATATTATCCACTCTTAAACTCAGATAGTTTGTTGTTTCGAGTAGGTACGTCTGTAGCATCTTCAACATTTCGTTATACAAATATCTTATTGTATATTTAATTAAGAAAATGTAATAATAATGACTAAGAAGAACTCACTCACATGTTTGTAGAGAAAAACAAACTTGAAGTTCGCCTATGATTAAACAATTAAATAGCTATCAGATAATTGAGTGTTGAGAAGTAAGTTTTCGCCGATGTAATTGAAGCTAGGGAATTTCCTCAGTTCACCGTGAGATGCCATGATTGTTTTGCTGGCTGGCTGCCATTTTACATGACACACAGTGGATACATTAGCAGAGACATACGTACCGATGATGTTTCCTCGGTGTGACCTGATGGATGGAACAGTATATGAGGCGCGGTCGTTGTCCTAGCTTGTATAGAAACAACTAGATCTCAAGGTGATACAGTTTTCACTGCATATGATGCCCCGTCAGGAATCTTGAGATTTTTTTTGCACAAGTATCAATTTTTATGGTTCAAGTCAGGCGGGTGGATGACCTTAACATTTCGCATATACGAGATCAGTACTTATCGGTTTTAATTGGTATATTTTGGCATTTTCGATGAATGCATTTATAATTTTTTTTTTATTTGTATAATGAAATATTATTGACGTTACTGAATACTCATTTCAACAAATGTATGATACTTAATAAAAGCGAAGTTTATATATACATATATATATATATATATATATATATATATATATATATATATATATATATATATATATATATATACATATAAACTAATTTATACTACAAGCAACCAAAAAGAATATGATTAAGTGAATAGTTATTAATAGAGGAATTCTGTAATTATTAATAGTGTATGTTTCGAACTCCAAATATGTACATGACGCGTATGTATTCCTAAAATGGAACTAAACGAAAATATGAACTTCATAAATGATATATACTAGCCTAGGACGTAAAGTTGAAGAATTAATGTTAAACTGAAGTACAGAATAGTATATACATATGTACATTTATAATTAGTTACGTTGTAACCAATTTTTGTGTACATCTTCACAAGTCATTAAAATAATTGTGAAAAATTAACACTAATCTTATAACACCTAACATCTATTAAGTGCGGGTAATTATAAACTATTGCAAAAATAAGTGTCATTAAATTAATTTTATTACATTCTTTGATACCATTAGTATGTAAGGTAAAAATAAATGTGCGATTATATAAAGACGCAGAACTAGTGTAGAGCATTTATACGGTCGATGAGAATTTACAGATAAGTGCGTTTTATATATATATATATATATATATATATATATATATATATATATATATATATATATATATATATATATATATATATACTTTCGCTCCAATTTAAATGATTTCAATAAATTTATTGACAAAAATGGTTCGCATTGAGAATCTGCAAAAGAAATCGACATGCATGTGCACGTTGTAAGTGAATGTCACAAGGTAATTTAGTAGCGGTTCTACTGAAGTGAATATTGTAACAACTTGACGATACCATTTTGGAATGCGTCAAGTAATTATCCACTTTATATTTAATTAACGAATTTATTGTATAAATATTTGACCGACGGACGGACGGCTGTGTATATGCTTATAGTATTTTATGTACATTTGCGGTACACAACTTTCATTTTTGCATTTTGACACCGGTAAGTATATCACACGCACACAGAGGACTATCGCAGAATGTTCATAAAAAAAGAAAATAATACAAACATGTTTTGTGTTTATTCTTTCAACTTTCCTTTCTCATTACGTGCATCCTTTTACCCAATTAAACCATGTTTACGTCAGATGAACAGTCCTTGTAACTGAATGTGATTTATTGTGTCCGGTATTTGTAGCAAATGAAAGTTTTTTCCACAATTTTTGTTGATTTATTTGCCTACAACACTGCAAATATTGAACTTTATTCATACTACTGAATTTTTCTACAAAAAAACACACACTATATACATATATATATATATATATATATATATATATATATATATATGTATATATGTATATATATAAATAGAAATCAGATTATACTAGTCATAAAGTTTAGTATCGTAAATAATAATTATGCGTATTTAATTCTGGATGATAAGAATATTGAATATCTATTTTATACTTAAGTCGTTTACTTAAATAAAGATTTAGATATCGAAATGAGATTTTGCAATTAAATTTTACTATTAAAATTGACCAAGATTTTGTAGGGAATTAAGTGAATAAACATAGTGATTAGTTATCAGTGGTTGTTAATTATTTATGTTGACAAACCTGGCCACATCTAGTGTGGAATATAAACTACATATATATATATATATATATATATATATATATATATATATATATATATATATATATATTGTTCTAACAACGGATGGAATTCATATCTAAGTCATGCAGTACCTGTGCATTGTACGTATGTACATATTTAACTACTTGTCACAGTTACACATTTGACATCTGCTGTATGTTGCCGCTTTCAGCGTTGACCTTTGATCCACTGACAGAGCATACAATGATGACACTGTACGTATGTGATAAAAACCTTGTCTGTCAACACTTCACCAAGATAACACTGCACTTCACATATATTACGCACGTGAGAATATGTATGAATTTCTACATATGTATCCTTCTGTATAAAATTTTATCAAACACATTTCATTACCATTTGCTCATTATGTATTATAGAATGAGATTTTTATTTAGCGTTTGTTTAATGGAAAGGATAATAGATGGAGATGAATGATTATAAGAAAATAGTCAAGTCAAAGTTGTCAGTAATTTGCACAATTCTTTATTATTTTAATCTATATGTGTATAAAATTACAAATATACATAGTTAAATATACATACACCAAAATACAAATTCATATATAAATTTACAACAGTATTTTCGTTTACTTTATAGTATTTACAACATTATAAAACAAAAACAAAAAAAAAACTCTAATTGTGACTACTTGCGCGTGAAACGCGCGTTATTAATTTTATTATATTGGTAACCATAAATGACTAATGAACACCAATGATCGATGTTTTTGAATATGGCTGTTTTCCAAACAAAAACGAATACTTTTTGTTAACGCTAAGGTATCGTACATATTTCTATTCCGTATCACAATCTCTAGCACTGTTCCTTTGAACTTTCATATACCACAATAGCTTTAATTGAATCATTACAATACACCTCGTAAATATATTACATATATAAATTTCTTATCGTTCATATCTTCTAGAGATTATTTAGCAGAATTTCTTCCATTATTCAATATAATAATTACTAAACATATACGTATGCATGAAACATGACTAAACTTACGAGTTTCAAGGTAGTAGGTAATAATGTTTTAACAAAGTATTGAGAAAAGAAAAGAAAAAAACCAACTATTGTTTATATAGGACAAACACTTAGATGATATATGTTAGAGAATGAGAGTAGTTTTCTATCATCATACTAACAGGATATAGTATCCTTGTATAACTGTAACGAAATATTATTAAATGAGAACATACATACACGTATAGGAAACATTTACAACAACACATGGGAATGGAATGTTAAGAAAATATGATAAGAATAGTTGTGTGCGATATAGCATGAATATAGTAGTTACTATACTATATAGTATTTAATAGATAAACTAAGTTCGAATAAGGTAACTTATTTAATAATTGCACTTACTATTGCGGGCATAGGAACACGTTTATAACATTGCCCAATGCAACAGATTCGGCTGCATTTTAGTAGTACAAGATTAACAACGACAATGTTCGCTTGTACAAGAAGGAAATGTATGAAATATACATGTATACATACATACATACATACATACACACACATGTATGTATGTATACATGTGTGTGTTATATAACAAAAAGATACTAGTGTAGTGAATATTATAATTAGAGTCAACTATAATTGGCAAGTAACATACAAGACACTATTTGGAATGTAAAGAACAGGAATTATATATATATATATATATATATATATATATATATATATATATATATATATATATATATATATTACTATTTGTATTAAATTAAGTCGAATATAAGTCTATGGATTTCAAAATAAAAACATTGATCATAACACTTATAAACATAAAAACAAAACACATAGTGAGACCTCGGTGTACTTGCTGTACAGCTTATACATACATACATATTATTTGCATTATTGCACAGGAGGCCCAAAAGTACAGTTTTACAGGCAAGTTTGATGACCTTTAAATTCGTATTAGGAAGGTGGAATACTTGTCGGTGGTTTTATTTTGCTGAATAATATTCTAAAAATCCTGCCAGGTACCAACGAAACATTTTATATTCTAAATATGATTCTGCTCATGTATATATATATATATATATATATATATATATATATATATATATATATATATATATATATATATATATATATATATTATCTTTGCCCCGTTCACTTACACACATAGCACAAATAACTGATCGTCGTCTTCTTTGTACGTGAAAGAAATCTAATAGGAATCGTAATAGAAGGATATAGAAAACAAAAAGCAATAGAAGAAAATGATAGATCACGGCGTATAATAGTGATTTCAGCTCGGTGTCCGTCCGATTTATGATAATAAAACGTGTCAGATTGAAAGATGTAGGTGTTGAGGAATTGTAATAGTACATG
Source organism: Carabus problematicus (assembly GCA_963422195.1). Lineage (NCBI taxonomy): Eukaryota > Metazoa > Arthropoda > Insecta > Coleoptera > Carabidae > Carabus > Carabus problematicus. The sequence continues at coordinate 19,263,586 of OY728577.1, forward strand.
CGCGCACAATTTGCATATACTCAGTGCTTTTATTTTACAATGGTTTACCTGCATGCGTTCAAGTTAACGCCTTGAAAATGTATAATGTCATGAATCAAACATTCTTCGATTGATTTCCGAGAAGAAATATGGCCGATCCGTTTGTTTTGTCAAATTAACTAATCGTATGGACACGGATGTACATAGCATTGGTATATGAACAGATCAGGCCATGCATTGTCTGTGAATATGTGTATTGTCATAACATTACAGCAAGGTACTGTATATGAAAGGTTGTTAAATAGCACCAGGCTTGTTGTATTATATGAGAAACTGTCTGCGGGAATAATTATTTATTTATTTATAAATCACTTGCTGAAGGCAAATGTGAAATTTCGCAATGGAGTTGTTCAGTGCACGTCGTATGATACGACATTATAATTGCGAACATTTATTTCCTATTTTCACACTTATATTCGCATTTGTGTTGTATTGTTCGCGTGTCATCCATCGTCTAGCATGATGAATACATCCCTAGTATATGCGAGTTAAGTGAACTAACTGAACCATGTAGGCAGTATGCAAGCATATGTGATTGATGTAGCTGGAATTCTATATCTAATCTTGGTCTGTCAGTGTCCGGTGTGCTTAGTCGTTTACGTAATCGATTCTGTTGGTGAAAAATTGATAAAAGGAGCAAGTAGAGATGATTGAACGCTTCGGTACGTAGAGGCCGAGCTGTCGCCCAGAGGTTAACACTTACGATATTCTAATGGTCCTGTTTGCTGACATTTGCCCATAGATAAGTTCGCGCGATAGGCCGGGGAGATGAGTGGTTCTGTAGCACGGTTATATGTATTACTATACTATGCTATGGTAGTGTTACGGGCGTGGCACACTATATAGCATGGAGTATGGCGCGACCTGACGCGGTCAATCATTGTGGGAGGGTCACCGGCCGATCGACTTGGTCCACTTCGACCACGAACTAACTCCTGGAAGTGTGCGCTCGTCCGTCACACTCTTATATAACAACAACAACAACAGCCAGCTTGTTCGCCCGTGATCTGTACAGTCGTGTCCAAGATCTTATGCATATACCACCGCAGCAGTGTTTGGAAAGGGCGCACTAACAACCGTTAGTATTCCAGCTAGGATGCTTAGAGGAGCAACTATAAACGGTCAACCAAGAGTATATATATATATAAGCGAACATCTATCTATATGGTATATCTTTCTCTCTCTCTAGCTAGCTAACTTGTACTCGTCTGTAACAGGGCTAGGCTATCGACAGTACGTGAGTTTTGTCACGCGTGAAATGACAAGAAAGAAACAAAATATAAAGGAATTTGTTCTCATCAGTTACGAGTGTAGTATGATGAAAGTACGTGAGCACCTATGACGAAATGTTAACAATGCGTGTATAAGTCCAGTGACAGCTGTGGACTGGCATACATCATTAATCAAAGAGAGATTGCGGGCGAATTATTTTCTCAATTACGAAATACAACGTGTCGATTTCCATCCATACCATTGAACTTAGTAAAGGATAACGGTTAGTTTCAAAGGCATCATGATGACATTGATGCGAGATCTAGAAAAGAACTGCTGTGACGACTAGCGAAAGCTGGCTGAACCTGTTCAGCATATAAATCATCGGTTTCATAAAAGAATTGTATATTTGTTTAAATTATATTGCAGAGTTGGAATTTATTCTAACATACGTACGTACCAGGTGTATTAGTTTCAATTAGCATAAAAATGACAGGCAGAATTCGAGAATGATTTATCTGGTTATAATGAAAGGTCAACATATTTGACACTAATTTCTCTGGCATGACCGTATCGAATTTGGACGGAAGGCATATTAGCCGTGTTAATACGTGGCCACAAGTATATAGGAATGATGAGTTCCAGGTAAGAATTTAATAGCAAAACATAAATCACCACTAGCAACGTGAATCCATTGGACCGCTCCCCTTTATATGCAGTAAATAACGCGTGTTAAGTTTTTCTCCTAGTCATGATATATCTGGGCGTATATTGTCAGTGTCTAACGGGTTTTATAACAAGGACAACAGTGATTGTTCATATATTCCTAGCTATTTCATGCCGAAATTCACATTCTAGTTCAATGGTTAACTGATCGAACCAGTTCGTAGCATTAATTGTCGTTGTTTCCATTAACATTCGTTAATTCTGTTGATCTGTAGGTTCAGGTGGAATGTCAATAGTAAGATGCCACAATGTACCGTTCATTGTTGATGGACACGGGCAATGTCGGACGGTCGGTCTTGAGATGTTTCAGAGTTATGCAATGACTTTCGCTACACACCGGCCACAATGTGATGCGATGTAATTGATTTGCGAAACGAGTGATGCACACGGAGCCTGATATGAAGTTCGGGTAGGTAGGTATGTTGTTAAAAAGTCAGCATGCGCAGGTGCTGCTACATGGAGGCCGGCTAACATTGGCCTAGATACAAAAGGAAGCAGCGGCTCTTCGCTTTTGCCAACGTTACCTCGCTCGACATTAACGTGACGGCATGACGCATTGCGATCTTAGGCGTACCGAGCGCTGGATAGTTGTCGTTGTCAATGCCAACACCCAACCAATATACTAGCCCTCATTGCACATTTCTCTCGTACGTTATTTCCCTATTCAGCATTTGTTATTTATTGACAAGGATCTGCTGTAGATGTGTCACATAGTGTATGTGTCAAAACCGTGAATATGAAGGCCCTACCGACTATTATTTATTGTTACTAACTGGTAATTTAAAGCCAAGTGTTTTGATTACTGCTTACTGACAAGAAGATGCTCTTACAAAACTGAAACGTTAAATATAGCCTAGTCATCAACAGAAAAACATAATTATACAGGCATAAAAGCAATAGATACGTACGCGAAGGATATTGTACGTATTTCATAGAATAACAATTAGATATAGTTTGTAAAAATAAAACGAATAAGAACAGGTTTGAAAGAAAGTATAGACAGAAGTATATTAAAGAAAGAGAATAATGAAATAAGCATATCTAATTCAAATTGTATAAGAAATGAATAATAATAAAGACAATAGTTAAGAACAGAATTGAAAGAAGAAAAGAAATAGGCCATGAAGATGGGGTAAAACAAAAACACAAGAATTACTAGAAGTAAAAGAAATGCAAGACAAACAGTAGAAACGATTAGAAAGAAATAGAAGTCAAAGTGTAAATGAAACAGTGTTATTAGAATTGAGTTTTGAAAAGAGTAGCTGCAAGAATGAAGCCGTCAGAGTTATGAGTAACGTGCGTTGTAAATAATGTTTCAGTTTTATTCGGTACTCGCACGTCAGATATGCATAAAGATTTTTAATCGGCAAGACAATAAAATGCTGCCGGGAGTGATTTAGGTTCGAAATCGCTTATAAAACAATAGAGCTATAGGTATGTCGGTGTACTTGTACAACAATTGCATCTGGTACGTAGTGTTGCGTTGGCTTGTTGTATGGCTGACTGTGCACGGTATATGTATAGCGGGACTTCGTATGTGATACCGTGGGTGTGACCGGTGCATAACAACCACTCTACTCCACTTGGCAAATGGCAAACGAGTAAATTATTACAACCAGCAAGGAACGCGTTACATAAACTTGAAAGATTTGACATTTAGAATAAAACCAAGTATGTACAATTCATAATAAAAGCGCAACGTTGTTCCATTTCATGTGCGGCATTGCATTGAACAGATTGTCCGCTGTGTGCAATCATCTGTGTCAAGTGAAAAGTTCTTCATCCACAATACAGGCAACTAAATATGCCTTTAAATATTGCTTACTATCAACACTTATCTTGCCACTGTTGAGTACACATTGAAGATATTAATTTCTATATTTAAATATTATCGAATATATTTAATTGAAATTGTATTATGTTTAAGAAACTCACTGGTTAGCTACTTGATAATTTATATCGAATATTAAAATAATGATGATAGAATGGTAGCATCCATATTGCGTGCAATGTTCGGTTGATGTGTAAGCCAGATCCGGTAGTGTAATAAAATCGCTGGCATCGAGCAAATAGAAATATTTAAATGAAATATGTATTTATTTATATATATATATATATATACAGTGCACGCCGCTTATTGGAATCACGGATAATGTTATCAATCGGTTATTGTTATCACTTTCGCAAAGAACGGTCCGGACGTATACATCTACATTAAAAAAATTTCGGTTATAGTAATCATGACATCGGTTTATGTTATCAATTTTTTCTTAGGATTGCTTTTGTCCCAAGCAATTTTAAAAGCAACAGTACAATAAAGTAGTTTTTACAAAGAACCTTATTGAAATTTGATTGTCTAGTTACTCTAGTTTATTGTATTATAAAGGGTTGGTTGGCAGTAAACACAAATAATCTCGGTCAATGCGTTTGTATGGTTTTAACTACTACAACAAATTCAGTTTCATTTGCAATGGCTGGCGTAAAGAAAGACGTGATCTTACCTTAAAAGAAAAAAATTAACATATTAGAACAGTATGATAAGTTGCCGAAAATGAGTTAGTGGAATGCAGCAGCACAATTAAAAATTGGTTGGTTATGTTTATTTTTAGATTTTTTAGTTCAATTTCATAATTTATTTACTGTTTATTATTGTTTCACACATGTATTTTAATTAATTAATAAAATTGTGTGTTTATATTTTCTTCGTTTATTGTTATCAATCGGTTATTGTTATCAAAAACCTCGAGTCCCGATGTGATCACATTAAGCGGCGTGCACTGTATATATATATAGTAAATAAATGGAAGAAAACATAAAACAGAATCACTAAATTAGAGTATATGAATGAAAACACAGTTAATAATAAATGAAAGTGCAGGTAAAAATTTCGCATTCAGCGAAATAAAAACACGTAAAAAGATTATTAGCATAAGTGTAAATAACGAGTTAATCATCGTTTAGACAAAACGATAGCAAAGAAAATAGACGGAATGAAAGTTATGACAAAAAGTATGAAAATATCGCTTATTGAAGTGGAAATAAGAAAAAAGAGAGGGAAAATAGAAAATAGTCAAATTGATTTAAGAAAAAGAAATTTCATGTAAAGAAAAGTGGGCAATTGAGTGTGAAGGAATCGCTATAGATATTGGAATTCAGCAGAAGAATGGTTGCAAGAGCAATTCGTAAGCAAACAAGTAAGTGAGCAGTAGTCTGCTCTCGTTATGTCCATGTTGCAGGAGTATAGCAAGCAGAGTTGGAGGCACGCATGCATTAGCAGATGTATAAATAAATAATTAAGAACCTTTATTTGTTGCGTATGCAATGTGTACAATGAGAAAGTGCTACGATGGAACGAAATACGCGTATAATTGGTTGTTACCATTTTTGGCTAGTCATATAGCTCATATACATGTTATTGTTCATTGGGAATATACACGTTTAGATGTTTGGCAGCTTGTTATGAACACCATAAATTGTGTAGACCGAATAGCGAATAGCGAATGGCGAATGGCACGGCTAAAGCTATTTAAATCGATCGATTGCTTCCTCGTCATTACGAGCGAAATTCCGCGTTTGGAATGCGCGTAGCAGTTTGTTAACGTTAACATGAGTGATTTAATTATGAAAGTCGGTTCTATCGATCGATTTACTCGCAGATATCAACTCATGCGTATAACAATAAGAACAAATGGCCAATGATATATCAAGGCGTGAGGTCTGGGAGTGAAACTGTATTCGATAGTTTTCTTTTTGCGAACTAAACGAACAAGAACTTCATAAAAGTACTTTGCTGCGCAGCTAACAAGAAGTGTGATTCGAATACCGTGATGGTTTCTACTGAAAAACCTAACAAATACTACCATCTAACAACACAAAGTTTATTATTATTGTAATAAAGAAAATAGTTGAATAACAAGGTTATAAATCAGTGCGGCATAGAATTCGAAAAATTATGACCGAATATAAATTAATTATTATGGAAATTAGTATAAAACAAAAAATAACGGATGACCACCTGTTCTGATATTTACGAGTTTGATTGTAAGTTTTGTTTATGTAAACTTACCGGCAAAAGTGGGTTTGAATATAGTAATTTAATTAGTAATAATTAGTAATTTACCGAATCGAATATGGATATATATATATATATATATATATATATATATATATATATATATATATATGTATATATATTATATATAAGGAAATAAAAGCATGTTTCTTTTTGAAAAAACAGTGATTCGTTTATTAAATTAGTTTCAACGCTGCAAGCATTCTTCCGACTATTTAAGTAATTAATTAAGTCGCCAGTACCCGGTGTGGTTTTCGGTTTTTATTAAAATTTATATTAGCAAGTAGCTAATATGTGACTTGCATACGAGACTACTAATGATGTTGTTTTACTGACCGTTAGTGATTTATATACGCTACGTGTACAACACACAGTAGGTAATTTATATTTTGGTCGAATTCATCCCATGTATACAAGTATGTAGATTCGAAACTCTGAAACACTACGACGTACATAACTAGTTCGAGTTGCTATCTTCCTCCTTCAGATATGGACAAATGTGTGTTGCGTACCGGTTTGTGTATAGTTTCATTTGTTTACTGATCGTGACCATCTCTGTTCTCTGTTCTCTGTTATGGCAGTACAATGAATGATTCAGCAAATAATCGGATGGAATTAAACAATTTATTTCTGTAATATAAGGCTGGCTACAGTGTTTGTATGATTGTCACGCGCAATATATAATTAATAATGGTTGAATTATCAACGAATGTTAACTACAAGTGCGCACTGAGCCAAACAATCAAGATAAGTTAGATGAAAATAGACAGACAGACAGACAGAAGGCTGGAACAGTTACTAACCAACCATCAACCATCGTTATCACACAAGTAACCACTGTATAACAACAGTGAGTGAGTCAGTGAACGGCAAGAATATGCAATAAACAGAATTTTAATTTATAAAATAATAAATAGCTGAAACATAATTATCCTCATTTAATTGGGCATCCAATTAAAAAAGCTCGTACCCAATATATCATTACTGTATCGATATCTCTAATTAATGGTTACGAAATTGAACCAGATTTTAACTACTACATCATTCTCTCTTTCGTCGGTGCCAGAATGTGAACGAGAGTTAGCTATTTTCTAATGTGCGCGATCACAATCTAAACGGCAAGATGCGTGGATACGACCACCTGCAGTCATCTACGAAAGCGGATGCTTTCTTTGGTTTCACTGCGGTAACAGATTGCGCCCGCGGTACACTATCCTGCAGACCAAGGGTATGTCGTATCGTCAAAATATACATAATCGGTAATGATGATGATGATCAGGGCTCTTGCCATTGCCGTTCAGATGTAACTATTTATTTAATGTTGCATGTGAAATAAATTATTAACTGCTTCATATACGCGCTGTACCTATTATTGCAAATTTACGAGCACGATGAAGCAGTGATTTCGAACTGGCTGGGATTTCCAGAAATGTAAAACTCACGTATTATTATTGCTACTATCTTTTACGTTTTCGTCTGACTGTTCTTGAACATCTTTCGGTGACATATCCTTCTTGCCTTGCGGAGATCTGCTGCCGATCACGTCTTCAGTGTCTTTAGCCGTCGTCGAGTACTCAGACGAGGTGGAAGAGCGGGACGAGAAATTGTCCTTGTCACTAAAATATGACGAATCTCTCTTGGCATCGTCCGGCGTTGTGGGAGTTGGCAGTTTGTCTTGTGGTGACGGCGGATACTTGACGTTATCGAAGGCCCGCGTCGGTAACTGTCCAATGTGGAAGTTATGTAGACTTCTGGGCGACGGTAAATGATGCAACAGACGACCATCGGTTACTTTTCCCATGAACGAGCGTATCTCCTCAAAATACGACTCCTCACTCATGCTGCGATGAGCCATGTTCCTTCGTTGCAATGTTCTGTCGTCCAGTATTGTTGGGCCGTCTGCCTCATGCTTCTTCAGGTGTCTGTCCAGATTGGTCTGTTGACCGAAGCAACGTTCGCACAGTGGACATTTGAACGGTTTCTCCTTGTTGTGTATGTTCCTGACGTGTCGCTGCAGATTCGAGGAGATGCTGAACGAGCGTTCACAGTATTTGCATTTGTACGGCTGTTCGCCAGTGTGGGTGCGCAAATGTCGCGTTAGATTCGCGGAACGAGGAAACACTTTGCCGCAAAACTTACAGGCGTACCTGTCTTTCAGTTTGCCACCAGCATTGTCTGCAAACACTTTGGGTGGCTGACTCGTCTGTCCTCTCAGCATCTCAAAAGGAACAACAGGATTTACGTTTACAGGGGGACTTAACAAGTTAGGACTTAGGAACGAATATCTTTGGGGGTAGCCGGGAGGATTATTCGGATAGGGTAAATGCAATCTGGGCACCTTATCTCCTCCAGCCCGGTACATAGCTTCCAGCATCATGGGATGAATGGGCTGTGGTGGAAATAGTACCGGGTATCCCCCGATCTGGTGATTGAAGTTCTTCACGTTGTTATTTTGGTTTACAGGACTTTTCGCTGGACTGGTTCTGTCCTCGATAACAACTTCTTCCTTGTCACTGCCCGTTGCACTCGGTGCCGGTGATATGAGATTTCTGTTCTCATCTTCTACTCTTCTTCGCATAATCATCAGCGACAATTTCTTATGTTCCACTCGTAGATCGAGCGGTTGATCGTCTCCGTCCTGTGGTCCGGGTGGAGGACGTCCTGCCGGAGACATATGTGGACCGGGTGATCGGGTGTTGCGCGACAGATCGAATGGCATCTCGTCAGCGGGATGTTGGGCATCCATATCGGGCACACGTACGGACAGTGGGTATACGGCTGCCTGTTTAGGCGACGAGTGGCCTCCGGATGCCACGAGCATTTTGCGTGGGGACGAGTCCTTTTCCCGCATGGTGAGGGGCGCAGTCAAGGCAGTCTGCGGTCTGGCCAGAGGTGCATGGGGCAGGTACCGGAACCACGCTAGTGACGTGTCCACCACACTCATCGGAAGTAAACGAGTATCAGCGAAATCCTGCAATAAAACAAAACAGAACGTCAGAACTGGTTTACTGTCAGTAGTAGTACGTTTTCGTAACAGATAACAGACACGTTATTAGCCTCATAATACATGCGAGTAGGCGGCTTGAAACAGTGTATTTTTAAGAGAAAACATTACACTGTTGGCGTCGTATCATTGGTACATAAAGTGTCCCATGCGCAAACACAAAAATGTTCTTACGGCAAACGAGCATTATTTTATCTTCTTGCCGCAAGAGTAAAGACGTGACACTAGAAACAGTAATGTGTTGCGATAAGACGAACAGAAAAACAACGGCACAAGGCACTATTTGTACTGTCGGCGTTTTCATAACAATAAGTGGAACGTGCGATGAGAAATAATTAATGTTTGTTTGTATTCCTGTACATGTGTACGAGTGTGCATCTCTCAAAAATTTTCAAATGGCATGTTATATCATAACGTAATCTCGGTTATGAAACAAAAAACAAGCATGTTACCACCTCCGTAAAAACAGGAGTCAAGACAGGAGTCTTTGACTGGCAACACCTTACATTGCAAACGCATCGACTGTAAGATTTAAGAATGAAATATTCATTATCCTAGCTTATTGCAATAGTAAACGGTTTCAGTGCTATTTGCATTGACTGATACATAAATACTATTCAATTAATGATTTCTTACGATTGTAGCGAGATAATCTATAAAATAGGAATTTACGATGTGTAATTAAAATAGCTGGTGTAGTTTTATTATTTATTGTAATGATAATATGTACATATGTATGTTGGTAAAGTAACTGTTGCGTTCTGTTGGATGAGTCTGGTACTGCAACTGGTAAGTTGGTGAGCAGTTGGCGTTGCAAGTAGGATCCTCGGATCTGCAATCCAACACAAGGACTGTTGTCTGTTATCTCTGATAATCTTGGGTACGTGCGTGCCTGTCGGTAACCAACAATTTGTCTATGTAGGTCTCAGAGTCAGTCACGATAGTCGATGTGGGCTTAGCTTGGATATGCTCGGATGAATGCGCAACCATTTTTGACGCGCATAAAATGAAAATAACTATGGATATTTACCAATATTTCCGCCAAACTTAATCATACATGACTCGATGTCCGATATAAATTTAACTAATAGGTTCTCTACTGTATACTACCAAAACTGTACGTTACTTCTTGAACTTCCTGAACAACATTTCTAATAATATCTCTGCAAAATTGCAACCAGTTATTCTTATCTACATTGACTCTGCAACAAGCCGATGTATTCTAAACATTAACACTTGAATATCTACTCTCACCGTTGTAAATAATTATTATTTAGATGACTTGCAATTTTTAATTCGGTTATATGCGTAGGGATAATGTACATGGCATACTAGATCGAGCAGCGCTTGAAAGTTGTGTTGTTACTTTTTATATAGATTACTGCACGTTTTTTTTTTTAATTTTAATGAATTTATCCTTAGGGAGTATTGTGATTAAACTGATTTAAATCATTGAAGCAAATAGAAAAGTATGATTGTATTATTAACAATATTCGTAGGAACGAAAATAGCTGAATAATAATAGACAGGAATATTTATCTTCAACGGATGATAATGAGCAGACTAGGAAATGATTGTGAGACATTACACCGACGGATGAATGTCATGAACAAGTATAAATTCCATTCACGGGGTTTTGAAATACATTACATGAGAGCAATACATGAAAATCACTGGAAGAAAAAGCTTTACCGGAAATATATTTCTCAAGAAGAAAGATATCAAATTATGTATCTAGCTCATAATAACACATCATTCTACATCCTCTCGAGTCGCTAATTGACATATTCTACACTAAATAAGGAATATGAAAATGCCTTTTCTCTGCCGTGCCCAGCATATTTTACTACTGTCTGTTCATCGGGATTGTTCACGTCTACATATCGACACGTAATTGCATCAACCTGTCATTCTCTTTTCTCTAATATTGTACTTTTTATTCATATAACCATTACGGTAATTACTGTGCAAATATAAAACTATTTATTAAAAGATATGATACGATGTTCAATAAAATAAAAATTCTGTACATTTTTAGAATTTATCTGCACTTACTAAAATACGATTGCATGTAAAACAATTATTATGATTCAATTTATAGCAAGTAGAGGCTGTGGAAAATATTGGTTATTTCAAGAACGGTAATATTCATATAATAAATGAATGTGTGCAGAGTAAATAAGAGTACGAGTATTGACATTACATAAAATATTAAGTAATGTACATTTATATAAAACTACCAGTCGTTGTATCTATATAGTTAATTCAAGTTCTAACCTCTGTATAGCAGAAATATTTTACACGTACATGGATGTTCAACTAGATGTATAAAAATAGTTAATTTTCTACTGATATTTTATATGTTGTATTCGTGTGCAATTCGAGAGGTATAAATGCGAGTAAACATCATAAAACGAACACCTATATGACAATCCGGTGGCATAAACTCGACACAATATAGCAGTATTTACGATGTAATCTTCACACTTACGACGACCAACGCTGCGCTATTTGTACTAACGGCGTTACAGCTGATCCGATTGGTAAGATACGGCCGTGCATAGAAGCTAACTCTGTTGCAAATATTCCAGGAGCCACAGGTTTTATAAATAAATATGAATGCTCAAATAATACATACCCTACAAAGAACACATATTCGTGATAAATAAATGTATTTATTTTCATAAATAATATTGAATTACCTACTTCATTAGTGCAGTGAATATTTACTATGTTCGAGTTTTAATTAAAGAGAGAAATCTATAGTAAACTAGAATTCTGAATTCGAGTGTACATTTGTTACAGTGTATTCCAGTTATTTTTCGCATCGGTTTTCTTCAGTGGGAATAATTGTGCTTTCGCACATGTTTTGCACAGACTCTCTGTTGAATACATACAAGTTTGTTATTTGCTTGTTTACGATATTGTTACTGGTAGAAATGTTGTACCGGTAAAAAAACAAATATCATAAGCATCGGTCTTCGACGAACGACGTTGATTAGTATCAGAAACACGTAACGAGATCGTGCATGTGACAATTGATTTTCAGTTGCTGTTCTTTCACATCACATGTGAACTAGCACAAATAAAAACTGGTGTTCCCTAGCATCGTCGAGTAATGTACGAGTCTTCTACAAGAATTAGATACGTGCTGAATGCGATAATTAAAACTTAGTATACTCTGTTCCACGATCATATTCTTGACTTCTTGATTTGTAATAATTAGTTTATTGGGGGGTGCAGTATAAATTCAGTAAAATAATAGATAATAAGACTCAAACAAAATTGAAACAGAGTATACATTACGTACGTTGGTAAATTAGCCATGTAATTACTAGTTCAAGAAATAATTAATCTATATTGTTCTGTACAGAGTGCGGCCGGGCTGATATGAAAGAGCAGTGTAGGATAATTTTTCTAAAAGTTAATTGATCTGGCAGTATAACAACAGTGAGTTGTGCGTAGTAGTATACCATTAGTATCTATTCTATACACAGTATATATACTTCCTTATGTTAGTTGCCTAACCCCCTTGGATACATTATGTACTATAACGTCAAGCTATATATTTGTTATTCGCAAGATGAGACAAGATCATATTAAATCTTGCCGCGTTCTCTGCCATCACCATAATTACCCATCGGAAAACCGGCTTCACTCAACAAATTGAAATCTCAGTCCTAATTTAATATGAAGCCAACATAAAATAGATATTATATTACGCGTATATTTACCAGCTAACGCCAATCTGCCACATTACGATTCATTAAGTGTCCCTTTTAAGAAGAAACGCATCAATAAAAATTGTTATTGCTCGGTATCCGCATTTTTAATGACAATTAAGAAAGAAAAAAAACGTCTTTACGATGATCGTAAATAGCTTCAGCGTCTTGCTATGCTTAGAACGAGTACTCGATGCAACGTAGTTGATATTCTGCAAACACCCACGTCAAGTTTTCTAATATTGTTAATTAAACGATCCGCTTTCCACCGAGCCGACGAATGGCGTATTTGTATCTGTAATTGGAATCTACTAATAGCACCACTGACTATAGCTACAATCATAAACTATATATATATATATATATATATATATATATATATATATATATATATATATATATATATATATATATTGTATAACACTGTTTTACACTTATATATCCTAATGTTAACATCCATGAACCTGTGACTGCTGTTCATTATAGGATAAAAATGCGTAGAATTCTATTTAACATATTATAATTGTGTACATTCGTTTATATTTTTTGTTATCTGCGTTTAATGACAGATAGTTTGATGGAACTATTTTGATTTTATAATATTCTTTACAGCAACTAGATGCGTTAGGACAAACTCTTATAAAATGAGAGGTTTTTAAATAAAATCTGTGTAATTTTGTGCGTTGTTATTGAGTTATTAATATAAATATTTGTAACCAGATAATTAACTAACAAGGTTAACAGTTGGCAGTGTTGTTTGCGAGTAAGTAACCGATGGTAAAACTGATTTGTTTTCTTTTATTTGAACGTGTTGATTAAGTTCGTGTTCCACTGATTAACCAGGTGATGATTGGATTATGAATTATTCCGTATTTAATTATAAGGTTTACTTGCTTACTCATCAGCCACTTGATATCAATTCTCACGCTCGGCTTTGCACTCAACACCAAAGTGCCAATTTATCATCGCACATGAGAAATATAAAGCAATATGAGGCTGAATAAATCAGCTGGTTAAAATGAAATCAGTTGCAGAGACAGCGGGGAAAAAAAGAAACTAGAAGAAAATGAAATATGTCCACAATTTCCGGTGATTTAGTGTTTAACATGTTAACAACACTTAGTGATAAACTTTCATGGGTATAATCTGCTCTTAATTAAAAACAGTATAAATATATATAAAAAAATCTAATACACACTTGGGAAATGTAGGATAATATTGTGTTAACGAGGTCTATTATCATGAATGATTATACCTATACGATTATTTGTAATTTTTATATATGTGTAACTGATGATGAATCTTTTAAACAATTCTATAACCATGTATATATGTATATAAGTGGTTAATATGTTAATTAAGTATATACCTACTGTTTGTACAAGTAAATATAAAACAATTCTGAACAATACATTTTAGAGCAAAAGTGTAAATAAAAAAGTTGTTCAGAATTAAAACCTGCATAATATGATGCCCTGTTCGGCGTTTAAATATGTTTCTGTAACGAGTAAATCAATTTTGAAACACAGCATTTTTATGACAGATTAGGAGGTCATGAAACAAAAACGCTATGTTTTGATTATTTGTTGTTGTAACTAACAAAAATAACATGCAATTTTTGTTCCATGACTTTCTGAGCTGTCATCAAAATGTAATGTTTCAAACTTGATTTACTCGATATACAAAATTATTTGAGCACTGAATATAACATCATATTATACATTTTTTAATTTTGAACAACTTTTTTATTTACACTGTTGCTCTAAAATGTATTGTTCGGAAGTAATCACAATATTTCTATATTTACATGTTAATTCCCTATGTCCCAGATATCTTGGGACACCCGGTATATATAAATATATACATATATAAATATATACATACATAACTGACTTGTACAATGAGTTCTTTACACCATTAGTTAAACTCATCGTCTGTCCGATACGACAGACTATGTTATAATGAATCTTTCCTTCAAATCCATTAATATTATTATCATATCACATTAGTTAATAAGTTCAACTCTACATTGACATTTCATCACGATTTCTACCAGACTAGACGTACTCTTTGTTACACTCTCTGACGCTTCAAATATAATGACAGACTCTTCTCCTGCAACTCCTATTACTACAGAAGTTAATTGCCAGTAAGCTATTTCAATAGCACTTAACTAGCAGCCGAATTCAGACACTTTTTTGGCGAACAACTTTTCGATGTGTCAGCACTACACTCACTTGAAATTGCCAATTAAAGTGATTATTCTAAGTCAAATTATAATTGGCTGTGGAAAATGAAGATTGCTAAACGAGACAAGTAAAACAGTTTCAAGTACATACAACCATTCTAACTCGCGTCAAAATGAGTAACGGTCATAATAATGTAACAGAACGGATTTTAGCGCTATAGAAAAAAAATCTAAATACATTTATATATATATATATATATATATATATATATATATATATATATATATATATATATATATATATATTGTAATAACTACATATGCATACATTCTAATTGTATATATGTGTTTAGTATCGAATGGGAATGAAGCGAGTGCTTGTGTCACCAAAATACAAGTGTAATTAAAACAATATACAGAGGTGGCAGCTGGATTCGAATGTTAGAAACTAATGAATGGCTTTAGAAACAGAGCACACTTTCGTCCTTAATGTGCTTCAATGTGTTTAGCATACAATGGTCTCGTTTCATATTCAAATAACACATTGAAGAATTATTACGTATTATATATATATATATATATATATATATATATATATATATATATATATATATATATATATATATATATATAAGGTTGGTAGAGAGTCAGTTTAGCTCAGCTTGACGTGGGTTCACAACAGCAACACTAGATGTTCCTCATACGTACGTTACAGATCTCAGAACAACCTGCGTTCAAGTGCATTTGAAACCGTGAGCAAGCTGATTGGGTTTCCAAGATATCGGTTAGCACTTTAATGATTAGAATAACGAAACTAACTAGAAAAAACCTAGCCAATTATGTCGTGATTTATTGTGTGTGTGTGTTTGCCGTTCGACTAGACGTCGTTGTTCTAAATAAAAATTACGTTGTTTACAATTTGAAGGATTTTTCTCTAATTTTATTATTCTGTCGTCTTTAGCTTACAATATAATCGGAACGTATTTGGTATCGAATTCTCTTAGAACGCATGTCGAGGAATAGATGTACGATACTCAGACGTTTTTCTTGAATTGTTATCTAGTTTGTACATTTGCGTTTGTCCGTCTATTTTCAAACAATGTACTAGGGACAATAACTAACAGAAAGAATTCGAATAATTTAATATTCAATGGTAAGTAGTGAAATTGTGAATAAATAAATAAAGCTAGATGCCACACCATAGACACGAACAATTTAAATTCAAATTGCAGCCGGAGTTCAATAGTTGTATAAAAATGTGAGGTAACACCCTGCCATCTTAAATGCAAATAGATTCATTCCAGTTCTGAGAAAGAGACATAGTGTTTGTTAATAATGCAACACATACAGTTCATAATTAGCTCCTATGGGAGAAAAACAGACATAATTAATAGTTACAACGTTCATTTAGTGATTAACCTTAGTAAATGATCTCTTGTTTTTCTTACGCTTTCTTACAAAAGTTCTGCGCTAAAATACTACTGATCCCTGAGCCGCAAAACTTTTTCTACATAAAAGTTAAACATTGTAAGTTTACTATTGCAAGCTAAATGGACATGTTGATTGGTTTGTCGTTAGACGAATTGTTCAGCTTGTTTTTCTTTATTGTTACAATAGATATTGTATTCATGCAAAAGTACTTTATAAATTGATATTTACATCTGGGAAAATCCATTGCAACTGTTAGCTCAACACAAACTGACTTTCCTTAGTTTACTTTATGATGACATATACGTCCGTAGCAGTTCCGAAATGAAAACTATCAATTAAGCCGTGAGACATTAGATGTTGTCGAAGACAAGGACGGAATAATTAATGATTGTCAGCAACGTTAAACATATACGCTTTTAGATACGTGATTGAAAATTCATTTACTCGGGAAATAAAAAAGCAGATTTATCTGTTCAGTTGATGAGTGCGTTGTGTGTTCTGAGAAGTAAAACTGAGCAAGAGCACGAGCAGAATGAAACTCCCGCCAGGGAATACGCGCACGTTTGATTTACAAATATCTTCATTAGGGAGACGAGAATTAAGTAGTACTTATCGTGTTTTGTTGCATGCGGGCGGTAATTTGCTCGTTACACGGGAACCAAATGTTCCCATCGGTCTTAATTACATACTACATACCGCGTGACAACTGAGGCACTCTACTATGACAATATGTTCACGTATGAATTTAAAATACGTTTTATTATTTTATTAGAAAATTTTATCTCTGTCTCACGTGCAAACCGGTGAACTGTTCGTTTTGAATCAGTGACCCGAAAAATCTGTCATTGTTTCATTGAAATTCAGAGCGAGTAAGTGTAAGGATTGTGAAAAGTCTTTAGATCTGATGTGTGCATTAGACAAGCTTGGTAGCTGGGTACAAAAGGCAAGTAGGATGATATGACGTGGGTCACGCATATTCCGTGGGCTGACTCGGTGTCGTAAAGTGACGCTTGAGAGCAACACGCCTTCGGGGACCTACTGCACGGAATGGAATAGAGATACGGCGCTTATTTATGGCATTGGTGATACAAATTTCAGACTTCTGTTATTCATTTAGCGGATTTACAAGTTACAGACGGTTGCCTAACAATGACATCTAATAAAGTAGATCAGTAGGATCGTAAACTATTACAATAAGTACATTGCCGATATATGGTACTTAGGAAGAAGAACAAGAACTTCACTATAAGATATGTTCAACAACTACCCATTTAATACGAAATAACTATATAAAATCGTTATTATATTTATACAATATTTTCAGAATTACCAACGTAAGAATGGGAGTAATAGCTACCTTATGCATTACCTGCAGAGGTACCTTAATTTACTGTTGCGTTACGTACGTATATTCGCTTGACGCGCATTGAAATGCCGAGGTCTTTCCATTCAATAAAGCGCAATAGGTGTGATCGTGACTTGAATTATTATTGGAAAAAATGTATGAAAAGAAAATGTTGAATTTTCATTAACGATATAATAGGCATAATGGATTTGTCAGATGAACGGGGCGTGACAGCAGCGTAGTGAATGATTATTTTTTAATAGTGACCTTTGCTGATTGTTTATGAACAAATTCGTTACGCTTGAATTTATTTCTTGAAATACTTCAATGGTTATTAGTCATCTGTTATGAGATGTAAAATATTACTGCATACAGTAACAGATGTATATATATACAACAACATAAGCGAAAACGATTTTATATACTTTGCTCATGTTGTGCAACAATTTAAATAAATGCTAATTGAAAAAAAATCTGATATGGTCGCCACAAGACTTTCTTATATGTATTTATATCAAAACTCAATTTTAATGCTACCCAATTTTCAATTGACACATATTTCTGTTCATATTTTGTTTTTTTCTTTACAAGACATATGACAATACTTTCCGTGAATATATAAATATCGATAATTCAAAACTAAATAGACATAGAAGAACACTTTGTCTTCTATATTCTATATTTTTTATACATTTTTGTTTTGTTTAATTCGATTGATTTTCTTTTTGTGTTTTATTATTATGAACGAATGACTTATTACAGTACTGTATAAGTTTATGTACGTAGTCATAATCACTACTGTTTCACAATTGAAGCACCTTGATTCAGAACAATCATGCAATGACATCTCACTCAAATGCAAACGACAAACAAAATAAAATAAAAAATTACAAAAAGATACCTTATATACTTGAATTACAGTGTCGCGTGACACGTACAGAAATCAGTGAATTTCAAACAGTATTAATACTGAAATATACTAATTAGTTCCGTAGTAATTTTACTAAAAACAAGCTGGAAATGTTTCGTAAAGAGGCTGGTTCAAGTTAAATAAATATTAATAATATCTATAATAATGGTGTTGGTGTTTGTTATATTTGCTGGTGTACTTTCAATGGTTAATAAAGAATGCATGAATGGGCACGGGTAATCGTAAAGTTTGTGAACCGCTGTAACTGGCCGTTCCATTCCGTGGCTTGGTTCGCTGGAGGCTAGGAAAGTTCTGACCGCACAACAATAATTATGTGCTAAACTACGATTTCGATCTGTGTGTAATTCCACTACCACGAATAATGACATTTGATACATATAGAACACGTGCCGCTTCGAGTTTTCGCTTTCGTAAAATGCATTATGTTATTATTGCGAGCCACGGTTTCTAATATTGACTTTTTGCCTGCGTAAAAGGTAGCTAGTAAAAGTGAACCAGCTTTTTCGTTTTATATTTCTTTTTTTTCACACTTTTTGTACGAATTACGTACATGTCTTTAAATTTATTTTATTTGTTCATATAATAACTATAGTGTACGCGTGTTTTTAGCGTTGCGAAATAGTTTGATAAGCGCATTAATAATGTAACTAGCGAAAATTAATTGATTTGTTTTTTTAAATAAGTAAATAACCTACAATTGTTTGCTAGAACATAACAATTTCATTGGACGAATTATTCATATAAACAGTGAAATGATACTGATGCATATCATTGCTCTAGATCAGTTTAATTATATTGCAAAATGTTTATAATATATGTATATAACGAAAGTAAATCATAGATTAGATAATGAAATAGGCAAATATTTTTACGCGGAATTATATTCATACGTATATGGTATGTTGTGAAGTGAATTTACATACTTATGAATATAGAAAATGATCTTATTCGCACCAGAAATCTTGTTGATACACTTCTAATTATTGATTCTATATCACTTTACAGTTAATTATAAGTAAACGTCTGATTTACATACAAGCATAATTTATTTTCCTCGATGCTCTTATTTGGAAACCAGTACACTTCCGATTTCGTTTGCGTAAAAATGTATAGGAGCTTTCATATACTGACATACTAATAAGTCTACTAATTTCACATTATTATTAATAGAATCTTTATTCTATATTAAACATACAATACGAATGGTAAATTTTCTTTCGATATATTTTTATTAAATGTTCTACATATGTATATGTGTAGCACATTTATTACATATGTAGGTACAGTAGTTTTATATAAAAATGTAACATCCTATGGGATGATTGATTGTAGAACACTGTGATCGCTTCCTGTGCCAGCATTAATTATGAAGTTGCCGGCGTGACCGCCAGCGGCGCTGGCTGCAACTGCTGCGTACCACGACTGCATCGCACACTCCGCGAACCCGTAATTTCAAATATAACAAACGACTTCAATATATATATATACATATATACACCGTGTGCCGTACCCAAAGGTAAGCAGTATATATGTACGTACGTATACATCTGTTCACGGGGCCATTACAAAAAACGCAACACGCCGGAATATACAGTTACTATCCAGGCAAAGAGCTGGAGCATGTATCGACCGATTACGGTAATGGGGAAATTATGAAATTGTTGAAATGTCGACGCTTGTATATATGCTTGTTAACGTTCGATTAACTACAAACATGGCTTGTTTCTAAATCATTTAAATATTGAACTATATGCAATTACACTCTTCTAGAAATATGTATTACATTTACAGGAATGTGCAAATCTCTGAATTTATTTTATTTTGGGCCTTATCTATTGAATTTTTCACGGAATTTCTATTTTTCGGATATAACGTCCGCCAATAAACACTATTACAAGTCCAGAAGTCAGGGATATGATAGTGGAACAGGGTATACAGTAGGTATAGTATATTTCTATGCGCGGACATAGACAAGACTCTGTTATATAGAATGCTAGGATTAGAAGAAGTGTGTGTAGCGAGTAAAGATGCCATGATACAGAGTGCTGTTGGATATAATCCTCTTGCTGTTGCTTGGTCCAGTGGTCACGCGGAATGCGACCACCGTGGCCGGAATAACCATTACCCGCCCTGCAGAAAACTAAACGATATAGGTTCAATACGTGTTTGCAATTTACATCTGTCATGACATGACGTGCCCCGATACCAGATGCTTTTGTTCTTCCACTTCCAATTCGGAACAATGTTGCTCCAGTGTTCACTTGGATCTACTTATATCAATACTACAACATTGTGTTACGCACGATTGATAACTACGAAATCGTGAACAAACAAGATACATTCTCACAGTTGCAATTGTACAGATTAACAACCGGATTTAGGTTATGGTTATGGAATATTAATGTAAAATGTAAACCATATGTTCAACAAATACCACAGTATATATATTTACTCTGTTAACAAGTCTATTTTACAGTGATAAATCATAATAAATTAACGCAAACTGATGTTCAAGTTCCATATGAGAGAAAATAAAACAGAAAAAAGGCTGTCAAAAATAGGAAATAGAAACCATCTAATTAGCCACTAAGATTTTGTTTTATTTATGTTCGCGTCTGTCTTTAAAAATATGTTTATTTTGTCACGAACGGCACAGCGCAAATTACTGAAGTGGTTAAAATTATTTGGAAATTTGTGAAAAAAATTAAGTAGGACATCAAAATACATTAACTCTTTTGCGTACGTAGAACAAGGATGAAAATTTCTTCTTATGAATGAAAAATCAATGACAGAAGGAAGAGAAGATTTTGTTAATTTAATTTTTTACCTAAAACTTGGGTGAGATCATTTCTTGAATTACTACAGCAGTAGGAGCAATTTACGTTCTTTGTAAACTCAATTCTAATTAATTTAATTAGATATTTTTCAATCTCGAGATGATTACATTTTTCCTCACGCATTTAATTTAAAAGCTGGTGTTGAATGCTTTTTTTTTGTTTGAGTTTGTTTTGTTGGTAAGCGTGTGTTTTGTTGTAGATAATTTAACGGAATTAACTTCATTAACCTTACACGAGCGTTTAAATCCAGATAATAATTCATTGTTTATTGTGTTAGGAATGCGGCGTTAAAATTAAAACTTCTGCAGAATGTTTTACTGCGCAGTCTGTTACAATGTGCTTGGTGACTTTGGATCTTTGATCTAACGAGATACTTACGTGTTAATGACAATTAACTGTATGCGGTTGGAATGTCCGTGTCTAAAATTCCTTATTACATTTATATCAATGTACATATATATATATATATATATATATATATATATATATATATATATATATATATATATATATATATATATATATATACCGTGTGTCTCACGACGATCTACACATAGGACGTTACACGCTCATTTGATTTTTGAATTCAAAATATTAATCTGATTGTTTTTCAATTTGACGTTTAATTTCTTTGAAAATGTACTATTACTGCAAAGACGAATGTGTTTAAATAATAAAATTTTATTATGGAGGATATTCGGATATGGCACCTAATGATTATTTTTACTGGGCATATTTGAAAAATTCAATTTACAATCTAACTGCGAATAGACCTCAAACGGTAGAAGAATTACAAAGGAAAATTGTTGAAGTGTCAAACACTATTACTCCAAATGTATTACAAAATGTTCGAAAAGCATTGAATATTTAATTTAAATAAAATTCTACATTTAATTATTATTTTCCCAACTTCTGTATTTTGTAAGGTTTATAATTTGTAATGATTAAGTTAATGCCGAATTTTTGATTGCATTTTCTCTAATTTAGATTTCACTTTCTGTTTGTTTTTCTTGATAAACTTTGTTAGAATGTCACAAATAAAATAAAATAGTAAACGTCAAATTGACAATTATACTGTCTAAATAATAATAAAAAAACAAAAACAGTCAGATTAATGTTTTGAATTCAAAAATCAAATGAGTGCGTAACGTCCTATGTGTAGATCGTCGTGAGACACACACGGTATATATATATATATATATATATATATATATATATATATATATATATATATATATATATATACAGTGCGAATAATGTAAGGCTATACATTGGCTACTTTATTTTAGCGTTAATCAATTTGCCCATGCTAGTATCAACTCGTTGAATAATTTAAAATTAGACATAGGGCATTTACTTAATGTTACCATGGTGATTACATACAAAAACTCCAATTTATTATGGTTGAATAATATAAAATTAGACACTAGTCCACAGACTACTATATTTATTTAAATCATTTACAGAATTTATTCCAATATTTTATTAAATCTATTACATGTTATTGGATTAAAAGTACACTTCAAGTACTGAAATTGTAATTGGTATCAGTACATTTCCAAAATCACTTGGGGGTGATAACTAAATTTGCCACCGTTTGATGACATGTGATGAGCCCTGCCCGGGAATTCAAAGCTGAAATAATCAGAAATTTCTCGCAAAGACGCCCTTTCTAAATACCAGGAATACATCTTAAACTTTTCTTCTGTGATGTACATTTTTTGCACTAATTATTACGCAAACTCGTGAGATATCAGTAACACAATATTGAAAATAGTGACATTTACCAAAACAAACGTCATTGTAATTTCAGTTGTTACTGACATGGGCAAATTGATTAAAGCTAAAATAAAGTCGCCAATGTATAGTCTTACGTTATTCGCACTGTATATATATATATATATATATATATATATATATATATATATATATATATATATATGCTCATTATATGTATGGCGTATGTATGTTTGTACATATAGATATCGGGTAGGGTAGGGTAGTATTTCAGTAAAGATGAGATAGATGGAAGAGGCGTTATGGAAAGGTAGTGATTAGAGTCGCAATATATTGCTGGCAAAGTCCAGATATGCAGCAATGGTGCATTATTTATTATTGAATGAACGTGAACGTTTAATAATATTTGTGTGGAGATGGAATGCAGGTGTGTATCGGGCCGTTGCGTGCTCATCCGACGGTGACTCTTCATGTACCTAGTTGCTGCGGTACTACCAAGTACTGCTGCACCTATGGCACAGAGGTAAGGTACATAATTGCGGTATTTGCTATTCAGTGAGCTAACTGAAGAAGTCAAGTTTACCGAGTAATTCTTCAACACGATCGCAGTAATAACTCATGCGAAGTCTCCTGCTCGAATGGACGGTCTCTGCCATTACTACCAAGCGATGTTCACGTTGCTGCGCTATCAGATCAGATACCAGAAAATTAGCGCGATTTGCTATAATTATTGTTATTACGTGCTCATACAGGCAAAAGTCATGTGATGCTCGACTGGTACCACGTGATGCACAAGTCTAATGTTCACGCGATACGTTCAACAGGTTCAAATGTTAACAACGATCATCGTGTAATTGTGACTTCTATGTTGCGAACCACCATATACGTGTATATATGTTCATCTATCCTTCGTATTTGGAAAAAACAACGAACTAACAAAATTAATATGAAAAGCCCATGTACGTTTATAATTTTGTAGGTTATGGCTACACTAATACGGTATGATAAATAAGTTTAATGTAAAAATGATTTGTACATTTCTCCGTCATAGAAGCTATACTTCTGGTGTAGCTTGTGTTCAGCAATCAGAGTTTCGATTAGAAAAATATTTTGATACGAATGTCGAATGAAGCAGTACAATTACGTGACATCTGAATACATCGCGTTATTTATTTATTGTGCTGAGCAACGTCTTTAATATTTTTAAATAAACACAGTTACCAATAGATATGTCATCGTGTATTTATAGAGCTATAAACCGTTATTATGGGCATCTCCATTAGAAGCGTTCAACAACATTCAACTTATCCAGAACCTATAGAAAAAAAAGCTGTGTATTTCTGTTCATGACTACAAGAAGTTACAATTTGAGACGTGTGGATTTATACCTATATTTAACCGTGCGAACTCAGTACAGAACGACAGATATGGCTTACCGTATTACAAATCATATGTTCCACATTGCCATGACTATATTTGAGCAAGTATTAAAAACTTGCAAATCCGGTAAGTCGTTTGGAACAAAATAAAGTGTTCACCTATACAAAATAATTACGTAACAGCAAACATTTTAACTAGTATTGGAAACCGAAACCGAATACGGATTTCAAGAATCTAATACTTGTGATTTTGGTTCTAAAAATCGTATAGACGATTACTGAAACAGATATACACATATAGTATCACATGAACCATGCGTGGAAAACCATTATAGCGACTTGTTTAGACGAGAAAGTGGCCATTTCCGTTTGCGAATTGAAACAGTAATTAATCAGTGATGTGTCAATCAGCATTGGATGGTCGGTTCATTTACATGTAGACCCGACAGTGAATTGACGCACAGTCGTCTAGAGAGGCAAGGACTTGTATTTATCAGCATACTATGCTGGACCGGAGCATGCGCACTAATATTGAAAACACATGCGCATACATACACATGGAACAACAACTAAAGAACGCATTCTTCGTGGAGTTCCTGTCTTAGTAGACACTTGGCAGGTAATAGAAAATAATTACACTACAATAAATTACTAACGCATGTCCACTGTGACGATATTTGTAATTCAAAATTGAAATACACTTTTCACTGTCTCCGTATTGCAATTATAGATTCTGTGTTTCCAGGAAAGAGACGCACTTATAATTGAAAAGTGAAACTTGTTTTCATTGCATTTCCCTCAGTTTATATATATTTTTTATTAAATACACATCGATTCTTGTATTCTCTTAACTTATCTCGAGACAAAATCACATGTGGTAAAATTAACTCTGGATCAAAGTACATTTATGAATGAACGACGAATAAATGTATAAAGAAAATGGAAGCTAAATGAAGGTGAACAAGCAGCAATAGCAGGTTTTAGAAGATGAATGGCAAAGGACAGGAACGTACTAGGAAAATTTACCGCACAACTGGTTTTTATGTCTTAAGCAATGTGAAACGAGTTCAGAATTTAATAGCAATATTTTACATCGTACCGTCATCAATTCTCAGTAATTGCCAATAATTATAACAGTGCGACATCATCTATTCCATTGGGTTCAAATAGGTAAATATGAGCGTTTCCTTATCGTGTGAATCTCGACATTTATGTGGCCGTCAATAATATATAGCCTATTGATTTCATTAATTAATACGTAAACGTATTGCATATGCTCGCATGTACATGTTATATTTATTAATAATATCATTTTATGTGCATCTTTTGCAGTATTAGCATAGAGTATTATATAATTCTAATTAATAAGTCCAGTTGAAGAAATGTAATTTGTGTTTTATTCCAGTTTATGAACGAAATTTTATATAGTTTTCATTTCGCTGCTTTCACTTGTAGGTACTATTAAAGAAGTCAATTAAGTAATGTCTTTTGTACAAATTTTCAATAAAATGGAAATATATGAAGATAGTGGAATGTTAATGTAACAAGTAGCAGTGAATGATTTCACTAAATATGTATTACCAGTTAATGTAATTGACCGGATACTTTGATGTGGATTCATGTTATTGAGATTATTTTTATGTTTAGTTATTAATCAAAGATGCTTTCTACAAACATGAGTTTCTACCAGTTATACGGATATCCTTATCTTACCTGCATTTGAAGTGATATATATATATATATATATATATATATATATATATATATATATATATATATATATATCACTGTTATATTTAGTTTTATTTATCTATAATAACTTTTCCATCATATGTTACAGCCATATAGATGAATATGGTACAAAAAACCTATTTGTAGTCTGTTAGTAATGAATATATTAATATGTTTCTTAATTAATTGCGGCGTAATGGGTAATAAGTTCTGTTCAATATAATAATTACTAGTCATATACAAAGGAAAAATGTAATAGTTCATGAAACGTTTGAAGATGTAAGTGCCATTAAACTAAATATATGATAATTAATTCCTTGTATTTGGCATGCAGTCCGTACAACTCATTACATTTTATGGCGAAGTTATATCCTTTACTCCACTAGTATATTGAAACTATTTGCTCAGAAACGTACATGTATGTTGCTGGAAAAACATCGAGGTATTATGTTTTGTACACGTATATAACATCGGTAATTTCAGTTTAATATTCACAACCCACATATTGTAATATGAAGAAAAATACCTATGTGGATCTCTGAATTAAGAGCTGCCGTTATAGTTTTAGTTGTGGTTGGTAATAAATCGCTGGTTAGTATGTTGCAGGCTGACATTCGTAGATTAACGTTACACCTCTTCCTGTTCAAATGCTTTCTTTTTTCTCTATAACCTATTATTGGCTATTAAATTTGGCGAATATTACTCACAAGTATCAGCCAGATGTCAGGAAGTACGACTAGATGTGTTCATACAGTCGGTAGAAGATGTATTCATTTACCTGAAATCAATAAATAAATCAGTCAGTTACTTACATTTATGAAACACATAACTATTTGTAGAAAAATGTTCGGATAGAACATTACGAATTCATTTATACTCGTTAAACTGGCTACCATATATGGGAGGTGAAAAAAAGCATTAAAACTATCATAAAACCTATGGCTCATAAAAATGTTCATCAAATGCGTCTACTTTCAACAATGTTTTCTCGCATATAAAATACAAGACATCTTAACACTTAGTGATACCAATAACTTTTGCCGTCGACCAGTTAGCCATGTCAAGTTTCTCTTTCGGTAGAAAATGCGAGCAAGATTGAGTGCGTACCGCACCAGAAAGTAGAGCGGTTCCATGGACTGTTTGTTCTTCATAAAATACGCACACCGTAGTCTACACATGTCCATCCATCACTAGACAATTTCTAGAGAGAGAGAGAGAGAAACGCATTATTCAAACAACCATTCCGTAATTATTTCTCTAATCATTCATTTACCTACTTACTTTATAATCGAATATAGCATACACATTTATACACAAACTAACTGGAGTAATGAAATGAAACTATATAAACATTGATCTGTACATCTGTAGTGTTATAAGTAAAAAGTTAGGTTATGTTGCTAGAGCCCGGAAGTAATAAACACACGGTTCTTTTCACTTTTTAACTACCAGTTTTTAATAAAATTATGCCACCTAATATCTATTCTATACCATTACAAATAAACCAAATGTATAACCTCACTTAATAAGCGAAAAAATCAAACAAATTTGTGTTTGGCAGCGTATAATTTTAAATTTATTTTAAATTTAAATTTGACATGTAGAGAGTTATTATGTGAATTATTAACGTATATTCATATTTATTTGTTGCCTATATGGAATGGAGACTTATCTATAAGTCGTATGTAAATTTTATTGCCTATCAATCATGTTAGAAAGAAATACGAACTGATCGATTGAATAAAGAATTAATAAATAAAAGAAATATATTACAGATAATGGAGTGAACGTATTCAACGATATGCAATGAAGAGTTGGCGTGAAATTTTAAATGAGACTTGCTACATTCTATATGTATATTGAATATTCCAAGTGACTTGTTCAAAATATGGTGTAAGATTTGATTAGAGAAAAATTATCTGCATTTGAAATGTTTATAATAGAATGAATGGTTGAATGGTTCATACTGAGTGGTTAACATGGTTTAGTGTTTGTGTTTATTATCAATAATGCATAGTAAATTCACAGGTGTATGATTTATTTGTTTATAGCTGAACATATTTTATTGCGATAGTTTATTACGAAGCCGCGTACACAGTAGCCATATACATATATACATTTGTAATCATCCCACTTATTTTATTTTAAAATATACTGTCATAATTATAGCCAGAGGGCACGGAAAATTAAAATAATCACTGTATGTTTGCTTTATATATTTTTATTTTGTCAAAGCAAGAATCAAATGTACATGTTCGTGTAACTACTCAATTATCCTTCACTTCTTAACGGAACAAAAAGCAGATTCACACATGTAGTCAACTGACAATGTTTGTTTTTCTGAAGATTAATTGCCTTCGTTTATAAGATAACAAAATGGCACTAGAGAATAATATCGCTTAAGTGTGAAGTTTCCAATTATACATGCTGGTGTAACTGATTTTCTCACATTCGTTTACGTCGTAATATGAGATTCGTGATGAATAACAATTAGTGAAATAGAACCGAATGTCTAATAAACTAATAGATATAAGTTACGTACCAGCTAATGTTCCTATACTATCTGTTAATTGATGGGTTATTTTGTAACAATTTTGGGATTTCCCAATTTACTGCAATCAGTTGCAAAACAAAGAATTTTCTGATATTTAGTTTATCTATCGATACTATAATATAAATACGATTTATTGATATGTTTGGATTATTCCAAACGATATCAAGGACATAATGATATGCGCAAAGATCATTTGCGCATACTGCATAATTTCATGAAATTCTTAAAACAATTCTATAATGTGAAAACGGCTGAAAGAATGTTTATTTGTAGAATCTAAATGAATTTCGTGATGTACATATGTCCGATAGGATATTATATATTCAGAAGAGACGTTTGTTGGGATTAGTAGTTTGAAATTTAGGCGGAACGTGTACATATCACGACATGAGACAGTAAAAGAAAAGTGGAGTGGACATGTTTCGTTACAGATACATTTATTTGTTCACGGTTCCGTGAAAAGAAGTCGCTCGTGACAAATGTTAACATCACGTTGTCAAACACGACAGATCGTACACCGCCCGGTGACCTAACCTAACCTTAGAACCTGCACATAACTTGCTATACACCTGACTCGGTCCAGCAGTCATGTCGCTCGCAGTCCACAGGTTGTATTACACCCGTAGCCGCAGCAGATGCGGACGTTCAAATGGCGTGCCATCACGCAGTCCAGATCAGAAGACAATATGTGGGTGTTGTATATCATTAGGTTGCAGGACATAACCTCACTATAATATTGTATTACAGAGAGACGGATACGGCAGTGCAATATAAAGTACTTTACATAGAGTATTTCACGCTGGCCCCCAATTGTACTGAAATATTCACTACGTCAATGAGTAAAATTCTAATGTCCAAATTCGCCGCGGAGAGGTTTCTTTTTTCAATATTAAATTTGTAAATGGAGCACGCGATTTACATAAAATAATAAAGCAGGTTGTTTAATCAATAAACTTTTTATTTATTATTGCAACTTCCTGTTTCGCTAAGTAAGATTTCATTATTTCGTGGTGAAACTACGCAATGTTATGAGAATTTTTTTTTAATAGTTATTTTGTTCTTTATATCAATATTAGTTGATAATCGATTTATCAACAAACAATATGATATTCATCTTGTATTTTTTAATGTTAATCGAAACATCCATTTAGATTATCTTTACATTTAATTGTTTTATTAACCTTTTAAATTAATATAAGTACAATGTTATTAGTTGCAAACAATTATAAAAAAATACAATGCAAAGTGCGTGTGGTCCAGAAGATAATAGGAAATTTGCATATGTCTTGGCGTTTGGCATCTCTTCATTATATAGTCAGAGGTGATGAATTAATTGCAACATAATTATTGTCTTCCTATTTTTTTCTACAGCAAACCGTGAATCTATAATGAATTTGTTTGTGTTACGTAATATGTAATGACAGATCTTGGTAAATAAGTTATTTCTTAATTAGAACTATAAATATGTACTGGAATCATTTCTTTAACGAAATAAAATCTTTCAACATCGTAATACAATCAGAACTAATCAATGTAATGAAATGACTGATGAAAATCAAAACTAATGAAAGAAACATGCAAGATAAATTAGTAACAGAATTATAGATCTGTTCTACTTGTATTAATGAAAGGATAACATAATGCAGGCACGTAGTGTTTATAGTTACTATTCTGAAATAGTTTTCAGTTATAATATACAATAATTAGCAATTACCTTAACGATAGAACGAAAAAAATAGACACCATGACTGAGTGCAGAGGTATGCAAATAGCTTATAACATTTGCAACATGTCCAGTAATTATTTTCAATTAGCCTATGTCAAAACAAAATGATAGAAATCAAGTACACCACTACTCTAGATCGCAGCGGTTGTATTAATCAAAACAAATTCAACATTTACCGTTCTGCAATACGAAATAATAGCGCGACAGCCTCGGGCTACGACGGTTGCATTGAAAGTTAAACTTTTCTTTTTGTTTTTGTTTTTGTTTTGAACGTAATTCGCAACAACGGCGAGGGCGAGGCAAATGGGCCTCTGGTTAATAGAAGTGTCGGCTTCCTGCGCGTCGCACCTTTGGAATTTGTTAATCGATAATAATTAATAGATACGGGCAGCAGCTAACAATATTTTTTTACATTTGCACCGCTGCTCTCGCACCGGTACGAAATGCAATGAAGTTCAATTATGAATGCAATCATTGCGTATAGTTCATCTGGGCACGTTTCACTGATAAACCAAGCCCAGCCCAGACTTGCTTATTTCCTTGCCTGTAATAATCAGCACCCTGAAGTGCCTAACACACACATACACACGTACACACAAGCAAGCAACGTGTTCAGTGCGAATATCACGATAAACCCGGTTCACGAACAGGATCCAGGATCGGACTTGCCTAACACTACTTATATTTATTTATAACTATAACGCAAATAGCTTGCCTATATTATGTGTAATTAACATTTGAATTTCGCAATTTGGATTATTTTTCGGCGATTTAAAATAACTACATTACAATGTAAATTTATGTATGAAGCAGTTTCAAATGTAAATAAATTACATCAAATGCAAAACACTAAATTTATTTAAAAAAAATTATATAAAACTTTAATTTAAATGACGCATGAACATTTAGAGAAAAGAAATAAAAAAATAATGCTTCCACACAGTTTTATTAAATTTTTGTAGAATAAAAACAAAATGTCAACGTTATGTTTTGTGCGATTAAACTGTGCGCCAATTTACAATTCATTACATAGTTGTTGGCCAGGGTTTTTTGCGTCCGTTAACAATTTGTAGTCAAGGTATAAGTACACAACTGGCCATGTAACTGAGGTATCTGTAAGTAATGCAGTGCAGTACTACCAACAGTTTGCGAGTCCAACCAATGTGTGTATATGTATGTGTTGGTGTAACATGTAAACTAACGCCGTCACTGTAAAAATACATCTAACAGTTTTACGAGTTCGTGCCATGAGTGTAGAGTATATCAGGATAACAGGTAACGCTACCTGTGGCTGCCGCGCAGCCGGTAATTATACTTTTTCATATAATAATGATAATCGTGCCGGCACCAGCGATTATGTTCCCGTATATGTATATATATATATATATATATATATATATATATATATATATATATATATATATATATATATATATATACCCCAATCCTCGTTATACGGCCTAGATACGTTGCGGAAAAGTTGGCCGTAAAGTGAAAAGCCATATAACGAATCAAGCATTTTTTTACGAATTAAGCATTTTTTAACGAATCAAGCATATTTTTTGGCCTTATAACGAAACATTGTGGCCGTTATAGCGCAATGCCGTAAAGAGCGGCCGTATAACGAGGGAGGTGTATATTTATTTATTTATATGTTAACTGGTTCGCATCGTATTGCCCGAATTGGTTATTAAATATTGTCTCGTAATATTTTACAAAATACATTCTTCCTTTTCTCAGAGAAAAATTGTACAAATATGTTATAGTAAATATATAAAATATTTATTTCTACGAATCTTATAATACGGAGATGAGTACTAGCTAAAATATTGATAAGGGGGCAGAGAACTTTCTTTGCCTAGGGGCGCCAGGTACCCTGACGCTATGCCTGTGTTTGCATTTTAGGTGTACTGTAACGAAGTTCTCGTCTTACATGAAACACCGTTCACTACGCGTCTCGTACAGTTTAATTATACAATAACATTAGTTATAAAGTTTAAACGAGTAACGCGCACTCGTACACTACACACACCATTAGATAAATAGAAAAAGTGACACGCGGATCGGATTACTCTGCAGGAATTAGATGTACCGACACAGATACCAACAAGCACAACATACACAAACATTATATACGTTAACTTCCCTATTCGTGGTCCGCTCGGCTTTGTGGACTCATCGGAATAACGACTATCATACTGTCAGATGACTACTTGACGTCGTTCACTTTAGCTACGTGCTAAAAATGTACACGTCTCTTCTTACACGTCATGGTAAAGCCATCTTGACAGATTTCAGGACACGCTTCATGGAAAATTTACATTGAAACTAGTGGACTACATGCACAGATAAAATGTTATAACATGTGGAGAAGCTTAATAATCTTTTATAATTTATGAAAAACAAAAACTACTAGAAATACTTGTAGATTTTATAGTTGTCACCGTTCTAGTCGATTATTGTGTTGACATGGTAATGTTTAGATCAAGTAAGAAGGTTTGCAGAATAAGAGTTTCAGAATAATGAAAAGAATATTACAATATATTGTAGCAATGACAGAGTAGCAATAATTAGAGATTGCGTGTTTCGATTACAAAGTGAGAGTTTCCGGTGCACAGAAATAGAAAAAAATACAGTGATATATTGATCACGATCATTTAAATAAATGATCACTGGCCACAAAGAATTACTGCCGAGTACATAATATGGAAAGTCTATTGTTGTTGTGTTATATATTTAACTACGCATTAATCTACTGACATCTAATACATTACTTGTCTCGCGGGATATTGCATAAATCAAACTGATAAATGACATTTGTTGACATATTGGTACATGTTCATAATTCGTTGTTGACAATTTTCAAATGAAATACTCGAATCAAATAATATTTAAACACTATTTATTTGTATACTATTCTGTCTCATTTAATTCAGGCAAACGGAGTGAATCAACTGGGATAAGTCAATCAGATTCTGGTGTGGTGAATTCTTGGTAGGTTGGGTGGTCACACTGAGGCTCATCATTAATACGCGTCACTGACGCTGCTGTCGGAATGGTAAGGGAACAAGCACTGTTTCAACTACTGTGTGTGATCGTATTGTCTGGCTCTTTTTTGTTTCTAACTTGGCCATGTAACGAGGTCACGTGTAAAATGATTATCACACTGTGATTGATTGATTGAGATATGGATCTTGATGCGTACGAGATAAATAGCGAAGTATTGAACATTTGACCACTGAGTGAATTGCATGATTCCATAGGTATGCAATGCTACGATTGACGGTAACTGGTAAAAAGTAGTCTACAGTATATGTAACTGAAGACGTTATGTATTTCATTGACGAAAATCTCTACTTGTTTATTTATATTTCGAAAACTATTCTGATTTATATTCATGTTGGAAATATTTTTAGTCATCAAGCAATAAAGTTATTAAGTTGAAAACTGTAGGTAGCAACAATTATTTCATTCTTGTATAGGTCCAGGTACCAAAAGAAAATTATAGGTACCTTTCCGTGCCCATCAATGACTGTGGATTATAAATGATCGGCTAGAAAAACTGTTAAATGGAATCCGAGCATATTTAAACGGCGATAAATTTCGTCATTTTTCATTTCGGGATGCGCTGTAATTAATTCTCAGCGGTGGCACGTTAATGTGCATCTGTGAACACTCCTTTCCATTTTAACAGAATGTCGATCACGCGTAGCGCGAGTAATACAGAGGAGACTTAGCTCCCGGCACATACCTGTAGATACGCTACAGAATTACTTTGTTATATTTCAGATTCACTTGCTTACGGACAAATTACCTCCTGATCTATTCACAAACATCAAGTGCAAAGGTTCACACTACAACGTCAGCCCTGCTAACCTACTTCACGATTAATGATCCTTCAACTGGCTGTAATTGTATTTGCAGGATTTCCAGATATTACTTTTCATCATTCGCAATGGGGTAGCCACTCTTCGACTATGATCCTACCATTTTCCAACATTCATGTTGCGTTATATACTTGCATTATTCTGATCAACACGTGTTGTGCCGATAGATGCCAAGTAAAAGAACAAGAATCCAAGCAGCTGTTCAATTCTATCGACGAAATTCCTAATTTTCTAACGTTCTCAACATTTCCATTAAATGTAATGTGTGTACACCTGGTTCCTGTGAAAGGATATAAAACGAAAGATACAAATACGACTACACATCTATTTACTGACATCATGTGAATGCAATGCCCGATAAATTACATTTACATTTTTATAAATACGCCCATGTGTCAATGAAATATATCTATAGTTTCGGATTGAAAATTTAGTTTTAAATTTGCATAAATTAAAATTGATGTTTTCGATGAATGAATTTCAATTCGCAATGACGCATTCCACATGCGAAATTATATATATATATATATATATATATATATATATATATATATATATATATATATATATATTTCGATCTGGTTACATAATAACAAAATATATTGAATTTTTATACGATTTTAATCAAAATATATACATGCCGACATTCATTAATAAATTCAAACGGTTAATATTTTGTGTGCCATTAATTTTAAACTATAATTTTTATAGATATTTAAATACATGCATATATATATATATATATATATATATATATATATATATATATATATATATGTATATCGTTCTGCTAGAAATTAAAACTAGTTAGTTCATACATGTAAAAAAATATAGATTGCAAATTTAATTCATTATCATATTAACATATTAAGTTACTCTTAAAATTTGAAATGTTAAGGAGACGTTTATGTCAAGCCTATTTTGTTGCCAGTACTTTTATGCTCTGAATTTGTCAACGTAAGTCAATACTACATATATTCCAATAAAAAGAGTTTTGTAAGATGAAATTTGCGATGTTGCTGGAGGAATAGTTGTAGGAATTGTAGGTTGCAGGTCATCTTTAGCACTGCACTCCATTTTGTCTTCCACATTAATATATGTATACAAGAAGCAGCGTGGCTAATGTAGTCAAATTAAATTCACATTAAACAATAGCAAACCCTTGTACAGAACAACAACGAAATGCTTTTCGAACTTGCGATTACGTAACGAAGTGTATATACAGATCTAGATATAGAACGGTTAGTCGGTGTAGTACAGCAACAGTGTAAAGCCCCCCAGTGTAAAATGCAAGTACGATATTGTCATGCCTATAAGTCTCGCGACTGAACCAAATGCTGCACTCAACACTATGCATCATGTTCAATATAGAGAATTAAATCTATCTGTCTGTTTATTTAATTAACTAGTGCAATGACAATGATCTGTCCACCATTGTATTCATAAAATGAAGAAACGTAATGGTAATTACGTTTATAAGCTCGCATTCCACTTCTGCAACTAACGGAATGTGATCAGGGAACAATTCTATTCGTTATAAATTGAAAGGTAACAATAAAAAAGGCAAAAACCATCATGCCTAGCTTAAATTTTCCATAAAATATCACTTGGTTACATGCATCAAATTACTCTGACCCATTTGAAATGACAGTGAGGAGGTTTAAATATTATGTCAAATATAAATGTTGGAAAGATTACGAAATATTACCAGATTTTCGACTTTGTTACTTGTTGTTGTTATTATCAAAACGAAGTATATTGAAAATCCGTTGAATTGATATTGATCAAGAATAATTTAGAACGTCGTTTCACGTCTTTATATGTCAGAAATAAACATGTTAATTAAGAGTTGCCACAGATTTAAGATAATGAGTGAAACGATTTCAGGAAATTAGGAGGGATTAAATACTTTAATTAATGAATATAAAAGCGTATTAACGCATTAAATATAGGCCAATTTAGGCATTCAGTAGTCGAGCTCGCGAGAGAATTAAATTTTACGTGCGCATTAGCATTCAGTCAGATTTTTTTCCCTTGATTTTATGTCACGGTCTTGAGGAAGTTGAGTACAAAATAAATTCATTTGCCTAGTACGTATGTATATTGAAATAGATACTCATTTAAAAATTATCTACATGAACTACAATTGTACGTGTGCTAGATAAGTATCTAGGTGTACCAATTATAAGTGTATATTGGTTCGAAATGAATGGAAGACGAAATGAGGTTTGGGTGTTGCAAGTAAGTATATTTCAGTATAGTTCACACACTGAAACTTCTGATTTTCTTAAGTAACATGACTACTACATGAAACGGTAGATCATGATTCGGCCATTGTAGCTCTGTCATAATCAAATGAAACCGAGGTTTTAATGGTATCGCATCATTCGATCTGGATGACGAAATGGCTCCGCCGGCTACGGTAACGTAGAACTGGCTGGTTACGAGTTGTCTGTAGTTTTTTTAACTCGAATAGTATTAGTATTCACGGAAGAATTGCTTTTAACTTGTCAGCAAATACATTACATGGATATGTGGATGTGTCGATCTCATTTCACATGTGCCAAGCACTAACGACATCAACCCAATATCGCATGGCATGCGTCTTCATATAGTCACACAACTTAAACATGATTCTTACGGAAACAATCAGAGCTTATTTTGGCATATGTTTGAACAAATGAATTGAACAATATTCATAATGCGTATAGATATAAATCGATCCACAATGACGAGTTGACGCCAGAGTGGGATCGACACGTGGTTGTAAAGAAATGAAGGACGTTTTGTTTACTTATTTATGTCATGGGTGGCCTTGCTCGTAGGTATCGTTTTTGACAATTAATACGATCAATTAAATTGCTGTTTTCGAGCACGACACGGGACACAGGTCCATAATGTAGAGTAATATTGAAATTAATAGCTGGTCTATTGGCAAAGATCAATAAATGCAGCATTAAAATTTTAATTAACAAACGTTGATGTTAACGACTAGTTTCAGATATATTCTAGCACTAACAGTTTTTTATACCAACAATGACCCCCTACAGTTTTATAATATACTAATTATCAATTCACAGTTGATAACGATGAAATTATTAATATTTTTTTCAAAAAAAAAAACCAATTAAGCAATTCTAATTTTCAATATGTGTAAGATATTTATTTCGATATCAATAATTCAAACATCCTGATTATTTATTATTAATTCGTAAATAATTAATCAAATAAACAAAAATTATAGTTGATCGGTTCTTTCGATTCACAATTAATTATGGTGAGATAATGACCTTGTATAAAAAGTAAATGATATACTTCGCTGTTATTATTACACATGAAAAATATGATAAAAAAAATTACTGCATAATATCAGAAAATTTTCGTAAATTAAAATGGGCGGAGACTTGTGTTTACTCGTTAAGAATATATAAATAAAGTAACTTGTACTCTGATGTGCAAATGCATAGCCGTAGGATACAGCTCAGTAGCGGCTCGTCACGTGAGATATTTGTGTACTGTGTGCAAATAATACAACACACATTTACCCTCATGTGCCGCCACTTTGTGAATCTGGCAGCATCTCGGTTACATTGGCGAACAATGTCGTTTTTTTTTGCAGATCGTCAGATAATCATACCGTATTCATTATAATTATATCACGCATTATCGTGCACAACAAGAGACTGGTTTCGGGTTTTTATGCAAAACGATATCTCACTGTACATTTATCTTTACACTTTGTCGAACATTTCTCTACTTTTTATATTTCACAAGAATTTATTCAACGTATTTTAAATATGAATAAAATGTAACGGGATTTTTTTTCTTCCTTTTATGTGTGTTGTTGTCCATGCTAATTCAACAACACAGAAATAGATGTTATTTTTCCTATTGGTGTGTATAATTTCTGGTTATAATATATTTATTCCATTATTATTTCTAAAAGTAATGCCGTTACAAGAATCTAGAAAATCAAGTAACTTTATATGAATATGATAGTTGACAATTTCGAAAATGCGAGTGACAAATAAGACTGGTTTTCATATTAACACATTACGTTCAGAACACAAAACTATTATATGTGGCTTTCTACATGTAACACATTAATATAAAAACTGAGCCACTTTCTTTTCATAGTCCACAATTGTTACATATTAAACATAATGTCAACAGATTAACAATTTTATCCGTTACATGTATTCGCTGCCTACGTACGTCGAATAACTATTACAAGTCAATAAAACCAACAACAACAACAACAAAAAATAAGTATAAATATCCAGGAACTGTGTTGCCAAATGGAATGCATAGTTATCATTAATAACATGGCAAAAACTTGACTCACAATGTAAGCTAACAACCGCATTCATTCCATCGTCATACACACAAAAACTCTTCAGGTATACATTCATTAATGAATCCAACTGGTTTTATTGAAAATTAGTTTTGCTTTCTGCTAATTTAAGTTTTTCTCGCTGCCAATCGAAAGTCGACGAAAATAACTCGATAAAAACCGAACCGATACATGTTTTATTATTTGCAATTTTATCTGATTCACGGAGCTTATAGCAGCAAGCAGGTAAATTGCTTGGCTTTTTAACTTGTAATTATAAAATGAAAGTACAGTTATTAACCCAATGACATCTGTCTAAAACTAAAGATCACAAGTAAAATATTTTAATTATACTGTTTGCTAGATGAACGCAAAACCTGCATTACTTAATCATTAATATATTACCATTTGACAAAATTAAAATTGAAAATATATGTATATGATAGGGTATCAAAGATCAACCTGCTTTATCGATGACATTAAAAAGATTTAGGTGAAACTAAAACCATATGAATAAGTCATGTGAAAATAGAGATCAGTTAACAAGGCCATATTGTAATCAGAGGTATATTTGTTTTGTTTGTTCAAATGTCGCATTATATTTTGTTAAAACTATATTGTAAAACTTTATTTGTCGAATAAACTATGCTTACTGCACAGGAAGTCGACGGATGCTTAACTTTTTGCGCATATAATTTAGTTTTTATTTGACAGCGTAAAATCTGTCCCAAATCGGTACTTTTTAGCGACACTTTTTTCCAAATTTAAATGACACCGTAAAAAACCGACCGAAAACGTGCTTCAAATGATTTATAGAATATTATTGGCACGTACTTTGAGAAAAACTAGAATTGAATTTTATACAGAATAAATCATTTCCGTTCACGGGTAATTTATAAACGAAAATAATTTAAATTATAGCAGTTTATTTGATGAGAAAGTGGACCAGTTTTGTGTCAAACCTGTTTAAATTATCATATCTTTTCAATACTTTTTTTAAAACTTGTTTCTTCTCGTTAATGAAGCCGTAAATAGTGCAGAAAAGTTCAGTAAAATTAAGGCATAAACAAAAAAAAACTAACTAACAGGATTGAGTTATTTGACATAATCCATTTTTTTATGTTGAATGAAATAAAACTAAACTGATTCGTTATATTCCGCATTGTATCTTTTCAAATGTGATTTTTATCTACTTGAATATGTCCACATTATTTGTTCTTGAACATTAAAGTTTTTTTTTTAACGGACTAACAATTATTACCCAGTAATTTTCAAGCAGTTTGTTTATACCTTGAAAACATGAAGAGCAGAGATGTTTTTATAATATAATTAGCCGTGATTTTTTATTTTCATAATATTGTATAATGGCTGGAACCATTTAGAATATTCAGGTTTATAACGTTTACCGAAAATTGCTTTAATAACATAATTCATAATTCTATGGCCGAACAACCATCAGTTAGAAATCTTCAACATTTAATTATTGTTTGCCCGGAAATTGATTTTTCGGCCAGCGGTGTTCGTTATTTTTTTCTATGGCGAAGGCTGCTGTTGAGCCATATTGGTCAGTGATGGTATATACTATACATATACTATGTACAGTATATTCATAAGTAGGTATAAGAATACCTATTTATCCCATGAAATCATATATATATATATTCTGTACCTTCAGGTAACCCTACATCCCACCGCCTTTCCATCTTATATATATATGTATGTATAACCGGATCGTTGTTTAACGAGAGTAGAACGACGATTGCGTCACTATCACTAGCAAGCAAGCAACGTTACTTGAGCATATGATTATCTAAATTTAATAAGGATGGTACCAACATTCTTTTTTCAAGGTGTGCTCGAGATCTGCCTACTTGATGCTATTGTATGCTTATGGGTGGATATGTCTCGTCTATCGGAACATGTTATCTGCGGAGCCATATTTAACATAATTTATTATTGATGGTTTTTCTAGTGCAATTTAAAATTCAAAATATTCTCAATGACACGTGCAGACATTGTTGTTTGGAAGATGTATTAATTATTGCATTACATATAGAATACATGAGCACACATATATATATATATATATATATATATATATATATATATATATATATATATATATATATATATATATATGTATATACACATAATGTACAACAGTTCTAGATAAAATTGCAACTGGAAATCTGTTTCACGATGATAAATAGGCGACAACATACTTGTTAAGACATTTTCGATAATAAATCTTCACAGTTCATCTGTGGTTCGAACAAATAACGAGTAGGACTCGTATTTCGTTTCACTTTTCTAAAAGACATTAGAGTAAAAAAAATTCATGTAGGTAGCTGAAGTACAGAACTGATTTAGAGTATATGATGATGTATATGAACATAAAACTATATAAGGATAGGCTACATGGTGAATCTGTTTCTTCAAACCTTAATATTAATTACGTTAAATGAGTGTCTTGTTTCACTTCATATTTAGAAACTTCTAGGCCATTCAATATGAAATGCTTTTGTTTGACTGTCTGATATTTTATGTGCTATTATTAATAAATATTGCCAGGTGAACAAGATCAATTTTTAATTTTCCTTTATATGGACACCTACTCATAAATAATGTATCATTTTAAATATAACACCTTGAATCACCCGTGAAGTTTTCTTGAAATAAAACTGGAAATGCGGCAAGTGAGTTTTTATTCCATGATATGTGGGGGACAGTGATACATATCTGTTTATCTGGAAGATAGCAACGTTATCTACATTGTTTATGCATCGGTAAATTCCTAAATAAAGCACCGGTGATGAGAGACCCGGACAGTAATTGTTATAAATTGTTGTCATTAAGTGAAATTGAGATGCAAAGTTGTCTTGTAAGTGGAGACTATTCCGGTGAATTTAAGGCCTCCCACACAGGTTCACGAAAAAGCAATTACTAGGTATGGACACTTAATGTATTCACTCTATATTTTATTAGACTTAGACCAACGTGACATCGGCTATAGTATAAAACGTAACATTCACTCTCTATAAATATTTACAGACATGCGTCACATATATGAAATCATGCAATAATATATAGACTAGGTAGAACGTCAACTATACTCGTATATATGAGTATGAAGACGACTTTAATTCTTCGTTACACGGTCGGCTTTTGCAATAAAAGTAAAATATAATTTTAACGATGTAAACCGAGTTTTGCGAAAACATTGCGAAGACGTGCTGATAACGATCAGAGTGCAAAACTTCAACCTCCTTCTGGTAATGTGCACCATAATGGGCATCTTTTATTTATTAGCATGGAGGTAGCAGTTCCGCCATAAAATGACGTGATTATATCAGAACCAGTGTTCTAGATTTTTCCTAAAGTGCATCTGCTCTCTAAATCATATGCTTTAAATGTTAAGGTAAAGATGATCAAATGTAACAAGCACTGTTTAATTAAAATCATAATTTATATGCTCTACTTAACTATAAACGTTACTTTCCTAACATTATTTTAATTTATATCTAAATACCAATGTCATACTCTTCTGAGATTGCATTATAATAACGAATAATGTCATATTTTATTCCAACATATATACCTGTATACAAATATGTAACTAAAAAGTTACATATATACTTTCAAAATTAGGACGCAACAAAATTGATTGCAATCGGTATTAGATATTATTTTCATTTCTATAATTTATTTAAAAACATTTCAATACCGCTGTAGGATGCAATTATTTGAGCATGCATAATATTAATATTATATTAAGTTAATTTTGCATACGAAATTATAATGCTTATAAAATTATTGACGTACGCAATATATTGTAGCTGTCAAATCTTTGTTTCATACAACCAATTGTCGAACAGGAGGTAGTTCATTATTGGCCGATAACATCTCCAAAAAATGATTATATTTGTCATTATGCCAAGGTTCCAGACATACGGCGGCATTACGGCCTTAAACATTTACATATCATACGTATATTTGTGTACAGTATATACTTTGTTGATATCACAGAAATATTTTGTGAACTGATCCAGTATTCGGGCAATTATATTCGAATGCGGCGTGTTCACATTGAAATGAAGTGTTATTTAATAGTTGGTTTCCTAAAGGAATGCGGATTTAATAATCTCTGAACAAGTATTATCTATCGAACCAGTAGGTAAAGAATGAATGTTTGTTTTGAATATTACATCTAACCGAATTTGTACACGATATCCTCGTACAGTGTTAACTATAGGAGTATTCCATATAATTATGTGATCCGAACAGCAAATATAAAAAGGCATCGATATAAATTGCCGCAGACAATACGGCGACATTGATTTATTCGGCGTAGATAAGAGAACGTTCCACGAACGTTGAACGTCAAGTAGGCAGTCATCGGTATAACCTATGTATGTATATATGGCAAGGTAAGGTAAGGTAAGGTAAGGTAAGGTAAGGTAAGGTAACACAAGTTAGATATCGGTATCTATGGCGAGCAAATGTTGTGTAGGCAATCCGTATCTGATTCACACCTATATACCACATTGTATGTCACTGTTATTTAATAAGAATAATAACATATTATATGCAAATTCAATCTATATTATACATTTGAAATGAAGGCACACACAATGATCTCTCGGGGTACATCTCGGCTAAATTGATTGCATTAACATTTGGTTATGGAGAGAATGCCCGGCCTGGGCACGATCTTCAGCATATTGTGCGCCCATTGTTCACATGTTAATCAGACACATTATGATGTAATGTCGGCTAAAAAAATCATATTTGTCGCCTTGTCCTAGCACTACACTATATTATATATATATATATATATATATATATATATATATATATATATATATATACCTATAACGCACGTTTACATAACATACATACATACTTGTATGTATGTGTTGCTGTAATATAATGTCCGTCCCATTCCATTCACTGGCGCCCATGCATCTACCAAACAACAGCATTAGGGAGGAGACACACACATATACAAATCTAATATCTAAGTCATACTTTCATATATATATATACATATATATATATATATGTATATATATATATATATATATATATATATATATATATATATATATATATATATATATATATATATATATATACGAGACCTGTCCCAAAAGTGTACTGACTTTTTTTTTTAATTATCTATGAGAGTTACCTAACACAACAAATGACCCTTGGACGCTGACAGAGATTTTGGTGTATATTTAAGTATTCATATTAGAGTTTAGTAATGAAATATTAAAAGTATTATTGAATATACCAATAAGGTGTTGATAATTCAGCAAATTGTATAGTTTGTGTTGGTAATATTATGTGATAATGCTACATATGTGTCAGGCGTGTTGCCAACTTACAAGTAAAATGGCTACACAAAGTAGAAAGATGATTATTCCCCGCAGTGTTCATAACCAACATTGTTTTAGATTTAGATTATATATATATATATATATATATATATATATATATATATATATATATATAATGTGTTATGATTTACGCGTGAGTAAAAGAACAGTATAAAAGTTGTTTTAGTTTTTTTTGTAATTGCCATTGATGGTAAGGTTAGTAAATGCATCCAGATAGTAATATTACGATTTGCATGTCTGCGTGTTGTAGAGCCCACGCATTCTCTTTAATACGATTAGTCACGATATACAGAATATCGATAAGTATAACGGAAATTAAAAGGGGGCCTCAAGGACGCTGAATTATGGGCGGTGCACCGTATGCATTAATGTAAACTGCACACTCTGTTTGACAATGGAAATAAATTACATTATTACATGAACTATTTACAGCTATTAAATATTGCAACAACAAAAAACACACACACACATTGAATTATAGTGAATTAATTTTAGCATGTTCATCTAATAAGCAAGCTGGCTATGAACACTTGCGGCAAGCGAACAAATTATCTA
Organism: Carabus problematicus; assembly: GCA_963422195.1. Taxonomy (NCBI): domain Eukaryota; kingdom Metazoa; phylum Arthropoda; class Insecta; order Coleoptera; family Carabidae; genus Carabus; species Carabus problematicus. The sequence continues at coordinate 19,308,397 of OY728577.1, forward strand.
GATCGGGAATTTATGTTTCCGCAGAATTTTTAACCATATGTAATTTTCTCATCATATTATCTAATTAGTGACGTCATTCAAGATATATGGAAGGATTGGATCAAGGTAAGCTATGCGCCCGTTTGTTTTAAATATCGTATAAACAAATGAGGTCGGCGTTGTAATTTATAGATTGTTTGGCGATTAAGTTGTTTCAGGCCGGATTTTTGAACGTTCACTTTAAAGGAGCCAAACGTAACACATTTATATGTACTAATTATATTCTTATACTGTAATTAGAGTCGTATCAGCTGTCCAAATATGATCATATATTTTCCTTGCAATAATGATTTGTTATAGAACTTTTAACTAATGTGTGTTGGAGTAGATATTACTGTTACCATCAATTCACATTTGTTGGAATCTTTTAGGAAATATTGTCAAAGTAAGCGAATTAGCTTCTATATTTACATGAAATCAGTTCTACTTTCAAGCACTAAATGTGGTTTGCAATACACTTACCATAAAGTTCTCTATGTATTCTGAATTTAACGATTTTCAGTGCAGAATGCAATAGTCGTTTCATGTAATTCAGTGACAGATAACTACTCGTACAAGTAGGTACTGCTATTTGGACAAACAGAACTTGACTCATCCGAACATAAAATGGAAAAGTCCAATATATCTTTTTCAATGACTATGTTTCAATATGAGCCGTGTGTGTCGTGCAATCATCATAACACGTAGTGACTGACATTAGTACCGACCGTGAATCCAGTAGAAAATTACATATGCAAAGCAGTTAGGAATGTTTGGCGTCGCTGCCATCTCGTTCAATTACGTGCCGTTACATCTAAATTTCTCATCTAATCACCAATCCAGTGCCCACTCGATCTGAGGATTAAGATTGCGATCGGCATCATGATTTTCGCATTAAATTCTCACATATACAGCCGGTAATATTGCGCGCGTAACACGCTCTCTAGGTAATTTACATCTACTATTTGCTACTAACATCGTTATGACTGTTCTGTGTTGTGGAAAAGAAACCAACAGAGGAGCGGTAACACAATTTACATTGCGGTTTTGGTTTTTACAGTGGAACCTTGTAATGACGAACATTTGTGTGGGTCAGGCATCGTAGGTAGGTGGAATATCGTTCAGGGTATACAATTATGTATGTATTCCGCATACTCATCATTCGACCTTCAAAACTTCCATCGCAATGACATCGAGCAGACGGGTCACAACACAAGAACCATTTGCATGTGAATATGATTAATATTTAACACATTCCGCTGCACGCATTACTATTACAAATCTGACTGACTATACCTATTCATCTAACGCAAATTCACATTTACTCATGAGTCATCTTTGTGAAGCGATGCCCGGTTTGTTATTTATAAAATGGTTCACGAAATCGGCAAGAAATCTGTTAGGAGATTTGTGAACTATTTAATTATAGAATTTTCGTAAAGATTATCTCATATTTCATTCGTTTCATTATTGAAACAAGTTTAAATGCTAGACTAACAGCCATACAAAACGTAATTAATAGCGTATAATTAATTTAACAGAAATTAGACACGGACTATGACTTGACTAGCGGAAAAAAATAAATGTGAACATTTTTAATTCGTTTAATTATACATTTAACTGTGATTCTATAATGTTGTTAGATTCATTTCAGATTAGCAACTGCATATTAATAATACTACAATGTGTTGCAAATGGCGTCAGTAAATTTAAATTTCTCTAGAACACTATGAAATACGACTTTAGCCGTGCACAAGGTCGCATCGGGACTCCGAACTGAATTGTCGTGTGAACTAGAAGGAATCTCCCAGTTACATCACATCCAGATCGTAAAATATGTCCCATTATATCTTGGACATCTGTATAACTACCAGAAATTCAACATTTCTGATAGTTTTATCACACGTTTAACCTTTTTCCGTGGAGCTTGTTGAAATGTGGACTAGTTTGTCAATGAATCGTGTCGGAATATCGTAACTTTTAGTTTACGGTTCAACAATTTCATTAACTACCATATAAAATATGGTTTTTGGTTGTAGCTAGGGCTGTCGGATTGTCAAGAGGACATTTACTAGCCGCTATAAATGTCTGTCCTACGTATCCGTAAACTGGACTTTATTAGAGATACGAATTTTCCTATAAAGATAAACATTCACCCACATATGTTTAGGTAATTTATAATAATATCATATATTCCGCAACCAATACTGGCTACTTAGTTAATTAAATTAATGGTAGTGTGCTTTCGCTATGCGAATAATGTGTATATTTATGGTGTGAATATACGTGAATAAAAGTGATATCATCGGAAAGTAGCTGGTGGCATGACATAGTGGTAATATTTGTATGAATGTAGAAACGCATCTTGTTTCCCACTAGTATAACGGATAAAAATGTTACTTCCTTTGCATATATTACAGTCAACGTTAACTCTTATTGCATGCTTGAAACTACTGGATGAGGTTCTACATTTAAAAGCATATCACTGCATTTTACGAACTTCGTTACGTGTATAAACACATTTATAGCTACCTCATATTCCTGCTCGTATTCAAATGCAATCAGTTCTGTCTAAAGGTTACCTATGTATGGTCAAATGTAAAACATTAATTAATAAGTCGTGATTTTATAACTTTGTTAATGTTGGAAATTAACAAGTTTCTCTACTATATACTAGAGTAGACTATATCAAACAGCTTTTACGACCGTCGAACCAATCATATACGTACGTAGCGAATGACTTTTGCGCTTCTTATTTGCTAAAACCATGCATCAACTCTCTATCTGTATTTTGGGAAGTACCAAGTTCAAGCGAAGGTCAAGCGACATCATCTAGAACTAGAGCAAATATGTTGAATATTTGCTCATAAACCATTTCACATTCCATTAATGAACATATACGTATAGTTTTTTATGAATACTCGCGTCGGTCAGTTGAATATTTCGTTTACAGGTATTTCACTTCTGTTAAAATTCGTTTATAATTAGATGGTTCGCCTTCCGAGAATATTCAAGCACGTAGTAGCTGCAAAAAAAAATTAATGTTTTCTACGCGAGGAAAAACAAGGTTACGGCTTGACGTTCGCGCTACTGTACGTGAACCTTACGTGTACGTTCACGTTCATCAGTGTTAAGCGTGAAATTGTGCGTATGATTTTGTTTTTCGTTTTTTAGTTAACTGTTCCCACATCAGCACACTACTAGATAATTAAGTGTGAAACAAAATACAAATTGCACACCGTGTTTTCTACAATTTTGCTGTCAATTTTCAGTAATTTTACGCCATATCCCGTTCGTACATTTGTTATAATAAATTAATTGGAAAGCAACTAAGTGCTATGCCATTAGGCCTCGTTATAACAGTTCTGTTACTTGCTTTAGTGGACACTGATTAAGATACCAAGTCCGATAGAAAGATGTCTAATTAAGCGACCAGTGTCGACTTGTCCGTACACGAAACCTCCCATTCTATAAACATTGTTCAAATACGTACGTACGTACGTAGGTATAACGTAACGTTACAGCAGTAGTCGAAATCAATTTATTTATTTTTATTTTAAATTCTGTCAAAGAAGTTCCGCTTAGAGTTTAAATATAGATAATGAAATAGACAAAATTCCATGCACTCATTAGCATTTCTAGATTTTTTTATCGGCGTGTGAACAGTACTGAATGAATATTTTGTCTATTAAAGAAGAAACTGAAAGTAACCATTTTTTTACATGCCTTTTCTTCAAATGTATATATATATATATATATATATATATATATATATATATATATATATATCCAAAAGAATTGTATTTTGTATAATATAGATTACTGATTTTGCATTACATGCATTTTTTTTTTATTCATAAAGATGTTACTAAATTATTATTGTTATTATCATTGACAGGTGCAGAAAAAATGTTTATCAATCACAATTTGTTTGTGATTGTTTTTCTATGCAAATAGGATAAATATCAAGAATGTAATTATATCACATTTTTTTCTGAATTCGCGGAAACAATTTGATTTCAGCTGCTAGACAAACAATTAATCCTAACTGTATGAATAACCTTGAATCATTTTCACCTTTCGTGCGAAATATTAACGTGCTTGTGGCTAATTTACATAATCATGCATTGGTATACATATTTTGGCTTCTGTTTAACTATGAAAAACGTAAATAATTAAGCTCTCGCGATATGTAAAACTGGTTAATAAGGAATGCTTTTGAAAAAAAGATTAGATACACGTACTATCAAGGATATACAAACACACACTTATTTATATATATATATATATATATATATATATATATATATATATATATATATACATATATATATATATATATATATATATATATATATATATATATATATATATATATATATATATACATACATATATGTTTATAATTCTAAATATACACATATATGCTTCGGATACATGTAGAGAAGACAGTAAGAGATAACATACAAATATACTATGAGGAAATAACTGTGAATCATTAGTTGTGTGAAGCAGTTTTTCTATTAAGTTTTTCTAGTTTGTCTGACAGAGAGTATTTAGCTGATATCTACCTTCTATTGCCTCACACTAGAAGAATTTTGTTCAATGTTAACTTAATTGCATAGCTTGTGTATTTAATGACGTTTTTAATAAGCTTTATCTGTCATACAAGTTTATAATGGTTTTATTAAGTTTTAGCAAGTTCTTGTTATGCAGTAGCAAGTATACATTGTAATTATGTTCGGTCGAATAAACCATTATTGTGACGTACAGTATAAAAATGACGATTGGCAAGTAACAGTAACTATTTGAATCAAGCATTTAATGTTCCATTGTAAGTTAAGATTGATCTTTATGAATATAACATGTGCTGTTACATTGATCCATAATTGCTTTCATCGCATTCAATTTTCAGCTTCGGTTACACTTATTAACTTGTTATTTATTATCGATATAAAAGAATTCTATCGTATGAAATAGCAGCTATGATACTATCAATTTTATTACATTATCGATGCCAGTTAGATATGTTGGTATTGTTTAGTTGACAGTTAAACTACTCAAGTCAGATTCAATGTTGAGAAAATTGTTCATTTCCAGTAGAAAATGTGTTAGAAATCTTTGACTGTGTTTTCATTCATATCAGCTGGTAAATATTTCGGACAAATTATGTAAATCAGAGGTTGGAACAATACGATACATGGAAATTTTGTGCTTGGTGAAACATCTATTTGTTCTCATGTCACAGTGTTGTTGGTCCGTAAATCTCTACGTACGAAATGCTATTCCCGAACAAGTCATGTGATGTTAGCGGAAATAGGTTGTCACAATATTTCAACTAGGTACGCAAAAAAGTGAAACAGTGAAAACGTACGTATATGACAAGAAAGTAAATTCCACACAAATTCTATAGATGCTAATTGCAGAGTTGAAAACATTTCTGAATGCACCAGTTTCCTTCAGCACATGTATTAGTACATACGTATGTAATTTTTCTAACAAATAGATATGCACAGTCAAATGGGATGTATAATTAATAATGGAGAAAGTATAGGATTTTTTGTAAAAATTCGGCTGTTGCTTACATTCATAAACTAGCCTAGGGAAGAAAGCATTTGAAATTCTTGGGAAATTACACAGAGAGTTACTAGTTGAAATTGTAACATACATAACAAGTCAGTGACCGAAAAACTGTTCTTCAGACATGCATAAACACACTGTACTATACTGAATCATTAATAGCATGGAAGGAAAGTTTTTCACAGATTTTATGGTGTTTATAACTTGTCATTTTGAAGGAAATGTCAAGGATATACCAGGTCAAACAATCATGACGAAATTTTAAGTTGAAATGCTATTTTTGAACAGGTATAAGAGTTAGTCGGTACTGTTTTAATATCACTGATTCAGTTGACAAGTGTACACGGTCAAGATTCAGTGAACGCGATTTAGAAATCTAATGTTTGAGACGCACGAACGATTTTTATGATTCTACGTTTCGGAACATGAAACCGTATAATCAAAAAGAGACAAACGGCCATTGGAGACGAGTCGAGAGAGTCGCGGCCATGCGTGATAGGGATGCTGCACAACTGTTACGCTCTCAGTGCACAGATGAAATCAAATTTATAATAGCCAGCATGAGATTTGGCACGAACTAAGCTATACCATGCAACAACGTCTTTAATAACAGTCCAGAGCGGTTGCAGCAAATTAAACATTTATTTCCATTCCGACATCACTCTGTCCTCGCTTTATTACATTATCCATCTACTCCTTACATGCATACACAAGAACATTTACAATCTCAGTAGATACTTGCTCTGAGCTTTCTCATTTAAGGTCAACCCAAATTCAGGGTTAAAAAGTCACTAATCCGAATGGAATTTCAACCCGGATTTGCATAACAGCTGTCGTATTTATCGAATTTAAGCTATACATAAACTCGAACAGCAAAGAATTATGTTCTACTGCTTCAAAAAACATTTGGAATTGCGGATGTGACATATTTATTCTGCAAAAACTAGACGAAGAACTCGAATGGTTGATATTAGGCAAGTAAATGAAATGAACGTAACGGATGGCACATCGTCTTGGGTGTATCTCTCGACATTACGATGATGCCTCCGTTCTTGATATATAATTTACCTGTAATTATATCATAACCGTGCAGCACACAATGAACAGCCTTGATCCATTAAGCACATCAGCAAACAAAGTGTTGCGACTTCAGTTACAGTCATTGTTGCTAACTTAAGAACTACTTAACAGTATTACGCAACAAGGTTTTAACAAAGATTCCCAGGGAATCTCGTTTGATTGTATGAAGAAGAAAAATGCACGTTCCACAAGTTACATTGCTTTTATAATATGGCATAACTGCTACGCAAGTTTCACACGGCAAATATGGAACGCACAACGCAGTATTTGTTCTAAATGCACGACATAGACAAATACGTATGTCCAGTCAAATGTCAAATATGAGGCCACATAACCGTTATATCACATACGTATACTGTACAACTACTACTGCAAAATATTACAAACACTTCTTGTCTCTGACAAGATGGAAAAGTTCTCCGTGAAGAAAGGCTCTAATTGTTGGAACAAATCCAGTAACAACATGTTAACAAAGAAAAGTGTTTGTGAACTATTAGTTACAGTATGTAACAAGTTCTATGAACGTATGGCTTTGTTGTAATAATGGTTAAAATACGTTATTAAATATTGTTGCATATAAAACCTGCATGCAGAACTTACAAATTATTATACGTTTATATGCAAACTACATACGTTATTTTGCATGTATCCACATTGCACAGTACCGAGATGGTTAACTGCATGAAAACGAATTAGCTAATAATATGGGAACTGGAGTGTATGTCTACTGCATTGTTGTCGCCAGCAATGCTACGATGCCATGAATGAAATGTGAATCTTTTTAAATTTCGTCTGTGTACATTAGCCTAGATGTCGAACATCAATAACGCACTGACTGTACAGTTGTATAGAATAATATATTATTAATTGTTCTTGATACATAAATAATGAAATACATATCACATAATCATATAGTTCAGTAAGAACATGACAGTATATAGTTTGGACAATTTCAAGTGTAATTATATATTAGATGGCGTACAATGCAATTGTTGGTAGAATTTATTTAAATTACATATTTTATATATCTGTACGAATAGTTTTTATTTTCTGTTGTAATATTTCTAGAATAAGATTACATTTGTCATTTGTCGGAGAACGTACGTACCAAGCGCTTGCAATCGTGAAAGTGAAATGACGAAACACGAAGAGAAGGATTATACTTAATTAAAATAAAGAAACAACAAAGAAAGAAGAAAAAATAATCCAGTGCAACAGGCGAGAAAGGTCAGTTAAAAAGCAAGCTGCGAAAGTATCCAAAAGAGCACGGACGTTGAAATATTTTATGCACGATAATTAAGCCATGGAAGACATTTTTTACGAACAGCCAAAGCAGATGAATCATGTACGGATATGTAAATAAGCTAATTTTCATTTCACACAAGTCCGGGTGATGAAGCGTTCAAAACACCAAGATGAAAGCACACAGGCGTTCGAGCTAAAAAATTGGAACATGGAAATTTCGAAGGATAAAATATTTCATTTACGTGACATCTATGTTACATTGGAATTTCTTCTGACCAATTTATCACTACTTGGAGACACATTTGTCTGCGTAATGTATCTCATTTATTTTATATACTCCTTCGTAAATAAATATATCATTGTTTGGCAAATATTACAATAAGGTCATCTGAAATGGGGTTTTTTTCTTGATTCGTTTTATTTACTGATATAGGATGGATAATTACGTTGAAAATATAAACTTGTAAACGTTGTAGATCTTAATCTGTTACTGATTTTATAAATTTATACATTATAGCAAACACGATTAACTGCTTCTTGTAAAAAATCGCCGTGTCTAAATAAATATATTATAATTTAACATTTTACACGTTAACGCTTGATTATCTATGATGATCGATTATCCGTAAAGGAGGAGGTAGATTGTATATTTAACTAAACGTTATAACGTGTAAACTGTATTAAAATTTTCGTTCGGAAATATTCACGCCTAGAAAACGTAATGTCATCGAATTCATTTCACTTTTGGCCGTCGATGGGAAATATTTGACAGTGTGCGCAATTGCTTACAAACAAGTAGCATGTCAAATTGTGTGCGGACACAAACCGAAACACAAAGTTGCGGTACAGTTACACAATGTTGTCGACTGGAATACAAGTCATTCGTTGCGTAGGTGGCAGCTAGTTCGAAATCGTTTCTGAAAGAAACAAATGGTCCGGCGCTCAAACCGAACATCCGGTGATTGATCGAGAGTACGCTGATGACGGAACGGGTTCTCCACGGCGGAGAAAGCGGATCGAATCCGTAATGGAGTGTCGCCAAGCCGTATCACCTATCTTGCGTTAGAAAAGCATTACTTCAGTGAACAAACTCTGTCATTCTTACTAAGGAATCATTTAGGTTTCTTTTGATGAAAAGTAGAAAATAAACGGTTGCGACTTGCCCAATATTTCGCAGTACCGTTTTTCCAGTCATTCTACTGTTTGTTTACCGAAATCGGGTGCACAATAACTGATGCAATCAAGCGTTGATCCATCCACAGTTGAATGATCGAATAGTATTTGGCAAATGCTAATGATTCAAGCTGGCATTCCAAGTCTACATTAATCTGCGAAATCATTTATCAAATGTGCCGTTATATAATGTATCCGTGAACATCATTTATCGTTGATTTGCGAAAGTATTGCATCGGCAATGGTTTCGTCGGATGTGTATGTCCTGTCTTTCAAAACATTTCATAAATGAAGTGAATAAACGCGTGCGCTAAAGGAAAAACGAGTGTTTCAAAAATGAAAAGGAAGCCGGAGTAATAAAGGTCAGTTCGCAGTTAAATTATCGCAACGGAAGACGCACGTTGAGCAACTTATGAATTTAAAAGAACTTAGAATTATGACTGCCGGTTCTAAAGTATCTGAATCTTCGTAATGCATTTATTATTAACACGCATCCGACATGCCATATTGTACAACATGTGGATCTCCCCCTCCCCGCAACCGCCAAAGTGTTATGTAATTTTGCAAATATTCACACCATTCACATTTGCATAGACTGCAAATTCCTTATTTATTACATCAATAATGGACATACATCATAACAATATAACATTGTACGATGTAAGTGTTTGTTATCTATCAGATGAATATAATCATTATGGTCATGCGAGAAAAACCTGAAACGAATCCTTGCATAAATTCATTCAATGTGAATATTATGCTTGCCGATAACATACTAACTGTCAGTTTTTCTCGTGGCAATTTATTTACTCCAGATGATTGTCACGCCAACGCATGAATGTTTTGAAAAATTTATTCTGATGCGGAATCATTGCGGAACGAATTGTGGCGATAGATAAATTTCTTAGCGACAAGATAAATTACATTTAGGTACATCGGATGCTGTCATCGATTCCGGGATAGTTGTGCGCATAAATTTCCCAGTTCGCGTTTCGGTATCGAGTTCGTACGTTTTATTAGCCACATTATACGGTTCACGGCGTTACGATAAATCGGTACGTGTTTCTGTACACGTGGCGAACAGGACAGCAGAACCGGACAGAGATTAGGTGCAACACGGAGTGCAAGACGGGAGAGTTAGAAGGAAACGATACACGGCACCCCACGGCTGCCTATCGTCTCATTAGTCACGTGGTCACGTGACGACCTATGATCTCACGTCGCAACCACCCTGTGCATATCCAGATGTCGATACCAATGGAACAAGATTCTGCCGCCTTAACGGTGAACACACGGTCGGACGGACGGACAGACGTTCGGCTTGCTGACTGAAGCGTGCGCTCTCGTGCCGTTGCGCATGCGTGCCTCGGTTTGTACGGAGTGCAGAGTGCACGGTGCACGCGCGATTCTCACTCTCGATCGTGATTTGAACGCGTGGTTCTTGCACTTTCCGGTACACACAGATGTTGTTCCAGAAGTTCATTACGAGCAACGAGGAATGGAAGTGATTTATATTGGATACGCAGTAGGGATTTTCCTATTTCATATCGGCACGTAAATGGACATAAAACGGAATACGTGCGCAATTCTGCATACATGTAAATCACACTATATGATCATTTAATTCAGCAATCAAATGAAATACGTTTAAATACAAGAGTTAAATATAAAAGTTCGATGAATAAATTACTAATAAATTATAGCAAAACCAGAAATGCTTGTTAGGTGATTATGACATGATCTTTGAATCTGTTGACATGAAATATTAATAATACATTTTTAGGGGGGTTCGTTACAAGACCTTAACTCTAAGAGTAAAGAGTTAACACCGAAATCAAATTTGGTCAAAATTATATTCAAAATGGCATATTCAAATTACATATATTTATACAGCGCGATTTACAATTATCACTAAAATTATTAATTACTAAATATTAAAATTAGATACATGTATTTAAATTTGAAATAATGTATTTAATTTCAATTGACATTGATAATTGTAATTTTCGATTTTATTCTAAAATAAGTATAACTCCAAGTTCTCGAGATCTTTATATACTCAGAGTTAACTCTGTACTCCTGCCCGTTTACACAAATGAGGTTTAATTCGCGAAACATATGATTCTAGAATTGTTTTGATTCTAGAATAAAATTAAGTTTTTGTTTCTGTGACGTGAATCAGTTTATTTAAATAATTAATAATAAATAAATTGTTTGTTTGGTTTTAATTCTAGAATCATTTCATTCTCAAATAAAACCTCGTTCGAGCGAACGGACATCAGAGTTGGGTTTGGAACTTATCCCAACGAAGGTACGATATAACATGTTATAAACTTACAAATAAATAGATAATATTTAAAATGATTTATACGTATTATACTGCGGCATTCTCTAAAGTAGTTATTATCAAAATTCCGTCGCGTATAACTCAAGAGCTCTGTATGAAAGATACAATTTAATTTACTAAATAGAAGAGTGTACATCGGAATTTTTTTTGCAATATTACAACTCGACTTATATAATAATTCGTCATGGATTGCTTTCAGTATGTTACATATATGTTACACTGATGTATCGGTAATAAATATTCTTGGTCAAAGGTTAATGTATGTTCTTTAAACTATAAAATACTGGTTGCGGTTCATACAGATTTCTTCTTCCTGACAGTAAATTCACGGTTGAACGGACACGTAGTTTCGGAACTTATTGCTCTAAGCCGGATTGACACGGAATAATTCGTCACTGATTAAATATTATTCATGCACATACAGTTACGTCTATTACAGATTAACCTGGTTCTAAACTCGGAGTCACTCATAGAAAGCGAACAAAAAAAAAACAAATACAAATTAAAATCAACTAACATTTTCGTACTGGAATAATCAATGGAAGAGATCTGTTTGTAGTGCATCGTATTTAATGACTTTTTAATTTATCTTACACTGAACTGTTTATTTATCTTAGTTCGAGTTTGTATATAAAGTATTTTATTAATTTCTCCCAACTTGTTTTTAATAATTGAACACCTAGTATAACAGCTTACTGCTGTGTTCCGGCAGGAACGGAATCCGAAATGAAATTATATATTACGAAGGTAGGATTTAATTAATGTTGAGAGTTAACATGTGTACGAAACATAATAAGCTTTAATCATATGATAAATGACTGACCGAGGTATGTGTCTTAGTCGAGCGTTGAAGTTACCCGCGAACAGCAATATCATAGTGCGTACGATGTTTTTTTTGCGTAACCAGCTAGCAAGAGAACAACACAATTGCAACATTCAATATCTGATTCACACATTGTTCTCACGATATGGTAGTGTCAAGTATAATTAAATGTAATTAAATAGAGAAAGATTTTTTATGGCTGACTCACCTGTTAAATGTTCGCTATGCACAGTTGTGACTATATTATTTGTTTGCTGTCCAAGTCTGTCCAAGTCTGAAGACACAATTAATTAGCACACTTCAAACTCTCCAAGTTTAACTGTTCGTCGAGTGTTTGTTCACTAGGGTTCAAGTAAATTTCACCGCTGTTTGCAGAACCATGCCAATATCACTGGATCATAAATTCCCTTCGTTGGTGTTACGAAATCAGATGACAACACCGTTGGAATCACCTGTTTCGGCCGTGTTGTTTGTTTACTTCATGTTGGCGACACATGAATCGTGTTATTCTTGTCCACCAATAATTGTCAGTGAAGAACACACAGTAGCTACAAGGTTTACTAGTAGTTTATATCGATAGATAGATAGGTCTATGCTGAATTAGAGGGTAAATATGCGCACCAGTTCGCTAAGTTATTATATAAATAATTCACTGTTGTTGTTGTTGTTGTTATAGTTGCCGAGTGTAAATAAAGGACGACGTACACTTTTGGATGAACACACGCACGTATCGATATTTGTAGGTACTGGTAGTACTTGGTAGTTAGTTGTTGGTAGATACTCTCGTGCGAGGGTGGGTGTTGTGTTGATGGCGCGCGCGCGCACTATCGCACGTGCCAGGCTTGGTCCAGCGGAGAACTAACGCTGTATGTCCGTGCATTCACCGTCTGTGAAGCGTTGTGCAGCTGTGACCGCGGCCAGCGATCGAGTGAGCCGCTCTGTGTGTCGTGCTATGACTGATACAGATCCAGTTTCTGTATGGCGATCGCCGCGTCACTTCTTTTGCGACAAACGGAGAACGAAAGTAGTTCTGCTTCAGATGGGTTGTTGCCGTACGATGTATTCGGTGACCAACAACAAACAGCTAGAGTAGCTAGCGGTAGCAGCAACTAACACATACACACACACACACACACACACACACACACACTCACCACACCAGAGCTGATCAGATCAGATCAGTTCAGTTCCTGGTCTGCGACGATTTCAAGGCAGCACACCACACGAAACACTAACGCCCTTACCTACTGATCGATATTTCCATGCAGCCATCTGTAACAAACATCAAAACAAACATTTACTACAGTGATTAATCGTATTCACTCTATAGAATACATAATTGTGCAGTTAACTCCGATGTGTATGTATAATGATGCAGTTATTACGTGTATATATTCATTCTCAGATAATCAAACCTAGTGTTTTGTATTACAAACAGAACTCTTCTATTTATTTATAAATTATAACGAATAATATTTTATTACATATTATTACGTTTATATTTGTAAAAAAAGCAATCTTAATTCTCCAGTTAGTGAAATATTTTAAATGTAAATGTGATTTTTTTTAATTAAATGTATATTTAAGCATATTTGTTATATTAAATGATAAATTTCAATGTGGAATATATTTTGCTCACAATTGTTAGTTGAAGCAAATGAATATTATTATAACTATTAGTTTTCACAGCATTGTTTATTATATTCTGTATTTAAGTAGACTTTTCCATAACAAGTATGTTAGTGAATATTGTTAATTAGTGGGAAGTGTATGTTTGTGTTGGGGATGAAGAAGAAGAAGAAGAAGAAGATAATGATGTACTGTGTACTGACCGATAATATGCGCGTCCAGCGATGTTGGATTCGTGTGGACCATAATTGATTCTGGAAGCTGCGTTACGATGTTGGTGTTGCGTGCAACACGCGGTATTATGTAGTGAGTTCGATGCGAGCGCAAGGCAGGCCTTAGTTAGTTGTTTGGTTAGTTGTGCGGTGTTGGTGTCAGATCGGCCGTGCAGGAGCTAAGCGGCGGCAGCGGATACAGAAGCACAGGGAAGGAGTGGTGCTACCTTTCAGTCTCGACAATGCGGATAGTGGGTGTCTGCGGTACCCGCTGATCGAGGCGTGGACCCCCACTTTTACTATCTATCGCCCGAGCACATCTACAACTCTACCTTACAACACTTGATGTTTCTCTTATAACGGCAATTCACTGTTGTACCGTTTACTTCTTGTTTTTAACAACAACACCACCACCATCACGTAAACAATTAACGATGTATCGCTTCTTATATGTATCAATCCTTCCAATCAGCTGGTGATGATCATTGCAACAACAATTTTATTAAACAATTTTTAACATCACATTATACGTTTATGAATTATATATCTGTAGTTAAAGCAGGTACATGCAAATATACGCCTAGAGAAGGTTTTACCTAAAGAAACAACTAGCTCCGCCCCCATATTGCAAGGCTTATCGGCCAGCGTTTCATTTGATATTGGAGAAGAGATAGTAATGATTTACTGGGTGATAATATGGTAAACCAATAAGAATCCAACAGGAAATAATGTGCGTGTTTAAATCTACTAACGTGCGATTTAAAATAATCATAAATTTATGTCATTATATCTATTTAATTGAAGACAATTTCGGTAATGTATTCACCTTTGAAAAATTTCATGCCATGTTTTTTTTTTCATTATTGAATGTTAGATATTATATGGTATGGGTATCTAAATATTAATGAAAACAAGTTTACAAAATAAGAATAACAAAGATCTAGACCACACACTATGATATTACTATGAGCTCACGTTTTTAGAATATTATATTACTTGTCCAAGATAGGTCTTCGCTGGACCAGTAACCTTACTTTTTTGTTTTACAGCTAACCTAAAAAATACCGGATGTTCAAATAAAATATCGCATTACGCAAATAGAAAAACACGAAGACACAAACGTCCAATTAATTTTTTAATATGTTGCGTTTGGAACATCATACATGGCAATTTTGCGTTCAATTATATTCCATTAATAGAATAATATTTCTTGCGCCATTGAAACTTGCGAGTGAACATCGTTAAAGTAGAATAAACGTCAAGTTAATACTTGTAACGAATGCATTTCAATAAGTTTATCGTTCATTTAGCGTGTTGTTGCTGAATATCAACAACTTTATTTTCGAAAGGTAGATGCATCATGAATGATGCAAAAATCCGGTTATCAAACACTGCCCCTATAATTACAGCGGTTTAACCAAGGATTTACGCAGCTGTTACCGATCCGGTAACATGTGCGTAAACATTGTTCTTGCAATGTCGTCAATACCACTGGTCACATAAAATAATAAGTTCACTCACGCTTCCAGATAATATTTAGTTCTTATTACCAACTCACAAAGTATAATAATGTAGATACTGTTACCATTATAGTTACCTACACTGGTAACTAATTCCTGCTACTCAACAACGGTTAAATGTCTATGTCTAACTTTGTTGCAAATATAAATACATTTATATCTGTTTTATTGTTCACGCACAGATAACAGATGAGGTAATAATTTCCTTAATAAATATGGCATTTAACGATAAATAAACATCTTTATGTTATCCCATAATGAAACATCAATAATATAATTCCACATACAGAGTAATAGCAAATAACATAGTGTTAATTAAATAAGTATAAGTGCTATAGTCATTGTACTGCCAGGGATTTCAATGCTGGAACAAGCACCATGCCTTCATATAACAATTTCTAAATAAATATTATATATATATATATATATATATATATATATATATATATATATATAAAATATTATATATATATATATATATATGTCATTGTGATGTTTATATGTTAAAATCTTTTATGAAATCTACTTTTTTAATATTGTACAAACTTTATGTTATTTTACGATTTGAAATTAATGTACATGTGAGATAAAATAAAATTACAAGTTTCTTTAACTTATGTCTGGTGTAATTTGACTAGTTTTAAGGATTTTCTACAGCACTACGCACATTTCGTATTGTGCAACAGTAAGTTTTAAACAGTATGATCATTGAACAGTATTAATAAAAAATCATAAATGTTAGTGGTGTTTGATTAAGGTCCCCTGTATTAAATATCGCGGCAAGGTTCCGGAAGGAATAGTAAAAGTATATCAACCTTGTTTCCGTATGATAGAGAAATACTATTAAGAAAAAGTACAAGTCATTGTGTAACATGAATCTTGCAAAGAACTTTTGTGTGCTACGGTTCTAATATATAATTTTACGGTCATGTTAACCAGTTCTGAAGAAATGTCCTTCTTTTAGACAAAAATCATGTACAAAACTAAATCACTTAATACATACAGAAAATACAATTTGCTTGCATAGAAATCGAATTTGATGCTTTCTAAATTATGCACACAACAACAATCAAATTGCTGTTTGATTATTAAGAAATCACCGAAATTTAACAAATAGAAACTAATCGCATTGGAGACGGGTCGTTTATGATATATGCGATAAATATTGATTCGATATTGAAGTAGTAATTTCGAAATGTATATGAATTAGAAAAAAGATCATTTCTGGGTAAATAAATGTTTATGAGACAATAATTATAATAACGAAACTATACATAAAATTTGATATTTATTTTTATGTCACAGATATACGTGCCAATATATTTATTCTGAAAATAAATTTATTTCAGTTTTAATAAGGTATATTATAGTTTTCTGTATATTTGAAATATGCTACATTTTCTAATCACTTTGAGACAATTACTGTTAGATACATCTTGCACTAGTTTGAATAAAGGACTTTATCCTTTGATTATCATATATATATATATATATATATATATATATATATATATATATATATATATATATATATGACAAGCTAAGGATATATATATATATATATATATATATATATATATATATATATATATATATATATATATATATATATAGATAAATAGATAGATAGGTTGATTTTTTCATACATGTAATTATATAATCATGCTACTGAATAGAATTTGCTAAACATTTGTTTTGTTTTCTCCAAAACAGTGGACTATAAGAAGTGATATTTACGTTGTGCAAAAACGTGTTCGCATTAGATATAAAGTGTATGTATGTATATGTATGTTTAGTTGTAAGAGAACACGCGAGTTTCGCCCCTCTCTAAATTGCGTTGTTTAGCACATCCTACCTGCGCCGTCGGCAGACCAATCACAGATGTCTAATCGAGGCTAGCAGGAAAGGAAAAGTTGTGTTGCGGGGCGCTACGTGTGAGGCGCGGTACAACTGTGAACATACCGTGTAGAGAGGCACGACGTCAACATTGCGCAGGAGTCGTCCGGTTTTTACACGTTGCTCTAGATAACGTGTGTCACGTAACAACGTCGGACTATATTTGGCGCATGCCGATTTAAAAACACATACATACATACATACGTATACACATAACCGCACGCTATTTTAATTATTCGATGATCGTTTTTATTACTATCTTGCAACGAGCAGGAATTCAAATCGAACGCAAATAAATAATGATTTTGCGGAATTGCGCTGTCATTGAATTGATTATGAAGTATTGAATATTGTTTTCCGTAGAACTAGAAGCAAGGCTAAATTCAGAAAAATAGATACAAATGATTCATTCATTAATAGATTAAATCATCTTGAATTCTTGAATAGATATTGTATCATTTATTGTAATATTGAGTTTGAATAGAAACAGCGAATCTGTATGTACCGTTATTTTCATTTAACTTTATTTTATATTTACTCATAATGTCGTGTTATTTAAACTAGAACCATTCTTGAAATGAGAAATGTTGTTGTCGACAGAAAAAAAATTATATGTCACCGCATGCACAAATAAAAACTGTATGACATTTGAGTTTGCACTTTTGAGTTTTGCAGTACCCGTACATTTTTGTATGTCAGAATGACTGTACAGTTAAGATGACAGCGTTTTGATATGTTTATTATCAAATTACCTTACATTATCGTTTGTATCTGTGAACATAAAAATAAAATAAATGCTGGCAGCCGTGAATAATGCAAAAATGTCTACCGGTATCTGATTTCAGCTACAACTTTTATGCATGATCTTAGTTGATATTTGTTCTTATCAGTGTTTAGAACCGTAAACAATTCACTAGCGCCCGGTCATAAAATTTAACAAGCTGACTAGTCAGTAATACACTCATATATATATATATATATATATATATATATATATATATATATATATATATATATATATATATATATGTCTACAAGCAGACATTATGCTAATGTATTCGTATGTTATTCAGGCTTGGTCACCTGCATACAAAAACTAAGTTAATTTGCACCATTTATATATCACTGAATATACTGAATACCATTTGGTCTCTTGTACTTTTGTATCTTGTCAAAACACGTTATCCGTATTCGTTTTAACATATAAAGATAACATTATATTTCAAGAAACTAAAATACGCATTTCATATGCATTTTGTAATGCTAAAAATTGGAAATAAATTCTTGTAAACTATGTACATTCAATATACAGAAGTTAATATACCGTACACCGATGTGGCATTAATTAATGAAATAGTCTGTTTTATCCTCAATAGTAATGTCGGTTGTATAAAATACATATATTTGACGAAGTATTATGCATATACGCTATGACTTGTTCGCTATCTTAAATGATATGAGTACCTGTATGTGTATGTGTATTATGACGATATCTCGACAAATAAGATATGTCATAAAGACTGTATTACAGCACCTCTCTGCTATAAAGATATTATCGTCAAGTATACAAGCGTGTAAAACAGAAAGAAATGAAATGTTGGTCAGTTGTGTCAGTAATAATAATATGCTACACATAAAGTGACTTCTTAACTATTCTTACAGTTAACACTTCGAGTTTTTGAACAATTATTCAGATGATTTGTCATCTCATATACTGTTGCTAACAACTTGAGAAAGCTATGCAAGATCTATCGATTATTGTTTTTGATTATACAAAAAAAAACAATTTAAAAGATTTTGTTTTAAATTTAAATGTAGAAAAAGTTGATACAGTCGAAATTTTTATTGGTGATTTTCTCTTTAATTGTTAGAAAGTATTTGATTGTTAAAAATTTGGATGATTTTGTGCAATAAATGTTTAGATTTTTAATTACTGATTTCATTTCATTTCAACTGAGATTCTTTTCTGTTTAAATGATAATGTAATATATTTGAAAAAATGCGATTGTCGTAAATTAATAGTTATGAGATACATGTAGAAGTCTTCTGGTATACATGTGTAAGTAATTTACACAACCTGTATATGCCGTGATGAAATGTGGTATCGTGTACAGAATGTTTATTTGTTGATTGCGTTATTAAGAAGATTGAAATAGAAGGAACAAGCCGCTGAAGAAAACAAAACAATGGTCCCTATGATTTACGGGGCCTGTTACTCGAAACGCGGAGAATTAATTGAGATGATTTTCTAATTTATATAGCAACGTTTATTTGTTGCGTACATGTTTTCGCCTACTGTGTACAAATGAAAATCATCTTCCTGGAAGATTCATCTTCCAGTCTCTGCCCACGAGCTCGCCACCTGCAATACCGTTATGCTGTGTTATGTTACCGCACATTGCGCTACGTTAATGATGTCACATAGCATCTCTAATGTACTCATCAACACTTGATAAATGTGAACGAATATTGTCACAATAAATATCCGTCTGATGTAGGTTTTAAGAGCGGCCAAATTTCATAATGCAAGAACGATTAGTATTTTTGTTGGTCAATGGTTAAAATTGAGAATGAATAAAGTGATAACTGGAGGCATGTGGCACGTGGCACGTGTGCAGACACGCAACACACGGTATGTAGTAGGTACAATATATAATACAATCTATACATATATACAAACTCCGTTTGTGTATGTAGTAGAACAGTGATCTGAGCGAGTGATTGGGCGGGTCACCGGTGTCCGTTGTCCGCTGCTGTTGAAATAGAAAGTATTTAGAAGGGTGCACGCGTCCGCGTGTTTGGAATACACCGTGTCCGCCTATCATTAACAGCATACGGTCTATAATAGTACAACTAATTAATCAGTCCATCTACAAAGAGAAAGTGACCAGTGCAACACCGGTCTATAGACCACGCCAATCGATTAAAAATCTATCGTAAATCAGTGAAAACCTTGAAGCATCTATTGTGTGCGATACTTTGGTGTGGTCAATGGATAACTTTATAGTAGACGCTTATAGCGCTCGAGGTCACACAGAAACACTGATCTATCTGTTATCTATATAGGGTGAACTTGTATTCACTTTTCCATAAATAATATTTATGGAGTATCTGTAGAATTATATTATAATTCTACAGATACTTCAAGCATTCGCATCAGTAACAACTGTTAGCTTATTGGGCCGGATAGTGGCCGAACGTAACTACATGCTGTAATACAATGATGATGATGATAATAATAAAAAAATTTTCGTGATGACGTCAGACAGTGATGATTATTGACTTTGATGAGCTCATTCGGAGGTTACATGGCAAGAGTATTGAGTGTACGTTCTACTCACGGAATCGTTAAGTGTGCCAATGGGAAGCACGACGTTGCAAAAACCTATTTTATTATGTTATCGTTCGAACAACCGTTCATTGTTGATTAGATGAATGCCCCCTGGTTGTCGAGAATTACGTGGTTGTTGTGCGTGCGGTCAGGTCTCGACCCATGTTTCAATCTGTCAGCCGCACTAGCACCGCGCATTCTCCTCTTCCTCTTCTTCTGGCCAGGTGCGAGAAAAATACTCTAGCGAATGTACACGCGCCAACATATACTAGTTACAGCGACTAGTATAGTGGATCTGCCGATATCAATATATACTACCTACCTATCTACCACTCATTCCTCTGTATATACTCTGACCCCACGCCCACAACTTCACCACCAGCAAAGAAAAAACCATCGTAATACTTAAATCAGTACTGAATTATTACAGAACACCACGCGAAACTTATTTTTAATTCTCCAACTTAATTAGAAAACACATTGGCACACAAACTTGCGATTTGTTCTTTTATAATTAATTAATAAATACAGTCAATCAATACGAAATACCTACATTTCTGAGGCGAATGTTGAACATTCATTATATAGAAATCTGCAGTAGATCTGTTGAATGATGTTGACGAGTCGAGTGCTGAAATAATTACAATGGAACGAATGCAGGTACCTGCATTCGTGTGAAGCTTGTGCACTTGCATGGACGTGCCGCGTACATATGTACCTGTATAATGATTTATTTTAGAATTATGATGTGCACATGCCGATATTTTTGCAAGTTTTTCCAATCGGCTACAATTATGGCTCATTTGGCACACCTGTTCGCAAGCTGGCCGCTGAATAATACTATTTGTTTCAGGCATTAAATATACTGGCACATATCATGTAGATCAGTTTCGTTTATCTAGGATTACAGTCAATGAAACAATGTCATTCGGCTTTACTGAAAAACTTCTTTCAAATTTTAAAGGTATAGCGTAATTATTATTACAATACATGTACGTTATTTCCAATAAAAAAATTAATTTAACATGTATCTGAAGATAGTGTATGAAGAATGATATTTCACATAGATATTTTTATAACTACAGGTATTTTTCTTGTTATTAATTTCATGTGTTTATTTAAAACGAAATGCATTTTTGCTGCATGCATTAAGTAATGAGATTACATGCGATATAATAAATACATTGATAAAAGAAATGATGTTTCAGGTATTATAATTTAACTTGAAATTAGATTCGTACCAGAAAGAATATACAAGTGCTTGCATAGAATTTTGGACCGGATTGTTGACTTAAAAGTCTATGGACTTCTTTTATTTTGTGCGAAAACGTATTTCCCACAGTATTTTCTATGAAATATCTCAATTAACTGTACTAATAAAAGGTCTCGGTGACATTTACCTTTGTGTTTTTGCGTCTAATGACATGTTATAAACATTTCTCACAGATCAAGATAATCATTATCTAACGGATCATACGCTGTACTCAAATATCTAACAATTCTTCAACTCAGTTAATTGTTTATAACACTCAAATATCTAATAATGTTTCGGCTTAGTTGTTTGCTTTATCTTAATCTTTAGTAAAAGGAATCATTCAGGAATATGGTAAATATTTGCTTTATTATTGTTAACATATATATGTTGAGTAAATATTATTGTGTGAAGATCGCCGGTTAATAGTAAATAAACACGCTGCTATCGGTTTGTGTGAAGATGCAAATATCTTTTGCAAATATTAGATCAGTACAAGTGAGTGAAGAGTAGAAGACATACACTTGTATGTACTTAAGTATACACAGTACATAGTGAGTGAGATATATGAAAGTTTGACATACACTGGTCGGATTTAACCTGACTGAATTCATTCCTGATATCAAGTGGCCATCAATCGATAGGCTACACGACTGGTCTCCGTTACATATCGTATTATAGAAAGTCTGCTAGTGGCTGGTACGAATAAATCAGTGAGCAACAGCAGCGGTATATGTCACTTGCTCCCCCGCAATTGTCCCATTAGCGGACAACGTTTAACCACACCGCACCTCGTCAATTTACTTGGCCTGGCTGGTGTACGAGACACTCTGATTCTAACTCGTTCACAGTCTGTACATGTATTTTATTTATGACATTTGCTTGATCCGCTTGTCTCGCCAAGTGAAATACGGAAAATGTGACTTTCCGTCGGTACGGGATATTATGTTCCAATTGAAACGCTCTAACTGACGATTCTTGTTCTGCTCTTGTTATGTCGACCAGTTGTGCAAGACGTTACGCAGGTGTTGCAGCAATTTGACTGGACCATGAGCAAGACTATAGTTGCTAATACAACACTATTACACCATTCCTATAATACACGTTATATCCTAAATATACTGTCTAATCAAATCTTCAGTTATTGCTGGCAGTCTTCATTTCAGATACATGTAATGTCGCAGAGGATATTCCTATTAACAAGATATTCGTATTGTTTCATAAATGTTTCAATGCGAAGCTTTTATAGAAGAATCCTACTAATATTACAACAATGTTGTCGACTAGTAAAATAACATAATGTAATGTTAAATTGTTGGAAACTGGTAGTCTGTAGCAAAGTGTATTCATACAGGATGTTCATCCTTTAACTAAGTGATGGGTTTGCTCGTGTCGTTGTCGGTAATCACAGTTTTCCATGCGGTAATTTTAGCATGTCTGCATTTCGATATTTTTAAATCGTAAACTAAAGAACACTTTGTATGGACACAGAAAATAGCCGTCATGAAAGTTTGATTTATGTTCAGAAAACAAACTCCGTATTAACTAAAAGCGAAAAAAATAATGGCTACCTCATTTGACAGCAAATGGATGTAGAGTGCAGACTATTATCAGGTCTAGTAGTAAATATATGAAATCATTTATCAACTTATTTTGACTATTGCTCGTGGCAGGTTTTAATTTCCAACCAGTACGTTTTTTTTTTTATGACTTTTTCATTTAACTTCCTTAAATTAATATACGGTTGCTCCCAGCAACCTGTCATAATGCAGGTGTTACATATATTCTTCCATTTCTTCTACATGGTATAAATAAAAAGAAAAACGTTTCATCTGACATATGAAGTTACCTATAGAATTCTCTGAATAATTAATACAAACATACATACATACGTAAATACATACAATGAGATTTGTAAATATTGAAAATTGC
The DNA here is from genome assembly GCA_963422195.1 of Carabus problematicus. Classification (NCBI taxonomy): domain Eukaryota; kingdom Metazoa; phylum Arthropoda; class Insecta; order Coleoptera; family Carabidae; genus Carabus; species Carabus problematicus. Next base: position 19,332,435 of record OY728577.1, read on the forward strand.
CACTGTTGCTTATAGTTATTTATCACAACATGTAAGTTATGAATGAGACGATTCGACTAGAAGGTTTTATTATTTATTTTGCATACCATCTCGGCCGTCCTATATAACTAGATAAATACACATGTATGAATAGACAAAATATTCCGTTGATCGTGATGTCCGCAAGAAAAATAAGTATCGAATATATATCTCATCAACTATAAATTTGCAAAACGTGACAGTTATTACTTATTACTGACATATGAATGTTCATTTCAATATGACCATTAAAAAAAAATCAATTTTCGAAACCCAATATTTCACATAATGTTACGTAATTTTCATTTGAACAATAGGTTATAATAATTCACTATTTGACATAATATACGCATAATTATTTTGATTATTGAGCATATAAATTCGTTCTCTTCATTAATTACATATATGTATTTGCTAGGCTACATTTAATCGGGTAATTAATTTGCTAATTACGAAAGTTATTTATGAACGAAAGGATGTGCAAGGAACAACTAAAATGAAGAAATATCTCCTGAAAGGAAGAAGAAGAATAGAAAATATATACCAAGAAAAAAAATCAATTACCCACATATGTTGTATGTGAAAATTGTACGTATGCCACTGGTGTTGAACATGCATGTGTTATCACTGAATCTGTAAGGTTGATCCACTTTAGAGAGGCATTGAAATGAACCAGTTTTTGACTTTCTTCTGTTTATATTCACAGAAAATGATTGTATACTAAAATGTCAAAAATATTGTTATTATTGTTCTTTTCTCCTTGTATATATATATATATATATATATATATATATATATATATATATATATATATATATATATATATCTCAATAACCGGTATTACAAACTTACCGATAACAAGGTCTGAGATCTTCAGAAAAAGAATGATATGTCGTCATCATGTCGCAAAGTAAATTTACGTGCGATGAGCTGTAATATGTGTATGTATGTATGGATGACTTATCGATACTTGTAGCCATCTATATGTGTGTATAAGTGAGAAGAAGTAAAGAGTGAAACGTATTGAGAGATATGTAAACAAGCACGGAATCGCGACGTCTGTGGAAAGAAGTCACGCGGTGCGAACAGTCTTATAGTTGTTGTGTATTGCTGGCAAGATACATGTATGGGTACGTATGTACGTTATGCGCGTACGGACGGTCGAATGCAAGTGTAACGACGTAAAGTCCGTAGTGTGCGAGGAGAGGCAACAGTAATTGTCCATCAGCCCACGTTCATTACATCGACTCGCATGTAGCAGTATATTTTACACGTCTGGATCGATCATAAAGCAAACCTACATGATTGTTGCGCTGTTGAACTTTGATGTTAATGTGAGGTGCAGTGCACCTCGCGAAACAAAAACCTGCCACAGACGGCGAGACCAGAGCCGTATCCGTAAGAGTTACAGGAAGCCTCCGGCAATTAGTAATTGGATACCTAATAATAAAACAATGAAAAAGAACAGCACCAATTTACGAGCATCTATATACAAATCTTCGCTTGCGTTGTTCGGCCACTACAAGGACTATATAGCACAATAACAGCAATACTACCATCCTTATCCTAGCCGACGTAGGTTGCATGAGACTTACTGGCACTCCATACGATACGCAAAAAAAAAATAATATATGACAGAAATATATTAACATGGAAAGGGTATAAAATATATTGCTCGCAATAAATCATATGTAGATAAGATAGGTTTTTGCCGTACCATTCATAGGTTTTGTTTGTATAACTGTGCTCCACGCAAATCGATCACAGATTAAAAAAAAATTGTAAATCATTCTTTTCTACAGTGTTTAATTAAATACATACAAAATGCATACATTTCTATTGACACTTGATCAACCAGAATATACTAAAACCGTTCAGAGACTTCAATGCTGGATGAAGAAAGCTAAAATATTTATTTCATTAGCAACATCGGACAGGATGTAAGTTTTCCTTAATCCTGTACTGTATGGAAGAGAATAAAAATGTACGTACTTGTTGACTGGCCAGGTCACTCTTTGTTTTCAAGACCGACGAAATTTTTGAGGTCAGTAAGGGCTGTCATTAAAACTGCGATTGCGGTACGTAGGTATATCTCTCTTTTTTTCTCATCGCGAAAGGTTACTTGATATGACAAAACGATCTTCACGAATTATTATGCACACGGCATATGGTTAAAACACTTCTGTTGTAATATTTTTTCTTTTGAAATCCCGTTACCTGCGGCTGCCAAAACTGACATTGCACCTTGTGATGGGCAATAAAATTCAAGGGAACGCAATATTCGATACAAACTGTTGGTTGGCCGACAGATCATGATACGAAAAGAAAGTTATTATTATTACATTTTGCTGACTTTGTTTTCATGTTGATCCGTACTTTGTGAGCATGTAATGTGCTAAATATAAATATTCGACTCAGTTAACAAATACAAACTTTAATATTCTATTGACGGGTAAATTATTTATGAATTATGTGAAGAGATTTTATGGATAATAAGAACATACGTCCATACTTATATCAGTGTATGATAAATAAGAATATATTTAGTAGATGAGTAATGAAACAAACCGCCTCGAGTTACAACTTGTTCTAATTAGGAATAAAACAATGAAACGTATAGCTCAATAAAACAGGTAAACAATATCGCGTGACGGCCAAGAAGTAATAACTTCTTTATTCTTTGAACACTTTAACAATCAATTTAGTTCCTTTGAAAAGGTCATACTTTTGCATAGGTGGAGGAAGATATACGTTTCAATGGAATTTATGTAGCCCAGTCTATTATAAATAATAACAGCATATGCTCAAGCCACCGCCTATTTACATCTGTTTCCTTCATAACCTGATCAAGAACCAATGTTGCTCTAAGCAATTACTTATTCCTGTTAAATATCATAACGACATTACAATGCAATCATATCTAATGGATAATGTGTACAATTTTTGTCAATATTCGCCCCGAAGCTTTCGATAATTTTCTACTGGGATTACTATTTAATATTCTGCCCTCTGACCACATCTATATTTCCTTCATGATTATTATGTACTATTGTTCATAAGTAACAAATGCTGTAGTATCCATAAGTAGCAAATCTTGTACACAATTAAAACAACTTTAAATACGTATACCTAGTATTTAACTGATATTAAACTGTTGAGGAAGTCATGCTATTTTAACAAATATTTCTATGTGCTTTGACAATGAGCTATACCAGTTATTTATTCTGGTAACTGCGTATACAATTAGATAGATGGTTAGATTTGTTTTGAGTAAATTATAATACTACTTGATGAATTTAACATAAGCTTTGAAAATAAGACACACAAGTATTATATGATAAAATAAAAGAGTAGTGAATGAGTGTTGCAACCAGCACACGTGGTCCTGTGGTACCGTGACTTTGGTATTCAGATGGGTTGTTCGGTCGGGTCGAAAGCAATAACCTGTTTGAATATCAACCTTATATTACAAAACTTGATAATCATTGTAAAAGTGTAAGGTAATTACAATTGCCTTAACCCGTTATTAAACGTACATCAACATTATCGAACAATGCATCGTTCATCGGTAATCGGTTTCAGACATGTCCGAATGATGGACATCATCATAAATAAGAAAGTTGATGGCTTTTTATTTTAATTTAATTATGTTCGAAACAGACTTGGTGTTCTCTTTTAGGAAGCATTCATATCAGGTCGTATATTGCATCTATTAACCACAACTTTGTTCCAAATTTTATGCTAATCCGATACGACTCATTTATCAAATAATGCTACGTTCTTGGCATTGAGCTAAGCTTATAATTATATCCTGATTAACATAACTGAATATTACCGAAAACAGATGCCGAATCAACAACGAAATGAAAGTTATATCTTCTCGTACAAAAGCAACTCTGAACATATTCTTTGAAAATTGCCATTTTTGGCAATATTGAATTGTAAACAAAGTAAAGTTATTATGAAATCGTATTTTTATTGAGATCCCTAGCCGCACAAAATGCCACAGAATTGCATCTTACATTACAAACTTAATTACTTTTATAAAATGTTAAAACTTTTGGAAAGTAACATTACGGGTATTCATTTAAAACTGATCAGATATTCATATTAATTGCAACACAATTTACTTTTCGGTTAAAATAAAATTACACATTACAGTTAACAAAAGGGTTCAAGAATTGGGCCATGTCTCATCAGATAAGGTAGAAAAGTTTCTCTTTTAATGAATCCGAATCTGAACCATCTCCATGTTCTGTAGGTACCCATGCCATTTAACTGGATGCATATTTTAATTAGCAAGTTATAAAAGTGCCTGTTAAATCTGCATTAATTATTGAAATAACACCAATTATGTTCCAAGTGGCATATAATTTACTTTTTTTTCTTTCCATATACATCCGATCATGTAATTAAAAACGTAATAAACAAATTAGCAAATATTTTGTACTAAATTTTAATTCATATTTATTCATATAATTTTTTTTTTTGTTTACCCTGAAAAAGTCAATTAAATATATGATTATAATGTTGATAATTAGTAATATTTTATTAGGCCATAAAAACTATGTTTTAGCGAATTATCTATTGATAAAATTTATTATTCTCTAATAAGAAGTGTCGTTTGGTAAAATATTAGTAATAAATATTTTTTGGTGTGTGTGTTTTTTTACGTTATGTGTTTTTGCTTATGGTGTTATATTGTTGTAGAAGTTTTGACGAATCCTGTCTTGTGGCGTTGCGGTATATGGTGTATGTTCTGTTGGGTGGGTGTTGCGGGTGTTGCAGGGGGGTATGCCGCGGGCGCGTGCTTGTCGGAACGTGCGGCTACTTTCACTGCCGTCGTTTATATTAGCCCGGTACAAATAGTGACTCGCGAGTACACACCGTTATTCTGCCGACTGTAATGTGTAATAGCATTCAGTGACGATGCATTTGTGCGCTAATTTTCATTTTAATCACCGTCTGTCAGTCTATATATATATATATATATATATATATATATATATATATATATATATATATATATATATATATATATATGCGTGTAATTCTCGAATATGAATATAAGCTTATTTTAGGCAACACATGTGTTGTTTTCCAAGGATTTCCAACAATTTAACTAAATGTTTAGTTCCCCCTAATGGTAAATAGGTATGCAGAGTTAAACATTTATACATATATTTACTCACGTTTAACTTTCAGTTCAATGATTACCCGAAGCGAAATCAAACATGATTTATTTTATATATCTTTTCATCAATATTCGCATTAATTATATAAGCCTCTATATCATGCCTACATGTTTATTTATTTATACAACAATGATGAAATGATACAGATAATTGCGTTTGAAGTAATGTTTTTTTTCTTAATTGCTATTATTTGAATCTGTAAATGAATTTCATGCTTATATACGTATATCATTAATCGGCTGTTTTTTCCATTGACATGTGAGGTAATACAGTTAATTAAGTGAGCATGACAAGATTACCCGAAAATAGGTTGAAATGTGGTAATTTATAATCCAACTTGATATGCATTAGGCTGTTATGTAAAATAATGAACCAATTGCTTTCGTTATGGTTGGATTCAAGGAATAACATTTCAATATCATAAACAAATATTCATGATGCATACATTGATCTCGGGTTCTAAATACACAACTGAAATATATCACGACGTCATTGAGAATGTGTAATTAAATTAAACACATCTGACTAGTTTATATAATTATGGGCGTGGTTGTAGGATAGAGGAGAAGAATGTTATTCTGTATAGTATGACAGCGTGTCGCTCTCGTATAAAGATGCGAATGAACCAAACACAAGCAAGTCCGACAGCTATTCAACAAGAATACCGGTCTCACTGTCTGTCTGTGTCTATAGTTAGTTAGTTAGTTGTTCAAGCAACAAACGAACAACACATCAGGCACATAACGACAACAACATCAGAAGGAACAACAAACTGAATAACTAGTATTTATTGTATTAAATGCAAGCGTGGCACATCACAATAATTGTTTAGCATTTTACGACTATCTAGAGTTACTGTATTGAATGTAACATTTAATACAGAGCAAAGGCAATGTTAAGCCATATTATGTAGAATGGAATGTTATACATACATTACCAGTGTATATGAAGTAATGAAATTTTGCGCGCGATGCGTTATATAAATGATGCTGTAAACTTTCCCGTAGGTATGCAATGATGAGCAGCATCATTCTCTCTGCTGATATTTTAATGTACCTAGAATACTTTACGGCCATTATCAATGTGATATAGCTTACATTTATGATTTTATTAACATCATCCTAACGAATGATTCATTTTATTTTACCATTAGCATTATTGTGGAGGAAATTTCTTCTTTATTGCTGCATTCTGTGCTGCACTAATGGGATATTGATATTATTTTTGTATTTTATTGTGCTACCCAGCAAAATAAATAAAATAAATAAAATAAATAAAATAAATAAAATAAATAAAATAAATAAAATAAATAAAATAAATAAAATAAATAAAATAAATAAAATAAATAAAATAAATAAAATAAATAAACTAAATAAACTAAATAAACTAAATAAACTAAATAAACTAAATAAACTAAATAAACTAAATAAACTAAATAAACTAAATAAACTAAATAAACTAAATAAACTAAATAAACTAAATAAACTAAATAAACTAAATAAACTAAATAAACTAAATAAACTAAATAAACTAAATAAACTAAATAAACTAAATAAACTAAATAAACTAAATAAACTAAATAAACTAAATAAACTAAATAAACTAAATAAACTAAATAAACTAAATAAACTAAATAAACTAAATAAACTAAATAAACTAAATAAACTAAATAAACTAAATAAACTAAATAAATTAAATAAACTAAATAAACTAAATAAACTAAATAAACTAAATAAACTAAATAAACTAAATAAACTAAATAAACTAAATAAACTAAATAAACTAAATAAAATAAATAAAATAAATAAACTAAATAAACTAAATAAACTAAATAAACTAAATAAACTAAATAAACTAAATAAACTAAATAAACTAAATAAACTAAATAAACTAAATAAACTAAATAAACTAAATAAACTAAATAAACTAAATAAACTAAATAAACTAAATAAACTAAATAAAATAAATAAAATAAATAAAATAAATAAAATAAATAAAATAAATAAAATAAATAAAATAAATAAAATAAATAAAATAAATAAAATAAATAAAATAAATAAAATAAATAAAATAAATAAAATAAATAAAATAAATAAAATAAATAAAATAAATAAAATAAATAAAATAAATAAAATAAATAAAATAAATAAAATAAAAAATACGTGAAGATATGTGTGTATAAGTATGTTGTTCTATCCAATGTTATACGAAATACCCACAACGAACAGAGATAGTAGCTGCTTATTGTCAATTAGAGGACACCGATTTGTCACGGCACAGCCCTCTCTGAAGGATCACGGCCCCACAGTGGGGTACGTGTGGGTAGGGCCGCCGGTGCACGTAGGCGTCGCGACGAACCCTCAGCCTTATGGCATAATGAACCATTTTAACATGCATGTCGGCAAACCTACACTGTCATATCGAAAGCGTTCCAACTCCTGCTCTGTTTGCTTGCTACACTGATAACTCGCGTGGGTCGGAACGTCAGCCATTGGTTCCGGATGTTAAACTGTAGCACATGCAAACGTAGGCAACGTTGTTGTCATTAGTTTTCCACTACTGCTTTGCTTGTTCTTCGTAAAGGACGTTCGCTGTGACGTAACCGAATATATATATATATATATATATATATATATATATATATATATATATATATATATATATATATATATATATATATATATATATATATATATATATATATATATATATATATATATATATATATATATTATACAGTGCGAATAATGTAAGGCTATACATTGGCAACTTTATTTTAGCGTTAATCAATTTGCCTATGCTAGTATCAACTCGTTGAATAATTTAAAATTAGACATAGGGCATTTACTTAATGTTACCATGGTGATTACATACAAAAACCCCAATTTATTATGGTTGAATAATGTAAAATTAGACACTAGTCCACAGACTACTATATTTATTTAAATCATTTACAGAATTTATTCAATTTTTTTATTAAATCTATTACATGTTATTGGATTAAAAATACACTTCAAGTACTGAAATTGTAATTGGTATCAGTACATTTCCAAAATCACTTGGGGGTGATAACTAAATTTGCCATCGTTTGATGACATGTGATGGGCATGCCCGGGAATTCAAAGCTGAAATAATCAGAAATTTCTCGCAAAGACGCCCCTTCTAAATACCAGGAATACATCTTAAACTTTTCTTCTGTGATGTACATTTTTTGCACTAATTATTACGCAAACTCGTGAGATATCAGTAACACAATATTGAAAATAGTGACATTTACCAAAACAATTGTCATTGTAATTTCAGTTGTTACTGACATGGGCAAATTGATTAAAGCTAAAATAAAGTCGCCAATGTATAGTCTTACGTTATTCGCACTATATATATATATATATATATATATATATATATATATATATATATATATATATATATATATATATTTGTGTGCGATGAATGACGGATGCTTATGTATCATACATGAACACAGGCAGAGAAAGAAAAGGTTATGAAACTGATTTGTTCATCGTAAACCTTCCAACTGACTTTATCCTTCATTGACAGAAGACCACGCAACAAAATTTATAACAAATGTTACTTCTGTTCAAGCCATTATTTCAATATGCCTTCGTGTCATTCAGTCTTGTATGCGCAATTTTTTACGCACACTAGTTGTGCCTTGTAGTAAGTTGTTTTCTGTCATAATTAATATTTATAACTGGTAATCATTTCTAGAAGCATATGTCAAGTTTCCATTTTTTATACTGTTATATAAGGTAAAAAAAATTGTATAATTATTTGCATAAGTTTGATTTATTGTAGAATAAACGCAAAGAAAATATTTATTAAGTTAATCTTTAAAATATACTGTTTCAAGTAAGTATTTATTTTGGATACAAGGAATGACCGTGACAATGTATTAAATTAATATTCCTATACCTTGATAACGCATTAGAAGAACAACTGTACAATTATAATGCTCAGCTCACGGATTAACATATAAAACAAAAAAAAAACAAATCAAATCCAATCCTACGCAGATTTGCGTTGAATATAACGAGTCGGAAATTAATCTGTATTTAATTCGGAATTGCTTGCTACTCATACCGCACATTAACCTACACCTACACAATTAAAAACAATTTGCCGTCGGCCCACAATTCGTAGTAAGCGGTACGTACGCTGATGTACGATGTCCTGGTTAGTGGACTGGTTCCGCACTGTACATATGTTAGCATACATTAGCGATAAATCATGTCAAATTAGCGTTTATGATGCGTTGTACATAAATAATTTTTATAGTTTGTATAATTTATGACAACGAAGTTTGGCAGTGACTGTACATTTGTTTTCATGTGCTCATGCATTCAGTACAACTGTCTGTTTATGATGACCGCTATTTACTATCGCCTTCATTAGACGACCGCGAGCATACGTAAATGTCCCGCATAATTAAGTGTTAAATTATCCAAACATATATCACCGTTAAACAGACCGACTATTCAAACATTGATATCGTCCCATTACAACTCGAGATTACCGGGTAATTATACATACTGGATCTCTTCATTTCATCATCAAACTGTTGCTTATTTACGCATCTAACATCTACTGTTTTTAATTTTTATTTAATGTGAAATGATTACCCAGGATACAACCAGAATAAATGAATGTTTAATCAGCAATATCGAGCACACTTCCAATATTCGATCACTTATAAACTAGAACACATGGAGTAAAAAACATTCGTAATAAAAGCAATTCTCGAACAACTTTAACCGAAGCAATAAAATTTAAATGTCAAAAGACAAAAATTTAATTGAAAGAAACAGGAAATTGATTTATTTACATTCCTTCATCTACTAACTGCTGACTGATTCAATATATAGTTCTATTTTACGATTAAATCAACTGTGTATAAATGCACCAACTTTCTAGCAAAATGGTCAATGTTATTAGACGTTAAAGAAAACTCCGAACTTGCTATTACAATATGCATTATTATTTTTTGTCGAATAGAATTTCACATTTCAAAATCATTTCTTTTATTACATTTTAATATTTACATTATTTTTTTTAGAAAGACAAAGTTTTATATTATTTTTACAAAAAAAAGACTGAAAGATCGAAGTTTTTGTCTAGCATGAAACATAATTACCTTTACTTTGTGTATATCGAAAAAAAGAAAAATACATATGGTAAGATATACGCAAATTTGTGTTCGGTCATATATGTATCTTACAGGGATCGACACGAATGACTATAACAAAAGCAATTTGCATTTCAAATACAACTAGTTGCCGATAAAATCGTGGACATATTCTATAGAACATGATTGTTCATTATATATTGCATTCAAGTCGGACGCTGTAAAAGATGGTGTATCATTAAATCACATCTAATCTCTCACGTGGATTTTAAGTGAATCTTTGGCTTTCTTCAGCTTACAAACGACACGTGTTAAATATGGATAACGTTTTAACATAACTGCACACGAACACATACACACACACACACACACACACATATATATATATATATATATATATATATATATATATATATATATATATATATATATATATTATATTATAATATTCTTAATGTTAGAAAAAATAATAATAAATACGTCCAGCTACCGTTAACACATGAAGCGAATGCTACATAACTTTTTCTTTGTAACAATCATACTTCATACAGATCTTGCATACAATATTACTGATTTAAATGTAACAGAATGAAATGATTTCCACAGAACAGTGAACATCGCATTTTTTTCTTTTCGAATATGTCTTTGTTTTTCCATAAATCAGTAGGAGTGTACTATCACAGTGAGATATGAAAACAGTAAATCAATAGTTAAATAGTTGACCAGCAGATAGCGGAATAATTAAAGATTATTATAATGAACAACACAGTAAACAATTATCGCGACTAATGTACGTGCACGCACATACGGGCGATTATTATATTACAGATGTGACCTTTTCGCATGGGAAGAATTTTCCATGAGTAAGCATTTATTTACCGTTAAATGTAATTATGTCAAATAATTTACTATTTATATTTGCTTCATTATTAAATTGATACTATATTATTGTATTACAATTATAACATTTTATATGTGACGGTAGTCTCAATGAGTAACTGGAATATTTGTATTGTAATGTCTGGCTAAAAGTGTAAACATCATAATCAACATAAGTAAAGATATATTTAAATGAGTTTTACATCTGCCAAACTTCAAATTATTGTTCAAATCATTTAAATTTGAAAAAATGGACAATGCTCGTCACGAATCAAAACAAGAACAAATAAATTTGATGTAATTCTATGGTCACTGACGGAAACGTGAATTTGACGCGTATTTGATGAAAATTTGATACCTATAAAACGCACTTTTTACAGGAAGATACGTACGTACATATATTATAATTTTTTTTCTTTTGAATTGAAACTAAATCTGAAACTAATACATAGGCCTATTTGCACTTAATTGACACTTTCGCACACACTAATTACATATCATTACTGAATTAAATTCTAAAATATTTACACTGAGTATAAATGTCATTATGCTACATTTTTCTCTATATCAATTAATACTCATTTAATAGTGCAACAAGTTTATTATCTTAATTGCATGGTAAATATGTAAATTGTTTCGTTTTTTCTTTATGAAACCATTCTTACAAATAAATTTGTTAATTACCATAGTCATTTATCAACAAGTCGGAATATATCCAAAACGATTTGTCATTGAAATAAGTTAACCAGATAATGTTTTTTTTTTAAACAAAAAAAAACCTCATTGACAGAATTACACCGTAATATTGTCAGTTACAACTGCTTTTCAAACTATTGACATTGTATTTCCAATGTTCCATATCGGTTTATTTAATTAAAAACGTTGTATTATTGATAGTTGAACATTGAAATTGGCCGCACTGTACTTATAAACGCCTGCACGGGTTCTGTTTCAACAAGTATCTTCTACCTAATAAGTAATGCAATATATCAGAGCTTAGTGACATAATGTGCAGCGTCGTATTAAAAAAGCAGAAAGGATTGGACGTGTAAAATTTGCTATAAACATGTCGGAATGAATCTTGGAATCCTGGAAGCAAGCAGTAGACATTACGACGATAATACCCAAGTGTATATGTGCTCTCTCTCTCTCTCTCTCTCTCTCTCTCTCTCTCTCTCTCTGTGTGTGTATGTGTGTATGTATGTGGTAGTATAAGTACACGCGGTGGCAAGATTAAAGAAAGCGTCTCTGTTGTTGATGAATGAATCCAATGTTAGTGCGGTTGCAGGCATAAGACACGTACGCAATTTGTCATTTCTAATGCTTGTAATCGGTCACATAAACACTCGCTACCATATAATGGTAACGGAATATAATTAACTTGCACCATCAGCTGTATAATTATTCTTTTCTCAGATGTTCTTTACCTCGGCAGCAGTCAGTAAATGGAAGCTTGTTACTATTTTCCTTTGTCTTGTTATGTATTACAACTTTTTCTTTTACTGGACAATACATATGTACGTGTATATATATATATATATATATATATATATATATATATATGTATGAATGTATGTGTGGGGCACTAACAATGCACTAATAGAGTGTTAGAGCTAGTTTTTTTCTATTTAATTAACAAGCCAAACTATGTTCTCACGGTTCTCACTTATCCAATTGTATTTTTCATCTAATTTTCCACACATTTGACACTTTATTTCGGATCATTTCAACACGAATGTATTTTTTTCTATTATGATGCTATATGAATGTATGTTTTTCTATTCGAATGTTCAGTTTTTTAATACATTATGGTGTATCGGATGGATCTGGAATGTGATGTCGACATATGGGGAAACATAGCACACAACATACATACATACCAGTGCATGGTAATGTTGTAAGTTTGCACGTACGTCACAAGGATTGCGCGGGCCGTGTGGGCGTGTGCGGTCGCGAATACGTTAGTCGCTGATGAATGGCTATGTTATCCAATGAGGTGTGCTGTAGTGGAGCATAATATCAGAATATTGAACATGCGGCACGCTTTGAACGCGGTGCGGTCGCTTCATACAAAAATAATACTCACCGGGTAATACGTTTCTTATTTAACCGTGGTTTATAGATACCGTAAACACACGTAACCATAACAAGATGCATCAGAAATGATTGGTTTTCTTCTACACAACCTGCCGGTCAATATTTCTTCTGCACATTATATTCTTCTTCCCGTATAGGCACAGTTATATCATACATTTACATGGCCAAGCTATATTCTAAACGTTTACGTATGTTAAACAAGCCAATAGTTGTACGTATGTATATGTTTTTTGTTTTGTTTAAATAAACATTACATGTACTTGAGTTAGTCTAATTTCACTTTTCGTAATGAATTGTCGATTATTTCAACAGCATGTTTATGAAATAGTTGAAGTGTGAGTATGTTTATATCGATTGTGCTTTCCATTATTAATGAAACAGGCAGAAGCCGTTAAGTATAAGTATTTGTTAGACAGACAGAATGTAAATTACATAGCGAACTCTGTGTGAACTCTGAATCATGTTTGTTGCTGTATGCACCGTGCACGTTATCCGTACTAAATGGTTGCTGTGTAAGTAGCACCGTAATATTAAAATGCCACCGTGTGAGCGTAAAATACCATATAGGTTACCTGTACTACGCGCGGCTGTCTTTTTTAAACGTTCCTTCTGTTATAATTATCAACCAACTGCTTGTTGCACAGCCAGTATGAGTTGCATGTTCAGTCCGTTATGCTACTATGGATTATATTATATTAACATAGCTACCTATATCGAAACATTCCATATCTAAAATCGACATATTATATACATACATATATATATATATATATATATATATATATATGTATATATATATATATATATATATATATATATATATATATATATATATAATTACATATGTCCCAATACAATTCTTTACGGTCATACGTCATGTAAAATGATTATAATCATGTAAAAGTGTTTAACAGCTTATTAATCGTAATGAGATTGCAAATGAACGCTATTAACAAATAGATAAAAACATACTTATTAGATGTAGCTAATTGAAATAATATTGAAAATTGCAGTTTCATAACTGGAAAACAAAGAAGTTTCGTCTATTTGTGTTCTGCATGTTCACTTTATCATCCATCAGGTGTAGATTTAATTAAAAAGGAGTATTTCCAAGAGATAAATGCAATTATACGTTAAAAAAATTCAACAAAAATTCAGATATAAAACATCTTGACAGGTATGTGGTCTTAGTATACTCTAGACATGCTAAAAACATTGCAGGTATGCAGGGCCTCCGAGTACTGAAATATATCAGTGATTTCTACTGCATGTTAGCAATTTCCGATGTTTTGTGTTTCTAAGCATATATTTAATCATTAATGTGTACCGTAAAATCAGCCATCTAGTGTGTATAATTATCGTACTGAAATATTTGTTCAGCTCGAGTAGGTTTCAGTCGATAATTATAGATGCACGGTAGTTATCTGTATGCATTCAGTGTACATTTTTGTCATCCTGCATTGGACATACGTTCTGCTCAAAACCGACATTGGCAGTATTTGTCTATTTGTAATTAAATGAATCACAGTATTGTATGTTCATTATTATTGCCATACTTGACTCATCCAGTCTGTACGATGATAATGGTTGTTTTTGTTGGTGTTGTCGCTGGGAAGTGCGTAGTCAATCATTGCACAGATGACGTAGAAGCGGTTATGCAGTGAGTGCAATGTAGCATAGCCGTATTGGCAAAGAGAGCAAATGCGAAAGAGCAGTAACTACTCTAACTCTATGCTATACATAGGCAAGTTAACGTACAAGTACATACAAGTACATAGATAGTTACGGGCGGTGGCCACTGACGAAAGAGAACACGCAGTTCTCTCTGTAACGGGATTCCGTAACTTATGCATGAGAAGGTTAAATAACTCGACGAAGCAAAGGTCACATGTTATAAACTATATATTAATTGGTTTGAATTGCAATGTGTTATTGCCAACACTATAAACAAGCATTTACTCTAAATTACCTGAATGCTGCTGCATCATAAAACTTCCTGTTTCACTATTTGATCTAGATGAACATGTTTGATCATGTCCGTACGGAATGAGTGTGTTCATTTGAACATTTCTGCTCTTCTTTTTTATTTATTAGATTATTCCTGCACATTTATTATTCGTTTACTTCTATTTTTCAATTATAGTTGAAATCTTATTGCTTGGTAAGTATAACGCAAAGTACACGGAACTTCATTTGTAGTTGAAACAAGTTGTTGTTCTGTTTCTTTGTACTGCAATGTTTAGTATTTTTTACTAACGGTAGATGCATTGTTGCCTCGACTGCTAACAGACCATTTTATCAAGGAGCTCGTATTGAGGAAGCTTGTACCCAACACCTACACCTTCCTCACAGTATTTCTTGTGTATTTCTCTTCCATTTTGTTAACTTTTTCTTTTCCAAGTCTGTTACAACGTACCGAGCGAGATTGCAAATATACAGAGACACACACACACACAGAATGAAACAGCATTTATGCAAAATCATTCAATACATTATTGATTTCTACTTGTTAGGTACAACTAGTTATTTCCTTGTTCTGGAACCAGACCAAATCTTCTTGCAAATGATTTTCCATTAAAGTAATTTAATGAGACAGATTTCTTCTGTGCGGAATAAATCTAAAATTGGTGGAAATGATAATCTTATTTATACGTTTGTTATGTACGTATTATGTTGACTTTTACTTTTTCTAAGGATATCTATATTTATTACAGTAGAAAAAACCTAGAATTGATGTTGACCCATGGAAGATATGATTGTTGAAAGATGCTTGATCATAATTCCCCTGAACTAATTACAAATGCAAATGAATCGTGATCACACACGCACTAGACAATAGCATATACCAGTAACGTAATGTAACGTAATCACGCATTGTGGAATTAGCATATCTGGTATTCTTGCCGCATAAGGTATAAGTAATATGAATGCAAATTAATTTAAATGTAATTGAAATATTATGACTATTCATTTTAAAAAGTGACCGATAATGTCACGCCAAGCACAATTATAATAAGAACTTCAACTGAACAGTATTGCAATTAGTTTCCGCCAACGGACATGTGGCGCTGATGTCGAGCCCACGTGGTCACTCACACAACTTCATACAGACAAACAAACTGATTTACTTATAAATAAATAAGTGTAGGTACATATATACCGAGTGGCTACAGATTATTCAAATATACCGTCACACAACGTATTGCAAATGATAACAGCAAATGTAAATAGTGTAATATTTTATTTTAACATTTCATTGACCAATGAAGTTGTCATTATAATAAGACAGTATTAATTTGCCTTCCATTTTGCTGTCATAACGCACACAATATACTTGAAAATTGCGTTGTACAATTTTTTTATCTAATATAATACAATAATGTAACATTTTATTAATATAATTTTTATGAAATTTTACATTGAAATAAACATGTTTTCCAACTAGAATTCATTATCTAAACAATTTTACATATTGAAACTACAATTGTCTATATTGCAACACCCAGTATATATAGTACTGTGTATGCAGTTAGTTATGTCGTGCATCGGGTTTGACTTAACAAACGCCATCAATTACCTGTAAATAATTATAAAATCAACACCTTCCCTTATTTAAATGTTGCGCATTTCAGTTGCGATAAATCTAGCATCATTATATGAACAAGATTTATTCTTGCTGTGCTATTAAGTCGATTTTGCATTCGGTAATTCGTATTTTTCAACTGTATAATCACAAAATGACAGATCTTTTTATATTTTTTTATCTGATTACTATAAGGTACACCAAACAGGCCTGTAAAAGTTTTTTTTGTACTTGTGTAGTAATTTATTTGGTTACACATAGCCGTTAATAAACGGGAAAACTGTTTCGAACGGGGAAATTACAACGTTATTTTCAACGGCAAGATAAATTAAATTTAAAATATTGTTTAAAGTATTGTTCATCATACGACTTGTATCGCTATATCGAATGCTGTATATAATTTTAAATAATATAACAATACGAATAAACGTGCACCGTTTGTAAACGGGCGAAGCACAATGCTAAGACTGTATAACTGAGAAATGTGTAATAAGTTTAAGTACGGAACAGAACCGGAAAGTGTAGCACTAGATGATGATGAAGAAGAAGCAGATAGTAGTGTGGTATGCGGTATATAAGTTGGTATGTGGTTATGCGGAGTAGTTATGCAAGTGTGCGACCCGAGGGACAGATCGACGAGAGACAGTTAGCTACACGCACGAATGGCTGCTTCCCTTTCATAACTTTCCTGCTCGTAATCACTTTACTTGATAAATATTCAAGATAATGAATGTCAGAGGAGATACTTACATGTAGTCGCCTTCAGACTAAATCTCATCTCGTTCTTACATATACGTATTGCATCCCGGAAGTTAATGCCGACCACTGTATGAACTTCATAATTTTATTTTCAATTTTTATGACACATTCGAATAAAAATACTATACTTGTAATATTTCAATTAAATATTTCTTGTATCGAATTCTTATAAACCGTAACAGCATAAGCATAAACAAATTTATTCTTATTTACCTTGATACATATTTTTTTAAACAATTACAATAGCTCGTTCCATTGATAGTAAAATGGTTAAAAAATTATGTGTTCGATTTTATCCCAAGTGTTTTTTTGTTCATTTGAGCAGGTACCGTTGCTATAGTGTAAAAAAACAGTAGTGAAACTTATTTAATTACTTGTCAGAACATGGTTGACCAGTACAATTAAGAATCTAATGTTTTCAATGCCAGTTTATATTTTTTTATAACGCCCGATGTCAGACTAGGTAAGGACATTTTAGTTATTTAGTCACTGGGTTAGTAATCCAGTTTTTTATTATGAATTTTTTTACTACTTGCTCTCGGCAACTGGTGACCGAATTTTTCGAAATAATTTGAAGACAATTTGCGCACGAGGCCAGAAGCGGTGAAATAATAATTGTTACAAATTTCACTCGTCAATATCTTAAATAAATAAAAAGTGAAACGGAATTTTTTATCATCATCGAAATATAATTTCGTCATATTGTAGCGAATGTGTTTTCGTAGATTGTTGTTCATATGCTGATCGGGGTATGTTATTCCTTGAAATAATTAGACATTATCTAGGTAACAATCGCACAGAACTAACTGTGATTGTGTGTGGTACAAAGTAGCATAATTTGTAATCTGGCACGGTTGAAACAGTTGCACGAGATGACAGTGGTGACGAGACAATACAATAGCGAACATGGAAGAGCGTGTGCCGTGCAGTACGGGTGTCAGTCACTCGTGAACATGTATCACTCTACGTATGCAAAACACAGCATCTGTTGTCTCATCCCCATCACACTGACAGATAACATCACTAACTGGCTCTAGACAGATTCACTCTTAACGTACCACGTATACATTCGTACATATGGTATGTACCATACTTGCTATCGGAAGAAGATAATTCCACGTTGTTAGTATTAAAATTGGTGTGCTTTATTGAGCAATGGCACGAGCTATTCATGTCGCCTGTTCCAACGTTCAAGTCTCCGTTGGGAATCACGATTTATTACGCATACATCACAGCTGTATTTGACGAAATATTCTTCTATACCATCAACTCATATCATGTTGAACAGAATGTTGTTTTACTGGATCCGAAATTAAAAATTAAAGTTACTGATCTGTTGCTGCGTGTGAAATATATGATACATTGTAAGTTAAAGGTTCTAGTTGAAATAGCTAATAAACAGTCGAAATTGCACCAGTGTCTGATATAAAGTAGATAAGACATTCTAAATGCTATCTCGTAAACGAAGATAATAACACCATACAAATGAAAAGACAGCGTAAAAAGAAATAAGGAATAAACTGCACGTGTGGGAGAATATGAAAGAGTTATGTCCGCCTGCGCAACGTACTTGGCATAATTCAATATAAAAAGTTGTATAAATTTTACATAAAAAAAAAATTGCTACGGTAATTATAATTTAACATAATATTCCGTGCCCAAAATTAAAATAATGCATACGCTGAATAGCGATGCAAATTACATATTACAAATAGCCGCCGGACTCTCCTAACACTTGAATTTTTTACTAATTTATTTTGGAAAAAAGTTAATTAAATTTTTTAATATACACAAATATGTTGCATTATTTTGTATAATTGAAAAAGTAGCTGTCAAATTGCCAATGTATTTGTTTATAGCGTATAAAAAGGATAAATAGAATATGGTTTTGTTGCGTTACTTTGGAATGTTCCTAAATAAATACACTAATATTTTTGAATTGAGATCAAACCATCTGTCTGTCTACCCACAGAAATTGCGGTTAATTATTTATTCATTTCCCATATTTAATATGCGCATAACATTATTTCTATAAACGCCGAACCATTAGTTAATTAATAAATATATAAGTTCTATCAAAATAAATAAATGCTGCTCTAGTTCCAAGTATAGCTAGTTGACTGTTGCTTGTTGCTGTTGCGTACAAACAAGCAGCACTATTTCCGCAAGTAATCAATTACGCATATTTAATATGCGAAATTGACATTTCGCACGAACGTCACATATGTTGCAATAGTTAATTAGTTTTCCTTTCCAAATTGACATTTAATTAATCATTACACGCTGCGACTCCACGGTAGCTTACTGCAGAATTATTTTTAATTGATTTTATTCAGTGTAATTATTCTCTCAGTACCATTCGATTTTGCTGTCGACTTAACTAGCCGGTGAAAATCATGCGTTCATCGTTCAACTTATCGAACACGATGTTAGTAAATAAGTTTACTTGTTGTTTAATTATCTATTATTACTTTTTTTTATCTCACAGAAAAAAAATATTTTTGGTCGAAGATTAAACAATCGTCATATTTAAACAAATTTTCAGTGTTAGTTTTACTTAGATAAATATAGAAATGAGGGGGGGGGGGGTGGTTCACAGTTGATGCGGGGTATAGGGTGTTGTTGATTTTGCCGTAAGCCTGATTGTTCGCATGTTCACATGCAGGTTACCGATATATTATTGGTTAATACGTAACACTACATGTATAATACGTACGTACATGTATGCAGGGAATGTTGAACTTTTCGTACTGTGTATCATAAACTACGTATGTGAAACAAAACGACAAACACAAACACACACATACACATGTACACGTAAGCATATATCGTGCAGGGAAGCCAAGTATCCGTCTAATAACATACGTGGTACACGACTCTTAAGTGCAGAAGAAACAAAGTAGTATGCACGTATGAATTACATAATCTAAAATGCAAAATACTCACTCGCACAAACATACACACGTATACCCTGTTCCACAGTGATATTCCTGACTTCTTCACTGGTAATTAGTTTACTGGCGGGAGTACAGTATCTTAACAATACAAATTCGCTGAAATATTTCAATAGATAATAGTGGAGACAATTAGCTGAAGTCAGGAATATGATCGTGGAACGGGGTATACAAAGGAGTATGTACCCTAGGTAAGTACGGTACTGTCTATATTGTGCTGTTGTACCGCCTGCTAGACGTGTAAGTGTACAGACAGGCATAATGTAGGTATGAAATGTATGTACAACATCGTTTAGTGAATAACTGTACTTTCGTGTTATTACCGAAGTTTTAGCCCGAGACTATAAAAGTGATAATTACAAATCACCAGCAGATATCAACCATACCGTATGTTATCCAGTACTTTGATTACAACATCCGTACGTACGTATTATTGGATACTAGTTTTCCAGCATCGTCTAGTCTGTTCTGATTCTGTCTGTAGCTTTTGTAATTTGATGTAGATACAAGCTTATATTAGACCGATGATTTATCCCACCCAGTTTACAGTATGATGTAATTTCACTATTAACAAAAGTCTGAATGGAAGAGTTACTGAATGGTTTATGATTATCTTCGTGTTTATATTTCCATTTATTATGTGTGTGCACTTTATTTCATGCCAATTCTCAGAAGTAACTTTTATAATTGCAGTAAAGGATGAGTATAGCACGATTATTAAATAATTATTCTACTAGCTGTTTGTTTGTAAACAACTACATGTAATTTACATTCACTCGTTTATTACATTAGTATGAACTTATTACTTAATAATTAATACAAGTTTTACTTAACACCTTATTGCTCTAGCATTTTCTCGGATCGAAATTAGACGGATCGTACGTTTGATATCAATTGAACAACAGCATACATATTTATATTGAGTCTAATTTAATATTATATATACAGCTGCCAGCATAGCAATCAGTCCGTCATATACGAGTGAAGATAACTTATGGATCAAAGTATGCATTATATCGTACTCCATAATCATGTTTATATGAAAATCCATAATTACATTACACTTCAATGCAAAGATGATGAAAATGAATATTAATTTGTTGGTTTTTCACATAAATAATACGAGGTGAGAATCTATTTATTACCGATGAATGTAGGATTATAACAACAGATTATAGGTGCTAGTAAATAATGTAAGGTTGCTTTCTTAAGACGTGTCAATCAACTTGTACAATAATGCAGTCACGTTGCATAACAAATGCACCAGGTACATTATAAATTACGGGGACCCACCCGTCATAAATCAGTCAATGGATATCTGTCTCAACTCTCCAAATAGCCATCTATTCAATTGTGAAAAATATCGGAACATCTATTGACTTCGTTTAATTGTTCAGATAAAAAGACGGTAAAAATGGGATTACAGTAAACAGACGATGTAAATGCAAGCAAAGATTTATGGCTCTTTAGTTCCCCGGATTCAATTAATATTAGTGCCGAGAGAATTGCGTAGGTAATTCTAATAAATATTTATTTCATCTGTCGACCTAATATTTGGTCGTTGATTGTAGTTTTTTCTCATCAGAACCTTCAAATAACCATGTTTTCGAAGCACGGCCAAATATGGCATCCAATTTTGATCGAAATATATTTGAACAGAACTTGTAGTTTTATCAGATTAATAGTCCAAGAAACCGTATGGCTTCGAAACACTTCTAGGCAACTTTATTGTTTTGTTCAATGCTTTGTGTTATTTAGAGTTTGCTTGTTGTTTGCGAGAAGATCGGTAAATTTCCCATTCTAGACGCCTTAGCATCGCCGTAATATAAATCCGGTGAATTTTCTCGTCTGCAGTCGTAAAAGTCTGTAGTAAAAATGGATGCAATATAAAAAATCGGGTAAAGGCATTGGCATCAGTTGGTAGTGTATACGATAGAGTCCTGTACATAGGTAGAAGTATATATCTGTATGGTGGAATCTAGGCAATGAGTAGTGCGTAGGCTACGAACTGACTGTTGCACATAGAGAACATTTATCCCGTGGCGAATATATTGAGCGAGCATCGGTAACGCGGCTTTTCTGCGTGAGGGCGTATCGACCAAGTCGCTCGGTAGCCTATTATATATTGTCCAGGATGTGAAATCGAAGCTGCCGGGCCCCAATATAAACATATAGAGTTGAACTGGCTGGTAGTAGTGGTAGTGGTTGTGGTATCTGTCCGTAGTATGGCCTGGCCGGCGGCAGTCACGCACCATGTACCTATTAGAGCGTTCGGATAGCCCGCGGTAACTATCGGTACTCGCCTTGCCTACAGATCTTCTCCAATGCGACCACGCTTTTGCACTCCATTATCTCTGGATCTATGCAGAAACTGAATGCGTTTATTGTTCGTTCGCCGCGCGCGGCTGACCGTAATGTTTGCAGGGCGAACTCTTCGTATTGCACTCTATCTATATGTAGGAATATATACATATATATATATATACCTAGGCATAACATTGCTCGTTACCTGCATCTGCCGTTCGCTGTGCACCTTACCATTCCTCGTCTTTCATTATTCCTACTCGCTGTACGCGATGCTCCGGCGAATAACTGGACCGATATGGAAAAATGTATGATAGCATTTCGCATTTCGCATCTACCTGTGCCATGGAGCCCGTGATTTATACTAACGGCCGATAGGGAACTAGCAGTCAGCCGGCCAGCACCTAGATGAGGATGAACTCATTCTGACTCTACCCCAGGATGTACATTATGTACATATACGTGCACTACGTGTGCCTGTACGTACGTCATATCGGTTCTCAACACTATATTTATAACATTCCATACCAAGCACCTGTTTGTCAATTTTTACCGTTTAGGTTTTGTCAATACTTCTGAATAACATGACATTACTATTATATGAAAGCAAGAATATAAATGATATGTTACATTCCAGGGATAATAAGGAACATACCGTCCCAAGATACTATGTAAGGACTATCTCGTTAGTCTTAATATGATTTTTGGCCTAATATTTAGCAAAATCTCAGTAACTGTAACTCAAGTTGTGAAACAGTTTTTCATGGAAATGCATATATTAATCAATTGCTCATGAAATTTATATATATATATATATATATATATATATATATATAATATACATGTAATGCAGATACAGTAAAACCGTTATGTAAATAATCGTTATTAACAATACTCTTAATAATAACGCATAAGTTTAATAATGATAAATTACATGTGCTGTCAATCCTGTACGCTTTGATAACTTACATGAATATTAAAAATCAATTACAGACTTATTTGAGAGTTAACGTGACGTAGACCAGCGCGCAGTAGGTTTCAAAAGCTCGTTAATGAATCCGTATCAAGCCACAGGTGCTCGCCGCCAGCAACACTGTGCATTAGACACTTTTATACACATTAATACCTGAAACTTACGTACACGTACCCAACTAATAGTCGCCGATATCATCGACCGGGGACAATTATAAATAAAAGAAACCAGCGCATATTCAGTTTCTAACGTGCAGAAAGTGGTTAAGTCACCATATGTATGCATGTACCTACCGGCTTGCTAGTCATCTAGTATAAAATATTTTACTATTAAACAAATAGCACAGTGCATATTTCACATCGATTGCTAGAGTTTTAATATTCGATTCTGCATGCTGCTTCATATAACAAGCTATTTCGATATCCTAATGAAGCAAAATAATAATCTTACATGCAAGAAAACTGAAAATATTCTTCCTTCCGCAATGGAGAACTTTTGATTTGATCTAATTGGATTTCATGACGATAGATAATAAATATTGTAAATATATTATGCATGAAAATATACGGGGTGTATATTAATTGTTAATTCACATTGTGCAGTATTAATAATATACGTAGTTGTGAAGAGCTTTTTTCTCAGTGAGTTATTGCAGTTTGTGGTGTATAATTGAGCATAGATAGTAGATACGTGATACTGTGATATTCGTCTCTCTGATGAACATTTATACGGGAGCCGGGAAGTATTTTCTGACGGGTCTGGCGGATACCGAGATATGGACTATAGCTAACGTTAGTAGCGTGACCAAATAAGACAAAAGAATTCTAATGACAATTACCCGGTTATGCGCGGAATCCATAGCAGCGAATGTAGTGAACAGGATGTTAAACGCAAGCCGACAGCAGGATGCCCTAGGTACACAGTGTGTACGCGAGGAGGCAGCACAGGAAACCATGCAACACTGTCGCCTACTTATTCCGTTGTTTACTGTTATTACAGAAAAACCACCAAGACAATAATTGGAGACGCGGTGTGATATATGAAATGAGAACATGAGAACATGCGCGCCGCTAATTTCTTCTCCTGTTAAGCTGTTCACAAACTGGACACACACATTAGCACTCCATAATTAGTAGATGTTTATAGTGAGTATACTGAAAACATTGTTAATAATTCTCTATTTACCGCCGAAGTGTTTAACTCTGCACCATAACATATGATTCACTCAATGCAATATCTAGTTACCTGTGGAAAATCATAACCACTACCAATATTATTCGAAATGGAACATTAATACCAATTTTTATGTAGCATTTTAATATTAATAATAAACTTTCGATGGATGGTTATTTAAAAAATTAAGTTGGAAAATAGAAATGTTTATAGGTGAACGTTAATAATAAGAATAAGTTCAGTACGTACAGTGTGACAGGCGTGAAGTTATGTGTAATTAATCTGTAAAACAGTAAACCCGTGAGTGGTCAGGTTTAATTGACAGCACACAATTAAATATTATGTGAGCTCGATTCTGCAGTAGAAACGCTCGGAAGCAACCCGCTCACAGTTTATCAAAACACCAGTTGACACGGTCAGTGCACAACGAACAGGATTTGCGTTGCATGTCCTGGCTTGGTTCGCGTGGAGCTAAATGAAGAAATGGCCTGTAAAAATAACGCAATTACCGCCACTAATTATTCGAGGACAAAAGGCAACCACATGGAACGATTATATAGAAGGTGCATGGTTGGTAAGCTATATAGATATGCGAGTGTAAAGTTAAAGTAATTGAGTAATACGCCAACTCCTGCGTGTCATACACTCCGTCCAAGTTTTTACTTTGCTTTACTGTTACATTAACGAGCTGTCATTTCACATGACGGTTAAAGGTCCCGTACAACATAATCATATTTTAAAGCTGCTCTTTTTGTGATACTTTTATTTGTCCACTGTTTTGTAATTTTTGCGCGAAAGTTGTTAATTAAAATTGCAGTTTTAAGAACGTGCGTGGATGTGTCATGAGTTTGCGTGACAATAATGGGAATTACTTGACCTTCTTTTCTTGTTTTCATATATGTATATTTTGAGGCTGAAATGTTTTATTTGCGAGACATACTTGTGTTGTAGAAGGAAGTAATTACTGCAGAATACTTACTCCATAAACTAGTATAAACTGTGGACAATATTACACAGATTTATATTTAACATATTTGTTATTATGTTGTCCAACATGAAAATAACAATCACCTTATGGTCAGAGACCTCTACATTCAGCAAAATGGTCCACTATAATGTCACGAATTACTTTAAAATTCTTCTATATAATCACCATCAGGTGCATAGTGCATATTATGCGTAAGGTTACGTATGTTTGCATTTTGCCAAACCAGGATGTAAGTTAGCAGTGCGTTGTGCAAGAGCCTGTAACTAAGAACACATGTCATATCAATCAATCACTAGATTTACATAATATTAATTAATAGAGGGGAAGATAACTAACAGCAATTATAGTCAGTACATTTTAATTAAGTGCTTACTACAGTATCCTACACAATTCCTCAGTACACGTGGGTAAATTCATGTAATGCAAAATCATTACATGCATTTCTACACACCTTTCATCAGTTACACCAACTTATATGATCGGACAATTTAAGTTTTCGCACCATTTTATAATTATTTATTCTGCAAAAGTTTGCAAGATTGGCAAATAATGAGCTGATTCAGATTTATAAATAAAAAATTCACAGGCGGTTTTAATAATAATAGAATACATATATAATAATTTAAACATACATACATACATACATAACATCACGCCTTTCCCATTACTGGAGTAGCAAGCCCTTTATTCCCTACAATCGCTCAAAAAATTTAATATTATATATTATATAAAAACTGTCTTTCATTCCTTATTTTCTAACAATTGCTCGCCAAATACTCCTATCCATACATAACTGTCTCGCCTCGTTAATATCCATACACTTAATATAATAATATAATTTAAACAATGAATAAAAATTTTCTCATAATAGAATTATCCTGTATAATTCATTTATTTCACGAATATATATTTGAAATAACAAACAACAAATTAAAATTAGTATATAAATAAAACTAATATTTTATTTCAAAACAAATAAATAATGAAGTTATATAGGTAAAATGTTTTTGACAAAAAAAATGATCACCATTTTGATCATTCATATATTCGTTCGTCTAGTTATTGAAATATTCAGGCCAGATCAGTATCATTTAAATGATTTCAGATGTTTATAATAGTCATTTTCGAATACACATTTCGACATCGGTAGCGTGGTATAGAAAATGAGTAACAAAAAAAAAACAAAATCGAGAATCAGACAGCATATCATTTGCTTTTGTTTTATATACATGTGTGTTGCGTGTTTTGTCTATGAACAGTTTTAACTAATTGACCAGACCATAGTCTTTCTGGGCAACTAAACTTTCCGACCGTTTTATTGATAGGCTGAGCAAAGAAAGTGATATTCTTTTGGAAATAATTAATGAGTCCGAGAATTGTACGCAGCTGCCTTTGGCATTCTGACGACCGAATTTTTCTAAATCAACAAACTGGTGAATCCATGATAATTATCCAGAAAACATGTGATAAACAAACAACCCAGCCTTATTTACATTATGTTAATTATTATATATTTATTTTTCTAATACGCAATAAGGAATTCTTGCGCCTGAGGCCAAATATCAAATTTATGCCCCTAACTGAGGTTTTTCATCCGGCTGAGGGTTTTTTAAAATCTAATATTTGCCATTTTTGCGACCCCAGCTTACAATTTTGGCGCCCAGCGATTAGTGTTCTTGGGGTGGGAGCTCCCTTTGCTCCCAGGCCTTACTGCGGCACTGATTGAATGTGGATTGTCAAATATTCTCTATAATTTGTCAATCAACACATGAAATATTTGAAAGCCTAGGTGTAAATATGAGTTACTTGATCTACCGTTGGTTATTTCAAATATTTCCGAATAAATACATCATTTCTAATTCTAACAGAATCCACATATTTCGCATATTGTAAATGATTAAAGTATAAACATATTTATTCACCTGTGTTAGTGTATGTTCCGGGGCTATGTTTATGAATTTAGCTTGTTTATTAATATAAGCAACTAATATCCTCTGATTTCATGCAATTTCCTTGTCAACTCATTTTTTGGATCACTTTCCAAAAGTATTGCCACAGGAAACGTCAGTAATTCATCAAGTATAAATTAAATATTAATAAAATATATAAATATTCATTAGATTTCACCTTCGGGCTTGAACATTATCATCAGGTAATGTTAGAACAAGCTGATCACGAACAATCAAACTATAAATGTCGGTTGTGCAGGAGAGAAACGAATTATATAAAAATAGGGTTATAATTCTTGTCAAACCGTTAAATGAATCACTGTGAAACGAGTGAGTTCTCTTTCTGCCGAGAATGTAATACAACGGGCAACTATACAACCAAAATAAAACGAGGCGTGAGCCGTGATAGACCAGCGGGCATTGCGTTAAGTTTCACAGCTCTGCATCTCTTCTTCTTCTTTACACCAGCGCAAACTAAACAGTTGGACTCTCTATAATACGAACAAGTATAGACAACAGCATCATACTGTAAAATATTATTTACACTGTTTACTTTCGTTCAGGCAAACACTGGTAAATAACTATTATAAAAAATAAATGTACATTCAGGAACGAAGCTATAAAAATCTATAGCTGTATACCCTGTTCCACTATCATATTCCTGACTTCTTGATTTGTAATAATTAGTTTATTAAGAGTGCTGTATTCTAACAATACAAATTCTGTGAAATATTTCAATAGATAATAAAAATTAAAATTTAAGCCTATTCACTACTGAAGAATGAATCCCAATAGTCCTACCGAGCGTGCAGTATATAACAAGAATATTCCAAAGGTGTTTATTGTTTGAATAGCACTGGTTTGTACAATAATGTGTGTACGCGCGCACAACTATTTGATGTATTATTGTAATATTTCACCTGTACCTCGTGCATACAATAAAAAAATCTCTGACCGGCAGTTCCTATAACGACTCGCGTTACATTAACGTTACGTTTACGTTGGTACGGACGGATAGACGTGCGCGTTGCTACTATTAAGAAAAATGATTACCTGTTGAAAGTTATGATCCAGTGGTTTACACTCGATCGTGGCTCAGCAAAGCTTTTTATGGCTTCATTATGGTTTTGAAAAATTCTATGTTCCTACAATAGCTTATTTGTTGGTTTTTCCTAACTGCTATCACTCTATATGAGGAATAGGTTCTGTATTTTCGACCACAAATATTTAAATGTAGCATGCACGATGTTGGCAAATCGGTTACAACAAAATCTTAGTGTATTGTCTAGGTATTTACGTTAGAATTGTGATAAAATACGTACAGTCTTTTCGTCCGTGCCTTTAATATGATATTATCACGCTAAAAACTTACATCATTTAGTTCAGCTCTTACACATAGAGCAACATACAACTTGTTTGCTGTTATTAGTGTTATGGTTGTCTATTGAAAATTTATCTTATATCTTTATCATGATCACTATTTTCGTTCTAAATTTTTCCACGCGTCTTAGATAACTAATAAATAAAATTACAGATAAAATTGTTTTAAAACACGCAACATGCCATACATGTCGAGTGATAAAAAAAAACAATGTTTTAATGGAGACAGATTAGTAGTATGTTTACAGCTCAATTCAGCTGCTTATTAGATATATAGGTAATAGAAAAGTTTAGAATAATATTGTATATATATATATTGTAAGGAATAGTTATATGTAAAAGTTAGCCAGGTATATAAATAATTGTATGCGGTGTTTCGCTCGTGTCATATTCTCTAAATAACACGTTGACGACAGCGGTTCGCAATTTATAATGTAATTATGTTCATTTATCCGAGCAAATTTCTCTATCAATGGTGAAAAACGAGAGGGAAAACGTACGTACGTACATTTCAGTACAAAGTGGGAAGTTAACCATCGTGCAATTTATAATAAGTTGACAGTTTTATGTAACACAAGAGCGGTGTGTGTGCGCTTATTAAAGAGTTATACAGTTAGGATTAATAACACGTAAACGATTAGATACATGCAGGTAGGTACGTACTATAACGAACCTGCCTACCTAATTATTATACACAGCATCTGGTAAAATAATTCACCTTTTTGTTACAAACCAATATTTACTGCTTCTTAATCACTGCTGCCAACTGTCCTGGGTACCTATATGCACATGTACAATGCATGTAACTATATGTACATACGATTGCTACTCGGCAATTCCTTGTTCTTTTCCATTCAACACTGTTTCTTTTTACATTTCTTATTTTTGCTATAAAACATGATGTAGTAGTCAATACTAATTAACACATTAATATTATGGAACATTTCCTACAAGTATCAACCTATTTACATGGGCATATTGATTGTAGATTCATGTATAGGTAGCACATATTTGTAGCGGTATTTAGAAGACAGTAGATGACAGTGTGAAGCCGGAACGCGGTGACCTATTATAGAGATTTAAGAGGGAGCGGTCAAACCAAACAATAAACAAGTTTGACGAAGCATCTTCAGTTAGTTCCCGGTGCACGCAAGGCATGACTTCAATCACACCGCTCACCGATGTCCCGCTGTCAGTGGTCAGACTGTGCATCACGGCTACCTGCTGTGAACAACGTGCGCCACAGTCTAATCGTGCACACGGGACAGCTTAAATAAAACGGTGAGCAATAAAAACTTCATATTTCATACGGAACATTTCGACCATCGTACCGTAAGAATTTGCGTTCAACAACAATAGGCTACAATGGCCACTGAGTAATGTTTTTTCGAATGGTGTTTCCGCATCCGATAGATAACGAACTTGTACCAATGTTAATTGATTTTCTTGTTTCGCAAGGTGAGAGATCTCCGCTGCGAAAATTCATTCCAACTGATCTCTTATCCGCTGCGAATAAACGTTTGATTATTATTTGAGCCTAGGGTCATTCGGAAAGGATCAGCCAGCCAGAGAAATCTCAGATTTGAAAGAACTTCGATGTTTTGTTCAGATGCACAATGAGTCATTTGTTAACAGTATGGTGAAACGGACGTTCTAATAATTACGGCCTAATAAACATTACAGCAGACCTCAAACTTTCAGTCTACGAAATTGTAATATTTTGTCTTCACATTCGTTCGATAGAGCATTTGTTTTAATAATCCATGGGACATGTTTTATTGCAGACCAGCTTAGAATAAAGTGAAATTTTTTTATCAAGAAGCCATAATGTTTTAATTCTATCAACTTAAATGTATTAAAAATGGTCGGCATTAAAAAAAAATTGAACATGCATTAATGCTTTCTTGACGCCAGTTCTTAAAATACATTAATAAAAAAAAAGTTGCATACAATGCCATTCAAAGTGAACGGGACTTGCTACCAAATACCTCTAATATATATGGCTACTACAAAGGACAAACTACTGCTTTATATTCAGAAATAAAAAATATGAATTTCAAATAAAAATTTCCTATCTGGTACAGGTGTTTAGCATTGAATACGAATTGATGACTTGTTATTATATATAGCACACTTAGATGTGACAGGTGACAAATTGATTGAACACCAGTATGTCCAATTCGAAGGTTTCAGCTAAGTATCAAAATGGTGCCTGAAAATAGGACCGAACTTGATCAGAACGGAATATAGAAAAAAAAATTTTCGTTGAGCAAGAAAGCATTCGATAAGAAGGTAAAGATTAATATCAAACATTCCAAATATAGTGTGCGTTTCTCATTTCAAGAAACGAAAATTCTAAGTGTCTTAATTAATATACATTTTGTTTAATTGAATTAGATATTCACGGTTCAATATTTTTTTCAGCCTTGGAACGGTATTTATCAAAATTTAATTAAATTTTTACGGTTCATTTTGGACGTGCTGCGCAACCTACATTAGTGTGGCAAGCTTCGATACATCTGTGTGTATCTATGCATGTATCTGTGTATGTTATGGCAGGAATGTGCACGTTTGAACATTGAAATGCTCTGGACTAACTACACACCAGTGTATGCACGCACGTTTAACGAGAAATAACACATGAGGCAACACACTTGCATGTTGTATAGCTGCCAAATGGATCTACTTCTCTTTTGATTATCTATTAATTGTCTTCATCACGGAAAACAGTAGTCCTGAAACAAAATCCCAAAACCTGTTATTTCAGCACACTCTAAAAATCTCTAAAACAAGATCGTTAAAATGTTCAATATTCATAATTTGATTTAATCTGTTTTAAGCAGTATATTATGCAATTGGAAACAAGTTAATCGACTAGTTTAGTATTTGGCATACGGTGAATAAATCAACTGCATTGGCAGATAAATATATGAGCAACAGCGTTTCAGGAAAGGAGTGTCCACAGAACGAATTCAAATACGGCCAGTTCAGTAGCAACATATATGTGATCTATATTTATTGCATTTTGTAATGGTCAAGCTATTATCATTTTTCATTTCTTAATAATCCACATTTATTACTTAATTAGTTCATTTCAATGATCTTTATCGATTTATGTATTGTTTTCGTTACATTAATTTCGTATTAATTCCAATTCAGTTTAAATTAGAATCTTCACACCTATCAAGAATAGGAATAAATTAATATTTAATTGTTTAGTAACTCATATTGGCCACGGTCCTGGTGAAATATAAAAGATAATTAATGAACAATCATTGCCTATAATGAATACAAATTGTTATATATGTTGTTTATTTTTAATTAAATTTATTTCAATACATTCTCTATTACTCTACACTAAATATATTCAACTTATACTGTTAACATACAGAAATATGTGTAAAATCTGTAGGAGAAATCATTAAATTTGAATCGTACGCTTATCAAGACATAAAGATAAATTAAATAAATGAAAAGGATCTGTTAATAAGCAGTTGCAGCCACATCAGAAACTAATTTTCTTTTGTATCTATTTAAAAAAAATAAACTAGTGTTTCGCAATTGCTGAGCACAAAACAATTATTTCGTGTGACCTCGTAGCACCCGATATCAGCATCGGCGTATCAATACAGCACAGTGCAAACGCTTATAAACGAGAGTACATGGTGTATAAGTGCGCGAGCGTGTTATAATGTTACTAGCAAGCTAGTAGTATATGTGAGAGAGAAGTACACAGTTAGATAACACTTAATACAGAGGAAGCAAGACAAGTAGATTGCCGGTTGGTTGCTGCCGATCCTGAGGTGCTCGGTTCGTGTCCAGGCGTGGCAGCTCCAGCGTCCATCTATTGTTGGTCTCCTTGACATCGTCGACTTACCGCTGGCCGTCCAGCGATTGCTTGGTTCGATCAGACCTCGTACGTACGCTTGTTCGTACGGTACGTTCAGTTTTCTACAGTAGTTACCGCAAGCACGGGACACACCTCGATTTATCTTGTTGTGAACGCACCAGTCAGTAGTCAGTCAACACGTTGCACGCGAAAATTACATGCAGGACCGCGACTTGAGTTCGTTTCAGCAGCGCATCAAAGCCGAGGTCGCCACTGGAATGACCCCATTCACTCACTGATGAAGATATGCGTCCTTAACGCTTACGGCAAATTGATTCCGTACCATGCGGCAAAGTTCTTCTACTGAACCATGTAACCTTAACATATTGGATTCCTAGGATGAAATACTCTGCAACATAAATAGATCTTAAACAAATTTCTAGTAAATGTAAAATAAAATTTCAAATGTATGGAACAGATTAGAACAATATTGATATCTTCTTAAATTCTGGTTTATATGAACCCTATAAAATTTTACACTAATATCTCCAAATTATTTGTGTATGAAATCAATAATTTATTTAACTATTCGTTTCGTCATTAAATAACTTAAATACACAGCAGATTTTTAAGGTTATTACAAATATTACGTCTTGAATTTACAGATTTTTCAGATACTATATATTTAAAAGTACAAATGTTTCTCATTATGTTAATGTTTATATCATGCACATATTTATAGTCTTGAAATTAACATATTACACAAACTGCCTCCTTAACACCGTAATAATTACGCGTATAATTATCAGATCTAGTAGTAAGATACAGATCTTTACATATTTACAGAATTATTACATCCAAGATTTGTATTTTCGTAATTAAAGTTCAACATTTTAATCAATTATATAAGGAAAAACGTTTAAAAAGCTTTCAAGTATTTTAACAAACATGTCACTATTTTCAGTCTATTTATGGCGACTTCGTTTTATTCAGCCGAAAAGATTAATGCACTTTACTATGCATACATTAATATGCATAAAAACAGTAGTTTTTGTTTTGTTTATTTATAGTATTTTTTCCTGGTTCAAATTTCACATTAGAACAGTGCATAAATTATACGTAATATTTTAATTAACATTTCGGCTACCGCTTAAGTAGAGAGACCATTTGATAGATTATTCATGCAATAATTAGCACAGCATTAATTATTTTTATACAATTTTGCATATGATTATGTCGATGACGTTATTCTCTTGAAATCATTATAAGACCTTACGAAAATATACGATTGAATTTACAAAAAAAAAGCAAGTTGGTTCTAATCATGTTACGTAACTATGTTTCTATCTGCAAAATTATATATCATATGCATACACTAACAGTCAGTGCAAAGATGCAAACAGGAAATTGCTTGTGACGACCTACGCAAAGATTTCGGAACGGTTAGCAATTTGTCATACATGCCCTAACTAAATCACGTGGGCTTATGTCGAAAATTAGAGTACCCTACATCAGTCTTCGATGATTTATCCTAAACAATTTCACAGTCAGCGTAACGTAACGTAACCAATCACATTACTCCCATGCTGGTAAAATATTATTCCGAGCATTATGTTGCAAGAAAGTTATAGGTCGCGCAAGCAATTATTAATTTCAAACACAACTCCTTGATATGAGATTATATTAAGTAGATTTGTTAAAGTGTATAAATAAACTTTCATAATACGCCTTTGACACAATATTTTTTTTTAACAATTTTTCTTTATTGTGTGTCCCGTATATGTAATTGAATTTATCTCGTTTTGTAATTTGAAGCTCAGACTATTCTACGCATATATAACTTGCAAAGTACAAATTAGTTCTGACCATTCAATACATGTTAAAGATGCTTGGTGTTAAATTACAGACATTATAGTTGTTCTGTAAGAGTTAGCTGTTCAATAAACAAGTTTTATTATATTTGAACAACAAGTTGTACACTGTATTTATCTTCCAGCATACGACTATTGTGTTACGAAATCGACTCG
This sequence comes from Carabus problematicus, assembly GCA_963422195.1. Classification (NCBI taxonomy): domain Eukaryota; kingdom Metazoa; phylum Arthropoda; class Insecta; order Coleoptera; family Carabidae; genus Carabus; species Carabus problematicus. Next base: position 19,367,689 of record OY728577.1, read on the forward strand.
AATATTTCGCATACCTCTAAATAACTAATCGCCCGCGGTACATCACATAATCAGGTTAACTTTGACCTTAAAACAAGCGAAGCGGCAAGAAAAAAGCAAATATAATTTTTAATCGTGAACATTCTGACAATGACACCGTTAAAGGCATCCGTCGAAAACGCCCACCACTCTATCATTATGTGCCAGCTAAAGTTGCGCAGCCTCACATAATTGTAAAGCACGTATGTTCACGTGTACGATGTTCGAGAGACTGTTGTTCGATTTACATCCGCCCGCCGTAAATGCTACGCGGAACGTTCGACACGACTGTACTCGTGTGCTGGAGAGTATTATAGTATTGCTCAGATGCGCCCACTTGGCAAGCGCCAGAATCGTGCTTGCGCAAACTGGCTGCTACCCTCTCAACATTTGTCACTTCAACAATATTCCACATACATTTATACTTATATGTCCGTGATACTTAAAAACCTTTGCGAGCCGCGCTGATTTTACATGGTTTTCCCGTAGCACCAACATGAATTTCTCATTATGGGACCCCCCAATAATATTCTGCAGAAATAATACAACACAAATGGTCTTGTAAAAGACGGATATATTGCAGAGAATATATGATTCAGAGTAGTATTTTCCATGTTATTTGTGTAATGTTTACAGTAAAGCATTAAGATAGGACAACGAGACTATTAGCGTTAAAATAGTGTTGCATTCGTTGCAGTAACGTATCTTAATTCCAAGTATACAACTAACAGAATGGGTACTGGTAATAATAGTTTCCATGTATATTCGTGTAAATTATTGTTAAACATGCAACGAACACTTATCGCGTACTAATGTATGTGTGTTCGACAGAGTGAAGAAAGGAAATAAAAATCAACAGTTCCATTTTACTCTGGAACATCGCGTGCATCAGACAGAGGGACACTACGCTGTACACTGGTGTATAAAACTATGGGCTTACTATTTTACTGTTTATTCAAACCTAGTCCAATTCGATGCATATTAAAAAAAAAGAAAATAAGTTCTATTTTATTATACCTAGGTGTATTAATTTTTTTATATAAAGATTTGTACAATTATTGTATATGTAAAAAATCTGTACGAAATATAGTCGAAAACATTGACATCAAGTGTCCGATGTGTGCTTTTTCGAAAGCGTCTAGTCGTAGTTCGCGTGTCGTGTACTTGCAGTCGCCGTAGATGTGTCTTATTTATTTCGATGACCGTTTCACACCTATTCAGTTCGATATCGCACCATTCACACCTTTCATTGCGAGCTCCAGAGTGACGATAAAAGTATTTTACAGTGGTTTTTTGTAACATTTGTATGCAAAACCTCGGCAAACAGTGTTTCTGTAAACTATTTAGCAATTGAAATCACAAATTTCACTCGTGATCTCGTTTTACATGTAAATTTAAAGCTATTTAAATTACTAACAAGAATAATAATGTTAGTTGAATCAGGTAGTAATATTATTGTTAACAGATCCTCACAAACTTTACGATGGAATTGTCTTCAAATTTTACACAAACATTCCACTTACACATTAGCTACATATTACATAAATATTTATATGTTTTAGTGGAATATATTGCTGAATTTTATATTCTCGTCTCACGAATAATACGTAGTCTTCCACTTAGTAACTTAATCAGTTAAACTATAAATCACACGGAAAAACATAACACCATAATTATAACAACATACATTGGTAATATAAAAATAATATGCGTAAAATTATCGATTTTTGTAAATGATCATAGGGTGATGTATATTTTATAAAAAGTGATGTTAATACTTAAATAAAGATGGCGATAGTACCATTATGTAGCTTAAGATAGCCGGAATAGACACGTACACATTTCACTCGAACCTAGAACATATGTTTTCAGCCATAGAGCACAAAATAAATTCGTGATAATTGCAAATAAATAAAACGAAAACAATTATTGCTTTTATAAAACTGATGGAGATATGTAAGATACACTTCTACGAAGAAGTAATTTGATATCGTGTGACATAAGTCAAGCAAATGTATAACGTACTGAAACTATCAATAAATACGCAATTACCATAACCATATACTACTTTCCTGATAAAGATACATATCCTGTCCACATCATGTAGATACAAGGTGTGGCAAAAGTCACGCACCACAATCAAGGCAACTATTTTACTTTTATTGTTCTCGGAATTTCATCCACTCTGCTATATTCATAAATATGCTCTCAAACATCAAAGAACTAAGCATTCCATTACATAATCCAGCACACACAAGTAAGAAGACTTATAAGGTTTTTATGGTAAAAGAAAGAATGAATATTTGAAACTGAATATAATAATATATATATATATAATAGTAGCTACCTACTATAACAAATCTGAACTTCTGTGATTTCGAAAGTGAACACTTTCCACTTATATACCAATACCGAAAACATCTCAATCCGTTTTTAAATTGATAAATCACGCGTTCATTTCGCGTAGGTAGAATATGAATTTTACCCGACGAACAACTATTCGCAATATTCACATAAAGCGTTTTTACATTTGAAAATGTCACGCTGACGCAGACGTATTCGAATAACGATCGCATTTTGATAGATTTACGCATATTGTGCAATCGACGTAAGTACATTACATCTAGCTAAATTCTCCTGTACAGGGTGTGGGTAGATGATAGCGTACCAGCCGGCGGTGAATGAATGAGCTACGGATTCGTACAGGTCCGTACTTGAGATATTTCTTCTTAATAATGTACAAGATAGAAACAGTATGTACTAGTATTAGTGAATCATTCGAAAATAAATATTAGTAGGGACTATTAGTTAACATATATGTAGGAACATTTAGTTAAATAACAGATGTATATATATATATATATATATATATATATATATATATATATATATATATATATATATATATATATATATGGTATGTATGTATTGTGTATGTTTGTGTCCGACCCTGGTTATATTGGTTGCGTTATGTTGCAGTACCGGCACGGATTCGTCCATGACTGCGCGTTTCCGCAGCCTCACCCTGCTGCGAAGACGTGTTGGCGGTCCGGCGCACTCGGGGCTCCTGACCCCGGGATCAACCCCCGCCAGGAACCACGTGGTGACAGACCGTGTCTCTCTACCTGTCCGGGCGCACTTGCGTCCGCTCTTGATTGTAATTTATAACCGTGAACCGTGATATAAACCGCGCGAGAATAGCGGATCCAGTTATCTGCAAGCGCAACACATTTTTACACTACAACTGTTCGTCACGTTGGACAACGATTGTCCATCCATCTCAAACAATAGTACACTAGCAGAAACGCGACGCGACTCGACCCGACCCGACACGACCCGACGCGACACGACCCGACCCAACCAGACCCGCTCATTCGTCTTTTAACAAACATGCTTGTGTTGAGGTGTAGGATTTTTAGGAACATATATGTAGAAACGTTAATATTTAAAGTGTTTTATAATGTATATAAATGTATAGTAGGTAGTAATTCGGATTCATTACATGTATACGTATGTAAAATATTGTACTGTAAATAATCTCAGTAGAGAAATGTCCGCCTTACATAATATTTAATGAATGTTATATATCTGCATTTTACAATATTCCAGTCTGGAAAATATACTAATTGCACTATATTGACTTCCTTAAGTGACACTGGTTATGCGTAGTCTGATATTCATTAATTCCCGGTTAGAAATTCACAGTTAATACGCATAACGAATACAGTATCGTTGCCTAATTAAATCAGTCTCATAGGCAAACATGATTAATCATAATCATAGTAAATAGTCCGTACAATTATGCAGACATTTTTGCACTTTGAATATCAAACGTTGTATTCATACAAATGTAAGGTGACAGTTTTTGTAAATAACTTATGAATAATCTAAAGGTTTCATGTAACCTAACTATGTATGTACGGTACATATGCACCATATCTATAACGCCTCTAACCTTCGTCTTACCAAAATAGCTCTAATGCGCTTATAATTATATGAATTCAATTTGATAATTAATTAGTAATATGTAAATGAATAAATAATTTTCATAGAACGCAAGGCCATACATTTCAGTATGATTGTATGCGTATCATATAACTATCTGAATGTTCACATAACATGTACCTATCCTGAAATTATGCATGGCTGCAATGGTTCTTATTTAGAAAACGAGCTTTTATTCTTGCGTGTCGTAACTAGTTAGGAATGATAACAGTTTGAAAGGTACATGGAATTCATTATAAGTTGCTGCGCATTTAATAAACTCTAATTCGAACAGTTTAAAACCATAATAAAGAATCCCAGTGATTTAAATACTTGTCCACTTGTCCAATTTGTTACCATTCCGTGTGAAATTATTGGTAATTATAGAACAAATTTATTAGACCATTAAGGAAGATAATTATATATCATATATTTTTGGAAAAAAATTCTTTATTTATGTTATATTCATGTAATTTAATTTAATTGGTATAGGTGAATTGTGAAACGTTTAGTATCAGATTTAGAAAATGTCTTTCCAAAAACTTTTCGATATATATATTTATTATTAAAGTAAGAGATGAGTATGAAATTCTCTGCTATATTTTATTATATATTTAAACATAGTTCTTACTGTACGAATTACATATAAAAGTGCTGTATAACTCGAATAAAACTGCAGAAGTCGGACTGGAGCATTTACACGTGCAATGATAATCACGCGATACATTTTAAACGTTGAAGAAAATAAAATAAATAATTAAGATAGCCGTTTAGAGATTTATATAAATACACAGTCATAATTGATTGTAGAAAGCAATTATCGTCCGGTGCAATCTCACGTTATTTACGGTTTCATGAATCGCAGATAGTACTAGTTTTTGCCGTCGTGCCAGTAAAAATACTGTGGAGTTAGTTTAACACAACCAGTGCCATTATGTAGCGCGCTATTTGAGCACACTATGAATACTGGCGACCGCAAATGAGTACCAACAGATAATTTCACATAGATGCTATAGTCTATTACGTTAGAGGTACAATTAATATATTCTTCCATTTATGCTATCGTATCTTGCCACTGAAATTCCATGGATATTTTAATGTGTGTACACTTTTATATGTTTTCCCTGAATCTTCTTTCTGTCTTCAATTACATTACAAGCTTGTATCAGTATGTAATTGTTCCATATACATAGTTCCACATATTACGCGAACGTCTTCTAATCTATGTTCCGATACAAGTTTTGTAACGGAACTTGTATGTAAATAGAGTAAACTTTGGAGAAATAGACAACATGTAATAATATTAAGGATATCTTAATCAAATCAGAAGTAAATTCAAATAAACTCGGATCTATAATGAACAAACTGCAATGGCAAGGTTTTCCATGGGGAAAAGAAATGTAAAATTTGATAGTTAAGAGGATGCTGGATAATAAATCGGACGATTATAACAGATACATCTTGTTCGAGTAAGCTATATAGCTATTACCGATGTTAACTGAGGTTTATCACGTCATAAATGTGATATTTAAGTGAATAAAACACAAAGTGCAATACGTGTGGCTTGTTCCGATTAGTACTGTTGCAGAAGTAGAGAATTTTCTCTAGGGAATTGTTACGCACTGGTCACCGTATAAGAAATGTAACGATTATATGAATAAGAAGAGGCATATCTGTCCGTCTGAATCTCGATGCTTCTTCTAACTTTACCGTAAACGTTAACCTAATTGCTTCACTTTCTCAAAATAAAATACAGACCATCACATCATACAATGCGTTATTGGTGCTGACGTTTAAAAAGAAATCATTATGAAGAAGCACGTAGCAAGAAGATAACAATCTGGTATCGTAGCGATTTAAACAACACAAAAAAACCAAACATATCCGACTACTTAGTTCCATTGAAGGTCATCGATCAGTAAAAAAGATTAACAATGCGAGTCAGACAAACATGATTATCTTTCCAATAAATAATTGAAAAACTTCGCGATCACCCGTCCTATATATCATTCTAAATAATACTGTCGCCTGATATAGAACGTACCAAATGAAATGTTTGACGCCTTACGAGCTGAGACAATGTAAACGGGCTGGTTAGTAGGTACTTAACTCCATGATGATATATTATTTAAGCACATCAGTGCATGGATAATATAGGAATGCAGTGCAGAGCGTGTTATTTCAATTCATAAATAAACTTTAGCAATCCTTTCTTCATAATCTAATTCTAAGACTATAACTACACTGAATATTGGCCTGGATTCTTCCTAATTTCCAAAAGTATTCTAGATAATCATTCAAAGAAATAGATTTTGCATTTCCATTGGTGATAAAAGTTAGTACAGATTAATACACATTTAGTATATGAAGTAGTTGATGGAGAATCAATCCTTCTTCTTTGAGAGTCGACTCCAGGATCGCCAAAGTCGGTAACGTGCCATATTCTTGAAGATTCGTCGTGCGTATGTTATCCCATGGGGCAAAAACCAAACGTGCACTGACGGGTCGCCGCGGAATGCCACTGTTTCGTTGCGGAACGTTAAGTCAGTGAAACGTGCAGGATTTGATGATATGATGACGTTCGTCTGTTCGTCCGTTCGTCAACACGAGATTCCCCGCCGAGTGAGCCGCGTGCAAGCATCCGATGGGAATCGATCCGTACTACCTAACTCAACGCAATTATTTTACAACCGTGTACCAAGTATATATTTCTTGTAATAACGCGTTCCTCTTTAATGAACTAAAAACCGCTGCTACAATTTATTAGCTCAATCATTTCCGTACGCCATATTTCAACATTACGTGTACAGATATTCTAATTCACTTCTTTCTTTTTTTCGAAATACAGTAATTTTTGTTAAACCTCATTATATTTGCATTAACAATAAAGTTTATATTTAATTCTTGTATAATATTAGTTTTGATAAATGATACTAAATTGCTTGTTTCATCACTATCGTAAATTGCTTGCAATGAAAAATAATAATATCTAGTGTAATTGTCTATCATGTATTTACGAACAATGTATATATATATATATATATATATATATATATATATATATATATATATATATATATATATATATATTGTTATTATTGTTATTATTGTATTCGACAGAAAATGTTTAAGAGTGCAAAGTACATACTGAAATAAATCACGATCGAAATCCAGGATACGCCTAACCTAGTTAACTATGCATAAGGCTACGCATACACGCTAGGTCACATCATCCTTGACACAAGAAAGTTGTATGAGCAATGACTGAGCAGACATTGTTGTTAAATCCTTGTTTGACCACAGTACAGAAAATACTCTTTATTATTCACAAAAATACTGTTCTTGCAGTATTGATTATTAAAACAATTTACTGTAAAAAAAAATCCTTCAGACACAGGATAACAACAATTGGAAAAAAATGCTTATCAAACTTTCAATAATTGAAGAAAAGTTGGATTGATTTTCCTAATTTCATTTACAAATGCATGATGCTGTCTTTATTTATTTCCAATACGAGAACTTATTACATTTTCATTTGAACAGCAGTAGCCTATTTATTAGCTACTGCATTGTACTATGAAGACAAGCTTATGCTTCATAAATATTCCATTATTGAATACTGATGATCGGCCGGGTTTTCTTGATGATCGACCGGGTTTTCCGTGATGATCCGTGTCCTTTTATAATCTATTAAGAACGGTCCATGAGGTGTTTATTACGTCTCTATATTATCCGAGATATCGGCGCAGTATTTCTTCTCGTAACACCCTTCGTAATATAAAGTGTTTTTTTTTTCGTACGACAGTAATAAACTACATAAATAAACGTACTGAGCTTTCCTATGTATGTACCTGTCACCATCAACTAAGCTAGAACACAACGCCAACAATTTCATTAAGCCCACTGATTTAATAAATGCTAATAAGTTTGAAAATTATCCTTCATTGTAGCACGGGCGACTTTAATGGGCCATATTATCGTTACTTTATTAATCAAACGTGATTTTTGTCTCTATACCACTAGCAGCCACCGATCTAACCGGCCGAGACTCGTGTACTGTGTGTAGCAGTCGTTTAGCAGCGGGCGAATAGTGCGTGGCGCGCTCAACATTGGCGCTGTCGACATCTGCCTACGCATACGAGAACTTTTAGATCATGCATCACATTAAACCAGTTATCATAGCACCGCGTATGGATTTTTTTCTTCTAAAGCTAATGGAGTTTACAGACGACACTTCGTCGATTAGAATAACGTTCCTTTCAACTGAAACCAGTCTATAATTTGGCAGGAATGGTTCTCGTGTACTTTGAATCAAGAAATCGAAATGTATTCAATTCGGGACGCTATAAAACTGATATGAAGCAGACTCTTACGGCGGATTTGATTGTTAATTAATTAGGTAACCTAGTTAGTTTGTAATCGGATTATGAGCAGCGGGATTTTTTCCTGATGTGTAATTAAGGAATAGAGCAAAGTTGTTTTTTATCTATACGCATCATTTATTGATATTTTACTATCATTAACGTGGTATGCGGTTACAGATAAATCGTCGGTAGTTGTACATAACATTAGCAAAATGTGTAATTATGTACTTGTTCAAATAATAGTACACAACATAGTAATCACTGCAGACATTTCCAAGTGGATTGCCAGGTTTTGTCCTGTACAAAATAACCTATGTTCCAGGCACATATTTCTACATGAAATTTACTTTGAAGATTCATTCACATTACGTTCCGAAGAACAAGAAATAAGAAAAAGAAATTAAAAATCCAGGTCAAGTCGAATCACATCCGACATTTAATAATAATAGTTACTGACAGCATACCATTAATAATAAAAAATCATTACAGACTTAAATTGCGTAACGAATATTTAATTAGACCATATTATGATCATCTCAATCAATTGATCATTGAATGCGTCACATTGCACATGGAAATAATGTTTATGGAAAGGAATATAATGAAATGATTATTACTTTGGTTCAATTTCGAAGCTGAACTATTTGTGTATATTTTTTTGCAAAACAAGTAGATTCACGTAACCACATGACAGATTCTTACAAGGATTTAAAACAGAATAGAAAGCAGGAAGGATACACTGTTAGGTAGATCTAGTTATAGAAACCATAACTATGTGGTTATAAATAAGGATAAACTTGTTATAAGCGGTTATGGAACTCATACTCGTATGTAATGTCTAACTGAGCATAACATCCAACATAGGAACACATATGTATGCATAATAAACATGTGTTTATTTTCCAAATTATGATCAAACTAGAATGAGAAATTGTTAAGTTTTCACAAATACGATTCGAATTAGGATGTGAAAAAGAATTAAGTACAGGAATCCACCTACACCATGTTAAGCGGTAACATCCGTTCTACAAAGTGCGATTAGCAATCTGTTCCAAAATACCAAACACTATTAATATTAATTAGATACTTTCCATTAACAAGACAGACGGTATATTCTGATAGGCATCATTTTACAGTTCCATAAAACTGATTATTTATTACTAGTTGTAAAATAATTACCTACAAGTGTCAATCATGCAATGTTCCAATCATGCTAATAATTTATACACTTTCCTAACATACCATAACAGCCATTTCAGGTGTGAATATTTAAACTTAATCGTTATACGCACGAAATTTACTCGCTTGTCATATTATAACTAGTTTAATGATGCCATACATGTTTAGTTAAAATAATAACGAACATATATATATATATATATATATATATATATATATATATATATATATATATATATATATATATATATAAACTTCTGTAGAAATATCTGATCTGTTTATGTGAGTATGTACTGCGATGCTGAGAAATGAATGAACTCAGTGATGTGTATAGTTAAAAAGGAAGTAGCTCATCTATCTCTGATTAATTAATTCCGATAGTGATCAGTCAGTTCGCATAACTCATTCCGCTATATATGAATACGATACGCATCACTACGTAATTGGCTAATGAGAGATGTACGGATTACAAAGCCCAACGTGTTTCGAAATTAATGTCTACTTAATGCGCTGTATCTAATTCGCTTCTTCGTAATACAGCAGATTTTATTGTCAAAAAAAAAACGAGCCCACAATACAAGCAATACCAGTAACTAAAGTTACACTCATTTGAACACATCTATATTGATTTGGTTTGTGTACAATGTTTTATTAGAAAACCGTATCGATTTGAAATTAGGTTATACTGCACTGGAAACATATGCAAATGATTGACACGAATTGAAACTACAAATTTGCTCTTCAGGAGATAATTGAATGAGACTTGGCAGAATTACATTTTCTCAAGTGAAAATACCGAATATTTGGACATGCAATAAATTGTATAAAAACTGTATAGTTCCAAGATCTTTTTTTAGTCAAGCTGCTATGAGAGTTGTATTTTTGTTTTGTGTTGCTTGTATCTAATACGTATGTTAAGTAGTGTAGACTGTTTTAGAGTGAAGGATGACGAATTTTTATAGTCGTTTGCAGTGACTATTTAGCATAAGAAATTACCATACCGTAAATTAAGAGAAGACAGTTCGACTGATATACGTTGGTACGTTGTGAAATCCAGTTTGTAACTTAATACACGGACTTCTGTAGGTGATAACACTGAGATATATTGACTTGGGCAAGTGACAAAATTGCCATACCATGTTCCAAACCATCAACGTTCACACGATTCCCAATTGATTGATGAATATTTCGATGCCAAGTAATTGGAAGAATTTGATGCACTCCTATAACTCGTCAGATTCAACTGTACCTATTACAATATTAAATGGTAGTCATTTTGGGATAGTGTTAATTTTAGTACGATACTAGCTAGTGTTGTGTCGAGTATCAACATGTGTTAATAAGTGTTATAATGTATTCAAAGATACGCCATAAAAACCCATATCTTTAAGACTGTAACTGAAACGGTTTTTTGACGATACGATTTAATGCGCAATAATTTCGGTTCGTTAGTAAAATCATTAGACTAATCAGGTTACGAAAATCACCTTCTCCAGTTCAAAAACAAATTTTATTAGCTGATTTGTATTCAAAAATAGTGATACATGTTTGAAATAGGATAATTAAATATGTATATCATTTAAAACTTGCCATCTAATACAATAATAATATGAACTCTTTCGCTAATAATATTGATTGATATGAAACTATATAATAATATTGGAAATATTTCTCACCAATCAAGACATATTAAATAAGAAATAAAAAAAAATTTGTCGGAAATGTATTCGCTAGAATAATTATTTGAAATGACCCTCCTTCAAGTCATCAAGTATAATGTTATAATCAAACCAGTTACTCAATTATTCCGTCAACTTCTATTCAAACAGAACATTCCTCATAAAACACGTATTAAAAAAAATAGTATTCATTATAATATAATTCTGAATATGATTCAATAACTGAAGTGGGTAGTATTGCGTTAATTATTTGTAATCGTCTGAATGCAATCATACACGGACGATGAAAATATCGAAGTTGAATATATAAACAACGACGTTCTAATACTAAAACTATCAGATCGAATCGCCTCGAAGCCAACATCGCAAGAGATCGAAGTATTTGACAAGCGTGTCAAGAAAAGACATGCGTGAAACAAGTTCGTAATTTAGATTAGCCGTGTTCGATAAAAATCGAAAGCATTTATAGGTCAGCGTATTTCACCAACGTATTCACGTGCGACCATTTTATTTTGCCAACATCCATTGTCGCGAACGTTCAACCTATTGTCCAACGCTTAATTAATGAATGATTGACACAATTACAAGCGTTATGCGAGATTAGTTAAATCTGCAGCTACCGCAGATGCATTATTGATTTGATAGAATGTAATTATGTTGTCAACAATTATAAAAACTACATACACTTGTAATAAATGTTGTTCTGTAAAACTTACTGTTTTTTTTTCCTGCTAAAATCCTGCACATTCACACTTTTACGTCGCTAATTATCTGCATGCAAGAATTTTGGGTGACCAATTAAATAATATCGCGTGTTGATATATACATTTCATAATTCCATTTGCATAAATATTCGATATTCTAATACCACTTTGCAAATATAAAACATATTCCTTTATTAATATCTATATATCGATTGTGAAATTCATAATCATTTTATATAGTTCACCAAGTTTGAGTATTGACAGTCATTTATAAATGTCCCCAGTAGCAATGTTACAAACGTTAAATTGCACGAACTAATTTCTATAATGATTTAATTATTTGTTTGAAATATTAAATAGATTTACACGAATTAATTTTAATAACTTCTAAGGTTTCAATGTAAAAAACGACTGAAAATTATCATTAAAACAATATAATTAATATGTGCCTTTTAATTATTTTCTTTCCTGTTTCGAATTGTAATAAATATTTTCTCAAAATATGAAGAAACACATATGAAATCAAGTTCACTCGTATTGCTAGTGATTGCGAATATGTAAAACAATATTTAGAAAATAAGTGAGAGTAGGCGAAATAAATATTATGTTAATATTTTTCTCTTTGTATTTCACTACATCAATATCTAACAGCGATAGTAAATCGAGAAATAATTATTCATATGTAGTAGCACGTGTATTAAATGTATTTTTATCGGACTCCTTTGAACGTCTAGTAGTTATTAATTATTATGTAGCACCCAGTATTTTTCTCATATCGCATGCATCAGATAAGATAGTGTTTCTGATCGGCATACCTATTTCCAATAGTGAAAGGTCGTGCCATTCTGTTCCTGAAATTGCTACTATTTAGGCTTTTTGTTCTTTCGCAAACAGGAAGTGCGTTTCATAATTAGTGTAATTAATAATGCAAAAACTAAGCGCCGATAAGATCTATATACAGAATTGTACGCACAAAAAAATGCACGTATGCTACCTATGTAATATAAATCTTAGAATGACGGTATATAATTTTGAAATGTTTAAAAATCTCTATTATCTTAAAGGTGATTAGAGATGCCTTATTGGGTTTAGAATCAGCAGCGAATAAACGTAGATAAGATCAAAACAGCGTTTTCTTTTTTTATTAGTATCTTGGCGCACAACACACACATCACACACACATATATATATATATATATATATATATATATATATATATATATATATATATATATATATATATATATATATTGAGTGTTCACTAAATTGTATACTCTAAATAAGGATATACATAACACGTGTTACGAATACATTATAGAAATTCATTTTAACTTTTGATATCAACTGAAATAAAATGGTCGGAAGAATTTATTACTATTTAATAACAGATTATATGTATATATATATATATATATATATATATATATATATATATATATATATATATATATATATATATATATATATATATATATATATGGTATATATATGAAAATGAAAGAAGCAGAATATGAGTTTAGAAATTGTATCATCTGTTGATAGTCAAATAGAATATGCATATATGTATTTGGCAATGTAGATTATTAATTTATATTTACCGGCAGGTGATACATTTATTTAACTTAAATAACAAATATGCTGTTGAACGGTGTAATTAAAATATATATTCTTTTACCTAGATATCAGCAGTAGGAGTAGATAATCACATGGGCAAAAAAAAAACAATTGATGCAGTTGTATATTAATATCTGTATATAACAGGCATTTAGTAGATATCTTGTAAACTTTCAGTTAATTTCAAATGAACGTACTAACGACCGTTACAAGATGACAAAAAACAGAGTCAACACCACTTCACACCTCAAAGCATTTCATGTAGCATTAATTTCGCATTAAAACATAAATTGCTAGAAAAACTTATGTCATGGTAAAAATATAACGTGCACAATTCAAACTTCCTGCACGGAAATGCTAAAGATATTCCTGCATTCCTTTCATTACATAATATAACTACTTATTTGACAATCCACATTAACGAAATAGACAAATATTATCCTACTGCATACTCTTACATTGCCAAAACAAATTGTACGCCTTTTCTACCTTCGAAATGAAGAGCTTATTCAACAGAACCAAATACAATTCATCTGCTTTCATATTGTGTAAATGTGTTACGATAAAAACTAATGTATTCTTCTGACACGAGCTGAAGATTAATAATAAAACAAGTTTCAAGTATGTGTAATCATTATTCGATTAGACTAATATAAGTACAATGTTATATAATAGATATATGTGGATAGACATTTTTTTTTATTATATCTTTTTTCTTCTATGCTATCATAATGACTACATTAGATCAAACTGGAATACGTCTATTATATCATAGAATTCTATTCTTCACCATTGAAATTTCAGCTAATGAACTGAACAACTTTATTGAATCCTGCGGTTGCTTATGCAAAAGGTAGATAATTAACGTGTTTATTAATTTATAATTTATAATTAATTTAGAACTATTCCTTAACTATATACCGCCGTGAACATGTGAAACCTTTTTGACATGTGTCAATTTATTCATGTTCTATTAAATACAAAATAATAAAGCACACATTTCCTAACGGCAAAAAAAAACAATTTAAAATTTGTGTTGGATTAGCATAAGTATAATTAAATGGAAAACAAATATAATCGAGTTTCGTATTTGTCCAACATGTAATTAATTTAACTGTCTCAATTATCCGCTTGTTTAAATATGCAAAACAAACGGTTGGTAATGGTTAGGTTAGTACTTGATGTGACCACCGAGTGTGTAAACGGGTGTGGCGCCACTGTTTTCGCTAATTTATAGTGTGTAATGTGCAGAACAATCACTTCATATGACGATATGTGCGTGTTGCGTATATATGAGCAAATAATGTGCGCAGCAACCCGCATTACATGCAAACATACACATATGATCACTATATAATACAGAATGGGCAAAAATTGTAGCTAAAACTAGCTTTAACTAGAATATTTAAATACAAAAGTACATCTTTCACGTTTGCTAGTAAACTTTCATATATATATATATACAGGGTGTCCTATTTAAACGGGCCATTACAGGGATCTCGGAAACTATAAGAGTTACAAGGTCGGTTAAATTAGACAAAAGTTGCGCATTTATGGGCCGATGTTCATGGCGATTTCATATTTTGAAAATTTTGCATGGCTCACTGGATAATGACAAAAATGTGATTTTTTCGAATTTTAATTTTCCATTATAACTCGGAAGGTGCTGAAAATATTGAAAAATGTTTCAAATAAATATTTTAGCATAGACAACAGGCTTTTTGAGGAATTTGATGAAATTGTTTTTTACCTTTCTATTTTGGAGATACAGCATGCAAGTTCAATTTTTTAAATAGGAACCATATTTAATTTTAGTTTAGTTAGAAAGAGCTATTTTTCCTCTTTACAATGACGTATTTGGTTATATAAATATCTTTTTTAGTTTCGAATAAAAACTAAAAAGTATGATAACAAGAATGATTTTCGAAGTATGCCATGAAAATTTGATATAAAACAATTGCATCTAAACATGTTTAGTACATGCAAAACAAATGAAATTCAATATCATTTGATAAATGAAACAAAATTCGTTGTGTAAACTGAAAACTATTACACAGATTTTCGTATGAAGCCATACCTACATAAATTATTTTTTGTCTATAATCTTTTGTTTACCAAATATTATTGAATTTCAATTGTTTTGCATGTACATAACACATTTAGATGCAATTGTTTTATACCAAATTTTCATGGCACTCTACGAAGATCATTGTATTTGCCATACTTTTTAATTTTTCTTAAAAACTAAAAAAGATATTTATATAAACGAATACACTATTGTAAACACAAAAAATAGCGCTTTCTAGCTAGAAAAAAATTAACTATGGTTTCCATTTAAAAAATTCAACTTGCATGCTGTATCTCCAGAAATATCTATTAAAAAAAAATTTCATTAAATTCATCGAGAACTATCTTATGTATGCTAAAATAGTTATTTGAAACTTTTTTCAATATTTTTTGTACTTTGTGAGTTATAACGGAAAATTAAATTTCGAGAAAATCATACTTTTGCCATTATCTAGTGAGCCATGCAAAATTTTCAAAATATGAAATCGCCATTAACATTGGCCCATAAATGCGCAACTTTTGTCTAATTTAACCGACCTTGTATCTGTTATAGTTTCCGAGATCCCTGTAGTGGCCCGTTTAAATAGGACACCCTGTATATATATATATATATATATATATATATATATATATATATATATATATATATATATATATATACAGGGTGTTAAAAAATAAGGGTAAAAGAATTTCATGGTATATATATTTCGATGTGCTGATTCACAATCAAAAAGAATTTTTTAAAAATTCGCAAAATTACGGACATGCTTCTAGAAGAGCACATTTCTAGTGCCACTGGTGACAGCACATTATTACAAAACGTCAGAATGAAATTAATTCATTTGTTATTCAACATCAGTTACGTGGTAAAAAATTTATATTGAATACCCGTACTCATTTGTTTAGTACCAGTGACACTAGAAATGTACTCTTCTAGAAGCATGTCCATAATTTTGCGAATCAATACATCGAAATGTATATACCATGAAATTTTTTTACCCTTATTTTTTAACACCCTGTATATAAAATGTACTAAATACTTTATCACGAAATAGAATCTAAACATGTACGTTTTATTGTAGTATGGGTTAAACATGTATGGTTATAATACAAATATGAATAAAAATATAATGCCAGAAAAAAATTGAAATAGATATTTTGCAATATATAAGTATATTACGAGTTGTTTTAGAATGTGCGTCAGTTTTGGTTGCTATCAATACGTAATGACGATATCGGCATTAGTGATAGAACAAACGAGACAGGAATCACTCGGTATATTATGCGCGTGGGCCACGCCTAACCCGCAGGGCACGCGCTCTCGGCTTGACTACGCAACTTTTCTCGTGTGCACAGACTCCATCACCACTTTTTTTTTCTACAAAAATTCATTTTCCTTTCTTCTCCATATGGAGTAGTTGTGGTCACGCAACCATGATTTCAATGATCCTTCATTTATCCGTGCGTAGTTTTCGCTTCTGTTTGTGGTGATTTATATGTCGCTTTTTGACATGATAATTAGACTGTCACGAGAAAGAGTAGTTAGGAAAAAATAACAAGTCAAGTTCGAAAGCCATGTTGGTAGTTTCAGTTCGGAGATATGTTAGTCCTTATTACACACAAACACTTTTTTTTACACTCGTCGACTTTTAATTTTTTTTATGTCGTTTATTTTTTTTTTGCTCGTTTCGAATTAGTTTACGCGTTAATAGTTTTGTACACGCGCAAAGAAAACTACTGAATTTAAAATGAAACGTCAGTAATTCGTTGCTTGAAGCTGTTATTAATTTTATCTAACGTCTCAAATGTATATGCATAGTTTATATTTGTTTATGTATAGGAGAGGAAACATATTCGAAACAGATATTAAGTTCTAAAATTAAAATATCAACACAAGCTGTCTAAAAATTATATAAAAACACTATCGTGTTTGACAGTTTTTACACATCCCGGACTCCTAATTACCGCCTTAATAACAAATTATATAATATTATAGTACTACTGAAAATTGCAAATGTAAGTAAACTAAACCAAAAGTAATTTATAATAAATGTTTTAGGTCGCAGAATATATATATATATATATATATATATATATATATATATATATATATATATATATATATATATATATGTGTGTGTGTGTGTGTGTATGTGTGTGTGTGTGTGTGTGTGTGTGTGTGTGTGTGTGTGTGTGTGTGTGTGTGTGTGTGTGTGTGTGTGTGTGTGTGTGTGTGTGTGTGTGTGTGTGTGTGTGTGTGTGTGTGTGTGTGTGTGTGTGTGTGTGTGTATACACGCGAAGTATGTGCTGAATAATTGAATAACGTAAATTAGAAAGAAGAATGCCCATATCCGTCATGAAGCCTGAAGACCTATTTTTATATGTGTGTATGTGTTTGTGTGTTTTAGATCGAGTGTGGTCTGACTAGATAGATGTTCAAGCAGTTGCCATACAAAGGCGTGAAATGCAATATTGTATTACGGTATTTATTAATAAGATGCCTTACGGGGTTTACGTTCCAGAAACGGAGCTAATTTATGACTAAAGGGGAGGCTTACGAAACCGGCTTTTAATTAAAGTTTCTTGAAAAACGCATCTTCAATTCATGTTTTCTTGTTACACATGCTAGTAATTTATCTGTTCGTTCGCATATTTACAAGTACAGAATCAGGAGAGCAGTGTACATATGGTTGGCTGTGTACATGTATCTGTGTGCGTTTATATTTTATATAGCCAACGATCGAATAATTTATATCAATATAATGAACACTGAATCATTGCCTTTTAAGTGCATTCTCCATCTGCCTGTTTATCTACCTACCTACTGCGCATGTCCTAATTTTTATCTTTACACTAACAGCATATCACACGCATATATATATATATATATATATATATATATATATATATATATATATATATATATATATATAGTCGCGCACAGACACACATGCTGTGAAAATGAATATAATGAAAGATTAATTTACAAATTATGTCCACCTGACATAATCTTTATTAATACGGGCCATTACGGAAAATACAATATATCCAGAGGAAAAAACTGTCATCTCAGTTTATGTGTGAGAAAATGAAGTTTGCTGTTTCACAGTCAACAAATGTACACATCAATTCTAGTAATATAATTCATATTGTCTAATTTTGTTAGTTATAAGATGTATATTATTGTTTTTATTTTCAGGTAGAATCAACATAGAAAATACATCATCGTACAACATGATTTATTGTAACCAGTCGACGTTCCATTGATTGGCAATAGTCCAAGGTAGAAAAAGGTGTTTAGAGTGCATTTGCATAAGCGTTATGATAATATACGAGAAGCATAAACAATTTACTCGCGTCAATTCGCAGATTCCTCATTGCTAGACTAATAATTTGTTTACAAAGCCCAACAATTTAAATATATTACAAATCACCTTACATTTCAGTACTGCCGCCAGTTAGTAAAATTTACATTTACAATGACTGTAGTTTAGTTCGATTCGATTATGAAGTAGAGCAGGTAGACCAACATCAAACAAACCGTATTTAACAATCAGCACATCGAGTTCTGATCTTGTTAAACAGTTAAGTGACGAAGGAAAATGTACTTAATGGACTGAGATTACTCGCTTCCGCAAATTATGAATAAGTTTCCTTTTTAGTAACCGGTTTATTACCGTTTTCGGTAACTTTTACCTGCGGTAATTACTCTGTAATTGGTATAAGTGTGTGACAATTTTGTGTTGGCAAATTAGCGAATATGTCATTTCAAAATCCATTTCTGTGATTACATTTGAATGCTTGACTTCCTAATGTTTATTTCATTAATGTATGTTTTATCTAAAAAAAAAGAATTATATTATTCGCTTGAAGAATTAGAGCATAAAAATATATTGCTGTATAATTGGTTAGTAATTAGTGCGTGTTGCGGCGAGCAATTAAGAAGGATTACTGCAGTTCAATTACTAGAAATCATGACATAAGTTAATTGAATTTAAACTCTGACATTGCATAGTAAAATATGTGTTAACGGGAATAAGATAATGAAAATTATCGGTGCATTTTCAATGTATAGCGAAGTTTGTTATGCGTATTACCAATCTGAACGTGTTTAAATCAGAATGTTATACGGTTACGAATAGATGGATGTCAATGGTGATAGTGTTTGATGCAGATATTGCACAATCCGTAAGCATCTATTACAAAGTAAGTTGTAGTATACGAATGGCGTAGAAGGTGAACACATTTATCTGCCGATCAAGTTTTAGTAGCTCGAGAGAGAGAACGAACTCACGACCGCCTGGCAATGTCAGATTTGATAAGAACAATGTGATATAGAAGTCAGCAACAAGGAGCGGTACGGCTCAAAGGCATCACACAACATAGTGAATTTTGTAAATCGTTACTGGAATTTATATTTTTACATTTAACCTTTTCCATAACGCGTATTTATCTTAACAACGTGCTTTACCAAGCAATATTGTTATATGTAGATATATATATATATATATATATATATATATATATATATATATATATATATATATACATATATATTAAATTCAATCTTAAAGAACGAAAACAATATACAAAATAAATAATTTCGATTTCTTTTATATGTATAATATAATTCAGCAACTAAACTTATTGCAAGATTTGGACAAGCAGACTACGCTAATGTAAGATAATGTTAATAACCTTCAAGGTATCTATGTATTTCACATTGAACATATGCTATCATTGATGTATGAATGCAAAGTGACAAACAAAATACGACATGATATGTAAATCATTACACAAGACATCATTTGAATTTTGCATATGAAATAGGTCACTTGTGTTATTGATTGATTGAAAATCAACTTGACGCTTATTTCATAATATTTATTTCAAATTATTCCAGCATTTCATTCGGTAATAATTCTTTGTCTATATGATACATACATATTTCCAGGCATTAGTGCATTTATATATATATACTTATGTATGTGTAGCATAGTGTAAGTATTTTTATATCATTCGATAATAAACGTTACTTTACGTTACTAATTGTGAATAAACTGATTTCTGTTATAATGAGACGCGTACATAGTTAAATAATCGTTAGGTAGTTCTGTATATTAATGCATATATTTAGCGTAAGTATAAAACTTGATACATTATGAAATACACTGTATGACAACATAGAACTAATTACAGGATAAGCAGAAAATCAGTGAAGGGAACATATGCATTCTGTTTTGATAATTGGAATCTATTAAAACATAAAATTGACCATAAAATGGTCGTAAACTAAAAGTTTTTGGCCACTGATTACCCTTCACTTTTTCATATAAAACTAATGACACTAATTTCAACCATGTGCCGACAATTAAAAATTGTTGACAGATGATCATAGCTGATAACCGAACTTGATTTATCCTTCAATATTCTCAAATATCTGATCTCCTTACATGTTACGTTCATAGGACTGTAACGATGGACATTAGCATATTCATTTTTAATAAAGTTTTGAACTTTTTCTTATTTACATATTTGTTTTAGCTGTCATCGTTTTTTAATTAATCGTTTGCTTGCATTACCAGTGAGGTGTGTCTAAAAATTCAGAGTAGATATTCAGTTTTTTGCTTCATTAACAAAATTACGTAATACTACACATTATTAGAATTCATAATTAACTTAACTACAACAAGTGTTTCTATTTCTGTTACCGTAACAATAAATTTCATATACATTAGTATAATTACAATAAAATTGACAAATAATAATCTTGATGTTTTTTAGAAACACACATTTTGTTTATCTTTCATATATCTATATTACGAAAGATTTTTTATTTGTAAAATGATAAAGTATACTCTAAATAGAAAGGATAAATAGTAGTAAAAATTTATAGCAATAAAACAATATACAATCAAATTTGTTATCCACTTATTGAATTTACATAGATAATAAACATTTTTGGCTACATGCTTTCAATAAATCAATGGCCTAATTGAATAGACAAGTATTTTTCCTTTCGTTTTTTATGCGATATTAATGGGCCAATTATTTTAAAATTTTATTTAGCGAATGTTAATAATTTTTGTTTTCAATTAAAAGTTTATTTTTTATATTTAGTTTGTCTACTTTCGTTTCTGGTGTTAAATATTTTGATATTATTATATTTTGTAGACGCTTTTTGGGATTGGATTTTCGGTTGATCCTTTTGAGAAAAATATTTTCCAGGACAAATGTTATAAGTGAAATGAACTATTCACAAACTGTTATTTGTAATAATGTAACACTCGCATTAATTGGTCATTTAATGTTAGTTTTGCTGGCGCTGATTAGCATTAAATATGATGTAAAATGTACAATTACAGGTTTGTGTGGTTTTTGTACGCAATCAACGATTGATCGGAAATACAGCGTGGGTTTAAATTGGAATATCTGTCCACTTAGAGGTCGTCAAGTATTTTTTTCACGTATCTTTCTCTTGATGCTAAGTCTGCGATTCATTTTACAAAACTCCTAGCGTCCTTCAATTATATCTCGGTAAAATCGGATCGATAATTAATATCTTAATATCAAACGATGATGAAATCCAATCAGACACGCTGATAATTAAATTGTACGATTGATTTGATTAATTTCTGTGCTCGGTGACAAACTTCCGTAAACATTTTTTATGCTTCACGTTGTTTCTATGCGGTTACAAGAATGTAAACTATGCCAGAACAATGATTGAATGTATTTATTTCTATTACTTGCATAAATTGCACACCAATCTTATTAAATGTAACATAAATAAATTCATATTACCAACCACAAGTAAAAATCCGTTAACATTACATGTCACGTGCATTGTAATGTAGGTAGCACTCACTTCACATGTGAGTCGTGTTGATTAATTACTAATAAGATATTACAACCAACATAGGTACCAATAGTGAACGATATTATTCCATAGAAAATGTGTATGATCTTCTGTTTCAATCTATTATAGTTCGCAGTGATATAACTGTATTTATTAACGTACAAAACTCTTGCTATATTATATGTAACAGGCAACTGTGCTCTGTAATCTGATGATCCGCGGCTCACCATCCTACGAGTTTTTCGCACAGCAATAAGTCCGTGATTTGCACACTGAACAGATTAAATTATGCAGCAAAACAAATATAATATTCATTTAGTGTAGTAAGCATGTTATGTCAACGTATAGCCTTACAATCGTAAATTGTCATTATGCATAACGGTACCGGCATAATGAAGGAAAAATCACAAATAATTCATATTACAAGTCATACAAAGGAGATAAACATTATATGAAATGGATGGTACGAAAGTAATAAATTTTAATCGTAAAAATATCATTACATCTAGTGCCAATATCCACTAATTGCTCCGCCTAGTTATAAATATGCATAGTCCAATAACATCTATACACAAATTATGGTTTCAGGCTGCCGATGATTGCGTGGGGAACTTGCTAGGTATAGCATAGAATGGACAGATACAGGCATACACACATACAGACATACATACATGCAGATAGACTGTTTGCTAGTCAATTCAAGCTACACACACGGTGATATAGAATATATATATATATATATATATATATATATATATATATACGTATATACACACAATCCCACACGACATCAAATTTACAGACAGTAATCTCGCATCTGGTATTTCGTAAAGATATCGACACGTTTAATGACAACTTTTTAATTCACCTGAATAAACAAGGACGGCACAGAAATGATTTATTCAAATTTCTAAATCGATCTGATCGTATTTTCAATTTGATTCTAACAGTGATGACAACGGGTTGGCACGCATTTCGTTTTCATTAATGACCACGAATGTGGCAAAACATTTAATTGGCATTGTATGGCGCAACTATTTGGGGCGTCCTGTTGATGTCAGCGCAATATACAAGCCTCAATAGATCGACATGAATACATATTAATGGTTAGCTGTTACATATACTTATTTCCATGTCCGTTTTACGAACTTTTGTCTGATTTTTAACTATTGGTACAAACCACAAGTAAAAAAATCAGATCTTTCATTGAAAGAAATACACCAACACCAACATATTAATTACGTGTACGTAAGTTAATTAAAACTTAATGTTGTATATATTTTTTTTAATTTAAATAATGCGGATATTATTATTTAATCTACATCTAGATAATTAATTACGTTATATAGTATCTGTTATCTAGATAAAAAATAATGTTATCTAACTCTACACTGCTCATGGCTATATCGATATAAACACCTATAATGAAGGAAAAATTTCTATAATCCTTTTAAATAACTTTTTACGAGCGGGCCATATAAATAAATTTGCTTCTGAACTACACCGCCCACATAAAAGTTACAAAATATATTATATATATATATATATATATATATATATATATATATATATATATATATATATATACTGAATTTTGAAAACATTTCCGAATTTAAATGTTACCTGTCAATCATGTAAATTAATTAGATCAATAATTTAGAAAAAATAAAGTTAGAAACTGAGCGTTTTGAAGTAAGCAAAATAAAACTTAATAAAACGAACATTTTTATAGCAATATAAGTAGGTAAAAATAAAAGTTGGCACACAACATAGGAAATTACTATATTTACAATGTTTATAAATTTGCATGAATATATAATAGTATACTGTATAAAATACAGTGAATTAAAGTGAAGTAAATTTTACGTTCAGCGATGATATTGTTTTTCAAGTTTACGCAGAGTAGGTCAATGAGTCATTCTAAAGGATAAAACTGAATATGTTGTGCAGACATGATGACACTGTAATTACTAACCGTGAATAGTTGAAGTGTAATAGTTCATTAAAATGCTAAATGAAAAGGATTATTGTTGATATATAGGCAGGTAAAGTGATTTCACATCACAAATGTGTTTTTATTTTCTTCCTGGTGTCCTTGGAGTTTCCGAGAGCGTCGCATTTTGTTCAATCGTGCGAATAAATTAGAATAAAAACAACCCAGCGACGCGACCAATTGCAACAAATTTATAACATATGTAAATGTTTTATTCATACGTTCACAAGAAACTCGCACAATCATAAAATATTCTTATGTCATGTCGGGCAATTAAATATATAATTGTAGCACGAATTTATTTCTATTCAATTGTTCTGCATTGTAAAGGTGGACGAAAATCTAATAAATTGTATTTATTGTTCAAGTAACAAACACTGGAATGTCGTTGCAGTGAATTGTTTTATAACATAGTAGGAGATTTCAGTTAAACCGATATTCAAAGTAACTGCTTATGGTAGCCGCGGAAGAGTTTTTCGTAAACATCTATATAAGTAGGTATGGATAACTATGCAGAATATTTAAATTAATTCATTGGGTACAGCCTCGATCTAACTGCATCCTTGATAGTATAAAGCTCCAGCATGCAGTAGATCCCAGTGTCAATGTATTACCAATTTGCTTGCTGAATAATGTATGAGCGTGAAACTTACCCATATATCCTAAGAATCGCGGGGTATATACATATGAGTGATGTGCATACGGTTGATATATCAATATTATTCATAGACGCCAGTATATACTTGTGGCAGGAACCCGTAGTGCGCGACCACGCCCGAACTACGATCGGCCTACGTCGCGCTACAGCTACTATATGAGCCAAACAGGATTCAGAATTGCTTGGCGGATATCTGCCTGTTGACCGTTCATTCAATCTTAACACTGCATTATTCATACCATACATTAATAGTTGCCTAATAATGCTTTGAATTTAACATAAATATGCAATAATTTGTAGGGATATATCTAGATGTATATATAATTAAACAATGAAGTTATCTTGTAGAATATTCAATAACGAATGTAATAGTTTACTATTCAACTAAAACTATAATATTTTATTTAATATGCAGAAATCGAAGTTGAAATGGAATTTAATTATGTAAATATGAATAATGTAGAGCTTCGTTGATTTACATAAATTAGATGTGACTGCATGTGACCGAAGTTTGTTTACCCTTCGGATAGGAAAAGTTATTGAAGTTAATAAACAGTGTTTACATTTCGTAGAGCATGTTGGATTAAATTATATACCTGTGGGGTATTATTTTATGCGCGTGAAAACACTCAGAGAACTGATATTACGTATAGTTACGCAACACGATCTGAAATACCGTACCGAACAGCTAACTAGATCACGAACCGTCGGTAGATCATAAGAACCTACCAGTTACAATATTACCCATACTATGGTCAACATACCGCACTCGCATATAATACAATACTATATGCTACAATACAATGCGATACGATACGAACATTTTATATATGAAATCGATCGCATTTCGAAATGGCACACAAACTCTATCGTATATCATTGTTATTAAATATTCATTCTCTACCTGATGAAATAATATATATATATATATATATATATATATATATATATATATATATATATATATATATATATATTCGTATGTAGTAACGTAGATGAAGATAGTTTATACTGACTTATACATTAATTATAATAGTATAGTGACATAAAGTCTCACTGAATTTTATATTTCTAACGGAATAATTACAAGCAGCACTTGCATTATATATACGAAAAATTCATAAATTAACGATCTCGTTAGAAGACGAAATTTGCATATTATTAAGAATATAGTAAATTATTACTCGTCTTCACTAACTTCACGTGCTTAAAATAAATAAATAATTATTATATTATGCTTATAAATTAAACATGTGAAATATATTTTAATTATTATTACTCACAGTTTGTACATGGAGTTAATTGGTAAGACAATATGATGTATTTTTGCATACACTGTTTAGGAAATACATATACATATGTATATTGTATGTTAAATGTAACGCTTATTCGATATAATGTGGGTTTTTTCGTGAACCCAAAAAAGCACTAAATTTGCGGTTTATGAAGACAGAATTACGGAAATTATGAATGAATTTATAGAAAAAGACCTAGTATTAAAATGACCTCGTACAACGCTGTTTTGTTTAGCGCTCTATGTTCAGGAACACACCTAAATCGCTAAGCTAGGTCTTATTGTATGTACTGATAATATTCGACGAACTATTACGTCTATTTCGCGGAGAATAAAGTAGATAATCGGAAATATTTTATATGTAAATGAGATTGCAAATTTCAAATTGCTGTTGTAATATTGTACGGTCGGGCACTATTTTAAAAGCGAATTATTTGCAATACAATGCATTCTGTGTGTATGTATGTTTGTATGTGTATCAGAGTTAGCAGTTGGATTGCGTTCCTAGTTACACTATTAGGTAATGCCAAGATAATACTAGTATTCGATTTACCGGGAGATCTTAATATTGAAACTCATGCTTATTATGCTTGACTGAACTTCAATGCGGATGGATATTTCACAATTAAGCAATGATAATAAAAGTAAGATCACCGATACGATCCGATACGGCGATCCAGCTTGCATTTTTCACACAGATCCAGTACATCATTTGATCAGCAATTAATCTTTACCGATTACAATTGTTATTATTACGTTATGTTTGCATCTCATTACAGAACATCTTTCTACCATCACTGATCTGCTGTTATTGGCTGTTTACTATTATAAATTATTAATACATTCGTTCTATCACGTGAATTATTTGCATTTTAATTGATTCTGAATTTATTTGACTGACAATTAGCAGTAAATGAACAATTATATATTGTGACTAGTGATCTATAGCTAGTTATGTTTTTATCCAACGCGGATGTATAATTCTATGAATCCAGTAATATCTTATGTTAATGCAATCAGAACAATAGTATTAATAGAACATAAATAATATAAAATGCTTCTATAATGAAAGGTAATGTTCAATATCTTAGATAAATTCTTGGATTATTGTTCTGATTTACGCTTAGTGTCAATACTGATTGTGTATTTCATTACCATTACTTTGTAATTTATATTTCAAATAAAGTCTGATATGAATATTTTCATATCAGACTTTATTCTTCCTCAATATATCTACATTTTTCTAATATGAAATTCTTGATAATATATCTAAAATTGCATCGTTAAAATCATACTGTTAGATGTTATAAATAAATCTATATTTTCTAAATGTCGTGTGGCATATACGCAAAGGTAGGGTTGAAATAAAAATTTCAACAAACGGAGCATAATAATAATTCAAGGTTGTAGTAATCTACTAGGAAGGCACCTGTAATATAGCAGCAGGCATCGCTAATCCCTATTTCGCGACCCGATAATTGCAACTTATGGGACATTTATGTGTGGCGAACCTCATGCTTTACGTTGCACACCTTGTCGCAACCCACATGCTCAACATGGACGCGACTTTACCCGTTCAACTTCACATCTATACCTCGTATCTACTTCCTTGGCATCAGAATCTCATGGAAAACTATAACTAAAATTAACAAAAAGGAAAACTATATCGTTCATCCGTAGAAATGAGTTCAAAGTTACAGTATCTTCTCAAAGTTCCAGTTAGAAATACACAGTATATTTGTATACTTTCATTATAACACCTAGTTTTAGAATCAGATTTGTTTCTCGACCATTTTAAATTTCAAATATTAGATATGTTTTGCAAACATTTTGTTAAAATATTTTTAACGATTAACGTTAAGGATCCAGTATGATATTTCATAATCGAAAGTAGATAATAGAAATTTATGAAATGATGTTGTGCAGCGAGACCATTTATGGTGATATATTTTAATTAAAACGTAGTCACATGGAAATGGATATTGGTACATATTTCAACTATGGTAATAACAGGCTAGGCTTTGTTCTTGATTCTAAATTATTAGTTTTAAATGACTTCTAACAGTAACTAATTACGCACGCTGCAGAGTGAACATATTTCACGGGTATATGCGGTACCGGCCTCCTATCTTAATTATTCTACACAACCACATATAATCTGTTTCACAAAGCTTGTTCACTTTCCAGAACTATTAGCCGAACATTGTGTTATGTATATAGACTATCCTGCAATAATCACAACCATATTCTTCAAGTTATTGATCTTATTAATTCTTAAAAACAAATGTACGGCTAACTACCATTAATATAATATCTCTTGTTATGGATACATAACGGGTTTTTGCCTAACATAAACTTTATGAAATGCAAATTTATATGATTTGAAATAATTTCTCTTGGTATACTATTGATTATGCTATATTTTATCACAATTTAAAAATTAGTTTATAATGAACAAATCATTGGCTTAGATATATGAAATACGCAAAGTCTAATAATAAACAACCTTTTAACTGCAAAATTTTCTTAATGACTTGTGATAAAAAACAATATATTTTGATGTTATGTTACATTATGTTACACTAATAAATTACGAATTTTGTTTGATTTAAATAGATAATTACTATGGAAATGAATATTCTAAACGAAGGTGTGGCTGACCCAATATATCGAAAGAAATAGATTAGCGTACAAAATCGTTACTAAGGAATGTAGTATACAATTCTAGTATATGTAATTTACGGTTTGTTTGTTTTAAGCAATATATCTGCATAATTCCAGTGATACATTTTATGTAAATATTCACAGATAAACAAAAATGTTTTATTGATATTTATATGAACTTAACAAAGGCAATTTGAAATCAAAATTATATAATTTGCAATAAAAAAACAGTGCATTCGTTGTATGTAGATCAAGTTACCTGTTATAAAATAGCATTTATGCTACAGCCTCGTCCTATTAAATGCAAAATGTTCGTTTATTGCAAATGTGTATCAAATTCAAACATGAAAAAGGCAGATAACTCGTGTTATTCACAATGGAATATTACAGATTTATAAGTGATGTAGCTAGAATGTTTAAGTGCAAACTAATCGTAATTAATGCGATTACTGCGATTTGTTTTTAATTTACTCGCGTGAGAAAATTATCGCCGATAGAATATATTATTTAAATGTCGCCTGTAATTATATCAAATAGACAAGTAAACATTTTTTTCTACCATACATGAAAGTAACTGTCATCGAGTAATCTAATGTTTGACTGAAACATGGAACATATATTGTTACCTTAGATCTGTATATAAATGGCTTGAAGATGTTGAAGAATACTTTGTGTGTCTTTAGATCGAGTATGTCATGCAGATAATAATAATTTTAACATTTTACGAGGTTGTATGATCAGCAATGAATTTTGCTCTGTAATCAAAATCATTAATATCGAAGCGGAATTACTTGTCTTGTATGCAGTATGACACTGCATGATTGATTAAATATTGTTCGCATTGATAATAGATCAAATATTTCGTTGTCCTTGCAACCCGGTATTACATATGCCTTTGTGAGAAATCCGCCTTGACATAACTACTATAAATGGTTTATTGTACATACATACTGCTACAAGTTAGTAGGCAGAGTTCTCCACCGGCATTCAACAAATCTCGAGTTCGAATCCTGACGAGTGAAATATATATATTTTCATTTTTATTTCAATAACCGGTGGAAATAGATTCCTTGTTAACTAGAACAGATTTTATTATATGTTCCATAAGAATCTAGTAGCAATTAAATATGGTTTGTGATTGCACCGTGCCAATTAAATAAGTTTTTCCAGAATGACCATCATAATTTTTACGAACTGAAAGGAATACCCACGAATGTACACATGGAGGGAATTAATTATTGAGTAGCGTGTATCAATTAATTTTCATATGTTATAGGAAGCAATAACTTGAGCTAATCTTTACGTAAGCTGAAATCGCTAGGCGCGGTGCGCTACATGCAAGATCAGCGTGCAATAAACGAGTTCTATATGTTTTTACTCGGCGATCACGACAGAAGTTTTAATTTATGAAGTCCATACGGCACTCATGCAAGTGCGCCAACTATGTTATTATATCTTAAGCCACGGTGGTCGCGATCTGCTTTACTTGCTACCAATACCAGTGTACATACACATGTACGATGATATGTGAACTAACTGACAGAGGGTCTATTATTTCCTGCATACATGCGAAATCATATAACACTGAAAAGGAACCAAATGTCAAAGAAACAATATGAAAATAACGTCCGATGTTAATTCTATAAATACATTTTGTATTTATTAATAAAATCATTCGTTTTATTACAACAAAATAATACGGATTTTCTATATTAAACCAATGTCATTGAAATGAATTATGAACTTTTGTTTCTTTAATGACAGTTTGTAAATAAAACGATAAATTGAATATGTTCAATTAGATTATTTGAGTAAGTAACAAATAGTTGATTATTGTTGATATATGCCCCCATATATAAATATAATTGATCGACGCCAATGAACTGTGACAATGCGCTCTGCCCACGTGTCAAACAAGGACGTTTGAGGCAAAAAAAAAACTGCAACTAAACAATACCTGTTTACTTTCTCATATACGTTTTACAATAGCTTGGTAAAAATATCCCTTGGAAATTAATATTCTTTATCCCATAATAATTACCGATAGATTTATCGCAACGAGTGCATTGTGTTCGAAAATACTAATATTCAGATTAATTAGCATAGAGTTAGTAGTTTTCTCGCTCCGTTCACCGTTAGTTTCATAACCGCTCATTGTAAATAAACGCAACAGCAAATAACAAACTGCAACCAGATGAACATGCATGCAATATATCGAGCAGTGAACCATTTTTAATATATTAATGATTTTATATTAATTACTGCGTACATAAATGTCAATGAATATTAAAATTCGTGAAACGAATAATTAAGTTTTAGTTACCTTACGTCGATTATATAATAAATAGAATTTACTAAAAAGAAATTAAATCAGTCTCTTTTCAACACTACATAAAAATTTCCTGGTATCAGAATCAGATCTGTCAAAATGAAAATAAATATTGCCTTCTAATGTGATATTTCTTTAGTAGGGGGGTGCGAAAATTAATCAAACATTTTCTATGGGCACAGTACATAGAAAAGCTTGAGAATTACTGTACTAGAGCAAAAATATTTGTTTAAAATAATATTATAATTAACTAACGGGGAAATAAATTCTGTCTGTGTTAAATAAAGTATGGATTATTATTAAAAATACTTTTTACACACCCTGCAAAATATTTAAATATGCTTGTTATGGAAATAGGAAACGTAACTGACTAAACCAACATCAACATATTATTACATGTTAAATGATATACAATTTATTATAAAATTTATTATCAATGTAACAAAAATTAATTATGTAGTGCAAAAATAATTGGTCATGTAAATAAATAAAAAAATAAATAAATGTTTATTGAATATAATTTATGCAATGCATTAGTACCTAAATACAAACAAGTTCATTAAATAATCGGTGAGTGGATGAATATTTCCCTCGAACTACACTTATATGCAAATGATATTGCAATTAATTACAGACATTTACCATGATTGACTAGCTACTAGGTTAATTTTATTATAATTACTATAATCAAATAGCAGTTGCCATTCAACGCATACTAGTTGACAATAATGTTACAAATATCAATAAAAGTATTTCATAGTTCTACACGTATCTAATATTGCAGTAGCACATTGCATAGTTCGAACGAATATTTAGAGTGTATTGTTATTTTCCGTTTTATAATTCTAGCATAGGAAATTTGTACTTATATTGAATATATATATACAGTGCGAATAATGTAAGGCTATACATTGGCAACTTTATTTTAGCGTTAATCAATTTGCCCATGCTAGTATCAACTCGTTGAATAATTTAAAATTAGACATAGGGCATTTACTTAATGTTACCATGGTGATATCATACAAAAACTCCAATTTATTATGGTTGAATAATGTAAAATTAGACACCAGTCCACAGACTACTATATTTATTTAAATCATTTACAGAATTTATTCCAATATTTTATTAAATCTATTACATGTTATTGAATTAAAAGTACACTTCAAGTACTGAAATTGTAATTGGTATCAGTACATTTCCAAAATCACTTGGGGGTGATAACTAAATTTGTCATCGTTTGATGACATGTGATGGGCCCTGCCCGGGAATTCAAAGCTGAAATAATCAGAAATTTCTCGCAAAGACGCCCCTTCTAAATACCAGGAATACATCTTAAACTTTTCTTCTGTGATGTACATTTTTTGTACTAATTATTACGCAAACTCGTGAGATATCAGTAACACAATATTGAAAATAGTGACATTTACCAAAACAAACGTCATTGTAATTTCAGTTGTTACTGACATGGGCAAATTGATTAAAGCTAAAATAAAGTCGCCAATGTATAGTCTTACGTTATTCGCACTGTATATATATATATATATATATACTAACATTGTAACTTCACTGTGAAATGAAAGGTCTATATCATGCAATGAATAGCTACAGCATGAAAACACATTAATGCTCAGTCGGGAAAATATTATTTTACCATAATTGTCTAGGTAATGGGGCGTGTTACTATACATTCATATCGATTATTGAAACGAAAAGAATAGGTATATAGTAAAATAATGAGAGAACAGTGTATGTGTGTATGAAATGTTAAATCAATGAATAATCTGATCGATATGTCTCACAATATGTCACTTGCTATAAAGTCAATTAGTCTTTTGCGGCCATATTAATAAAGCATCACGTATAATTACATGTATGGTATTTTAATTGAAACAGGAATTATCATAGACACACGGAGAGTATATATATATATGTTACCTTATCGCTATATCCGCATCAGAATTAGAAAAGTCCACCCGCTTTTAATATAGGAATAAATGCATGTAACTATATACTATACAATTAAATAATACTACTAATCAATACTTTCATTTTATTACTTATAAATATATATATATATATATATATATATATATATATATATATATATATATATATATATATTCGTAAAGGATCATATCTAAAACTCGTACACAATCGATTCTGAAATAGACGAATAATTTCCGCATATCTATAAAAACTTTTAATTGCTGATTTAGAAAATATTTTTTTAATAAAATATATTACGTATCAATTTAGATTTGCTATGGTTTAAGGAGTAATAAAAGTTTTATGATTCCGATATTATCTAAGCATATTTCTGTCAAAAGTAAATAATATCTGTCTGTTGTAATATACACAAGGTCTTAAATCTGTAACAGAGAAACAAGCATTATGTATCATATATGTTGCTAACATAGTATACCATGTTCTCTGTTTTATTTAAAACGAAAACACTTTCTATATATTTTACAAAATCTCGAACGCTCAAATTGTAAATAACTACTTAAATTTCAAACGCACAGGTACATATTATTGACAAAACTATACATTAACAATTAGTTACAAAGGCGAAAAACAGTGAAACGACATGTATTGACTCGTACAAAAACGGAAAAATAATGAAAGGTTAGATGCAAGGAACGATACGAAACCATATATTAATCACATTCCGAGTCTTTGATACGCTTGGCAGAATTCGTAAATGATTTAGCAAAAAATTAATTACGTAGATATTTCTGCTTGCACTTTTATACGGTAGCAAATAACGGAAAGTCAGTCTCTGTCTTCCGTTCGCTAATGAGATTCTACGTAACACTTGCACCAACCAACTAACTAACAGATATTTTGTACCAGAGCACGTAAATTAATTACTAGTGCAAAAATAATTAGATTAATTATTCCTTGTTGAAATTAGCGACAAATATATTATAGAAAACTAATCAAGCAAAAACTCGTTATAACCACCTGATTCCTAGAATATATATATATATATATAACAGCGGCAATTCACAACAATAATCCGAATTATGTCTCTTTAATCCGAACAGCGAACAGCAAAGTAATTCCCGCTACATAAATGTGCAATACTGCACTGATAAAACATATTTCTGGACATGTTACAAGACAAAAAGCTTTTGAATAGGCCATCGGATATCCATAAACGATATGGATATTTTGGAACATGTTCAGAATGAATCAAGCTTGGACGAAGAAGTAGAAGTAATACCACGACGTATGAAGCATACGGACGCAGTCAGAAGTTTCGAAAAAATAATACTGAATCGGAAAGACACATTCTAATTCTATCCGAAATGAAAAATAAAATGAGCTCAAAAGAGAGAAAAAGTAAATATTAAACACCGAAATTTTTACAGCTTCTTAGATTTACTTCTTACTTTTTTAGATTTTCATATGCACTTTATTTTTTTAGTCATTTTGTATCTAACAAAATACAATATGTCGTACAGTTTATATTAAAATAAAGAGCCTTTTATTGGAAGAATGTTGAAATTTGTAGATAATTAGAACAATTGATGTTTTCTGTCTTTTGTTCGATTTGTATATATATATATATATATATATATATATATATATATTTCATAATAAGAAATTATCTACTCTTATATAAAGCGCTAAGGTCCTGCTGCTGCTGCTCCGCGCGTTTTCATTGGGCGTTTTGTTGACAAAAGCAAAACCGACTAAGCCGACTATAAATGCAAGAGGCGATGTTTTGTTTATCTGTCAAATCACTGTTTTCGTCGAACGAATTGACATTTAATTAATTGAGTTTTATTAAATGTGTAACGACATATTTAAAGTTAAAAATTTGATATTTAAAGTATTTATGAAGTGACCTGCATTGAAATCATATTAAAGATATAAAATATCAACAACAAAATAATAAATATTTCAAATGGATTACGTTACTCAAGGTTTTTTTACATATCCGTAATTAATATTTTTCCGTCGTATGACGGGCATTCAACCTAGTATAATATATTTTACAAATTAAAATTAATCGCATTATTCGAAATATTGAAAATAAATACTTAATATATGTAAATCTAATATGGACAACAAATTTCTTATACGTGTATATTAACAACATATAAAAAAATATAAAAAATAACAAATTATATTCAATTAGATTATAATTTACATACAAAATCAATTCACATTTTATATAATGGATAGCTTATATTTTTAATAACAATTTGTTAGTCACATAATATATTTAAAAAATGGGTCGGTATCCGAAGTTGTAGTAGGTAATTGGTAAACTATCGATTATACATATGTATGCATCCATGTTTATTGTTAGTTAAAATGTCTTCACTCAACTCAATATATCGCCCAACCCATTTCAGCATTCCTCACAAATTAAGAAAGAAACATCTCTGTTGGCACAATCGAAGGATAAATTATTCCCACATGAATACCGTTAGACTAGTTACTGACATCTATGGTGACCAAGGACGAGAAAACCAATAAAATGTTAAATTCTTCAACAAACATTATTATTATTACTACGAACAAAAATCCACTGTAACACGAATGAACGAACTCGGGAGTTTTGAAATCTGTTTCATTAATTAGCAGAAAATTCTGTCTGCGTTGTTATCCGTCGGAGATAGATAGATATTTGTAAAAGTTGATTTTACAGCACACCAACGAATTAAAGAAATAATTAAGTCATACATCACGATCTATTGCGAATGCGCTGCTACTATTAAAGAAGTATTTCTGTAATCCGAATTTGTCACCTTTGACCCAGATAGTCCTTGAAATAATTAACATTTACAAATCGCTAACCTATTTGGTTGTCTCTCGATGTACAACAATAGTATGCCAGTCTTCTGTGCCAAACTGTAATTGCTATGATGGGAGGTGTCACAAACAAGGATTCTTCTATCAACTTCAGTAGACAACAATCACCATTCTGTCATACTTAATACTTTGTATACCATGTCACATATTCTGAAATATTTACATACGTTTGTTTGTTATTTTAATTATGCATGCGGCATTGTCGGGAAACTGAAAATAAAAAGAAACATGAAAATAGCTGCAGGCACGTATTTTAATAAGATATAAAATTAACATTTTATAGTTGATTAGCAGGTTCCATTACTGATGAATTAATGTACCTAACTCACGTGCGTCTTGGCATTATTAAATGTAACATGTTCCTTTTTTTATTCCAATTTTTTTTGCTTCGCGAGAATATCATGTATTTAAAGTAATATAATACAGTTATTGTGTTATAAATAATATAAGTAATATTCTAGGCACAGTATAATATAAGAAGTATTTGCTTTTATAAGTAATTTCTTAGAAACATTTACGAATGCCCTGGTAACCAGTGCCACCTGTGAACAACTCATAAGTTATACTGTATCTTTACTACTGATCGTCCATGAAAAACAATTAGTTACAAACTAGAATACATACATACTGCAGAACGAATAAAAATCTCCAGATTATGCATACACAGAAGCTGCCAGTGACAAGAACAGATTGTTGTAATATTCGAGTTTGACATGGAGATGGAGCTGTACATAACCTTGGTTTGTCGTACGGCTGCTCATTGCAATCACGTTGATTTAAAGGTTAAAGAAATGCCACCTATTTTCCCATGTATATATGGACTGTTGTTTACTGGCACGAGACAAGATTGTATATATAGTCATTAGTTAGTAGTTTCCAACACCAGCAAATGGCAAATTATCCTTCTACTTGCTATAAATCAGCATTAACATTTCTTTATTCGTTCACTTTCAGTTCATACCCTGTAACATATTCGAAATAATTTCAAGTTGACTACATTTTTTAATGTATTTATTTCAAAATTTACTATTTAGATACATACAATTACGGACAAAGAGGGTATATATTGTAACTGCTATCCATTGTGCTTTTGTACTCAATTTATATAATAGAATTTCATATCTCCTGCTGCTTTGCATTGGTCTAAAAATGCGTGTAATAAATTAACGGTGATTAATACATTTTAGAAAGAAGTAAAACCAATTTAAATATAAATGGAATAATGACTTTCAGTTTTATCTCTCTTTCAGCATGTAGGTCATAAATCAAGTCGGAACCTGATTTGATTTACTATTTCTATTAATTTGAATCATAAAGAGATTTGTAAGGATTTTTTTTGCTAAATCTGTATCATAAAAGCTATAAATTTGAAAGAATTTTTTTTATACTAAAACAAATACATATATTTTTTGTTTTATATATAATTTTATACCCTTTATGTACGTTAAAATCTAACTGTTTTATGACGGGCATAAAAAAAACGGAAATTTACATATCTGATATGTAAATTGCAGTAAAACATCACGACTGAACTGGATATATGTAAATATTTTTCATTTATAGCGTTGTGTGATTTTTCAGTCGGTCGATTAAGGACCGTGACGCTATTAATTTGTATCAAACGGAAATTATGAATTCGATCATAAGTAATACGTAGATAATTATGGTGAGTGTGCCATTAGCATTAGAATATTGTTTGTTGCGGGTAAAGTTAGTTGTTATGCCCTTGGAGCATGTTAGAAACTAGTTTCACATGGCCGGTACCATTTCAGATTGATGTATCATTCATATTGATCCCGTAACTTACGCGATCCGATCATAAAAACAAAATGGATTATTCATCAGTTTTTATTATTTTTCGAAACGAAAATGTCACGGATTTCAATGAATCAGCAACAAAGAAGGAACTGGACACGTAACTAGCTTGATTTATTATTGTCTTATTTGCTGTAAATTATCCAGATTGAACAATTGCACATAATAAACATACAGTTCATAATTCCTGATTCATAGCGTAAATGCTTAATATATGGCCAGGAGCACTATAGGAAACCAGTATGAATTTATAACAATGAATACGTTTCAGCTGTAAAATATGTCTCTCAATTTTCTGGTGACATTTTCAGAAATAAACTGTATAATATCGAAGTATTATTATAAATATTAGTAGTACTTGAATTGCAAGTTGCAATATGCATACATACATATGGACATATGATATTTATAAAGTAAAATGCATGATGAAGTAGGCATTAGAAGCGGGAGCAGTTAATAGAACTTGTCAAAGAGTTATTAATCACACAATTATAAATAATAATGTGACACAGTACACAGATCAGCTGCGCGCCGGCTCTCACTTGTCTAACACACACCGTGGGAAGATTTTTATTATGGTAATATTTGCAAAATAAATAGACTAGTTTACGCTGCAGGCAAATGATCTGATTCGTTTTTATCACAATCAAATCGAGTCTACACGCACGTCACCCTACACAAACGAGTATCAACTGGTTCAAAACAGCTAACTGAACATCATTTTATAACACATTTGTTATATAATTCCTTTTTTTTTTTCTATTAACAAAAATAATTGTAAACTGGTATCTTCCAGGAAAGATAAAAAATAATACTTTTTATTATTATTTTATACTAGATAATACTGAGATGTATATACTAAACATATTAATTAACTATCTGTCGATATTTTTTGTAGCTCAGCTGACAAGTAGTTAACAAGTTGCAGAAATAAAAAGTCTGGTTAATTTATGGCTAATATTTTTCGTAAATAAAATTGTCCGTGTCTATAAATGCTAAAAAGGAATAGAAGTGGTTTTTTTCTGTTGTGTTTAGATGTTAAGAATGGTATACCTATATGAGAAGATTGATTGTTAGTTCGTGGTGACAAGTAAATTGCTTACGAAATGAAAAGCGCCCGTAATTAATACGCTATGAATCGAGTTTTATTAGTTTATTTATGGCTAGTAATCGTTATATAATGAAGGCGAGGTGCGATATTGGTTTAAGACACACCGAGTGAGTGATGTGATAATTATTATAAACGTGCGTGAAATTGTCTGCGCTCTATGAATATGAATTGTTTTATTTACGATCATGAAATGGTATAAGTCTTAATTTCATATATACATATACACTATATACATGTATAATTGTAGTATTTATTAACGAAACCAACAATACTTACATTGTACGTCCAACGGCTTACCTGACGGAGAACATTATGCTACTCATGATGCCACTCATTTACTCACAAAATACAACAAGCTCGCGCAATCATTTAGTAAGTCATTTTATTAAAAATTCTTTACACAAGGATACCTACACATGGATATCGAAAGTAAAGCT
This sequence comes from Carabus problematicus, assembly GCA_963422195.1. Lineage (NCBI taxonomy): Eukaryota > Metazoa > Arthropoda > Insecta > Coleoptera > Carabidae > Carabus > Carabus problematicus. The sequence goes on from OY728577.1 coordinate 19,407,285, forward strand.
AGTTGTATTATTGAGCATATTAACAATAACTGTTATTATTTTACCATCCAGTATAGTTAGTAATGGAACAATGAATATTGAAAATAAATAAACAAATGAACGTATGTATCGTAGGTTATGTATGTTGAGCAGGTAAATGAATATACGTACGTTATACGGATAATACTGTCTGAAGGAACACACAAGAATACTGGCACAGCAATTGAAGAGACATATTGATGTACCGCGTACAATGTAAGTACTTGACTGTGAAAATCTTGAACAATCGTCCAATATAATCTAGCTCAACATGTTCTGAAGATTAACCAAATGGCAATCGACCATCTCCTTCAATGGACGCTTGTAATTCGTTCCGATTTTGTAGTTAATAACTCTGAAGAATGTCGATAGTCTTCGTGGACTGTTAATACACTCTGTATAATTATTAACGGTAATGGAATACATTTAACAATGTGTACTTACATCGATTATGTGATGCATTTATTCCCAGTTATAATTGAACACATACAGTGCACATTAGTACGAAATACATTCATAATATCTTCTATATTTTTACTAAACCAATGTTAAGAATAAAGACTGTAAATGTTATCCATTCGACGCGATTAATTTTCCGTATAAATTCGTTTTTATGTAAGTGAGCAGATTTAAAAATTATTTTCCGTGCGGAACTAATATCTAGACTAATGCATGACTGAAGTGACAACATTGTATATAGCTAGTTATTATTACATCAGGTTTCTAAATAAAAACTATAACATCCGGAATCAGATTATACTTTTTGCCATGTAATGTAACAAATCTGTAATTTCTATATACAAGGTTTTCACATCTCTTGGTTCTAATAAACCATTGTCTTTGCAGAAACAATAAACTGAATATATACCTCGAATCAGACCATGAACTAATGTACAGATAATTGAAATTATTAATACTTATTATCTTTATATTACTGAACATTACATTACAAATGTTTGTATCTATATTATATTTAACATTATTTATTATAGATGCCAAAAAAATAAAAATATATCTTATTTCATATATATCGGAAACGCGTCAATGCATGAAAACGCCTTGAAAGTCGATTTCTGACGTTTCGTAATTGTTCATATTATCTATGTTTGATCTGTTGCTGTTTGTTTTACTTTTGTTAATTATTTTCGTGTTATTTTTTATAGCAGATAAGACTGACACTTAAATATATTAGTTTTAATGAAATGGAACATAAATGTACTGTTCCCAAGGCTGTCCTCCTTGTACTGTAGACATTGTTTTTTTTTTTTGTTATATTCCGAGGTATTTTACTGTTCAATTTTGTTTAACAATACATATGTTCGTATATTTTTTCATATAAAAACACAAACACGAATTCTAGACGATTAAAATAAATCTAGAATCATAATAAATAAATAATAAATCTAGAATTTGTAATGTTGTCTTAATATTATTTCGGCAACTGTTCGGTTTTTTTCAATGCCAGTTTTTCATTTTATGTACATTAATTCTATAAAATTAATATTGCTCTACATAATATACAACAACCATTTACATTATCATTGTAAATGTTAATGGTTTGTTTATTTCCAAATGCATTTCGTGAACCCCTCTATCAGACGATACAGTGTTTGTATAGGAAATAATTAGTAATTGTCAACTATATTACTAACTGGATCAGTTAGCTTGCTCCGAAAAATGTCAAACACCTTTAAAATCGAAACATGCGTGTGACATCAAACTAGTTTTGGTAAAGTTCAAGGTAGGCTTCGTCCATAAAATGTTAGATATTTATATTTGTTCGATAATTGGCAACGATCACTTAAATACTGTAATCAATTAATGACAAGTTTATCTTAAGAATTAGATTAAATGTATTTCGATTAACTTTTTCTGCTCCATTTTATAATTAAGCTACCGTCTTGCACATTTTAAGGCGAAGTTTGTAGATAAAATACGTTCAAAATTTCAACTTCATCGGTAGTGATAGTAAATCAACATATATTTAACTTCATATTTTAACATGCTCAGCATACCAGGTTGTCTGAAAAGATAGTTTATATAATTGGTGCTTTGCTGTACAGAATACTAAACCAAGGATTACAGACTATATCTGATGCGGTCTTACTATAGTTAACACACAACTGCAGTACATATTAGTAGCAGCCGTCAGTGCAAAGTTCTAAAAAAACAAAATAGAAATAATGTACCATTTATTACACTTTCCTCTAGTCGTAATTCAAATATTTGCCTTCCGCGTTAACCGGTAATTTCACTTTGCAGACAGGACGCGTGATACAGTTCATTGGGTTGTGGTTATAAATGGTTAGATTTCGTCGTGAAGCGTAGCATCTGGTTGAACCGTGCGGGCGATCTGCCTTGCCGCATTCCTCTGCATGGTTTATGCAAGACATAGGTACATGTACGCGTGTCACCTTCTCGCGTCTAACTGCTCCGGGCGATACATCTGCATAACGGAAACTCACGTTGTTCCTATATACGTAACTTGTCTACTCTAAATGTTACGTAGCCAGTCTATTCATTGCACACCGGCCCAACATCAATCTCTACATGAAAATATCCACATCATTCAAACTTCTAACGTGTTTCCTCTACAACACAAATCAATCTTGCTTACCTACACTAGTTGTAAATTACTGTATTTATGAAAAAATGTATTATTAGAGGAAAGCAACGTTGCATTTTGGTTATGCAGAAGGTTCTCCGCTAGTTAAAAAGTAATAAAAATAACCTGTTAACGGCGTCCGACACCTACGATAGGTTAATTAAAGGAAACAGAAATATTTTATACAGATCTAAAGATCACTTCATTTATATGTATTTTATTAGTGAACGGTATACACGGTACATTGCGTTTTGCATAAATTGAACAATTAACGATATGTCAGGTGTATTTTATTCAATGGAAAACAGGAGTAATCCTAATAAATGTGTGCTTACTGGATTTTTTTTTTTAGATTTGATACCAACTATAATTCGTTGTAATTTAATTTATTAATACAACACCTTACCCTTTGCAGAATTATGTTTATTTTACTGCAAATTGGTATTTACGACGCCAGTACACGTGTTTATAACTTATCTTTGACATCTATCTCGTAAATTATATTAAAATATGATCTCGCCTCTTGGTCCAGTTCTTAGCTACCGAAGCATGTTTTATTTTATAGCTATTAATAAACTCAATTATACGACAAAATTTTATATTTTTACTCTACTTCCATATAATGACATAAAGCCAATCGTATATGAATAAGTATACTCGTATACTTCTCTAAGGATGACTTCTTCACATCGTAAAAACAATTATAAAATAATATGTTAACGTCATTTGCATACACTATTCTAGAACATATTTTGATTTTCTACTTAATTGTATGTTTTGGTCTAGCATATGATAAGCGTCTCCATCGAAATATTAAATACAATTTGTCACGATAAATAAATCTATTACTTTGTAAAATAATATGAAATTATACATGCAGATTGATAATAAAAATGTAAAAATGTCAGAAACATGTTAACAAGCTGCACTGTCTATAAATTTATATTGGTCGCATAATGGTAATTACTAATGCAAAAGTCACTAACGACTGCATGACATGAAAATGGCCAGATCTGTGGAATAACAGTTTATTTACATGTTTTCTTCCTACAAACAAGTTATATTAATGAAATAACGACCAGCACGCATGCCAACAACAATTAAGACGACCAATGATCATTAATATGTGCCACAAAAGTAATTACGTATCGTATTATTGGAACACTAGCGATGATTAGGTGTTAAATATTGCATAATTCTTTATAAGCGTGCCACGTGTCACAAACCATACATACAACATACCTACATAAGTTAGATCGGGAGATTGTATGTTTATATTAGACATTAACCTAAAAATATGCGAAACATTTGCGCACGCACGAATTGAAATTCAGAGTGCACAGTGCACTGTGAATATTTATAGTGGCCGGCTCGTCATCCACGACGACATGCAACGTATGATATACACTGTATTTTACAATATTCTTCTTGTCCATTCTCCATGCAACATACAGCGTTTCTGAATTATGTTTTGTGTTTAATTAAAATTTATTGTAATTCCTATATAGTATAGCTACATCAAAATCTAGTTTCACATATATGGTCAAAGAGATAGATCATTTTCGTACGTGAATATTCTAGAATAGTAGATAAAATATCTGAACAAATGCTACTGTTACGAAGCTATATATTTGTGTGAGAGAGATAGAGAAAGCATTTAAAAAATTTCACAGATAGTTATCAATAAATTAGATCCAAATATTTCAACAAAATACTCCCAGTCCAATTTATACACAAATGGTAATTTGTGACTGGCCCCGATTTCAAGATAATGATTATATATTAATTTCATAAGATTCTATTAATAGTAAACATACATTTTCCATCAATAATAATAATTTATTAATTTATATTTTAATAGCTGTCAAGCATTCATATACGATTATTAATTATATTAAACATTATAAAGAACATTAATGTGTCATTGGTTGAAAAATACAAATAAGTATATAATAATGTAGTGTAAACAAACTATTCATGGATTAATCATCTTCAAATTCGTATAATTATGTGAAAAGGTCAAATCAAGTGTTATGATTTGATTAATCTAGGATTTATTTAGAGTAACGACGTTAGTAATATTGTAGGTATGTTAGAAATGATCATTTACTTTTGCACCTACATATAACCTGAATAAGTGACTATGATACTTTAATATTGTTCGGTAAGATATCGTGCTAGAAGAGTGAGTGAATGAGTGAGTACATATATACCCAGAGGAACATATTTATATGTTCGGTTGAAGTGTGTGGAGATATCTGCCGTCAGCTACCATATATACAGGTTGAGAATGCACGTTTCATGTAATGTACGAATGGTGCACTGGAATAGAAACGCATTGCAATGATGAAGAAAGATCAAAAGAGAACTGAGTTCTCCAGTAAGACAGGTGCAATTTACATGGTACTTCGCACATGCAAACCCATAAAGATAACATACTATTAATAAATAAACTTTATGTTCACTATGAATGGGATGTGCATGTGTATACTAACAACGGGGACGTGTAGTAGTAAATGGAAGCATCGCTAGATGGTATATCTAACCGGACGGACGCTATTTTTGACATCTGTAGAGCGATAGATCGTATGTGCAAGTAAACAAATGCGTACACTACATGCAAATGTACATAATATATATATATATATATATATATATATATATATATATATATATATATGTATATATATATATATATATATATATATATATATATATATATATATATATATATATATTCTACTAGTATTCTTCAATTCTTATACAATACGTCCGTATGTACATCACATTAAAATGTTATAGAACATTCCTGATTCATTGGTAGAAAATCCAACACCGCAGTTAGAAGCGGCATTCCCCGACAAACATTTGTAACACAGCGGGAATAAATTCTACTCGTCTCAAATGGTCCACTTCACGCATCAATATTATTTATCTCTGCTGCTTATATCGTTCTCATTCCTTTGTTTTTGAATATTAATGTTCGCCGTATGCTTGTTTTATAATTGGTTATAATTTTGATATAATCTACGTTCGCCTGCAATTTTCTAGGACAGATTCTGCTGTATGATATATTTGCTTAGAATGATAGAAGATAGTTGATACTCATTGCGTAGCTCTTGGAATTTAAAAAGTGATATACGTAGCATTTGTATTACCTTGCGAAAACAACAGGTTTTTTTTTCATATTAAAAAATATTTCTAGTGAAATATAGCGTAATAAACATCAAGCTATTTCAATATTATTTGATACTCGTAAAGTTGAATAATAAATAATATTTTAAAATATTTATTACCAAAAATATGAAATAGTTTTTAACTTTGGTAAACAAAGAATATATGTGTTTTTACAACGAATACGATTTCCGTAAGTGTATTATTAAATATAAATAGAATAGTTAGTACTAATAGTTTGGTTACGTAGTCTGTTAGAGGGACAGTAAGAATTTTCCTATGAGTTACGAGTCCACTCTCACCCATAGATCACGTGTTAATTGCACGCAGATAACAATTTTGAAAGTGCGATTTACATTTTAAATCGAGCACCGTTATCTTTGCATATTTATTCGTGCAATTTAGCTCGCGCCCTACACATTTGCCATAGACGTACGTGTTTAAGGGACCATTCACTTTCTCCAGAATGGTCCAATTGTGAAATGAACTAATAACATATTTCTTTGTTAGAAAGAAATAAAATTATTTTCATTTGCAAGTATGTTTGGTTGAGGGTATGCAAATAATTTCGTAAATGAATTTATAGGAATGACTGACTGTTGGAATGTGTATCAAGTAGTGAAACTGCACCCCGTGTGCCGTCTGTGTAGGTATATGTAACAAGATATATTGGCGTGTGGTGAGCGATGAAACGTCTAGAATCTCGTGGAGCAGGAAGACATGTTAGGTCGCGCGCCAGCACACTTCATTGCATAATGCCCCTCTGTTTCGCTCCGAATATAAGTGTTATGCTTATATGGTTTTCATGTGGACAACATAAACTTTGCCGCGCATGAATGTGACGATATTTTACGTATCTCAGCATGTATTTCACGTTCGTTTTTATATGTATGCGGTGTTTGTATACGACACGGAAAACCTATTCACGAACTAGACATGTTTTTCACTGTAATATATGTAAGCGTACAGCACTGTACAGCACAGAGTACACAGTACGCCTGTTTCAGGCCGATGATTTAGTTTCACGTAAATCGAATATTCATATTTCACACATTGTAAATACAGTGAACTTCGCTTATAACGAACCTCAAGGGACCGACGAAAATAGTTCGCTATAAGCGAAGTTCGTAATAAACGATAAACATCAGAAATTCATTTTTTTTATGAATGCATAGGTACATGTTTCAAGTAGGTACATAATATGAAGAACTGTTTTGCAAAACTAGACAAATCCAGATTTGTTCAAAATTGAGTTAGATATTGTTTTGTAATACATATACATTGTACACTAACAATACTTTTTATGAAGCTTATTTGAAAAAATCGTTTATTTTACTTTTGTTTATACTTATTATTATTTTATATTATTTTTATATATTTAAAGTTAGAGCTTTACATGTTTTCTGCGAAATTGCGTAACTCATAATTGTACTTCTTTAACACATTAAATACAGTGAACAGGGGCGGACAGGACATGTGGAGCATGCTGAAATTTCCGCATGATCCGTTCCAATCGCGGAAAGGTCCGATAATTTTTTTCATACAATTAACCACATTTACACAAGAACCCCAAAAACTGTTACGGCGACCCTACATATGCGGAGTTGAAAGATTTCGAGGAATCCCCTGATTATTTGGTAAAATGCCGTTTGAAGTTCGTTATAACCGAAAACTTTTGCGATTATTACAAAAATTAAGGTTCGTTATACCCGAAAGTTCGTTATAAACGGGTTCGTTATATGCGAAAAAAATAACACACGTTTAATGATACTTTAGTTCGTACTTTACAGATTGGTTCGTTATAAGCGAAAGTTCGCAGTAAGCGGGTTCGTTATAAGCGAAATTCACTGTATATACAACACTGTCATACCTCCTCCATTCTACGAACTAGAAACGTATACCAAACAACATACGTGTTGCATCCATTACTGTACCATTGCTAGAAATATGAATAAAAATATATTTTAACTAATTATTTTTTCAGTAAATTCCAACACAAAAATAAGATTTTCCTAGAGAATTTAATTAGCAACTAATAGTCAATAATTTATGAATTTGATGGTTCTTAAATCATGTATGTAAGGCAGAATGTAGTCCTAAATTATATGCAGTGAAATAATAAATTCATTTATTATTTAAGCATGAAACTTTCGCTGAAGTCTTAAATTAGGAATAAATAATGTCCTGAATGAAAATAATATGGTAAATATTGTTACTAATTGTAACAAGATTAACTTTCTCCTAGAAATAAGATAATTCTTTGAATGCTATCGTCGCAAATATTAACATACATACATACATTTGTATATATGTATATATATATATATATATATATATATATATATATATATACATATATATATATATATATATATATATATATATATATATATATATATATATATATATATACATAATTTTATAATGTAATATATTACTGATTACTGTACATTAAAGTACGGCTCTGTACATTATAATAAATTAATTTCTAAGCAGCAGAGTTTCATGAAATGTACTCGAAAATAAAAAAACTTGCACTAATCAAGAACTAATTACGGTTATGTAACGAAACCTATCACTTTCTTTTATTCGATGACAAAAACTAGTATCTCATACTCCCACTTCACATTTACTTGTATTTGTATCGAGAAAAACAAAACTGAGAGTTCTTCCAAATAGGTAATTATGCATGACTCGGTAGAAATTCTTGAGAATATTTCCCAGTAATTAATATTCAACATATTTCTCAAGAGCGCCAGTTAAATATACACTTGCTCAATTGAAAACGTATCATTCAATTAGTTTGTATTTTTCAGTTTCTTTTTTACCTTCGAGAACAGTAATGAATATTTTATTTTAATTATGGGTTTCATATTTGTAAACATGGTTTATAAAAAAAAATACATTATAGCTTACACAAAATTTTTAAGTGTAAGTTTGATTTTAAGATTTTTAAAATATATTATAATGCAACTCAATATGAAAACAAAAAATTCTATTTCAATTGTCAGTATAATATACCGAAATAACGGTATGATAATGTAAGCTGATTATAATGGAAATATATATATATATATATATATATATATATATATATATATATATATTACGTAGTTATATCGATGTCGATATTATTATACTTTTAATTAGCCATGGTACATTATAAAGCAATAGTATAGGAACTCGCCCACAAAGCGTAATACATGAAAGTAAAATTACGTGTTTGTAATATTATACCCACGGCAAAAAGAACAAAAAACCCAAACGAAACTGTAACAAGCAAAAAAATCATGTCAAATATTTTCGTTGTCAAGTCCAAAGTGTCTACTTTCAATGTATCAATTTGTTGCGAGTCAATTTCGATATGGGTGAGGTGAAACAAACATACGTATGCCTTCTGCTGTCCAGTAGCGCTCATCGAAATGAACGAAGGCCGTCAGAAAACTGTGGTTGGAGCGACGAACAAGTGTCTACAAGTTGGTAGATGAACACGTGTAATCTTGACAAGAATATCGCCGTACCTAGGGGCTATACACTTCCAGTAATCCGTGATCCGTATCTGAAACCTGAATCCTATACGGTGATCAGTTTCATCTTGGCCGAACACTTAACTCGTTGGGAATGTATACTCTTGGAAATATAATTCATTTTATCATTTTGCAATTACGTAATTGCACAAAGTTGATACGATCACATCTGAAGGAAGATGTGTCTCGAAGCTAAAATGTAAGCACCAAGTGCTTCCTTCTACAATCTGAATTTAACAAGGAACAAATTTCAAGATCATTGACTCCATTTATACACTTGTCGATCCATTCTTTGTTACGCAAATTTCACTACACACATTAATCATTAGAATTAAATTTAATATTCATACAACTTTCAAGGCACATAACCTGTTGAAATTTACATAGTTTCTGTGATCAGTTACGTAAACCAATGACAATCATACACATTTGATGTATTACTGTTTGTTATTTTCATGTGAACTTATTTCCCAGAAACAAATGATATGAAAGTATCAATATAAATTGACAAAGGTTTTTTTTTCAGTATTAGTACAGACGAAATATCCAGTGATTTCACATTACAGACAGTTATGTTTGTGTAAAAAGTAACGACACAAATACCTATCCGGATAATCGAATGCGATTAGTTTTTTGTTTGTTTCTTATGCCAGTTTGCCGTCACGTCGAATTTCGGTAGCGCAAACTGTTGCATTAACACCGACAAGCCGTAAAAGTAAAAATTTTCTATCGCAAATTAGAAATCCGTTGGACGTTGGTTTTTATCAACGTCGAACGAACGTCTGATATAACTAGCAGATAAGTATCAAAGGTAGCCATGCATGAAATATAACTGCACCTCAGGATGTGACTTTTTGTCACGGTATCTCGACGTGATTTCACGTGGACGGTAGAAAATTTCGCACCGTATTATTATTACTTTAATATTAGATGCTGTTGCATCGCATTCTTGACTGGTAACAAACGGCGAAGACGCACATAAAGGCCTTTGAGTATTTATCACGTGTTATAGACACACACTGATAACAATCCAGTGATTACGCAACATTGTTAACGTTCGTAGAATCAAGGTACTAGTTAGGTAAAGACGATTAGGGTGTTTTTAGATCCACATAGTCAACAAACTGTAACATTACAGCACCTGAGTAACATATAGACTCTTCTGACAGACGACTATAATAGATACGTACTTTATATTTGTACTTAGAGATTAGGTACCTATTTACTTTCATTTCATCAACTAGAGTTCATCGATATAATTAGAATATAATCACAGAATACAACGAAATATATGTAGGCGGATCAAGTTCAGTAAAGTTATAAATAAAAAGCAAAAGTGATTGTACAGCGATTGACATATGGCATAGAGACCTAGTTTTATTTTGACTACATAAATAAAATCGTACCGGTATACAAGTGTAAATAATTTAGTAGTCTGCGAAACCAAATTGGAAGTGAAATTCTTGATACGCCCGTCCGATAAATAGGTAGAACGAAATTTTATAATTTTATCGCAGTGACTAACAAGTTTGATATTGTAATTATTGGCCGACCTGATTAATCGCTAATTAATTTGGAATTTTAGATATTTCATGTATGTTACTGATTAATGTTCGTATAAAGACCAGATGAATTCCTTGATATTTCATCGATAATCTCAGTTCTGAAATGGTATTTTTCAAATTTAAATGGTATTAGTATTACTGACATCTGTTGGTGTATATACATATATGCAAAACAATGATAAATCGTAATTGTCAGCATGAAAATATTACCGGTCAAAAATCGGACCCGTTGTGTGGCTTTGCATATCAGAATCACTTACGTCACGTTTATTTTATCCGCGAGGTGTGATAAATTGATGCTCACATATATAATGTTATAATAAATGAGTCACAGTAAGAATGTGAGTTATAATATACGACATACTAAAATCAGTAATAAAGGGGAATTAAATTTATTATCGAGTAATTAATTTGCTTCTTGAACAAGAGATTTTCTTCGCTCCGAACCAGAAGCCGTATGCTTTTTTTAGTGTTGTGAAAATTAACCGATATATGAATTGTTCATTCTCGACACTCCTTTAGAATTTTAATATTACACTGTGTTCACTTTCGAGACACTAGTTAATTTGTAGAGAAATTTCGTTCTTTGAAATATTTATGGCCTCGCGTCCTCAACTTTAGTTTTCTAAATATGTATATAGAAAAAACAATAAATATTTCCATCATCAAATAAATATATAAAAGTATTAAGAAAATCTGTAATTTGCTGTCAAATATTTCCTAAATTACAATTCATTTGAACTACAATTCTCTAAGAAACTTATTGTAAATAAACTATATTTTAAATGAAATTCTTAGTTACAGAAAACAACAAAATTCATTTCGCCACCCATGGAGTGAGCCAAGTTATTTAACATAATTATTTTCGCGAGCAACACAGTAAATTTAAAACAAAAAATCTGTTTTTGCGAAATAAATCTTACATCGTACGTGATCTAGTTTATGCTATTTAATTACATATTATAGACTGTATCAGGTTTTAATCAGCGATTGAAATTAGGAGAAAGTCTTTTTATTATTCCAATAGGCTTGTTCGTGAATCATCTTAATCTAAAAATTAATCAATTTTTTTTTTAACAACCATATTGGAGATATTGGTTTAAATAGTTTTTCTTTTGATTTGTAAAAGCAATTATATATTTTTTAATATTGAATATTCATTGATATGTTACGTTTTGTTTACAGTAATTTTATTTTGAACATTTTTTTTTGCTTGTACGGAAACGTATTAAATTTCAGAATAAAAATATTTTATAAATGCTTAAATGAAATTAATTTCTAATAACAGGTATCAAATATCTCCAATTTTCTACCTACGCGAAGCTGTACAGTGTGATCAATTATTTTTTTAAAATATTAATCCTATTTTGAACAACCATGAAATATTATAATTATAGATATTAAATTTCCTATATAACTGCCTTGTGTACACACGGTATCACATTTACAATGCAAATATCTACTGACAATAAATCATTTATTTCTCGATTTGTCATTGGTCTTCAGATCATTATTTATTTCGGCACCTAGCATACGGCTGGATCATTAATGTATCAGTCTATGACCCATTTTATTGTCAAACCTGATCGATGATAGGCGTGCGTTATGTATTATTAGCTGAAGTAAAGGTTATATACCCTCCATGGATCAATAATATTACATCATTCTTTATTTTATCTGCAAATAAACATTTAACAATAGTATGGTCAAATACTGTAAGAAATACAACCCATTTTCCGTGTAGGATATTATATTTTACTTATTAATATACGTAAATATTTATTGACAAGAATATTCTTGTCAATAGAATAAAACACTTGTAACTAATGTGAAATGATTACATTGTGACTGAAAACATTACAATTTATAACCTAATTTAGAAAGGTAATAACCGCAATCACATTACAAGAATGACAAATATGATTTTGGACATGTGAAAAGAACATCAATGAATGATTAATGTTCAAACTATTATCTGTGAAACTCGAACTATGAAAATAGGCTCAATGACAAGTTATAATTACGACTATGATTGAGACGATGACAAATTGTATATACTGATGCGAATAACAAAGTCAATTTTAAACCGTAACTTAATAATAATGTATTTGCCTTTCATTTTATGTTAAATGACGTAGTATATATTGTATTTTACTACAATTTCAAAACGAACAAAAAAAAAACACGATCCGTTATTGTTTTAATGAAATACAATAAACTATTAAATTTATTATTGTAATAAATAGTAATTGTATAAAATGACGGAATAATTGATTTAATAACGATTTATAATTATTGTTTGGAATACTATGTTCTAAATAATTAATGTCGGTACCCTTCTCTGAGTAATATTATTTTGCAAATCGGTATTGTTCAAATGTATGTTGTACATATGTGCAAACTAAAGTTAGTTGAATGGACAGACAGGTACATAAACAGTACGTTTCCTTGTCGGTGACAATAATTACGAGATATAAAGACCTCCACGAGGCCCGGTGCAAGATCACGATGGTCGACACCTCGACAGCCTCTGGTGAACCTCACTCACGGTAACAGAATTATACTCGTAGTATAGGAACGGTTTCTATAGAGAACAGGGCGTGGTAGTTCGCTTCTTTATTCCATAGGTGTGGCTACCTATGCCTCGCCTTTGACCATGATTTAAACTAGATCAACCGAACAACTGACCAGCTAACCAGCCTACAATATTTGCCAACATGTACACGTAATATTTTGGCAAGGATACTCTAAATCGTTGATGATAGTTTATGAACGTTAATTATATACTGTCAATTATTAATTTCACGCTCCTATTTACAATTTGTGCATGCTGTATCGGTTTTCCTGTTCGGAGACAAATTAAATTCGGTTTTTATACAGATCCGAAACAGTTGAAAACAGTCGTATTATAATTACAGTATTTTCAGTGCATTTCTTTCATGAAAATGTGAATCATATACGTTAATTACTTAATCACAAGTTCTGTACAACGAATCCAGCAATTAAATTTCGTATAGATATAGTGTAATTACTTTAATATTCGGTTACGATAATCAACCGTGATATGCCATATGCATAATTCTTTAATTTAGTCAAATATGTCTTCAACGTATCCAGAAAAAAATACATAGTTGAAACGAATCTTTTGCAAATAGATTTCATTGATATATTTTCGTACATATTGAGTGAAATTTCGTACGTGTAATTGTTGACAGTTCAATAATATATATTTTAGAGGAAATATTATTATCTGACACATCTGAAACTATTTAATAAATGAATTTATATAAGATAAGAGGCAGATACTTCTAACTGACAATGAACAATATTATATTAAGCACGTATTGAGGTCACATAACAAACCCGCCCTTGATCAATTCACATACATATATATACACCCTGGCATACATCAGACAAACACATGCAGACATTGTATGATTATCGTGACGTTGAAAAAAATTCGAAACGGAATCAGAAATTACAGGTAGGGTAGGGGGATAATTAAAAATGATTTAGAACCGATAAAAATTGTGCAATGCAAATATAAATTGCACGGCAAATAATATGCTCGTGTGTTACGCAATAAATAAATAACAATCACAATCGAACCGAATCATCAATAAATCACACCTTGCTATCGAATACAAACATACATGGTTATGTATAGATGCGTACATATATATACATGATACAACATGTGTGTGTATTGATACCGTATGTGCGAGCGAGTGAGTGAACCAATCGACCTTATGGAACTAATAAATAACAAAGACACAAACATAGCAATTACATGATCCGTAATGAATAGTGAAGCTTAGAGCCGGTAGTCGCGGACAACAAAACTAACAAAGAATGAAAGAACATATATGTACATACATACATACATACATACATACATATATATATACATATATATAAATATATATTTGTATATATATATGTAAATATATATATATATATATATATATATATATATATATATATATATATATATATATATATATATGTATATATACGTACGAGAGACGACGACTAGAAGAAATAAAAATCGAACGGCAAGCAAGCACTAGAGAGAAAGAACACAATGTAATTATTAGTTATTAAGCAGATCGATCATGATTCATGATCAAAGGTGGAGATCGCCAATAACGGGATTGCGGAGAGCGTAGTCAAGGTCTTCAGGCGAACTGAGCGCGCCACGCCGAGGCCTCCGGCGTACAACTTTTCCTAGCGCGCCGCGATATTACAGAAAAACAAAAGTTTTCGTTTTAGTTGATCGCATATCGCTCAGAGCAAGGCCGTTGTACATTCTCATCCGCGCACGGACCGATCCTTTCTTCTGACGGACAGGCCATTGGCGTACTTCATCGCTTGGTTTTTCTACATACTCATTTTTCTACCTGCACACTTTTTTCTATAATCTAACTACAGCAAGCGTGTATAAACAGGCATAGCTGTGCTACATGGTTAGGTATTGACTACTATAAACACATGATTATTCCGTTATAATATTATTAACTTATTAAACTGTTATATTATTTATTATTAGACTGTGTGATAATGCAAGTATATGATCAGTTGCTTCTGCCAAGTTATCAATGTTATGTGTTATTTAATGAACATAAGAGTTATGTATCGCCGTCACTGTCTTTATGCACATCACAGACGGACAGTTGGAGAGACGGAAGGATGTACGGGATCGGCTAGCTGCTGGTTGATATTAATTAACGGTTATACCTCAATGCAACAACTCTGATTGTAGGTTCACTAATGCAATTACACTGTTGCCAGGTTCTCACAAAGAACCAAACAATGAAACATTACACTGGTTTTTTGACATTTTTCAATTTTTACACAGTGACGCAAGTTTGTTTGTTTGTTTTTATTTCGTTGCATTTTCGCATTGTCCGCAATTACATGCTTGACGAAGGGAAGACCGATACTCGCAGAATACAAATGAATCAAGCGTAAAAATGTTGTACACATGCGAACAATAATTACTGCTAGACGACGTTTTTTATTTCGTGGGAAACAATCGACAACGCAACATTATGCGACTGTAATATGAAAAATGGTAATTTCATGTGAAGAAAAATATATTCACCTTGTACATTGACCACGTGATACACTATCGACATCGGTTACAATTAATTAAATATTAAATAAGTTATTCATTTCAGCACCGACAGCAGACAGCAGATGTTTTCAATGAAGGAAATACACATTTATCCACATACATATATGTAAAAATAAAAAATGACATAATAGTTCATTATCCATATTTTATGTTATTATAATCAATAAAAAATCTGTTTATAATGTATAAGTTGAACTGGTTACAACTAAATACAATAACGTCGATTGTAATTGTCTACTGAAGTGAGAAATATTGTACTATAAAAGTACACATTGATGTAGACAATAAATTTTAATAGTGAAGTGTTTAGATACCTTTACAAGAATTACCTTCATTGAAGACATATTTCTCAATTTTGCATTTGATACAGTTCGCGCACCTGGCTCTGAAAAGTAATTAAACAGGCATTTAAAATTCCGACATAGTTATTTTATTAACTTTTGCAATTAAGAGAAAATGCGTTTTCTCTTTCAGTTTTATTTGATATTTCTGTCTTCCTGTTTCTGTCAGTAGTTTATTTGTACCATACCTATATCTGGCAACTGTAACTAAACTATTGATAAACTCTACTGTATATAGTTCACTATGCCTAAATGTTAAATATAGACATAAAATTGTATCGAATATACTGTACAATTACAAATGATTGATATTTAAGTATTTTTTTTTATTTGACATATGTTGCGGTGACATTTTACAGCAATTATTATTAATTACTACATTTATGTTAGGAGTGGCATATTTAAATCACATGTTCTAAGCAACAACTATCCACTATTTGATTATTTCAATTATTTCTTTACGAAACCCCATAATCTTCTCTGAGAGAAATATATAATATTTCTGAGGAAAATCAATGAATAAAATCATATGAACGCGTACAAACTTCAAGATTTGTTTTTCCTCATGCAGATAATGTACCTAACATTATCGTAATTATCGATGGTAATCGCTGGTGATTGATAATAATATAACGGGATTCTGTTTCTACCAATATAGGTACGTATACAAATCACTTAAATGTAAATATTGAATTATAAACCATTTTCTTTCCTCATCCGAGTGCAAGATTTTTGTACAAAGTAGTGGTTTCTCGTCAAGTGACTTGTTCCCAGAATCATTTCATGAACACGGACTGTCATGAATATGCATTCCATAATTATGGCACTCAATAATTATTGCATCATTTAACTCCGCTTTCCTCAATCTATGTATGTATATGCTGCAGTGATAAATAAATAAGTTTGGCGTGAGACGTGTGGGCAACAAAAAAGTGATTTCTTCTATAATTGTAAAATATCATTCATTGTTCGTTAAAAGTCTGCGTAGGTGTTGTTAAAGGTGCAAACGGGATAATAAATTCAAAGCTATGCTAAGGAATATATATATATATATATATATATATATATATATATATATAAATTTCAATCATTAAAATACGTACGAACATAATTATTATGCAGTCATCACATTCGAAGACGACATATGAAATTTCATCGGTAATAGACTCTGAAAAATTACACATACTATCAACATTTGATTAGAAATGTTTAGTGACAAATTGGTATGTCACATAATTACAATTATATAAAAAAATAATGTTTATTTAATGAAAAAAACTCAATTAATAATCGAGATTTTAACGATTGGTACAGCGGGTATTCCTGCGGATGAATTGTAAAATCAAGCATCAATACCGTGCTATATTTTTATGACAATAATGAGTAAACCAGTTAAATTACCAACTAAAATAAAAACTAAATGAAACCGAATGCCAAACAGAAAATAAAAATAAATAATGTACCTGCAAACAAATATGCAAGTCAGTCTGGTTTCTCTTGGACCACAAAACGACATTGAGAAGCGCAATTACTCTACATTTTCTGAAATCTCTAAACAAAACCGCAAGGAGTGTAGTTTAGATTGGAATAGGAATGTCGCAATTTTGCGGTGAGTCTGATGTCGGACTAGGTAGATGATTCTTCATTCTGCGCAATAATTGTTTACACAAGCAGATACCGTGTTACACTACTGTACCATTACGTTTCTAAAAGAGCCACTCGCATTTTCACAATCATCGTGTTCTATATTTCATCGAATTATTCCGTTAGTTTTCTGGGATTTGTCATGGAGCAACGGATAACATTATTTCACATGAACATTACGACCAGTAAACTAGAAATTAATATTTGATTAATTCATCTGCAACCAACAATTGCATGAAGATCTGGGAATGTAGTTTAGCGGATCATCTATCATTTGTAATTTCTACATGAATGCCTGGCTGATTGAAAGTTTCGATGAGAATATTTGACAGGACGAACATTTCTTTCAAATTCATGATTCGGTAATTTTTCCGCGCGGAATACATTTCGCAAGTTGTGAAGCTTGGCGATTGCATTTGGTTGTGTATTTATTGCAGGCGATTGTTAGTGATCCGTAAATAAGGAGAGTCGGGTGCTTCACTGGATTGCTATGCACCATTGAAATCAGTGATTTTTCCACTAAGTTCACGATAGAAACGTCTTACTTAGCACAAAAACAAACAAAGCTTACCAGATATATGTATGTACGTATGAGAGTGCTTAGTTAAGACGCAAACCAGGTTCTCTATTTGGTCACACAATTATTTTGCCGGCTTCAAAGTTACAATTTTGCTTTTGTCAAGAAAAGAAAATGTTTTGACATTGATTTAAAACGTATTGTTTTTTTTTTGCGAGCTAGTGTTTAGCATTGAAACAATGTATTTAAGAATAAATTAATTTGTGATATATTCGAACTTAGATATACGTCGATGAGCTGCAGGCATTGGTGTCTGCATCCATTCTAGTTTTACATGCCGTCCTGTCTGAGTATATGAAAGCCAATTTCACAATGTGCTCTATGGATGAATGCGTTCAGTGCACGTTGTCAACGCTTTCATGCTAACAAATAATACAGTGTTTTTCAGTGATTTGTCCTAATTAGAGGTACGCAGCGACCTTTCACGTCGAGGGTCGCATTACGTGCGACGACGAGTCATTGTCAATTCGTTATGATCTATCGCCTTGGCATAGTTTGACACATCAATAGTTCGTTCTGCTGCGAAATCAGGAATTCGGCATTACCATGAAACATTATACACAATTATGCGTAACTGCTAACACACTTCTTCCATATTGACTGAGATTTCTTTTTGGTGAATGAAGCATGACAAATGTTTTGGAAATTTCAGAAAAAACCTGTGCAACGTGCCTATTTTGTTATAGTTATTCACTAGGTACATTATTTGAACTAATGGAATGAACAAAAGAATTGCTAATTATCAATGAATGATCTGATAGCATTAGAATCCAATCCTCGAGTTACCAACAAGAAACTTATGCGACAATGTATAGGAAATCAGTTATCTATTGAACTGAACATCTCACGACTGTGCTTTGCTAACAATATCGACAATGTATCGAACTCTTGTTAATCGTCTTAATATTCTTCCTCGATAATGTATTAGTTCCTGGACAACTATATTGACATACAAGCTTTCAAATAACAATAACAGAGTTCAAGAAAAATTAACTACAACTGAAATTAGACTTCCTTGTCGTATGTAGCCACGGATCTTCAGTTACTGTTTCAATATTGAAATGAACACATTCGTCCAATGACTGATAAATTTCAAGTTCCCACAAGTAATCCATCCATAAGCAGAATGATGTTCCGTTAGACCATGTAAAATATTTCCATGGATTTTTCTAATTGCACGCATGCATGCATGCATGATTGACATATTTCGCAGTCAGTGATGCATGGCGAGGATGTAATGTAGCACAGTCGTGCATCTCCTCTAACAAATGAAATATGATCTGCGTTGGTACGTCCACGTTTACAGGATCAGCAATGGCGTGTAACTGTTTCAGTCGCTGGAGTTGTCAACGACCACCCAGCAATATCATGCACACATCCACTGCCATTATCATTTCTTTATTCACACTCCTTCTTCATTTAGCGTGTCGAAAATTATTAATTAACTGTTTCTCTTGTGAGTCATTAATCACATACGCACGGCTACTAGAAGTTTTGTTTACTTCTCAACTGCTAATGATCACAAATGAAGGTTGCAATATTTATTTTACGGAAGAAAATCCATTATTAAGAAAACCTAAATCCATACTTGAATGTTTAGTGTATCTTGTTAAATTCCAGAGAGTGTGAATAATTTTTGTGTTCCTAATTCGTAATTTGGCATATAAGTATTGTTTCTCAGTATTTCCCAATTGATGTATTGGCTTATTGATCTCCACTCGATGTTAAGCGTGAGTTAACTATCAAACCATGTATTTTGACCTCATTTTTAAACTCGCTACCGTAACCGTCGCATTTCGTGCTTCTTGATCGTGAACACAGATTTTGACGCTTGGTGTTAAATAGGTTTGATGTTGGTTGGCATTGGTAATGCCTGCTCAACACGCGATTTAAATAGAATATAATACCTCTTACAATTGTATTGAAACTTAACTGCCTTACTTTATTGTGCATTGTAAATTCTATATTCCAAGCTGCAGAATATTTTTTTGTGACACGATTTTACTCGACGTACAATTTAATATCCTTTCACATTAAATATATCAAGAGGAAGCTATTTAATTTAATAAGTTAGAGTTGAATTTTTACAAATCAATGGTGTGGGAAATTATAATGTTATTTGAAATTACTAAATTTCTCTATTGCTTTATCATTTGAAACATATCGTGATGGAATTAGCTCACCGTTCTAAACCATAAAATTTTTATCGCTTTGTCATCATATTGAGCAATATTTACACGAAAAGTTCTGCACATAATGAACATTAGTTTATTTTGTAAGAGATTTGTTTTTTGCTACTGACCATTTTCGATACGCACGACTTTCGATTGTAGTCATTAACACTGTTATGGTTAGTATGGGCGGGTAGTTGTATTTAAATGTACGTGACAGTATTGCGTCGTTGCAATATAATCACACATCTATACGTCTAATTATTGCTAAGCAATCGGAATACTTGCGATAATTTGTTTAGCAATCCCCGATTACACGTCATATCCTATATACATGACTCAGCACACAGTACACAACACATCGCATTGCACATGCGCATAGTACATGCGCAGAACCTCTTACTAGGGTGCATATACGCATGCGCACTGATCACACTAAGTCCGGTTCCGTGTTACTGTTAATACAATTGCGATTATGGAATGTTATCATGTATTATAATTTGCGCAACCGGCTTTTTAAACTTTACTGCTAACTGTGCTAAGTAACAATACGTTCTCCGCAATAGATTTTTTTCTTATTATCTTTGTTTCTACCGTAATACAATGAATGTGCAGATTTTTAAAATGGACTTTCTAATTACTGCTTTAGCAGTACGTAAACAATAATTGAAGCTTGTCAATTATCAATTTGATGGACATTTGACACAAACAAAACAATATTTAATAATGTAATATTTTCAAATTAGTGACAAAACTCTTGCGTCATCGAATCTTGTAAATGTTTGTTCTGAGGGTGTATATGTAAAGTAAAATATTTCGTATTCGTACTGAATACATCCCTGGAATTGAAAATAACCCAGGTTCAACGGAAAATTAGCATAAACAAATACATAATAAATACTTATACAAGAATCTCCATTAAAATCAAACGCAAATCTAAGGCAGAGAACATATAACGACAGTTCAGCTAACAACTAAATACGGAAAATACAATCAGCCCAACGCTAACTCGATACAGTCTTCAACGTCAGTGTCATGTCCCAGAGAACATCAGAATCTCAACCAGCCAGACAAACCTTTGCCAACAATACACATTGGTAGTATTCAGCATTCAAATGCAGTACAGGATATCGACCACTGTCAATACACCGACAGACGAATGGAATGGTCAGATGGGGTGACTGGTGTCACGTTGGCAGCACTATATTGTTTTCAGTCATTGACTGATGCGTTCTATGTGAGCCATCTCCCGTTCACTACCTTTAAGTGTCTCTAGAAACCTTTCGTGCATAAAATAATCAAATATGGTTATTTTCCAGTAAAAATGTGCATATGTATGTGAAGAATCCGGACCGAATTCAGAGTATTCTTGCGCGGTCAAATAACGGCCTAGCTCTCGCTCTAGTATGGATGAATGTCTCCATGAATACAATTTGCATTTGATCTAAATTTGGCACAGGCCAGCGAAATGTTTTCTGGTACACTATTGACTATACAAGACGTAGCTAAATTTGTCTTCAAAGTTTAACAACAATGAATTGGAGATTTGTTTCATTCTTTCAGTGAAAAACATTCTACATAGACCTAAATGCTTTCATTTTTTGGCAGCCCATATCTCCTATTTTCTGTTCATAGATTCACTTTACACGTTTTCTAAAAATATTGCCATCATGTAGACAGACAATCAACAATATAATTAAAAGCATGCTATGCATATTAAAATGTTTAATCATTTAACAATATGCAATACATCATAATGAAGGACATTCGATGGCCAAACCTTCAAGATATCTGAATCATTGTCGGTTTCTTTAATCTACATTCCAGTGTATCATAGTCAAGACGGTTACAATTGAAATTTATACCATTAAAAAACTGATCTCGACATGATGTACGTACATTGTATCATGCAATTTCGAAAATAGTTTCGTTCAATAACGAATCTAGTTGGTCCCAAGGTTGATATATCGAAACAGGTAAAATTACTGAGCAATTCATCATAATGAATTTTGTTACGTTTACGGATATGCAAATGTTGTTTATTGAATACAAAATAACAATACTAATGTCATACAAACTTAAGCAACTCACAACTGTTACATGTAGGTAAATGAAGACGAAGTTCCGTGAAGTTTTTCATAAATGATTAGTGAGTGGCATGTACCAACTTGTCCGTAGTGTGTGTGTGTGTGTGTGTTAAACCAAGCATGGCTATGTAACATCAAGCATATTGGAACAGGAATGCAATATCAGGAAATCTCTTCCATCATATACATCAAGTAATAGAAGAGTGTCATATCAGATTCAGAGTAACATGAAACGTTGCGTAAAATAACAGTTAACGCAATAGCGATACACGTCAGTCCGCATTATCATAAAATACACCGGTGTACTCTCGTCTAGCTTTTACTTCTTTCATAAAAAACCCCAGTTATTTAATTAGTTGTTCTTCCACCCGCTCAGCTACTTTCTTCTTAAGCGATTGGTCAACTTCGCATAAGTTATGCGGATCTGTATCACGCGAGGTGCCTTGATGAACGGTTGTCATTAGATTGGAAATGTACACCACATGCCTTACAGAATGTAGGGCTACAAGTGCTTATTTGTTTCCAGTACCGTACTGTACTCTTTTCAATCTACTCAATTCATATTCATCTATTATCACCTTTCCATCACCCATTTAACTGTGAATGTTATTATTACCTTATCAGTTCTCGTTATAAATACAACATACAAGTATTATCGTTATATTTAGCGATAGATAAATGTACACTATACGATGAATATAAATAATTAATACTACCGATCTCTCCGATGATAAAGTCATATTTTATATTCAAATAAAAAGATCGACGACTACAAATTAGTGCAAAATCAATTACCTCCTCAATTATATGCACAATAATAATTAATTCCGTACGTGCTGCGTATTTAAAGGCACTAATTATAATTTATAATGCTTTTTGTGATTATTATGCGCAATTTTCAATATTTTAAATAAGTGTATAAAATAAACGGTTATCCGGAGTAATGTTAATTATCGGTCACTTTCTTTATAGTCCATGTAAAGATTTTTACTGTTGATAATTAATTCTATGTCAATTAACATGAATCTCTTTAAGACAACACTAGCACTTGACTCTTTTAATTACTAATATTAATGATGAAACAAATAAATATGTATATATATATATATATATATATATATATATATATATATATATATATATTTATAGGTTAATCAAATAATATTTAGCTGGAAGCCACATTAACATTATAATTATTATAAACTATTATATAATGAATGTTTATGTTTTATTATGAATATTACCTATGTGAACCTGACCAGGATTTTATATACAGGTATGTATATAAATATTTCAATACGCGATTGTCGAATGAGAGAAATTATTAACTATTTCATTCAAGGTGATAATAACTGATACGCACATTCGTACTGACCAATATCTTGTTTGACTGTTGCAATCGGAAGTGATGCATGAATGACGGCATTCGGTACAAATAGAATGAAACGCAAATGTAATCAGAAAAAGGAGTTCACCCATTTCAGTGTCGTTTATTTTGCATCCGCAAGATTACCGTGCGACGTTTGCATAATTAAACAGAATTACGGAATAGAGAATGAGTTGTTGAAGGAACGGGATCCGTCAAAGAAGTTGATCGGGAAATTGAATGGCGCATTGATCATCATCTCGGGGTAACGAAATTAGTTCCGCAAACGGTCGTCCAACGCACACAACATCTAACAGTGGCCGTACGTACGTAAAAACCGTAAATGTTTCAGTGAAGACCATTAATTACATCCGCTCATGTCTGTTATCACGTGCAATCAACAGTGGAGGACAACATAGAACGAGGAGGACGACGCGCAGACGAGGTTCGATGCTCGATGTTTCTCTCTGGCCGTACGCATGCGCAATTACGAACGGTGAGCAGCTGTAGGAACAGCAACTGTAGCACAGCGCGTCTCTACCGTTGCTGCATAAGGCGTAGGAGCTGATACGGTTATTGCACTCTGCGTATCGCCATCAGACTCTCTGCTCTGGCCAGCATATGCATACATGTATGTGTCTATGTATGTATGTATGTATATATAAACTCTCTTCGTACTGACACAATACCAAAGATATCGATACAGGTGGACCGCGGTATTTACCGCACGCTTCCTTGTTCCTCAATCTCAATTTCTTTCATTCCATATCTAACACGATATTGAACATTCATACAATACAAATATATATATATATATATATATATATATATATATATATGCAGTATTTTAAAAGAATGAAACCAGATATTAACGAATATTTAGCCGTATACTATTAATATTTTAGTATTTTCATTTCAATCGGAGATTCACAAATATACCAGATTGCCTACAAGTATTATTGAAAGGGTTTGAAACAGAAATACTCTATCCATAAACAGTAATATCAGTGTGCTAAATGGTAACATATTACATGCATGATTGTTGCTTGTGCCATTATATTAATTTGCATGCACAGTTGATAATATTTGTTTATAATTGTACGCTTAGCCGTGTCTCTTTCAGCTACTTCCAGGGTAAACAGGGCACGGGCACGGCCGCCTGTACTTTCTACGTTTTAATTATTTGCATCGTTCACCCATACCATTCTTTTCTTGTCACAACTGAACTATTGTGCACTGGCAACACTAATTTATTATCGATATTGTCACCCGGTTTCTCTTTTTATTACATCCTGTTACAGTGCTTATGTACATACTGTTATATTTTGTAATCGAAACTGATAATTTTCGATTTTTTGTTTTACTAATTTTTTACTTTTTGAAATTATGCTCTCAATTAAATATTTTATTTCCGTAATTAAATAGTGTAGGTACCGTTCAGTATCTATCGTTACGTTACCGATATAATCACTCTAATTATTAATTTCTGGTTGATTTAATTTGTTAAATCATTTATAGTCATTCCCGTATTGAACACAATTTCTTAAATGTCAACATTTAAAGCAAATATTAAAATTTTATATAGAAAGGTAACGAAATACGAATGAAACATTCTGAAGGTTATTCGTTAGTGTCAGATTTGGAGTATTATTTTTCTCGATATAAGTTAAATTTACACCACTGATATGTCTGAGAAAATGCCTAATTATACAAAGTAAATCGTCGTATGTTTCAGCTAATGATGAAAGTTTCCAATAGAACAAAATAATAAATATTGACAAAATAATTTCAAATTAAATACTACATGAATTGATAATTAGACAAACAATTTAATGCCAATAATACTAGTGAAAATACATTTAATTTACAAATTTCTCATGGGAACTATTGAAACAAAACAAACAAACAAAATAAAAATTATCCAGTTAAAACTTTCAAAATTTTTGCCAAGTCTCATCTTAATTGGATAAAAACCATAAATAATGCGGTTTACATGATAACCCAGTTATATGTATATGGCGAACGAAAATAAGTTCAGCGTGTGAAATTTATTTCACTTTTCTGCGTTTTTTATTATTATTTACAAGTAAACCGTTTTAACGGCAATTAACGTTCTTGGTCCTCCTAATTACATCTGACTCAGTATGTGGTTCAGCACCCAACACATCTCACTTCACGAGTTTAATTGAATTCTTAACTACCATAATTTATTCCACACATTGTCGCATTACATTATTGATGTCATTTATATTTCTTCTGCAGAGTAAACAAACAATTTATACCGATAAACACTGTCAGTATTCACTTAAATAAGTGAAAAGTATAAATATATTCCATGATGGAAAATAATACAAATACAAGAAGATATAATTTTATATTTATTGCTATAGTGTATTCCACTTTCATATTCCTGACTACTTGACTCGTAATAATTAGTTTATTGAGGGTGCTATATCCTAACAATACAAATTTTTTGAAATATTTCAATAGATAATTAGCCATAAATAAACATCTAATCCTGTTCACTACTGATCCCGAGAATTTATCCCAATAGCCGCACCGAGCGTGCAGTATACTACTGTATAACTGTTTTCGAATGGTATACTCAGGCAGCGTTCGAATTGGACAATTAGATGCACGAATGTACGCTAATGTATAAAACCAGTCACGTGGTATATTAGTGCACTAAATAGTACAATTCGAACGCTGCCTGAGTATACCGATCGAAAACAGTTATACAGTGGAATACTGCACGCATTCTTGGGATCAGGAGTGGACGGGGTTACAATGTTATTTGGGCTAATTATCCATTGAAATATTTCAAAGAATTTGTATTGTGAGGATATAGTACCTCCAATAAACTAATTATTACAAGTCAAATAGTCAGGAATATGGAAGTGGAATAGACTATACACATTCATACTAGTATATGCTTATAGAATTATAAATATACATAGTAAGTAATACATATATGCAGCTACATATTATATAGATAGGTACCGATATTCACTTTGATTACTGATCAGATTACAGTAATATCTGGTCGATGCAAGTAGCGATTAGAGCTTTATAGATCCAGTACCGAATTTTATTTGCAACCACTATAATTCTGGTTGTTTTGCATTCACACTTAAACGGTCACATCTGAAACCTATAAACCGTTTTATGGGCAAGCATCCCACGATATAATTTAAATATTAATTCACAACGAAAAATGCAAGAATAATTTACTTCCGAACAGGTAAAACTGTTTGACAGCACAGAACAGATTAAAGTCTCTCAATTTGAAAATCAACAATACTAGCGAACAAACGACAATGTACGCTGGATTATTCAACCCTTGTTGAATTTTCCTTGTAACAGTGCATCAAAGTGACAAGCAAGTCATAAGTAGCAATTATATAACAACATCAACTGAACTATAGCTTCAACTCTTGATTACTTATCGGATTCTATCTTCTACATTAGCAGAATTTGGTCGCGAATTTCAACATGACGGGAGCCACACAGATGTCAGTCTATTATAACACTTGCAGTTACACAAAAAAAATTGCATACAACATTCCATGTGAGCTGTATGTGTACATTGAGGTGTCGGAGCCAATGAATACACTATTGTTTGTTAAGTTATGTAGCGACCACCTTCTGCCCTTGTATAATGAACTAGAATCACGAGAATGAAATTTATTTGTCTCGCAACGAGATCGCTCTACCTTTTAACTTGCCAAGAACCTTATGATCGACAATTCTGACTTCGTGTAGTATAATTGGAATAAATAGACGTCATTTTATCCACAATATTACATATACAAAATGGCTGACAAATTTTCAGAGGAAAAATTAATTTTAAATCAATGAAACAAGTGTGAAAAGATTGCACTTTTATAGAACCAGAGAGTTGTACGTTTCTTGCATTTACATAATATATACCGTGAATTATTTATGATACTTTTTTTCCCCGTTTGTCACTGTTTACCATGAACAAGAATAGATACAAAAGCATATTGTATGCATCAAGATTGTGCTTTGCAACTACCGCCGAGCAATGTTAATTTCGCAATTATTTGCATAAAACGTTTAACATGGTAAACATGATGCGATGAAGTTTTTATCAATTTATTTTTATCTTACGATGCGCACATCTAATTTGCATGTCGCCCAAGAGTATATGTATATCCATAGTGTGCTATGGATACAGTACGAACAACAGTTCTCAATGCGGGTGCATGCGAGTTTCCTAACTGAATAATAATTATATTCAATTCGTGATCGCTTCCACAAAAATTGTAAGTTTATTACAAGTTGCGCGAAATGTAGAACAATATTATCTAGACGTAATCGTAACATAAATAAACATCGTTACCGCGAGATTGCGACACCGGCGCGGCCACACCCAAGTGACCTGGCTAGAGCCAGTTATAGATGCTGCAAGAAAAATACTCTTCATACATACATAGATACATACATATATATATATATATATATATATATATATATATATATATATATATATATATATATACATGTGTGTGTATGTGTGTAGGTACGTACAGTAAGTACGTACCTACTACTGGAGTTAGTATTGCTGTTGTAAGAGAGAGAAAGTTGCTCTACCGGAAGTCTACGGCTACTCTAGTTTTAATGTGACATATTCTGTGCGTGTTACGCACCGCGCCGCACCTTCCCCGGTAAAAGTAACATCCGCGCCCCCTACTCACACCCGTGTCTACCTTAGTCTTGTGCGTAACTAATCATCATTGACATCAGCAAGGATTTCTCCGCACATTTACCGTTAAACAACATACACTACACACTATATACGTTTATAGCAACAATAACTAGATTCACTATGATCAAATACGCTTCCAGTTCGTAATATTACGTGTAACAATAATAGTATATAATAAAGTAGGAATTTATTTATACTTGCGTTTCAATATGGAATACGTTTAAAGAAGAAGTTTATAAAAATAGGATAAGTATATAATTATTTTAGGATTAAGCTAAACCATTTACTTGTCTGGTGTAAATATATGTTTGCAAATCACAAAATGTCAACTAACAATAACGTTGCAATTAGTAAGGAGCATAAATCACATTTGATTAATTCGAAATAATTCGACTTTAACTATATTCCTTTCATGCATGAGAAGCAAAAGGTAAAGAGGTGCTTATTATAATTTTATTAATGTGCTTGCTTTGCTACTTTTCTTGTGGGTTTTTTAGTTTTTTGTTAAATTAATCCATTAAATATTACTCTAAAATAACCGCTGTGCCTGATATAGTTGCTGATAAAATTGTGTTTCATTGTCACAAATAGTGTTTCAGTCTTTCGAGAATATTTTTTTTTTCTTTTGAGAAAATTAATATTTTTATTTAACATAGTCCATTTTAGAGATTCCTCGAGAATTACGAGAATTAACAGGGATTCTCAATTCAGAAGAATCGAAAATTGTCCAGAAATGAAGAACACATAAAATAATACGTACACCTGTATGATGAAACGAATAAAAGTAAATAAATATTTTACAAAATTAGTTCAAGAGTAATTAATCATGAAAAGGAAAGCGCAAGTCTCCATGACGACATCTGATTGATTTAAGGAAAAAAAATCCAAAAAAAAAGTTTCATCAGAATGTGCGTATAATTACGTTTCATGTCATTTTCATTATCTTTTACGTGATATGCAGGTGGAAGCAAGTTCGAACTGAGCAACGAATCTAGCCGATGGCCACGTCACTTACTATGAGAGCGTGTGTATGTGTTTATATATATATATATATATATATATATATATATATATATATATATATATATATATATATATATATATATATATATATATATATATTGTACGTGGGTATGTGTTTGTATGTAGTTACTGTTGGCTGTTTGCCTGTTGGTAGATGGTTTGCTATGTTAGAGTGGTGGGCAACATGTTGTGGCGCGCGCGTTCACTCGCGAGCCTCCATCCTATCTGCAAACCGCAAAGACTCCGAGTGAAGGGTCACAATGTAGGTCGGCCCGGGGGCATAGTCACAGCACGCGAGCTACACGAGCCCCGACACGCGAGCACTATCACTTGTTGTGTGCTTCCTCCCAGAGTCGACACAGGTCAGCACTCAGGAGACTCTAATCACCGTTAAACGCTACCATACATATATACACACATACATGCACATCATTATATACATATATATATATATATATATATATATATATATATATATGTGTGTATGTATGTATGTATGTATGTATGTATGTATGTATGTATGTATGTATGTATGTATGTATGTATGTATGTATGTATGTATGTATGTATGTATGTATGTATGTATGTATGTATGTATGTATGTATGTATGTATGTATGTATGTATGTATGTATGTATGTATGTATGTATGTATGTATGTATGTATGTATGTATGTATGTATGTATGTATGTATGTATGTATGTATGTATGTATGTATGTATGTATGTATGTATGTATGTATGTATGTATGTATGTATGTATGTATGTATGTATGTATGTATGTATGTATGTATGTATGTATGTATGTATGTATGTATGTATGTATGTATGTATGTATGTATGTATGTATGTATGTATGTATGTATGTATGTATGTATGTATGTATGTATGTATGTATGTATGTATGTATGTATGTATGTATGTATGTATGTATGTATGTATGTATGTATGTATGTATGTATGTATGTATGTATGTACATATGTAAACAGAGAGACGTTAGTGCATGGATATAGAATAGAATTATTTTCAAATACAGTATCAGAACACTAAAGTAAAATTATATTTAACATTACATTGTAACATTTAGTATGAACTACCATTGTGAAATAAAAGATAATTCTTTTCATTATATTTCATTTTTGATGATAACAAAATGTGAATAATTTTAGTAGTATTTCTGTGTTCATTTATTAATTATCCCTGGGACCAAATGACATTTTGTAGTTTGTTTCATTCGATTTAGAAAAAAATAATTTATCATAGATTATAATTCAAATTAATTGTCAAGATAATTAATATTATGTTCATATTGAAAGCTTGTAAAAAAACATGTTCAATAATGCTGATATATGATATAATAACTTGTATAGTTGTACTGTATTTAGCAGAGAAAATAGCCAAGATACAACAATAGTTGCACTTTAACGCTGATAAAATCCTTGTACGCAACCATTTATATACTGAACATTACCATAATAATACGTTTATGGTGTATAAATTATACAGCAAGCATGAGTATATTACGCACTCGTGTGCGTGTATCAATAAGAAGGAATATCTGCAAGCAGTATAAAATATATTGATTAAACATTACAACTACATACTGACTGTAGTTCAAATTTACTAATAAGTAAATTATTTATTCAGTGACGATATTGTAGTAATTATTATTTCTCTATTTTGTGACAGTTGTTTCGTGAGAAAGAATAAGTAATGGTAGGTATAGGTGAGGACATGAAATCTATGCGAGTACGGACGGTGCATATTTGGGAGTTGGGAACATCTGTGAAACATGCTTGCTGCGAGGCAGACAGGGTGCGGTGGGTGGGGTACGGTGTGGTGCGGTGCGGTGGAGTGAAGTGTAACGTTGGCTATAGTAGAGCGCAGTAGAGCGGAGCGCTGCGCTGCGATCTCCTGCGGTGTCCGCGCGTGGAATGCGTGCACTTTCACCGTCCGGCACGGTAGCTCAGCGGTTTTTCTTACATCACTCCGGCGACAGTAATTAGAGGGCCTCAAGGCTGCCTGCGTACACCAATACGGGTGGACACTAACACTAACTAACACCACCCTGCTCGCCTTCATCGACAATCATATGATATACTACCGCTAGACAAGGAATAGAACTGATGGAAGAAAGAATTATATTATAATGAATGTAATTGACTAGATTACTCATGTCGTTATTATACTAACTAACTAGGTTTTCCACTAAAGACACTGGTTTTTAATAATGAAATGATTAGGTCAATACTTGCCAAGTCTACTGTAACAATGAATCAGTAGATTCCTTGTACTTTTGCAATAGTAGCTCACGTTCTAATTTCAGTAGTTACAAAATTAATTCGATTGTTTTGAAACATCTGACAGTCAAGATTATTAACACGTGCACACATTTGGATTTCGTTGCACGACGAACAAATGTCATTAGTCATTTTTAAATTAATCTAGCTCGTTCGATAACAACCGTGTACTTTCGTTTTCTTTGTTGTAATTAAGAAGAATAATTGAAGTATACAATTGCTGATCACGCTAAACCAATTGTTACAAAATAAATAGTACGATCTTCTCTTAATCTAGTATATGTATATACTTACGTAACTTGTGAGCTGCAATGAAAATTACAGAAGTTGTATCACCCCAAATACTTCACTGTATACATCACTGTTAGTACGGTAACATAAGCTACAGGGATTGTTATTTTTTTTCTCATTCTACATTTATACAAATTATATACTGTTTTTCGCGAAACATATAACACTGTTTTCTCAAGACATATTTTTACTACTGTAAATATGTTTTCAAAATCTTACCTGAGGCTTAAACACATTACATTCACTCAACAACCTACAATTACCTCTTAGGTTAATACAATTTAATAGAAACTGCCTTTAAGTCAGCTGTTACAAATTAAACAAAATTTACCACATATAGAAATTGCAGTTCCAGCACCTTGTATAATAATTATGTACACGACACTCGTGTTTCTGGTTATATGTGTTATTTTTAACATAATATAAGGTCATCCCTGCATGTATAAACACGTATTTACTTGATATTATCACATTGCACATCTACTACGATATAAAAAGGTTATATTGTCATTGCGTGAAGTGATAATAACAATTAATTAAAATGCATAATACGCGCAACTGAT
The DNA here is from genome assembly GCA_963422195.1 of Carabus problematicus. Classification (NCBI taxonomy): domain Eukaryota; kingdom Metazoa; phylum Arthropoda; class Insecta; order Coleoptera; family Carabidae; genus Carabus; species Carabus problematicus. The sequence goes on from OY728577.1 coordinate 19,440,404, forward strand.
ATTTAATTCGCTGTGAAATAAAATTCAACTCATGAACACCAATTAATTTCAACGTTAATTGTGCAACAGCAACCAATAAAACAACAAATTAATAAAGTTCTAGGTCTCGAATTGTGACCTCCGAGTGTTCACCGTTAAATTAATAGAATAATTACACTTCGTTTCACGAAGATGGCTGCACAATTAAGATGTTGTCTGATAGAGCACGTTTCGAAATACATACCACCAATTCGTGTAGCCTCTATGCCGGCAGTCATTAATTTTATTAGTAATTGTTTCATGTAATTAATTTATGATTTAATCACAATTCGCAACGCAGAAATGTTTACCAGCCTAATTTTTCATAAACGTTTTTTTATTATTGTTTATATTGTTTCTTGTAATATACGAATTCGATACTATGTAGATGGAAGCGTTTTAGTTTATATTTATGCTGATAGATAGCGCACTAGGTCTGGCATACAAATAAGGGTAGAAACTTGTTGTGGCCAAAGTATAATCTATAAGATATGACAAAATAAATCCACTAACAAATTAAAGCAGTTTTGATTATTAGTTGTTTCGTGAAAGGATGATTGAAGTTGCTTAACAGAGTACGCTTCTTCACGGTGAATATTTCGATAATACGAGTAAAATGATTGAATTTAATGTAATAACTCGTTGGCACACGATTCTGAATATAATAAATTCTTTGAACGTAGTTGAGTTAATTTGAGTTTTATATGATAACATGATACTTGTGACAGAAATGCCTTTCTCTTCTTTGAAGAAACGCCAAATCGAATATAAATGCCCCGCTATCAACAACGTTAACATGTTAATATTCACAGCAAGTAATAGGTTTACATCAAAACGGTTCAACTAATAAATTATCTTTCTCCAGTTGGAACGTGTTTTGCCGCACGGGAGATGTCACCAGACTCCAAAAACTAATATATTCTAAGCATGTTATTAATAGTTACACATGTTTATTTTTTGTATTTGTCAAATTAAATTATTTATGTAGCTCATAAAATATAGTGTTCATTAGGAAACAATCTATCCACGAAGGAAGCAAAACACGTGAAGTATATTTTAACACTATTTGAAATATCCGTGCCTGTATAAAACGAATTATATATATGTATATATATATATATATATATATATATATATATATATATATATATATATAAATACGCATGTCTATATCAATTGATTGAATTATTATAATATGACTTATTTGCTATGTAAAAATTAATATAATTGACTGATAGCGGAAGATAATAAATTTGTAATGCTCTAAATGCGTAAAGATTAATTTAGTCAGGTTTGAAATTAGAAGTTATGTAAGTGGAAGCTACTGCATATGTGTATACCTACTCGTATAATATGATATGTTTAATAATAATGGAAATGGAGAGAAATTTACTTTGGAATTTATACTTCGATCAGTATGTAAGTTTCAGCATGATAGACAGATACATAGACAGAGTATATAGATAATCAGAGTGTTCATGTGTTTCAAGTTTTAAGAACAGAGAGTTGAAAAGGAATACATAAGGGGGTAATGTTGAAGTAGGAACATACTCGTAGAGTATGTTGCGTGTCTGATGTAAGATAAACGCGTCTGTCATAACTCAGGAAACATCGTTAGTATTACAAGATATCCCTTCGGCGTACACATGAATTACTACAAGGTTACGGTACAATAAATTTCTTTATTATTAAATACATTTCCAAGAAATAGGTGGTGTACGTTGTAGTACAGATAAGAGTCGTGCCCTAGTTGCAATACAATATATTTATTATAGATAAATTCAAAGTTATATGTAATTAGTGATATAATATCAATTTGCATTAAGACAATCAGTGTACCCTACCGGAACACATATCTGTACCATCCCGTCATTCACATTACATTCCTGAACATATCTGTTACACAGTGACAGATGTACATTCACTTCTCGTTCTAAGACAAAGTACACTGTAATAATTTGTAGTATATTATCAATACTTTATATCATATGTATATATTGCATATACATAACAAAATGCACAGTATTATGTACAAACAATATTCACAACAGGCTGGCTACACATTGTCGTCTATCTATTTATTCCGGGCAGTCAGCATACATACCCCACTATGAATATCACGAATGTTCAACGACCATTACACATGTACGTCTGGCTTGACGGGACCTAACCACACATTATAAATACATACGTACGTCCAACTTATAGACAAAACAAGAGCGTCCGAAACAGAATTATATTGAAAAGTTGCGTTGCAACACTTGATTGGATTGTTAACGAAAAAGCGTTGTACATGCTCGTGTAGCAATACCAGTGACATAGTGTTTGACCTATTGCGTGCAATTCAATGCAAAATACTTTGTTTTTACAAATTTAACCGTATCGATTTGTGCAGATTTTACATATTGCACCATTTTTACATTGTTTAAGACTAACAATCCACAACTTTATTACATTACATTGTACGTAAAAGTTGTGCATCATCCCATAATTTAAATTTATTACCACCATTTTACGAAATATTTATTTACAAAACCGCTTATTTCAAATAAACTTAAGATTAAAATTATATGCATAACTTAACTACGAAGATCTAACGATACAAGTTCATACAACTGTTAATTAGATTCACTGTGATTCCCTAATCAAAGTCTGCTGCAACTACATACATTACTTTCGTACTCGGATCAGTGCGTGCACAAACGTTTTACTGACATCATCAGGCAAGACGCCAACAAACATTCAACTGGAGATTTAGGTGTAGGAACTGTAGAGTTGGTTATTGAATAATATTCAAGGAAAATCCGTGTACGTACACTAAGTGCTAATCTGTATACCCTGATCCGATGTCACATTGTTGTTGAACATTTCATCCTTCTCCTTCTTTATAGCACTATTATCGAATGAATTCTCTATTGACAAGTGGTTACGCGTTCTCGACAGCTCCTCCGTCGGTGATGGATCCTCCGAGTAACTCTCGGAATCCTCATCGTCTTTACCAACAACATCAATGACGTTATTTAGGTGTGGCGGGGTGTACAGATGTGTTTGATTATATGGATCAGCACCAGTGTATGTCACTTTGCCCATAAATGTACGGATCTCATCAAAGTATGCATCCTCTCGTTCATTCTCATTACTGCTACCTGGTGAATCAGCGACAGCTACGACACCGCTACCATCGTCAGCTTCGTGTTTCTTCAGATGTCTGTCCAGGTTTGTTTGTTGGCCGAAACAGCGTTCGCACAGTGGACACTTGAACGGTTTCTCTTTGTTGTGAATGTTTCGAACGTGACGTTGCAAATTCGACGAGATACTGAACGAACGTTCACAGTACTTGCATTTGTACGGTTGCTCGCCCGTGTGTGTGCGTAGATGCCGGGTCAAATTTGCAGAACGGGGAAACACTTTGCCACAAAATTTGCACGCATATCTGTCCTTTATTTTATTGTTGTGCTGATGGGTGCCCATCACATCTTGATATTGTTTGACGTTTCCAAACCCCGGTATTCCGGGTCTGAGCATCTCTAACGGCTGACGTTGCTGCGCGAATGGTCCGAGAAAGGGAAATCCTCTCGGCGGACCGAACGGTGTAGAGGGCGGCAGAAGTCTATCGACTCCCGCTGGTGGCCCGGGAAACCCGTGAAATCCAGTCGGACGACACATCGCTTCAAACAGCATTGTCGGATGAATCGGTCTCGGATATGCCATTGGAGGCGCCACGTTCAATTTATCATACATTGCTTGTGTTTCAGGATGTGGTTTTGGTGGCTCATCCAGCTCCATTGGCTCAGGTTTCTCTTCAATTATCGGTTTCACAGGTGACTGTACACGTGCACTATCAATTCGTTTTTCTTCGTGGACAGTTGGTTTCTGTTCTGTTGATTTTTTACTAACTGTCAGATCCAATGGTTGTTCGTTAGATTCAGAATTGGCACTGACTTCCGGTTTCACGCCTATTTCGCTATCGATTTTGATTGGCGATGCCCTGGTGGATAGATCTTTGGGTCCGTTATCTTCTTCGCCGCACTTATTGTTCAACTGCTCTCGCGGATTGTTGAATATATTCGAGTTCGAACTCAGAGGAGGTCGTGCCGGGGATGGAGTTAGATGTGAAGATGCCTCTTCAGCCGTCGGTGGTGATACTTTTGCAATGATGGGATTGCTGTTGGGTGGTGTATATCGTTCTTTCACGTTCGGTGATTTTCTCTCCTGACTGGAGTTACTGAGTCGACGTGGTGATGCCATCATCTTCTGGCAGTCTTCTGTCGGTAATTTTGGGAACTGATTGAACAGCAGTGAGTTGTTGAAGAAGGCCGGCGGTGGACCGGACGGATGCAGTGACGGATGTAACATCGGGTTGTACGGATTGAATGCCGTAGGGAAGAACGGTAGACCCGCTGGTGGTCGATACATTAAGAATGGATTCTGATTGTTATTCGGCATGGGAATACTGCTCATCGGGTGTTGCGGAGGCACTGCGAGACCCGGCGTCGGGTTTGTCGAGTCACAGAAGCGTTTATGCTTAGACAATGATGTCACCGTCGAGAAGGACTGATTACATTTGACGCATTTGATCTGCATTCGACAGTCCGCGTGCATCCGCTTATGCCGGCAGAGATTAGAGAACTGAGTATAGGCCTGAAACAAATGTTCAGGTCTCATTAATTTTAAAACATAATTAGTTGTACAGCTATCCGTGAATAGCTGTCAGGACGTATCCGAAGTTAATTCGAACCGTTCTGTGTTTACCTTAAAGCAGACTTCGCACTGGAAAGGTTTGACAGAAGAGTGTATATGTGTGTGTTGCTTCAAACCTGACGAGGTGCCGAATGTTTTACCACACTCGGGACACGCGTGTGACCTAGCACCCACGTGATGTGTACGAATGTGTCTCTGTAGATTGCTTGGGTCTGTGAATACCTGGCAATAATAATAAACCAATGAATACGTTACATCTATAAATGAGTTACAAAACATTTAACTATAGAGTGTGGTGGATACATACCTTGGTACAATTCTCACAAGAATACTTCCGTAAATCTCCATGCACAAGAGCACGATGGCGAAGCAAGCAAGGTCGGTGCGAGTACGCTTTGGGACAGAGTTCGCAGCGATACTGTTCGGCCGGGTATCGATGAGCGACCACCAAGTGCTCGTCCAATCTGTAATATAGATTATGATTGTTTTTACCGAGAAAACAATAATTGTGCTCGCACGCAACTACCCTAAAACTATTGGTGTTTTGTCACTTGGTACTTACACTTACACATACATATACACGGACGCCCTAGAAACACCGTATTCCGTGTTATATTATTATTAGCCTATTACTTTTTTGATGGCATGGGAAAATATTCAGGTGACATTATAATCTATCGGAAAATAATTTTGATGATGACTAGCCACAGTCGTGTTCGAGGTGACAATAACATGAATATTTTATTAATTGGACTTGTATTCTTTTGTTTCTGATTATAGTGAAACAGATATTTATATTCTTGAAATATTTATCGGCGATTCAAGTGTAGGTGCATGTGGATATATGGGTGTTTGGGGTTTGGTTGGACATTGAGGAGACTATAGCGACGGTAGACGATACAGTAGACGCGATGTGTTGATTAGGTCGAACAGCACATGTGATGTGACATGTTCGCGTGTCTAGGGGTCATTCAGCAAGCAATCAAAGCGACCGCGTGTGACATCGCAGCCACTCGTCCGCGATAACACCGCCGTCCCCGCCACTTCATTATCGGGCCGGCCGATACAGGGTTGGACACTGGAGTCCGGACTTGGATGCGTCATACCAAATGCCAGTATACTGGATAGTACTTACTTTCAAAACAAAACTATACACGTAAACGCTTGTGTTGTATGTCATAGGACAAACCAACATTCACAAATAAACGGTCATTGATTGTGTATCAACATTCTAACCAGAAGCATTAAGAAGCTAGTATTTTTACCCATTTCACTTTGTTTACGAATAAATCAAGTCAAAAATAAAGTGTTGCATCTAAATGAAACTAGTTTAGTGGCATGTAGTCCACAGTATTTGGCATTATGTAAACATACAAACTTAGACTGACGTAGACTGAATAAATGTATATGAGAAGAAATCGAGTAGTATGCAAATGATGATATGTACATACGTATACTACATGTTCATACTAGTTGCTTATAGAAGTATAACTCCCAAGGAAATATCTCCTACGTACTATGCAATAGCAGCATATACGCAACATTTTCTGCGCTCATTAGGTCTAGAACGTACGTACATGTTCGTACCTGAATACAATACTGTAGCAGTGAAACGCTCTCGTGAAATATGAATCTTTGTGTACACATTAATATTTAATTAGTCAGACATGGAATATAAAATACAGATAAATAAATACACGAATGTCATCACGCATCGTTTAATGTTGATCGGTTCGTACGATACGCGTGAACGAGTAATTAAACTATCGTATTAAGGACGTCGTTGGTCAGTTGGTTGAACCAATGTCCATTCGCCGTTGTGCATTATTAAAGCGAGAAATGGTTTAACAACGGTAGACGATTAAATTGGTTAGTAGTTTTATATCACTTTCGCATGAGATCATCATACAATATGCCCAGGTAAATATGAACATAGAATACTGAATTGGTACTTACTGGTCTATATCGTTGTAGGGTTTCTCGCAGACAAAACATCTAGTTTCTGCGTCCTCGTCATCAGCTTCCTCACGTTCGTCTTCAACCGTTCCACTGTGTTGTGAAGCTGGAATAGAAACATACAATATTATTAACCCATCATTTATATTATTGATAATATTCACTTCAAGTATGTAGTCATATTTAAAAGGTTTGCTATTAATATTTTATTCGTATATGATATTAAGGCCTCACAAATACATTTCCTTAATTACCATATTTCAAATAGAGTTGATATATATATATATATATATATATATATATATATATATATATATATATATATATATATATATATATATATATATATATATATATAAATATAATATGTTTATAATTTATATACGTCCACTGGTAATAGTATTTCAATGACGCAATGTTTTGTTTAAGTGTATACGCATTATCATTTAATTAAATTGTTCGGGGGTGAGTAGACATCAACACGAGTCGAGCAAACGTCCCCTTGGGGGTACGGGGCGCCACGAAAGCATATGTACACAGATTATAACCCTACTTATCTGTTTACTCAAGCTCACGCGGCCAATTCTAAACAGTTTGTCCATAACCACGACACTACATACCTGCTCATTTTGATCGACGAACGATAACACTATATGTATTATGTATTTTTCCCTACATAAAAAACGCACCTATCTAGCAAATATCATTTTAGTTTATAAAATAATTTAGAAAAATAATTTACTATTTATTCTTCATGTTGTGTAATAAATTATTTATGAAACGTACTGCATACCAAAGATTTAATACTACCTAATGTGCAATTCCTTTTATTATAAACGATTTTAACTAAGATTTTTGCTATCCCAAATGCTTATTTATATTAGATTAACATTAAATAATAAGTTATATTACTAAAAATATTCGCAAGACATTGAACGATTCTAAATATATCATGAATTAACACATAAAACCAAAATATATTTTTAACTACGCAAAAAAATTGTTTCAAAAAGCTACGATAATTTTTGTTTTGATTTTTGTAATACTTTTATTGAATATTACAACAATGTAAGTCTTGTTTTATAAATATTTTGTAGATATCTATTTTCTATTCTTTGATAAATACTAGATTTGCAATAGTGCAATGTGCATGTTTTACGTATGTGCTGATGTGCAATAAAGTGTTATGTTGATATGTACCTTACAACGCAAATAAGAGAGCCAGTACGACGTGTAAGAGACAGGTCTATATAGTGTACCTATGTGATGAACTACTACACTCCACAGGTATGTCAACACTAATAAAATAAAGCGGACAACATTTCCAGTAAAGTTCCACATATCGTGCAATCTGCCGGCACCCCATTGGCTCTGTCCGTAGGCCGCTTCCAATCATTGTCTAATATTATCAAGAGTAGGGGGTTGTCTTTGACCCTTAGGACATGCACAGGTGCATTCGGCTAGGGGGGTGGGGGTGGATACCAACAAAATAAACCCTGCTAACTACAGAACCCCTTACCAGTTGACACATGCGAAATCATAAATGCTACTGTATGTATATTATTTGTTTTTGCTCCAATTTTTGAACTTTTGCATAACACCTATACTACATACCAATATTTTTACTATCATAGATACATTTATAGATTAATAAATGCAAAACTATGCAAATCGAGAAGAGCAGATTCGAAAGAAATGCAAGCAATGCTGCAACGTAACTTGACCAAATCAGTTTGCCAGTAATTATTTTGTCTGTTAGTATTATTAATGAGTTGGAAAATGTCAAGCTAGTTATAGACAGCAAAAAATCAACTAACGATGCGGAAACTAATTGACATTTACATTTAAATAATATGCAGAAATATATGGAAACGCGTGTATGGTGTTAGTTAATTGCTAATCAGTGCGTACGTATAATTCGTCCGCCAATAAATAATTAAATACCGCTTTAGTGACATTTCACACTGTATGCACATTCACACCTATCCTCCCATGTCTAAACAAATAACTAAGTTTCAAACATTCCCACACTCGACTCTTAATTTGATTATAAAAGTTCGTGCCTTATGGATGCCAGCACCGGAATTGTATTTAAATTCATATACTATCCCGTTCTACATACAGGACTACCGGACAAAATAGTCTAACTGTAGAGTCATCGGAGCATTTGAGCACCTGCAAAATTGCCGAAGCGAAACCGTCCAGTAGACATTCAAACATAACGTTCCTTTAAATATAATATTTGTTATTCATACATATTATATCTATTTGTCATTTAAAATATTTTATCGAATAGTTACATCTCGTAATTAAAAACAATCTCGATTTATCTAATGAACATAGCAACGGGAGATCGCTAATATTGAATTAAAATTTCAAGTAATTATTTAACTAATATCTGTAGTAATGATAGCCATGCAAGAAAATGAAAACTGAAGCGGATGTTTGAAATCGTATGCTTTCAAGGAACATAACAAGTTCTTCAGTAGAGTTCATGTAATAAAATCTGTAATCTAATTTCTGTGTAATGTGCATAAAATAACAACTTTCATTTTCTTCCTTAACTTCAAAAATTATGTGCTAATTTTGCAAGTACGGGGTACGCGCGCTACTAACTACTGGCTACAAAAATGAAATCATAAACGGTGACAGTTCCGTCTTTATGTTGCACTTTAATTAAAACACATTAACGTCGCAATTAGTAATTAAGTTCAGCGCGGCGTCTGAATGCCCGATGAAGTCTGCTGTCATCATAGTTCTCAGGGGGGAGCGGGGGGTACGGTGATGGTGGCTTGAGTCGGTAACACCATTCAGCTTACTTGCTTATTGCGAGGGAGGAGAATTTAATTGTTCAATAAGATTTCTGCAAGCAGAACGTTCGTACGACATACAGACTGGCTTGTGATATTCACCCTCAGACGTTCGAAATTATTCTATTTTAATTGAAAGAAAATGTTTCAATGAGAATTGTATATTTTTACATCGACCAAACTCGTGCAAAATAAAACTTTTGTACAAATTTTCGTTAAATATTGGTTCCAAATATTCAGTCAGTTTCCAACGAAAGAAATCACTTACATATAGATTATGCTTATATATTTACTCTTTGTATTTTGGGTCGAAAAAAATTACGTAAGTTGAATATGAGAGATTATTGCAAGTCAAGAAGCCAGGAATATGTTGGTGGAACAGGGTATACAGCTCAGTATTCTTAGACTTGATCCGCTGAGGTTTTTGAAAGCTCTTCTGAACATCTGACCCAGTAAATTATTGTCCAATTTTACGGAAATTATAATTGCGCGCAATAAAAAGCCGAGTTCATCTGTTTCCGGCAGAGCAGAGTGGAAGAGTGGTAGCTTAGGGAGTGACTACATCATGAGAACCGTCGTTGCAATCCATGCCGTCGGAGATGGAAGCGATATCAGGAACCATATGGTCCGTCCACGTCGAGGGGCGACCTCCCCCAACACCGACCTACGGACGTAAGGGGGGAGTTGGCCGTCACTTAATACTGTTTTTCACATGTATATACTGTCGTGAATTATCACCACGAACAAATCTGACTTAAAAACAATTCACTGCTAACCCAATTACAGATTCACTTTATAAATTTCACTTTACAGTTATATCATCTACAGTAAACTTCGCTTATAACGAACCTCAAGGGACCGACGAAAATAGTTCGCTATAAGCGAAGTTCGTAATAAACGATAAACATCAAAAATTCATTATTTTTGTTAATACATAGGTACATGTTTCAAGTAGATATATAATATGAAGAACTCTTTTGCAAAACTAGACAAATCCAGATTTGTTCAAAATTTAGTTAGATATTGGTTTGTAATACATATACATATGTACACTAACAATAATTTTTATGAATCTTATTTAAAAAAATCGTTTATTTTACTTTTGTTTATATTTGTTATTATTTTATATGATTTTTATTTATTTAAAATAAGAGCTTTACGTGTTTTCTTCATAATTGTACTTCTTTAACACATTAAATACAGTGAACAGGGGCGGACAGGCCATTCTACATGGGCCGCTCCAATCGCGGGAAGGTCCGATAATTTTTTTTCATACAATTAATCACATATACACAAGTACCGCAAGAACTGTTACGGTGACCCTACATATGCGGAATTGAAAGATTTCGAAGAATCTCCTGATTATTTGGTAAAATGCCGTTTTAAGTTCGTTATAACCGAAAACTTTTGCGATTATAATAAAAATTAAGGTTCGTTATACCCGAAAGTTCGTTATAAACGGGTTCGTTATTTGCGAAAAAAATAACACACGTTTAATGATACTTCAGTTCGTACTTTATAGATTGGTTCGTTATAACCGAAAATTCGTTATAAGCGGGTTCGTTATAAGCGAAGTTTACTGTATATACTGGTGTTAGGGCAAAGGTTATAAATAGTATAAACATTTTCAATAAAAGTACATCGTTAATGTTAGAATAAATTGATTATAACAAACAATTAAGTAAACATAGTATAGACCGGTATGAAAACTAGAACAATATTTTGTATTATTGATCTTCGTATGACACATTTATTTGTCATGTGAAAATTACCAGATGGTTTAGTTCCCGTATTGCACTAATTTCTCAAATATGCTAAGATAAGACTTCACGTGCAAATATCAATTTACAGAATATCATTAAGGAAACAGGGGCATTTCATTCAAAATGTGAAAAACATTAACAAACTATAAGCTATATCTATTCTTATGCAACTATAAATTTTATTTTAACGTTGATCGTCCGTATTTGTAAATACGTTCTATAAAAAACTCATCATGTTTGTTAGGTTAGGTGCGAATTTGTGTTTTTCTGGTTGGACAAACGTGTAAATGAGTATTTTTTTCAATATAATATAACAAAAGAACAATAAGGCATCCTTTTGTTGGTGGAAATGGCGGTAAACACGTCGTGTCAAGCACAGACTGCTAGCTATGTATATAATTTATAAATATGCATTACGCAAGGACAGATGTTGCGTATTGCTGTGTTTCACCCCGTTTTAAAACGCTGGCACCTGACCTGACCTGACTTACCGACTGACTGTTAACGGTCAGATTTAATCAGAATTATTTAGATTTTGTCGGTCTGCGTACGTTATGAATTTCGGTGTTTTATTGCACTTTTGCGATGAGTGAAAATGATAAATTTCCTGCTAGAAATAATGACACAATTAATAATATCTCCATACTGTATAACAGTATGTTCATATTCAGTACTGTTAACAAAAATTAAGGGTTGTTTTATTTGAAATAAAAATGTAGTTGATATTGAGATACATAGAAAGTATATTTTTAATTTTGTTTTGTAACTGTAACAAAAACCGTTTAACATATATGTGTATCTACAACTGTTCAAAAAACAAATGGCCAGTGCAATAAAAAATTAAACTAATGTTCAATATCTCCTAGCAGATGTGAGGTAATAAACAACGAGTCAACGCATACACGTGCTCACAAACAGTCAACAGAATGATCATTCAATCATAACCAGCTGACGCATCAACACGGAAAAAAATACGCTGCTATCATTTTCACGATCTGCAGTTGAAATCGCTCGGAATAATGATCTGTGTTATCAGTAACCGACAGAATTAGTTCATTGTGGGCCGTAATACAGACTGGGGGGTGACATAGGCGTAACCCCACAATTCTCTCACATGTAAGCGGCCAGACCCCCCTAAGCTGGCAAAGTTTTCTGCAAGTGTACAGCTGTAAAGTTAATCAGATTTATTGCATGAAGCCCTTTGACGTAATGACATCTCACCCCTTTTTAATTCTAGTTCAATCACACACGCTCCGGTTTATTTTAACCCGTGAAATATTTACTTTTCTGTCACTAATGGTTGGTACGTGCTCCCTGGTTAGGTACACATGTTTTCGGCGTGTGCGTTCAGTTTAATTATTACTTGCATAACTAGTTTTTATACTGTTTTTTTCTGTTGCTGTTGTTGTTGTTGTTGCTGTTTTTCGCTTTTTTATAATTTATTTGTGAGTTTATAATTAATTTTTCATAACTGAGTTATGAGTTATTTGAACCGGATATGTCGCAAAGATGTCAAACTTGATCTTAAACAAATTCTTCACTCTGTTATTATTTTTCTTAACTAGAATTTTGCCGTAAACATAAAATATAGAATTTTACAGAACCTAACCCTGAAGATGATTGACATTGTATAATAAATATTTCGTTACATATAGCATAAAAAATATAATAAAGTAATGATTCCGAGAATGACCACAAGCGGATTTGTATCTCCAAGGGCCAATATATATATATATATAGCGTTAAACATAATAAATGTAACAAGATATATCTTCGTATATTTAATAGCTCGGTGTATCCCACAAAGCCAAAAAATGAAACACGAAAACACATTTAAACACGCCCACTACAAGTTCCGAATATTTCATGCAATGCTCGGGGGTGCGCGCCATTGTTCACACACAAACCTAGCAAATACATTAAAATAAAATATGCATTACGGTGTAACTTCAACACACACTGCCCCCGCTTATATATATATATATATATATATATATATATATATATATATATATATATAAATTCTACGAATATACATGCGTATGTACATACAATGGGACGAAATGTTTTGCGGTTCCCCTGTCGACTTTTGCGTAACAATTGATTACGTCCCGGCGTAACAATGGTCACGTGATGATTCTATTTTGTACTGGCTGGGTACGTCAGATCTTCGGTGTATGGAGAGAGAAAAATAAAGAGCGAAGGGGGCCGAGGGGTAATATAGATGTCAACGCACGTCTCCACCCCGTTTTTGCCGCGTACCCCTTTCACTACGCATTCAGTCAATGAACGGATTATTTATGGTCATAATTTCTATCCATTTCATTCGCAGAAATATATTTTGGGTGTTTGCCCCGGACGGGAGCATGACAGAACAAGGTTAATAGTTGCATGACTTCAATGGGGGGTGGGGAGTCCCAACAAACAATCATTCCTACTCTAACTCTGATTGATGATCATATCTTCTACAACTCGTTTTATTCACATATCGATATTACAGATCAGGGAGATAATAAAATAAGCAAATAATACTCGTTATAATTCCGTGTGAGAAACGAAGCAACATTAGCCAAATATAACTGAAAATCGAATACATACAAGACGGGCTGTCTCAAGTTGAAGTCAGAAGATGTGGGTAGTAACGTAGATCTGATTTACACGGGCAAAACAATGAGTAAAAAGTAAAAGGAAGAAGTCGTTCGCAACGAAGAAACGTGCGGCAGCGAGTCGACTCATTCAATCATAAAGCAATCGTTGGCGGAAGCTCTTATGGTTTAACGGACGGACGGATAGGCTGATGTGGCTGGCAAGGCTTATGACTTATATGTGTATGTTGTATATGCTGTACACGTTCTGTACTTTTTGTGCAGGGGCTATTTGTTATGTCACACCGCAAATCTAGGAAACGGCCCTCGTTGGCATCTTATGCACACTTGACCACACACGGTACTCACTCGCAATTATATCAATTTGAACGCACGAGTCCGAACGCCGGAAGGCGACATCGGCCACTTCCGGCAGCGTTAGACCCCGCGGCCACGTAACCAAGTCCAATGGCGCACATCGAACGTACACGGTGCAGGGTTAAACCAGTATCTGCACGCTCGGTACGGCTATTGAGATTCATTCTTGCGATCTGGGTTACTATTTAGTTTGAGTTTTATCATCTATGGAAAAATTTCACAGAATTTCTATTGTTAGGATATAGCACCCCCAATAAAGTGAGAATTACAAGTCCAGGGGTCAGGCATATGATAGTGGAACAGCCTGTACCTACACCTATCTACCGTCCGCGCAACATCGCTTATGTTATAATTTGTTAGAATCTTGCAAGAATAATCTACAGCAATATTTATTGTCAGTGAAGTATTTTGCATAGTAAAATTATAAACAACAAATATAAAACAAAATAGTAAAATTATTAGCAAATATTAATAACCAACAGTATAAAATATAGAAAAATAAGTTTAATACAATTTTTGCTACAACGTGTTTCAGTGGTGGAATTTCTTGACGAAAGTTTGTTTAATGAAATAGAACAACAAGGACAATGTATATATGTAACGAAGGGTTAAAGTTCGATGTGGCGGGAATGATTGGTGCGAGCGTCCGGCCCGATGTGCGCCACGGTCAATCATACAGAACGCACCTGGTGCACCGGTGATTTCCTATCACGACCGCTGCGCCACGACTTGACATCCAAATTACCCCCTGAAAGCGGCAGTAGCATACTGTATGATTTATATACATGACACGAAAAAATCACTCTGGCTTGTTTTTGAACGGACCGGAATTCAAATGTCGGGAGTCCGTCGTGTTTTTATTATTAAGCACACTAAACCACCCTGCCCCCTCCATCACAGTGTGTGTGTGTGGGGGTTAAAGTCTATTGTTTAAAGGGCGATTCCGTGTGAATCGGTTGTCCGTCAATCATTCCTCCATAGTTGAATAATTAATTACAGCGGAATATATGAACTTGCATACTACATGTACATAAGTCACACCACAAGAAAAATGTGCAATACATTGCGCATTATATATTATCTATTTTACATTCCAATTTCAAATACCAAAATTTCGATTAACTTTCTTTAATGCACCTACATAGCAGATTTTTTAACGAATATTGCAACTGATTTGTGCATATTCATCATGTCTATTACGCTTACATAAACTGAAATAATAAATAATACTAAAAAACTAGTTATGTATCTGTGCTGTTAGAAAATTAATTGATTAAGCAACGATGCAAACAAGAAAAACAGATCCGTTTTACATTTTGTTCTTTGTATATTTTGCAGTTAAAGTAGTTTTTGTAACGCGGGTAATAAATTTACAATTACTTTATTTTGTGATTAATAAAATATGTATATTCTAATTAAATACCTTATAAAATTAGTGTTTATTTCCGTGTAGCGTTTTATTTACAGATTTATTTTCTTTTATCAGGCACTGTTATAGTAGTGTATCACATTCTACTAAAGGAGAGTACAAAATATCAAAATATCAAACGCCAGAACAGCGTTAAGAGATTTCGTGTCGTTACATTAAAACTGACCGATGCAGGTTTGTTTCCGCAAGAAGAGAATTACTTGGAGAACAAAGCATTGTTGTCGTTTAGTTTACGAGTCAGTCAGCTTATGAGTTTGGTTTGTCCGCAATGTAAACAGTAAAAACAGGGATTTTTATGTTTGTGATTTTTTTACGATGTCTTGGATAATTAAATTTTTAAAATTGAACACTAACCTGTCTCGCGTTCGGAACGGTCATCCGAGGCCGCAGAGTCACCGAGTATATCTTGCAGCTGCAGGGGTTCTCGGGGTCCGAGCACCAATTCTTCGCCAATGTTGACATCCTTGTTAGTTTCATACCACATCTGCAAACATACGTACACGTTATTGGATTTAAAACATCATGGACAGTATAAAAATTAAAAACACCATCATCTATTCTAGTAAACAACATACCTACATATATGACTTTCTATAATATTACTTTCAAGCATACTGATTATAGTAGATTATATTCGTAAATCTGCTCATTTCCGCTCATAGAGGAATGAACGTAATTATATAATGTATAAATATGACTCGGAAATAATTGCTCCTCATGTGCGTACGTAAATAAACAAATACTTGGCAATAATCATCATTGATGATATGATGGGTTCAGTACAAGAACACAAGGAATAATGTTAATTGCAGTATAATTTTACAATTCACACGACAAGTAAAGAATACGACAAAGAAACTTGTTTCTTGTACATGTTAGTAAAAAGAAAATATGAATTATATTTGTTCATGT
This sequence comes from Carabus problematicus, assembly GCA_963422195.1. Taxonomy (NCBI): domain Eukaryota; kingdom Metazoa; phylum Arthropoda; class Insecta; order Coleoptera; family Carabidae; genus Carabus; species Carabus problematicus. The sequence continues at coordinate 19,456,956 of OY728577.1, forward strand.
GTGAAACGTAATGAACACCGTTACGGTATTGAACTAATTAACTCCTTTCAACATACATACATACATACATGTTCATTTAATACAGCTCTAATCATATATCGATCATATTTGTGTTTTTGCGCAAGTGCACCGATTTATTATAATAATTAGTGTCAACAGTATAAAGGCTTCCAATTTGATATCGCAACACGGACACGCCAAAATGGCAAAGTTGATTTCAAAGCCAGCCATATCAACTGCATTCGATCTAAACGGATCTGTAAACCTGCATTGGTTAGTAATTTTCACGTTTTGCTTGACTAACTGAATGAATCACCTGATATGTACATACGTTCCACTAACTAGTTAACTATTTAACAAAGACAAAATCTTATAAAATCCTCATACATACATACATTTACAAACGAAAATAGGTCGCCGGATATCAGCAATTATACAAGATATGAATGAAATGTTTTCAAAATAGATAATGCATTATTGTACTGTATGAAATGTTGAGTTGAAATTCCGTTATTATTGGTGTGTGTGTGTGTGATATTAAAAGAGGAATAATATGTTTCCAATATGTATGGACTATGGTTATGCAAATAATACATTTTACTTGTTATTGCTATTTGCTTAGCGTGTGATTACGCGACGTATTCATATATATTCACCGTATCCTGATTGTCCTATTGTTGTTTAATCTGTTTACAGAAGCTTTTACCATTTCGAACAACACATAATGAAAAACTCTAAATGACTTTATAAAGAGCAATTAGTCGTATGTTTGATTGTTGTTGAAAATATTCGGTATGCGTGCATTTCGACAATACACGTACCTACTACGTGCTATTAAATTCCAATATTTCATTAGTAACGTAATAATCGATTGGAAACAGTTCACTGTGGGATACTATCGTGGTATTTTTATTAGATCAGATTAATAATGCATATTATGGGCAGTAACTGGTCGACCGGGCATATACACAGTGGCGTACGTACTTATCTATCTACCATTGCGGTAGACAACTAAAATTCGCACTAATTAATTCCGCTAGTCACGTGTTTTTATGCATGAACAACCAGAAACTAACTATATATATATATATATATATATATATATATATATATATATATATATATATATATATATATATATATAAATATATATATATATATATATATATATATATATATATATATATATATATATATATACATAGATGGATAGCTTCTTATTTTTTGCAAATTTGGTGACCAGCTAAGAAGTTTTATCATCTCATAAAATGCACACCCAACTAATAAAATATAATAATTAACGAATACAACGCTTGACCCAATTATATGCATACGATATTGTGTAATTAAATAATTTAACTAGCCATCTTTTTGTGCTAAAAATGTCAACATACCTGTTTTACTTATTTGGAATGATTGTTTTTGAGAATAATTCAATGATATAAACAGAACAAGGTTCCGAATGAAATGTAAATTAAAATAAACTCCGAAAAAATACTTGGCTTATCTCTAGTTGATCAATCGTTTACCAATTTGTTCTCGTCGAAGAATGTAGTCAAACATTAGTGTGTTTTCTTTCACAAATTGTGCGTTTGTTAACCCTGCCCAGTGGTACGCCACTGGTTCGCTGGTACGCCGCGGAAGGCACAGAACTTGTATGATAAATGTCAAACGCTGATCACGCATGGCTTGGCTGGTATGCTCATTTGATATATTTGTATACTCTTTGTTTCTGTTTGAAAGCAACTCTTGCTGTGTTTGTTTTGCTTAATTTTTTCTGATCTGCCCCGTAATTTATTCCAGTTTCACGATTCTAATCTTATATTCAACTTGTATTGGTTAACTGTTCTTCAAAAGAATTAAATTATTCATTAGCTCATCGACCTCCTGTCGAAGAGCTATAGTGTTCGGTACGATGTCTGTAGCATCTTCCGATTTCAAAAATTTTTGCACAGAAATCCCGGACAGACCCCCTGGACCACGAAATGACTATTACAACATATGTCCGTATGTATGTCGCTCGTCCGCTCGCTCGCTCGTACGAGATTTTTTTGTTCCACCCAGATCTCCTAAACTACCCAACGGATTTTTATGAAATTTTTTCTGCAGATACTTGTTATGGTCTAGTTGTGCAAGGTATATTTTATTTTTCAAAATTTTCCTTCGCACTTGAGAAAAAAAATATTTTGCAACTTTTTTTCAGTTTTTATTTTTTTTCTCCTTTATTTTTCACTCAATTGTATTCAAAATTTTCTTGCATATGCAGGAAATGGAACAATATTTTTCCATATTTTTTATTTTGAAAAATTATGTAAGACCATTGGAGAAAAAAATATTTTTTAATTAAAAATTGAACAAAAGAAGATCAATGCATTTATAGTCGGCTTAGTTTGCTTTGCTTTTGTCAAGAGAAGAAAATGTATTCACACTTGTTTTAAATTTGTTGTTTTATTTGCGACCTAGGCACCTACGATTTTAAAAGTGAATTTAGATAAATAATAATTTGTGATATATTCAGACTTGCACATACGTCGATGAGCTGCAGGCATGGGTGACTAACCCATTCTTTGAATACTAGTTCTTAATTGATCTCATCGTTCTATTTTTTTGATGTACAAATTTCAAACATGGTTTAGAACATACGTATGGTAACCATATGAAACCCACCTGGCCGCCTTGTAAGAAGTGTTGCATATTCACTTCAGAACTTTGACTCCCGGACCGGATGAATTTCAACCAGTTGTTATTATCCAATGTTGCATCCAACCATCCTCGAACATCGGAACCAGCAACAACCTGAAATAGAAATCATATTTTTTTATCATTCGTATAGAATATTATATTTATTCAACTGATAAATTCTCATCTAGATACTAGTTAATAATTGTTTCTATAAACATGATTATCATAGTTTTATTAATGAAATCTAAAATCTAGATTTATCAATGAATACACTTGATATAGATCAATATTATCTATCACTGTGATATCAACAAACTTGCGTAATATAAAACAAAGAAATACTACAAGTATATTGCTATTAAATATTGCGTCAATTTTATTCAAGGAGCTATTTCCGTCTTTTACAAATTTGGTTCTTTTACAAATTTTATTTCCATATAGTAAATAGGATTAATATATCGGGTGTCCCAAGAATTCTGGGACATAGGAAATTAACATGTAAATATGAAAAAAATGCAATTTTAGAACAAATATGTAAATAGAAAAAGTTGTTTAGAATTAAAAACTGCATATTAATGTCCTAGATTTCTTGGGACATCTGGTATAATAATCAATGATATATGTATTTATATGATACGAAATGATTACTATAAGGTATTGCAAGTAAGTACATGTATAACGTGTGTCATTAGAGGTTATCCATTAGCCATTCATACAGGGCGAAACACTTTTCTTGTCGACAGGAGCAATTAAGCGATGTCGCTACGACCCCCTGATCCTCTGATGCAACCAGAGACCACTCGTACGCGTCGTGTCGTTAACGCTTAAATCTCGCCAATTCGGGCTGATGCAATCCTAAGTTTTTGGCGTAATTAAGGACGAGATTTCTGACAAGCTCATCGTTCACTGACAGGAAAATGCACCAAAGTACTCACAGTGTTAAAGTTCATTTTCAGCTGAAACCATCAACATTTCAACACCCATAAACTACCGTGCACGACCTTCAGTACGAATGCACCCTCTACATACGGATGAGAATCCCGTGACATGGGACGGAAATAGGGGGTGGGGGGTTGTCGGATCCACCCCAACCAGAGTACATCTTTCCTTTAAACGCGGTCGCTATTCGCGAACCACTCAGAGCAGAGGGGAAGATTTCCATGATAAGCGGAAAACACGGATTTTTCGTAAATTCATTTTTCATGTTTTGTGTTACGCTTCGTAAAAGAAGACCCTGTTGCTTTTCGATCAATAATAAGTACATTCATATTTAGTTTATACACTTATGTAAATATACCATTATCCTTATATTCTCATTGTCCCGTAATATTCAACTGATATTAGCTACTTATGTGTATATAATATGTAGTTTGATTGAAAAGAGACGAAGCAGGTAAGAAAGAGTTTGAATTCAGTGTGTATTAGATATATGATTGCGTTCGTTTTGTTATAATTATTAATATGTTGGCACTTTCGATTCGGCCATATTGTTACTTTCTATTGCTAGTGTTATATTATTTATGCAAGAACATACATACATATATATATATATATATATATATATATATATATATATATATATATATATATGTATATATACATAAGTTTATTTATGATTATTGCGTTGATTATTGATACGAGTGTGCGTCATAAATCAAACTTAACTGTAACCGTAAGTACTTATTCATTCCAATTAGTCTTATCTGGCTGCGGTATCCGACGTACGAGCTACGTACATTCTGCACCGTTTATTTGTTATAGTTTACTCTGTTCAAATTACTACTTGCAACCGGACTCATTTTCCAATCGGACATTTATTATTCGCTGCGCACGCCGATATTACTTAGTTGGACTATTCACAAAAATACACACTATACCAGAACCTCCTACTCTTACCATTCCCTCTAATCTTTACCTTACAATTACTTACAAACAACATATTACTCATATGTCACCTTATAACTAGATCGATTACGCTAAAGTTCTTTAGAAGAATGTGTAACTAATTTCTAAAAAAAAATTAATATTATAAAACGGTTGTTTTATTTATAATTTTTTGTATATTCTAGTCAGAAAATACTCTTGATCAATTAATACAGTTTCAAAAGATCTTGTCGTTTTTCAATAAGAATAATTTTATTTGATACAGTTATCTATTTTTCAATAAAAAATAAATTGCGAATATTTTACATAAACATTTATTTAATTTAACTATATTATAATATGTATAAATATAGTATGTATAATATAGTAACGCATATGAATATGTTATGACTACTGGTGCCATCTGTACAGTTTTCTGTGTAAACTAAAGTACCACACCACACCTGAGTAGCCAAGTAGCTATAACGACCACACCTGTCCGTGTATATGTACGTACGTACGTTGTATTGGACACGGTAATTCAGTTACCTGCCGCTAGATGCTGAGTTCACCTGTAGAAAACACCGTCGCTTGATTCAATCTGTATATTCTATTTCTTTTCTCTCATCGGACGTTATACAAAGAATCAATTTCGTATCGTGGGACGGACAATACGATCACATAAAATTAAATTGGCACGAATCAATTTAAAGTTGATACAAAACAATAGTGTATTCCAAGTTTCGTATCAATTCAACCTTCGAATTTAATTGATTTTGAAGAACAGAATAGGGATATCCAAGACAAAGAAGTTGACGCTACATTTTCTTTCATTAAAACTTTATTTTTATGGGTTTTCTAATCGGCCAGGTTCATTTCAACGATATGTAAAAACACATAGGAGTATAACGTAATGTCTATTATGAACTTGCAATATGACATGTTGTGAATCTGTGTGATATGTAACATGGATATTAATAATAAGATATCCCACCCTTGCTCATGGAAATGACAAGTACAATTACGTACTTTACAAACGACTAGTGTTTAAAGATAATAACAACAAGATGTTCAAGTTCAATTTATCATCGCGTCGAACATCGCACTGACGCGGCCTAAAAAAAACACAAAGGGGAATGATGAAATTATCAGGAATAACATGGGTAAGTACAGGGAGCATGAACAGGGTAGGGCTTCGGTTAAAGTGCGACATATGTTAGTAGGACGGCAAGCGCCGCGGCGCTGTGCGGGACTATCACTCATCAATGATGTAAGGATGACTGCTTCGCGTCTACTACACCCTGCACGCTCCGTTTATCACAGCAATCTGTGGACTTTCTTTACTGAATTTTACGCTCTTCGAACAATTTCATTTATTTGTAATCCGCCAGTCTGATTTTGATATTTCGTCCCTGTGATATCGTTAATATCATTGTCATCATGTGGTTAGCAAATAATATGTTTTCCTTAAGGTAACCTTTGAACGGATGGAAGAATTTATTATATTAAAATTCCCTGTACTTATGCAACCAAACTTACTTTAGTGTAAACCGAATGAAGCTTTCTTAAGAAATATTGGTGCGACTTACAAATTTAATGAATGTTATATTTCTGAATATATACTTATTAGTATTTCTACATTGCACAAAACTACATTGGAGATTTAGTACGAAATATCCATATCATTTAAGAATTTGTTTCCAAAGAAAAAATACAAATAATAAAAGCAATTCGCATAAACCTACGCCGATACGAAAGTTGCATTAATTTGATAAATTTTCCGGCTACACCAGGCAAATTTTCCATGTCATGGAACGCAGCTAAGTAACTCATTATCTCCTTCCGTTTGGAGAAGTTTTTAAAAGCGTTTATAAGTTTTTTTCACGCCTCAAATATTGCGTGCGGTATCTTTTGAAAATCTCGACTTTTTAACTAACGGTACCGCGGCATATTCTTTTATATTTACTCTTAAAAATTCATCTTTGGACTAATTTCATTTATCAAAGTCTGCCTTGAAGGGTACCACTAGACTTGCAAAATATGTTTTAGTGCTTATTTTCCATTTAGACGGTCATATATATATATATATATATATATATATATATATATATATATATATATATATATATAACCTTTATATACTATTTATTATTATTTCGTATTTCGGTAAAATAATATTATAGGGATATTGATATGTATATAAAGAATATACTGTTGAATTATGAATGTATATTTTAGACAAAACACTAATGCTACGATAAAGATTATCCATAGCATTCTAACACCAGCATGTATCCTATTCAGGCACTGTGAAGTTACGTTTCGTGTTGTAGTTATTGTTCCATTTGTATCATTCTAAAGCTACCGGACTACTGAATACCCGAAAAGCTATCCATTCAAAAAGAGGTGTGAGATCTTCGCTGACCCATCGTGCCCATTCATAACCAACACAACTGCCTCAAAAATTCGGCAAACCATAAAGACCATTTAAGACGGTACCCACTACATTATAATGTGCCATATTCTCTCTTACCATTTCGCTTTTGAACGTAAAATAAGTTATCGTTTGCTTTTCGTTTGATTACATGTTGAAATAGAGATTTTAAATTATTTTCCAATTTATTTTAATTATATTCTGTACACATTTATAAGTTAATTAAATTTTTCGATACGAATTATTTAAACAGAATTATCTTAATGCATATAGATATTTTACTGGTTTATTTAAATGTAAATATTACTGCTTAAAATAACAACAATTGTTTATTATGGCAAATCGAAGTTCGAAACTGTCGTAATGTCACAGTCTAAGCGTTCACTAGTATAATAGTAGGTGATCATGGTATATTCCGGTTGACACCTTCTCAAAGGTATCCCGTAGTGTCACTAGATGTGACATCTTCTTAGCAACCAGTGGAATGTCAGCGAAATCTAAGACCTCTGGATTTTTGCCGCATTAAAAGTTTTTAACAAACATGCATGTAATACATGCTACTAAAACTTGAGATATTTTTGTACCAGAGATTTATATCCCTAAAAAAATAATTTATTAATAATATTATAATAATAATTAAAATAGTATAAAAATAAATTACTAAAAATTGTGTATAGTATAGTACACGTATGAAATACACAGAATATTATATTTTTATTTTTGCATGTAATCATGAAATATAGAAACTAGTTCCTGCAATTCTATTATGGATTTAAAATTCATATTCTAGAAGACAGATATAACTAATTGTGAAAATGTACAGCGCATACCTGTACAGTATAACGTTAATGTTACAATGTGAAACCATCATTTACTATAAGAGTGACCTTCTGCATCGACATGACGGTACAAAAGGGAAGACATTAACGAAGAAGACGTTACCTTTGGTAAATATCTATATTTCACACTTTTATGTGAAACTTGCGAATGATCTATCTTTATCGCCGGGCACATCGGTAAACATAAAGATAGGAACGTACCAGTGTCGTTTTCAAAAGCGACTACTTAAACACAAAGGCTCGGTGTGAACAAGAGGTGTCATGGGTATCTGCCGCACCTCACCATTCGCACGTGTTGTGTAATTATCGGTTTCATACGAACTTCAACCTTAAACTATCCTAGCATAAAGCTGATATCTATCGGCAACGATTATAGATGCAACGTGTGAAAAATGAAACGTTGGTCAGTAACACATACAGACAAAAACTAACCAGATATATTCAACAAATGTAGAATTCTAAAGGCAAAATGATTTTGTCAAATATTCTAACCCAATAATAGTGTACCAATAAATAATATTTAATTCTTATGCTGTAAAAAAGTCCAAAAATGCAACGCATATATTTATAACAATATTTATAAAAATTAAATAAAATAATTTTGTTTTTTTCAGCAATAATTTCCGATCTCCCGAGCTCCCTTCAAAATGACTCCCTTTTTCGTTAAACTACCCAGATTAACACCTCACGTAAAAATCACCGAAATGTGAAAACGAATTTTTTTTGTGTTACCAGAAAATCAATCAGAGTACCCCATTTGGGTCACATTTCGGGAAATTTAACAAACAGATGTGTCACTCCAGCTGTCAATGAGATAGTCGACCAGCTCGGTACGCGGCGCGAATAATGTTGTTTACAGGTTTCAATGTGATTATTCTAGTTGGCCGTCTGTACCAGTAGGTACTTTCAAACAGTTGCAACACTGAAGATCAATATTTTCTAAAGCGCTTCCGATACGTGCTCATTCGGGCCTTAATAACCCGATTACAAAGATCTTAGCCGACGTTTTGGTGTCATATTATTCAACTAGGAATGCCTAGCGAGTTTCTACATGTCACGGAGATCAGTAAATTCCTATTTCAGGTAGGACGATTCTACATTTGTATCTGCTCGCACCGTATTTATTTCATCTACAGTGTTTGTGACTTTATACTGCCAAATATGATTAGATAATAGTTGATTACTTACACTTACAGTATGGAAAACACACCATTTCCTAATGAAAATCGTATATCAACCAAAATGGATATAACTGGCAGCAAAGAAACTTTCAAATTTGTATAATAGAGTAAGCATTTTCCTAATGAAATTAACGGTGATTTGTGTATAAGATAATTATGAGACGGGCACCACGTGTATTTGTTGAATGTAACAATATACAAATAGTTGGCAAACAGCGCGCACGATATTAACTAGGAGAGCAATGTTGACAGAGCATACAGAAGGGGATGTAAGCGTAAGCCAGTGAATTCCATACGGTGGTTGTCAAGCCCGAGGCCCGTATACAATGAACAGCAAACACATGACCTCTATATCTCTACACCGCAATACGCTCTGTAAATTCTACATCAGTCAATATTTGCCCAAGTGGAATTTACAAAATTCAATTTTCAAACGCAACTCATCCAAAAATTATTCCAATTTTCATCATCCACCGCCTAGTTATGAAATATTAATAAGTATCATGTTATTTATATCTATTTAATCGTGTTTCGTATAGAAGAGATTTTTGTGTGCACTTTTGCGGACAAGTATACAGTGGTCGGTACGGCAAACTGGCAAAATTAAATGTGTATAATTAACGAGACGTATTCCGGTGCTTGTTTGCTCTCATGGAATCCAGCCCCACTGTCTACTGCATAGTTAATATGTCAACATTACGGTACTCGGGAGTATGCACACAGATAACTTCAACATTACGCTAATAAAATTTCACACAAAAAGAACTATTAAAATATTGACACTAAACTTCTTTACAAAATCAACGACACAAAATTCAACTTTAGACTTTGTACCCGAGGCAACGGAATATATACCGAGTACATAAATATTTCATTTTACTGTTAGATAACGTTTTTAATTAAAACAATTAATTTCTACCATACCCTCTAGTTACTGTGATATAGTGAAGAGTATTACTGTAATTTCATATTCTGCTAAATTGTCCATAAAAAAAGAAAATTGAGGGACCGTTTAAGCAAAAACGATGACAAATGAAAGCAATTATCTCCACACTTGACTCAAGGGGACAGGAGAAAACTGTAGGGGATGATAACGTCATAATTCAGTGGTCTACTGACAAATTGTACATTCAACTGGAAAATAAAACGTAGAACACACTAACGAACAACACACTCTCTGACCAGTAACATGAATTCTGTCTAGAGATTCGTCCTAGGTTGGTGGGAAATGCGAATGCACGCTAAACATTACGGACATAATAAACTTGATGAAATTAAATTCTGTCCAAGTAATCGGTGACCGGCATGTTGTAATTCGCAATTAACAAAAGATGTTCCGTAGGAAGGAATAGCAAGTGACTTCTCAAGTCAAACTGAAATCGCTCACCCTTGCATGAAACTGTAAGCTATATGATATGCATATATGGGGAATGTTCTGTAAGTAACAGACTCTAGCTAATAATCTCGTACGATATTAATAACGTAAGTGTTAAGTAGTACAACCCGTCTCGCGAGGGTAACATCATTACCGACATGTCGCTCAGTGGTTATTACGTCATATATCAGCTGACAGCAGCTGCCGATGATGTCACATTCACTATATCTCACGAGTTGACCTCCATTATACACCCTCTCATAGCCACCCTTACGCAACGAAACGAATTACCCTTCTTCAACACTGACTTCATACGCTAGTTTTGACAATTTCCTGTATCTTGATCTTCAGCACTTACTGAACTAAACTATATACCTACAGGCATGCAGCTATGTTAAGGAAATTCAAATATTTCAAATACAAGTTTCATTATATAGTTTATTAGATAATAAATATCATTTATAAGGGAAACATCGTATAAATCTGATGCGACATGTGGAATTGTCTTGTTATATTAGAAGTGGACAAGCGTGGAGATGTGATCTGCACCAGATGGTACATCGATGATATTCGAAGAAACCAATAACACTTTGTCCACAACTCCATAAAGGTCAAATACATATTGTTTAATATGTGATTTACAACGGTCAGTCCTAGAAGGGACGAAAATTGTATTACTAACCAGAACGTCTAGTATTATCCCTATATGATATTGCACATGTGTGTACTTACATATATATCTACATGAACTCACGGAATCAGCAATTATTATCAGATAAAATTAATTGATAATTTATGTTGCAATTATTGTTCAGTTTCAATAAAAATATAGTCTGCAAAATTATTACCAATCACTTGAAGAATATTCATAACAACTATGTAATATATCAAGTAAATATGGTAAATATTTTTCAGTTTTCCTATCTCAAAAATAAAGTACTCGTTGCATCATTTTGTGTTAATCTACAAACAAGTTATAGGAAATACAAATAGTTCAAACACAACACCTATTATCTACATGTTATTATTTATTTTTCTTTGATGGTAGTTTCGTAGTTGGTAAATGAATATCAGTATATTTTGGCAGACACGTACATAATAATAGTACAAAAAATATGTGGAGAATACATTGAATACAAGAGTGGATTTGATATAGCGGGAAAATCCCAGACAATCAGTTCCATCGACCGAGATATATTGCAGGTTTATCTGTGACCAGGAAGAATTCACAGTGAATATAACGAATTTCTCACAAACAGATACAAATATACATACATATGTGACAACCAGCATCGTTCCAGTTCAGGAAGCATGTAAAACAGGGTGACAGTGGTTCTTCAGAGGGTCAAGCCACCAGGAATAGTCGTCTGGACACTCGCAAGTTTATAATATCATAATTGTCAACACAAAACATGTCAAAAGAGTGACCCGCCTGTCAAATAACACAAGCAGTCGTTTACATTTCTTTGTTCCCATCAATGGACAACGATAACTGACGCACAAATGTCATTTGTATAACGAAAAACCCGAATCTTGTCTACACTCCCCAACAAGACTCAAGCAACAACAACAAAAGTTGTATGTAAGGAAAAATTTGCGAGAATTTTTTTTATCTAGCGATTATTTGCTGATTTTATCTGCTTAAGATAATTTTGAAGATCACATTATCAACTATAGGAAAGTTGCACACAGATTTAAGAAAAAAAACAAAATGTTATCGCTAGACCAAAAGAATTAACTAAACTAGCAACAACAACAAAGTAAAACATAATTGTAAATTATAGAGTCTTTGACAATATAAAGATGTAAGGAAATAGGAAATATAAATGCACATATCGGTAATTGAGAATATATGAATGGTTAATAGTTATTAAATAGAGAAATAGGTCCTAGCCAGTTTCCAGGCAATGTGAAATCTCTTGAAGACACTTCTGACGAGGGCACATATCAGTAACCCTCTCCAAACATTTTCATACACCAATAATTATGAATCGAAGGGTTGGATACCGCCCTTACTTCAAATTGAAGACGTTATGTACGCTTGAATTCATCTGCGATATTCATATCAACTTGAACTAAATGGTTAGCATTGAAAAAAGGAAAAATCCCAACCCTTCACCATCAATGTGTGTACAAGTGGTTACTGGTTGACTTTATAATCGTACATTTAAGATTTCTGTGTTGTGCCCTTGATCTAACGTACCGAATCAATCGTGTTTAACTATCGATGGCCGTTTATTGTATTGATGAGTTTTATGCAAATCAATCGGGAAGATGTCAATGTGTCAATCACATTGGTGACAAAAGCAATCACAACGCATTGTGGTTTATTGCAAGCGTTAGAAATACGTAGAAGAACTTACCTCCATCTGGTAGAGGTATGTCTTGTCAGCAGGGCAATTATATTCTCATAACCGTAATAACAAACTAAACTATTACATGTACATTATAGATGATCCCGTGTGTTTGTGTGCTATCATAATCAGATTAAATTATCTATTTTCTTAGAAATGAATTATCATAACAGGAAATTTCGCTAATAACATTACCTATCAATGTTCCCACCTTCATTCAACAGACATCCTTGTAAAATTATCAATGAAGAGGATATAACGATCAGTATACCTAAATCTTAAAAATTACCTATGATAACACACGTTACAATCAATAAAATACTTATGATTGATTACACTGAAGATTAATTTTAAACCATTGACAAAACGAAATTAAATCACTTCGTAGAATTACTTGGCTTTTCGACAAAATAGTACTCTAGTTTCTGTAAATTGAAATTGGAAGGTGTTTTCTGTAAATGTAGTTTGATTGTAAGCATGTTTTTTATTATATTAAACGCTGATAATAAATATATGAGACTAGCAATATTGGTGGGTACTTACAGCAAGATGAAAGTAGTGAATGATCGGTGCGTGTTGTCGGAACTAACTGGAAACACTACATTAGAAATTAACCTATCGCTTTTCGCGTGTCCGGACGAACGTGGATTATATAAACACATATACATATATACTCGTATATACATATGTATATATACATATGTTTCCAATACACGATGGGGTGCAATACATTGAACAATGGTTCGCACACGCAGACAGGACACAACCCTATAATCTAAGCCAGTAAACAAGCTTAGCGTTTTCCAGCATTCTGTGGGAGCGTCCACGTATATATCCTGCCAGTTAGGGATTTACCATGCGCCCATATTTATTCAAAACCTATCCTTTTCAGGTCATATTTCTCTACGAAAAACCCGTTTTCGGTAGTTGTCAATCACTCGACACCTGGCTATATACAGATAATGACACCACACTAAAACCCTTAACCGTTTCCGAAATTTGTCGGTAATTTTTTTTCACGCCGTTGAGAAAAGCAATTCTCAAGTATTACGTGGTTTTGTATGACACTTTTAGTTCGCATTGTAATATGTACCTACCGGTTTCGTTTTGAGTAAATCGTGCAAATTTTTATATAATACCAGGTGCTTATGCTTCCGATATTTCTACATTTAAAACAAGCTGTCGGTGTCTACGAAAACTACATCCTACTTAACCCTTTTTATAATATAAATATATTACGCAAACTAAATGTTTATTGTCAATATTTCACAGTATGACAATTGGATTAAATTTGGTTAGACTGGTTAGAAAACAGCATGGAAGTTTTCAAAATCTTCCGATACACTTTAACCATGTAAGTACCGTACTTAAGTATCAGGGATTTGATACAAACCACTTATAAATGTTGCTCAAAAATTTATATCACACACTTTCGAGTAAAAATTATGTTTTGTGTTTCCCCCAACAACTTGCGGGCCAATTGGCACCCTATGCAGGAAAACGAATAACCGATAAGTGTTTAGCAATCTAGTTTTCTATAAAACTGGTGACATAAGTGATACTTTAGACTGTATTTTCAAACCGTTACCTCTAATATTAGTAACCAATATAAGTAAGAAAAAGTAACAGCTATTTTATGAAAAGAAATAAGAGTATTTAATGCAATCTGTGCATTAGTAGTAAAGCATATTGTTAGTTATTTAAAAAAAATGGAAGAAGAAAACAAATAAGCAAGCGCTAAGCGAAACAGTACTAAAAGATTATTTTACTGTTTATTAAATATATAATGCGCATGTGCTTCACATTTATGGTTATAAGTAAATATGCAATACGATATTGCTTGATGAATGTAATTAAACATTTTCCATTGAGTTTAATTACGTTATGGTTTTTAATGTCCTCCTACATAAATTAGATCGAGTTTACGATTAAATATTATTATTTTGATTTTACTTTGATATTTATTATAACTAGTTGACTTTTAAGTTGGAAAAGACTTACCTCCCACGCAAAACGAGGATCGATCGGTTCTCCAAGCCATTTACCCAGGAATGGTCCGTACCGTGTACCTTTCGGAATGTCCTTCTTAGCCCTGACTCCTTCGTCTCGTTCCCTGACTTCCAACTCGGGCGGTACTATGCCCGTAGTCAACAGACCCACACGAGTTCGACCTCTGAATGCTTCTCCTGGGAGCCTCATATTTCCGCCGTTCATTCTGTCATCTCTGCTGCGGCTCTCGGTCCCTCTAAGATGTTCTTGCAGCTTCAGTGACTCGGGATTCAGTAGTTGGTCAACTGAACGAATACGTAAGTTCTCCGTTTCGAGTTGGCTGCGTCGTAAGTTCACTTGTTGTGACTCGATCTGTTGGCTTTCTAGTGGACTTCGTCTGTCGGACGCTGAGAATTCTAGTGTATGCTCGTTGCTGCGATACTCTGATGGGATTAAATTGAGCGGTTCGGAAGTGATTGTCGGTTCTGGCTGTTGGGGAACCATTACAGTAGAATCCATAGAATCGTCTTCACTACTTGTAGCACTCACAATGGTGCCGATATCATCGTCACTGCTTCCTGAAATAACAAATTACATGTTACTAATTCTTCATTTCACTGAATCCATTATTAGTGTTCAATTGTACACTGTCTTATAACACTATATTAAAATCAATACGAAATGACAATAATGAAGGCAATTTTTTTTACATAATTTTTAACCTGTTACATATTCATATGTATTGCGTTAATTAAATATTAGATTAGAATAATCACTATTGATTTAGGTGTTATAAAATAACATCGAAGGTTTCGATATGCACATTTTTGAAACGACTATCACATACATGATATATGTTGCGGTATATTTGCGTTGTAAACAAATAGTTTATGTAAACGGATGATACAATTATCATTGTGCTAAAATACTATTAATGCCAGCTGAACGAACTTATATGATAGTTATCGGAACACACAAGTACTTATAGATAAACATACTCTCATTCTTAAATTCATACGCTTTATCAAACACGGTGATATTTATACAGTGATAAATATGCGCTATTTGGAAAAAATATATATGTAGGTGAATATCAAAGTTCGTAATTCAATTTATTCGATTTTAACTTTTATATTCATTTATTTATTACGATCATCATCGTTAGATGGTAAATATAATATTCTGAGAAGTATTTAGTAAGTTCAAGAATGTCTTAGCGATATATAATTATAAATAATCACAAGGAATACTTACTTCACCATATGTCTTACAAGATATTCTATCAACAAGTCTGTTGTGTTACGAAGTATGTTTGTTGCAAATGATGTAGTATTTGAAATTAACAAGTTCCACGTTTTCTTATCTAAATTTTACTCTATGATCCAATACACAATGATTTCAGATCTTCACGCACATTTTTATCACTAACAGTCAATTCTTGCTTAAATATGTAACAAAATATCTTTGTCAGCTCAAATGCAACACTGAAGTTACAATGCTCAACTAAATACGACACATTTTAGTTTTAATTTTATCGAAATTGTCCACTACACCACAAGGAAATATTGTACGGAGTGATAGACGCAGCAATCAATTGTAATTTAGTTGACAGAAAGCATATATTTGTATCTGTTGAGGTTATACGAAATATAATATGTCTGCAACACGGTGCTTTATTTGTATCGTTAAATACGTCTGTTTATATAACATATGGATAATCGGTTATGTTTTTGTGAAATGAACGTCTATCGAAAGATTAATTGTTCGCATTTGTATGTTGCATTTACAGCATACATATACTAATATATGAGCGGTGACGGAACTACATACATACATACATACATACGTACATATTGGAATCTTTGTTAAAAACAATCACAGTGGATGTCGCGCACCGAGTCATACGCAGTAGTACCAACATCGGGCACAAGTGACAAGTGATCATACACCGTGTTTAACCGCATCTCCAACTCTACTGTTCGCACGTATCTTTTCTCGGTAAACGGAATCTTCTTTTGTTATTAACAAACAATATCTTTCCGTTGTGGAGGAGTGACAAAAGACTTTTCGCACACTACGTGACGTAACCGTTGCTATAGTAATCAACAATTACCGGTAGACACCTGTGCGTATTCTGGTTTAGTTCGGTGTTGTCTCATACATGCATATGTACGTTATAAGGATATCAAAGTGCTAGTGTAAGGTAGCTCTACCATATTATGTAACTTCGATAGTGCAATTCTATAAATCATACAGAGGATGGTTAATATTTATTTATTAGTATGTTCACCAAAGTATTATGAGTATCAACGTTTTTACTAAATCAAATATTCCAAGCAACAAGAAGTATATTCTATATAATATTAGGTAATGTATTATGGAATCTTTCTGACATTTAATTGTATATGTTAGTGCTGTTATTCATGATAGTAAAATGTAACTGAGAACATGTATATTTTACAGGACGAATTGATCTACAGGAATTAATGTTTTCAAAGGCTATAAAATGATTCCAAGTTATAATGTCTAATTGGATTCGACACATTTTTAGAAGAGTTTATATGAAAATAAATAAATAAATCTACTATGAAGAAGAGTTTATAGGAAGTATTACGTTACGTATAAATATTTACAATAGTAAAGTAATTTTTATTAATATAATTATTTAAATATGAATTACTACAAAATTGAAGAGAAAACTATTTAATACTTGAATATATCCAATATTCATACATCTATATATGTTTACACGTTTGTATGTATGTTGTGTTTAATTAGTGTGAACCTTCTAATTCGGTATTAACCCATTTACGTTCGTTATCGGTGTTGTATGAAGACCGGAGCGCCGTCCACTTGTGGGAAAGGGCGACTACAGCGACCACAGGATTTCCTCGTAGTGATATCTCCCGACCACACGCGTTATCTTGTTCAATTAACTCTTTTTAATTCTTTAAATTTGTATCCAGTGATCCATGTCCGACCACAGTTGAATAGATAAATATAACAACGTACGCTTTCAGTTTTACAAACGTAAATATTTATAAACAAAAATATTAGTCATTTTACTACATCACTACAATTACTATCTCATATGTGATGACTATACTCATCATTCACAACACATTGATAATTCTCTCGCATCAAAATCTCAAAACAAAACATTTCGTACTGTTGTATTAAACATAATCACGTTATGCAAACTTGTTAACTACGTGTTATTATCAAAATATTATCGTAATATAGAAATAGAATTATAAACTACTAACAACATATGTACTATTAACATTTCACAACCCTTACCTATTTAATAATATTGAAAGTCTCATGACTATATATATATATATATATATATATATATATATATATATATATATATATATATATATATATATATATATATATATATAATTATTACCGGACGCCGCCATAATCTTAAAACGCGGCAAAATCTTCACCGAGTCTGACACGCGAAACCGCGCCTAACAGCAGTCTCCGATGCTGTGTTTATAGTTTCTCAGAAAGCCTCTCAACACTCGGAATACTTACTTGCTTGTTATGTCTTAACTTCATACCCAAGCACATACAGGCTCAATTACAACTGCCCAAAACATAATCACTTCTAGCTGTCTATATTGCTCACATTTCTCTGCCCTAGGTACATACTTTATTCGTATTCTACGTACCCAACATTAACAATAGTATATATTGATAAATAACGTGATATGTTGATATGTGCAATTATTCCTTAAACAATATACTAACGATATTTCACGCTACTATTTTCCATAACACGCATCACTAAAATTATTATTTATTTATATATATATATATATATATATATATATAATATATATATATATATATATATATATATATATATATATATATATATATATATATATTATTAAAATTATTCTATTTGGATTCATATTCATTTGGAGAAATATTAGCACATTATGACAGGAATTTGAAGAAACACCATGTTAATAACATTTAGATAATAAAAGGTATTATCTTGGAGCAGTGTTGACAAATAAAATTAGCAGATTATCGGCAAAGGACCGGCTCTAGTAATGTTTGTGTAGCAGTTAGCCGAAATCAGTGAGTTTAGCGGGATGTGTTGAGAAGATAACACTTTATTGGTTCGATATTTCCCACAACGATGCCGAAATGATCGTAAATAGTCAGATATCCTTTGCTGTTTCCTTGTGCCGCATTTAGCTGATCCGAAAAACTTGGGTAGTTATCAGGTTTTCACTATTCGGATATGGGGATAAACATCCACGTTTATATCTCGATATATCTCACCTTGCACACCGATAACTGACTTCTCCACAGTCTCACAACTAGCGGCAGTGGATAAAATACGGGATTCCCTACTAATCTGTATTCTATTTCATTCAAATATGACAAGTGCATGTATTTTTATAACTATTTAATATTATTTTCAGACAATCATAAAACAAACATATGGATTTTAATAAAATGGTTTAAAAATATCAAGATATATTTTATAATCTTTAGATTTAGAAAATAAACTAATGTCAATACATTCAAAATATCTCATTTTATGTTTTGACATATATTTATATATATATTTACAACCCAATGGGTATCAAGTACAGGGGTTGCAAGAACCTGTTTTATAGACATGTCACTTAATTGAACATTAGTGAATAGAATGTCCGTCATACTACAAGATACCGTAATACGGTTATTTTACTATAATTATTATCAGTTCTACAATTAATAATAAACAAATTGTTTCATTATATAAGCAAGTATGACATTAGTCATTCGATATTTTAGCACAGGTACACTAATACGAAATTATCATCTATTGCAGTTTATAGCTAAATAATGGATTTAATTAATAAAGCATGATGTATATTAATATAAACAGGAAAACGTTGTCTCACTTCCGTACATGCATATCGCAATGAACACTAATTAACCAATTCCGTCGCGGACCGCGACTAAGTTTAATTGATAAATCGATGTAAGATGGAAGTTAGAATTCACCTGTCATTTTCAGTACCGATCACGAAGGTGACGGTGCCAGGAGGAACAGCAACACCAGCAACACCAGCAACACTAAAGTTCGTAACACGGATTCCAGGATCAATTTCGTTGACGTTGTTGTTATAAACACTTGTATCTTTTTCGTATGCACTCTCACTGTTTTGGCTTGCAGGCACGCATGGTTCACACACTGACAGTTTGTTTAAACACTACAGGTCGCCGTAACAACCACAGACTGATGTGACATAACCACGAATAACCAGTAACGATTCAATTCGAATGTACACGTACGTGTGCACGTATATTATAGCTATAGGTAGGTCTACCTACGCTACAACCACCGATACTACTACTACTAAAACAAACAGCTGTATGTGTACGTATATATATCTCCCTTTCGATATATCTATATATATATGTATGCACACCGTATGTGCGTTTGTATGTGTTTGTGTGTGTACGAGGATTGTATGTGCATGGAATGCTCGCTTCCTGATTTTCAACTAACCGAGAACATGATCCTGTCCTGTCTGGCAAGGGAAATATGGGCGTGTCGAAGGGTGGGGCGACTGGGTGGAGTCAGCATCCCTCAGGATCCCCCTCCCGCCCCTTGCGGTATATTTCCATCGTGTGTATATACAGTGTGTCTACTATACAGAGTACCGTATGCCAGGCTGGATTCACAGCCGTTGCCTTTCCACGTCACGTGCCTATCACCGAGACCCTCCTCTGTATATATCTATATATCTGTCGATTTTTTTCTCTCTGATCCCCCACCATTTAGTAGCACTTCGATTTCCCAGTTAATGTGACATCTTAATTTACTTTGATCAACTGGTTGTTACCTAACCACCATTTGTATTTATATAAATGAATCGTGAATTATTTTACTCTAGATAGCTGTGCATAAAAATATTAACAATATTGTACTGCAATCATTTCGAAAATATGTAATTGAAAATATTGCGAGATTTTCTTCAATGTTGCTGAACGAATTACAACAGTATATAGTAGATGAAACAATGGAAATGTACAAATATCACGTAGGCATGTGTATTATGAATCAGTAAATAACATGTTTAAAGACAGATTTTCATTTTAGATGTCTTGGGTCGTGCGCATATCGCAGGATTAGACTACATTTTATATTCATAAACGCAAACAACAAAAGCGTTTTTTATTAGGTCATAAATTTAAGATTCGTACCTGCCGACAGACATTTTCAGCTACGTTAGTATGTCCACATTCCACATCCATAGACGTTACATTCATACCATATGATGGATGATATTTCCACATTCACTGGCTGCTAATTAAGATATACATAATTGAATGTGAAATCCTATGAATTGATAAGAGAATATTTGAGATAATTAGAAACGCAAAGTTTTGGTTGATAAAAGATAAACACATTTCTGAGAAATGTAGATAAACATTTCAACTTATTTTATGTATTTTCCTTTTGATAAAATAGTATAAACTAATATAAAATACGAGTACATATTTCACGGTCTAATTCAATGTAAACTATCTAAAGGTAAACAAATGTACATTTACAAATATGTCCGTTAATATTTGCTACAGCTACTTGAAGAAAGATCAAAATAAATAACATTGCAACATGGTTATTTGTTAAGACAAATTCAACCCTTTAGTTCGAAGAACAATAGAATTACCTTCCATAAACCACAAGTACAACTGACGTTTTTTGCAATGTTCTAAAAGAAAAAAAAATATGTTACCCCCACAGACGGCAATGTGAGTTACCATAAATAAAAACGTTCATATATACATGTATATATGATACTAATATACATTCATATGTGACCGTATTTAAGGGTAGATGTATGTTCCATCTCATCCCCTTTCATATACGCCGTATCATACAGCATACAGGACAAATCTGTTGTGACGAAGCCATAAATATGACTTTCGTTTAGGGTCGGACGATTTCCGGACAATACCGAAGTGACACAATTGTTACAGATTGTATTTTAAGTTGATCTTAGATGGTTATTTGCATGTTACAGCTTTACCTGCGATATATCTCTACTTACGACAGATAAATAATGTTATTCAACACTAGCCCGAGATTGTTATCTTATTTCACGGCTATACATTAAAAATTCAAGAAACTTAACCTGCCAAATCATCATTCAACTGAAGTACATTTCTATCTATCGAATATCTACTTGCGTATTTGTGCAATATATGAATTATTTGATACATTACGAAACGAAACAAACATTTAACTTACATTATGTAAAAATTTTTACGCATCATATACCTGAGCAGTGTCAAGTCATTAATGTTTCGACGTTTCTATCAAAATATTTAACATAATTGTTTCCATGTTCAGCAGACCAAATGCGAATTGTGTAGCCAGCGATATCAAAAACGAATGAGCCATTTTTCATTTGTCATCATCATTCGATTTGTACGATGTAAATTGTGTGTGTATGTGTGTGTATGTGCGTATATATTGATATGAACGTGTGTTTGTCAGAAAAAGAAAGAAGAAGAAGAAAGAAACGAAAGAAGTAGAGTCCATTACTGTAAAATGAAATTCTGTCGAAGCTGTGAGAGTGAAGTGACCGAGACTTGAAATGTGTCACCTTTGTAGTTTTGCTGGGTCGATCCGTGTCCCCTTTGTACGTTAGCAGAGCACAGTTAGATTGAAATGGGGCTACTCTTAGGACGCCCGGGCACTCGTGGACGCAGCAGGAGGCACCCAGGATCGAACCAATGCGGTCAACGATGGCCAATAGCGATTTTGCCGCGTTTCGATTTTATCCGATGCCCGGTTTCACCCTCAATAACGCAAAGCACGTTTTATCTCCAAAAAATCCAACACAGCTCTCCAAGTACCTAAACTTGTAATGCGTCTTCTCGTTTTTCCTTGACTTAACACGTGATATTTTTTCCATCGAACGTAATATTTTATTACAAAACGAAAAAAAAAACTGGTTTCTGAAATACGATATTAAACTACCAATAGACAATATGGCGAGGAAAACATATTACACAATTTTCGATAGATTAAAAGTATCGCAAAAAAAATTATATTAGGAATATCGTCAACACGCAAATATATGTTCCAATTTTTAAATGCAAATTACAAAAGAACGACCTAAAAATAATGTTTACGAACTGCAAAACGTGATTTCACTTTCGATAGCTATTGTGTTTGGTCTGTTCACTTTTTGCCATGAAATTGCACTGCAGGTGCAAGAACTTTATGATCTCATGTACCATTTGTTCCCGAGTTTTGTCGATTTGATAAACATAGATGTATGTATATATGTTACAGGTATTAAATATCGCTATTAGTGAACACTTTATTGCTCAGAATTCTACCAAACTTCGTACAGGTGTTTATAAAAATAGAAAGGACATTTATGATTTTATAAACATAAGGGTTTTTATTAGAAAATATTTTGTACACACGACATAAAAATGTTGTTTATCGCGGTATATACCTATGCTTTCACACCGAATGAAATGTGTAACGTTTTATAAACAGAAGGTACGTATTTTGTTCTGTTATGGTTCCATTTTATTGTCATAATCGCAGGTGTTAATCTGATTGTTTTTACATTTGCAAGTATCAAAATACATGCAGAGTTTTGAGCAATGATTTTATTACGAATGCCATATATCACAAGGTGAATATATATGTAATAGTTATGAGTAAAGTTATGGCATATTTCTTCAGCTAGTAATGTCATGTTTGAAACTACGTATGTAATGTTTGATTTGTCTGCTATAAACGAATGTAATATGAGTTAGCTTGGTATGTAGTGTGATGAGCATATGTTCGTTCGTGTATGATATTAAGTATTGAACATGTACGTACGTACGTACTATCCCAGAGAACTACTGCTACTAACTGCGTTACTGCTGTATGATTAGGGACCTCCTAGTCAGCGTGACAAAGGTTCATGAATACGAAAGATCGTTCGTACATAAAGGTGCACGGAAGTACATTGAGTAGTGAATGCGAGCGGAAGTGACCCCACAATGTGATCTCACATCTTCCAGTGCACGTTGCCGGCGAAGTCACTGGCTGAAAGCATGTTTTGGCCAAACACAAAGGCATATGTGCATTGGCACTACGTACTGATGTCTACTGATTGCTATTATTTCGTACGACATAATGCACGGGCCTTTCTTTATTCCTGTTCTATTCTGATCAGTTTTCTCTGTAACGGTCGCGTCGTCAGATATTCAGCGGTTACCGGTGCCATTGTACAACTGTACCTTTGATTGTTGACGTCAACTCATAATTACCGTTTAACTACATATCCTTACACTGCTTTTGCTACTGTTGCAATTGTCATGTTGTTTTCCAATTGTATGCCAACAAGTATGTACATATCTCAATACATTCTACATTCCCATACTTTTTCTTTCGGTATTTGTATTTGTTCGTATACAGACCACCAAAACTATAGTCTTGCAAAAAGGTCCCAACTGAACAATAACTCGATTTAATAATAGTTCAATTTAATTCGGTTAAAATTAAAATAACAATAAACTAATACACACTTGTCAGAAATTAATTCGCTTGCTATTCGAAGTGTTAAATAATGTTTAGTTTTGTAGGTACCGTTAAAATGTTATTCTTCGATTGTTCAATTCTACCTGTCATTCTGCATGTTTGTTGTACTGGGTATTTATTTGTAAGACGAGTGCTGTATCCGTAGTATTATTACGTTGTCTGGCTCAGCTCCTGTGCGGCTTGTGTTTCTGAAGTCAGATTTTTCTACACAATTTTTCAAATCTGTCAAACGCACGTCGTAACAATACATCTTCATAGATACATCAGTACCAAGTGTACTTGTACAAGAGTGAAACGTTTAGCGGCAGAATTCCCAAGCGTCATATATTGTATTACAGTGTGTTAGTTATTGAACATGTTTCACACTTGTTCCACCGGGATTTGTCCATTTGTGGCGATTTCACACCAAATAGCCGAATTCATTAGGCATATTGACTACAAGATTAATCAAAATGTCACGCATGTCAAACTGTACAGCCTCGCATAGTATAATGTAATGTGTTTTATGCTTTAATGGAACAATTATATTTACCTAACAACCATTCATTGTAGTTAAGCGACAAAGAAAAATAAAAAATAAAACAAAACTAGTTATTATCTACATCGATCTGCACCAACTATGAATTGAATATATATATATATATATATATATATATATATATATATATATATATATATATATATATATATATATACATATATTTTCAGTTTGAATTTTATGTTGTAACGTTTAAAATAATCCGTTTCATGTTTCAGAGTGAACAGAAAAAATATCACGAAATATTATTATTCTTATTTCTGTACAATACATGGTCTATGTATTTGACCCTTCTATGTAACATATCAATAACGCTTATAATTACAAATACGTTAGATATGTAGGTATGTAGATATTCATAAAAGTTTTGATTTGTACAGAAACAAGATAGACTACCGGATTGAAATATTCAAATCCAGTTCCTATGTGCAACAATGTGTATCGTTCAATAGAGACGTATAGAAAATAAAAATGTTTGGTATCCGTTAAACGAATCGAAGCTTTGACCGCAGATAAGCTATAGAAAATTAAATGAAGCCATTTACGAAATGCAGGTATGCGATAACCTGTCAAAGAAGGGACGGCGCAAATTCCCTTAAAAAGGGAAAACCATCCCGATACCTATGACACACGTAAGTATGTACATACATAAGCTAACAGCGGTTATACAGTGCTCAAGAAAATAACTAAAAAGGGATTTTTTACCGAAAAAAAAATAATAATGCCGGTAGGGTTAACTCAAGGGTTGAACCGTGCGAAATTTTGACGAAAAGGGTAAAATTGATTTGAAGAAGGGTGACAATGAATGAATAAAAAAAAATTTTAATTTCCTTTATTGTATTCTATCGGAATTTACTTCTATCAGGTTTTTACGCATCACAGGCGTGATGACTCGATGGCTTCCTGACAATACTTTCAAATTGGATGTGAATTGCGGTTGGTTTTCTCTGTCCAAATACACCATAAATTTCTCATAACTAGTCAACTCTCATCGCCAGATAACAACCGTGATGTTGCAATTTATATTTTTGTCATATCTCACGTTTTTACAAATATTTTTTCCATGTGACGAAAAACACGTTCCGAATTGAGATATGCAATTGCAATGCCATGTTCTGTCTAGTTTTCTATTCACAATAACATATGGCATCATTTACTAAACATTTATTCAAATAAACAGATATAGTTGAACAACAGTTTCATATGAACAGTTTGTTTTTTCTCTTTATCCTTAGTACATTGTTTTTGTTTTTATTCAGTGAAAGTTTTTAATGTAAACATATTGTAAACTGTTGCTAGTTGCAGTATCATCATATCGACGTTTGTAATGACAAATACTATGTAGTTTCCGAATACGGTGTATTTGATTCAGTTTGTAGAACGTCTGTATTGCAGATTGTAAGAGCACGGATGAGAATGTTGTGGCCGGAGGCTTGGTATGTCGTACAACACGGAGTAATCATTGGGAGAGTGGTTGTCGGGTTGCGGTTGTGAAGCAAGGGTGACGACATTAGGGGCGGCATTGTCTCAGCTCGCTGTGTTCGTGATTGACTAATCGACGCTCTCTGCAGGCGTCGCGACGTCTCCTTAATAAGCTGTTGCAAGAGACACATCGGTAATTGGAAAGCGAGTGTCATCAGTCATCAACTTTCACATCGGTAGTACACTGACCGAACAATTAACCTTAGTTTTATAGAACAATATTCGTATTCAATCAAATAAGTTCATACTAACACAGTAATTCTATTCATTTTATATTTAATTTTATTGAAATATCTTCAGTATTTTTAAATTCACCTATAGAATCCGAATGAAATGACAGTCCCCTTTAAAATGTATTTGAAACTGTGCGTGCCCCTCGGAAGATTAATAAACCGAAATTCAAAAACACAAAGAAAACAATTTTAAATTCAAAGTCCTGTCGCAGGACGAGTAGATAATTGAGAGCGGATGCCGTGATGTTAGGGTGTGTAGTCAGTCATCCCTACTGACGTTGACTTACGAGAGTCATGAGTAGTATGTTAGGTTAGGTTATGTTACGAACATCTAACACCCACCCTCGTGTAGCATACTGTAATACGAGGGTGTAAAACTGTGAAACATTTACAGTGCGTCGATAATCTATGTATAGTATAGATATATGAAGCACCGCGGCGCCTGTCAACTGCACACGGTGTACTCAAAGTGTTCGGAGATTACTAAGTCACCGTGAGGCGTCGTAGCGAGTCGCGTTCGTGCTGCGGGAATGCCTGCAAAGCGACATTTTAATGTGAAAATTGATTTTGTGATGGGTATTTTATACTTCACACGCGGCTAACGCACGCTTTATACTATTACTTTCCATTTCACTCGCACATACTGTCAATGTCATCTGTCTTTGTCTTCTACACCACCGACGACGACGACCTGTAATTACCGGGGATTTCAAACTCAGCTGGCTTCGCCACGTTTCAATTTTACTTTTTGAATCTGTACACCGAAGATATAACGGACGTTCTCGTTCATTCGTTTGTATCTAACAACAAACAAACAGTCCAAATAAGATTGTACTGTCATTTAATAAAATAGAATTACGGTTTGTCAAAGGAAAGATTTTCTACATCAGAAACTTATAGGTAAATATTATATTTTTATTCAAAATATTGTCTTGGTGATATCAAAATATAATTTAGATAGTATGAAGAAGTGTATATTGTGTATTATAGAATATGTTTCAGGTTTTTCCGCTGAGGTATATTTAGATGTGATACAACAAAAACTAATTTTATATCTGTTTTATTCGTAATATTTTCTAGCATGTTATTCTTATGCTTTTCTCACGATCATTGTTTTAAAAACTGTACTAGTAATGCATACATTGGTTCATAGTATTATTGGATATAAGTAGGGTAGCATGTACCCTATATTTTACCCTTAGCAATTCTACGTCAGTCATACAGATTCACACAACTCCACCCTCGACTAAATCTGCTCGCGTTTAACATAGTTTTATTCAAGAATATCGCTTTGATTATTCCACACATAACTACCTATATAAATAAAACTATGATTCAATTACTATACGCAATGGAATCGAGCGTTTTTAGTTTATTAGTAACAGATAAAGTGGTACACTAGAAGGGAGTGTTTGAGAGTGAGGGATTGAGTTTATTTAAAATGCGAAATGGAAAGCGTGGCAAGTGTAAAGGAAAAAGAAATGACCAGATTTAAATGCAATGTCCTGCTGAAAAGCCTAAGTTTAAACTGCCAGCACATTTAGATAAGACACGGCCATCCATTTCACGAACTCACGATATAAGAATAGGTGGCTTGGCCTTGCCAATACGAACGTCCAATTCAGTGCTGGATTCGTTTTATATATCAGTTCACATTGCCAGCCGACACAATACCAGATAGCTATATATCTTCTGAGAACTGATATCTGAACGTTTGTCGATAAAGGATACTCGATTAGTTCTTACGAACACATGTACATCTATGTCCTGTGCAACCATATCAACAAACATACAGTTTGATATCAAAGTACATACGTTATACTGTTACAGCATGTTCAGACACGCTTCACATACGTCTACCAGAAACGAACAAACATGATTCAGGTCAATAAATGCATAAACATTTATATGATCTTTGTTATGTCATATTGACTTCAATGCAGATTTTCCATTCATGTAGTTTTCATATTTAACAACTGACTAGAAATTATTTTCTTCAACATGTTTGTATTTGAAATAGTATAGAGCATATTGTTACAAGAAATATTTATTTATTTTGCTATACCAAATTTTAACATCATTCAAAATGTATTAACAAACATCAATTTTAATACTTAAGATTCGAATCAAAATTCTTTCTGTGTTCTATAACACCTGTGTGTAAATGTAAGTTAAAAATATTAAACTGTCTATAAAATAGTACAGCCTGGTGTGAATCGGCTGGCACAGAAGACTTGTGCTTCTCTGCAGTACTATTTAAAACTAAAGTGTTGCTATCTGATCTAGAGTGCGCGGACACAATGGTGCAGGTCCGTTACTCTCCAGTCGATTCCCAGAAGAATCGACGGAATCCTTATCTGTTTATTGAATCGCACTCAATCAACATGTGCCATGCATTCGTACTGCATCAGTTTCATTCCGTGATAGCACAGTGACTGATGGCGCGGTTTTCATATTGGAATCCTAACCTAACTAATGTTTAGCAAAACAAAGAATCAGATCAGACTACTGGCACAGACGAAGATACCCATTTGGAATTTTAATATGTTCCACCTGAAATAAGCCATTAAGCGGTCAACAAACACCCTGAATATGAGCATGAAACCTATAACAAACGGCAATAAAATTTCGAAAACAAGCAACAACTTTCGGCGACTATTGTTTAGATTCGATGCTGGTTCAGATCTATTTGTTATTTTCATAAACCAGTTTATGTTGAACTTACAACAGGTGTATTCTTTTTACAATTCGGCGGAATAAGTTAAGAACTAAGCTAGGCCAAGCTAAACTGAGTTGACTGTATGTAAAAATAACAAGATTTTTGAATTTTATCAATTAAATTAATTGACATGCCCAGTGGCATATGTTGCAGCTGACAAATTGCAAGAAATACTAATTGGCAGAGCAGCAATTTTACACTGAGGTTGTATTACATAATAATTAATACCGTCGTATCATTAAATTGTCAACTTTTTATTGTATGTATTTATTTATCAAAAGTATTTGTACGTAGCTATTTCGTTTGCCATGTTTTCGTTCATAATTATAATAGTAGCATCGTTTACATATTCAGAATTATCCATTTTTAAACAAAAAACAACAAAATAACCCCACCATTACGCTTTATATCAAACTTTCGCGCGTACAAATTCCGTTTTGCTATTCTAAGCCTGTATTGCGGGTAGTGCGTCATCGGTAAGGGGGGAGGTTGATAAACTAAGATAAACTGAGCTACGACTTGTAAAAAGAACACGCAAATAACTAAGCTGCTGTGAAATAACCGAGCACTTAAGTCAGCTTAGGTAAAAAGAATACACCTAACTACAGATTTACTATGTTAATACAAATTAAATTCGAATTTTGTAAATCACTTATAATTCAAATAATTTTATAATTATTAACAATATTAAAATCATATTTTCATTCGTACTATTATTTAGAAGTATGTAAAGTGAATTATTGTATAGAATGTATGACAATAGTCTTTTATATTCACAACGATGTTGATATTGTAAAAAAAATTGCTAAAAATAATTCTTAAAGCCTTTTTGTCCGTTGATAAAAAGATACGTAATTTTTATATAGAAAGTTAATGGTTTTTCGTCATATATTTTTTTCTAAAAGCCACGACATTTTCTCACGTGTTCCATATTTTTATCTAATATTTTTTTCTTTTACAATAACAATGGTAATAAATGCTATACTGAATATGCGTATCAATAAATTATGACGTTTAAAAATTAATTAGTTCAGTGAGTGATTTCACGAATCCTATTTGTGAGTAATCGATATCGAAAATTGTTATTTCTCATATCTTCGACTACTTTTGAAGAATCAGTTATACAATTATATACACTGCAATATATAATTGCAGAAAATACATGAATTAAAACCAGTGGAACGAATTTATAATCAAGTGTGTTATATCTGGATCTAAAATATTCATGTCCACAGAGAAGAAATATCGGAATGAAGTTACAAAATTGATCTTGAATATATATGTCCTAATGCGCGCTCTTCCCCTTATTGGTTTTGACGTTCCCGAAGGGATGCAAGACAGCTGTTTCTGAAACCATCTCACCCTTAATTTCTTCATCTTCAACAACTTACGCGTTCGTTCATAAATAATCGCACATTCTGAGATTAAAATTTCGCCTGTAAATTTCTATTCATGTTATCATTCTTTTATTCCGTTTTGATTGCTTGCTGTCCAACGATATTAGATTATAAATCGCAAAGTTTTTAGATTTTTAAACTCTGGAGAAAACGAAACGACACTCGAGCCGCGTACTCCGGAAACAGACATTTGACATGGAAATAAAAGTTGGTAATTTTTAACAAATGCGAAACAATATAGCTATTCTATTATTACGGTCTGTGCAAACAGTAAAGTTACATGAAGTTTCTTTAATCATTATTATAATATGGTGTTAAAAATGTTGTAATATTATACAAATCACAATAGTTATTTGGTACCAGTATATCTATTTGTTTTTTTTTTTTCATTGTATAGACAATATTATGAAATGCATTATATAACTGATATGTAGTGTCAGTTTATATCTTTTATTATTATTATGAGCAGAATTTGATATGCATTTGTTCAGCATGCAATGTTTGTTTAGCAAACAAACTGCAGATCCGTAAGCGAGTATTTTCTGAGCAATAGAGTTGCAGTGCACACCCTTACGTCTACAGCAAACCCCATACTGTAATAGCTAGAGAAACTAGAAACTGTTGCTTAGTCAAACACCCCCAGGCCATTGACTCTATGCCATCGGACCCTGCGTACAATATGTCGATTGTTTGGAATTGTTGTCTTGTCTGAATTATTAATGATATGCCAAATTAATACCGTATTATCTTCCCTTGCCCATTTCTATCTATGAAAGGGGGATGTTACAACAATGCGAATCTGTTAGAGTCCTACTCTGTCATTAATTATTCATGTAAGATAAATGTACATCAATGAAATACATATGTTACTTATTACTTACACATTGCTGATATTACTAGAATAGATAACTCATATGTTATTCTCGTATTATTTATTAGAAATATTGTCGAAACTAGTATCAACACCGATTATTTATTAGAAATATTGGCGAAACTAGTATCAAATACTCAACACCGAGTCTACGTATACTAGGTATATGCAATAGAATAATTCACGTTCAAAAATATACTTATGCAAAACCAAATCACACAATTTATATTTTTGCCAAGACTTTTATTTAATAAAATTTATTTATTTCAACTTTTAGATGTTTATTTTATATATATATATATATATATATATATATATATAATTATATATATATATATATATTATATATATATATATATATATATATATATATATATATATATATAATTAGTAGGACAGTTATTTGAAACGAAGTAGACTGATAAATTATCAATATTCTATTCCATTGTTTTAGTTTACAATAATTGTCTGTTATTATATTGGATTACATATCGCCTTCCGCCTGGCTATATTAATAAGCCTGCATGTTTTGTCTAAAGTTATTGCACTGAGACGTTCCATGCAAGTGTGTCTTCTAAATAAGCTTGTGTCAATTCAGTAATAATTAAATGTGAGTTTCTTACACTTATAAATTGAAATATGTAATTTCACATATTAGTTTCTTTTTTTACATTACAGAAATATCATTTTGTCAGCATTTGAAGAGTGAGAAATCGAAGATTTCTGTTGTGAAAATCGTAGTAAGTACAATTATTTTTAAATTCAAATTAACAACACGGTTTTCTGTGATATTAAATAATTCAAACTTTACTATATACATTTTATGTATGAATAGAGCAAACAGTGACAATAATTTTTGTATTAAATATTCAAAATTTATGTTTATATTTCATTCGTAGTTCTAGATTTGACTACACTATAGTAACTATTCATATTATTTTAAATAACGTATACAGAAATGATTTATCAACATCATTATATTGATTTAGTTGGATCTGTAAAAGTGATAAGTTGTTTAGAACACCTATGCATTGGTTAATTAATCAATAGCGTTTATTGAAACTCTATCACGCACATATTTATACCGAGATCCACTCAACAATGGATAATATAAAATAGTGGGTGTACTGCGTTTATCAATAATGCATCAACAATACAATTTCACCGCAAAATTCATTTACATTTATTATTAACTGTATATTTCAGTTGCTTTGTTCTAGCGCTCCGTTAAATTAAACTAAATATCACATGAATTATGCGCATTTGTTAATTTCAATAATGCAATCAGTATGCATTATCCATGCAGCGAAATTATATTTAAATATCCTCTGATTATTATTTAAACGTTGAATGGATTCCATATACAATGCGCTATTTTCAGTTTGAATCAATCATTAAACTGTTTTAAATACGAGACAATTGCCTGGTGTAATACATCGGCTTTCAGTGCGTTGCGAGTTTTGTGAATAGCCATACAACTAACTATACATATATATATATATATATATATATATATATATATATATATATATATATATTATACAGGTGGTACTGTTAAAGTTGCATACTGTTTAATCCCCGCTAGCAATTAAAATCTATGATCCTTTTCAATCATACGTCACAGACCTTTTCTGTTACACAAACACACTCAACTAAACCATCATTAAACTATTCAATACTCATATATGTACATATATCATATGTATATACTTTTAATTTACCGAAAATCTCTTCTGATACTTCAAATGTACACAATTCATGAGGTAGTGTGCATGTATATGACATATCTAGCAAATCAGAAACCTACTACAGTTCTTGTCCGACTAAAATCATACAATGGTATCATTAAATTAACAATATTGAACTGCGCATATGTTGCATACGGACATCCTAAAATAATTTGTACTATTAAAAGAATAGTTTCAGGGTGGAAATACAATAATTGTATTCTGTAAATCTATTTATTATTGCAAAATGTCATGCAATCTGTTAATAACCAAGGCAGTTATCTTGAGTTTATAATTATACAAATAGAGAGAGAGAGCAAATTTCGAAAACCGAATGCATCCTTATAAAAACGACGGTTATTTGAACGGAAACATGTCTATCAGTTTGCGGTTTCTGGTAGTTTTGTACGAATGAGATATTACAATTAAAACGACGTGTTATCTCGTCATTAACCCCTATGTATACTATGTCTGCGCTTATCATCGGTTTTCTATTACAATCGGAATGTAAACATAACAAGCGACTTACACCTTGTGAAAAAAGAAACTACAACACTTCGGTTACAACAACAACAACAACAATATCCTTTGTTTCATTATCATCGTAGTTTCAATTAAAATTTGTAAACAAGAAAAATTTATATGTCCATATTGTATTATTTCGGTAATAAACCTATAAAACTTGCTGAGATAACCGATATATCACATCAATATTAACACTAACAATAAAAAAGAGTTGTGAATTGCGTGCACACGTTTGCAATGACATTGGTCAAGTATTGTACAGTTATACGGGACAATTATAATCCAGTAGCAATAAATAGACATGAGTGCGGTAATATGAAATATTATTTTAAATTTAGCACAAAATGGCACAATGTAATTATAGCTCCGTCGTCATTCTCGTAGGCAAAATCAATTGAAAATTACAAAAACTTTATGCTGCAGTACGCCTCAAAGATAAAATACATTCTATCAATAAACCGGCAGTCGTAAGTAAGCGGCAGTGTTAACGACTTCTATTCAAAAATACCACAACTCACAATAGTACCTCGGCGAATAACTTACTACAGAGACGTGAAACAAAAGAAGGGCTTCTGTTGCAAACAGAACGCTGCTGCATACACGCACTGAAATGCATAGGTTGCGCAGTGACAACATGGTTAACTTGAATGCATTATAAACTCTAATATTCATGATTTAATATCCAACATATTAAGTTCACTATCTAAAATCCTTATTAACCGAGCTGGGCACGGTCCATTATTGAATTAGATTGTATTAGTTAGTGTTGTGTGTAGAATTATGTCGGACGCCACTGAATTCGAACGCAATGGTTGATAAATTCGAATGTGCCGAGTGCACAGAGGAGAATGTACTTTAGAAATCAGCATATACCGCATCGATCTGTCGCTAATAAATGAAATGTTGTCGGTCGGTCGTAGTGTCGGTTGTACATTAGGTTGAATATCGTATGAGTTACTCGTCTCCGAGACGGTCACGGGGAGGTCTAGCGTTCTCCTTCAGGAATTCGCTGGCGAGCACGTTCCACGGTCTCTAATGGCCGTT
Source organism: Carabus problematicus (assembly GCA_963422195.1). Lineage (NCBI taxonomy): Eukaryota > Metazoa > Arthropoda > Insecta > Coleoptera > Carabidae > Carabus > Carabus problematicus. Next base: position 19,491,792 of record OY728577.1, read on the forward strand.
CTTAAACCCTATCGCACGTTATGACTGCAGCTGGATTTACTGTTTCTCAGTTGACTCGTCTCGCGGTTTGGCCTGATGCCATCTCATTTCATACTCGAACCTATAAATACATTGAACAATTGCACCCGCACACAAAATAAGCAATACTCGCCTCGTCAATCGGCCGCTTCTCATAATACATACATACAAACATAACGTATATATGTACGTGTACGATACATTTCACACATCAACGAGCAAGTTGGTGACGCGTGAATACCGGCCGATATGTCGCTCGCAAAACCGATCAGCTGAACAACGCTCCGAAATCTTGGAATTTAATTTTAACTCACTTCTCTCTCGACATTTTATTACCTCATTTCATACTGGATGCCAAATTATTATCCGCAGTTGCCGCCGGAATATTACGTCTCATCGACACAGAAAAGAACTCAACTACAATTCAAAATAAATGACATCGTACACTACACTCTTGCTTTTTCAAATGTAAAATAAACATACCATTGTTCACTAATAATTTGTGATAATTTATATATATCGTTAAATAATATAACATAAATCAATATATGACTCATGACACAACAAGACTATTTTCAAATGTTTAATTAGATATATACATAGTTATAATAACAATCAGAAACCAACAAGTAACTTTAGGATTATGCTGAATAAGTATGATAGATTCATGAATGTATATAATTCGTTTGGCTATATATAGTACATATGTATATATATATATATATATATATATATATATATATATATATATATATATATATATATATATAAATGTGTGTGTGTATGTATGTTGGTACTAAAAGCATAGATGACATCCTCGGCTAACGTAGAATCGAATATTCCATCTCCGCGTCGATTCTTAACGGACGGCGTCCTGGTTAAAAGCAAACTGTAGTTCCCGGCTGACCCTATGTCACGCCACAACACTTCTAAAGGGCTCGACCCTCGCCACAGTAGCTTCCTCTTACTTCCTGGTTAATGATAGAAATATCGTGTCCCACTCGCCAGCACCGTACTTGCAATATTAACTTCACTCGTGTAACGTCAATAGAAACTTTACATTATTTACATACATATTCTGACCGGCTGTATATTTACATCTAAGGATTTTCGGTTCATACTCATCACTATGAAATGTTGCAAAAACGTATCTGTAAAATATTTGTTTGGCAGTACGGTTCTGACAAATTCACGCGTTACTGAAACAGCGCTGAAGCTTGTCTTTGATCTTGTGCACAAAAGCAACACACGATTAACGAACCGCATCCCAAAAATACGCACGCTCTTGTTCCAATCACTCCATCACACCAATCTTCAGTGTCGCTTTTGCAAGACAGACATGTAATTATAGATAATGTCGCCCGAATCTCTATACGAATGGAATATGTTTATTTACTAATGATTAATAGAAAACATCTCGATTTTCATTAGGATACGAACAATTCAATTCTAGCCGTAATCAAAATAAAATCGTAAATAATTACGAAAGAAATTTTATAACGCTGTAATACAATTTTATACACAGTAAATAAATTTCTTATTTACTTCTGTAAATAAAATAATAATAGAGTATCTTAGAAACGGTATTACCTCACTGAGAAATAATGCACGTTGTCATTCGGTATAAATAAATAAAAATATTATATACTGCATGTGCATAAAAATTCAAATAAAATCAATGTATGTAAGTCAACAGGTAATATTGTTAGATTGTCCTTGATTGATACGCTTTAACTGTTTCTCGGAATTATTATATTGCTGTGATTACCGGGATCCGTTATTGGCGGTAGAAATTGATGTTTAAATGTGCCTCAAAAATTATTGTAAATATATACATATTTCAGACTTATGTTGTGTTCTTTTCGTGATAAACATTCTATTTATTTAATGCAAAAAAAAATACTCAATAAGCAAACAAATTGTTTTTAATAGAGCAGGCACAGAAGAAGATATAGGGAGATGTGTTTCACGTTGGGTTAAGGAATAGATGATGAATGTTGATAAGGAAAAGAGCATCTATTACATGTGAATTTTAGAAAAAGAAAGTAAACCTCCCCATTATATTTAGTATTAGTGAAACCGCAAACCAACTAACTATTCTCACCTCTTGTTCATGCATTCGTACATTGTTCTTGGAACATCTGCGCTAACAGCCATTAAAAACGTGGCCCGTCAAGTGCGTGCGTACGTACTAGATGCATAGAGTAGTGAACATTTAGTACTGTACACGATATACTACATACTAATACCACACTACTATGCATATATACTAGTGAAATAAAGTATGGGGTGACCACACAATGGTTCAGTTCAGTTTTACTCAATTAAAACTAAACTGCATCAATTATTAACAATTTGCTGATAATACTCGAGCGGCCCTCGTACTAATAGCTTAGTGCTCGGGTGGTTCCGCGAGTGGCTTGCAGCGCCCCCTCTAAAAATAATCAATCGCGAGGGCGAATGTTCTTTTTAGCGGGATATACAGATGGTGAACGCAGTCTTATAACTTCAACCGATAACGTTACTCGTAAATCCCATCCATCCAACAGCGAATGGGATTTGTAGCACAGGATTCTAAATCGACCTACTGCAGATATTAACTCATACCTACATTCAAATAGCGTGTTAAATATTCGTAAATTAATAACAAATTCACAGTAATAAATGCACTTGGTTGCAATTTAATAATACAAATATTTGTCAATACTAATAAATCAAGTTAACCTATATTTTACGCGCATAATAATATTTAAATATCTAGTAGTCGTAATACGAATTTTAAATATAGTCATTGTATAAAAATACAGTGTATATTTAATTTAAGATGCTCGCTAAATGTAATTAAAAACAAAAATACAAGTTAGAGGTAGGTACTTGACAGTGAAGCAACATAACCTATACCTCTTGACCATTTACGGTACCCTTTTCAATGTTGTAATGCCATTAAAATATAGAAAAAAAGCGTGTATATCACTCACCGTATGTGAGCAAGGCAAGTGGGCCACTAACACAACTGTAACGGTAGATTATGGTAGTGTATATGTACATGCACATATGACAACCAGCTGAGTTAATTGTAAGTTAGAGAAGCAAACAAGGCCTACTATGCAGTAGAAACACAGAGCGCCAACTATTAAACTGAATGTTGATAATTGAGAGTCCCGTTCCCACGGATGAGCTGATGTCTTTATCGCTCTGCATGAACTAGGACTATTCCAGGCGTACAATGTGTGTTGGCAGGCATATCGGTGTTGGCGATAACAGCAGGACACCATTATCAAAATGTGAAGACAATAATCAAAATACTTTGATAACTCAAACATATATACGTAGTTCTGTTTCTCATTCACACACTCGGCACACGGTCTACGGAAATGTATCCGTTTTACTAATTACAAATAAGATTTTTATCATTATTATTATTATGCAATGTCCTATTGCTTATTTCAAATAAATTTAAAACAAAAAAATAAACACTTTTATTTTCAAACCTATACTTTTAGAAGGCATGCATTTCATCTTTGAAAAACTAGAAATGATCTTTTAAAAAATTGTTATTTGATCTTTTGAAAATTAGTTTCGATCTATAAAAATACAAAAATGATCTTTTAAAAATGTTAAGGTTGCAAGTTAAAATGTTGTTCAACTGTTATTACATGTTAGGGTTCGACCACAAGATTAGAAAAAAAAGATGTAAACATTTTTAGAATTTTCAGAGATATTTAATGGTAAGGCAAAAAAATTATTAGAGAAAAATATTTTTCGTACAAGGGGCACGTTCACATGTTGATCCGTCAAGTGTCAGTTGTGTCCGGTGCAGATATAGTATCGATTACAAGATGACTCCGATACTCTGAAACGACTAACACATCATTCAAGAAGAGCATCAAGTTACTGTTGGTAGATCTTTCACTGTCTTATCTGTCCGACTCCACTTCAGCCTAGCCTAACCATGTGTGCCAGTCATTCGACCCGCGGTCAAACACTTTTATTGTTATTCAACCACTCAGCTGTTTAATTTCTCTGATGAATCTGTCAAACGTACCGCTTACTCAGGTTTACACATGATATATATATATATATATATATATATATATATAATATATATATATATATATATATATATATATATATATATATTTAGCTCTATTTTTACTTAAAATCAAGTATCTTTCAAAAACCAGCAAGTGATTACTTAAAATATTCTGCAAACTGTCAGATTCTAAATGTGTTTTCATGGTAACGAATATTTCGTTGTTGAAATCATCTACGGATAATATATTATTTAAGAAATAAACTTGGCAGGGAATATTGTTTATTTATTCATTATTTCCATGACGTATTCGAACGGAGCTGTTTCCTCAGGCATTTCGCTATCTGCACATGCGATATCTCATTGTGAGAGCGGATATTCCTTGGATTATTTATCACATCTAGAGCACTTTATATCACAAGATTCTGCGCACAAATCACAATTCACTTTACCGCGGTCACTTCCTTCAATTTCTTACTACATTATACCACCTAATGCATTTCTATATAGATATTCTAATCACTAATTAGTGTGTTTACTTAATTGTAAGGGTACGTTATCAAATGTATTTACTAAATAATACACATATCTAGATATTCATATCAACACAGATGATAATTTGTTCAAAAATAACAATAACTAAATCAAATACAATAATTGTATTTTAATACACAAATTCTCAAAACTTTTACTAAAATCAATTTTATACTTATTTACTTCAAAAGAAATTTCTTTTATTTTTGTTTATTTTCATTTAGTAGTATGGAAAAATCAAAGCAAATATAATATTTTTTGTTGAAAACTTTTTCAGTACAACTGTTTGAAATCGGCATCGTATTCATTTCAATTTTATCTTTGAAATAGATGTAAATCATTATTTTCCATGAACAGTGACTAAATCTAGTTAATAGTTCTCTGAAAATGATTCAACTCGCATACTTGATTATTGTAATTTATTAGATTTCAAATGACGGTAATATCTTATCCAGTTCCTTTTAAATAACCCATTCCGATGTGATACATATATGTAGGTAAAAATAGAACAAGGAAATACGGTAGTTTTATAATAATGAATTTATTGAAATTCCACTTACAAGATAATATTGGGATATCGTGGTATTGTAGAGCGGTTGTGATAGATTATTACACCACTGTTTGACCGGCTATCTTATTGTGACCACTAAAATGCATAAGGATGTTAAACCACAACACCATTTACGTGCATCCTTACCCAAGTTCGAAATTCCTTAAAATTTATTATTAACATTTTGCAGAACAAACATTACACTGACTTCAACTAAATATTCACCGTTTATAATTTCAGAGGAATGTAAATTCAACAATGTATATGTATATTTAGACGATTATGAAAGTTACAGTAAATCTATTCGATTTCCATACAACACTTCATATATGACGTGTAATATAATTCTTCACAGTATACATTATGTAACTGCACAATTCATCAACATATGCCTCTTCATAAGTAATTTCTCATTGCTAAAGGAAAAACAACCCATTGTTACATTCATTGTATGAATACACACACAAACGTATACAAATACGTTTAAACGAAAAACAAATTTGCGTTTAACCCCTTTCAATAAATGATCGTTCATCAATCATTGCGATGACATAACGAAAATATCAACAAACATTATAATACATAACACGCGCGCACAATAATTTGTGCAATATCGCATCAAACAATTTGTATTTGCGAAAACATCTGCTGCAATACGCCAATTCATATGCAGACGTACGAATGTATTGAATAAACAAGACAGTGGTTTGCCTCCGGAAGTCTTCGGAACACGCCTTCAACAATTGACAATACATTAATCTACCTTTATACGGGAGATTTCAGATCCTGTGTCTTGTAGACAGACAGCTGAATGTCACGTGCCAAGCCTGAGTTGCTTTGTCAACGTAACTGTTTATTGCAAAACAAAATTACACGGTTTAACGTTACTAAACTGATTGTAAGACGGTATAACTAGAAGATGCACTCATTTGCAAACGGTTCAGTAAAACCATGTAACCATGTACAACATTGAAGTCATGTGGGCTGCATAATATTTTTAATAATTACGATAGATTTAATAACATTAGTGACATAAAGCATAACTAATGATAAACAGTGAACCTAATCAAATACACTACTAACAAATACGGAATAACCATACATGAATTTGAATTATTTTTTTGTTATGAATATGTGACACAAAACGAAATCAATATAGTTGCTATGTTCTTAAATGAGTATTTTGAAATTCAATTGTATACAATATGTTATTAAATATTTGCCAGCTAAAGAATTAAGAATCAAAGATTTGATATCTAACGTTTTAACAGTGAACAAAAATTCAAACGTTTTTTATATTCTTCTTCTATGATACGGGTTTCCAATGTGTGCCCTTAAACAAGGGGAAGTAACCTATGACGGATCCGTTAAAGACCTTATTGTATCGCCCCCCTAGTGAGCAGTAGCCCGAAAACAATACCACTACTACCCCGCATATTCTATACACATACACACTCGTCTATAGAACATTTATACATGATGATTTTATCACACATATATACATACGTATATATATATATATATATATATATATATATATATATATATATATATTATATATATATATATATATATATATATATATATATATATTATATATATATATATATATATATATTATATATATATATATATATATATATATATATATATATATATATGCACGTTTGCACACAGACGTTTAAGAGGGTTTTTTTTTAATTTAAACCTTAAAACAATAATATTAATCGGGCAATAATTCACGAATACTTTATACAAATATTAATATGGAAATTTCAATATTCATAGGCGGATTGAGTCAATGGAATTATAATATTAAAAATTAGTCGAAAATAACTTCATCATATTAATAATTACTTTATTAATTTCAATGTGTGAAAACCCGGAGCTAATTAAAAGTTTCAAAGTTTATCAAAAATATTTTATCACACTATATTCCATTGTAATTATTTCTCCGATAAGTTTAATAGTTAATATAATTAAAATTTGTATTCAGAAAAGAAAAAACACTATACTTGGGACATTTTAGTTTATATTTTAATAATTATGTATGAAATTTCCTAATGTACATGTCATTAGTACTTATATACAGGGCTCAAAATCGGTTAAAAAATCAAATAACCGTTATTTTTTTTTAATGCGAAAAAGAACCGGAAACAGAAATTATAAATATTAACCAGTTCAATTATTTAAATTTTTTAAATTATATACTGGCAATATTCCTGTTCGCGTTTTCGGTTAATTTTTAACCGATATTTATTTCCATTCCGAGCCCTGTGAATTATTTTAATCAGGCTCTGTGAATGCATGTAGCATACAAGTGCGATTAACTGTCGAACCGATATATCGCATATTATTAATATCATATTCAAATGATACATAAACGTATCTATTGATGCGACCGTATTGAAATAAACGATACCGGATTGCAATTTGAATATCATATTCGAATAATGGAATGGGGATTTGTCACTATTATTTTCGTTACGTATTCATAGTTCTGTTAAGAGAAATTATCATTTTATTCTTGTGAGTAGGATCGTTCTAAATGTATGTATATTGAAAGAATAACATTGATGCCAGTAACCCATATGTAAATAAATCGAAGTACATATTATTCTTGGAATGCATCCAAGAATTTTTTTCTGTAAGAAACTTACCTAACATTATTTAAAATTTAGTGAGTTTGTATATGAATTTGTACAATTTTTGTGTTCTCAATATCTGGATATATATGTACATATTTGTCTTCTTGTGTTAATCAAACATTCATTGATAAATGCATGTTAAAATAAAACAAACAGTTACAGAAGCGCTATGAAACACAACTAACATGTTTGTACAAGCACGCCCACGCTACTGCAAGACACAGGTGACGAGCAAACGGCTGAAACCTAATTTGTTTTCGAGCGATGTCGATTCTAAGATACGGAAGGTTAAAGTTAATGTTACTGTGCATATAGGAGTAGCTAGATAACAACCTAGTTAGATTCGGTAGATGTAGATAAATAAAGATTCCTGTAGCATGTTCGTATCTCAATTTACTAATATAGGTGGTATAGTTTGAACAGACAATATCGATCCTTATCTAAATTACAATACAAGCACTCACACCCCCCTATCTATACAAACATCAACCACTAATCACGCTGTTATAATGCCCTCGGAACTAAACTAATTTTCCCTGATAGCGACACGAACATCGATATAGAAACCGTGGCGTCATCAAACAATTTCGCATCCGCTGTGAAATGACGGGAAACGAACCCGAGTCCACGGAGCCAGGAACTTGTTATGTCAGGGGTGGGTTAATGGCAGGGGCACGTGGCACCCCCCCCCCCACACCCGCCGCCTGTACAACCCGCGCTCGTCTAACTACAGTTCTACCTTAGCGTTGCCTTTGCAAAGTCGAAAGAGAATGAAATTCATGGCATACTCCTGATGCCACCGGATGCTATTTTCAACTGTATATACACGTGACATACGAGCCATTGACACATGCGTACGAGAGTCTATGTGAAAAATTACTGTTGTATAGTGTAAATGTGTTTGTATGTCTCACTAATAAATACCCTCTATAGAAGAGAATATTCAGTCAATGTGTATGATAATTTGGCAGTCGTGTGAAACTGAACTACAGTTAAACAACCCTCATTTATTAACTATTTATTGTTTGAAAAATTTTAATTTTCAGAGAAAATGTTAACTTAAAATTCACCTATAGTTTGATTTAAAAATCGAAATTGAAATGAAATACGAATAATAATATTATGACAGTAATGTGACTCAATATTTAGATTACATTTTCACGTTTGTCAAATTTTCTATTTAAGTGTTAGATGTAAAATAGGCCATAAATCCTTCATAATTTTATGGCATTGTATTAAAGAAAAAACAAGTAGTATAGTTACCGCCGCACACATCGAATGCTCATAACATATCATTACATGAATATAGTAGTAAATCACTCGAATATGTAGTAGAATTCACTAAATAGAACAGTTTGTCCTTTCATAACCTTGACACTGTAATACAAGTTCATATTTAGATAACTCTTCCTCGTATCATATCAGATAATCAGTAATAATTTCACATTTTCTCCGAAACTAATGTCAGGTGATTATATTCCTGAGAATAGATAACATTACGAATGCGCAAAGCTGCTGTTGTTTAATCAATAATAATAACAATACGGATTCAGTGTCGGAAAACACATATCACGTATGAAGTCAGAGACAGACAGACAGACAGACACCAAACGCTAAAATTCTGACATTGTCTGGTGAAGCGAATCGGAAATGAACCCGTCAAAGTACGGAAGTGTTGAGTGGCGGCCCGTCTACTCAACCACTAGCCTAAACACATTGCGATAGCACAGTTACACTCATACCTTACATGCACATCCATAACCTCAAACAGACAAGATAATAACAACAACAAAACAATTCTACATAGAAATAAAACATCTGCAAGTATATAATAATAGTGAACACTGTTACTGTTTTACTGTCTTGTTTATTATCGAGTAACACTCGTCTTCTGACATACTGTGAAATCACAGGAATGCTATATGGGGTAAAGTAAAGATTACAACATGTCTACCATCCCTTTTATCTTTTAATAAAGACACTTGTTTGCCCTTAAGTATCCCTGTTATCTGTCAACCGGGCCATAGTGTCATTCAAGGGCGCTTATCGTAACAGTAGTTTGAGCGGTTCACGCCAGGGGTCTGAGTGGCGCGCACGTCGCTAACAGCGGGATTCCAAGAGCTGCGAAACATAAATGAAAACATCACCGCTTGTTCGGCTACTCTTTCCGCATGACGAGCTAATATCGTACACCGCACATGCAATATGCATCCATTTTACACGCACAAATAATGCAAAGAGATAGAGCACATTCAATGTGCAGAGGATATAAAGTCATTTTTGTATCTGTAATGTATTCTTCCTGGGGTAACCAGGTGTGAATTCACATAATAGAGATGTTAGAATCCTATCTGATACATTCACACATCCTCTGGTAGGGTAAATACTGACACTGTAAATACTGAGCGAGCGAAATACTACACAGGACAGAACACAATTGCAATGAATATTCGTTATTGTTTAAGTCTGTTTTCAGACCAACTAGAAACATTAATTTTTAAATTATTTATCTATAAAATTCTTTCCCGTCATAGGGTTAAAAACACATTAGTTTGACAGTACATACAGTAAGGCCCTTGATTAACACTGATTTGATAGAATGCAACTTTTCCGTCAACCCCAAAAAGCGCTAAATTTACGATGAACCCGTATAACGCTGTTTCATTCAGCGTTCTATGTTCAGAAAAGCAACTGAAGCGCTAAACGAAGTCTTACTGTATTTATGCCACTCCACTATCTCGCTATACCAGTTTCTATTCAGTCTAACAGAGATATCATTCCGTGTTTCATCTCTGTTCGACATTTATAAACGGGCAATTAGGCTATCCTTATTCATCACCCGGAAAATAACGTATCAATCTCATCCTATATATGTACATCTCGCTCACGCACACGCAGTATCTCTTTCATCAGTAGTAGCAGATGTTGACAATATTGAAAGCCGAAATCCGTAAACTAACATTGCACGCACGCGCATATTATAAGTTATCTTCCTTGCCCACAAATCGCACGGACACGGCACGCATCACAGTCACTCAGATGATCAACAACAGTTAATTGAACACGCCGAACTGGATGTCTTTATTTGACCAACTACAAGGGATTATGTGGCAAGTTATTGATGCACGCGATTCAGCATTTGCACAATTTTATTGTAACGCTGAAAGAGGTATTTACACATGATAGATTTTCATATTACACTAATTGCTTTCGACATACTGTACTGTAGATTTGTACATTTAGCAGTACACCCGGTATATATCTGTTCTAGCAATATTTACTGATAGCATTGAATTTCATTGCAAGTATGTCAAACAATATAATATTATATTAAATTTTTGATTGGACCATAATGATAATTATTGGCATACGTAAAGAAATTGTAATGTACAATCACAATGTAATATTATTAAAGATATCTATTAAATCCCACATACATTGTTTACAGTTGCCATTATGGTTAGTCTAAAGAAACATTGTACGAAACAGAGCCATTTGATAATATTATATTCACTATTTCTATTTCACACTGAGAAAAATCAAGTTGCAGTATATTGTCGTTGCTGATATCTGAAAACAATGTGTGCGCGTGGAACAATAGTGATATTTATGCAATGGAAATGAGACGGAACTGTTGGCGTTCACTTGTGGTGGCGGACCCGTAAAAACCAACTTTGCACACAGTATGTCTCCGAGTGAAGCTACCTTTTCATTAAATCACAAAGCAACTCAGATGGCTCCCGTACAGGAAGCCATGCACACGCGCCGCTAAAGTTTGTCAACACACCTGCTAATTGACAGTACACGTTGCTAAGGCGACAAATCGATACGGCTTCTCAAAATTAGTTAATTTCACAAACACTACATAGCAAACAGTACTCGTTAGAACATTTCCACATCACCAACTACCATCGCCTGTATTAATCTTTGTTCACAGGACAAAATACAAATGTGAACAAGGTGATTGAATATACATAGTTGATTCTTGATTCAGTAGCATATATTGCAATAATGAACAAGTATATTACGTTAAAAATACACGTTTAATATTCACTAATCTTCCTAGTATTTCCGAATGAAACATTTTGTATTTTCATGTTGTAAATTATATAAAAATAATTTATTTTACTGTAAAAGAAACCAATACAAATGTTTTATTTAACGTATGAAAAAAAAAAACAGAAAATACGACAAAGGCCAAAAAGAAAAAAAAATGAACTAGTCTGAAAGAATGAAGCCGTTGTTTCAAAGCTTCAAGGAACGTGTCAACACAGAGGCCATAACCGAGGCAATTGTTTTGGTTACCATAGCAACCATTGGAGACACTGCGTCATGGTTGTTCTCCAACATGCTGTCTATACCCTGTTCCACTATCGTATTCCTGACTTCTTGATTTGTAATAATTAGTTTATTGGGGATGCTATATCCTAACAATGCAAATTACGTGAAAAATTTCAATAGATAATAAGACGCGAATTAAATTATAAGCTTGTTCACTACTTATCGCAAGAATGAATCCCAATAGCCGTACCGAGCGTGCAGACAATTTATAAAAATATACATACAAGCAATGAATGCTATAAATATATTTCGCAGCGCTATTATTTTTCACCGTTTCTGCATTTTATTTCTCCCCGTTATTTTTGCCACAAGTGATAAGCTAAATTTAACAGTATTTTGTAGAAATATTTCAATTTAACGAGTCATAAAAGAAGAAGCAAACATATACAATCTGTGTATGTATTTATGTCGCATCCATTTAGTAAAGAAAACACCAGATGAAATATGAATCAACATTCACAGATGACCGCATATCAACGTTGTAAATTATGAAAAACGTGAACCAGAAATGTTCCAACGCAAAGAGAAACATACGAAAATAACTGAACTGGGCGTTGACAAGTGAACCAGTTAGTATTTGTAGTGTTATGTTGGCGGGGTGGATGAGAAATAAAACAGAACTCAAGCGGTCAATAGATTCCCATATTTGAATATACAAATATAATTCGTAAAGTTGTCAAAGTGGGCGAACTCTGGTTTGGACAGGCTGAGTTACAATCGTTGACCAGTGGTCGGAGATTTGCGAGACCTGTCACCAAGCTACGTTCTTACTTCGAATGAGTTTGCTTTGTGAACAAACGACCACTACGGTTCTATTCGGAATTAAATGTACGTGCGCCCGTGTGCGTGCGCACGTATACGTTTGAGCGTACGCACTTGTTCATGTGTTGGAGATTTTGTAATTTTGTCCTGACACAGGCATTTGTATTGCAGATAAACCTGGTCAGAACCTAGTTATCAATGTTGTAAAACCTATGGTTAGCTACTAACCGGTAACATTGAATTATATGCATGGACAATTCCAATGTTTCATATTGGTTTTCATTAAGAAAACTTAAATCACATTTCCGGCCAGGTCTATTCAACTAACGAAACCTACATTAATGACTTTCTCTTAGTATCTGTATTCACCTACATACATATATTACAATGATAGAATAAAAATATTTCTATTTGAAATATAATTGAATCTATAAGATTGTTCATATAAATCAGAGAATTTGATTGCCTTTATTTATAACGCATATGATATATTTATTTATTTATTTATATTTACAATTATTAACAGGTCTCCCTAATTATTAATAAAGGTTACAATGTGATTTGGTATTTACAACAGGAAATATATACAAATAATGAGAAACTACACATTTATACAGAACTAATCTAATATTATAACATAAAACGATCAAAAACAATCCTTCAATTGATTTTTAAACCGACAAAGAGTTGTATTAAAAATGTGTACGTTGTCCTTGATAAAAAATTCATTGCAGGTATTGAGCATATGCATAAGAGGAGATTTAGATGACTTGTCAATTTTGAAAACATCGCTTTTATGTCTTAGTGCTAAATTAGGCACTAGCCAGTTAATCGTTTGTAAGAGTTGAGGTGAGTGAACAATATTATTAATTAATTTGAAAACAAAAATTGAGGAATATAATTGTCTGCGTACATAAAGAGGTTCAATATTGACTGCTGAACATATTTCATTATACTCAAGATAGTCTGGATAAGAAAGGTAAGTTCTGAGGTACAGGTAATTACAAAATTTCTTTTGGATTCTTTCTGCGGTATTAATGTTAGATTTGGTGAGCGGATACCAGATTTCAACACCGTATTCCAGAATTGGCCTGATTAAAGCACAATATATAATCCTAATCGTTTTGGTATTACGGATTTCTTTAGAATTTCGTATGACATAGCCTAAGGTTTTATATGCTTTAGTAGCTATATTGTTAACATATATAATATAACGTAGTTCTATCTCAACTATTGTGCTTATAATAATAATAATTGCCTTGTTTTACTATCGACAGTATTGAATAGGACACTGTAACGAATAGACTGGAATAATAGTATTTTCTATTGAACATTTAATTTCAGATAAGCAGCACGCAAATGAAAGAAGTGTAAACACTAATAAGCTACTGCCATATTGGCGGAAAGGAAGATAAGTTTAATTGCATTGCAATAATCAGAAATGCTCAAGTGGAAAATTAAAAAAGAAAAGAATTAATTGATTATAATATGCAGAAAATAAAGACGACGGTGGTAAGAGGAAAATAATTTTACCAACGGCATGTAATTCGTCCAATCCAATTTCTAAATATGCTAACGAGTAATTTTTAAATGAAAGATACACACATATATCAATAGTATCGCCTACGTGCTCCCAATATCGACGTCGATATAACAGTGCATGTAATTAAAAAACGATTTCGTGGAAAGTAAAACTAATTGAACATTTCGCATTATATACGGGTAAAGGATATTTCAAATGCACGTGTCATCCAATATCAGAATGATATCATCGGCTTATCTACAACAATAAAACCGCTATAAATACAAGATTTTACTGCACCACCATTTGCTTTCGTATAAATATGACTCTCGTTTAGGAATAAACCAGTGAATTATGACTCTGCAGTCGTGATTGCATATTCTACTCATAATAATAACTATTGTTAAGTACCTGCTTTGCGCAAGTCAGCCTATGTACGTATATGTACAATACCTGCAATTGATAAAACGACTTGCATCTTTGTTTGACACGAAATGTTCCTTTCTGTGTAAACAAACACATTTTACTCTTTAATGCGCGAATAGACACGTTCAGAACACACGTATTCATATATAACAAAGTAAAAAATACAATGAAAACATACATAAAACATATATGTTCATAATAATAACAACAACATGTAAACCAAGCCACATGTTCTATTTATTATGTAGACCACCTATGTAATATTCTCTACGTATCTTGAAAAGATACGTACATGCAAAACTAAAAACAGTTTTATAGACCTTAAAAAAACTGCTAAATTTCAGGAATACTGACAATAATGTCCTGTGATACAATGTAAGATATTAACTAAATGGTTTTTTTTTGTTTATTTTAATCCTTTAACATTCAGAAACCAGTTAGATTAATTTTTACAACAACCGGAACTAGCTTTTACGATCATTGTAGGATAAATGTTGGTACAATTAACTTGAAATTCTAAATTTCTTTTCCTACCCGCTTGAACCTATGCTCGTGTTGAAAGTATTATTATTCGTTCCGCGAACTTTTATTACTGAAATAGGTTCATAAAGGTACCAATTGTAATTTTCAGTTAATTGAAATATTTGCGCGAAGTCTATCAAATTCGATGTATAAATTTATATTCCGATTATCACAATATAAATACGTAAACCACTAGTAATTTGCGTTAACAAGAATGAGTTCTTTGAATATGACATAGTACATACTTCATCTGTGTATATATTCTAAAAATCTGTTATCAAATCTTTCCGAAATAATATTGTAAATAAGTTAGCCTAATAAATTAACGAAAACAAAATTTGTATTTATCGTAATATATGCAGGATTACATTTCAGGATGGAAATAAATTTCAGTGAATACATAACTCGTCCGGCAATGATAAAATGGTAGAAAGCGGTAGTATTTAACTTCTAGGATGCAAGGTTATGTAGTGACATCTGTGCGGCTTAGTTCCCAGTGATTTACGCTAATTTGTTTTCTGTTTCGTATGGGTATTTTATGAAACAACATGTTTTACTAGTATTTAGTGACTCATAAACTAATAGCAGCATCGTATCAAATTTCAAGCCGATAATGAAGAATTTTTTTTCCCTCAGTATTTTTCAAAAATGTGTTAAGTTTGTTGATATTGAAATTTCTGATATCACTGTCTTTTGACTTTATAAAAAAAAAAAAACTAGTAAATTATATTCGAAGCTTGGTCAAAAAAAAATATATTTATTATCGTAAAAGTCTATTTCATTTAAACGATAATCTAAAATCTACATTCATTGGTTTTTCATTCAATTTCATTTCATTTTGCATGTAATATGCACTGCATAAGAACTTGTCTTTTGTAGTATATATTTCAATGTCGATTGGTTTGCTTATAATGGTAGTTTTAATATTCAGGAGTTATTTTTCACGTAACCCCACGTGAAACATAACTTGGCTTAACTCGTGTCGAGCATTATGTAACGTGGAGATGTCACTGCGCAAACATAGAAAAGTTTTCCGGCTGTTGAGGGATGATCACTTAATCAAACCGTGCCACCCCGCCCCGGGCAGATGTTCCGATAGCTACACCCTTATGACACGCATTCGGAGATTATTACAGGCTCGGCCTAGCCCAATATTTACTATTACATTTAAAAATCTCGTCATTAACACGTAATTTTTAGACAAACAATTTGCTTACCTTATCTGAAAAATTGAAAATAAAGTTAAACCTTTAATGAAAATATCATATAATAAATCATTATTAAAATACAAGTTTGTTGAACAACAAAAAAATCAGCCTCTTATTTCCATTGAGCATAGACAAACAAGTTGTTTTTTCCCAACAGATTGACAAAAATTGCAATTGTGAAACTGTTATCTGGAGTGATAAGAAAGTACGTGGGAAATTGAATGGGCCGGAGCGTAGGACTATTGTCTTGGTAGGCCACGCGTACGTGGGTTCAAGGTAAATGTGAATAGCACCTTTATATATACTGGGTGTCCGAAGATATCTAGCACGTAAGGAATTAACAGAAAAATCGTGATAACTTCTGAACAGTTAATTTTAGAGCAAAAGTGTAAAGAAAAAAGTTGTTCAGAATTAAAAACTGCATAATATGGTGCAATATTCAGTGCTTGGATATGTATATATTAGTGTTATACGGACCTGGTATACAGTATCCCTTGTCGAAAATATGTATGTATGAAATGATATAAACACCCATGCACAGTTTAGCTCGACAATATGCGTAGGTCATATTAGGGGTAGAGAGATTTATGATCCCTTGATGTTCCCGCACGTCCCTCACCCAGTGCGATTTCAATTGTGCGATATAGGGGTAACGTGTCAAATAACATGCGTGTTTTGTGTAGTTCATATACCATACATATAGAGGCGCTGTGCACAGATATATACTGTCAACATCACCTGACTAACTCTGTACTATTACAAATAATAAAATACATAGTCGAATTGCCTGCACCATTGCTCAATATAAATGAACAATGACATAGTTTTTTTTATATATATACAGATTCACTCTACAATTAGAATGCATTTATTATTACTTTTATTTGTTCATTTCAAGAACAGCAAGTTGTTACAAATATTAATTTAATTTACAACATTGTTATCAAGCAGCAGTATGTATTAAAATTTAAATAAATAATTCTCGTAAGTGTTACATTTCCAATAAAAGACCATATTTAACCGTATTAACCATTAATGGAATTATTTATGTCTAAATACACGTTAATTCATGGAACTGAAACCATTAAAACGATTTCTTTGTAATGAAATATCTAAGGAAAACAACTGAGCAATCATTTATGCAATAAATAAGTTAGTTTTAATAAAAATGTAAATACACAGATGACTATATCAAGTAAATAAACAAGTTACATACATATGTAGGTATGTATATAGGCTATGTGGGAGAGAATGATTTTGGGAGTTTAAAATTCACTTGCCGTGAATATTAAATTAACGCAATTACTCGAGAGGTGATTGAAGTTTAGGCACCGGCGCGGTTAAGGGCGACCTGCACGCACGATCACGTGACTATAATTGCTTGAATCGGTGAGGTGCTTCGGAGTTAACTATGTCAGCGATTAGGTAGTGTGACACCGGTGTGAACCTACATATACGTAGTTCTACTTTCGTTTATCTGTAATTCTACTCAAGACAATCTACTCTTCCATATACAGATATTCTCTACATTCACCTGAATACTCTCTGCATTCATGAACAATTTATAATATATATATATATATATATATATATATATATATATATATATATATATATATATATATATATATATATATTCCAAATGAACTCGTATTTATGAAAAATCGAGTTGGTTGAGAATCATGTTTGACATTTAGTTATTTTTGGTTTGGTCTGTAGTCAATGAACTCTTGGTACGTTTAGTGCACTTAGTGTAAGCTATCTGCAACCCCACTATGATGCTTTTAATACGGAATTCCTCTTTCAATTAATTATCTAATTGTCGCACCTAAATCACGGCTCAAGTGCAACATGGTATGTATCTTAAGGGGTCGTTAAGAGATAAAGGGCGCCCGAATACAACGCCTCTCGACGGTAGCACCGTGCACTACATGACACTACAGTGGTTGTGGTTAACCACAAGTGGTTACCGTAAATCTTCCAACTGTTTCTCACTCAACTATTAAGGTGACTTTCTCACGACTAACACGGATAGATAATCATAATGTGTTCCGTATATTTCGCCACCAAACACATGGCGTCCTAGGCGCCATCATAGATAATATTGTAATCAGTATTTAAATAAAGTAAAATATTCTTTTTAAATAAAAAAACATCTATCTATATAAAACAATGTGAATGTACAAGAAAACATTATATTATTTCTTGTCCGGTATGTTTGTTTAATGAATATATTATAGCAAAGATATAAAACAATCGTTGAATTGTCTACAAATAAAAATCATATTTTTATGATGCGAATTTGCAACGGTGACTATCTGGACATGGAAAGAAAACCTAATTGGACACGTTGTGCATCGGACAGACACGAATGGAACTAACAATGTTATAGGTGTGAAAGACATTGTCTTTCCGTTGCCTCACGTTGTCCCCTACTATTATTTCATTCAATTTATGGAGCTGCCATGAAATCAAACTGTTAATTTTGTGAACACGTGCAACATCAGGTTCCTTTAACTTGTCCCGCGATTCCAAGCAAAAAATCGGATAATGTTGCCTGAGATATGAACTGTTAATTATTTCTTACTATGTTGTTACATAACCTTAAATTGTCTATATTTCATCGCACGAAATCTAGGACATTAACATCGGTAAATATAGACAAATTGTGATAACTTTTACTACCAAGGAAAGCAATCAAATACTTTTGTACATCGAGTAAATCAAATTTGAAATATAGGATTTTTATGACAGTTTAGGTCATGAAACAAAAACACTGTGTTCCGATGATCGAAAAAAAAAACACACACACACTATATTTGTTCCATAACCTCCTGTCATAATCTGTCATAAAAATGCCGTATTTCAAAATTGATTTACTCGTGACCGAAACATATATTAATATTGAATATATCACCGTTGCACTGTTTTTAATTCTGAACAATTTATTTATTTATATTTTTGCTCTATGAAATAAAATTGTTTCAAATATACCAATACGAAGAATAGGATATACACTGGTAGTATAAAAATGTAAAACGGTTGTGTAAATATTGAAGAAAGGTATGAGAGTAAATGATTATGTAGGTACGTTATAGTGCGAGTGTATTGTATGTGATATGACGATGGTAACTGGTTAAGTTGACGATGGCCGCTTGCATACGAGTGCATACGGAATGCCCTACGAGTGTCACGGTGGCCGCTGGGGTTGTTAAACCGTAGCCAGCTCTCGTCTTACATGTTGAGTCTGCATGCCGGACGCGGCCATTAAAAAGTCTCTGTTACCGCGACCACGTACACACTCCCTTATCATCACTGTGTCCCGGCTCTTGCACGCACACTCGCTATCGATATATAGAGATGCATATCTAACCGGTACAGTATATAATCATACACAAATATTCCTATACAATATTCATCACAAGTAATTCTATTTGCAAAATAAAACGTGATATAGTAATCTAACCCACTCACTGTGCAAAATAACAATACATTAACGATAGGAATAAATCTCGATTATTCGTTCCGCTGAATGGTGAATGCTACTGTAATAGCGTGCATTCCGTCATATCAATCATCGGACAAGTGAGATCAATTCAGAGACTTCACTTTATCATTTACAAGTTTCAAGAAGACATGTAACGTGTCTCCATTAGTTGTTGCACCAATTAGGAACGGTAACGGACGGAATAAACAATCGTGTCATGCATTATGCAACAGTGTAATTGCATTTAAATCTAGTGTCCACCATTACGTAGTGTCTTGTGTTATCACTCGCACTCATCTTGCCGACAGTTCACCGGCCTAACTACTAGTGACCTATCGGCCAGTAAAAAGGGGGTGAAACACTCATTGACGTACGTCACTTATATCTCATGAATATTCACAGTTACACGGCCACGTGGCAAGCGGGTCATATTCGAATAAATACCGGTTACAAACTAATAATACACGGCCAATCAATAGTGAAGATGATGAAACACTGTCAAACTTTCTGTACGGTCAGAAATCTAGTCATTTTACATTTACATAGCAAGAAAAACATTTATAAAATTAATATTATTCATTCATTGCTAGCATATAGTTATATTTTATCATACGTATAATATGTTAGACTTTGCAAAATTAACTTTAAACCCCCACTTATTATCAAGTAATTGTTATAAGAAAGATCAGTTAATAAATGATTAAGATTGCAATAAGTTATAGATTAAAATTGCATTCCTATCTTTGTGTATATTTGAACTACTTTCATTTCCCACACTGTGATTGGCTCATAGTTTATGAACCTAGTACAATCTAGTACAAAATATTTGCATGCTACATACCGTAAGGCCCGCGCTTAACACTACCTCGCTTAACGCTACTTCGATTAACGCTGATTCGATATAACGCGCCTTTTCCGTGAACCCAAAAAGCGTTAAATTTACGGTGATTCGTTAGAACGCGCTTCATGAAGACACAATTACGGAAATTATGGACTAATTTATAGAAAATTACCCAGTATAAGCTCGTATAACGCCTATCTCGTTAAGCGCATCTAGAGCGCTAAACAAGGTCTTACTGTCCATATAGATTACGTCTTGGTAAAATTAAAGTATAAAAGAAACTTGTTCTGTTTGTAATCACCATATAATATAATTTCGTGCATATACAGTAAGTACAACTGTACATTGTCGTTATGAGTGATGTTACCTGCCCCTTCCGCCCCTCACTAAGGCACCCCCGCACCAGTACTGACCGTGTGGAGAGATTGCCTACTGAGATCTCGTCGTGTCCTCGACGAAAACACGGAACACGCATCCAAGCACCACCCCTTTCCTTCACGAAGACCTGATAAGATTTTGCGTGACTGTGACATTATGAAGTGTCACGTGTGCCTATACTATATATACAGCCGTCCCGGAATAAAGGTTATCCTCGCATATATACTGTCACACGCACTGTATATTCTTACTTATATTCCCGCAAATTCTTCCAAATATATCTGGGACAGCGACAGAATAATCTAAACAATTTGAACGATAACTATTGTAAAATATTGTACCGTGAATTGTTTTGTAAACTTTGTACCGAAACAGTAAAATGCAATATGCTTGGTGGAGCCAGCGTATTTCTGTAGGACACTACAAACTAAAATGTAAATTTTATGGCGTTAATTTCCGCCGAGGGCAAATCAGTGAGTTAAGTGAATTACGAGACGCATGTAAGTAGTTAGTTGTAGAGGGCGCAACCAGAGAGGTATGTAGAGTGGGTGGGGAGGGGAGGAAGATATGATGGAGGTGGTGGTGGGAGGTGCTTTATACATAAAGGCAACCGCAGAAAAGCACATGCGAACGGAGCCGTTCAGCTTAGCGAGCTTTTGTAGAGCTTTTCCTTGTCATGCGATACAGTCATCACACCACCATCCCAGGCACGCGAGATAAGGCCCGTGCTGCCCTCTATATTGTCCTTTTGTGTCATTCGTGTTCAATTTGATAAGATTTGCTTTGAGGTCTTGTAAAGATTATCTTCTCGCTTGCATGTCTGCAGTGATTTAGGAGCTTGTTTCTGTCGCGGTTAACTTTATGGACGTACGTTACGTTACGTACGTACGGGCAAGTCCACTTCGCCGGGTCCGCTAACGTTGGGAGGTGGGTTCGCGTTATTTTTATAATACAACCTACCTACCTAGGCTACCAGCCTGAGACCCGTCGTCCAATGTCCGTCCCCGTTCACCGCTATTATTCTTTTTTAATTGTCGCTGTTTAATCAGTGGATTTATCAAAACAAATGATTAATGATGCCAGATCTGCACGAGCGAATTGTATTGCTGGCAAGAAATATTATTAAAACAATATTTTACTTTACATATAAACCTAGCAGTATTTAGCCAATAATTCTATCCTGATAGTATTCTCCGTTCTGTATATTTCGAATGAATCTGTACAAATACAGGTAATTGTTATAGTTATTATTGAACGAAAACAGTACCGTGCATGAAAGGGATAAATAGAATAATACATGCAGTTCAACCGTAATTAAATTCATCTGCTGAATATCAGTGATTCGGTTGCACGGTATGAAAAACACTCATGTAGCTCTTGGCAAATCTTGATTCGGTGTACTGAATGGTTTAACGGTTAACTGAGGTCGATTCGATCGTTACCTATGCCTGAACAATGCCGTCTAGAATCAAGGGCATAAGACAATCATATCTATTGGTTTTTCTCCGGTGTCGACTTGCACGAAATATTCGTACTTGGCTCCCTAACGAACATGCAGCTGCCGTATTCATTTATTTTATAGAAAGTCTTTTAATTTATTATAATGTTTGGTCGACCACTTGAAGATTCGACAGATCTATAGGGACAATGTATACAGAAGTTAGGTTTAATGGTCGATAAGTGTGGATCTCGAGTCTGTCGAATTCAAGAGACTGAAGTCATACGTCTGTTTAAATATAGCAATTGCCTTTACTTATAATTTGTATACATACCCTGCACGAAACATATTTAAAAACAAACGATTTTAGATGGAGTTCGACTCAAAGCAAACGAGTTCAACGGACAACGAAAATATTTCAGTCCCAGCAAATTTCTAAAAGCATCTAAATGTCATTTTATTCGAGTTGGTTGTTTGAATGAAATAAATAACGTTAAAAATGGACTTGCTCCACTTTCGTAATAAACGGTCCATATGTTGCAAATCTTACTGCAGGATAGGAACAAAATATTATTCATCATTGCAACATTGATAAGCAAAGAATAAGTAATGCGTCACCGTGAGAAGTCATTATTGTATTGCAACGTGTTATCAACATTGCATTGTCACAACTTTTTTCAATCTTATATTGTCTTTCATTACTGAAAGCATTTTCTCGGTAACTATTGGTCGCGCTACTATAATGTAAACTATATGTGTTGTTTCAGTTGCAACTAACATACGTAACAGAGGCAAATATCACGTTGGTACTATGCATATCGTCCTACAGTTATTATTTATATACTATCATACACAAGTTCTTCTGTTGCTTCACTAGAAATAGTGGATCAACAATATGGAAATTAATTTCTTAAGAGAACTGTGTATACCTATATAGAATATAATAATGATTTGAGTATCGTAGTTATTACAATACGCTGAATAATTCCAAACTCAATTTCCTTTCTGTCCAACATTCGTGTCCGGCGCTCGAAGGCAGATAACAAAAGCGCAATCATTATTTTGAAAAATCGTTATGGGCCATGTCAGTTTTCAAGGAATATGGATGAAAATTCAAAGCACCGTGTCGAATGAGGACAAATTGAAACAATGTATGATAATGAAGGTGTATGAGTGCGACAGAGTGAGATTGCGTGCGTCTACAAGTAGCCGTGACTTGAGGTGACTCGATTGGTGACGGCGACCGCCTCATTGTCTCATGTGAGGCATTGTGTTCTGTCGCTAGCCTGTACTCAGTGTCCGATAGGCCGCTGATCACCCTCCCGTGAACGCCCAACATCAAATATCTATTATTATAAACTTACTATATACGTACGTACATACACACATTCGATACGATATAACATCATACAATCAAAATCTGAACACCGAAATATTCCATAAGTAACTGTAATATGTAGCATATTCCAATATGTAACTCTATTCTTCAGTTTCATAACTAATTTATAAATACCAGGTACAAAACTATAATGCAATGAGATATATGAAATAAACATACTAATTGAAGTAAGTTACGTAATGAATTAATTATATATGTATAATATATATAAATTACTTTGTTTTATTTTCACGTGCTTTATTTTATACATATTATACATATATAATTAATTAATTATGGATTTTCACAACGTTAATGAAAATACTATTTTATATTTATGTAATGAAAATAATAAGTATCAAAATACTATCGGATCTTACAATTATATTCCTGCATGGCGGGTACAAATGAAAAATGTAATTGAATTTGTAATCATAGAGGTTTGTTTATAATTGAATCGTTTCCTTCATTTTCATTAAACTTCATAACTTGTATTCTGTATTTCAGTCAAACAGATTAATACAATTAAAAAACTATAAATATTGGATAGATAACAATTTCAGAACTTTTACAAGATCCTGGCTAAGCTTCATAGCATCTTCAGGATCGAGTTATTATCTTAAAATATACTTGATTAAAACATATTAAATTATTTTATATCGAGAAGATTAAACAAGTAGGAACTTGGAATAAAATTATTTGAAGTATTTAAGAAAGACGAATCCGTATTGAAAGATTCGTACTTGAATCAGTCCATCTCTACTACTACAGGAAGAGTCTAAAATCACATAAGCACACGGTAATCGTGCATTTCTAGAAGGAAAATTATTCAAAACTCCGGATGTGCTATTCAAGAGATATCTTGAACACACTGAATGGGTAGGGTATTCTCTATTTATCTTCGGTGAATGGTTCCACGTAAAATAATACGACGAGAACCAAAGTTTATGTGGTGCGATTCATCTGCTCAGATATCTGTCTGAAAGATCACTCGCATAAAAGATCCACACTCACATCCGAGACGGAGATGACACGTGTCAGCACGTGATACGTTGATGACCGGAAGCTGATGTACTTGCCGAATTGGGCGGTTTTGTTTTGATGGGTTACAGGATTTTTTTACCTGTTGAGATTTAGATATCTCTTAACAAACCTAATTCAATACACTGTTCTGATCAGTCTCAACCTGCAATCCCTCAACAGACAGATCAGTTAACATTGACCTCAGTCAACAACGAATTCAAATATTCATGATGAACAGTTTTCAGGTCACGATATCGTTTTCACGTTAGCATTGTTTCTTTAAAAATTACAAGACCAAGTACACCTTGTTTCATTCCAACTTTGACGATAATTATAACATTACTAGTAATTTCAACTGAAGAGAATTACATTTACAGTGCAGCAAGTGAGCTACAGGTTTATGAGACTGAGGTGAATTCACTGCGGTTATACAGAGTAAAGTACAGACCTGCACAATAGTAAATCAATATATATATATATATATATATATATATATATATATATATATATATATATATATATAAATAAATATACATATATAGATGACACACAATGCAAAAATATTAGCCAATAAAATCTCAAGCTAAATGCGTATCAAGAAGTCGATAACGGAAACAATGTACATTAATTAGTAATTATGCATTTAATTACTTTTGTTGTATTCATTTATAACTTAAAGAGTCATAATTCACTGTAAATGACGTATAATCAAACAGTTTCAAAACGAATACCTCCATGATACTATAACAAATAAGCAGATATCAAATTCACTTTTATCATGCTTATTGCAATCAAAAATTTACCCATCCATGCTTTTAAATCCACAGTTAATACACATTGGTTTTCAGCTGCTCATTTATTTTATTTTTCAAAGATTTCATATCATCGATATTATGATTCATTTAGACAATATATATATATATATATATATATATATATATATATATATATATATATATATATATATACGTGTGTATATATATATATATATATATATATATATATATATATGTATATATATATATATATGGAATTAACATATAAAAATAAAAAAATTGTGATTACTTGTGAACAATACATTTTATGGTAAAAATGTTAATAAAAAAGTTGCTCCGAATTAAAAACTGCATATGATGTTATGTATCATGCAGTTTTTAATTCTTAATAACTTTTTATTTACACTTTTATTCAAAATTGTATCGTTCAGAAGTAATCACAATTTTTGTATATTTATGTCCCAGATATCTGTACCCTTTTATATATATATATATATATATATATATATATATATATATATATATATAAAATATATGTATGTATGTATAGTAAAAATATATGAGTTACAAAGAAAAACAATATCTGAAATTTCATAAATACTAAAATAAAAATTCGAACAAATTTGTTATCTAGGCTAAATTAAAAAATATTCAGAAATTTTTTGTTGAACAATATGATTCGTACATATCATTATTGGACTAATTATAATGCACTAGTTTCGTGTCTCAGCTGTTTCTAGCATATGTGCATACAAAAATAATATTATAAATTCTAATTTATGCACCTCTGTATACATTTATATCTGGCCATAATTTGAATTAATAATACAAAAAAAACTTTATTCAACAATTAATGCACGTATATGATTCGAACATCTAATCCCGTAAAAAACACATTTAAAAAAAAAAATTGTAAGTAAAAAAATATCTGCTCAAATGATTATTTTTAACATAGGAATATATGCCTTTATAATCATTGACTGAATCGCGAAACAAACTTTATTTTTACTATGAATTTTGTAAATAAAGAACCAATATTTTTACAACTGAATTTATGTATTTTTTACAAGCTTTTATTTAGTTTTTTTTTTTTTTCTATAATTTATTCCGTTAGTTGTATTATTTATTCCGATGTGATTCGATAATGATGTCGCAAATGCAAATGGTATGTCAAAATATCAAAATTATACAAGCGGAGTTAGAATGAGCCAATGAGAAAGTGACGTTGCATCCAGGACCTATACAATTCTGCTTGGTTTATCTGTCACACCACACCACACCCTCCATGTCCGTTTGCGCAACATCCCTCTCCCCCCATTCACACCATTCCATGTGCGTTCGTAATGTCCGTGTACATTGAGCGCATGCTCTATTATCTTATCACAGTGGATCGTCCTCCCTTGGTTCCACCCCCGGAAGTATTGGAAGATCGTCTCCGGCCGTGGAATTTCACTGTTGCCGTATATAGGTAAGGAGATGCTAGAGACTAGGAGAGCTCCTCATTGCCAAATAGCACGTGTGTTGTATAACTAAAATTAAAATTATAGCTTCCGAAGCAATGTGCAATTTTCAATCGCTCACTCTATAAATAAGTTTACGCGTGTCGCTCGGCTCGAGAGGGCATTTAGAGACGAAGACGACGACGACGACGACGATGACGGGACGCAAAGGTTGACGTTTATTTCACTTGGTGAAATTGACAAGTGCCTGTGCTTGTTATAAAATAACCTAACTGTGAAAAGCGTCTACAGGAAGTACTGAGCGGTGCCTGAAAAGCCACAGTGTTAGTAAATGCTGCTACATTACATTGGATTGCTCCTGGTTTTGGCTGTGTGCGAATGTGTGTTGAGTGTTGTTGGAATTAGTTAAGCGCTCGACATGCCCAGGCTCGGATGGTGAATGAGTGAGTTTGTTAATGAATGCAATATACGTATGGTATATATAGATATATAAATCACCGGCACACATACCTTGAGCCGCCAGCTTCCGCGCTACAGGTTTCGAACGCATCTTCACCGACTCAAAGGATCATCTCATCAGAATAGAATTTGCACCACAATGTACTGTGTATCGTATATGGTGTATACAGTAATTATGTTAATCGAATAACGGCAAAAAACAATCACGTTTACTTAGCACATTGAAATCTCGAAGCGAAATGATCAAAACCAGACGCAGAAGTTACCTCCGAAGAGACGGAGACAATAAGAATCACAGTTCGTCCTCTTTTTTCATCTCCAGGAATCTGGACCAATCACGACTCGTGATTCGCTGTCATGTTTTATCAGTGCGGCAAGTAAACTGGAGAAGTGAGCACGGTATTTTTTGATTTGAATCCGCGATATATTTCCGATACAATCAACGACGCAATGTTTCTATTGTTCTCCCCGTTGCGGCTCGTGGATTTGCGGTTCAACACCACAACGTACGTGTGTCCAAGCTGCTTGCGGTGCCGGTGCGCAACCACTATCGCGCACCGTTACGCCCACACAGGACGCCCCGCCAGACTTGTCTAAGTGAAGTGATCACTTGGTGGGGGTAAGACAAGACGTCCCCGCAATCGATATCAGTCGGACGGGACGACGGCTCTCGCGAATTCACCTAACTCACTCACTCACTAGTCTTCGCTCCAGGTTATTGCATCATTAATTTAGGATTCATGCATACATTATGTCTCCCATGATCCTACCTCGCTTCCACATTAATGTTCTCTTGTATCTTCCTATTTCAATACTCACATTGTAACTAAATCCTAGTTATTCTAAATAAATACTGTGGACAATATGCCCAACACCTTACTTTAGTGTAGTTCATTCCAATGCCTCTCCTGAACGTTTGTCGTAACTCCTGTTGTAAATGCCAGTACCTGAACATGCATCTGACAATTACCAAAGGTCCAGGAACATCCACACTTCGATTATAAACCAGCGGACTGTCATATGAAATGTCCTACAAACAAGTTCATGATATCAGACTTTGCTTGCTACATATAGGCTACGCTAGGATCTTGCAAGTTACCCACATCAGGCACATAAATTCTCACAGTTAGCCACCGCGAACGAACGAGCGTGTAGCGTTGCCGTCTGTGATGAAAATGTTAGCGTTTATTTTTGCAGGATACATGCGGTGGCTGCGTGTAATTGATTTACAGTAGAACTACGCGTCACGTATATGGAACTTAGTGTTGGAACATTCGCGTTCCTATAACATTGTTTGAAACATTACACATCCTCTGCATTATTGGACATATTGTTCACAATCACGACACAACCAGACGCAACTCGTGTACAGTCGTACTGAATTTTCAATCCACTGCAATCACCGCTAGCGAGTGCATTGTTTGACAGTGGTAGGGTAAGGGGATACATTATTATGACGTACATAATGGACCAGTGACAATTCGTTTGTTGTTGCAGACGATGTTTAGACAAAGTTTGACATATTGGCAGTGTATATTTAATCGTAACAGTTGAAAATACAGCAGTTACAGTGCATGTTAATTAACTACAACTCCATTTGTAAATTATGCGTTAAATTTTCATAATAATTAATTAACGTGAATGCACGCAATAAACCAGTGGCTACTGGCTGGTTACAAACAATGTACTGGCCGATTACTGGCCCAGCTTGAAACAGTAAACAGAACTTAATAATAGTCAGGCTTGGGGTAAAATTTGCATCTTCCTTTGTGTGATAAAGTGCTTCACCCTTTGACAAATACGGGGCAACTTGTTAAAACATTACCATCACGCCATACCTACATGCACCGACCACAGACCAAACATATAATAATAATGTAATTATAACCCTAATAACTAATTACTTCACAGTTCTGTAAATAACAGACGTTCTGTAAATATTCCTTGTCAAATATGTTGTACACTATGCATATATGATGATACAGCCAGCCCAGTTCAATTTGCAAACAGCTGGAATTATTATTAATAAATCGCACCGTGATGCGTATGTATGCTTAACCACAATTCAAAGGAGAATTCACATGAACACATTTAAACCTTGTGTCACGTTATAGCAACTCTGTATCTCGCAATAATAATAATTTATACATATAATTTTAGAAACATTATTTACAGGCATTCAAATGTCGTTATTAAGTTACGTTAAGCATGCAATGTTTTTACTGAAATTTTTCACGTTAAATAACTGTTTTGAATATAATTTTGTATGAATTATTACGGCCCCAATTTTCTATGTACCCTGAGCAGGTGCCCTATTTTAGTTTTAGAACCCAATGGATATTTAAAACCAATAGATTTGATATTCATACTTACCGTGACCGTATAAGAAAACTATAAATTTATCGATTATAAATAGTGATCGTAATTCATAACATGCTTCTCGTTTTGATTCATTACTTATTGTACTATTCTACTTAATTGTCATTGGTTAAATAAATAAATCACTACTTATTATTTAATAGCAAAATATTAATTCTGGTCTTGTGATAGTAAACAATGCATCCTAGACACATTATTTTTACAATTTCTCGCAAAGATGGTACATATTTATTTCCAAATGAGTTTATTATCGAAATAGTCAAGTTACATTTGAAATGAATGAGACTTTTCGAATCGATATTTGTTAGTAAACATGTTGTTTTAGAAGTGTTAAATGAAATTTCTACTGTATGTCGTCTGTGCTTAGTGAAACAATCCGTATGCGTATGAAAATGATTAGTGCAGACGTCTAGAGAAACGAAACTCAATGTCCTGGACGTTGGTCAGCAAACCTGTAAATTGAAAACGTGCTCAGAGTACAGTCATCAATGCAAACCGTGACGCACTGTTAGTGCCAAAACGTCCTCTCCACAGTCACTTTGTTCATTCATTACTGGTGGCTGCACAACCAAACCAAAGTGGCTAGCCAGCTAGCCCAACCGATAGTTTTACAGCAGCTTTAAAACGTCCTGACCAGCTTCAACCATTACCAGTTAAACCGGCATCATCTTACTTGATCCGTGTGTGCGTGCTTGTCTTCTAGTTGCTTACCTGCCTGCAAATACATACATACATTTACCATTATCGCAAGAACAACATGCACAATCCTAGTTAGAAATATATTCTTTGTTTCTATAACTATTGCATCAAAACCATAACGTGAGATGCAAGTCAGAATTGTAACGGAATATAGCTAATAAAGCGATATGTTGAATGAAGTTTTCTGTTTGTAGATGTCCAGTTCGACAGTTCCCCCAGGCATTCGAAATACAACTACTAGGTACCTACATATATGAATTCTGTTTTGTAATGATTATTTCAATATTTGTATATTATAGGAGGATGCCTACCAGAAGCGAGAATTTGATGGAACTTCAACGCTACATAACCCATGCTGTCATCTTCAATACCGTTGTGGTGTTGCTGATTTTTTACTTCTACTTGCTGCTGAACATTCGTCATCGGGCAATTATGTGCATTGCAAGCGCTGTCCAAATCATACTCATGATTTACGTGGCTATATTCATCTATATCATATGTTTTCAGTGACGATGGAAATGCATTTCTTTTACACTTTATACAATGCTGATATATAATAAAAGCATGCATTTTTTGTTTTTTTTATTATTTCACATATTAATCATATATTTGTAGTAATATTATCTAAATATATTTACTCTGCACACTAAAAATGTTAGTATAGTTTGGGGAATTATTATTAACAGCTAATGTAAAGGTTCAACCAAGAATATGTAATTGACAGTATGAATATATTTTAATTTTGTAATACAATTCATCAGTCTTTATTCTTTATTATTGTACAGAATTCAGGTCATGTAAACTACAGACATATGACAGTGGAATATATATTGTCACATTGGTTGAAATTTCCATTTAAATAACATCATTAAAAAATATTCAGTGTCCCCCTAATGAGCGGAACTATGTCAGAATATATATGCAAATAGTGGCAATGTCCGAAAATGACATGCAATCGTTGCCAACCGACTTTTGTTCTTACGTGTTACATGTGATTAGGAGCTTTTAAGCTAGCGGTTGGCTCGGTAAATCAGTGGAGTGATTATCTATCATAACACGAAAGAATAAAAAAAATATGATCTGTGCATAATAACCGTGCTTAATCGCCCTCGCATCATGGCCTCTATGGGCAGATGGTATGATAGTAGTAGTAGTGGCAGTACATAGTATATAGTACGTCATATTCGTTACGCTTGATTCTTATCTGCACCGAATGACACTCATAAACATTATTGCGTAGAACTATCTCTGTGAAAATCTGTGTGAAATCATGACCCGGCAATGAAATAATTAACATTAAGTACATGCGCAAATCAATTTATTTTTTTATCGTAAATGCACAAATCAGCTTAATGATAATATAAATAAATTTTAAAATCAGTAAGGTAAAGAAAAAAAATTATTTTGACAAGATGAAATTTGCGTAAATCTGACAAAGTATTATTGAATATAAACGAATGACTCAGAAGTGGATCAAATGTAAGAAGTCCAGGTATGCAAATGTCTGTGTCGATTAGAGGTGATGAAACAATCAGACGCGCGCAGCTTTCTATTAAGAACAGGACCTGATTCAGTTTTGTTTTATGCTCAGCTGTAAGAAATCCATAAGTATGCTTCAGCAATCTGTTTACATTGTAGAAATTTCCAGAAGAAGAAGAATATAGTGAAGGTATAGTGACGTGTGAGAAAAAGTAGGTACATAGGCGGAGTATGATGGCTTTGGCGCGGGTGGGACACGCGAGGCGGCAATGAACACGCGCCTCCGGTGGCCGCGGGGTCGTTAGGCCAGATAGCACGACGGACGGTCGCTGGTTATGACTGATTGTCGCTTGACCACGCCCGTTAGCGTGACAACTATGACATAATATCAACCCTTGACTCGGGTTACACCGTGCACATTAACTTACACCCGACACTGCGATTTATCTACGCGTGAGAAACTATGCAACAATACATCTACCTACGACTAAACATTTATCTTCATAGAACACCAACTACTCGCTAAACAAACCACACATATGTTGACAATATCTCTCGCAATCTGGATCATCATTCATAAAGCAACCATGAAGTAATTCATCGGAGCATCTAAAATGCTACAGACGAGTAGAAATAAAATGACAATGTGAATAAACTAGTTTATGTAGTGTAATTCAAACATTGATTTACGATGAAACGCAGAGAGTATAGAGAGTAAATGCGTGACTTAGCGACCATGTGGTGATGTTGGTCCATGCAACGCTGCATATGATAATTGTTTGCATTTTGCTTATACATATACGTGGCCAGCCGCAAGCAGAACGATACATAAGAGCAGGTTCACACACGCCGTTACTTTACAGATTGTGTAGGATAACAATGCGGCAATAAGGCTTTAATATCACATTGCACTCTTGATACAGCTCGCCGACTTCACACTTTAACGTGTTTATTTCTTTGTTTCTTGTCTATTCATTTCATACTGGATAATAAAGTTATAAAACATTATTTTAGCGTATCATTGCGCGCAACGTTTGCACAGAAATGAGAAATGTCATCGAGTTTAACGATGTGAACAACACATTTTAGTTTCAGCGTCAACTTTATACATGGAAAACACGTACATGCGTACCCAGATTCAACTATAGTAACTATAAACGTACAGAGAGAGAGAGGTTGAAGGAATTTCTAATAAA
Source organism: Carabus problematicus (assembly GCA_963422195.1). NCBI lineage: Eukaryota > Metazoa > Arthropoda > Insecta > Coleoptera > Carabidae > Carabus > Carabus problematicus. The sequence goes on from OY728577.1 coordinate 19,525,349, forward strand.
AATACGGTAATATTATCGTAGAAAAGTGGCAGTAATTGCGGTGTTCAGTGCTTGGGTGTATTTGTATTTAGCGGAACGATACAATCGATTGCCGAAGAAGGAGAATAAGGATAAAACATAAAAGTTTTGGTATTTGGAGACAGTGGTGTGCTGCGAACGGCACAAGCCGCCAGATGACGCCATCGGCCACGTTGTCCGCTCAGAATTGCGGTCGTAAATTTGAAAAACTTTTCACCGACCATTATTATAACTGTTTGTTTTATGCGATCTCTCTGTAATAAATGACCACATTCGTAGTTCTATATAGATATCTGCACCATGCTACCAGACTCCGAGCGTAGGTACCGTCCAAAGAAATAGAATTTGATAAATTGCCAAATGCAAGCTGCTGTTCACACATATGTATGTGTTGTATACGAATCATATAGCCAGGAACCACAGCCAGTCAAACAATATTGGAAAATCCATCGCATTCCGACTATTTTCCATTTTATCCCAGAATCTATAATCAGATATCGACAACAAGTTAGACACCTACTGTATTTCCTTCAAGTAGAATACAGGTAACAGGTAAGCCTTCATACTCTTATATATTAAACACTTTGTCATTACTAATTTTAACATAATTCTCCATTGATCAAAATATACTCACTAAATATCAAGCTCAACAAGTGCAAATTTCGACTATGCATATTTGTTTCCATTCCTGAAAGACCTTTTATCGTGTTGAAATTAGAGTAGTATTATATTTCAGGTAAACTACAATCACAACATGAAAAATGGATCCTAGTATGGATGTACCAGGCCCTTCTTTTAGGAAGGATACGGAGTTAATGTGATAAGTTGTTAGAAATGGATTTCCTTAACGAACCGGATTTCTAGCCGGAACTTCCTCGGCTTTTCAACCGGAACTAGTCAGTTTATGTGGAATCACCATTTCTTAAATTATCTTATGCGAGGATCTCAGTTCCAGTTGAATATGTATTAGGATATAAATTATCTTTGGAACAAGATTGTGTGAAGTAAAATTTTATTACAAATACGCCTGTATATGTGTCATTTTATAGGAATTTATTGTTTGTATTTCTTATGAATTATAACTAATGCTAGTACAATTCGCTTGTACTAGCATTATGATACGTAATGATACGAAGTTATCTGTATGCTGTTGAACGGAAACTGGAAATCGTAGCGGAAGAGCACGTATATACCTGCGTAAATGGTTCATGTGTAAGTGTTCGTAGATGTATGTATATGGGTATAAGAGAGACGAGCCGCAGGCTCTGTGAATCGCAACTCTTCCTTACCGGTTGTCATGACAACGAGCGCTTGTTCAGACACTGACGTCACTCACCGGATCTCCTAGCAACATCGATTTGCCGTTTTTACCCGGAAACCCTGCTTCTCCTACTGGAGTTTCGTCAGCGACGTTCAAATCCAATACAACTACCTCTCATTCACTCAACTCACCATCTCGTTATCTAGAATCACAGTTCAGCTTAGTAATTAATTGATCTAGTTTCCTACCTCCGTATTGATCCAATATATGTATACTTGCTATTTATATATTCTTCTACAGCATCGAATCTATCTAAAACTAGATCAAGTTTAGACGTGTCCTTTCACAGTATCCATTACATGAACAAATCTTTATTTAGGGTAGGTCTTAATTCTGATTCATTAAAATTTTATATTTACCGCTGTAAACCAATATGACAAGGAAAAAGTTTTACTGCAATAAACCGAGAATGGTGTAATAAAACACCAGCTGAAAAGACAAGTGTAAATAAAAATTTGAATGATGTGACAGACATCATTCTGGTCGCATTTAGAACCGAAGAGTTTCTTAGAACTCGGAGGCAGGCGGCATTACAAAAAAGAGAGCATATAAAATTCGAATATCCTATAAGCGACATATGTGAAGTAAGTGTGTATATTATGTGGGTGTACGTATGCAATTTGACAGTTCTCGATGAATTTGTGGCTCGGCTAGTTAGCGACGGGCCGTGTCGGGACACGCCCGGCGTATGGAGTCATCCACTGGCGACCTGGTAAAGCGGCTTCACAAAGTCACTCTACTCCATCCAGCTGCACGTCAAGGAACCATGCTACTTAACCGTAATAGGCCCGGGAACAGATACACTCGCTTGCAAATTAACTGCATCATTGCACATATGTATATGAAAAACTTGTGTGATAATTCTCTACTTTCATTCCTACTGTTACTAATTGCTAACTAATTGTATACCTATTACTAGTAGTATCATGTAATTTTAGACTAGTATTTGAAATACATATATGACCGATATAAAAGCCAAATGTTTCCGTTACTGAATGAACGAACAGTTTGAACGTGTATTATCTGACGATAAACGTAAATTATAACGTTAGACTTAGGAACAAGTAAACTGGCTTCTCACATCCACACCTTTTTGTATACGCTATTGTTTAATTGTTTGCAAATGGCAAGTTGAATTGATCCGACGCAATGCAACGAGTAGGTATTGAACAATGTGCAATAGGTGAAATGATAAAACACACAAATGAGCAATGACTTGGCACTCGCACAAGTGAAACACGTGATCATTTCGGTATTAATTCAGAATATGAAGCAGTTAGTTAATACTTGCATCCACAGTTTAACACGTTGACACGTGAATGGCAATCGATATTAGAGCAGCAAAGGGAATCGGAGATGTGTGGTAAGGCATAACTCAGTCGCTCACTTGTACGCTCACGCGCTCGTTCACACACGCACACACGGACCTGAGATAAAAGGAAAATGCGGTCGCGGACATGTCACACGGCCCATTTGCACATTCGTCCCCCGCCATTTGAATTTAATTTTCCATGTTTGTGCCCACGCGGTTTTTACTAAAATCACGCACCGACGACGAGCAGATGTTCTTTCGGATATTTCTCCCTCACTGCAACACGCTCTGCATCTACAACAAGTGAGTGAGACAAAGACGGAGTAAAATACTCATAAAATACGCTAGACTCGATTTACAACCGTAGTTATTTCAGACGAGCACAAACATAATTCTATATCGGATGTAAATATAGTCAATGCTATAGGTTTTCGCAGTGCGACAGGAAATTACGATCAAGATCGAAATTTACGACGTAAGCGGTAAATTATATTTCAAATGAGAATTGAGATGTTGAACATTTCATCCTGTTAAAGTGCTGTCCCCCCATGTAAATGGTTTATTAATAGCATGTGTAGGTATGTCGCAATTCAAAATACACTAACGCCTCGCTTAACGCGATCTCGATTAACGCTGATTCGATGTAACGCGACTTTTCCGTGTGAACCCAAAAAGCACTAAATTTACGACGATTCGTTATAACGCGGTTCATGAAGACACAATTATGGAAATTATGGAACAATTTATAGAAAATGACCCAGTATTGACCTCGTATAACGCTGTTTCATATAGCGCGCAGTCTTCACAAACGAGTAGATACTAATAAAGATCAGTTGTAGCTATAATTTTTATTTTTTAATAACTTATTACTGAAACATTATATTTTCCAATAGAAAATTTAATTTATTTTCGATATCATCTTATACTTATTACATGTTTAAGCAGGTAATCCATGTTATATTAAATAATAATAAAGAACATAACTGTTTCGAACCATTATTAAATAGATTATTATAAGTCTCGTTTACCTGCATTCTACTTTAGTATAAAAATATTGACTTTCAGAGGCTATTTAAATATTATCCGTGTGGCTTGTCAAATTGGTCCTTACGAAACCGCAAGGACTTTAAGCAAGGGATCAAAGCAGCGGTCAGATTATTTCTGACAGTGGAGTAAGTCATTGTACCACTTCACAACATATCCACCCTATAGGGATTTAGTTTCGTTTCAAATGAGATTTTATTTTTGAAAATAAACATTTAAATATTACAAATAAATATGTGCATTGTAGTAGTTAGATATTTGGTTTAATTTCTAAATACAAGGTCAGTGATTGATTTGTTTTTACATCATGATTTATTTATTCCGCAGAACTTATAATGTCATGTTTCATTGTATCACCAGGCAAGTATTCCATTCTTTCTTATCAATACAGTTGATGTATTGTATTTTCTTAGAAAACTGCGCACTGATATAGTGTGTAGGTAGGCGGGCCGCGATAGTAAATTACCATCATACCAATCTCAGCTTGTATATAAAACTCTTTGTACGTAATATTTACACCATAAACAAACTGATATTGTACATATTAAACTCGGCAAACATGATTGTTTACAATCGCCGTTACTATATTCTAAATTCAACACTGTAATAGTTGAATATCGCGCGCGCCATTTTGACAGTGCGTGAGGCGTGGCAAAGATGCGCAACGGATGCTTCGGTATCTCTACTCATCCCGCGAGTAACGCGATTGCGCGACCCTGTTCGTCCATTGGCGTTATCTGACGCAACCTATCACCATGCGAGTTTCAACTTGCACAGCGACTGCGCATCAAACGCTATAAAAACACAAAATAAAAGTCAATACAGCAGTGCCAAGTTGTGCATTGTTGCACATACAACTTGTATACAACTGAATACTTGCCATTTAGATTCATACAATTATATAACGATAAATGACCGGGAATTATTACATTTTTCATATAGATTTTACATCTACAATATGACAAATTCTTATGGAAATTCATTTATGGTTTTAATGTTGTTTTAAACAAGTATAAACATTTATGGATTGTCTTTTTTTTCATTTGAGCGAGTGGGGTGTGAAGTAAAACGATCTAGGGTAGGGTTGGTCTTCCCTGAATCCGATGAACTCCTGTGTTTGTATACGTTTGTACACATATAAAGGTGTTATATGGAAATATAAATAAACACAGACGACAGTGTGCACGATCATTTATCGTCTAATTGTCGTATCCATGTTGAATTACCTAATTGTCGCGAACAAATGGAATACACTGTTATTATCATAGCATTTTCTAGTTAATTATAGGTTAAGCTTCGTAATATGTTTACAATGGACATTAAAAGGTAATAATTGAATAATACATTAATTGAAATGATCGGTAATGTCTCATTACGGTGTCATATTTATCACACATGTGAAATACTACGGGGTGTTTTGATCATTAGTTAATTTTATCATTGATACAAATATAATCAATTGTATTTAATATTTAATATAATCTATTAATAACTTGAATTATCTGTTTAAACATCAGTGTTATTCATAAGGAAATTATATTTTATTTAACTTGACAAAATAATCAAACAAGTTTACTATTACAAATTCTGCAGTATGTATGCAACCAGCATCACAGATCTGCTCTGCTAAAACAAGACTTATGTACCTGGCTCGCCAGGTATGTTGCTAAAAAATCGATAAAAATATAATTTAACTTCATTAAAGTATGTATTATAACCTGGTATGAAAATTAAGTATGTATCTATTCTTGAAAAGATAATTTGGGGCAGAAACTTGTTCGTCGTATAAGTTGTTTGACGTATTCCTTATATACATATTTATTTCAAACACGGTTATACTGTTATTATTATTTCCGTGTTCTCATCGTTCTCCACGAATCTTTTATGTGTTCTCCGAAAGTGACGTAATCACCCCCCCCCCCCTGCATTAAGTAAGTAATATTCGTAATCATCACGACAAGTATTCAAATGTGCGCTGTCAGAAGAATACATTTTCCTCGCATTAAACAAGCAGCCCGTGACAAAGAATATGAATCATGACAGAGTGAAAACTGCGCACTTTAAATGCGGTTATAAAAGACTTACGACGTTCCTCATCGCATGAAGAGACATTGGTTTTACAGTTGACGTTATGGGGTAGGGGGGTGAAGTAGAAGTTAGCGTGCGTCCTTTCGGACACGCCAACTTTCTTATCTCGTCCGCGAGCAGTGACCACCGCTGGTCAACGATGTCGTGTCCGCCCCGACATTCTTACACCGACAGCATGGTTTCCTTGACCATTTTTTTTACCTCACCTAAATAAAAATGCATGTTGTTCGGTAACATTTGATTTTTATACACTATAAACTTACTCTTGATAACCAAACAAGTTGACATTTAAACAACAAATTTTATTTTGTATCAAATTTAAAGTTAATCTAAGTGACTAATCAATATTTTGTGAAATACAATAATTGGACGTAGGTAATTTCAAGGATACACAATTTTACCATTATATTGACAGTGTATCGAATACCATGATTATTCCCAGCAAGATATTACACATGAAAAACCATAGGAAGTCCATGTAGAGTTGATCGGTAAAATCTGGTTCTATGCATGTTAAATGTGCGTATACAGCTTCCATATCATCATGTTGTTTCTCCGTATGGATCTTGTAGGCCAACATGAGAGAACTAATGATGTTTAGCACCCCGTAAATTAGCACGATGATTCGCTCAAACGCCCGTGGTGGGGCCCGCAGAAAACGCATAATTGTTAGGCACTGGACCACAGTAAAAGTGCCCAAAACTATCGTTTGGGATACGAATATCTCCCAATATCCAAAGGAATAGTGGCTCAGGGTTTTGCAGTACGCAATGAAGCTCAGTATCTGGAAGAAAACAAGTACATACATGTCAGCTAATAATAAAAACTAGTGTTCAAATATCGTTTCGGCGGCATAACTACCAACTATAGGTTGGGTAAAAGGTATGAGGAGACTGGCAGGTAGATATGGTAGTGTAAAGTTACCTATGGTAGAGTAAGGTGGAGTATATTCAAACGGTAGTTTTACCAAAACACTTACCAATTCAGCAACCTTGAATTTTAATCCTGGTACATTCATTAAGTATCTGCACAGGGTTTTGATATTTTCTATCTCTTTACTGAAAAATATAAAAAATGAATATTAATTTATCAGAAAATAACCAAGATATAGAATTCAAACTGAAACAACAAATATTCGAATTTCTTCAAAAGCAAATGTTCCAAAAATGTCAGAACAACACTGAAAGAGAAGTAAAATATATGTTTAAAGATACTTACGCAAACATTGTACTAATATATATTATTCTCAGTAAATTGATTGGATTAATTGATGTACGGAACGTCAAGTTCAAGAACAAAAGATAATATCAAATGAAGATAGTTGCTAATATAACTTACGCGCCTTTTTTAGAGAAATTTGTTTTCTTGTATAATTTAGAAAAAAGTCAATTATGATTTTTAATTATTTAACAATACATAAAGACATATCTAAAATAATTAAAATAATATTTTTAAAGTGCATAATTATTTTTTTACGAAATTAGAACTATGCTCATAGAACTAATGTTGTTTTGGCAATCCTGTTAAAACTCGTTAAAAAATCGATATTGCCATCGACCTGTCCTTCTGATGCCGTTCCATGTTGAATGCAGTTGATTGTTACATCTTTCAGTGTTTGATAATCTGTTAATTGGTAATTTTAACGAAGTTACTCCTCATTTTCTGATTGACATATTTCTGTAAGCTGTGTTTATCAGGTATGATGTTATTTTATCTATATAATACATTTTTGTAACAGTTTTTGTAAATTTATTTTAATACAATTAGAAGCTAGTTCGGCCATCTTGATCTCGAACTTCGTTTTTGTGTTGAAAATATATTTTCGAATTATTAATTAAGATAAACAGGTGAATTTAAGCTGACGATTAATGAATTAATAAAATAATTGCTTTATTGCATTTTTGTTTAAATATTATCAATAATCGCATAATTATTTAGTTATTATAAATAAACTTAACACAATATAAATAGATAAATATAACAAACAATTTGTATTCGTCTGGTAATTTTAACGAAGTTTTTCCTCATTTTCTGATTAACATATTTCTGTAAGCTGTGTTTAGCAGGTATGATGTTATTTTATCTATATAACACATTTTTGTAACAGTTATTGTAAATTTATTTTAATACAATTAGAAGCTAATTCGGCCATCTTGATCTCGAACTTCGGTTTTGTGTTGAAAATATATTTTCGAATTATTAATTAAGATAAACAGGTGAATTTAAGCTGACAATTAATAATGAATTAATAAAATAATTTGTTTATTGCATTTTTGTTTAAATATTATCAATAATCTCGGTAAATATTGCAAATCGGGACTAAATAGTTGAATCCTTTGGTAAAGAGTTTTCTAATAATTGTGCTAGTGCTTATTGTGGTTTTATTTGAGGAGGGTTTTTAGAGGATCAGTTATACTGGGGTATAATATGGCAGGTATAAGTCAGGTTGTGGAACAATGCGTGTTTATTCGCGTCTCTGTCTAGCTTTGTGTGCAGCAACAGATAGTAGCACATTGCATGCAGTCAATTAACATAAAAATCGCAAAGTATGCATCTGGAATTTTTAAAAGGGGACATTATCTACATGCTGTGAGTTACAACTTGAATTATTCGGTGAGATTGTTCTGTCGATGCGGCACATACACAACAATAAATTACATGACTTTGTACAACGTACACGCGAACGTTTTAAAATAAATTACGATATATGTGGCACAAAGAAAACGTATGTGCTTGCAGGGGACACTTGCTTCGGACGCATTTCATCACGTTTACCTTTTCGTGAGAATTAAAAAAGAAAATACACACATCGCTTGTTTTACATACGAACATATTATCACGCGATTTCCGAAAACGTTTCGATAAACTTACTTCTTAAACAACCTAATGATTTATATTTTGTATCGTAGAAGAATATCCAAGAATGCATTTCATAGTCATTTACTCTGGATGGGGGAAATGTCTTAACGAATCGTTTATTTTCTTCCAGGTATAAACGTGTGGTTTCATTAACCGTATACGCTACGTTTATCAGCGGCATTCGTTGACCATTACGTCTGTTACCAAGGAACAGAACATCTGTTCCTTTTACGTGCGAACTGAGTCAGTTTGCTCAGTATCAAATGAAGAACCTCAAAGTAGGTATCATTCATGTGACATCCAGCACAAGTAAAGATATTTGTTAATGAATTTCTCAAAGTCACAGGTTGTTCGACGATTGTGCATCCCAATACGAAGGGGCAGAATTTGCAAAGTGGTTCGGGCGAGAAGGTAAATGTTACAATCCATTCTTATCCATTATAAGATTGAAGTTCATTTTCTTGTAAGAGAATTTAGGCGTGTTTTGCTTTATAAAATCATGTTATATCATTACCAAATTTTGTCCTCAACATTATCAAAATGAAATGTAGGTAGAATTTATGCTTGATAGGTTTTGAAATAATAGCCGAACACAGTAATATTAATTGCTTATTTAGATAATTATCTAGCAGATATGGCAAAGAAATTCCTAGTGGATTATGTAAAAAATACAGGGAAAAAAAGGGAAAAAACGGTAACGCGACCCTTAATTATATGTCGAGCGAAACGGCCGTCGAGAGTCTGTCATTACGCGTGGCCTATGGCATGACAACAATCAATGTTGCTTGCTTGCTGTGTCAGAGAGTCACGGGCCGTCGTGAGCTGGTTATTACGTACGTCGGTGTGACAATGTAGGCCGGAAGTGCGTGTCTCCTTGGCCGTATCCAGCGACACGCGGACACTGGCTAATCTTCCGGGGTTTGCGTGCGACTTGCACGGGGGATGGTAACGGCTACAATCTACTCGCATATCTGTTCGCCTTTTTTACATTCTGCGTGGTTTTTTTTTTATGGATCTTACAAGTAAAAACCGGTTCCAGCTGAATGTAAAATATATATTCATTTCACTTGTTAACCTCGTACTTTTTAACCTTATTCATATTTTAAGCTAAAATTATGACACCGTTATAATACAATTCCATGTTGAATTTATTTACTAAGAACGCCTAAATAAACATTCTAATTAACAGTGACGTAAATATAAAATTTTGCTATATTAATTTATAGTTTTGAAAGGAAGTTTTTTACCTGGATAATATTATTAACAAGTTGATCGCAAAACGTCATTAATTAATAGCTACATAATAAGTGATGGATTCCATAAATAGGAGAAAGATTCTTTTAAAATATATTTAGATTTATTCTGAAACAACTACGTATCATAATTATAATTATTATTCACTACATAGTTGCAGTTTAATAAATTATTGCACAGACATTTTTAGTAAATAGTTTTCATAAAAATGCTTAGATGACTATAACCAGTAATATTCAAGTAATTTTGACCTACTCATGTCGAGCTAAAATATAAATAACATTCATATTGCACGCAATTTCTCAATTTCAATAATTACTTTATCTTTAACTTGCATTTTCCTGATTGCAAACAAAACATCACCCTATGACATTTTACTTTATTGTATTTAAAAATATTTAACACTTCTTATTTGTGTTATTCATAACTGCATAATTATTTAGTTATTATAAATAAACTTAACACAATGTAAATAGAGAAATATAACAAAAAATTTGTATTCGTCTAATGTCAAAACTTGTATACCAATGTGCTGACATCTTCACGTTATTGTACAAACTAAAACGTTTCATGTGGCACCGTATTTTTTTAAATATGCTAAAATATATTAAAATAAGTCAATTTTGAATTAAATCAAGTATTATGATCATTATATTGCATTATATTATCAATTTGTCGATATTTTCTCTGGTTATATTTGTTGCTTAGTTGAGCTACTCGCCACTAGATTGTACGGGAGTAAAGTTTTCGATCGAAATTGTACCGCGTCAGCGCTGTGGCAGTCGTGTGTTCCCGTTAGGAACTATGTGTACGGTTTGTTTGCATTAGAAAAAAAATCAAGGGAAACTATCGTTATTATTGTGTTAAAATACGTTCGAATTATATTTATTGGTGTATATTGAATGACATTATTTGCCTCCAGTTATTTAATGTGATCAGTGAGAACCAGTTATATTTGTACCTACCTTGGGTGAGTTATATTTTTATGAAAAAAAAAAATCTAAATTATTATGTGTTTGTTTAATAATCCAAAATTTTCATCCATAATTTATCGTTTATAGTTAATGTGCTTGTATTTGTTTATACTTGTGATAGCGTGGAAATATTGCTTTGTTTACATCATTACCTAAAATTGAGGTTATATTTGTCATGAATGTTGACAGTCTTTTTACCACACGGAGATAAGGGTAGGTCAGTGGGAAAGAATTATGGTTAAATACACGTTATATTCTTTCAATAATAACGGTATTTATTATCGCCTGTATTGCGTATCATATCTGTTACTAATACATATTGCGTTTTACATTTTAATTTTCGTAGTAATTTTCGTAAATGGTAGTTTGTATTATTTGTAACCTTGCATATAAATAAACAGAATAACTATCATTTTCTTTTTTATATATAAAATTTCATACAGGTGATGTAATATTTTACGGTCGCTTAAATCGTGGAAGAAATGACGTAGCGTATAGGATGTTGCATTTTAATATGTAGTTTTTGTTTGATTCGTCAAACTTGCACAATATTTGATTAAAATAATGGTGACAATAATAATACATTAATGTTTATCTGCCAAATTTATTTGGTGATTATATATTAGTTAGCAATGGTATTTTTTTATGGCGAAATACGTGAATTATGCAGGTTATTTGTCTTGTATAAGCAGCAGATATTCAAATTCTATATTCTTATAATAAATTATAGTACATACTACTATAGGGTATTAATTTTTTTTTTAATTCACAATCATTTTGAATAGTTTTATTTAATATTTTATATTAAATTTTATAACGTTTTTCAAATTACAAATATAAAATAATTTACAATTCTGTTTCCTACATTTGCTAGGAATTATAAAGAAAAGAAATTTCATTTTTCTATAAGTTCGAAATAATTTTGTACTATTTTGTTTAGCGGTGCGGATAAACCGGAACAGATTGAATTTGTTGGACCGGTTAAAACCGTTACGTTCTTTGAAAATAATTATCTTGCAGTTGATATGGTGTAAAAAAAAAATATTATCTAAGATGAATATATGTAGTTTGTTATTATTTTGCTTCGAATGTTGTCTGAATTAGCTGGTGTCTTAGAAAGATGAGCTATTTTGTATTTAATTAACATTACTGATGTGTTTTACATGTACCGTCCCATCAGAATGAAACATTACACTATTCCGTAAATTGTTTATTTCCTTGAGTTCTTGTAAGTACTCGTGTTTTGATTTAGCAAGCTTCTATTTCATCCGGCCACTTTACGTTACAACACTACTGCATTTTGCAATATTGCTAACAACTTCTTCTGTGCCGAAAGTAGTGCGACCACAAAAAAAAACTATGTAACATATTGGTAAAAATCTTTCAAATTCTTCAACGTAGGACCCTTGGGCATCAACACAAATTTTTTGCGCGATTTCCATGCTTATTAAGCTCCCTGTAAGGCCTTTTCTGGAACTTCGCGTAGGACCCTCGTCGAAGCCTCTTTTACATTATTTAGAGGAAAATGAAGACGTGTATGATCTGAGGTATAGATATTCGTTTGTATATTTATTGCACGTTTCATAAACCTATCTATTTTATTTTAAAGAGCTGATTGCTAGTCATAAAGGCGATAACAAATTAGTAACTTTCTAATACCATACATTAGATTGAAATCGACGTTTGCAATCATAATAATCCTTGTTGTCATTTGAAAATATACTACGTAGGTGTACAAAACATTTCATTCTCATATATCTATTAATTAATTGTAAACATTTATATTTATATGTTCCCGAGCACTTTCTTCAATTTTCTCTTGTTGGTATTTGATCTAATTCTTGAATTATGGACACTTGCAAGTAAATATATAGATACTTAGTTTTATATAAAATAAAATTATCTTTGCCATGTCTCAGTTGAGCGTATATATCTGATATAGTTATAAAAATGCATTTGTTATTCTGAATTTACAAATTGCCAAGGTCCATCTGTACGTCTACTGAATTTACAATTCTTTGTGATGTTGAAGTCATTTGAAATGATGTCCTTGACTAAATATCATTTAAACGAGCACTTATTATGTTAAATATTTTTACGACAGATTCTCTGTTTTACATGTTTATGGAATAATATGGAGTAATAATCCAAGAATCTACATTCTACAGTATACCATATACAGAAGAAAGCGTTTGTCTTCAAATTTTTAAGAAAATACTACTCGATTACCCTACAGATAATTTGTTATTGAAAATAAATTATGATTTACACAGCAACATTTAATGAAATATCTGGTTAGGAATAAATTTTGCAAGATTTTTAACCTTGTTACTATAAAATTTGTTATAAATACATACAAGTATTTTCTGCAGGAAGTCTGGCTTTTTAACCTCAAAATTAAATCAAATACAGTAGATAGTTGTAATCAATACCGTTATGATATTTATTTATTTATTTATTTATTTATTTATTTAATACTCTGTTCGACAGGCTGAGCCCAATAACCGAACAGGAAACAACATTTAATCTTAAGTTTAACAGTGTACCAGTAATTAATAGAAATACATTTATAAATAAGCATAGTGTATAATATAAAACTACGGAAATTGAACGGAACAAGAAAATATATAAAAAAATAATTAAGAGAATATATCATGGTGACTTTGTAATAAATGATAGGAGGAACACATGAAAAGAATAGGGGATTGGTAAGATATATTATTTATTCATGATAGTTGGAGAAACAAAACAGATCAAAGTGTAGGAGCGAAACATTTTAAATAAATTCAGTTATCTTTTTTTAAACAAACATAAATGTACATACATGCAATAAAACTAATATGTAACGTGTTTAATATTGTGTTTTATATGATAAGGAAACAAAACTATGGCGTTTTATACAATAACTATGGAGGTATGCGATTATGCAGTTATAGCGTATAAACTGCACGATGTATACAATATAAGTCTAGCTAGGCCATGGATTATATTTGCATTGCCTTTGAACAATATATTACTTCCCGTTCTGATCCTATCACAGACGTTCTATATTAGATTTTTTTTACTTTTTTTTGCGTGCAAACAGTGCTAAACTCAAAATAGAACTATTTGATAAGAAGTGAAAAATCTATACTGGTTTACATGCAATTTTCACAGTATACGGTACATTTTATAACCCATATAATACTTATATGATTATGACAATACATTTTCTATATTTTTAACATGTAGGATAATTAATTAAAATAATATTAGTAAGATCAAAATCTCTGAATTTTTTTATAGAAAAGTAGAAAAAAAAATCAGCTCATCGACCTCCTGTTGAAGAGCTATAATATTCGGTACGATGTCTGTAACATCTTCCGTTAAATTTTTATTTTTTTCTCCTTTATTTTTTACTAAATTTTATTAAAAATTTTCTTACATGTGCAGGAAATGAAACAGAATGTTTCTATATTTTTTATTTTGAAAAATTTTGAAAGGTGGTGGAAGAAACAAATATTTTTAAATCAAAAATAGTATATATTTTATCTTCATTACTTAGGATTTTAAATGTGTAAAAATGTATTTCAATGAGTATTAATTAATTAAACATTACTATTAATTTATTATTATTTTATTAATTTAGCATTGCGATACAAGTTACGGTTGTAGAGAAATTTAAAAAAATGGTTGTTTTCAACAACTAAATGCCATTAATAACAGGTTATATAGGAAAAGTTTATTTAAAAAAAATTACAAAATAAATACATGTCACATATCGAATTACCTTCAAATTTGCAAAGCCATACATACGTGCGACCTTATATAGTTGCTAATAAATAATTACTGTACGATGATTGCTTACCAAATATTTCCTAATTATCGTTAATCACTTATGAAGAAATAATACATGTGTGCTAAAATGTGTGTTCAATATTTCGCAAACATTTTTTTTTCAGCAAACGTTTACTAGACATGATTTGTTATTTTCGAAAGCAAAAGAAATTCAAATTGATAAATTAATCCTCCTGTTTTATTTAATTTATGAAAATAATAGTAATTAAATTAAGAACGTAATTGTTTGTAATGTGTTATAATGAATAAGTATTCATTATTGTTTACAATCATCCTATAGCTACATATATGATTACTGATATAAGGCGATTGATATTTTAGCTTCATATTGTTCGAAAATATTGTCACAGTGAAAAATATATAAATAAATATTTTTCAAACTTTGATCATGGCCCAAATTTTATATTCGTTCCGCATTCATCTCTTCAAATGTGGTGATATGAATGGGGATTTGTTAAATAAATACTAGATTGAGGTTATGTAAATACAGTCAAATATCATTGTGTTCTTTTGTTTAGAAAACAGATCAAGGTAAACAACAAATAATAGAATAATGTAATATAGCGAATCATCATTTACAAGCGAGCAATTCATAGATTTATGATTGGCAGATGTTAAAACGGTTAGCATATTTAATAAAAATGAACACACCCGACATCTGTCGGATAGTATCACACCTGCATGTGGTTTCTGAGCTCTGTAACCAACCAAATAACACCTATACCGTACCTGATAACCTGGTATTGTCATTTGAAAACACAATGATACACATAGTTCAAATGAAACTTTCGATTTGAATCCGTGTTTATATGCAGATGAAAGTAAGATTTGAGAAAGTCAATTAGTAATTTTACGTTGTCCATGATTCGTTATTAGATAGCGTAATGTATTACAATTAATTGTATAGATTTTATTAAGGAGAAAATCATGAGAATTCCTTGAATAAAATATAAACATTCGAATAGAAATACTACAACGCAGATTTATTAGTGTACTGGTGTTTTGATGTTTCTAGATATTATTAACTATTGATGTTTTGACGTTGTTCAGGATGTGTAATGCGGTAAACATGGTAACTATTGATTCATTGCGCTAGTATATTACACATAGGGTGAGGTTAAGAATATACGTCTATATTTAAATCTAATCAAAAGTAATAAACACCGGAAACAAAATTTATTGTTGGGCTAAATACAGCACTGTACGGTTGAATTGCACGTGTAAACATGGAATAGTAATAAAAGCAGAACAATTGCACCGGATGTACATACACCTTACCGCATAAATAAACTACGAACATATCAAATAACCGAAACAACAATACATTATCAACAATATGTACATGTGCCAAATATTAATAGACTCTACACCTGTACTTTACTACATACGTATATACGTACTTGTTTACAATTCTGCAGCTGATGGAATCATTTCTTAAAAATGATTCCTACTAGATACATTCAGCAAATGCCCTAAATTTATTTAACAAACTTAAGTTATTTTTAAAATTCAAGCACCTTCAATGTATTTTATTTTTAGATCAATATATATATAATGGAAAAATTCGTACATATTAAATAATGATAAGCTAGTTGTAAAATTTTAAAATGTATCATCTCAGTGATAAAATAGAAAATATAATATATGTAAATGATATACACAAATATGATTACAATTAATTATATAATATAATATCCAGTATCATAGAATTAACAACGAAGTTAGTTAATTAAATTTTAATTAGGCACCTGGTACATTCGTAATTGACAAATGAAATTAGCAGAATAGAGTATAATTACATTTTGCATATTATAATGCTCAGTTTCACATAAATAAATCAAATTTCAAATCTCAGGAAAATAACTTTAAAGTGTCTTCTAAATTGATTATTTGCATCCAAATAAATTTATATTAAATTTTTTGTCTCAGAATTTAACAAAAAATAGAATGATATTCTAATATTTAACAAATATGAACTTCGATCCTAATAAATATTGATCAAATTTTATCATAAATTTACATGCTTCGTGCATTAATTGCGCACAAAACAATTGAATACAAATTATACATTGACAATTCTACTTTAGTTTCATTAAAAAAAAATATGACTCAAAGATAACAAAAAAAAGTATCAAACAAAGCAATACATCACATGGTTTAACGTGAACAAACAAGTCATATATATACGTATATACATGCATATTGAATTTATTTTCAATTCTAAACATTGATGTACTGATTCATACATTATTAACCCTACAAATACTTACTAGCATATACCAATTTTCTAAAGAACTCATTTCTTTTTGTATAATCCAATAAATAACTGGAAAAAAACGTTGAATATATAGCAAAAAGAATACAAAGGCAGTTTAGTACGTGACCTAGTTGCAAAGAGGCTGGTCCCTCACGTCAGAGTCCAGTTATCATCAGCTGATTAGTTGTATGATGGCGGGGTCATACTTATTCGTCCGTATACGCCGCTTGTCTACATAATATAGTTTCGCATTCGGCCAGTAGGTTCGCACGAGCGCACCTGGTGTGCAAGCAACAAGACAAGTCGACACAAGTCAAACTGTACCGCGTGTTATAACATGTTGTAACACGTGCTCAGAGGATAACAATTCAACAATACAGTACAACAGCACACGTATAATGTGTAGTTAGTCAGTACTGACTTGGTGTTGTGTTGAAACACATTGGAATCTTACAATCCTACTGTTATGGACAGTACGTTGATTTTCTGTTTGTGTGTGCATATAGTGCTCGTTCTACGTAAAACTATTCCAATGTAATGAAACTGAAATAGTGACATTTAAACAGTCGTTTACACAGCAACCAAAATAAAAACTGATTAATAAACTTTCCGATTCTGATAAAACGTGTTTACCTGTTTAATATTTTGTGATAAGAACCATAATATATTCGCATAGTTAATAAATCTAAATTCTAGTTTAAAAATAGACGTTTTGAATTTCGTGTGTACTGGTTATATTGTCGTTTACCTTGAACGAGTGAGTGAATATTGCATACAATTATTGATGTAGAAAATTTTTCTATAATTTCAACTAACCAACTTTATTAATTGAAATTACGTAAGGCAAATGTAACGGAAGAGATAGATAATAGAATAAATGTGCATACCATTAATGGTAAATTCTCATCCATGTTTTTGTAATTAAAGTGATGGATTTCTTGTAAAACAATTAGTGTTGACCTTGGAACAGAATATACATGTAAATAGTTCCTTTTCACCTGTTGTGATCAAATAACAGACTAAACAAACGTAATCGCGACTGTGATCGATAATAATTGCGTGTTGCGTTATCAAATATATAGGATTTGTTGGCGAGCACATGTGTTTATTAACATTCGTTCTGATATACTTTCTGTGAAAGTGTCTACATATGTATGTGGAACTAGCTTTAATTGTGACAACACACTACTTTCAGTTTCTGTTTTTCGCCTTGAATTCTGAACTGGTTCAATCGCAAATATGAACCGCAACACGTGGTGTTACACTTGTCATATAGAAGTCTTCGTCCGCCTGTTGTTTAAATAAATAATTGGTGAGTTCATTCCATCTATTATTCGATTCAGGCACTATTTAATCGTGATATATCATTTATAACTGAACATTACATTAGGAAAATTCACACTAATTACATTATGAAGGCATTAAATGTGTACAACGATTACTTTTTATTCTTTTCATCTCTTTACAAAAATGAACTATATCGAATTAAAAATATTTAATATAGAAAATTTCCCATCACTACTCTCATTAAAAATGCTTCATTATTAACTTAATCAGTGATTACAAATATTGAATTTTCATGATAAACTGTCTAAAATTAACTTCTACAGTACAGGCTCGTAATGAGAATATTTTGCAAAACATTTCTATGTAATATTATTTTAGGTATGGGTAATCTTATTATAAAGACTTTTACCGGTTAAAAAAAGTATGATAATACAAAATAATTTGTGGTACAGATACAGTTTTAAAAGTCTGATATATTGAAATATCATAATATTGAGTTTAAATTTTTCATTTGTTGACCGCGCATTATGAACATGTCCCTTTTCCTGACAAATATTTCCTAGAATAGATTTCTGGTTGTCACATACGTGTTATGTTAGTCATAAGTTGTGAGGTGTGCCTGCAATCCATATATTTCCCATAGTTTTAAATATAGTACGAAGGCCGAATATTGATAAATAAATTTCCTTACACTGTAAAAAAAATAAATAAATAAAATCTAGTTTCGTAACTTGATGTAGGAAATTATATTTTAATTTCGTACCTAGGTAAATATCGCATTCCGCATTCGTTCAATATTAATATCTTCTATTTATTATTTCTATTTTAGTTATAACTATTAGTTTATGTTTGTGTTAATGCCAGGTAAATCCGGATGGGATTTCTTGAATTTCTTCAAGAAATCTGATGCTTCAATAAGGGAATTACGTGCAATCACGTAGTGTTTTTTTGTTGCAATAAAAAAAATCTGCTGACATAGATTATTTCATTAATATCATCGAAACCCGTTTTGCATTTATACAGAATTTTTGCGCAATCATACATGTATATATAATTTTAAATTTCAAAATACCCATTTGCACAGAACCACGCATGTTTTTAGCATAATTCACAATTAAATATAATACCTTCGTTTTTATTTATTTTTTACAACTGTTTTTAAAGCATTTTTTTGTGAGTTGTTCTACTTTTTTTCGAAGTAAAAAAAGTTGTTTTGACAAAAATGAACACGTAAGTCATTCAATTTTACATTATTATATATATATATATATATATATATATATATATATATATATATATATATATATATATATATATATATATATACAGTGCGAATAATGTAAGGCTATACATTGGCAACTTTATTTTAGCGTTAATCAATTTGCCCATGCTAGTATCAACTCGTTGAATAATTTAAAATTAGACATAGGGCATTTACGTAATGTTACCATGGTGATTTCATACAAAAACTCCAATTTATTATGGTTGAATAATGTAAAATTAGACACTAGTCCACAGACTACTATATTTATTTAAATCATTTACAGAATTTATTCCAATATTTTATTAAATCTATTACATGTTATTGAATTAAAAGTACACTTCAAGTGCTGAAATTGTAATTGGTATCAGTACATTTCTAAAATCACTTGGCGGTGATAACTAAATTTGCCTCCGTTTGATGACATGTGATGGGCCTGCCCGGGAATTCAAAGCTGAAATAATCAGAAATTTCTCGCAAAGACGCCCCTTCTAAATACCAGGAGTACATCTTAAACTTTTCTTCTGTGATGTACATTTTTTGCACTAATTATTACGCAAACTCGTGAGATATCAGTAACACAAAATTGAAAACAGTGACATTTACCAAAACAAACGTCATTATAATTTCAGTTGTTACTGACATGGGCAAATTGATTAAAGCTAAAATAAAGACGCCAATGTATAGTCTTACGTTATATATATATATATATATATATATATATATATATATATATATATATATATATATATACATGTATATATATATATATAGTAAAATCCATCGTTTGCAATTATCTTGACATAAGTATCAACAAGTTAATTATGAAGTTGATAATATGAAATTTATATTGTTTTGGGAAACCAGTTTGTATATAGATAATATGTATGAAATTCGCAGAAATACTGTGTGGAAAAGTACATGCATTATATATATCTGGCAATGTCAATGTATTATTTACATAGCATCGATTTTAATTAATTCTTCTAATAGTTTTCCACGACTGTATATTTTTCTATTATATAATTAACATGTAAACAAAAATATAAATTTTAATTTTTCATCTTTATAAATTAATTCAGCTAAATGAAAATTCGTTTATCATATTCTGTATCACAATTATGGTGTCCGACAGTATTTAATTGAATTTTTTTCGTTTTTAAATGTTCATTACTTATGAAAATCGCCAGCATGAAATGCTGATTTTGTGTAAGTCAAAATAGCTTACATGTTATTTAAGTAATTAAGAAAACAAATATGCCTGCTATTATACCAATCAATCCAGTTAGTCAAAACAATTATTGCAAACATATAAACAAAAAGAATTGTTTATGCAAGTTATCATTTCAAATGAATCAACTTTCAATGACTAACCATGAGAGATTATATATACATATTTGATTAAATATTATTTGATATATATTGGAAAGTATATAGGTATTCCAATAATACAATGTGATAGAACGTTCGTTGGAAATTAATAATGTGCCTGTAATCATTATAAAGATTTTTAATTAGTGATAGTAACTGAAAGTTGATTTTACAATATGAAATTTCTAAAAATATGTATGAAAGAAATATGTATTATGTTAAGCCCGTTTTACATTATGCAATTCAATACGGTGCAATGCAATATGTATAGCTGCAATGCCACGGAATTTTGACAGTTCTATTTTAACCAAATTGTTACGTTGTATACTTCATCAAAATATTGACATCTAGGAAAAAAAAAACTGATGACAGTGATAATAAAAAGTGTAGCATTATTATTATGTTCTAAAATAACAGATAATAACCTATAATCAAATGTCAAACTATCTGGTTACAACTCCAGTAAGTTAGTACTACCGAAATAACCAACAAAGTAACTAGACTTGCACGCGCAATGCAATAAGAATGGCGCATGTTCTAATTCGGCAATGCAAGCTTCATTGCATTGCATGACCGTCACAATTTGTATTGCGCACATGCGCAGTTCACGGCTTGCGCTGTGTATTGCATTGCGTTGCACAAATGTAAAACAGGCTTTAGATTTTAATGAAACCAATATAGTGAAAATACTGCATAATACAAATTGCAATTTCAGAGTAAAAATATTTTAATCAGTTGCAATAAAATTGGCTTCTTATTTCGGAAACATCCCGTATTTCGTTTTTCTAAAAAATAAAGGATAGATATGTACATCAATGTGTTATTATTTTTTTATACAATTACAATTTTTTTATATTCATAAATATAGCTCAGTTACATCAGTAAATGTTGAAATTGCATCATGTTTTGATTTATGTAGGTCACTCTACTCATATTTGATAAGCATGTTCTTATTTTGCCATATTGACGGAGGTCACTACTTCTTGGTGAGGTAAAATGCGAAAACTTATTTTTCAGAATTTTCAGTATGATTTACAATAATATTTCTATATAGTTATATGATTGCATATACGTATATTATTATTTGTATTATTTTTAATAAACTGATTGCATCTCAAGTCTGTTTTTATTAAAGACAAAAAGAAAATCAATAATTCTGTCCCTCGTTACGTGCATTGTAAGTGATTTGAATCACTAGAATAAGTGATCGTAGTTTACTTTAAGATCACATAAGTGTCACGAACGCACTGACATTAATTATCCGGATCACTTAAGTCCATAGTTTTTATCAATTCATATAAACACTGCATATAGTTGATCGATATATTCGGTTCATATGATCAATATATGCGTATCGGATATCAATCGGAATATGATTCCATGACATCATTTTCTAATCAACAAAAACAATTAGGCGTAATTGCTGATGCACGTGAATTCATTTCAGAAGCGTCATTTTCAAATATGTAGTTTAATAAACCAAAGCTCATTTTATTTTTTCCAATATGTGAATATTGAAATTGGTATGTTCTAATTACATGTCGAATTCCAATATTTGTTTAAAATGCAAGTTCCGGTGTTTCATTCTGATCGAAGCAAATAATAAGCAAAATATCATTCATCATAATCAGTTTCCAATGAGTATTACGTGTGGTTTCCAACAGAAATACATAAATAGAAAAGCATTATATTCAAACAAATAAACAAACATGTTACATTTAGTTTTGACAGTTGCATGATCAATTAAGAGTTATGTATTTACCGAGGGGTAAATCATGTGAAAAAAATGTGTACACCAACATGAGATTTCAAGTGATGTTAAGAGATACTTGCTATGAAATGTCAACAATATCGAATGTGTGACACTTCGCGAAACCAGAATGTAAATAAGAAAGTATTATTTACGAATCGACCTTAACACTTTACATCGCTAACTAGTTATTTTGCACTAGACTGCACACAAACACACACACATAGTAGTAACACACACAAACGTGCAACTATTGCCGAGGGTATTCTATAAATAGCAACAAAAATTAAGGAAATATCTGCGAAAACCGTAACAGATTTCAACATTTTTAATTGGCACGTCCAGGAAATATTTACCAGTCATAAAACACAGGGTCAAAATATATCATTGCTATGGCGACTTCACCATTTTCAAGAAGGTGAATGTGTAGTATGCGAAAAATTATAATATTTATAGATTTTTTTTTAAGATAAACATATTTTATTATGCTGATCGAGTGTCTCATATATGATTGAATATAAATACTGAAATAAACAAATTGTTTGTATATGTCGTAAATGTATTCTTTGCACTGACATAATTTTCTATCAGATCTGGATTCATTATCGAATATAATTTTAATGTTTAAAATTTTAAATGTTTGTTGATACCGAATAAAATGTCACTGGTTGATAAGATGAAAATTTGTAATCAGCGATACGATATTTGCTTTGCAAAGTATATTTCATGGATAAGGAAATTCAACATATGTATATGTCCTGTAATATACTGATTCTTGTGAATCTGTTATCTTAACTACAATAAGGAATTAATAATTATTTTCTAGCGAATAAATCATATTGTGAATGCACTGATAACTAGGTAATATAATTCTTAGAATTTCTCATTACCATTTAATATGGTGTCTCTAATTATAATAATGTGAATTACGATAATGACAAATATAAACTGTATATTACATTAACCAGAATTTGATATATCGGAAATAATAACTAGATCAGTATTTCCCAACCTTTTTAACGGCCAACAATCGTCCGACTCGCCAAATATTTTCATGAAATAATATTTACTGAATACACTTTAACAGTTTTCAAATACTACGCCACAAAGAAAACAATAAATTTTAAATACAAAATTATCTTTCAATAACTGTTATTTTCCATAGTTAACAAAAACAATGTTACGTCGACAAATTCATATAATTTAATTAACTATCAATGCATTAATATTCTTTTGTTTAAAGAACAAAATATTTTTTGTTTATGTGAGAAAATTTTGGATAAAATTCAATGGAAAATAAAGAAGTAAAGATTTTAGAAATTATTTATTTTAATATGTATTATATATTAAAAAAAGCATTTTATACTTTTTAGTTATGCTCAGATCCATAGTGAGAATTTTTTAAATGACCTTTTGTTTATATGAAATTAATTTTTGATGTTAATCAGGTAAAATTGCAGACAGTATGATTACGTACCATGTAAGGTTCTGGTTGCTCTGTTTTTGTAACTAATTACTGAGCAATATATCGAGGAAAGCATGTTCGATTGCACGACTTATTTGTCAATATAGCACAGGCACTTAATATATTGATGGGGCCAAAGAAAGGTCACATTTTTTTATAATTGATTAAGTGAGATTGCAGTTTTCAATTCGTATAACACATATATGTATATGTTGTTCCATTATGCACACCAAATAATTACAATAAATGTAAACTGAATTATTTAAAAATGTTATTTTTAATACAATTCAGTTAATTCAAAGCCAATGAAAACTATAAATAATTATATTTTATTCTTCATATTTATTTATTTATATGCATAAATAATTATTTGATATTTCTTGTAAAATAAAAGTAGTACGTCGTTTTCTTTTACAATATATTTTCTCTCTGATAAAATAGCGTATATTTTCTTTCACTAAGCAAAAAAACACACATTTCAAATGAAATTCCTTGAAGACACTACGCAGTTTTCTTACCTGTACTATGAAATGCCGTCTTATATATTTTCATCACTTATTGCTGACTGCGCATTGCATCCAATTGTTAAAAGGACAAATTGTCTAGAATCTCTATAAAAACAGAAATGTTTTTTTAGCAATATAATTGCTTGACAAGAATTGTATTTATATTTTTTTTGTCAAGCAACACAAACCATTGACTTCATACGTATATCGCCAAGGGAATACTATAATGCGCTCAATCTTTTAACACATACAACTGGGCTTTATTGCCATATTTAATTAGACGCGACACTAGCGACATCTGCATACATGACAATATTAAGTTAATATAAACTTGTTTGCTATTAAACATAATTTAGCGAGCTACATATGGTCTTAACAAAACACTTTCGCCACCTATGTTAAAATTTATTTTATTCTTTACTTAAGTTTAAGTTTAGCTGGTTTCTGAAATGGTTCATGGGCAATTAAAACAGGAACAAAGAAATACCTTGCTTTTCGTATTACTGTATCAAGATTTATTGTATAAATGTATATATGAAAATATACTTTGTTTACGTGTACATACACGTTTATAGTATATAGGTATATAAACTGTATGTCGCAAATACTGGAACACGTAATGCGGTATGTATATTTTATCAGAAATTTCACGGACATTGGATTTATTTCCGAGCAAAACACATGTGTGTGTCTAAATAGATAAATTGTTTAACTATGGAGATTATAGTAATGACGTAAATGGGACAACGTTAGATTGGATTTTGTAAAATCAATGCTGTACAAGCATAATTTAAAATTAATAAATATATTTTGAAACCATTCGGTTAACAATATCAAGTCTATCTTTTATTCAAGATTCTATATACAAGTTTACGAATTAATTCTCCATTTGTAAACTGAGGCTTCGTAATATGAGAACTCATTTAATGTTAAACGCATGCTTGATTGAAAAACCGGGAATTTGTAAAACGAAAACTCCCTTTATTGTTCTCAAACTAAATTAACAATTTTTTTGTTTCCTAATCTTCGCATGCTACGAAAGTCATTTGATGTCGATGCCGTTTTGACTGTATCTACTGTTTAACTACAGTGAATTCGCATATAAACACTGTTGTTTTCATATATTTGAATATTTCTAAGAGATTATTTTCTTCATAAAAATAATATGAAAACTACAAGTATATGACTATAAAAACATAGATGTGATTCAAAGTCTACGCTGGAAATTTCAATGTTTGAAACTCTAGTTAATAATTTTTAATGAAATAATTAAAAGTTACAAGTTAGAATTTTTTTCAATTATCATTACAAATTCACACTTGTCGTTTCTAGTATAGTTCACCGTAAATAACTATTGATTGCATAATTCTACGGCAACATGTTATTAACTAGAGTTTTACACTGTATATGATAGATAATTTTCAAGTATATACACAGAACAACGCACTCACACACGTAAACGTAACGTAACGTTACATAACACGCTCCTGCGAATTTTTTTATAAAACTCATCTGTTATTCAGACCGTGCTGTCATAATAACGCGATAAACGTTTCTTATTTGTTAGAATCGATGCCAGGACCTTGCTTGCAGTCGAATGACACACTAAGCAAAACCATTCGCGTATATACCGGTCGAGATCCGAGTCAAGGTTACCATCGGTAACTCTCGCCTCGTATAACCGTTATTGCACACATACACACGCCCAAATATATATATATATATATATATATATATATATATATATATATATATATATATATATAAACCGACTTTTGATCTTAAAGAATTAAGAACCCCTGAACTTTTGTTTACAACCATTTTTATTCAAAATACCGAGGTTGCCACAAAACCTTCGTTCTCCTGAATTTTTTTTTGAAGCTATTAGACGACTTTTGAGAATTCGTCTGTGGGAAAAACGAATTTTGCGTAAAGAAGTTGGTAAATGCGTATTTATTGATCTGGTATTTCTAAACTGGTTGCAATCAATGCACAAATAGGTTCCAGTTGACTAACCGTTTTTAGTATGAGACTAGACCAGTGATTCTCAACCAGGGGTCCGCAAGGCTCTAAAACTCAGCTCGAATAATAAAAAATATTTTCCTACAATTTTTTCAACCTATTGCGGTTCCGTCAAACTTTACATGCTTTCCAACAGAGATCCCTGTTACTAAAAAGGTTGAGAATCACTGCTATTTTATTTTTTATTTTATTTTATTTATATTTACAATTATTAACAGGTCTCCCTAATTATTAATAAAGGTTACAATGTGATATTTACAACAGGAAATATATACAAATAATGAGAAACTACACATTTATACAGAACTAATCTAATATTATAACATAAAACAATCAAAAACAATCCTTCAATTGATTTTTAAACCGACAAAGAGTTGTATTAAAAATGTGTACGTTGTCCTTGATAAAAAAATTCATTGCAGGTATTAAGCATATGCATAAGAGGAGATTTAGATGACTTGTCAATTTTGAAAACATCTCTTTTGTGTCTTAGTGCTAAATTAGGCACTAGCCAGTTAATCCTTTGTAAGAGTTATATATGGAGTTATAATTGTGCGCAACATATTGTTCACTATAGAAACTGTCAATATGAAAGGACATATGAAAACAAATTTGTCATAACTTTGATAATGATTCAAATCAAATTCTGTCACGTACACATTATGATTATGTTAAGAAATATCCTAGTATGACAAAGCTTGTGAATACCATAGTTAAATATGGAATTCCATAGAAAATTAATTCTGCAAATATCCTGTTTATAACCTTACATTATTTTGCCTTATAAGCGATTTATAATTATTTTATTGAAATAGTTATCTACATTTAGAGAAAATATGAGTATAATAAAAAATTATCTTAATTAAAAAAAAATTAAATATAATAAAACAATGAACTTAAATTAGAGAAAATGTTAGTATGACAATTTATGAATAATTCGAATTGTTTTAAATGTGAAGAATATTTTATTTAGATTCATATCTTAGACATGATATTTTGTAATATGTATACATGCAACATGTACTGCAGTCAATCATATCAATTATGTGCCAGATACATTTAACGATGTATTGTTAAAATACTAATAATCGTAAACAATTTATTTGACGCTTGATCTGTCGCCAGTTGCAAATGATATTGCTGCTTGCGAAATTCCATGCATAGTTAAATATGCAGAATAACGCCACATATTTGTGTACTGGTAATAGTAAACTATTAACTGTTCTCTATCCAATTCTCTTTCCGCTGACAGTATGCCATGACATTGAAGAGTAAAGCAAACTACACCATCTTGCATTGCATGGAAGTTTCCACAGCATTGATTAACTATATTTGCTTTGTGATTTCTGTAAAATTTGTTTACCGTTTCATTAGATTTTCTATTCGGTATATACATAGATGGACATATAGTCTGTTGTTAGAAACATTTATACTTGCTTGACCTAAAACTGTTACCAACCTCGGGAAAAAAAAACAAATGAATCTTACAACGTTCTAAAAATGGAAATAAATATTCCAACTGCATATGTCAACTGAAATTTCAACTAGGTCGGAAACATTAAATAATATGAACGTAATAGAAGACAATTCGTGTACTAAACGAAAAAAGCTGATATAGGTCACCGTTTGACACTGACCTATTTAATCATTACTTGACCATATATGACCTAATTTTGTTTTATACTATCAATGTTAGAAATCACCAATGTATATATTTTAACCTATAATTGAGTGGTAAAATAAAAGTAATATAATGAAACTACAGTCTGTACTGAAACTAGCTGGTTTTTATAAGGGATCATCATTTTGCAACATGAGAAATGTATTTTGCTTAATGAATATTAGTTAGACATTTATTTGATGTTTCTCATCAAGAAATCTAATTTTACCTTTGGCAGAACGAATATTCAATGATTGTTTATTTGACAGGTTGCACAGTTATTAGTAGTGAAAGTAATATTGCGAAAGTAATATTGGGCATAATAGAATTTTCTAATATAGATGCGAATTAAATTAGTCAAGATTTTAGCCCGTTAAACCAAATTTCGTATGTATCAATTTAACATCGGTGGTCTTAACAATAAATGCGTAAATTGGAGACTATAAATAAAATCTAATTACTTAACTATGATCAACATTTCATTATTATAGTTTGCGTATAAAATTGTATAAATCAAGATTTCACTCGCATTTGTCAGCATATTTATGAAATAAAATTCGTATTTTATTCCTGTGAATATAGTGGCGCCGCCAAAGTGCGAGAAGCGGTAACTACTTGTGCCGACAGCGACAGTTAATATGAATTTCTGCCGATAGGTGGCAACCTATATCACACTGAAAACGGTTTTGTTGTTTATATTAAGACCATAAAATGTCAGTAAACGAACAAAGTAAAATATATATAGTATTAAATTTAGAAGTTTACATGATTTTGGTGTTTTCGTCAAATTATTAATTATGAGAATATAAATAAAAATATAAGATATTTGTAAAAAGAAATTTGCATTACGTGTATAATTAAATCTCCTTGCGATAAAACAACTGAAAATGTTTCTTTGTTTACAAATCGATTGCGAATGTGAATAGACAATCTTCAAGATGCAATACATTTACTGAGAATCGATTGAATTAAACAATAAAGGGCTCTCTATTATACAAAGAAGATCGAACACATGAATATAGTCGAATTCTGTTGTTTATGTATTTTGTAAAAGATGGTCAGTTGATTTTGGATGTACGATTTCAGTTCTGAAATAAATGACCTCACCTAAGTGAAAGGAGATTCTCCGTACAATTTAGCGGTTATTCCGAAATCATTCGACAAACTTATAACGTTTACCACATCACTTACACGTGTTTGAAACTGTTTTGCGTAAATCTGGTCGCCGACTGTAACGGTTTTAATATTTCTGTTGGATCGGCCCGGCCTACTAAATATTTATTTTATTCGTTTCTCGTTACACGAATTGTACGCATAACATATTCAAGTTTAGTTTTTCGTTGTCTCATTGGAAATCCCAGAATCTATTATGCAAAATATCGAATTTCTGTTCTTATTATATCAAACCAAGTCGGCATGTAGAAATAATTGAAGAATTTGTTAACAAAATGATTTGAATTACTAATACAAGAAATATATATATATCAGTTTCCAGTATATGTGTTTGGAATTTTCATATTTTTTCCTTTAAAATGCTACATTAATATCGTTCCGTGGAATACGATATGTAATAAACCATTGCAAATTAATAACAAGAAACGGGAATCTTCGTTCTTGAAATAATTACCTTGATTTGGAGAAACCGAATTTACGGAAATAATAGCCAACGTAATATGACCGTTTCTTGCACACACAAAAAATTCTCCAATTTTGTTTACTGGATGAAAATGTAATTATCTCTGTAACCGAATCGCCATGGTGTATTTCGATTGAATCTCCCACAGACAATTTTCTTTCGTTCATAAATTCATGTTATTTTTAGCATTTTACTAAAAAAAAAAGTCTGGCGAATGAAGACAATTTTTTTTTTTAGTTTTCGTAAATACAGCTTGATCCGATTTTGTTCATTCATGAAATGTCTAAAAATATTGGCTGCGTTGGCATTCTTCGAACTGGTTATTTGTGTTTCTTCCAGTATCGTATCTTGTGCAAATGTTCACGGGTGTATAAAGGAAAATTAGTTTTAATTCTGAGAAAATTCATCAGACAAACTGTTGCTATTATAACTCTTGTTCGCATACTAATATTCTACATGTATCGTCAAGTGCTGTAAATCTCATGTCTGGTACAGCTAAACTTGATGTGTTACTCATAAGTGTTGTGCTACATGATCATATTGTTCATTATCAACAATGAACTGCCACTGTTGGTATACACCACCAAGCAACATTGTAACTTTCATACAACATATCTTACTTCGCTTCTGTTATACCATGATACATTTATTTATTCAGTATCATTACATTATATAACAAATCAGAATAAAATGTAACTTATATTACAAATGTTGAGAATCATTGCTTTGTCTGAAGCACCTACACGTTTCGCATATTTCAAACGTAGCTATTTGATCATTTGATGATTACGTAATTGTGCCATTGAAATTATTTATTTATGAGTAGGAAAAACATCTGTTTTATTAAGTTTAAATACTTCATAATATATTTCAATGTTTTTACTTTGATATATCTTCATAAATGTATCTATTCTAGACTTTCTTCTGCCTAAATTAAAACGATAAAAGTATTTGAGGTTAGTTAAATTTCTTGCGAAAAAGTGAACGAACGTTGAAAGTGCATACAAAACTGTTGTAGTGCAATGGGTACCAGTGGTTCGTCAGCACTGATCAAGATAGTATTGATCAATGCCAGCTAGTAAGCAATATAAGTTTGTATTTCACAGTTCAAAAAAGCTTAGATTCATTTTGATGTCGACGGAAAATAATAAATATCCGGGTATGATGCGTGTAGTTGTATAGTCTACACTTCGATATGGTGTAAAAATGTCCTCGATGCCTGTAGAATTTTATAACCCACAAAGTTAGTATGTCATTACCGTAAGAACATTTCATTACCAGGTTGAAATCACACACACACATTTTCACTACAGACAATACATTTATTATATCAAATTGTCCGGCCTTCAACTTATATAGATATCTGTCTTCTAAGCTACAGACCATGCCAAAAACGTTCGCCGAGGCCCTTCTAAAAGTCTTGCTGTACAGTTGTCCAGCTGCCGGGCTTGTCCAGCTCTTTGTGGACTGGGTCCCGAGGCGGGACTTTCAAAACATCTGTCCGACTATGTGACGTCACATTGTCGATGACCGACTCCAAGGTTTCTTCGGTTACCTGTTTTGAAGGTACACACATACATATATACATACTTACGTATATGTATATATTCCTGTAAGTGTGTGTGTGTGTGAACCATACTATAACGCTACCTGGCCAAGCTCTCTCGATTGCTTGGCATTCGCCTCACTCAGCGAGTCTTCTTTCTTACCTGCACAGCACACTATGCGTCTGCAACAGAAAACATCCTCGCTTTTGTTCCTTAACAAAATTTCAGGTGCTCTCCGCCCAACATTACTATTTCTAAACATCAGTTCTCTGTAAATACAGAAACTTAGCCAAAAACTAAGTGCATCAAGCAAATGTTCATATATTATAGCAGATTTTTTTGTTATTGAATTAAAAAAAAAATATACGAATGAAAAACTGCGAAATAATTTATTAAGATTTGATATGCAAGTTTGAAAGTTAGCCTTTTTTAAGTAAATCTGATTTAAATCATTATAATTATGTTTTTTTTGCATTTATTTTTGAAATGAAAATATAATTACTTATATAAGAATATAATCGTTAACATCAATTAATTTAATTAAATTAAAAAAATTCAGTTAAAAAATCAGTGCGACGATCATTCGAGAACAAAAACTGTATATTTCACCAAAATTAGAATTTGTTTAACCTTTTAGTTTTATTAGAAAAGTCTATTTGGAAATTTTTATTTGAAATAAAACTTTTTATTGACAAAGATTTGTCTGTCGATTAATTTTGCTTGAAAATTCCAAATGTAGCGAAAATATTTGTAATATGTACGACTTTGTGTAACTTGTGATTAAAATCAAAACCATTATCGACTAGAATTTATTATAGTCATAAAATTTAAAATATATTTTTCAAATTTATATCGTTTGTTAATAGTTCAGTAGACAAAAATAAAAACAGACAGGCATGTATTTAAAACAAGAGTATCAATATTTGATTAGTTTCATACTGTAGTTATAATACTTCCTTCCGTTCGTGAAATTCTATGTTATTACGTAATAATAAAAATTCATTTCATACAAGAAAATATCGTCTGGTATAATGCTTCCAGTATTTAATGTCTTGAATTTTTCATTAATTCGACGTAACTTTCTACTAAATTTCCCCGGAATGCAACTCGGGTCTTCTTCTTGATTTATAGCGTTAATACATGATAATTTACTGACAACGGTAACGTTTATCAACAAACTTTATTTATGAATCTCGCTAGATATTACCGTATATTATTATAAATATATTACATTAGCATTATAATTTCACCAATGCAAATATTTACGTAATATCTTTGTAGGAAATTAGAAGTCTCTATTGGTAATAGTTTTATCACAAATGTATAAAATACGTTATTACTTACTGGGTTTAAACTTTCCGTATGGGAAAATCAATATATCAGTTTGTTTGGGGACTGCTGGACGAGACGAGTGTTGGGTTTGTTGAGGGCGGGTGTGTGGTGTATGGGGGGTTATACAAAGGTTACACTTCAACATCTAACTCTCCCCATCTGGGTTATTTTCTTACCTGTTCTTCTCTTTGGATCGAAAGCACATATATATATATATATATATATATATATATATATATATATATATATATATATATATATATATATATATATATATATATATATATATAATCTAGGGAGCATCTAATTCCTACTAATCGTAAATATTCCATTTGAACATGACTGCAAACGCAAACACAAAAATCAAATCGAATATCAAATCAGCGAAAATAGTACGATGCGATAAGACAACAACCATCATGTTTATCTATAGAAATTGACACTCTCTTCGTCCACGCAAAATATCTCAAATATCGATACAGTTATTTTTTCTCTATGTTCCTTTCGCGTAATCACTGACGTCACGAAGGCAAAATGCAATTTTTAATACATGAGCCGAGGTGATTCGAATAATTTTCTCGTTTTTCATCTGTGCTTGCTTATAAATTACAGTTGGTTGACGTTAACGAGCACAACAGCGCTCTCCGATAACATTATCTGTGAAATCTGCTTATAACTTTGTTAATTATATTATCAACAATTTATTCAGTTATTTTAAGAAGCGACACACGAGCAGTAACGTAACTCGAATGTTTCTGTACCGTATATTCATTTTCGTTTTATGTTGTTGCTGATCATGTTGTTGAAATAACTAATGCTCTAAGAGCAGGTGTATGTAAATGTTTGATGTACGTTTATGTTTTTCAATGAAGAAATTTAATCTTACGATATAATGTTAGTTAGTGTAATTGAATTGGTGTGTTTTTATATTGTATCAAATGTTTGTTTAACTTATGGAACCCGGAAGTTAGTTAGAATTATGAAATAAGTGTGTTGGTTAAATTAGAACAAGTTGACGGACTACACCTGTCGATAATGATTTCCGCGTCCAAGTCATCTCAGCTTCTGTTGAACAAAGGGAACAATTAAATATTTCTCACGAATGTACATAATTGTACAAGAACCAACGATAATTTAGTTGGTCCATTCATCTTGTCTACGCAGAATCGAAGCAATGTCATGTCACATCTGAATGTTACGTACAGGTTTTTGCTTGGTTTGCTTGCTATAGAAGCGGTCTCTATGTTACCTTTCACTTTATAAAGTATCAAATGTAATCCATGTACGTAATGTCCTTGACATTGAAGACTTTCAACCAAACAAAGAATTTCCCCCGGTAAATACGCCACTCCGCGGCGTCTACACGAACTAATGCGGTGCTTACCGACAGATAGGTTATTGCCATTGAATTCTGTTTCGTGTTTTTTTTTCTGCTAATGTATTTAATTTCTGTTTTTGTGACCGCAAGTACTTATTTCGCATGCCATTTTCAATACGAAAGTCACTATTGACTGTGATTATTTGAAGGTCGTCATTATTAGATATGTTATAAATAAAAATCATATAATTTCTGCATTTACATACGAATAGGTAACCTAAGGTAAGGTAGCCTATGCGGAATAGCAAGGACGGTTTTTTCAATGAATTTAGTTTATATACTGTATGCAGTAAATTTTTGATATAATATATTTATTTTCAATTACTTTGATAACATTTTCATGTGATATTATTGCTTGCGTATTACAGAAAAATGTTTCTAAATGTGATTTCAATACAGACATGTTATTAAACAGTATTATTTGTATTTTTTTACATCCGCATGATCTTTTAGGCAAGTAATATCATATTTAAATAGTTATTGTTTATAACTAGAGTGTATAATCAGTGTATCATAATTTACATTAGCAAAGTGAATGTATTAACGAATTCATCTGAATCTAAAATTAGACATTCATAATTTTTTGATTTGCATCAATTCAGGGACATTTTAAGCCGTTTGGCACAATCTATGCGAATCAATAAATACAATACTTCTAATAATTTCTTATACCAATAATTTTAAATACTATCTTCTTATTTGTTGGAATTTTAACGTAATCAAAATGGAATTTCTTATCGTTAGTTATATGTAAAAGAAAAATTGTTTCTATTGTCGAGATTAATTAACAGTAAAAAATCGGAATTGATCGTTAAAATAGCTTTATCAGAAAAATATTATGTATCAATAAATTTTTGAAAAATTAACAATAAACTAGAAATTTTATACGTAGCTTATAGCATAGTTAATATGTATTTTTATTCTCTAAGCATTTACTAACGTATTTATACAAAAATCATGTTTTGCTAGCTCATACCTGTATGAAATTGTATCGTTGCCTGGTAACATTATGGGTTGTGGTTGTCGTATTTAAACTTGTATAATTATTGTATAAAGTTGAACAGTGTAGGGTACCACCATAGTAAACCAATTTCTGGCTTGAGTGTGTACACTGTAAACTTGTTTCCGGACAAATCTATTATGGTAAATTAGTTTTGTAACGTGTCGCATATTGCATTAGAGACAGTGTATATAGCGTGTGTCGTCACCGAGTGTGTGATACTGTTCACTCTCGGGACATGCACAACACAACTACTCTGTATGCAACGTTGCCTGCCAACCTTCGCCTGCTAACCATCGCTCAATCAATGCTTGTTGACCCGATCCATACCAACTGACTTACAACGAATGTATACTAGCATAAATATATGTATATATATATATATATATATATATATATATATATATATATATATATATATATATATGTATATATATATATATATATATATATATATATATATATATATAATTTTAGTTGTGGAATATCGGCTGTCGACATTGTAAACCTTCTGTGATTGTCACGCGAATTGCACTAACGTGGTCCAGTGGTAGGAACAATTTTTACCAGATACCCCAACGTGGTTCTGCCT
This sequence comes from Carabus problematicus, assembly GCA_963422195.1. Classification (NCBI taxonomy): domain Eukaryota; kingdom Metazoa; phylum Arthropoda; class Insecta; order Coleoptera; family Carabidae; genus Carabus; species Carabus problematicus. Next base: position 19,561,120 of record OY728577.1, read on the forward strand.
TGTCTACGAAATGCCTGGTCTTCGCTGGCATCGTCTACCGCATGAACCTTACTCGTCATAGCGCCTCTGTTGTGTTCAATATTTATTTACTACATATTCTATGTCACGTTACAGTGTGCCAGTTTGCTTGTAACTGAATATAACTACATATTTATTCGCAACGGCTACTAACAAAAATCCTCGATATTAAATCATGTATTGTGCATGGCAGTATGCAGAAATATTATACTGTACTTGGCACAATTATCACATGTCGTATATAACCACATATTTCGTAACATCTTATCGAAAGTTGACATTGTAATATACCTGAAACATACAGTTATTAATACATATTTTACGTGAAACGTATATAAGTACACGTGTACTACTTTTAACCAACATTGATGCCAATTACGTTTATAGCAGTTTGTCAAAATGAGTTTCGTAATAAAAATAACGATTAGTAAAATGCACTTACTCCACGTCTGTCATAGTGTTCTACAGTGGAATACTGCACGCTCGGTACGGCTATTGTGATTCATTCTTGAGATCAGTAGTGAACAGAGTTACAATTTAGTTTCGATCTTATTATCTATTTAAATATTTCACAGAATTTGTATTGTTAGAATATAGCACCCCCAATAAACTAATTATCAAGTCAAGAAGTCAGGAATATGATAGTGGAACAGATTATACATAAATGTTCTCTTCATTGTACGAAATCATTTATTGATTGTGAAATCTAAAGCAACTTTTATTTTTCACGTATATACTTCATCTAAATATATAAAGTTTTGTAAAAGAATTGTGTAACGGCTTAAATGCTTAAAAATGTGTCAATTGTTTTGAGATTGACATCATTTGGCATACGCCATATGCCAATGGTTTTTTATTTTTTTGGCGACAGATAAATTTGTCACAATGGATTTCGTAAGTTGTAGTTGGGAATAAGTAAAGAATTTAGATCGAGCTTATATATGCATTTGTGAATGTGTGTTGTCTGTTTTGAGACTTGCGTAGAGCCAATGCTATGCGATGTAAATAAACATTTGAAATGCTGCAAGTGTGCTAGAACTTCCGTATAAACAATTTGCTATAGCGTTGCATGGCCAGTGAAGCTATAGTGTTAGTCTGTTAGTGTTGGTGTGTACAACTACACACATGCTACTAACTTTATACATTACTCAGGGCACGTGTATCCGGCTAGTAATATGTACACATCGTGATGAGCGGCACATTTCGCTTGAAAAAATGTTTGTTCCCGCAGGTTATTGGCCGTCGATGCGAACAAACTTCTATACCCGTATGTATAGTATTTTTATGAGTTTCCCACTAAGAAGACCATAAGAATTCTCAAGATTTCCGGCGGTTTTGTCTTTTCAGTTATTTTATTAATATCCTGCCTTGTTGTTTGCTCTGAGCAAATCATTCTGCAAACATGTTTTTCTCGGCACGATTTTTTGTCATCCTTAAATTATATGCTTTTACCATACAATCGTGAGAAGTATATAGTTTCGAGCATAAATTAGTTGCATAAACTGGGTTGCACACATGTATACTTCGGTAGAATTGACGTGGAAAGTACCAATACAAGGAAAGGATGTTATTAGGTAAAACTAAATTAAATTAATTGGGACGATAATAAGAAATATACATCTGGAAACACCGTATATATATATATATATATATATATATATATATATATATATATATATATATTCCAAATGAACTCGTATTTATATATATATATATATATATATATATATATATATATATATATATATATATATATATATATATATAAAATAGAGCTTCTCTAGTTGTTTCAATTTATATTTTGCTCCGAATTTTGTTACAAAGTAAAACAAACTATACGAACGGATGAACGTCCGGGTAAATATTGTTCTGCGCTATTTTACAATCATGCATTCTTATGCACCGAACCACGTCATTGTATGATAGGTACATTGTCACAAAATTTTTATACTTTACGACAAATTGAAGTTCTTTTTCAATTTTTCCCACATACCAAAAGTGTTGATGGATGACTTAGAACCATTTTCACTTGCCAATATCTCAACAACTGTAATTTGGATAACGAAATTAATGTATTATTATTACCTTGGAAAATCCTCGAAGCTATAATTTCAATTTATTTTCAATTTCGTTACCAAAATTAAAGTGTATCATAGATTCTCGCACGCATGTTATATGTTTACCGAAGAATAAAGGTAAGAAAAAAATGTATACATGTACTTCCCTGTTGCTTATTCGATGACTATCTGCTCAATTAGCGCTAATGTGGAAGTCATTATATTTTATACAGAATAACCGGAATACCGAATAATATACTATACCCGTATTGCATCTAGAACTTCCTTTTTTTTTTCATAAAATTACTACAAGTAAATTAATTAATTAATGTAAAAAGTTAACATGTTTTGCCATGCTTAATGAAGTCGTATGTCAATAATAAAAAGTGGTTTATATTATTGCCAACATATCATTAATAATGGGGGTTTTCTATTTTGTATGATGGATTAAATAAAGTAGTTTTTTTAATACAAATGCGGTAATATATGTTGTTGAACGAGTGCGCTTTTGCTGTTTGGCAAATGCTGTAAATTCAGTGGGTTGGTCTGGTGCCAGTATCGGCTTATATGGAACATTAATTTCGTAATTATTACATGTCAGGTTGATGAGTTTGCACTATATTGGGCATTAACTCTGCATGTACGTATATATGCATTATAACTGTAGCTAAACGTATATGCCTAACTGTATAGGATGGACCTATACATCGCCAAAAGGAGAATATTGATCCACCATGTGCAAATCACCTATCATTTTCCGTAATTAGAGAAAACTATATATCACGCACTGTTAAGCCGAATGATTAATCTCCTCCGCTAATCAAATCAAATCATAACATACACGGGGAGAAAAATCGAACATCGACCAATATCTGTGTCATGCTTGACATCGTCAGCCATACTACCTACCTACCTATAATATAACTTGTTTATATGTTTTCTACCGCTTGTAGCCATTGTTTAGAATGCAATAAATGTACGTTAGTATAAACAATTAATGAAAACTGATTCTGAGAATAGTAGAGAATTCTGATTATGTGTGTTTTTTAGCTGTAGATTTCATTGACATCTCGAACGATTGCTACATAGGTTGTAGTTGTATTGGTAACTTGAGGTTAATGGTAATAAAAGTGGTAGAACATGAATATAACATGTGTACCGACTGTCAGACGCCGGTAACGGTAATGCGCATATCTTTGGTTTATTTTCTTTGCGTCAATTTTGTTTTTGCACAAGTGGTATAAGTCGATTTAATACCATAAGAGTTTCGATACGGTTATTATGCTCTATCATTTCCAATTTTATAATATATACAGTCGGTCACAAAAGTCTTCGTACACCTATGAAAATACAGTCCACTTACAGTAAACACACATATACGTATCTCTGAGTCCCGAACTAAAAACATATGCCATCTGATGTTAATCAATTCCTATAAAGTGAACTCGCATATAGGGAATTTTCTGATATAATTGACTAAATCTGCTCTTTAAGTTCACTATATGCGAACCTGAGTAGGTTGTCAATGAATGAATTTAATGTATGTTGGGAACTTTAGGCGCGACACACGAGATACTTCCTTATGATGTTAAACTTTAACATCGATAAACATATTTTCAATGTTTCTAGGCAACATTATAATAAATAAATAACATCGCATTCGATAATCCATACAAATTTTAACGATATGGGGGCGGCAATTTTTTTTCATAAAGTCCTTGTATATTAATTCTTGAAAAATTATAATTTTTAGGCCCATAAATAATCCTGCAATAAAATACTAACGGCAAAGATCGCAAAACTCCATGTGTTTTAAATGGAAATCTCTTCTGGTCAAGAGTTAAATGTTAAAATAAAAAATTGATATAATTACCGTATTTTGTTGATCTGTTTGGAGCCGATTTGGATGGACGGCACGATAAAAATTCGTTCAAACCCCATTTAACGACCTGCCTATTTATACATATATACATAGTTATAAAAATTTAGACAATCTTTTATTTTAAATTAAATTTTAGTTTGTTTATTCATGAACATGCACGTATGAGTAGAATATATGCTAATAAAAACTAAAATTTCTTAAAAAATGTGTACCTTCTTGTAATGAACAATCGCTTATAGCGGACCAAATTCCTGGTCCCTTCACTTCAAGGGGATTCCACTGTAGCTAAATTTATGATAAAACACAATTTTATATTAAAATAATTTTACACAAATATTAGTTTACTATAGACTAGTTCTCAAAATCAGAAAATGTAAATAAAAAAAATTATTTATTCTCGAATAACAATTTTTACAAAATTGTGACCTCACAAATTTAGCTATTTTGATAGGTGTGACCGACTGTATACAGTGTGTCCCAGCGACTACCATACATAGGGAAATTAACATTGGGAAATTAACATTGGGAAATTATATAAGGATCAACTATTGCCTTGAGCTATATGCATATTCTTTCTGAGTGACAAAAACAAAAGATTTAAAACAAAGAAATTTACTTCTGTCAAATAATTTTACATTACATAATTATTTAAAGAAATTTTATTTAAAATAGGAAATTGGGTGCGTCAATTGCCTTCGCAAAAGTAATAGAAACGGAACCCAGAATGTTAACGAAGTAGATATTTTGCCAGCTGTCGAAGTATGAGGGAAATTACAAATAATCTCGGTGAATCACCGCACTCATAAAAAATACAAATATTTTGCTTCAAAATATTACACGCTGCTATTAGCAGCAGATAGTGAAAAACTAATCACTTTTTATGAATTAATGTTTAATAAATGTCATGCTTTAGAAAATATTTGTTTCACTGACGAGTACACATTTACATTAAATGGGGAACAGAATTTTATGACAGATGGGAATACGTTTAACATTTCATTGATTAGAACCTGCTAGTGATATTGAATTTAGTGCTTAACTGTTGTGTTTTTCTTCGTTTTTCCATTACAAAATACAATCTCTTAAGCTTTGTGTTGGTGGTATAGTCTATCCATAGATATAAGAACTTGACATGATTCCTTAATAGGTAGGGTGGTACCCTTCACAGCAGGAGAGGCCATAAACTACTAGTAGTGGCGGTATTCAGGTACATTTGTAATGCTCTTAGCGGGAAAGACAAGAGACATTTTGTCTATAATTAAGACGTAATAATAATTTATTGAATATTACATTTATTTATGTTAATTTGTATTATTATTGTTAAGATGTATATCATATTTTTGTTGTTATTTTTCAAAATGTATTTATAAATTTCTGAATACAGCTCTGCTTTTTATTCGTTTACTGTGTCGTATAATTTGGGATAATCCTCTGTTAATAGCATGCTGCGTTTAGTCAAGTTCTTATATCTATGGATACACTATATGTATTACTGAAAATCATCCAAATTTGTTTCTACACAAACTTTATTATAAAATAATAAATATATCCATATTATATTGCAAGAATATTGATAATTCAATGGTAATAGTTGTATTGTTTCAGCAAATTTAAAAAATAACAGCAATCTGACAGTTTTAAATTTGATTAATTCAACTACCTACTGTTTAATTTGTGACAATCACATGTTTAGATACAGACACAGCAATACTTGATCCTTACATAATTTCCCAATGTTAATTTTCCTATGTATGGTAGTCGCTGGGACACACTGTATAGTACACTTCAAGGGACCAGGAATTTGATTTACTATAACAAAAGTATTTAGTTGCGGACTCAGAGATACGTTCATTATAAGCGAGTTTCCACTATATGCAAGTTCACTATAAGTGAATTGCACTGTGTATATAAACATGTGTTTAAGAAATATACGTCAGACAAATAGTTTAAAACTTAATACTGGTTATTTGTTCGACATAACATTGTTTAATCATCACGTATATACCCGTATATAGTATAACGTTACATATTATTCAATAGTTATTTAAATATTGTCTGAAAAAAGTTTCAACAATAGCTAATATGAGCACTTATTTCTGTTTATATATTGTTTTTATTTCATGACCTTGCTATTTATATATGATGTTAATATTTATTTTTATTTTGTTGCAGGTGTGTACTGCGTATCCTACTCAGTATTTCCTATTATGCAATTCGGAGAATCCGGTATGATAATTAATTTAAACTTATGAAAACAAAAGTAGCATATTAGATATTAGTAATAAGACTACGTAAAACAAATCAACTGCACGTATTTTATGGCTTAACGCTCCTCGCCATTGCATTTGAAGCACACCCAACGTTTCTGACAACTAAACAACGTATACGTAATACAAACTGATTTAATTCGTAATATGATTCTACATGCAAATACAGTAGAACCTCGATTATCCGAGGTAATGTGGGGGGGGGGTACCCACCTCGGATAACTGAAAACTCGGATAATCCGGATTTTGGTAAAATGCATCACATACATGCGTACTTTGGATTAAATTTTATAGTCATATAAAGGAAATGCTTCATAACAGTTTATTTCGTAAATTGGGAATTCCCAGGACGCAAGAATCACGCAAAATCGGATAATCCGGATCACTTTTGAAGCAACCTTGGATAATACGGAATCTTGTCGGACTAATTTGGGCTCGGATAACCCGGAACTCGGTTAATCCAGACTCGATTAACCGGGGTTCTACTGTACCTAGTTTGGCAGAATTTATTTTAAGACAAGCTACATAAAATATCTAAAAGTTATTAATAATCTTTATTGCCTAGCTCTTTGGCAAAAAAAAAATATTGCAAACAATCCCGCATTTATTTATGGGTACATTCGTCAATATTGTTGGTAAACATAAGATTATATTACCTCCAAAAACTAAACATGTTACCAATAAATCAGGTCTATCTATAATTTCCTCCAAATAGTAGCCCATAAAATGCCATATCAATTTTCTACAACTGGTAAATATCTTAGTGCTAATTATTCTCACATATTTCTGATCAATTGTGTATTTATTATTTATATATTTATTTCTAACATACTAATACAGTAAAGCACTCGCTACCTCGAATAACGCTGATTCAATATAACGCGACATTTTCCGTGAACTCAAAAAAGCGCTCAATTTACGATGATTCGTTATAACGCGGTTCATGAAGACACAATTACGGAATCAATTTATAGGAAATGACCCAGTATTGACCTCGTTTTACGCTGTTTCGCTTAGCGCTGGAACATTGTTCATATTGTATTACCAGAATTCCGGTACAGTCTGTTTGATTTGTCGCAATGAATATTGAAGTGTATGTTTGACTTACATACTGGCATAGTTCGATCTCTAGAATGTGCAGCTTACTTGAATTATAGCCATTATACGAATATCGCGGTCCGAGTTTTTTGTCAGTCCGCATTTTATGAAAGTTATTGTGGGGTTAGACCCGTAATAAAAAAGTTTTATTCTTTTTTGTAGTTGGTGTAACTCCCGAAAATATAATGAGCCTGGCTGGCATAGGTCTGACGATGGCATATTTTAAATTGTTACATGCTGTTCTAGATTGTTATCATTCTGCTTTGTGTTGCTTACTTTTTCGGTTTTTTTTTTTTTAATGAAAACTTTAGAAATTCTACTTACTGCTTGATGCCACACGTCAATAATAACATAATCATATCAGCTGTTCCTGTGTAAAAGTTTTTGCATTTATTCTAAACGTAATATGATATTTCACTAGTATATTTACCTACCACTGTGCATATCTAAGTATTCCCTGAAGAATTTCCGTAACGTAATACTGAACTTCTACGTATACCCTGTTCCACGATCATATTCCTGACTTCTTGATTTGTAAATCTTTTTTTTTGTTATTATAAAAGCGTACCGACTGCTAGGGCCATATGCCGCTATTGACACGGTTTAAAGAGAAAGAAGAAACAAGGAAAGTTAAATAATAGGACGATTTTACATCTCGTTAAAAGATTCGATGGTCTTTCAGAATTTTAATACATTTTTTATTATAATTCAGTTTATTGAGGGTGCTATACAAATTCTGTGAAATATTTTAATAGATAATAAGACTCAAATATAATACAGTGGAATACTGCACGCTCGGTACGGCTATTTGGATTCATTCCTGAGATCAGTAGTGAACAGGGTTACAATTTAAGAGTATTTGTAGTAAGTATTTTCATTTGAACATTGCCCTAACATTATTAATTATCGTACATGTAACCCACAGGTTATATGAACGTTATAATTAAGAAAAGTGAATGTTGACATGTTTACAAGTTTTTTTACAACAGGTAACATACGGGCACCTGTCAACTACTGTTCACGGTTTCTTATAAAGCTTGTTAATTTCTTTCAAAATTCAAAGTATGTTTCCGATTCTATTAAAATTCGTTATAGTGTACGCTCGCTTGTAGTGAACTAAATTCCCGGTCCTTTCAAGTTCACTATAAACGGATTCTAGTGTATTTCTAATTTAGATTACTAACCTGAAGAATATAAATATAATACTAGACTTCTTGTTTAAAATGTAATGTTGAATTTATACATTTCAAATCTAGAATCTGTATTCAGATTTACATACTAATGATACCAATATTGTATCAGTAGCAATACAATTACCATATGACAATTGTATTAACATATTCATAGTGAATATCGACAAATATCGGTAAATACCCAATAATCATTCATGACTCTGCTTGGTATTAATTTATTTCCATTAAAACAGTATACATATTACCATCATTATTTTACACACCCAACTAATTTGATTACTGTAAGTCCCATGAAATATTAATGAAAACTAATATTGAGATACCATCATTATGCTGGATAACAGTGTTGTTTCATTTCCATTATTCATCAGGCTGATTAATAAAATCAGTCACTGCCTCTGCGTTTAATATTCAACATTTTCATTGTTACAAGTATAACATTAATATTTTTTTTTTTTTTTTGCTGAAATAAATATTAAATATTCTGAAAAACATTTCTAAATTATAGATTTTTGATATAGAATTAATATTTATGTTCGGATCGGACCGATTCCATGGACAGTGGGTATAAATATGATGCGAGAGACACACACCAAAAAAATGCTTGTTGCTCTGATGAAAATGTACGTTGTATGAAAACAATTAAAACAGATGATGGGTATTCTGAACATAAGTGTAAAATACGTACGCACATACATACATACACACATACGTACATACATACATACATACATAGGTTTGTACGCGTGCCTATTTTTTTTAACCCGTTCGTCATATACTAGTATGATGTGCGTAAAAATACATACAATATGAATGCACCCAGCTGAAAACTGACTATAGGGGGTCAGCCATATTACATATGTGTGCCCCCACCCTTCACGTTGGCCGCTGTGTGTATGTGTAATGCTAACGTTAATAATGTATGCGTTGGCATACACCCATTCAGTGACGTACGTAACGGGGAAAGCGAACGGATGACTCGTTTCATAATTTATTATTATTTAACGTTGGCATTAACACATTATTGCGTGACATTGTCTTTCTACCAGTTGTCAAACTAACGTAAATTATGAATACATTGTAACCAATTTACATTTACTATAGTACAATGTTTATGTGAAAATGTCCGCATAATAAACAAACCAATATACCTAACCTGTGTTCGACAATATCAAATCTAAATTCTGAATTTGAATATTTGCAGAATGGTTCATATATGCAAAAATATTTCATACTTTTTTTCTAAATATAGATTTACATATCCAGATGATGTACTGTTAGTTATTAGTTCTGAATTAATAACATAGAGAGCTCTGTAAATATGAGTAACGGTCTTGGTTAGTTCGCTTTGCTATAACTGAAAACATAAACAGTAAATAATTACACGTCTAGTTCGGTGTAATTTAATTTTAATGTAATATAAAGTAGATTTATTAAGTACGATACATCCATTACCAGTTATAAAGACATATCAGCATGGATCCATTTAAAGGAGCGAACATTACGATACGCATCAAATATCCACCTATTTCAAACAACCACTTTCTGATTAATTAATTAATTATTGGCTCTGGAGAGCAGAAAGACTCTATATATATATATATATATATATATATATATATATATATATATATATATATATATATATATATATATATATATATATATATATATACCGGGTGTTAATTAAAAAACTGGCCATAGGCGTTTAACATGTAATATCAGTTTTTCCTCCTGCATTAGTTACCAAATTACTTTAGAGAAAAATACTTTAAATAAAAGTTGTAGAGAATTAAATTCTGCATCTAAGTGAGCAATCAGATTTAATTTTTGACATTTCATAACTGAGAAAATCAAGTTTAAAATTTCATGAAAACACATAATATATAGGAATAGCCATGGAATTTAAACAAAATTAAAAACAATTATATGACATTTGCTGTCAAAAAAATTATTCAATCACGAATATTTAGATAAATTTGTCCAGAATAGAACCATTTTATTACTTGAAGCTTTTCTTCATGTGAAAACTGTTCCATACTTTTAGAAATATCTGTTATAGAACGAAAATTACGAAACACAAATTTTTTTGACAGTTACAATGTCATACAATTGTTTTTAATTTTGTTTAAATTCCATGGCTATTCCTATATATTATGTGTTTTCATGAAATTTTAAACTTGATTTTCTCAGTTATGAAATGTCAAAAATTAAATATGATTGCTCACTTAGATGCAGAATTTAATTCTCTACAACTTTTATTTAAAGTATTTTTCTCTAAAGTAATTTGGTAACTAATGCAGGAGGAAAAACTGATTTTACATGTTAAACGCCTATGGCCAGTTTTTTAATTAACACCCGGTATATATATATATATATATATATATATATATATATATATATATATATATATATATATATATGTACTATAGGGTGCTCATATACACACGTAGCAAGCTATACTGCACGTTATACAACCGTTTCAAACTCGACTCAGCTCATACAGCTGTTATCATATTCGGTAAAAGCGTTTGACTATTTAGACATTTCCAACCAGTTCAAAATTAAACATGATCAACAAATATCAATGTAATGTATGCGATGATTTTATACATGGTAAATTAACAAATTATGTATTCCTAGCTTTACATAAAATGCATTTCTATATAATACAGATTTTCATATATTATACTTCAGTGTGTAACGGTAATTCTCGTAAATGTATAATGCTGAAATCACGTTCTAGATTTCAGTATGTATACATTATTGATTTTATACGATTTATAAATTATGAATACGAATAAAATAGTCGTGATACTTGTAGAGTTTCGTAGAAATCATTTCATGTTGATATTTTGAAACAGTTATTGGTTGAAAATTATATTAATTAATGCTATCATTGGAATATTAACGACTGCGAATAAACCGTAATGGGTGCGTATGGTAATATTGTATACCTTCAGTACATTACGTTAGCTAATCTATACGTGTATATCTGTGCGGTTGTGTAGTTGTGTGTGTGTGTGTGTGTGCGACCACATATGAACGTAATGAAATGAAAGTTGTATACTTAACAGAATGAAACATTATAGTTGTGTGTTTACATTCTAATCGCGATGTTCATGGTCTTCCAAAAAATTTAATCGATGATTTTTTTAAATTTTTTGCTTACATATATATAATATATATATATATATATATATATATATATATATATATATATATATATATATATATGAACTAATTCCCTATTAATACCATTCAACTCATAACTACACTATTGTTAACAATAAAATTTTATGTTATTTGTATGTTTAAGTATATTTTTACACTTCAATTAAATTACGTTGTTAAATCGAGGTTAACATATGTGTAATAAAACTTAAACAATAGGTAGTTAATAACTACTAATCGTATTTTTCTACACTTTGATAAATATTATATTTTCATAAACAAATACTTTTTTTTTACTTTCGTTTCATTGCAGAATTTTTATACTTATATTAATATATTGAAAATTTCAGTTGTTACAATGCAATTTTCAAATATATAATACAAATTTATGATATAAATTTCTGTCACGATTATTGACAGCTTAAGAGAATATTTTCATGTTACATTATATTATTTTTATCGAAAATTATTTAAAAAATAGCTTAAATTCAACATCAATTTAATATTTATAGGATGTAGTGTACAAATTTATATAATATATTTATTTTTCATAATTTGTCAGATAAAATTAATGTCAAAATTATATTTAAAAAAGTATTTGTTTATAGGCAATACGGGCTTGTGAATGATATTTTGACAGTTGAAGTAAATAATTATTTACTCTAATAAAATAAAATAAAAATTTTATGACACTGTCTAAAACAGAATATGAATGATTTGTTACTGAACCCCGATACAAGGCATGGAACATTGCAAATAGCATTAGTACAAATTGATTAACGAAATTACTTGTAACGTAATATGATTGCAAATCAACATCGCTTTTCAGTCAATTCGGAAAAATTTTCCAAAGACTCCACAGTCAAAAGCGAAACTGTGAAAAAAACAAAAAAAAATGCCGCACATGTAAAATCGCATTAATTTCAGGCAAATGTACATACATCGTCCGTACGTGTATAAATCTGTCTGATTGACAGTCGGCCAGACGAACACTCCGTGTAACGTCGATGCAGTGGGTCCTGGCTAATTAAACAGGTCCGATGTAATTGCAACAACCCCTTGTGTTAGATTAATTTGTATATAACTCCATATACCATTATCTGTGCACACTCATTGCGGAACGTAGTATTGAGCGAAGGCTGTACACGTGCTGGGCTTCGGTATGGACGCTCGATATTTCATGTTGAGGGTGCACCGACCCCTGAGTCTGTGTATGTATGTGTGTCTCGCCCTATACTATACTGTACTATGTATGTATCTTGGCGAGCCAGTTCACACTACCCCTATCGCACATCGTCCTATACATGTATATATATATATATATATATATATATATATATATATATATATATATATATATATATATATATATATAATGTATGTACTATGGGGTGCTCATATACACACATAGCAAGCTATACTGCACGTTATACAACCGTTCCAAACTCGACTCAGCTCATACAGCTGTTATCATATTCGGTAAAAGCGTTTGAGTATTTAGGTTATGTTTGACAGAATTTGAATAACTATGCAATGTTACGCACCCGACACGACTCCACCCTTTTTACGATGGATAAAAATTAGATAACGCGCAGATAGAGTTCTGCATTCGTTCCATAAAGGATTCATATTCCAGATGAATGTTCCGTCTCCAACAACTTATGTGACATTGCATCAATGTGCAAATGATACATTGTTATATTATCTGATTTGTATATGAATTATTGTATAGTTCTTGTTAGATGAAACACGTTTGTATAATGCTGTATCGATGCATACATTTAGTAAATTCTGCATAGGATTGTGTATATATATATATAGGATAATATACACTGGTGTAGGACAAAATTATCGTACGAATTTTACACTTCCCTATACGGTAAGAATTGGGAAATGCAGAATTATGTACAAAACGTGGATTTTTTACATTTATTTGTTTTGAAGTTATCAGCGTTCATTCCCATATTTTCTACAAATCTGTTAATAATTCACCTTCGCTAAAATTTCTACTTATATTTGGTTAGTTTCAAATCAAGATTCCAAACTGTCAAAACCTAGACAATTGCGCATGCTCGCAAAAAAAAAAGTTCAAATAATTTATGTACAGAATTATGCATACTGTTACAAGGGCTAAAGTTCATATATATATAAACTACTTATTAACGTACTAATAATATATGTAATGAGTAACAATGTTTCACTGCGTGTATGCTATATGATCACGCAGTTTGCATGAAACATTGGAAAATACAACCCAGTTATATGACGGAATTGTTATCAGCATTTTATAGTTTTCGTAAAACATAAAACTCTCCAATAAACTACTTCTTTTTTGCTATAAACATTTGCAAGTTTGATTAAATACAGTGCCATTTCATTGATCTTGTATAACAAGGTTCAATTTAAATCAAAATCGATGTAAAATTCGGTTGTTTACTTGTTAAATAATATTAATTCATATACGTCATCATAATATGCTTGACCTACCAGCATAAATATCGGAACATTAATTAAAAATATAGAAATAAGTTAAAATAGTGCGTATTTTTAACGCAAATCTGTACTTGACGATTTTGAACAAAAACTTTTTAACATATATATTTTTCAGTTCTAAATCTGGATTAAAATCCTACGATACAGCTAATAGCTAAAACATAGGTTTTTTGTTGATTCAATTGCATTATAATTATGTCTGTTTGTGTTAATTTCTCGAAACTTACGTATTGAAGAGTGATCAGGATTGTTGACAATATTGTCCACTTTATGCTGTCGAAACGAAATAATGTTAAAATACTTTTCAATCGAGAAACTTGACCTCGCTAAATTACAAAAGTTCTAGTCGTTACGAATTTATCCCAAGTGGATGCTTACTTTCTCAGCTTTCAGTTTCTTTACATTATTTGTGATTTGACCAAACAGTTCTGTTGCAATGTTTCTCTACATTACCGAAATTCGACACAGTGCTTTAGTTATTATCAACCGAGTACAGTGAAACTTGCCAGGGGGACAAACCTACGCAGTGTTACCAACTGTCCCCGTCTGCACGTGTATAATCGAATGGAAACCTACATAAATATTACAATAGACAAATCCGATTATACGGACATGTAAAACTAAATAGAAATTGTCAAATATACGAATCGCATTTTTCTTTTTCTACTGATTCCGTTCGATGCAATAATGGTTGGAACAATACCGGTTGACAGTAAAAAAGAAAGTTAAATAACGTTTGTTTTACATATTAAGTGAACAACGCATAATGCAGATTTTTTTCTCTCTGTGTGTTATCAGCATTGGCTACGGTTATACGGGGTGTACGGTTATACTTGCAGTAGTATGTAATGGTTGACGGTAGTGGTAGAGTGGTGTGCGCATTGTTTCCTACCCATCCCAGTTCGAGTGAACGAATGACGATCAATACATATTTTACCGTCGGCGAACTGAATAAACTTCAATTTCACATTGCAATAAAATCATGTACCAGACCGGTATTGAGTGTAGATTAGCACGGCCGAATTGTTCCATTGTTGCAAATATTACGTACGCTATTTGCATATATGCACGTTGTTCGTTCATTTCACTGTAAACGCATTCGATCATCCAACTGGTATACTACTATCAGATAAAACTACATATTTAAATATGTTGTTCATTGTCATTCTTGTTGTATTTCTTTTCGAGTCCAGCATCTTTCTCTGTCTGCGTGTCTGTCTGTTTGTGTTTCATATAACATACCATATACACAGTGTTCAATATTAACTAACATCTATTTAATGAAATATTCCATTAAACCTGAAACAAAATAACATTCTAGCCCCAGTTTTACTAAATTGAAATTTAGCTATAATAGTTACTATATATGTACGTGAACACCCGTATCAATACTGTACTGTTATCGCTACAATTGTTTTTGCAACTTTTGTAAAAAATAAAAATAAAACACAAATACATTTGCATGCATTGTTTATTGAAGAGAATTGTGCAAGCATGCTTTATAATGCATTCGCACAGCTCGAGTTCATTCAATAAATCGCATTTAACAAACTTTTTCGAAAATTATTACACACCAGCGTGAGAGAAACCATTTTTTTTTTAAATTCAAATCTAAAAAATATTATTGCGTTTAAAATTAGACAATTATTAATGTAATAAAATATTTTTGTTATTTACAGTATTAATTTGTTAATAAATTCTTTTAAAATATATGGTTTAAAATATTTGTAGGTTCTCGATGCAATAATGTACCAGTACATCTGTCTATGACGTTGCAGTAATTAGCAATTTGGTTACTGTCGTGCACGGTAACAGAAATAGTTATTGAATAAATATTTCCACAGTATTATTGACGAAAAAAAATCTATTTATATATAGAAAGAATAGGTATATAATCCGTATAGCTATTATATATTTGAAAACTATGATTGAAACTGTATTATTTTTAACGGACATTATAGAAAATTATCTTTTCCAGCAGTTTTGCGCCAAGAAAATATTTAGTTTAAAAAAAAAACAATACGTAATATTTTAACTGAATGTGTATTATATAATCCACTATAAAAATCTATAAATTGCATACATTTCAATACTAAATAAATGATAATAATAATACAGTATTTGTTGAAATGCACAATGGAATTAAATGATTTAAATCGTATTTTTTGTAATAAAAAATTTTCACCGCAATGCATTTCATTGATTCACGTAAAATTAAATTGCAGGAATTCGCTATTTTAAAACCAGAATAATTGTGTATCAAAATCAAACCATTCAAAATTCCGAGTGGCGATCAAACAATAATTCTGCTATTTTCTATTTTGTATGTGTTGCTGTATATGCTGGAGTTTATAGTTATGCCATTTGGGCAAAAATATGTAATCGGAGACAGGTGAATGACCGTTTTCGCGTGTGTCTCCTTACTATATTGAGTAATTTGAATAAAATTAATAGCGAAAAACACGAAATTAAAGTGCAGTAATATAGTTGGAATTGGTATAACAAACAATAAGAATAAGACAGAGAATAACTTTCGTTAATAAGGGACATAGGTTTTAATATTCAAATATATATATATATATATATATATATATATATATATATATATATATATATATATATATATATATATATATCCCTGTAGGAACAGTTTTATTGATCTTTTTTTTTTCTTCCGAATATTCATCAATTTGGTTTAGCCACTTCCGATATACGATAAGTACTTGTGCTTGATAAATGATTTCAGGGTACGCTGGCAATTTTAAATATATATTCCCTGTGAACCGAAATAATCAAATAATCCAAATGTTGCAGTGACAATGACGTTACGGAACATTAATTTGTGAAGCACATACATACGTACAATATTTTTATTTGCAAATCCATATCTTCCAAGCATATAAGTATTATATTGTGTACAAGATAAGGAAATAATGAACGCTATGTTTGGAAATAAAAACTATATCTTATGAAAACAACACTGTACTAATATTAACATACATTCTTATCTATAAATATGTACACATACCACAATAAGACCAAATACATGTTTACATCCAAGAAATACGAAAATCATCGTAACATCTATTCAGTATAACAATTTCCTATTTTATTCGTTCTATAATCGGTTTTATTCATAGGTATTTAGGCAGATATCGATAATCTAACAATTTATTGTTCAAATATAACTGTAACCAATTTCTGGTTTGTTCTATTCTCATATGCCGTTGAATTTGTTTCGTTTTGTCAGTTTTTTTTTTTTTTACATTTCAACATACGTACAACTATTTTGTAATATATTTACTTTTTCACCTTCATTATTTGCTTATCTTTCTTGTGAGATAATTCCTAACGAATTCTTTACTTACAATATGGAAAAACCTCATAAATAACAAATGTATATTTCATTTTTGTAAATATTAAATTAGAGGTTCTAATTTGTCTATTTTAATTTATGTCCAAAAAAAATTGTTGTATTTTTCTGAACTGCGAACAATGGAAGTTTGGTCCAAGGTCATTCTTTCACAGGCTATAGTTTTTAGATGTTCCATTCCACCATGACACTAAAAACACAACTCAGTATCATACAATTTCTTAGTTTAACAGCATCAGCTCCAAATGTTTCTGCAATCACCAATATAGCACGCATACTCCGTTAAAACGTTTTATTATTTTCTATTTAAATGCAAGCTACATAATATACATAACTGCATTCGCGGAAATATAACTTTACTGACTGTATTTCATTTTTACAATTATCAAGATACCTCTGAATGAACATGTCACGCTTTCTGAGAACCAAATAATATGGAGAATGCCTTTTACACGTAAATGAACATCTTTCAATGTCAATGTATAGGGCATGTGTATACATTCTCGTATATATCACTGATGGAATACATTGTCGATTATCGACGTTTGCATTAGATTCCATCTATGGTGGGCGTCGTATGCATTTCAGGCATCGCATCAGATGTTCTCTAGTCAACTAGACCGTATGTTACAGATTACCTGTGTACTACATTATATAAACGTAGATTATATCGATTAATATACGATTAGATAGTATAAATAAATAACTAAAAATTCTACAAGTAAGACAATATCAACTTTTGCTCATCAATGCACAAGACTAACTGTTAAAATAGTTAACAATGTATTAAATTTGTTTCCTGTACTTACAAATATATTCATATGAGTTTCATTGATTTCGTATTTATTTCAACATTTGCTTACTCGAATGTAGAGTGTAATTCTCGAGTAATACGTTGAATTTACACGGGGTACGACGCTGAAATGACGTCGCTATTTTATATTCCCAAACGTAACCGAGTTTACGAATATATACGGAATGTAATATTCCATAACTTTGCCAGACAAAATTAAACGTGTCTTACCAACGAAATGATATATGTCTTACATGACCAACATTTTTTAAAATATGGCAACCCTATTTCACGAACATGTTTTATCATCACCTGGATAGTTTATGTGTTACGGTGAAAAATAAAAATAAATACGTACAAAATGCTAGTCAGATAAATACAAAATGTAAATATCGCAATGAACAAATTCGTCCGTGATTCAAGCATAACATCTATGTATGTATATTTGATTATTATTTGTACCTTCAATGTACAACGAAAATAGTTTCTGACCACTTCGTCACGCAGTTAAAATTTCATACTGGATAAAAAAAAAAAACTTGGACGCAAATACTTGAAATCTGTAGCAAAACTGCACGTACTTTGGTTAAAATAAGCGAAAAATCCTGGAATTATTGCGATAGTCGTCTGATCTTGCAACATTGAACGTGAAATTTAATTATTTTAGCACCTCACGAATAAAAAGGCGTAGTAGAGATAACATTAATCAAGAAATTATAATAGTACATGTTGAGGAAAATAGTTTTTTTTTTTTTGCAAGTTCACAATACCAGCTGATGTCAAAATAGTAACGCAATGCATTTGTGTTTATAAATAGCATGTAAAAGTGCAATGATTACTAAAATAACCGACTACACACCCCTAAAGTGTACGTTACGTCTAACGGCATGACGACATACGGAACAATTTCGCGTTACGTTCATATACACAGCTGGATCAATACACCCCGCTATTGGTTTTAGTCATTACAGTGGCTCGAGCCAATGGCAAGCCGGCTTGTATAGTTCTAAATGTACCGGATACTGCACGACATACCCACCAAGACTCCGCTGTAATGCTTCGTCCGCACAAAATCCCCTGTTTCATGGCACGTTAGTCGTAATTTGGTTCGTAAACATTCATGGTTCTCGCTTCTAAAACCATCTTTTCGCTGAGAGCTTCCAAATAACACAAACATTCATATATAATTTCTTATAACTGGTAACGTCTCTCTTATAACTGTTTATTCACCACAAAACTGTTCTGTTTTACGCAAATAATTCAATACAAACCTATTTCCTTGTGTATCGTCAATATTGTAATCTCTTTTTTAATGTTCACATGAAATATTATGTACATTGAATACTTATTTCAAAACTAACAATTAAGTTAACCTCGAGTAATAACATTAAATACGTGAATTACTTAACAATATAATATATCTACGCAGATTAATGTGCGTTTTTACAGAATGAATTATCAGAATTTTAATATAACATCATTACAACGAATCAACTGTGGTTATAATTGAAAAATAGTTATATTTTTTTTGGAAATTGAATTGACAAAAAGTGTCGATTAAAATGAAAAAAGCGTTAGTAGTTTTGACGGCCATAATGAAGGATTTATAATGTTCATTGGGAATTGTACACACAGGTGTTATAGTCATATATCCGACTGAATATTTCGAGCAGAACCACAGTGCACAGTATCATTAATACAGACCGTCATTAGCAATAAAAACAACGATCCTACGAGTTGGCTGTAGACGGGTGTAAGCGCACAGACGACAATACGCGAACACGGTTGAACGTAATGGCAAATATACACAGGCGAGGGTTAAAGTGTAAGAGGGTACACCATTGGTTCGTGGCACGTTGAGGGGACTGAGTCGACCAATAGGATCACACTTCGCTCGGGAGTTCGTAGCGCCGCTCAAGGTTATCGTTCAGTCCGCGTTTGGTCGCCGCGACATGCTAACTTCCCCTTGTTTTGGAGTATTACTGGTGCCGTCTGTACATAATACTTTGTTCAGTGTTCAAAACAAGCAGTTCCTTGGACATTTTGTGTGGGATCCACAGTGTTTTTTACGGTTAAGGTCTTTACATGTCAACGCACTAAATCCGTATGTCGGTTACTGGACAGGCGCGTCCGCTTTACAACAACTACGCCACCCGGTTACTATGGAAACAAGGTATTTAAACAATTTCTTGTTAATATTTACACTCACTATTCACACTTACGGCGTACCACATTTCGCGTTTCTCGGAATGACAGAATACTGCTGTAACGGATACGTCGCTGTGTAAACGTTCCTCTACTGGATAAATCTTGCAGGACGAACTAATTCTACTTGTATCAACTCGCAAGTTACAGAAATACACCCGAGTTCACAGTGTTTTAATCATTATTTATTGAGAAATTACCAAGCATACATATGTTTGATAAGGAAACTGTTTGTGCTGTATTCGAATCCACCGAGTGATACCAAACTCGACAATCATTGTTATTCCAACTAACGTGCTTTAGCATTTCGTCATTAACATCGTCATCGGTAGAAATTGAAACGGTGTATGAAGTAACATTCGATTTTCGACACACAAATGTTAAGTGATTCAAAATGTAAAGTCCATTGTATGATAGTAGTAAAATTCAATCGTACTTCAGGAGAATTCTAAAAATGTCGGCTCAAGAACGAGAGAATGGTTCACCACAAGCCAGACGGAAAGGGTGCTCAGTTCTTTGTCCGATCGTCTGGCATTGCATTCACAAAAAAAAAACCACATAGTGTCTGCTCGAAAAACATAGCTGCCACATACAGAACTTGGTAACGTTTTTTTTTCTTCCTTCCAACTGTGCAAAATCAACTCCGACGATTGCAGTCACATTGTTGTGTGGTGCAGTTTTGTCGCATTGTATCGCGCAAACAACATGATAATATGACAAATTTAGGTCAGACTTGTTTGCAACGCTTGAATTGGAAAAGACTAGCAGTATGTTCGAGAAGGGTTTTGTCCCTTTGGCAAATATCTCACAACTGTAAAACTTGTATCTGCAACTAACTTACCTGAATATCTATACGCCACATACAAAGGCAGCTTTTCAAGGCGCCTACCACAGACGAACTTGAACAACATAGTGCTAGGGGCGTTGAGAACGCTTTTGTGCAACACACAGTTTACCTACAACCTAACCCTGCTGAATAATCTCACGAATATTCTTCCACATCGTCTCTTCGGTTCTGTCTAGTTTTCTACAGACCTAGTAGGAATATGGATGGTTGGTTTGGTCGAGTGTTATTGTTGTCTGTTGCAAGGTCGAATTGATCATCAGTGTTGGTTGTAATCTGTGTTTTGTGATCTGCTGCTGCTGCTGCTGCTGTTGCTGTATAAGAGTTCGCACGCATAAGATGGAACTATGGTTCGTCAGCCAGAACAAAGCACAGCAACGTTTCCCTCGAACTGAGACAACGTTTAGTTCGACCGACTAATGGACATGAGCACGTGCAAATGACCTTGTGCACGCGTAGCTTTCGCATTAGATACGATCAGCTCGACTCATCAGCGCAAAATTGTACCGATGCTTCAGCACTAGTGATTTCATTTGCTGCTCTGATTTGTCGCAAGTAATACTACGAATATTGTATCGTACAGGTATATTTGCAAGGAGAACCTGACGACCATTTGCGTTTCACGAATGGCTATTGTTTACGAGTACGAAGTACCTTGTTTTTGTGTATTTATACAGATATTTTAAATCACACATTGCTCTTTGTTTATGACACTGGCTTCTAATAAAACTTGTCATCAGTGAAACTTATTGTTCTTCGTTAACTTTAGATCGACTCTGCCAAATACAAGTCGTTATTGACTGTTTAACAGGTAATACAGTATTATTTAGTGTAATACGGCACTGTATAAGGTGCCAGGGGTGTTGTTATTTTGTGCGAATATAGTGTTTGGAAATGTAATTCGAAGTTTCAAAATTTCATTCTCTATTTTTTTACTGGCGCCTTGTGTGATTTCACTTCTACTTGCCAAGGTATTCTTGTTCACTGATTACGGTGTTTCGTATGTGCACACCCACTTTTGTCTGTACAATAAAGTGCATAAATCAACAGTATCTAGCGCACTCCACATATGGTTCTGGCTTACTTTTGCGCAATGTTATAATAAAAATAAAAGTGCACCGATAACCAACATATCTCTGTCTCTCCATGTAATGTCAGTGTCTGTATGTCTCTCTCTCTGTGTGTGTGTGTGTGTGTTACCTACTCAACTTAAGCTGGTTATACCTGTAACAAAATAAAGAAATCCAAGTCTATTTAACTAGGACACACTGACATTTACCTATTTCTATTTTTCCACGTTACTAACCGTTCAGATTCGGAACCAGGTGTCGTGCTATGAGCTTTCAGACATTTGTGTAGGAAAAATGATCTTTTGTATGGATGAAGTTTGGTAGTTGCGGAAGGTTCGTCATGTGTAAGGTTTCTATTCTTACTAGGTTCAAAGATTTTGCTTTTAACAGTGCTAATACACGCACACACGCGCACACACACACACACACACACACACACACACACACATGGATGCGCATATATATATATATATATATATATATATATATATATATATATATATATATATATATATATATATATATGTGTGTGTGTGTGTGTGTGTGTGTGTATGTATGTATGTATGTGCGTACACGTCATTGTATTGTATATGTTTAGGTATATGTTAGCGAGGTATAGATGTTACATTCTAAATCTCACACGTTTTGTTGTTACCGGAAAGCCTTTGTGGTGTGGGATTTCAAGGTACAATGACGGAAGTCAGGTTTGATATTCGTCGGGTATTCCCTCAAACCCACAGTTGAGAATATGATATGTCTTGAACCGTAAAAAAAGTGTTTCACCCATCCTTTGTTCACAACTATCCATATACACCATCTGTAATTGTTCGTTGATTATAAAAACAAACACGTCCAGTAATTAATATTCGACAGTCTCATTATTATTATCATTGACTTTCATAGACAACTTTTTGTAGAATTTTTTTTATTTTCGCCTACCGATATTTCATGTTTTATCATCAATTTTTAACATGTGTGTTTATAATTAGACAAATTTAAGTCTAATATTAAAAATTTACACAGTATTGTTTGGAGAAATAAATGATATTTTTTCAATATTAATATAGATTATTTTTAATCAAGCATAAGATAGTTTCTTCTAACGATGATTGTGAAATTTTTATTAAAGATTATTTTGCAATGGTGTTGCATTGTTCACTTGCGAATGAATGAATTACGTAGATTTTTGTCAGAAAACAGATTGTACTGTCAGTTTTGTACTTGTAGTAATTGTAATAATAGTGTTCATTAATGTACAATTATAATTCTATTATCATTTGTTTCCTCCATATTCAATAAGGATATCGTTAATTTAATTTTACGTCAGTGACATTGAATATTGTTGTGATGTTTACCACATTTATGCAATAATACATACCTACAGATAAATATACGTACATGTATGTTACATTCACGGTTAATAGGCAAGAAAATTACTATAACATTTAATATTCTCTATGTGCATTCTGTGGCTATAAAATTTCAAAACAACTGAATATAACTATATCATTAACATCTTGTTTAGATAACAAGTTTCTTCCTTATATTTCATTGTCACAATATTCAATAGTTATCCTAAAAATAAATCACACGTCAGTTAATTGATTATTACAACGTATTCCGCTCTGTTACATAACATTCTAATTTTATATTTTTCATTTAGAACAACCATATTAAACATATATTTATTACATCCTTTCGCTACAAAATCGTCAAATAATCGTAAAATTTGCGTCATTCGGTTTTTATGCAATTTCCTTTATTGTTACTATAAGATTAATAGTAGTTATTTTAATACATAAACAATATTGCTTGTACGAATCGGCGTTTATATTGTTAAATATATTTTTTTTACTTACTATTTATAAATATCGGCATTGATATAGAAATATAAACTGATATTTCCTACGTTCTGTGATTTTCCTGTAATCTAATTATAAATTCCGTGCTGTATTTCACGTTATTTTTAACTGCGATATTGAGTCAATCCGGTTCTGACGTTGGTTATGTTTACTTCAAGAAAACGATTAACGTGACTGGTATCCTTCAACGTAATGTTTGTGGCAAATTATAACTATTGCATTAGAGTTTCGAATTTAGAAGATTCTATTAGATGAATTACATTGATTACTACTTGAATACCTGTAGTTGTTTACCGAAATACTTAAGTGACACAAAGGCCCAACAGTTTTTAAAAAACCGACGCGTCTGAAATTTATTTATTAACTGTTTTATAATTTCGTAAAAATTATTTCCATCGATGGATATGACTATTGTATTTCTGGCATAAGACCAAATTGTTTACGTGACGACATATTCTATGGTCTATACCAGTGATGCACAATCTTTTATGTATAAAGGGCCGCATATAACTTCGTTTTTGGATCGGGGGCCGCAAAAGATGTTTTTAATCTATTTTTCTCGTTTTTAGCTGAGGAGTTTTTTTTAAGCTCATTCTAATGAGAAAAATGTCCAAGTGGATCGCAAAAATTAGTAAAAGGGCCGCGAGTTGTGCATCACTGGTCTATACAGTGTTTGTAATTATTTTTAGAAAAGCTTAATAAATTACAGACACATGAACTCCCATACACATACGTCAAAGCATGTGCCGCTCAATAGCCAGGTGGTTACGAACTACATGCGTCATCTGAATATAGAATGAGTGGGTGGACCTCGAACAGCTGTTTAACAATTACACCAACTAGGGAGCGCAGAACGACAATCATTACTTTCCGTCACTCTGTCCATTCAGAAATGATACTCGACTCGTCGATACGCACGCACACATTTGTATCTTGTCCGTTGTCTAACAAAATCAAACATTCATTTATGATCAGTAACTAACAACTTTACATTATGACTAGAAGGTGACTCAGTATTAACTCATAACGAGTCATAGCTCATTCATAAACATGCACAAACCTTCACTATATAAATAAAATATTTTAAAAATTTTATGCTATATTTTGTTTGCCATTCGTCCATAATTCATCATGAATATCTTAACGTTATTATCTGTACATTTCCTAAAAAATCACGACATAATTCTGTCTTTAACGTTATTTCGAGTGTTATCGCAAGCAGTTATCAGCTGAGTCGCTGAACCTGAGGTTAGTGTGGAATTGTGATTTATTTCATGGAATTCTATGGGATTGTTCACCATTAAATATATGTTGTCTTATCGCCAGGAAAACAATTTCGTTGTTTATAATGAAAATATACAAAAATAGGTATTTTCATTCTTAAATACTTCGTGAATTCATGCAACATATTGACTATAATTCACGTGGAACACAACCTTTTATTTTATCTTCTTTGTAGCAAAAAAACTTCCATTGTATGATTGCATATTTTCAACACATTTTTATCGCTTAAAATGATATCATTACTGCGTGTTATTCCAAGAAGTGATCTGACTGGTTATGAGGTTGAAATTATTTATTTGTTAAAATGAAATGTAGGTTTGTGTCAAATTAATCGCCATAATGTACACCTACTTTTAAAATATCTGTTGTGGAATATTATTTTTGGTTTAGTAAAAGAGTTTACTAATTTTAATTATTAACTACATGTATATATATATATATATATATATATATATATATATATATATATATATATATGCATGTGTGGGCGCATCTTGTTACGAATCGTTACAAACTGGAACATCTGTCTGTGGAATGAAATGGTTCACTGGCAGTTAATATAATACACTCAGCTGGACTTGGGGGGCCATAGGCCATGTTAATAAATATTATAACCCTTTGTACACTTTCCATAGACACACGCACCTAGTTATCTCCTTGGTTACTGCTACTGTTCTATATGAAAACATCTGTTATTCTCTTAGCAGTTTCGGAACCCATGTATGGTTTGTACATATGCATGTATCTGGTGGTGGCATTTCATTACAAACTACAAGTAATCTTGTTGCAATTTCCATTCGCAAGAGTAGGCCAATCTTTATATATTTATTTGACATCATATATGTACGCATTTATTTATTTATTTATGTATATGCGCTATATATTGAAATAACATTTCTCAATGTAACTATTTGCACCTTTCACTGGCTGTCGAAATACAATACTTTTATACTCTAATTATGTAAATTTCTACACACTACTCTAATCTATATATATATATATATATATATATATATATATATATATATATATATATATATATATATATATATATATATATATATATATATATATATATAACGTATGTGTGTTCTTTTTCGAAACAAGCAAACTAGTATCAGTCAGTTCTGATGAATGGACGAATCGAAACCACTCGCATAAAAATCCACATCTTATCTTTTGTTGATAACATGGAATAATTTAAAAACCCATTATCATATAACGTTTCTTGAATATATGTTTGCCATGATTCTTCCGTATAAAATAACTATGAGTGAATTAAATAAATGACAGATAATTTTTTCAGATAGAGTAGGGTAGATTTCTGTACAATATTGTATAGGAAATGGAAGTTTTTATGCACACGACGTGTCGTAAAATATATATATTTGTACTGACACGTTACATGTAGTAAATTGTAACGAATTTTTAGTTTCTTTATCAAGTATGAATAAATCAATGAAAGAATTTATATTTTTATAAAAGTCGTAATGTTGAAAACATAAGTCATTATTTGAGTATATACGTTGTTTATGCTACACTGATTTAAAAAAATTAAATTGAAAGTCGTGAATATGGTGTTTCGTTAATTGTGTTATTAATATTATGCTGCTTATAACACGTATCAAGTCGTGATAGGAAATTAGTTCGAAACAGTACAGGTAGATAGCAGTCTACCTTGTTCGTTTATCTGAAATTGCACGAGACAATATTTGCACGGAATTGTGCAGATTTTATCGGAACACGTAAAACCGAATATACCTAGTTTAACATTGGAATTTACATGTAGGTATTATAATTCTATAAATTAATGCTCTAAGTAATAATTATCCATCAACGCATACTGTGTTCTCTATATATGTTTTAATGGAATGTAACTCAAACTAAAAAATAAATAGTTATTAATTTATTAAATTAAAACATTAAAATATATGTTATACTGTGCATAATGCTTGTTTCAAACATATATATTTAAACGAACCTATTAATTACACCATTATAATTATGTCATATGTTACCGTGTACCCCTTTATAAACCGATTTCTACCCGAAGGTACCCGAATTGGAACAGAAGGGAATGAAACAAAACTAATTTTCACTATGACAGATTGCACCGAAACAAATGCTATAAATACAATAGTTTTTTATATAATAACAGATGCAGCATAAAATTTCTGGTGTTTTTATTATTGTCCAATCTTAATGATTTTAGTATACTATCGTTATTGTTGATGATAAAGAAATGAATATTAATGTAAAAACAGTAATGTTCATTGAAAACTTCGAAATCTGACTAGAAATTGTTTGATAATTCGTTATCCTTATCTTCAAGGTTTTTCTATAACGGTAATGCCTACAATTTGGTTTACTAGTTCACGCAAAACTAATGATTTTCTGTTCGTTTCAACCATTCCGTCCGTACCTGCAACATATGAACTAAATAGTTCTACCATGTGTATTTATAGTACACTAGCATAACTTCATTTCACGTGCATAACATTGCAGCCTAGATCTGTCCATGGACCGTCTTAAATGTGTTTATACAATCATATTGCAATCATTTACGTGATTCTATAAAATTACTTTTTCTTTTAGAAATATTAAACAAATGTAAATTTGAGATATATGTATGTGACAAACGTATGTTTACTGAAAAATAGTACAATATTAGTCTGAGAACAAATCTAAACGCAAATCTGTAACCAATTCAATAAATACAGTACATATACATTCTGAAGAAATAAATGTAATAAATTTTATACAGTAAATATTGCCTGTATTTATTATAGAACATTTATAAATATGCTATTACTTGCGTTTTATTATATTTGCAGTCATTTTATATTTCCCCTATATAAAATACTCTACATTATATATTCACACGTTCTTATCGCATTGTACATTATGATATAATTTTATTTTCTTTCCTGTTATCAAGCTGAAATACTTATGGTTCATTAACCTTCGTATCTGAACAAATCAAACAGTTTTTCGTTTCTCCTAGGTCAACTTCCTATTGATTATATATAGCTACTCTTGTATCACGCAATTTTATACAGAAAATAAATTTTATATTTATCATGCCACCACCATTATTACTCTTAAAAGTATTTCTATCTAAATGTAATTCACGGAAATAGCATATTTAATCTATCGCATATTGTAGATTATCATAAAATAGGTTTGGAATAAATATGAGCGTCTTATTTCCACAACAATATACATTACTATAGTGTATACCCTGTTCCGGTATCATATTTCTGACTTCTAAACTTAATAATTAGTTTATTGCTGTGCCCTAACAATGTTGTGAAATATTTCAATAGATAATAGAACTCTAACTAAATTGCATAGGTTACTTCACTATTGTATTCCTGACCCTAACTAAATTGTAACTACTGATTTGAAGAATGATTCCCAATAGTCGTACCGAGCATGCAATATTTTGTAGATATATGTTGTTTATCTATCGAATAAGGAAAGATTTAAACAATTGTATTTGACATTATGAACATCTCATTTTAATTTCTTATTTAATCCGATTATCTACTAGTATCTTTTCAGAAGTTATTGTATTTACTTGGGATTCCATAGTATGAAGTCCATAGTAAATTTTTTTGTTCCACATATTATTTAATATCATTGAAAGTAAACGTCACTTCCTTAACAGTTAATTAAAACTAACATGTGATGTATGAAATTCTCGACCAATCACATTACGCTTGTTCGTCATACAACCATCATAATGTATATTATCTAGCACGACCTCTACATTCAATAATATTTCACATTTCTTACACATACACGCCACCATAATCGTGTAAATTTTGCACGTTAGAAAATCAACCGTGAACAATCGACAACATTCAAATCAAATGTCAATAATAATTATGCTTTATGAGTGATAATTTGACCAGTGTTTATAACAAACATCATTAGTTATCGTAAATGTTAGTATCAGGAGTAATAAAATTCACGTTCCTGCTCATTTTGAACAATGTTCGTCAGTTTTTAGTTCGTCCAAGGTTGACACCAGGTGTCATTTGCATTTTTAATATGATTTTAATGCTACTAAGCCAGAAATAGACAGACACACACACAATTTAAAGACGGAAAACAATCTAATGATACATATGGTATACCTTGGATAGTAAAAGTAAAATGTGTTATATTTCGAATTTCAGACGTTACAACAACATGTAAATTTGCAAACATGACGTAAGAATTGTCATCATTCATGGTATAACATGAGGTTTTCATGCAAATCGTTCGTTGTTGAAAAAAGCAACAAAAAAAAAAAACGTTAAAATATTATACATCTACTTTCAATTCTGAATTGTAATTCGTAAATGATAGTTATTTTAATTTGAAGTCTCGTACATATAAATTCAAAAAGAAACATACATTTTTTGCTTAAATATTTCATATGACATAAGGCCCTTACGTGGTATACACAATTTGATAAATTATTAGTATTGACCTTATAACTTTTTTCGCAATGTATCTAAATTTTAAATTAATTTAATTTTTAGATATCAAGGTTATTTAGAATGTTTGGATAAAGTTGTTTCACGTTGTTTTTTTATGTTGGCTACAGTTCTTTTAATGTCAACTTTACGATAAATTAGTATATAAGAAACTATATAATGTACTTTGTAAGTTACCCATAGTACATTAAAAAAATGATATTTTAATAATGATTACATTTAAATCATGTTCTCTTAACATTACTCTTGTTAATTGGTAACATAAACTTTAGCTCCTTCATTCAAAAGATCAGTTTTGGAGTTTCTGCTGGTCGGCAAACGTGTAGTATCAACTTTTCGACAGTTCATTACCTTTCATGTATTCTGGGGGTTGATAGCAGATTCAAGCAAGTTTGTTTACCGGGCAAGAGTGTGGAAACCGTAGTGAACTAACTGACGCAACTACGACGAGTGTTCTGTATAACTAACCGCATAGACACTTGGTAGTAGGCGGTGCCAGTAGACTACAGAGTTCAAAGGCCTGCTATTGACATTTCCGCCAGTGCCTAGCGGGTTGCATATGGCTGCCAGTTGGAATATTACAGCTGTCACTTTCCAGTGTTACTCGTTTTTAAAACAAACTTTGCATTTTCCATTGCAACACAGGATAGGATATATGAACTATTATTGTTCTGCTTCAAATTCTGTTCGTCTATAGTACGACTGTTATCTGTTAACATTTATAATGTATAAATAGACGATAACATTGTTTATATCCTATAAGTATCCATACGCCAGTATTGGTTATAGATATATAACTAGATTGTAACTAGCTAAAACTGGTTTATTCGAAAATATTCTCAAATTGACAATTTTTTATGAAATATTATTTCTAGCGCAATTATGCATGTATCAAAATGATAAAATTTTGAGCAGACGTTATTTTTCAATTTACTTTTTTGTTGTCAGTAACATTCCATTGTGTAGAAAAAAAATTGTAGGCAAAATTACGTATCGTAGTTGATACTTGTAGGTAGATATATATATATATATATATATATATATATATATATATATATATATATATATATATGTGTGTGTATGTGTGTGTGTGTGTGTATATAATATGTATGTATGTAGGTAGTTATGCAAGCAGGGTTGCGAAGCATGGGAAAATCTTTTTGCTCAGGGTCTTGAGCTAAATCTTGATGCATCCCTTGAAAGCCCTTTGCCCTACCACATATACCTGTATAATGGTTTACGCAAAGGGTCTAGGTGTGATATATTGTGATACTGTAATTTAAATGTTAGCCCCCACGAATTGTTCAGTGGTTCATATGCGACACCTTATTCTGCCAGTTTGCGGTACCCAGTTCCACAACGATTTTATTATTTACCTACCACGTATAGTGAACTCGCATATAGTGGAAACTCGCTTATAATGAACGTATCTGTAAATCACAACTAAATACATGTCATGTTACATACATACGTTATAGTGTACACTCGCTTCTACTGAGCCAAGTTCCTGGTCCCTTCAAGTTCACTATAAGCGGATTCCACTGTATATCTAACCATATTTTGTACGACTATTTAACGTTTCTGGCTTTATTTAAACAATTATTTTTATTCACCAAACTGTTATTTTTAGAAAACAAATATTTCAAATATAAAATACAACTGGTCTGTTCATGCATGAGTTTTCTGTATAACAAAAAAGGTTTTAGTATTAATGGCAAATAATTGTAGTGCAGTTAGTTGCCCTGATATTGACAACGGTTACCAAGGCCATACTAACAACTGATTTCCGTTGTAGTAGAGTAGTCAGTTCCGGGAAACAACGGACGGAACTACATAATAAATATGTAACAATTATTAGTCACTTTACAATTTAACATTATACAGAATGATTAATACGTATCCATCTCCACATATATATATATATATATATATATATATATATATATATATATATATATATATATATATATATATATACCGGGTGTCCCAAGAAATCTAGGACATAGGGAATTAACATGTAAATATAGAAATATTGTTATTACTTCTGAACAATACATTTTAGAGCAAAAGTGTAAATAAAAAAATTGTTCCGAATTAAAAACTGCATAAGATGCCATATTTAATGCTCAGATATGTTTCTATATTGCGTAAATCAATGTTGAAATTACGCATTTTAATGACAGATTAGGAGGTCGTGAAACAAAAATGGTATGGTTTGATTATTTGTTGTTGTAACTAACAAAAATACATGCCATTTTTGTTCCATGACGTCCTGATCTGTCATCGAAATGCAATATTTCAAACTTGATTTACACGATATACAAATGTATTTGAGCACTGACTATGTCATCGTATTATGCAGTTTTTAATTCTGAACAACTTTTTAATTTACACTTTTGCTCTAAAATGTATTGTTCAGAAGTAATCACAATATTTCAATATTTACATGTTAATTCCCTATGTCCCAGATTTCTTGGGACACCCGGTATATATATATATATATATATATATATATATATATATATATATATATATATATATATATATATATATATATATATTATACAGAATGATTAATACGTATTATATATATAAAACGCTAAATTTACAATGATTCGCTATAACGCGGTACATGAAGACACAATTACGAAATTTATGGATACGTTTTTTTAGAAAATGAACCAGTATTGATGTTGTATAATGGTGTTTCGTTTAGCGGTCTGTATTTTTGCCAAAGGGTACTGTTTGCTCTTTTGCGAACCTTTCCATTAGGCAGTATAGCAATCTGATTGTTGTCTTGCTTTCTGAAGGGTAGCGTAGCTTGTCTGTTGCCTTTCCCATGAAAATGTACTTAAACCCGTTATTTTGCTTAGCCTGTTCTCAACGGTACACGTAATCCTTTCTATAGGATTCTCGAACGGTTTGTAAAATCACGAATATGTATTTGAATTACTTGCGTAAGTGTCTTTTGTACCGTATTTTTGGTTTTTCAGACACCAGAAACGGAATCCACATTTTTCTGTTCACGTTATTTGAAAAGTTTTACCGGTGACACCTGCATATAACACTCTAAATTTATACCAAGTTCTCAAAGAAAAGTTTTCAAAAATGTACCCCGTCAAGTTCCGTCTAGACACTATCACATAACTTACAAATTTCCTTTTTTTTTGTTCCAATAAGTTACCTTCAATAAATTCGTACTCATCACAGTTTAACGAATAAAAGTTTGATTTTTATATTTAGATTTGTAAACGTATGATGACATGTGCGAATTTATATTTAGAATTTCAGTTTCACTCCATTCGACATTGACATTTACTATATTATATTAATCAGGAAAAAATGCATTCAATGCTTCAAAGAAAATATTAAGTTTATTGGGTTTTTTTTAAGGATGTGTCTAATTAAGTCAAAAGCACCTGACTGCAAGACGAAATAATAGAGAAACAAAAATTATTTGAAAAAATTACGAATGACATGAATAGTGTATAAATAAGACAGGTAAAATGTAATTAGCTTCTAAAGGCGTGAACTATGTTATTGAACACGTAATGATTAATTATTAAAGTAGAATAAATAAATAAATATATATATATATATATATATATATATATATATATAATGTTCTTAGTATATATCTCACTTATTTTAATTTATTTGCCATAATTTGAATGGTATTTCAATGGTATTTAACAGATGAATTCATCAGAAGTTGTTTTTTTTTTATGAACGGATTCTGAGAAAATGTTATGTGTACAGACAGTGACGCAGATTAATGGGAAAATACGTCAACTCACTAATTCACCTTTTTGAAAAATCGATTTCTTATGAAATACCTGTTTACATACATATTTCGCAAAAACAGTATAGAACACGCATATATATACATATATATATATATATATATATATATATATATATATATATATATATATATATATATATATATATATATGTATATGCGTGTATGTGTGTTGTTATAATATGCACTGTGTAGGAATAATTAATGAATGTGTTAATTATGAATGCAAAAATATAATTACATTGTTCAATATATAAATATGCATGCAATTCCCGTATTTGGTTTTTGTTGCTTTTTATGTACAAGTAATGTTCTTGGCCAAAGACGTCATAATATAATTATAATAAACAACAATGATTGTTTAAATATATTCCATTACGCCATAATCATCGGTTAAAATTATTATTGATAATCGTGAGTGTCGAAATAATAACGAAATCCGGCTATAAATACAATAATCACGTTTTGTTTCGTTGTGCATTGCAAATGAGTGTTTTGTCGAAATATTTCTAAAATGAAATGTATGTATTTATGTAGTTTTGAATAATACGCGACCTTGTCTATTCCCCTTGACTCACCCACGGCATAATGTTCATTTATTTCACTGTACCTCAGTTTTTAACTAGTATGTTATTTGAATAGAAGTTACTTTATCCGGTAAACACGCTAAGTACGAATGTCAATTGGTGAAAAATTTTTCTAGTTAGTAACAGTTTAGAGATATGTCTACATCATAGTTCAACAGCAGTGTGCGATACAGCATGTACAGGGCCGGCGTGAGATATTTGGCTAACAATAATGCGCCCCTTTTTATAATAAAAGGGCTCACAGATATATACGGCATTTGGCTATGTAAGTAAAATTGCCATTCGAAAATGGCTGGCTGTGGTTTTATATATATATATATATATATATATATATATATATATATATATATATATATATATATATATATATATATATATATAGTAGAGTCGCGATTTAGTGAACTAATTCCGGCCAAGCCTGTTCACTCTATAGGGGTGTTTACATTTTCGGGGTTCTGGTCTCACTCAGATATTTTGAGAACAACTTTTATTCTACGTACCTAAATCAACAAAATTATGTATGTATATGTAAAATAATAAAAGAGAAGGAAAAATATTGAATCCAAAATGGTTAGTTCAAGGTAATGTGAACTGTTCGTTTCAAAACTTAATCATAAAAATGATTTTTTATTATTTTATTGTAGATTTTCTTTAGTCAATTGTAGATTTTGAAAAGGAGAAATATTGAATCCAAAATGATTGGAATAAAAGACTATAGTTCAAGATGATAACAGATATACGACGTTTCGATCATATGGTTTTTGGTCATTTTCAAGCAAAAAACAAAATTCTAGTTCAAACAAACATAAACAAAATCTCTTGAGAATTACACTCAAAAAGTACAAAAATATTTTGAAAAATATTAGAGAATATTTTTGTTTATGTGTCTTTCCACTTGAATTTTGTTATTTGCTTGAAAATGACCAAAAACCATCTGGTCGAAACGTCACATATCTGTTATCATCTTGAACTATAGTCATTTATTCCAATCATTTTGGATTCAATATTTCTTCTTCTAAAGATCTACAATTGACCAAAGAAAATCTACAATAAAATAATAAAAAAAAAAACAAAAAATACATGTACCTATTACATAATATTATGTTTACGTGTATTATGTAATGGGAAGATACATATAAAAGGTTATTTATTGCAGAAGCGAAAAAAATTAAGTAATGTCGGATTGTTTACGCTTTTTTTCAGGTTAATTTGTACTAATTTTTGTCGCAAATCATGTAACACAAGCAAACTGCAATATTCTGCTGGAAAACGCAGTCACACATTCTCATTTACCCAGGCATTAAGTATTTAATTTTGTTTTTGTTTTAAATTCAAGTATTTTCGTTTACGTGCCATCTAGATTCATATTTAGTGGGATCCTTCAGAGAAGTATCGCAAGTACCATAGTTTACTGCATCGGGGTTTACAGCTGTTCACTATATCGGGACACAATGCTAAAATTTAAGTGTTCACTCTATCGGGTTGTTCATTTAATCGAGAGTTCACTAAATCGCGACTTTACTGTATATATATATATATATATATATTATTGACATGTTTTGGTGTGTGGATAATAATTATCGTCTTTATTACCTTGGCCGATAATTTGTCTGCGCGAAATGGTTGAATCGATTTGTCTTTCATTATCGTACAAGACTCTGTGCTAATTAATAACAAACACACACATACACACACGGGCAGCAGAGTCGTGTGGTGCTACGTACCGTACACTTGCTGCAATTCACGTTATGATGAAACCACACGGTGTTAACCTTCCAAGTGGCTTGACGTTGATACTACAAGCCTTGGCCTATAACAGTTTCCCGGCTTATTTAAATGGAATAAACACGTGTTTATCACAAAACACTGTTCTCTTCTTACATTACCTTTACTCACACTGTCGCCTCTTAGAAAGTAACACGGATTTATTGTCATTTACACTTACGGCTTTATATACATACATAAATGCATATATATATATATATATATATATATATATATATATATATATATATATATATATATATATATATATATATATATATATATATATATATATATATATATATATATATATATATATATACATATTTATATAATGTCTATGGATGTATATTTACTCACTTTCAATCCAACCGAGCATGCAGCCACGGCCAACGATAATATGTTACTACATAATATCACGTTTATTTTCAAAACCAAATTTACGTAAATACCATTTTCATATAAACTGCACGTACATCGAAAACCAAAAGAAATGAAAATTTTAATATAATTTTATTTCAATTGCTCCGGAATATTTTAATACTTCACTGATGATAATTCATTAAAGTAATGATTTGTATTGTAATTAGTTTACAATTTGTGAATCATCAATAGTTAGTATAACCTTAAATATAAGTACAGCCATGTTAAGATGTACATGCAACAAAATATACTCCGTGTAATTGGCAGTGACTATAAATCGATTATTTGAAATTTAATGAAGATGTATAATCTATCCACCGAATGTTTAATATTTTATAAATATTGTATTTTCACAGTGAACCAACAAAAAACAATAATAAATTTCATTAATTTTGTCACAATCATAATAGACTGTAAATTAAAAATCAATGCTGAAAATATTTCAGTGGCATATACTTAAATATTTAATGAATTTTACAGTGAAACATATTAAATATTTATAGAATGTACATTCAAAATTATGTTTTTTTGTTGTTGCTATGCATATATTAGCAATAATGTTAAAAACAATAATAAGTACAAAGTATTATCGCTTTCTAAATATTTTGTACAATTTTATTATAGTTTACAGCCATTTAAATTCACATAAGAAATAAATTTTAGAACACAGATAACAATAATGTAAATATTTTCGGAAATGATGTTTTGTTTGAAAATATGTATCTTGAAATTCTTGTTTATGATTCATAATGAAACTTGTTTTCGGTTAACAATTGTTTACCCGTGGCTACATATTATCTTTCTGAACATAGATAGGATAGATATATTTTCAGTAGAGAGTAGAATGGTAAAATTCCATTGGTGATATTTGTATGTGTAAATATATATATATCGTGAAGCTTGAAAAAAGCACACCGTCGAACTTTGATCGACTAGAGATTTCGGCAACACTGTACCAGACGGAACGATGATGAATCATTACGGTAGTGGTACGTGTGGCAACGCTGTGAGACGACCCCGGCCTATACGGTTTAGAGCCCCATCATGCCCTCGGCAGTATAAAATGACTCCAGGGATCCATGGTAGCGAGGGATGAGCGAGTTGCAGTGAGTAGTCCGTTATTGTAGCCCGACAATCGTGCTAGTATCAAGCTGTAGTGCAACTGTGTTTAGTTCTCATCCGTTATACAACATCGCATTGCCGAGGCCGGATACCAGAAACCCTACAATTTATATACACTGCACAGACAAAAACTTCTAGTGTATCCACCATATTAGTCGCGAGTGTTGTGTGTGCTACTATACGTCACATCTGCTGCTCCTGTTGTTGCCTTTGTGTTCATCAGCTGAGAGTGTAATTCTGGTGTTAATCAATACACAACTGCACAGTGCGTGCATGCGTCTATATGACTTCGGATGTGGACAGGAATTTTTGTTAAAACAAACCGCAACTACCCGTTGTATCTTTACCATTTCCACGTAAATCTATCACTCGACGATGAATGCGTAGTACAGCGAGTTACAGTTTTGTTTTTTACAGATAAAACGTTAAACTAACGTGTGTTACATATCAAATTGGATCCATGTATCCCTTTTTTTGGTTAGTATATATATTTTCAGTTCACGTTGTGTTTAGTACAGTGTAATTTGTACACATGCTGTGTATGATCGTAGCTAGGCTGCATATTGTAACCACTGTGTTTAAAACCTTCAATATACCTGGTTATTTGTGTAGCCAACCATGTTTTGGGACGCACTATTCATGTATTTTTGTGAACAGGTGCGTGGTTTTCAACCGTTATTTACTTCTATTCATGTACTACACAATTTATTGAAAATCCTTACGAGAAGTTTGGAAAATTTAAAGTGAAAATAATTTTAAAATGATTTGTTGAAAAATAAATAAATTTTGCCGAAGTGTTGCTGAGGTATTAATGTTTTTTTTTTTTAATACATTGTATTTTTCACGTAGTAAAGTTCGATTTAGAGAAATCAATTTTCATGCAAAAACGTGCAAATTATTAATGCGCATGCGTCGATTTAAGTGTTCGTTCAGCGCGCCATAAATATCGCTGGTTTCTTTCACTTCTGGCCAAAACGTGCCAACTTTTTTGCCGTTAATATTGGCACATGAACGTAATTACATAGTCTATGCATGTAAAAACAGTGTTTATGTAGCGTCTGAAAAAAATCTGTTTTGACATTGGTGACAGTATTTTTGAAAAATGAAAGTACGCAAGATTTATAGAATTATTTACGTTTAAAATAGTAGTATCAACTAATAAATGAGCATAATTTCATTGTAAGATTAGACTTTTGTTTATACAGATATTTGAACTACGGAACTGCAAATTATCGATTCAGAAACTAAATACGTTTCTTTAGAAATTTCAAACATTTCGGTCATGTGCAGAACATGCTGATTGGCTGACGCACGTCTGAAGGTCTGACCACTAGCGTCGCCACCAGTACCAGGCTCTTTGTCTAAACACGTGTATTACAGAGTAGTGTGCGTCAACAGTCACTTGTTGTGTTCAGTGTGTTCGTGCGGATATAAAACTAGTTATAATAGAGATCACTGGTGTTAAACTTCTGCGTTTTATGCGCAACAATGGAATACGCGAGACGCAGGTCTGTATCTTCATTTATTTCACTCGTCAACGTGTATTTCATCTTTACTATGTGCCTGTGAATTGTTCATATTTTATTCATGTATCGTAACGTTACCTAACCACACTTTTGCGTAACGCAACACATAAGAATCCGTATCTAGTTGCTTGTGTACAGAAAGGAACATATGTTTTATACAATGTCAATTGTTTTTAACCACGTTTTTTTACCATGTGCATCACAGTTTTTATTATAATCACACAGTGTCTTGCAAATACTTTATCCTGCAGGAATACGCAAGTCGGCTGGAGCCAGATGTTCCATATTAAAAAGGCGCGTACCTTGAATGTGCTGTGTAAAAAGACGTTTTGTTATATCAAACGCAAAATTCTCGTGTAGTCACAAGAATGCGATTGTCATTAATGGTATTTTTCCTGGTAACTTGACACTGTGGCCAGATGTTCGTGAAAAATAATCGAGAGGTCATTGGTTTAACATAAGAGATGTAGAATAACATATTTGATATACATTATTTGTCACGGGTAGCAAGTTCACTGACATTGTTATCTGTCACTATGACAATAATATCGACATGTTTGTCGACATAAATCACGTACATTAAAACGCAATTCGCCAAATGCATTTTTATAGAAAATTCTGGTGTTTTAATTGGAGATTTCGGTTAAACGTTATTCGAAGCGTGCTAGAAAATCCCAGACGTAATTTTCGTAGAATTTCCCTCGATAACTGCGTATAATAATATTTTATCGGTGATTACAATATCTACATCCTTGCCACTGAATCATTCTTTACTAAGAACTTTTCTACATAACGTCTCAATGAGTCTATGAAATCGGCAAGACTACCTACGACTGCCATTTTTTTTTATTCGCTTAAAAAATCTTGCGCAAGTTCTGAGGAAAAACTTTGGTGATATATCTTGAAAACTTCTGACCAACAACTTAGTAATTCATTCTGTTCAAGTAGATTAGCATTTTATGTTGTTATTATTATTGTTAAAATATTCGACAACGTATTGATTAAGATCAGGAATTTTTACATTCATTATCTGAAAATAAAGTGGTCTCGTTGTTAATTGACTGTTTTAATCCTTGAAAAAGTATTTTTTTCCTGGTAATGAGAATTTAAAAATATCCGAAAATTATACATTTTTTCGCGTTTCTCATTTATCAGAAATGCAAGGCTGTATGATTTTATTTTTGGTTTTTGAAGATAAAATGATGTGCAACGTAAATAATTCTTTTATATTCTTTCTAGGTTGCAACAAAACTGGTTATCTGTTGCAAAACTAATTCAATTCATTATTTCTTTCTTGAAAAACTCCAGACGATTTTGTTCATTCATATATACAGACTGTTCAATGCTTTTGTTATTATTAACACAAATATTATTGTTTTGCGTTTCTTTTGTATTCACACAGTCGGTGTAAACAAAACGTGTTGGTACCTGAATTTAAATTATTCCAAAAATGTTTTCGTATTCGTTAGTAGCGTTTTGGATATTTACGACTGTAAGAATATCGAGGTCTGATTTGGAAAGATGTTTAAACATTTTTATTGCCGTCTGATGTGCAAGTATTTCGAAATTTGTAATTTCTTCACTCTGACCAACGTTTTGTATTAAGGTTTTTTTTTTTTCTTAAAAAATTTGTCTTCATTATTCTAGAATTAATTGTTAACTTGATTTGAAGTATTTTTGTTGTGCAACTATTAATTATCGATTTTTATTGATTGTGATCATATTTATTCCCTTAGCAAGTAGCCAATAGTTAATTTACATTATTTAGCTATATACAATGGTACCGTTAAATTGATTTTCATTTTTGTGTTAACCATAAATAATTCAATTGTCCAGATTGCTTGATGAGCAATGCAGATGCAGTTTTCAAACGTGATAAAATGTATCAACTTGACGGAAGTGCAACATTATATCTTGCAATGTAACTTGCCAAATGTACAAAAATAAAATAATGACAGCTGTGTTTTGACACAGCTTTTTATTTAACATTTTGTTTAACAAACTCAGACATTCATGCAAATGGACGATTGTTACAAATATAAATATAAAGTGTCGATATAAAATAAACCTAGATCAGAATAATTAGTGCCAAAACATAGTAAATGTTTGTTGCATGTAAATTTGATAGTTTGTTTTTTGTATTCTCAAATTTAGTTAATTGGCAGTACGGGTACAGACAAGTCTGTTGTGTTTATTGTTGTGCATATGTGATGTACAATACCCCACGCTAAGTTAGACGTGTGTGACCACTATCACACGCGCTTCATAACTAGCACGTGTCGTTTGTATCTTTATGTGTGTGTGTGCTACCCCATCCAATACTCAACATTGCATGGGGCAAATACATTCGCCTCGTTGGCTTGGTTCATCTGTTTTGTTCTAAATGTCGCAAGCAGATTGTCGCCGTGTGGTATAAGCACGCGTGCCCGCACGTGCGCTATCGTCATTCAAACAGTAAGCGTGCCATGCAACTTATCAGTATTTTTTTTTTCCAGAATATTTTGTTTTTTATTTGAACGTTCTTTCCACTTATATTATTGCGCTTGAACGAACGTTTTATAATTCTGTACCAAAGGCTTAATAACTAAATACAGGCCTCGCCGAACGCTACCTCCATTAACGCTGTTTCGATATAACGCGGTTTTTTCCGTGAGCCTAAAATAAAATACGCTAAATTTACGATAATTCGTTATAACGCGGCTCGGGAAGATACAATTGCGGAAATTAAAGATCAATTTATAGAAAATTTCACAGTGTTAATCTCGTTTAGCACTGGAACGTATCCCCCGCGTAAAACGGGGTTTTGCTGTATGTATGTAGTTTTTAAATATTAAGTTTAGAATATGAAAACTAGTTAGTATAATATAGTAATATTTTTTTTTTTTTTTTAATCAGATAGTATTTTAAATTGACGTATATAATTTTATATTACAATACATTTACAGAATGCGTGTAATTTTCCAAATATGCATGCGTAAATCAACGAAATACTCATATTTCATATATTGAAACAAAAATTCAATCAAATTTTAAAATTCATTACAAAACAACTATTGCTTTATGCAATCATATTTTTTTAAAACCTGTTTTTTTATACAATATCACGCGCTGTACGT
The DNA here is from genome assembly GCA_963422195.1 of Carabus problematicus. NCBI lineage: Eukaryota > Metazoa > Arthropoda > Insecta > Coleoptera > Carabidae > Carabus > Carabus problematicus. Next base: position 19,603,560 of record OY728577.1, read on the forward strand.
TATGTTAAAAATGTTTTTAATATATTTTATTTATGCAATTTTATACGGCCTTTCGTGTAAATTATAAATATTAAATTGTAGGTTTACAATAATTTTTTTTTCATCAGTAGTTTTACGAATATTTTTGCAACAATAATAATATTTACAACAAAAAAATGTAGGTTTTTTAATTATTTTAAATAATACAAATGCGGTATTTATTTAGAATTTTATGTTCAGTTCACAGTAAATATGTGTATCAGTGCATCAAGAATGATTAAATCGGTTATCGATTAATATTCGAAGAAAGAGTTAAAGAAAGGGATGGTCGTCTTCACCCAAGGAGTGATGCATTTTCTATTCGACTACTGAAATTACAGATAAACATTTCCCGTTGCTGTAGATTCTTGTATACCTGTCATATAATCGGATGCTTCCACAAAATATACTCGAAGCTTATCGTAGTCCTCTTTTATTTGTCCCCCTTAGATAATAATATCTGACAAGAAGCTTCATTTATATTGTAGAAAATACTTTACATGTTACCATTTACTTATTCGAATGGTGTAGTATTATATTCTCATTACATTGCAGTCATTATTTACGGAAAAGAGACTTGCTTGTTAAGGAAGAGTTTTACAAAAATATAGCCCTGAAACAAGTAAAGTAGTATTTGCAGTTTTGCATACTTTCATTTCGTTTCCATAGCGTTTAAAATCAGTTTTACCGGTGAAATATTTACGTCTAATTTTATAAAAGATTTTACGCTACCTGTATTTCCCTGCTATTACGGAAGACAATGGTTTTCCTGTATTTTCTTGTAAGTGATTTGTGAATTCACAGAAATGGTTATACTAAATCCCTTTTCTGACAAATAGCCTGTTCACTAGTGCTGCGTGTGGTAATTGCAATGTTTGCACTTTCCCGTTACGTACCCAAATCGTCAAGGGTGGTAGGGGGAATATGCACACCTGTGTTAAATATGCTTGCATATACACTAGTCTGTCTATAACACCACCCGGTCTATCCTAAACCATCTTGGGATCTGCCAGTGTCATTTGCAAATGGGCCTTAGTGCTCATCTAACGGTTCCAGTATTCACTGTGCACATAACCTACAAATCTGTGCTTTTTCTTTTCATCAGCCAGACTCACTTGTGTATTTAGAATTTGGTAAGCAACTATTTCATCAACATTCTTTCTCTATCACTGAACGATAATATAAGAACATCCCGTTGTTGTTCTGTCAATATACTGGTTCCTATTAGTAATTTTCAATAGGCTTAAATATATTGTAAACTATGAACAGTTTCTGTTCGTTATTTTGATTTTGTTGTGTTGGTATCAGTAGATTCGGGGCTTAAAAAACATTGACACGAAATTTGTTATAGTCGTGTCTCTCAATTATTTTCATTTACCATAGTTGTAAATAATTCGATCTAATGGAAAAGTACACGTAAATATTAAGATTACTACCAACTTCAGCTTGATATAGTACTAGATAGTATTAAATGTCACTAGTTGAAACGTAGCATAAATATTCTACGAAAATACATGTGAATTATATATTCTTATACAATAATGCCTAGTTTTCAAATTGACGTTAGTTGATTATCAAGAATTGCAACTGGGGAATCCTAAAATCGGTTTTATTATTCAACAAACCAGTTCTAACAACGCCCGTTTACAAGTATTGTCAAGAGAACGTTTGCATATGTTACATAAAGTCGCCATATGTAATAACAAATTTACTAAACTTGACGAAACAGATACAACCAACCTGCTTTGTTGTATATTATTGTATAATTTATCTCTCGAACTGTTTGTTTGTAATAGCTACATTGTCGGAACATACAACCTTGAAATGTTGAGAACATTACAAATACATTTATTTGCACGTTTTTATTTTCGGTACGCGAAAACAAAAAGCAAAATAAACTCAAGGAATACCGCTGAAGGTGATTTGGCGAACCGTGCAATAGCCTGTCTGGTATTTTACATTACCAGGACCGTACGTACATTATATTGTACTCGGCACATGCCTATGTTCTATGAAATATTTATTAGAATCCATTTTACAAAAGATTATTTTTTTGTGCCATATATCTTTCGTTTATTTTTGTTACGTTCCAAAATATAAATGGAAACATTTTCCACATTCTAGTGTTAACGTGGCTACAAGTAACTTTCCCAATGGATACGAATTTTTACCTGCGCTTTCTAGTGAACAGAAAGATAACAAAGGTAGATAATTGCCTTTTAGGCACCTGGTCCTTGGAGACAGATATAAAACCGTACGCGTTTCGTAACGTCGTCTTTTCGATCTGAACACCCAAAGGTTACATTTTAAGATTTACAGATTTTCTACAGGCACATCTCTCGTTATGTCAGAAGGTCTGCAAGGTCAGACCTTCTATGTGCATTGTACATTGTCAGGGAGAATCGTCATTGCTAAATTCTGGTCATATACTTTCAGTATCTACACTTCAGTACAATGAAAACTAAGTTTGTAGTTATACTCTTTCCTAGTCTCACTAATAGAAATTGTAGAAATTTTGCAACTCCTAATAAGTGCTAAATCACAATAAACGAAAGATCATACCACTCTTTTCTGACAGTTAATGAACACTCTGATTATGTTAATGTCATTTCTTCATGGATGCAATATTAAAATCCAGCATTTATTAGTTATAGCACTTCTACATAGATAGGTTAAACCAATATGGGTCTGTAATATTAGATGTACACTATGTTATACTGTGAATAGCGCACTAAGTCAAGGATATGTTAGTAGCAGTTGTATTGTTTCGTGATATATTTGACTTCAAGGTTGCCTCATGGCGCATGGTTACTGAAAACGCAATATTTTTTTTTTCTGTTGTATTGTTAAATGACAGTACTGTCCTTGTGGTTGTGTAATTATCTTACAAATGCGTGTGTTGCTTGGCAATCTCGCGAATGGGACTGATTGAAACGTATGATGTGTAGTTTTTCGGCTGGTGGTTTTTTTTTTCTTCCAAGCGAACACCGGGTCGATCTATCGACCGGCAGGCGGAGGCGCCGTCAGTGGTTTGGGAGTGTTTGTCTTGCGCCATGCAATGTGATACCGGAGGGGCATTAACTCTACTAGCCGAACTCAAAACGTCCGCCCGAAAATCCGTGGCGATGTTGCCCTTTTCATAATTTTGTGCTACCGGCTGCAGCATTTGAAAATATAAAAATGTCACAGGCAAACACGGAACAGACTTTTTATCGTATTGATTTTGTCATTAAGTCTCTGCTAGGCTAGTAGCGGTCGCGTTATCATGATATCACACCGGCCATTGTTAAACAAACTTGAGGGCGTTTTTAATTTGTAGTCAACGTGCGGAAGAAGTAGATGATATGCAACATTATAATCCCTAGATAATTATGAATTGTACATGGTTATGATATGGAGATATGTTAGATGTTGTTGTTAATAAGATGATTTGGTAATATTGTTATGTTATGTTTTCCAGGTATAAGAGCGGTGTACGTAGTAGTGTAAGGAGCTCTACTAGCCGCGAGGCAGGACGGCGTGGGCCTGCAGGGCCCCCGAGCGGCGGCTCACTAGATTTGCGTGAACTGTGCGACGTGCGACGAGCATACAAAGGTGGAGTGCTACCGAATAAACCGACCGCTTACCTCGAGCACCGCAGGTCGCGCCCCACGCGTGGCATGAACATGGGCCAGAAAGTGTCAGGTGGTGTAAAAACAGTCAGTCGCGACTCCCCAACACCCTACAAGCCAGTCATCCCACGGGAACTGGCACAGGACTTTGCACGTCCCGCCCGGCTCGACATCCTGCTGGACATGCCGCCGGCATTACGTGAAACTCAGCTAAAACATTCGTGGAACTCCGAGGACCGCTCACTGAACATCTTCGTCAAGGACGATGATAAATTAACATTCCACCGGCACCCGGTGGCTCAGTCCACTGACTGTATCAGAGGTAAAGTGGGCTTCACCAAAGGCTTACATGCCTGGGAGGTATGTTGGTCGACACGGCAACGCGGCACACACGCTGTCGTCGGTGTTGCCACGGCCGAAGCACCACTCCACTCCGTGGGCTACCAGAGTCTTGTCGGCAGTACAGACACTTCATGGGGCTGGGACCTAGGACGTAATAAACTCTATCACGACTCCAAGAATAACGTCGGCGTTACATATCCCGCCCTGTTGAAACCAGACGAGACATTCATTGTGCCGGATAAGTTCTTAGTGGTACTTGATATGGACGAGGGTACATTGAGTTTCGTAGTGGACGGTCAGTATCTCGGCGTTGCCTTCCGTGGACTGAAAGGACGCAAACTGTACCCGATAGTGAGTGCTGTCTGGGGCCACTGCGAGATCACAATGAAGTACATTGGCGGATTAGATCGTAAGTATAGTACAGTTGATTGTTTTTTTCTTTACGATATATACATAACTGAAATGTTTCATTACAGCGGAACCATTACCATTAATGGACCTGTGTCGCCGAGTGATCAGACAACGCATCGGTAAACAGCATCTGGAGGAGAAGATCCAGAGTTTAACGTTGCCGCAAGCAATGAAGACGTACCTACTCTACCGTGATCGCAGATAATATTTTTCTGTCTGCCAGTGACTTGTATGGGTCAGCTTTAAGTCTAGCGATCGAGTCAGGCTATTATACAACTTGTTCGCAACGGATGTAACAAGTTCACATCTGCACACACACACACGGATGATAATGATGATGATAATACGAATGAATGAATGAGTGAATGAATGATTGAGTGATAGGTTTAATTTACTTTAACTAGTTGAGTCCAAGCGGAATACAACAGTATACATGACGAGGATACGCTAGTGTCTTACAAATGCTTTCGTGTCGATTGACTGAGATTCGATTCCTTGTTCAGGGATTGTCTCCAATGATAATACAAGTTTCTGTTACGTCTTTGGCATAATAGTTCATTTAGTTGTATAGTATTTCATGTATGTTTCATACTCTTATGGACTGACTGCAACTGTGAATTAATAGTTCTGTGACTTTATAATTTATCGTTTTCTTTAATTCATCGGAGTTTTCGTTCATTAGTTTGTTTTCATATATTTTATTCAGTTTACAAACCGAAATTAATTGTTTAATTTATGTTTCTGTGCACAAAAGTGATTTGGTGTGAAACTGGACGTAGCGATTGTAACTACAGCCGAAAAGAAGAAATAATGTGTGTTGTGTTTGTCAACGGTGTCCGTGACGGTAGTGAAACAAGAGTTCCAGCTATTGACAACACACCAACAACATATTACGTGCGTCAGTTAACCAGCTAGCCAACAGAGTTGTAGTGATAATTAAAAAAATCAGTTAAGTGTGCGTGTGCCGCCCCCCCCCCCCCAAGTCTTCACACTTCTATGTTCTGAAGGAAACGTTGATCTCCCATGACAGCGGTATTTGGATATTGTTTACTTCAAAGGAACTATGCCATAGTTTTTTTTTTAATGCCTGTACATATAGTTAACGCAGATGCTGATTCAACAACAACAACAAAAAAACTGATATATAAAATTAACTGAATAAGTCTTCGTAATATCGATATTGTAACTTTTTTGTCTAACTATTATATCGATGCAATGGCCATGCGCAATTTCCAGTTTCAATTGTACGAGCGCTGTGTTTATGTAGACTTACAGCCTCGCACTTCTCTAACAATAACCTACGCCACCAACACTAGCACAATGCAGTGCGTGGCCAACCTATTTTGATTTTATGATATATATGACGAAAGTTCAGTTGCTGTTGATTTTGAACTTATTTATTTTAATCATTTTTCCAACTAGAAATTCAGTAAAATTACGCAAGGCCAGCAAATTAAACAGGAACACACCAATAAACATATAAATGTTTGATTAATTAAACACTGGGTCTGGCCAAAATTTGTATATACCTTAAATTCTGTGGTCGGGCCCCGCAACATTAATGCAATGTGACGCTCCACTTTCGTACGTATATATGTTCCGTTGTCACTTGTGTAACGAGATTTCATTCAATGCATTGTGCGAAAGTGCATTAGTTATGTTTTACCGTCAGACGAATGAAATTCGCATTCGCTGATTGATATATACATTTTGTTTTGATTTTTTTTTATATATATATATATAATAGAAGAAATTCCTGCAATTGAGGAATACTTTAATTCACCTCCTTTTAGTTTCGTTTTATTTTATTTTTGATATTGAATCTAATGTGATTCTGGCATAGTAGGAATCACTCGCAGAATTGCGTGCTACGTTTTAAGTTCATATACATATATATATATACCACGTGAATGTAGTGTTTCGTGTTTAGTTTATAACGTTTGAACTCTGGACTTTGTAATTCTTTATATTAGAAATCACTTTAAAATTTGGCATTTTAATCGTCTAATTAATACAATATGACTTCCGTTCTTGGACAGTATCTTGTTAAAATTTCTTTTAAAATTGAGAATCTACGTTTTATTTTCGCTGTGACAATTATAGTTTAAGTACAGAATTGTACATGTGTATTATTTATAAACTTTCGGACGAAAAATTTGTGTGTTGATAGTGAAGAAGTTGCAGTTGTAATGTATTATATTAACCTAACCTCACTATCTTCATACAAATTGTATCAGTGTGTGAACAGGAACGATCCGTTCTGTCAGGACATAGTTGTTTATTTCATTACATATAGATCGAAGTGGAACTAACATTCGCACGCCAATACCAATGTGGATTGACATGTGTATGCTAGAACCCCGTGTATTGTATGTCCTACGGACATAACTTCTTGTTCAAAATTTGGCAGTTGTAGTCTTATGACGTGACATACGATTTTATTCAAATTTGTTACATCATATTTTAGTGAGAGTTTCACATCCATGTGAATTTTCGAACAAATCATATTTGTTCATGCCGAATGTTACAATGAATAATTTTGCATTTTCGATTTTAATTATATATGCAAACAATTTGTCTACCACAATGTTTTAAGTATGGATTTATTTTGTAAACTCTGTTATTAATGAAAGATCTGTTTATTATAAAAAAGTGATTATTGAATTACCTACAAGTAAACGATTAGTGTTACGCCTGGACTATTGTAAATTAATATGATTCTAATTTTCTTTTACGCTCACTAGATTTAAGTTGCTGTTAACTTTGTGAACAAGCTGCCGTGTGATAGTCCAGGTTCTCTACCAGTTAAGTTAATTGATGTTTGTAGAACATAAAAATGTAATTACATTCATGAAAAATAGAAAAACTTACAATTGTGTTTTTATTTTTATATGATGCAATGCTTACATATACTAACAACAATATTCTCCTTGTACTTATATATACACCGGCCCTATTAATTGGCGGGGGGGGTTCAGAAGGGGGCTCGATATATATGCCTGCCCCCTTTCCAATAATGAATATGAGCTATATGTCTGGATAAATTACAATAAATTATTATTCACTGAAATACATTTTTGCACATTTAAAATCCCAAATAGTATGCCGAAAAATAAAACGATGACGATAAAATACATAATTAACTGTCAAAACATCTATTTTCTCATGTAGCTAGATAGGTAGAAAATGACAAATGTAAAAAAAATTATTCGGTAGAGTAGTGTAGGGCAATAACAAATGTAATAGGTTTATTCATTAGGGTATTGTAGGACAATAACATATATATCGGATTTATTCATTAGGGTAGTGTAGGACAATAACAAATATAATATGATTATTTATTAGGGCATAACGAATGTAAAAGATTTATTTGTGTAACTGCAGCGTTAACTGCACAGTTGTTAACGAACAAACCTATTACATTTGTTATTGCCCTAACGAATAAACCTGTTACATTTGTTATTGCCCTACACTACCCTAACGAACAAACCTATTACATTTGTTATTAAACCTTCTACATAACTAAATAGTACAGAATTGTCTAGAGTCTAGATTATAGCTTTACGGTAAAACCACTATTCAAGTAATAAATATTTGTTTCACTTGAAACTTACTAATGACATTAAATCAAGTAGTATATTTGATATTGCGATAGTATTGTTCTCAACCAAAAGTGTGTTGTTTTACGAAAACCAGTTTTATTTTAAATTATATTTAGTATGAATATTTTATTTTCAGTTCCGAAGTTCATCGTCAATATTATTAAAAAGTAGTAATATGTCCGTTTTATGAACTCGTCAATTTTAGTTAAGATCACGACGCGTCTCGAACTCTCGTTCATTATCAAGTGATTATATTTAGTATGTTGAATGATTTTCAAAGGTAAGTAATGCAGTTAAAATTAAAGTCTCATTATTACAATAATTTATTAAATATTTAAGTATTACATTTTTGCAGTACATAATATCTAAAACACACATATATATATATATAGTCCCATAATGTCCTTATTTATCAAATGATCAACCAGAAATATTCTGTTATTAATATTGTTACATTTGCCATTTAAGGGCAAATCAATCGCATAGTAATCATTAATATATGAAGAAATTCATTAAGGTAAATTATTATTTCTAATCATGGTAACGAAATACTGAAATGTTAAATTTAAAATATACCAAAGAATAATGTTATAATAAAATATTTTATTTTGTTTTATAAATATCAGCCTACCAATTGATTTAATTATTAAGACTATATTTTACAAGCATTAGAGAAATATTCTTATCTTATAACTAATCGCATATATTTAATCAGTATGATTCTCTAATTATTACAAATCACTAATTCAACGTAGGGTTTCTTAAAAAAACACCATAAATTCCAATTGAATCTAAACGACAGAATAGCATGAATAGATAGATATTGGTAAATGCATTCATTGTATTCTTCATAAAATAACAGTTTCGAATACTGCAAATTGTAGTCACTTTTATGATACTGTACATATAAGATTCATTTTAATACGAATAATACTCTTCCATAATTAGACTGCTATGCAATGAAGAAACTTACCGTTTTATTCATAATATATCACATTTGGCTAAGGAATATTAAAATTATATAATGTACATATATACCTAACAAATAAGTTATTACTTCGTTATGCTAATTTCATTTAGTTTATTCTTGTTCTCTTTAGTGTATCTCTCCTCTTGGGGCTTGTTCCACCATTGTTCATCGGCCGATCCAAATATAACGAAAATGATGTTTGTTACCACCAGCACTCCGAAGGAAATCCAGAATACGACTTGCCATTCTGATAAGGTGTGCTAAAATTAGAAAGATAAATATGTTTAAATATTATATTTCTCTAATACGTTATTTGAATGTGTTTATTTTCAGAATGAAACACCGGAACAACAACTTACATTTTGTGTAATGTTTCCAACGAGGATTGGAGTAACGATACCGGCAATTGCACCAATTCCGTTTACAATTGCCATGATTGTACCTGCGTAGTTGGATGCCAGATCCAGAGCGTTTACTTTCATTCCTGGATAGAACGTTCCCATGAAACCCATTCCAATGCAAAACAGGGCGACAACACTGTATTTATCACAACCAGCATATGAAGCAGCAATTATAAACACAGCTGGTCCAATGGAAGCTACAAACAGAAATGGTAATTAAGTCTAATGTTTATGTGAACAATACTATTACTTGAATGACAGAAAAATCAAGAACAATATTAAGAATCCATATGTGCTACTTACCGATAGTAGTAAACATTTTTCTCGCAAATGATATGGTAACGGTGTTCCTATCAATCAACCAATCACAGAGCCAGGCTGACAACATAGACATGATCCACATAACAATGTAAGGCAGTGAAGAGAGAATACCGTTCTCTTTGATGTTAAATTTCAACACATCAGACATGTAAATGGGTAGATCTGTGACCATGATAAAGAAACCCCAATCGTGACCAACTTGGGCAAACACCAATGCCCACAATGGTACTGACGTGAAAATAGCCTTCCATGGAATTGACAAATTGTCCTTAGCCGAATTAGCGCCTAAAACAATACCGTGACATTTAGTGTTTTGTTTTTGTACGAGAATATATGTACGAGATTTCTGTATACTTGTAAAAGCATATTTCGCACACAAATTAGAAGCTACATGAATGTGAACTCGAATGTGCCTCGTTACTCAAGGGTTTCACAGATTTATTTCAGTCGATCTACATCTAAATCCTTTGCCATTATGCTCCAAAACAATTTCGCATTGTTTATTGTTGAAATATATAAACAGTGACTTACCTATTTCTTTTTCTAGGAATGTACGTTCTTTGTCACTGATAAATGGATGTTCTGCTGGTGTACTATAACAAATCAAGGACCAAATGATATACCACAGAAGTCCAATAGCACCGAACAAATAAAACACCGATTCCCATGACTGTGTGTAATCAATTAGTGCACCGCTTACTGCATTTCCAACGACCGTTCCAATCTGCCCGCCGGCATATACTAAAGTACCGATCTTGGCTCTTTCATTTGTGGGTACCCATTGCGCTAACATAGCATTCAAAGCCGGATATGTAGTACCCTAATCAGAAAGTAACATATTTGTAATATACCAATAAATTATAATTTATAAACAGATTATTTACCTCTCCTAATCCTTCAAGTACGCGAATTACAATAAGCCCTTGCCAGTCCCAATATTTTACAACAATCGGTGTGAGCAAGGTGAATACTGCAGTTCCGAAAATACCAAGTCCCAATGAATGTTTGCCGCCAAACTTTTCAGCCAATATTCCACCAGGCATATGCGTTACAACGTATCCCCAGAAGAATGAACTCAAAATTACACCTTGCAATTCGCTGTCCCATTTGTATTGACTCTGGAAAAAAAAATGAACTACTGAAATACGTTCGAATTTTGAACTTCAAAATAGATAGGTATTCTAGGTATAGGGCATTAGGTATTTAAAAAATCTAGAATTAAATGCAGTAGCGTGCGTAATACAATAAGATTACGATTTGTGTCTTTCCCAGTACAACTGTTGTTTTTACACAGGAATGTATATTTAGATTTGCTGGTATAGTTGTGTGTAGTGAACCATTTTTAATGCCGCTGTCAATCTCTAATCAAAAGCAAGAAACATCCTATGCTGCCATCTGTCGGAAACTCATTTAACTGTCAATGTAACCTAAATTACAATTTTAATATATTTCTAATACATATATCCGCAAAATTTTTAAGAACTATGACTGCTATTCACAAATCGATACAAACGTTCGTACTAATAGTTACTAATTTTGTTTGTTTATTTCATTTCACATTATAAAGAAAAAAAAATAGCAAAAGTACCATTGTGCCAGAGCTCGAAATATTATGTGACCCTACTGGAACAGGACAGGAATCATACTTTTCTGTTTCATTCTTCTCAATAGGAGCTGTCATTGCTGTGATAGCAACTGACAAGCATACTCTCATGTTGTAAGCATTGACAACAGCCAAAAACCCCATAAGACCGAGCACATATCGTTGTGGAATTACGAAACCTGAAATTCAAATTTAAATTAGTACCTACATATGTAAAAAAAATATTCTAATCATTCAAAATTACACCATTTTATGTAGAGAACCAGTAATATATGTTTATGAGATTCCTCTACAGGTATGACATATATGTATTGCAGGTTATCTACTTTCAGTTAAAACATTGAATGGGAAACTTTCACAGATTTTTATTTATTTAACTCGATTTATGCATAAAATCGAATACGTAAGCTGATGGGCGTTTTAACGCGGGTTTAAAACTATCAATTTTCAATATATTATTTTGCATTAAAATACAAAACAATGACAAAAATTACAGATTTTGTTTTAATGTACACAGATTCTGAAAACAATATAGATATTATAGAATTTATATAATTTTAATAAATATTGTTTTTAAAATATATTTTAATAATAACAGATAGACGAATTTTAAATAAAACAATGCAAGATGTTTCTATCTTAGTGTACTAATTAAGATAAAATTCTGGTAATACCTCAATGTTCATTGTTCTCGTTTAATTTTGCAAAAAAAAAAACCTTTGTTCATTAATGGCTATCGGTTAAATCTCTATAGATAATATTAATAATGTCTGGAATGTGCACATGTTAATGCATCATCATTATTTCGGATTAAAGAGGTTAAAAGTCACAAATATCTTGTACTATGGTACGAAAGCTTCTTAATTGATAATATTTTAAACTTGAACATTTCACATAATCAAAAATTAGCAAAATTCATAAAACGTTAATACAATTCACTTACAATAATAAAATAGTTCCAATAGAAAATCAAGTTAATACTGAACTTGAATGATATAATATTATTTGCATTTAATATTAATGTTGTGTACACATATGAATATAATAATAAATTCTTACGACTGTTATTTTAAATAAAAAATTATAATTCAGAATGAATAAAATCGCAAATAATTCTAGTAAAAGTAACAATATATGTATAAGATTATTGTAACATGTTCCGGCATGATTCTAAATTAAAAATGTATGAGTATAAAGTATGCAGGTGGCAAAACATTAATATTTGACAGTTCATTTTGAAAATAATATTACTATCCATTGACGTCATATCAGTTCATGTTGATAATATAAATTAAATTACGGACTATCTGAACTTAGTGTATATATCCATATCAATATTATATTATATCGTATTAAAAATGTAAACATTTCAACCATACGTTTCCGTTTCTAGTTAATTAAAACTAAAATGAAATTGTACTGCATTCCATCAGCAAATATACGTGAAACATTAGCGGATTATTTAAGTTTAATTATTTCTCTACGTTTTTCTATGCAATCAAATCTTGTCATACTTATCAATTTTCTCTTCCGACTACTGTTTGTTTTCTCCAACAGTCTCCGTTTTTCATCACTCATGCTAACTCGTGCTACACTAGAAATTTCCACTGTCAACAAACGGTATCCCGTCTATATTCTGTGCTGATTATATTCAACTATCAGGGCGAAACAAAAACGTGGTACTAGCTGGTACTAGCGCCTTGCGCACAACACGGCCACGCGTTCATTCAGATTAGATCATAAAAATAATCTAATCACCACAGACAAGAAATTTCCATTGTCCTACTTAAATTTTCGAATTTTTCATTGAAATTCCTCCACGATTCCATAGAAACAACAATAGTTTTCTGTCAAATATTCTAACCTAATTCATTGCGCACGCGCGAACATCTGTGTAACTTTGTCGTGTGATAATTTCGAGTCCATGCAAGTTCGATTAATCGATGATTGATATAAATTATTTATTTACGTGCATTCGTTCAGAATAACAAAGTATAACATATCGATGCAATATGAATATATATGTTTGTTGTAATTGTAATAATTATCTGTAATAATCATCAACTCATGCAAGTTGATTGTGACAACAGAGAACTATTTATTTATGTTTACACCAATGTTGTATATCTTGGTGTTTTTCCGTTTCATTTACAGTTTTACTTGTCACGTGAATTGTTCGTATTTTATTTCCTCTTAATAATAATATGACCTTATCATGTCAAATACAGAACATTTTATTACCTTATGTAATGTTTGAAAGCAATATTTTATTTTTAATTAAACACTTTTTTAAATTGTCTTGGTTTTTATATTTTTATCTGTTTCGTTCCCTCTAGTTCTTTGATAGCTATAGAGTCGAAATTGCACGAATTTCATAAAATAAATCCCCCCTTAAAATGAAAGATTTAAAATAAAATAAATAAAACATGTTTTTCAATACAAACACTTATTAGAATCCGAAGTAGAAAATAATTTTTTGTTCACGATTTTAATTCTTTTATATTTGCTTAATAAAAATAGGTGTTTTTTGTATATCTATTAGTTTTTTTTTTCACATATTTATGCTCATATGTTATGATAGTATTTTAATAAATCTATGGTTTTAATATTATTACTTTTTATCATTTGTTAGTAGCCAGAGTATTCCGCTTGCATCTTTTTGATCAATGCATGTAAGAGTATTATTATAATACAAAATATTATTTTGCAAAGTATAATACGCCTATATTCTAATTTACATAATAATCAAATTTCTATGCAAATTACTGGTTTTTCATACATTCTATAATGATAATATTATTGTTAATCAGTTGACATAAGTCAGTAATCCAGTTTCGATATGGTATTTCGAGTGTAGTGAGTAGATTATTTAAAATAAAGAATTGCTACTTGTTGATAACGGTAATTAGCATCTTTTATTCTTTGTTTATTTGACAAATACATAGACGTTTTTTCTTATTATATTATGATAAGGCCAGAATGTTGTAATTGTGCTCTTAGATATCAGATATCTAGATTTTTGCAATTCATTACCAGATTGCGTGTTTGGTATTCACATTGAACTATGAACCTGATTTATCATATTTATATTATTATTTAGAGTAGTCAATTCCTGTCGGTTCTGATTATATCTAGATGATTTATAATAAAAGAAAAAATGTTCGATATTTAAAATCTGTTAAAAATTACTAAAATAGTAAGTTATTGTATATACAATACGTATATCTAATCGAATAAGATAAAATCTAAACTGAAATAATGTATTTGCATATAATTGTTTGTTTCGAAATGCTTACCTATCAAGGGAATATGTGAAAGGACCTCCTTTAATATTAATTATACCGAATGTCATGACATAACGTGTACATTTTATTAATATAAATATTGTTATTTTCACTCTGACCATGAGAACCTTTCGGCGAGGTTCGATAGCCATTTCAAGTGTTTCATAAAACATAAAATAATTATATCACATTGACCTTACTCCGATAAACCGAGACATTAAAATATTCCATAATGTAATATATCTTATAAGTATGACTTGACAAAAAAAATAAAGAATTTCATATTGATTCTACACAATAAATGAACACATAATTGTCAATCTATTTTATCTTTACAAGAATCCATTGAATTTAACACGTTTTTTCTTAAATAATATTAACACACATGTCACTGAAATGAATTGAACCTAATAATGTCAATTAACACACCAAAGGTTAAAATTTGTATGCAAAAAAATCTTTTCTGGTATTTTCCATAGCAACAATACCGGTCTACAATCTGATTGTATATTACGAGGGGGGTTTTCAACCTTCCGAACGAATTTACGTAGTTATTTATAAATTTGTGTTGCATAATTACAAAATATGTACGTGTGTTTTTTACAAGCAGACATTATCGTTAAATATTACTAAATTATTTTTTACACTATTTATAGTTGACAATGTCAACAGGAAATTACAAGTTGGTTTGGGCTTCTGAAAGTAAATTGGGGAAATCGTACAAGTTCACGTATTGTTACATATAAAATATTTAAACGCAAATCTATCACATAAAAACGACGAAACAATTTCAACTATAAAAATAAATCATTAAACGATTCATTTAAAATTCTATTTTTAAAAACTTTTTGCAGCTAATCTAAATATATAATATTTTAATTTATTCACTGTATAAATAGCTGTTTTTTTAATTTGTGGAAAATGTCAGATCGTATAGTTATAAACTGTATTTATTATATTCAGTTGCAGTCATTATTCTGTTATATTTAAATAATGTATACAACTATCACGTTTATATATTATTACAAGTACAGTAATACCCCGTACAGTGCGGCTTCGTGCCGTACAGATTCGCGATAGTACGGTTTTTAAAAAATCCAAATTTTTATTTTTATTAATGCTCCAGGTCATCTAAGTGGTCTCTGTGACCTTAAATAAAATGTAAAAATTACATTTCTTCTACAAAATACGACTTCCTTGATTCAACCAATGAATCAAGGTGTTATTGCGACAACTAAAACTTATTATTTGTAGTATATATAGTATACCCCGATTAGTGCGAATTCAAATAGTATGGCATATTAGCGGAACCGATTAACCTTACTGTGCGGGGCATTACTGTATAAATAATAACACGTGCGCCACATTATTAAGAATATCACTAATCGATAAAGATAAGTAAGAAAACAAGTACTATAGTTAATATATCTTACTGACCATGAACCACGTATAAGAATTTTCGTTACAACACGTTCGTTTGTCTACATAAAAGAGAGAAAATCAAAATAACATTTATACGCTATTTATTTAGACAATAATCTACCTGCATATTTGTCTGGTAATAACAAAAACAATGCAAAAAATTTGACATTGAAAAATTCATGATAAAATATATGCTGTATAAGATATTACCTAATATATTATATACAGTGCGAGTAATGTAAGGCTATACATTGGCAACTTTATTTTAGCGTTAATCAATTTGCCCATGCTAGTATCAACTCGTTGAATAATTTAAAATTAGACATAGGGCATTTACTTAATGTTACCATGGTGATATCATACAAAAACTCCAATTTATTATGGTTGAATAATGTAAAATTAGACACCAGTCCACAGACTACTATATTTATTTAAATCATTTACAGAATTTATTCCAATATTTTATTAAATCTATTACATGTTATTGAATTAAAAGTACACTTCAAGTACTGAAATTGTAATTGGTATCAGTACATTTCCAAAATCACTTGGGGGTGATAACTAAATTTTTCATCGTTTGATGACATGTGATGGGCCCTGCCCGGGAATTCAAAGCTGAAATAATCAGAAATTTCTCGCAAAGACGCCCCTTCTAAATACCAGGAATACATCTTAAACTTTTCTTCTGTGATGTACATTTTTTGCACTAATTATTACGCAAACTCGTGAGATATCAGTAACACAATATTGAAAATAGTGACATTTACCAAAACAAACGTCATTGTAATTTCAGTTGTTACTGACATGGGCAAATTGATTAAAGCTAAAATAAAGTCGCCAATGTATAGTCTTACGTTATTCGCACTGTATATATATATATATATATATATATATATATATATATATATATTTGTTAGCTTATTTCGTATGCTTAATTGCTTCCGTCTAACATGAGGGAGGACCTTGATATTTAAACAATTATAGTAAGTGTTATATTCTAAAAAAAATCGGCCCATATCGTATATGATTCTGTACTGATTATAATGTTCAAGGTAAATGAGTGTTAGAAAAGTATTTGCTGTATCTAAAAGTAAACAGAATTGAATAGTTCTGAAACCTGGGTACTTATTGAACGTCATCTGTACATCTTCAATTGACCTACATAACTCTTTAATTAACATTCTGTTTTTGACATCATTTCCACCTGTCAACAGCAACGGCATAACTGTCAATAAGTGAACGAATAAATGTAATGTTATGCATTTATTTACGAATTTTCGTTATATAACTCAACAAACTATGAATTCATATGAAATGATCATAGTATAGGTTACAGTAAAAGTTTAATGCTTAATCCAAGTATACACTTAGTAAAAGTATACATTTACTCATTTTATAATATTACAAAGAACGTATACTTTTATTTCTAATTGTACGCAATGACTGACTTGATGCTTTTACTACTGACTTATATATTATGCTTTGAAAAACTAAATTTAATATTAATTCATGATTAATTAAGATAAATAATGAAGGTTCAAATGATATGAAATGTGAACAGGCTATTTACGCATTGTTCTTCTTATCGGTATAATTTGTGCCATTGAAATATTTTCGCCCACTTTATAAAAAAAAAGAATTAGCTCATGTAAGTACACATGTCGATAATATATTTTGATAATAATAAAAAAAAAAATTATTGAATTTTCTATTACGAATCTGCGTACTAAAATATGATTTAACCGCATTTCGAAATGAAAAATATTTGAATTTCTTTTTAATATTTCACATGAAATATAGATTTGATTCATGAACAAGAAAAGTGTATGGCATTACATATGCAGAAATTCTCGTGTTTTCAGAAACAATTTCTCCTGATGCTATTTTTCAGGTAGTTCATTAATTTAACGATTTTTTCCTTTCATTCCACGAATCTTCTCATTTAAATATATCTAAACTCACATGATTTTCATAGAAATCACAATTCATTAATATGCATTCACACTTGTGACGTATTGAAAAAATAGAAATAGCTTGTTAAATTGAGTAATGTTAATTTTGAAATAATCAAACTACGTAATTCCAAATATCTGGATTAAAGTAGTTATTTGTTAGGTTATTTAGTTCAATCTTAAGAAATTTCTAGATTACCGTTAATAATTATGGTTTATTAATGTACCTGTCAACTATTAAATATGAACATGCAAATTAAAGTAATTACTACGTGTCATAGATTAATTTTTTTTTTATTTTCAATAATTTACAATTTTTAAATAGGAAGATTTCCAGTAGAAAATAAAATTTCATGTAATAATTATTATGGTAATTATATTTCGAAATTATATTTTTCATTCGTTTTGTGAATAGATTTTATATTAATTAAAGTTAAATGATGATTATATAAAAAAAGAGATATGATAAAAGTACTTTTAACTTGAAGTGATTTGTTTTAATTATGCAAACTGCAATTGCAACATTTTATTGTATTGTCTACAAATGACGGTATTTCAGGGAAAGGTTAAAGCAACATGCGAGCCAAATATGTACCGATATATGTACGTATAAAAAGCGACTTTTACTTGTCCATAATGTCAATATTGAACCACTTATTTGTTCTTGAATACAAGTTATAGAAAAGAATATAAAACCGTTGTCGCGTGGAAGATACTCCTGATTAATTAATTTCTAATAAAACATTGTGCAAGTACTGTACTTATCATAATTGTTGGTCTTATCACTGACACGAGTTAATGAATAGACTATTGAAAAATAAAATTATTAATCAAGTTCTGATCTATGTACATTCTAGTTGTTATTTCCAATAACAAATCTTCTGATTTTATTTAAAATAACAAACAAATTTAGTCATTTGTTTTGAAATATATATATATATATATATATATATATATATATATATATATATATATATATATATATTGATTATCGATATGTTTTATTGTTATTCGTTCAGGGGAAAAAACATAAGATTAATATGTAAGTATTTGTTTAGTAATATTGCAATAATAAAGGCAAAAATGAAAACAAATATAAAGTATACACAATTCATATCTTTTCCAATAACTCATAAACGACAACTTTCAACATGCTATTAATATTTTCCAATGAAATTTATTTGTAACGAGTTAAAGGACACTAAAAATAAACTTTACTGTAAAATGATGCACAGTTCTATATAGAATAAGGTAGCAAATTCTTTACAAAATATTATGTACCGCTGCGTACAGAGAATTGACATGTATTCTGCATGGAATTCTATACAGAAAAAGAAAATAGAACATATTGTATTAAATGTAGAATTATATACTTTAGGAATACATGATTTTTGACATTTGGTAAATATATACTATTAAAAATACATTGTATTTGTTATCATTTTTAAGTTCATTTAAACACTATGTTGGTTTACGATTTTACATAAGTTTAATAATAATAGTATTATTAAATAAGTTTATATAATTTAAGTAGGTATTGTGAAGCAACATTGCTCATTATTTATAAAACACTTGAATATTTATTTTAAATATTTACCACAATTCAATGACAAATACATATTTGAAGGCTACTTTCCTCCTTTCTATAATGGTTTTTATTATTAGTAAAAAATGATAATAAATTTCCTTGTTTACTACAACGAATTTGTTTATATTCTAATTTAATTATTAGTTTTATAAATTTGGGTTTTGTGAAAACCACATACGTATTTAAATAGACCTCGTGCCAGTTTATTGGTGGTACAATAATCTATTTGCATATCATTGTTATGTTTTGAAAAAACCTAAGAAATCCATATTATTCAATCTCAATTAAATATTTGCATATATTTAATTCTCCGTATCAACATATGAGTTATGAATATGTGAAAAATACCAAAAATGTATTTGCATAATGTAAAATTATATACTTTTAGTATATAATCATTGTTCAACATTCATTGAATTAATATAATTCATATATGCATGACAAAAATCATAGTTAGACAAAAATATTAAATTTTAATTCTCTACAATTGTCAAATGCAAGCATTTTTACATCACGCAAGTTATTTGTTTTTTTTTATTATTATTTTGTGTTTCCCACATACAAATATCGTTTAATTTTGAATAATTAATATTTCATTATACAATTATTTAACGTCACGTTAACGAACCTGTTTTAATATGTAATGAGATAATTTTCTTTTTTCAATAATATTTTTATTACTTGCCGGTTATTTTTGTTACATATTTGTAAATATGTAATTCATTCATAAATATCTAAACGTAATTTGTATGACATACAATATTTTTTTACTGATATTATAATTTTTAATATGATTTATCACACATTATTTTTATTGTTTATATCTGTAATTGTATGTTACGTTGCATTTATTTATCAGTTTCATTTTTAAAACAAATTTTATATCTGTTAGATTTATCGTTAGTGATTTCAAGTATAAAATATTTACTTAAAATACAATATATATATATATATATATATATATATATATATATATATATATATATATATATATATATATATGTATGTATTTGTTGAATATTATTGATGGTTGATGTGGGTAAATAAACTTGAAGCTTACAGGTCGACGTCCGTCCTTATGTAACGTAACACAAGTATATAATTATAATTCTAGATGTACGATCGTTAACTAAAGGTACATATACACACATACAGTAGGCAACTAGAAGGTAAAAGCTTGCAAATTATAACCTTGTTCTACTCTGTGATAGTGCTGCCTGGCCTGACGAATCGGCATTTAATATTGCAACATCATATCGCTGTATATCTGTATGTGTGTGTGTGAGTGTATTTTTTTTCTTCCCGCACATACTAATGATTTAATTACTTATCTAAAAAAAGAGTTAAATTAGAAAGTAGACTAGGTAGGTACATATAAAAGTATGTAAATAAACATTTACAAATAAAATTTGCCTATGATCGAATAAGCAGAAGATTATATTTCAAATATAAAACAAAAATCAGAACAAATTAAAATATTAAATGGAAAATGTTGTTTAATTAAAATTTGTAATTTCTTATTTGAGTAGAAAGGTTGATGACATAATTAATGTACGTACTACTATATTATTGGTGTGAAATTCTATTTATTATTGATGATAGAAAGCCGGTTTAAATCGTAAAATAAAAAAATAAATAAATAATATATGAATAGTAATTTTAGTGGTGAAATCGGATTAATCAATGAATAGAAATATCGCATTATATTCCTTGAAATCTGTCATTTCAACAATGTTGTCACTTGCGTAGATTATAATAAAGTGAAGTATACTTCAGTTAAAAATAAGAATAGAACATGTAGATATTTATCTAGATTAAAAAGAACTAAAAATTTCGACACTCAAGCGATACTATCTGTTTGGAATAATTACAGTATTTACATAGCCCTGCCTAGCAACAATATAGTTCAGAATTGTTGAAATATGTACATCTGACTCAATTCATTATGAATACTCGATATTACTGTTAATCATTCAGTACATACATTGAGTAATTTCAGTATTAATATGTCATGACACATGCTCACTTAAATATTTATTGTTTAATATAATGTTATATGCTTGAATTTTATAGTGTTCATTATACATTATGTTGCTAATAAATTTTATACTGTTTATGCATACTTGATTTATAAAGTCAACGAGTTTTTACGAATGAAATTTTCCGACAGCATTGAGTAAAAGTATAAAACAAAAAAAAAAACACTATGTATATTGTAAAATCATATATCAGATAATTTACATAGTCAAATAACCTTACACCATAATTAACTCCGTTTAGAAAAAAAAAAAATCTAAAATTACGATATAGGTGGGTACTGAGCAGGTTTCAATTCCACTAATTCATATGTAGAGCAAATATTTCTACATCAACTGATTTATGAGCATATAAAAACATATTTCAACAATGTTAAACATGAGCAAATTTATTTAATAAATCAAATTATTTCATAAACCAAATTTGGAACACGAACATTCGTAATATTTTGCAAATCGAGAGGTCTACGTATTTTGTTATAGTAAACAAAATATAAGTTTTTTTTTGTGAATTAAAATTTAACATGATATATAAACATTAAATAAAATAATTTATATTTAATATAATAACTACATTTTAATAGATCTCCTAGAAAAACAGAACTTATGTAGGAATTATAATAATTTTAATAAAGATGCTATTTTACTGAAATGTTTTGCTACTAATTATAATAAAAAACAGTATACAAAAACAATTTAACGATATTATTATTATTATTATTACATCAATTTGAGGTAAGGCATTTTAAATTTTTAAATGCAAAAAAAAGAAAATTCAATGTAATTAAATTTAAAAAAATGTAATACATACATTTTGATAAAGTCAGTCTCCAACCGGTCAGCATTTTGTAGTTTTGTTCAGAATCTGCACAGATGTACACACTTAGAATGTAAATAAATAATCACAAAACAAATGTAATCAGTTGAATGATTGATATATGTTAATTTGGTATATGTACCAGGTACAACTAGATCTCACAAGTGAGTGAACAGCTCCCTCTGACACTTTTATAAAGGAGCCAAGAATGACGCGAACCCCTCCACCTTTTTCATTTACATTATCCGATAGCAGCATATTCTTGATAATAAAGATAGGATATCCCCACAATCAGAGGCCAACTGATGTTAAATTGAGAAATACAGTTAGATTATCGATCTCTAATATTAAGCATTCTAGTTTTTATATAGATTCTATTAACAGGTTGCTACAAATTTATTACTTACATTGTTGTGAATTCTTGCTTGCATAATCTAACCAGTAAGTTAAGTATTTTTGTTACAACTGAAGTAAACCATGAAAGAATTGAAGTAAATAATAAACAGAGAACTTACGTAACACATTTGTAAATATAAGCGAACC
Source organism: Carabus problematicus (assembly GCA_963422195.1). Classification (NCBI taxonomy): domain Eukaryota; kingdom Metazoa; phylum Arthropoda; class Insecta; order Coleoptera; family Carabidae; genus Carabus; species Carabus problematicus. Next base: position 19,626,481 of record OY728577.1, read on the forward strand.
TTTGTCGGTAATTTATTTAACTGAAAATGCGTAAAATTATGAGCAAGGTGCAAGTGTAAATCATAAATATAGTAAAAATAAATCAAACATATCAGTAATAATGTATCCGAAGGACTAAATATATCATGTACCAATAAACCTGACAAAAATAAAACTATTTTTAAATGAGAAGGTGAGTTTAAAGTTTATGTTAATTAGCAAATAATATGCAATAAAAATCTACCTTCTTATTATAAATATACACTATTCGACAGTTAGTTGTGCGGAATACAATAGCACACTAACAGCAGTGCGATTTTATTTATGTTTTAAAACTCATGGTTGAGCGTAATGATTCATTATGTTGTTTGTACGTATAACATAAATATATATATATATATATATATATATATATATATATATATATATAAAATGTATGTTGTATGTATGTGTAATTCTTGTACTGTACATTACTGAGGATGTACATTTCATAATATGAATATCAATTAAATCATACAGGATACTAACCTGTGCGAAGTAAAACGCATTCTAATACAAATATTTCAAAGTAATATTACATTACACATTGAAATTATAATCATAGAATAATAAAAACATTTACATAAACAAATTAGTTCATTTCTTTAAACGTTTTATTGTTTCTTAAAACAGAATTTTACTGCTGCATACTTTGTGCATATTAAACCATTTAATTATTATTACTATTCATACTGATGTAGTTATAATATTTATACAAGTATAATCATGACACTTCAATAGTACTTATCGCAATAGTTTAAGTGAATTTACCGTTGCACCAGAATATCAGGTACTTCAAATTTAAATAAAACCATTAAACTCAAAGATAAACTTTATGATAACCAATGGCAGTATGCTTTTATCTGTTTTAACTGATATTGTTTTTCAATGATGTAACAAGACTAATTTCTAGATCGAAAAAATCTAGATATTCTCGATAAACTTTAGTGATTTTATATACAATGGAAAAGGATCATGTGTAACGCAAATGTAAACAATTTTTTTCAAATATATACAAACACAAATATTTATGCAAATTTTATATAAAGACAATATAAATTCCTTTAACAAAAAAACAATACTTTTTTGCAAAAAATTCGCAAACAATGAATTAAATTAGTAAAATATATTCATTATGTTGAATACATTTTTAACAGACATGTGTAGCATATTTTGGAATTCAAATCATATATATATATATATATATATATATATATATATATATATATATATATATATATATATATATACACGCCTCGTAAATAATAAAGTTTCAAAATAATAATAATAAAAAAACATTATTTTTATCTATTTCACATATTGACATAGCAACTATGTGTTTCATATTATCAAGTATTGATTATTGTATTGAATTTGTTTAGAAATATGATTGGAACGGATTGACGTAAAGAAGATTTATGTTTTTAATCTGAGTGCATTATTTAAGTAATCTGTATACAAACAAATAACATTATGAACAATCGATAGTTGAGACTGGTTGAGACAGAATGTTAAGAATTTACTCAGATTTTCAAGTGAAAATGTATATTAGAAACTTTATTTTTAGTATAATATTCATTTCACAGTAATTTTATATTAATTTCAAGCGTGTTAGAGTTAAGAATTTTAAAATCTTTCCTTAATTCTATTTTTCTTTAATATTTTTATTGAACAATTGAGTATATTTAAAAAGGAAAAATATGAAGCACGTTCGTAGAAGTAAACTATTAATAGTTATTGGTAGGTATATAAAAACTACATTATACTTTCATTTATTGCAAGATTATTAGTTAGCAAGCTGTGCTATAAATTCTTTGTGATTAATAATGCACACATTCATTCACGGTGAGTATATTGTCATTGTCCGTGATTTAATTTATGACAAATAATCAAAGTACTTTGATTATTTTTTTGTTTTACTGTAAAACTAATAAAAAATTATTATAATAAAACAAAGTTTAGTGGTAGTGGAAACCGCTTATAGTGAACTTGAAAGGATCAGGAATTTGGTTCACTATAAGCGTATGTACACTATAACCAAAGTTCACATTTTATTTTTATTTTTAATTGCATATATGCTACTCATATGTTTATTAATAAACAAAATAAAACTCATTCATTTTTTGAAATAAAAGATTATTTAAATGTTTATAAATATGTAAAACAAATTCATGTTGGCGGCACGGGCAAGCCATAAAAAATTAGCGTGGCATTCAAGGTGTTAGTACACGAATTAGAGGTCACAAAATCTTTTAAAGCTTTATCATATCTGGATGAATGTATATGTTTTGGTAATACCGTAAAATATGATAACTTAATAATTATATGATAAACATTATTTCATCAGATTATATTGATTATTTAATGCTTTTAATTAATTGGTTCGTAATTGATCTTGGTAAGACTATTTAGTAGCAAATTATTTAATAATATACTTATTAGAAAACATAAAAAAATATTATTGCAAATGTAGTCATAGTTTACATTAATATATTTTTATTGTACTGAATATTGTTTTAGTTAATATTTTTTCTTCGAAATTTATTAATACAGTGAATTTCACTTATAACGAACCCGCTTATTGCGAACTTTCGCTTATAACGAACCAATCTGTAAAGTACGAACTAAAGTGTCATTAAACGTGTGTTATTTTTTTCGCAAATAATGAACCCGTTTATAACGAACTTTCGGGTATAACGAACCTTAATTTTTGTTATAATCGCACAAGTTTTCGGTTATAACGAACTTAAAACAACATTTTACCAAATAATCAGGGGAAAATCTTTCAACTCTGCATATGTAGGGTCGCCGCAACAGTCGAATCTACTGAATGCTGTCAATTATTCACTGCATTCAACGTGTTAAAGAAGTACAATTATGAGTTACACAATTTCGAAGAAAACGTGTAAAGCTCTTGCTGTAAATAAATAAAAATAATATAAAATAATAATAAATGTAAACAAAAGTAAAATAAACGATTTTTTCAAATAAGATTCGTAAAAACTATTGATAGTGTACAAATGCATATGTATTACAAAACAATATCTAACTCAATTTTGAACAAATCTGGATTTGTCTAGTTTTGCAAAACAGTTCTTCATATTATATACCTACTTGAAACATGTACCTATGCATTAATAAAAATAATGAATTTCTGATGTTTATCGTTTATTACGAACTTCGCTTATAGTGAACTATTTTCGTCGGTCCCTTGGGGTTCGTTATAAGCAAAGTTCACTGTATATACAACATACTAATTATGATAAATTTGATTTTATTAAAGAATATTACAAACAAAAAAGGCTCGAATGACGAAATATTTTTCAGGAAACATTATGCTAAGGACCACGGCATTTGAACTCACGAATATGTGAGCCTTAGATAATCGGCGTTTGTCTGTAATTGCGATACTTTCAGCAATTCAAAAATCTTTAATAATGTATGTATATGAATTGCATATATTACGCGTATACAATATTGAAACTGTTTAATAGAAAATATTCTTTAAATTATTTATTACTAAAATAATATCATACTATAAGCTTGTTAAATTTTCCTACAAGATAAGTAATTGAACATTATGTGAACGCAAATATCTGCATAGATGTTTTAAATTCATATAAATAATACTGTAATAAATTTGGCTGAAATGCAAGGTTGAAAATGTATAAATGTTTGATAAATATAAGTAAATACTCATAAATATACGGAAATGAATTCTTTTCACCTGTTACCTTCCAATCATATATTGAAGCCGTATTTATTGACCTCGAAAGGTGCGACATTGACCATTACATGCATACAAATCGTACCGAACTTCCTAGTTATCTTCAGACATTCAGTTGTACGAAATTTGTTTCATGGTTACATCGGCAGCAACAAAAATTACAAGTTACAGTATAGTTTGCAAGCCGCACGACACGTAGTGCAGGATGCATATATACATTAGCACTAATATATAAACAGCCTGATTTCCGATATATATAATAGTTTGTAAGGGTATTCACGAATAATAAAGCTAGACCACTAACAGTTAATTCAGTTTAAGGAACAAGAAAAATCTGATTCTATTAATGTCAATTAATGCATTATGATGTTATCAGTAACTACAAATATATTTTGCATATACATGTAAATTACAAATTCTATAATAGTTTCGCTTACCTTGTCCACTAGTTGCACTAACAAACATCTTGTCATAACGCTTTGGCTTTGATCGGTAAATGTATAAAGTTATATTTGAGTAGTGAAATCTCCATTGATCCGAAGCTCACATCACACAAATCTATCTGATCATGCAAAAATACATTGGCGAAAATTAACAGTATAAATAAATTATACCAATAACAGTTGCAACAAATACTAAATATTTACAAGGAAAAATAAACGACAACTTAATTAATTGTTATAATATTTGTTTTAGAAATTCATAATTCGTACAAGCAAATATTAACTATTGTTTATTCAGTTTATATGTATATATATATATATATATATATATATATATATATATATATGTGTGTGTGTTTATTATTATATTGCTATCTTAATTGTAAAAAAAAACTAATACGGGAAACAAAATCCAGATAATTAAAAACTAAAAACTTCAATGGTGTTCACTGTGTACAAGAAAAATAAAAGCACAGTGGACATGTACATCCACAATATATATATATATATATATATATATATATATATATATATATATATATATATATATATATATATATATGTATATATATATATATATGTATATATATATGTATATATATATATATATATATATATATATATATATATATATATATATATATATATATATATATATATATAGTTTCGAAATAAAAAGTTATATAACAATGTTACACACTATTTGTTAATACAGCATTGATGCCATATAAATTCAAAATTCTCTCCTATGATATTTATCAGGATCGAAATATGATGTTACTACTACACGGTTACTAAATTTACGTCCTGTTAAGGTCTGTTGCGCTTTCTGGCAGTCGAGTACCGAGTTGAATTCTACAAATACCTGTAAACAACACATACACAAATTACAAACAATCAACTTATATAATTCAATTCGACAAGTTCTAAATAACAAATACAGTGAAATCGACTTAAATCATCGCATAAATAAGTTAAAACTATTTAAATATGTGTCTAAAGATGGTCTTTTTCGCAGAGTTTCACTCAATAACCATGTAATTTAAAAATCAGTAAATAAAATAAAGTGCATAGTCTGTCTAAAGTTGTTGGTATCTGTCTAATTTATTACAGTATACAACTGTCTATGACGCCAGCAGATCCACAATTAAAATTCGATAAACGATTATTAGTTATTAACAATAATTACATCCGGAATAACTAAATATTGAAAGATTTATGTTGTCAATATCCTTGAACTTAAATTCATTTATCCTAATGTACACGTACACAGAAACATTTCTATGAAAAACTAACGAATGCATATGACGTGACCGTGTAACGTGACTAAAATATTAATTTATCTCACTTCCATGTTGCGGTAATTCACAGGTAAATATGATATACATTCGTATCATGTGACGTTGTCAAGAACAATACCAAATAAAATTTACTACCTTGTAAAATAAATATGGGTCATTAACATTATGTGTTAGTTGATGTAAAAACCAAAATCTGGATATTTTAACTGTAATAACTATTGGTGGAAATTCAACATAAATAATATCTTGCTTATTGCAAGTGAAATCATGATTCTAATCTAGCACAAGGTAAGTTACATCTTCAGTGCTACATCTTTTGTGATAGGTAATATATAAACTTACTTTTCCACATCCAGGTACTTCAACACCTTCAATAGGTCTTGGTATTTCGACACTTCGCACAACACCATACTTGTTGCATTCTTCTTTAATGTCTTCTAGGATATCCTCGTATTCTTCTTCGTCCCGTAATTCCTCCGGTGTGACCATGTTCAGGAGACAGAGTACTTCAGTTGGCGGGCCCGTTGCACCGACCATACTCAAGCCGGGTACTTGGATTTGCACACTGGGTATCATCGGTGCATTCTTCGCACCGACACTCGCTCGTTGTACAATCAATTTTTTATCACCTAACTGCATTCCATTCAAGCCAGCAATTGCCTATATAAACCAACAAAAAAACAACATAACATTAACCACATTGAACTGAAATTAGAAAATATGTTCTATCGAACTATAGAATATGTACAAATTAAATCTTGCATTTCATTTTTATCTTTGTGTAGTAAAGGAAAATTAGGTTATATGTAACGTTGTATTTGTAAACATACTACTAACCTGATCTGTCATTGTAATATCTATATACTCGGCAAACGCATATCCTTTACTAAGTCCGGTGGCAGAATCCTTTACAAGATTAAAGGCTCTAAGCTGGCCGAAGGACATTAGTAATTCTTTGACCTAAACAAAGAGATGTACATGTTGAGATAGTATGAAGGTATGGCATGATTGAGACTAAGTTTCTTGCATTGCATATAATAAAACCTACCTTAATTGTTCAAATGATAATTTGAAAGCAATTTCAACAATGCATAGTAATAAAAATGCAAGTAAAAACAAATAGAATTGCAATGATCAACAAATTAATAACAGTGTGAATTATTAACTGACTGACTGAATAAATAAATTGATTGAAAACAACTAGTGCAAACTCACTTAAGAGATTATTCAAATAATTGGGTATATATGTATGTATATCAGTTATATAGACTTAGAAATACAGAGACGCACACCGTTGCAATTATGCGCAAACAAATGGAATGTTTGAGAGTTGAATGTATCAGAAGTGAATTCGAACTTCTAACTGTGAACTTGCCTTGCTAATGCACAACGCAGCACGCAGACGTTTAGTAAATTGAACAGACGAATGATCATACTAAGCCACGAGAGCCCACTTCTAGCTATGAAGGGCAAAGAAGCAAAATTACAATCAATAATCATAATCATAAAAATAATGATAACAAATTAACAATGGAACCAAGAGTCGAGCTGTCTTAAATGCCACTAAAAACCTAAAATTTACATTCTCGATATTGACAAAACCGAAACACCTGAAAAACTTGTCATCTGAAAAAAATTTACAAACGTTCGAATTCCTGTAACAATTCCCACTGGGAAACGAAAGTCTGTTGCTGTGCTGTGAGTATAGGAAAGACTGTCATTCGAGATATAACGTAAAATAAACAACAACAATAATTATAGATAGATAGATTGAGATAAGAGATAGATAGAAATATACAGGTGGTGGTGACAGTCATGTATATATATATAATATATATATATATATATATATATATATATATATATATATATATATATATATATATAATAAGTACATATAGTTAATATAATGATATATAATAACGATATTTGTTGGGAGATTTTGTGGAAAATATATAGTAGTGGAAAACAGAGTGGTATTTGGTAATACAGAGGTTGATATTGGTGATGGTGTTGGCGGTGACGAGCCTGTAAGAATGTGAGTCGCAGTCACGATGCGCACATACCTGATCCTCATTGAGATAGTTCGGTAAGCCGCCAATAAATATCTTATGCGGCGAATCAGGTACCACGGTGCTGATGACACCCGCAGGCACATTGATTGCCGGATTCTCCGACATACCGGGCATCGGCTGGTAATCGTGAGGACGTCTAATTTTTAAACTCTGACCTTTAAAGTTGATCCCATCGAATGCCATTGCCTGTGTTGTCTCATCGATGGATCGGAACTCGAGAAAAGCAAAGTTCTTGTCGAGATTTATCTGACACGCTAGTACAGGATTGCCGGCGGCTTGTGCCAGGCCCGACAAATGCATTTGTTGATTGAAGAACTCCATCATTTCGTCCTCTGTCACACCGAACGGTATATTACCGACGTACAGCCGTCGTGCTTGTCGTGTTATCGTTGAACCTACAACAGGTACAGCAGCCTGTGGTGTGTCCGCTACAATGTTCGCTGGAATCTGGCCGGCAGCCTGCATAGCTTTATACTGCAATGGGGTTATATGTTCGAATCCCGGAGGAGGTACATCCCAGTATAGAGATGGTTTACGTCTTCTCGATCTGCCTTTCTTTGGTGAACCCGATCTGCTACGTTTCCTTTCCCGCCTGTCACGGCTACGAGAACGAGAACGTTTCCTATGATCCCTAGAACGTGATCTGCGTCGTCGATCTTTTTCACCTCCACCACCACCAGATCGATCTTTCCCATCGCGCTCTAATAATATAAACAAATATCAAGTTTATACATATTACACGGATTCAAAGTCATTACTTGCAGTTGAAATATATGTAGCTAAAGCGAAACAATTTTCAAGGAGAAATGCTCATTCGCATTAATTGTATTGGTGTTAAATACAACTAGATACACAATATACTGACATAATTAAACTCACCCCCTTTATTTTCTTCACCCATTTAAAAAAACAGAAATTTACAGATTGAACTCAAATAAATGAAAAGAATAACCTATTCCACAGCACAACACAAAATCAAATATTATTATTTAAGAAGAGAAGCCAAACACATTTCGACATCTGAATGGCGTCTTCCTTTAACGCCGGTCACTGCTGATTTTGCCAACATTAGAAACCAGAAAATGAACATTCCCTATAAAAAGAGCGCGTGAATTTTTATTTTTAATTTAATTAATTACAGCTTTATGTATGTATATATATTAATATAATTATATATTTGCATAATTACGTGCTTAACTTAATTTGCATTGTATAATTGAAACGGCACATACAAAATATTACATTAAAAAAAATCAGAGCCATCTTTGGTATCCGTTGCAAATCAATGAACTGTCACATTTATATTCATCGAGTTTCTCAGTACAGCACAGTAGAATTTAACATGGCGTCAAGTAAGCTGTTGTCAAATTAACCAAAATAAACTGTGATACATTTTTAATTATTGTGTTTATTTATAAATGTATAATTTATTCTACGGTGCGTGTCCTGTGAGACATGAAAAATACTTCAGCAGACAACGAAAGCAATGCTGTTGTTGATTCCTTTAATGATTTTGGTGATGCTCTAATCCAGTCCAAAAGAGGTCAGAGTCTATCAAAATGTAGTAACAATGTATTAGACAGATGTGACAGCCTGAAAACATTAGAATCAAATTCTAGTTTAATGGGTCACAAAGGCCGTTTTTATCAGCGTGTTCTTTCAAAAAGTAGTGTATCGTATGAATCTCGTAGTCAAAGTTTACCTAATTCTTTAGATAACAAGAACAAGTCGAATGGAATCGTCAGTGATACCTGTGATACCCAAGCTAAACTGTTGCCTGAAAATGAAAGCCCTCCGCAGTCTCCGACACAAGACTTGTGGTTCAACACTTGGCCCGAACGCAGTGAGAAAACAAAGTGCATCGACGTGGAGGAAAGCAATACTCATAGTTTCATTTGTAAATCACCGAGCCCATCCAAAGTGTGTGATAACTTAACTATTAACGGATCTGAACAACAAACTAACACGAGTGTTAATAATATACTGACTCTCAATGAAGCTTTACAAAGTATATCGTTAGCGTACAGTCCACTGACAAAACAACTACATTATATTCAGTCGATCAAAGAGGATGTTCCTACAGAAATTCCCGTGTGCACGGAAAGTGAAACGAAGCCGTCAAAACTGGGCCATCGTCGAACCGAAGCTGGCTCCTTCTCTAGTACCGTATCCAGCCTTAGTGATCCATCACCTTCGGGCAGTTTACTGGACGCTGAAGAACGTATACCTTCTCCCAATCATGAGAATGGTGCTAAAGCGAAGAAAAAAGGATTAGCAAGTTTCTTTACCAGGTTCGTAACACTGTTTAACATGTGTATTTGTGTAACTAACTGACCAATATATGTACCTGTTGTGTAGGAATGTTTTTTCATGGCGTTCACCACCGCCAACATTAGATAATAATGCTTCTGGATCGCCTAAACATGAAGATATAGTAGCCAGTTCTTCCGCACTCATCCAACATATACGGTAAATGATTATCAATACTCGTAATTCATTTGATTGTTAAACTAAACACTGTCACTGGGCCGACAGACCTTCGCATCTGCCTGCTAAAGATCTAGATGAAGAACAGCGACACCGAGATGAGTACAAGGCAATGCTTCTTGCAGCCAAGAAGCGTGAAGTAAAGCATTCTGTTGCGAAACAGAAGCAACATCGATTACAGCTCCAAGTTGAAGATCAACAAGCAACTACTGCACGTTTCTGGAACACACAGATTTTACCTAAATGGGATGTTATGTAAGTATTATCTATTTGCTTTGCTAAAATTTTAATTCACCTGTCAAACTATATGTATCATTGCTGTACAGAAGTGTAAGACATGTGTATTTACCAGGCAAAAGAATAAAAAGACACGTGATCTATGGTGGCAAGGTTTACCATCAAGCGTACGAGGTAAAGTATGGCGTTTGGCGATAGGTAACGACTTGAATCTGACCAGACAACTATACGAGATCTGTTTGTCACGTGCACAGACACGTTTAAATAATACAGAAGTGAATACATGCGGTACTGGTACTGCAAATCAACAGTACAATGCTGATTTAACATATTCAGATGTAGATCAAGAGAGCAGTTTGGATGTGATCAAACTAGACATTGCTCGCACGTTCCCCAATCTGTGCATATTCCAAGAGGGTGGTCCGTACTCGAGTATTCTGCACTCACTTCTTGCCGCATACGTGTGCTACCGGCCGGATGTAGGTTATGTACAGGGAATGTCATTCATTGCCGCCATACTCATACTGAACATGGAACTGTTCGATGCTTTTATATGCTTCGCTAACCTGTTGAATCGTCCGTTGCATCTGGCCGCGTACACACTCAACCAGCGGCAAATGCAAGCGTACTATGCCGCTTACAATGAGATATTCAACTACAATCTGCCGAAATTATTTGCTCACTTTGAGAATTCTGGTTTGACGCCCGACCTGTATCTGCTGGACTGGGTGTATACTGTTTTCTCTAAAGCCATGCCACTTGATGTTGCATGCCGCGTATGGGATGTATTCCTACGAGATGGTGACGAATTTATATTCAGAACTGCACTAGGTAAGTTCTAACATCTTACCATAATTACAATATAATGTACAAACTGATTTCACAGCAAAATATCACAAATATTATTCAACAATAATGTGATTCACAACTTATTTATGTCGAATTACCTGATAATATTTGTTTTACTAACTGTTAATTATGATTAATATGTTTAGTTTTCACTATGACAAAGTGAATGACGGTGATTTGAAACATTCATGACTAATATTCACAATATATAAACATGTTTTTCAACTCATTGGATTATTCATCAGTGTTATGTGTATACATATATGTATTTGAATGTGAGTTTTCTCTTTAGGAGTACTACATCTACATCAGGAGTTGTTACTGAAAATGGACTTCTTGCATGGAGCCCAGTTTCTGACTCGGTTACCTGATGATCTGTGCTCAGATAACTTATTTCGCAGTATACAAGCAGTAGTTGTCTCGGCTGGAAAACAAACCTTCTCGCAAATCGTAGATAGGTGCAAGGAAAACTTATAGTTTTAATAGATAATTTTTCGTTTGGATATTGGTTATATTGCATATGTTTCATTACCATATATTAGTTCACATTTGCAAATTAATTTACTGTCCGGGGAGAATGGAAATATCATCATACTAAAATCAAAATGGACAGTGAGCTTCCTCTCAGTCACTAGAAAAATACTCATAGTTTCGAATAAAAAATAAATAAAAATATAGAAGTCGATTATTCTCAAGACCGTTTTAACGAATATCGATTTTAATGCATAGAATGTGATATTATAAATTTATATTTTTACACTTGATTATTTGATAATTTACACGTAAATTACGTTTAGTTACGTTTCTCTCTTCCTTTTGTTTTGTTTTTTGTTTACTGACAAAAGCTCTCATTTTAGTGTGCTTTGAAACATGGCCGTCCTTTACAATTATACAGATTTATATAAATGCCTTCTATTTTAATTGTATATATTTTATAGAGAATAATATAATCCAATATTTACAATTTATCTCATTTTCAACTATTTTGTTCATTATATATATATTATTTTTCTTAATTTCTCTTTTTATTTTGTCAACGAATTAGGAAATTTTCATAGAACATGTTCCGAATCTGTATAAGAATTGAATGCATATACTTGCTACTGTTTACGTGAATCATGAATATAGTTTTGTTGATTATTAGTTTGTATATAGATATTGATTGTTATGCAGAATCGTGTTTGAAGAAGAATATTTGACGACTAGCTCGAGCCTAGCTAACAAACAGATGAAACTGGTATGTTCTGTATAGGTTATGTGTTGTTAGTAGTGAACATTGCCTTCTATCGTTGTAGTTAATTTTCAGACTTCAGATAAGTTCCTATCACTTTCTGACAAACACCGGTAACGTAATGTTTAACAGCATATGTAACTAGTGTCTGAGTATGCAACTAACGTCATAGACTGGAAGATTTACACTTGACATGAGTGATAAGCTTCTACTATTGACTGGACACTGAGAGTATATATGTTATTCATTCATTGATTCAGTCATTCATGTTGTTTGTGGCAAATATCACAACAACACTGTGTCTATGTACATAATTTTATGTTTCACCTGAATAATAAGATTATGATTATTATATTATTTCTCCGCACGTGTATAAAGTGAAATCATATTTAGTTACGTAATGACATTGATATTTTATATACCTGTGAATATTTATATTTCTGATATTAATTTGCAAAACGTAAAAAGTACAAACCAGTTTTGAAGTTTGCATCCATATGATGTGTTCTTAGTTTTGATGTGCTTTTACAAATATTTTGAAGAATGTAAAAATGTAAATAAATTGTAAATAAATACATACATATTGATAAAAACACGTTTGATATTTATGGAGATAAATTGATTTTTAATAAATAAATAAAATAATGATGATTAAGTAAGCAAATAGAATTCATTCCTTGTAACATTACTGTGTATACTGATGGTAACGTCAAGTGGTACGAAATGCACAGTTTCTAACATGTAAATACATGCATTCATATCGAGTGTCCAGTGGTTATTTTACAACTAATGTAACTATAATGTAATGTAGATTTTATATACAATGTTGAAATAAATATATATATATATACACATATGTGATATTCAAATTCAACAACCCTTGTTTTTATTTACATGCACAACATAACATTCCTGCACAATGAAACTGTGTATTTAATGTCTACATTGGTGCGCACATGTGCTGCTCTGTCTCTGGCAAGACTAAATATAAACATACACGCTAATTAGTCAGACTAACACACTACAGTTATCACTACATAGATACACAAATGAATCAGTGCTGTGATTATCATTGTTTGATAGTTTATATTTGCATAGAAATCATATACAGCCAGTCATAATTACCGATTTCGTTCAGTTCGATTATGAAAACAGGTACAGTAGAACCCCGGTTAACCGAGTCTGAATTAACCGAGTTCCGGGTTATCCGAGCCCAAATTTATCCAAATTATCCGAGGTTGCTTCAAAAGCGATCCGGATTATCCGATTTTGCGTGATTCTTGTGTCCGGGGAATCCTCAATTTACGTGCGAGTTCCCATCACTCGAAGCGAAATAGACGCGTGCTTTCATATGTGTGGTCCTGCAGTAAATTCGAGAGTGTCGTGTATTATTAATGTCCGTTTCATCATGGCGCAAAACAAGAAGAAAAGAGTTGTCATATCCCTTTTATTAGAAATAAACTGTTATGAAGCATTTCCTTTATATGACTATAAAATTTAATCCAAAGTACGCATGTATGTGATGCATTTTACCAAAATCCGTATTATCCGAGTTTTCAGTTATCCGAGGTGGGTACCCCCCCCCCCCCCCACATTACCTCGCGTAATCGAGGTTCTACTGTACTTACAACAATGTACAGAAATTGTCATCATACATTCATAATAATATCGATAAATTTATTATCTTATATAACTTCAAGTTATAATTTAAAATCGAGACAATAATTGTTACGTTGTCAAATTAATAGTAATGCCATAGCAACCAAACATGCATATTCATAGTATATAATAGCTGTGAGTAATAACAAGTTATCAGTGAATACCCGGTACAGTTCGGTAGTTACTAAATTAAAGATAATACACACCTTATTTATTATAAAGGAAAAAAATATGCATTTTCGTTATTTTCGGTCTTATCATATGAAACTTTATCAATATAAATATGCTGACATACATTTTTATTTTGTTTCTGTCGCAAAAAAGTTACTCATACTAAAAAATTACATTATTTCTTTAGTTAATGCAGTTACTGAATAACATTTTTGTATTCACTGTTGGGCTACAAATAGGCAGACGCAGGCATATAGTTATAAAAATTGTTTTATTTTTGATTCCACGTATTTTGGCACCTACGGCCAATGCGTACAATCGTAGCCAGAAGTATTATAACGTCAGTGGTCAGTAAAAGAGTATACATTTTTAAAACAATATGATATTTATATAGTGACCAGTCAAATAAATTAACAATTATAACCTTTGTGAATCATATACACAGTTTTTAAAATTCTCAGCACTGTCAAATAAGAATTACATATATAATTTAAAATCATACAGCATAAACCCACTTATATTATTATATAATAATATTATTATGAAAATAAAAATAACTGTTAATTTGTAAAACATGCTTTTCCTTAAACTGTAATATGTAATTCAAGTAGCTAAAAATATGGTAATATAAATTACATTGCAATTATACATGGAATATCCCATATACTTTTTATTTTTTTTTCCTCTTAAAACACCTGTTTATATCTATAAATATATCGGTAATATCCGAAGGCAAATGAACTTGACACCCTGCATCTACAATGAGATGTTGATCTGTTTTGAATCGAAAAGTTGGGGTTTCCGTGCATAATTTTAGGAACGAACGTGTTAGTTCGTGACCCTGCTTCACTGACGTTGACAAAATTACTTTTCCTCGTAGGGAATCTTATGACGCGTTTTTTTGTTGCATTTTGGGGGTTTCCCATCGCTGGAATATTTGTCCCAGAATTGCAAGTAAAAACAACATTGTCCAAAATTTGTTTTGTAACATGAAACCTATGTATTTGAAATTAGTTCAAATGCAAAGTAAAACTATTCCTTGTAGAATAGGATTATTGAAATAATGCTTGTATCCTATTTATTTGTATATGAAATATTAGATTTTTTGTTGGTAAATATAGTTCTGCGCTCAACGTTCATGACTATAGATAAAAGCATACTGTTCATGACAATGAAAAATGTCATATAACAACATGCACAACATGCATATAAATATATAATTATACCAGCCATGAACTTGTAATTCTAATTAGATATTTTCCTCTTGCAATATAATGTACCTTACAATATGTTACATACATTTGTTAATAATGATGCGTAGTTTTATTTTGTCATCAGTATGAGATGTTTTCATTTCTTTATTTAACACCTTGTAATTACATTTGTCTGTGGTTTCTTTGCTAAGTAATAATTTGACAGATATGTTCTGAGAATACATAGTTTACTGTGTACCTGTCAGATCTTGTTTGATTATTGCGTTATTGTCTGCAATACAAAGTAAAACATATTTTACATATGTACGTATAGTGTTACATAATTTCTGGGAATCTCAACAATACTAATTCATATATACATCTTTCTGGCTAATAATCAATGTAATAACTTTAGATAATTTTAATTATTTAATTGGTGTGATAAATATAAAAATACAAAGGTTATATTCAAAGTAATAAAAGCAAAAAAAATTCCAATATCGAAAAGATAATATACCAATTCAAAAAAGAATTGATTAAGCTATAGACACAACATATATCACATTAAAATAAAGAAAATAATTAAAATAAATGTAATTCTTCGTAGTTCATGCTAAAAATCACTGAATTTATTAAAATGTCATCATTTTGTTATAGCTTATTTAAAAGGTATATCCAGCAAAATATATACGAGTCATAAACACACTTATTAAGAAAAATGGAATGTTATACATTAAGTTGTTACCAAAACAAACATTTTTCTTTATGTTATAGTGACTCATACATATTATCCTCAACACTAATTAAAATAATAACAAAGATTATTATCGATTACTTTCCATAACAGTAATTTATAACGTTTTTAACATAAATAGTCTTATCATTTTAATAATAATCTTTCAACTTGGTTAATAAATATGTACAGTAGAGTCGCGATTTAGTGAATTCTCGATTGAATGAACTATCCGATAGAGTGAACACTTAAATTTTATCATTGCGTCCCGATATAGTGAACAGCTGTAAACCCCGATACAGTAAACTGTGGTATTTGCGATACTTCTCTGGGGATCCCACTAAATATAAATCAAGATGGCGCGTAAACGAAAATACTTGAATTTAAAACAAAAAATACTTAAATGCCTGGGTAAAGGAGAATGTGTGACCGTGTTTGCTAGTAGAATATTGCAGTTTGCTCGGGTTACATGATGTGAGACAAAAATTAGTACAAATTAACCTGAACAAAAAGCGTAAATAA
This sequence comes from Carabus problematicus, assembly GCA_963422195.1. NCBI lineage: Eukaryota > Metazoa > Arthropoda > Insecta > Coleoptera > Carabidae > Carabus > Carabus problematicus. Next base: position 19,643,127 of record OY728577.1, read on the forward strand.
TCCAACATTACTTCATTTTTCGCCTCTGCCATAAATAACTTTTTATATGTACCTTCCCATTACATAACACACGCATACATAATATCATAATATTATGTAATAGGTACATATAATATTCTCTAATATTTTTCAAAATATGTTTGTATTTTTTGAGTGTAATTCTCAAGAGATTTTGTTTATGTTTGTTTGAACTAGAATTTTGCTCTTTGCTTGAAAATGACCAAAAACCATATGGTCGAAACGTCGCATATCTGTTATCATCTTTATGATTAAGTTTTGAAATAAACAGTTCACATCACCTTGAACTATAGTCATTTATTCCAACCATTTTAGATTCAATATTTTTCCTACTCTTTTATTATTTTACATATACATACATACATAATTTTGTTGATTTAGGTACCTAGAATAAAAGTTGTTTCTCAAAATATCTGAGTGACACCAGAACCCCGAAAATGTAAACACCACTAAAGAATGAACAGGAATTAGTTCACTAAATCGTGACTCTACTGTATATGTTTTCTTCGTCTTTGCTCTATTCTCGCCTGTGTTTTTATGAATTTAAAAATAAATATTTTATTTCTAGTAAATTTTCTTTTCTGGAAAGTAATTTGATATACAATTGCTATTACTAAAATAATTTAACAATATGCAAATGTCTCTAAATTGTTCTTTGTTAGTTTTGAATAAATAAAGTTTTAAAAAAAATACTGACAAAGAAACATACTCGTATAAACTATAAAACAAAATTATGAGTTATTTTTGTTATACAATTATTCCCAAAGTAGTAACCTTAATACGTAACAAAACACGAATAGTAAAGGAATGCAAGGAATAAAACTAAATATATAATGTATTGTAAATTAAGTTAAAATATTATTATTATTATTAATTAACACCTTTTATAGATCCGTTTCGTCCAATTCATTTATGGTATAACGTAATTTATTTGAAAACCTTGTTACATTCCCAGTGAACCACTTAAAGTCAAGGTCACGTCTGTCAATGTGCAAAATACTATTTAAACAAAATTTCACTGACTTTGTTGATCTGCATTGAACCATTATAATAGAATATTCTCATCAGTGGCACTGAAACTGATTTTCCTTATATTGACCACAAAACCATACGTGATAGGACAGGTGGAATTCTGAGAATCTAATGAATTTCCAACGTGCTTTTAAAACCAAGTTCAAATTCTTGTAATGTATTAACAAGAAATACAAAAATCTTTATTTAATATATGTAGGTATTATTGCAATTAGAAATATGAACGCGTGTTCAATGTGATTTTTCATTGATTCATTCTAAATACTTTTATCTAGATAGCGATATACTGTCCTTGATTACTAATAATTTTGATATTAAGCTTGCATAGATAATTTGTTATTACTAACAGTATGTTATCGTTCACGTGTACATACTCAGTTATCACAATGATTATCGGCGTATTTGACTATCTGTAATATTCCAACATGCATTTGTAATCAGTTTTTAATGGAAAGTTAAGGGAAAATTTCAACAATCTTGTATATTCACTGTATGAGTCATAATAAATTTCTTTTATGTCAACGTCTAACGTCATTTATGAGGTGCAAGTTCCTGAATATTATATTAAAAAACATATCTATCCTTGTATGCGGTTATTTTAAAAAGTAATAAGGAAATATATCAAGGTACTTTATTAAATATTCTATTGAAACTATCATATTTCTTATCTATTAAATATTGATTTAAAATGTTTAATATTACGTGCACTACTACGTCAAAGTCTTATCATATTTTTTGCGATATGTCGCACATAATCAAAATTATTTTAGCGAAACTGTTTGGTAATTTTCATGACGAGGAAGAAAAAATAAATTATATTATATAATAGTAAAAAAAAATATCTGAACATGTTTTCTTACTTTACTAAAACAAGGGATATAATTCAAACAGATACTTAACTTAATTCTTCATTGATCACAACAAACTCTCTTAAGTAAACAAGAAGTACACTAAAAATAAATCGAGATTGAACCGGTTAAGAAATCATTTTTATTACTTATTGTGGTTTCTTTGCTGATTGTTTTGGTATTGGCAAATAAAAATATTGAATGTGGGACAGCCACATTAAATTTCAGATCAAAATGAAAAAAGGAAAAAATTGTATATTTCAAGCTTCACTTTCAAAGTTCACTTGCTCACTTTCTTCTGATTTGATATAAATTTACTTGCAAAGTGCACAAAAACGTGGAACATAAACGAAAATATTTTTTTTTTAAATTTTTATACATGAAAAACACGAACCGAATATACATTCCGTATAACGCCATAACTTCATGCACTCCTACACAATGTCACTGGTGGCACAAGTGTATTGACTGTAATTTTACAGAAAAAAGTCAATAGATTTCCGCACATTTCTGTTTTATGATGTTATTGCCAATGTCACACCAAGAATGTGGTAACATTAATACAAACATGTTACCTTTAAAATTGTGCACAAACTCACCTTGCACATGTTCTGTTCAATATTAAGATGTTACTGGTAGTGTTTTTTTGTTTAACATAAACTTATATTTTCGTAGTTATATAGTAGTGTTTTTTTAAAGCTACTATTCACCATTGTGGCACCCTTAGCGTACAATTTTGGCGAACCCCCCACCCCCCGATTAGTGCGCCTAGGTCAGGGACCTTTTTCGCCCCGGCCTTACTGCGGCACTGATAAATCTTTAAATAATATAAACTATTTAAAACTATACCATTTACTTAAACCATAATTGCGAATTGCAAAATCAATGCAAGTTATTTACGTTTTGTTTTCCTTTCAGAAATTATTTATTTGATAATAAGTCAAGGCCACTAGGAAAGATAAAAACAAGTTGCAATTTTCAATATTCATCACGTTCATGTAGTAGTAATAGTATATTATAATTCTGTGATTCTTTTCCTGAAATTCTCAGTGGAGGAATTTATTGTATAACGAAGGTTGAGATGATTTTTCAAATTGATTTCAGACGTGAACCGGCTCACATTGTATACATTCACTTTAAATCAGGTTCCGGTGATGACCAAAACGAAATAAGCCTAGGTTTAACACTGTTAACTTTACAATGAACAGAAAGCCAAATATATTAAAAAAAAACCGCAAAATTGTTTTATCTAAAGTTATGGAAATCCCCTTGCGGTCTTGAGGTGGGATAGTCATTGACAGAAAGGGTAAAATGTGCTTTCCAAAAACGTATTTCAAGCATTACATTATACCCTAAAGTTTTTTTTTCTTTATAAACCTGAAAAACTGCTATATATTTTTGCAAGTTTATGAATAATTTAGTAATATTGTTTATATAAATCTGCTATGAATAATATTGTTTAGCAAAGTTACAAAACATTAAGCAACACCCCAAATAAAACATTACTAACCTGATATTAATATGTGCAAATAAATTTCTAAAAGAGGTAATTTTTCTTATCTGTAAACTATAAAATTCTGGGACACTATCTACATACTTTATTTTCATTTTCTGGAACCCATAAAATAATGCATAATATACATTGTCTGTATATTTCTATAATTACCAACATAAAGATAGTTCGTTAACTTTCTACATCAAGGTTAACTTTTTCATAACGCAATATAATGTACGTGATTTCTCTGTATTTGTAAGTAAATCACTGTTAGTGTTGCGGAAGTTTTCTTAACTTTTCGTTATTAGTATTTTGTCCGTCAAATAAATGAAATTGTTTGCTTTTTCACATATTCGTTCCTAGAAACATCACATAATATGCATCATGACATATTTGCCATTTATGTTATACAGTTGAAATGAGTGATTTTATTCAGTACTATTGCTAACGTAGTATATCGGGTGGTGGCCGCAACACCGGAACATAGGACTTTTAACATGTAAAATCATATTTTTGTAATTTCCTGCTTCCCTCATCATTTTAGAGAAAAAAGCTTCAAATAAATGTTACTGAGCATAAAATTCCACATTAAAATCAATAAATAAAATTAATTTTGCTATATAACGGCAGAAATTAAATTGGAAATGTTGAAAATTAGCTTAAAAATACCTAGGGGTAGCCTTTGAAATGAAACAAAATTAAACAAATGATTTACGTTTCATCTGTCAGCAGAAAAATATTCCTTGTTTCATGAATTTATTGTCAGTAGTTATTTATTAGTCTTTAGTTTAAGTGAATTATAAGAAAAAATGGCGAATAATTACTCAATTAGTGAATGAAATGAATTTCTTAAATTCTATTATAGTGGTAATAGTTTAAGACAAGTGAGAAATTAATTTTCTTCTGACAATTTTGTTTCATTTCCAAGGCTACCCCTAAGAATTTTTAAGCTAATTTTCAACATTTTCAATTTAATTTCTATCTTTATAAAGTAAGAAAAATTAATTCAGTTTGATTTTAATATAGAATTGTATGCTCTATATCATTTATTTTATTTTTCTCTAAAATAATAAGGCAAGCAGGAAATTATAAAAATATGATTTTACACGTTAAAGTCCTATGTTCCGGTGTCGCGGTCACCACCCGGTATATAATATACGTATAACAGAAAACCCTGAATTAAATTGAAACAAATACAACGAAAATTCAAAATCCCTCGTGGTGCCCTATGTTTCATATGAAACATTTTGTATTGAATATGGCAGGAGAAATACTTCTTATATCTTATGGATTTATCTTATAATATTAACATGTTTAAAGTGATTGTGGAAAAAATAAAGGGTCTGTTACCCAGTAATGGAAAAGGCATGATGTTATGTATGTATGTATCTTGTAATCATATTTAATAATTTGTTACTATTATCTTATAATACCGGGTGATCATTTAAAATCATAATTAGAGCGGGCTATGATTTTTAAATTAGATTGGCAACATTGACAGTTGATAGTATTATTCGAATTGTCAAAGTGACACTTCAAGTTTAGAACCTGATAATTTTGAAAATCATTTACACAATAGTGTATGGAATACTTCCATTCTCCATTTGCTTGCCGTTCAGCGTTCTTAACATAACTCCCTGTGAGAAAAGCTTTATGTTTTAAATTAAACATTTTGAAGTATCACTTTGACAATTCAAATAATACTATCAACTGTCCATGTTGCCAATATAATTTAAAATTCATAGCCCGCTCTAATTATGATTTTAAATGATCACCCGGTATTAATTATATATAAATGTATTCTTTTTGTTTTGTTTATTTTTAATTATTTGAGGATTTTCAAACATGGGCGTCTGCAGAAATTTGTTCAGGGAAGGGCAAAGAATTTTCAGGAGCGGGGAGGGGAATAAAGAAATTTTTCTAGGGATTTTGAAATGTACATACATATGATTAAAAAAGATAAAAAATTAACGTATACATATAAATACGTAGTTCATAATAGTAAAATTGTAATATTTGTCCGGCGATCAACAAAAATATTTGACAAAAACCTTAATAAAATAGATAATTTCTTATATATCATCTACCGGGGGCGGGGGGCAAGTTCTCTCCTTGCCCCATCCGGACGCCCATGCTTTCAAGCTTAAGGAAAAAATGCTCACTATACTAAGAATTTGATTTAACTATTTTTTATCCTGCTTCGTATCACCTTTCTATGGTGTAGCATGGATGCTGGATATTTAGAAGTATAAGTACATATAAAGTAGTAAATCATACTCGTGATATTTATCAGATGAAATTTTAGAAAACCCAATAAGGAAAAATAAAACTTTTACATGTATTTATCGCTGAATGTACGAATTTTTTTTTTGTAAATAATGCAATATGATTTATTACTTATGAATATCAAGATTGCATTTGTATACCGACTTCCAATAAATCTGACGCATAGAGAATAAACATATAAATAAAAAATAAATGAGATTGCTTCTTACCAATACATTTTAGAGCAAAAGTATAAATAAACTAGGAATGTATACAGACATACATGCCTGCAGCTCATCGACGTATGTGCAAGTCTGAATATACAGTAAAGTCGCGATTTAGTGAACTCTCGATTGAATGAACAACCTGGTAGAGTGAACACTTAAATTTTATCATTGCGTCCCGATATAGTGAACAGCTGTAAACCCCGATACAGTAAACTATGGTATTTGCGATACTTCTCTGGGGGATCCCACTAAATATGAATCTAGATGGAGCGTAAACGAAAATACTTGAATTTAAAACAAAAAAATTAAACACTTAATGTCTGGGCAAAGGAGAATGTGTGACCGTGTTTGTTAGTAGAATATTGCAGTTTGCTCGTGTTACATGATTTGAGACAAAAATTATTACAAATTAACCTGAACAAAAAGCGAAAACAATCCAACATTACTTCATTTTTTTCGCTTCTGCAATAAATAACCTTTTATATGTACCTTCCCATTACATAATACACATATACATAATATTATGTAATAGGTACATGTATTTTTTATTTTTTGTTTTTTTTTTTTATTATTTTATTGTAGATCTTGCGAAGGAGAAATATTGAATCCAAAATGATTGGAATAAATGATAACAGATATGCGACGTTTCGCCCATAAGGTTTTTGGTCATTTTCAAGCAAATAACAAAATTCTAGTGGAAAGAAACATAAACAAAATCTCTTCAGAATTTCACTCAAAACGTAGAAAAATATTCTCTAATATTTTTTAAAATAGTTTTGTACTTTTTGAGTGTAATTCTCAAGAGATTTTGTTTATGTTTGTTTGAATTAGAATTTTATTCTTAGCTTGAAAATGACCAAAAACCATATGGTCGAAACGTCGCATATCTGTTATCATCTTTATGATTAACTATTGAAATAAACAGTTCACATCACCTTGTACTATAGTCATTTATTCCAATCATTTTGGATTCAATATTTTTCCTTCTCTTTTATTATTTTACATATACATACATAATTTTGTTGATTTAGGTACCTAGAATAAAAGTTGTTTCTCAAAATATCTGAGTGAGACCAGAACCCCGAAAATGTAAACACCCCTAAAGAGTGAACAGGCTTGGCCGGAATTAGTTCACTAAATCGCGACTCTACTGTATCACAAATTATTATTTATTTATATTCACTTTTAAAATCCTAGGTGCCTAGGTCGCAAATAAAACAACAAATTTAAAACAAGTGTGAATACATTTTCTTCTCTTGACAAAAGCAAAGCAAACTAAGCCGACTATAAATGCATTGATCTTCTTTTGTTCAATTTTTAATTAAAAAATATTTTTTTCTCCAATGGTCTTACATAATTTTTCAAAATAAAAAATATGGAAAAATATTGTTCCATTTCCTGCATATGCATGAAAATTTTGAATACAATTGAATAAATAATAACGCAGAAAAAAAATAAAAACTGAAAAAAAATTGGAAAATATTTTTTTTATCAAGTACGAAGGAAATTTTTGAAAAATAAAATGTACCTTGCACAACTAGACCATAACACGTATCTGCAGAAAAAAATTCATAAAAATCCGTTGGGTAGTTTAGGAGATCTGAGTGGAACAAAAAATCTCGTACGAGAGAGCGAGCGAGCGAGCGAGCGGACGAGCGACATACATACGGACATATGTTGTAATAGTCATTTCGTGATCCAGGCGGTCTGTCCGGGATTTCTGTGCAAAAATTTTTGAAATCGGAAGATGCTACAGACATCGTACCGAACACTATAGCTCTTCGACAGGAGGTCGATGAGCTAAAAATTGTTCAAAATTGAAAAATTAATAATATTATTTAGTGTTTATTTTTGTGTAACGAATAAATCAATTTTTACACGTCCGGGAGTAGAAGTCGGTTTCTATGGCGTCAAACGCGGGACAGAAATGAAGCATTTACTCCCTAGGGACGAAAACACATTTCATAAAGGAGTTTTTATTATAACAAAGGTTTTTGTAAATAAATGTATGTTGTCATGGTACGCGTTGCATGGAAACATTTCCAAAGGCTTCTAAATATTGCAATTTCGTTCTGATTTATTATAATTCATTATTTATGAAATTAAGTGTTTCTACTCCCGAACGTGGAAAAAATAGTATATACACCTCGGGAGAGACCACCATTTTTCTCTTCGATGTATTTGTAGCCCTCTGGCTTCGCCCTCGGGTTTCAAACTACACCTCAGGAAAAATGTTGTGTTCGGTACGATGTCTTCCGATTTCAAAAATTTTTGCACAGAAATCCCGGACAGACCCCCTGGATCACGAAATGACTATGACAACATATGTCCGTATGTATGTCGCTCGTCCGCTCGCTCGTACGAGATTTTTTGTTCCACTCAGATCTCCTAAAGTACCCAACGGATTTTTATGAAATTTTTTCTACAAATACGTGTTATGGTCTAGTTGTGCAAGGTACGTTTTAATTTTCCAATTTTTTTTAAGTTTTTATTTTTTTTCTGCGTTATTTTCTACGCAACTGCATTCAAAATTTTCATGCATATGCAGGAAATGGAACAATATTTTTCCATATTTTTTATTTTGAAAAATTATGTAAGACCATTGGAGAAAAAAATGTTTTTTAATTAAAAATTGAAGATCAATGCATTTATAGTCGGCTTAGTTTGCTTTGCTTTTGTCAAGAAAAGAAAATGTATTCACACTTGTTTTAAATTTGTTGTTTTATTTGCGACCTAGGCACCTAGGATTTTAAAAGTGAATCTATATAAATAATAATTTGTGATATATTCAGACTTGCACATACGTCGATGAGCTGCAGGCATGTATGTCTGTATACATTCTTAGTTTTATTAATACTTATGCTCTAAAATATATTGATATTAACGTGTCACATTGTGCCAATTTTTTTGAATACAGTATAACCTCCTTAATCCGAACTAATAATTGCACGGTTTGATTCGGATTATCGAAATATTCGGATTTTCAACCGAAAATATCAATTTTCCTAATTATCAACGAATTTTCACATTCTTCCAATAAAAGGCTCTTTACTACATTTCGTATTTTCTTAGATACGACATGACTAAAAAATAAAGTATATATGTAAAGCTATATGTAAATCTAAAAAAGTAAGAAGTAAATCTAAAAAGCTGTAAAAATTTCAGTGATTTTGCTTTGTTTAATATTTGGTTTTTCTGTCTTTTGAGCTCATTTTATTTTTCATTTCGGATAGAATTAGAATGTGGTGTTCCCATTCCGTATTATTGCCTCGGTGTGCTTTATACGTCGTGGTATCACTTCCACTTCTTCGTCCGAGCTTGATTCATTCTGAACATGTTCCAAAATATCCATATCGTTTATGATTCCCATGATTCTTCTTGTCCGATGGCCCATTCAAGAGCTTCTTGTCTTGTAACATCTCCAGAAACATGGTTTGTCAGTGCAGTATTGCACATTGATGTAGCGGGAATTACTTTGCTGTTCGCTGTTCAGATTATAGTTGTGAATTTCCGCTGTTCGGAATACTGGAGGTTCGAATTAAAGCATGTTCGGATTAAACATACTGTATATGATTTTTTTCGTAATTATTTTTACACCTATTGATTCCTTTTCAGTAAATGGGCAATTTTGAACACGGTATTTAAATAAATAAATAAATACTATTAATGATTTTAATATTTTCCTTCATATTTTCTAAACATTTTCACTGTTCACTATAATCAAAAGTAACTGTAAGTGTGACCATAATCTTATCGTTAGTGAAAAACCTTTAAATTCCATTCATTGTGTTCAAGTACTGTTATCGGTGACTTACATATATGACGGATCATGCTATAAACGATAATGAAAATAAATCTAAGAGCTAGGTAATCAGCTTTTATCTAAAGTAAGTTATTGATTTCTTAAAGGAAAGTACTTAAAATTATCTATTTAATGATGTTATCTATAGAATAAGGAAAAAAATGAATAAAATAAATGAATATGACATTATTGAATTCATTAACACGTAGAATAAATAGTAATGGTTTATGACAAGAAATTTTCCATGCGAATCATAATTATATATATTTTTTTTTATAAAATATAAGGAGAAGGAAAAATTGCGTATTATAATAGAACGTTTCGTTACATAATTGGTTTAAACAAAAATGAAAGAGCAATTACAAATGAAATTTGTACTTCGTATTTGTGTATTCCAATATCACATATTAATTGTTTACTTTTTTGCATAACGTGCGATACTTGTTCATAAAGCAATGTGCCTTATCGATAATTTTACAATTGTTTGGCAATACATTAAATGTACAATGCTCAGTGATTATACGAAATGACTGCATAGCTACGCAGTACTTATAGTTTGTAATTTGTTTATACAGTTTACATACATATATCGAATGTAATATTTAAATGTAAAATTAACAGTTTTATTGTTTTCCATTACTAACCTGATATTATAAACATACTTATTTCACAATAGACTTATGTCTAGATACTGAAAGAACATGATTCATAATATTCTATACTATTTCAATGCCATGTCTATTGCAAATATACTGTTATAGGTACCAAACAATAAATATGAATATACGGCGTAAAACACCAATTGTCATAAATTTGATGATAAAATTTTATGAATACATATAGTATTAATCAGCATTCAAAACTGCCAATTTCAAGATAAAGTGTGAAAAAATATGTATATCTAAAAAAAGACAAGAATATCTTAAATGTGTTTTATATCTGAAACAAAATGTTTACTTGCAAAACATATTCGAAAAGTGCTGAAACTATAATATTCACAGTACGTACTTGACTGCAAAATGATGATATTTGTTATCTACATGGTAATTGCTATCATAAATTAATTTTGTTTATACCTTCACCAATAGATAAACAATCGATGTCACTATTTTGGTCAAACCTATTGGTAGCAGTTATTGTAATGTTATAATAACATGTTTTGACATGTAGAAAAGACATTAATGATGTGTGCTATCTTGACAAGTAAAGGTGTACTATATTTATACATAAGAGAGGAATAGTTAAAGTAAATTAAAATAATATTATTATTTAATTGCATAATTTTCCAATATCAACGTTGTGTTAGACCTTGAAATTAAAAAAAAAATCTAAATTCCGATAGATATCGTTGAATATTGCTTATCAATTTGTACATTTTAAAATTTGTACGAGTCCAAAATAACATGAATTCGTTCGTATCTATTTTTTTTAAATAAATATTTAAATAAAAGTCTAAACGCAGATACAGTAAAATATATCGTTTATCCACTAAATTCTACATTTTGTTTGTATCCTTTTTACCTAAATATAACATATAAAATAAAATATACTGCTAGTAAACTTTTTGAAGGTATGTGCTTTAATTAGGTGTGGCGTAGGTGTTATATTTATTGTTTGAAATAAGAACAAACTTATCTAATTCATTATAGTATACCATAAAAAAAACTAAAAAAATATAAACTAAATTAAGAAATGAATAAATTAGACATTCATTCTCAAAATTTTGGCAAATAGCCGGCGTAACTGTGTTAAATTGGATCATTATTAAATATAATCGTAACAAATATATCTCATATCAGTATAAAATCAAATCAGTTTTAAAACAATATTATTAAATCGAAACAATTTCAAAAATATGTCTCGTTACAGATTTTTTTTCTAACATCAAATGGCAAAATTCCAGATATTTGAATTGAAATATTTAGTTAAAAAATCTATAATAACACATTGTGTCCTTGCTTACTGTAAGTTAACAAAAATAAAATAAAATTACGAGTATTCTTATGTGCCAAACACCTCACCAACACAATCAATATTACTATGAATACATGCATAAATAATTTTCAATAAAGCACGCGAAATAAGATATATACGTGTGTAGCGACTTATTTTGAATTCGGAACAATAAACCCTACTGTTCATTCGTACACGCAGCAAATTTTTGTAGACTTCCGCACTTGCTAATAAACATTTCAAACTCAGAAGCGATATAGTATAGACTGTATGATATTTCAAAAAAGTTGTTTTGACATTTAACTCTGAAATAGTATTACGAATTCTGTTCATTCCATTATTAATAATGTTACAAGTAGGAAAATATTAGGATACATTATAATGTTGGTAAATAGGAGTATCATATTCAGTTAGGGTTTCGATGTTTATATTTGTAAATCAACACGTAGCATGCAAGTAAGTAAATAGGTATATATACATATGTATGTGCTGGTGTACTTACATACATATTGTGTATATTACACCTGTATGGACGTGTGCAGAGTCTGTCCGTTTCGTCCGTCTATATAACCCTATGTTTATCTTTTACGGCTGTGCAGTTTAAATACGTTCACCGTATGGAGATGTGCGCTTGATTCGAGCTTGCCAATCCACTGTTACTTTATTCAGCAACAATACGTCACTCTGGCAGTCTGGCAAGCAGTTAGTGACATTTTGTGTTACATGCCCTTGGATAAAACGTACGGAAATATAACAAGTAAGTAATAAATAACAATATTATTATATCCTTTCACATACCGTGCCTAAATACTCTTCGATCTTTGACGCTGTCTCTTTATTTACTTTCATGTTCATTTATTCTACAAAAAAAAAATTATCGGCGACGGCTAATGTTGTATTGAATGTGCATCAAAACTTAATTATTTATTACATTTTCAATTGCAATCATATACATTTTATTAATTCATGTCTATTTTAATGGTCAAGTACGGAATATATAGTTTATATAATTTATTTAAAAGCAAAATTGTTTGTTAACTCATTCGTATATTACCGGATAATATTTAACACGCGTTTAATCCAATTTAAATTATTTTATTGCTTTTTCGGGAGCATTAAAAAAATTAATAACTTAATGACAAGCATGTGAATGTAATATAAGTTTTGTACAAACAAAATTTTCATGTTTAAACCATCTTATTGTACATAAGTATAATTATGTACATACCTTAATGTTAAATACCTTAATAATCTAGGTAATGAGAACATTGTTTTAATCTTATTAAGCAATTTTCCTCCCATTTTAAACCTAATTTATCTATCATTCAAGTAGAGTCTTATTCGTATATTTGATACTTTTAAAGAAAAAAAATGATTCTTGACATCGATAACATTATGATAAGACACATGTGATAACTATTTTATTTAATAGTATTGAACAACAATTTATAGGCCAACTGTATGCAAGCTCTCCCTACTCTACTCGACCCTACCATGCGGAGAAAAATATGCACAAATATATTTACTATGTGAATTGTATAATAACACAAGATTCAACTTCAGATCAGGCAGTTTCCAAGTTGAAGTTAATGACTTTGACTATTAAATATTAATTATTATGAAATGTATAATATATAAATTAGATTATACAATATAACATACTAAAAAATGAAATAATAGTTTACTACAATTTTATCTTTTATCAAGCGGAATCAAAAATTAAAATATACTGATAAAATACTTGAGTTTCTATAATTGATACAACATAAGTCAGTTTTAAAAATAGTAGAATCTTTTAAAGATGAATTATGAGTAAAAGATTTTACGTAGATAGATATTTAGGAAATCATTGTTTTCGCAGATGTTACACAATTCCCTGAAGTGTTGTAAAAATGCCCGTTCAATGCATGTGGCCGTGAATACAGTATCAGTTATTTAACAAAACCTTGAAATTGTATTTATTCCACATTTATTTTTTCAAATGTATACAGAATATTGTTACTGTTTTGTCGTCGGCAACGATATACTTAATTTTTTTTTGTGAAATATAATATCTATTTTATATTGAAATTTAAACTATCAGAACCGAGTGAAAACAAGAATTCAATGATTAAAAAGATAAACCGTAAAAATTGATGGTGACAACGATTTACCAAAACTATACTTATTTTAATACATGATTTTCTTAATAAGAAATATTTTTTCTTTAAAAAATTTTTTTCCCCTAAGTATATTTTTCGAGTTAATCATTGGTGTAGATTTGGTTGCATATAATGTGGGGACTATTTAAACACGTTACTCGAACAATACAATTTTTCCGGCTTCATTTCACTTATATTTTTTTTTAGAATTTATCCCAATACAAAGTCCTATTTATAAATTGATAAAATATGTACAGACATTAACATATTTTAACAAATACATACGCAATTGTTTCTACGTGTTTATAACGAAAAAATAAAATTATTAATCATACATATTTAGTAATGACTCAGTGATAAAAATATTAATGATAACAATAATATGGTTTATAAATACACTATTTGCATTACAGTACATACCCCCACTACGTATTTCAAAAGGCAGTATCGAAACTGTCAGTGGAAGACATATAACCTCATATATTAGTGTTGTGTTGTACAACGTAGCACTGTTTTTTCTCATATTATTCATAATTTTGCTCTGAAATGGAGGAAGAACAAACACATTTATTATATCCTGCTATTCCTATACCAGGACAATCGAATTATGGCGCACTGGTAAGAAATGGTAACAAAGTAAACAAACATATATCTGTTTATACAATTTACAACTTATCATTGAACAAAATATTCAATCCTGCCGATATGTTAAAGGTGTCTGTTGTATTTTACATAAAATGAAAGTATACATACTGTAAAATCTTGAGTATAATATGTACGCTTGATTTGTCAACAAATTTTTGAAAATTAAAATTGTTTAGTAAACTCTTGGGGGAATCACGGAGTGCAGATGACGTTTTTTAGTCAATGTTTAAAAGTACGTTTTTTACGTACCCTCATTTTTGTGGTCTAAAATGGGTAAAAACGTGCGTATTATACTCAAGATTTTAGGGTAATTGTAGCGGGTCACAAATTTTTGGAACCTTCCCATACTAGTCACATATAAAACCGGATATAACTAGAATAATGATCTTTAGAATATGCGAACACTTGACTATTTAATTCGTATATGTATTATAGTAGTAATTGACATGTATGTATTTATTTGCTCTTGTAGGAATCGGAAGAACACGACGAAAGGATGGGGTTAGTTAACCAGGAAGGAAGTAAAGTTCCGCAGTATGTAGCTGCATTAGCAGGTAAATATAATAAACATGTGTACTTGTAAGTAGATACTTTATCATAACTTTTTTATTCAGCTACATTGGGCGCACTTGCTGCTGGTATGGTGCTCGGATTCACATCACCTACTGAAGAAGAATACAAAAACGTAACAATTACGGGTTTCGAGGTAACTTCAGAAGAATTCAAATGGGTGGGTTCGTTCGCTCCGCTAGGCTGTCTGCTTATGTGTATTCCATGTGGGTTCATTATGGACTTCATCGGGCGCAAGATGACTATGTTGGTGATGGTTCTTGTATTCAGTCTCGGCTGGGCACTGATCATATGGGCAGAGAATGTTGGCATGTTGATCGCTGGTCGATTATTTACTGGTATAGCTAGCGGTACATTCTGTATTGCGGCTCCATTATACACCAGTGAGATTGCTCAGAAAGAAGTGCGAGGCAGCTTAGGTAGTTATTTCCAGTTGATGATCACAGTAGGAATCTTGTTGGTCTATGTTGTAGGCAATTTTGCAGAACCAACACTTGTAGCCATCATTTCTGGTATTGTGCCGTTTGTATTTGGCGCTGCGTTCGTCTTTATGCCGGAGAGTCCCGTTTACTTATTGAAGAAGGGCAACGAATCCAAAGCGAGAATTAACTTACAATGGCTACGTGGCAAACAGTACAATATTGATGATGAAATCAAGGAGATGCAAGAAGCATTGGAAGAAGATAAACGGAACCCTGTTTCTATCGGGGATTCTCTGAAAAAAACTGCTACAAAGAAAGCTCTCATGATCTCTTTCGGGCTAATGTTGTTTCAACAAATGAGTGGTATTAATGCAGTTATTTTCTACACATCGAGCATATTCACAAGTGCTGGATCCTTGATACCAACCAAAATCGCCTCGATTATTGTTGGTGCTATGCAGTTTATTGCAACGCTAGTCTCCACGCTCGTCGTTGACCGCATGGGACGAAGAATCTTACTGTTATTCTCCGCTGCTATTATGAGTGTATGTGCTATGATGTTAGGCGTATTCTTTTATTTGAAAGACCGTACCGATATGACTAAGGATGATATAGCGAACATTGGTTTCCTGCCCATCTTGTCTTTATCAATATTCGTCATTGTATTTTCGTTGGGTTTCGGTCCCATTCCGTGGATGATAAGTTCGGAAGTTTGTCCGAGAGAGATTAAGACTGTCGCTAGCTCATCTGCTGGCACATTCAATTGGTTCTTAGCCTTTTTAGTAACACTGTTTTTCCCTGACGTTAAAGAAGCTGTTGGTTCTGATAGTACGTTCTTTGCATTCATGGTTATTTGTATCATTGGCGTCGTATACGTATTCTTCATTGTTCCTGAAACCAAAGGTAAGTCTTTAGAACAAATTCAGAGAGAATTAGGTGGTAACAACAGTCCCAGACCTACTGGAATTGTAAATGAAGCATTTAGTACGTGAACCTATCCGGTCAACGTTACCCTATTATACCTGTTATTATATGTATATATGTTGATAAATAAGTACTTTATTTGTAGTTGTAGTCTGACATTTTATTTTAAAAATATAGCCGTAGTATTTGCTCAATAAGATTTTAGAAAGCTATTTAAATTTGTGTACTAATTTAAAGAGGCAGAATGTTCAATCACTTACGATATATTTCCGAATGAATTTATTTGTAAAAGTACTAACATGCATTTGTGAAACTTACCTTGTAACATTAATTTACAATGCATATATGTATATAATGCATATTGAATATATTTGTATAGACTTGTAACGACTTGAAATGTTATATTTTTATAAGAAAACATATCCTATGCAATATGTTTCATACCAAATATAGTTATGTTAAATAATAATACACAAATAGTTATTTGTTCCGTTTTAATCATTTGAACATTACATTTATTCCATATTACAAATTTAACAAAATATAAAATGGCAAGTAAATAATGATATTTTATACAAAATGTACAATTCCCTTCTTTGCAATTTCACTATTGTTATATATATATATATATATATATATATATATATATATAAAACTTATTACAATCGCAAGGGATGTTTCTAAAAATTCACAGGGGCCAGCATATCATAATCATTTTCATAATAAATCTTTGGTGACATTGACTCTCAAATACTGACAATCAAAACTATTAAACTACCTTGTACAATGCAAAAAATAATTACCAATTCATATATAAGATTCAACGATTAGAAAACAGAATATTTATTTAGACACATATTGCACCCGACTGTGTATTCGGAGCTTTCGGTTCTTGTTTGGAATCGGCCAAAGAGGAATATGACTTTCGAAACTGTTTACAGCAACATAAATCTGTAACCAAGCCATTGAGACTCGAACCGGAATCGGTTCGATATATTCCAGAGGATAGATCGTCAATATTAGTTGTACCAATGAAGTTTTGTAGATCCGTTTTGGGGAAGCCTTCCTTGTAATATAACTTAATGGTATCGTACGCATCCATAATCACAGATATAAATAAACTTAGAACTACATAAATATATAAACTAATAAAACTATACAGATAAATTCTACTGTACCACCATAACATTGGTGATTTTAGTGACATAATAGAGAACGTTGCGAACATATCGTCACCGTTGATTAACGAGAACAGACATTCAGACGTAGTGGCTAAAGATCGGAATTTCATATGGTACGGTCCAAGAATCAACCATCCGCAGAATGTGAAACCAGCATAGATCAGCAAAGCGCAGAGCAAGAATCTGGCAACTTTTGGTGTAGCTTTCTTCAGTGTCAGTATAACAACATTGTAGGTTTTAAAGAAACCAAGGTAACGCAACACACCGAACCACACTAACATATTACCCGTGCCGAGAAATACACTACACACATTCCATTGATCACTGGCAAACTGCTTCCGCTCTATTTCCTCTTTCACAGATGATCCAATAATAATTAATATATCATTAATAATAATCATAATGTACCACATGTTCAAGAATTCCAATCGACCTTCCGAACTCAATTCCGTGTTGTAATGCATCTTGAAGAAGTTCACAGTTATCTCCTTCAGTTGTTGGGCGCGGTATATAGCACGACTGCATAACACAAATGAAATGCTACATATCAAAATGACTAAATAATTCAGTATACTGCGCAGAACTGAATCGATCTTGTTATCTGTAATGTACTCGATATCGCCTTTGCATACCAGACGAATGGGCTCCGCATCAAGTGTCAATACCACCTGACCATCATGATCTTGGTTATCGAACGTAATTTTAATATCAAATTTATAACAATCAGGTGGCGTAATTGGTCCAGCAGCTTTGAAGTTAACGGTTTTCACAGCAAAACTAAACGATGCCTTTACCAATGCTGAAAAATTAATCGTTATGTTCTTCTCATCCAGTAAAGTTTTGGAAAAGAACACTTTGTTGGTAATATTATGCGTGATATTCATGCACACTTCTTCTATTTCCGAATTGAAAACATACGATTCATTGAAGCCAAATATGGTACCTTCTTTGTACTGGAATAAACACAAAACGGGATCCGTCATTTTGTTATCTTCCGCTGTATAAGAGTAGGGCCCAATGGCGTTACCCAAGTTCGCATATCCTGCATATGCATAATCAATTGTATCATAAAATTCATCCACTTCATATACAGCTAGTGGTCCCATGGATGGTGGGTATGCATCCACTTCACGTGTTGAATCCCATCCTTTTAAAAATAAGTGAGAAAAGGTTACACGATTATCCCATGTATAGTTTACATGTTTGTATCGGCTGTGAGCAAATAGGCACAACTGCATTGTAACTAATATTATTTTAATTACTTGGACGCCAAATTTATATGGAAATCTTCTTTTTGCATGCCATTTTTCAATAGGATTCATAAAGAAAAATTGTAACTTGCGACGCATTTTCTCCTCGCCTAACAAAGCCATTGTGGATGACTGGTTACATCGGTGTCTAGACAAAGAGCACAACTCTTCTTCACTCTCCGATGTGCATTCTTCTGAATTATTGGGATTATTCGCCATGGTTCTTCATATATTAACTTATTTTCACAATTTACACAATTCACCAACATTCAACCTGTTTTGACATTTACTTAGATCTCTTATTTTACTTCTACAAGTCACGTGTCTGTTTGCATCTGTGATAACAGGGACGTACTGGCAAATAATACTCTGACGTAATATGTTGAAGATTATAATAGCAAAAAATAATTTTAATAATATTTCTTTAGATGATTAAGTAAATTTTATTTTATTTATGTCTAGAACTTAAAATAATAATAATATTAATATTAGGTTTGTTATACATTTTTGGGAATACACACCTGGACATTGCATGACAAGGAACTCCTTGGATATAGACCGTCATATGTCACTGTATCTATGTTGATTTTAGGGTGGTTAGAATTTTGAAATTTATGGTGGCTGCTATATGAAACGGTGATAGCTATTTTCTATGTACGGTTTTAATTTATTAACAGAGATATGACGGAAATTGAAATTAAACAATTGGAAACGGAAGGAAGGTAAGTAAAGCATATTTCAATATTGTTACATACATGTTATAACCTATTTTCATAGGTTTTCAGAGTCTGGACTTAAGTTGTTTTACATACTCCTGTACACACCGTTTGGTTTGATCATTTGTATACTGAGAGTAATTTTGGGTTTCCTTTTGATTATCTTTGGAAACGTATTACCCGATGTAGACTTTTCAAGAAACATTCTGTCAAATTTGTTTCGAGCAGTTTTTGGCATAGTCATTCATATTGAAAATGATAGGAACAAGGCAAATGCTAAAGTTGTTATTAGCAATTGTATATCACCCCTGGATCATTATGTTGTGCATATGGCAACAGGTTGTATAATGGTATGTGCATAGTTCATTACATCAAATTTCATTTACTAACATAACTTTGTAAACTCTTATTCATGTTTCAGTCCTATCCGACCACTTTACCTAGCCCACTGTCTTTTGCCTTGGGTCTGAAAAACTTCGGATCTACGCATAATTTAGAAGAACTGAAGAAGTCAATTGCCGGTTACTTTGTTGAAGACACAACATCTGTTTTATTTCAACCAGAGAACAGGATTACTAACGGCAAGGCAGTATTGAAGTTTAAGGATTGGCCATTCGGCTTTCTAAACGAAGTACAACCAATGTATTTACAACTACGCCGGCCTATATTTGACATTTCAGTCAGAACGATTACCTCTAGTTATTGGAGTGATATATTCTGGTATCTGTTCTCGCCGTGGACTGTTTACAATGTGTGTTTCTTGCCCGTTGTTGAGCGAGACGATGCAACGGATACAGAATTTGCAGAAAAAGTTCGTCGTGATATTGCTGCAGGCTTACAGGTAAATAATGATTTACTTCGTCAACAATCAGCTAGTTAACCGAATCACACTTCTTTGTTTGAACAGGTTGAACCATGTTCGTACAGTGTGTCGGACATTATTGATTGGGAAAAAAGATACTTATTAGAAAAACGAAGAGCCCGGATGGTTCATAGCTCTATGTCGAATACGGCCCAGAGTAATAACCCTGAATTACATCGAATGGCACGTCAAGTGAAAGAAGTACTACCTACTGTCCCTTATAATGTTATATTTAAAGATTTAGGTAAGCCAACATTAAGGTTTGACCGTTGGCGTAAGAGCATTAACTGTTACGAATCACATGAATGCTATTGTTAACTTTCCAGCTCGTACAAAGAATGTTGATATTACTATATCGAATATCCTGGAAGGACATGTACCATATACTCCCGAAGCGATTCCTTCCGTGAGCAGTGCAGGAACACCATCGTCGCCAGCAGTGAATGTACCAGTAGCCAGTACCTCCATGCAAGAGTCTGTCAAGGACTCATTATGTACCGCTGCCTCATCGTTCCCGAAGTCGGCTCAGGAGAGAATGCAATCGTTCCAGGAACGAAAGTTACAGTTGATTATGAACGCAAGGAAACGATACATGGACAAACATGGACTCAATGCACTCGCTTCGAATGATTGTTGATATGTCTCGGATAATAGATTTAGTGCCAAACAGATTAAAAAAGTGAAAATTATGCTGTATATATTGAAACATAAAATTATTACGTATATATAAATATTATTCTCTAGAATCTAGAGTCATATCAAATTATAGTCATTATCGCACATTTTATTTGCCAGCACCATTCTCGTGATTTCTACTGCAATTGTGTCTGCCTGGTTAAACAAATTCAAAGTATTTTAAAATATATCAAATTTCAAGTTTTAACAGATGTTTTTCTTTTTTAATATCAACTTCTATATGTATATCGTCGATTCGTCCTTTGGAGCCACCAGTTCTACTATAATAACAGCTCAAAATTATTATTCATCGATTTGAATAAAACATTGTGATACTTTACCATCCATAGTACCAGCATTCTCCACTAGCTGGCTATACTGCAAGGATTTACGTGAAACAATATTCTATTTTATAATACATATATGATGAAAGCAATTTGTTCCCCTGTTATTATTCTACAATCTTTTATAAATGCGCAGCTTATTTTTTGTTGAAATTCTAAAATATTAGTAAATAAATTTATTTGCCAGAAAAAAACATTACAATATTAGGCTATACTGCATAACTTACAGCTCGTCAAGAATAGCTGTGCAACTGATCTGTGTACCAGATAATGTGTGATTACAAGAAAGAGAATTGTAGAATTTTAGAGCAGTGTACAGTAAGTTGCAGTAAGGTTCTATACAGCTTATAGACAACTGAACTTTGATGTCGCACTTTGTTACTGCACATCCAATCTTGAAACGTATAGTTATGCTTAACGAATAGAGAATTATACCAGTGAAACCCAAAATTATAGTTGTATTTTTATAACCGAAAACAACTACTAAAATGATGCGGGGATGCTAAAAATTAGTAAGTATAATAAAATTTATGTTCCTTGGAATTATTTTATGTAAGAATGTTACATAGCATCTCAATTTCGCCTTATTAATAATTGTGTAAACGCAATCACTTAAAAATGCAACCACTGAAAATAGATGGCTAATAAAATATGGCTAGGTACTTAATATTTAAAAATAAAACAACAATTATATTAGATAATAATTCATAAGTCTAAAAGCTTTAATAACTCTTATTTAGAAAATACTGTTTACAATAAAATTATAATTACTTATTTTGTTAAATTTACGATTAAAATTAGATGTTTAAAAATTCGTTAACAGTACAGGTTTCCACCTTTATTTTTAATTAATTCATTTCGGACGTAATCAGCAATTTTTTCAGTTAAACCAAGTTTATCTACTTCTTCTTCGAACTGTTCCATGCCACCAATACCCACTAAATATCCGTTCAGTTTAGCTGCTAAATAAGATGAGTGAAGCAAACTTGGAGTCAAACCGATTGCATCAGCTAACCATGTGTGCCCTTGTAATCGATATTTTTGGTGATAACTGAAAGAAAATTAGACAATTATATTCAGTTATTCTACATTGCAAATATTAAGATGTCTATGCCAAATTATCATACATGCGAATTAGTCAGTTAATATAACAGTATTAGAACTATTGTTGTGTAACAAATGACAGGATTCGATGGGATGTAATGGTGTTAATTCGTTCATTCATGATTGAACTTTATTAAAGCTATTTGACAGCAATGGTTACTTGGAAGCAAGTCTCTTGTTACTTACTCTTCAGCTGGATAAAAGGCTCCTGCCGGTCCGATTTCAGTTATTAACTGCTCATTTCGTTCTTGTGCTTCGCGCTTCATGGAGATCTCGGCCATTCTCTTCTGTTCCTCATCGTGATAGAGAATCAAAGACATGTACTAAAATACAACAATACAATTACTTGCAAGTACTTTAGACTGAACTAATTGTGCCTTACCTGTCTCTTAAGTCTGGTAGTCAAACCATATTCATGATTGTTCCAAAATAATTTCAATAAATCTTCATAGGAGATAGTTTTTGGATCGTAATCAATTTCTATAACTTCTGTATGGTCGCCTCTGAAACAAGAGTTAATTCAAATAGTAATGTATCGATGAAAATTTTAACCTATTAATTTACAGTAGGATTTACTAAAACTTAATAATTAATACTAAGAGAGAAAATTGATAGTTAAATCGCATGCGTTCATGTTATAAGTTTGGATTTAGGCAGATTTATCGATAAGGTTACACGTGTTAGGCCTTGGCTCGACCTTACGAAACAATATTTGAGCTATATCAAGTGCAGATTTATCAGTGCGCAATATAATGGGCACGTTACAAAATTTTAAATTCATTTGTATGAAATATGGTAAAAATTGAAATCTAAACAGTAACCATTAATTTAAAACAGTGTATTCTAAAAGGGATATGCGAAAGGGTGATTACGTGATTTTTTTTGTACTTTTTAGCGGCAAAAAATAAAAATAAACCTGTTTTAAATAAGTTTTGTTTTTTAATATATTTTTTGAAGGGCGCCCGAAGTTTTGTAAACCCTATGCAATATATATATTTTTGCGCACCCAGGTGTTATATTTCTTTGTGCCCCCCTTCGAATGATGAAAAGTTTGGAAAACACTAGTATTAAATATTACATTTTTAAATCTAATTTTCATTCTGATTTGTGACAAATTAATATGAAACAACTTACAATTTTTTGTACACTGGATCTAGGGCAGTTCCACCAGAGTAACCTACTCTTGTTCGTAAGACACCTTTAGTTCCTCCAAAAAGGGAGTCGCATGACCAGAAGCAGCCCATGCCAAATGTTGCTTTCCGAAATGCGACATTTACTTCATGCAGTAAGGACGGCATTTTCTAAAAATAATATTTTCGTTACACACTTAATAAACTCTACTTATTTTATTTTTCGTTTCTAGTTACCTAACTTAAATTCAAATGATATAGTTACTTAACTTCTTAGTATTAAAATAATAACAAATGTAACTGGTTGAAATTGGAAATATATTGCTTGGAAATAATACATTAATTTAATATACCATAACGCAAATTATTTTCTACAAATGACAGTTAGAGAACCAAGTTAATTGCAAAAAGGTTCGGAACGTAATAACCAAAACTTAGTAACCTAGTTACCCAAATAAAAATAAGACCATTATGTCTGCCAAAAATTATTTTCATTTTGAAATATACTTGCAGGTACACATTGTATAACGTAATTGCTCTCAATTTGAGCAGTTGAACATTAGCCAGGTAAATGAAAATAAACTGCGTTTGTTAGCGACACAAGGCACAGTAACGCTTAGCTTAACACTATCTCGGTTAACGATGATTCGATATAACGCGGTTTTTCCGTGAAACCAAAAAAGCGCTAAATTGACGATGATTCGTCATAACGTGGTTCATGCGTTAAGCGGGGTCTTACTGTACCTTGGAATACTTGAGATCTGTATTTTAACTTCCTGTAACAAATTGCCAGTAGTAGCGTCTGATGCAATAGAATAGAGGACATTGACCATGTCACAAGAATGACGAGTTTTTGCGTTACGTCGATTATAGTCATTAGAAAATATCACGAGTAAGAAGATGACAAATAAAAAAAAAATAGCAATATATAGAAACAACGTCAAAATAAACAATAATAATTCGATATAATATTAAAGTATAAACGCTCACGCAAGAATGATGATGCAATACTACATATAGTTGCAATTGTGGATAACTGTCGTGCATGTCAAATGTACAATAAGACCGCATTGATTTTTGTATAGTTTGTAAGTACTTTTTCAAAAATAGAGGAAATCTATAATATATTGCGATTTTGCTTCTATAGCTCAATCAAATTGAATGATATCAGTATAATTTTCTTATCGAGATATTTTTTAAAATTTAGCTAATCAAATATACGAATAATATATATCGTGATATGATTTACTAATTTATTTAAATTAACTGTCATTATGCATGTTTATGTATTCTATTTAGTTACTTGTTTTGTATAATTTAATATAATTAATTAATTAATTCTATATTTAACTTGTTTACATATATATTTAAGAAATTAAAGTTTTATACTAAAATAAATTCTGAATAATATAGGAAATTTTCCATTAAAAAAGAAAATAAACAATTCAATTATTTACTATTAAAATAAAGAGAATTAAAGTAACTATTCACAATGAAACATATTTATACATTCACGAGTGGTTTCTATGTATTATGAAATAAATTAAATATCACGTAAGATTACGTTAATTCCTTACAAGGAAATGCGTATTGACAATAAATAAGAATATATGTTGTAAGTGTGATTCCTTAAGATATTACACCGTCCTGTTGCGGCTATTGATCCATTTGAAACGCACGTGTTGTATTTTGAATGATCCGCTGGCTATAGTAATGTGTAGTTGCTTCTCTCTCTTTCTAGACACAATTACAACAACGTGGCCTTGGCCTGTTTCAAGATATGCCACAGTGGCTGACGCAACACTTCGCGAATTGTGAACATCCGTTCGGTATTCATCGTTTGTCTACATTTTATTATTGTTTTGTCGGTGTTACCTGACCCTCATAATTATATCATATCAAATACCGTAACAGTATGCCTGAAGCAGGGAATTATAAAGAAAATAGTCTGCCACAATTACATTCGTTACAACATACATTTACGATAATATTATCACCAGAATCCTGGGAAACACCATCAGATTTATTAGACCTACAATATCACAAATTTCCCACTAAAGTTAAAACAAAGATAATTGAAATGTTAACCGGGTTTCTCATATAACTTTTTTTTGTGTTTTTAAATAATTTAATTTACAATCTGTCTTGCATGGGACAATGCGTAAATGGCAATAACAATCAGTACATATTATCTTGTAGGAAAAATATCCATCGATGTTTTTCCTTTCTTATATTAGCATAACCTAATTAATTGCCATATTCTTTTATTCAAATCTATAAGGTAAGTCTGACTTTTTTTGTAACAAAAATTACATTAATTTAAATGTACATATTTAAATTTAATTTATTCGCAAAAGAAGATAGATTATATAAATATATTAGACGAAAATGTATAATAAAAAAATAATGAAATAAAAATTACTAGTTTCGATATGAATCTGCCTAAATACAAATGAATAAAGCAAATCTTTCTTATTTTACTTTATTAAAATAGTTAAAAATAAAATAGTTTACCTTTTCTTTTTTGTGTTTAATTCTTGTGTCAAACCATTGTTTAAATTTATCCCACATTTTTTTTTAATTAATTTTTTATGCCAATGCACAGTTGACTGTCAATATATCACTGACTGGACATGAATGAGTTGTAGTATAACAGTATGAGTCTAGTATATTTCGAAATATAGCGGGGAAATGACGTATGCGGTTTGTAATACTGGCCGTGATTCACTTATTTAACGTACTTTCTCTTTGCTAAAATATTATTGTATTACAACCAGATAATATGAAAAAAAAATTAAATACAATAAGCTATACCATGAAATAAATATTCAAGCAAAAATAACTACAAATATTACAAAGCTGTCTCAAATGATTATATTAAATTGATATTACATGATAGCTTAGGTTTGTTGAATAATTAAATAAATTACCTAGTTGTGTTAATTAATACAGTTAACAGTAGGTCACGATGTAGGTCACGATCAGCTAGATTAATTATGAATGAAAAATTATTCATCAGATAAAAATATTCTTTAAGATATTTGACACGATATGAGTGATTTGTGACAAATAAAAAAAAAACAGCAAGAAAGATGTGGGCGAACGTCTAATGAAATATTAATTCTAAATTTCTTCGGCACCCTTGCTTGTGTGATTATTTTTGTATTCTCAATACATATATCAATATAAATCCTTGACAACATAATATGTATATTATTTCGCACATCTGTAACCTATATGATATACAGTGTGTCCCACCGACTACCATACATAGGGAAATTAACATTGGGAAATTATGTAAGGATCAAGTATTGCTGTGTCTGTATTTAAACATGTGATTGGCACAAATTAAACAGTAGGTAATTGAATTAATCAAATTTAAAACTGTCAGATTGCTGTTATTTTTAGAATTTGCTGACACAGTACAATTATTACCATTGATTTATCGATATTCTTGCAAATAAACAATATTTAGAAAAAAATAATATGGATATATTTATTATTTTATAATAAAGTTTGCGTAGAAACAAATTTGGATGATTTTCAGTAATACATACCTACAACAGAAAGCTT
Source organism: Carabus problematicus (assembly GCA_963422195.1). NCBI lineage: Eukaryota > Metazoa > Arthropoda > Insecta > Coleoptera > Carabidae > Carabus > Carabus problematicus. The sequence continues at coordinate 19,670,304 of OY728577.1, forward strand.
AAGAGTTTGCATTTTGTAATGGAAAAACGAACAAAACACAACAGTTAAGCACTAAATTCAATATCACTAGCAGGTACTAATCAATGAAATGTTCAAACGTATTCCCATTGACTAGCAGACAGTGGCTTAATCTGTCACAAAATTGTGTCCCACATTTAAGGTAAATGTGTGCTCGTCAGTGAAACAAATATTTTCTAAAGCATGACATTTATTAAACATTAATTCACAAAAAGTGATTCGTTTTTCACTATCTGCTGCTAATAACAGCGTGTAATATTTGTAAGCAAAATATTTGTGTTTTTTATGAGTGCGGTGATTCTCCGAGATTATTTGTAATTTCCCTCACACTTCGACAGCTGCCAAAATATCTACTTCGTTGTTATCATTCTGGTTTCCATTTCTATTACTTTTGCGAACGCAATTGACGTACCCAATTTCCTAATTTAAATAAAATTCCTTTAAATAATTATGTAATATAAAATTATTTGACAGAAGTAAATTTCTTTATTTTTAAATCTTTTGTTTTCGTCACTCAGAAAGAATACACATATAGCTCAAGGCAATAGTTGATCCTTATATAATTTCCCAATGTTAATTTCCCTATGTATGGTAGTCGCTGGGACACACTGTATATGTGTTTAATACTGCATATAATTTAACTATTAGTTAATCTATTACAATCAGGGCTTAAATGGGCTATAAACCCGGGGCGCCCCCCATTTCGGGGCGGCAATTTTGCTTGCTATTAGTTATGAATATTAGCAACAAAAAATGTCAGTTAAATAAAGAAACGTCAGCAATATATGTATGTGCCCTTTTCTTATGAAGAGGGTGCATTATCGTTAATAGCCCACGGGCGCCAAATATCTTAGGACGGCCCTGACTACAATGAAATATGAAATATGTGGAACATTTTATGATTAAATTTAATCATGATTTAATTCTTAAAATAAGGAAATAATCGCAGCATATAAATTTGTCTCCGCACATTTATCATTGACCTTAACATTTAAATACCCAGACGGGTCCAAAATTTTATTGCTAAACTAGTTTCTACAACTTGTTTTTATTTTCAAATACTATTTCTATCCTAAAAAAATGTCTAATGCTTATAATATTCTCGGCGGCAGACGAATGCAGTTTGAATTATTATTTCTTTTTTTAAATTAAATACGAGTAAAATAAAGTTTGTTGGTAATTTGTTTCTAACAATTAACGAAAATAGAATGAACAATGCGTGATACAGTACGCGGAACAAAGATTAAAATGATGTGCACTTGCAAATTTTTATCTAATGTCTCATACAGCAAGTTTTTTTATCGTAACTACGGTCAGCATTGTTGAAATTTGATCAATTTGACAAATACTTTTCATTAAGCTTAATGACAGATAAAACAATAGGTTTATATTGCGATTTGTTTACTGGTAAATGAATTTTTTTTTAGTCTATGGCACGAAGTGTAAATTGTGCACCTATTTTTTTATCTTGTATCACTAACAATGAACGTATTAAAGTTGGTACAATCACAATTACCAGTTTGATAAATGTATAAGATAGAAGAAAATATTTGTATGTTTGCCGACTCATTGAAGTACAATTTTTTAGAGACTATTGTTGTATATAAATAGTTAATATATGGTTTATTTGTTACTATGTTCATTCTAGATTTTATAAAGTCGAAATGATGTACTATATTCATACTTTTAAACTAATCTATGTTACCTAAACATTAAATGTTAAAAGAGAACTGATAATATATTTAAATATGATTTGTAAGTTACATCGTTTTAAACTTTTTCTTAGATTATAGCAAATAAAACAAATTAAGAAAATATAATAAATGAATGCTATAACAATACAATTATTGATCATGCTTACAAATGTTATTTATATACTAAAAATCTACACTTTTCAATTCAAATAAATTACCAAATTACAAAATATGAAGTTATTTATTTTCAAATTAACCATTTTATATTATAGTTAATACACAATTATAATAATATGCGTAAATCGATACAATTCACAAATATACATGTATATCGAGACCTACCTTGTAATATTGTCTTATGTCAAATAATTTCAACTACACAACTGGTCGTTATGAAGACAGGAATGAACTACACAACCTTCCGTCAGGCCGGCAGCTTTTATAATGCAAGTTCATGAGCGGCCGTAATCTCCACGCTGTCTAAAGTGGGACGGAATTCTACAGTTAGGAGTGTCCAAAAGTATAAAAACTTTTAACTTCGTCCATCAAATATACGTGATTAATAAAGAACAAATATTCGCAAATAGTTTTCAGCAGTTTTCTTTTACATTTTAGGCATTTTCATTTAGGTAAAAGACAGTCTTTCTAAAATAGATATTTTTACTTTGAAATTTATTCGGCGAATGCCAACCTCAGAGTTAATATATAATAGTATATTAATAATATCTATTTTCTTCGTTAAAATAGATATTGACAATAATATATTTAGAATAAAAAAAGTTTTGTTGTTCTATATTTATATTATCAAAATAAATTAGAAACAATTAACAGATTTTTTATTTTTTTTAAGAAACGAACAAATATTTATCGAGGTTTATGAAACTGAACTTTCCATCCATGTCAGCATCTGACAGATGAATTCTAATCATTAATTTTTTTCCTGTTTATTGATTAGTCATTTTAATACTCATTATAGTAAATATTTAAAATTGGAAAATGTTATCACATGATTATTTGACAATTAATCATGTATTCCAGTACATTCCAGATTTAATTATATAAAATATATCAAATATGTAAAAGTTAATGAAACACTCTAATTTAAATGCGCATTTCTATGAATACTCCTATTTATTTTAAATAGATAAAAATATTATTTTTGTTACTAACCAAAAAATAAATTATTATTCTAAAAATAAATTTGATTATATTTAAATACCCCCTATTTAATAATGTGTCTAGCAAGTGTCATATAGGAATTTAAAGTATTTATAAATAATTAAAATAATCGCGTAAATTAGTGTCAATAATCTGATGTTGTAAATGTTATATCCTTCTATATAGGTGGTGTCTTAAGACTCATGCGCATGTTATTATATTATAATAGACTTAATTCAGCCTTAAACAGGTAAATATCACTAGAGCAGTAAGTTTGCACAGTGAAAAACTTTTTAAATAAATCAAATACAGTATTTAACCAACATATTTGGTTATGATCAAAATTACAACTTCAGCCGAGACAGATTTATGCAATCAAATGTTATCTATGGTTAGTTTTTAAAAGCGGTCAATAAATTTTAACAAGGATGTACTTATTTTATAATATCACTTGAGTTGTAGTGCGTTCTACATACTTAATGTATTAGTTATATAACAAGTCTATTACAGTCTTCACAAAGATCTGCTCTAAAATGTCCAATATTTTATACACGAAATTAAAAAAAATTATGTAAATATCATATTTTAAATCAACAACTTTGTTTCATTTCTGATTGCAAATTAAGTGTTATCAAATGGATTTTTTTCTAGTATTTTTCAATTATTTAACAATTTCAAATGATTTAAAAGTTCTAATTTTATTTTATATATTTCTTGACCTAAATGATAAAAAAACAATGGTAATGCGTAAAAAAAATAATGTAAAAAAAATAATTAAGAAATACAGTCAAACTCCCATAACTCGAACTTCTATAACTCGAATTTTCCATATGTCGAAACGAATCGAGTAGCAATAGCGTTTACGGAGCAAACTACATGCAATTTTACTTCTATAACTCGAACTTCTGGAACTCGAATTTCTCCATAACTCGAATTAAATGATTGGCACGTGCATTCCGTAAGTCGAATTTTTAAGAGAAATGCTTGTTTGTGGAGGAATTTTTTGTGTGTAGTTGGTTCTTTTTGTTTTATGTTACTCGGGAGTCCCTTTTCGCTTGTTACGAGTTGTTGCTGCGTTTCAATGCAAAAAATTAGTGAGAGCGGAAGATCAATCACGCATAAAAACATAGTTCTGTCGTGATTTTTTCGAAAAAGTAGTACACGTTTTGATGCAAAAATATATGATGTGGGGAAAATAGCTGGTTTATAACAACACGCACTGCAAACTGAGTTTTTTCGTATTGAGTTTTTAATTGTTCGGAGAAGTCCCTATTTGTAAAACGAATACATACACATTTATTCCTTATAAGTTTGCTGAGCATGAACGGGAACGCGGCAAATTATTGAATATTTTAACCGAAATTAGTATGTACTCCCAGTACACGATTTTGATTCAATAAAAACGTGTGTAATTAAACCACTGTAATATCTTTAAACAAAATCGCTAGTTTTGATTAACAGTTCTATAGCTCGAATTCTCCATAAGTCGAACTTTTTTGGTTCGAGTTATGGAGGTTCGACTATAGATGTTTTTATCGAGGCTGTGTAATTTAAACAAAATTTATTATTTTGTAACGAATAAAGAGTATCAGTTTTATTATTAATGAGATAAGACTTTCTATAATTATTTAAATGAAATGAAAAATTTTATGCAATATAAAATGAAGAAAAATTATTAGTAGATAACACGCTGCGGTGCTGTGTTTAACGGGATAACTGCGTACTAGGCTATTACATTTTCCGTAGTGGTCACGAATTTCGTATGCATAAACGTTTCACATCGATCAAATTTTCATCAAATGAACGTCGAATTCATGTTTCCGTCAGTAAAAATGAACTAATGTGAAGTACTTCAAATTTATTTGTCCTTATCGAATGAACCTTTTACATTTGTTATTGCCCTACGCTATCCTAACGAATAAACTTTTTACATTTGTTATTATCTTGCCTGCTGGCTATCTAACTACAACAGAAAATAGATGTTTTAACAGTTAATTATATATTTTATCTTCATGTAGATTTTCTCTTTTGAACTCAACAATATAAATATGTTGAGAATTATTGTCGCCATTACCCTTGTCAAGTCCGATCCTGTGTAAGTGTGTATTAGTGTAAAGAAAATTCGAATTTGTTTGTAATCTGCACATTTAATTGATTCAGAAATACAATTAAACTATATTGGAACAAGTAACTCAGATAAACAGGAACATAAATCATACTACTAACAACAACAATATTTAACTTAAAGTCTACAAGAATAAAGTATTTTATTAAAATATACCAGTGGCGTGCAGTTATTACAAGGGCAGGGTATGCAAATTAGTATGTTTAATGCACATAGAAGCATATAAAATAGAAGTACATATGCATGTTTTACTTTCGTTGAGCTATATGGCTGACATACATACCATGTATCTGATATGAATACTTGACGGTGTAAATGAAGAGATTTATTCAATTTGAAATTATATCAGATGCATACCTTGCATATATATGTACTTGCACGTCACTAAAATATACAACAATATATCACTAGGAAACGATGTGCCATGAACTATGAAACAAACATTTAGTCATGCAGGATGAAATGCAGAGTTATCCATGAACATATACATACAGTTCTTCACCTCTTTGTGCAAACAACTTGTAGATCTTGTCTGTGTCTACCATTGCACTACGGTACAGTGCGTCACCAATATAAATCAAATATTCATTCACGTTGTTAAAGATGTAATACAATAACTAAGTATATTACACTATGATGCATTCGTTTTTAACAAGATAAAAACCTCCGTTATATAAAACTAGGTACCTAATTAATCTATAAAATTCTTATTATTACATAGAAAAACAGTTGATCTCATTTTTACATTATTGTTATACATAGACGTATTTTGAATACATGCAAACATCTTTTAATTTCAGTATCAAAATGACATTGCATTTTTTTGTATCATAACAAAACTTAACTTGAAATGAAAGTGCATGTTTGGATACAAATATATTTACATCACACAGTAACAAATCTTATTATTTACATGTATCTGACATCTGTCAAGTATATACTCGTAATTTCAATTATTTAGACTGTTAAGTACTCTATGGATTGTTTATCGAACAACAATCAGTTTAGACGTTAGTTAAATATTCTATTGATGTTTTAATCAACAACAATGAAAGAACAGTCGTTCAGATTATAAATCTGTTCGTATTAATTATCAGAAGTAAATGTGCTATTTCCGTCCTCGGGTGTATTTTGGTATTCTGTTTTGAATCGTTGCGAACTTGCTGGTGAGCCAATTTCTATGTATTCCTCTTTCTTTTGTTCTTCTTTGTCATCTTTGGCTTTATCATTGGATGTTGATATATTCCGTGTTTCTATAGGTTCAATTTTTGTACAATGCTGACTGTGCGATTGTAACGTGTTGCCATCCGTAAATTCTTGACTGCAATTATAGCACTTGTACGCAGGTGAAGTTGCTGCTTTTTTTTTAATTTTTTGGGATTCTTTGATATAGTATACTGACATGTCATAGTTTTTTAGTGGATCAAAAATTCCACTGGATGATACATAATAATGTTTTGGACTGATGAGCGGGATGTCAACCTCTGTAGATGATCTGGAAGGTCGACCCAGGTGGCTAAATGTATGATTATCCAACTCAGCACGGAAGAAAAACTTGTGGTTGCACTGGGGACAATCGTATGGTTTGGCAGTTGGACCATGTTCGTTCATATGACTTAACAGTCCTTGCGATGCAGTGAACACAGTTGAACAGAGGTAACATGTGTATGAGCCACATCCTGCAAATGTATGTTCAATCAAGTGTGCTTGCAGTTTCAGCGGTGAAGCCAAAAGTCTTCGGCACAGGTGACATTCATGATTGCTGCCTTCGCTCATCAAATGAGTTGCTACGTGAACGTGAACATCTCGTTCATTTTCGAAATTTGCTTGGCACTTAATACATATATACGTTTTCTTGACATGCACGACTTCCGCATGTTCTTCAAGAGCGCTATTCGATTCAAATGTCAGTTGACATTCTGCGCAATGATACGTGCGCGGTTGTGTGCATCCTGGCATGGAATAACATTCCGAACAAATATAATGTCCGTCAGAGAAAACTATGGACTGTGTATCTACATTTTTCAGGCACCTCGAACAAGGATGTTCTGCGTGTTGCATGGTGTTGCGGATGTGAAACTGTGAGTGTATTCTAACCTCAATGTCGGAGATTAAAGTTTGACGACATATAATGCATGGTGTAGGCAGTGAGACCTGTGATTTTAACTTCTGATTGCCACCATTGTTATTCGTACTATGCTGGACGAGGTGCATGTAGAATTGTACTTCAGTAGTGAGTATTGACTTGCATTGGGTACATGAATTTCCAGATATCACTTTGCAATGTGTCAATTTGTGTTCTGCCAGCAGTACAGCAGATGCACATATTTCATCACAAATATTACATTTATGTTTACCTGTTACTCCGCTACTCTGCGAATGACTCTTCATGTGATTTTCCAACTCTGTACGTGTTTTGCAATTTTCATTACAGTACGCACAATGTAGACTAACGACGCCATTTTTAACATTACTGCGTATATGGTGCACTAATTTCCGATGGGCAACTAATTCGGATTCGTTGGAAAAATCGTTGCGTTCACAAATATCACAATTAGTTAGATCCGACTCGTTGGTTTTTTTCACGTTATTATTTTCACCTGATAATGACTTCTGCACGCTACGACCAGGAGGTGTATGTGTTTTCCCCATTTGAAGTGGTGAATTGGATAAAGACTTCTTATTGGACTTGTCGCCATCGGTATTGTCATTATCGCCATTTGAAATCTGAACAAACATAATTCATAATATAAGTAAATTTGCATGAAATATATGAAGAAAACTATATTGAACGAAAGCATGCTTAAACGTTTCTTAAAATTACGTTATTTAGATTTCAAGTAAACAACTTAATAACTTACCCTTGAATGACTATGGTAAGTTTGAATGTGACGATCTAACAAGAACTCTATCTGGAACGCTTCAGGACAAATCGGACAACGAAATTGTTTTGAATGTGTAGCAAGGTGGAACTGTAATTCTAATTCTGATCCAAAAGTTTGACGACAGAACATACAGTATAAATTCTTGGACTGTGCTTGCATTGCTGACAGAAGTGTCTGGGATCCATGAACGGTGCGAACATGCAAACCAAACTCCTGTTCTATGTGGAACAATGATGTCGCATTCGGACATGCCGTACATTGATAGAGTTTGCATTCATTCATGTGATTCACAGAGAAATGAACTTGTATGGCAACTTTGGAGTCAAACATCTCCTTGCAGAGTGAACATCGATACAAATGATGCGCATGAATGTCCATTAGATGCTTTTGCAGTTCATCTGGCTTGGAGAATTTTTTCATACAACTCTGACAACCATATTCTGTTGTTGTGGCGAGGAAATGTGTGATCACGTGTTGTTCACAAGTGGCCAAGTCCTTAAATGTGGTACCGCAATGTGGGCATATGCAAGCGTTTGATTGTAACGACATTCTGTCTTGCGACAGAGTATCCATTACATTCATCCCACTGGTTTGAAGGAATCTTTGAGCACCGCCATCTTGTTCCAAATGCGTTTTCAAATGCGTACGAAAAGATTCAAAGTCCGGCAAAGCTGCATCGCATTGATTGCAGAGTAACATACCAGGATACTCATACTGTGGCGTTGCAATTGGCGAAATAAGTTCAGTGCGCATTAATGAATCGTCCGTGCACAGTCTCTTGGCTTTCCGTTCTTCCGACTCGGATCTCGGAGTTTTGCGGCTAAGATCTGTAGGTTTCACTTGTTCTGGAACAGGAGTTATTAACGATGGACTACTAGGTCCATGTACCAGTAAATAATGCTCAGCAAATGCTGCAGACGTGTGGAACGGCAAGCTGCACTGAAGGCAAATCAGTGGTGTTTGCAAGTAGAGATTTCCGTGTGACTGATAATTTCGGTGGATGGACATCGTGTGTTTCTTTAATCGACGTTGTGTTGAAAAACGCATGGTACACATGTCACACGGGTACGTCACATTAGTCATATTACGTTGACGACTTGCGCCTAATAAAGTCGTTGGCGATGGTGTAGTTCTTTGTCGATCCCGGGAATGGGAGAAATCACGCAAATCACCGTTTAATATTGAACTGTGCATCGATTGTACATGCAGTTGCAATTGTTCCATGGTGGTGAAACTATCTTTTGTACAGTATATACAAGCAAGTTTGGCCGACATCAGGGGTAACCGTAGATCGGGAAGGGATACAGGCACTCCAGAACGAATACAGTCATCAGCGGACAGAAGTTCATTACCATGGACAGTTAGCATGTGGTTCTGTAACAAAGTGAACGTGTTTGTTAAATTTTGTCTACAAAAATGTTTCATAACAGCACTACTAAATTTGTCTTCTAAATTTGACACTGTTACTATGGAAAATTGTGTATTTGTATTGGATTACTATAGCAACAATGTCAAATTTAGTAGAAAAATTTAGCAACACATAGTAGCGCCGTTAGTATCGAGCTGTAAATAGCAGTTATTTATTTATTTATTTTTATTTATTTATTTATTTATTTGTTTACAAAGAAAACCAAACAGCCAGAGCCAAAATAGGTTTTCGAGATACAATACGTACAATTGTGTGTAATCAGATTACTGGAGAGTATTAATTACTAAGTTTTTGAAATGAGTAATTTCTAAATTAAACAAATCTAAATCAGAAAACATTGAATTATAACAGTGCATAAGTCTAATAATTGGAGAGTTGAAATAAGAATTTGTACAATAAAAAGGGATAAAAAATAAATTGCAAGTTCTCATAGTTTTTGAAGGAACATTGAACTGAAAGTAGTGCATAAAAGTTTGAGAACGTATTTTGTTATTTAATATCTTATGAAGAGTTATCATATCATTTATGGTGCGTCTGTTTTGTAAAGAAGTTAATTTGAATGTAGTGAGGCAGTCATTAAAATTGCAATTTATTTTCTTTGACAATATGTTTACAAATCGTTTTTGGACATGTTCTATACTTATAATATATTTACTATATTCTGGATTCCAAATAGGTGTTATATATTCCAGTTGACTTCTAACGAGTGATTTATAAAGTAGGACCAGAGATTTTTCGTTTGTAAATGGTTTAACGGTTCTTAGTACGAATCCAAGCATTTTATAAGATTTTTTAACTGTTTTATCAATGTGTTCGTTAAATAGGAATTTCGTGTCAAACGTAATGCCCAGGTCCCGTATGTAGTCTTTTTCATGTAATATTTTATCATTTAAATGGTAATTGAAACGTATAGTTATAATATTTCGAGTGAAACGAACAACATGGCATTTGTCGGTGTTTAATAATAATTCATTTTTGTAACAAAATTCATGTAGCCTGTCCAGATCTTCCTGTAAATTTGTAGCATCATCGTAGGTCCGAATGCGTTTAAATATTTTTAAATCATCAGCGAATAGTACAAATTGTGAATATTTGAAACAGGGAGATATTGAATTAATAAAAACATTAAATAATATTGGGCCAAGATGAGAACCTTGAGGTACTCCGGATGTTACCATAATTTCCCTGGATTTATAACCATTTACAATTACAAACTGGGACCTGTTTTTTACATATGATTCGAACCACCGCAAAAGAGAACCATGGATACCAATTTCCAGTAATTTTTCAATTAACATATTTTGGTTAATGCGATCAAATGCTTTACTAAAATCTGTATAAATTGTATCGACTTGTATACGGTGATCCATGCTGGACGAAATGTAGTTTGTAAATGGAATTAAATTAGTTAACACAGATTTTCCAGAGCAGAAACCATGTTGTTCAGGAATTAAAATATTTTCAATTTGAAATTTTATTTGATTTACGATTAGTGCCTCGAATATTTTTCCAAATGTAGATAATTTTGATATCGGTCTATAGTTTTCTATATCATTTTTATTCCCAGATTTATAGATGGGAGTAATAAAAGACTCTTTCCAGACGGAGGGAAATGTTCCTGTATTTAGTGACTGATTGAAAATAATTTCTAATGGAGTAACCAAATAGTAAGCACAAGTTTTAATAAATGTTGGATGGATTTGATCTGGACCACAACCTATATTTGTATCTAAATTAATGAGATAGTGAAGAATTACATCGTGAGATAGAGTTAATGAACTGAGATTCAGTGATGTAGTACTCAGACGTTTAGTATCTAACTCTACATTATTTGAAGCTACATAGACAGACTCGAAATACTGCGCAAACATATTGCAGATATCTTGTCCGGTTTTAGCCTCTGAATTATTGTAATACAGGGTGTTAGGGAAATTATTAGTCGTCTTTAATTTACGTGTGTAGTTCCAAAAAGCTTTAATATTAGTCTGTATTTTTGATTCGACGTCTGATATGTAATTTTTGTGATCTTTGTTCATGTAAAGTTTAATTCTTTTTCTTAACGTGGAGAAAGAGTTGTAATCTGCTATATTTCCGTATTCCTTCCATCGTCTGTGGAATTTATTTTTTTCTCTTAACATTTTAATTAAAGTTTTGCTGAACCAAATAGGGTATTTACTGCTAGATTTACGTTTCATTGGTATAAACGTATGAAATAAACTATTTAATATACTATAAAAAGTATTCACGTTAACATTTACATCCGAATCACTCAGTCTGTTTTGCCAATTTATTGCTGCAAGTTTGCTGATAAGTTCCTCATAATTACATTTACTAAAAACGTAAAAATATGTCCTATTTAATTCCAGAGATTTCGTTAGATTATTATTAATAACAATATTGATATCAAGCGGAGGATGATGTGCATCTACATTTGTTATAGGATGGTTACATACATTTACATTAGCTGTATCCGAACAAAAAATTAAATCTAAAATTCTGCTATGAACATTAAGATTTCCATTAAATTGTAGAAAATTACAAAAACTCATAGTATTAATCACTTCCAAACAGCACTCATTTCTGGAATGTAGAGATGAATCGTAATAATTATTGACACCTTTCCAATGAATATCCTTCAAATTATAATCACCCGCTATTGTTATCTTTTACGCGGATCAACTTTACCGAAAATAATTAATATTTTTTTCATAAAACACTGAATATAGTTTATCTGTAGACACTCACCTTGCCAATACGATAGAAAATTTCTCTCTTAGAGTTAATTTGTTTTTTAATCTTTTTTTAAAATAGTATCAGTAAATTTACTTCATTTTAATAATACTCTTACATACAATTCAGCACTGTCCAGCAAAAATGAACTATTAAAACTTGCGGTATCGCTAAATTACTAAAGTCAATGTACTTGCTCATTTCGGAATTAAACACTACTGATAGTTGATAGTTCAGTGGCAATTTATGTAAAGCTAAAATTCAATTAGAATACATATTAATTTTGTTTACAATTTTCAAATTGTTTGACAATTCTTTTTTTGTTGCTGATAAGGCACAGGTGTAAATGTTAATTGTAGGTGAAAATTGTATTGTTCTCAATATCACACTAACTTATTTATTGCATATTTGACAGCTTTTAAATTACTTATTATTGTGGTGTCAAAATATTATTTCTTATTTATGGCATTGCAAATCAACAAGTATGCAATTTAATATTTCTAACAATTTAATTTCAATCCGTAACTAAATTGCTGAAATGATATAAGTAGCAAAAATGATGTGAAATGTTTATTTGAATAATATTGTATTTTACGTGAATCTGCTGTCAAAATTTTATAAAAATAATACTAAAACTCATAAAAGTTAGAGAAATTGATTATTTTTCAGTAAAGTTACGGGTGAAAATACCTGTAAATGATCGTTTTTCGGAAAACTCTCGTCACAGTGCGCACAGCGGAAGTTGCTGGGACTTGATATACTTTCTTCGCTAGCATTGCTCGTGTTTCGGCCACTACTGCCGGCTCCCGGCACCGCTGACGGAGTCTCCGGCCTCTGACGTTTGTGATTTTGCATGTGCGATGTTAGTGCAGCGGCTGTATTATATCCCCGATTGCACACAGTACACTGAAATGGTTTCTGTGTGTCGTGTGTCTTCATGTGAATCTTTAAATGATCACTGTCAACAAATAACTGTGTTGTTACATGTTTCAACAACATTTATATAATACACTTTTCTTTATTCATTTTGTAATGAACAACAATATGATCGATATCGTATTTACTAGGCTAATCAAAATTTAACAAATATAATTTTTTATTTAGCATGTACTACTTTTATTTTATGTAGATATTTTTGTGACTGGTTTCATTTTCCAATGCAACATAAATAATTTTATACTCAAGCGTAGAACAGCAAATGATCTTTCGCGCTTTTAACAGGAAACGGGATTAGGGTTGTGGAAATATTCTTAAGTTATCAATAATGCATATCCGGATTAGGAATTTAGTATTATTTAATCATATTAGTTACCTTCTCGAAAATGCAGCATCACAATGGTTACATCTGTATTTCTTGTCACCTGTGTGAAGTTTGATGTGTCTATCCCGAGACCTTTTATGTTTGAACAGTCTCGAACAAAATTCGCAACGAAAAGGCATATGGTCCCCATGAATCTAGAATTAAATCAATAATAAGATTAAAATTATAATTAGTAATAACTACAATTCAGTTTAATCTACAAGTATATGCATTGTTTCCTGAAATTACAACATTTTTAATTAACATACGGTTCGTTGAAATGTCAAACATCGTTTGAATCTTTGAATCATAATAGTTTCCTGAAGAATTAATGGTATATTACAAGTATTAAATGCTTTTATTTGTATATAAATGTTTCTATTTGTGAAAATGTTTTCGTCTTTCCGATACCACGGATGCCGTTTGCTTGGCTACACAGTGCTCAACCAGGTTGCACCGTTTCTATTACTTCCTCGTTTGAACTGAACCGCTGGTCTCCCAGGATTGTTGTAAATGGTCCAGAGGTCCCCAACCTGTTGCTAGAAAGCACTACTATGTTCTTTGATAACCCGTCAGCACTCTTTTACAGTGTTTAAAACCGTATTCGCATGCATAAAAGATATTCAGAATGAGATATTACTTATGCAACATTACATTTGGTACCAATAATATTGTATAAAATGCTTCTAATTATTTTAGTGACAAGTCATAGTTATAAATGCAAAATAGATATTTATTTCTATAAATAATACACTCATCATATTTGTGCAGGAATTACGATATTATGTTACTGGATGAAATCGATTTTGAATCACAGTAACACCGGTAATTTGTAATATGGTTGTAAAATATTTTGTAAGTATTAAATCGCTATTTCATGTTAACGTTATTTTTCCAAGCTACGTTGTTTGTACGTATCTGTGACATTTGTGGACCTGGTACACTATCTGACAAATGTATCAAACATTTCGGCGTCATAAAACATTGGAAACTTTAAAGAACATAACTGACAAAAATGTTATGTGCTGTTATGCATACATGTGTAACGGGTGAGTCTCAACAAAACTACCAAGCATATTGTCACTTGACATACGTGTCCTTCCAACTCGCAAGCCATAACGCAGGTAATGTTCTTGCATAGTACAGATTAACGAGATTACTAACGCTGACTTGATATGTAGCGCGTAGGGACTGAAGTGTAGACCTTTGCCCCGCGCCACATCATACAAATATGTACCTTGTTCCCGTTAAACCGGACATCATTTATAACCCACATGCTAAAACGTACATCATACACAAACTGGTCCGTATCATGAACCAAGTGTCGTTGATTCTTCTCTTCGTAGTATTGGAAACAAGAAGCACAATTATATAAACATACCGTCAAAAATAAATACACGTGTAATAATAAAATTGTCAACAGGTAGTATTTATGTTTTCAGTATAATTGTTCAGAAATGAACAACGAAATATATATTCTATTTCTCCGAATAAAATCATGGATGCATATCCTGTTCCGGTGCTTAGTTTCTTAAGACAAATATGTACTTATTATTTTAACGTGTTCACATGAACGTCTAGTTTACGACCAACGTTACCGAAAAATTATTGCTAGAAATCTCGTAAATTATATGTTTGCATGTCAACTGTTTCGATTAACGTTCTAAAATTAACTTTGCTTTCTTGTTACGCTTCGTGTAAATTGTTTGTTTATGTCAAAGATTTACAAATTAAATAGTACAAACACGGTTGTGCGGAATGTGAATTGTTTAACACTGCGCGATTGTACCTTCGTATATTCTGAAATAAACTCGGAAATAGATTCCGTGAACACTATTTTCGTATCCTTACGTTTTCCGGAAAGGATAAAGATACCATTATGTGTGATGAAGAGGCCAGGAACTTCAAACATTATAGTTGAACGTGCGCGTGCGCACTTAGTATTGTGCACCCGCATTTACAGCGTGGGGGTACGCGGCTTTTTTACAGAGCCACTTTAAAATGACATAGTTTAAAAAAAAAACTCGTCACATAATAAACAAACGTGATAGGCGTTTAAATGGGCCGTGGCCTTTGTGAGACCGACCATTTCGAATAACATTATACACACAGACACGATCGTAAGAAATCCACCGAAACCTACATATTTATCTACGCGCCTTTAATATTTGCGGTAAACCAGAGAAGAAAGTTATTTTCAATTGTGTACTTGACAACTTAGTTGTCAGTGCCATGCATTTCACAGAATTATATTAACAAATGATTAAGAAACTAGTATATATTTAGCTTCTCACCAGAGCTGTCAGCTTCCTGCATTTATAATACGACTTGTAATTATTCTGTCTGTTATATAAAAAAATGATTTGTTTCAGGCGTAAATAAAATTGACAAGTATGTGAGTTATTCAATCGTTAATAATTATAAATTATTTTGATTTCCTACGCACTCATTCATGCTAAAATAAAATTAACATTCTTATTTCTATAGTCTTATAGTTTTCAATTGAAAAACGTCAGTGTATTTTGCTCACAACCACAGAATACAAACGTTAATGCGAGCAAAAGAATATCGGAATGCAAGTGAATCTGTTGGACAACGATGAATGCTCACATTTATGTCTGTATGCGAGTGTGCGTAGTATTTACTACTACATTTACTACTGTACGTAGTATAGGCTAGTGTACCTACATACCTGTTCATGCTTCTTTAGGAAGCTTAGTCTTGGAAATGCCTTGTCGCAGAATTGACAAGCGTATGGTGTAGCTTCCGTGATTCCCACGGTATAGCTTAGCTCGGCGTCCGGCAGATCGGTGGCCGAGTTCGGAGTGGCGCATGAGGACGGCGCCGGCGATGTCTGAGGATCTTCCGGCGTCTCCGAACGCCAACTACTGGCCTGATCAGTGCCCGGTGCTTCTGTATATACATAAACAAACATCTATCATTAATTGACGCGATTAACATTATGCATGAAGGTGCAGATATGCTGAAACATTCCGATTACGAAGCTCTATTAAAGGGGGGGGTAGGGTCAAATGACCCGTGCCCCAGAGTAGTGGGGCGCCTTAATAATAAATGAGCTAAAAAATCGTCCGCCGAATAATTATTAGTCGAATGTGATATATATAAATAAGGGCCCCGCCCCAACACCATAAGTGACCCGGGCCCCATCTCACCTCTCGAAAGCCCTGGGTACTGCTATGTACTTTTATATTTGTATCTTAATAATTAATATTTATTTGATTTACATTTGCAGTTCAGTGTGTATGCAGATTGAAATGTAAAGTTAATCGACCAATACTGATGGTGATGTTAGGGTTCGATGCAAGTCACCCTGTGCGAAGTCTTGACAAATTGTGGATGCTACTTACTTGACGCAACACATACATGTCAAGTAATGTAGACGAATGGCGTAGCATTCGTTTGGGTTGTTATTTTTAACGGCGACGGGGCATTTTCAAAGTAGAGGTGTTTTTTTCCCACATTTTTAGGTATGCGGGATATGGGAGGATAATAGAGTGAAATATAGTGATGAGATACCGTATTTTCCTTAAATTGAGATGGATTGTTGAATACGAAATGCACTGATAGCTTGGCGGACCCCGTGTATAAAATTGATTTCTTATCCGGAGTCACACATACACTCGCTTACGTGATCTATATCTCGTGGTGATGCGATGCATGAGATTTATATATTGATGAACGTCTAAATGAATATTGTCGAACCGTAAATGTATATTTTCTGTATATACTTAACGTGCAAACATGCCAATATCTTTCAGTTCATATGACTAACGTATATGGTATATGTTATGCTGGTGCATCATTTTAAAGATATTCTAAATCATTTGCACCATTTCAGAAATATACATTCTTTGACATATGAGTGAATATGTATATAAAGTAATCTAGTATGCGTTAACAGTTTATAAATTAATATTGAACACAAACAAATTTATGACTACATACATAAAGATTTCATTGTTTTATGTCCATTTATTGTTCCATGAAACATAATCGTTCTACTCATTTGATTATTGTAACGTTTTACTAAGTGTTGATTCATATAGGTACTTATTATTGTTATTATTACTTACGTACGTCATTCAATTTATTTGAAAACATACTATTCAGAATGCGCATTTAGTATTTATGCGATATACCATGAGTTGAAAAAAAAATACATAAGGGTTGACCATCGTAAGGAAATACGTACTGTCAATAGCAAGCTTTAGAATTAATTAACTGTCACAGTTGTCATAAGTTTATATTGAAAATTTAATTAAGCTACAATTATAAAACACACACAAAAAAATTATGAATTATATTGTAATGTAATTTTTTTAACGCCCGGTAAATAACAACAAAATACGTTGGTACACAAGTAAAGGTACAAGTTATTGAACATGTCACCCAGTGGTTATACTCGTTCAGAATTTCAAATGTGTTCAACTAAATGTGCAGTAGGTGTGAGGGTGTTGCGCGGAAAGAGCTAATTCTATTATCGTGAATAAAGACGAATTATAAAATTGAGGAAATGTACAAAAATTGTCAGTGTCGAAGTTCCTTCGCCTTGCGTGTTCTGTTTCACTAATATGGACACCGTTCACATACATGTCTTAACTATTCAATTACTCTGCATTTCTCAAACTACAAAGGAACGTATTTTCGCCAACAAATTCGCGAACCTGAAGTATCGTTCATATTAGTTTGGAATTTTAGGAGTTTCAGGTATCAGTGAGTAAACTGATTTTAAGTTTATACATTTATGGTATAAGTCAACTGAATATCCTTGAATTCGTAGGAAAAGACAGTTTTAAGTTGTTCAGAATGACCAATTGAGGGTAATCATACGATAGTAACATTACGTGTCATTATTTTGATAATGAGTATATAAAAGTACTTATATAGTTGAATTAGTAATTATAATTTTATATAGGTACTTCTAATACTTGGAAATATTTTCGTTATAACAAATGTGACAAAAATTGACTGAATCTGTTCGCAAAATAGCAGTGAATTAAAATGAATAATAATGGGTATCTGTAGAAAATGCGGAACAATCTAAACAATATGTGTTAAAAATAGCCTTAGAAGAGTCTGTTAATAGATCTAAGCTATATATAGAAATGATTAAAAGTGGCTATGTGTGACACAGTTAATTGTTGCAAAACGCCATCCACTGTATGGGATCATGAACGCATTCTTAGGCCAATTTAAGCAGCAAACACTTGTGACAGCACAGATGTTAGGTTGACAATAAGTAGTACGAATAATACAGATGTTCCCCGTCAAGCCAAATCAGTGCCAAGTACAGAAAATACTTGATTGGCTGACAGTACCGGAGTCAAAAATACACACTCACGTTTCTTATTCATTGATTTATTCCGTAAGTAAAAAATAACCATTCATTATTATTTTCAATATTTGTACGTAATATATTCAGTTTCAGGCTTGCGGCATCTGGGGCTCAAATCATTTTAATATACTCCTAAAGCCGGCACTGTTAGATAAAAAGCTGCGCATGCATATGTCATATGATTAATGCATAAAGTTTACATGCTTATACGAAATAATAACAGTGGAAATTATTTGAAAGCAACGTAACCATTTTATTTATGTATTTTTCATATTAAGTGTTATCTTTATTACTGGTACAAATGTGTTAATTCCTTCGATATCAACACACATATAAACAATGTTTAGAAAACAATAAATCTTTGCACAATTGTTATTAGTACAATAAAGATTTATTTGTTCTGACATCATATGGAATTTTTCTGTAAACCATTAATTGATTAATAAATGATTAAAAAAATGTGTAACAAGACTGTTGCAAATCAACTACCTATATAACTTTCCAGTATTATCGATTAAGCGTAATTTTTCATGCGTAATTAAGTATTGCGTTCTTATAAAAAAATGTAAACATTAGATTCCTTGAAAAGTCAATAAATTCTTGTTGATTTTAGAAGTATACTGATTTATATTATTTATTATTATATGTTGGTATAAGTTATAACTATATGTAATTTTACATAAAGTTCAGTTTACATATTAACATGACAGTATAATAAGTAAGTGCCAAATACAAAGTTTAATACCGAACAAAACAATGTTATTTTATGATATTATTTGTATTCGAATCAGTTTGAAAATTAATAGCAATGTTCAAATTATATGATAATTCAAAATTAATGTACGTGTAGTCGAAATTCATGTTATTTATGCAAATTTAATTATTATTATTCAGATATGCAAGCATTATTTCATTATTTACAATTATGCTATTGGTACTTATCAAATAGATACTCAAATTTAAGTTATATTCGCGGGGACCATGCAGTTCATTCAATACAAATAATAATAAACAAAAATCGATTCAAAACTTTCGCGCTTTATTTTTTGTGTATGGAATAATTATTATTATAGATATTTTTGAATGTCTTGGAATGAACAACAGGATTAATTACGATTAATGTAAGTCATATGATATGGTACCCCGTGCAGATTAGTAGTGAAACTTAAGTCGAATCTTCAGGTGAGTGTTACTTAATCCTTAGTTAAACTAACTAACCTTTCGGACTTCCCGCTTCCTGTAGATGACTTTCTTTGCTGGATTGGATTTTCTCAATTAAGAGCTCAAGTCGACTACTGTTTCCTTTAAACAACATCATTGAAGTTGAATATTATTTCACAGTGAACTAAGTGCATCCGCACTGGCCGCAACAGGCGAACGATTGTTCACAATAATTGTGCTTCGACACGGTTATAGCAGCTAGGTTGTGTGGATGACAACAGTGATGCATCTGGTGTACACGCGCACTTCTGTATAAAACAGCAAGCACTAGAAGCACGCGGCGCGAACAACAAACTAGGAGGTCCACTGGAACGAAGAGAGAGCCCGGGTGCTGTTGGATCTCCCACCCCAGACCCCAGACCTGCCCCCGTGTGGTCGTAATACCCCCGCACACCACCACCAACAATTCTGCTTCAATTACGCTTTGGTGATTTGTCGACAAATCGTATAAAAACTATTTCCTCACTGTTTATTTTGACACTTGACCCCCCGCAGAGTAAATGAAATCATTACGCCGTATAAACGAATCACAGATTACTTTGCGAATTTGATTCTTATTATAATCGAACGAGTATCTCCAAAATGCAGAATCTTGCCAGGGAACTGACAAATATTTGAGTTGATCTTGAGTACTAGATAATGACACTAGAATTACATTAATGTAACCAACTGCATATGAAACATGTAGAGTACTCAGTTGATTTTTGTTATTTCCTAATCGAATTACGTATACCTATTTTTAGTATTTTGTTTAATAATGTTGCTAATAATATACATACATATTATATATACTTTTTCAGCAACAATATATCCCTATTTTTTAAATAAATTAATCAAGTTGTAATCATAATTTTGTTTGCACGTTGCGTAATTTTCTGAGAATATGCGACTAAACATGAGGTTCTTTCAAACGAAATAAATTAAATTACCAATTCAACAAGTAATAGGAGATAGTTGTGAATTCGCGATAATGATTCAATGATAACGATTAGTTATTGTTAGGAATCGCTGGCGTAAGTAACCCAGATGACCAAAAGTGGAGTTGATAGCATTCAGACGGAAGTTAACAACAAGATCCACACGTTGTTTCACACACGCCTTTAATCCGAAAGCGAGGCTTACGTTGGGGGAGTCCGAGGGCATCTCTCATTGGCCTGGTCCCAGGAGAAGGCGGTCTTTTATCCCTTGGGCGATGCCATATGAATAGTACCATCTTACCAACGATGTGGTTCCTTCCTGTACATTTTACTGTAAGCTAGCCAGACATACACTTGGAAGAGGAAGAAACAGAGTTGAACCGGTAACTTTTATTGTTTCCAACCACTTGCATGTTCGCATCACCTTAATAACACCAGGTGAAGTGCGTGTAGCACCAGGATTTTACGTTTAGTTCTGTCTGTTACAAATCCTTTACTTACACTTTCATTTGAATTGTATCCGTTGGAAAATCTGCCAATAGAATTATCTGCACTGTGGAATAAAATGTATAAATAATTTTTGTTGATATTTTTCTTCCCGTCAAGTAACTACATTGTATGAATTTTGTTATACCTGTACATACATGTATGTATGCACTAGTTACCAGTGGTACTACATAGTTAACTGGCTACTGGAGTGACCACGCGCGCACTGATTCACCGTTTGATGATGGTTGAGTTCCAACATCTAACCCTATATAGAACGTGGGAAGGAGCAACATTCTCAGATCTCATCTTCGAAAAAAACTTGCGTAAAGAATCTGCCACCTTATTGCCAGGATTCACTTGTACTAGAAAACGTGAATCGTAAAACGTATTTGTAAAGACCTATTCGATATAGACCATTCGCTACGATATGCTGTGAGTTTGCGGTGTATATATTCTATCTCTTTACGCATTTTTAACAGAGTTGCTGAGCCCTGTAAACTTTTTAGCATAGTACCTATCAGTTTTCTTCATGTTTAACCTACCATACGTTCTTTGTTTCCGCTGGATCTTTCTACATATGTATTCCTAAATATCCAACTGTGCTTTATTTCATGCCTTCTGTTTTTATGTTTTCTTACGAAGCATCAATGTACAATTAAATTGACATACAGTGTACATTTTGTCTACGATGTAACGATCCCTACATTATCAGTTGTACGGCATTACTTTGTATCAGTTTGGAATATAATTGAGTTGTTATGATAATAGATGAACGATTTAAATTTTTAAGAAAATATTTCTTAAATCTATTTCTGCATAAAATATGTAGACTTGAGTCTTGGATTCTTCACAATATCTTAAGAAAAAGTAAAACGAAAATTTTCAAACTTTTCAGAATAGTCAAGGGTGCTGTACCCTTCATAATAAATAAAAAAAAACTAAACTTAGTGATAGCTGTCAGCAGTAGTAAATAACAAACATCTTATAACTTTTGTTGAGCAAAGTCGATAATACAGTGTAAATTATTATACATGGTATATATTAATCAATGCATTTATTAATTAATAAAATGACCATAGTAGGCGGACTTAATTGCTAGTAATAAATCTTTGTAAAATGGTTTTTCATTACGTCAATACATAAATATATAGTTTTTAAATAGTAACTAATATTACATTTATTTTATTTATATTTTTTTTTAAATCATTCTTGACTTGAATTGATTGTGCCTCTTTATTATTTTTGGTTTCCAAAATCGAATATTTCGAAGCTCGTTTCGGTAGCTCACACGATATTTTCTGAGAGAAATAATAAAAGTAAAAAAAAAAAACAATCATTGAACATTATTTAGATCTGAGGCCAAGCATGACAGAACGCATTGATACACCTGTCTTCGTTCCAGCTGCCTATAAATGCGTATTAAAACACTATACAATCATTCAACTGTAACTTTAATCGAATATGGCCCACTGGTTTTGCTTTAGTTTTGTCAATTTAACAACATGAATCAATTGCAATTTTGTTACAACTTTCAATTTTCTTATTACTACTGTTTAGGGTAACAAAGGATTATTAGATTATGGAAACCGAATTCCACATAAAATCTTCTGTCATTCAATATTTATAAGTTAGCATCATTTTAGCAAAACTCTGAGAACATAAAAGTATTTGACTGAATAATATTCTAATACCGTAAACAATGATTGTGAATCTATTTATTTCGAAAGTTTATTGTATCTAGAAATGCATGCAGAGCATTGTTGTACGCCGACACCCACGTAGAAGGGGGCACGCTGGTACCCCTGGGGAATACCGTGGTCTATCAACCAGCCGCTTAGGTACTAACCTTACGGTTCCAACCACTGGTTTTACTACTAATCAGGCAATGTACATATGTATGTATGTAGTTATTTAAAATGAATATCATCTTAAAAATTATTAGATAATTTAGATTAATTCCGCTAGGAAAATATGGAAAACGGCCGCGGTTTTGCACGATATAAACATTAATATTTTGGTTGTTGTTGGTTTCTGTCAAAGCTGACATGATTCAAAAGTGTTTATATTTTCTCTCTGACGTGCGTACGTATATTTAATAGTGTATTTCGTGGGCGAGCTAAAACTGTTAGTTTACCATGTACGTGACATGATCTTGCAGAATACTATATCAATAACGGCAATAGTATTCGTGACGGAGAACTATAGGTTCAAATAAACTGTGTACCCTAATGCGGAGTTAGTTACGCGTAAATGTTAGTAGGGTGATAAACACATTGCAACCCTCCTACTCGCCCCTGATTCGAATGGGAATCCATTGTGTGTTGGACAACAATATGTAGAGTAACTGATTATTAGCTATTGACATCTTAATGTTGACAGAGAACAGAGATGTACATGATAGATACAGAATTACGTATGAATGCACACGCATGTGAACAAGCATTAACTTGTGTTAATGTTGACACACTGTACTGTTGTCAACTGGCCACATCACAGAGAAACAGTTGCATCAGGCTACCATCATTTGGGTTTAATTAATAAATCTTCACAATGTCACAACAACCACAACTAAACATACGTACAAACGTGCATGAGCACTTTTCGCCAAAAATCTACCGGCCAGTATCAATATTAACTAACGTTACAGCTCCTATAACATTATTTCATGCAAATGTTATACAGTCAAACCTTCATGTATCGTTCCCGCAACTAACGATCTACATCGCACATAATTATTATTATTTTTTAAGGATGTTTTAATGATATTTTTAAACAACAATCATTCACGTAAAAAATAGTAATGATTTATTTAATTTTACGTATATATCTTTTTGTTAACTTTTCAAATGAAGAATTTTGCATTACTGGTTCCATGTTTAGAATTCTAACTGTATTTCTGTACCATGCATATTGGTCAGTGGCGTAGTCAGGACTTTTTGCCAACAGGTACAAAAAATACTTAAATACTTATGTAATATATTAAATTTCTTTTATTAAATTTTTTAATTAATTACTTCAATTGAGTGTCGGATTTATTTATTTAATTTTACCACCTAATTCAGACATTTATAAATATGTGAATTTGTTTATAAATATAATATAAAAATTACATATATATTTATAAAGTTTATGACAAATTTATAAATTCTTTGTTGATATTTTACAAATAAAGTTTATTCAAATGTTACTTTGATATTCATATTACAGATTCATATTGTAATTAAAAATAGTGAATTGATTAAATTCTATTACAGGGAAGAAATCTTGGCCAGCCCTGCAATAGAATGTAGCAGAATTCCACGTGCTGTTTCGGGCACCTGTTGCTTGTTCTGTCACATAGCCATCATGTTTTTGTTTTCGTAAAACAGGGAAAAAGTTATATCGCACTAAACGCGCATAAACACGTTTGCAGACCAGTCTTCATTAGTATCACGTTTCAACACTTTTCTATAACAAACTATGGTAAACAGGGCCGGTGTTTTTGACATAGAAACTGGAAGACACACCTGTACATGTGAAGTATGCTTTTCTGATACCCGTATATTTTAATTGAACATAAATATCTTCAGTTTGCAAAGCTCACAAAAGTGACAGGATAAAAAATTTCTCAAATCAAATCAGAATTATTCAAAGTTGATTAAAATCGTAGATATAAGCTTATTTTTACTTATTATTGAAATTCAATATAAATTAAAAAAAGAAGAATTATAAAATACGTACTGGGAAATTCCGGTTCATTGTCTAGGAAAGTAATGAAAATCACATATCCCATGGCATATATTGTTACGATATTTTCTGTATTTAATCAACTCACGTTATTTGTCATTTGCTGTGTACATTTATAAACATTCACATCCGCTCAAACGTTAAATTAAACTTTCTGTACATTACCGTTTATTCGTAAAGGAAATTTGAAGTATAGCTTCAATGTATCTGGTTATCTCTGTTTAAATGGGAGCGTTTGCCTTCTGTCCGTTAATTCGTACTGCAATGGGCGAAGTTGAAGCAGTGCTGGCGCATCACACCCAACTGAATAAATCTGCTGGGATAGACTAATTTCCGTTAATGTTTAAAGACACTATTTGAAAGCATTTTAGCAAAGTTTTGCGGCATACCCATGATTGCGGTATATTTCGCAGTCTGACTGTTTTAAAAACTCTGATTTAATGAATTTAGATTTGAGAAATTAAGTGGCCATTGTTTCTTGTTTGCGAAATTGAAATGTAACTGATTGTTATGTTGCATTGTTTTCCTTTAATATTTACTAGAGCATTTTATTCATACATGAAACAAATTTATACAATCTAAAATGATTCTAAAATCATTTTACGATAAACCTCATTCTATATTGGTATATTGATCTTTTCAACGAAGTTTTTGAGCAAATATGAAAGTTATTTATTTTACACGTTTATTTTCTTACGAAGAGCAAGTTTCCTCTAAATCTGTCAATTATATTAACAAGTTAATAAATTATTACTAAATTACCTAAGTATGTATTTGATGTAGCAGAAAACAAAAGTTAAACAACGCCAGAAAAAATGTTCGTTGGTTAAAAATGTAATATATGTAGCAAGTTTTTCATACATACACCCTTTTTAGAGGGGAAGTAATATTTATTATCTCATAATTATAACGGTATATCGTACACCAGCGGAATGAATAAATAACAAGAATATCTTTGTGTTCCGTTAACTCGGGGTAGAAGTGTGAGAGATAACAAAGTCAGAAGTAGCAAGCAACTTTAACTCACACCTACACCTCACACTGGCTTGTTCTGTTTGAGCTGGTATCGCGGCGTAATTAGGAAAAGAAAATTAGATTATGAACTACCTGCTACGTTCGCGTTAACAACACAGTTTGCCGATCATCCTCTGTCCAACACCACAGCGTAAATACTACAAACAATTTCCTTTACGTTTGAGACATTTTAGGAATAATGTACATCTCTCAATTATCTTTTTATATTATACGCTAAATTTTATAACAAAAAATATCTTCTTTCTTTGACGCTTTCATAACAATTAGAAAATTAGTTGAAATATTTACATTCTCAGAGAAATTTCAATTATAATTCTTTCGTAAAACATATGACTTTTCAAATATACAATTCGATTTTGTTAGTTTCATAACTGCTGTGTTGCCGAATATGTAAATAAAGTATTTTGTCTTGATGATTATTTTTTTACTGGTACTTATTTCGAGTGTAATATATTTTCTGAATTCCGTAAAACGAAATAGTTGAAAGCGGATAGAAGATTCTAGTTCAGTGCTAAATATATTCAGAATATGTGGCTCGTAATTCAAGTCGCCCTATGATTGAAGGTCGTAAATTCGGATAATAAAATCGCACGTGCGTACGTACCTTTGGTGTGTTGGTACGTGTTTCCGACTGGAGATGTTGAATGACTAACCGGAAACAAAGAAGTGACGACGTCGGACGATGACTATGGGCAGTCTATTTACGTATGGATAGACGAAGTGCGAACTAGTTGGCTAGTTGGGTATTGGACTATGAGTATGAATGTTTGTGCAGTGGAAATGATGAGGTAATACGAGCTTTATTACCAATGCATGGCCATATTATTCCACGGTGGCGTAGTCAGTGATGGCAACCGTTGCCTACCGACACCGTCATCTTTTATAATTTGTTTGATCACCGACGGAGGCGTAAGTGGCAACAGACGCCAAGCCGGTGTGCCCGAGGGCGCACGAGAACGAACGAGGACCGAGATGTATTCCCACAAGATTCCCCAAGCAATCTCAGTCACTTCCTCCCCAAGCGCTAAGACTCAATTAAACTTTAAGATGATATGCAAGCACCCCTTCGCTCTTCTCTTCGCTATTCTTGTTACGTACCATGCCTAGTATCGTACCCGTACTTCGCCGTACCTCACCGTGCCATGTTGCCACGTCGTCTCTCTAACCTATACTATTCACCTCCTACGTAAGGATGTGTATACGCCACTCAACTAAGCAATCCGTCGGCGTCGTCGTCGCCATTACCATTGTCACACTCACACCAACACCGGACCAATTCAATCTTAACTGGCCGGCGAACAGACCAACAATGAAAATATATAATGTCACCGATGCAGACAAACATCCTGTCACTTTCATAACAAAATGCATACATATTTTCATCAACCAACACCATATCATTGCGCATCAATGCCAACAAATATAATATTTAAGTATATTAAATAAAATCTTTTGCAAATCGAAATAAATAATGAATCAAGGGAAGACAGATGAGTTACTTGAAATGTATTGAACACATATTCGCGTTACCCGTTTGCAGCAACCGGAATCTTTTCGAATGTGAAAATAAAAAATCTTTTTTTGTTCCAATAAAGAAGACAATGCATCAAAAACGAAGCATTCATGTACCAATAAGAGCACAGTGCATGGTGCATTGCATCAAGTACAATTCTATGTGTGATATTTGATATTTTTTACTTACATGAATAAAATTCAAGGGGTATAAAGAATACCGAAATGAAGGTATTCATTTCATAATGATGGTATCAAATGAAAAGAATTATAAATAAACCTCCTACGTCTATTCTTCCGTTCTGATGAACGGAAAACACAAACGTGAAGGCGGTAAAGCTTGTCCTCCCAACAGAGAACGAAAATAATATTGTTCAGCCGCGGAAGTAAAATGTAGGTGACAGATCCAATTCTACAATACACACACCCACATAACTAGAAACCGTTTAGACCAGTAATGGCTTGTATTAATCAAAATCAAACGTACAATGAAACTACTACTCAATTAAATATGAAAGTATCAACAAATATATGTTGAGATTTCTTGGACGGTACTTGGCGACGCTGACAATGAATGCGAATCTGTTCGAATCGAGGTGACAATTGAAATTTTACCGTGATAGACATTAGCGAAGGCAGAAACTCGGACACGGGGTAAGTAAAGTGGGTATGCGGTAACATTGCGCTACGTTATACGTTGCGTTACATTACATGTACTAGGTACATACTTGGTAGAGTGTACCGTTATGTGCGAGAGTAAGGGTTCTGGTGCACGTGGAGAAAAAAAGGCAAAATGCCAGCTAATTACTGGTAGACGTATCCCTCAGGTTAATTCTGCAGGTAGGAAACATTAGCAGTGGCATTATGGGTGTTTGGAGGGCCATTCGAGCACAGGTTATAGGCCACCGAGGATTTGCGGGCTCGGCCCAGGCAATCAAAAACGAGGCAGATTGGAGAAAAAAGCTTGCAGGAGTAGGAGACGGTCAGAATGGGAATTAAAAGTTACCGTTGTGGGCATAGTATACACATGTGATTCGGACAACGACACATGCGAGCCTGCTCTCTTGCACACTGCTCTCTATGAGAACGAGCGTGCGCTAGTCCGGACTAGCCCCAACTAGTCCACGTGACGCTACGAACATACGTAACTTGCTCGCCTTTTCTCATTTCTAGTTTTTATTGAGAGAAGAATTAAATTCCCAGAAGAGGAACGGACATTTTAATATCTAGCACAGTCAGTGCCGTAAAGTGGTTCCAGTCGCACGTGGAATAATAACGTGTAACTCGTTACATTTACATTGCTGTTAACTATAACTTGTACTGATTCATTGTGTCCCACTTCTGTATGTGTTTGTGGGATATTCATAAAGAATTTTACTTACTACAACACAATATCTTTACTTATTCTATACTAGACGACACTTCGTTTAAAATCTAGCTACCTAGCTCATTAAAAACGTTACATCAATATTGTTATTACACAAAGAAGCAGTTTGTTACAAGTCAAAGGTCAAAAACCATACAGTAATAAAAATTTCTTACTTATCTTGAAATATTTGTAGGAACTTTTATTACATTTTTTTTTTTGCAAAACTAGGTGCTATTTACGTTGGAATGAAACCGGTTTCGTATTTTTGGCCAACCTGTATTTCTAATAATTTTTAGTTGACATTGTCTAGTAGTTGACATGTTTGTGAAGAAATATTAGCTCGTTCCAAAAGTGGTAGGTACACATATGTAACTTATAATGGACAATGACACTTCTTGTGAAAGATAGAATCACACGTGGCCCAGTTGTAAGTTAACATGTATATCAGTGATTCTCAAACTAGGAGCACCAAATACCTAGTAGTAATAGTTTGTAAATGTATTTCGAGAGATGCACACGTATTACCATGGGCGCCCGTAGAATTTTTTCAAGGTGGGGACAAAATATAGGGCAGAATTTTTTCAACCGGGGGCAAAATATAAAAGTATATAAAACGCATAAGGTTTTACCATAAAAAACTTATAAGTAGCGACTCCAGGGGGTTGCTAGCAAACCCCATGCCGTATGTTGCGGGCGATCAGGTTACCTACTCTATTGTTTAAGATTGTTGCACTTAAGATTTTCTGCACAGTTCTATAACTGAATTGTGATATAATGAAGATTAAAATGTAGAATCCAATTGTTTACATATGTGTACAATTGGATTGTAATTCGAAAGATGGTCTCCCAGTGTTCGTTGGTGAACTGGGTGTTATTGCGGGTGTCCCAACTCTCCCTGTCTCGCCCACTGTCTCTCTTAGTTGCTGTTGACGGTGAAACTGGAGTGAGTAGAGAGTAGCGTTAGAATTTCAGTGTTAGTAGCGCCGCAGTTTGTAAGGAAACAATGTCCAAATGGTCCCATAGAAGCTGATATTGCCACAAAACGGCACTAAAGTTTTGCTTTTGAACACATAACACACATAGAACCACACGTATATATATATATATATATATATATATATATATATATATATATATATATATATATATATATATATATATATATATTGCAACTATCTATTTATATATCCGTCAAGGTTGATGTTTCCGGAAAAAGCGTAAACCTAAATGGAATTTTGATTAGAACGTGAACAATTCGTGTAACTGTCCTCGTGAGTGTTTTACGAATTGTAGAAATGTGCACTTGAGTCACTGTGTCGCGAGTGACATTACTCGATCCACCACATATCCAGTATATAGCCGTTGTCACACTATTAAATCCACAAAATTCTATGACTTGTACACGCATTTCTTAATATCTGCATCTATTTCAAAATATCTCATTTGAATATGCTGGATTCATAGATAACTAGCTTATAACTATTCTGATGAACCTACAAATAATATATGAGTATTATTATTAAGTGAACTGTGACAATTGATACATATATTTTTCCGTTTATTTTGTTTTTTAATAAATAGATGAAACTTTTTGACAATTCGTTTATTTTTTCATCTCGCTATGGAATTGGGAAATGCGTTAATGCGGGGTCTGCATATGAGTGCGAATCGGTCGAATCATGTTTTAAAAACGTATCATTCTCGGTTTATGAATGCGCGGCTCCTCGGCGGGTAGACATTCTGTCCCCAGAACGGTGCTAGTCTGCGACCATTGGGAGCAATCGCAATGCTGTTGTATTACTATCTAATTCAATGCATTACTGGTGCCTTGTAACTGGTCCCTGGGTGCCTATCGCTCGGCATGGGCGTTGTGCAATTGTCCGATGCTATTGACGACGTCGGGAATGCCAGGCGCCACAATCAGCTCGACGTCGGCAAACATACTCATGCACCATATATGTAACTATCTACCTCGCTACCTCACATACATACATATAAGCTAGAAACTTCACTATCCGATTTATCTATAAACCTATGTGTATATGTACTACTTCCGCACTAACACAATATATATATATATATATATATATATATATATATATATACATATATATATATATATATATATATATATATATATATATATATATATATATATATATACGTATATATTCGATGGTTGATACCAGAACCGGATTGGCCCACTGGGATAAAAAGTTTCACAGTTTGCCGGTAGGTTTATAGACGGGGTCAATCGAACATCTACCTTCAATCCGCCCCTGTTTATTCGGCAGTGGTTCTCAAGCTAGGTATTTCAACAAAATTCGTTACAATATTTAAGATTTTCTACAACGTATTTATGAATTTGAGATGAAAATCAGAGATACGCGTTATACCTGTTTGCATATGCGAATATTTATTTTGTACAAATAATTTACCGATCGTGCGATTTATCGTTTTACTAAATCCACATTCAATACACATTATCACGCAATCATTCTCTAAGCCCTGATTTCGAACAATCCGTCGGGAACTTCAACAAAATCCATCGGCAGAATGTGTCCATGAAACTCTTTCAAATCAAAACACTAAAAATGTATGTAACTACGTGTTTTATTGTACCAACTTGGTTTATTACGTAAACCGAAAACTATGCATTTTTTATGTGTGTTTTAGTTCGTAGAATGTCAATTAAAATATTATATATAATTAGAATTACTTTTCTTATCGATACATATAAAAGTACAGTGATTTTATAGCTTTATTGATGCAGGTGTTCATTGTTATTAGTTCGATAAATATGTTTCTGCGAAATCAATGTGGATAACGATGTCAATAGAATCAAGTTTAAATATACACACAGTATAATCTGAATTCGCGAGGCTGTTCAACATTGGATGTAGGACGCTGTGCAAGTAAAGAATTGTATGGTTTGCGCGCGGCACACATGTAACTGCTCCATGCATATTTAAGAAGCTGAAGAGATATCGGTTATTGCAACTCGCACGGAAGAACAATATAACAAACGGTTGTGCTGCAGTATAGCTGTTACGTGTGTGCATATCCATTCGGCACCGAATTAAATTTCAACGATCTACCAGACTACAGATGATCACCTGTGTTCTTTGTAAATCTCATCAAGATCGCATGTATGTCTAATATAAGCATAGGTACCTTGTGATATTACTAACATTTTATCAATTACAAACGTCATATTCCGGGGATTTTGAAATGTACATATAATGAAAAAGATAAAAAATTTAAAATATTAAATATAAATTAAATAATTAACTCGTAATATTTGCCCGGCGCGGCGATCAAACACAAATATTTGACAACACAATTTAATTAGGGGGGCAAGGGGGCCCATATATATATATATATATATATATTTATTTATATATATATATATATATATATATATATATATATACCGGGTGTCCCAAGAAATCTGGGACATAGGGAATTAACATGTAAATATAGAAATATTGTGATTAATTCTGAACAATACATTTTAGAGCAAAAGTGTAAATAAAAAAGTTGTTCAGAATTAAAAAGTGCATAATATGACGACATATTCAGTGTTTAAATACATTTGTATATCGTGTAAATCAAGTTTGAAATATTGCATTTTGATGACAGGTCAGGAGGTCATGGAACAAAAATCGCATGTATTTTTGGTAGTTTCAACAACAAATAATCAAACCATAGCGTTTTTGTTTTACGACCTCCTAATCTGTCATTCAAATGTAATATTTCAAAATTGATTTACGCACTATAGAAACATATCTGAGAATTAAATATGGCATCATATCATACAACTTTTTTATTTGCACTTTTGTTCTAAAATGTATTGTTCCGAAGCAATCACAGTATTTACATGTTAATTCCCTATGTCCCAGATTTCTTGGGACACCCGGTGTATATATATATATATATATATATATATATATATATATATATATATATATATATTTAGTACGAATAATGTAAGGCTATACGTTGGCAACTTTATTTTAGCTTACATACAAAAACTGCAATTTATTATGGTTGAATAATGTAAAATTAGACATTTGTGCACAGACTACTATTTTTATTTAAATCATTTACAGAGTTTATTCCATTTTTTTATTAAATCTAGTACATGTTATCCAATAACATTAAAAGTACACTTCAAGTATTGAAATTGTAATTGGTATCAGTACATTTCCAAAATCACTTGGGGGTCATAACTAAATTTGCCACCGTTTAAATAGTCAGAAAATTCTCGCAAAGACGGCCCTTCTAAATACCAGGAGTACATCTTAAACTTTTCCTCTGTGATGTACATTTTTGCACTCATTATTACGCAAACTCGTCAGATATTAGTAACACAGTATTAAAAACACAGTTACATTTACTAAAACAAGCGTCATTGTAATTTCAATTGTTACTGACATGGGCAAATTGATTAAAGCTAAAATAAAGTCGCCAATGTATAGTCTTACGTTATTCGCACTGTATATATATATATATATATATATATATATATATATATATATATATATATATATATATATATATATATATATATATACACCGTGTGTCTCATGACGATCTACACATAGGTGAGTTGCGTACGCTCTTGATCGTGAAATATTAATTTGATCGTTTTTACATTTTCAAGGAATTTAAACGTCAAGTTGACAATTACAATTACAAAAAAAGCAATCAGATTAATATTTTAATTTTTAAAATCAAATGAGCGCGCAACGTACCTATGTGAGACACACGGTATATATATATATATATATATATATATATATATATATATATATATATATATATATGTGTGTGTGTGTGTATGCATGTACCTATAGGTCCGTAGCACCCATGCGGGGCTCTTGGATCGGTTGTGCCATCCATCAGTGTGTCAGTGTGTACGGGGGGTCACAGACAGTACCGGCAGGGTATCGCGGTACGGGCACCCTTCTGTGCTCGGTTCTTTTTTTATCCACCATACCCCCGGGGCGCTGCTGGTCGCTCTGCATGGATTTATACAGAGCACAACGTGTTTTATAAACGGCTTTATTCATATCGTTTTTCAATCAGTCCAATTGATAACAAATTATGCATTTCAGAATCGAAACCAAAATGATGAAAATGGTATTATATTTTATATAGATTATTTCTATACAACGAGAAAATAAATGGGATATCATTTTACAATAAAATAATAATAATAATACTATGTATACCATTTTCTAGTTGTTGTTATTTTTTTCGAATACAAAATTATAAATATTTGGTCAATTTCAGATTTGATTAAGAACAAGTGTGTTGTCGCATAAACCCATTTTTGGATGATAAGTAAGTATTCATTTAAACAATATAAACATTATCCGACGCAACTATACAAACACCATTTTATTTGGACCGCAAGCACCAAACGAATAAAGCGATGACACAATAGCAACCGTAAAAGCACTTACGCACGGCGTATGAGACTCGAAGGAGTCACGGGTGCCGAACTCGTAAATGCCAGACCTTCCGGGCTTTTCAATTACGGTACACGGAGCGCAGCACAGTGATACGACACGGTTTTTCGAACGGCCGAATTGCCAACCACAACTGCACATAAATGAAATATAAACAATGTTCCCATCCCGATTGTTTATATATATATATATATATATATATATATATATATATATATATATATATATTGCTAATTGTAATATCAACGAAAGATTTCATAAACACTACGTATTCTTTGACATTTATTTGCAAATTATTATAATATTTTGTTTGAGATTTAAAATAAAACATATTTAATGTTTCTTGATGAATATAGATAGCACTATAAACAAATAATGTATGTGATAATTTCAGTAGAATACCGAATGTAATAATGCATAAGTATATTAAAAAAATAAATAATTAAGATATATTTCTTTTACGGATATGAAAGGTTCACTCTCAGGATATAACAT
This sequence comes from Carabus problematicus, assembly GCA_963422195.1. Lineage (NCBI taxonomy): Eukaryota > Metazoa > Arthropoda > Insecta > Coleoptera > Carabidae > Carabus > Carabus problematicus. The sequence continues at coordinate 19,705,240 of OY728577.1, forward strand.
GTTCAATGATTCAAGATACTGAGTGCGTACGCGTCACGCTTGTATCTGCTCCCTAAGAAACCAAACTTGCAGGGGTGTCCAGATTTCACTCATTTCGAATAAGGAAATATTAGTGCGCATTAATGTAATCAAGTATAAATATTTATTTGCTTCTAAAAGTTTTTAACGCATATATATATATATATATATATATATATATATATATATATATATATATATATATATATATTCAATTATATACACAGCGATTTATTATGAGACTGTATTGCCGTAAATATGTATGTAAATAATAACAAAAATTCGCCTATTTTGTCTTGATACAATAAGACCTCGTTTAACGCTACTTCGATTAACGCTAATTCGATATTACAGAAAAAAACCCTAAATTTACAATGATTCCTAATAACGTGGTTCATGAAGACACAATTATGGAAATAATGGATCAGTTTACAGAAAATGACTCAATATTAAAATAACCTCGTATAACGCTGTTTCGTTTAGCGCCCTGCCTTCAAGAACGCATCTAAAGCACTAAACAAGGTCTTACTGTATATGTACAAACGTATTTTTTTCGATAAATATATGAAATGTAAAAATGTAAATTTAACATGAGTAAATGTTAAGTGGCTATCCAAAAACGAAGTAAAGAATCAAGGTCGAAATTAATTAGTTAACTTATTATTATTTTAATTTAAAATATTGTCCATTGATGAAAGATTTCTTCACAGAATTGTTTTATATAATAGCAATAATTAAGAAACTAAACCGAGTCAACCTCACATACATTGACGTTGATACGGTTGCATAACTGCAACTTCTGTTGATCAGATAAACTTCGAAATTGGTTATTCACATAATAGTTGTTTTTTTTAGTTATGCTAATTAATTAATCTAGGTTTTTTTAATAATCTGATTATATTCTATGTAAAATGTGAAATGATTGGTCGTACATGTTCATTTACCACTTATCAACCATACGGATTTAGTAAGGATGAACCGTGTAACTAGTGCGGTATGTCAGCAGACGAGAAAATAGTAACGCTTAGCGGCATATAAATCTAACGTTGTTAGGGAGCCAGCAACATTATAAGTTTATATTTATGCTTTCTCTCACTTGTTGTGGCAAGTCTCCTAGAATGTGCCAGACTTTGTCACTATGTTTGACAGGAGCAGTACCTGTTCTGTTTTACTGTTGCACAATACTAGGCAATATAACATTGAGGTAATTAAATTACGATAACATGCAATTACACATCTTAGCGTAACTGAAATATTAGATGGCAAGATTATTTAAAACAATTTCGGTAAGAAAAGTAAATAATAAAATGTAATATGTACTCAATATGTGCATTTAAACGAATTTCATTAATCACGAAATTATTTCCGTGTTTACATTTTAGCACAATGAGCATTGTATTTAGCAAATGCAAATAAACGCTTGAACAAACAATTATAATTTGTGATTTTGTCAAATAACTTTTAAAAATAAATAACAACCGCAGTGACAACATTAAAATTTAAACTGATGGAAATTTAATAGATAAAATAAATAATGAAAATTCATGAAATTTTACGTGAGTCGACACATGAACTAATAAACATTGATGGATGACAAAACTCAAATTGCAAAATAGTGTTGGCGCAGATAAATGTGTGCTGTAAACTAATGGACTAAACGTTGTTTATTCAAGGGGGTTTTAAATTTTGCAACCGTGCCACAGTGTTTAATAATGCACTGTTGTCTCTAAATGAACACAAAATCTACTATTGTAAAGCACGACGCAAACGTTACAACCGTAATTACTGGTATGCATCATTAATAAAAGGAATTTTCACATACGTACGTGCATATAGAAAATGTGTTAACACATTTACAATAAAATGAAAAATAGATTTGCATTAAAAACAAAAACTAATTGTGAAAAAATCTCAGGTTTCGCGATAGATCAGGCATTCAATTCTTTTTGTTTTACACTGAATATATTTATAACCGATAGTATCAATAAGTTTGTAAATGTAAATTCCTATCACATTTTAGTACCCATTTGACCAGCAACTCACTATTTAGGGCTACAATAATATATTTATTAATTTAATAACTACATGTATTTATAGGTATTTATTTATTTTTTTATTCGACGCATCTGTTAAAATAAAAAAAAATGTATTCCGTTATTTTATTTATTAATTGTCATATGATACATTCGTTATTGATTTCGCTTGGTTGACATTTATCCCACTAGTTATAATTTTGACATATCCGTACAAATGTAACTTGAATTCGGCAGGATAATAAATTGTTAAAACGTTTTATTATATTTCTACTATATTATAGAAGTGGAAAATTGTCAATATATATATATATATATATATATATATATATATATATATATATATATATATATATATATATATATATATATGGCAAGAGAATATATAGCAAGGAGAAACGAAAAGGATAGAAAAAGGGTTTCGAGTTGGTTATGTGAGTGGTAAACGTGAAGTTAAGTGATGATATGATGAGGTGCTAGCGTGAAAGGGAGACGAACACACATACACATACGTGAGATAGTATGTGACGAGTGGCCGAGTCCAACGTTTATGCAGGTGGGTCCATGTCAACGGATCAATTTCAACAGTTGAGTATTTTAGTCTGAAATGTGATACGTCACAAAGTTTCAATTAAATCAGGGGCATTTGCGTTTGAAAACCGCGGCCTGAGCAAACGGACATAACAACATTTTACACTTAACACGTCGCCAGGATTTTCAAACTGTGGAATACATTTGTGCATTGTCTGCATCATACGGGCCCGATGTCCATGTCTCATAATTAACTAATGCAGTTTTGTATGTAACGGGCCTCATTTGAATTTCGGCCTGGCGAAACACACGTCCAGTGTTCCAATGTTCGTCTGTCGACACTCGCTCGCACACTCACTCATTCGTCCGCACTGTTTGTCCGTCCGTCTCTATCCGTAACAACATTTTCTCATGTTATATTACAACATGAATGGCACACATGTTACATCTATACTAAACGGGGTTCAGTTACTATTCAAATACACATTTACAAAAAACTAACACTCATTTACTTTAGATATTTGTAAAACATTTTACCAATGATAGAGTTGCATTCACATACAAATTAAATTTTACTTTAAATTAAATGCGTTACATTACATTTTAACAGACAATAACAGAAATAATAATAAATTCTAGATCTTTTAAAAAAGTATATAAAAACGAAAATAAAACTCATTTCTAAATATTAAATAATGAGAATGTATTCTAATTTTTTGTCTGGAAAAAAACTGTAGTCAATGAAAGAGGACAGCAATATGAGCATAATTAGTGCTCTTTCCCGAGAAAACACAAATAAGAAAATTTCATTTATAACAATCACGGATACAAAAATCATGTTTTTTTCGATAATTCTTTTGTATTCTCAAGAAATGAGAAATAGTAAATTTCAATGATAGAGATGTTGAAAACATAATGCAACCAGCAACATTCGGACTCGACTTGGTATTTGGTATTCCGGTGTCCACGGGTAGCTGGACAATTGGACGGGAGAGTGACATGTACAGACGAACTGGAAGCAGAGGTTGACGCAGAGACAATGACACTTGTAGTGGCAGAGTTGTGCACCACTATGTGTGCTAAACGTAAATCACAGTAAATCCTAAAAGAGCACTATAGTGGCCCGTTTAAAAATGCATGAAATCCCAGAGTGTATTCAAGCGGTGTGGAGTCGTGACGAGTGGCTGGCCTGTCATTGTCACACTTATCATTCATGACTCCGAGTATAACACAGGTACGAGAGAAGGGTATATAGGCAGGTCAGAACGACGGCTACCGTGCTCATCCTGGTGAACCTGGTGAATACTGTACTCCTGTCCTATCACCAGGACCGGCTCCTAATGTTGATCTGCGCAACAATTTTTCACCGGGACATTTCAATACGTATTTATGATAAAATCGTTTTAAGGCAGAATATTTCACATCAGATCATTTCAAATCGAGAAAATTGTTTACCTTTAATTTATTATTTCTCATGCTAATAGCAATTTAAAATGTGAACGGATTTATACTTATATGTTCATAGAATATTATCTCGTTGATTTTCAACTAATATAGAATGTAATTACTGAGAGTATTGAGTGAGACGATGAAAAGTTTTGAAAAATATCAGTACATGACAGGAGTGTCCGGGACTGGTATGCTTTAACTGAAACAAACCAGGAGTAAAAATACAGAGTCAGCTAAGATGGACAGTTTGAAATATCCCCCACCAACCAGACTTGACGTCATCGTTTGGATTATTAAATACGGCTTCCGATATGGCAGGTACCGCCAGGACCAACTTCCCCAGGCGAATTGACACTTGCCGCCTGACGAGATCTTGTTTTATCTTTGTTTTGTTTCGTCGTTCTCTCAGTTCACTCACGGAAAAATGAATGACAATATCCACGCCGAGTTGACAAAATCCCACATATACTTGTCATTCCCCCGTTTATGATTTACTTATACGTGTATTCATACCGAAATTTCCAACTTTACCGTCAAATTCCAGCATATGGCTATATGTAACTTTAAAGTCATATTGCGTCATATTCAAATTTAACAAATTCAAATAGTTTTAGCGTACGGCAAACACTATATATATATTAGTTAATATTTTTATTAAATATGGCAGGACACATAATAGATAATATGCAGGTCGTATTAAGAGTTAAAATGTTCGTAAAGCAGTTCGAATAAGTTTGTGACACATTGGTTATGAGAGAGTGAGATGATAGCAGAAACGTCCGTGGCTGGACAAGGTGGTACACGGGGGAATGTGCGGGTGTGTACAGGCTGGTTGCTGGTTGCTCATAGTGGAACTCGGTCCCGCAGTGCACATAGTAATGTCCTGTGAGAGCGCCCGACTGACCACAAGGGCAACTAATGGGGGTGGAAAGATAGAATTTCCATGTTCTAAGTGTATTTTAATTGACGGTATGGACATACCGCACAGTTTCTTGTTAATGCTCTAGGTCTCAGTAGTACTCGGCTTCGTTGCATAACGATACTGTAACTGTCGCTTCTTCCTCCCTATTCTATGATACTACCTAACATTGTTCTCATGTTGTTCACAACGACCTATGACTATGACACACTGTTAACAACTCGCATATCACTTTTTAACAACATTACTCATGTATATTATATATGTACGCATGTATCCCGCATAAATAAACTTGCGTCATATCATACAGTTTACAGATTTTACATTTCAACATTATATTTCGTTCTAAATATATTATTATACATAAATAATGTACATTCGAGGAATGAACATAAATTCGACTGCTGACTCCGAAATATAATATCAGCATTTAAAAATTGTTCATTTTAATTTGCAACAGTATCAATAAGTTATACAAATAAAAATGCATCTTGAATAATTGAGTATAATTTCAAATATTACGCAAAATAATTACATAATATAAAGTACTCTTTCGTAGTATATATATATATATATATATATATATATATATATATATATATATATATATATATATATATATATATACAGTAAACTTCGCTTATAACGAACCTCAAGGGACCGACGAAAATAGTTCGCTATAAACGAAGTTCGCAGTAAACGATAAACATCAAAAATTCATTATTTTTGTTAATGCATAGGTACATGTGTCAAGTAGATATATAATATGAAGAACTGTTTTGCAAAACTAGACAAATCCAGATTTGTTCAAAATTGAGTTAGATATTGGTTTATAATACATATACATATGTACACTAACAATAGTTTTTATGAATCTTATTTTAAAAAATCGTTTATTTTACCTTTGTTTATATTTGTTATTATTTTATATGATTTTTATTTATGTAAAGTAAGAGTTCTACGTGTTTTCTTCAAAATTGCGTAACTCATAATTGTACTTCTTTAACACATTAAATCCAGAGAACAGGGGCGGACAGGCCATGTGGGGCATGCTGAAATTTCTACATGGGCCGCTCCAATCGCGGGAAGGTCTGATAATTTTTTTTCATACAATTAATCACATATACACAAGTACCGGAAGAACTATTACGGTGACCCTACATATGCGGAATTGAAAGACTTCGAAGAATCCCCTGATTATTTTGTAAAATGCCGTTTTAAGTTCGTTATAACCGAAAACTTTTGCTATTATAATAAAAATTAAGGTTCGTTATATCCGAAAGTTCGTTATAAACGGGTTCGTTATTTGCGAAAAAAATAACACACGTTTAATGATACTTTAGTTCGTACCTTATAGATTGGTTCGTTATAACCGAAAATTCGTTATAAGCGGGTTCGTTATAAGCGAAGTTTACTGTATATATATATATATATATGTAATAGTTTAAAAAAAAAGTAGATTTATCAAAATTACTCACCCGACTCACTGCTATCATGGGTTGGAGATGGAGCAGAGAATAAATTTTCAACATTTGCTGAAAAGAAAAGAAAATTAGATCAAATTTTCATTAAACAAACGTCAAATTCAAATTTCCATCAGTGACAATGGACTAATCTGAAATACTTTAAATTTATTTGTCCTTGTTTTGATTCGTGACGAGCATTGATGAAGCGTTTGAAGCATTGTCCGTTTTTTTTTCATGGTCAGCATGGTCAAATTTAAATGATTTGAAATTTAATAGATGTAAAACGCATTTAAGAAGTTACATAGGCCAAAGGTGAATCCTTTCATGAAATAAGGTGTACATATTGCCTTGAATTATTTGTCAATTAGAATAACAGTGTACAAATTAATCTTCAATGACTAATCCGTAGGTCCCGATGGTAATCGTAAATATTTCATTTCATAATAATTAATGGAATATCTTATTCGGTTCCATACAAATACGGGCTACAAATATAATTACCTATTTTAAATATTTCATTATGCACATTTATATTGAAATAAATGCATTTCATTTATTACATTATAAAGAATAAATAGTTCGCGTGGTGACTTCATAAATATACAAACTTTTATCATTGAAGTGCCAAATTCCATAACTATAATTAAATAAATTTAAAAAAAACAATATTTTAATGTACCCAATTTTTAAAAAAATATTTTTATATATTCACAATCAGTTCGTTGTCATGTTTTAGTATTAATAATATCAAATATCGGGAAAACAGCGAATGGTTCACACTATGGTTCATCTGACGGTCAATGTTGCCAACTTTCAGATAAAAAAAATCACCATGGAACGTAAAAGATAACCAAAATATAAACCCTGGGGAGCTAATTAGTAAGTAGGTCTGTCACTCGAGACAGTACACTAGACATGGGGGTATTCGTTGCATTCGTCCCGTGGGAGACGATGGCGACGTTCTCAAACAATGTTTCCCGAACCATACGGTTTCTTGCAAGATACATTGATTTTGTTATATATGTTTCATAAACAGAAACAACCAGAGCTTTCGAAAGAAGATTTTTTTAGCTCATTCATTATTAGGGGGCCCCATATATGGAAGAATGGAGCTCCGCGAATTCGGGGCTTGGGTCATTTGACCGTCCTGACCCCCCTCTAATAGAGCCTGGAAACAACTACAATAATATTAAACCGACTAATAAATAAAGAACCAAGTCACTTGATACAATAATAATGAATAAATTTCATCCGAAGTTGTTATAACACGTAGTAGATGTATTTTTTTTTAAATTCTAGGTGATATTTTCATATACATGTATAAAAAATACCTACTCGATTTTTTATCCAATTATTTTGTACCCTTTATAATTAGATTTACTAGTTTAATGGATCTACCAGTTGTTGTTTTTTTTTTCAACATAAACATTTCTAATTCAATGTAATGTATAATTTCAGTAAATTGAAAGGTTTTATACAGATTTCTGGTTGACCGACGCACTAACAATCTAACCCTATTTACCAATTCGAATCGACCCGGTTAAGGATCGTATCCAATACGCGTCAAACCAGTAACACTAATTGACTTTATGAATGTGATATAAAATTCTAAACTAAAAACCAATAATGCCATCCTGATTCGTACAGTGTGTGTCCCAGTGAACGGGTTGGTCCGTACGGAATTCCGTGTTGAGCATTGACATTGATTTTCCATAAGGGCAACTGCACATCAACGACACACCTTGTGATCTGTTCACATTAAAAACACCAAGTCTCCAACATTAGATCAATTTTATAGACCATGACTATAATCACACGACTTTTATGAGCAGCTTCAAGTTGCTTCTAATAACTTTCGTTCCAAAAAGCACAGATAGAACCTTCTGTTTAAATATCAACCATGAAGAGACAATAATTATCGCGATTACTATAGCGGGAAATTGCAACAAAACTAGATTATATTATATAAATTATATGAACACTACTGGAACAACGGTATTATGTATTAATATTTTATAGTTATGGGTGGTGAAGTAATAAGGGAAATGGAAGTGGATCTGTTGGGTGCATTGTGAAACTCCTGGGTATATAAGCACATTCGATCACGCATACAGTGATGTTATTTTTAAAAGAAATGGAACCGAGGTGAAATATCATAGACAGATGTAGACAAAAGGCGGTGCTTGGTTCGTTGACTGAGAAAAGGGAGTCAGGTCTCTGAGGTATAGTTCGATTGTAATAGCTCGCAGAGAACATTTCGTTTTGGTATTGTATGTCCTGTTCCCGGCTCCTTCCGTTTCACAACGGAATAAACGTATGTTTTTCTTCACACGATACACCTGTCATTGCTGTAGGAACACCAACGGGTACCAAAACTTACATTCGATTCCGGTTAAGAAATTCTACTACTAACTATCATTAACCTCTGTCAAGTTCATCCAATTTTCACTATTCACATATTCATCATGTATCTACTAGCATGTGAATTAAAGATGTATGCTTACATATACACTATTCCGAAATATCCATATTCTATTTTATGCACAGTTCACTTCACTATACATGAGATTTAAGCCCACTGGAAGAATGAGGTTACCTTTGAGATTAAGGGAACCGAAGATTTTTCCAAAAAGTGCTGTGAGTTATTTGTATTGCTCCTAAAGGGAACGTAACGAAAAATAACATTAAACAGTAAAATACATTAAACTGCACAAGTTTCCCTAACCACGTGAACAAATACAAGTAAAAAAAAATAGCAACTATGTACGTAACTCTTGTCTGTGAATTCATCATTAGCAAATATTTTATTTCATTTCGATGATGCGTCTCTACTAACTAGACTAAAAAAAACAGAACTAAACATTCTTGAAAATTAGTTCATGTACAATTCGTTCCACATATTTACCTTTTTCTTATGTTGACACACGATGACAGATATTTCAAATGACTACATCAAAGACTGTTACATACATTCATATGAATTGTCAAGTTCATGTTAAAGGTACTATCACTTCAATCAGAGAAAGACATTTTAAATTTGATTAATATTCAAAGTATCAGATACTTTGGTTAATAGATATATTGAAGAGGACGTTGGGGTTACGTGTGTAAAAGTTTTCTACGTAAGAGTCAAATGGAAGGATAAAATTATTACAGTATATTAGATTGCATTTGTCGTCACCGAACAAGTTAGAAAATATTCGAGATGTGACCGGAATGTATAATTACAGGATGAGGGTACGATACGCAACGTGGCCGAAGGAGTGTACGCCACTGGTGCAAATATTGTTGGTAGTGGTGGTTCTCATACTTGCTACTACCACTGATGCGAACACCGACACTCACACATAGACGAGTACTAGCAGCAGAGAGTACAAGAGAGTAGGATGGATACAGAAAATGAGAGAGGAAAAGAGTGAGAGACTAGATTTCCCGAGGGATTGCGTTAATTTTCTGCCGCCTTGCGCATAGTGTACCCGTGGGATTTGGTGTTCAAGCTAGCGCGCTCTCGTACCGTCCCAACGGGCCCCAGTACGTCATAACTTCTTCTTTTTCTTATTCCTTCACTTCCAGTGCCTTCCCGTAAACCGTTACATATTACCCGCGGATGTGACTATAAATGTATACCCGCGGGTAGTTCATTTACACAACAACAATGCACCACCATGAGCAAACTGCAAAGAAATTAGCTACATACAGACATACATGTGAACATGCAACCGAACTTAACGCAACTCACCTAACCAACAAACGAATGAACAACTCTTACACACATATGTATGTAATTTATTCATTAGCATTTGTTCACCGCCGACATTACTACGAGCAGAACGAAACGTGAATGCATCCGATGTATTGTTCGAACAAATATTGTGACATGTGTGGAGTGATATGGTAAAGACAGACAACACACCTCGGAGTACAGCAATACCATGGGATTCCGGGTCTAGGCGACGGAAAACGCGGAACACCTCAGCGTATGTTCACATGTATCTCGGCAGCGACGCAGCGCCAAAAACTCTGATTAGTTAGTTTCCCAAGGGGAATCCCCGAGCGGTGTTACTAGACTCCGCGCGCGACCCCCACAACATGCTAGAACCCTATCGTTGAACCAATCAAACAACGGATCGTACACGAAACATACGGATACAAAATCATAGGCGAGACGCATAACCATCTAGTTCAGTTACGCTAAACATTAAATGCAAATTCTAATCATATATGCACAAAAATATACACAGTTATATATGTAAGTTAAAATTAATTTCACAACTAAATTGGAATATAACATTGTAGGTATTTCAGTAATAACTACGTTCAAATTCACATGCAGATTTTGTTGTATAATGCCCGTTTCAATTTCGCATATTAATACATTCAATCATATTAGATAAGCATCAGATTTGAAAAAAAAAATGTAAACAAAATATAAAATACGTATACAAGTAAAAGTAAATATTATTACTTTTTAAAATCGAAAGTGTGATACAAGAAAATAGTTTCTACTTAAAAGAAGAACTAGGATTTTTGACCATACCAGCCACGCAAATCTTGCACGAATATCTCAAGATTAGTTATTCTTTTTATTCGGAAATGCAATCATCATTCGAATAGTACAGCGGCAGAAGCAGTCCGAATGGAAAGATTCAAATCAAAATTTTATAATTTTAACTGGAGCCACGAGACATATTGTTCCAGTTTCCCTATAAACGCGTTCAGACACCGTCCGTCGAATGAAATTATATGCGTAAAGATGATTCCCGCATCGGTGAAATTAGATTCTGAAGAAACGGACCGCATTGACTTGGGAATTACATGTTCCAACAGGGCCATGCATACAAGCGCTTACGAACAGTTTTCCGCTTTACTGTAACTGTAATTTACCGCAATTTCTAACCTCATGGTAACAACATGAAAGCCAATTTGGTTTCTTAAAAACGTAATTACTAATACTTCATGCCAATGATTTTATTGCAAATGTCATTGTATTAAAACAATGTTATTTTTATTGTATAAAAAGGGGATATAGAGTTGAACAAGTTTTTATTGAGTATGTATATATACATTTGATTAATTTGGACTGGTTGGCGGACACGACATCCACCCACGAACACCCTGGGGATACGCAAAAGGCCACGGATCCCGTTGGGATGTAAATACACGGGCCCAAAGATTCCACCACCACGAGCACAATCGAAGCACACGCGGTGGTGATGGTGGTAGGATACACCCACACCTCTAGACGTTCTATAGAGAAATGTCGACGCTACCACCACCGCCACAGCATGCTGCGATTCCCACGGGACGTTGGGAAACGCGGGACTCGCCAAACTTCACTGCTGCCTCGTGCGCGCAATGACTGTTCCAAGAATGCTAATTAGACAAAGATAGAAATATGACAATTTCGCCACTGTTCTCTGTCAGTTACTTTATCTCGTTTCTTACGTAGTTCCCGAAGGACGACGCCAGCGCAATCTCCGATCCCTTTGCTAACTTATTTTCATGCTAAGTCTCTCGTCAGACCGAGCCTGGCTCGCCTTTTTTATTCCCGTTTATTATTTATTTACTGGGCGGTGACATGGTCGGAATGAAACGAACCGTGACGAATATAGCCGAGTAAAAAGCTTTACTATACTAATTACTTGACTTATCTAAACCCTCGCAAATATCTCTTACATCGACTAGCTTACTGGAGTCCAATTTTTTCACTTCAACTTTTGGGTGTTTCTACAGACCACTTTTATATGTGAAATATTCTAAAGTAGCTTCACAGGATAATAAATAAGTTTGAAACTATGATTTTCAAATGGAGGTTTTCAACACATTGCCAAAATTTAATTCAATTATATTTTACGAGTTGTGAGTAGAACAATGTATGTTCGGAATCGACTTGATTACAAATATGTATGTCTAACGAATGGAGTAGATGAATGGGGAGAGTATATCAAATACCTACACGGTGTGAACAAATAAATACAGATCGACAGCGCTCAGCTCATCGGAACAGTGGGAAAGAAGGATGGGTAGACATAACGATGGCAACTATATTATAACCGAGGAGAATGGTTCGTAGTAGTAGAGGAGCGTGTTTAGCCAGATATGAGACGAGTTTTTGCAAGGAAACGTATCGGTAGAGTTGTCTCTTTCTTAATTGATCGATCGCCATGGGAGCGGTCGGAGACGGGACCGGCATCCTCTGGGGCGCTAGCATCTCTATAGAGCCGAAGCAGAATAGTTTAGAACTCGATTCCGCATGCACGTACGTTCGTCCGTATTCCATTAATTCCCTTTCCTCGTTCGAGCCCGAGGTTCAAGCTCGACCCTGGATGCTCACGAACAAGCGAGGCGAGCGAGTGAGTGAGCGCGCGAACAAACACGTACGGTATGGTAACGTAACTGTGTGATTTCCATCTACAGCCGATTCACACAAACAAAAAGTACACAAGTGTCCATTGTACACATGACATCATCAAATATAAGTAAGAAACCAATGCAATATACTTTCACTGTCCGCAGTATATTTGAGTAATATTAAGTGTTTGAGAATTCAGTACATTAAAAGTATTATAAACGAACATCATAATGTGTATCGCGTCTCAGGAGATAAGAATAATTACCTCCTGTAAGTTATAGCAAAATAAAAATACTTACTATTTGATCCATCATCATTCACTGGTGATGTGAGAGATATTAGCATAGATTCCTCAACCTCGCCTGTAAAATAAGGAAAAATTAGCTGCATGTTGTAAAAAGGTTAGCTGTGCGGTAAAGTTGGAGTTGGTAGGGTGTTAAGTATATGGACATATGTATACTTACACAAGGAAACATCTTCGTGATTGTTACGCTGAGTACCCAAATTTTCGATTAGTTCCTCAACGGCTGAAACAAATAAGAAATACAGATAGATCAGTGACGTGGCATGGAAGCACGTGGTTGGTGGTTCAGTGAAGAGGTTACGTGTGCAAGAACACGACACGCATGCGTATCGACATTCATAATTCAATGGAAATCTGGCCGTGCACATTAGCTAGATTAATAATCGCTTGTAATTATGAGAATACAAATGAAACCTTACTATATCAGGTCGACGGCACCCGGGAGAGGAACGGAGACTCGGCTACCAGCTGCAGATGACTTAGCGCAGCTTAACGTCATTTTTACCCGAGCCCGTACGTTTATTAATGATTTCGGAGCTGGAGCTAAGCTCATCGAGCGCCTCCCAGGTATTAATATTACGTATTTCGCCATTTACGAGTAAATCCACGGGCGACACAAGCACACACTACCATACACACAGCCAGACATCCTATACACCTGGGTACATCTATAGAGATACTTGTATTACGGGGACCAGTCACACTCCACTCTGCCACGAATTAAAACAACAAAGGCTGACAACAGACGGACGTATGTTGTTTGCTGCTTTTATTTTTCAACAACTCATCACCGGACCAGTCAAAAATCAACTGGAAACTGAACCAGCATCATCACTTTGTAACCAACTAATATTATGTTCCAGGTAATCAAATCTAGCCCACATGATTAGGTTAGGTATCCACATAGAAGTATACAGAATGAAATACAGAATTGTCATGAACCGATCAGGAATGGAATTGTGTTATGCATCAGTCTATTCCCGGGCCCCAAAGTGTAACGTAACGTAAAGTGTAAAACTCGTGAGAGCAACACCTTAAAAGCGTTGCGAGAGACTGAATTTTAGAAATAATAAAATAATTTCCATTCTGCTTTCATTTCATGGAAAGAATATCCTCCAGATGTATAAGATAAAGGCGTTTGTGTATAACAAAAATGAATTCCTCTGTAAAAGCACTGGGAATACGGGGTCTGCTGCCGAAGCGCAAACGACCTCCCCGAAGTGTGGCATCTGTCTTGACGTGGCGTCAAAGACGAAGTCTGGAGGATGTTGGCTCATATGTGACCGAATCAGATATTATACACAGCATCATACAACTGGTGGATGGCTTGATGACAATCTTATACTTCTACGTACGTACGAATGTATGCGAATTGAACTAAAAAGGTGGTTTCCCCGATTCTTAAGACGTGCACCTGGGAATTCAGATTTCGAAATGTGACGAAAACGTTGATGGAAGAAGTACCGCTTGCAAAGACGTGGGGACGCCGCACAACAAATCAAAATGAAGGGATAATCGCGTATGTGTGTTTAGCACTCAACTCATTTTATCGACAAATACATACAAGTTATGTATTACATACACCATGGTGTATAAGTTTATGGAAGAGTGGAGCTTAGCATACGGTATGCTGCGTACTGTATTCTGCAGCTGTGTACCGCATGTACGGTTAGAAGTAAACCATTTCTCACGACAGTATGTGCAAGTATATATTTTTAACCAACTCTAGTTGCGAATCAGTTATCTTGTTATTGAAACATGCTTCCTTCAAACTTCAATTTCCTTATACATATATTTTATCTAGATATAAACAAACTTGAAGAATATATATATATATATATATATATATATATATATATATATATATATATATATATATATATATATATATATATATATATACATATATATATGTGCATGAGTGTTTGACAATAATTGTGATTGCGATCAACAGACTTCGTACACAGGTATAAATATGAGGGTGCAATGGGGTACAGCATGAAGTGGATCTGTCCCTACAGGGTTGAATAGTTCGCAGAATTCAGATTTATAAAGCGCCATTAATGGTTACATTTGGGACCCATGGGAATACACATCCGTTTGGAATAATGAACGACCAGCACATCTACTCTAAAATATTATTTCTATTCACGTATCGAATTAATATTCACAGTCACAAATTCACTGACTGTGGGTTAATAAACAATGAAAGCTATTTATTAGGTTTGTTACATTGTGTCCAGATTACAAAAGAAAAATTGAAAAAAAATGTGCACAAACTATTTCCCAATTAATGAATTATATTCAAATAAATTTGTAATAGTTTGCATACAAATTCAAATCTAGTGAATAATAATGAAAACAAAACTAGAAATATAAGGTAATTATAAAACGATGTTTAGATGGAAGAAAGAACAAGAAATAAACAAGAACAAGAACATATAACGTGCAATTGTCAAGTAATGGTCGACATAAAGTAAAGACAGAGGGTATACAAAATAGAAATTTGAAGGGAGGTACAACAAAATACAGCACAGCGTAAAACGTCTAAATGGAACATAACCTCATTTCAAAACAACAGATTGCCTTATGAAAAACTAGGAACGAATAGTTTTTATCAAAACCAGCTCGGCTGGAACATGTCGCTCATGATGCAGATGAGAATAATGGAGGATTACTGAGCCCATGGTCAACGGCAGTCTTTTGGCAGTGCAATGCATTATGGGATTAAACATGGATTATTTATAATGGTCATTTTAATACATACACAAACAACTAAACAAACTATATATATATATATATATATATATATATATATATATATATATATATATATCCACCTATTCTAATTCTCGCAAAATGGAAGGTTTATCATAAACTGGTACAAAATTAGTTACAAATGCATTAAAATACAATTTAAAAGAATTTTAAACATTTCCAGCAGACATATTCACTAAATTAAATTTATTTTGTATAAAAACACCTAATCGAAAGTAGAAGTAATATGAATAAATATTTTCATAAATTATTTTTCTGGTTTGCACAAAATTACTTTAAATGTAAATATGTCTAGTAACTTTTGGTCGTGTTTGGTATTCAAACGATACTGAAAATGTTCACATTCAAATAATATCGAATTTATTTAAAGTTAAAAGTATCTCGGTACACAGGAACGGCTTCAGATACAAACTTGTGTCACGGAAAAAAAAACTATATTATTAAATAAGTAAAGCATAAACAGTCACCTCTAATGATATGCTACAATAAACTGCTTGAATCTGGTTCGAATTTCGTTACCACAAGTACAGATATAAATAGTTGAAGACCACCAGAGGACAACTATCCAATTTTAATTTAGTTTTAGGGCAAGTAAGGCAGACTATTTAGAACGGAAGAGTAATACAAGAGTGGAGGTCCTGCATTAAAATGTAAAACGTTGAAAGACAGTACGCATGGGTAACAAGTGATCCAGCCAGCTCTGTTCAGAGGCAAGCACAATGTGTACTGGAAACTTTTCTGGACAGAGTACTGGCAGGCGAGCTGAAGCGTCGGCGATCCCGGCCAGGCGGCTCGACGCGCCATTCCCAAGTCGAACTCCCAGGCCGTTCAGGACGCGAGGCCAGGTCCCAAAGGACCGGAGGCCGCGTTCCACCCTGACGTCTCGGCCGCCCTTCGCGCGCGCACACCACAGCCTAGGGAATCCGCGCGCTTTGGGGACAAATGGAAACTTTACACTGCTTCTAAACATTTTACATCTAATATTTCCGTATCTAATTTAGCGAAATCTAAAAACACACACTTTCCGTTAGAAACGATTTTAGAAATTCAATTTCGTACTACATTTAGCAGAGATTTGTTCATTATGTAGAATTGTTTTGTAAGATGTACAAAATAGTAAAAACTGTTAGTTAACAAGAACTTCATCTATTTTTGATGAGAAGATATACATATAATAATATGTCACTATTTGACTATGAAAAACATTATGTTCGGGTATATATTACTACTATATAATACTACTACTACTAATTTTACAAGTATCATATTAGATTTTGACAATCCCTGTTCAAAACCCACGTATACTATGCATGAAAATTTAACATTACGTAAAGACAACAACTGAGAGTTGCCAATAATTTATTCATCATGTTGAAATCACAGCTAAAATAAAAGAGTTTACTAATTAATATTCAATGTATAATGTTTGATCGTCAACCATATTATAATTTTCTTTTTTATTTTTGCCTGAGTTAAACGACTAGAATTTAAAATACAAAACGTATTTCATTTAGTCACGTCTAAAATGTCAAATATTAATCCTGTTATTGATAAATAAATAAAAATTTCTATTCAAAGACTAGAAAGTCGGTAAATAAACTAATTATTAACTGTCATCAGAATGTAATATTTCTTTATTGATTTTCTAAAACTAAGAAATACTGGTAATTTTGATTTGAAAATAGGAAATTTTCAAATAAAAATTACATCATCTAAAAGGGAAGTACTTTGTTTCAAAATTAATTACACAAATAATATTTGTTCTTAGTATACGTTTAGAAAAAGTTCAAAACTTGTATCAAATTTTTCTCGTATTACTTGTGTATAAAAATCATAGTTGATGTTCATTTTGTGAACAAGCTTTATTGGTTTTGCCACGTGTTTGAACGGAAATATGCGCCTTCGCAATACGGCACTCGATGTGTGACGCGGCGCGGGAGAATATGACAGGAGTGTCGAGTACATGGAGAGGAACGGTGTGAGGATAACGCGACATGGTGGATGGCATTAAGTCCCCGGCCGTTGTTAATGTATGATCTAAATTCCGATGACCTGGCTCACATGTACTGTTATGATGTGACGAGGGTGAAACGAATACGAATATTTGCATACAGTTTTCGTCCCGTGGGAGTTAGGAATGTCGATTAATTATTGGCTAGCATTGTGTATTGCCTTACTCACACATGGCTCGTCCTCTATGTATATATTCATGTGTGTATGTATGCATGTGTGTTGCTCGTCCACGTTCGTCGTTCTATATGCTATGCTGAGTATGTGACGTTATACCACCAGCAATACATGTCTACACGACTAAATGACTACATACACCGGTTGCGGCGACTAACAACTCGTATTTAAGACCTGCGACCCTCTAACGCATATAATACGGTTTTTAAAACACTCAAACACAATCGTGCGCACACTTAATTACCATAGTTATTATTTGAAAGGATTTATCCCCAAAGGGTTGGAATGATGACTTCAACTTCAGATGTAAAGAAGTTTAATCAAAGTTCATGTAAAAACTTATGCCGACGTTTCGACCTTGAGGTATGAGGTCATTATCAAGGCTTATAGGAAGAAGCGAAGAACAATACTACCACGTGGATTTTACATGGAAGTAAACACACAAAATTGTGAACAAAACATGTTCAATACAATTGAACAGTGTAAGAAAAACGTATGAATGTAAATTTAAAGTAATAATAACAATAAAAACCTGACCATGGCCGTCAGAGAAAAAACGCAGAAAACAAGACAGACCACATGGTTGTCTTGTCAAGTCAAAACTTAAAAACTTTTTAAGTTTTGACTTGACAAGACAACCATGTGGTCTGTCTTGTTTTCTGCGTTTTTTCTCTGACGGCCATGGTCAGGTTTTTATTGTTATTATTACTTTAAATTTACATTCATACGTTTTTCTTACACTGTTCAATTGTATTGAACATGTTTTGTTCACAATTTTGTGTGTTTACTTCCATGTAAAATCCACGTGGTAATATTGTTCTTCGCTTCTTCCTATAAGCCTTGATAATGACCTCATACCTCAAGGTCGAAACGTCGGCATAAGTTTTTACATGAACTTTGAATAAACTTCTTTACATCTGAAGTTGAAGTCATCATTCCAACCCTTTGGGGATAAATCCTTTCATATTATATTTCGACTTAAATAAATCTATTATGCATAGTTATTATTGACATAATTGAACATTTAATAGCCCTACATCATTAAACAATGATTTTCCGTGGGAATATAAGTTTAATCTAAAGTTAATCACGAATGTTTATAATCCTGGATGAAGTCGAACGTTCTATGGTGAAAGTTTCTTGGTCACTGGGTGCACATAGCAGAAAGAGATAGGTTTACAGTGTACAGAGAGGCAGACAGACATACAGTGGGACATGAGAACGACGAAGGGCGACGGGGGACAGTCGGGCGCACGTCACGGTGCCCTCAGGGATTGCGCTTCATATACGAACGGTGTCCTCCCCCCTAACCGCTCGTCCCGACGCTCCGGTGACGACGCCCCAGCGTTGACCGGTGTTGGACGTCCCGCGGGACGTCTAGAATGACCAATATTGCATACATACATGTCGATAATACAGTTCCGATGTGAACTGGAAATATCATTCTCCCGGTACGAAATTTTGGGGGCAAAATTTAGACATATTTATATAATCTAGCGATCGTACATAGTTGAAACTAACTCATTAAAACAATTACAACAATGAAGTCAGCCTAAATGTTGTACATTATTGATTGTCATTGTTGCTCTGTTATTTCTACAAAAAAATGAGAATTAATTTAGCAATAATAAATACTATAAGATCTTTTACCATTGACATTTGCATCTTGCATTTATGTTTTCAGTTTCATATCGGCGAACACTTGTTTGTGTTTATAATGTGTATGTATTGTAAAAATATTCTAGTTCCCCTAATGCAAAGCCAGGGATATGTTTTAGTTGAACTAATACTGGGCATCAGTTGCTGGGGCTAAGCACCCTATTGACTGCCCCCAATGGACCGAAAACAAAAGACCCCCATGGACAAATCCCTTTCGAATTAGTGGTAGGGTATATCAGCACCTGTACATTGTCACATGCGGACAGTTTAGGAAAAAAATACTGTTGGCAGCGAAAGTATCATCGCCGTAGGTGAATATTTAAATGGACCAAATGTACCACACGGTCAATTCCTTTCATGCACTGAGGATTTCCAATGTCCATGATTCCAAACATATCAGGTTTAGCATTTCAACAGACCTCCAAGAAATGTGATTAGTTTGTATCAAACATTAAGAGAGTAATATAATATGGCATGGTGTGATTTGGTGTGCGAAGGTGTGTATTAGTTAACAGTGTGTTATGATACCTGAAGATGTACCATGGTTTGATGCAATAACTTAAGACATGTGATGGTGTGCTAGTTTGCGGGTATGGTGTGCGTTGTGGTACCAGGTGGTGTGGTGTGATGCGGTACGACATGAACCACTAACATGCGCACAACCACTCTCCGCTCGCATGGTATATATGACTGTCTAGGGAGAACGTCATGGGAACACATATTTCCCTGTCCATACTATCATACTCTTAGCGGGCCAACCTCCGTCCGATTCCGTCCAATGTTCGTACACACAATTTCCGTACTCTATATAATTCGTGGACATCTCCTACTCACTAAATCTAACACTACCCTACGCATAACCTGTTCACAAAGGTGTTCGAACACTTGTATTCAATTTCCAACCACATTCGCACTAGCAGAAACGAATTATAGTGTGATGCAGAATGTGCTGTATTTTTGACGATTGGCGTAAGAACTGTGATAGGAGACGCAAGTGTTTGCAATATGCCGAGAGTGTTTATCAGTACTGGCGCGTGTGCGTCCGCTAGATGACAGGACGGTCGGAAATTGCCTGTAGCGCAGATGTAAAGGCATTCATTTCCTGGGTTACTTGTAAACTACACACACGAATTCGCTAAACATTTCACGTTCCAGTCTAACTAATTACTTTTCGTTAAATCATAGCGCCCCCAACTGATTTTCTAATTTATAACCAGAGTTTTATTGTTGTTAAATGTTTTACATAACCCCAGATCTTCTAAAAGAAAAACTTTTTTTTTGTAATATTCAGTACATGTTTCAACATATTTTATTTAGTTTTTATTAACAAGAAGTAATATGTCCGTATTATGAGCTCGTCAATTTTAATTCATTTGTTTAGCTAAAGAGTAAATGGAAAATGTAAGAAATTATAGATAAACATGATGAAAGCATGTGTTAAAATGTATAAATATTATAGGCAACACATTTTCCCCTATTGGAGAATGTCTACAACATTCACACTAGCAGACCAGCACCACAAATCCCTACAGTATCCGATCGAGCTATTCACCACTATCCTGAAATGAACCGTAAAACTGCGAGATTTCAATCTTCCCTCCTAACGCCACCCCTGTATTCGTCACGTGGAAATCCACATTGTCAATATAACCAATATCAGGTAGTCACAAATATTAATGTCAATTCAATTAGTGACATTTGTTTAAAGAAAGTAAACTTCGATGTGAAATCAATTTTATTTGACACATGTTAATGGTAAAAATTTAATATAATCACTTGCGTTTAACATTTCGTGTTCAATTAATACTGACAATTACAAAACTGAATAGTGCGTGAAATTCTCCAAATAATTGTTTTAGTACTCATAAGATATTTACTAAAACAGTTATATATCAGTAATCGTTCACTTTACAATACGTAATCGCATTATATTCAATTAAAATTTTATTTTGTGTACACATCAAATTGTAGAAAACATACATATGTAATTTTTATTTAATTTTTTAGGAATACATACGTGTCAAATCATAAAAATATTGAGAACTAAATGTCTTACAAATAATTCTAATTACTATATCTCGTATTATAAACACTAATATACATTTAATACTAAGAAATCAGAATTTCAAATACGTGCGAAAATATTGTTGTATATGTATTTAGGTTATGTTGTATTTTATGTCAAAATAAACTATTAATTATCGATGCTTAATATTGGCAATACATTACATATTTATACTTAAAAAATGGATTAGTTTTCATTTAAACTTGCTAGTACTATGCATTTATAATCTTTATAATAAGTGTTCTAGATGCAACATGTAAACTGAATACTGTATAATTAGTATGCAACTTCCACCGAATTTCCAAAATTTTTTTTCATTTACATAAATACAAAGGAGTAACAATAATTATAAGTGCAAGTACTAAACAAATTTGAACATGCAATATACATACTTGAAATGAATAATAAAGTAACAGAACTTACGTTTGAACGATCTTGGTTTGGCTTGCTTCCGTCGAGACATTGTTAATGTATTGCAAGTCCTAGGAATCACTATAATTTTGAGATTACATGACTTGTACGTAATCCTTACAGTATCAACACTTTTCACAGATAAACAAATCAAGAGAACGTGAACACCTGATACAATGCACAGTATTTATGTTATTGTTTTATCAACTCCGTGACGTTTCTTTGGAAGAAGACGACAACAGTGTCACGTGGCCGGTGACGTAAGAACGTCCACGTACACGTCTACTCCTCACCGCGTCATCAAACAACTGACGGTAAAATAACCGCTACACTATGCTCCTTGCTGTCCTTTTGGTCGAAAACTTGCGTCGCGGCGCTCTCGCGTTGCGCGCCAGTGCCGCAGGGAGACGCCGATTCACACATCCAGGATACTATCAACACTTCCGGTTATCCGGCAAAAAAAAACTTCTTTCATATCGTAACGTTAATTATTATTAATAGAACTCACTTAATGTACACTTATGTGCTTTTTAAGAAATACATGTTTTCTTTTAGACAAGAGCAGAAAAATGCCACCAATATTATAATTTTCAACAACCTGTCCAAGTAAAAAGTATAATATCGCGATGGAAAAGATGACAAATATATTGAAAAACATTTGTAGGTAACTATCATGACATATTCAGGTAGACAATTTTCTAAAATTGCTTTAGGAAGATCAACATTATGATTGCGGTTTGTATTTATTCTAATATAATTATCCGCGGATTATCTGTTTACCTACATACTTTGTACTATTACCAATAATTGGATTGAAATTTTGTGAACATTAAGCATACATGCATATTTGATGTATGAACCTCCATTGTACATTATTATTTACAAAGTTATAAATGTTTATACAAAAGAAATACAGAATAATTATATTTTTCCACGTCCGGGAGTAGAAGTCTGTTTCTATGGCATCAAAATTGTGATAGAAGTAAAGCATTTACTCCCTAGGAACGAAATAAGGCAACAATTTCCCTAGAGAAGTTTTTATTATAACAAAGGTTTTTGTAAACAAATGTCTGTTGTACGTTGCAAGGAAACATCCCGAAGGCTTCTAAATATTGTATTTCGCTCCGATTTATTATAATTCTTTATTTAAGAAATTACGTGTTTTTACTCCCGATCGCGGAAAATAGTACATTATACACCAAGGGAGAGAAACGTCTTATTTTTTCCTGAAGTGTAATTTGAAGCCTGAGGACGAAGTCAGAGGGCTACAAATACATCGAGTGCAAAACAGTGGTCTCTCCCGAAATGCATATACTATTTTTTACACGATCCGGAGTAAAAACCCTTAATTTCACAAATAAAGAATAATAATAAATCGGAGCGAAATTACAATATTTAGAAGCCTTTGGGAATATTTCCATGCAACGCACCATGACAACAGACGTTTGTATACAAAAACCTTTGTTATAATAAAAACTCCCCTAGGGAAATCGTTGTTTTATTTTGTCCCTAGCGAATAAATGCTTTACTTCTGTCACAATTTTGATGCCATTGAAACTGACTTCTACTCCCGGCCGTGGAAAAAATAGTATATACACCTCGGGGAGACACCACCATTTTTCCCTTAATGTATTTGTAGTCTTTGTGCTTCAAATTACACCTCTGGAAGACGTTTCTCTTCTTATATAATGTACTATTTATATTCGAATAATGATAAAAATTAAAACGTATTAACGAGCTTACTTTATCGATAGTAAATTATTCCTCGAGATCGTTTACAAAATTTAACTGACATATGCAGGTCCGATTCAGACATCGAGACTTCGGAATTGGTTCCATATGGCTATAAAAGTAACATAAATATACCACTAGATCTATCTGAAGCAGATAGTAATTTGAGTTTCGTAAATGTTTAGCTAAATCTAGTACCGTTTTCTTCAACAAAAGTACTTTTGCATACCAATATTGGGTTAATTTTACATACCTGGTGTCCGATGAGGAGGATGGGAGGGCAAAGGGAGGCACTTCCCCGGAACAATGATATATAAGAAATTATCTATTTAAATTGTGTTTTTGTCAAATATTTGTATTGATCGCCGGGCAAATATTATGATTTTACTATTATTAACTTCGTATTTATATGCATACGTTAATTTTTTATTATATGAGAAGGAAAATGTATAATCCGTGATGGTTGGAATAATTGACTATAGTTCAATACGTTTTTAGTTTTTTTTATATGTACATTGCAAAATCCCTGAAAAAATTTCTTTCCCACCTGGAAAATGTTTTGCCCTCCTTTGAACAAATTTCTGCGAATGCCCGTAATATACTGATCTTAGTACTATGAATATACGAGGTCTGTTAGAAAAGGAACCGACCTTATTTTTTTACGAAAACCTGATGGATTTGAATCAAGCGCGCTTGTATGCGCCGACCTTGAACCTTCGTGCGCATGCGTGAATTTTTTCCCGCCTGTCGATAGCGTCTGTTGCTGGCAAGCAGCATTTGAGTGAGGTAGTGTGTAGTGCTCTCGTCGGTTTTTCATTGCAAGGAAAATGACGGAACGACTGGAGCAGTATTACTGCATCAAATTTTGCCAGAAACTGGGTGACAGCCAGATGGAAACCATTCGGAAGATTCAGACGGCTTTCGGTGACGATGCTATGGTCATCACATAGATTAAAAAGTTTTCCAACCGGTTTAAAGAAGGCCCGCCAAGTGCGCAGCAACGTCAAAGTGATGCCGACTGCTTTCTTCGAGTCCCGCGATGTGGTACGCCAGGAATACGCACCACCGGGTAAAACAATCGCCAAACAGTACTACAGGGATGTCCTCCGTCGCCTACGTGATGTTGTGCGACGCAAGAGACCGAAGTTGTGGTCAACAGGAAATTGGTGCCTTCGTCACGACAATGCTCGCACTTGATTCAGACTTTTTTGACGAAAAAACAGACTCCTGTGGTTCAACAGGCTCCTTACTCTCCTGATATGGCCTCCTGCAACTTCTGGCTGTTCCCCAAACTCAAGAGGCCATTGAAAAGAACGCGATTTCAGACAAGAGAGGACATTATCGCTGCAACGACAGCTGAGCTAAACTCCATTCCAAAAGAGGCTTTCTCGAAATGCTTCCAATAGTAGCGGCACCGCTCAGAGAAGTGTGTGGAGTCCCAAGGAGACTACTTTGAGGGTGATTAGGTTTCCAACGCTCCAGATATGCCAGTTTTTTTCTAACAGACCTCGTATATTAGGTGCATGATCTTTTTTTTTGTTTTTTCATTTATTTAATTCCCCTCTCTCTATTTTTCGAACTGATTTTTGCAATGCTCCTATCGTAATCTTGCGTTCAAGTCTTCAATTAAAATAACATTTTCTTTACCTATTCGGGTCGACCTACATGTATCTTAACTATTTTGAAGCTTGCACTATTTTTTAATATTTTTCTGTAACATTCCTGCTTCAATCCAATCTACGTACTCTAACATCATTTCATAGATGTCAAGCAGGTTGCCGACTAACCGGCAGTTATATTAACAAATCGGTTACCTTCCTATAGACTTCTATAATAGAAGTAACATGTTACTACGTTAAGATGTCGCAATTTCTGAGCTGTTTGCCCTTTTCAAAGAGAGATGACGCCACCTGTAGTCAACTTCTGTAATGCCCGCTTGCCCAGATGAGTTTTATTTTGAAAATCAATTGTTCTGGTTAGAACTAAACCGTTTCAACGAATCAGAAAGAGACTTATAATTGCCAAAAATAATTTTAGAATTAACTGATTCGCATCAGAGAAACCAAGCTTTGTTCAATTTTAGAATCAAAACAAATCTAGAATTGGCATATCAACAGAGGTAGGAGAGAATCCATATTTTTTTAAGTGTAATTTGAAATAATCTAGTATATTTCTAATGCATTGTTATAATTATTGACTTGATAATTATTAAAGTTAAATTTAAATTATTAAAGCCCAAATGTATAGAATTTTTAATCATGAAATTAAAAATGTATATACGTCATTGATTTAATACTGTGAACTCATCAGTATCGTACTGTAGAAATTCAATGTATTTGTGTATGTATTCTTTGAGAATTTGCAATGGCTAAAGAACTAAATAAACAGTTTAAACCTACAACGTTTATTTTTTTTTATTGAATTCATACTATAAAAATAACATTTAATTAAACAATGTTTCAATACAACAAGTATTAGATTATTTGAAAATATACCTAGTAAAACAATGAATGATTGAATAATCAGGATTGAATTATCTCAAGTATTTCTTCTTCATCTTCAGTCTGTATACCCCACAGTTTAATACTGGTAGTGGATGCTGAGAGCAGTATATCTTTCTGGGGATGCATACTCAATGACTGCACAGCTTTACCGGGATTATGCATAAGAGTGAAGGCTATCTCGGCTTTAACCAAATCCCAGTAGAATATTTCACCAGTCGATGAACCAGAGATAACCATGGTATCGTTTGTATTCACTGTACTTTCAACATTGATATCTTGCGCTTTGTGTCCTGTGTACCTGTCAAAAACAGTTTTATTATTTTAACTAAAGAATAAAAATAATGTGTCAATTATTAACGTTAATAGATTTAAATTGATTTAAAGTAAACAAGAATAATATATGTACTAGATATTTTGATTACATAAGATATATCTCCGTGTAATACACGAAAATTTAAGACATTTGCTTTTAAATCAATCTTAATATTATTCTAGTCAAAATATGTCAAATCTTAAGACACAAATGTGTCCGTGTAAGACACCTTTTACACATAATTACTAAATACGTACTCGCCCAACATCTCTCCTGATAATTTCTCTAGAAGACGAACTGCATTATCTGTACAACTGGCCAAGATACACTGGCCATCTTTTGTGTAGCTAACACAAGTAATAGCATCTGAAACCAACATTTTAACATTCTTCTTTATTTTATTAATTGCATTTATACAAAAAAACATTTTCGTCTCACAACATAACGCAAAATAATTATAACCTTAAAAAAAATCACTTCTAATTTAAAATAATAAGTTTTAAATAAATGTGTGACAACCTCCTAGAAAATCTGTCATAAGTTTTCCATTTCGAAGATCGTATCTTCTGACATGACAATCAATTGATCCAGTTAGAATTTCATGATCTGTCACTTTGATCGACATGACACAATCTTTAGCGTCAGATAATATTTGAATAGGCTCATTGCTCCTTGATCTCATGTCCCAACAGCACACATTATTATCTTGGCTTCCTGAAATTGCAACCTTAAAAAATGAACTTATATTTTATTATAAAATTCAAGCAATATTAACATAAAAAGTAGATGCTGAACATATATATTACCGAAGACTCTTCATTGAAACTAACACAAGTAACACTGGCAGCGTGCCCCCTCAACCGCCGTAAGACTTGGCCGGTACTTACGTCCCATAATATGATAGATTTATCACTTGAACAAGACAGAATTTGACTACTATCACATGATCCCACGGCATCTAACACCTCATCACCATGACCTCCGTAAGTTTTTAAGGGCAAACTTCTATACGGGTTCCATAATTTCAACTTTTTGTCACTACCGCAAGTGAGGCAATACGATCCGTCAACTACACATAAATATGAACAAGAAATATACATTCATATATTACGACTTAAAAGTTATTTACCGTTAAAGCGCACTGCTCTTACAGCACCCTGGTCGCAGTTTATAGTTTTTAAACAGATAACTGACATTACTAGTAATTACCAGAATATCTGTCAATGTTTATATTTCAACCATAACCTAAATTTTCAACGTTGAACATATCAAAACAGTTTCACTGCGCTCAGAACTGCGTGGAACTGCGCCAGAACTGCGCTATAACATAACTCTACAGTCACAGTTTATCAAAGCAGTAGCCAGCAGTGGCGTACCATATATATTTCATGGAAAAATATCTTTATTGCACTTTATTAAAACTTACATTAGTATAAATCTAATATCTTCAAGAATAGATTTTAAAACCATATGAGATAATACTAATTGTAATTAGGCTATTAAAATTTCTGTTTGATATAATACCATGTTCGAATAATTTAGAATTTTATTATTTTATTTCCGTGCCTATGAACAAACAATGAATTTTTATGTATACTTAATCGAGTGTTTATATATTAGATAATCCATTCAAGTACTGATAACTTTCTTCAATGACAAACAAGGTAAAATGTCTCGTCTATTTCAAATATATTTTATGAAATAATATAAAAGTTAACATTATTTTTACTTGTTTTTTTTAGACATTATTTTGGGGGTTGTGTGGCGCGGGCAAAATCGCCCACGATTTTGCTGTTGGACTGTCCTTATTCAGTGACACCGAGCACAAGATTGTTGCAGTTGCAGCTCGAAATAAGGAACGGTTAAACGAATTCGCCAAAACCCATAATATACAACAAACATATGACAATTACGAAGCTATAGCTCACAACGATCAAATCAGTAAGATTTCTAGTATATTATACATAGTGGGCCAAAAAAACGGACTCATTTTGCCATCTTGTAACTCTAGAACTAAGAAAGATATTTAGATGAACAAAACTTTTAAAAAAACGTATAAAGATCAGAAATTAAGAAAATTTTGAACGAAAATCTGCTCTACATATTGAAGTTTTTGCTCAAACAGTATTAGTGAAATTAAACCGAATAAAATGTGTGGAAACCAATCAGCGAAATGTATCACTTATCTTTGTTTTACAGATGTGGTGTACGTTAATGTAGTCAACAAATTTCATTATGAAATCGCAAAGTATATGATAGAACATGGAAAGAATGTGCTTGTAGAGAAACCGATGTGTATGAATACTGCGGAAACAGAGACCCTGATCCAGGCTGCAAAAGAGCACAAAGTGTTTCTTATGGAAGCATTATGGTCTCGTTGTTTCCCTGCCTACAAAGATCTCGAGAAACAACTGCAAAATGGAGTTGTTGGCAATGTGAAGAAAGTGACAGCGAATTTAGGTTTTCCTTTAACCGAGTTTGAGCGCATAAAGTAAAAATCTATTATCATATTTATATTTGAATTAGATGTCAATGTACTTTTCACTAATATATTTATTATAGTTCACGTGATTTGGGCGGCGGAACTGTCATGGATTTGGGAGTTTATGTACTTCAGTTTGCAAAATTTGTATTTCGTGACTCACCAATTGAGATAATAGCTTCCGGTAAACTAAACTCAGACGGCGTCGATATCAGTGCGAATATTACTTTGCGTTTTCCCAATGGCGAAGCAATTCTGAAAACAAGTGCTGAGAATCAACTAGATAACGTTGCTACGATATCTGGAGACTTAGGCATGATTGAGGTAAATATAAAATACCATCGCACAAATGTAGACCAACTGAAACCTTTACATTTTCGCTAATGTCTATTGTACAGATACATGATTTCTGGTGTCCAACTACTATCAAAGGACCACAAGGAGAGATCCATTTTCCTCTTCCAGAAACTAAATTCAAATTGAATTTTCATCACAGCACTGGATTATCATATGAAGCTGCAGAAGTAAAAAGATGCATCGACAGCGGTAAGATACGATATGTGTTTGTCAGTGTGAAGTAACCAATGAAATAATACAAGTTATTTTAATTAGTATTACGTGTAAATATATATATTTCCTTAGGATTATTTGAAAGTCCCGCCTTTACTTTGGATGATAGCTTGGTACTTGCGCAGTGGAGGGACCAAATCCGTCATAAACTTGGTGTTGTATACAGTGTGGATTAAATTTACTTTTCCCAAATGCCTATGGCACACCTATCATACAGCTTCATATAGCGTCGTAGAAAATATGATGAAAAAAACAGAACGCATCCGTTTTTCAAACTAAAATGACAAATATAAACCCAAACTAACGTAAAATGACACACAAAAGATACGTGTGAAATGACACCTTCGTTTCATCATATTGCTGTATGATAGGTGTGTCATGGGCATAACAATTAAATGATTTCCAAGTAGAAAATATTGCATTTATACAGTGTGTAGTAACATGACCAAATGTTCAAAAGAATAAAATTCGTTGTTCCAACATTTTGTTGTTTTAATCGATTATTTAACTGTAATTATGTACGTTCCGTAAAACTGATGATGTTAAATTGCATACGTATATTTATTATAATAAAACACAGTACATTTTTTACGAACAATCACAACCAAACAAAATCCCAACAAAATCAACAGGTTGGAAATATGTATATAAACGTGTACATCTAAATATAATATATAAAATGAAAAATATTTATTGTATCAACAAAATTTTATGTAAAAAAAGTACTTTTTTCTCAGTAACACAACATTACTTAACTAAAACTATATAATATGCAAAAAGACATGTTTATGGCACTAGAAAATAAACAAAACAGGTAACTCAATTAGCGTACTGAATATTGCAACATGTGTCCAGGGTGTAACAACTTATACACTGTTTTGTAAAAATCTTACTCAAGTCATCGTCAATTATCCGAGAATATTTATTATGGTAATCAGAACAAAACGTGCTGTTATCAAGGTCACTTTACTCATTACCTTTGTTCATAGAAAAATCCACTCTAACTTCAAATATCTAAAATATCTCTTGAGCTATCTACGTTTTGATGTAATCAAATGAACGAACTCAATACGAACCACCTCAAGTGTGCGGCATGAGCTGTAATTTCATATTATTAGTAGTTACTCGTACAAATACACATGTATGTATAATGTGCTTTTATGCTCTGTCTTGTTCGTTCGTACTTGTCATCTGCAAATGTTCGTCGCAGTTATCTATTTCGTAATGATAAAAATGATTTAACATATACGTATGTATACATACATATTCATCATCATCTAGTAAGGGTATCTCGTTTCAAAATAAAGCCACATCCATAAGTAGAAAAACATAAGTATAAACGTCGTGTGTAAATGAAACGAACTAGGAAACCTGTACCTATGTAATAAACGTTATGGATGGGTCGCCAGTCTTAATGTACAGAATGTTCTCACGTTAAGAGTCCAAAATTATGAGAGGAAGAAATATTGAGGAAGAATACTGCACAGAGCGGGGAGTAAGTAGGTCTATAATAGTAATTGGATAATAAAGAAGAATAAGAATGCCATAAGCGTTGAAAGATGGACGTAGAGAATATCAGTTCAGGAAGGCGGGAACGTCGGTATAACTATCGGTATATGGTTATTGACAGGTATGTTCGGATTCAACATAGTATGCTCCATGAACGGATGCATGTTCAATTTGTCTATACTTAGATTTGACATTGAATTATCAGGTACGTTTGTGGTCAGAAGTGCATCTGTTGTTGTCTGTGAGTTGTCAGAGGCAGCAGCAGGTACAGTCACGTTACGAAGTATTGGTTCCAATGTTTGTAGCTTATTAGTAGGCACTAATTGTTTGTCCACGATCGCATTCGTGCTGTTCTCTGCTGACATGTGTTCTTCCGTTGCTCCGAGACTTGCACTAGCTAATAGTACTGTGCCAGTGTTCATATCGGAGCAGGGCTTAGTTCCGGCAACAGTACCGGTGTTGTTATCCGTCTCATTCATTGTACCCGCCTTACTACTTGGGTTGTTCACATGTACTTCGCTTGCATGCAGTACCACCTGGTATCGATGGTGGAATTTCAAGCCACAGTGCTCGCACTCGAACGCTTTGTTGTGCATGTGTCGCCACACGTAATGCAATGCCAAGCTACCCTTCGTATGAAACGTCAACTTGCGTCGTTTGCACAGGTTACATGTTAAACCCTTCTTAGCGATCAGTTTCGACATGTACTTGTCTTTTAACTTAGTCAACGCATTCTTGTTGCTGTCACCATGCCAGACACGGTGTTTGAAGCTCGACCGTTTCTTCACTTGGATCTCGGGATTCTCACTAACTGGTGGTACGACTTTGCGTGGCTGACTTTGTTTCCGGGAACGTTTGCACGTACCATTGACACTCTGACCATCCTGGTAACAGTAACCCGAATTCCCGTTACCGTCGTTCCCCACGCCAGTCTCACTGGCGCATTCGTTTTTCCTTTGGTTACAAAGCAAGAACTGTTTCTTACCGTTGCTATTCTGTTCGTCAACATTGTGGTTCAGTGTAATGTGAGAACGCATGTGACTCATGATGCTCACTTGATTGGTAAATGCTAATTTACAAATGGTACAATTGTAATTGGTAGACTTCGGATTAACGTTCTCTTTAGAATCTAAATTTAGCTTGTCTAGTGTTTGTTGTGTGTTGGTCTTGGCTGCGCTTTTTTTCACTAGTTTTCGATTCGTTTTCTGGTTTGCGGGAGATGTGGTAATTTTCTCAACACGATGATGAGTAAACTGGTGTGTTTCCAAGGAGGTGTCATCTATAAATTCGCAGCCACATTCACGACATATGAACAATGGTAGTTCCATTTCTTCCTCATATTCATCTTCAAGTTCTCCTTGGTGATGATTCCCAACATCTCCCGCTTCAGGAAAATCCGACTGATTCCTCTGGGTTGTACTTGGCGTTGTCATTCTACTAATCTCATCATTGCTAGTCGTCGTATCACATTCCGGTTCCGAACCATCGCTCGCCTCCATATAGTTGAAAAGACGCGCTGCTCCATGTTGCTTTGGTGTGTACGGTTTCCACGGTTTACTATCATTATTCGATATAATACTACCCGCCATAGGCAATAGTCGACTTCCGTGCTGCAGAATTGCGGCCGCAGCACTCAGTTCATATGGTTTCAGATTGGAACTTAGCGACTGACCATGTCTGTAAATCACACAATCAAGACACATAGTTACTACTAAGGAACCTGTGTGACATTTAGAACATTAACTTACTTACCCAAAAGTTTGGTTTGTTTGATTATTAGTTGTATTAAAGCTATTGTTGCGTAAGACGTTATTGGAAGATCGATTATTACGCTGCTCAAGTGGGCTACAGAAACAAGAATAATGTAATTCATTTCATACACATCTATAAATATGAATAACTTACTGGTGTTCTTGTTGGTGTGCAGCAAGTTGTGCTTGGTCATCGGCAAGGAACAAGCATCGCCCACATGCTCGCTTATTGTGAACCTTTAAGACATGCGTGGCCAAACGTTCAGACCTGGCAGCTTTGTAGTCGCACAAACCACACACGAAAGGTTTCAGATGCGTATTTAGATGTCGTTTCAAGCACCAATTATCCACACCCGACCACGAACAGTAACAACATGAGTATCGTTTTTCGCCTTTTTTCTTCGAACTCGATTTGCCAGAAGAATTCGACTTCATGTTAGTAGAAGACTTTGAAGTCTGCGGACTTGTAGGTTTGCCAGTGGGTAAATTCTGTTCCACTCGTGCCATTCCGCCGAATCCGTTCGGTATGGTTAAAGGATGTTGCATACCCGATTGCATATTGCTAACTGGCTCCGACGGCGTCGTGTTTGTCGTTGAGCTACCATTATTGTATTTATGATAATAAGACATCCCCGATGCATTCTTTGGAGGATGACGCCTAATACGATTTAAATCGTACGGATGCTCTCTGTGCATACGTAGGAAATGTTTCTTGACATGATCTGCACGGTTAAATTGTTTCTGACATACATAACACTGGAACGGTTTCTCTTCTCTGTGAATATTCTCGTGCCGGGTGAACAAGTCTCGTCGATC
This sequence comes from Carabus problematicus, assembly GCA_963422195.1. Taxonomy (NCBI): domain Eukaryota; kingdom Metazoa; phylum Arthropoda; class Insecta; order Coleoptera; family Carabidae; genus Carabus; species Carabus problematicus. The sequence continues at coordinate 19,739,088 of OY728577.1, forward strand.
CGTCGCATACGGACAGTAACTGCAACTGTACCGTTTAGTATTACCGCTTGTCGCACAAATATTCGCTGATCCACCGCTACCGTCCGTGCCAGAATTGTTATCATTCGTTCCAGCTTCAGATGAAGACGCTGAAGGTGTACTGGAAGTACCAACAAGTCGTGCAGACACATTACTTCCATGACCGTTCGATGGAAACGGCTCAGATACAGTCGAAAGTCCAGTCTGAGTTTTCGTACAGTTCCCTTCGAATTTACCCTTCAGTTTCTGTAAATACCGAGTGATCTCATGAAATACAGGGTTCTCTTTGAGAAATGCATCCACTGTGTCTTCACTGTTAACATTATGTTGACGGACTAGATGCATGCGCACGCAACGGGCCCAAGCACTTGCATACGGGCACTGAGGACACTGGAACACACGTAAATTCGCGTGCGTTCCCAACCAATGCTCGGCCACTCGTGCTAGGAATCCCACACAGTCACAATCGGCACATCGGAACAGTTTCTGCGACGGGTTGTAACTTGCTATCTTCGACTGAGTCCATTGCAGGTAATCATCGTTTGAAATCCACTTATCCTCGGCCACAGAATTGGACTTGGGTTGCTGGAAGTTGGGATTAAGAATGCCAGCCGGCGGAAAACCGTTCTGCATGAGTGCCGCCAATCCGAATGCTGTAATATGTTCTTCCGGTTTGAAAACCGGTGGTTCCACATCATAATCTATACCGGTCAAGCCCCGCTCCGCTGACGTAGTAATCCCTGTAAGTTTCTCGCCGGATGCCAAATCGGGTAGTCCATCTTCACCGTACAGTTTCCTGGTGATTTCTTTGAACATATCCTCGTAGCTATCCATGGCCGTGACTGTGCCAGAGCTAGTTCCAGCGCCAGCCATAGGCATAGCCACCTCCATTATCCTAAGGGCCGGTTTCCAGTCCTCGGCCGGACCGGACTACGTTCGTCGTACTCTGTACCAAAACAATAATTGTGTTAATATACAAAACAATCTTACATATACCATTCAACAGTTACATACTCATTATACAAGTTATAATGTTACTTTATTCATAGTTAACATAGTCGCATGGGTTCTGGACAAGATATAGCGTATTTCCGTACCCGTAATGTTTGAGTTCGTGTTAGAATATTACTCTATAGACACCTGCAACAACCGAGTTGCATTAGATATGTCTTACGAATCGTCCGCTGTCAATAAGGGGTGTTCACCCTTGAGGCGCGAGTCAGAGAATGGTGGTGGGTGGCGAACAGTGTGTTGCCAGAGAGAGAGGAGAAGGTGGATGGGTAAAAAGGGGAAGTGTGGGATAGAACCCGTGGTAGGGGAGTCAACGCACATAGTCAGGGTTGACATAGGCAGCGAACGAAATAGTATGGTACGGATAGCTCGGGTGGAGGTTGAAGATGTGTGGGGTTGAATTTAGGTGGTGGGTGGATTGGTAGATGAGGCGCATGTGAGTTAGAGAAGGACGGATATAAACCGGCCGACATTCACCGCACGTCCCGGAAATCGGGCAGGCTTCGGCCGGCAAATACACGGTCCAAAATGGGGAGAGTCGGGTGGGGGAGATGATGCATAAAAACCTATCGGAGTTGGAAGGTTAGGGCGTGGGTGGAGGAAGCGCGGGAAATAGTGGTAGTTGCTAGGCAACACCGAATGGTAGAATCGAGGGAGAGGTCTCTTATTTGCTTCGCACAACAATAACAACGACGGATAAATTCATATGAAAGAAATGTATGTTCAAATGAAATAAATATTGATACAGGAACCGATCAAAGACAAACCGTGTTTTATATTCAAAGTGTTTGTAAATGTAACGTTGTATTTTGTCATCTGAAGCAACAATAAAACTACTTAAATATACTGCAAACGATGATCAAAACAGTTAAGCTTGATTCGGTTTGAGAGGAGTATAATTATTTCGTCTTTCCGCGAAGCGTCTTACCTCATACCACGGACATAAATACAGGTGGATGGTAGTATCAACAGTTCTACAGTGAAATGATACATGACATCGATCTTCGCGACCGTGTAAATTACACATACACATGCTCAACGCCGACGACGACAGCGACGTAGGCGGATGTCGGTCAACTTCACCCACGGGGATGTCTGATCGATACGGGGCTACGGTGGCGCTAGGCTAGGCTACTGTACGTGTATCCTATATATGGGTTGAAGGGGCTAGGGGAGCAGGGGAGACACAGGCTGTGTCGCATTTGCACCCCTATACCATACAGTGATGTAATTCAACTGCTATTACTTTATACTAGTCAGTATTAAACAGATGAGTCAAACGGACAATGTATCATGCGAGTATAGACAGGCAAGTGAATGAAGAAGTAATGAAACGAGAAATCTTTGTAGATATACTGTCATGGCAGAAACTCAATCAGATTAATCTGTAGTTCAGATACATTACATTAAATTCCAAAGTTATCAAACACGGGAAAACTTAATGTCATTGACAATATAGACACTGATTAAGGGGTACCAAAATAAATACATGCACAAAGTACACCGGCAAAGAAACTGGGAATAAAACAACAAATATACATTTTTGACACGGGACTGTACACATATTTGAATTGTGCATGCACCATGTACATAATATGCTCTGTTCAGAAAACCTGCAAATCTCCTTACGGCTGCACATCCTTTTACATCGTTCATCAAAATAATAATGCAAAAGCATCAAGTACGCGCATGCGTATTTAGGCGCTCTGCAGTTCGATCGTACCGTGCATTCCGAGCGACATAAGTACCTACTCGTTCACATAGAAAACGTTCTACCTTCGGTAAAGCGGCACCTGTCTGTTTCACGAATACACAGATACACAATGACTTTCTTTCATAATACACACAACACGTACATATTGCCGGTTGGTACATACAACTACTGAAACTGACTATGTACTTACAAGTTCACATGTCGTCTGTCTAGATAAGACTTCCACTCAGCAGGGGAGTACTGTTAACGATTGAATAACACAACATACGTATATCGTTTGTGTGTTAAGGTTGCAGCAAGCAGTGTTCGTCTTCGTGAAATTGGTCGAATGTTCACACACCCACCCACCAAAACGGACTGTGGGCCGCTCGCTCCCGACTCCCAGTCGGGGTCGCGGCCACCCCACGTCTTCGGCCCGCTCGCCCCACCCCCACAACGGCGACCGACCATGCCCGACCTCTCGCAGGCAGCTGGCCACCCCGCACATTCCCCCATTCCCTGTCTGACTTCTCGTCGCGCGCTGTTCTACCATGTCACAACCCGTTCCACCGCGCCTGCCCGTTCGTCTGTTCCATCTCCCTGTACTCTATAGGAGCTTATACATATGGTGTATGCCTTGCCATGTGAACAGTGGCGCGTAAGATACTCAAAGTTGCTGCCACACTCACTGCGATACATATGTTCTTGTAACTGCTAAATACACATTTAGCTAACGAAACATGCAAAACATTCAACATAACACGAGCACGCGCGATGCGAATTTAGATCCTTTTGCTCGCGGATGCATGTATAAACATCCGCTCCACGCACAGGTTCGAGCACCACTGAATGGACTTCCAGGCGGATATTGTCGTTGACGCTGGCGCGCAACCAACCAAAATTTCACACACGCGAATCTCTTAACTCGTACGACGCGTGTTCATGTAAATGATTGATGAAGAAACCTCGCCGTTCTAAATTCGAAACGTCAATATATTTTATCAACATTTCGTGATGTTCTGTAAATAAAAACGTTTCTTTTGCTCTTACCAACGTCTGTTTGGAATCAATTTTCAAAAGTGAATGATATAACAATAGAACGAAAAGCTTTCATTCTGTCAAAAGCGGTCTTCCAATATTTCATGAAATATTGGTGCCGTGAATAATTTATGTTTTATTGTACACATTGTTTTGTTTCCATCTAATTTACGTCCTTCGCCGAATTATTTAAAGGATATTAATCATAAAAAAAGATTGTTAAAAACATGGATTAAAAAAACAGCATGTTTATATTATATTTTCTACTGAAGCAAAAATATGCATGGCATTTATAATGTAAATAATTCATTTCTTATAAATGAAAGATTTGTTTTTTTCAAAGAATTCACTACATCACTGATTTGTTAATAATAATAGAGTGTCTTTGTTATCAACGAAGAACTATGATTCGGATCTACGAAATACGAAGGTGTATTTCATTATTACACAATACGCATATTGTTGACAATTGACTGAATATCCATTGTTGAGATGGGGGTGGACTCAACTAAAACAGTTACGAATATCGTTGAAGAGGACGCCACATACCTTGCACATTTTCACCGAGTGATGGCACTCCTAGCGCAAGCTATGCTACAATTCGCCAATACATATAATTGTGCCATTGTGTACAACAGTAAAATAGGGTTACTCATAATCATTTTATTGTTTTTAATGCGGTAAAATAAGGAATACTGTGATCTTGTAAACATATCCTAACAATTATATTTCAGCTATTAAATAAAACATGTATACACAATAGTTTTAAATTGCTGAAATTTATTCGAATAATACCTGCCATACTTTCAAATTTACAGATTACATCATTCATGAAAATATTAGCTAAAAAATATAAAGGAATTTTACATGTTAGAAAATATAGAAATATGTAATTGTACGTACAATATTAAAATCAGAATCGAAATTAAAAATCAAGAACTCAATTCCTGAATTCAGAACGAACTCGTTTGAACCAGAAATTAATTTATAGTATGTCAATAGTTGGGGGGTTAAATATCTTGCAACAAGTTTCGTTACAAGGGGTTTCCCTCGAAACTTGATCAAATTCTAGGTTTTGTTTTTTATTTATCTTATATCAGTTTTATTTTAAATTTTTAAATATCTTTTTCAAATATTTTTCAAGAATACAGATTGTGTTGAATATTTCATAAAATCATAAATATTTCAGTGAATAATAATAATTATTAATATTTCAATGAGACAGGTACCTCTAGTGTAGTACAAGAAGTTTAACATATTGATTTTTTTCAATGCATACAGTCTTTTGTTAGGAATAAAAGTAAAAAATGAAATATATAATCTAACGTTGTTTATTATGTCACCTTTCGTTTTATCTCCAATTAAATATTAAAAGTGCTACATTAAACATATTAATAATACAATATTTAAGTAGATTATTCACAACACAATGGCATCATGAAATAAAGTAATTAGAAACAAACAGTAATTACGCAGAATATTAATAAAATGAGTTGATTAATGATTATGTATTTAAGCGTAAGTATTCTTTTACTACAACTGTCATTAAATAACTATTTTTATACTCTACTTATGTATTTACTTATGTATTTAAAAACAAAACTAACAAGTAGATTACATACTATCACAAATAATAATAATGGTAATCAGGGGCCAGTGGCGGATATACGCACAAGCGGAGGAGGCGGTCGCTTCAGGCCCCACATGCCAAGGGGCCCCACAGAGACGGTTAAAAATATAGAGTTTCGTGTAGAAAGACAAGCATGCATCTTTTATACCATTAGGTAGCCGCGATACAAACAGTACACATTGTCACAAGTAGACACGTCTGGTATGATCCATTTACATGATTCTTTTGCATAAGATTGTACTTTTGGCCGAACTATTCTTTGTTTCTAGCCGGGTTTGAAATTTACCATATGTACCGGTTATGGTGTTTGGTTTGAGACACATTCTCAAGGTTTGCTAATCTTCCGCCTCCGCCGGCTGCAACTTCTACGAAGTACGTAGAGGATGCAACTATATACGACACTTCATATATTGATTTAAAGGAACACAGATAATTGTTATAAATTAACTTCACTTATTGTTCATATTACTGCTAGTGCTATCATCAAACGTGTATTTGGAATTTACTTATTGACAATTTTAGCGATTCAAATTCTGAACATATAAAAAGACTTAGCGACATTAGAACACTGATGCACAACCTTTTATATACAAAGGGCCGCATATAACTTCCTTTTTGAGTCGGGAGCAGCAAAAAAATGTTTACCTTTTTTTTTCGTTTTTGGCCCAGGTTTTTTTATATTGTGAAAAATGCGGCAAAAATTTGGAAAAGGGCCGTATGCGGCTCGCGGTTGTTACATCAGTGCGCTAGATGGTCAACAAGAGCTGATGCAGTTTCTGCTCTGCGATGTAATTATAAAATTAGTAAAAGATACTTGAAATAAATGTTGTAGAGCAGTGGTTTCCAAACTTGTATCTATGACACCCCCTTTTAAAGATCATGAAATGCTCTTTACAACTTTTATTTGAAATCGAGTTAGAAGTATTTTTGTCCAAAATAATTTGGGAACTTTTGCATAAGGAAAAGTTGATTTTACATGTTAAACGACTATGGCCAGTTTTTTAATTAACGCCCGGTATATAAACATACATTAATTTCAAAATATTGTTATATTTACATGTATTTAAGTCTATTTATATTATTAACTATATGTATTTAATTTTTGATAAAAAAGATATATAAATTGTTGTAGTTGAATATATTCTACGGGGCCCCAAAAATTTGTAACGTTTCGGGCCCCTTAAGTGTTAAAACCGCCACTGATCAGGGTCTCTAAGAGGTGAGATGGAGACCGGGTCAGTTATGATGTTGGGGACCCTTATTTATCAAATAAATACAAATAATATTCGGCTGACATTTTATTTTAGCTTTTTTTATTTTTTTTTAAATTTATCCAGTATCGGGGCCCCGCGACACTGGAGCCCGGGTCATTTGACCCTCCTGACCCCCGCTAATAGGGTCTAATGGTAACACTCAATTTCTTTATCATATTTTTTCTTTTCCAAATGATCACTAAAATATTCTCAACAAAATCCATAAATAAGGCAAGGTTTGAATCTTGATTTGAATTAAACTTCGCGCTATAAAAATCTAGACTTGCTCTGTCAAAACATAAATGAAATGTTTGTTTCCCTATTTGACAATACTAGTATATGTACCTACGTATATTTTGTTAATCGTTTATTATGAGTACAATGGGACTTGGTTGTAGTGGGACTTGTGAGCAACGTAAAGAGGGGTGGCAAGGCGGTGACCGGTAGTGGCGTCGATGATATTTGAAAGGAATCGATTGCACGCGTACTGTGATCGTGCGAACCCGTGTGTTGGAGCGGCACGGGATCACGTGCCTTGTCCATCATCAATGAGACTGTTTACATGAGTCGTGCGCGCTATCGAGGTGCGCGTCTGCGCCCAACCCGGGGGGGTAATGATCACATCTATGGCCGTGGCGCTATCTGGAGCTGCGGCGTCCATGCCCGTCGCGTCCCGACCCCGTCCCGATCCAACCAATTTTGGAACAGGCGCACCAGCAATCGCCGCTTGCGAACGGGTCGTATCAGCGCCGCGGACGGAGCCAGTCGACGCTCGTACTGCTCGCGGTATAACGAACGCGCGCACAACGACGCTATCAGTGCACCGACACATACCGAAATGGGTGTAACACAACATCGCCGTACCGTAGTACTGTACACCATCGGCCTACTACATACTGTGTACTTTGCTATCAAACAATAAAACTGGATAGTACATTCATAAATACATATACCCAAGTATTAACATACTATACATACATGTATATATATATATATAGGTATATATACACACACACGAGATAAGACATATATATATAGAGTGCGGTAAGCCGAAATGGTGCAGGTGTTCTATTGGTGATGTTGAATTAAGGTGGCCAACAAACGGAGATAACAATGTAATGTTCCACACACGATAAACCAGAATGTGCGTGTTGCCTAATCTGTCCGTGTTTGATTGTACGCTGGATGAGTTCTGTACCTGACTTTGAGCTTGCACACCGAGCACGCGACTTACGTGCGACACTGGTAGACCTTGCCGTCGGTTTGAGTTTCCTCGTTCGCTCACCGTATGTCGTGCTGGAATCAATAACTTAGTGGAAACGTTATCGTGGCCCGTGCGACGCTAGTACGCTGTGCGCGTAAGGTTCTTGTGTCCCGCCAGTGGCGTGCCGTGGCACGTGGGCCTCTGATTACTAAAGGCGCGCGATATTCACACACACACACACACTTACATTCCTCTAAGCCAGCGTTCCTCTAGTTCTTTCTTCCACACCATCATTGGCGAATGGTCGCCATGGAAGGTGAATCAGCATTTGTAACATCACCAGCAGAAATGTTCGAGAACAGCACGGTGAAGACACGGCAGCGACTCGCCACTCGCTCCAAGCACGTGTAGAAACTACTGCTCCAGTCTTCATGGCCATTGATAAAGGTAGTGACGCCAACATTCATATCTCACTTCCTTCCATTCGAGTTATAAACGTATATCTTTCTAGTAAATGTCTAGTATATATTGCCTAGGTTTATTTATTTATATATATATATATATATATATATACATATATATATATATATATATATATATATATATATATATATATATATATATATATATATCCAACTGAATTAGTTAATTTATTTACTTTTTCAATACTGGAACTCGCGGCTCTTGTACTGCTTTTAGCTCGTCCACTTTTCTGTTCCTTTCAATCAAACGACCGCAAGAGAGTAAAACGTACGATATACGTTACCTACGGAGAACCAAAACGGCGCTCATAAATATATCCAGGAGAAATAGCGCGCGCTCAGCTCCAGTCCTTTATGTAAATGCCCCATTATTATTATGTGAATTATCTTTAGAATTTCGTGCACAAATTTCACCTGGTCTTCTTCTCTTTGCTCTTTGCCATTCGTAGATATTGGAATTTTCTAACAAGAAAAATGTGCACTCTTTCGATTAGAATATTTGTAGAAACAGAGTCAATGTTCGTGTGCTGTCATATCACAATAGTGTGAAGTTGTTTTGAACAAGTGCGAATGTATTATTATTGCGAACACTTAACAGAGAAGTATTATAATATCGATATAAACATAATTCTGCTAGTTGAAATGGATGAGAAAACAAAGTATGCACTACCACTGTGTTATAAGCTGTCAAAGGATGATATTTCACATTATGCCATCAACATTTTACGTAAAAAGTTAAATCTTAAGATTCAGCTAGACATCTTACGCAGGACTGAAGGCAGTATTTGGGCACGACCGTACCCTGAAATAATATAATATCCTTAGCGGAGATTGGATGTCAAGGACCGACGAGGACACTTCATTTACCCGTAAAGCATTTTTGTTAACACGTATCTACATTAAAAAAAAATTCTTGCATATACGTACTGTAACAGAGCGTATATAATGTGAAATTGCACGACTCTGAAATATGTTCTCATTATTTTATTATATATGTATAATGTATATATTTAAAGCCATTGTGTTGTAGTACTGCAATTGTACTACACCACCATTATTATAATTGTTAATTCCTATTTTTTTTTTAATTTCTAACGTATTAATATTCATTTGATATAATAAAAATGATTAAAATTGTAATATTTAAAAACAAATCATATAAAATTGTAGAATAATGAGAATAGAACAATAATGTATTTCTTTTACAAGTCTGATTACCGATATATCGAACAATTTGCTAAATGTGCTTTTAATACTCTTCGTACGTAAATGTATAAATGTAGTTACTTGCATGTTATCTATAATTTACGCACATTACATAACACAATCCATTCGATGACGCATGTATACAAAAATAATAACTTTATTCTAACTCCTAATCACCGTATATTACATATTTCCGTTATATAAAAATAGAACACATTTATTTCATTTACGTAGGTGCATTCATATCAAAACATGAACTGTAATATCGTCTATAAACATTAAATTACATATATTGAGAGTACGTAATTATTTAAATCACAAATGTAACTGCATTTCTTAACGAAAATGCTATTAATCTCAAGCATTACGCTGAAATCCTACAGATATCGACATTATGTCATGAATAAGTAAAACGAAATGTCTATAATTTTGATGACAGATTTATAAAAACAACAAAAATACTGGAAACACTAAATGATCAATATGACGTGCTTTGATAACCTCGAAGGCTGCTAATTAATAGAGAAATTTATTTTAACTGACAAATAAACGAAATAATGAGTTCAGATACACCATTCCTGTTATAATAACTGGATATCACAGCTTTTGTTTAGTGGTTCAATGATCAGATATAGATACGTAATTACCCGATAATGCTTTATAAAATTGTTGTATGACACAAACATGTAGAAGGGTACGTATTTTCTATTCTAGTTCTTACAATAGTTGACATGTTTAGCATTTATCTGCACAACTTCGCTTTCCGAATAGTTTATTGCATTCTTTGCCACGATTACGGCATAGACGCATATGTCGTTGATGACAGTCAGCCTGCAGAGAAAATAAAATGCAAAATATATTGGAATTTTTACAGACATAAATAATCATAAAAGAAGGACAAATACAGAAATATTTTATTCAAGTTCTCTATCACAACCAGGATTCGTGAATATTTATTTCACTACATGATACAACGCTTCAAATAGCAGGAAAATTCTCACCTGAAATGTTTCTTGTCAGCTTTTATATTGCAGAATTAAAAATAAATATTTATTCGTTATGCATTGGTTAGGTCTCTCGACTTTTGCACACTGCGATGGATTTATGAAAACCTTTTATGATCATCTAAACATCACAATCACGTTATATAAAAGACGTCGAACGATGGCTTCATGTAAGAGGAAAAGTGATACAATTCCCGGCTGCAAATTCGTTGGTAGTTCATTGATTTGCAGTGTGCATATTGTGATGCAGCTACGTGTATTTTCACTGGAATGATGTGTCCTTGTGACCTAAAGAGATCCTGTTCCTGACAATCAATGAAACTTGAACTTCACAACTAACGGTCCATGTTTAAGAAATACAGTCGAACCTTCGTAACTCGAACCACCATTATCCACAAAAAAAGTTCGACTTATGTAAAATTCGAATTATAGAACTGTTCATCAAAACTAGCGATTTTGTTTAAAGATATTACAGTGGTTTAATTACACACGTTTCATTGAATCCAAAGCGTGTACTAGGAGTACATACTAATTTCGGTTAAAATATACAATAATTTGCCTCGTTCCCATTCATGCTCAGCAAACTTATAAGGAATAAATGTGTATTTATTCGTTTTACAAATAGAGACTTCCCCGAACAATTAAAAACTCAATAAGAAAAAAACGCAGCTTGAGATATGGGCATGTTTTTGTGTGAGTGTTGCTATAAACCAGTAATTTTCCTCATATCATACATATTTACATCAAAAAGTGTACCACCTTTTCTAAAAAATCACAACAGAACTGTTTTTATGCGTAATTGATTTTCCGCTCTCCCTCTAATTTTTTGCATTGAAACATTACAACAACTCGTGACAAGCGAAAATGGACTTCCCGAGTAAAATTAAACAAAAAGAATCAAGCACACACAAAAAAATTCCTGTACAAACAAGGATTTCTCTTAAAAAATCGACTTATGGAATGCACTTGCCATTTTATTCGCGCGTTATGGAGAAATTCGAGTTATAAAAGTTCGAGTAATATAAGTAAAATTGTATGTAATTTGCTTCGTAAACGCTATTACCACTCGATTCGTTTCGACTTATAGAAGTTCGAGTTATGGAGGTTCGACTGTAATCTCATTGACTTCAAATATAATATACTCGTATGTTGTATAGCTCGTGTTTATCCTGAACAAAATATATTAAAACGCGTATATTTAATAAAAATTATTTTTGTTATTCAATTAATATACCCTGATTTTATTTAAAAATGCATTTTGATACAAAATTAATTATTGCTGGTTAGGAATATTATAGCTTGACCCGAATGATATATTTTTTAATATTCCAGCTGCAAATTTAAATTATACATTATAACGAAGTATATGTACATTAATAAATGACTTTGTAAAACGCTAAAACATTTTCAATTAAATTTGTTATTTCAAATTTGCCGTACGATAGATTTATTAGCTAGTATTTATTATATGCCCCAAAAACTAAAATTAATAGGATCAATATCGTAAAATAAAGATGATCAAATGCATTTTGTTTCAATAACAATGTACACACAAATATTTAATTCGCCTGCAAAATTGTTTAAATTGTTTTTGCTTCGTTTAAATTTGTTTCAGAATACAAATGTATTGTTTCACAAGGATTTATTAAATTATGACGCCCGCAGAATGTTTTTCAAGAGGGGGTAAAATATAAAAATATTTAAAACGCATAAGGTTATACCATAAAAAAAAACTTAAAATTGGCGACTCCAGGATGGGGAGTAGTACAGTTTCGTTTTCATTTAAATGATAAAATATATTAAATTAGTTTTTATCTAGATATAGATAAAAGATAACAAAATTATTCAGATAATGCTTAAGATTATTTTATCTAGATAACAGGCCATGTTCAACTTGGATAGCGTTACACATGTACAGTGGAATCCGCTTATAGTGAACTTGAAGGGACCAGGAATTTGGTTCACTGTAAGCGAGTGTACACTATAACGAAAGTGTTTAGTTTATTATTATTTAGAATCAGTGATACGTTTAATATAAGCGAGTTTCCACTACATGCGGGTTTTCTATAAGTGGATTCCATTGTATGTTAATTTGACGTTGTAGGTAATATCTTAGATCAAATCTAGTTCTTGTACAAGCAATTTGACATTAGAGAAATAGACTTATCTACATTGATTTAAGCCCAGTAGAGCCTCGAATAATATTGAAGATATGTTACAGAGTTTCCAATGTACTTGCTTCTTAAACCAATAACCTAGTTAATCAACTTTTAATATAGGTACCTACATCAAACATAGACAAATTTTGTTTAACACATTTATTTCTGAAAATAAACAGATATTTCTAAAATATCGGGTTCTTTTTATTTATTTTGTTTCATCCAAAACAAATATACGATTGTTAAATATTTGTAAAATATTAATAAATTATAAAATGCATCTACATAGTTGGCTAGCTTTTTAAAAATTGTGAAGATCTAAAGATATCTAAGTCATTAACAAGTTTTACTAGGCCTTCCCTAATAAAAAACATAATTTTAAAATTGTTATTGATAGTTTTCTATTTGGTTGTATTGTGTATAGTAGCTATTGAGTTATTTTCTTCACAATTGTTAACTTTTAATTCTCAAAGCACAATCTGAAGTTTTCTGTGGGAAATACGTCTTCTCTGCCAAAATGCATTAAAAAGTGAGAAATAATGAAAAGAATGTGCGTGGGAACTGAGAACTCTAAAAGTGAACGGATAAACTGACGAAAGAATCTCCTTCGAATGACTGTAATGAAGATTGTTTTTAAACCTTTCAAATGAATACGTGTTCATTACGTAAAAGGTTCTACAAAAATGTTGTCACACAAATATGAATTTGACGTGTGTTTGATCAAAATTTGATAGATGTAAAACGCACGTAATATGTATATAAAATTGAATTATTACATTATACATTTTTCATAACAGAGACTGGTGATTGCTTTTACTATATATTAAATCGCGGATCAGATAATTTTCATCAATATTGCTTTATACCTCATTGTAACGACATTATTTACATAATGCAATGAATTTCAGAGTTAATAACTATCAATATATAATAAATTACAAAAGATATGTTTTTGTAGTAAAAGTATATTGTTATTTTGTCCACAAAATCAAATTTCTTTTCAAATATTGCACAATAATAATTATATATATATATATATATATATATATATATATATATATATATATATATATATATATATGACTTATTTTGTAAACAACGTTTTTTACGAACATTATCTTATAATATTAACTGTCATTTTTGACAATGACAAGTAGCTGATGCAACTAACAGCACACAATTTCTATTTTTGTATCGTTCTCGTAGCAAGGAGTATACTTTACTTTCGAAAATATGGTGAATAAAATGTTTATAGTTTTAACTAGATATATATATATATATATATATATATATATATATATATATATATATATATATATATATATATATACAGTAAACTTCGCTTATAACAAACCTCAAGGGACCGACGAAAATAGTTCGCTATAAGCGAAGTTCGTAATAAACGATAAACATAAATAATTCATTATTTTTGTTAATGCATAGGTACATGTTTCAAATAGATATATAATATGAAGAACTCTTTTGCAAAACTAGACAAATCCAGATTTGTTCAAAATTGAGTTAGATATTGGTTTGTAATACATATACATATGTACACTAACAATAGTTTTTATGAATCTTATTTAAAAAAATCGTTGATTTTACTTTTGTTTATATTTGTTATTATTTTATATGATTTTTATTTATTTAAAGTAAGAGTTTTACGTGTTTTCTTCAAAATTGCGTAACTCATAATTGTACTTCTTTAACACATTAAATACAGTGAACAGGGGCGGACAGGCCATGTGGGGCATGCTGAAATTTCTACATGGGCCGATCCAATCGCGGGAAGGTCCGATAATTTTTTTTCATACAATTAATCACATATACACAAGTACCGCAAGAACTGTTACGGTGACCCTACATTTAAAGATTTCGAAGAATCCCCTGATTATTTGGTAAAATGCCGTTTTAAGTTCGTTATAACTGAAAACTTTTGCGTTTATAATAAAAATTAAGGTTCGTTATACCCGCAAGTTCGTTATAAACGGGTTCGTTATTTGCGAAAAAAATAACACACGTTTAATGATACTTTAGTTCGTACCTTATAGATTGGTTCGTTATAACCGAAAATTCATTATAAGCGGGTTCGTTATAAGCGAAGTTTACTGTATATACATATATATATATATATATATATATATATATATATATATATATATATATATATATATATATATATATATATATATATATATACGTGTTAGTAAGATCTCTTTGCAAAATGAAACTGTTATTACTGTGTACATTGACCTTTCGGTTGCTTCCTCGTAATATAATTGTATTGCTCAATTCTATGTAGTTAATTAAAACTGTTCAATCGTATTTATTTGAATTTGAAATGACCCGTAATTTTAAATAGATAACTAATAACTCAATATTAAATTCTGACGTAATTTTCTTTCCATAATGAAATAAAAATGTATATTGATTTTATATAATGAAAATAAACAATAAGGAATATAAATCAGTTATAGAACAGTTTGTAAATACTTACTGGATGCAGAATACTACACAGCTCTAAAAGAAAGCGTTAAAAATGACTGTTAACTTAAAAATCTTTATCCGTTGAGTTGTAGAATACCGGGTGTTACGTAGCATTTTGCTTGTTTACATTTATTGGATGGATATTCCGAATAATACTAGTTAGTTTCTCTCGGCTATATAAGCATTTCGATATAAACGTTTCATTAGCTGTGTTTACTGAATTATTAGCAAACAGCAACATGTCAATAATGAACAGTGAACACAATAACATCAATAGCCAATGGATATATACGTATAGCGTACGTTATGCATCTGCAGGAACTAATCAAATCATTCAGTTTTCGATTTCCGGTCATAGGAGCGTATACAGATTATTCAGAATATTAATTCACCTCGCTGAATTCATTTGCTTGTTTTCGGCACGCATGCATTGCCTGGTATTGCTGCGAGCAAGAGATATTCATGTATGTTCTATCCCTATCTTTCCGTTCCGATAGCACTTTTATCCATCTCTTCCAAATGCACGCTCCCGTCCTGTTTTCCATCCACGAATACTCAATTTCACCGCGCTTTGCAATTTAATATTTTTATTTCACACACAAAAAGACTGTATTCCTTCCTATTAGCAAATCCTATTACTTTTTATGAATTCAGATTATTATATTCGTATTTAATTGTGTTGCTGTGGAATATATACCGCATAATATGTCTTTACAATTTATTATAAAATGTATTTTGTGCTGAAGGAAATCAATAAAGAAACTACTTTTTTTTTTCTGAGACAGCTGCTCTCATTTTGTTGCGCAGTATTCCATTACTTTATGGTATTTGTTATAATATAAATATTTGATCAAATGGCTGTTGTCAAATGAGGCAGAAAACGTAATATTTATATAAGTAAATAAATTTATTTAAACGATTTATTTTAGTAATATTTACTTTGTTTCACCGAGTACCTAGTAAAATCAGTGCAACTAGTATTTAATTTATTTCACTACATTTCTATTTAATATCCTAACTAAGAATTAGTAGCATAAAAAATATAAAAATAAAACGATAGAATCAAATACATTTTATCTGCTTGTAATCAACTGGAATAGGAATTCGGAATATTATGCCAGACTTCTATTCCCCTTAATTATTAGGAGAAAATTTTTATGGTACGCCTTATCGATGTACGGACATGCATATGGCACCCCGCACGCTACCGAAACGACAACCGACACGAAGGTCCCTGACTCCCGACTAATGTATTTTGCTTGTATGTGTATGTGCCCAGTTGAATTAACAACACTTTACGTACAACAGCAAGCATGAATCGAGTTCAAATCAATTACCACGATGTAGATACTAGCAAAAATAATGGACTTTCACCTAGCGAAAATATTTAATACATATTTGATTTCGGTCAACAACAAAAAGTTATTTGCAAACTGCAACCACTAACTGTCAGGCCAGGAATGTTTCAATTCAAATTCATTTTGCTGTCGAGAATTTAAAATAAAATAAATAAAAAATATTCTGCATATAAAACCTATGGTAGCTATTCAAAAATATAAATTAGAATTTTGTTTGTAAATATAAATTATTTTCATATACTTAATTATTGCATTTATATTTTTCTGAATTAAACCATACATTTCATAAATTATCTAAATATTTCAATGATGAAAATTGAAATAACATATATTTGAAAATACAGTCGAAAATGAAAGGATTCGTTTTTAATTGATTCTTTGATACAGAGAACAAAAAAAAAATAGTTTAAATATCATTTGTAGTGCGTATTTATTGGGTGGAATGTTCAGTAAGTTGAAAAAACTAGATGTAGAGAAAATTATTACAGGAAGACCTCGCTTAACGCGAAGGCTACCTTCCAGTAAATTTCAGCGTTAAAAGAAACAGCGATTTAAACATTTTAATACTGAGTCATTTTCTATAAATTGATCCATAATTACCGTAATTGTATCTATGAACCGCGTTATAACGAATCATCGTAAATTTAGCGCTTTTGAGGGGTTCACGAAAAAAACTGCTTTATATTGAATCAGTGTTAATCGCGAGGCCTTACTGTGTTATTATATGTTTCAGATGTCTTGCGGCGGTGTGAGTGAACTGGTGATTGAACGTCGTGGCGTCGGGGGCAACGCCGTCGGCACCGGTACCACCGGGAGTTGTCGATTAAGAGGGAGCAGTACGAGTAACACCACGCCACCCAATTCAAAGGGCGGCGGGGGCGGGGCTGCTGCCCAGGTCGCCCAGCCGGGACCCATTCGACCAACGAAACCTTGCTGTTTCTGCTGGTGTTGCTGTTGCAGTTGTTCCTGGTAAATAACGAACACCATCATAGTATTTTCCCCCTTAATCATCTACAGTTTTTACTGTACTTGACATGTGGCGCTATATTTTACAATTAACTCTAAAGTAAACGTGTGTGAGGTAACTTTTTTTTGGCCGTCAGTAAGGAAATCCATTGGGACCCAAGGTTCCGTCATTATATGCTCGCTAAAGTTGAATCCTTGTGGAAGACAAAATTGTTTTTTTTTTTTATTGTTTAAATCAGGGTTGAGGTTTTTTAAACTAAAATTCAGTATTTTTTTATTACTCTAGGTATTTTGATTATTACTTGGCGGGCCGCATGAAAGCATATTCAGATTCAATTTGAATCTGTATAGCACAGATCTTTAGAACGAAAATTGAACAACTGTTACTAGTTTTAAGCTGAAGCGCACATTTCTCTATCAGCTTGAATACTCCGCACAAAATTTCACTGACTACGACGCAGTCCAATATAAACGCAATTTGTCAAAGACGTGGATAGATTTTACAAAAGCACATGCTACCACAGATGCTCTAATTTAGAAGTTCGCAAACTACGACTAGTATATCATATATTTTTTACTTATTTATCAGATTAAATAGCTACATATGAATATTTTATTGAATTTAGACAAATAATAATAATCTTGGTTTTGAAACCTAATATACTCTAGAATATAAATCTTATTTTGTAATAAATATAGAACACTGTCTAAGCAATGTTAAACTTATAAGATACGTAAACAATTTAATTCCGCTGTGATATTGCTCATTTTGATTTCAGATTAAATGTAATGCCTGTTCAAGCAAACCGGCACCAGTTTGCTAAGATGGAGTGATTAACATTGTCAGAAGCTCTTGTTGATAATAAGAAGTATTATCGATTTTCATTGTCTGCTACCAAACTGATTGCATTGTGAAAAAAAGTTTATTCTCCGTTGGAAGCAAATACCATATTTAGCGTGTTTCAACTGTCTAAGTTCGGAAATAAAAACAAAAAAGCTTCCACCATTAAGCTTTTTAATTCATGTAAAATCTTTTCATTTCTGGTTTATCGCAGTTGAGAAAAAAAAACTTTCTACTTATTGGTTGTAGCGAATTGGACGTTTTTCTCTTTTTTGCTGATTAATAATTTACTTATAAAACATTTTATAGAAGGTAAATAATAAGTGTCAAGAAATAAGTTATTGAAAATAATAACGTTAGATACCAATTTGTATACCAGCCATCATATATTTGATATATAAATAATAAATTCAGCGAAAAAAGTATTGATTCCATTTGTGATATAACTGTGCTACTGTTCCAGCTTTAAGTATATTCTTTATTTTTATTTATGATTGAATATAACAGTTTCTTGAACATGTATTTTAGTATTATGACAATACGGAAAATTAGATCAGGTAAAGCTTTTTATTTGACTCTAGATGAAGCACAATCTGACCGCATACTAATACAAGTTGATATTAAGGCAGAAACTAGTTACAACTAGTTAAAACTAGTTTTAACTAAAGCTATTAGGTAAAACAGGAATGAGCTTTGACAATTCAACAGCATCTGAATCAAAATTAGTTTAGCACAGACATCGTCGACCGGATATTGTTTATCTAATTAACTATGAAGGAATTCTAGCTATATATATATATATATATATATATATATATATATATATATATATATATTAAAAATAAATATAGGTACGTTCTATATGTATAAACGAATAAATTCAAATGACGTTTTGTTCCAGTTTGGCAGTGAAAAACGTGGACGAAAATGGACCAACAAAAAATTTGAACAATTCCGATTTGCTCAATTGTGATGGAGAACCTCCGTAAGTACAATTTGTAATTAACCATTACGTTAATTATTCATTTACTTGGATATTAACTAAGTATTAAATATTTCATCATAAATTTGAACACTACTGGTTGATATATAAAATTCTATTTGCAGGCTTAAAATTGTTCACTTTAACCGTTTAATCGTATTAGAGAACATTTAATGAATATGTATTCAGTAAGCATACGTTGTATACATATTTAACGATTATATATTCATATAAAGTATAATGTTAAATAACTACAATCCGATTTAATATCATTAGCAAAGTTACAATATGAACTTGAACTAGTGCAAATTGGTACAGTAGATCGTAAGATTAATTATTATTCGGTGAAATTTATTAATCATATCTACAACTAAAGCATTTGATATGCACTGTACCGACCTGCAGAACTTTGAACTTTAATTATCGAATATACCACCAATTTGTACGTTTGACTAAACATGAATGAAATGTAGGCATTAAGCAACAAATATCTGCGGTATTATCAACACAATTGATTATATTCCATAGTGTTAACAATATAGATACATAAAATATTAGTTTTCCAATACTGCCGGTGAATTCGTAAAGCAAATTATTATCATTATTGTATACATCTAGGTTGAACATGAATATCTATAAAGAATTTCAAATAACTGCATTGCAGAAAATTGATATTTCCATTTGTCATGTGCATGCTAGCAATTAGCCAATGATTTATTGGTAAGGACAAAGTAGCATATTGATTAAATTGTAACCGCTATATGGCCTGAGGTTGACACAATAATTCAAAGTACTTGATCTAACCATTGTTTGTATGCGCATTCATAATTACCGGAACGGTAGTCATAAACGAATGTTTTATTATTTACAGACCTTCGTTAGAAGAAATCCGAAATTGGGGAAAGTCGTTCGATAAGTTGATGAGAAGTTCCGGTAAGTTCAAATCCCTTGTTTCTCATTTAGTAATATTCAACAAACATTTATAAAACGTAACATTACATGGACATACATTTTAATAAAACTTCAGAATCCATCTATGTAAATAAAAACACACTTTCTATATGTATTTTATTTAATTTACGGTAGCGAATATATTACGAGTTTGTACATTCAACTTTTTATTCAACCGTCCGTTAAATAATTGTTTTCATAATTTAACTGTAATACCAAGCTGCAACTTTTTAAAACAAAAAAAGCCAAATGTTGTGCCTACATCCGCTTATTCTGACATGTGTTGTGAACAGATTGCTTTGTAGAATTTCTCTCATTTATCTTCTTCTAAATGGTTCTGACGGCAGTTTAATATACTAATTTTTGTTGATTAAACTAGACCGATTTCTTCTGCTGAATATTGTTGCACCTTTTTCTATGGCCTGTTACTGCGAAACCTTATGCGTCGTTATTTGAAACAGCAGTAAATTAAAACTAAAAATTTACTGTCGGTTTTATCGTAGATATTTTCCGCCGCTGGATATAAATGATACATAAATTTCACGAGTACGACTATGAATTTTTTTTATAACAAAAGTTTTTATCTTTGAGAGATTAATTTGAAAAATATGCGTTGCAGTTTCTTGCAATTTGCATTGGATGCTAACGAAATGGAATATTGTACGTTTTAAACGTGGCCCCAAATACAGATAAAAACAAATATAAACTTTGATTTTCATAACTGCACAAATAAAAATGAAATAACCATGATACATTTGTATAAAACAATAAATGAGAGCTTTCAAATTGAGAAATATTAATATTGTTGAAAAATAATATATAATTGCATAGTATATACATTGGTTTCATCAATAAAAGATTATTACGCTGATGCAGTAAATATACATTATATTTAAATGATATTAGTTATTTTTTTGTCCAAATTGTTTATATGAAAAATGTCCAATTTAATCGGAAATGTATTATTTTATGATGAAATATAAACGTATATTTCTAAATATTTTATTACTTCTGATATCATTGCATCACACATAATACTCACCTTGTATAGATTATATATTATTTATTGATTTCAAAATAAAGTCCCTGAAAGCAATTATCAAACACACATATTTACATATGGCATATTCGTTCTGTCAATAATAAACTTTGCAGTGGTCTAAATTATAATTCAAGCAATGGAATCAAACTTCATATCATTTAAATTTAACCATGTTTTTCACTGATGAAGAGTTTACATGTATCAAATTATTTTGACAAAACGGGCAATGATTCAAACGCTTCATCAGTGCGGTTCGTGAATCAAAACAAAGACAAATAAATTTATAGTAATCCACGGTCACTGATGGAATCATGAATTTGACGTTTGTTTAATGAAAATTTTATAGAAAATTTGACGGATGCAAGACAATTATTATTATCACATTTTATTTTAATTACCATGTGCTTTTTAATGATTTTGTATTTATGTAAAATGAATGACATTTATTTGAAAAGCTACTTGCGATTTCATTCGAAAATATTTTTAAGTGACACCAGAATTTTCAGTACGGTTACTTCTTTGTGTCCATGTAAGATCATTATTTTCTTAGCTTCATCGTAAGGTTATGCACGTGTTTCAGCTATTGATTTATTCATCACGAACAACTTGGGAGGGAGTAGGTGAAAAACTGTTTCAAGTAAACACATTTTGTCCATTAAGCCCTACTACAAAAAGTTATCGTTAATACAAAATTGATTATAAGACGATAAAAGATTTTCAGTTGCTTTCAAAATTTTCTTCAATGAATATTCGTTAACAACATGTGATCGTAATGCATTGAAAAAAAGAAATTATAGATTAATTATATTAATACTCTTCAATTACTTGTTGTTTATTAACAAATACGTATTTCATCATTGGGTAAATTTAGTTTTGCAATGTATTTATATGTAACTATAATGGCCCCAATCTACAGGCATTTTTTTCTTAAAATAATTACTTTAATAAAAAATTTCGTACGCAAAAAAATTAGTAACACGAAAGTATGCTTAAAATAAAGTAAAAAAAGGTTATATATTTGAAAAACTAAAATTGTATGTAATATAGTTTTAATAACGTGAAATTTATAAGTTTTCGTAAGCAATTTCTTACCTTATGAACCTACGTTCATGTATACTGAATATAAATATGGATTTTTTGATTACGGCTGGAAATAGAAAATACTAACCGTTGATGGATATAATTAGAAACTTTATTATTTATTAGTACACTTCTATCAACACAACAGGAATGTGAAGTGAAATAAAATATGACGAACGAAAGCAAGATAATAGACGTAGAATAATTATAAATATGTATTATTATATATTGTACAATGATATTTTATTGTAAATAATATATTTTTGTTTATACAATTTATCATGTTTACAAATAAACCACAAAAAATAGTAACGAGACTAGGATCATTTCCGGAATTGTCTCGCAATGGAGATTCATGAATGTTTAAAAAAATTAGGCACAGAACGTGACATGAACATGGCGATTACCATGTTTTAATTGCACCAATGGTAATTCTAGTCATTTACTGTAAATTCCGCGGTTTAGGGCGTTATAATAAAACTGTTATCGTAAGATTGTTTTTCCGCTACATCTGGCACGAAATCGAATCGAATCATCCGATTAAGTAGTCGACTGGTTTCATTCAATTAAACGGCTAATCAAACAATTAGTAATGCAGTTAAAAATCAGGAAAACTAAACTGATATCTTCCATATATTGTTTTGCTAAAAATAGCATAACGAATTTCTTCAAAACATTATGTAAAAAATTTAATAACGCAATGGAAGTTTTAAATGAATATTTAACGACTCACTATTAGTGAGTAATTATAGTTAGATAACTATCCAACAATGTGTTTATTGAATTCTCATTGTCATTTGAAACTTATTAACTAAAACGACTCCTTAAGTTTTATTCGAAATGATCTGTGATCGACAGCGGGAATTGACGTGTTTGAAGAGAAATATAGTATTCCTTGTGGGTGATATATTTATATGTATTTCCTTTTTTCATTCTTCATTCGTTACGTTACCTTCAGGATCAGACTCGATTCCTGCCAAATTGCTTGCCATTCACATCTACTATATATAAATGACTATCTCATTTCCTTTGCATAATAGCTTCATTCTATAGATTGACTTGGCATGTTGAATTTGACACATTTGAACCCGTATACTAAATGTGTTAGTTCCTGTACTGGTATTTGAAGTATTTTTTCACGTTTTTACTTGTTGTTCATCGTTCTCAACAAGCACAAGAGCAATTTGTATGGTTTACTGTTATACATTTTTATTTGAATTACAAAATAGAATTGGATTTAATATTTGGGTACACCACTGTATTTAATCCAATTCACATACATGTACATATAATCTCATTGAGTAATTAATTGATTAGCTGACACGTCTACACCTAACAATCCTGTCAGTTTGCACTAGCTCGAATGTAAAATAACTATATGTTTCAGCCGGTCGCAAGGTGTTCAGGGACTTCTTGAGATGCGAATACTCAGAAGAGAATATCCTGTTCTGGCTGGCGTGCGAGGAACTTAAACGAGAAACCAATCCGGATGTCGTCGAAGAGAAAGCTCGCAAAATATACGAGGACTATATATCGATACTATCGCCCAAGGAGGTAAGATACTTGTTTCTCGTTGTGGTGTTTATTGATTTTTGGTGGACTTTGTGAGATCACCTGAATAAAAATGTACTGGCTTGGGGGATGAACGAGTAAAGAATGGTAGTTGCTTTATAAACTATAATATTGTGATATTACAGGTGTCTCTGGACTCACGAGTCCGTGAGATCGTGAACAGGAACATGGTGGAACCAACGCCACATACGTTCGATGAGGCACAACTACAAATCTATACACTAATGCACCGGGACAGCTATCCGCGATTCGTTAACTCAAGTCTGTTCAAGACACTCGCACAACTGAACAGTAGCGCGGCCAGCGACACAGGCAGCGGCGGTGGCGGTGGCGGTGGTGATGCAGAGACACATGCAGATACTGGTCAGTTGGCCATCCAGGCCAAATCATCGGGCGATACGAATGGTTAAACAGCAATAGTTCACCGCACAACGGAGGTAACGATAAATACTCAACGTGGGAATGAACAACATCAACAGCAACAGACACTGAACGCACTCCAACGGTGATGTCAAGTGCGGTGGCCTAACCAAATCTAACCTATTTTAGGAATGACAAAGATAAACTGTTGGACACGAACAATAAAACTATGTACGTATATGTGTTCGTGGCGTGTAATTATTTTCGTTTCTGTTGAACAAAATCCGAATGTACAATAACCCCGAGCGGATATTAAAGTTTAAGTATATAAATGACTTATGCGAAGTACGGCTTGAGATGGTTCTGTTAACAAGCACAATACTGATAGGGCTGAGACGGAGACGAAACGGGCGGCTGTTGATGCATTTGAACACAAACACGACAATAATGTCCGCTGGTCTAAGGGAATCGAAATATTTACTAACTGTAGGCCTAAAAAACCAGAACCACCGTAGGTATTGCTCGATCCGCTGACTTTTCATACGTGTTAAGGTGAAATTCTTACACACACGACTCATGGACCAATAATTGCGTTAGATAATCGCAGGTGTTCCATTCTCCTGTTACCTCAAACCTCTTAAATGAAATAATTTAATTAAATAAACATTAACTGAGATGATACGTTGTAAGACTTTGGAAAATCGAATAAACGAATGTTCAAAGAGTATAGGATCGTTGTCGCATGGACTCAACGTTTGAATTGCACCTTGTTTCATAAGACAGAATGTACGTATTGACTTAAAGTAGGTTAACTTACGATTTAGTTGACATGATGAACACAGATTTACCGTCATTCTGTTGGTTGCGTTTCCTTCTCCTTGTGCTGTGTAACTGAAGGGTATATGAACGCGGATCGGTGTTATCTAGAGCGAATGTGTCCACATTGAACTGATGTAATTTCAAGTAACTTTTCTGAAAGCAAAGAATTATGTAAGCGTTTATTAATAATTAAATAAGACATTTCATACTTCGTAAGGCAGTATCTACTCGATGATCTAGAATTTTGTTACCAACATAGGAGTTTATCAAAAATAATAGGTTTTTTTGAGAGAAAACCAAAACTACTCTCTCGACTTGTATACATATTAATTTATTATCTATTTATAAGTATTTATTATAACGTGCTTCTATTGCAATGAAGATAATTACGATGCAACAACATACACTAAATATTATCCCGCTCATTTACTTATAAGAATGAAGTACGTACTTACTAATTATACTTATCAGTGGTTTGTTCATTTGTGGCTGAAATGTGGTCGAATAAAGCCTGTTCGGAAAACACACAAGGTAGGATGAACAGGTGTCAAGGAAAGCAGGAGGTTGAACCATTAAACTTAGATAAATAATATCTAATGAAACTGAACTATTTACATAGATATCTGTATACCTGTAAGAGTTCTCTGTACAAAACACTCTCCCATCACTAAAAAACTACTGTACTGCAAACGTATTAGTGAACCTAGCGAAACCGTCTCTTGTAATTGTTCAAATGATTGTCTAACCCCTGTAAACAGTACAGTACTGATCTTGTACTGTACCGTATCGTCAGGGGTGTGCTCTAGAACCGGTTTGCACTTGTACGTAACTTATGTACCGGTATAAGTTATATCGTATAACAAACATCTCAATCTAAAACTCGAAATCAAGACATTGACATTTCTAGTTATAATTTCCATTTCATTTCCAGTATATTTGTATCATGTAACACGTAATTAATCGATATGCGAACCGGTAATTAATAATTGGCAGCACACCACTACGTATCGTTCAAAAATACTGTAGTTATATACTGTAAAAATGTAAACGTAAAATAAGTTTATCTCATTTATTATAAAAATATTGATCCTGTATCGCCACATCATTACTGTCCCCCTATCATCAAACAATAATGATATCACACCATTGACAGAACAACAATCACTATCATCCCCGATACCGTTACGGAACAAACATTATCAAACATTGACCAATGCGAAGCTACCTAACTTTCGCCACTACCTGAACCACGTTCTGTACTTACCAATGAAATTTTACAGTGTTTAGAAATACAGCGAATTGTGTATAAATTATTCAACATAACTGTATCCTTATAGAATTGTTATAATTACATTGTGTTACATGCATAAATATTGTAAGTATATGTATTACAGGCTTATTAATGATGCATTCCGATTTGGTGTGAACATACACAATAATGTTATAATATGACAAATGTGATATAGATGAAAGATCAAACAGAATACACGTACACACATTCACTAATACTGTACAAATATACACGGGAACCTATGTGTACGAGGAGTATAGATAAATAATTACTTGAACCATGTGTGTAATGTATACATATACTGAAACTCTACCTACATAAATGTATACCTGTACAACAAACAGACCACAAGTCGACCAGGAATGCAGCAATACATACCCTCATACACACACTACATTTAATATTAAATGAATAAGTCTTATTATATGTGCACACTGCAAACCCACATATTATTGCCAGTTATTATAAAATAGTGACACTAATAATCGACACACTACTGTGAATTAATATTAAATAAATATCAATTAAAACTGTTTACTGCATATTTCTCATATCTGCTACACTACATATATTATATACCTCACATCACTTTTCATTCTACACCATTTCAACATATCTGTATAACCTAACAGACCTACTATGTCCATTGTGATATTTATATTCCAGATTTTATATCTATAAATCCATTAAGAGCACTTCTAAATTCGTTATTATTTATATGTACAGAAATTATTATTATTTTAAACCATGCATGAATTTGTCGTTTTATGGAATTCCCTCCTAGACTATAAATTGTATACTTCAAATTCTGTAAGTAATGTAATATAATATCAGGTGAGGTATAGCAAGCAAATGCTATCGAGTATATGTATGATGTAACATGATTTAACGAAGTAGGTAGATATATTTTTCATCAACCGACAACAGTGATTACTGCGTCTCATTGATCAATTTCTGTGTTGACCACTTTCTCAACTAATCATTTCTTATTTGGTCGCTCTGTCAGTTTATCAATAACATCACCCAACGCAAACTCTAATATTGTAGTTTATACATGTTTCTCTGAATTACTTTCTCATTTAATCATTTATGCAGAACACTAACGTAAGTTTGGTTGCCTAACTGCAGACGAATTATTTTGTCTTAGTGCTCAGGAGTAGATATATTAAATTATACTTATTTATATAATAGAAAACGAATTTCATACCATTGAAATGACATTCGATGTGAACAAAATATTATAATATCACGTCATGTCAAGGAGATTATTAAGAGGGATTTTAGTATAAAAAAAAATGTACATTATGGGGGTCCTTACTGGAATTTTACAAAAGTACTCTCGGCTTTAAGTATATACGGGCTGCCACTTTTTCTACCATACAAAACTGCGGTGAATTTTTAAAGCAATATTACTTATTGTGCATATATACATATTAATTAAACAATAAATATTTTTAACACGAAAAAACGACATTTTAGGATTATGTAACAAATGGGTAAATAAGATAAAATAAATGTATCTACAGTATATAAATTAAATTTGAAATATAAGAAAAATATGAAAAAAAAAAATATGGAAATTATTAAATTAATATATTATAGTATTTTCACTCAGGTTAAAAAGCAATCTAATTACAGATTGCTTCCAGATCTTCATTCGTTATATCATTTGTTTGTTTTATCGCAGACAAAATAATTTGTTTACTATATATTCAAATATATGTACATACATCTTTCATATGTTCGGTATAGCATCTAGATTTTGGCTTTGTTAGTCCAAACCAGTCCAAACGTTTTAAAAATAATAACAGCATGATAAGACATCATATTAAAGTCCTTTAAATACTGTTTAGCTCAGCATTACGCGAATATAGTCGACAATAATATTTCATATCATTGCTTACATATTTATTAGCAATAAAATATGGTAAATACATATAAACATGCACCAATGGGAATATGGTATCGTTTTAGTTTTACTAAATATGAGCAACCAACAACGTAAAATTTTAAGCCCAAGTGAGCCCAAGGAACGCTACAGTCGAATGCATGCATTTCCGTGGCATCAGTGTTGCCAGGTGTACGGTACGACCGTATATATACGGTAATTTATATTAATGTACGGTGTACGATCGTACCACACTAACCATACGTAAAAATACGGTAATTTAATTTTCTATAATTTTGAACCTAATTCGGACATGATAGGCAAGATGAATAATAATGTAAACGAGAACATACATGAAATACTAGGTTTGTAAACAAAAAAGAATTTCATGGTTAGGTGATTTCTAGATTTACTTATTTTGTGATTTTAGTGTTCTAATATTTATAATCCAAGAAATAATTCTAGTTTTCTTACACAAACATATTTTTTTGTGATTTTTAATACAAATGTATTACAATTAACAAAAATTTTTAATCAATATTATATTTAAGAGAAAAATTACAAAAACCGCATAGGTAAGGTTGTATTTGTCAAAATGCGGTAATTTTAACGTCTATGTACGACCCTGTTCAAATTTTAATCTGGCAACACTGCTTAGCATACATACGCTGTTTACAACTGTTGACTTCTTCTTAACCATTTGTAATCGCAGAACACGTTGTTGTTTATTGGTCGAAATTCAAAAATCGTTGTGCGGTATTACGTAGTATGAAGTGCAGTTGATTGTAGCGTGTAGATTAATGTAGATGGTAAGCATCAGCAAGCGTTTGTCAGCATTTGTGATGTTCTAACAAGAGCAGCTGTTAGTTTATAACCTTTTGTTATCGTGTTTATTGAAATGGCAAAAGTATTTGATTTTGAAACCATGTTTTGTACGTACAAAACACAACAAAGTATTCTATTGATGAAAAACGATGAAACTGTCGAGCATGTATACTTTATTACCATCTATTTTGATACGCAATGCAGAGATCTTATTGTAAGTAATTATACATCTAATATGTGAACAATGTGAACATTTGTTTTCTTGTTTACAGAAAATCACAATCATTAATACCAAAAATGAAGAAGAGTCTTATACCTGTATATTAATGACAGACACATTTACACATTTGCGTGACGAACAAGATCTTCTTGTAAACTTTGAAGAGTTTCCAAACGCTCTGAAATTAATGTTTTCACAATGTTCTCCGGAAGGACTGTAAGTAAAAAGATATATACTTTGATTTTCATTAACGTTCGTATCTGATTCAGGATAAATAGTGAAAATATGATGTTTACAGATACCTCAAAATGTCCGTAGAGGATAATATCTACTTGGGATTTTATACAAAATCTCAACTAAAGGAACTGATTGTTCTGAAGTTACCGTTCAAAGTCACTAGCGCTGACGATATAATATTATACTTTAAGAAACAGATTCTGGGGACTGCGGTTAGTAAAAGACAGTTGTTTTTCGATATTTAATTATTTACGTCTTACTTGTGAATTACAGGATGAAAATAAGCGTTTGCTACAGAAAACACAGTCGTTGGAAAATGAACTAAGTGAAGTGAAAGCAAAACAGGAAGAAACTTTGAGTGCTTTGAGAGAGTATAAAGAGGTAAATTTCTTTATTATTAAATTTAACCTAGAATCATAAACTCTTCATGTAGATGTTACCATAGTTTTCGGTCAGTCAGTAATTTGGGGTTAGAGATATAGGTTAAAAATAGTATATTACGCAAATTTGCTAGACCGAAAGCTGTATTAGCATCAAGAAATGTTTAGAAAACCTTTGTTATTTTCGTTTTATTTTCAGAAACATGAATCTTTGTTAACTAGACAAGAAGAGACCACATTGGACATAAAACATTTAAAGCTTAACTTAAAACGATGCGAAGATGAAAAATTGATTCTTGCGAAAGGGTGTGATAATCTGGAAGCAAACAACATAGAGTTGCAAAAGACATTGAATACTGCATACATTGATCTGGGATCAATGAAAATCGGCATCGATCATTATATGAAGAAGTCGAACAGTCTTCAACAAACATTGGTATTAACACTCACTTATAAATTATATATATATTTGTTTTGACATGTCATTTGCATTTCCAGGACAATACAATGAAAACAACCGTTCCCGCTACAAAATACAAATGCCTGATGAAAATGTTTTCCACTGCTGTGGCTGATTTAATGAAGAGTCAATTATTTCTGAAGCAAGTTTCATCTCTAAATGAGCTGCAAAAAGCAGATGTAAGTAGGAATATTTATTGAAATGATTTTATCATAACTAAATGGTTTTTTTTATTATATTCTTGTAGAATAAAACCTTAAAAGATGAACTTGCGCACTGTATCGAAACGATTAAGAGCATGGAATTGAATCTTAAAGCTGAAAAAACATTGACCATTAGTTCCAAACGCAACAAACTGATTGCAGCCTTGGAAAAGAAGTTAGAAGCGGCGGAAAATCCTCAGAAGAATCCTACAAGTGATATTTAATAAGTGATCAAGTACAAATTCTAAGTATAATATTAAATATAATTGAAGACAGAATCTTAAGTAGCATAAAGAAAATATATATGAGTGGGAAATTCATGGTTCATGCACTTGAAGTAAACCATGAATTAGATTAAACATAAAACTAATTCTGTGATGATACCTCTTAGTTACTATAATAGTCATAAGGGCAAGTACTAAATATGCAAGTTAATATTTGCAGTATATTCCGTAATTTGGAACTACCTTATGTGCCGTACTTAAATGATTAAATTATCTTCTATAAATGATTATGAATGGAAAAGAATGTTCCAAGGAACATACATCAGTAAATATAATATATTTAATACTTGTCAATTCTTTATGCTGCTTACTAATCACCTTCTATCTCAATGTTGATTATTGCTAGTATGTTATCACACAAAGATTACTTTTTTACATTTATTAATAAACTGAAAATCAGAAATGTTTGGGTTATTTCAAAGAAAACCAGTCGATTCCATAAGAAAATGATTTATTTACTGAATCAATATTATAGGGGTATCTACATTCAATAAAATCCAATATAACAATAGAAACAGCAGTTGCCTATTTACAAATATCGTATGTAGTATCATATACTTAAATAATCTTACTAGGAAAACAATCTTTCAGATAAAAGTTTAATTACAATGAAACGAATACCGCTCTCAATTAGAGAAAGAATAGTCGGGGGACATTTGACTTATTTTCCGCTGGTACATCATCCATATCTACCACTATAATACTCAATTGATTCCAAGACAATGAAGTACATTTATTGTGCAAATATAACCGTACTTATATAACTTAGGAATAATATTTATTTGCATGTTGAAATTATCGTACAAACACCTCGTTACTAAATCAGTGTACAGTTCTCTCTCGTTATAATCATGATGAATGAATTATGATTCACCTAGCCGCGAAGATTATACAAACACATCATCGCTATCATCAGTATTATTATTATTATTTAGTAAACGCAGCAAACACTGCCCACAGCACTTCGGATGTGTTAGCTTTCACTGATTCCTGTTCAAAGTCCAGATCCAACAGTTCTCGGACACGCTTCATTGCCAACTCGTAGTCATCGTCATTGAGTGGCGCGAACGCGTTCTCCAAGACGTCACTCGCGTGTGCCAAGAATATAAGTGCAAGCATACGTTTATCCATACGCTGCGGATCATTTACCCATTTTGTTAAAACAGCATCTTGTATCTGTAACAAACACACACCACAGACAAACCATTACAGTAATAGCTGAAATGTTAGGTCAGTACACATGCCATATATACACTTCTTACTTTCTTAACCAAACGACATTTCGTAACATTGTCAGTTAGAGGATGTGTGGTCATATCAAATAATAGAAAATTTTGTTTCTCTGTTGTCAAAACTCCTTTTTCAACCAGATTCTTGGCAAGACGTTCGCGAACATTTTTCAACTGGTACCTTAACTTTAACGGATTCCATGTTTCACCTGTAAATAATGTCATACGTTAAATGTACAAACATATACATTTGTGTAAACATACCGCTTAAATATTCAATCCAACTCTGAACAGTTTCTGGAGGATTTGTTTCTTTCAGGTGTTTGAGTGTCTCGTCCAGTAATACGTCGCCTGTGGGTGTATCAGATTTTAAAATCAGTTTCCGAGTGAGCAATCCTTTTCGACGCATGCCTGCCTTCTCTAATTCCACCCTGCCCCTTAAACCTAATTCGATGAGTATGCAGCCACGTAGTCCACTCGAGATGCAGTCATTCCAGAAAGATGTGTAACCCTTGCGAAACATTACATGTTATTTACGTTACAAATAGGGACATGGGCACAGCAGAATACCTCTTTGTCTTTAAGTCCTAACAACAGCACTTCTTCCATTAACGTTAGTCGGGTTTCTTTCGAGTCCCCTTCATCAACTTCCTCCTCTCGGTCTTGTTTCTTCTCGTCACCAGCCTGAGGTTCTCTAGGCACACCTTCACTATATTCGCGCGACACATTACGTCTCTGAACTAGTCCGTCAGTACGATTCATTGCTAACTATGCCAAACCAAATATCACAGTAGAAAATCAACAGCGATGTACAAACATAGGTAATGCTTAAAATTTAGAACGCTATATGTTTCCCTTAAATGTTATTACTTGTGTTGACGTTCAGCAAATCGACATAAAACATGGCAGCATTCGCTGTCAAAATGATACGTACACAACGCATACCACTATACCAACAGATTCCTCGCTGGTAAACATATACTTTCAATAGATGTCTCTGTTATTATGCTTTGCCAAAACATACAATCAACACTATAAACACTAAATTATATTTCAAAATTTATATATAATACGTTACTTTTAAAATTTCTATTAAATACTAGTGATAATAACTTGCATGTAAATGTTTCATGAGATTATAACTGATTAATGATATTTATGGTAAAGAACCAGAGAAACTATCTAAATAATTTATATAAAAATGTATACAATTTTGCTAAAATGGAACTTTGATTATTGTATTTTATTCAACATATTTTTTTTTATTTTGCATCTTCTGTTAAAATTTGCTAATACCAACTTACATTTGTGAATCACGCAGCCGCACTCAAATTCACACGCACGTGCACGTACACTAGCACAATTATCGTGTTTGTATTTAGATAAGGTTTAAGCGCCAAGTCAAAGCAATAAAACTTATATCGTTAATTCAATATCTTTCACCAGATTTTATCAACAATAGTTGATCGTATATACTTGACTTTTATTGAAAATATTATAGCGCTTTGAAACATTTTTAACGAGGAAGCAAATAAAATTATATCGTAATTTATGTTGCCAAGTCTCAGAAATATAACTACTAATGTTACCTTATGAATCGGTGATGGATAAACATATTGTTAAATGGTATATTGACAGTGAGAAAATCTTCATGATTATAGAAAGAGAACTGTTCATAATTGAATGTTAACTGCGCATAAGTTCTAGTTATAGTATGGTAGAGAATTATCGGCAGGATATAGTTACACTTTTTCATGCGGATGGCGCCTGATTGTCACGTTGTCGAGTCGTTTTCAGGGGAAGAGACATATCTAGTGCGGCATTCCGGACACGCATCGGCGCTAAGTATTTCGCGTGTCCGCGCTAGTGTCCGTGTGTGCGTCGTCTTGTTTATTCTTCTCGGAATCGTGAAACAGTCGCGGAATATGTGTTCTGACCATTTGCGCTCGGCACTCGGTAGAATTGCGGGTAGCCCATTGTAGGAACATATAATCTACAAGAACTAGATCCACAACTATTGCTAAATAAGTACGCTACGCGATGACAGTTCAGTGACGTTAGGGTATTGCCCTTAACTTGAAGCAATTATGTTCGAAGCTATGTCAGCTAACGTCAACTGGTGAAGAATGTCCTTGTGCACGACCGGCGCACTGCGACACGAAGCAACCTACAGCTGGTCAGCCGACCTTACATGGGGGTCGAACTAACCTTCCGAACATTTGCACTGGCCAATTGTAAAATATCGATTTCAAACATATCTTGCCCATTCCTGTCACTGACGATGATAGCGGCTGCAATACCAGCAGTTACATGATTCGTACTAATTCGCCAGCATCAAACATCTTAGCAGGAAAATATTTCAGTCATAGTATTCCGGGAATATAAATAAATATTTATATATCAACTAATACACAAAACTATTTTACTATTATCTACGTATACATATGTTTATATTCTATACCTGCATGTTTCGTTATAATTAAAATTTACCACAAATAAAAATAAAATACGAAAAAATTTTCCAAGTTTTCTTAGTTGCTCATTTTATACATACATACAACTCATTTAAAATCTAGTTAATAATATTTCTGCTTACTGTTGCACGTATCTAAAGTGTACGTAAATGATTCAGAAGTAAACTTCGAATTTTATTTCACATCATTATCTCGTATTGCTATTCAGGGACAGGCAACATACAGAATGGGTAAGCAAGCCTTTTGTCACTTAAGCCTGGTTTATAATAAATAAAACGCAACGCCGTAACGCGGCCAGGTAAACGCAGTAGTGCAAAGCAAGCACGCAAGAAAACTCCAACCGTTTATAACAGAAACACAGGCCATTACCACCAATTAGTAATAACTTATGTACAAACAAGTAATATAAAACATTATTGTGTAAGTAAAGTTTGTTTATTTAACTTTTTAACTACATAACAAATTCAGAAAAAATATATACATGGATGGAATTGCTATAGTACTATTCAGATCAAACCAAAAACTAGTAGCAAGAGAAATAAATTAGTATATAAACAATTTAGTAAGTAATATATTTATTTTTTAATGTAATCTTCGAGCGTTATAGTAAAAGCATTACCGCGTTACCGCGTCGCGTTATGGCGCTGTGTTTTCCGTATTATAAACTAGTCTTTAGTATACTTGCGGTACACTAAAAGCATGTCATATTTCAAGCAAACCAAAAAAATATGAGCTCGTGCTTTTTATTATGCGTTTTTCACGGAACGTGCGTAACATATAAGTGGGACATCGTTTATTGTATACATTACAGTCGCTAAATATTCCTTGTATCATTGAAATGCTTAATCATACAAAGACGGCGGCCGTCCTAAGATATTTGGAGACCGTGAGCTACTAACAATAATACGTTTCTCTTCATAAGAAAAAAACCCATACATATATTCGTCTTCAAATTTGTTTGCTAACATTCATTCGACTGAGATTTTTTAGCTAATAGCAAGCAAAATTGCCGCCCCAAAATAACTAACGCCCCAGGGCTATAGCCCATTTAGCCCTGTGGTTAGGGCCTAACCGAACAGCGATGTAAAAAAATACTTGAATTACCAATGAATTTCTGTGAAGTACTTCTGAAATACTTTTCTATTCAATTCCAAGTAATTTTGTCCAATTCTAAATAATAATAATAATGATTCTAGGCGCAATGGAAATATAGTAAAACCTCGATTTAACAGACTGTTGCGGGCGAATAGGATGTCCACAATTAAAAGATTATATTTACAATGTGAATACGAACGCTGTATTTAAATTGTTTGTCATTATTGAACCTGACTTACAAAATTCGCCTTTCTTAATTCAGGACCCTAAATATACGTCGGGAAAATAAATTAGAGAATATCGGTGTACGGTTGCTACGTATATACCGTCACAGACTATACAACTATAAATTTTTTTACATATGTATGTGTTACTTGTGAATTCGAATTAAGCCTGCGTTATATTGGATTTATGATATTTATTTTGCTCGCCAACTGTCTAGGTTATACTAGATTTATAGCATTTAGAATATTTAAGCGAATCGACCAATCAGAACATAGTTCTTCTTACTCTTACTTTTTTTTACGTTGACAGCTGTAAAATGTTGATGTAGGTTATTCGTGTTTTGCAAAATTTATACTGATTAAAATGGTTAGTGCCAGCGATATGATATTTTGGAACAAAATATAAATGACTCTCACGCAATAAACAACTGTTTCAGATTTTAGAAACTAGACTACGACATTTATCATTTAAAATATAATCATATTTTTGTAAATGTCCTAAATATTCTAAATGTTCATAAACAATTACCCATCAAATGGATTTGTGTACAATTTATATTTTCTAAATAAATTAAATAAATCCAGTAACCCCGGGCTTTACCCTGTCCTACCCTACTCTACCCTCAGTGATTCTTAAAATGGGGGTTGCGACCCCCCGGGGGGTTCAGAAAAATTTTAGAGGGTTCGTAGAATATTTGGGGGCTGGAATTAAAAAATAAATCTGCTAATAATAAAAACAATGAGTATTTAATTTTTATTATTCAAAAGAATTTACCTCCTTCTGAATTTAAGTCCCCTCTCTTCGACATTTCGGTGGGAGTCCTTTGGAATTTTTATGTGTAAAAGGGCTTCGTCAAGCCAAAAAGTTTAAGAAACAGTATCCTGGACAAATATTAAATGCGTGACCGCTAAACTGTCATTGGAGATCAAACTTCATTTATAGCATTGCGTTTGGAGGGGCACCCCAGAATGAAACGAATAATTCGACGAAAAACACTTTATAGGAAGTGGTAACAGAATGAAACATGAGAAAGTATGTAATATGACACATAGAATTAAGTCCCGATGTATGAATGTGCGTATATACTAGTTGACTTTTGGATAATCTTATATTAAATATTGTACATTACATAATACGATAATAAAAGGTCACAGAAGCTATTTTGTAGTTACATATATCGTTTCATTATTGGTGAAAGCGTAAGTGTAGGAGTAGCCATATTATTCTGCATGTTCCAGACATTGCTTATAGAAATTATTGTGTGTTGTGTAAGATATGTAATTTTTTTTATTTCTTTCTGCACGTGGTATTTTTTGTTTTTATTTTGATAAACTTTCCGTTTAGCTATATGGATAAGATTGCTTATGGAAAACAATTTGCGTAACAATAGATATATTAGCAAGCTGTCTTGGTTCAATAGTGTTCAGTGATAAAAAAGTTGACCGTTAAGTTGATGGCTTTTGCTGGGAAACCGTGTTTACTTGTTTTATTCTCATTCTTCTGGTTAATCATACCATAACGATACCAATGACCACTTGTCAATATTGGTAAACATGATTAATATATAAATTTTATTTTATTTTGTTAATCATAAATACATATTTCAAACAATGTATGTTTTTTTTTATAATACGGATGCTATATTCTTTTATAATATTTTATTCATATAATTGTATGAAAAGGGGTTTTTTACTCTATTTGTCGTTCGTTCCATTCTTCACGGATCATTATCGTTCCTGTTATATCGCATTATTGTCGTGTAAAAGTGATATCTCAGTCAAGAGAGTTTCTTGTTTACAAAACTCGATCTAATTCGTTTCCTGCGCGAACTTTTAATAATAATGAAAGGAAGTGTCTCTCACTTACCAGTGGCGCACAGTCTTAATTCATTGCACTGAAAATATTTATTTTTACCTCATTGTCAATACAAAGGATATTAAATTCTATAACAATGACCATAATACTAAATGAAAAAAAACCACAGTAGCAATGGAATGGCACATGAATAGCTCAGCATAGTTGATTTACTAATGCATAAATAAATACATCGGATAAACAGATACAATAGTGATAGACGCTTGTCCGCAGGAACAATTGAACGGTTGTTGGATGAATAGGACAACGTAGGTACAGCATAGATTTGTGTTTGAGAGTAGCAATAGGATCTAATATAGTAAAAGCTTCAATTTCCTTCAATATAATGAACTCATTCTTGCAGCATTATTGCATGAGAATGAACGAGAATGATTCGGCGTGATTGTTGGCGAGACAAATGGTGTTCGCGCTAGCGCAATAGATCTTGGCAATGTGCGCAAGCGGTAACATCGAGCCGAACGTTTGTTTCGCTTTGCACGGCAGTTGATGCAAGTTGACGGCAGTCGTGTTGCTGGCTGGTCTGTGCAAAGTGTCTCTATGCTTGTCGTACTGTCTGTGTGTGTTTTACATGTGTTTTGATTTAACGATAGCGACTTTGTTATTGTCGCACCGCCTAATTGTCAGTCATATGTCAAGGATTGCGGTGTTGCAATTTAGTTCTACTGATATGTCTACAGTGTTCATCTGAAACAGTAAGTACGTAATGTAAGAAATCAACACTGCCACTTGTGTTTATTCTACTGAAGGTGTGTACCATTTCGTGATATCTTATTCGGACACCGGCGCTTACATTTTGTCGCTTCTGAAACAGATAAAACTGCGTACATTTAGGAATGACAGGAATCTGCAATATGCCATTATATTGGAAAGTGCAGCGACATCTATTCTTAGCTAGGGCGCAATGTAAATTGTGCGGTTTTTAATGTTTGGGTGGAATATTTACGACGCAATGCTTGTTTTCATAAATCTGCTCGTTTTGTCATCAAGGTGAAGTGAGTAATTAATAGAAAAATGTGAACGTGCGAGAGCAGGTAGGAACGATCTGTGACTTGATTTTACCAGCACGTGCACATTTCCCTGTATACAGGGCCGGCGCTACACTGTAATCACGAAAGAAGGGCGTCCATGAGCAAGGGGTACCGCAAGTTGCAAGCTCCCTAGCCATCATGACATACAAATATACACTGTTTAACACACAAATCATCTATTTATTCGTCTGTACAAATACGCTATGAATTTTAACCAACCTGCTTATCATTGTTATGCTAAATTGTAAAATCTATTCAGAATAAAAAGATGATATATGTATATGTTATTGAAATATGAATAACTGAAAATATAAAGCCGCGCCTGGTTGTTTATTTACGTTCTTTTGCATTGCTGCTGGTCTATTCCCTTTATCAATTAGAAGAGGTCACAGTGGCACAGATTGCGAATTATTTTCTCAACCATTCAATCAGCATGAATGCTCGGATGAATCTCGTGTTGGTTGGCATTCAAGTTAATTATATTTTTGTTTCTATCAATTGTTAATACGAGGAATTTACCAGTAGTTCATGTTTTTTTATAACTTTTAAGTGGTTTCGCGGGGCTGGTAATTGGTTTTGTGACATTTAGTGTTAAAACATTAAATGGGTTATATACAGTGGAATTCACTTATAGTGAACTCGCATATAGTGGAAACTCGTTTATAATGAACGTATCTCTGAACGTATTTCTGAACATATCACTAAAAACATGTGCCATCTAATGTTTATCAATTCGCATAAAGTGAACTCGCATATAGTGAATTGTCTGATATAATGGACTAAATTTGCTCTTTAAGTTCACTATATGCGAACATGAGTAGGTTGTCAATGAATGAATTTAATGTATTTTGGGAACTTTAGGCGTGACATACGAAATACTTTCTTATGATGTTAAACTTTAACATCGATAAACATGTTTCTGAGCAACATTATAATAAATAAATAACATCATATTGGCATGAGATAATCTATACAAAGTTTAACGAAATGGGGGCGGCAATTTTTTTCATAAAGCTTCCTTGTAGATTAATTCCTGAAAAATTCAAATCTTTAGGCTCATACATAATCCTGCAATAAAATACTAATGGTAAAGATCGCAAAAAAGATCGTTAAAATAAAAAATTGATATAATTACCGGATTTTTATTTATTTATTTGGGGCCGATTTGGGGGCGGCCCAATAAAAATTCGTTCAACCCCCACTTAACGACCCCCATATAGAATTATAAAAATTTAGATAATCATTTATTTTAAAAAATGAATAATTTTAGTTTGTTTATTCATAAACATGCACATATGAATAGTATATATGCTAATAAAAACTAAAATTTCTTAGAAAATTTTATAATGAACACTTGCTTATAGTGGATCAAATTCCTGGTCCCTTCAGGTTCACTATAAGCGGATTTCACTGTATGTATGTATATGTATATATATATATATATATATATATATATATATATATATATATATATATATATATATATATATATATATTATATGTTACTGTTTTATGAAAGATATGAATTCATGTAATAGGTTAAAAAAATATAATGGCACATGAATTTTTGTTATAAATCTAAGTACACATATTCACCATAACTGACCCGGGCCCCATCTCACTTCTCGTATTAATATCAGCAAATTACATTTACATATTCAGATCTATAGGATCAATAACAATATTATTTTACCACAGCAAATATAATCTTCGTTACATACTGCCGATTTCTCTGCTAATAATTTCTTCGTTTTGTAACAAATCAATGATACTTTATGTATTTGAAATTACAGGTATATCTATCTGCGTAGAGATTTTTGTTAGAATTGAACATTTACGCGGTACACAATTTCCCAGCAATACATACTAGATGTTTTTTCATTTTACTTTCACATTAGACATTAGTGAAGAAACGTGACATGCGAATGCATGATATATTTCTTCTTAATATAAAATTCACTTGCGTTCAGGCAATTATTTCTTGAACTACTTACATTCTCACGCCATTCATATATGTATTTATTTTTTTTTTTTCATTAATCTTTTGTACGATAATTGAAAAGTGAGCGCAGGTTTAAATCTACAGTTGCTGCTAAAATTTAGTTTTTTCGCAATTACAATACAAGTTCATACGATTTACTGTAAACAATGTTGCGTCGAATTGGTTATCAAAGGAATAATGCTTGACTCCGTGTTATAACAACAATTACAGCACGCTGTAAATCAACCGAACATTATACCGAGTGTTTCATTAAAAAAAAATATTTATACCAGTCGCAAATATTGTAAAAAATTGAGCAAAATATCATCTCATATCATGCAGTGATTACAAAAGGTTTATATATTTAATTTTACATAAACCTGAATACTTTTTAAGTAAAATCAATACCTTAAATGCTTGTAGGTTAAGATGAAAAATAGTATTTTGTTATACGTTATGTACTGATACTACTTGAATCGTATTTGTCTGCCATTTGCAATCAAATGTCTAACTAACAAATTTGACTAAAAGTAAAATTAGTTTCGACACCACAAGTAAAATGTTCACTTATGTAACAGAAATTCCTGAACTTATTTAACACAATCTTCACTTTGTACAGTGTGATTACAAAATAAAATGCATCAATGTAAAACATATATGACAGTATGTACTTGTCACAAGACGGTATTATGTTTCTTTTTAAACATCGCACATTTGCATGAATCTGTGCAGAACCTACGCTGATCGTGCAAAATTTCACTGGCTTTGTTGCATTGTAAACGCAAAGTTTATCGTATACGATTGTTTAATTACACTGTGTTTCTACGTGTGAATGTTCTATGCCCTAGTGAACGTGTGCAAACATGTTATGCTCTAAATAATTGTAGCACTTTTACCTATTCGTTGTCTAATCCCGAATGAATTCCATGTGGAAAGCTAGACAATCTCGTTTTTCCACAACTTCCACAACACAGAACGATAATAAAAAAAAAAACCACAACTAACTTGACAAGAATATTATAACTGAACATGAAGAGTATACACTTGATAATATCAACTTGATTTTTTTTTAACGAATGCATGATGAGAAAAAAACAGAATATAAAATATCGTATTGAATGCAACAGTACATTAATTATAGATGCACAGACGTAGTGTTGTCTGCTTTG
This sequence comes from Carabus problematicus, assembly GCA_963422195.1. Taxonomy (NCBI): domain Eukaryota; kingdom Metazoa; phylum Arthropoda; class Insecta; order Coleoptera; family Carabidae; genus Carabus; species Carabus problematicus. The sequence goes on from OY728577.1 coordinate 19,781,108, forward strand.
ATAATACACAAAGGGTGAAATAGCAATTTCTAATAATAAATGGTGGCAATTAAGACGTGTATTATTATGATGTGATTGTGTTACTATTTTCAGTTTATGACATCGTTAATGACTTATGACGAGGGCTATTATACGTTTTATACGTGATTTACACCTGATCATTAAACACTGCTATGCGATTGGTAAATTAAGTTTTGCTAATGATCAGCCACTACATTGTTCACTGCACGCACATGTTTCAACTGATCAAAACATTACGTACATAGGTGTGGGTCGGGTATTCTTGAGAACAGAGTTACAATTTTATTTCCGTCTTATTATGTATTGAAATATTTCACAGAACTTATATTGTTACGATATAGCACCCGCGATAAACTAGTTATTACAGATCAAGAAGTCAGGAATATGATCGGGGAACAGCCTATATGTTGCACTATTCAATCTGATCAATCGTAGCGTATAGTTACTTGACAAATTCAACTCTATTTCCTAAATGTACATTTCTCGATTTTAAATATTCAAGTTGTTGATTTATTTAAATCGTATTTATTAGAAAAATGTTTGTATCAACAATACAGTTTATAAAGGGAATTATCAATAACATGAATGAAATTAATCAAGTCCCCCCCCCCAGTTTTACAGTATATAAATGAACTGGAAACTCCCCTTAAGGATGTCAGAAATATTTAATAGTGCTTCTCCGTGTAACTGATGATTTATTTATGTGCGCTATGAAACTACAATTTCATAAATCAGACTCGGTTTAATGAAGTGCATTAACTTTTATATACAAATACACAAATAAAGCGATAATTCATTATCCAACGTTAATAACCGCATTGTCAGTTAATAATTTATTTTATGAGCAATTTTGTCATAACAAATCTAGGTCGCAAAACATTATTCTTTAGAAATTATTTCTTTCAGTAAATTATAAATGACAAGTGCTCGACTGTCTCATTCATTAATCTCTTGTAATAATCCCTGTTTTCTTTTACTGTTTGTATATATATATATATATATATATATATATATATATATATATATATATATATGTGTGTGTGTGTGTATATATATAAACAGTAAATAAACAATAAATGAGGAACCCAAAGTTCGAACAGTTTATATTATAATTTTTCTGTAAAAATACATAAATAGTATATGTAAAATTATAATATACAAGTTGATTAACTAGAAGGAATTTTGCTTTCTAGTGGAAGTAAAAGTGACGTTTACATTTTATGATTAAAACGTTTGATTGTTTTACGACATGTTTCATATTAACGATTATTTCGACTATATAGGTACATAATTCCTTTTATTCATGGCTATAATTATGAATTGCATGTTGTATGTGGAATATTTACGTATAAATAATATTTCAATCGTTATTTTATGAACATTCAACGTGTAAACTTATTTCAGGTTGTATAATTTAATTTACTAGGCAAGTTATTTAATATTATCATTTGCTTCAGATGAAACTCGTTATCTACATGCGAAATTACTGAACTCAAAAACATTTCAATAACTTTGCGTTTCAGTTATTTGCTAAATAAATTGATATTTGAATTTCGGAAATCTGAAAATAAGATATTCTTTAGTAATTATTCTCAATCGAATTGCATGACGTTATGAGTTGACTATATCCGATTTTTCTACTTATTTGTATTTATTTGCAAAATAATTGACAATATATTTGTAGGTTATCATTTAACTTAACGTACGTATTTATTTCGTATGCATGTAGACCAGTGGTGCACAACCTTGTTTGTATAAAGGGCCTCATACTTTGTTTTTGAGTCGGGGGCCCTACTTTTTTTTTAGATCATTTTATATTTTGAATAATTGAAAGTGGGCCGCGGATTGTGCATCACCGATATGTAATTACCCATATATGTATTTATCTACCTGTATGTAATAAATTAGTCAACTTGAAAGCTATATTAGAAAGCAACTGAAATTAGCAACATCGCCGTTACACATTCATAAACACTATTAACACTGAATAAATAAATTTTCAATATCAAAGTATGTATATATACCAAGTATGTATTGACTGATGTATTTTCAAGCATTCATGTTCTTGCATTTAAAATAACTGTTTCTTGTTTGCCAACTAATTCGATTGCAAACAAAGTGTATTTGTACAATTTTAATTTGATCAGTAAGGTAAATTCAAGTATGTATGTGTGAAAATATATTTATTTAATATTTCCAATAAGTTTCAATGAATAAAGAATTAAGTATTTTGTCTGTAATGAAATTAGAATACAATTACATGTTATTGCTTTCATTTAACCGACAGTAAAACCTAGTAATTTGTCACTTTTATCAAATTGTAAACTCCATACTGTGAATAAAAGGAAATACAGTGTTATTGTTTAAGAGAGAATGAACTTGCATAGGAAGCTGACGCAACAGAACAACATGTTCGATCCGATATATTTACACAACAGCTTTGACTATAATGATAAGGAGAAAATAAGTGCAGACTTAACACGTAGCACAGCACTTTGTTATTATTTATGCAACTGATTATAGTGAACCTATTGTTTATAAATTCGTTTTGATCAAGGTTAGGTCAGGTATAGTGCAGTACAGAATTATCTTGAATGTTTATTCGATTTCTAGAGATCACTAATTAACGATTATTTAATTGTCTCGACTTTTGCCTAAGAAAACATCAATTACTTATTATTTTGCATAATTCTGTGGAACTAAATACATATTCTCATGTAATTGCGTCTGTTTTTATTTGTGGTTCAATGAATTCTATTCATTCGATGTAATAATATAGATTATATACACTTTATAATATCGTATCGTTAATAACTCAATTTGTGATGGTAAGAAATGTGTTGTTACCCCGTATATGATACGCTATTTGTGTGTATTCGGATAATCATATTTTAATGTGAAATAGTTCTCATTCATATTCTGCGTAAAATATATGCAATCTCGACCTTTCAGCTATTAATCATATATGTCAAATTTCCGGAAATCACCAAAGCGCTAATCTATGAATAGTTCGTTATAATGTACTAATGATTACTCTGGTTGAATATTTTATCAAGCTGACATGAATAATATTAACATTCCTAAAGTTTTTGTGGTTTCCATCTTACTAGCCCCAAGGTTATTTGCATGGGTGGCGTGTGCAATTTTTGCATCACCAATTCACTGCTCTCGGCATAGTTCACATTTCTATACTTGTATATTTATCTCACACCTTTCTGCTGTACCTACGCCACTGGCTGCCTCTTGTCAAACACAAAAATTTACATCCTTTTTCTGCTGAAATTCTGCTTGTTTTTGTTTTCTTATTTAAATTGATACTTTCCTAATATAGTTTTGTTTGAAATTTATTGCTTGTTCTATTGTTAAATAGTGTAAGTATTTATTAGAGTATCTTTCATTGTATTTATGTAGGAGAAATTGTAACTTAATTTAGAGAATCACATTCGCCTGATCAAATCGAGGTTCATGGACTGCAATGATTCGGGAATATATCGGTACTGTGGAATTAAATGTCGCAAGTAGCGCTACTTGCATTGGTGTAATCCAGGCACCATCTTTCGAATTTGTAGAAATGTCAGCTGAATATGTACTAAGATTCCATTTAGTTACTTTTATTTTACAAAATTACAGTATAGCATTTTATGATATAAGTTAATACGGATGCAATATAATATTGCCAATATTAGTTTGTCTTTATTCAAAATACACTTACTGTATGAGCTTTTCACGACATTTAAACTGAGATATTTGCAGTTGTATCGATCACATTATATAAAATAATTGAATACTATTTTATAAATGAATAATTTTAAAATGAACGTTATAAAATTGGTACTTTTTTCTGTGAAATGAACATAACGAAAGGATTTGTGGCGAATTGGTACCTTTATGTGGAAAAAAGTTGGATACCTAAGAATGGTGAAGCATCTTGTAAAAAAAACACAATATGTAGCTAATTAGGGCAGTGTATTTGAACTGCTTCAACATGGTTCAGTAGTGGGGGTAATTTCGATCTGGTGATTCAACGTGATTCTGATGTGTCTTGATATCGAGATTTATTAAAATTCGAGTGGAAAACGCTTGATAATTGTAACATTTAACTTGTGAATTATTAAAATTATAATAATTATGAAATAGAAAGATAAGAACGGAAATTATGAAAATATGAATTTAACATTTAAATATATTTAAAAATACATACAATTAGTATATATGTATATATATATATATATATATATATATATATATATATATATATATATAAATATATATTAATAAAATTACATGTAACCTCCATATGCTCGAAAATTATAGTTATAAAAAATATTTTAAACCAAAGTTTCATATCTTGATTTATACGATATAATAATTATAAAATTCAGTAAAATTACAGATAAATTACTGTATACTGATTTCAAAGTTATCTTGATGAAAGATACAACACTTGAGACCGGAAGAAAAAGCAAAAATCTACATACTATTTTGCAACCTGTTAACCATAATATAATTTATTTGTTTTGTAGATCATATCAAATGCCAATTACCAGTTTTATAGCTCGTAAATTTCTATTTATGGACATTTCAAAACTGTTTAATTGATTATGGAATACAAAAATAAACAAAAATATTACTTCTGGATAAAATGAAATATGATTTGTCGTTATCTGCTACGAATATACCTTAAATCTGATTTAACTGCAATGTGGCCTATTAAAGCAATGTTTATATATGAAATGTATTACGTGAAAGATATGTTTTGAAAACAACTTTCTATTAAATTAGGCCCAGTTTTTCACTCATATTCGTTCCGTGAAACTAAAAACGTTCGCGCACAGTACACTCAAGGTTGTTTACATCGGTTCTTGTAATGTTGAAATCATTATTAAAGTTCCATGTGTATGTACAAATAATGTTTTGCACCTTATAGTTTACCTTATCTTACTGCAAATCCACATGTCGTGTGCGAGTTGCCCGGACAGTAAATGCAACAATTTCGTATACTTTGTAGGATGTCTGCTGATTCAAGGTGATACGGGTATTCATTAATTAGTTAAGAGTGTAGCATTTATTTACATATTAACATGTAGTAGGGTTTCCTTGTTCCTGTTTCACAATAACTCTGTAGTATGTTTCATTTCGCAAAAGAATCTTTTATTGAATCTGAGCAGAAACATACTTGTTGTATGATGTTGCCGCATTATTGCAAACAAATTATATATATATATATATATATATATATATATATATATATATATATATATATATATATATATATATATATATATATATATATATATATATATATATATATAGATAAATAATAACAGTTGGCATAGATAACGCTTCAGTGTGTTTCTATCTTTATGGAACACCATAGCGTAATATCAGAGTATAGTGCTCCACATTGTGCTCATGTGCCCTTATATGTGGGCGAATAACACTAGTGCATTCACAGTAAAGTTACCGAATATAACTGTTACTATACTGGCTGTCCCAAGAAATCTCGGACATAGGGAATTAACATGTAAATATCGAAAAATTGTGGTTACTTTTGAACAATACATTTTAGAGCAAATGTGTAAATGAAGAAGTTATTTAAAATTGAAATCTGTATATTTGAGAACTGAATATAACACATATTATGTAGTTTTTAATTTTGAACAACTTTTTTATTTAAATTTTTGCTCTAAAATGTATTATTGTTCCGAAGTAATCAGTTTTTTTTTTTATTTACGAAGTGTTTCTCTATAACGCAGATTTCTTGGGACACTCGGTATATATATATATATATATATATATATATATATATATATATATATATATATATATAAATTATTATTTCATTACAATTCAATAAATAAATATTCAATAAATGATGATAATTACATCGTATATTACATCGTAAAATATAAATTTTAATTTTTCTTTATGTATGTACTCGTATATGAAGTGAGATTTCATATTGTTTTTTAGATAATTGAAAAGGAAGTAATCATACAGCACATTGCTGTTTTTAACATATTTAATTTTCATTTTTGTTTTTTAGTTATTAATTTTAATAATAAGCTTAGACAATTTTGTTGGATGTGAATATGAATAGTTAATATATGACATATGTTAGGCGGATGCGGATAACAATGAAATAGTACACTACGAATGTTGTAATGGTCACAGGAACAGATTCACGCGAGTTTAGACATTGCAACATTCGACACACTTAACCACTACGGGTGGGATATATTTGCAATTATTATAATTATACTTATAATTATTACGTACATGCATTTACACCAACGTATAACACACTAAATGTCTAACTAGATTTTCATGAAATAATTGGTTATGTTCTTTCTGATATAATTTATATTTGAATTGAAGCTCCCGCTTGTAATATGTTATCAAAGAAATGTAGATTTAACATTTCATGTCATATTTGTCATTTGTCATAAGATTTGTATAAAACAAACTTAATTAGAACAATACTAATTCAATTAGTTCTTATTTAAGGAATCTGCAAATACGTATATGAATGTTAATCCACTATTGATGGTTACAATGTAGTTGTCTGACTGACTGTACAATTTTGTATCGCAAACTTGTGGTTTAAGAAACCACTTCAATGGATATTTCCTTATTCATCGTCACTAGTAGTTTATTTCGTTACTTTGTGATGTCACTCACAAACAGGAATATATCTGATATGTTTGTACAAATAAGATCATTTCAAGATATATGTAAATTCATTTACATGCAATCAAGTCAATAACATTCATTATGCATACAACATAGTATATGTATTTGTACGTTTCAAAATATAGAAATGCGAAAAATGTCTTCCATAACTGAGTAACATAATTATATTAACACCGCAGGTGTATTAGAACGGATCTGTAATCTGTCATTTCGAACACCTATAACCTTACATTACAGCACTAAGGCCAATTTTGTGTTATTCAATCATAAAATACTAATTACGCGTTAGTAATATAGTGTAAAGATAAATGAACTTTCGATTTCACTGCTGCCAGTTCAATATATTCCTGCAATAAAAAGTAGACTGACAATCTGGGTCTGTGATCATTATGATTATAGAAAAATATTTGCCGATAGTGAATGTACACATGAATATGCTGGTAATACGTCGTAGCAATTGCTGTCACCATATTTGATATATTATTTTCATGTATTCCGATAGAGTACGATCTATAAAAGGGTATGTGTTTGATAAGGAAACATAAGTATTCTCTGCCAGACATATAACTATGAGAATTGCATACGTGAGAGACACGGTTTGCACTTACACTTTTATCAAATTATGTTCGTTAAACACAATGCGTTGAAATAACATACAAAGAACAAGATTTCTCTTTTATTTTAATTGTCGAGAGCGATGTAAACAAAAGCCATTAACTTCAGTGTTATGAAAAGTGTAATTGCAGTGAAAGATGAATAATCACAACAACTGTTGTTCCACCACAATGTCATTACTGTATGTAGTGTTGTCCGCGACCTTGTTTCTGATCTTGCAGCTATGTTCCATGAAATCTGCTGAAACCGTTGTCTGTCGTAGTTCAAGTGTAACATGGGAAACAAATTATTTGTATGGAAACAACATTACAGCGTGCTACAACATTCAGCAGTAGCAGTGCCAGTGTTGCAGTACACGGAATGACTGAATGTCAACCATAAATAATTTAAACTGTTTGAGATTAAAACTGCATTTTCATAAACTTACGCACGTTGGTTAGAACTACAGTTATTTTATACTACAGCAGTTGACACGCCTGATGTACTTTCATATCACTTCTGTACATTGTTGCGTACATGTTTCGTATTTTGTGCCTGCCCAACAAGGAACAGATGTTATTATATGTATGTTAAAATGGATTCTATTGCAACACTAGACAACATGTACGACATCTGTATTATTCATTATATTCATCAGATGTTTTGTTGTACGCCTAGCTATAGATGCCCCGCACTACATTAATGCATTACTGCACAAGTATCTACTACATTCATCTAACAAATCTTGCTGGATCGGAATATTTTTACCTTTTTGTTTTACTATAAATGCACACAGAAAAACATGATGAGTTGTTCCCGGTTATAATCTAGTATGGTAATACTTTTTACATTCACTAGAAAACATAAAGAAATATACAAAAAAGCTGAGTTTTTTTTATGTTTTATGACATTCATCATCATATAGTTGAATAAACTTAAATTGGCGACATTTACTATAGTTAAACATTAATAATGGCTCGTTCTGAATCTGTAAAAGTCGTCATATTTATCGTTGATGATTTCTTTGAATAGTTTGTTTTCGAAAGTAACATCTAATAATCATAATTATTTTTACATAGCCTTATAAAACTGGAAATCAATTCATGTATGTACCTACTGGAATTAATGGCATGTGTGAAAAAGTTCTAAATAAAAAGCTTGATCTAATGACATCCTTTCTCAGGTATTCAATATGTGTGTTGACATCCATTCCATATTTTTACGGCTATACAGAACATTAAAGTTCAATTACGTAGAGAAACTTATATCTAGACAAATGCTCGAGGTATTTTTTAAAACTAGTAATAGTGAAAGTAATTTTAATGTCATTAACATCAAGGTTAATAACAATTATGATAAAGAAAAACAAATAAATCAGGAATTTCATTTTTTATCGGATGTTCTTCATGTTACCCTTATTTTCATTTCTAAATTTAATTATATTATATATATATATATATATATATATATATATATATATATATATTATATGTATTATATTAGGAGTATATATTATATTATATATATATATATATATATATATATATATATATATATATATATATATATATATATATATATATACAGTGAACTTCGCTTATAACGAACCTCAAGGGACCGACGAAAATAGTTCGTTATAAGCGAAGTTCGTAATAAACGATAAACATCAGAAATTAATTTTTTTATGAATGCATAGGTACATGTTTCAAGTAGGTACATAATATGAAGAACTGTTTTGCAAAACTAGACAAATCCAGATTTGTTCAAAATTTAGTTAGATATTGTTTTGTAATACATATACATTGTACACTAACAATAGTTTTTATGAATCTTATTTGAAAAAATCGTTTATTTTACTTTTGTTTATACTTATTATTATTTTATATTATTTTTATTTATTTAAAGTAAGAGCTTTACGTGTTTTCTTCGAAATTGCGTAACTCATAATTGTACTTCTGTAACACATTAAATACAGTGAACAGGGGCGGACAGGCCATGTGGAGCAGGTTGAAATTTCCGCATGATCCGTTCCAATCGCGGGAAGGTCCGATAATTTTTTTCATAAAATTAACCACATATACACAAGAACCGCAAAAACTGTTACGGTGACCCTACATATGCGGAGTTGAAAGATTTCGAGGAATCCTCTGATTATTTGGTAAAATGCCGTTTTAAGTTCGTTATAACCGAAAACTTTTGCGATTATAACAAAAATTAAGGTTCGTTATACCCGAAAGTTCGTTATAAACGGGTTCGTAACACACGTTTAATGATACTTTAGTTCGTACTTTACAGATTGGTTCGTTATAACCGAAAATTCGCAATAAGCGGGTTCGTTATAAGCGAAATTCACTGTATATATATATATATATATATATATATATATATATATATATATATATATATATATTCAATCAAACCTCCATAACTCGAACCACCATTATCCACAAAAAAGGTCGACTTATGGAGAATTCGAGTTATAAAACTGTTCATCAAAACTAGCGATTTTGTTTAAAGATATTACAGTGGTTTAATTACACACGTTTTTATTGAATCCAAATCGTGTACTGGGAGTACATACTAATTTCGGTTAAAATATTCAATAATTTGCCTCGTTCCCGTTCATGCTCAGCAAACTTATAAGGAAAAAATGTGTATGTATTCGTTTTACAAATAGGGACTTCGCCGATCAATTAAAACTCAATACGAAAAAACGCAGTTTGCAGTGAATGTTGTTTTAAACCAGGTAATTTCCCCATATCATACATTTTTGCATCAAAAAGTGTACTACCTTTTCGAAAAAATCACGACAGAACAATGTTTTTATGCGTGATTGATCTTCCGCTCTCACTCAAATTTTTTGCATTGAAACGTAACAACAATATATATATATATATATATATATATATATATATATATATATATATATATATATATATATATATATATTAGTTAATTTTAGTCTAGTTAAAAGACTCGGTTCATATGAATATTTTATGGTAAAAAATTACTTGTATTTCTATAAAAAAAGCTTATTATTCATGGTAAAATATGTATTCCAAGTATTTTTCAATATTTTGCAAATCTATGGAATTGTAGAGGAAAATAAACTTTTTAAATTTTTAAACACCCAATGTGCCATGTAATATTAAAAAAAAACACGATATTTTATCAATTTGGGCCAATATAATTGCACAGTTTAATCGACTTGGTATGATAGTTTTGGAGATCTCATATAGTGAGCATTATTTCTGTTACCTGTATAGTATATCCAAGTTGTTAGAATAAATAAACACATTAAATAGTTCGTCCATTTTACAGAGCAGTCATGAGACTCTTCAAAGGGCGCAGACAAAGTGATTCAGCTGTATACAGAGCATCAATCGACAAGTCTTCAGAAGACATCGCTTGCGGTGTACCGAGCGGCCCAAATTCTGAATTTCCGTCCAGAATGTCACCAAGAGTCTGCACAAATGAGTTTCAGACAGTGACTGCTATGCCGGCAGTGGTGCTGGAAGACAACTCCAAAGAAGTTAAAGGAAGTAAGAAGTACAATGTTTTGCATCGTTAAGTTTGTTAAAAATCCGTGTATTTATGTTATAGTGCTTTCTACTTGGGGTCGTCGTATGGGCAGGAAGTTAGAGTTACTGCGGAAAAACGATACAAAAGAAGTATCGTCACCTTTGCCATCACCGGTTGTACCGGGTACGCCAAATAACAAAAAGTTATGGAAATCAGGTCGTTCTGTATCTGAGTCGTGTGAATCCAAAGACACGATACTGCCAAATTCTAATTCCAGAGATAGATCTCCGTCACCATTCAAAAATATCTTTGTAAGAATGGGTTCCACTGGCATGCTCAATATGAATAAACAGCAGAATCACAATTCACCGCGATCTCAGTATGAACAAAGCTCGATAAATTCGAATGGCAACCAATTGTTTAGAAGTAGCTCAACTTCCCACTTGTCTGAATCATATGTACGTGGCGAAGATCCTTCGGAAGGTATCGACTTGAACAGTTGTTCAACAAATGTATTTGCACCGCGAACTAACGATAATCATAAGAGATGTAGCAGCACCATTGGATTTGCCCCCTCGTACGAGCAGAACTTTACAAATGTTCCAATGAAAGCGTTAAGTTGTGATAACATTACCGATTTAGATGTAACAGCTAATAATAACGTGACTAAACGGTGCAATTTTCCATACGCTTTTTTAAGATCGAAATTGTCAGTGCTTCCCGAAGAAAATTCTGGAAACCAACAGAGAAGTTATAGTTTACGCATAAATAATAATAATGACATGAGAGTTTGTGCAACGAGAACAAACAGGCCTGTTAAACTTAGATCAAATAGTAAGGAACAAACACATGATAATCAATTCCTGAAATGTAACAGTGGATCTGTGAAAGAAAATGACAAGAAGAATTACAGTAGACATTCGGATAGCACTAAACGGTTATCGTACAATAATGTCGCTGAACACAATGTTTTAACTACTGATGAAAATGTACCTGTTCATGACGAAGTTTTACACCATCGACTTACCAACTACGTCAGTTCCAATGAATCTGGCTATGACAGTGACGGACGACACCAGGATGATTCTCATGTTCACCATTTCCGTAACGAATTTCTATTCACAGAGAAAGGCGGTTCCTGTATTAATAATGAAGACTCTGATAACAGCTCGATGAATTTATCAGAGTTGTGCAAAAGTGAACGACGTAAGAATGCGGCAGATCCACAAACAGTAGAATATCTCAGAACTAGAGCAAAAGTATGTGATAGTAATCAAGTTGAACAGCAATCTAAGCCGCTGAACACAGAAAAAGTACGTCCTCATACTCAAATAGCATCCGACTTGAATCAGTTCAAATCTTCGCCATTAGATCGAAAATTCAGTGATAAGAGTTTAGAAATAGAAGATTCAGGTTTGTTGTGGCGTAGCAAACGATATTCCGATCCAGATTTACCATCCAGTAACATTAATCAGACTGTTAATTTACGTAAACATGAGTTCTTACTCTCTCAACTATTGCAGCCAGAAATGTTGCAGGATAATAGTTCATCTAATTTGGATTTAACATCGTCACATTTAAATCTGTCAGGCAAACATGCCTATCAAACATATAAGCGACAATTTAAGCAGGTGCGACTATGGAAGAGTTGTACTGATGAACCTCTTGGTATATATTTAACACAGCAAGTAGTCCATGCACCTCATAATCAACCACGAGATGAAGCTCGGTATATCATTTCGAAGTTTGATGAAAATGGCATTGCAAATAGGTAAGCATATAATTCCCATATGAACATGAAATTTATACGATACATTGAAAATAAAACAATGTCTTCATATATAAACATGGCATATGAGTAGATAACCCCTGTTAATCGTAGTGAAACGTTGATAAAATATATTGAAAATTTATAATTTGTTTATAGAGATGGACGTTTATCTATCGGTGATGAAATCATCAACGTGAATGGTCACGTTCTTCGTGGAATAGCATCTCTGCAACGTGTTCAGCATATTGTCAATAGCGTCTGTACACCCGCGCCAAATTGCGTCCCGTACTGCAGCTTTCAAGTTGACTTATTCGTATCTCACAGTGTTTCAAATACATTGCCACAAGTAGAACGTCCATTACATACAAATCTGTCACAACTTCAAAGAGTTGACACTATGCCGTGTTTAAATAATGAACAAAAGACATTTTCAAAAAAATTATCAACAAACACTGCCCTGGATCGATATCAGAATTCTGCTGAAGAGGACAATAGCGATGCAGACGAAGTGTTCGAGAGTCCTGTGAAAATTACTTCATTCAAATATAGATCCTTAGTTATTAACAAATCTTTTCGTAACAAATGCAATACCAAAGACACAACAAACAAACAAAAAGAACTACAACCTGTGATAGGAAAAAGTGATACAAACGAAAATAATACGAAAAAGACAAAAGTCACTTCAAGAACACAAACATCGGTGACGACAGTTTATTATATTGTTACATTTGAGAAGGGTAGTGGGAAGAAATCCTTGGGCTTCAGCATTGTAGGTGGAAATGACTCGCCTCGTGGACAGATGGGAATATTTGTCAAAACAATATTTCCATGTGGTCAGGCTGCGGAGAATGGAACATTGCATGAAGGTACAACGTCTAATATTTACTGGCCATAAGTGTCACATTATAATGTTGACTTTTCATTGTAGGTGATGAAATAGTTTCTGTGAACGACGTATCCCTGCAAGGGTTACCGCATGCTGGAGCAATTGCTCTCTTTAAGAAGGTTCGTGCTGGACAGTTAGTTTTGAAAATCGCTAGACGTCGACAAGTACAAACTTAAAACAATCTACAACAAGCGTATATTTTGATTTATTTTATAATTTTTATCTATTTATTTTTCCAGATGTTTTATAATTTAATTTTTACTGATCTCTATACTTTCTTTTCGTGCAATTGATGAAATCTATTATATCTAGTTATATTAATATTAGCATATGTAAGTTTTGTGTTCTAATTTATTTATTAGTGGATGAGTGCAAAGTATTTATAACTCATATACACTCATAAAAAATTATTGAAATGTTTCACAGTAATGGTCTATTGAATAATTTCTTTTCAAATGTCAAACACGCAAAAACTTAAAATATCATTTTTGATCGTAATATTTTTGTTATTAATAAATTGCAGAATTAACATTACATTTGTGCTAATTTCCTATGTAATGAACAGAATATTGTTTAACTTAGCACCATGCGCAAATATTTAATGTCACAAATAGGCATGCATACATGTTTCGAATAATTAAAATGAAAAATAAAATACCAACATTAAAATATGTCTAGTCAGTTTTAACATTATTTAATTATGTATTTTCACATGTGACAATACATAGCTACATAGCTTTCGTATGAGTCGAGAAAATTACAGTGATTGCACGGCGTAGTAATGCTACTAAGCAGATCTTGTCTGAACATGTGTGTAATATAAAATACTTGACTCAAGACTTAGCGGAATATATAATACGTGCTCTATCACATACTGGATGACCATGGGAACGTGACACATGAGAATTAACATGTAATTCTTGATTATTCCAGATTTCCCTCAACATCCAATTATTATCCATTATATTAAAATGTGCAATTTACATTATTTAACTTTCAGTCGATTTTAAGATTTTTATATTTACATACCATAACGGCACTCAATAGAACATAGATTTTCGTTAAATGTAACTTTATTGTAAATTGGAATGAAACAATTACATCAATTTCATACACATTATATAATACCTTTTTTATAATAAATAAAATATGAATGTATTTCAGCAGTTATAAAACATCAAATAACTAACACTGAAGATGATATGTAAATTCCTCCTGGTCCGTCACCTTGATAGTGCGTTTGAAACCCGAATTTACTTATGAGAAGTCATATACAGCAACAATTTTGGCTCAGTCTACATCATATGTAATAAAATTTAAAATCAATTACTCATTGGCCATTTGTACGTCACGCTCACCATCTTTTTCTCTGATATTCAATTCTGTAGTGCCTGGTACAAAATTATGTTCACAAGAAATGAAAAAATAAAAATATAAAATGTATACCTCTAATATCCAGTCCGATATCTTCATTTTTGTGTCTATTTTCAGTACCTATTCTATCATTCTTTGTCTTTTCATCTGCAACTAAAGCTTCGGTAAGAATTAATTTGTATAATTTGATGAAGTATGTACTATACCTTTGGTAGCCGGCTCATGATTTTTCAGTTCTTTCATAGCCAATGTTAGAAATTTAATCTAAAAATCACGAGCGTCATTATTATTGGCATTCTAGTAAACTATTATTTGAATCATACCTTTTCATTAACACGTTTTATTTCTTCCTTTTTTTCATCCAGATCTGTTCGTAAAGTATTCAATGATTCCGTTTTCGATGCATCAAGATTTTTTAAAGATTCCAGTTCAGTAGTACACAGTGTCAACTCTTGATCTCGTCTATATAAACGTATAGTCTATGTCAATATTGTTTCTAATTTACCCAATTAACATACCTTTTTATAATTGCATCCTTTTCCACTTTCTGTTCATCATTATGAATATTCAACTGAGCTACATTTGTTTCTAATTTGCTTCTTTCACTTAAACACTGATCTCTTTCACGAAAACTAATAAATGAAAAGTTTGTGAGATTTTAATTTTTATCAAAGATATTTGAAACGCTACCATATTCTCGTTTGCTCTTCAAGTATATCAATTTGTTTAATTAGATCATAATTTTGACTAGAAATAGACCACCAATTACATGTTAATACTATACACAGTAATATGCATCCTCCAAGTAAAAACGGTGGACATCGTCCATTATTCCCTCTCATGTCAAATCCCATTTTGTTAACCTGTAATTTTTTATACCTATATGTATTTCGACAGTAATACTATCCTCGGCCATTTCACTAAAAAAAGTAAATAAATGGTGTTTTCTGTTTTCTTCAAAAACTTACCACAAACTGCTTATTTATATTCTAAAATATGACATTTGATGACAAATGGTGAAAGTTGCCTGTTTACCACAGTTTACGTTACTTGTAACATAACCTTACGTGGGGAAATATTTCTAACGTGTAATATTAGGTTTCCATAAACAATAATGAGTTCCGAATTATCTACAAATAATATATCATTTTCATGCAGGTTTGTACATACAATTGAATCTTTTTGATAATTAGTATGCACATAACATTTTTTTTAGAGTAAGCAGTACAATAAATAAAGACGTTAAACTTTTTGGAAAACAATTTATGTTTGATGGCAATGATGAAACATGTTGGAATTCAGATATGGTAAATAAAATTAATTCGTGTTTATTAACTTTACAGTATATTTTAATTTAAAGGGTGAAACACAGTGGATTATGCTTATGTATGAGAAAGCAATAACATTTTCAAATATGAAAATACAATTTCAAGGAGGATTTGCTGCCCAACAATGCCATTTAGAAATTATAAATGATGACACAGTCGAGTTCTCAAAAAATGTTGCATTGGCAGATAATAATGCATTCCAAAATATAGATTTAGGAAAAATGTATTGTGCAAATAAAATTAAATTAAAATTTAACAAAATGTATGATACGTATGGAAGGATTGTTGTATATCATTTAACATTTAATACATAATATATTATCAAACTTCTATTTTTTTTTTATTTTAATTATTAACTACGATTTTTTTTAAGCTAAAATGAACTAGTATCAAATGTAATAATAAACATATTCTAGCATTGAATACTAGGTTCGATTTGAATTGAGATTTTCTCTCTTGCATCTATTGTTTATGACAGCATTAATTTTGATCAAAGTACGTAGTTGAACTATAGGCGTGGGTGATTAGTTTATTTTAGTTAATTTTCATATTTGGCGCCATGAGCAAACAAGCAGTCGTTGGAAATTGAGATTTTAGATTATAGTCGCCATTTTGGATTACTACTTTTATAGTGTTCTTGTCGTTTCTGTGTTCATCTTGGTTCATCTCAATGTTTGGTGTTATGCAGTGTTATGTGAAAATGTGTACGCCATGTCATAACGTATAAAAATTGTGATAAAGATTATTGTTAATGTGTTTTATTATTTTACTGAGTCATATATTAATGAAAAAGGTTATTTATTAATTGTGATTTAAGATATTGTACATCTTATTACAGGTAGATATTGTTTATATAATTACGCTCACGCTCGTCTACATCATTTTTGCTTCGCAGGTCGTCAGAATGACAGAAAATAAAACTACAAATAGTAATGTGGATCAGGCGAATTTACAGGCACACCATAATCAGTGGATGTACCAACCACCTTATGCGATGTTTGGTCACTATACAGGGTATGGTTCGCCACAGAGTTATGCACAAGCAGCGCAACAATACTTCCAATATTACCAGATGGGTTATAGTCAAATGCAGAACATGATAAATATTCCACCGAATTGCACAAACACTGGTGCAGGATCTGCATTAACAACAGCTGCCGTTGCAGGAGCAACAACAGTGAACAAATCTAGTGAGAGTAACCCGAATACAAACATGATTGAACCACCCCCTTTACCACCTGGTCCACCGCCACCATTAGCCGTAAATCAACCTGGTAGCCTGTTACAAAAACCCATGTATTATTCTCCACCAAAACAAGCTCCGAATAGTACGTTTGGAAATATAAAGTTTAACTTAAACAAACGGACTACACCGGGCATACCGCAAAACAATAATCCTCTTAATAGTACTAATAATAATAGTGGCGCTGCGAAAAAGAAAAGAAAACGTAATAGAAATAATCAGTTGAACGGTGTAATGAATCGGACTATTAATAGTAACGTGCCTAATTCGTTTAATCCGAGTACAATGCCACCATTACCGCCCCCAGAACAACGATCACCTAAACCAGCCCCACCACCTGAAACCATGCCACCACTTCCACCGGGACCACCTCCACCATCCGAGCCCATAGTAGTAACACCGTCAGTTCCTTTACCAGCAGAGAAAAAGGTAACACCTCTGCTACCAATACCGGCCAACGCGTTATCAGCCATCAAACCAAAACCGAACGCATTCAACAATCCAACGGGCGAATGGCCGAAAGAGTTACAGGACTATGTGAATCGGTGCTATGCGAAATGCAAGACGTCAATCGACAAAGACCAGGTGGAAATTGTGTTGAAAGGCAAAATAACGCAAGCGGCCGCTTCCGGAGAGTTGTGGGTACGGGACTGGGCGAATGAACCCCTTCCCAGTATCCACAGCGAGCGTATGACACTGGTACCGAAGACGGTACCGGGTCAGCTGGCCATGTTTCAGAATTCACCGACACCGTGTCTCGTGAACAATCGCAACAATGTACGTAAGCAGGGAGGTGGATTATCAGCGGCGATGGGTGCTCGTCTGGGCGCTCGTGCCTCTACTCTACGTCATCGCAGTAGAAGTCGATCAAGTACCCGATCAGATTCACGTTCCCCTTCCAGGTACAGGAAGAAATCGCGCTCAGAGTCCAAAAGTCCACGTAAACATAAATCTTCTAGGTAAGTCATGCAAACAGCCTGTGTATGTATGCAGACAATGTACGTGGTTCAAACAGTTCTAGCAGGAGCAGTAGCAGTAGTAGCAGTAGTGAAGAACATTACAAATCACAAGCGAAATCACCGAAAGGAAAAGGTCGTAAGATACAGGATAGATTGTCAATTGGTCCGAATAACAAAAATAACAAAAGCAAGAAACAGAAGTTGAAGAAAGAGAAGCAGTCACATTTCTATTCGGAGTTTGGATCAAATTGCAATGTGGACAGCGAAAGATTACAGCAACGAGCGGCCAGGTTTAACAGTAATTCATCGGTAAAATCTGTAAATGGTAGTGTAGAGGGTTCAGGGATGATGATGTCGGCGTCCAAACGGAGAAAGATAACCGCAGTTAGTGTACATAAGTTTAGCGAAGATTTAGCCGGAGACTTTGACTGGACTAGTTATCATATCGTTGGAACGTGTCAGGATTTGGAGAAGTCTTTCCTGAGACTTACCAAAGCCCCGGCTGCTAGCGAGGTGCGTCCAGTCCAAGTACTCAAATTATCATTGCAGAACGTCAAAGACAAATGGATTGAGAAACAGGATTACTTCTATGCATGTGATCAGTTGAAATCGATCAGACAAGATTTGACAGTAAATATTTAGATGTTGTATTCCGCGACTGTTACGAATGACACTCGGTTATATTCTTTGTTACAACAGGTGCAAGGAGTTAGGGACGAGTTTACCGTAAAGGTATACGAAACACACGCACGTATCGCTTTGGAGAAGGGCGACCATGAAGAATTTAATCAATGTCAAACACAGCTGAAAATGCTATACGCCGAGGTTGGCGGTGAAAACAAAATGGAATTTATTGCCTACCGAATTTTGTATTACATATTTACAAAAAATACCCTTGGTAAAGCAATATATTAATACTTCATATATTCATGTTAATAATACAACATTTATAAAGCCTGTGTGACACGCATTTTATACACAGTTATGTACACAATTTTATACACAAAATAATATACGTAAATTATTTTGTCCTGTATGCAAGGTATACAAGATCATCACTTTGCAAGCATGCGCATTTTAGTCTGAAATGCAAAGAACCGCTCGCTGTTGACATTTAGGTAACTGCGCATGCCCGCAAAGTGAATTTTTATACACGTTTCATACAGGTTAAAATAATTTATGTACGTGATTCTATACAGCACTATACATCGTGTTAAAGAGCTTTGCTATTTTTTTCTGAATATATACGTTAATCAAATTCCGTAATTTTTTTCGAAATTCACTAAACTTTTGTCGAAATAAATTATTGAAATTTTGATAATTGATTTTTGCGCGGAAACGCATAGCTAAAGACGTTTCCGGGCGCACATACACACAACGAAAGGTCATTATATTACACTTGCCTGTTATTAGCTTTTTTTTCACCTTTAATGCGAAAACAAGCTCATTATGCCCTAGGGCATAATGAGCGGGCGTAAAAATCATTATGCCCGTTAATCATTAACTTTATTTTCAAACTTCCAGTCAACCAATATTTTGAAGATTTTTTTATAAATTGCCGTCTATTTCGTTCTGGTTAAAATATCTTTTGACATATCATCAAAAACACCTAATGTAATCGACGCGATTTTCAAGAATAAACCAATTAAATAGGTAAATAAATAAAAAAAAAATCAAAGTCGCATATGTCGTAATCATTTTGAGCTATCACGGGCAATTTATTTTTGATAAAAATAATGGAAAGTATAATATAAAGCCTAGTATGCACCACGGGTGTAGAAGATTATACCCATTGGACAACACCCTTCTCTCGGGCCAGAGTCCCTCGGGCTGGAACATCGTCACCCTCCGGGCATAACCATCGTCATAACACCCTTGGTACATAAATAACTATTCATATACAGTGGAACCACTACTTACGAGTTTAATTCGTTCCGTGACGGAACTCGTAACTCGAACTACTCGTATGTCGAATCAACTTCCCCCATTGAAATATTATTCCGTTCCGGGCCCCCCTAAAAACCACATTTTGAAATATATATTCATGAACTTAAAATGCACGATTAAGTCAATTACACTAGTTTACACGAAAAATGAACCAAGAAAAAAAAGTGTTTTTTAGACTAATTTGTGGCCAGAGAAAACGAAAATGACAGTCATTTATTTTTCCAAAGAATCGTTTTCGAGATATTTGCAAAAAACGTGTTTTTTTGCTCTTCATATACTGGCATAAAACTTGATAACGGTTGATCCAATTAATATAAACTGTATATCGTTCGAAAGGGATGTTCTTTCCGACGGTATCTTATTTTTGTAAATCGGA
Source organism: Carabus problematicus (assembly GCA_963422195.1). Lineage (NCBI taxonomy): Eukaryota > Metazoa > Arthropoda > Insecta > Coleoptera > Carabidae > Carabus > Carabus problematicus. Next base: position 19,801,822 of record OY728577.1, read on the forward strand.
TTAAAATTCTTTAGGTTACAGGCGATGAAAGTCGGAAAAACGTGATTTTTCGACATTTTTTAAAATCACTCATTTTCAGTTATTCCATTGAGATAGAAAAAAAATTATTTTACATACTTTTAAAATTTCACATGAAAGATAATTTTATAGCAAAACAACGAAGCCTGAGTTTGCTCAAATCGGACTAAAAATACAGAAGTTATGACAGATTAAGTGATGTCAAACAATTTTAGTTTTTCAGAAACAGGTTCATACTTTTGGTCGAAAATATGTGTTTTCACTTAAACTTAAACTTAAACATTGAATCGTCATGAAGTTGCATCCAGCAGTAGTCACTCATCATTCCTTCATCCCAAAACCCTCTTTCGCCTTGTTCATCGCTCTCAGCTCCCAAATTCGGAGGGAGAGTCCAAATGTCTGTGTCTATCTCAATGGAACAACTGAAAATGAGTGATTTTAAAAAAATATCGAAAGATCTACGTTTTTCCGAATTTCATCGCCTGTAACCCAAAGAATTTTAATCCGATTTACAAAAATAAGATACCGTCGGAAAGTGGAAGAACATACCTTTCGAACGATATACAGTTTATATTAATTGGATCAACCGTTATCAAGTTTTATGCCAGTATATGAAGAAAGAGCCAAAAAACATGTTTTTTGCAAATATCTCGAAAACGATTCTTTGGAAAAATAAATTACTGTCATTTTCGTTTTCCCTGACCACAAATTAGTCTAAAAAAACACTTCTTCTTTTAGGTACTCGCCGTAAACCAAAAATTTGTAAACTAGTGTTATTAATGTTATTCTAGTGTATATTACAGTTGATTCACATTTTTAATTGACATTGTAGCCAATTTTGTATACAATTTTAATTGATAAAAACATTTTGGTAAACAGCGCTAATTTAAAAATTACCACTTGGAAAATTTTAAAATGACAAGTCGCAACCAAAAAAATTTATAATATGTAACTAAATCAAATACAAACATCAATAATAATACCGGAGACACAGCACTAACAATCAACTAACCGTAACAACAGTCACGGCGAGACTGGCGCGACTAACACATCACCTGATTATGTCTAGTGTCATGGCATTATATGACCACGTGGTCTACTACGCATGCGCATAAGCACGAAAATATCTGTATAAAAAACACAGTCTTTCCATAAATCCGTGTGTCTTTCTTCTGATAACACTTTGATGCAAGTCTTACCATGCCATGTCTCGTCCCCTTCTTTTAAATGGCCTTGATCTGAAGCTGGCCCGTAATTAGAATTTTTGCTCTCGAAAGAGGTTCCACTGTATAGCGAAATGTAAAAATTAGTTTCTCTGACTAATAGCTGTGACGCTAGTAGCAAGTACATTGGCGGATCCAGGGGGGGGGGCTAGCCCCGCCCCGTTGGTAATTTATCTTTCGTACAATAATATTCACATTATTCTAATTGTAAATTTTATTTCAAAATTTAAAAAAATCTGAAATCGTCACCATCAAATTGATAACTACCGCGTTCAATCATAACAGCTCTGAATGCAACAAAATGTCGTGTATATAGCTAGCTTTATTTTTTTTATTTCTATGGCCCCTTCCTTGTACTCGTAATGGATCCGCCAGTGAGCAAGTATATAGTATTTCGGAATTTAATTCTTAAAATAATAATTATAATGATACAATTCAGAGTTATTCGGCGGTTAGCCCAATCCCTACATGGGTAACTGGATTAATTTTCTCATTTAAATATAAAAAAAATGCTCTTCGTTAATTATAATGATAGTTTGACTAACGTTATATGTTTGTTTTGTTCCAGATTTAATGACAATATTAAAATCATTGTCTGCAAAGGAAGAGTTGCACACTAGTGTTGCACATGCACTCGCTGTAAGATCGGCGTGGAGTCTGGGCAATTTTCACAGATTCTTTAAGCTGTACAAAGATTCGCCGTTAATGGCCGGGTATTTAATGGACTGGTTCATTGATCGGGAGAGGAAAAATTGTTTAAAAACAATCATAAAAGCGTATGTATTTACAGAGCGATATACTTTTCGTATCAGTGAAATATTGCATGAAAAGTACATATATCACAGAAAACAAAAACATAATTACCTATATATGTACAATATATTTCATTAATTTATTGATTTAATTAACAATTCTCTTACAGTGGCGACGGAACTCCTAAGTATTATTTTAGCTGATTAACAATGCATATATACTTACTTGTCTGTCTGTATGTTTTAACACATATTACTTTTGTACCTGTTGCATAGTTACCGACAAAATATTCCGATGAACTACCTCATGCAGGAACTGAGTTTCGACACCATGGAGAAGTGTTTAGAGTTCCTTGTTCCATTCGGTTTGACCTACACAGATACCACGAAGAGTAGCATTGATTGCAAAACTAGTATGGCCGCTATCGTTAATATCTAACCACACTTTACATAACAAATCAATTGAAGATTGGTAGAACGCGGAGCCCATACTTGGCGGGGGGGTGGGGGTGGCTATATGTCTCTCAGTCACATTTTGTATTATAATAACCATTGAACATATAGCCATGTGTATGTGTCATATCGTTATGACAGAAGTCTTCAGTACTAACGATTACATGAATTGTGTCTGGACGTTGGGTATCGTTGATCTTCTAAAACACTTCTTTCGTCGTATCACGTGCCAAAATTGAACGAATTCATTCATGTCCATTTCCAAGTGTGAATTACAAAGTGCGAAAAATCCATAAATACAGAATATAGAAGACACCGTGAAGCCGAAGAATTGTTACATATTATGATTCTGCTGTTTTCACTCGGTCGCAACTTCTTCAAGCAGCGCCGGGATTTCCCCCTTCAGTTATGGTTATTATTCAACATCACTAAATCTTATTTGAACATAATGAATGTATATAATTTTATCAATAATTCGATACATAAAAAATATTTTAATGATATTTTTTTGTATTATTACATTTTATTATATATGTTTTAAATGAATATATATATATATATATATATATATATATATATGTATATATATATATATATATATATATTATTTATATACATATATTTATACCTTATGGTATTTTTAACAATTTATTTATGTTATTTAACACTTTATACATATACAACCCAATATGAAGATGAATAAATAATTAATACTAGCTTGGGTTGTGTTTTAGTTGCTATGTAAATATATGCACAGTCTTTAAAATAAAATTAATTGTCTTACATACGCAAAATAATAATAAATGTCTCTTTTTGGTAACATCAGTGTGATAATGCAATGTTGTATATACAGTGGTGAATCAAATTTTCATTACATATGGTACATAAATAGTAGGTACACATCTAAATTCAGAAAAAAATCAACAAGGATTCTGGAACTCGACGTGATGTTAATATACCGGGTGGTGACCGCGACACACTAAAATAATAAGGGAAGCAGGAAATTATAAAAATATGATTTTACATGTTAAAGTCCTATGTTCCGGTGTCGCGGTCACCACCCGGTATATGCGAGATATGGTACAATGTTCAACTACGAAATGTAAGGTAAGTACTAGGAGAACCAAATTATCTGTCCAATGGTTAACTCGTTCCAAACTGTAGCACAGCCCTTCTTTTGGCGGGGGGATTGTAAATATTGCATTTTAACTCCCAAGAGCTACAGAATACTCATAAATATTGGATTCGGTAGTAATTCCCGTAAATAGCAACATTAGTGGATTTTTATATGTTAAAATTGGGCAACCCCCGTTCTTATTGATATGTCAATATGGGTCCTAAATTTATCAAATAAGGTACAATATTGGAAGTGAGCAATTTTAAACTAAATTATTAATAAAAAAGTTATAAATTATTTAATAACTGAGTTAAAAAAGACTAGTAGTAGTTTTTATTTTATTCGAAATTTCAATAAAAATTAGGTAACATTAGGAACTGCAATAATTGTTAAAATTAGAGACAAATCAACAAAATTACATTGAAACCTTTTTATTCTTACAATCGTACATATATACATTCTTATGAAAAATTTATTTCTTTCCGTCCATGTTTTTTTTTATGATTTACAAAGCTAGAATATTTCATCACGTGCGGGTACAAAAAGCATTACGTACCAAATTAGAATTAACAATGCGTATTGTAAAAATAACGTGAATTATTCAGCTAATTAATACGTAAACATCTTGTGCTGAAAAATAATTATAAAGTAAATGAGTGTCAAATTCAATTCTTTCAATTATTCGTTGACCAGCTTCAAAAAATCTAGTGATCTGTCAAGTTTGCAAGATTGGTAAATCTTTGGTTTAGTTTTGCGGTTGAAAACTTTTTTCTTTATTTGGGTTAAAACGCGTAAGATTTTTCTTCAGTACCTCCTCATATATTGAAATTAATAAAACGTAAACATTTTAACTGTAGGTATATTAACATAAATCAATATACAACACAAATGATAAAAATCAAATCTTAAACAACAATTTCCGTTAATTTCCTTGCTAATGCTGTATGGGGTACGTTAAGTTATATGACATTTAGTTTTGAGATTATAAGTGTTAATAATAGTAGATAACCAAACGGTTATTACTTATTTTGTTTATTTATTTGAAAGCATAAACTAAGTTCTGTAACACATTCTTGCATACTCAATGTATAGTGACAACGAAATACATGTGTGTATTTTGTGGATGTAATAGTTTATTTACGCTAAATACACAATTTAATATAACATATATATGTAGCTATATTAGTTTTATATATATATATATATATATATATATATATATATATATATATATATATATATATATATATATATCGGGTGGTGACCGAGACATCGGAACAGAACCTTTTACATGTAAAATCATATTTTATAATTTCCTGCTTCCCTTATTATTTTAGAGAAGAGTTATGTATATTGCTTTTAATGTAGAATTTTATGCTCTACAACATTTATTTGAAGCTTTTTTCTATAAAATAATAAGGGAAGCAGCAAATTATAAAAATATGATTTTGCATGTTAAAGTCCTATGTTCCGGTGTCGCGGTCACCACTAGGTATATAATATATATATATATATATATATATATAATATATATATATATATATATATATATATATATATATATATATATATATGTATGTATGTATGTTTATAAATTAATGAATATAGCTACAGTGAAAACAATATACTTTTATAGTAGCGTTTATATAAAGTATGAAGATCACGAATTTGGCTGAATATCGTTTTCATCATAATCAGTTCAATATTATGTGTGTACGTATGTTATAAAAGTGGATGTGATAATCAAAACGTGTGGCAGACTAGACAGACAGGGACACGAAACTGTTATACTGCGTTATATTGCGTTTCAAGATATCTGCGCACAGACCAAGAACTCGTTCGAATCTGTAAACAAAACAAAAGAAATGATTAACAAATCATATTTACAATGACACTTTCATTGCTACATACTAGTTAAAGATTCACTTGCATACATATTGTAAATTGACATGTACATTATACACTAAGGGAGAGAAACGTTTTATTTCTCCTGAGGTGTAATTTGAATACAAATACATCGAGGGAAAAATGGTGGTTTCCCCCGAGGTGTATATACTATTTTTCCCACGATCGGGAGTAGAAACACTTAATTTCATAAATGTGAGCGAAATTAGAATATTTAGAAGCCGTTGGAAATGTTTCCATGCAACGTACGATGACAACAGACATTTGTTTACAAAAACATTTGTTTTAAAAAAAACTTCCCTAGAGAAATTATTGTCTTATTTCGTTTCTAGGGAGTAAATGCTTTACTTCTGTCATAATTTTGTTGCCATAGAAACTGACTTCTACTCTCGGCCGTGGAAAATATATTTATGCGGATGATTTGATTTTTATACTTGTATTACAACGGATAACGTTCTGCATATTCAATGATATAGTCGCAATGAAATAGAGTTTTGTATGATTAGTGGTGATTTCGATCTTTTTATATGAAAATATGGAGTAGTCAATTGACTATGAACTCACCTCGCTCGGTCAAGTTTAACACATTTCAGGGCTCCCTTTGCAACAACAGTAGCCGCACGTGGCCGGTCAAGAAGCAATGCAATCTCTCCAAAGTAATCACTGGGTCCCAGTCGACCAACTTCAGCAGGCTCTTCTCCTTCGGCACGTCGCTGAAGTACGAGAGCTGTGCCCTCAACGATTATATAGAAATCGTCTCCTGGTTCACCTTGGCGAACGATTGTATTACCGTCCTCAAAACTTACGGGTTCCAAGGCATCGGCAACAGTTAATCGTTCCCATTTGTCCAGACTCTCCAGAATAGAAACGCGAGACAGGAATTCTTCGTAGAGCTTTCGTTTTCGGATTGTGGAACCCATGAGAATGCGACGATACGAATCACGATCTATACCCCACAGTTTCACATCTGTTTTGGCGCGTACTGTAGCTGCTCTGGGTGTACCGTAGATGAGCGCCAGCTCACCGAAGCTACCACCTTCACTTATAGTTGTTACCAGTTCATTATTCACGAACACCTACGAAATAACCAAATCATTATTGGATGCTATTTGGAGACTTGCAGTATTTAGTACTGTACCTCGACTTCTCCTTGGTCAATCACATAGAAATTGTCTCCTTCGTCACCCTGCTGTATGATGACTTCGCCTGGCAAACAGTTGATAGGAAACATTGCGTCGAATATATCCGTGCGTTCATTTTCGTCGAGATGTGAGAACAGTACATTTTTGGCAATAGCTTTGGACAAAGCGGCCATTGTCTTGTAATCCTTCGGTACAACCTTCTTCACATAACTGGTGGCGTCCTCTTCGGTAACGGGTTCCGCGCTAATGCCGCCACGTCGTCGCACAGGTTGCTGTGTGTGAGCCGGCATCGGGGATAGGTCGTCAGTATCCTCTGGAGAAGCTGCTTGTTGTTTAGCATCGTGTGCCTGCTCCTAAAACGGAACAAACACGTTCAAACATATATAAACGAAATATTAATCCATATGTGGTATTTTTCTCCGATTTTTTAGGTTGGGAATAATTTGTTAAACATTTTGTTTTACTGTGAGCGAAGCCCCTTAATAGTATAAATATAATGTAAAAAGTATATTACCATAAACGAATTGTTTTTACCAATATTTATGACCATATTTATCTAAAACTTTCAACGTACTACGTAGAAAGATAATGTTGAATATAAGATAGAATTGGGAATATACTCTGGGAGTAATATAATAAATTACATAACTTATATACATAATAACATCACGTCACTTATCTTCCAGTCAAAACGTCAAAAACTTTAAAATGAGTATTAAATTGAATTTAACGCAAGCATTATATTTTCATCAGTTTTAATTCGTGTAGGCCGGATTAAATTAATTGACTATCTTGTTACAACAAGACTAGGTTCCTATAAATTATTTTCTAATAACATATGTTAATTAATTAGTAGTCTATAAACAACTCGTTGCAAAATGAATTATGTATTTAGATATTTTGCAACATGAATTTTTTTATCGAACAGTATCAAGAAGTACGTCTATAACTTATCATATAAATCTAAGAAATACTGTCGAGATAAATTAGAAAATTTGTAGTCTTTATTAGAATACGAAAATGAAATGAATTTTCTTATTGACAATGATGACATTTCACACTATGTGTCATCGTGTTTAATTGTCTATGGTCAAAATGTAGGTAGATCTAAATTAGATGGTAACAAGTAAGCAAATTTAATTTCTACGAAATTCTGGTTTTCCACTGTAAGAAAACATTCTACATTAATTCCAATAACAAATTATTATTATATTATCTTGTATAAGCTTATGCGTAAACGGATATAAGCAATATATAATATGTCTCAAATATTTGCCAAACAATTCACAGAATGTCCGTTACTTGTTTCAAGTTACAGTTCATAGAACTAGGTTTTGCTAAATTGGCCGAGAGAACTAATAAAACTTTATACAATTTCTTCGTCGAGTTGACATTTATGAATTTATCAATGAAAGAGAATACCATACAGTATTATATTACATTTAATTGATTGCATAATCATATTTCATTCCAACATAGCTTGAAAAAATACTTTTGGGCAAAAGAATTTATTTTTCTAGTCATAAGAATATACCGTGATGCTCTGCCAGGACTTGTAGGTGTTAAACATATTTTTGTCTAGTAAAAATAAATATTTCTTCGTATTTATTATTCCTATGAACGTGAAATAATAACACAGGAAACAGTTTGTATAGTTTAATATTATCAGAAACGTTGATTTAAAAAAAATAACCGAATAATAATATTTAATATGTAGATTCAATTGATCACAAGCCAAAAACACCCGGCTTTGAACCGGTACAATTTACCGGTAACTAGCAATTTTTCCGGTTACGTGGTCTGTACATATAAGATATTGTACTTGATCCCAAATGGCGCCTCAGTACATTTATTATATTCTTTGCAACTTACTATATGTGTATCAATATGGTTAAATAACGAAAGTAGTTCAATGTAAAATGTCTGTACTGTGCTACTCACGGACAACGATAGTACTTGATGTCACACAGTTGCGTTTGAGTAAAATACACTGAGACAAATCTATTGAAACTGAATACTGCACATCATTTCGTTCAGTGCGCACACAAGCAAAGCCTTTCTCATCAAGATTCCATGCAACACGTTTATAATCCATAAAATAATTACAAATAGACTTCCATTTTTACAGAGATAATATGTGCTGTCTATAACACACGATGTTACTGACAGGATATGTTATATGGATTTTAAAAAGCTCAATTGTTTTAAAAATAGAGAAAAATAATAATGAAATCTAACACGTGCACTTGGCATTTCCGTCCATGGAATATGAAAGACATATCGTGCACTTATGGCTACTATTTGATGATAAAAGATATCGCAGAAATGAGAACTGTGTCTATAGTGCAGACACGATACAAGATATGCATTAATGTTTCAAGGAAAAGGTATATTGTCTCTCAATTAAGAATGTTTTCCCGTGCACGATACGGTATGGTAGTGTTGCAATATAATTCTACTTGTTAATACAATTAAACCACTACAATCTTGCTCTATAATCCTTCGTCAGCATAGAATATTCAGTGTTCGTAATCAAAGCAGTTGCTTGTTAGATATTAGCAATGTAGAACATTTGATCTGATTAAAAAAAAAAAAAAGACATTGGTTGCAGGAAATACAAAAACACGAGAATGATTAATTCTATCATTTTTTTAAATCTGGCATAAATAAATTAATATCAATTTTGGTTCTAATATTAAATGCAGGTCGCAAAACAATAATTGCCTTTATTCCGTGCATTTGATAGTTGGTGTAAAATTTTTGTAGATACTTTGTTACCACTAGAAATGTTTCAACAGTAGAATATAATTGTTCAATTACTGAAATTACAATAAATGAAATGGCAGACCAATACAAAAAACACGGAACATACCTAAAAAGGTAATTAACAAATTAATTATATCTGTAATTACACGATTTTAAACGTAATTTTTAAAAAAAGGCGCTGCGTCAGTAACAGTTTGCAATTAAATTTGAGTATTTTCACGTTTTTATTTTTTTCGAAAACATTGTCTCTTATCGCGTTACAAGTTCTGAGAAATGTTGATTTGATCCAGAGAAAACACTGATGTAAACAATTGACAAATATTTACGCGTTTACCTGAAATTGACAAAAACACACTATGCATCTGTGATGTTTGAAAAATATTTATTGGTGCGAAAATTCTTGTAAGAATGGGAATTCGTTCTATACGTATTTTTAAATTGAGAAAAAAAAGTTCATTCAACGATTGAATGAAGACGCCGCGTAGACTTGCTATTGTAAATATTTGAAAATTGAAATGCTTCCAACGTTTCAAATATATTTAGTATCTATCTATCTTCGGTTATATATATATATATATATATATATATATATATATATATATATATATATATATATATATATGTATATACAGGGTGTTAAAAAAAGGGTAAACAATTTCATGGTATATACATTTCGATGTGCTGATTCACAATCAAAAATAATTTTTTCAAAATTCGCAAAATTATGGACATGCTTCTAGAAGAGTACATTTCTAGTGCCACTAGTAATAAACAAATGGTACGGGTATTCAACATAAATTTTTTACCACGTAACTGATGTTGAATAACAAATGAATTAATTTTATTCTGACGTTTTGTAATAATGTACTGTCATCAGTGGCACTAGAAATGTACTCTTCTAGAAGCATGTCCGTAATTTTATGAATTTTGAAAAAATTCTTTTTGATTGTGAATCAGCACATCGAAATGTATATACCATGACATTTTTTTAACAGCCTGTATATATATATATATATATATATATATATATATATATATATATATATATATATATTACAGTAGAAAACACATACAGTGAACTCGCATATAGTGGAAACTCCCATATAGTGGAAACTCGCTTATAATGAACTCTGAGTCTCAACTAAGTACATAACATAATAAATACTTTCATTACAGTGACACTCGGTTATAGTAAACCAAATTCCTAACAAGTTCACAAGTGATCAATTGGTAATGAAAGAAAATTCTAAATGCGTCGTGATATCTAATAAAATTGACGAGTTCATAGTATGGAGATATTACATCTTGTTAATAATATTGACGATGAACTTTGAAACTAACAATATATTTAATTGATTTGTTATAGACTTTTTTAAATCTTATGTAAAGTACAAGAGCGCTGAATTTTGTGTTTGTTTATTAGAATATTCAGTGTAATCTCGATGAAAGCGGAAAAAATAATTATTCTGCAAACGTTGCAGTCACTAATTGCCTAAAATAAACTCACATACATGTAACCCTAAAACACACGTAAATATATTTGAATTTCAAGAAAAATATCATTCCAACTTAAGAGTTTAATTTTAAATGCTCAATGAAAAAAGAACCGTTTTTTATGAAAGCGTAAAAAGTGTTACGTTAATTTTCATACTAAAACACGATATTTTAAAAATTTAATGAACCATATACTGAAAATAAGTGGCATTAGAGTATTTTTTTTGGCCAGCATTTACAATTAATAAAATAATGATGCTGAACCATATAATTTTATTTTTATGTTTTGAACTAGATATGTGCTGTTTAGCTGACTATCGATTGACAATGTAGATCAAAGTAAATTTGTCTGTAATTAGTTTAAATATATTTTATTTTCATTTTCAATGTACATATTACATACGTAATATTAATTCGGTATTATCAAAATAATTTCTAGACAAATGATAAATGGCAAGGTTTTTTTTTACATTATACTGATACGTAGTTGAAATGAAAACTTAATATGTACGAATAAATGTTATATGAGTTGGGATATTTCTATTTAAAATAGAGTAGTGTTGGCAAAACGTTAAGAAACTACCATAGTGTTTGTTACTAAATAAAGTGTAAAAATAAACAATGATTTGTCCCAACAAACGCGCCGAGAAGATGCTGTTTATATTTCGCGACATCGCGCATCACTTTGAAAGAACTAGGATTTGCAAGCCATTTGACGTAAGTGTAACTTTTGTTATACAGAGGAATGACTACATTTTAGTTCTAAATTTTAAATTTTGTATTAAATTTTAGAACATTATACTAACGGCGCTACTAATTTTTTTTTTAGTTAATTTGACGACTACAATAATATTGGCTATATAAGCTGATGGTATGAATTTCAAAGGAAATATCGAAATGAAAATTTAATAAAAGAGATGTTATACATTAAATAATTAAAAAGATTTTTTGGATCATCCCGGCACCATTTTTTATTTAACTACAGAAGAATACATGTACATTATAATGAAGTTTGCTATATAATAGCAATTCGAATATGTAATATATAAGTTGTCGCATATTTAATAATTGTTCGACTACTGAAAATTCATTTTATATTCAGAATAGTACGTCCTTGAAGTCGATAATATCGATTGACACCATAATGTTATAATGTTGTATATTGTTATATATTGATACATATATATATATACAGTGAATTTCGCTTATAACGAACCCGCTTACTGCGAACTTTCGCTTATAACGAACCAATCTGTAAAGTACGAACTAAAGTATCATTAAACGTGTGTTATTTTTTTCGCATATAACGAACCCGTTTATAACGAACTTTCGGGTATAACGAACCTTAATTTTTGTAATAATCGCAAAAGTTTTCGGTTATAACGAACTTCAAACGGCATTTTACCAAATAATCAGGGGATTCCTCGAAATCTTTCAACTCCGCATATGTAGGGTCGCCGTAACAGTTTTTGGGGTTCTTGTGTATATGTGGTTAATTGTATGAAAAAAATTATCGGACCTTTCCGCGATTGGAACGGATCATGCGGAAATTTCAGCATGCTCCACATGTCCTGTCCGCCCCTGTTCACTGTATTTAATGTGTTAAAGAAGTACAATTATGAGTTACGCAATTTCGAAGAAAACATGTAAAGCTCTAACTTTAAATATATAAAAATAATATAAAATAATAATAAGTATAAACAAAAGTAAAATAAACGATTTTTTCAAATAAGCTTCATAAAAAGTATTGTTAGTGTACAATGTATATGTATTACAAAACAATATCTAACTCAATTTTGAACAAATCTGGATTTGTCTAGTTTTGCAAAACAGTTCTTCATATTATGTACCTACTTGAAACATGTACCTATGCATTCATAAAAAAAATGAATTTCTGATGTTTATCGTTTATTACGAACTTCGCTTATAGCGAACTATTTTCGTCGGTCCCTTGAGGTTCGTTATAAGCGAAGTTCACTGTATATATATATATATATATATATATATATTTCAAATATGTAAATGCATCGTTAAACAGTACCTAATTGAAAATCAACTATTGTTATATATGCATTATATATTTACATCGTCTTGTTGTATAATGGATATAACTATACTAGTTATGCTGAAATACGAAGCGTAATCGATAAATGTTCTTGCAGTGCGGTATATCAATATGAGAAATTCATTTTTGATTTCTAGTCTCTCAAAAGTTGGAATACATCAGACACAATATCCACTTTCATTGTTTTCATTTAAGGTGTAACTATTATTGCTAATTAGTTATTACATATGGAGAGCAACAGATTTATAAAATTATTCATTCTTTTAGTCTTAAAACTTAAAGAATCATGGCAGAAACTCTTGTCAATACTTCATCAAAAAGAAACTGGAAAAATAGAACATTTATTTTAACATCAAAATTTCATGGTTATCTTTTTAATATTGCAGTATTAAATGATAAAACATTACAAAAATACTAGCAGAATTCTAAAACTAAATCATGAACTATTGAACACTGATAATTTTCAGTAGTATTTATATATAGTTACATATTTATTTATAAAACTACTTATTTATAAAACATATATATATATATATATATATATATATATATATATATATATATATATATATATACGTATAATATGTACTATTTATTATTATTATTGTCAATGAGTTAGCAATAAAGATTATTATTATTATAAAAATTACGCTGATATATTTATAAAAAATTATATTAAAGTGAGCTCCGTTGTAACATATTTATTTCGTTAAACAGATGATCAAGTGGGCGGTAGAAACTCTAAATGTTGATTTCAACCTGTAAGACAAGCGGAAGGCGACGATTGCATGTGCTCTTATTTTGTAATGCACGTACATTGAATAATATAACTACATTGGCAACGATATAGAATATATGATCGCATAAACACACAGCACACCTGTTAGAATATTTCTGTAAAACTACGGCAATTTTGCGTATTTTGCGCGCTGCTATTTAGTGAGCTACCGATAGGTTTAACCCGGCCTTAATATGAACACCGGACGATGGCGTTCCAATCTAACTTCAACGGGTGTGTAAACAGGTTTGAAATGGTAAGTTAGGTGATCATAGCATTGAATATAAGATTATAAGTATACACATACATATATGGGCGGGCACTGTCGTAAATATCCACCTCACGTCTGTCAATGAGATTCAAACGTTTTATACACTATAGATATAGAGTTAAAGAATAATTCGCGATAATATAACGGTCGCGCAAGTGCAAACTTATTTATCATTTGTTTTTATAAACATGAGATGATATGAGTATCAGTTTTGTGAGAGTTCAGATCCAAGTAATATTATAAACAAAACCGCGATATCACACGCAGAAGTAAGTGTAATTTTATAAGGTTATGTACTTGACAGTGGTGTCCCATTTAGGTTATGCTCATTAGGATATACAATTTACTAAATTATATATTATTATCGTAAATTCATTCGTCACAATCCTTGTACTGATTGTGTTTAATTAATATTATTACGCACATGTTTCCCAAAAATTACTTAACTTATATTACGAGTTATCCATTAAAATGTCTATTTTAGTAGTTGTGTAAGATAATTTGGAAAAAAAGTTGATTTTCTAAATGATGTAGAAATACTATTATTGTGAACAGTATCACCAAAACAGAGCCCAGAATATAGCGTACATTACTTGAAGAGTATTCGAGTAAAGTTTCTAAAATAATAAAAGTACAGTACCTTGTCTTCTTGATTTGACATAATATCACTGTAGGTAATACAGAATTCTAGCTGCTTCACACGGTACGTATAATATTTGCACAAACAATAACGGAAAAAACGTAATAAAGAAACCCTACCACGTACGACAGAAGCCGGACGCGTGTGAAAATTAAATTCGGAACTCGGCCAAGTACGCGCGCATTCGTATGTCCGTACTGAACTACGTTCTGTTTTGAACTGACGATCCGCGCATGTGTAACGTATACTCTAAACTTAGCTATAACTGCAACAACCGTTGCATATCCACAAGCGCGACACCACCTGACAATATTATTCATTTACAATTGTACAAATGTATTTGTAACTGGTTTTTGATTCTAGTATCAATCCACCATGTCACAATTATCATTTCTAGAATTAATGTTTTGCAGATATGAGATAATAGTAGCATTTATTCTGACCACTATTGTATGTTCAATATATCTCTAGAAAATGGGGGTTTTAACCTTAATCGAATTAACAACTATAAATATAAAAAATAACTAGTATGGGACGTACTACTAATACGCACAATACTTTAGAAATTCCCATATTTTATATAGAAAAAGCCAAATGAATGTTGCATATGTTTCAAACGCTCTAAAATCCCACCATGTTGTGTGACGTAACGAAACCCCTTATTAACATAATGTATTCAATATATTACGTGATATTACGCCAGGGGCGCTGCAGACAAAAGTTACCGCCATGTTGTTCTATTTGTCAGTTCTATCAAGTTTGACAGCTGTACTTGGAAAGAAATATAGGTTGTATTATTTTCAAATATTTGAAAATAAATGTTTGTTTTGTAACAGGTAAGCAATAATGAAATATCACAAGAATAAACTGTACATCTATTTATGACTATATTTAACGCAGCGCCACTATCGGACTTACTCGGTACTAGAGGCCTAGGGGTCTCACTACGTCATAGGTACCATGCGTTTTAGACGTGCGAAGAAAAATGACACTTTTTTCTGCAAATTCGATGGAATTGACACTAAAAGAATACGAATATTTTTGTTTTACATCGGAGAATAACATGTAAAAAAATCAGAAAAAGGTTAAAACCCCCCCCTTATTATATATAATTTAAGAAGATCTCAGCAAATAGCTCAATCAGAAATTTCTATGTGAAATTCATATTTACGTTCGAATCTGACTGGTTACTTTTGACCTGTATACATATTATATGGAATTAAATCAGAAAAGGTCAGTACAACTCGTGAGTGATGAGCATAGCGCACGCAATGTATTTGACAAGAAGATATATAACTTGGAAGAGTTGATTTTGTAAACAAACATCGTATTTTACAAATACAGGTATACACACACACACACACATACATACATACTTCTCTCTCAAACAAAATAATCTGTAGTATTGAACACAAAAAAGTTGAAATTTTATTTTAAAATACTCGTGAGTCGCATTTTTTATTTTACAAATTTAACATCCAGTAATCGGGGTTATCCAAGTTCAAATATAATTTCTGCCGAAATAATCGCATAAAAAAAATCTCGGTGGAAAATATATCGGCAAACACATGTTTTACTTGGAATTCTTATTCTTACTGAAACTAATTAAAATAGTAAGTAGGTGTATGTTCAAGGAGGCAAAATTTACATATACTTACAGAAGCGTAAGAAATCAGTTTGGTATTTGAACAGGTACAATAAAGTGAAGTAATTATTATTGTCGGTACACGCTTGTTTTATTTAATATAAAATATTTTAATTAACAAGTAATTTAGAAGTTTATTTCTGCACTCGTGTACATTTTAATTTGCTAAATTACATTCGAGCTAATGTATATTTTGCTTATTTTTAATTAAAATTATTGTATTCATGACGGTGCACCGTCATGTATTTATAGAACATGTTTTAATGAACAAAAAAAAATACTTAAAAATAATTAAGAAATTTTAAAATAATGTACAATTTGCTAGTGCTTAGTTAAGTCTAATAATAAGTTATTCGATATTGTAAAGTGCGTTTTACATATGTCAAACTTAAAATCATTGTTCAAATCATTTAAATTTGATTATGCTAGCCTTAAAAAACGGACAATGCTACAAGCGCTTCATCAATTGCGTAAAACTTCAGCATATTTATTTTGACAAAAATAAAATAGTTTTATCTATAATTATTTGATATTTATGAATGATTCTACTTATATAACAAGAGTGAACTATTATTTTTCAATGTAAGATAAAATAGTAACATAGTAAAATAGTGAGATTGATTCCAGTGTTGGGAGGTAGAATATAGGAGGTGGATGCAGAGAAAGTTGCGCTTCCAGTTTGTACTAAATTAGGTTTGTCTTCCACAGACGCAAGTAGTTCGTACATAACAAGCACTTTACCTTTGTGAACTTTGAACGCAACAGTACGGTTCGAGCGATCGAAAAATACATGCATTGAAAATTCTACATCATTGACAAGAGTCTCTAGGACCATACCGAACAAATAAACTCGATAAATAACGTAATTTTCAACGAATTCGTATTCCAAAATGTGCACGGGAAATTTGTTTATTATTAAAAAGATTTTCAATAATAATTCTTTGTACAAATATGAGAGCATAACAACTTTTAAACATTGATTTATAAATACATCTTTATAATTTATTGACAGAAGTTATTGCGGAATGTGAATATTCGCTTTATTTCATGGTTAATTTGATTTATGTCAAATATTTTCGAGCTGTCAAACAATAATTTATTTTTAGGCATATTCGGTTGCCATAGTTAGCTTCATGTATTGTAAGAAACGTTACCACATTTATATCTACAGTAAATGCCTATGGAAACTTGATCGACAGCGACGAATTTGAACTTCAAATAAAGAAAAAAAAAAAACAGGCATGTTATATTCTAGAATTTTAACAAAAATAAATGTCCATGAAGTGACGAAAATTCTCTGTAATTGAATTACTTTATTAGAACCAAGATTATTACATCAGACAGTAAGTAATGTAATTCTCTGAATTATAAATATGGAAAGTGTGTGGCAGATTTAAAAGATGAATAATAAACGCAAGTATGATATGGTTTGTGACAGGAAAAAGTTATTTATGGAGCAAACTATAAAATAAATATTTGCATATTGCTGTTAAAAACTTATTCATTATTATTGTCTACAAAAGTCCAAATCTACCTCAAATATTAGTAACAATGTTTAATATTGCATGGATAAATTATTTTAATACAAAAATATAGAAAAATTATAGAACAGGATTTTTGCCAGGGATTCCAATGATTAGTCGATTGTTTTCAGTAAGAGCATTATATTTTTCATTTTGTGCCAAAAAAATGAATCATGTGAAATTCGAGTACCAACATTTTTTTTTTAATTAACTGTAACGTTTTTGCATTGTGCAAGACAAGGGGAATTTGTTTGTCGTTTTTGAACATTAAGAACAGTGATACCATTACAAATGTATAGTGCAATTCGCTTTTAACTCGAGAAATATTACCAATTTACCAAGACTATGCACTATTTGTTACTAAAAGCATTATAATTCGATAATGGTAAAGTACTCTAAAACTAATTTAAATAACCACGAACACACCACTACAGAATCATGTCGGTTGCCAAGACAAAGTTTCATTCGAAAATCAAAATGATTCTAGATTCGTTTCGATTCTAGATTTAAACCGAGATTCGAATTGCGGATCAGTTGATTCGGGAATCAAGCTCATAACAATTGACATTAAAGACATTAAAGTTCTAAAAATTAAATCCAATTCGCAAAAATGATAATCAATTCTAGATTTATTATAACAGTTTTATAAAACATTCAATTTATGCCAAAACTGATATTTACAAGCTATAATAAGATAGTCAATATGGAGTATTATTTAACGGTAGTTCGTTAAGCAAAAAATAATTATTTGAACCATTCACTATTACACTGATGACGTCACAGCGAAAGGATATCTGTAGTGGAGTGGGCTGGAAACTTGAAGATAATGAATAATCCATCAGTTAAAAGATGGTTTCGAATACTCAAGCACGCACGCACGCTCCAGCACCTAAAGTGGTTCATAACACTGACGTGAGACGTCGGTGACGTCTAACGTCACATTCACTAAATCAAAACAATACAAACACCCACTCAACATATGACGGTATTATCTATTGCAAATCTAAATTTCAAACTGCGTAATTATCCACGTCCAAAATATGTCGATGTATGGTAAAATTTTGAGGTGTACAACGCAACTACCACTAGTATAGGCCGTTCCACTATCATATTCCTGCCTTCTTCACTTATAATAATTATTTATTCCCCATTTAGAATTTATTTTGAGTCTTATTATTTATTGAAATATTTCACAGAATTTGTATTGATAGGATATAGCACCCCCCAAAAAAACTAATTATTACAAGTCAAAGTCAGGAATATGACAGTCGAACAGGGTATATAATATTACATTGAAAAGTACCTAGGCGTTACAGAACTAGTCATACGAAATCAGATGCAAATATGTACTATTTCATTTTCATACAGGGTGATTCGAAATGATTGTACCGTATCGCTGTGGTACTGATAGTGAACTGCATTAGAGATAGTATTAGCGCATAGAGCAGAGAATAAAATGTTGATCATAATACGAACTCCCCGGTCACGTGACAGACAATCATTTTGAATCATCCTGTACATAATTGTGCTGAAAAAGGAGTAAGTGGAAGAGGTTGTTCCCATAATCCTCACAAGCAAATATTATGATTATTATCTATATCTCAAGGTAGCAGATTTCTAAGTATATTTTCAAACAAACTAAATATATGTACATTAAAATAAAAAGTGATTAATTAATGTGTATTTTTAGAAAAAAAAATAGCTTGTTATTAAAAATAGAAAAAAAATAAAGTCTGCAAATACTGTAGTCCGTATAAATTAATAAATTATTCTGGCACAGACCGGTAGCACAAAATGATATATAAGGTTCACAAGCGAACCATTCTGTATTTTTAGCTTGGTGACATTTTCTTAATGTATTGCGGAAAGTGTAATTTTCCTATATGTCATTGCAGAGAGTTCTGTTCCATAAAAGCAGTTCAAATAAATATACGTTAACCGTACATAGTGACAAACACACAAATTTCAAAGCATTCTATCCTTTTAGATAACAAAAAGGTATCATTAACACATTTTAAAAGACCTTGTTTTATGTAATCGCTATATGCAAAGCCAATAGAATGTCCAAATACAGCATATTTCGATATTTTCTCTTAAATATTAAATTATAATAAACTAAAATAAATCAGTTTATTTTATAAATAATGCATAGTTGATAAAAGTTTTTTACGGAAATATATATTATATTTTATTCATGTTTAAATACTAACTTAATTATCTTTCACATAATTCCACGGATTATATCTCAATAGTGCATTAATAATTGGTGATTCATTGTGTAATCAATCAATATCTATATGATGGATATGTGCTATATGCTTTCATTGTATAATTCCAGAATTGTGGAACAACTGTATGTACAAGATGAAATAAAAAGCAATTGAATTGTGGTATTTATACTTGAAGGCAGTATTGAATTTGAGTTGAAAGAAATCGGTAGATGGTACCAGTCACTAGTCGCTAGATCGATTTATGATGGAGACCTGCTCTAACGATATAACGTTTTACGTTCATGACCGCACGCATATTTCAGTTGGAAGAAAAATCCCGGCACAGCTGAGAAATACCACGGAATATTAATAGAACTGAAAGACCAAATTTAAACCGTGAACCGCGTACCTATCTTACGAAACACAACTTAAAAATGTGTCACATCAAGTGACAATAATTTCGTTTGATATATTTTTCATTTCTGCGAAATAATTCAGCTAAATATTCTTCTAATAGAGATTAGAATAAAATATACTTAGTGAAATATAATTGTAAAAGGATGACACATTCAATCTTTTTGTTTACATAATCGAAGCAAATACCAGATACATTTATTCTCGCTAGTAAATATAACTGTTAGTATAATTAAAGAAAATAAAAACCTGATTTTCATATAGTTATTACACCTGCAGTGATTTAAGCAATTTTCATTTTAATATTTATTTAAAAATCAACAATACTGAAGTTTATATGAAGTAAATATTATTTCACATAAAGAAAAATGTCAATATACTAATAAGCAAATTGTTATTTGTAACTGATTATCACATATATAATGCACACTTGTAAATATTGTTATGAACGTAATGAATCAGAAATAACGAAATTAATCTAAAAATAATAATTTGGTTGCTGTATTTCTGCTGTTCGTTTAGAAAAATTCATGTATTGCTGGTAGTATAGCATTAGACAACAAAGCAAAACATAATGTAACGTACGTCCCGCCATCTAGCAATTCGGCCTCGAAACATACACTCAATTATGGAACTACCAGTCACCAGGGTCGCGGTTCGCAAAACAACAATGGCGTCCGAGACAGATACGGACGTACAGTGCGTGGGCAAAAACATCCCCAGAACTAAGCGTAAATTGCAGAAACACCTGCGCAGCGCTGGTCTCGCGTACGTCTCACGAACTGGCAAGATTATACCGGCAAAAAAAGTGGCAGGTAAGTCTTGAAATTAAGCGTAAAATCATTGTATTTTTGAAACGACGGCTTCATTACGGGGCTTGTCACACTGACAGTTCTCGCGAATGTACGAAGGCCCTTCTGACATCATTGCTACGTCATACGTGACGATCGTTCGTCATCCGCGCGGACAAAAACAGCTTGCGCATAATTCGATTTTGAAAGGTGTACAAAATTTACGTGAGAACGCATGTCCAGTTATTGGGACAGAATTCAACAATGCAATAATAAAAAGTTAGTAACTTAAAAATCATAACAAGTGTATTTTATAATTCAAAACGGTTTTCCTTGTGACTAATATTTTATCTACGTGCAAAAGTATCTCCGCAGAACGAATTCATTGGAAAAGATAAAACCTAACAGGAACTGATAAGAATTATTTTAAAATACGGAATTTATACGGTTTATATACGAATTAAAATAACATTTTAACATGTATTAATAAATACCGGTTGTCATAGTACCGTTTTATTGTAAATAACGGACAACTATTGTTTACACAGTTTCATTCGAGATTTTACATGCTAAGTATTTTATAAAAATTTGTTATAATGTTGGTTTTGTTACTAAACATCTGACGACAAAAAATTAAAGTATTAAAACGTAAATTCAGTGATTTAAATATAATTATTACAACAATTGTAATGGCTTATGTAATAGATGTAATTTATTTTGTTAAGTGCAAACTTGTTTTTCTAGAAATATGCAAACGTAGTTAAAGATACTTGATTATATGATCACTTATATACGTTTCGCGAGAGTAAGATAATTATGAAGATTTGTATTGTTTCAGATGAACTATGCCAGTGTCCGCAGAAATGTAACGAACGAGTGTCCCAGACTCATCGGGAGCGACTATTTACGTATTTTTATCATACACTCGGGGACGCGGATTCACAGAACAAGTTCCTTAGGGCCCATATGGATGTCCGCGCACGTCTGCCCCCGTCTCGTTCGCAGACGCCGACGTTGCCGGGGACAAGACCACCGCGTCGCATTACCTGCAAGTACCTGATTCCGCTACTACCGAAAACCATTCTCATAGAGGACGATATGTCCGAGACCCTGGAGATTTGTCAGAAAGCGTTCTGCAGTTCCTTTGTGATATCAACCAAACGAGTGCGTCTGCAACGTGAGAAACTAATTCACAGCCTTGGACTCAATTCCTATCATCATCAGAGACATCTAAAGAAGAGGAATAACCAAACGGTCGAGCCTATTTTACTAGTGCACTACGACAAAGAAACCGATGTTCCACAGATTGAGATCAACACAGTACGTGAACAGAAAATAGAAGAAATGAAAGATGACGTATTATATGAGATGACCACTAGCAATAGGAAGTGTCTGGTAGACAATCCATTGATACCGCTTGGTATATCAGTGCCTGACGGTGTAACCATTGCACCGGTAACTGCTACACCGGATCATGACAGGGATATAGCTATAGTAAACAATTTCTTTTCAAATCAGTTATGGAAACCTGAATATATTGGCGCATACTCTTAGGGCCGGACCCGAAACGAGCGATTGCTGAATTATTTACATATGCTGTAATTGAAAGAGCGCGTACAAATCGCAATTTACTTTTTCTACGTTATATACACAATGTATTTATAGAAATGATTATATTATATGTATATCCATAATTATCGTACTGGTTCGCATATAGCTCGGAGGATTTTGTAAAAAGTACAATGAAACCAAGGCCTTATATCTATTGCATAATGTAGTTTCAGTTAACAGAAAATATACAAATTCTAATTATCTTCTTTATATATGGACCAGTGTGGTAAGCTATGTACTGTTATTTAATAAGATGAGTAATAATATAAATATATGGTTGTTTTTATTTAAAATATATGTTTTTATAAAAGTTTCAAATATGTTGTTTTATTTCAAAATATACACTGTTACAATGTTTTCAAGTTTTATAATACATCGAGCAAATATGTTTGCTCAAATAATTTTACTCTGATAATAGTTACAGATTTATTTAAAAAAGTGCTCAGTAACTCAATCAAATCCGAAGTTAATTTGTAATATTTCAGTGATGATAAATGCAAGTTATATACTTGAATATATAGATAAAATATGCCTGGAAAATATCTAGCAAACTACTTACCAACTCAAAAAAACAACCGCTGTATCAAATATATAATTTTCAAACCACCCGCATTGCATAATATTATTGCTGGTTGCCTAATTTCACAAATAAATAATTATTTTCAAAATTTCATTCAAAATGAGAAGGTAATTACTTCAGGAATAATACATTGTGTAGTATAAAGAAGCTTAAAATAAAATTATCAATATTTCTAATAGTAATCACATTGGAATCTTGTAAACAAGTAATATTAAAGAATTTTCCTTTATTTATTTACGTAATTGCATTAACAACGTAATAATAAAACTAAACATATAGAGTTTATCTCCTTAAAGAGAAAAATGAATAAAAGTTTAATTTCATATTTTATTTCTGAAAATAAATATGAACATGGATAAGCATAGTTATAATTACATCGAGAACAATTTGTGTACCGAGTTTCAAGCGCGTGGGTGAAGATATTAGCGTATATTCAATATGGGCAAATCATTTGTTTGTGTTCGTGATGAAGCAGTACAATTTACGGTTTATGCGCAGAGTAAATCATGCATTTGTAATTTGACACTACACTCTCACAGCATTAAAGCTATAAATACACAGCTCCGGTATCAGATTGTCGCCTATAGACAAGAGGAAAATATGATTAACATATTTACTTTACAATAAAATCTAATAGACCAAACGAGGTAATACAAAGTGTACCGAATATTTGTTGTTATTGAATGTAATCCAATTCTGTATATTTAAGTTTGTTTACCACACGAATCGACCCGTAAAGAATATATCACATAAATTTCATCTGTTACAAGGCTTAGACAGCAATGTATATGTATACTTCGTATATATTCTTGCAGTTTCATTAAAATTTATAACATTGGCACGATCGTAAAGAAATATAAGTTTATATATATATATATATATATATATATATATATATATATATATATATATATATATATATCTGTGTCAGTTAAAAATATTTAAAAACAAACCAGTAAGTGTTGGAAGAAAAGCATTGACATAAGTTATTTCTTCATTCATTTGTTTACAAACAACTTGATGCCATCGTGTCAATCAAGAGCTGGAAAGATGAATGCTGTCCTCTTGCCAATAATCAAGGGCTTATCAGTAGAAAGATGAATGCGAAGTACGTATAGGTACTTACCACAGGTAGCGTAAGCATCATGTTAACAGTGAAATTTGACTTGTGTCAGTATTAGTCGCAGAGAGCAGATGGTCAGAGTGAACACGTCACTGAAAGAGTTGCGCGAACTACTGACACAGTGAACCAGTGTTATGTGAAGGGTGCAGAACCTCGAACACTTGCTAGCTTGCAATACTCTGCGCTGTTGGTACGTTACACAATGAACAGAGACAGAAGAACGAACGTATTTTCTTTCCCCCGAATATAGTTAGTTCACAGTGCGCCGGTTGCTAGGCAACCCAACTGTCTCCTCTGCACCCCCTGTGCACCGTATGACGTCATAGAGAATTTTGGCAGAGATCGCCCGACTAAAATCTACCCCCAATCGTGTAATAACATGGAACTTGTCTATACTACAAGAACACTGTACAGAAATATCATTAGTTCTTGCATGCATGTATACATGATTATTTAAAATATTTCAAGATTACTCTCGCAAAAACCAATTCATTTAAATTTACATTGATAGTACTGTATAAAATATTCAAATTTGTTTAATAACGTTTGCACGTGGAACTGTTATAAAGCAGAATCAAGTTTTAGAAAATGTATTTTTCATGTAAAGGATATTTATTAGTAGTTAAAATAGCAGAAACTGTTGATAACATATTTGCACGGTTTTATAAAATACCTATTATATTTCAGTGAAGTCACACTTTGTTTATCCTCCTTTAATATTTATTTTGATTTAATAATTAACAAAAATACGAAAAATATTGATGCCAAATTTATACAGTAAGTTAAAAAACGTTGAGACCATTAAAGTTCTTTGAAGATAGATTTTATTGTATATCGTTCTATCAGCTTTAAAAGTACACATTCTTCTACAACAAAAATAACAAACATTTAATCTAATAGCAGAATGTTTCGTTTTCCTATCACGAAATTATACAATTTTATGCTGATTTGTTCAATTGCTGAAAACATAAGTTTTAGATCAGAACGAAACAAGTTCACGGGGTGGGAACGCTTTAGCGCTGACAGGAGGGTGGGAGGAACACAATTTCGCAATGGTGGAGGCGGGTGGGTGTATAGAACGTTTGAAGGACAACAGTTTCGGTAGAGGGAGGCGGGATGACCGTAACCTTGGAACAAAAAACACAGCAAGGAAAATATTGACGAGATATAACGAATCTTCTGAGTCGAGAATTTTTATTTTAAAAACAGGATAACCAACTTTCAATTATGGGCAATATCGAACACTTATATGCATGTAAATATACATTTTTAGGCATATTTCATTTGCTCAAATACTTAACCGTTTATTTATGGTTCAATAAAAGGTAAAAATATGATAATAAGTAGTATCTTATTATCATATTGAAATATTTCGCAGAATTTGTAGTCTTAGGATACAGCACCCCCAATAAACTAATTATTACAAGTCAAGAAGTCAGGAATATGATAGTGGAACAGCCTATACTAGCTTATTTTTCTTTTTTTAATAAACGTAATTACGTATATTAGCATTAGCTTTTGAATTTGTGAACCGCTGCTAATGATATTTTAATCAAAGTTGGCCTGAGATATTTTGTATGAAATATATAACCAGGGTACCAGATTAATATCCAAGAAAGAAGATTCATACAGGTAGTATTTAAAATGTAAACGTTCTGTAAGAAATCTGAGGAAGTAGAACATCAAAGATAAAAGTAAAGATCGGATGCGTACGTTTATAGATAACAACAGGGAAGAATATTAAAGATTTTATTGATTAAAGCCCACGACCTTGATCACAGACGTGTGGTCTGGATTAAATCGGTAAATGAATAAAATTCTCCATAATTTTTCATCTACTTAATAATAAATTACGATTGAAGAATTTTATCAAAAAAAAGTATATAATACAGTGTAATTTGGCCCAAAATAAACATAAATTCGCATTATATTTTCAATTTGTTTCTGCTTATTCGGGCTTTGCTTCAAATACACTGTTACTCCGATTAATCAATGGCCCAATTAATAAAATTCTGCTATAGTGTCATATTGCTCGCTTTAATTAATATTTATATTCAGTCCGCGTGCAGTCATAGATGATTATTATCACATTTCCACATGAATAAGCTGCAATTGGATTGCTGTTTTGCATAATCCGTTTAATGTACGCTGCCATTGATTTAATAACAACGGACACATACTGACAAATCGTAATTTTAAAATGCAATGAAAAGTGACAAGTCTGAACGGAGCACGATTATATTGTACATTCAAATTTGCTTCTTTTTCTATAAATCCTTTAAAAATAATATTTCGTTTTAGACTAGACTAAACTTGTCGAAGTTTATGTCATTAAAGAGTTCTAGTTTTTTATTCATTTGATATACTTTCGGATATTTTTATATGAAAATGATTTCCATCGACGTCTATAAATTTTATATCACTGTGTTTAATACTTCGCTATATAATAACGCAGACTATGGCAGTATTTAGTATATAAAATTTCATACAATCGTTAAAATATTAATTAAATTTACGATTACTAATTTATCACGTGTAATTGTATTATCTATTGATTCTGAATGCTATATTTTCTGCTGTTGTCTGTTATAGACGTAACATAACCTAGATCAATTTGAATGTTTTTACTATCACAGGAACGAACCTGTATATAATATCAATTAAAATACGTTTAAATACTGCGACTGCTATTTACAGCTCGATACTAACAGCCCTACTATATTTGTGTACTAAAATTGACACTGGAATGCGATCTAATGCATTCAAGATGCCACTGTTATTATTGGCTAAAGAAATATTCTCTATACAAAAACATTTGCATCTATATATTAAATTTGCAAAGCACATACGTATTTACCATCAAAATCATGTGAATACTTGTTTACGCAAAGAATATTTGCCGGTTCAATATTTAAACAAGGATTTGTTTAGTGTCATGTGACCTACGAATCGCGGGCAACTGGGCGTTCATAGAAATAAACGTAGTTAATAACAAACAAATTAGATAATAAAACTATTCAGCACAATATGAGAAACCATGTTCCTATTATATAGTAATTACTATGTATAAAATTACAGATATGCTTCATCTTAACCCATTATATTACTTTATGAAATACAACAAAAAAAAAAAACGAACTCACCCTTTCCAGTTTTTGGAAGTATTCCCGTAAGAATGAAATAGGATTAACAGGGCGACTGACGCATAGCTGCACGATACAATCTTTTAGTATTTGCTGTATGTTATGGTTCTGGACATATGCTTCACATTCTTGCAATGACTGCTCCTCTTCCATGTTTGTTGCCATGTTTAACATGCAGCCGTTATTAATTATTTCCACTGCACAACAGACACTCCGCGCACAAGAGAATTTACCGTCTTATACTGATATTAGAAACAATTTTGATTTAACGATATCAACACTTCAAAAAATTGTTTACAAAAAGTTGTAATTCTAATAAAATATTACCAGCATACAAAATAACTGACAGTTGTTATGCACCTGATATTACCGACCAAGTATTATCACCTGTTGGTTTAAAGCTAAAAACTAGCAGCTAGTTCCTGACTGAATCACAGAAAGCGCCACATATCAATAGTATTTATTTGGCGCATTTAGCAATTTTTATAAAACTTAATTGTAAAGTAAGTTAGTGAATTGGATGTTCTAGGATGTTCAGTACAAAATGAAACAATTATAGCATCATTATACACAATTTTACTGAACAAATTTGACATCACAGCCGATTTGTCCTTCATCTGTGGCTAAGTTGACTAGAATAGATACATAAAGCTTAGTCTACATCTATAGCGGCTACATGATAAATAAATAAGTATAAATATAATTAAATATTACACTTCCGATTCCACATCTAATCTGGAATTAGTTGTATCCATATATTTGTGTATGCAAGTACCTATGTCAATTCATAATGCACGTGTGTTGTGGAATGTGTGAAAATTATATACAATAATTCATTAATATTTAGTGACAGCTTCATACAATTTGGGTAGTTCAGATTCTAGACGTATTACTTTAATGCTAGACTGTAACTGATATTTAACGTTTTCGTGTTCATCATAATCACCCGAAAATGTACTCAAGTAACTAATAAGCTCTTTGGAACCATCTCCATCTAGATCATCAATTAAAACAGAATTTTCTTGCAGCGACAGGTCTGGTTGACAATACGTTCGTTCCAGATTTTGAGCGCATAATTGTTTGACATCACTCTGACTAGCATTGACAATATTAAAAGTAGATGAATTGAACGTGATCAGTACTACTCGTTCAGTTAACATTTGCTCCGTTACAGATACATTTCTAAAATCAACTAAAGGCAAACTACGTTTTAAACGAACAACCGGAAAATACCAAGCTAATTTCAGGTTGGTTATATTATCTAACAAATTTCGCTTAACAATTTTTTCAGTGCTAAAATAATCTCGGTTGTATGATCTATCAGACTTCGTGCTATACCACTGCCAAAACTTTAAAATGAACCCATTAACATGTCCCTGTAATGAATTGATATTATTCTCGCTACTTTTGAATGTAAGCTTGGCAGGTACCATACCATACATGTCAGAACCGTTATACGACCACATTACGTTACCAGCTCGGTTGAACCGTTCGTCGATTAGTTGAACGCTAACACTGCAGCTACCAGGGCATCTGCCTTGATTATTTACAATCAGTTGTCTACCGTTAACCGAATATATCATTCTCTGATCACCATGTGAATTTGATTCAGAATGCTGTTTCTTTACGGTAATATTCGATTTCACCATAGTACTATTGAACACTTGAAAATAAAAATCGTGCAGTGACATGAAAGATTTTTTAATTTCAATTCCTTTTTGACAAAAATAAGACAAGAAATTTTGGTCAATTTCTAGTTTGTGAACTGTGTCGCAGTCTTTGACGATGTATGGCGTTCCAAGAACATTACCAACACGACCCGATGCAATGACCAGTATGTTGTGGTTACTGCCATTCAACGAACATGAAGTGACTAAATCGTTAACGTGATCATTATCTACATCCGATATCAACCTTGGAAAATCGACGGAAGTAATGATGGTTGTAGTAGTAGTGTTATGTATATGAAGATACCATTGGATTGCACCAGACAGAGGATTAATTGCTTCCAGAAGTCCACTCTCTCCCGCCATGATGCAATCATTATCGCCATTGTTATCTACATCCAGTAATGTACAGTCTATTTCAGAGGCTAGCCGTTGTCGCGGCACGTACCTATAAATAACAAACATAGAATTCATAGTTACACAAATATACTATACGAAATGCTAACCATGCTACTTTGCCAGTATCGCCCATAATACAGATAGCACCACCTCCTTTCGGTGGAATGTTCTGTAATCCTTGGATAGGATTTGGATTAATAACATCACCGCGGAATAGAAATACTAAGTTGTTGCTGTGTCCAGTGACACCCTTGACTACATTAATTGGTCCCATGAGTTCAATACCATGATATGGTTTCTCCCAGCTGGATGTTTTCGTCTGATGTGAGATAGACGGACAAGTTTCGTCTTCTGAACACGGTAACACCCACAAAAATACGACAATTGTCAAAAAACATATCAATATTGATAATGAGAAAAACAATTTTCGTAAATGCGACATTGGTTTTCTGTATCCATCCTTGATCATAGGTGCATCGTCTAACATATTCGTGTTTATATTTGGAAAACCATTTAAATGGGTGTCCTCTACATCATCAAGATGATAATAATCCCGTAGATCTGTACCATTCAAATGCTTTCCATCTTTCAATTTCCCTGACTGAATTGGGATTGCACTATGTAATTCCTCTTCGGAATCCGTATCACTGATTGTTTGGGGAAGTGGTGAATACACACCTTGTGAAACACTGTTAGACATGTTTGTATAGTGCTATTTTTAGATTTATGAAATAGATCTGTAGTGCATTAACCAATATATTCCACTAATGCCTAAAATAAAAATATCTGTTTATGTACATATGTTCTACATAAATTATATTAAACATGAAATTACTAACTTACATTTTATTTTAATACAACGTATATGTATTCAATTATATCAAATTTACAACCCACAGTTGCATTTTGTAAGGTAACCTTGAAGGTGGAGGCGCAAATTTCAAAGTCAAATAATTTCAAAGGTATAAATGGCGTAATAGATATGCACAGACCTTTATTATTTTACTGCACCCATATTTATTGTGTATATATTAAAAGTATTTATAAAAATACTGGGTTATCATTACTTAATAAATGATTAAAAATGAAAATATAAAATATTGTTCTTCTTTTTCATTGATCATATATCATATGAGCTGGTGCAACTGACGTCATATTGGTGGATAAACTTAAAAATACAGTGGGTAATATATTGTAAAAACAATTGTTATCCATTTGACAAACCCATAAAACACGTATCAGTATTTATCAGAATATATATTTTACAAATTTTATATGCACACTAATGGACAACATTTATCATAAACCATAAAAATTGTTGCAAAATATTGCTTTAAATTTAAATAAAACCCGAATCAAATTCAGCAATTTCCCTTACAGTAGCATTGAAATGCAAGGGTGTTTTGGGGCCTGGGTGCAAAGAAGTAAATCAGTTTGCGATCTGAGTTGCGGTTGTTAATATAATGATAATTTTAGCTTAATTTTAATTGAATTTTTGAATAGAAAATGCTCGATTTTAACTTTCCTATATTTTAAATGTATTGTATTATTATTATTTAACTAGGTGAAATGCCCGTCATATGACGGAAAAATATTAATTACGGACATGTAAACAAAATTTGAGTAACGTAATCCATTTGTAATATTTATTAATTTTTTGTTGTTGATATTTTATATCTTTAATATGATTTCAATGCAGGTCACTTCATAAATACTTTAAATATCAAATTTTTAACTTACATACCTTTAAATATCTCCTTACACTTTTAATATTACACTTTTAATAAAACTCTATCAATTAAATGTCAATTCGTTCGACGACAATGACAGAAAACAGTGATTTGACACATAAACAAAACATCGCCTCTTGCATTTATAGTCGGCTTAGTCTGTTATGCTTTTGTCAACAAAACACCCAATGAAAACGCTTCCTGGCACGGAGCAGCAGCAGCAGGAGCCGGACCTTAGCGTTTTATATAATAAGATAAGTTAAGAACTAGATCATTTGTTTTACTTTTAATAGCTGCATTTCAATATAACTGGATCTCTTTGTAATTTTATTTCACGTATTTAAAAACTTTATTCCGAGTCCGTGGACTTTATCTGAAAGGCAAAGTTGTCCATGAAACAAAATATTTCAAATCCCAGGTCTAAAGGATTAAAAAAAGATAATGAAATACATAAGTATGACTGGTTGCCCAAGCTAAAAACATTTACAGTTATGGACACTACCAGACCACCCAGAATAAGGACTAGATTTTATTATTTAATATGGTATTTGCTCACATTAATGCATTAATGTGTATGGAAGATTCGTATTTTTTAGCTTATCGCTAATTTTAAAATTTATATTTGATCTAAATGAAAAATAATAATATACGTGTACAAAAGAAATATATAGTTATCTTACATATTATTAATACTTTAAAATTAATTCATTTTGTTCGCTTCGAGTTCAGTGTTTCTATATTTGTATCAAACCGGAATTTAGTTTTGGCTTAATTTTATAACTATAGTTTGGAAAGGATAGTAATATGACAAATGAGAATGAAATAATCAAATTTATTGATCATTCTGTATATTTTTGTAATACACATTTTATAATATGTATGTATATAGTACACATACTTATCATCATAAAAGTACTCAATGAAAGAATTATAAATCTACAATAATAATTCTATTTAATTGTCGCTATTATGCTTTGAATTACATACTTATCAATAATACACATAATTAAGATGTTTTTTTTTTTTACATTCATAGCAATTTTTATCTGTAAGCGTAGCATTAGGTGTTTGAAATATAACATGTAATATATCATCATTTTATTTAATAATAATCTCGAAATAATAAATACATGTATCTGTTTGTGACAGGAGGGGGAATTGGGAGGCGATGTAATCGAACATGCTACAGAATAGCTAGAATTTCGAACCGGATATAGGTTTGTGGTAAATGGAGAAAGGACGATAGGTAGTTTAGATAAAAATACAGACAATTATAAAACGAATGAATCAATGAAAACAATACTGGAATCCGCAAATACATTGTGGAAATGAGACAGGCTCACTTATGTTTGCGGATTTTCACAGAAATGACATCGCAGCTTATTTATAAGCTACGAGACAATAATAAAATCAAATTTACCTATTTAATAGTTAACATTTGGAAACGATATTTGGGAAACTATACGTTTGACGTTCTCCCAATGTCAGCTGTGCAAATGCTTACTTCTGTACCAAATGTGCTGTGCGAACGCCAATTATCTAAACTCAACTTAATAAAAACAGAGGCAAGTTGATTTACAATTATACTTATAATATTTATATTATCATTATTATTATTATTAATATTATGTATCTTCCTTTATTCTACCTTTCGGTACATCATCATTATATAATCTATTTCTGCATTAACCAATCAAACAAGTTAGTTCGTTAATATCAAGTTGAATTTAGCACTCCAAAATCAGTACACTTGGATAAATAGGTAGGGGGGATTCTACCTCTACCCATATCCGTACAGTAAGTAGTCAGAGGGGGTAATACATATGTAGGTGTGCTCTGAAATTATCAAATAATTATATACGGTACATTCAATATTCGTATATATTTATACAATTGTTTGTGTTTCCCATTTCAGTATTGCATATTCTGTTACTCGTTCTCTCGAGCCACCTAATAATAAATGACTAGTGGTGTTAGCTGTCGTGAGGAGCAATTAGTTGTCCAAATATACAATAACTGTGTCAAAATGCCTGTTGTGTGTGTGATGTTAGTATTATTGTTGTTGTTGTTGTTGTTTTCAAAGAGAACAAACGTTACGTTACGTTACGATATATCTGCATTTAACAGTAAACATGCTGATGACAGCTATTGTTCAGGCCATCAAAGTGATATATTGAAAATTGTATTACACATAGCGTTTTGATTAAACAGTACGCAAAAATATCACAAAATATACTATACATCAACAACGTAGTAACAATATTTTAAAAATAAATTATTAATAATATCTATTCCACCAATCTATACACGTGCACAGCGAGAGACCGAACAGACGAGTTGGTCCCTCTAGAATGCCGTGTAATACTGGCAAGTACATCACAGAATCAAAATAATAAATCAGATCTATATCACTAGCGTTATTTGCGTGTGGTCTAAAACAAGAAAACATAACCGAGCCGAAATTATGATGCATACAAATCATACTATGTAAATATGTAACTATTTGACTAAATCATTTGTTATACATACTCGCTAATAACAACCGCGAGATACTTCATGTGACCGGGAAACGTACGAATTACTTTACAATATTAGAGGCAATACCTTACATTGGAACAATGTAAACTTGTGGTCAGATCAAGTAGTTCACGGTATCGTGTTGTCTAAATCATGTCTACTAACACAACTCTAAGATATAACTGAATAATAGTAATAGTCATAGTAAGTAGTTAGTAGGTAGTAGTAGTAGTGGTAATAATAGTAGTAGTAGTAGCAATAGTATCATGTTTCTAAACGGTTAGTTAGTTACTTAGTTAGTTGTAAAACAATCAGAAGTGAAACGGAGAGTACACCCAATGAACGGATAATACATACATGACATGCGATGGTCCTTTCAAGTCACAGTTACAGAGATGAATTAATTATTTTTACTTATATTGTTTGTTCAAACAGACTAGAGTTATGGAAATAAACAAAGCTGATAGCAGTCGCGACTACTATATATTATGTATATATGTATATATAGACTAGAAAATGATGTCATGTGTCATATATAGGAGGAGAAATGGCAGCCTGCGCGTCTGATCTCGTGTCAAACAGATCAGTACACTAGTACAGACTCCATTGTTATTAATTCTCATTTGCTCGAATTATTTTGTGGCGTGTCGGTGGCTGCTGAACCGGACTGTGGACCACGGCGAGCTAGTTTTGATCTAACAAATAATAATAGTAATATAGCATATCACATTCAATCAACAACAAAAAACCATATGCATGATGTAATGAGAATTAGAATGCAAAAATCTATGTATGTATGAATGTAGCAGTGCAAGTATGCAATCCATACATACATAGTTTAATAAATAGTGCGCATGCTTGCATTTATAGGAATGTTGGTACCAACCTGATTTGTCCTGCTAGCAGGGGATTGATGGCATACAACCAATCGTGAACTTCACGTTCGTGTAATGTTTGCAACAGGTAACCCCTGTGTTTGCTGACAACACTGAACGTGTTCGGTAAACGTACCATCGCGGACTGATCTTCAGAGTATTCAACTTGCGCGGTTGCCAAATTGATCAACGCCCTTTCGACTGGGTCTTTCTCGTCGCGGAAGATGAATACATATGGTCGTCGGACGGCCTATGGAAATTAAAAGAAGTATATCAGTTCGAACAGAAAATGGTAAAACAGTTAACATACCACCCATCGTTTCTTCCAACCGTGCGTCTTGTGTTCCAGTACATTCAGATAACCTTTACGGGCGACTACGGGACTAATGCGGATTTCTTCCATTTCTGGTACGTACAACACTAGGTTAGGGTCACGAGGTCCTGGTGGACTGCTCGGTGGGGCTGGAGATGGGGCCACGGGACATTCGTTTACTGACAAATCACCTCGTACACACTTCTCTGGTGAACATAATCTAAAATCACAAAACATTTCGTTAATAAACTGATCAATACAGGGACTGCTATTTACAGTTCGATACTAATGGCGCTACTAAGAGCCAGTGAGGTAGGGTAGGGTAGGGTGGAGTAGAGGAGAGTTAGGTAGAATAGGGTAGGGTTGGTTTAAGTAGCTAAGAGCTACTACATTTTTCTACTAAACTTGACAATGTTGCTATAGTCAAATTTAGAATAATAATTTAGTAGCCCTTAATATCGAGCTGTTAAGATGTTGGAGAGGTAATATTCATTAGAAAATCATCGTTACTCTATAGATCCGGTAGACACGATGCTAGACACCATACTGCTGCTCATGTCGGTGCAACCCTCATCTGATGGGCTGGTAGGTTCACGAATAACCGGTGACGCGTCCTTTCCTTTGCCCTGAATTAATCGTACACAACGTATAAGCAGTTCTCGTTCTTTGTCCGTGAGTTCGCACGTGTCTTGTGAAGCAGGCACCACTGGAGCACCACCAGTCTTGGCTACCATGTTGCAAACTTCCTACAGACACAAAAAAAAAAACGCGGCAAAATTAGATCGGCACAATCGGACGCATTTGCTCTCACACAGAAATATACCTTCTCGCTTTTGGTGTATTCATGTGCGGGCTTGTGCTTCTGGTTGTTACTTTTGTCGAGTCCCAATCGTTCTCGCAACAATAACGTGTGTCTGACACGTTCAACCTCTTCCAGTCGGGTGAGTTTCTCCAGTTCCCACTGGTGATCGAAAATCAAACTATCACCTCTTGGTCTCCAGCCGTGCAAGTTCTCCTCGCCACGGACATACGTAGAACTAGTGTCCAGCACCCTACGTTGTCTTCTTTGTACACCTATATCATGTAAAATAAACTGCAACTACTGCCAAGCGTCTAGTAGAATTAGGGCCGTGTCAAGAACGTACTTCTTACACACGAAAGTTGTAACTTGTAATGTAAGAACACGTTGTTGAGACGAGGGAAATGCGGACTTAATAATCTGGGGAGGTAAGTCTAGTTCTAAAGGTGAGAATAACAAACCTGGACTACCTGCTTCTGAAGCGCGTCGCAACAGTAATTCGTAGACTCCGGACAAACGATTAGCTTCAGCGTTACGGTAGTTGCCGCTAAACAGGTGTTTGAGCGAACGTGGTCCCGTTCGTGCATCCCGGCCGTATATGATCATACTTAAGTCCTTGGTAATAATGGCAGGTCGGCCACAGTTCTCCAACTGTACAACAGATATTATATTGTCAGTTCATCAGACATTACAACTATATGATAATATATAGGATATTTACCTCTAGATATGCAGATATAGTCATGAAGATTTGTTCACCAGTCGAGGTGACACGATTGAGCAATGGTGAGTTGTGCAATGAACTATCCCAGGCAGCTTCAAAACGGAACATGCACCGGTCGTCTCCTGGTAATTCTAGATACTCGCCAGGGAATAAACCCAATGATAACACTGAACTATCATTGTCTTCTTCTACTTCCGGTTCCGGTGTGTTACGAATACGACCTTACATAGAATGAATACAAGTGTAATACTTACAGACTATCATTCAATCAAAACTACTTACCAACAACCAGTTCACGAACATCGCGCCATTTCAATTCAACTGCATGATCGTGCACAATAGTGATCCTGATACGTCTTTGTATTCCCTGGTGCAACAAGAATAGTCCACGGCATGGTAGTTCATCGCTATGTTCAACGACAGAAGGTACATATTCGCCAGACGGTGCCAGTTCGCAAATTTCGAACCAAACTAATACGTCAACCTGCACAGATACACAATATCAATGAAATGCTCACATGTCAACTGAAAAATAACGTTAGACATTACCTTGGCGTGAACGTGGGCGGTACAAGGTGAAGGTAGGGCCCCAAATTTGCTTGATCTGACCGGTTGACTGATGGGTATAGATGGGGGCAACATTCGTCGGGGTGGTTGTCTCACGGAGCCCTCGAGTTTGGCATCCTTGTGAAGCGGATGTTGCTGGTAATGTCCAAATACTTCAAATACAATTGGTTGTGTTTTGATGTATTCTAAGAACGATTTTGTCGTATTCACGGTTATCTGTAAATATACGAAAAAACATTTTTGATTAAGTAGTTCTAAAAAAAAATAAATAAACTATCGTAATAGAGAAGAGATATATGTTTCAGATTTCACTTACATTCTGTACATGATAAAAACCAAGTGGTGTTCCCTTTCCTGTATTTTTTACGGGTTCAGTTGAAAATGCTTCGTCATGTCTGTGTAAGAAACTGGAATATAAATAAAAGAAACAATAGATTTAGTATGTCTGTTCGTATGAATATTTTATAAAACCAGATTACAGTTTATCATATGATATTAACAAATTTTGTGTTATTGAATTTCATGATAATTTGCAACTATTCTGAACATATAGCAGTTAAATAATCAAGTTTAATTTTACGTATAGATTTCAAGAACACAATTTATTTGTTAACAGGTTATTATTTGTATTCAGCATATAACTTACTTAAATTGACAAAATATATCGGCGTATTCCGTGGAAATCCCAACAGCTTGCAAGACAGTGACCCTGAATGTAAATTCCTTGGTAAACTGCAAATGATCAGGCACTTCTTCTTCTTTCACATCGGACGACACAGAACTGTCGCCTCGTCCTGAATCCGCATCGCATTCCAATTCGTCAAGCTTGATGGAATCGACCGTGGAATGTCCTTCGACAATGCGTTCTTCAATATTATGTTGGTTACGATCGATGGTATTTCTCGGTGGTTCGAACGCTATTCTAGCGCTTTGCTTTACGCCACACTGTTCAGAATTGTCTTCGTCAATGACTGCTTGCACGGCGACCCTCAAATATCCCCGGACGTCACCCTTCTCACTGACAATTGCAACCTTATGGATCAAAGTGACCGGGTACAACAAGTTGCTTAGGTAAACGAATGAACGTCCGACTAATCTGAACCAAGGGAAGCGATCGTAGAATGGATCGCCGCCAGTCAGCGATTCTACGTTGTAATCGGGTGAAGTGGGCGATAATTCGGCTTCATTGTGATACATTTCACGCATCAACTCCAGTCGTTGCCTGTTTCACACAACAACAATGATATGATACAACGATCAACGTTCCTCAATGTTCAAGCGAATACAATGACAGCTTACAAACACTGCTCAAGGTAGTACACTGAGGTTGGTGCCATCAAATTAATAAAACAAGCAGTAAGTACATTTAAAAATAAATCACATAACAATGTACCCATTTCAATACGAATATATACAAAGACGTATCAGTTATTTATTTATTATCTTTATTTATAAATATAATTCAGTGGCATTTTGTTATCTGATTTGATTTATTTTCATTTTAAGCATATATTTAGAGTGTATTACATAAGAAGAAGACAGTAAAATAAATACTCTGATGAATAGTTGTTAAAAAAGTAAACAGTCAGTCTCGATGATCATCATCTGGTAGTTGAATTGTGAGAAACTGAAATAGTAAGATGATAAAAAGCACTAACTGAAAATCAGGTGGGTTAGTTTACTGTAGCATAAAGCAGCAATATATAAGCAAATACAAGTCAGCAAGTAAGTAAATAAGTATTAGGTGGGAATGGATATTTGGTTGGATGATGGATTATGAGTATTATCGTATAAGTATGGATCATAGGTATGAGTTGATGGATGGATTATAAGTGTCGCGAGGCACCAACCTCGAGGGTAGTAATGTGGCGAGCGAGAAGCGCTGCGGACGTTGCGGACATTGCGTCAGACAGCGCAGTAGGTCCGTGTGTGTGCTGCTGTGAACACCGGTGCCGGCTGCCGCCGCACCTATAGACTCGCACTCGGCCAACTCCTCATTGTACACGTGTCTCATGAGTTCCAGCCGCTGTCTACATTAACACCAACACGAACGTCACTCTCTCTGACACCATACCTCCTGCCATTTCTACTTACTACACTACAGACTACACCATCAACATTTACATAACACCAATTCGAACATACATTACTTAATATTCATTTCAGATTACAACTATTTTATAAACCGACGGTACAATTTTAAACAAAACAACGGACATTTATTTATTATATAACGAAACGATTAGGTCTTGTTTGTTTTATCTCGACTAGTTTCTCAATTGACGTTATTTTAGAAAATATTCTACGTCTAATTGTTTTAATCATGCTGCGTAGGATACATATATGTAATATATACCTGAGTTTCTCTAGTGTCCAATAGTGAGTGGCTCCATTTTTAGTGTCTTGTACTTCTACGGCCACTATAGTTCTTGGCAACGGGCGATCATCATCGTCGTCGTAATCGGTTAGTGCTGGTCGCAAGTCAGTAGGTAATGGTGAGTACAGAGTATCTGTCAGCAGTGTGAACTGGAATTGAACCTGTCAAAAACGAAACGTTTGTCAAAATCATTCATATGAAATGTGAAACAATATACACATATGTTTTCCATCAAATATCACAGCAGCAACAATTCTGAAATTGAAAAACATGTAATGCAATGGCTTATTTTAGTTAAATTTGTTTGTGATTAAAATAACATGATACCAAACGTTCAAATATGGTATGACAACACCTATATACACAGAAATAATACGTCAGTTGTGTTTTTGCCTAATACTGTGTAACATACACATTACACGAACTAATTGGGGGATAATTGATTCGTGTTGATATGTTTGCAGAAGATATACGTGGCATATACATCCGGGTAACACCATACTTACTTTCTTCTTGAGTTCCACAGAGATCGCGTTGGCTTCCTTGAGGAAAATGGCGTTACCCCATAGATCGTCGCGCAGGGATGTGAACTGATGGTATTTCCACTTGCGCCATGCACTGCTAGCCAGTTCAAACTCTCTCTCCGTCCAATTGCATTCTATGTCAAAAAGAGGGTTCACTGAAAAAGCGTCGTACATCAGTCACAGATCAAAAAAGCAAATAATAAATGGATGCATGATTCTCAATCGGTGATACAAAATCACTGGCCCGTTAATATTATTCACGATGTATATGAATGCTGGATGTATGTTAATAAGTAACAAACCGATTACTTTAATGCAGACCAGTGATTCCATATTTATCAGGCTTGGATGATCGTAAGCAAAAAAAAAACTACGGAAAAACTAAAACTACTTAAATAATGAAATGATTGCCATTTAAAAATAAAAAAACAAAAATTTATCGTTATGTTAAAGTTTCAAAATAACAAATCTGCAACATCAATTCACACTTACCGAATATATCGTCTTCGTTATTGAAATCTTCTGGTGTGTACGAACTGTACATCGACATGGTCATACTCTGTTCTTCTACCTGCTTCTGCAGTGCGTCAATTCGTGCTTCGTAACTTTTACGTTGCTCTTCGAACAGTTGATCAGCTTCCTCTTTCTCTTTGCGGAACTGTTCTTCTAGATTCAGGAGACGTTTCTCCATTTCTACTTTCAAGTCAACGCCTTGCTTTTCGAGTAACTCGATCTGGGCGAAGTTCCAGTCGACAGTTTCACCAGCCGGGCTGCCCTTTTCGCGTAGTTCACGTGCAGCATCGGGTTGGGTGAACCGGAACACATGATTCTTGCCCAAGATTACACGGGAACCAGTTTTCAGTACAACAGGTTCAGTTACCTAATAGAATAACAACGTTTACAGTTGAAGCACGTACCAAAACAAATCAAATTATGTTTCAGAATTATTATTAATAATATTAATTGAATAATTACCTCACGACCATTGACATAAGTCAGTGCACCGGCTTGCGGTGTCAAGGTGATCTTGCCATCTTTGTTCTCGAATATACAATGTTCAGATTTAATATGCGAACCAGATAACTGAACATCTTGTGGAATATTGGCTTCAGCGGAACCAATTCGGGTCATGCCATCCTACAGTAAATTGTTAATATAAATGTCTCGAATAGTTTCAGTTGCATTTCACAGCGAATTTACCTTGATGTAATACAGTAAACATTCGGACATGAATGGATCTTCATTCAGATTAACTAAATGTGGAGTTCGCTTAGGTGAGAATACACCAACAGTGTTTCCGTCCTCTTTGACTGCTACACCCATTTCTGCAAAGACGGCCTCACGCTGAAGTCGAATCACTTCTGTACGTTTCAGTTTCTCTTCCCAAGTTTCGTTTAATTCTATAAGAAGTTTACATATATGGCATATGTCAACATCTGTGTGCTATATAATATACCTGCTATCAGTTTTTCACTGGCCTGCAGCTGATCCACAGCTTCTTCAGCGATAGTGGTAGAAGCATTCCTTGGTCGTTCTTTCTGCGGAGATTTGACAATGACAGTTTCTTCTTCTCCTAAACAAAAACACGAAAACATTATACCACGCGCATAGAGAACGGATTTGTAAACAAAATTCTACAGACAATCACTTATAATGTACATTAAAATAATAAATTATCAGTCATATACTCAGTGTACCGATGCAAAATAAAACAAAAATATTCTTCTTTTAACTGTTTCATCTTGATGGTATATACAACAAAACTTGAAACATCCAGTTGAAACATAAACAAATGTTCGAGTAATGCAGCACTGTACTTTGCAGATTATTAAGCGTACGATATCTCATAACATACACAGCCGCCTATGGTAAAATCTGCAAAGCTTATAATGTAACAGAGTCATTACATCGCGTTATATTGGCAACAATGTACAATATTACCCAAATTCGTACTTACACGGAAAACAATAATTACTACATACCAACAAACCAATAAGAATGAATGACAACCTTTGCTTCTAATCCTTGTAAAAGTTATAAACTTCAAAAAATATTCATTCGGTATGACATGCACAATTATGAATTATCAATTACATCGATGGCCAGGAGTTATTGATTTCTTACTGGACTAAAATAATTTACCAATGGGTTATTTCTAGATAATTTTCTCTTCATATTTTGGAATTTCTTTTTGTTTTTCATTTTATTGAATGAAATATTATTAGCGTGTAATTAATTTCAAAGAATAATTTCCAATTTCTTTGAAATATAAATTCAATGTTGATGACAATTTTGAACACCGTCTATCTAATAATAACCATAATTTTGTACTTTGATTTTGTCCTAGTCGGCATACATATGCCAGTTTATAATTTATGTTCGGACAGTTAAAATTGCAGTAAAAATGTGCAATTTGAAAATAAAATATGGACATATACGACATATATCCGTTTCAATTGCCAACATAACACTAGTATTATGTAAATAACTTTACAAATAAATCATAGAGAATATACATATTTACAAGAACAAATAATAATAGATTACTGGAATAATCAATCAATAATGAATGAATGAACAAAGAAAGCCAAGCTTGTGCGGCATGTTGCTCATGTTACGGTTCAGTAACGTAAATAATGTATGTACGTAAATATTGGAACATCAATATAGACGGTATGGATGGACAATGGAGATACGAAGAGGATGACGTTGTTGGTTAAGTAGGGAGACGGTGAAAGTATAAGAGCTGAATGACGCGCTGTACAGTAGGCGTGGTTAGGTACAAGTATAAGTATTTGGCAGTCTGTAAAGCCGTCACCAAAGCAATGTACTTACTAGTTGCTTCTCTTTTTTCGTACAACACTTTACCATCTGGCCCTATGCGGCATTACAAAGGGGGTAAAAAAACAAAAGTAAACAAAAATCAGTTGTTACCTCAAGAGTGAAAAATGATTTGTACTTAATAAAATTTATGTTGTTGAAGTACAGTTATTATTATTTACACAATATTCATTTATATACACGCCAATTATATTACAAGCTTTACTTTCTAGAAAAAATTTCATGAATTTACACACTGATTT
Source organism: Carabus problematicus (assembly GCA_963422195.1). Lineage (NCBI taxonomy): Eukaryota > Metazoa > Arthropoda > Insecta > Coleoptera > Carabidae > Carabus > Carabus problematicus. The sequence continues at coordinate 19,845,061 of OY728577.1, forward strand.
GGAAATAAAATGGTATGTCTTACAAAAAGTCCGTATCAAAAATCAAAGAAAATTTTGTTTTAACACATTTCATATGGCTGATCTATGTAGATCAAAAATATGATTTTACACATTTTGTAAATATAACTATTTTATAAGCGTTTTTCAAAATACTTGAAATACTTAGCATAGCAGTAGGAATCAATTGATGATAGAAAAAATGCGTATAAAATAGTTAGCCAATTGTACGTGATCTACGGATAAATTAATTGTCTCACCTTCTTGAACTTCGATACCCTCTGCTTTGAGTAACTCACGTAACTTTTGAATTTCTTCTTTGAGTTCACGGATCAGTTTGGCATTCGCGTCTTCGTTGACAATAGCCTTGCATACAATCTGTTTAGCACGGTCAGCGTACCTAGATATTCACAAACACACAATATAGTATCATTAATGTTTATCAGTAAAACGTTCAACATAGAATTAACTACGTATATCTGGCAAGAAGATAAATAATCTAAGTAGTACCTGAGCGTGGACAAAGTTTCGTCATAGTTAATGTCAGCCGGACTGATAGCGGCAATCATAGCTGTTTTGCTGTTACCGCCCAAATTTTCTCGCAACAGCCACGTAAGCACAGAATCTCTGTACGGAATGAAGTCAGCTTTTCGTGACTTTTTGTTCTTTGAAGCCTAAAATAAAAGTGAAACAACAAAAATGAATACATTATATAACAAATATTGATTTCTAATACTGTAATACTCACAGACTACGTTCCGGTTACGCATTGTTTGAATTGTAAACAATAACGAATTAGAAAAAAAAAGAATTGATAGAATATAATTGAAATATGCATAATGTGAATTAACTATACTTACCTAGAAAATATTAGATTTGGATCTAAGAAACTTCGTATTTTAGGACAATATTATTGTTATATCTAGATTTATCTATGAACGTTAATCAAAGATCTAATCTCAGAGATTAAACAATTATATTCTTTCCAGAGAAGTAACGCAATAGAGCGTAAATAATAATGATGAATAAAAAGGTTATTGGGAATACTGTCAATTCACATCATTGATATGTTGCATATTGTAAAATTTACTGACATCGATTGAAATTTTGTTTAAACGGGTTTTGACTAGTGTTTGTGTTTGTTTGTGTGTTTGATACGTGTGTATACTTACGATTTCAGCGAGCGCAGATATAACTTTGCCAAGAGTAGTAAGACTTTTGTTGATGTTAGCACCCTCCTTGAGTCTAGTGCCTTTAGCACCAGTTGAATCAGCCCTTTCCGATCCGGCCAAATCGACCAGCGATATTTTCGATACTTTCTCTGTGGACAATTGTGTGGTTTCGTCCACTTTGTGTTGTGTGAAGAATATGGTGAACACCGCGTGCGATCGGGAGGATGTTTCGTTCATATTGGTTGCGGCAACAGTTCTTTATAATACAGCAAACATGTACGATATGCAGCAAGTACATTTACTGGTCTGAATCCCCTGTACTTACCTAGCTTTGTTACCTTCGTCTATAAGATCGTGAATGTCCTGATAACTCATCACAGCCAATTTACTGAGATCCTCTACGTATGGACCCAACAGAGGATGTTCACGGACCCGCAGGTTGCCTTTGTTTTTCGGGTTTAACAAGTCACGAACTCGTTCACAGTAGATCTCCATATAAGACACCTCCACCGTGTACTTGACATCGTCAATGCTTGATGATCGAATTTTTCTGAATAGATCTTTACATATCTGAGGAATGATACCTTCCTGACCGTCCTCCTGTTTACCCATCATTGTGTACGATTTACCGGCACCGGTTTGCCCGTAAGCGAATATGCAAACGTTGTAGCCGTCAAAGGAATGTTGTAACATTTCCTCACCAATATCTTTATATACAACAAGTTGTGACGAAAACTTTTCATCTTGTTCCTGTAATTTCATCATATTTTATCGGCTATATCGAATGGTAACTTCAAAATTCTTCATTAATTATAATTTAGTGTTAACATTCAACGAATGAGAATCTAATTTGTTTCTGATTAATTAATAAATTAACTTACATTATGTGACCAATAGGAATAATCAAAGTTAAAACTTTTTGCTGCGTCTTTCGTGTTTGGTGGTGCTTTTGGATTAACAATTGCTGTAAAATACAAATAAAATTATCAACTGATTAGAAGTTACATATACGAGTTATGTTTGTACATTTTAAGATATGCATTTCCGGTATATTATATGATATTCGTTGATAGTATTGTCAAGTACTGGCGTATCGATAAGGAGAGTCATCTGTAAGGAAAGAATGACCAATAATAGAAAAAATAAATATTCGTTCATAAACCATATTTTCTATTTGTAGTTGCAGATGGAAATGAATAATTTTGTAACCGTTGCTTGTTGAGTGATGAATAACGAATTATAAAATAATAAAAGATACATATCCTGATTTCTGGTGGCACCATACCTTCAGACGAACTAGCATCTGTTGTGCCACAAACGAGTGTCTTACTCTCTATCTTTAACGAATAATTTAATGACTACAGCAGTAATATATGTAATGTTGAATCAAGACAATCTAATTTTATATATATATATATATATATATATATATATATATATATATATATATATATATATATATATATATGAGATAATGATAACTGACTTGGTGCATATTTATTATGTTCAGGGATCGAAAAATATAGTCACTTTCGCTTGCATGTAGCCGATATTACTAATGATCGATAATACCTAATATTTTTTATTTATAAATTGAGATATTTTCAGTAAATTTCACATTAGCTACCTGTCGCAATAGGAATTACAATGCTAATTCGCGATTAATTATTGAGTTCCGCAATGCAGATACTAAAAAAATCCTGGAATTTCAGTATTAAATTTTTTATATTCAGTGATTTGTTTTGAAAATTGACTTACTTCAGAGACAACTAAAATAAAACCTGTTCTTTGACAATATCAACCAATAATCATATATTCGAAATTTAGCGTCTTTATTTCTTGATTAGATTATAACAGTGTATTAATTTATTTTTGATAGTCACTTAAGAAATTATATCATACGTTTTTTAGTATTTCATTTATGTAATTGTAAACGTAATACCTGTTTCGTTTCGTGTATGTAAGTTGGCATAATTTTTCGAGCCCTAATTATGTGCATTTGTTCGATTTCTAGGACGGGGATCTTAAATCTCGAATCATAACGAACAATCTCGAATTGAAACGAACCATCTCGAATCGAAACGTACAATCTCGAATCGAAACGTAAAATCTCGAATCGAAACGTACAATTTCGAATCGAAACGGACAATGTCGAATAGAAACGGACAATATCGAATCTAACTAGTGATGTTATTTAATACGTAAGCAACGTAGGTTTGATTTGATACTGTTGATTTAAGATTTAAGTTGAACCTCATCCTGGAAATCTGGCATAAGATAGACTACGGTTAAGTATGTTTGAGTACGTATACTTACAGGTGGTATTGCCGGACATTTCTATGATACATTTGCATTCCCGCGATACTTCCCTGTTGTTGAAGGGCCGTACGCGCACGGCCACTTTGACCGAGGACATCCTGAATTGGTGTGCTTCTTATTGTCTAGTCAACTTCTGTAAACACAAACAAAATTCTATTTTGTAAACTAGTGAATTATTTTGTCGATTTCCTAAAATATTTGACGAATATTATATTATTTAGTTCCACTACTCATCAATTTTCAAACATATTTAATTTTCCATCAGGATTTATTTTGCAACCATAATTCTATATCTGTTTATAATTTTGAACTCAATAAAGTAAAACCAAATTTTACACACAAAGTGCGTATATAATTTTTATATTCTGTCATGCATAACCGACAAAAGAATTACTGATTTTATTGTAAAAGATTTTGTATTTGTTAAATTCATATTCTGTATAATTTAAATAACACTTTTATTCAATAGAAATTCTCTTGAAATTGCATTACAAAATGCTAAATGACAGATGACATTAAAGTATGTATATAGATAATAATAACATATGTTAAAGCTGCCTGCCTAATCTAAATAAATGTCACGATATCACGACAAAGATCAAGGAGTAAATTATATTAATACATTTCTATTAAACTAAATTAGTTTTGTATTATTAATCGATTGTTTTCAATGTGTTCAATTATCACAATAAAACGACTTTCCGATATAAGAAGTACAGAAAGCAAGTCAGTGTAGCAGAATATCATTGAAACATTTAACAATATTTAAAATTTAAAGAAATATTAAAAAAACAATTTGTATTCATGTAATAAGGGATAAAAGAAAATGGCTTGGGACCCTATAACACCGTGTGCCGGATTTTAATATCTTTTGGCGCGATAAAATTGGAAAATTTTCATGAATCATTTTATTGATGATAAAAAAAAACGTCAGGCGAATTTTTTGTATGAGCCCTTTTCCTATGAAGAGGGGCACATTGTTGTTAATAGCCCACGGGCGCCAAATATCTTAGGACGGCCCTGTATTGTTATAAAATGTACACTGTTTTAGTACGCATCTTTTCCACTAATAACTTGCAAAACTGGATCTGTACTCTTAATACAAAAAAAATCATATTTACCACAAACCTTTACAACAGATTAGTAATAAATGCATATTTATTATCAAGTTAAAACGTCAGGATTAATAATACCAAATTACAGATAGATATTTCATATGTAGAAACAAATATTAAATTATGTTGAAATATTTAAGTAGTCTTTTAATACTATAAAATATTAAAATAGTTTATAGTAAAAATTAAACAAAGGGTTGCTTTTATTCTGTATGTATGGCAACATTTCTTGCTTTTATTTCAAACGTATATAATTTAAAAAAGGATAAATTAGTATTTTATTTCAATTTCAGTGACATAACACTGTCATGTATTTACTCCTGTGTATATTTTTGAAAATTATTTTTCTATTTGTTAATCTGCATAGCATTGTATTTTGTATGTAATACAATACAAACGTCATTACTTTACTAAATTTGTTAAATATTATATACATATCAGTAGTAACAACTGTTAAAAAAATAATTATATTGTACGATTATGAATTTAATTTATTTAATAATTTGAAAAATATGTACATACAAATAACGTTCAGATATTTGTAGTTTTAATACTAATTATATATCGTTTGTTATTTAAAAAAGTAATATAATAATACAAAAATAATATAATACCGCCGTGGGATATGCAGTTATCTAATGTTATCTATTTGAACTATAGGTACGCCTATATTTTGAAAATAAAAAAAAAATCAATTTGACAAACCATTCAGATGAAACATACTTTTGAGTTTATTCTTTTGCAATTACAAAATAGAATAGCACACCTGTCAAAGTAAGATCTGATTATTTTATTTTAATAATATTAACAATAAATTGATAAATGCAAATTATTTCGAAGAAATTCTAAAGCTATCAAAACATAACTTCTCCCTTCACTATAGAACGAATCGTAATATTATAATTTCATTAGTTTTGTTCATAAAATAGACGTAGAATATAGTTTTCTTTGTTCGTATATTTAACAATGGAAAGATAGAATTGTTTTTGAACGTAGGTCTAGACATTATCGGCAAGTATATAAAGCTACTATCGGCAGTAATAATTTCCCATGATTCACATCAAGCACTGAAATTTTAAAAAAGAATATTGAAAAATCTTTACGCAATGCCTTGGTATATTTTTATAACTACAGATATATTTTTTTTCATTTGGGGTAAAATTTATTTGAACGGGAAAACATCTATCATTGTAAATTTAATAATAAAATTTAACTATAAATATTTTATACAAAGTATTAGACCTGAAACATGTTTGCCATTTCTATTTAATAATGTATAAGGTAAATTTAAAAAGTACTGCATGTTTCACTTAAATATCATTAAAAATGAAAATAGTATGTACTGTAACTATAGCTGCAGAAAATATATTTATTTATTGTGCATCTGCGATAATATACCTTAGTTTTCAAATTTTAATAGTTCCAATTTTACTTTTCTTAAATTCGAAGATCATAGATCAAGAAGAAGAACGGTCAGCTGAGAAAACAAAATAATTTTCTATTATATATCAATAAATATGTGGCTGTTTTTCCTTGTATTTTCTGAAAATAAGTGCGCTTTTCACATAGGGCATCTAATTTTAATGGTTAGTAATTTTTTATACGATATAACATCGCCGTGACTAAAATATATGATTTTACTTATGCAGTAACAGTTTTGAGATTATTTTATAACATATTCAATAGAACATTTTGCATGTTCAACTAATACATAAATTACATATCGTAAAATCAGAAGATAAAAATTCGGGATTGCGCAATTATAATAATCGCGCACGAAACGCCTTTATACAAAAATACTACCCTAGATGACTTGAAATGAACCAAATATATTTAGTAATATTATTTAATAGAAAGAGTGATATTCCACGCATAGTTCTGACAGTTCACGAAATGTTACCCTTTATATTCATTTTAATAAAAGAGAATAAAATAAACGTCACAGTTATTCGCATACAGACTTTTGCAGCGTAAATAGTTTAACAAAATATATTTGAACAAATGTGAGACTCTATGCTCAATATACACACACAAAAGGACCATTGAAACTCGTTATCTATCAGAACCATTTATAGAAAAAAATGTGTAATTCACTTACCTGACGTACTGTCAGGATTTTTGTAATTAAATTCCAATAATGCCACACATATAACTAGCACAAGAGATCATTGTGATATCGAACAATATTCAAACATCCGAAGCAAAACGTACTTCACTGAATAACGTTTGACGTATCAACTGAACAAGATGGTGGCGAACGAGCGCATGCGCAATACGGTTTGGTCGCAGTGAATCAATATATACACAACCTACTCTTTCCCTAGCTCAACCCCACTACTACACCATCTGTACGAACTAATCAGAAGTAGAATATAGCTTGCGCATGTGCACTGCAGCGTATTGAGCTGGGTCGTTGTGCGCCTGCGCTGTGTCCAATCAATAGAACAGAATATTGGAATTATATTGCTTGCAGGCTGGTTAATTGACTTTACCAGAATGAATTGTTTAATGTTATTGTTGCGTTATTTTCTAGTTTATATTATAAACATGTGAATTTTCAAATAGAGAACGATGCTCAGCACTGGCCATGTTTTCAAAAATGAAAGAAAATGTCTGTTAAAATATATAATAATTGGGGGGGGGGGTTCACATATATTATGTCCTTTTGTGTACATATAATCACAAGACTAATGTTCTATATATTGTAATAGACCATTAACGGTTATTAATAATAGATTTTATAATAAGCAACATTGGTAACATGAAATGAACATAAACAAGAAATATTTTAAAGTTCAAAGAGTACGTTTGTCACAAGGTTCATTCCACAAATTAAATTCGTATTATATATCCTGAATTTCAAATGTCAATTTTCAAATTCATTTTATTAAAGTGTTCGTTGGAATTCTGGATTACGCATGAGTGTATGACGTCAGCATGAGAGACCGAATGGACTCTAAATGCCTCTTCAATCGGCATTACATTGTGGAAGGTTTTATTTGATTTAGTACCTCTGTTATTGCTAAATTGGCTGTTGTATAATTTACACTTGTGAAATACTTGATGTCAAATACAGTACCGCAATTTCCAACGCATTCGCCAGAACTCCACAAATTTAATGTTTTGAGTGACAACTGAAAGAGCCAAATTAGGAGAAGGGCGCACATCAATAATGTTTGTGCCAGCCCAAAACACATACGTATTTACATATTATATTTTAACAGTAGATGTATTTGTTTTCCGATAGCTTGCAATTTATTTCACTATTCTATTAATGTAAACATTAAAAAAAAGTCTACCAATTCAATGGAACGAACAGTAAGATCATAAATTTTCTTTCCTTGTCATAGCCAATCATGATGTCTACTGATAAACCAGAAAAATGAAAACCCTCCAAAGAAAATAAATATACGTATTTGCAGATCTATATTTACACTAGTTGTTAAAGCATAGATATTATAACCAAGATGTCAGAGTAATGGAATTAATAACGAATTGATTAAGAAAACGAATGTGAAAACCTGGATTTCGAAAACATTGAAATCGATTACGAACTCCCAAAATAACAAATGACCTCCGATTTGTTGAAATGTTACGTAGATAACAGTATTATGTACAATATTAGGCAAAGTTTGGAAACTACTGGTCTAAAAAGTACGCATTAATTGTATGCAGCCTTCTTGATATTTCAAAGGATGCATATCAATATTATTATTTTTTTATTATCGCGCCTTTTTAGGTTAGGAGAAGTTAATAATTAATAGTGGCAATTCATTGCTATTATTTAGGATAATAGTTAACACTTAGGTTTGTACAGGAATATGAAATCCCACAGCGCATGTATTACTAGGCGAGTAAGTTAGTGTTATTTATTTAATTAAATTCTAATAATCCTTTACCCATATGAACACACATTATGAATTGTTAAACCACGTTCAATCATCACCGATTATCCATTTTGTATTTTCCGATGAAGTGCTTTTTACATCTATCAAATAAACGTCAAATTCATGTTTCCGTCAGTGACCATGGAAATACTTCCAATTTATTTGTTCTTGGTTTGATTCATGACGAGATCATTGATGAAGCATTTTTTGTTTTTCCAACGCCAGCATGGTCAAATTTAAATGATTAAAAGTTTGACAGCTGTAAAACACACTTTAGACTTCATTAAATGATTCTATGACTTAATTAAGTATCAATTATATGATAACATGCTTGGTACGTGATGTGAAAGAACACATTAATTTGGATGTGATGGTAGTTGAGCGGGGGTGGTGTGAATTGGACACTGTCATGGACGAATCTGGTTTATCTCGCTACTGCTCAACAACTAATAACTCATTACACAGCCGTAATTGCTTCCAGACAACATTTAACCACGGAGATTAGATACTTAGCACTTGTTAATAGAATTACGTTACGTTATTTTGTACCATGTCATCCGATGAACATATTATTTCTCATAATTACGAATGAAAATGGTACTTTCAGAACGAGAGATTTCTTCAGTTATTATATTTATATTGTCTTACACATTCATATTTTCAAGAAAATGTAAAAAATTAATATGTACTAATAATGTTATTTAGATCTTAATTAATCGGATAATATGTACTATTTATTATTATTTTTTGACCAATGAGATCTATCTAGAATTTGCTAGCTCATATTTCATTTTTCGTTTTGTTGATACATCAAGAGATTTCAAATTGCCATGATTTTTCATACAAATTCCTAGTACGATCTTGTTTTTAATAACAATTTATTTTGAAATAAATTCCCAGAAGTACAATTATATTATATGGTTATTTTATTTTAACACAGAGGGAACAATGGAAATATTTTTTATTCCAGACTAGAATGGTTTAATAATATATTTATACTTCCAAAAAATAACCCTCTGCCACCGTAACTGTGCATTTTGTATTTAAAATATTAATCTGCTGCGCTTTTGCCTCCATTATGGATTACACTATCGAGCCTCCAGGGAATTTTCCAGTATTTCCGTCACTGTTTATACGGTATTTACATAAACGGGGTTATGGAAATTATTGCCAGCAACTGGTATTATACACGAACCATAATAAGCAACGCCCCACTGCCCTCTATTAACATTTATTCATTTTTGAAAATTATTTTCTTCATAGTTTTTGTTTAAAAATCCCATACTTTTTTACATATTTTAATACTGAAAGCGAATTAATGAGATAATTGTATAAAATAATAATAAACACTTTCAAAATGATCGAATTATTCATCCTAAATGATTAATTGACGAACAAGTTTCATGGATATCTCTCAAAATTGCCGGAACGAAGACTTTTTTACAAACGCTTTTGTCCAAACAGTTACTACTCAAAAGCGTTTCAAAAAGCACATAAATATTTAGCTGTTTTTGAACAAAATGTCACGCTCATTAGAACTGTGTACAACTATGTATAACTGTATGAAAATTCTGCAGCATGTTTAAGTTATTTATATTATCAGGTATAAACAGAAGGTCTGTGTGTAACATTCCATGTTATACAGAACGGAACTATAAAAGGAATATTAAAACATAATGCGGAAATATAATGTGCAATGCAAGCAGAATATACTTGTGAAGTCGGGATACATTTTCTTTATAGCTGCTTTAAAATGTATGTTGTACAATTGTTTGTATAAAATAAAATTTAATAATTAATTGAATAAAACAATGAGTGTCATGGCAATTAAATATAAATTTAAATAGCAGAATATTAGTTGTTTACACTGTCATTAATATAATTAGAAAACTCAGATACTCCTTGTGTGCTTGAAACCATCAATACAAATACGTAATGCAAATATCTACTAAATAGAACAACAGGCGCATATATTAAAAGTATGAAACGTTATTATTTCTTACGGCAATAGTATTAATTATAAAATATCACGTTACTTGTATTGTTTAATTATAGATCAACATTGAAAATACATAAAACTGTCAATATATTCATGATTAATAGATGCAATACCCTAGGAGAGTTTCGAATTATTTGATACTATTAAAAACTGACATTGGTGAATGTCCACTATATTATGTATTAAAAATAATGCAAATTTAACGCGTGTGTATATATATACAACATAATACATAGTACAAAAAGCAACATTTTTACCCGAAAGCATTACGAGCTTTTAGGTTAAAGCGTATGTAGTGCATATTTGTGATTCGGGTCTATTTATAATGTGCATATATTTACATTAATTTCTGTATTAAGTATTACATTAATTCGAAATTTAAACTAGAATCAGTACTGTTACTCATGTCTGTAGTCAAATACACTTTCGAAATTTTATACTAGTTCGCAATATAAAAATAATAGTTAATAAAAATTAGTTTTCTATTTACATAAACTATGTTGGTGATAATTGCAAACTTATTCACTGTAATGAGCTGTCAATGCATTCATATATCAAAATTGTTTTCTCTTATGGTCTTAAGTTTTTTTTTCAAAAATATAAATATGAAAAAAAGATCTAGATTAATTTATGGATATTTTTTCAAACTGAACAAAATCAACTGGAAAATTATGGAAGAATAAAAGAGTAAGTTTTGAAATATGAAAAAATTGCATCATAATGTAAATTTGTGAACATTTTTTTGGAAAATACATGTTGCAGTTACTGTACCGAATATTTTTTTTTGGCAAGATGTAAATGTGTTAGAAAGATAATTGTAGCTTTTAGGCTAGGTGTTATAAAACGAAGATCAACTTAATCCGGTGTAAAATAAGCAATCAAAACGGAGTATCTAATTACAGTAAAACAAACGACTTGAAATATAAAGTAATTAATATTCTATTTATAGGAATCATGTAATTTATTCGTAAATACAAATGACGTCTTTAGTATGGCATTTCAATTTATATCTATGTCCTATATTAGAATTAGCTCAGTGTAAAATTTTACTTCATATATCCGCATTCGCTGAACACAATGACAAAATAAATAAATAAAAATTATCAGAGCAGACTAATTAATAGCTACGTATATCAGATATAAACAGATATAACTGTTAGTATACAACAAAATTGATGTGCATGTGCAGTTGTCATATATTTGCGTCAAACTTCAACACGAAATATGTTAGCAAAAGTTAGGAATAAACATTAAAAAAGCATATAATTTAGATAATAGACGATAATACATAGTTGATTTTAAAACTTGTTTTCCATTCGCTGATTTGCATAATACATTGCAATTTCCAAGATCAACTTTAAATAATTTTATTTTATTTGTAAGATACTTTTTTGTTTTATTGTTAAAAAAATCTATAAATTCATGACAGAGGTGTATGTATTTGTCCGCTATATCCCAATTACTCGCAGTATAATGTACAGTGGAATCCGTTTATAGTGAACCTTGAAGGGACCAGGGAATTTGGTTCAGTATAAGCGAGTGTACACGATAATGAAAGTATTTAGTATGTTATGTATTTAGTTGGGATACGTTCATTATAAACGAGCGCCACTATATGCGAGTTCACTATAATTTAGCTGCAATTTAGCTTGGTAAAAAAACTTCAGCCAAAGAATATTAGAAAAAAAAACGTCAGCCGAATATGTATATGGGCTCTTTTCGTGTAAAAAGAGGCACATTATTGTTAGTAGCCCATGGGCGCCAAATATCTTAGGACGGCTCTGAGTAGATTTCACTGTACACCCAACCCTCGCTATACGGCCTAGATACGTTCCGGAAAAGTTGGCCGTAAAGCGAAAAGCCGTATAACGAATCCAGCATTTTTTTAACAAACCAACCATTTTTTAACGAATCAAGAATTTTTTGGCCGTATAACGAAACATTGTGGTCCGTAAATTGAAAAAGTGTTGTGTGTTTTTATAGATCCAGTATTATATGTATGTATGTATGCATGTTGTATGCATGTGAGTTTTAAGTAAAAGATACATGAATATAAGAGCAGCAAACTGTCGTCTGTCCGGGTAAGGTGCCGTTCATTGGCTGTGGTCGTGGGTGTATATATATGTATGTGTGTGTGTGTGTGTGTGTGTGTGTATTCATTCCTTTTGCAACGTTCCATGTGCAAGCGCCACCGCCGCCGTCGATCAATAATCGCGGCTCCACGGTATGAGTCACACGTCTCGAGGCAGTCTGCCGCCACCAACGTCCGCTTTCTGCCGCCGCCCCCATACCACCCCCCACACCGCGGGCCGAGGATAGCAAACACACCCACGGACACAAGTACAGACGCCGTTATATCGTCGACGCCATGACGCCAGGTTACGGTATTTCGTCCCATTCTATTACTCACCATATACATACAAGCTTATTTATTCAAATCATATTGATTTTAGCGACGAAAATCATGTACAAAATATAATTGTTACAATGTATAGTACTATAATTTAAAACATTAGGCTCTTCTTTATGTTTAAAATATATTTAAGTAAATGTTTAAAAGGAAATGCAAAATGATTCTTTCGAAAATATTCAATTATGTTTAATAAAATTTATGGGAATGTTCTTTAACCTTTAATACAGGTATACTATATTTTTTTATTACAATATTTTACGTAAATCAATCAATTATAATATATAGTTATCAAGTAAAGTATCACAAATGGTAAAAACTTAGATGCAATACGAATGACTGATAATACTACTAAAGTTTTGTCATATACACGTATATAATTTTATCTTAAAACATACTTTTTAGAGATCCTTTTATCTTGATGATACATAGCCACAAGAAATTAATTTTTAAGGGAAAATATAGCTCTTTATATAAGGTATACAATTTTAAGATTACAGCTTTGAAATCTAAAGTAAATAAATGGCATATTCTGAATTATTAAAATATTTGCATCATCTTGCTATATTTGCAATTTTTTTCAGCACTGTAATTTAACGCTTGATTTCTAATTAAATTAATTAAGCAGCACGTACTTTATTAGCAGTTTTTGATTAATCAACAATGTTCCTGATTCATAGGTCCCCTGTCATTTTACCCTAGCGTAATGGCTTAACGAAGCTTTGTAAATAAAACACCAGGTCCATTATTGCTAATTAACAACATACGCACATACATTCGGTTCAAACCAATTTCACAGGCAATGTACGCCTAATATTTATGTAGCCCGTGACACACGCAAACATGATGATGTGCATATATGTCAAAATATAAGTTTAAAAAACAAAATATGTAGACAAATGTTTCTATACAATGATTTTGAAGCAATAATTTTATTTTTTTGGTACTGACAAGAATATCGATTTCAATCAACAGGACACTGACCAGACTAATAAAGAAGGTCTTTATCAAATATTCAGTAGTAACATTTTATACAAGAAATACGACCGTAGTTTATAAGGATTATGTTTGAATAGAATATGTACAACATATAACAAATAAGTTCAGTATATCAGGTCCAGAGAGTTGTCATGCGATAATAGAAGGATATATTAATACACTATATATCTGCGCATTATTAAATGGTTTTAAAACAAGAAAACTAAGTTAAAAAAATGTACACTTACCTTTATATATCAGCAAAATACTCAAAATTCGTTGCACACAAATGACACACACTCTCTACTATTTGACATTTTACTTTATTGATCGCGCATGCGTACTCCACATCGAATTGTCAGACAAAATCAAGTTTGCAACCTACAGACCAAAAATGACTACAGTTTATCCTAGTGTTACTTATATTTTGTGTTTGTAGGTTATGAACACTAAAACATTTTGTTATTGTAATATTTGCGGCTTATTGTTCATATTTAGCTAAATCATTCTAAGTGTTTGTTGTTGTTTAACCCGTATTGTTATAAAAAATAAAGCATTTCGTAGTTCTTTGTTTGTGTTTTTATAATAAAAGTACCTGAAACAATATGTTATGTACCGCTGGCTTTAACATCTATTATTATCGTATTAGAAATTATAATTGCACTGTTAATTGCATGTGCATGTTACCTAAATAGATGTATGCATATAAATGTACAATTTTATTGTGTGTACAAATTGTTAGGTCGCATACTTTCTTCTTAAATTGCCTCTCTGGGCTATTTCTTTTTAACGTTTATAAAATTTACGTTATTTACAGATTGATATCAGTTTTCTCTTTTGATAGCACATACAAAGCACAGCGAAATTACCACAATGTTTTAAAATATAATCATAGTAATTGTTACAATGAATGTGTAAGCTTAAATGTTACCCTTGTGTTTGTAAACAGATTTAAAAAGTGCGCATGCAAAAAATCAGCTGATGAATAAAATTTGTCAATATAATAACTACTGTTTTAATATATTGAGATGTCCTGTATCACTGAGATTCTATGTTATGAATATTGTTTTCTTTAACGAACCAATAAAAATTAATACCAATATGTAAATATAAATATCTGCAATATTGAAAAATTTTCAAACAATAAATGAAATATCACAATGTTTATTTATTAAATAATTTCTCGCACAAACATATTTATCAGTGTACTAAGATAATATCTGATGGTAATTTATAATAGTTTATTTCACTTAAACCTATTTGCTACTACCATAAAAACCAACATTTTATTGTTTTATATACATATATTTTCTTTACATTAAATAATTTTAACATGTCAACGGAAATGAAAGGCATTACGGAATAATGTAATTCCCATTTATGGAGCCTATTGTGAGTTATCGTGACTATTTTGCGAAAATTCTTTGTTTTTACACCAAATTCAATTTATTTCTACTAATGCAATTCTAATATTTCGATTGTCTCTGTTTCTTCACCGCCATTACACATTTAGCCATGGTTGGTGAGGCTCGGCTAATCGCGTCAGTCATGAAGAAATCTTCTAAGTTCATTTGTTTCAAGTTGAATGCCAACGAGCTGTTTAGTTTCACACTAACCGTCTGTAAAATGAGAACAATGTATGAAACAATATATTTCTACAACCATAATCCTTTCGTTAATCACTTTCAAAATCTTGAGTTAAATAACAAACATTTGCGCGTCACATAATAAGATTAATTTCCCATATACAGATTCAATAATACCATTGATACTAGATCCTTGTTTATAAATATTTGTATGTATTAAAAACTAGTTGATTTGCATAAGTCTGTAAGATGGTTTACCTTTGCCAGTTCAGCAGCTTGTGCGAAATAGTTAGCACCTTCTACATCACCGTATTTTGTTAAATTAGGTGACACATCTTCCAGTCTGCATCTGATCTCGTTCATGTTGTCATAGGGTAGTTTAACGCCAATGATTTCAGATAGAGCACGGATAATTTTCCAGTCTTCGCGGGCCATTCCAGGTGGTGTGACGGCTACAAGTGTCTGTTGTGCTCTGCCTTCGGTATTCACATATGTAGCTTGCTTCTCAGTGTAGGCGGCTCCAGGCAGTACAGCATCCGCCATAGATGCCCCAGCATCACCATGCGATCCTACAAGATTCATTTATATATATATATATATATATATATATATATATATATATATATATATATATATATATATATATATATATATATACGTGTTAGTAAGATTTCTTTGCAAAATAAAACTGTTATTACTGTGTACATTGTCCTTTCGGTTGCTTCCTCGTAATATAATTGTTTTAAATACAATATATATTATATTTGGCATTACCAGCAACTCGAAAAATCTTAACATCTTTCTGATACGAACCAAAATAAATGTTTTAATGACGGACTTTCTACGGCAGTATTTTATAACTAATATACTATGAATACAAAATATTTCGCTGAATATTACAGAAAGAATTACAGATACTTACCAAGGTATATAACGAAACAATCTTTAGGTATATCATCTCTGGTGATGGCTCCTTCGTCAGCACCCAACAGGAACAGTACCTTGGGCTGCGAGTCCCGAATAGAGGCAACACCTGGTGTATAACCCAGATCCAGCGCTGCTACTTGGCTGGCCACTCTGTGCAAAACATTCAGAACCTTCCAATCGGCACCCTTCTGAACACCGCGAGCCAATGATTGTACAGCGGACAAGATGGCAGGTCCATCTGTGCGTTCCAGCTGATCTGAACCGACAATGATCAATGGTTTTTCGGCGGACGCGAATTGTTTAGAGAATGGATGTGTTCCATTCATTAGCTCTTGCAGAACGTCCGGGCTATCACCCAGGTGTTCGTATGGGTATGTCAAGTCGACTTGAGGTCCAATCAGGGCAACCTTCACA
This sequence comes from Carabus problematicus, assembly GCA_963422195.1. Classification (NCBI taxonomy): domain Eukaryota; kingdom Metazoa; phylum Arthropoda; class Insecta; order Coleoptera; family Carabidae; genus Carabus; species Carabus problematicus. The sequence goes on from OY728577.1 coordinate 19,861,865, forward strand.
AGAAATTATTATATTAGTTATGCACAAATAATGCATAAAAGTTGAATTATTAATTCTCATGTCATACAAATTCAATTATGTATATCGACATATGTTTAGTTGATTGAAATTAAATATTTATTGAAAACATAACCGATATATATTTTCCATATAAATAAAGGCCAAGTTTATATAAATATTGCTTCATTAAAGAAATAGGGAGCGCTCTTTATATTTGAATCCTAAAGCATCGATTTATGAATAGTACGGTTCTGATTTTCATAGTGAAACATTAGAGGTGTCTTATATTTGAGTTTAATCTTGCTATTGTTAGTAATTACAAATTAGTGCATAAATAAGAGAAACAGCATCAAAATGTGATATTTTTATATAAGGATATTCAAACTTGACGTGATAAATGCTAACATATTATAATCTACTTACATTTTGTTCTTTATGGATGTAAGATTTCCGTATCCTAGCATTCAATAGTGGCGCTTCGAATCGCGGATTGGTGCCAACCAGCAGTACCAAATCAGCGTCTTCTATTCCCATAATGCGGTTATTCAACAAGTAGCTCGATCTCAAGTCAGTACCGGAGCCAGCCATAGGGAACGTATGTTCCGTGTGTAACGCTTCAGATCCCAGCCGATTTAACATATCTTTCAAGGAGATCAACGCTTCAGCATCGGCCATGCCACCAGCAACAGCAGCTATCTGTGATCCTGCATTTTTGATTGCCTTACCAACTGCAATCAGTGCGTTCTCCCAATCGACGTTCACCAGTTCCCCATGACATTTCAACATGGGCGACACTAGACGTTGTCGTTTCAGACCATCGTACGCGAACCGTGACTTGTCTGACAGCCATTCTTCGTTAATTTCATCGTTAGTACGTGGCACGATGCGTAGTACTTCACCGGTACGGGTAGATACCACGATGTTGGATCCAATGGCGTCTAACACATCAATGGAATCAACTTTGCGGATTTCCCACGGACGAGCGGTGAAACTGTACGGCTTGCTTGTCAAAGCACCCACAGGACACAAATCGATGATGTTACCGGATAACTCAGACAAGAACATTTTTTCAACATAGGTTCCCACCTACATAAAAAAACATCATATATATTTGCCAATACATTTATACAACATGTAGCACATATGTATTAAACATTTTGCAATTCTGTATTGCATATATTGGGCATTTTATAAAGTATGTGTACAGTCAACACCAAATCAATTCATGTACAATTAAACTGCAAAGATTTGATAGACAAATATATTTTTTATCAGTACAGTTAAAAAAGTAGAAGTTGTTGCAATTTATATTGTATAAATACCATAATCTTGCGAAGAAATTAATATTTAAATCAATATAAAATTGTAATTCTAAAATTTTAGTGATAAATTATCTTAGAAAGTAATAAATGTCAAAGTATAATAATCCACATACCTCCATATCTGCTCCACGACCGGTTGTACCCAAATCATCTACACCAGCAACTTCAGAGGCGAATCGAATGCAACGCGTACAATGAATGCACCTCGTCATAATAGTTTTTATCAGTGGTCCCACATCCTTATCTTCTACAGCCCTCTTTCCAGAGAACTGAATGTCTGTAAATCGAGACTTATCGGACCCAAACGCCATGCTCTGATCCTGTAAATCACACTCGCCACCCTGATCACAGATCGGACAGTCCAAAGGATGATTAACAAGTAAAAACTCCATAACACCCTCGCGAGCTTTCCTGGTCATTTCGGAATTGGTTTTTATTCTCCAGCCTTTCATTACTGGCATTGCACAAGCCGCCACTGGTTTTGGTGATTTTTCTACTTCTACCAGGCACATTCGACAATTTCCAGCTACCGCAAGTCGTTCATGATAACAGAAACGAGGTATTTCTACGCCAACTAGAGCAGCGGCTTGTAGTACTGTTGTACCTGGTTCCACCATCACAGGCTTGTCATCGACGAAAACTTCTATTTTCTCTGGTGCACTTGCTTGTCCCCGTGCAACGACGTTGACAAGGTTGAATTTGGGCCCATTAAGAGCCCGACTCAACGTTGTACGCAGCATCTTTCAGAAGGAAAGATTTGAATTAGTTAAATTACATAATATCAATAATATATATAACCTAACTACAAAACTTAAAAATCTGTAAAACACACATGGGTAGCGATATAATTATGTAGAAAACTGAATACTCGTCAAGAAAAATGGTACTTTGTTAATTTACCTTTTAAATTAACTGCGTTATTTGTTACTATCAAAATACCAATAACATATGAAATACTGCAGCCATGTAAACTGGCACTCACGAGCGCACACTACAGGTCAGGGGAAGAATCAATGTTCTATAGTACCGTCACGCCGCTAGTTAGTCATAGCGCTACTATTCGTTGCAAATTTGTATTCTAAATTAAAATTTATTTAAATTAACAATTAAAACAATCTTACAACAAAAATGGAATATGTACAACGTTAATTGACGTTAATTACCCTTGGCGAGTCATGATAAATTTCAAAACCGGCCCAAAAAGAAAAAAAAGTTGGCCACAAGAACAAACGTATGCAAAAGAAACGTTTAATGTGTAGGTATGGGGCACTGTTTGTAAATTGTTTCATTTTGATGATTTCATATGGTTTTGAAAATAACAAATAAAAAAAATTTTAATTGGATCAATGTAAATATCATTGTACGTTATTTTAAAATTTAGTTGAAATTGTGTTATGTCACCATCATTACACGTATGTATTGCGGGCTTACCTACATTAACGAATAAACTATTCACATTTAATATCCCCCTGTACTACCCCAATGCATAACCATTTTACATTTATTATGCCCTTCCATAACCCTAACGAATGAACCTTTTACATTTGTTATTATCTAGCTATTTAGCTTTCTAGCTATCTAGCTATCTACCTTCTATTTATCTGACTCTCTAGTCATCTAGCTGTCCAGCTTCGACAGAAGATCGATGAGCTAAAAAGAAAAATGATAATTTTAATGATACATGCCTGCTAAAAGATTCTAGATAAACAATAAACAAAAATTTAATTTTCGTTTATTGATTTAAAATCCATCATTATTGAGTGTCATTGAATCGAATTGTATAGAGCAAGAGGTGTCAACCAATTTTTGTAAAAGATCTATATTGTCCACACAGATATATGTATTTGTGATCTACTTTTTAACAATTTAAGAAAAACCCAAAGTCTATGAAAAATCACGGTTGAACTAAAAAAAAAACCCTCAGCCAACAATACACATTCGCGATCGATCCCAAAGCATTAAATAATCGACCTACAGATCGCGATCGACATTATTAGCATCCCTGGTATAGATCAAAGGGCATCTATCAAATGCAAATTATTTGCATTTGTTATATAAAAATTATAAATAAATACAATGAAGACAAATAATTAGTTTACGAACAGGTAATTTTATTCTTTTAATATAGAAATGACAAATATGGATAATTCTTATTTACAAGAATATTATGTATTGGGATAACGAAATACATGAATTGTATTATGTTTTATAATTAATATATTCTAAATATAAAAATAAATAGAAATATTTTAGAAAAAATACACTGACTTTTACATTTGGGGATTCCGAGTATTTAATCAGAAATCAGAATAAATACGGTTCATTGTTATAAAACATTACACTTCTCCGTATGTATTATATTCAGTGGCGGACTAAGACCCTATCAAGTGGGACAGTTGCCCCTGAGTGCACATTTTTCTATATTAGCCCAATATTTCTGTTTGATTTTAATTTCACCGGCCATTCCAAATTTCACTCGCAATACTAATATTTCCTAGATCTTCTGTAATAGGAAATATAGTAACCGGTTGATTGAAGGATTATTACGGATCTCTTCTAAACTGCAGTACATAGCTAAAAATTAATGTTCTCGATGTACAAAGAACATTTTTTACATTATGAAATTACATTTTCACACTTAAAATTTAATCGTTCAGTAGAATAGTGAGCTAATTTAATTTACTAGTAAATCTTAAATATTTTATAAATTAATTTAAATATATTTGTTTCTATATTATTCCTACAAATTACACCTAAAAAATTAGTACTTTATTAATATGAGAAAGTCTACTTGAACAAAATCTAGTAACACCAAATGTAATGTCAAAATCAGATGACGTAATTGCACTGGCGCAACCAGGAATTTTGAAAGAGGGGCAAATATTTTTCAATTTTGTAAGGTTGATATACATCAATTATCTACATATATGCAGATCTGGGACTATTAATTTCTTAAAACACTTCACAAAATACTGTTTTTAACTAATGATAATGTTCAAGTATTAAATAAATAAAAAATGTAAGACTTGTCAAGGAAATGCGTATACATCCCCCCTGGTTGCACCACTGAATTGCACTATTTTATATCGTCTTTTCTGTAGTACTTCATATATTTTCCTTGTTCAGTAATTATTGAAAATGTTTGCTTCACGTAATCACCAATAATACTGCGTATGTAATATGATCTGTTAGACATATGTGTATTGCAGGGTAATCCGGCACTGATTATATTTACTAGCAAATATTCCACTATCATTTTTTTAAAATCAGATTAAAACGAACATCACTTCAATTTTGGTATTTTTAACGTTTTCTTCTGCATTCTTATGGAAGAAAATAAGTATTTTGTTCCGATTTAATCTGAATTTCATACTCCCATTACGAATGTCCTTGGTAAATGTTAAAAGTAATTTAGAATGTATATTCTAGACACGTATACAGCAAGTAGTAATATGGAGTAATCGAGTTACTTGCATCAAGTGCCACGCTGCAAGATGTTGGCAAGATTCACTGTATACGAGCCTTTACAGAAATATAACATATGTATATTATAAATTTAAATATATATAAAATAACTATTGTTTTTATGAAATCGTTCGTTTATTTAACTAACATTATTTCTTACTAATTATAATCTATCATTATAAAATATCGATGAGTACAATATGCCAAATTTATTTACAGATGTCGGTATTTTCTAAAATTAATTGATAAATATTTTGTGGCTAGTTTTCTTTTTCTGAAGAAAGATCAATACTGTTGTGAATTATTAAAATCAGTCATCCATTATGTGAAATATAAAATAATTTAAAGTCATTAAAAGCACTTAACATTATTGATCTTTCTTGTAATGATTTTTGTTGAGTGTCCTTATTCGTTTAAATGAATTTATTGTTAAAAATATATATTTTAGATATGGTCGTAGGAAATTTGTTTAAAAAATACCGAAAATATTATATGAAATGTTCACAGCAGATAATTTAAAAACTGACTACAATTATATAGTTACGTACAATGATACTGAATGTATGATATTCACTGAAGTTTTACATTAATCACATCACTAGATATAGATATATCACCTTTATATTCAAACGTTATATTGCTAAAAAAGAATTTCATTATACATAATATATATGTAACTATTTCTGAATATATGAAACTACTTCAGAAAGTATCAATAAATATTATCGATATAGCTCTAGCTAACAATAATATTTTTTCTTTTTCAAGTTATTTATTTTAAAACTTAGATATAATATTTATAGTTAAAAATTAATTACTTCACGTCATACTTATAATCTTGCTGAAAACTTTAGTGAATATCTGTTTACAACTATCTGTTGTTAACTTGTTCCATAGTATGAACACTGAACACGCTTTAACGTGTAGTTATGACAACGTAACATACATTACAATAAAATATAGTATTTGCTAAAATTTAATTTAAAATGCACATAAAATTGCGTATTTTTTGTGATAATCACCGGATAAAATCAGATCGACCTTAAAAGTAGATGAATTAAATAATATCGAAGATTTAGAGCTCTCTGGACATAAATTCTAACCTAGATCCTTGCGTAAAATAGATAGGCATATCTGCCTAACTAATCGAGACTATTATGTGATATAGTTAGACATACATGATCTAAAATCATTGCGTAATACAGAATAGGTATATATACTTGCCGAATCTAGACTATTACGTGATAAGGACAGGCATATATAACTACTGTAATTATTACTGCACATCCCGTCCGCACAGTTTTCAACATGAGCGGAATATATTTCAACTTAGAATCAATCTTCTTTTTCTATAAAATGATTACTGTAAAAGTCCTGTCCCGCAACTGAACCTAGTTAATACAATTATTATATTTACGCTAAAATCAATTGTAAATTATCAATATACATTTACGGATAAAATTAGTTACGGAATTAACCACTGGATATTAATCAAACTGATACTGATATTTTATCTTTTTTTGTCTGTTCTTAGTTTTTTCGGGTTTGTACTGCCGTCCATTGCGGCTTTTCGTTTCTCTGCAGCCATTTTCTCGGCAATCGGTATATCGGAATCGTCTTCAACGTTCGTAGTCTGTTCGCTCTCGATCAAGGAATCGAACAGTTCATCAGACGTCTTGTTATTGCGTACTGGTGCTGTCAGTTCATCATCAGAATCTGACAAAGCAACCACTTCAGTTTTCGGTTCGTCTTTGACAAGATCGTTTTCGAATAATTCCTGATCACTGTTCGATTCCTCGTCTTCACTATCAGCGTAACATACTTTCTTTGTCGTGGCAGCCCTGCGCGACACACGTTCACGGGGCATTATAGGTTCCGTTAGTGGTTCAACATCGGAATCTGGATCAAGGTCTCCGTCTTCATCACTGCTCGCCAGTTTCTTACCTCTGCCTTTGGTTCCACTCTTCTTCGAATCTGACTTGGGTGGAGATAAATCATCGGACTTTTTCTTCCTCGGTTTCATTGATTTTTTACTTGGAATGGGAGTACCCATTTTGAGACTAATTCTTTCTATCAGAGGCCTCTTGTCCGCTTCAATTATTAAATCGAACTCATCCTTTTCTTCCTGTTACGAACAATTCATATTGCGATATTTTCAATATACCCTTCATAATGCCTGTTGATATGTAACAAGTATTGAATAAAATATATCCACTCACCACAGCGGAATGATTCGCTTTCTTCAATTTCTTATCCTTAGTTTCTTTGGCTTTGGCAACTTTCCTGATATGCTCAAGCAGAGTCGGCTCAATTCTTCGTGCTGCTGCCGAAGGCATAATTTCAAGAATAGGCGTCTTCTGTTTTCTGCCACCCTAGAAATTAAAATTCTCGATTGAAAAAAAAAATATTCTCGTAATCATAAAATACAATATATTTCTGCTAACGATGTCAAAAATATTCTTTTCAAATACAGCTGAATTAAAAGATCTACTGCTACGGTTATATTTATCAATGCAACAGAATTTATCTATTTTTACCTTTGTCTTTGTCGCTGTAGCTTTCTTGGTCATCTCCGCTTCCTCTTTTCGTTCCTTCTCTTCTACCTGTTCAAGTTTGGTGGAAAATGCATCCAGATCTTCATGCCACAAGTCGGAGGGAGTTTTCTCTCGTAAGATGTCCAATTCCGCCATCTTTTCGTCTCTCTGTTTCAGCAGTTGATTCTTCTTTTCTAGTGTTAACATCCACATTGACATACCCAGTAGGTAATCATACTTCTTCACGTCTGAGGACTTCTGGAAGGCTTTCTCTATAAAAAGTAATTAGGAGAATTAGTATTTTATAGAACTGCTACTATTCACAACATGGCAATCTAGAGTATTTGTAAATGTGTGCTTGTATATTAATATAATTCCAAACATTTTCATTTCTTACCAGGATCTTCCTTGATGTTTTTCAGAGTCTCCTCGCTCTCTTCTTTATCCTCATCTTGTATCTCTTCGTTATTGTCTTTCGCCTCTTGGGCTTTCCATTCCTTGACTGGATCAGGCGGATATCCACGTTTTATCAGTTCGTCGACCAGTGCTTTCCGTTGTTTATTCTCGACTACTATCTTGCCCGCACATTTCTCTATGATAAACTTAGCCTGGTAGTCTAATAAAGATGCTGTTGCTTGTAAACAACTCTGCAAGTAGTCCTTTCGTTTAGCATACATTCGCAAACGTACCGCGTAAAATTCTCGCAGAATCGAATCCACATCTTCATACCTGAACAAATGAATTCCACAATTACAAGCCAGTCAGAGCAGTATCCAGAACAACAGTAGTATTTGCATGATTCAAATAATATAGAAAAATGTACATATATTTAAGAAGAAAGAATTTATAACAGAATTTTGAAATATCTGCATAATTTATTAATCGATTCTGAGCATATAATGCATATTACTTACTTTTTGATACCACCAAATTCATCGAAAAGTACCATAGTCGATGTGGTAATACTGCTCTGCAACTTAAACATGTTATGTAAACCTTCGGTTTCCATGTTTCGCAATTGACCTGGTAATGGAGTAACCACAAATTTGACTGTAGTATCAGTGCTGTATTCTTTATAGTCGGATATTGTCGCTTTAGTCTTTTCTGAGCCTGTTTGTAGAAGAAAACATTCAATTAAAAATCTAATACTTATTTATGTACCAAGGGTGTTATCACGATGATTATGCAAGAAGGGATGTCGCCCGATGGGCATAATCATCTAGTAACACCCGTGGTGCATACAGGACTTTATATTACACTTTCCTATTATTTTTATCAAAAATAAATTGTCCGTGACAGTTCAAAATAATTTCGATATATGCGTGGCCAAGGACTTATTTATTTACCAATTCAATTGGTTTATTCTTGAAAACCGCGTCAACTGCATTACGTGTTTGTGATGATATGTCAAAAGATATTTTAACCAGAGCGAAGAAAGCTACTTAAGACCCATGAAATTTATGAAAAAGCCTTCAAAATATTTGCCGACTGGAAGTTGGAAAATAAAGTTAATGATTAGCGGGCGTAACAGTCATTATGCTCTAGGGCATAATGAGCTTCTTTACATATTTCGTATGAAAGGTGAAAAAAGCTAATAATAGCCAAGTGTAATGTAAAGAATATTACATTTTCCTATATAAATGTTATTAGTTAATGCTTCTAACTCACCATGCAGTAAAGATTCTAATACATTTTCCTTGTAAACTTGTGTCCAAGTACCAATTGGAAGTTCAGTGATCTCTATTTCATCATCGTCTGTGATGGCCACCTCACCACTGGCAACGTACCTCTGATCTCCGCAGAACTCGATGCTACCTTTAAAATTCTTGTACCACGGCTTCATCAATTTCGGCTCCTTTCCGTTCAACATTAATCTGATATTCTCTAGAATATCGCGTGGATTGTAATTGGGTATTTTGGTTCGCCAACCGGTACCAATACCATCTGAACCATTTACCAAAATCATTGGTATTATTGGTATGTACCAGATTGGTTCAATCTTTTGGTTATCGTCGGTCTCATAACGGAGCAGAGGATCGTCGTGTGGGTTAAAAATTAAACGTGTTAGCGGGGACATTTTGGTGAAAATATACCTGAAATAATGAAACTTCATGTCAGCAATTTTATTACCTGAACGAATGTTACGTAGCATTATTGGGGAGTAAACAATGTAATATGATATTAACTATTTTATTACGAATATTTAGCAACATCAATCGCATGTTTTGTATAAATATCGATTAATATATCTGTATAATAAAAACTGGTAAAATTATTTAATTTACATTACACATAATTCATTTCAGATCTTACCTGGGACTAGCTGAATCTTTGCCTCCGTTCAGTCGAGTACCGAACTGACCTCTGGGTTCCAACAAGTTGATGTTGTTACTACCTACATAGTTCTGTGCCAAGTTCACAATTGTCATACACAATGACTGCTCTCCGTGATGATATGCGGACATTTCCGCAACTGAACCAGCCAACTGTGCCACCTTTACTTCACGTTTGTCGTTACGTCGGAAACACGTGTATAACACCTTTCGCTGGCCCGGCTTTAACCCATCAATCAAACTGGGAATCGAACGAACATTGTCTCCATTCGAGAAGTACACCAACTCTTTGTTGACATACTCAGAGAAGGTTACAGTACGTGTATCCTTCGTGTACAGATATATCTCGGGTAAACCGAGTTCTTTACGTCGTTTAATATCATCGTTGTGTCGTAAGAGCCAATCTTTACGATTGTCGACCTCTTTCTTGCTAAACGCAAGTAGAATATTTCGATCATCATCAGTACCACTGTACTTCAAGGCGATACGATGACGTTCCATGTTCTTAAAGTACTCCTTCGCCTCTTTAGATGTCGAAGTACCCAAACCTTTGTAGTACTTTACAGTGTACGTAGCATGATCGGCTGTATCATGACGCCATTCCTCAAATTCCGGCAGTGAATAGAAAGACAATTCGATAGTCTTCTTAAATACTTTCACAATGGGCGTTATAAATACCTCTAAGAAATTTAACTGTAATAGATCTGGCCAAAAATGGTGAACGAAATTTATAATCAGTCCTTTTATATGTGATCCGTCCTGATCCTGATCGGTCATGATCATCACTTTACCGTAACGTAACGTTTTTAATTCATCAGGACTGGAATACTTTTTCTTGTACTGCAGTCCTAGGATTTTGATCAAAGTATTGATCTCTTGATTATCAAGAATCTGTTTGTGCGTTGCTTCTCGGACGTTCAATAGTTTACCTCGCAACGGAAACACTCCGAAATGATCACGACCGACTACACCTAAACCTGAGACTGCAAGACATTTAGCTGAATCTCCTTCAGTCAGGATCAGTGTACATTTGTGCGCATTTTTTGTTCCAGCTTCATTAGCATCCTCCAGTTTCGGGATACCTTTTAGTTTACACTGTTTCCTGCCACTGTTCTTAGCCAGATCATTCTGGGCTTTAAATTTGGCCCAATTGAGCACAGTTTCAATTATACCACTTCGCGAAACAGCAGTTATGAATTTTTCCGACAGGTCGCATTTTGATCCGAATTTTTTAGCCTGTGTTGTCATGTTCTCTTTCGTTTGTGAATCGAATGCAGGATTCACAATCAAACAATTAAGAAACACCCACATATGATTCTTAACTTGGAATGGTTTAATTGTGATACCGCCTTTGTTTTTCTTTTTCAGCACCTCTAGAAGTTGTTTGACTAGTAAATCGGTCACGTAGTCTACGTGTCTACCACCTTTCGTAGTGGCGATACTGTTCACGAACGATACCTGTTGGAACCCGCGATCGGAGACTGTAACTGCAACTTCCCATCTATCGTTCACGACTTCATACAGGACTTTCGGCGAGCCTTGTGGATCATCCTCTTTGCTTTTTAAATACAGCTCTACGTAATCTTTGAAGCCTTTTACTTTGATACGTTCACCATTCAGCATTACTTTGACACCCCGCGTGGATGCAGCTATATCATACGCTCGTCTAGACATCAGATATACTATATCCTCGTCCAGTTTCTCCATATTGAACTTCACCAAGTCTGGGCTGAACGTGATTTTGGTGAAATCATCGCCATTATGCGGTTTAAGTTTTGGTTCAGAAGTTTTTGTCATATTATTGCCCCAGGTTTGTTTGAAGTTTTTCTTGTATTCTTTACTCGCCGTTTCGACGATAAACTTCGTACTGAATATATTGCATAATTTAGCACCGTAACCATTACGTCCTCCTACGACTTTCTCTTCGTTGTCATCATAGTTAGACGATGTAAGCAAGTGACCGAAGATCATCGTCGGTACGAACATATTTTCGTCCTTGTGCATTACAACCGGAATACCTTTACCATTATTCCAGATGGATATAGTGTTCGTCTCTTGATTGATGTCAATTTTAATGCAATCCATCGCTTTATCTCTCTGTTTGTTATCGGCTGCGTTCACTAGGATTTCATCAAATATTTTATACAGACCTGGCACATAGCTGATCTGTTTCTGTATCATGTAGCCTTTCTCTTTGTCAAATACCCACATAGACTCCTGTACATGATCGACGGAACCAATGTACGTGTCTGGACGTAATAAGATGTGTTCGAGTTGGGATTTTTTCTGATATGTGCTCTCAATTGAAGGTACCTTCTGTCTGCCCACTGCAGGCGATGCATCACCGCTGCCGTTCATCATTTTGACGAACGGAGCCTGTAAAATGAGAAAAAAATTATCTTTCATCTGTTGATTTCAAATACATAAGCTATTTGAAATTAGGAAATGCCTAAAATCACATTTAAACTGGTACACTTTGAATATATTATTTTTAACGCATAGCATTTGTTTTTTTGTTTAAATTTTTCGATTAATTTTAACGATATAATTAATTTAAACTTATCTACGTAATTTGGTAATTATACCGATATTACCAATAAATAACATTTTCATAACTCACCAATAAATAGAAATATTATTATTTTAAAAACTTATTTACAATACAAACAAGGAACGAATGTCACACAAAACTTCCATTCAACAGCAGTATATAAACAAATTCAAAACAGATGAATTGTTACAACTGAAACACGTAGCATTTGTTTTTGTTTTAATATGTGTCATCAATTTATTATATTTAAGTATTAAATCTATCATATTTAAGCATTTTTTTTTCAAATTATACAAATTATAATAAATAACACTTTTTATAACTTACCAATTAATCGAAATTTTAGGCAAATATGCTTAGAAATACCTTATTTATCAACACAACCATACAAGCCAAACGAACTATCAACAATATTACAAATTCAAAATAGTTTGCTAGGCGCATGCGTACTGGCTAACCGGAAGTTTGCGTGTAGTGGTAAAATACATTTTTATACACATTCAAAATATTCGATGATTTTAATAATCACAATAAATGTTCAAATAATTAAAAAAGATCATTTTCGTTTATTATCTTAGAAAATAAATATTTAGACAATAGTGAATATCATTACCGAGTATTTTTTTTAAGAACATATTGTTTTGCTTTTTTTATTTAATATTTTTAACATATACAAGAAACATATGAAAACTAAAACAATATTTCCGTTTAATATTGTTCCCAATATATAAAAAAGAACAAATATTTTAATTATTTATATCCAGACATTTGTATTAAAATGAATTGTTTAATTCGATAGCAACAATATTTACCGGTTCAAACACCCGCGTTTATTTTATGAGCAAATGAATCACTAACAAACTAGACAGCAAGTTTATGATATTATTTACTATCTATGCATACACTCGAGTATCAACAATTTACCTTTTCAACACATTCACGAAATGTGCTTCACACGGTAAACAGTCTTGGAATATGTTTGAAAAATGCAAGTAAAAGCTACCAGTATTTATCCATTCTTAAACACTTGATTGTTTACAAGTAAACCTTCATTAATGTTATTCATTAGGCATTTCACGTATTTAAAACACAGTTCACTTATTACAAACGAACAATTGCAATTACTTAATGCAAACACATTTTAGCGTCACATTACGTCGCATTGACATCTACCAAGCTTACAGGAGACTGCAGTGCCATCTTTCTTTTTTCACATATCATGAACTAAGATATCGGAATGATAGCGTGCATATCAAACATTTAACTAACAATATAACCATTAAAGTGTTTTAATTCTGACGTGTGTTACTAGATGGCAATTAACAAAGTGGCATGTCAAACCAGTAACTTTTAAAAAAATTCGCTTGCAAAATACAGTACATACAAATGATAAACATTAAGATCCTCCTGATAAATTACCAATATTTTGGATTATACGTTGCTCTTTAATGACCAAGAAGGCAAAACAAAGTTACATTGTTATTGATGCATATTTGTTGACTTCAGAGTGCTTCAGAACTTTGGTTTTTTTTTTTTATTTGAATATGATACATTTATTAAAATACTTAATTTAAGTATGATATACATGAACCTATTTTTTATCTACGAAACAATTGCCTTGTAATATGTTAGGTTTATTGCAAATACAGTTTTATTACAAATACATTTTTATATAATAAACTATTTTGAAATACTTGATTATAGACAGCTACGGCGGCCATTGTAACTCTATATGCTGCAATTAAAAGATTAGTCTATCTGTCGATAATGTACATACCTTTCGCGAAGTAATGCAGTGGTAAACAATATTTATCTTCAATAGTACGAAAATTATTATTAATATAATATATAATACGCCAAGCCAACTCTGCTACGTATTTTTAAAGAAATTTATTGATTAAAGTTTGTGTTTGACAATCACACTGTATATGTATGTTTTTAGCTCAAATTGAAAATTGTAGGTAAATAATAAGAAGTGTGACCACGGTCACAGATGAACAGACATTCCCCAGCCCCCACTTTCGAGATCACCAAGCTGAATTTAGCCGGTCTTTCCGTCTGGCACGTTGTCGAAGTCAGCCGTCGTCATCTTTTCTGTCAAATTTTTATCTAACTAAAATACACAATGTCTTTCGGCAATTTAAAAACAGACGCTGGAGTTAAACAACTGAACAACTTTTTGGCAGACAACAGTTATATCAGCGGGTAATTCATACAATTTATTTAACATACGTTAACAAATATGTATATAGCACATGGGAAGAGTTGTTGAATTTAGTGTGGCATTTCTGCATGTAGATATCAGCTAAGCAGTGCAGATGTTGAAACATTCAATGCTCTTGAAAAGGCTCCAGGTGCCAGTTATTCTCATGCTCTGCGTTGGTACAACCACATCAAATCTTTTACCGATGCTGAACGCAAAGCTGCCGGTAGTGGAGCTTGCCCATTGAAGGCTGGTGGTGCTACAACAACTGCCCCAGCTAAACCAGCTGCTAAAGATGACGACGACGATATTGACTTGTTCGGATCTGACGAGGAAGAAGATGCTGAAGCAGCGAAAGTACGTGAAGAACGTCTGAAAGCGTACGCTGCTAAGAAATCCAACAAGCCAGCTTTAATTGCTAAATCATCAATTGTGCTGGATGTGAAACCTTGGGATGATGAAACCGACATGAAAGCAATGGAAGATCAGGTGCGTACCATTGTGATGGAAGGTCTGATCTGGGGCGCGTCAAAACTTGTTCCTGTCGGTTACGGTATCAACAAACTTCAGATTATGTGCGTGGTTGAAGATGATAAAGTGTCCGTCGATTTATTAACTGAGAAAATCCAAGATTTTGAAGATTTTGTCCAATCTGTCGATATTGCTGCATTCAACAAAATCTAAAAATGATATACTAATAAAGATTTCATTATTTTAATCATGAGTGAAAAAAATTTGTGAAGATTCACTTTTTAAACTGGCACGTACTGATAACATATTCGTTTTTAATCATGATTATATTATGGAATTGTCATTTTACACGAAATAAATAAATTGTTATACATAAAATGGATATATTATTAATAAATGATGCAAAGAAAACATTTAATTATAATGAATTACTATGCATTATGTTTTAAGTTATTTCAAACTTGATTAAAGTATATATAAGTATATATGGTCATTGTTGTAACGCAAGTTGTACACCAAATTAACAGTACTGTGATGCAGGTTGCAGCAGAAAGGTAAAGTATTATTTTAATAAATGAGTTTTTTTTACGTATTTGTTTCATATATTAATAATAATCAGCAATATTTTGTTACTGATCATTAAATTATTAATAACAATACTAATGTTATTGTTTATAAGCCAAACAAATTTTCTTTACTATTGATTTTTGGATTAACTCCGCGCGTGCATTAGCCCATTTATAACATCTTTAATAATTATTTTAGATCTTGCAATCATATAATAAATATATAATTTGTATTTTTAAGGGGCATTAAGCTTTTTTTTATTAAAATTTAAAGTGCATTTATGTATGTGTGCATTAATTACCAAGCGGCGTGAAGTACCGAAGGTCAAGGTTTTTTCAAAATATTTCACTACTATTTGCTAGGCAATGTTCTTTTACGATGTATTGGGTTTTGTGCCAAGATCTCGATATGCCATTTGGAAATTTCGCTAATTAGTAACTTTATCAGATAATACTTTTCAGTGTTTTATATTATTGTTCCCAAACGACTACATGTGCTAAATGTCATTATACTCATTTTTAAATTAAAAATTGTATTGTCACTGAACTGACTCTACCCTATCCTACCCAATAATACACTCCTCTCACTCGCCCAACCCTATCCTACCAAAATGTCATATTAGAAGTTATATGTATGACAAAATAAGTTATTTTGTTATTCTATTTTTTAAACTATAAATAATTCCGCACTGCACCACGTGCAGCATACACATTATGTATTTGTTTCTATTTATTTTCGATACGTATTGTTTACTGAACTGAATATTAACTGATGTTTACAATTTAAACTTGGGCATTTAACATTGAAGAATGATCTAAGAAAAAAGTTTTTTCTGACTTATTAGTTTCATTTGCATTTGATATTATTATTTACTATTTATAACGTGTATTTATATGTTAATCTGCCAGAAGAATATATTACATCGAAGTTGTTTACATTTAAACAAAAACAAATAAATTATTTTTAAACGTCATTGTGCAACTTTTTTCTCTTATTTAGTTCGCACATATCCATCGAATTATTTTATTTTTTTCTTCTAAATTATAGGCAAATTATACATTAAAATCAGAATGTCAGATAATATTTGAATATTTGCAACAATTTGTTTTTATTTTATTATTCATGGTAGTTACTTTGGAATGAATATATTCTCATTGGAAATTAACATTTGATTGTTAATATTTTAGTACCTATCAGCAATTTTTAATTGAAGACTTGGTATGTAATATATAGAGTGACCCAAGTTTAAATGCTCACTATTGAGATCTCCGAATCTATAAGAGCAGAAACTGTATAGCACAGATTTTGTTTATAAATATCTGTTTGTGCAACCATTCTTTATACCGTATATTTAATATTACATGAACGGTAAAATTGTATTTCCTTATTTCTACAAAAATGCACTTCATTAAATACTTTAACAATTATCAAAATAGTTTTATATTTAACACATGAAAAGGTCAGTGTATAAAATTGGTTTCAGAAGAATAATATCGAAACAAGTTTTGTTTTTTTCCAGAAACCAGTTTCTGGTGACAACATTCAAGAAATCTTTAGTTTTCTATATTATTAGAAGATAATCTAAAATATTCTTTGAATATTTTATTTAATGATTTGTTTTGTTTCGAAAATGAATATTTAATAATTCTAATTAATTCCACTCAAACAATGGAAATGCGTGTTTAGTTTATAAAATTAATTTGTAAACACTATCATGAGATACCAGTCGAGAGACTCAGAATCTTAATTTCTTCATAGAATTAAATTAAATGAAATAACTGTATTATATTTCCGATAATTAATTATAAAATATAATTATTATTTAATGCTTCTAGAAAATATTGATACAATAATTTGGTAACAAACGTTTTACTATTATTGTACAATATATTTACTGAGCAAACTGATGTAATTAATATATATATATATATATATATATATATATATATATATATATATATATATATATATATATATATATATATATATATATATATATATATATATATATATATATATATATATATATATATATATATATATATATATATATATATATATATATATATATATATATATATATATATATATATATATATATATATATATATATATATATATATATATATATATATATATATATATATATATATATATATATATATATATATATATATATATATATATATATATATATATATATATATATATATATATATATATATATATATATATATGGATAAAAATAGGTATAACTCGCAACATTTGAGTCATAGATTCGTTTTTGGAAATATTCCGTCATTTTTATTCCTTCGCTTTTTTTAAATAGCAAATTCACTTTCCATTAATAAATCTCTGTTGCAACAATGAATATTTCGTCAAATGGATTCTTGAGTCCGCTTCTGCCCACAATGGGAAGTTCCAGGAGTCTGTCGCGAGGTCGAGGTCGTACAAGAAGTTGCTATAAAAGAGTGGCGACGTCTGTCGGACGTGTTAGTGTACTAAGTGAAAGGCTGCAATGTACAAGTGCGTGATCGTTGTTGCTCTAGTAGCTACGGCTACTTTTTGTATTCTTGGTGAGTGAAATCAGACTGTTACATGCAAACTTACAATCACAATCTAGATCTATATGAATTATTACATTACTGCACTACGTGCAATGGTGATTTTAATACACAAGAACACGTATTTTCTACATAGTTCCGTTAACAGTATTCTTAAGTCTATAAATTAGAAGACCTGTTATGTGATAAACAACACAGTTGGATTTGAGTATAATGTTAGGATACTTTCCTCTCGCTATATTAAAAAAAAAAACATTACAAAAATCCATTTTATTTGTTGTATTTGTAGGAATTAATAATGTACAGTAATAATGTGAATTCTAATTTATATTATATGAAATATGGAAAATGGTTGATGAATATACTTGTATATTATTGTAATATTACTCGTATAAGAATTTCTACTGCTGAAATTAAAAAAAAAAAAAACATAATAGAAACTGTCAGGTTTGAACGCCGCTATTTCATATGAGATATACTTTAAAAATTAAATCAAAATATACGAGAAAAGTAAAGAAACTTAAATCCATTTAACAATATCCTTTCCAATAGATGTAGGTTACGTTTTCATATCCAATTTCCTGAACAAATATTTTGAATATAAAGTAAACAAAAAAAGTAAACAAATTGAAAATAGCGAATTCTCTATGCAGTTATCATAATGACCTCATATCCTTATGTGTATCACCACATTAATGTTATCTGTTTTATTTTGTTCATTAACAGGAGATATATCAATTTGTTTCAAATTGTCTCGTTCCAAAATACTGTTGTGAGATTAAAATTTCTAGTATGTAAGAAACACGGATTGTTACTGTGTTTTTTATTGATATATTTGTTGTTTTTAACATTTTTGATCCTAGAACAATTTCTGCGGAAAAGTGAAAAAGTAGTTTAAAAGTAAAAACTGCATTAAATAACTGTACTATAAGGAACTGTTCGAATTTCAGCGGTTATCAAACAAAAATACTCTTTTCAGATTACATTTCTTCTGATGCCATTTAATTTGTTGTTGTTATTAAATTTTTGATAAAAATGTTTATAAACAAATATTTGTTTAATGGTTATCCAAATGTTATCAGCATGTAATATTTCTTTGTCGGTATATTGGCATATATCATACACACAAATAACATTTCAAAGTGCATTTTGATACAATATAAATTATAAATCAGTGTTTCTATATCGACCATTCGTGAACTATGATAGAAAAGGTCCGCGAAAAAAAAAATGATATGCAATAAATTGTGTCAATGTATCTATAATGTTTAAAATAGTCATGTTTTGGTTTCGGTCCGTAAATTAAATATACGATTTAATATTGTCTTTAGACTTCAAATGGTTGGGAAGCACACAAAATGATAATAATAAGCAGAAGAAAAAATGTATCAAAATATGTGTTACTGTTTTTTGCGAGAAGCCAAAACATTTTACCACATGTACTATATTATTTAATGAATACAGTTATTTAATTTTAATTTCAATCAAAATTTAAAATAACTATTATTTTTAAAAGCTAAATTCGCTAACCCGGAACTATATATATTTTGGAATTATATTAATAATATAAATCATGCAGACTTCTATGTTAAATGAGTATTTTAAACGAATCATTAAATAAAATAATTAGTTACACTAATTGAATTAAATAAATTGCAGAAAGTAGTTGATTTGTTGTTATATTTCTATTAAATATTTCCACTTTCTAATATATAATAAAAAAGGTGCAAGAAAAAATCCAGAAATAATTGTTCTGGTTGTAAATTGATTATTTTGGTTTTGTAACTTGCTAATCTATCATAAAAATATAATGTTTCAAAATTAGTTTTATCGAAGCCCAAATACATTTCAGCTGTTATAGCGTCATATTTTGCATCCATTAATGTAACAACTTTTTTCTTTAAACTTTTTCTTAAATGTATTAGGAAAACAGCACGCATAATGTTATGTTCTGTTTTTCTTGCCACAGCTTTTATATTAGAATAATGTTGATTATATTATCTTTTATCTAATGCAAGTATTTACAGGAAACAACAATGTATTTGAAACAATATTTTCCTTATTATTATTTATTATTGTAACGAATAGTGGACCTAAAATATATTCGGACACATTTATCTTGGTTTTATAACAAACATATTGATGATTCTATGGTTTTCTATGAAAGTTGTGAAAATTATATTTCAAATTATGTATTACTTTAGTTAATGGGTCAAGTGTTAGTCATAGTCATTTCAATGTGACCTCGAATGCAAGGAGAGTTGACAATGGCGTAAATGCATTGTGGTGTTATAATACGAAGGTGATGTGTCGTGTCCTCTCTCTTAGTATTCACTAAAATTCAAGTTCAAACAATGTTTGTCGCAGACATCAGTTAAATATGTATTATTAGGAGAACATTATAAATGCTAATTATACGTGTTTCAAAGAAATGATTTCATAATGATCTACACTGCGTTATATTGTGTCAATAAACGTACATAGAAAACTCAAGAGTTCATCTTTGTACAATTGTCCCACGGGCCGTATTTTCAGTTTCAGGGTAACGTAAACAAGAATAATATGGACAGAACGAAACGTTGTCTAAAATTATACGTTAGTAACAATACTGCAGTATATAAAATTAGTAACAATCTTTCGTACAATGAATAGTTACTACTTAATTAATATTAATCAATGCACAAAATCATCCATTTTTACCAAGTTTAATTGAAAAATATCTATGGAGTGGTGAATTCAATCATTTTGCAACAGTTTTATAACCAATGATACAATATGCATATATTAAAGTTTAAGAGAAATGTTCCACTCGCATGATTCATTCCGCTAAAATCGAATTTTATAAATTAAGTTATGTAAAGTTAAATTCAATTATACATAATTCCTTCATTTCGCGCTATTTCATTGTAAACATATGTTTTCCTTGATAATTTACACAGTATTTATATTTATGGGTTTTTTACCAAGATTATTGATGCTATGTGTTCTTAAAATAGCAGGAGGGGATAATACAATTATTGTGACATCCTGTTACTGAAGTCGTGTACCACGTTCAACATTTGTGTACCGGATTCACAAGAAAAACACATAGTATTTACACATTTTTTGTAGTCTAAATTAATCATGAATAATTCACAATGACGTAATAATTAGATG
The DNA here is from genome assembly GCA_963422195.1 of Carabus problematicus. NCBI lineage: Eukaryota > Metazoa > Arthropoda > Insecta > Coleoptera > Carabidae > Carabus > Carabus problematicus. Next base: position 19,883,031 of record OY728577.1, read on the forward strand.
TGTGTGTGGTTATTCATAGATTTTAGAATTCATTATCGATTTTTCAATGACGTGAGCAGTGGCGTAGATCACACGGTAATAAACATTCATGTACTATTAATATATTTCTACATTTTATGACTTATTACTTAAAACTGGAAACTAATTATTTATTATCATCTAGACCAGTGGTCGCCAAAGTTTTTTGATCACGCACCCCTAAGACAAAACTTTTTATTCGCGCACCCCTAGAACCTCACTGTGGACAGTATACTATATATATATATATATATATATATATATATATATATATATATATATATATATAACGTAAACATGGCATCAATTATTAAATAAAATAAATATATTTATGTTATTAGAACCGTTTATACAAGTATTTTTTACATTTAATAAACTTTTTATATTTTTCTGGCGCACCCCCTAGTAACATCTCGCGCACCCCCAGGGGTGCGCGCACCCCACTTTGGCGACCACTGATCTAGACAACATTCATTCCTCGACGTTGCTTTTAGATACATGGGGGCAGTTATTTGTTTTTAACAAAATTGATAATGATTGCGTATATATTGGCATCTCATGCTAATCTTAAATCTACATAAAAAAAAACAGGCCACAACAAAATATATAATTAAATATTTAAAAACTTTTGCAAAAATACTAAACTATAATGCTATAATTGTATAATTGCCTAGAGGATTCTGTTGATGGTCAAATCTACCTCTGACTAATATACATAATCAAGTGTTTACATTTAGTAGTTTTTTCCTTAAAAATGTCAAATGTTGATGTAACTAATTTTAGTTATTAATAATTCAGCAAGAATTTGGCAGAAGGTATTTACCATATTGGCCATTTTATAAGGTGTTTGATTCAAGGAAATAAAAATCTCTAAATAATTTTTGCGGTTCCTTAAGCATAGCGCTAACAAATTCATTTTCGCTATTTCTCGCTATTTCCACGAAACTGGAAGGTACTTAACTCTCACACGAATAATTAATTATTTATTAATCATATAAATATATTCACATCATTAAAAATATACGAAGAAAATAAATGATGTAGGAAAATAATATACAATATAATAATAATACGGAAATCTAGATGCAAGGGCAGTTCTTCAAATAGATATTTGTGAAAAAGGGATATTTATTAAGATATATCGATAGCTAAAATAAATATGCAATAATAAATAATTATTAGAAAAAAATTAACTCGAATTAAAATTAAAATTAAAACAATGATTAAGAATATGAAATTCAACATTGTTTATGTTTCGTCATGTGTTAATCAATGTTTTAAATAAAATATTATTGGTATTGGCATAGTTGTTGATCCAGAATATTACGTTAAAAAGTTGCTGACATACATTACTTCTTTGAAGTTAAGCTATAAACTTATATTAAACCTTGAAAATTATTTCTTTATTAGAGGGTAGGGTAGGGTATAGTCTATTTAATCTGCCACTGAATTAGTATTCATATATGTACTGAGAATATTGTCTTGTTTTCTTTCGAACCGGATCTGCTAGTAATAATTGTAATTTATTTTACTAGGCATCTCCGGCCAAGAACCTCCAGTAGGTATTTCCACACAATGCTTGGGTTGCCTGTGTGAGGCAGCAACTAACTGTAACAGAACACTTACATGCCGAGGTGACATCTGTGGTCTATTCAGTATCACCTGGAACTACTGGGCGGACTCTGGAAAACCCACTCAAGCTGGTGAAACCGCGGACTCGACTTCTGCCTTTACGAATTGCGTCAATGAACCATTCTGTGCTGCACGATCAGTGCAAGGTTATATGGCCAAATATGGAAAGGTAACAAAGGCTATTTTCAGATGCTTTTCTCTTCAACTAAATCATTGTCAAAAAATAATACGATTACATTCTATCAGTTTGTTCAAATAAATAATTACTAACTAACATGTTCATTGTTGTTCAAGTTGGACTTCTACTACTTCGAATGACTAACCAACATGTACAACTGTTTCATTTTTACAGGATTGCAATAAAGATGGCAAAATTGACTGTATCGATTATGCCACAATCCATAAGATTGGTGGATACGGATGTGAAGGTGCCAATTTACCCGAAGGATTCAAACAAAAATTAGAACTCTGTCTTCAACAAGTTGGAAATTTGTAAACAATTGACCTGAATTAAAAATTTCACTAGCAGTATGCTTCAGAAAAAACACAACATCTAAGAACAAACTAGTGTTAACTATTCATGCCTGCACAGAATATGTTTTTGGATAATGAAATATATGAATGCTCTCTACCATAATTCATTCATTCTAAATACAATTTTGTTTATCATTGATAATATTATTGATTGATTATAATCATCTGAGAAATGCGATAAAAGCCTGTAAAATATTTAATCTAAATATAATTATAATTTTTATTTATTTTTTGTATTTATTTAATATATTTATAGCTCCTTTGAAAAAAAAGTTTTACAATGTGATCAAAGCTATTGGTGCATGGAATGAATGAAATTCAATATCACATGAATATCAAGGTGTGTTTGAATATAAAACATTCAATGCCATGGTTGGCAACTGAAACTATCTGAAAAGGATCACGTTAATCCAGTCTAACTTTGTTGTGATTAATTTTTGGGAAACAATCCCCTTGTTATAGTTATTAAACTTGAATAAAAATTCTGAACGCTTTTGTATGGTAAAATGGTTTATTGTATAATATACATTTGATACGAAATAATTTTGTTTTAAACTTATAATTTTTGAAATATACCTTAATGTGAATTTAACATAAAAATGTGCCAGTAGGATGAAAATAATTGACTAGAAATTAGTGATCATCAATTAGTCTTCAATTTCAAGTTTGATTGGTGAATATGATGCCTCCATATGGTGATTGTCTTTAATCATGACTTCCAGTATTTGAGTTCTATTAATAAAATCATTATATATATATATATATATATATATATATATATATATATATATATATATATATACCGGGTGTTAATTAAAAAACTGGCCATAGGCGTTTAACATGTAAAATCAGTTTTTCCTCCTGCATTAGTTACCAAATTACTTTAGAGAAAAATACTTTAAATAAAAGTTTTAGAGAATTAAATTCTGCATCTAAGTGAGCAATCAGATTTACAGCAAATGTCATACAATTGTTTTTAATTTTGTTTAAATTCCATGGCTATTTCTATATATTATGTGTTTTCATGAAATTTTAAACTTGATTTTCTCAGTTAGGAAATGTCAAAAATTAAATCTGATTGCTCACTTATGCAGAATTTAATTCTCTAAAACTTTTATTTAAAGTATTTTTCTCTAAAGTAATTTGGTAACTAATGCAGGAGGAAAAACTGATTTTACATGTTAAACGCCTATGGCCAGTTTTTTAATTAACACCCTGTATATATATATATATATATATATCTCAATTACCAAATAAATTATTCACCAAAAACTTACCGATTTCACGAACTTAACACTTTTACGACGCGATAACGACATACTTCGATTTACTTCATCTGGTTTCATTAGCTCTTCACCAGAATATTTCTGTGATACAGATTTTTTCAGTGCAGGTTTCAGCTCTAAAGATTTTCTTACAGGTTCTACAACTGTAATTGAAGTGTAAAAATAAAATATTTTACAATGTCCAATAATAGCAAACCTTCTATGGGATCCGGACGTGGGGATACTGAAGGAACAGGTGATAAAACTAGATTACTCGGCGAATCAATATCGTTGTCTATTTTATGTATCTGGAAATATATATATGTTAAATAATAAATATATTTATATACATAGTTTTATTCAAATTTTTAAATCAATGTCAAACATAATATATTCTAGAAATTTATATTGTTTTATCTAGTTAAGCTGTCTGGATAATAAATTTATTATGTTTGAAAGTATAATAATATAAGGTTTAATAAATTCAGCTGAACATGTTTATACTAACTGATTTTTTGATTTGGATCAACAAAAGTGAATCTTTCGGTTCCAATATGCTGGTACGTGTTGTATCTGCTTCAATTTCTTCATCTTCATCAATATCGCGCGGAGTTTGTAAATCATCATCAGGTGGCTTATAATCTTGCATGACTGATTCAGCAACGTCGCTTACTTCGCCATAATCGGTTTCACTAGCCATGTCTAGATTATTTTCAGTTAAATCCTTTATAATGATTATTTCTTTATCCTTTATATCTATCTCGGATATTGCAGATTTCTCGTCGGCATTATGTTCAGACTTCTTCGTTTCAATGTCAGACTATGCAAACAGAACAAATAATATTAAATAACGAAATCGTTACAATATGTTTTATATTACCGGTCTTTTAGATGTTGTAGCTGGCAATTCAGTTTTCTTGTTCTTGTGATCAACAAATCCGCGGGCTTTATATACCTGTATTTTATAATGCATTATTCAAATAATATACTTTATTAAATTACTTGACCAACTTGAATAATTATCAATAATTTACCTTGTTATCAGTTCCCACCATATATGTCTCTTGCAGAGATACAGCCTTAGGACCCCATTGATCAAGAAAGTGGCCTGGGCGGGTTAAACGTTGCTGTGCATTCGTGATTGTATGACTTCCGCCACAATATCTATTAGATAGATTGATTGATCTGTAAAAATTGTTATTGATAACAAAGAACCTTGTTTATTTTATTTTATTGTAAATTTTAGTGGTATATAATGACTTACCGAGAACATCTGTTGGTAATATTTTTATCGGAAGAAATTTTCTGCCGTATGGTATTTTGTGAAGAATTTAACTCTTTTGCTAGTTTCCTGGAATGAAATTGTTAATTTAACGGTATTTAACTTTTTTTTATAGCTTTAGTTTAGTGTGCAGTGTATAACGCCTGGTACTTATTAATATACAAATTGAAAGGATTGTGTGTAACATATATTAGACATAAAATCTGAATGAATGATTGTTGCTGGCGAATTAATTTTTTTTTTAATACTTTTATGAATTCCTGAACATAATTCAAGGTAATTTAACAGCCGGCAACAATCTGTCAGAATATATGTAGGTATTTATACATATTGGACATTTACCAGTTTTCTTCTTTGCGTATCTCGTCTAACTTGAATGCATGATATGGTCTCATGCTTGGTTTCCCTGTCACAAGTGGAGGACTTGGGAATAAGCTATGTTCGTTATATTTCTTCATTACCACAGGTTTATCGCACGATATACAGTTCACGTCCCTGAAAATAATCACATAAGTATTATGGAACTGATATATATATATATATATATATATATATATATATATATATATATATATATATATATATATATATATATAAATTACCTAAGGGTTTTTTTAGTTGCAGCTGCTTCTAGTTCTTTTGGTTCACTCATAGATTTGAGACGTCGCTGCAAAGCTTTAACCTTTTTGTTTACATACTTTCGAAGTGATTCGATTTCATCTGTTTTATTTATTTTACTTCCAACTGTAGCTTGAATTTCTTCCAATGTGGCATTCCATCGTGTCTCCTAAAACCAACCACATTTGATGTTCGTTAACGTAGGCCCTACAATTACTTTATTCAAATAAGACCTGTTCAGTAAGTTTAGCCGTCGCATCTTCAATATTTCGCGCGAGCTGTTCGTAGGCTGTTTCGAACTTTTGTTGTGATACTTTTCTGTTTAAATATGCAGCTAGATTATCAGCGTCAAGTTTATCGTCTAGTGCCTCATCCACATATTCTTGATTTGCTTTTAGAAGATTTAACGAATCTATTTGATTTGATAATGACTGTAGAACATGGTAAAAGTTAGATAAACTTGAATAAAAAACATATTACTTAGACATACTTCCATAGCTAGTTTCCTGTTTTTCTTGTCTTCCATGATTTGCTGCGATACTGCAGACATTTCATTTTCCAATTTAATAACTTTCTCACACAACACACCAATTGGTAATTGTTCGTCCGGATTTAAAACAAAATTGACACGTTTCAAAACAGCGTCCAATTCCCTTTCGATTTCTTCCATATGACTTTGGTTATCGTCAACATATTTATTATGCATCATATTTATGCAATCGGAAAATTCGTCAAGTTTTTTATCCAACGATGAAGAAAGAAATATCAGTCGGTCTGCAAATATTACATTGGTGTTACCAGTGTTGAATCCAAGGGGGTACCCGGGAGGGAAAAACCCCCCCGGGTGAAAAAAATACCCCCCCGGGTGAAATTTCAGTTTTTTGTAAATTGAAAAATATATAATAGTTACCTACTTAAATATATGTTATATATTTTACTGCCACCCCGGGTCATGAAGTTTCCCCCCCGGAGAAAAATGTCTGAATTCAACACTGGGTGTTACCCATTACATCATTATTACGCTTGTTACGTAATATGATATATTCATAGAGTTAACAAAATAAACACAAACCTGTTAGATTACCTACTACAGTTTTCATGGTGACAACTTCCTTAAACATTTCCTCGCTGCAAGCTAATTCCTGTAATCGAGTCCAGACATCTACCATTAGACCTTCCAACCGTGTTATAAGGTTTTTGTGAACTTCTAATTGTTCAGACAGATATATAATATCCTCACTCCTGAAAAATATATATATATCCAATTAATAAGAGACCTTATACCGTATTGTTTATACGTATTAGGATAATTACTGGTCTACTGGTGTTGTTTGCGCATTCTCCTTTGATATACTACGTGCAGCTAAGTAAATGCATAAAGTTATTAGAACAGTGCATAATAAACTAAAAATATAACAAAAAATTACTCATTTGCTTCTCCATAGTCTTCTCAATGGTATCCAATCTTTGAATGAGATTTCCGAAAATACTCTGTCCTTTTTCTCTTTTTCGTTCGGATTTTGTAGCCTTCATACGGATATCTGTAGTTCAAGATGTTTTATATAATTTACGTATTCAGTTATGAGAAGTTGATGACTTACTTTCCATAACATTTTCATTCGCATGAAAAGTTGAATCAACATTTGGCATTGAAAACAACATTTCATTAACTTCATTCTTGAAGGTATCTAATTCAGTCGACATGCTTTCTAAACCATCTTCAGCAGCTTCTACCCGCTTTCTAATACTTAAATTATTCCACATTTCACCGACTGGATTCAATGTAATCTTATGAGCATCTTCTTTATGTTCCAAAGCTCTATACAGTAAAGGTAATATTAAAATTATCGATAATACACAATTATATACGATATTTACCGCATTGCTTCAACAATATTCGAATCGTTCGGTATTTCTAATATTTGATTCAGTTTTCTCTTTACATCAGCCATATCGGTTTGATATTCGGCGAATAGTTCCTTCGTTAGGGGGACAATTAGTTCTGGCTGGTGGATAGGGACTGTTGCCTTGTCAGGCTTCACAATCTCTACTTTCCAAGTCCTTATGAGTTCTGAATAGTACAATATAATAACAACAATATTCAGTTTATAGTCTGCAGGTTTAGCAAGATGGAAAAACATCTTCATTATAAATGAGATTTCAAAGTAAATATCTTTTAAATATACATAATTATAATATTCTTACCATCCGTTTCTGGTAATACAGGTGGTTCTTTATTCGGGGATCCTCGTTTTTCGATTTCATCATATTCGGGAATTGTAACTGGCACGGAAAGGTGGGCTGATGCCATTAGTCTTCGTACACTTGTCTCATCAGGCCCTCGGATCTGTACAAAACATTCTTCCAGTTTTATCTGTCGGATTAGAGCCTGCAGAACTGCATTTAGCAAATTAAAATTTGCTGCTCCGATCTGAAATAGTAAACAAAATTCAAACATTTAATGTACTGAGTTTCAATCCAGTAAATTGCGTAATAAGACACGATTATTCAGGTAAATTAATATTTTAAAAATGTATCTATCCTGAATATATATTTTAGGTTGCATAAGTATTAAGGCGCTACTTACTTTTAAAGAATAATTATTCGTGTTTATTACATACATACTTCATTTATATAGAAACATTTTACTGAAATTTTTCGTAACTGTATTGTACTATCAAACTAAATAACGAATATATATACCGGGTGTCCCAAGAAATCTGGGACATAGGGAATTAACATGTAAATATAGAAATATTGTGATTACTTCTGAACAATACATTTTAGAGCAAAAGTGTAAATAACAAAATTGTTCAGAATTAAAAACTGCATGATAAGATGCCATATCTAATGCTCAAATATGTTTCTATAATGCGTAAATCAAAGTTGAAATACTACATTTCAATGACAGATTAGGAGGTCGTGAAACAAAAATACTATGGTTTGATTATTTGTTGTTGTAACTAGCAAAAATACATGCAATTTTTGTTCCATGACCTCCTGATCTGTCATCAAAATTCAATATTTCAAACTTGAACTACATAATATATAAAAGTATTTGAGCACTTAATATGTCGTCATATTATACAGTTTTCAATTCTGAACAACTTTTTTATTTACACTTTTGCTCTAAAATGTATTGTTCAGAAGTAATCACAATATTTCTATATTTACATGTTAATTCCCTACGTCCCAGATTTCTTGGGACACCCGGTATATATATATATATATATATATATATATATATATATATATATATATATATATATATATATATATATATATATATATTAGCTTATGAAACAACAATGGATGGATTAATATAAATATAATTGATAATATTATCCCTATTTTAAGTCTTTAAATTATTGTTATTATTGTTATAAAAGACTTTTTGTTATAATACGACATATTTACGTCGAATACTAACCTCTGGAGATCCAAGAGCCATGTCCACCGCATTTGGAAGGGACAAATAAAGCGATATATCGTCATTCATTTTGTATGTTTGTTAGATCACTAATTGGACAATATTTAATGAAAATAATAGTAATTTTGATAACTTTAAATTAAATTAATTAAAATATTGTACAGAAGATTATACGCACATATTACTGTCAATATTAATAAAAACAAATGCACATTTTCGTGGCTATCTGTTCATGCAGTAACAATTGATAGAACAACAAAAGAAAAGAAAAATTATGCAAGAACAATTTTCCATAAAAAATTGCCATAGAATATCTTATTTTTATTATATATACATTTTTAATATTATTTGTTTACCAATTAAAATTGAATTATGATATAATTTCTACAATATTGTTTTGTTATATATTGAGTACTAACCTCTGGAGATCCAAGAGCCATGTCCACCGCATTTGGAAGGGACAAATAAAGCGATATATCGTCATTCATTTTGTATATTTATTAGATCACTAATTCGACAATATTTAATGAAAATAATAGTAATTTTGATAACTTTAAATTAAATTAAGTAAAATATTGTACAAAAGATTATACGCACATACTACTGTCAATATTAATAAAAACAAATGCACATTTTCGTGGCTATCTGTTCATGAAGTAACAATTGATAGAAAAACAAAAGAAAATAAAAATCAAGCAAGAACCATTTTGCATAAATATCTTATTTTTATTATAATACATTTTTAATATTATTTGTTTACCAATTAAAATTGAATTATGATATAATTTCTACAATATTGTTTTGTTATATATTGAGTACTAACCTTTGGAGATCCAACTGCATTTGAAAGGGACAAATAAAGCGATATATTGTCATTCATGTTGTCTGTTCACTAATGCACTAATACTCAATAAATTATATAATTTGAATAATAATTTGCCATTAATTATGATAAAATATTACACAGAAGTTTAAAAACACATCCTACTGTCAATACTAATAAAAAAACAATGCATAATTTCATGAACATCTGTCTATAGAGCGACAATGAATACGAAACAAGACAGGCGAAATCATAGAAAATAGTTCTTCCATAATTATTTTCAAACAATTATTTCATTTTTAGTGGTTTATTAATGTTAGGATTATTGTTGACTATTTAAATTCTTGCTCATTAACCCGATATATTGATTATATGAATTTAAAAACTAGTGTAAATGACGTAATTTTTTAATTTAATAGGTATTATTTAATGATATCTTATTAAGTTTAACAATACTGTTGAGATGTTATCTAAACTGTTATTGGTGCGAAAAATAATAAATATATCATTGGAAAATTTAAGGGTAACGATGTCATTCAACCGGATTTTACCGGTTTCTGGAAACAGGTGATCATTTTAACACCGGTTTCCAGGTATTTTAAAGATTTTATTTGTTATTGACTTGCCGATGTGGGGAGACCTTTGACGAGTTAAATGTTTAAGAGCCGCCGCACGCTAGCGACTAAACTATCGGCAGACAGTTTGGTTGGTTACTTGCAGACTATAGTAAGTGCGCACACCGGCCGACTTTGAACCGGCCGACTAAAAAGTTTAAAGGGATACACGACTCCCTTCAAACTTTAAAGTGGGGCAACTGTCGGCCGATCGCTTAATCAGTATGGCAAACAATAGCGAGTGCGCACACTAGCCAACTATTCAGTTTGCAACGCAGCCAATTCTCTCTGAGAAACTGCGAAAGCAGTGCGAGTGTATATGCATTATGTCAATTATTGGTGAAAACTTAATAGAAGCGTTAATAGAAGAAGTAGAAAAGCGACCGGCGCTTTATAAGAAAAAATTAAAGGACTACGCGGATGCAAATCTTAAAATAAAACTGTGGGGTGAAGTATGCGAAGTGGTTATTCCCGATTAGAATAATCTTACAGGCGAGGAGAAACGAAAACAAGGTAGGTACTTTCATAAATTTATTTTATTACACTTTATCATACTGACATGGAATAGAGCCTTTTTGAGAAGTAAAATAAGATGAAAAATATTGCCGCACATCGTTCATACAGTGTATCTATGAATTTCAATCCATCTTTTATGCGTACAAAATTATGAAGGATACAGCAAGCTTTAATAATGTCCACGCAAAAATCTATATTTACATCGATTGGACGGTGAAAAATACGCCATTTGTTGGCCAGAATACCAAAAGTACATTCAACCATTCGTCGAACCCTAGTATGTCTGTGGTTAAAAATTCGTTTAGTGTAATTAAATTTTTTTTTGAATATGGTCGTAAAACATGATTTGCAAGTCCAAAAGCTTCTTCGCCGACGACAGAAAATGGCATGGAATATCCGCGGTCATCATTGGGCAATGTTTTTGCAGGCGGGAGATTTAGTTGATTTTCAGAAAGCCGCTTACCCATGTTAGATGTTTTAAATATTTCCGAATCACTAGCTGTCCCATACGAACCGACATCTATATATACAAATTTATAATCTGCGTCCGTCCAAGCCATTAAAACACAAGAGAAAAACTTTTTATAGTTAAAATAAGACGGTTCGGGAATGTACTGGCTGTACCATCCGTATATGTTTCTCGACAACATTTTTTGTTTATATGTGTAGTTGGCACAACACTTCTTGCTTTCGCGCCTTTTTCAGCCCACCAACTATCGCACAGCGTGCGCATCCACCAGCAACCAAATAGTTCAGTTGGCGTAGTGTACGCGCTACCATAATCTGGTTGTCAGATAACTCTCAGTACCCGAGCCAGCACGATCATATAAGTCTGAAATGGACGGAATCGGGGAAATCGTGGAACTGCATTATTTATTATTAATACAGGCAGGGCAGGGTAGAGTAGAGGAGTGTATTATTAAGTAGGGTAGGGTAAAGTAGCCAAATCTATAAATTGCACTAACAGCAAATGTATTGCACACAAGTTTAGCACAACATTACGAACTAAGAACAGGCATGCTCGTATCATGTCGTATTATTTCGGAAACAGACATCGTGTATCTTCGTACTGGCGGAAGTCTGGAAACTAGGCTCTTGTCTAAACTGTCGGCCGAAAGTTTAGGGCGGTTTCACACACAGCGGTTTCTGCCGACTCGTCAGCCGAGTCGGCTTCTGCTGTAAGGGCGGTTTCACACACAGCGGTTTCTGCCGACTCGTCAGCCGAGTCGGCTTCAGCTGTAACATTACACACACAGCGTGTTGTGCCGATTCGGCTTCCGCTCGACAATGACACACATAGCGGTTTTGAAAAATACACACCGATGCGCAGAACGAGTGTGCAACAGTCTGCAGTGAAGTTACAAAATGGACGACGGTTTGCGATTTCTGACACTTGTGGCCCTTATCTATTTAAGATTAAAAAGAAAAATCAAGAGGAAGCGACGGATGTGGGTTCATCCTATTGTTGATAATCGTTTAAGAAAAGGACATTATTACACATTATTTTCCGAAGTAAGACAGGATGACGAGAAATTTTTTAATTACACCCGCATGTCAATGGCGTCGTTTGAAAATAAATTAAATAGAATATTAAAATTTCGCCCTAACTGGCCAATATCATATATCTTTGCATCTACAAATCAATAAATACACTCCTAACTTATTTAAATTTTCTATTTTGTCTTTCTGTCTATCTTTAACGGAATATTTAAACCATATTTACGTAATAAATAAGATATTGTCGGAAATTGTGCCAAAATATGTTAATGTAAAATATTTGGAATCTTGATTAATTGTAGTAATAGGGTAAATAATTTTAAATAACCGTTTCTTGTTGTAAATAGCAATAATGTTGTTAATCATATTAACATTAAAACCATTGTTAATAGCAATAATTTTAATAATAATAATCAAAATATCTTATTCATTACGTAAATATGGTTTAAATGTTTCTCTAAAATCAACATCCAATTAAAAGATATTATATTTAATACATATTTACTTATTCATTTTCAAAATACTAAACAGTACGGTGCTAATAAAACAATAAATCTAAAATATGTAAGTACACGTATAGGTAAAACCGAATTGAAATATTTCTAAACTCCATGTTTCGTCACAAAACGCGCGTAAAACCGATGTATGTGGAAGCGTTCATACAAAACAACGTTATCAAGAGCCGCATCAGCAATAAAAACGTGCGCGTTCCTTGGCATAAACGAGTTGTCGAGACGGCTCCTCAGCCGCCAGACAATACTTGCAGCAGTGTGTGCTTTGCATCATTTGCAAACACAGATACACGTGCCGATTCGGCAGAATACTCGACTGACGAGTCGGCAGAAACCGCTGTGTGTGAAACCGCTCTTAGTCGCTAGTGTGCGGCGGCTCCAACTGTCACAGTTACTTGCGCTGTCAAGATACTCCACGCAATATTACTTTTATATTATTGTTAATTCATTTATTAAATCAATTGTACTTTGTCGTCTTTTATATGGTACGCGTATGTAATTTGCCGATACACGCAATATTCTAAGTAAAATAAATCTATAAATTAGAACAAATAATATTATTGTATTTGTTTACTAATTTGTGGAGAAGTACAGATCAACAGCTTGCTTGCTTGTCACAAGCTTGTAATCAGCGGATTTACGGACTATAAATATGCGACATATGCAAGAGTTTCAACAATTTAAAAAATTCGAAGAGACAAGAAACACACATATTTAAAAAAAGGCCTTTGTAGAAAAGGACAAGCTCATCAAAACGAGGAGAGCGGTTACCTTAATAGGAAACTAACAATTTTTTTGTCATATTTGTTTTGGGATATATGAACATATAATTCGCTATGTTGATTGTGAAAAAAATTAAAGAAATTTTGATCATAAAATTTCGTGCCAAAACGCCTGTGACGTCAGTATCCAATGTCACGACACATTTTCCGAATTACATGTACGTAGGATACATGTAATAAAAGTTTGATTATTTTTATTTTGCAGTCTGTAGATCAGTATCCCTCAAAATGTGGTACACAACCGACCATCGAGTGGTATGGAGACGATTAATAAGTATTGTTTTATTGAATTTTTATTGCATATTATGGAAAAAACATTATTAACAAATTTTTTATTACAAAAAATTGTGGTCCGCGTGTGTTTCTTGCACATTCCCGAAGGAGTACGCGAATGTCATAAAATTGAGAAACTGCTGTAGATCATGTTTAAATTTGCTTATACATATAAAAAAAACAATGATCAAGGTATAGGCTTAATTTAAAAATCTAAAATGATGGACGGTGGAGAATATTTATTAAAATTTTTGTTCTCATTCAGAACTATATGTAACGATGATGATTTTATAAACTTAATAAATCTTGCAACAAGCATACACAAATAAAGAATAAATAAATAATGTAGATTATAATGAGTGTAGGTTGATGATAATATATAATAAACATGGTGAAAAACCCCACGATATTGAGTCATGATGTTCAATATTGATTTCAAATGAAATATTGTATTACAAGTGTGAGCAGTCCTTATATCCGTTATTGCAGTTCGAATTCAGTGAGACATTGAAAAAAATTAGTATATTATTTAATCATAGTGAAATATTAAATACCGAACGAGAACTAATGTAGACTGCATCATTTTATATCGGTCTGCTTTACCTGTAATATTTGTGAATGGTTTCATATTTTAAATTGTAACGAAATAATACCAAAAAATAAATTGATGAATTATTCTGTATACTATTCATAATAATTTCAAAATAACAATTGGATACAAATCTTAAAAGTAATGACCAGTTTCACAAAATACTGACAACGAAACAACAGTAAACATTTCAACATTACGACGGTCATACTCTTGGAATAAATTCATTAGTAGAACAAGATTTATAAAGGATAGAAACAATTAAATATTATCACTAAATTCGTTGTATATACATGAAACAGAAACAAAACAATGAAGAGCTATAACAAATTGATTATTATTGAATTTGTTTAATTACATAATATGACAACATATGGCTCGAGCATCCATCTATAAATATAATGATACACTCATTATAAAACAAATGTTCCATACACACAACTGTCACATTTGAGAGTAAACGTTTGAAGAACATACATTCACATTGTTCATACGAAGTCACATTATGGGATCATACGACATTCACACTTTGAGATCTCAAATTTAAACTTCGTAAATTTAATGCACAAACTCGTCCTGGCCTATTTATCTAACATTAAAAGTTTTAGAGAAAAATACTTCAATGACAAAAAAATATCACCATTTACCCTGTGCAAGTCTTTGTTGTTAAAGCAAGTGTACCAAACTGTGTAAAGCGGACAGACTTGCTAGGATGCTACCTTTCTTTTAAACATATCAACAATGTACAGGTACAACAACATATAAAGATTCAACCATATACATATAAAACATATTTAGAGCGGTGAATCGAATCATCAGAAACCGCCGTAACCGCCGATATCCGGCTTTATCCGGTCGAACATGTGAGCGTGATGAAGATAGCCGGGACCCGGCGAATGTGAGCCGGCCTGTGATTGTGCATAGCTTGCATTGTAATATGGCGGCGGTGGTGGCGGGTAATTATGTAGTGTTGGCGGCGGCGGTGGTGGCGGGTATGAGTTGGTAAATTGTTGTCCATACGATGATAGTTGCGGATAAGATGGTAACGCAGGTAGTCCCGACATCTGTGGCATTCCACAGCCATGCGTGTGTTCCATAAACGAATGTGAACTGCCCATCAAGTTATGATGATACGAGTTCGCTGGTGTACCATGATCGTAATTGTTCACAATAAAGGAATTCGACGAACCAGATAACGACGCGACCGACAGACTACCGTAATTGTTACTTAATGAATAATTGTACGGTGTTTGTGATGTTGGTCCCGCACCCGGGCTGTTCGATACGCGTGCTGCTGCCGCACCCACATAATTCTGGTACACGTCCCCGTTGTACGGGTGGTCCGCGCCATCTGGTAAACTGATACTGCCGACGCTATGCGCTACCGATTCACCCTCGGCAATACTGGGTATCTGGTCCACGAGTGATTCGAGTCCGGATAAACTCTTGGACGACATGTCTTGGACTTTATACTCGGATACACTGTTGGGCCGATTCTGCATGGGCGTGTTACTGTTGAGTGCACCCGGTGTGAACGTGTGGTTCTCCGCCTCAATGCCGAATGTATGGTAACTGGGATATGGCGTGGACGAACCTAATGGTGCGGTGGGATGTTGTTCACTGGCAGTAGACGGGGCTGGACTAGAGAATCGACATTCGGTTGTATCTTCTGTTGGCATGCTCGTCGGTGGATCGAAGTCTGGTGGTCCTAAGCTAGGCGATGTCGGTGCCGGTGAGCATAGATGATCCGATGATATGGCAGCACTGATTTCCGAAGACAGGTCCGAGTGAGTGAACGGTTGCGAATGGGGCCGGGGTGACTGACTATATGATTGTTGATGAGACAGGGGTAATGCACTGTTACTATACATGCCGTTTGAACCGCTATTGGGCGGTGTCATCTGTGGATTCATATGACAAAAGTTGGTTGGTGACTGAATTGGAGATGGTGACGAGAAACACTTCGAGATAGGAGTTTGCGTATTCCGTTCTTGTAACGACACTTCCGATTCTTCACATTTTATTTTCTTAGGCCTTCCACGTTTCTTTTTGGGGAAATCACAGTTATTCATATTTTGACTTTGTGCTGCTTTTCGTATGACGGGCTTCGTTTCTTCACCTTCAACTTTAATTTTCTTAGGTCGCCCGCGTTTCTTTTTACATGGAATCACATCGTCCCTCTTCACTACAGCATTGCTAATATCCATTAAGTCTACCGAGTAAAGTGATTCTGATTTAGACTCGGATTCACAACAGCTTTTTAATCTAGAGTCTGTGAACACTACTTCTGAATCATCGATGTTTGTAACTATACCATTAAGATAGTCTCTAAACTTTTTTAAAGCTGCGTAGAATGGTACTTTGTCAGCAGCTCGAGGTAGTTGAGCACATCGTGCGCTCGATGATGGCATCACCCACATATACTGTAACAGAAAAATACCAATGAATATCTCGTTACATGATGCACTCTTTACTATATTATGTTTACATACCGTATTTGTTCCATCCACCAAGTCAGGTTGCCTGCCAAAACTAAAGTCTTTTTTACCAGAAAAAACTTCGTATATTAATTTTCCATTGAACACAGCAATTTTAGGTTTAAAACGTTGTAATTTTTCTAACAATATTTGGCATCCTTCTTTGATTTCTTTTCGGGTTAGATCTGCACTGCCTTTTGTAGGCCTTTGGACCATATTTGTGAACCCTATTCCTACTTGTAGTAGCTTGTAGTCTTCGTCCGCTGTCATCTGTTCCGGTGTTAATCCTGATAGATATAAACACTTCCAGAAATGATTACCCGGCCCGGCATAATGATGTCCTTTATATGCGGCGAACAATCCGGGATTAATACCAATCTGGTTAGACACACACGGAAAGAGAAAATCACCATAGTTATTAAGTGTATGATTGAATGATTGTCACAAATGGTATCCTTACAATAATAATATCTAAGTTTGTAGCCAAATGGTCAGGTAATGTCCGTTTAGACACTTCCTCCTCTGGCATACCGTTGAATCGATCGTGCTTCTTCCGCTCTTTCACTTTTGCCGGCACATTGCCGTTCATTTCCAAATCATATTCAGGTCTGGAAAAGAATTCACTGTGATTATCTAAAATTTCAATTGAACAATTTCCTGTCAGTGGAAATTAGTCACAGCGTACCACGGTAAGAATATTGGAAAACGACCTCACCCTGGCTCATTCTTTATTTTCTTCTTGCGTCCTCTTTTCTTGGGTGCAGGCAATGTGACATGTGGTACGTTCATGGAAGTTACACAATGTGACAGACCCTGTCCGCTCGGCAATACAGACATAGGATCTTCATCTATGAAACTGTAGGGATCTTCTAAAGATTCGCACTTTATAATATCGTTGTGATTCGTCGTGTTTGACAGCATGAGGTCTGCACTTGTTTCATAGCCATCATCTTGAGGTTCGAGTTTCATATTCCTAAAATAGGTTTCTTATAATTGTACGGTACGTATATTTATATTAAAATATCTATATATGCAAGCTCTATATACAAGTTATTTAATTCACACATGAGGAAATAACCAAATGAAAGTATATTATTATGCCTTGTATGTATATTGTATGTTATGTCTCATTGATTGGTGTTACGTAGCAAATATAATGTTTTCCACTACTTTTAAAGTTAAGAATGCAAATGAAACATGGTGCAGAATTAAAAACCGAATTAAATATTTTTTTTAAATATATTCAGCTCGATAAAAATAATTATATTAAAAAGTTTTTGACCATTTTTACATAGTTATTGTTTATTGACAACAAAATAATCACACTAACATGAAATAGTGAATTATATAGTAATTGTTATGGATCGTAAACATGTCAAAGTTTATTATGCACTTTTTTTGATGAAATGATATTTAAAACAGAATTTATTTTGCATTAGATTTACATTTGCACTTTAACTCTAAAATAACAAGGAACTGAATATTACGAAGTAAATAAATGAACATTGTATTTCCCATGTAACACAAATCAATGAGACACCCGGGATATATATATATATATATATATATATATATATATATATATATATATATATATATATATATTATATATATATATATATATATATATATATATATATATATATATATATCCCGGGTATGTATGATATATACATAATTATATGCATATGCACAGGCATATTGTCATGGACTTTAAATAGATAGATAAAAGCACTTCACAATAAGTATACACACAAAAACTTTATTCACAACACATAACAGTTAATATACACGTACACAGTAAATGACGATGTCAGTTTATCGCGAAATTTAGATAGGGCATACGGATTTAACAATAGTATTGGATTGTTGGAAATGAAATAAATAAGAAGTGAAGGCATCAGTTTGCAAGTGTGAACGTAGTTTGTATGATACTGTCACGGCATTACTAAAGCCGTGTTATTACTTACAGTTTATATTTATTGCTGTTCGGATGGTTAAACATATCGAGAGCTAACGGTAGACCGGGATTCGTCACCGAACCCGGCGCATCATGGATGACGCCACCGACACCGCCCGCTTCCATACTAGCTCCAAGCAGTGTTGCGGACTCCCTGAACAGAGTAGCCACCTGCATCTAAATGTCGGTGTCAGCGAGCATTGATGATTTGCACTGTACCACTTTTCGAAACACACTTTTATATTGCCGCTCGACGAGAATCGTGCACTTTTCTTTTTTTCACTTTATTCTTAAAAACTGATTTGAAGAGTAATTCCATCAACAACCTCACCCTTTAAAAATAGTTCCAACTCTGTGATTGGTTCAACGAACGTTTCGGAAAAATCAATAGGATGTAATCTGGCAGTATTTTTGTCAAAGTCCTGCTCCGTACCGGTATGGTTGACTCCCAACGTCTCCGTCAGCGTCGCTCGACTCGTAGCGCGCCGAGGCCAGCGTCGACATTCGTAATTCGCGGTGTCAGGTGCTGCCACCACAATTGCCAAACAGTTTCCTCGCTCAGCTGTGTTGTAGGTCATATATCCATAGCACTGTGTGTGACCTTATTAACTTTGTTGAAAATAACATCGTTGTCAAATAATAGTCAGTGTTTGTCATATATACATTACGTTACTGTTCATTTTCTCAATAATAATATCACCTCTCACTTTTAAGTAGGCGTTAAATTTATACGTTATACATCACGTCTGTGTCTGTTGTTTTGTGATGGTTACCTGGGCAGTCAACTCAATACTACATAGGTATGACCAATTTCCCTGATCATTAAAATGGGGAATTGCTTGAAAAGATCCACAACAGACGACATATCACTGCTTCGTGGTAATGACAGTGTAAGGGAATCGTCGTCCGATCAACTGGGATATCAGGTTAATATCAATATTCTTATTTCTTTGTTATACGAATGACTTTAATGTTTTCAAATTATGTTCAAGGTTTGACGTTTACAAATATTATTTTGTTCTGGTGTTTTTAATACTGTCAAATAACATTTTAAAGATGTATACTCTAATATATTATATATATATATATATATATATATATATATATATATATATATATATATATATATATAATTTTTTTTTTGAATATTTATTTTATATGACATGTATAGGAACCGATTTCTAACCAATCGGTATCACCTATATACCATCCTTCGCCATCGGTGTCTCGATCAGTGGGTCAATTAACTGAAGAAGAGCAGGTGAAGATAGCAAAACGAATTGGTTTGATTCAACATTTGCCTACAGGGAAGTACGACGGCTGCAAGAAAAATCGGGAATGTGTGATCTGTATGATGGAGTTTATGGTGGATGACGCGGTTCGTTATTTGCCATGTATGCATACATACCATATGACTTGCATCGATGACTGGCTTATGCGTAGTTTGACTTGCCCCAGTTGTATGGAACCGGTTGATGCTGCTCTTCTGACCAGTTACGAAGCCAACTAAACTAAACTAATATATATATATATATACATATATATATATATATATATATATATATATATATATATATATATATATATAAACATCTGTTAATATGCGTGTAAAAATGAAAAGTGTGCCTTTGAAAACGTTTACTGATATCCACAGCAGAGCAGCTGTAAATCTATAGTGAAAATAAACTGTGATCTGAATTGTCTCCAAAGTGTTTAAGGCTGTTTATTATTTTCTATGATGTTTGTATATGCCGGCGTTGTGTGAATGAAATAGTAAATTATCTTATATGCTGCATATAAAAATGTCAGGTGGATATTTATTTCTACTCCTACTTAGATACATTGTATTATAAATTCTCTGTATGCCTGCGTATTATTTAATGGTGGTTTTATGCAGAAAACTGAATTAACAAATTGTCCCATTTATGCATGTGTCACTTACAATACAGATATTTATGGAAAGTCAGCTAAAAACGAAAATAAGCTATTCAATGAAACATACATAGTTCATATTTCTTGCTATGCGCCGTGCGCATGTTTATAAAATATGAACAAATACAAATGTTTGAATATTTTTGTTTTATTTAATATTAATAGCATGACGCATTCATACTTGTTATTATTTGTAAGAGAATTGTATTTGAAACTAACATTAATTTCAGTATGAGAAGTAAGAAAATATGCTTTTGATGCCTAATATACCACTGACACTAATGTTTTTAGTGGTTTAATCTTACACTGGATGTAAGATTTAATTAGAATTCTTGTAATATTATTAAGTTTAATTATCTGCATAAAGCCGTCGTTCGAGATTGGCAAAGTGTTAATCAGATGCGAATCCGATAAGTATAGAAGTAGGGGGACGATTTTAGTAACAAAAGCTGTGATGTGATACCCTTTTCAGTTGGTTAACCGTGTGACACAAAGCTGAACTATTTCAACGTCCTGTGTTTAGTTCAGCTTCAAATTACTAACGTAATGAGGTAAATTTTTAATGTAACAGACATATATTTTTAATATAATTTTAATAGCTGCACATTAGGCTGTTCGAAATTATATTTGGTTATAAAGGTATAACGTCAAAAGAAAAAAAATATTTTTTTATATTCATATTGAACACTTGAAATATTATTATTGGTTTATTATTTGTTTTATTTATTATAAAATGATTTTACTATTCGGCTTAGTACTAGATGTTTATGATTTAAGTTTTTGCAATTCTACTTTAAAAATAAATTATGAAAATACATAAGATAAAACTACAAATTAAGCTAGCAACGTATATTTAGATGGCGGACTCTTATTATCAGAGGTATTATTTTTTCTGAATAATAAATAGTCAATGATGTATGTCAACTGAGATTATCAATATCCCGATTATAACAAAAGTTTTATAGGTCCCATGTATAGTACATATACGTAGAGGAATGTCAAACATATTATCAGTATGAATGTGTTACCAATTAACAGAAATCAATATTGATGAAATACTAAAATATATATATTCTATTCATGAATTTCGTACAATTAGTCTTCTTGCATAGGATTACTTTTTTACGCAACATTTGAGATTATTTTAGTCTCACATTTGAATTGCTGATGAAACATAAATAAACACATTGTTTACATAAGTACGTTTGCGGTATATTCATTGTTAATAATTCTTATTTATATTATTACTACATATATCGGGCAATACTCTAGTTGATTTCATACTATGTAAATATAAAATATTTCGTTCAAAATTTGTTCTATAATGAAATTTACTTAATTATTCATTAAAGTAAACAAGTTGTTGCTCTTACACAATTATTGTAAATAGTAATCGGTTACTGGACGTACGCATAACGCTGCAAGTAAAGTGTAATTGATGAATTGTGAAACTGCAGTTCAAATGGCACGCAATGTGTTAGTTTCAGTAAATACGTATATGGAATGTAAGTAATTTGGTAAAATCAAATATACAATTTATTGTCTCTTTATTTCCATTACCTCTGTAATTGTAAAATAGATATTTTTATAGACTAATAAAGTATGTAAAGTTACAGGTATGTGTTAAGAAAAATGTGGTTTCAAGAAAAATACGTTTTTATATTGGATGTAGATACATATTTGGTAAACAAAAATTGTGACAGAAAAGATTTCCATGAAAATTGACCATATATTTTTTAGAATATATCCAAATATTTAGTATTTCTTGTGATTGATAATAAAAATATGTTTAAACAGTAGGTTTCGTACAAAGAAATTATGAGAGCATATTATTTATTCCGGCAGAAAGTTGTAAATGATTTTATTTATTTTGAAATACTCACAAGAAAATTAAAATTATTTTCAGACCGTAACTAATTTATGTTAATATATTTGTATGTAAATATAGTTTGCGCTATGATTCAATGAAAGTGGTTTGGCCACAACGCTCAGATTGTAATCCATAAATGCTAAACTAGACTAATAATTATTAGTGCAGTTCATGGTACATAAACACGTTTTTCTGATTTTCATTTTTACTATCCTTGATAGTAACAATAATGGATACCTATAAAACCTTATCATATTTAAAATAAAAATGAATTTATTTATAATCCAGTTTTATTAATACTTTGTTACAGCGACAAATGCTACAATCCACCATCTGATCATCCGTATACTAATATAATTACACATGTACGTGTTATTACATATTTATTTTTGCCTCCCCCCTTTCCATTCCACATATTTTGCATGTTAAGCACTTATTTATAGAATATATCGTTTTATTTTTAAATTTCTTTACTTTTTGGCTACATTTTTGAGTAGAAATCGTTTTACATATTAATTTAACATTACGTATTTTATTTTGTTTTTTAAATAATGAACAGGTTTACTGGTAATTAATTTATTTCATGTTTCTTTGAGGTACATATTTCTTCATTCAAAAATGTTTTGATATTGATTTATTGAAAATGCTCATATTAAATAAGCTTCTGAAAAAACAGTAAACTAAATACCTACGTAAAACGCACGATTTCATACGGACCGATGCTGTTTTCTATTAAAAGCGTGTTATATAAATAAAAAAGAATGCTATGAGCAGAACATTATATTTATCATTGATACTAGTGCTAGAAGCATATTTCTATAATTATATAATAATAAGAACATTAGATTCGTGTCGATACTATTTGTAGTTAGTAATGAGTGGCGGATAGGTTTGTTTTTTTTTTATATATATTTATTTTATTCAATATTTATACAATAGTTTAAATTGTAATATAAATGTTTACATTACATTATTATAATAAGTAATCTTAATCTGATTAATAAGATGATATGCAAGGCAACTTCCCAAACATATCTGTACAATATGTCTTATTGTGTTATTTACAGTTGGAATAACAATATAAGAAACTTTGCAACAAGTACATGACATTCGAAGAATATTTTTTAACGTTCGACGTAAATTGTTTTAAACGAAAATCAGTCATGGCCTTATAAAAAATATGCTTTATTTTATACTTATTTATTAGTAAAATTATTTCATACACTTATATAAATTTTATAATTAAAAGTTATCACAATAGATTTTTATTACAATAATTACACTAAAAGAATTTTCGGTACCCAAATGGCACAGCACTTAATATACAGTTAACAGGCCCACTGTCACAGCCCAAGCATAACT
This sequence comes from Carabus problematicus, assembly GCA_963422195.1. Classification (NCBI taxonomy): domain Eukaryota; kingdom Metazoa; phylum Arthropoda; class Insecta; order Coleoptera; family Carabidae; genus Carabus; species Carabus problematicus. The sequence goes on from OY728577.1 coordinate 19,907,017, forward strand.
TTCATGCACAATCGTTAGTTAGTTATGTAGTACACATATTTACAGTGGATATCACTCACTGTTTATACGCCAATACAAACAATATATTCATAATAATAATCGTGATGTAACTCTTAATTATACATACAACATTCAAATAAAAGCAATACATTCATACTTAAAAAAAAATAAACTTACTGTCAAATATTCATATATAATATTTCCAGTATACAGATTCGATTTGAAATGTATCCAAATTCATGTGCACGTACACTTTCAGTGCAATCTAATTCGTGCCTAGTGAAAACCATAGAACTTTATAAAATATATTTTACATATGATTCACTGAACGTATAAAGAAATATTTATTTTTTCAATAATTTTTATTTGATGATACCCTTGGCATTGGTAAAATTACTGTTCAAGACAAAAATCATATCAGTTCCATGATTTTAACTAAATTAGTAAGTTGGATGTCCACGTAAAATTAGCAATTAAAATTAATAAATATATAACGAAAGACTATTCGGCGACCAAGCCTCCTCCCTAAAGGTAAATTAGAATGAATATATAAAATAGTTTATTATTATTCCAAGGCGTTGCTTTGACATTACATGTTAAAATTGTATGATTCATAAAATATTGAAATATTATTCTAAATTTACATGATAAAACAATTTTTCGTGGACATCCGGTGTTTATATATAATTACTATTTACTGGGGGAATATTTTTGGCATAAATTTGTAGATACAATAAAATAGTTCATTGGCTATCATCGTTCTCTTCGTAGCATACATGATTATACATGTATCAATGGAGTTCTTGTTAACAGCAACTATACGGTACGTTAGTTGAGTAATTTTTTTTATATATATTATTTTATCATTAAATTTGCAATTAAACTTTTATAAATATTTATATAAATATCAACATACCAATTTTCTGCAATAGTAAATAATTTTCAAAATTTATGTCAAAACCAGACATTAAAAATTATGAACAAATATAAGGGGATATAGAAAAGTACAATTCTACAATGAGTATTGTTTCATTAAAGAGTGGACTGCTTTAAAATAAAATAGTTTCCGTACTAAATGTATCAGGTGTACTGGGTACTTGGAATTTTCAGATAAATGCAACTGAAGTACAATGCTGATCACATTGTTAACAAATATAATTAATACTGGTATATTACTAGATTAATTCATTGTACAATTTATATGCTGTTACAGAATATATAAACATAAACTTTGAACCACCAATTATTCAACATGTCTGTGCCTAAAAGTTTATTATGATTAAGAAAAACTAATATATGAATATTGTTAAATAGCACAATGACTGCAATTACATTATAGAAGTAAGTATACATGTATATATTGTGTATACTCAATAAAATTAAATATAAAATTTAAGCGTATTGAATAATATCTAAATATAATCGCTGCCATTTTCGTAAAAATACTATACCTCAGCGGTCATTCAGCTACAATTTCATACATCATACTTTCAATACTGCCTTAACATCTTTCATTTCAATTTTGAATTATAAAACGACAAATAACAATGATTAAGAAAATATCTGTGTTAATATTAAGAGGAATGTTAAATAGATGATTTAAGTATATTAAACGAATAGTTTCAACATATTCTTTTTTTTATAAAAGTACATTGTATAAAAGAAGGCCTCGTTAATTGAGATATTTGCGACATCTCTTGGAACCACATGTACATGGTATTTTGTCTTCTTCAAACGGGAACTTGTAATCGTAAGTTAACTCCTCCCCTTGCAATATTTTCCGTAGCGCAAATATGAGAATATGTTTATGACCCAGTATGTCTAACACACGCGAGTAACAGTTCGGCTAAAACAAGCACATGCAATCGAACGGTTATTATTTTCTACACATAATACTGAACTTGTTTTCAACCAGGACTTTACGAAAATCTATGTCCCAGATATTCGACAGTATACAAGATAAAATAATTTAATAAAGCTTTTCTCAAAATTACAAAGAAGGTTGATTTATAATTTCTTTAATTGAATTTATTTTTAAAATATAAAACGTTCACAAATATCTAAATCGTTTCAATTATATAATAGTTACGAGACGTAGTACTCATTTCAAAATGAATACGGTTACCGAATAGGTAAAAGCAAAATATAAAATAGTGACAATTTGTGAAATGGTTAAAAATAATTTTACAATTGGCTGCATTCTAGTTTGGATATGTTCCAGATAAAATAGACACCTGGATGTTACAAAATAAGTACAGTTACTAAAACTGTTTTATATATGTACTTATTTACCCCGAAAAAATACACTGCTATAGAATTACGAGTACGTGTTTTTGATGAAAGATAAATGTATACAAAATAAATAAAACTTTTTACTTACATCACATGAATGATTTATAAATCGAGCTGCATTTCCTCTCATCGTTGCGTCTATTACAAGATTATCATCCACACGGAACATGTAACACCCTATTCCTTTAGAATTATAATACTTTTCTCGTTTATCGGTTAGTGTTGAACGAATAACCTTAAAATTCAATATGTATATTATTAATGTTTCAGGTCAACATGACATTAACGTATATTCTAAGCACTAAGGAAGCCTTGTCACTCTTACCTCTCCAGCATATTCAATGACCATTTCGCCACATTCAATGTCTCGTAGACAGAATAAGCCTCGTCCGTGAATGTTTGATCTGTAAACACCTACAGCGTGCTTTGATGTTTCTTTCAATTGTCGAAATCGCATTGCCATCGGTAGATTTACACTGGATTGTCGTCTGTAAGCATGTATTTTGCAACATCTATTTACTTTACAGTGGGTACTACATATTACATACCTGGATGCCTGTTCAGTGTCTATTTGCGGTACGTATTCTGGATTCCGGTGTCTGGATGCCAACCAACTGAACATATCATACGGCTCTTTGGTGAATGTGTACGGCTCACATCTGGCTGCTCTGCACGTTTGACTTATATCCACTGGTTCTTCTGACTCGATTGTTTTCGTGTTTTTACGATTCACTGATTTGTACTTAATGCACTTGGCTACTCCCGGCAATTGTTCGGTCAGATAACGCAGTCCATTCGAATTTAAACCAAGTAACTCAAGTCCGTTAATAGAACTGAAAGCATTCTCCGGTAACAGAGGCATATTGTGAACAGCTCTAGCAGATTGAACAGCTTCAAATACTTTTTTCCATAATTCCGTTATGGATGTTGATGAATAATCAAATCCATCTTGTGATTGTATTTTGTATAGTATGTTCGAATTTTTCTCCATTCTTTCCTTTGGATGACTTAGGAATTTTTCTTGACTATGATTGATATTTTTTCCTATATGATTGTTGTTTTTTACATTTATTATGGTGTCAAGTGTTTTCTCTTTGGTCTGTTTCATAGGAGTTATTTGAATGGGCATGTTGCTTTTCGATATGTACTTATTGCTAATTTTATACACTCCGTCCTGAGACTGCTTCTGAAACACTAATTTCAGTGACGCGCTTTCCAATTTCAGTAACTGATTATCATTTGTACTTAATTTCGTTGATTGTGTTGTTTCAACGTCATTATTCAGTGTTTCCTGTATTTTTTCTACAGTTTCCGAGAGCTTATTTAGAATAGCTGGCGGCTCCAGAGATAACATTTTGTTAATAGAGGAATGTTCCTTTTGCATTTCTTTCTGCGGTGGCACAGTTTGCATGGGTAACACACGATTCATTGGTCTGGACACTTGCGTCGTTGTGTTTATAGTGACTTGCGGTATTGGATTCACTATATTCATCGGTATACCATTATCCGATGCGTACGGTGCCACTGGCAATGTAATGCTGCTATTATTTGTCTGCAGTGAATTGGCATTAACTTCTAGGGCCAGTGCAGATTTGCTAGAAGCGTGTGTGGATAGTTCAACACTGTCAGTTTTAGCAGTTGGCACAATTGGTGGTTCGGAGATTTGCTTGAATGTATCTGGAAACACTGCAGGTTCAATAGTTGGTACTATTGATTCAACAACTGGAGCAATTTGAACTGGATACGTGGCATGAACTTCAGATATTGCTTTTTGCGGTGTAATTACATTTGCTGGCCTATTATACACCGACGCCAGCGTAGGGTACGAATTTACAGGTATGGACGGTGGAACTTGAGGTACTGCAGAATTGACGAGAACATAGCTTGTCCCATTCATATCAACTACCGGCTCTATTTTACCAGCTTGAAATACTTGTGTTGTAGTCGCCGAATAACTACTGTTCGACGTTAATACACCAGGTAATGCTGTTGACATGAATTGTTGTGAAGACATGACAGTATTTTGAACAATCGTCTCGAAACCGTAGTACATTGGCTGCGTGGTAAAATACATGGAGCCCGACGAATCCGTCATGATTGTGTCTACTGTTGGAACGGAACCCAATAATAACTGTTCCGTCGCCATTACTCCGCATTGTAGAGTAGTAGCCGGTCTAGATTGTTGTATCAGTGTTCCCAGAACTGTTGCCTGAGACTGAGGCCCGATTTGCAAACCAGGTAGCACTGACAGATCACCATTTGGCAGACTAAATAAATTAGTTGATTCCGTGGATTGCATATGAAATGTTCCCGGTACAATAGAGTTTGCCGTCGCCATATATGATGAAGGTTTGTACTCATTTGGAACTATTGTTGCAATGCACTGTAGATTCTGGCCGGTTTGATGTTGAAACGCTTCCACATATGCGGGCATTATATTTGGCGATGATAAATGCTGAATGATCACTGTTGGCCCTGAAGTTCCGTTCTGCACTGATGGCAGCCGAACTGGGGTAGTAGTATGGTTTATAGTGTTTGTTGAATGAGTTATTATATTCATAGATTTATCTAGAATAGTTCGCTTTGCCGTTACAGTCTTCAGCGCCCTGTTCTTGTTCCTTGTGACGTTTGTATTAACGCGAGATCTGTTATTTTTGGCTTTTGTTACTATCTGCCTATGGACTGGTGCAATTTTCCCTATCGCTGATTTTGGGCATATTACCACATTTTCTGATGACACGGGCAAGGAAACAACGTTGCCATTCGGTGTATTTGTGGTAACCCCCGGTGTCACTGCATTTAAGGGATTTATAATAACTTGGCAATTATTGTTAGGGTGTACGCTTGGTACTGAAACAGTGTTGTTCGAGACATGTTGAATACTGTTGTCCCTTTGCGAACCATCCGAACTCAAATGCATTGGAGAAGGTGTCCCCGGTTGGGAGCATGGTATGTAATCGTTGATTATTTTATTTTTGGTTTGAATATTTTGATTGACACTCGCAGTTTGAACTTCGTTCACAGTAGAACCAGTTTTATTGAGAGTCGGAAAAATCACAGCAAGCTGATTATCCGTAGTAATATGACAGTCCGCCGAGGTAATAATATCGCTAGCATTAAGTACAATATGTTCAACAGTCTTTGCCGGTGTCAGTTTATATTCAAGTTTCATATCAGATGCACCATTTTTAATGATATCATTGACAATATCATTTTTAACAATACTTTCGGCAACATATGCACCATTTTTAATGATATCATCGGCAATATCATTTTTAATAATATTTTCGGCAACAGATGCACTGTCTTTAATGATATTGTCGACACCAGATACACCACAGTCCGTCATTTTCTCGTTCTCCAGTGAAATATCTGAATCACTTTCGCTAGTTGTAATGAAATCGCAGGAAGCTAAATGTCTCTTGTAACTGCTATGCGTGCGATATGTACACTGACATCTGTCACATTTCACAGGCTCGTCAGATGTCTTCGTGGAACCTATTGACTGTTTTCGTGAATTCTTTACATTTACTTTGCCTGCGAAATGTGTAGCTTCATTGTCACTGGCACTGCTTGACAAATCATCAGCTCCATCTACTTGCATGATTCGAGACTGTGGTCTATTCTGCCATGTACGACATTTGTTTTCTTTCCCTTGTTCGATTTCGGGATTTTGTGATTTGAAACGATCACCGGATAACACCGTGTTCTCTTCCAGACGATACTTGAGTTCTCGAACTGTATCCGATATACAATCACCGTTCGTAGAACGGCCAACAGTCATCAGCACGCCATCAGGCAATCGCAATTCTTGTAACATACCACCTTTATCATCTGTACCATCGACAACCATGAATAAATTGCTACTAATGTCGGCAACGCTTTTCGATGTGCAAGACACTTTTCGTTTCTTGATATTGCTTGTAAGGGGACTATCCAGTTTACAACTCCAAGTTAAACTGCACGACCTCTGATGGTTACGGGTCCTAGTGAGTTTTTTAATTCCCGAAAATACTTCCGATTTACTCCTTCTCAATTCTTGCACGTTCATGCCAGATGATATTTTCCCATTTTGAATATAACTGTCCAATCCTTGCAGTGAATATTTCGGTTCAAGCCATAGATCATTTTCGGTAACATAAAGGTCAGTTTTCCGACCTTTATAAGGGGAAAACTCATAACCGTTAATATCAGCTACTGTGTCACTAGCTAAATCAGTTTTAGACTCCTTTAATATATCACCACTCTCAGTGGCATCCGAGTTTTTCAAATCCATAGATATTACATCCTCGTAACTCATTAGTTTAGGGAAAATATCTTGCATCGAAATTCCATCGAGTAAATCGTGAGGTAGATCTTCAAAAATGGCATCCTTTAACTCTGGCGGTAACAGATCTGCAGTGTTTTGCGGTTCGTCATCGCAATTATCTTCCACTTCTTTACTGCATATTAATTCTAATACATGTTCCAGTACTTGCGATATCACTTTTTCATCATCCGTTACATTGATTGATTCCTTTTTATCATCCAATGATGTACTCAAAATACTTTGTTCTACGCTTTCGTTGTGCAGATCTTTCTTCCAATTAGAAATTTCCATAATTTTCTTTTGAATATCGTCTTGCGATAATGAATGGTCCACGGTAAAATTTACCTTTGAGTCATCCATAAGTTTAATTGTTTGCACGACTACCGTAGTTGTTATTTTATATTTCACTATTTTCCAAGGTTCTACTGCTGACCAGAATAGTCTTGAACAAACAAAATCGGTCGGTATGATTGCATCTTCCGAATCTGACAAGGGAGGAAAAAAGGTACCTAAATTTGTAACGCTTAAAGATCCAATCATACATTTAATTTTCGCTATTTCAACATTATTCATTAGTCTTCTACTCGATTCCACATAGACCGGTCGTTGTACCTCAAAATCACTGCCAGTAACTACTGTTGACTTAAGGGGTGCTAAATCATAGTGCATTGCGCAGAAAACGGTTTTGTCGGATAGAAAAAAACAACTATTTGACCGGGCACACGAGTAATGAAAGATTTCACTGCAATATTTGGCCGAACATTCAACACTGGCTCCATAGCGTTTACATCTAGTGCATTGGACCGATCGACTACGAACTATTACTTGCTGCACGTTCTGCAATGAGCAATCGATAGTTTCATATACATCCATGGACCAGAATGCACAATTCGTATGAATCCATTCGTCTTGACCACAGTATAACAATCGGCCTTCTTGTACTGCATTACCATCACCTCTGCTCTGACACAGAACACAAATTCTTGCATCCAATCCGTCAGTTATGTCTACATGTACGTCGTAATTGCACGATGGCACATCTACTGCAAACTTTTTCATCTGAACCAGACTACTAGAAACACTGCTCTCTTTTCCCCTACTACATTCCAGTGCACTATCATTAGATGTATCACTTTTCTGTGAAAATACTGGATCGTACCACGGAAATATTTCAAGGAGAATGGAATTTAGAATTTTTAACAGTTCATCACTACATATCTTTTGGAAAGCTTGTTCAACGTCCACATGGAATTCTCGAATAGTTTCGTAAGCGTTCGAATTGATTTTTTTCTTAATATTTAACAGTGAAACTAATGGAAAACATTCATGTTTTTCACAATAACCTTTGTTATTTCTATCACTGTATTCTTCAGCGGTTGAATAAGTACTTGAATCACATTTACTATTTAGAAATTTTCCAGAATATCCACTTTTGTCTCTAGACTCTATAGAATTTTTTACACTAACGGAAGAATCTTTCATAAAATGTTTTTTACGCAAAATTTTTAACGAAGTACTACTGTCAGTTTTCTGTTCCAAACATTCAGTATGTGTATCAATTTTTAAAAATTTTGGCATTGCTTCTAGATTATTTTCAGAGCCGGATTTTGAATGTTGTAAATTTAATTTTAATCCATTCTGAATGTCGTTCGAGAATATTTTCCTTGAACTATTGCCGAATGTGCACGAACAAGTACGAAATTTCATAAAATTCCAATTGATAATTTTTTTAGCATTGCGGTTTTGCGTAAGCAATCGTAATACAATGTGATAACCAGTTTTTAGTGTCCTATTCACTGCTTCTCTCCAATTAGCCGTCTCTGTCGCAGAACAACAACGACAAACGAAGCGGAACGATGTAGGTAAACAAGACAATATCTGGTACTCATCGTCTGATAACTCTTCACATTCTGTATGTACCAAACCGTCGCACTTGTTACATTTGAGCATCTGTTAATAAAACATAACACAAATTATTGTTATACACTGTTCAATAATAGATGAGAACAGAATTACCTTTGATTGTATATCAGTGTTGTTTTTCTTACAATGCAAACACAAGATTACTCGGTTCCTTAACTTATTGCAAAATGAGCATAAATTCAAATTTCCTATAAGTTTGGTTAAGGTTTTAGAACCACAGTTTTCACAATGCAGGCAACTTGAACATATCTAAAAACAAAATCGTAATAAGTGAAGATAAATTTATAGTCATACGATGTGACAATGATTACCATTGATAAAGCTGGACTATTCGTGTCTGGATTCATACAGTACGAATGGTAATAGCGGCGACACTTTTGGCAAGGAAACTTTAATTTGTCTATACCAGCACACCGATGACAAACCGTGCACCGAGGGCAAGTCCACATAAAATTTAATCTAGAATCACTATCACTACTTGCTGATGAGCCAATGATCTCATGAATATTACTATAAATAAACCTTTCATTTGTACAATACAGATGATACGATTCGCAGCAACAGGCACAGTAAATCAACTGAAACATTATATAATTACGCAGTTGTTATATAGTAGATGCATTAGTATGAAGTAAATACCTCTTTAAGTCCGGCACTCCCACAACAGAAACACACTGCTTGAACTGGGAATGGTTCAGATCCGACCAAGCTGAAACCATTACTAAATATTTTGTCTTCTAATTCATAATAATCTGCATTGAGAGACAGTTGTAGTTCTGTTACTTGTTTATTCTGTTCATTATGGATTTTTGCCTGTAAAAGTATATTATATACAGTGTAATTATAATAAAAGTTATTGTCAATTGTTAAAAATTACCTCCTGAGAAACTGCTACGTTAGGGGACATAGATGTACAAGTGAATTTAGGTGATAACGACACAAAACCGGAGTCTGATTCCGTGAAATGCGTATCGGTGTCACACAGATCATTCTTTTCACCAATATTATCCAATTGTTCTTCACTAGATAAGGAGTTACATGTAGCACAAGAATCTAATTCGGTCGTATTATCGCACTTGGCTAATTTCTTTTTCACCAAATCTGTACTGGTCTCGGTTGGGAATGTTGCAATAGGTTGGCCTAACACTATCGAAGCACTGCGACACACATGTTTCACTCGTGGTCCTTTCAAATCGAGTTTTTGTCGTTTGCGAATGTCAGGTAAAACAGCGGGTGTTATATCGTTCGAAACAACTACACGTTTCTTGCGAACCATTAGTCGCGTCTTCTGTTGTTTCTTTCCTTTGCTGTTCGACAACGGATCTGTTTTTGCAAATGGTACATCGAATTTCACTGGGGAATATGTATCTGAGATTCTGTTAGATGTTTCATGTAATAAAGATTTACTAGATGCATTTGTTGTGTCCAATTTCTTCAATTGCCAGTCTACTTGTTGTGAGGCAATATATGGTGGTTTTCTCGGCTGTGTAATATCACTGAGCCCAGAACAATTGGAATCCGTATAAGAGCGCATATTTTCTGGTAACATATTAATTAGACTGTTTTTCAATTGAGATGGCATTTGAAATGATCGTAAACACATTTTTAACCAACATGCTGGACATCTAGCTTTATAGGCACATCGAATTAATTTCCATTGTTGACTTCTAACAATAGGTGGTACATGGCACATTCCTAAATCAAGAGATTGTTACATTATACAACAACCGTATAATTGTATTATATACATGTACATGAAATTTATTTCTATATAATAAACGAATCTAAAAGAAACTTACCCTGTCCCTTATGACACACCAGTGTAGGTATACTACAATTTTTTGCACAAGTTTGTCGTTTGATCATTTTCGAAATGAACTTTCGACATGACTCGCAACTATAAATGTTAAATTTGCGGGCTTGTTTAACGAATCTATAGAAACGAACTGCACCACATACGCCACATGTCACTGTACCCGGTGGATTTGCTGAGGACGTAGAATAACTTGTAAACGGACCATCCATTCCCTCGGATGACTGCGTATGCAATTGCAGTCTTGCCTTACGCAATACTAATTTTCCACACGACCACGGTGCATTGTTGTCATTAGACGAATCAATCACAACCATGTCACTGGAGTCTTTGCTGCCGTCGGACACTAAGTTACTTAAATATTCGCTAATATCTAGCTCATTAACAGAACACGGTTCATTGTCACTCTTAACGCACGCATCATTCTCCACGAAATTGTCAGTTTCATCACTGTTTTGTACTACCTGCCGTTTATTATTAGCATCCACAACGGGTTTGTTCTTAACACTATCACCATCACTCCTCTTTGCTTTATTACACTGTGAAGTACTTTTTTCAAACACTTTCACTCGACGATTATTAGGTTTTGTTATACACTCTGCGTTACTCGTGCTATGTATCTGTTCATGATTTATAAAACGTTTGTTTGGTATGATCACTCGCGAAGAATGTAAACTCCTTGTTGGCAACACAAATTTTCCCATCACATTCGCCGTATCTTTTTCATGAAGCCGTGACGATGCAGGACTGATAGATGATTTAGTGTTTTTATCTGCATTTCTTTTTGCTTGCCTTCTAGTATACAGAGATCTTCGTGCAATATTGCAAGAATTAGACTTTGCAGGTTCATCTGTCACTTTTAAACTTACAACCAAATCGGAAGGCTTCTTTAATAACTTTTTTGTATTCTTTACTGATTTTGTTATTCCTTCATTTTTCAATGTATAATTTGTATAGTTATATAAAAAAGTGCTGGATTTGTTCGATCTGATAAATATTCCTAATTTTTCGTATTCACTGTTTTGGATTTCCGAGTTATTTTGACTACCTTTCAATGTCATTTTGTTTACATTTGAATTGGAAGTAAGTAAAGTGCACTTTGAATCTTGTTCATTACTGGTCTTCAGATCTTTTTGTAGTTTTTCATGTCGACTTGTGTGTGTGGCAGCTTCTTCTACATCAGTTTCTGACAATACATTAGCCTACAAAATAACAAGTCAGCGATAGAACAAATGCATTAAATTTATGAATATGTGAAGAATTATATGTTAGAATACTGAACTGTAATAAAAAATATACCTGATCGGTGGCTAGGCAGGTGTTATTAACACTCGATGTTTCTGAAAGTACGTTGTAAACAGTTGACGTACCGTTGCTTTTGGTTACAGAACATGGTAAAACATTTACCCGTTTTTTATTAACATGTTTTGATGGTTTTCCAGGAAACTTAGACCTTCCCATTTTATGTAATTTTTGTCAACAAAGTATTATTCGTTTTCTGCATTTTACGGTTACGTGTTGAATCTGCGAGTGAAAAATGCGCATATCACACAGCACCGCGCTTGCAAAACTTACGTACGCGGGAATCAAAATTTGACACTTTTCTTTGTAAAACATTATTAAACAAATACAGAATAACTAACTAAATAACCGTATTCAAACAAATCTAGATTTAAGCAACGATAATTATAATCGAAAGCCGTTTCTTCTCACAAAAAAATACGTCAAGGTTTTACTCATGAATAAGAACAAGAAAAAGAAGTCATATAAAAATTATAAATTTGTAACGTGACAAATAAATATATGTATAATTATAAAATAATTTTAATAGTTATGTAATCTCAATTAAATTTTTCTAATATTAATTATAAAAAATAGCTTTCTGCGTCTCATTTTTGTAGTCAACGATTGGTGCCTCAAGTATATTCTATAAACCAAAATTAGGCTAGAAAATACAATTTTAAAGTTGTGGCGGGTAAAAATTAAATTAAATTTAGCACAAAGCAAACATTTATTACACAAACATGTTATAACGGTCAATCATATTCAAATATTTAATTTAAACATCGGGGTCATGTTGCGTTATTTCTGAAGATGTCGGGCTATCATATTCCTCCGTCTCATTATCGGTTTCATCACCATCTGGTTCTTGTTGGTTGAACTTTTCATCATTGTCACTGTCTTGAATAATAAAAACATCATCATTCCCATCCTCTTCTTCACTATAAATACGTTAAAAATATATTGAATGTTATTTTTAGCAATCAACCGGACTTTATAGTACCTATTTTCTTCTAATTCGTTATCTGAGAGCAAATAATAGTGTAACGGATTCGTCCATAAATCATCTTTGATAACCTAAAATAATTGTTACTGTTAAATACATTTATCATAACAATGTACATGTGCATATATATGCCTGAGCAATGTCAATATCATTTGGTCCATATTCATGAGAAGTTAACCAAAGGAAAAATGATTTTCGTTCTTTTAGTTTTAAAGATATATCTTGTCCTTCTTTCCACATAATTGGAGTTGAAGTAATTTGGCAGGTACTTTTACCATCTAAAAATAATTCACATTTATATTTTATAGATAAATAAAACTGATAATGTTTAAAACAGATCAGAAAACTGGCCAGAACGGTGTCTCTTACCTATAATTACATGGTAATATTCCTTGATTAATAAAGAATTTTCAAAATAGGGATTTTCTTTAAAATAAAATATGATTCTGGAAAAGTTGTCAAATAAAGATTTGAGAAATGCTACTTGTAAGAACGGTATTACTTAAATCCTTCATCATTACTCTCATATACTTGCACTTCAAGTCGAGATAGATGAATCAAATATTCTTCCTCGGATTCTGCTAGTAAAGATGATATTTCTGGATGATTAAGAAGCTAATTATCGCTAAGATAAAATATATGTTAACTTAAATTTACAAATGGCACCTTAATAGGATACAGCTGTCAACCAAAAGTTTGGTATTTGGTAAATGGCCTCTTCCCTTTTAGCATAAATAGGTTTCTTCTCACATTCCATTTTTTGCTCTAACTTTAATATTTCTCGATATGTTTTATCTTGTAATTCTTTCATTTCTTCTTGGCAATTTTCAATATCTTTTAACGATTTTAAAAAATCGTTACTTGTGAATTCGTCGTTTGATGAAAACTTTGCTCTTTTAGAATTCATTTTATTTTCTACAAAAAATAATCAAAACAAATTTAGTACTACAACAACAATTTGCTTTATTTACATATTACATATTTCTTAAAAGATTGATAATGTATTTGCATGAATTTATTATTCTGTACTTCCTAAAATATATTTTAGATCGGCAGACAAAATTGTTCTATTATAGCTTTACATGTCTAGCAATTTTCGAATACAGATAGGTAATGCTTGTACGCAAAGGAAATGTTTAGCACTGTTTACTTCTGTGTACTGATGACGTTTGGCAGCCATTTAATATTTTATATTTCCCATAGGGATCAGTGGGGATCAGTAATTACACTACTGAAATGTGTGTTGTCATCATAGCAAAGACATTCTGAAATGCATTGTCTTTGTCTATAGTGTACAAATATCAATAGTGCTATCTCACTTGCGATCCCCTTTTGAAATAGCTATGTCGTCCTTTCGTAAATGTTTTAGCTTTTAAATATGTTTTAGCAATTAATCTGACGAAACATTTTTAACCATTGTCTCTAAATGATATTAATAACAAAAATTCAGCCTATACGTCAACATTATAAATTTTGATTAGGTTAAAATAAGGCTTTGAATTTAGGCTGTGTTCGAATTGGATAATTTAGTGCATTAATGTGCCACGTGATTGGTTTTATACCCTAAATTGTGCATTAAATGACGTTAGGATTTTAGGAATAGACATTAGGATTTGTAAAAGCGACTACGCCCTGAATTGCATACTAGGGTATGACCGCCAAGATCCTAAAATCTCCCCAATTTCATTGTCTAAAATACTATAATCTTGAATTCGAACACAGCCTTAAGCGATGCTGAGAGGAACGACATGCGATTTGCATTATGCTGATTGGTTGGTCACTAGTGGTTGCAGCAGACACAACAAGATACCATTGCACATATTATAGAAAGAGATAGAATAAAATTAGTAGGTTAAACATGTTGAATCACGAGTTGCAATAGGACGTATATTGCATTTTCGTATCTAGATATAGAATATTCAAATCCATATAGGAGTGACGTCATATCAGATAAAAATTTTATTCAGGACATAAAGATCTACGTAGATCCAAATTGCTACAGAACACTGAAAGGGGTCTACTGTGGATGCTGCAAACCAAGAAAAAATGGCGAAAATGTTAATATATACCATGAGTTCAAAAAAAAATTACATAAGGGTTAGCTATGGATATATGTTTCTATAAGAAAAGAATAATTTAATGCTTAAGTTTCATATAAAATATGTTAAGAATTGTATTATTAATCTATTAATTTATATAAGAATGTTTTGTTAATTATAGCAATATATTAATATCCGTTTTTTGCGAATTACCTATTATAATAACAATGAAGACTGAAAAGGCAATAATCGTAAATGTAATTATAAATGTTCATAGCATTAATTTGATTTTAATGTAAATCATACATCGCGAGCTTATTAACTGTTGGCAGCTATCTGAACGATGAAATAATGAAGCATTTATGTAATTAGCAATGCATGTGATATTTCTCAACTTTTTTTTTCTGTATCTAATAAATGTGATTCAGTGTACATTCTAGCATTAACATTACTTCTTGCACTTATTACAAGATAGAAATCAAAGTAAATTAAAAATACGCCATTTGTTGACACTATGAAATATTCTGCCAATTGATGAGATGTCGGAATTATGGTCCACTTGTGATTTTCATATTGTATGACAGAATTATTAATTTATTTTAATTGTTATGCCGTAGAATATAAAGGTGATTTTAAACCAATTATAGGGAAACTGTAGAAGGGCTTCGTGCGAGCAGTAAATTGTATGTAGTTGGCGAGGGGTATATATGTTAACAATAGAAGACAAGGATGTTTTACAGTATATTTATTCGGCAAAATAATACATTTAATTTTAAGAGCTGTCATTTTAAATTACATGAAAAACGAAAGGGAAAATTTTTATTTTATTTGTAAGAGAGTAGGAATTAATATTATACAATCCACTAGAACATATTTATTATAAAACAAAAACATTTCAAATATTAACCCGGAAGTACTTTATTCTATGATAAACGCTATATATAGTATGAGTGCCAAATTACTAATTGAAATAAATAGGTTAATTAGAAGCAATTTTAATAACAAAACTGCAAGATATTTTATTCGTGATAATTATTTTATGAATCGTTGCCGGCAAAAATAATTTTGTTTGAAGGGCATTGAACATATTTCGCGAACATTAATATAATGCAATATTTCTACAATAGTTTTGTTTTATATTTTTTTTTCCAATTTGTATGCTCTTATATAAAAATATAATATGCTTATATTGTTCATTTATATGCTACATTTGTATGATATTTTTTTATAAATTTTTATAGTAAAAATTGAGATATTTTTACAATTTATTGAAATTCTTCCATATAAGCCCAGCAAAACGGAGGTCATACAAATATGGCGCGCACTTGCTCCCACTTCCGCTTCATGGCTTCATTTCCCGTCACGACACAACCGATGTTATATTCCCTTTCTAGTTTCTTTACTCTAAGGTATATACATATTTTTAATCCGAATTTTTAAACTTTGTCATATATTAATTTTTAGGATCTGAAATTATTCGTTTGTACATAAATCATATTTTTATTATTTATACAAAAAAAAAAATTGTTACATGGATCGAGTATAAAATTTAATTTTCTAATTTATGCCCATGGCACAACTATCATTACAGCGTCGTAGAAAATATGATGTCAAAAACAGAACGCATCCATTTTTCTAACTAAAATGACAAATATAAACCCATACTAACATAAAATTAGACACAAAAGATACGTGTGAAAGGAGACTCATTCGTTCCATCATATTGCTGTGTAATAAAAATAGAGGAGCCGCTATTTTTCATCATCGACGGGTGCGTTCTTTTTTTTCATCATATTTTTTATGGCGGTGTTGATGCTGTATGATAGGTCTGCCTTAGTGTTAAAATTTTTGTCACTGTTGTGGATGTTGGCATTACCAACTGTTACCAACTTTATTACCAATGGAAACAAATGATTTGACCACAGATCATCATGTATACTATTTGGATTTGACATTTATAAAAAATCTAGAAAGGTTTTACAATTGATTTCGGGACATCTTTCAAAATTTTCTCAATTTAGTGATATTTTTATTTTTGAGGTGAAAATTCGTATGTAGAAAACTTTATTTTCTTTTAATATAATTTTTTATATAATAATCGTAACCTAATTTTTATTTTATTTATACACTCATACGTTTGTGTGCAAGAATTGGTGGTATTAGGTTTTTTGGTTAATATCGAATTTAGCTAGTAGGGATTTGCCCCAGTGAAACGTAAAATACAGTAAGCGCCATAAAGCAGGATAAAACCAAAGCCCAATCCTAAAACTTGCATTGCATGGTACTGGAATGCTATCGTAATCTCGTGAAATTCTTGGTTGAAATATTAAGAACTTCAATTCAACGCAACGTAAACTGATGAACAATGATCTCTATATTCGCATCTTATTAAACCTATAACTTCATTAGTTATTTATAAAGCACACTTGTAATGTTGTATGGTATATAGATATTTTAAAACACTAAAATCAGCAAAATGGATATGAATGAACCGTAAGTATTATGCATAAAGGAATTAGGTATATTCGTTAAATTACATATATATTTTTTAGGCAAACTAGTTCTTTCTGTCAAGTTACGTACAACTGGATAAATATTACCCATGATTTCTTTGAAGCAGTTACAGGTAATTCTTATATCTATCGTAACCTACTATCACTATGACACATTGTAAAATTGTAGACTTGTCTTTGGGAGAACTTCTACATGACAAATTATTTGGATTATTTGAAGCAATGTCGGCAATTGAGATGATGGATCCAAAAATGGATGCTGGAATGGTATGCAATAGAGGAAATAAAAAGACTTTGTCGTTTGACCAAGCTGTACAGGTGTGCATAAGTTATGAGACATTATTCGTGTTGTAATTTTATTAGCAATTATATTATTACTGCATTACGGGAAGATCAGCAATATATTTTTTCAGGCCAGAACAATTAAACTGGACGGATTAACAAATACTGAATTAATTGGAATAATCGACACAACACTTGCTTGCATAGTGTCATGGCTGGAAGGTCATTCTTTAGCTCAAACTGTCTTCACCAATCTATATCTACACAAACCATACATATTAGAAGACAGAATTTTAAAAGCATTTTGTTTATCTGTTTATAAGCTAATTGATATAATAAAAGATTTTATACATAAGTAAGTGTATTATGCATAAAACTGAAAGAATGGATTATTTCTTTTGCAGACGTAAATATTTATTTGACAGTACAAGTTTTAACATACATTAGTCATGTATATTTTTATATGTAAACATTATTTGTACCGCTTATTTTACTGATTATCCTAGACGTTATTTTGTACTGATGTGTATTACTATCATTCTCTGTATTTTAATAGTCCATTCTTTTCATTATCTGTATTTATGAAAACACTGCCATTAATGAAACGTATAACAGGGCTATGGTATTTGAGGAGGAAGATTTTCAACCAATGCAGTATGGATATCGCTTAAATCCAGATGTATCTGAGCAGAGAATTATCGGGATGTTACGTGAAGTTGAAGAAGATCTACAACGCCGGTCGCGAGCAAAAAATTCGGACAAATGTGGCCAGGATGTAAGTATTATTGCAAAGTTAATGTAGTTAAGAAATGTCTAGTTAAAATTCTCTAGGTTATTTGTAAATAAATGTTCGTACTCAACAGGCAGAAGAACTGGTAGCACTGTATGCAAGAATAAAATTTACAAGGGCATTCTATCAGTGTCTGTACGGGTTATTGCTTCATTCAAAAGATGACAGATCTGTCGTTTTACCGGACTGTCAGAAATTATTAATTTTATGTAATGAAATGTTGTTTGTCATGCACAACACAATTAATTTAGGGATTCAAGCATCCGATTCACGTGAGTATTTTTAGATGCAAGTATATAGTATATATATATAGAGGAGAATATTTCAATGTTGGTAACACGAATATACTTGCAGCCGACAGTTCTCACATAATAGGATTTGAGCCGTTAATAAATCAACGTCTCCTTCCACCTACTTTTCCCAGATATACTAAAATAAAACCAAGATCTGAAGCCTTACATTATATTGATGAAATGGTTGACCGTTTAAAAACAGTATGCAAAATAAATAATTATGTATCGTTTCATAGCGCTTTGGTACGTGCAGAATTATTTGAACATCTGATGTTCATGATTAATGTCTATATGCGATTTGTAGGATTTCTTTCTCGAATTTAGTAAAAATGGTCCATGCATATTGTCCCGATCTGTATTGCAGTTATTGTATATTAATCATGGTAATTTAGTGCTGGGCAGTATTCCGTTTGTGGATGTGCTCAGAGAAGCTGCACGATCCTTCATATCACCGCCTGCTTTAATCAAGTCACCATTCTCCCTAAATTCACAGGTAGTGTACTGATAACTTTGATGCAATATGGTGGGTTACATGTTGTTATTTGTAGGCAAAATTGTATGTAGACAATTTCCTATCACATTGCACTCGACCATTTGCTAATTTTATTCAACTGTGTGGACACAATCGAGCACGGCAAAGGGACAAACTTGCTCATTTGTTGGAAGAGTTCACGTCACTACAAGATGAAGTATCTCTTTGTTTTTTACAAAACGACCAGTATATTTACTAAAATTCAATCTATTTCCAGGCTGAACGTGTTGACGCATATCTACATAATCTTTCAGTTAAATGCGAATGGTCACGGCCTCATTTAGCGTGCTTTGGAACTTGGGTACTTTACCATACATTGAAAATTATGATTATGTATCTACTAGCTGGTTTCGAATTAGAATTATATAGTGTACACGAATATTACTATATATTTTGGTCAGTAATATTAATTATATAACATATTTGTGTTACAAATGTTTGC
This sequence comes from Carabus problematicus, assembly GCA_963422195.1. NCBI lineage: Eukaryota > Metazoa > Arthropoda > Insecta > Coleoptera > Carabidae > Carabus > Carabus problematicus. The sequence continues at coordinate 19,926,532 of OY728577.1, forward strand.
TATAAATTTATTCTATAATGTATTTGACAGGTACCTATACGAATTTCTATATGGCTGGCTCGTGTCTGCCTTAACTAGAGCTGACTCTTTCATAGTTGGCCAAGACGCAGCAGAACCACCTAAAAATCGTACAAATAAAAAGACGAAACAAAAAAAGAAAAAGACTAGACCATATAAATATCGCAGAGAAATTGTGTATTACCAAGCATTACAAAATATGTGTGGTGGTTACTATAAGGTAAATTATGGTAACCGAATTTATTGTCACATTTGTGACACTATTCTGTAATATATGAACTATGTTCATCTGTTAGGCACTGTTTGGTTTCCGTATGGATGGAAAAATAACTATGCCTCATCCACAATTTGATAGTGAACAAGTCAGATATGAACATCGGTTCGCTCCTTTTGCTGGACTCTTGACACCACCTCCGGTGCAGTATGTGGAGTTCAAAGAAATGACGTCATCACTACGTTATCCCGAACAAACTGTTGACAGTTCGTACCTGTACATAGCGGGATGTAAACATTTTCATCAGGCTCGATCTCTTTTGGAAACGATCACACCACGAGATGCAGAAGTATTGTCTCATTTTCATGTAGAATTACTCATATATATGCTAAATAATTTGTTATTTTCAGATAACCGAATTGTTAAAAGTCGCGAAAACAAATTTTATCGTGCTAAAATTATTAGCTGGGGGACACAAGAAAGATTCAACAGTACCACCTGAGTTTGAATTTGTTTGTCATAGGCATTTACCAGTAATAAAATTAATTTAGGATTTTTTTTACCTGCCTGTATATATCAAAAAAGTAGTAATTTATTCTTATTTATGTGGTGATGTGTTTAGTAAAATTTAATAATCATGTTGAATGTAATATACAAATTATGAATATATAGAATACCTAGTGAAAATGTGTGCATTCATTGAATACGTAAATGCGAATAACATGAATACATCAAGCATGTCTGTTTTTTTTAATCTATATTTGCAATGTAATGACTTGGTTTCAAATTAATTTGAGAGAATTACAAATATGCATGTATCCATGCAGTATTTATTTGATACTATATTAATATCGGAAACAAACTTAAGTAACCTTGCTGTACAATGACTTGACATATTCATCACAAGGTCGAAAAACAGATGAGCTGAAGGACAGATCTATTCATAGTACGCAAAACAACATCAGACTTCAATTAACTACCCATCCGTAGTAAATAACATTTGTTTATATAATATGCCATCAGTGAAACCGTATTTTAATGAAAAGCGGCGAAACACACTAACATGACGTCAGCTCATTGACATATGAGTATCCGAGAAGCCATGTGCTACAGTTACTTCGCTACTTTGATTGGTAAATGTATTTCAAAATAGTCGTCATATAATATGAAATATTAATGTAAATTAATGTTTTATTGAATATTAAAATTAGGTTTTCTGAAATATATTCTTTTATAATTTTTATTTCTACTGTAAAGAAAGTTAGTAAACCTCATTGGATAAAAAAGATTTTTCTGATGTGTAATTCTAAAAAAAAAATATACATATTTATCTGCGTATACTAAATCAAATAACATATTTCATTTCCAACAAATTTTCGCTGTTGATTTCCATACATAAACATGTGATAAAAGTATGTAAATATATTTTAAATAAGTCCACCAAGATGACAAATGAAATATAAATTGACTATGGTGTATATAATTTTATCTTTAATTTGGAGTATTTGTACAAGTTAGAATTCTTCCTAGTATTTCCTACAAAACATCAACACAAATTAAATAAGTTTAAACCTTTTACAGAAATGGTATTCTGAGGGTATAGCAATATTTTGAAATAAAATGGATGAGATGGAAATGAGATAAGAAAAGCAAATAACCAGATTGGGTACCTATGCGTGATCGACGTATGTCCAAGACAGACATAATATCACAAATTGATTAAAGCACATTAACATTTACCCCACAAATTAATATTTACTGATATGATACTGAACATTCTAAACATTAAACTGCAAAACAATTATTACACACAATAATTAAAAATAGTAATGTAATTAACTGGCGAATCATTTTCTTTTGATAACCAAAACAACGCGAACTATAAAACCAAATTATAAACATATGGAATTGAAATGCCATCTATTTTATTTATTGTCAAAAGCAAAGCAAATTATAATAGCATTGATCTTTTGTTCAGAGTAACACCAAATTCATTTAAAAATATTTTATTTTAAATATGAAAAAATTCTGTATCATTTCTTGCATACAGAAGACAATTTTGAATAAATATCAACGGAAAATTAAAACTAAAAATATTTTCTCTAGGTCAAAGAAGTGCCCAGAAAATTTTTGTTTTATTAATAAGTGTTTCATATTAAAGAAGGAATATGTGAATTTCATTTAGATTAAAACAGCAATAATGGCATGTTTATAGATAGTTAACTAAAAGAAAGAAAAAAAAATAGTTACCATCAAAATTTTCATTTTTTATTTTAATAAATAGTCACATACATAAATATATTTCATTATCACAAAAAAATATTGCACTAATAAAAAAATTACACATACATTCAAAACAAAAATGATTTACATAAAACTTTTGATGTTTCTGATCCAATTTTGAGCATTTTATCAATGGTGCTGTTTTATAATAAAATGTAGTTATATATTATTGATATATACAGAGAGCCACCTCTTTTTTAGATGGCATTGTATTTCATTTTAAAAATTGTTTAATAAGTCCATGGTAACGAGTAATTTTTTCACCAATATTTTTCTTTTTGCGAGACGAATTATAACGAATGCTATTTATTCTAATATGCTGGTTGTTTTCTATTATAAAACTAATTAAACAACCATTATATTAGGCGGCTAGGAAGTAAGGAACTCTGGTATGATTGTTGAATAATGCTAGCGAAATATCCCCGTTTAAACATATTTCAACACTCAGACATTATCTCTATACTAGAAATGACGAGATTCCTGTTTTATACAATATCTCCTAATTTATATACACATGCACTTAATTTATCTGAAGTTTTTAGTTTTCTTAGGTATATTCCGCAATTCTGTATAATGGCTTCTATTGGTAATTTTAGTTTTCACTTTAGCAGCACTGTGACTCCTCTTCTTATAAATTGCGATTCTGTAAACAAATAAAAATATACATTTACACTTTATAATTATACAAATTCACTAATAATAAACACTATAGTAATTATTATTATTCGTATCAATGTAATTACTGCTATTATAGACAAAAAGTCTACTAAAATTAATTTTTATTTTGCAATGCACAATGTCACATTACGTATTTAAATTTATTCATAGAAAAACACTATACAAGAAAATAAAATCACTAGGAGGAATAAATAAATAGAAAATCATGAGAACATATGCGTGGAAGGATGTTGTGGTTATTTGTAGAATGATAAAAAAATATATGCGCTATTTACACAATCAGTGAGGCAACTAGATAACATATTCTGAGATTTCACCAGATTATTAATATTCTATGAAATATCCGGTAATAGTTATTCAACTAACGGTGAAACTACAATGAATAAATGACCTTCAAAAATAATTATTAATCAATTATAATCCCAGATAATAATATTAATCTAAATCATATCCGGTTTAATTTTCGAAATTGGTTCAAAAAGAAATGAATGACCTTCATTTCGTCCTTATTGTAAACCTCACTTACTATTGATATTAAAATGAAATGTAATGTGTTGCAATTAAAAAAATAATGAATAAATCACCTCTTGGGCTCAACTTTATTTGCTAAAGTAATAAAATATTTACTATAAAATAATTATCATATAACATTATCAACAACTATTGATTTTAATAATAAAAATTCATATAAATATATATTCCAGATGTCTTCTAAGCATTGAGAGTTCATTCCAGAAATCACAGTTTGGTTATCCATGCAACCCTGTTCAATATACTTGTACAATGCCACCAAACTAACACACAATTCACATTTAACTGATATCTATAACTAAATAAACAATCTATGCACGAGACTAGATATTACTTTAGGTAAATAATTATATCACAAAAATATGGCAATACTATAAATGAAATGACACGTAATCTACTTGGAGGATATTCTACATTACACCCTATAATTGTTTCTATCTAAAACACTGTACAATGTCGTCATTGACATAGCTAAATGATTTCACAACCGCTTAGTAAATAAATAGTAAGTACCACGGAGAAATCTGTTGAAGTATAGTGTGACTCACGGCCAGCAGATAAGAGAATACACTTCATTTACCGTTATCTTTATTCATTGAACGGTTCAAAGCACTATTTATTGAGGTATCAAGGCTTGTAACAGATATGAATGTATGACCTTAGCCCTTTGTGATATGTCGGATTCTGTTTATCAATATAAATTATGTGTAATGATCAAAGAGCCACTAGGAAGTGCTTTCAGATTATTACCGAAAGGATTTATCAAAATGTAGGCAACTATCGTTAATAATCACTTTATGTGTCTCCAAATAATAAAACCGATTTAGTCCAATATCTTCCTTATATAGATATAAGTATCCTGCAAAAAATACAAACAGAACGTTAATAAACATATTCGAATTTGACATAGAAGTCGTGTAATACATACCTCACCCTATGAAGCCTGTCATTAGAGAGACCAGCAGTACTAATAGTCCAGCAAAGATTTGACTAAATGTGCTCGAGCTTGCTGCATTAATGTAATCTTCATCATCGTAGTCGTCATTTGCTTCAGTTTCTGTAAGTAGAGTATTTTCAACATGTATGCGATCTCCATACATGTTCAGCAAATCAAGAACGACTCCATTTGTCCAGCCAAAGCCTAATTGAGTCTCGTATTCTCCACCACCGCCATGTCCACCGAATACTAAGGCGTTATACTGAAGCATTACAAATTACAAATTAGTTTTACGTATCTGTAAACGAGATTGAAATTCTGTTAACATTTATGTCATTTCAATCATAATTACCTTTTCAAACATATCCCCTGTGTCTTCAAAGGCTTTATAGTTTGAACGTAACCATGTGACAGCCAACTCATAAGCGAGTGCCTTAGCGTAGGGGTCACCTGTTGAATCGAGTCCAACTATCATAATGTGCTGTAGCGGCGGCCAAGCATTCGGATAGTCCCACTGTTCACCAGTCTCTTCGAACGTCGTCGGTACGCCTCCCTTATTTTCCGTAATGTTGTTTTTCTTTAAGTAATCCAAAACATGACGCACAATGTCCTCTTTGCGGTGCTCCTCGTAGCAACCGGACCATAAAGGAGCTATATTTGTAGGATAAAAATAATTGCGTCTGACGTTGTTTTTAATGTCGTAGTCCAGCCATGCGCCCACATCTTCATGCCACAGGACCGCATTGACAGCTTCTAACCACTGTTGTGCAATTTTCTTGTAGTGAATCTCCATGCTAGTATCATTCAATATGTGATAAAACTGTGCTAGTATTACTGCGTTGCCATAAATGATCGAATTTAGTTCAACGGGAATGATAGATCTCGTATTCAAATTCGTTAAATTGCCTGTGAAAATCATACAATGTTAATATTATAGTCGACTAGTATTAGTGTTAATGTAATTTAAGAATATTAACCTTTATTTGTAGCATTGCTAATGAACCATCTGCTAGAGAAATCCCATCCAGACTCAGCAGCTGCTTTAAGTTCGGAATAAAAATTTTCCCGCTTCTCAATGGTATCGAATATCATGGCAGTTTCTATATCCTCGCGATATGATTCCGGCCGGGGTCCAGACGATTTGTCTCCAAACAAAGCTAAAGTATGATTTTTACCGTCAACTTGCACCGAAACTGTATGATTGTTTAACCAGAAGTCGAACTCCTTTTCCATAGTTGCTATGTTCTGTTTGATAAAATCTACGTCTTTTGTAAACTCGTAATAGTCTTTTATCATGGGAATTAGCATCGGAGGTTGGGAACGCCTGCTATAATAGACTCTTCCGCCATTAGGGATGGATCCGTATTTTTCTACAATATAAAGGAAATTTTCTAGCATTCCTTTCGCAGTTTGGTGCATATCAGAGAGCATCAGTCCTTTAATTATCCAATAGGAATCCCAATAGTAAAATTCCCTGAATCTTCCACCTGGTACTATAACCGGATTCGGTACCCATATTATTGAGTATAATTCTTCATGCTGATGGACGTCCTCTTTCATTTTTCTGCCAAGAAATTTCCACAGACTGTTTAACTTATATCCCCAGTCCCGTAGTAGGGGATCTGCAACGGCAGAATTTAAGAAACGAGGATATTCAACCCAATCATCAGGTATCCACTCTTCAAATTCCGAACCAGCCGGATCAAAATTTTCATTGATAAAATGTTCAATTGCTAGACGATCCGGTTTAAGTGTATATTCATCCATAAGCTGATAGTACATTTTCATAGTTTCATTCGGTGACTGTTTCATCTTCAAGTCCACAAATGTCTTAGAGTCTTGGTAGATCATTGCCATTTGAACTGTATGTAGTAATGGGCCATGACAATATATGATACTGAAACAATTAGGTAACATGACATATACAGTATGTATAGATCTTCTAATATGTTACTATTCTGCTCATACATATCCCGAGCAAATTTAAAACAGCACAATTAATATGAAGACAATAAAGAATGAAATTAAACGGTGATACGTACATAATGTGACGTACGTATGGACAAGGACAGTTGCAGTACATCTGTTTTGTTTAATAAGCAATAAAAGTTTAGTTATCTTAATATTGTAGATAGCGTACAGGTTTTATAACTTCGTTAGTGACATGCAGGAAAATATAGCCAGCTACAAAGTCACCTCGAATTTGCACTCGAGTTTCTTCATAAGTTTAACCAACCATTAAAAGTATGATTGCTTTTTGAAGACTTTTCCTCACAAATTGATTGTCTTGGGTATTTCAATAATATAATCAAATGTTAACGATTTTTACAAAAAAAAATTCATAAATCTTTTTGTAAAGTGCACCGAAACAGCAGAATTCGTTAAATAATGCGAAAATTTCCGACGTTAAAAAATAATCGTGAAATATTTTATTCAATGCAATAATGGAAACGCAAGTCATACTAATATAAATATAAATGTTAATATTCAGTTGCAATATTAAAATTTTACGAATACAGTGTGTTCAGTTAACTATAACTTAGATATAGTTGAAAATAAAATCGCGAAATTATCATACATATCATTAAGACACTTACCTTGAACACGGTGGTGGCAGATCATTACATTCAGCATTTGGTAATAATGTCCAAAAAGCGAACACAATAAAACACGCAAATTGATTATTCATATTTATGCGAATTGAACAGCAAGTTAATGGAATAATTATCACAGTTTTATTAATTTACCACACTATAGGTAAACACGTTTACCCTTCCATGGGAAAATGTAATAGTTTAAATAAATATATATATAATACTTCTTCTATGTAGTTAATTGTTCTGAATTTGGCGGTTACAGTATCGATAACAGTACTTCTTACTTTCTATTGTATCGTCTGCGTGCTCTGCAGTTCTGCAATTTCTCCCTCATAAAGTGCAGACGTTCGAGATAAACGTTCTCAAATGCGAGCCTAAGAATCACAATAAAGTGATTTATTCTTTATACACCAGTTTATTTATTATATGTAACAAGTATTTATTAACGGCAAATATATTTAAAAAACAAAACAAATTATTAATCGTTATCACTTGAATTATTACGAGACTGACTGACATCAATATTCACGGTTAATATTTGTTTAGATATTAATTTGCACCTAGTCTTGTTGCACTGTAAATTCGGAACGGTCACAAATCTTACTAAACTCCGTTTCATATACTGTACTGCAGGAGAATGGACCATTACACAACACGTGTGACGTAGATAAGCAAAACTTCGACCGCACGTAATTTTCACGAACGCTGTACACTCACGAATTCGCCAAACTGAAACTTGCAAACGTAGCACCAGCTCATATGTGATTTATTGTGCAACTTTCTGTCGCAACACACTTCTATATGGCATCAGACAGGCTTGACGAGCCTCTAACAATTCTCAATTCTCATTGGTCAATGTCCGACACACCTCGCCTCTGTATATAAGTACGTAAGTACAGCAAGTTGAACATGTGACTGTTTTTTTTATACCAACACATTAGCGTCTCATGCAATTCAGAAAAAGGAACATAGTATGTATTATGATTGAGAACTGTTAATAATCCAAAATGTGGCTTAATGCTCAACGAATAAAATCTATTTTACTAAATAAATAGACATATATCGTAGGATAGAAAGTTATTAAATAATAAAACATAAACGAACTAAAATATCTACTCTATTTTATATTTGCACTAATACTATTTTCCTTTGCGTCTTCGTGAGTTTTGACACGTACTGAGCATAAAGGATTATTCAGTTTATAATATATTAATTTTCTATCCATATAGATCACAAATTTAACTTCTTTATTCATTAAATTAACATGGAAAGAAAATCGCTAGTTCATATTTTTTTTCCTTTGCCTATCACGGAACCAATACATACACCTTAAAATTAGAAGGAACAACATTTTTCAAGGGTATCAATGCGTACAAATTGTAATACTGACAAAAAAATTATTCAATTAAATTCCAGTTTATGTGTATGTGAAAGTACTGGTTTTAAGTTTCGCATATATTCATTAACATTGAACTTTTACATCGTTTCAATCAGATACAGGTGTGTCCCTGTATTGCAAAATCGTTGTTCCGCAAGATACAATATTTGCAAATATTAATTTATGTTTTATAAACTATGAACAATGGCCCCTGAATCTCTCTCTCTCTCTCTTATTTTGTGCAAAGTAAAACAGTTTTTGTATGCAATTCGACTCAAAAACTCCACTATATACATAATATTATAATTGTATATTCATTAAATGTTAACCATCGATGAAATACAGTATATTTCGAATATGATTTCACAGAAATATACGGCACATTTAAAACTAGCACATGCAATTGATAAAACAATTATAGGATGACATTATTTATAACAATGTACATATAACCTGTATATACATGAATTTATACTATTTCATTTTAATCAGACATTCTCTGCTTGGAACGATTTTAATCCTGTTTCGATTGAATCAAACAACTTTTCATTTTCCATGCTACCCACACAAATAAAAAAAAACATTAATTACCTAGTTTAAACATATGTCAATGTATTGCTTCACAGAAAACCGGACACAATAAAATATCAAGTAAGTAATAAAAATGGAAATATTTTCGCCGTATCCGTCGACACAATGTAAAGGTATTTTAGTTAAAATTGACATTCAAATCAAGTTGTCCTTGTTTCCTCAATGTCAAATAACTTCTTTATCTCAATAAATGTACTTCAATATATTTGATTATACATGATTGCCTTAACAGAATAACAAAATAATTACCGGACTTTATTTTTGTAAAATGTGCCCCCTTACAAATTTTTCACTGCACGCTCAACAGTTATGAACTGAAGCATGTCTAATTGTGTATCTATTCTTAACACTAAATACTAATTGTTTTCTTTTTTAGCTAAAAATATTTGCATCTCACTAAGATAATTATACGCATTCATGTCTGTTAAATCTATAAATAGATGAGCGAATATTCGCTGTTTTTCTGTTCTAAAATTTGAAAACAGGTGTAGTTTATAACAGTAGATTAATAATCTTTGAAACATGTGATGGTAGTCTGCTAACGGCTTGCACAATGAATGAATATCTGACTGTAACGAATGTTCATACTGGTTTATAAATTTGATCTTTTCATATATTTCAATTGGCAATTTGTGATGTAACCAGTTAAACTAGTCTGTCCTTAATGTCACGAAATTCTTTTGCAAAAAATAACCCGTGTAGTATATATTCGGACGCGTTGCCCACGATAATATGCGAAACGTGCGAATGTAAACGTACACGTTCCGTTGACACGCCTATCATACGTCATTTCCAAGTAATACGTTTTATCCTGATTTTTTATCGGTTAAATTCCGTGGTTACGCTTCTTATAAATACTTTCTGGAATTTTTTTAAAAGTACATAATATTATCAACTTATTCGTTCTTAATTCATTTCCGTTTCCTGATCCAGTTGCAACTATAATAATAATTTTTCGAATCATATTGAGAACCGGTAGCTCAGCATGTATACGCTTGAGAATTTGAAAAAAAACGAGTCCGGAATCAATATATTTTCGTTATTTGTGTAATTGCAACTATATAAATTATTTGTTCGTCAGCACGATATTTGTTTACTCCTTTTCAACCAAATTTGAAATATTCAGTAGTTAACATTTTATTTTATGTATTGGTCATCCAAACCTGTCTGTAGCACGTAACACAAATAGATAATCTATGGTTCGCTAACGTCAGTTTTGTTGAACCCGTAAATAGTGATTTCAGTTCTGGTTCAAGTTCAAAATTAATTGAGATACAATTTCGGTTCAGGAAAATGGTGAGCGACGATTATTTTTGTCCGGGTCTCTGACTATTACAATTACGTCACGTATCTATTGCACAAAAATAATTCAATTAAACATAAACATAGAAGCAGAATGAATTTATAATATTTTAGAAAGAGAAATTCCTTTTGTAATACTTATAATTATTTCCTTCACGTGCACTTGCACACGTATGCCATGTGCAGACATTATTATAGTACCGCTACGATATGTCAATGTCTTTTTTTTCTTTAATAATTATTACTACAAATAAATATTTCATCACTATCGTCTCGTCATACATGATGAAAAGTTCAGTAAACATCCATAAAGGTGTTTGTTGAATGAATCATTATACTAGGAAACATTACATTTGAACTTTGGTCCAATGATTCTACAAGTTTATTAATGAGAAACAGATTATTAAATGTTTACGTTCAATTATATCTCATAAAATGACAAACATTCTTAGATAAGATAAAGCGTCATACAAGCAAACACAGGCATATCAATTTGATTATCAAAAATGAACATTTATCCCGAATATTTTTTAACATCTGCGCCTAATGGATGAATTGTATGAATTTAATTTTCGTAAAACAATATAACTATATAATAAGAACAAGAACTATATAATAACAGTGTATTAAAAAGTTTTTTCAACTGTTAATACACACTAAATTAATTACTAAAAATATATGCATTTTTGATCTTTTTTCTAGCTCAAGTCATAAGACTGCAATCGAATATCTTTTATTAATCGTTACGCAACTTGATATTAAATTATATTTTGCTTTTGCTGTTTCCTAGGACATTAATCAAAAGTACATATTATTGACATATTCGGTCCTATGGCATCACATTTAGAGCCGACATATTTTTCTAATGTTTTGTTTTGCACGGGCATATTAGATCATTGTATCTCAACTTCGTATTTCTTCATTGTTTCAATAAATTATATAAAAAATGCATGCATATAACCCATTATGATATGAGGGTCAACATTTTCAAGTTAGATCAAATGAAATATCAAAATTTATTTTATTTTAATTTATTTTAAGAACTATGAATCCATTAATAATAATATGCAATATTATACCGAATGTCTCCTGTAATGTGCGACTTCAGCAATTGACGTGTAGTTTAAAAAAAAATGGCGGTACCAATTTCTTATTATATTTTAGAATCAATGTGTAAATAACAAAGTTGTAGAAGTAAAAATGGCATATGATTTGTGAAAATTCTTATGTATACGAAATTAATATTTTTTAAAAAAAAATCGCATTTTTAAAGCTATCTATTATGTAAAAAAGTAATTATATATTGTTGCGATAAAGCTGTCATTTTTATGAAACGATATTTCCAAGTTTTATATAAGCAGGGACAGCCTATGTTCCTTATTATTATGTTGTTGCTAAGATAATTTCCTGCTCCCTTTTTTTCACTAGTAAGTACTATCACAGATAAACTTTATTATAGTTTATCTGTTTATCTATATTGTTTTAGAAAACAGTTAACAGTACATAATGAACATGTCGTGATAAAAAAGAATTCTTTTACTTGATGCAGAAAAAATTTATTTATAATATTATATGCGGCTTTTGATTCTAAACCACTTTTTTCCTAGAAATTATAATAAGATAATTATAATATTATAATTTCGAAATAATATGTTGTATTTACTTTTTAAATTTCAAGGACAATATTCATCCATTTATTCTTCGGTCTTCCTCGCATTTTTGCTCCTTCACTTTCACCCAAATAATGTGTAATGGTACATTGTAATTCGAATTAGTAAACAAATAAATGTTGAGAATAAACAATAGCATTTTATTTCTTATTTTTAAACAAAACATAGCTTTTCTTTAATTTTCAATAAACTGCTTTGAATTGATTGAATTATTTTTATGTAAATTAAAACAAAAAACAATTTTAAATTAAATTTACCATAATTTTAATTGTATATTATTCATAATATTTTTCACTAAATACTATAAATTAGTATTACTAATGCTAGTGTGTTTTCTGGTCAAAAAATAAGCATTATAATAACTACTGTAACTCGGATCGTCAAACAGATGTAAAATTTTTAATCTACAGTCCTAACCCACCCAAGCTCCTAATTCAACTCACTAAAACCAAAAGCTGATTTTTTGCCTTGTGTCAGAATAGGAATTGTCAGAGATCTTTTGGAATTTTTTTTATTACTGAACATAGAAGTAAATCAGGTTTATTGCCTTAAAAATATAGTTAAAATTCATCTAGCTACACCCTTTGACGAGATGCGGTAATTCTGCACAATCGCTATTATCTCAACAACACTGACAGTGACTGAGAGCATGTGCACCAACGTTCCAAAAAGCTACATAATGTAGATTGCGCCGTTTTGGTGATCAAATTTTGATACACCGAAGTGTTTATAACACAAAACCTAAAAGTAAGCTCAGGGAAATGGTCTTCGTCTCTCACAAACGTATAAAATACAGAGCAACACTCATATATTCTGTGTATTAGCACATCATGCTCAGCACGATGTAAATGTTCAATTAATCTGAACTGAAAAGTGACTTTCATTTATAAACGCTTATACAATTTAGATCAATTCAGACTAGACAAATTCTTTGTCCTTCAAGAGATTATCACAATATTCTCTAGATTTACAAGGCAGATCACGCAGAATCAAATCCATCAAACTAACTAGTGCACTGAATTATTCAAATGATATATTTTCTAAATAGTATGCTACCAAACCTGGTATTTTTGTAGTACCTGGCTTTTTTCCTCACAAACATTTATAACCTTTAGTATCAATGTGTTATTGGGTTAAACTGATTGTTGTCAAGATAGTTCATGATTTATAACCAACACTAGCACTTGAAACGTCAAACTAGTTGTTTGCCATCAACTGCAGCTGTGACGTCTTACTGACGCATGTGCTTGCGAATATTTGGGATACATAACTACCATTTAAACTTTGGCGGGCCAATATGTTTTCTAAATATAAAAAGTATTTTATAATTATCTTTCATAGGCAAAAACTTGTTAAACTGAGTATTGCCTGTAGTATCAAATAATACAGGGCAACGTTGTATCTTGGTTTGATGAAACATGAATTTTCCAGGATGTTGGTTAATAATTTTACCTAAATAAAATATATATATATATATATATATATATATATATATATTATTAAAAAAACATCAGTTTAGAAATTGCAACATTCTAGCAATAAATTCTTATATTCATATTTAGTGTATAACTATTGGATCAATAAATTATTTTGTATTCAATTTATAATGTAGTTATTTTAGGCTATCTTTTTCAATGTTTTTTTGGCATATACTCGTAACATTACAACGTACTGAATAAAATATCAATATACATTAGTGATATATCCTGTAATTTTCTTTATTTACAGTTTTTATAATGAAAATAAGTAGCAAATTCGCGTTCATACAAATATATAGCATAATATTAAAAATTTAATAATATGTGTTAACTCCCGTTCATCCAATTCTGCAACCAGATACATATTCTAGATAAATTATCCGTCAATTGTTCTTCAGTTGTATTGGCTAATTCATGCACAATATCTACTTTATAAGATTCTTTAGCTTCTTCTAAAATGGTTTGAAATATTTCACAATCAATATTGTCTGTTAATTTTTTTCCCGAGTACCCACTAAAAAAATATATTCAATTAGTACACCAAAACATTTGTGATAATCAAACTATATCGTACCGTGCAGTTAATCTGTCATATAATGCTGTGTTGTCTGTTCGAAGAACAAATACTATATCAAACCATCGTTCAGGGAAGAATTCACAACTATGATACTCAACAATATTACCACCAGCACACATTTTCTCTTCCATTAAGTCTAATAACTGAAAACAATATATTGTACAAAATTGTAAACGAAACATTACAACAGACAGCACCTTATCTTCGTCCAGCACAGGGCATTTATAAACTTCATCGTATTCTGATAAACAATCATTTTCTTTAGCTATGCGAGACACTTCTAACCATGTTAGGCCAGTAACTTCAGAAAGTTTTCTGCATACAGTAGACTTCCCTACGCCTGGTGTTCCTGAAGTGTATATAAAATAAGTATTTATAAAAAGTTATCCACCGAACTGTTAATACCTGTCACTAAAATATTTGGAATAGCTCGTCTTGCTGTGTTCATTTTATATGACAATGTAAAAAATAGTTTATCAAATTATTTACAATGTTAGAAATTGAAAATGTCAAACATAAACTTCACGATGTCCACATGGCCTCTTGTCAAAATAGTGTATGAAAACAGACACAGTTATTACTTATAACAAAAATATCCCTAGAGGTAGCATACAATTTTGAATTCTATAAAATGCATCATGTTTTAGCAACGTGAAATATTTAAAGATTGTTATTACTATTTATGTAGGAATATTAACCAAAATCTATTCTTTGCTTCCTTGACTGGCAACGTTTTTTTTTTTTTTCATTTATTGTACATAGTATTATATTTTATTAAAGATTATTAACAATTTGTAGATAGTAGGAAAAATTTGTAACGTAAATTTTTTATTTAAATTAATATAAATCATACAATGTATCTATGTTTTCAACAATTCTTACATAATTTAACTTGCATATAGCCGATATACAATGTTTTCAATATTTAAAAGTGTATTTGAACTATGTATGCGTATGTATGTACAATGAAGAACACAATATTATTCATTCATACAATTTAGTACACACTTTTGTGACGTGAGGAATGAAATGATTTGTAACAATATTTTTATCCAACATATGCCATCCAGTACATTCATTTATTTAAAATGATTATAAAATTAAACAACAACTAAATTTGTTTAGAAATTGAGATACTACACTTTTCGTGGTCGAACTTTACGTTTAGTAACATTAATATTTTGTACGATCTGATCAATTTCATCCGTGTCAACCACTCGTGTCGCTGAAGATGTTTTCTTTTTAAATAACGCAGATGTGAAAATGTTCAGATTATACTTGCCGATGATGTCCATCAAAAATTTTGATATTTGCTGCATATTATAGGCAACTACGACGACTACTAGAAGGAATGGTAAAGCCAAAACCGATGTCTGACCGATGTCATGATCTTGCACTTGAGATTGTGGATTGAAGTTTAATACAACGTGTTTGAAAGAGGTATTAGCTGTAAAATATTCGATATCAGTTTTGTAATTGTGCAATGCCTGTGACAATGTCGATTCAAGTTGTATGTAATATGACTTGTTATCCACGGGCAGTGGAGGTAAATGAACAAGCACTCCAGGTGAACCACTGCCGGTTGATTTATATAAAGATGGATCTAGTCGTATGCTCGTAATGGGTGAATTGGGAAAGTTCTCTCTGCATAATTTTAGTCTTAAACTACGGAAGTACTCAATTTTTGAACTCAATACGTGCACGACAATATCCATATGTTGTGTTTGACGTAATGCGACCAATTTAATTCCGCTGGTGTCTTGATGGTCGGCTTGTAAATGAATGAATTCGGGTACGGCTCTTTCAATGCGTTCTTGATTTGAACCTTCGAGACCGTCCTTTACGCGCACTTCATACGTACAATGTGGATGAAGACCTCTGATACGGAATTTCCCATTGGCTTCCGATGTTGCCTCTTCACTATATTGCGAACAAGAACCAATTCCATTGGCCACGACAACCATTTTGTCTTCTGGCTCCCCGCTCAAAGAAAATACATGACCGTACGCGCTATATGCAATACGCTGGCCGCTTAGTTTAATATGTATAGTAGCACCTTCGGCTACAGAAATGATTTTAGAATTTGGTTCAAAGTTATACTCTTTCATCATCGGTCGCAGGAAGTAATCACTCGGACTGAGAGAGGTGAAATGAATCGTGCCGTTAACGTTGGTTTGCAAGTTACTGCGATAACTGTCGCCACCCGATACAGATATAAGAGCACCCTAAAACACCGAATAAGTATAATTATTAGTCACACAATACATTACACAAATATTTTACCTGTAATGGACTATCGTCTTTCTGATCCACAGCCGTCACGATGATTTCTGCCAGTTTATGAGCTTTGAAGTTACCGTGTTCGTCGGGACCAGTAAATGTGTACGAGTTTTTGCTTGCAGTCACCTTGTAACTATGTGAATCGTCCAATGTTGGGAATTTAAATTTCCCGTCTTCGCCTGTTTCTCTAACTAGGGCTTCATTTCCCGGTTCTTCTACGGCGATCTTAACTCCGGCCAAAGGCGGCGTTACTTGACCTTGGATTGTCCGACCTTTAAGTCCGAGAATCCGTGTACCATGGTCCGTGCAATCAGAACCGCCCAGCAATTTCAGTGAAGGTGGTTTAAACCAAAGTTCGTCATTGTGCGGAATCAACATAGCTTCCTCATGTTCCGCCAGATGTATGGTAACTTTATAATGATATTCATTGTTATTGAACAACGGACGCAATGGACCTAGTATTGTGGTAATGCCGTCAATCGTTACCGAAGTGGTCATGTTATCAACTTGTAGATTTGACTTGATATCAACATTGTTCATATGTTTTAAAGCGGCAAGTACAATTTCGGATGGATCTGTGTTAGTGTTGTGTTTGATCACAGACTTTTCATACAGATGACAACTGCTGATTACGAATTCGTACAGGCCTGAATGTTCTACGCAATGTATATTTTGTCCACGATTCAACTGTAATGTCTTTGACGATTTTGATTGTTCACCGGTTTGTGCATTTAAGATGGGATGATACTGAACTTGTGTATTGTGGGACGATAGGAATACAATAGTATAACCAGTTTGTACAAAATCAGGAACAGCTATCGTTTCTGCATTGACAGTAATCACATGTTTAGCAGCCTTCCAACAATATTTGTTGACAGCCAGCGAAACCTGGTAAGTCCCAGGAATGACATCCATAAATGTAAAATGGCCATCTGTAATACAATATATATTTACGAAGTGGAAGATATCTAACTAATATTATATTACTCACCAGTTATACTCGTAACATATTCTTTTTCTTGTACACTGCCGTCAAATGATGTATGTCCCATAACTATAGAAATTTGTGAACAATCCTTGGGCCTTAGACACTTCACCTGTCCACTGACAGTTGCCTTAAGTTGTGAAAAGTTCACATCGTTTACAGGTAGATAATTAACTTGCACCAATTGTGACACGGGGAAGAATTGAATACTGTCTGGTTCGGAACCAGTCAATACACGAGCTGTGTAATTGCCCTGGGGCAAATAAATACAGAAGTCACCAGTGGTTTTTGTTGTTTCAGTTCGGTATTTCGCACTGTGCTGATCAATGTGTTCCGTATTGGTTTCCAAATTGCCGAACAGTACTGTGTACGGATTCTTACTTGCAACGTTACCGCAAACTTGGAATGCAGAAGGTAAGAAATCCGTGTTTAAATCTACGTTCTGATTGATCTTGATTGTTTTCTTTTCAAACCGTAATCCAGCTGAGAGGTTAAATGAACATAATATGAAATAATACATTCGCTAATACTAGTTGCTTACGGGCTTCAATGTGGACACTGTATGTCCCTGCTTTTAGTTTTTCCAACACGAATGATCCATCAGTAC
Source organism: Carabus problematicus (assembly GCA_963422195.1). NCBI lineage: Eukaryota > Metazoa > Arthropoda > Insecta > Coleoptera > Carabidae > Carabus > Carabus problematicus. The sequence continues at coordinate 19,944,658 of OY728577.1, forward strand.
CGGACGTCGTTACAGGTTTGTCATTTACAAATATTGTAGCACCCTGGACACTCTGTCCGTCAGCATGTATCAATACACGACCTGATACACTGAAACTTTGCATCTGAAAAACATTATTTTTTTTAATACTGTACCAAATATATGCGTATGAACTCACATCAAATGTTTGTGGTAGGACCAAACTATCACGAAGTACACGGAATTCTAATTCTTCCGGTAACATATTATACTGTACATTATCCTTCTTGTAAAACGGCACCAACCTGTACGAGCCGGGACTTAACGTTGGAAATGAGAATATACCGTTCTCATTCGATGTCGTGTAGCACAGAGCTCTGTCCTTGGAAACATAATTCATTGGGACACCTTTTGTACAATCGTTATATAAGACTGGTTCCTTTGACTGAAACAATCACATCGTAAGTAACAGTATGTCTCAACTATATATACAGCAAGACCTCGTTTAGCGTTTTAGATTCGTTCCTGAAGACAGAGCGCTAAACGAAACAGCATTATACTAGGTCATTTTCTATAAATTGATCCATAATTTAGGTAATTGTGTCTTCATGAACCGCGTTATGACGAATCATGGTAAATTTGGCGCTTTTTTGGGGTCAAGAAAACCCGCATTAATCGAAGTATTACTGTAACTTATGAAACTTACATTACTAAATAGTATAAAGTTGATATTTGCTATCGGCTGTCGATTAAACGTCACTGAACCAGTAACATCGTAACCAATTACTACAAAAGTACTTTTAGGTATTTCAGTGTTTTCAGTCGCTACTTGTACTGTATATTTGTCATCCTTTAATTTCCATCTGAATATAAAAATACAAATGTAAAAAACATCCATGAATGTGTATGATAAAGAATAATTATATTACTTTGGATGTGATGCAGTGATCAGGTGGGTTCCAGGGTAAACTGGTGTAAAACAAAACTTCCCTTCGTCGTCGGTTATAGTTTCTCTGACATCTGCATGCCCTGCTAATTGAATTTTCACACCTTTCGGTCCCAGTCCACCGCCAATATTATCAACCTTATGAGAGGAATATATGTAAGTAATGTATAAACTTGTACATTTATGATATAACTCACTTGTCCCGTAATGCCAAATCCTTCGAAAATAAAATTAATATCCTTACCCTGGCTACACAAATCTGTAGATCCATCTATCTTCAAATGCACTTGTCTTGGCATAAAACTCCAGCCAGTTGGAGGATTAATCTGTATAAATATAGTCCTATATATAAACAAATATCTTATAAATCAAATTAAGGTTGCCACCACGTGAAATCCGAATTATCAGACATTACATTTGTAAATTTTTCAATTCTCAGTCTGTCCAGGTGAACACCAGACGGGTAGCAACCCTAAATTGCATACACAAAAGTACCTGTAAATTATATTCGCCTCTGTCATACAGTGGTAAAAAGTAATATCCATTATTAGGTGCACAGAATGTACTATCTTTTAAAGATCCTTGTTTAGTAAATCTGAAATAATACTCCAGTCAATATTTAAACATTAGTATTAAATAACTATACTAACAATTTAACCTCTATTTTTGCAAAGTCAATTGGAGCATGACTTTTTATAAAACCCCCACATCCTAACACATCACTCGCTAAACTTTCATGTGTAAACTCTAACAATAAAAATAAAATAAAGAAATAATTTGTAAATCTCAATAAACTCATTTTACACGATTAATAAGTGATAAATCACTTTTACGCTTTGTACTTAAGGCCAAAGAGCTGACGGCAATAATTAGCCATAGACATAAAAGAGTGTAGATCAAGGGTGTAGATTGACAACTGATCATAGAGCAATTCGGTAACAGTTTCGGCACACGTGACAAAATAAAGATTAAAATGGCGTTGGTTGGCACACACTGCTGATTCACCTTGTGACTTACGTAATATTTAGTTCTTTTTATATAATATTTTTGTAATTATACGTAATATTTAGTTACGTAATTGGAGCTAATGGATTTTTTCTAATTTAATTTATGTTTTGAGAGCTTCTATACTATCAAAATTCATATATTTGTATTAATGTTATATATGGAACTTATTGATATAAATGAATTCCCTGATTATGTTCGATAGTTTAATATATTGTAAAGAAACAGAATAAACTTATAAATTGTTCTTTTCAAATTATTCTCGTTTTTTATGTATCCACAAGATACGAATCTAAATTTAAACGCTAGTATATTCCCGCCAAGAAACGCCTTGAAATATGTGCTGCGTTTACGCAAATCTACGTCAATTTTTACTCTTTCCTCAAGTGAATGTCACAGTAAAAGCATCAATTCAGTTATTTTCAAGTATACATTTCTAGTACAGTAGTTTTTTGGGTGGTAGGGTAGGATTTGGTAGTGAAGAGGTAGGGTACGGTATTATAAGGATTAGAAATGTATACTATTGCAAGTAAGTTTATACATTTACTGTGCTTTAAGCTTTTACTGTATAATGCAGTTAAGGAAATAGCTGTTATATTATAAATACGCAGGACGAACATTTTGAGAGTCTCTGATATAGTTCAATGGAAATATGAAAATAGCAACAATCTTTTAGGCCGTGTTCGAATTCAAGATTTTAGTATTTTAGGCAACGAAATTAGGGTGTTGATTTTTAGATCTAACTGACACTAATTCGAATGGTACATTAGCGACATTGACAATATAACCTAAAACATTTTTAATTCAAAAAGTCATAAGTATGGAAGAATTAATTATGAATATCTTCATATTTCAGCGCAAACGAAAAAGAAAATTGAGATTATTACGTATGCTGCTGGAAAACCACAGATGTCGGAATATTTTGGTAAAATTTGTAATAGTTGGTTAATGTTATTCTAATTTGTCAATATTTATTTCAGAGAGGTCCTTATTGCCGTTTACAGTACCATGGACCAGTAATTAGGAACATTTTAAATGGGGATATACAGACTACGAAGGATCATTTAAGGGTAACTCAAAATTCCTTCAATTTGATGGTGCAAACATTGGGATATACAAAACGATCTGGATGGAATGTTGAGTTTGAAGTACGTAGAAATATGTTTATGCGTAACAAAACTAAAATTAAATTATTTTTAGTGTATGGTATTTCTTTTCTGGCTAGCTTGTGGTACAAGTTATCGTGTAGTGTGTGTGGCATTTTCTCTTTCGAGAACTACCGTATTCGATATGTGCAACAGGATTTTAAATAGAATGGTGGCAAATGTACAACAAGTAATTAAATATCCAAACGACGAAGAATTACACAGAATAGGAGATTCGTTTGCAAGAAGTGCGAGAAGTGGAGTTTTTCGGCAGTGTGCTGGAGCAATAGATGGATGCCATATACGCATTGTTTGCCCATCAGACTTGCATGACCAATATATAAATCGAAAATTATTTTATTCTATAAATCTACAAGGTGTTGTCAATGATGCAGGATTATTTATTGATATATGTGCTGGATTTCCTGGCTCAGTACATGATAGCCGTGTTCTAAGGCACAGCAATTTATATAGGAGAGCCAACTACCCACCTCGCGGATATTTTATTATTGGCGATAGTGGATATCCATGCCGGTCTCAACCAATTACAATTATTACGCCTTATAGAGATCCCGCAACAGAGTTACACCGTGCTTTTAACCACTCTTTAAGTTCCGCACGAATAATAGTAGAAAGATCCTTCGGAATGATGAAAACAAGATGGAGAAGTATTTTCACAAAGGCATTGGAAGTGAAAATTGAAAAATCTTCCAAAGTCATTGTAGCATGCACAATGATGCACAATATTTGTGTTTCACAGGGTGATATTTTACATGTACAAAATGAGGAACCAAGAAATCGACAACGAGCTAGAAATCAACAGGGCGGAGAAGATCATCGTGATCTGCTATTGCGAATGTTCGCAATTGAAAACGGTTTCGATTAATAATTTGTACACTCTCGTATAATAATTATCATATATTTGTATGATCTTAGAAAACATGAAATATATTTGTTAGATTAAAAAAATGAGGCACTTATTTCCTAAATCACGATCGTATAATAGACATAAACAAGTAACTTAACAAAGTACTCTCAAAAAACATATGAATATAATATTTGTTAGATTGAAAAAATGCGGTACTTAATTCCTAAATCACGGTTATCGTATAATAGACATAAACAAGTAACTTAACAAAGTACTCTCAAAAAACATATGAATATAATATTTGTTAGATTGAAAAAATGCGGTACTTAATTCCTAAATCACGGTTATCGTATAATAGACATAAACAAGTAACTTAACAAAGTACTCTCAAAAAACATATGAATATAATATTTGTTAGATTGAAAAAATGCGGTACTTAATTCCTAAATCACGGTTATCGTATAATAGACATAAACAAGTAACTTAACAATCTACTCTCAAAAAAACATATGAATATAATATTTTTAATAACATTTTTAATGAGTAGCTTTATGCCCATGACACACGTATCATACAGAATCATACAACGTCGCAGAAATTATGATGAAAAAAAAAAACAGAACGTATCCGTTTTTCAAACTAACGTAATATGAGACACAAAAGATACGTGTGAAATGAGACACCTTCGTTTCATCATATTGCAGTATGATGAAAATAGAGGTGCCGCTATTTTTCATCATAATTTTTATGACGGTGTATGATGCTGTATGATAGGTGTGTCATGAGCATAACAACTTATTTATTTTTTGCATAATTTATCAGCAATTTTTTCCATTATACTTAATATTCTCTCTGAATATTCTTCCTCTTTCTTTAAATGCTCCACAAGCATTTTCTGAGTGTCACATTGTTTTTGCTTCCTAAAACGTGGTGTTTCCCCTTCCGATTCCGAAGAGAATGATGTCACGGATAACTGAGACTGTTCCAGATTTTTGGGTTGATTTTGAACTGTAGAGTTTTGTTTCTCTGCCGAAACGGCCCATTGTGAACTATCCATGTCCGTGGAGTCAATTAATAATACTGGCTTTATAATATGCTTTTCAGACAGAAAACTATCCATCGGTTCGAAATAAGGCCATGTGACTGGCGTATCTTCTCCATCTTCCGTACTTACTCCAGTACGTGGCGTTTTCAATTCCTATTTTAGATTAATATACATTTATAAACGTAAAAAAAACATTTAAAATATTAATTTTTTACCTTATATTTTTTGAGCATATTTTCCCACTTTTTTTTACATACCGGTGCGGGAGCTTTGTTTTGGATAACTGATGCAATTGTTCTAAAATATATACATATATATATACTGTAATGTGGATATGTATTCCATTATTGTTACTTACTCCCAGCCCAATTTTCCACAGCCTCGTTTTCCTGTAAACATGTTATCAAAGGATTTTCTTAACCCAATTAATTCTAACGTGGATTCTTCTGTCCCTGCAAATAAAACAACAGTTGAACAAACATGTAGTTTATTACTTAATATATTTTTTAAAAGTTAATTATACTTACACGTAAAGTACGACATGTTTCTAAATAATAACCACAAATCCATTAACTTTTGGCGGGACTTGGCGGCAAGCATGACGCTTGGCGGTCAATGGCGGTCAATTTAGTGCATGCAATTCACTGCGTAGTGTGCTTTTACAAATGCTAATGTCTGTTTCTAAATTCCTAAAATTATGACGTCATTTAGTGCACAATTTAGGGTCTAAAACCAGTCACGTGGTACATTAGTGCACTAAATTGTCCAATTCGAACACGGCCTTAGTTATCGCGGTTGTGACGTTTATTTACATAAACTGTTTTGTATATATAATGTCAGTTTAATCTACAAATTTGAAATACGTGTTTTCATTATAATCGGTTTCTATTATTAATCATTAACAGATGTTAATAAGTGTTGTATATAGCTAGCTTCATAGCACAGACATTTTAAGTAACCTGTGTTAGATTTTTGCTTTTTATTTCTGTTAAATTTCAAACATAGGAAGTAGAAGTAGCCTCGCGGTGAGGTGCATGTGTGCTTAGAGAAAAGTGCGTTATACATTCTTTAACAATTCTAACGTACTTCATGTATACCTCTCCTTTCACTATTAAATCAGTTTTGTAGTTCTGTTTTTAATTATTCGTTTGTGTATTAATAGTAACTGGTGAAAACATTCTGTGCTTCCTTCAAACTTACTGAATTTAATATGTGAAATAAGTTATTTTTATTTTCACGTATATCAAGATATAGTCATTACTTTGTGTGTGTGTGTGTTTACATCTTATATTGGTAATATTTGCTTGCACAAAACAAATTATGGATGAAAATGAACAAGAAATTAAATCTCCGATCAGACGCTTGGGTTCGACTAGAAAATTATTGGTTTTTAACAGTGAGTATGGAAACTTGATATCCATTGTATATTCATGATTATGTTTTTCAGAAAGTAAACATAATACATATATAGCATGATATAATTACGCCACCTGCCTTGATGCTAAACAACTGTAACGTTGAAAATTAGAAATTTGCCAAAAAAAAAAACCTTGCGGTTGACGTGATTATTTATTTTACTGATATATTGATGCTCTGTACATAATTAGAAATGAACTCAAATTATTATAAACATTTTAAGTTGGCATATAAATAAATGGGAAATGTTCTTGATTCAGATTTTTCTCGTTACCTTAAGCCACATATAAAACACATATTGTATTTTTTATGTTTAAATTTGTGAACTAGTAAATATAATATATAAATCCAGTGGTTTATAGAAGGACAAACTAACATGTGACATTTGGGAGTAAGTATAGGTAAACAATATTGTTGACACAACAGTTTGAATATAAATCAACGGAATATATTCTTAGCTTTTTGTGATGTTATAAATAAACATATAATTAGTGGTTTTCGTATGTAACCATTTTGTACATATACTGAAATATTACTGTAAAAACAAAAGATTTAGACTTACATGTTGATATACTGTAATTAGTTATGTGCAATTCTCATATTAATATTTAAACTGATAATAATACATGGATATAACTATTTGATTGCTTTTTATAATTTTTGTTTCACTAATTTTACAAGGCATTGACTTAATTTAACTATGTAAATTCTGTATATGCATTCTGTTATGTATACATATGTTGGTAATAGAATTCTAGAAACATCGCTCTAGTGACATTCTAAACAATAGAATCATATTGCATGGAAGTTTTATTAAATTATCAGTCTGTTTAGCTTAATTTCATCATTGCATATACAGAATAATTAAAGTTATGGTAAAACTAAAGTTTGACAACAAAATATTCATTTCGCATAACAGAATGATTGAAGATATTGCGGCCATTCTAGTGTAATCTATTCATAGATAATTTGTTCTGTTTACACTTCCTGTTCATGTTTTATATTACTTGTAAAATTTACAATTAACTTACGCCATCCATTCTGGAGAAACTTATGCATATTGTGTATTATGTTAATTAACTGTAACACAGCAGGTGTGTTTAAAATGAAATTAATTTAATATCAATAAACAGAATACTAAGAATGAACTGTTGATTGCCCTACGATATTATTCCTATATATTTTATACTTTCTGAATATTTATGATAAAATACCTGTTTTTAAAATTTTATTATAAAATCTAATCGATAAACACCTATATTTTCGTACAAATAGAACAATTTCAAAATGCCATGAGTGAGATATTACTTCTTTCCACTAATACGGATATGAATTTCATGCTCGATATTAAATTCTGTTTTTGTTCAGTAATTTGTTTTGCAATTTATATACATTATAATATTTTTTTCTATTCAAAAAGATAATTGTTCGGTAAAAAAGAATTTTTGTCCAGTATAAAATACATTTACGTTTATTATTTAGTTCATACTCTATTCATATATTATATCAATCAAACTTTCCATACCCTACTGAATTGATTTTATTTTTAAACATTATTTTTATTCGTACTAACCATCGTACTTTCAATTATACTTGAACTGTAATTTTTCATGATTGTTTTGTTTATTTACTGAACATTAAAATACTAAACAAATAATTTGTTTTAATTTATAAATTATGTTCATGTCAAATAGTATGAGCAGCGAAAATGTTTTTTATGGTTCAAACGAGTAATATTGACTTAGTTTTGTATGTTATAGTTCAAGTGATTAAACTATTTCCGTTTTGATGTTGCTATGTGCAAGTATCATATAATATATTAAAATTATGCTTCAGTTATTCACAGACCATGGCGCAACCAGGAATTTTGAAAGGAGGGGTGCAGCAAATATTTTTTTTATAATTGTGTTAGGTTGATATATATATATATATATATATATATATATATATATATATATATATATATATATATATATATATAGATCTGGGTCTGTTAAATTTTTAAAACACAAATTAAATAACAAAATATTGGTTTTAACTTAGGTATTGTATTAAATAAGAGACTTGCATACGCATCCCCCCTGGTTGCGCCACTGCTACAAATATAAATGCGTAGAATATTCGAAATAGAATAGTTTCAAACAGGGATAACTAAAATTTGTTGGATTTATTTAAATAATCAACATCTGTTGAAAAAATAATAACTTGACAAATTAAAAAATATGTCAATGAAAACGTCTTTATTGTATAGTTCAATTAACTATCAACTACACCAGGTGTCATTTTGTAAAATATCCTCATTAATTATTTATTATTTGAATGAATAAACATTTTCCAAAATTATTAAAACAACTGACTCGATTTCCCTTGTGTGTCCAAAATATTCGCTTTCTTTATTGCTCATGAAATATTAAAATCTTATAGTTTCAGTAGCACTGGATTACAAGGTAAAAATTCGACTTTCTCTTTGATTTGGAAACTTTTGATCCTTATAAATTTATTTATTATATACCAAAATTATCTTTTTGAATAAAAAACATCCGTTATTTGTAATTGTTTTTTCTATTGCTCATACTTTCACGATTAGTTATTGAACTCATGACGGTATCATCGAAAAGGAAAACTGGAAATATTCCCGCCAATAAGGCGTTTGTTATAACAGGAAGTTGTACATATCGGTCGAGTTTGGGATGCATGTATTTTGGGTTTATGGGCTTGTAGTATGGCGTGCCCTTGAAATCCATAAATAGTTCGAACATTATCAAGTCACATAATAATATTTTGTTGAGAAAAGAATTGTGATGTTTTATAACAGAACATCTGTTAATTCATTGCTCTGTTGCAACTGCTCAGCTCGTTGGCCGCTGTGAGATCGCTCAAGTTTTGTTGACCGCAGTTTTTATATTGTCAGGGTTAAGGATGCAGCTGCGTGTATTTTGGCTCTACGGGCCCCTAATATGACGTGCTGTTGGCCTGAAAGTTGAGGTTCGTGGTTGTCGGGTTTTAATGATTCACAGCCATATAATCGTAAGAATCGCAAAAAATATACATTTTACACGCATTGTTCAATTCACAATATAAAAGTAAAAACGCATATCATTCATAGTCAAATTAATCAGTATTGAATAAAACAGCATCAAATAAAATGTCAAATAAATGAAATATGTATAATTTTATATGTTTACGTAGAATACATAAGAGTATGTAAACAAATAACGTGATAAATATATGTAAAAATATAAATGACTTTTAAATAGAAATATTGTAATAATTTTTATATATAAAATTATTTAAAATATATTAGAAAATTTAAGAGTTTATAAATAGTAAAAAGACTTAGTACACTTAACTGGTTTTATAGTAATGTCAGCGTGCTAATAATAGCGTATTTAAATTCATTTATATTTATTTATATACTTTGGTTGACCATTGAGCAATGAATGTATTTTATATTTGTACCTGTTCAACGTCGCATGAGACCAGGATGTTATTGTGTATTACGTATTTGTGATTACTGTCATATATAGATAGATATATTGGGAGTAGAACATTTGCAACCCCCAACTGAAACACCCCCATTGTTCCTGTTGCGAACTGCGATCTCACGCACTTAGGATGTGGCTACGCATGCGCTCTGGATCTCGTCCTCGTCGCACTAGCGTGCAATACGTTTTCCACGGTGAGGTTGTCTTGTTTCTCTGTCCGATCCCACCAATGGACGTGTAATGGCAGGGCATCCTTGACTGGGGGAGCGCGGTACCGGGTTCTGTTGGTACGATCAGAGGGCGGGTGGGGTGTGTAGGAAAGGCGAAGAACAGATCTGCTCCGGTTATACAGAGTAACCGAGTCAACATGCAGCAGCTGTAGCATAGTTACTTGTTTTGGTGCAGTTGTCGCACCTTTCCGAAGGGGTGTCCATTTGCATTGCGTGGGCTGACATTATTATTATAACGTGCAGGACGATATCCGTCCCGTTCCGTTGTCGTTGTCGTCTGTTCATTAATATATCTGGTGTGTATGTACCGCTTATCGTATGTGTGTTCGACTCGCGTGTATATGATTGCGTGCCGGGAATGAATGACGCGTGACGCGATTTTATAATGGTACAAATAGTCGGAGTGAGCAATACCACCACATGTCTAGTGTCTGTTGCTACGATGTGATTAACGAACAACTCAAATCCAGCTAAACATCTAGGAAAATGTTTCAATGCATCATACAGCAACGAAACGGATGGATTCATCCTCAGAATCCTGAGACGAAAGACGTATTCCCAGGTCTGTTTTGCTGTTGTTTTTCCTTTACATTTCTATATGGTTGCTTTATCGTTTTTTTTTTTATATTTTTTTTGGGACTCTACCAAGATCTTACCGGCACCGCCCCTTAACGATTCATAGTACAGGTCCTGTTTTACCCTGTGCTTCGATCTCTCGCCTATTTGTCATCTCGCATAATGTTGTTGTTGTGTAAAGATGCTGTCTGTTATTACGGTACTCAGATTTCACACCGTATGCATATAACTGATAAATCGTAAAATCCGGCGGTTTACTGTAATTATTAGTTACATCCTGTGGGGTTTCAGCAGAGACCCTTGTACAATGCTAGATTGAATCAATGTTTAGGATAATTAAATTATTATTTTACTTACTGATTACTTGCTATAATATTGTTGACAGATTGAGTTGACAATTCATATTGAAACACAACAATAAGATACGCTAATTGTTGTAAATATTATTTATATATTTCATACTTTTCAAATACAAATTTAGAGACATTTTGACCGGATTCTGTATTGATATAAAAGTGATTTAATTAGTATTTTGAGAAAAAGAAAAGAAAAACCACTCAATATATAGCTTATAAATAAATATATTTACTTAACATTAAATAATAATTATAATGTACTAATATTCGATTTCGTAGAACAGTATAATAAGATTTCTGAAATCAAATTTGCATGATGCAGGTTGCGCCGTATATGTATATAAATACATATTTGTATTGCCATTAGTATTTAAGGAAGAGTCTTCTGTATTTCGTTTGGTATTATCTCTAGTTTGTAATTTTTTTATTATGAATACTTCTGTTATATTATTGTTCCTTTTTTAGATGGTCACCGAACTAATAACCTTGAATTGGTGACCATGTTTTTTCTTGCAAATTAGAAAATATTACGTCTAGGACATTGTATAGTCATGTATATTAGAAATGTTGAACAAATGCAAATGAATATTTACCAGTTTAAATTATTATAAGGAAATAATTCGATAAATATGTATTGAAGTTGAATGACAATTAAAAATTCTATTTACACATGTTTGGAGTAGAAATAAATAATCGCTGAATTTGTTACAGATATAAGGCTACAGTTAAATGAACAATTAAGATGTTTAGACATTCGTATGGAAGCCCAAGTGGCGCTAATTACAGAACTACAAGATTTCTTTCGACGAAGAGGGGAACTCGAATTAGATTATTCGAAAAATTTAGATAAACTCGCGAAAAGCTTACAGTTGCGACACAAGGAGCAGAAACAAAAGTATGTATGATTTGGATACGATTGCAGTTAATGTTTATATAATAATTTTGTACAGACGTGAACAGTGGCCATTGTTTTCGAGTTATGCCTGTTGGCAACAACTCATATCTCAAACACGTAACTTGAGTAGGGATCATGTAGCACTCTCCGAAGTGTATTCCACGCATCTAGTCTCTCGACTCTCTCAAGTTATGGAGGATGTACAAAGGATATATAGGCGAGTTAGTATTATTTCAAATTCTATCCATATCACATGACAAATTAGTCAGCAAAATAAACGTCTACGTCTGCACATGTACGTTAGAATTGTTATTACATACATAAACAATGGTTTGTAGTGTCGCGAAATTGGCTATGAAACACACGAGGAAATCCTACGTGTATTACATGAACTGCATACTACAATGAAAACGTATCATAGTTATCAAGGGGAGTGTAGACAAGCAGAAACAAAATTAAGATTAGCGGAAAATCAACGTGGAAAACTTGAACAATCCCTGTCTCAAGATAAACTAGAGAGATCGAAAAAGTATCGTGTAATTGAAAAAGAAATAATGAAGGTATATGTCAAGCATAAACGTTTATTAACATTAGTTATATATGAGTTATCTTACAGAGGAAGAATAAGTATACTGACGCGAAACTAAAGGCTCTGAAAGCACGCAACGAGTATATTTTATGTTTGGAGGCATCCAATACTACTATTCACAAATATTTCGTAGATGATTTATCTGATCTCATAGATGTAAGTAATTAATATACAATTTACGTGGGTACTACCACGTTAACTAATGCATTTATTTTAGTGTATGGATTTCGGGTTTCACAATTGTGTGTCCCGTGCATTATTGATGCATGTCACTGCTGAAGAAGGTCGACAACGTTCTGTACAAAATGGTCTTGATACATTGTCGTCTTGTATAAATTCATTAGATTCAAGACTGGACAAACAGCGGTTTCTAGAATTCAACCATCAAGCGTTTATGATACCGAAAAAACTCGAGTTTCAGGAACAACCAACTGAAGTTGTAAGTACTGTATGATTGTTTTAACATCTGTCTGAATGAATACTGATATTAAACTTGTTTGTAATGTATTCAGCCGCCAGAGCCTGAAATACAGAAAGTGTTACATCAAGAAATGGAAATTCGTTTAAACCAATTACAGCAACGTATAACTTCACTTCGTACAGAATCGGAGGAAGTTTGGAAAACATTGGAGACCGCAGAATCTACTTTACTGGAAATGCTAAATGCCAAAGATTATGATTGCAGTGGTTACTTCGGTGAGAATGCTGTGCCAGCATGCAAACCACCAGAAACCGTGTCAATCAAGTTACGAGCTGACAGACAAGAAACTGAGGAATTCTATTTATCAGTAAGAATTGTAACATTGTTAGATAGTTTCATTCATTTGACTGTATTTAAAAAAATATAAACAATAATAAGCTGTTTTAATAAAGTATATAATTTTTCTTATTATCTTAGAAATTCCACGAATATTTATCTGGTACGACACGAATAGCAAGACTGGAATCAAAACAGGAATATTTGCGGAAATCATTAACATCAGAGACGCCCGATCTTGGGAAAACATTAAAGCCTGTTGCTAAAACACCGCGTAGAAAGCGAATAGGCAGATTCCAAATGAGTAGTCAACCGAAACTATTCGGTGGATCACTGGAAGAATATTTGGAGACTACTAACCAGGAAATTCCACTCATTATGAAATCATGTATACGAGTCATAAATCTGTTTGGTAAGTGATTGTTTATATGTCAGTAATCCACTTTTATATCTACATGTATGTATGTATGTTGTTGACAGGACTTCACCACCAAGGTATATTCAGAGTGTCTGGCTCCCAGGTTGAAATTAATAATTTCCGTGAATGTTTCGAACGCGGCGAGGATCCGCTGGCTGATATGACTGATGCTTCGGATATTAATAGTGTAGCTGGAGTGTTTAAACTGTACTTGCGAGAATTACGTGAACCGTTGTTCCCTATTTTATATTTTGAACATTTCATGGAATTGGCACGTAAGTAAAAATAAAAATTTTTATTAACGAAAGTTTAAGATAGACAAATTGAAGCTAGATGTCATACAATGGTAGGATTTATTTAAAAAAATGAAAACATCACATAACCCTAATTTAGCAGACTGACATTTACAGAAGGATTTGTTTCAGAATTGGAGTCAAAACATGATTTTGTAGTAAAGATGAAAGATTTAATACAAAACTTAACCAGACCAGTTGTTATTGTGATGCGATATCTGTTCGCGTTTTTGAACCAGTAAATATAATCTGTATATATCACAGAGTCAACACATTTATACGTATTTATTTTTATAGTTTATCGGAGTTCTCTGACGAGAACATGATGGATCCGTATAATTTAGCTATTTGTTTCGGACCGACATTGGTACCAGTGCCCGATGATAAAGATCAAGTCCAGTATCAAAATCAAGTGAATGAATTAATTAAGAACATTATTATGTTCAATGACGAAATATTCCCGCAAGATGGAGGCCTTGTATACGAAAAGTACATTTCTCAAGAACCAGAAGATAAGTATGTCGATATGTTTTATATGTATTACGATAAATGAACGTAATTTGGGAATATGTGCATATTACACCTGAATCAGAATAAACTTTGTTGGTAGTTCTGGATAAAGTTAATGTGCATATTTCTAAATTATACCTTAACGAATGTGGAAGATAGTATTTATACATTTCTTTTTTTTTTTTCAGTGATGTTGCTGATTTACCATCGGATCATGCTCAAGAAGATCTAGACTCGGAAGTATGCCCATCTGAAGATGGTGAGTAGTATAGATTTCTGTAGTTTTGTTTTCATATGTCCTGATTCAATAGTTACATATGTCAAATGGTAAATTTTTATTTGCTAGATTCTGAGAATATGGAAGCAGTGGCACAATTTGATTTTATGGCCCGATCGGACAGGGAACTATCCTTAAAAAAAGGTGATACAGTGACATTATACAATCAAGTGTCAAATGATTGGTGGCGTGGAAACGTGAACGGTCAAGAGGGGTTGATTCCTGACAAATACATATCTCTGAAAATGAAGTAATGTTTGTAGAAATTGTTCGACAGACATATATTAAAATATAACTGATTCGCAGGGATGAGGATCGAGAGAAGGTGGAATTAATACTGAAGTCAAGTTCATCAGAGGAGATGTTACGACGTCCGACATCCAGTTCAAATGATTCTATTTTATCAACGGGTTCTGGATCGGGTGGTAGTGGCACAATGCCAGTTACGTGGACCAGCGTTCTATCCAGTGAACAGTTAGCAGAACCAAAAGTCATAGCCACAAACAATGCGACATTATTGCTTTCACAGTCGAAAGAGGTACTAGAAACTACAGTTTGAATGTATTTTGCATGCTCTTAGTATTTTATTTTGCTATGCATTTGTTTTGTTTGATTTTATTATTTATTGATATTATTTAAAACATACGTATTCTTATTGTACTACAGGATATTGAAGTTGCGGTGTGTTACCTGTAGATATTAAGCATAGATCTGTAAACGCTAGTGATGAAGTGATCTTGTATAAACATGACAATAATTTTAGTTTTCCTTTTTTATTGTGAACACATGTATGTATAGATTTGTCGGAACTAAGGCATAGGCTGATATTAGTGCGATTTGTGTGTATTTGTTTTTGATTTTATTGTTTTTTATGTCTTGCATGCTGTGTGTTTTATAAAAAGCTTTATTGATTTTAAAACTATGAAGTTTCACTGATATTACATTTGTTCTGCTTTGAAATCACTGTGAATAAATACAGAATATATTAAATCAATAATGTCGTCAGTCTTGCGCGGATGTGCTACATATGTTAGTGAGTGTTACTGGTCAGCGTGAATACGTTGATTTCACTGGAAATGTGCCGAACAACGACGAACTCCGGCGACAAACTGTGACGATTTCTAACTGAATTGTTCTGTTCTTCATTCAACTGTTCTTCTATTTGAAATTATTATATAGCTTTTACTTCTCATACAAGGCTGGATAATATGCGGACAGTTCAGAAGAAATGTTCTATAACAAATATTGGTTACGAACAGTATGTATTTGCATATGTTTGTCTAAGGTGATTAATGACATTTAAAACTTATTTTTGTTAAAGGTACCTAGTTTACTACTTATGTTTTATTTTGTTTTGATTTTTTAATTAGTTACTAATATGTTCGCAGATTCAAAATATATGAGGCGACAAGAGCGTCTGGCTTGATGACTTCGGCGAGCAGTTCATACGTCACAAGGCAGTAAACACAACATTGGGAGATTTACGTGTAAATTCTGCTCTTCACGAAGAATTTATTTTTCTCAGTTGTACTATACTATAATTATTACATAAGTTAATTGAAATCAGTCTACACCAATACATGTCAGATTATCATTTTCTTTTCTTTCATTGTTAAACACAATATTCATTATTTTATTGGTTGTTTGTTCACTAATAACAGTCTATAGATCAATATCTATCCATGCTTGATGACGATAGTAAACAGTAATTCACTTGGATCGCTATGATTGTGAGGATAATGCGAACAACACTTGCACATATACGTTTAATCGTACTTGCATATTTTGTTTTCATCAATGACAGTATTCGGTTCATTTTCAGGACTAAGATTTCATTGTATTTTATGCGAATGGAAGTTACATGTGGAATTTTCATTATTATTAATATATACCCCCTAGAAAATTATAATTTTCCTATGTGACTGTGACGCAACTGTAAATTATTTGGATAATTTTCAAGCGTGTTACTCGGAACTGCTCGGAATTGATAGGGTAGAATGTGGCCGTCTAGATATACGAATGATGAAACATATGCAATCAATGAATAACTGTATTTTACTGTATGTTGTTCTGTTCTAATCTGTCATCATTCGTATATGTTAAATGTAAATGCATGATATTGTTTTTTTTTCTGTTGCATGCTATCGCCTTGAAATCAGTAGAACAACGTTACTAATTCTTTCATTGCAGCTAATCTTTATCTAATGTTTAGGAGAAATTGTTCATCATATACAATTACTTGTGAATGGTCTTCTCGTGTACATTTTCAGTCTTTTCGGAAACGTTTCTTCTTATTATTGTTATTGCAGATTGCAATATAATAGAGAAAGACATTTGACCACAGATCGTATATTATTACTCAGTTGATAAAAAATGGTTTATAATTTCATTCCATTGTGTCACGAAGAAATGAATGGACACATACGGAATACATTATACAATGAAATGGTATATGCGGGATCAGACACAGTCATATTTTGCTTGTAGTCTGTTATCAATTTCAAATCTTCTCATTCGTTGCTTCGATGACATTATTGCTAAAGCACTAAAACACTATATAATAACCAATATCTTCTTTATTACTATTTATACTTTCTGCGTGATTTCATTAACGTAGTATATTCACACTTTCACACGTTAAATTAATCATAAATTATTTTGTTACAGAATTCATCTTCGCATACCCGACTTTCTTCGGAAAAACTAGAAACTAGTGAACAAGAGTTGATCAGTAATCCAGTGTCGCACAAAATTGTAGTTAACATTAATCACAATTCATCCCAGTGTATCAAAATAGCTGCTACCGATGACGAAAACATTGCAACTGTAACTAATCCAGCCCTTAAGAGTATCGTTAGCGAAATAGAGAAAGCAACATTAAATAACAGTTTATGTGAAACTAAATCACTGAAATCTCGATCCAGATCTCAGTCTCCCGCCACAGATCGAGAGTGTTCGTTCATATGTAGTCAGTCGTCCAAATCGTTAGACAGTGCCGAACATGGAGTTTACGATGCGAATGTCAGTTTCAGTCAGAATAGAGAACTCTGGCAGAAACGGGCCAGTTCAAACTCGCAATCAAGTTACGTTGCGCCTATCGGTACACCGAAGCCATGTCGGTTACAAAGACAGAACCATACACCGGACTTGGTGATGGACTTACCATTAGTGGGCGGCTCTAGTCCAAAGGAGAGCGTTAAAAAGTCCGTAGCACTATCGTCTAATTCTGTGTCAAACTTATCTTCTGGAGAGGAAGATGATAATGTGATGACACTTGAAAGTCCAACGGGCCCAGGAAGTCCAGATATGAGTACTGCAGCGGAAAGATTTGCCAAACAAAATCAGTGTACGCTTAAGAAAAATACCAAACTACACGTGGAAAGTAAATTCAATGATACGATTGTAACTGTGTGTAGTCCATTGCCTGTACGAAATACACAAAAGTTTACAAACGCCAATTTAACTACTACGACAACAACGTTTAAACCGCAGATTAAAGCTAAACCCGAAGTGCTTAAGAAGCCGGTATTAACTTTTGCACTGCCTGCCGTCACACAAGAACTAGTGCGCAAAAAGAACAATGACATTCCACTTTAAATGTTCGGATGTGGACCAAAATGTACCGGAGTAACTAATTTTAAGGAAGACAATAAATATTCTGCTAGTGAAGACTCGTGTTCATAGCAACAACATTTTCAATACTGATTCAGTTTTCATATGAATTTTTCTTATAAAATCAGGTTTCTTGTCTTTTCGTTCGACATATATGAAATTCTGTGTACTTTAAAAACTTGTTGCTGTCCAGTTTAAGACCAACAATGGACGCTAGTCAAAAGAATCTCAACAACTTATTTACCATTGACTATGGAACTGTTCAAATTACCATCTGTTGAATCTCGAATTTCAGTTTCATTATATAAAATTTTAATTTTTGATAAACCATATAAGCAACGACATACGTACGTATATGATTGGGCGCAGATTGTGCTTGCAATTGTTGAACTGTAACTCTATATAATTCTACGAAGTCGTATTATTTGGCGGTGTGTATGTCTACTAAAAACATGTATATACATGTTTTCTATAACGCTCACGTTCCTTTATATACTAATTTATATACTTAAAATGTCATGGTGCTCGTTGTTAACAATATACATTGTATGAATGATTATTTTATTTTGCAGTGATAAAACTATAAACCATTAACTGCATGTCGTTTATTCCGTATTAGCACGAATAGAGATTTTTCTTTGTATATAACCATCCACTAATGAATCAATTTTAGTGCTTTACGAAATTTGTTGCGTTGTATGAGTATGTATGAAAAACTGTTTTCTCGTTAGTTGGAAAATCATAAAGGTGAACATTTATTGTTTTTATTTTTGAACTTAAGGTCCCCGACACAAGCATAGTATATTCATAATATGTAAACCGAGTGCCAAGAATTATATTTCGCGCAAGCAGGTGCGGATCATA
Source organism: Carabus problematicus (assembly GCA_963422195.1). Lineage (NCBI taxonomy): Eukaryota > Metazoa > Arthropoda > Insecta > Coleoptera > Carabidae > Carabus > Carabus problematicus. Next base: position 19,963,903 of record OY728577.1, read on the forward strand.
CAAATACTGATCCTTAAATCCCAGGTCGTTGGAACTAAAGATCCATATCTTTTTTATTCCTATACGCTAACCAGGCATTGTGTGGTTTAAATAATAATCGTCTTTTCTTACTATATATCCACCGTGTATTTACTATATTAGTCATGTATTTCCGTCAAACTAAAATCTATGTATTTGTCATCTATACGTATAGTTTTCTATTTTCAAAGCACAAATATTCATTTCACGAATCCAGTGACATTAATTTCGTATTATGAAATGCACATGATGTAACAGAATAGCACAAAACTTACGTTTGTTATGAATACGACTACATTTTCAGACAATATGTTAAAAGAAAAGAACAAACTTAAAGGTAAAACAGGGTATGGTTTTACTGTCTTTGTACGTAATACTTATTCCGAACGAAAGTTCCAATTTTACTAAACTATCTACTAAAAATTTCTAAAACTTTCTTTTTTTTATGCAACAAAATATATTAAATGTCCACCGTAATACATATGAATTGTTTTTATTTTTGTAAAAATTGACTTTGCTCATTCAAACGACCATGTAGGTCGCAGCTCAAACTCAGACTAGAATGCGATTGAAAAATGCTCTAGACCCAATCATGTTTTATTTTTAAGTGTGCTATTTTACTGTACGATCGGATAGATCGTTCCAGGGCCTAATTACTGATTAGTTACTACATATTATTGATTATCGATTCGTTGTAATTCGTAACTGCAGGAGTGTACATTTATTACATTACCGTGATGTTTTGTATATAGGAATTAATTATGATATCTTTGCCTTACCTTTATAAAGAGTGACATGTAGAATGTAAGTTTTTAAGAAATCGTACGAAATATGTTTCGCATATATATATATATATATATATATATATATATATATATATATATATATATATATATATATATATCCTTTTTTAAGTATGTAACTCAATTTATTTTTTTAATTTCTGATCGTGAAATAAGATAATAGTTATAGGCAAATATTTATGAATCTGTATCAGTCTTTGTAGTGTGTTGTACTATAGTACTGTGAATTTTACTGCTATTTATACGTAAAGTATTTATGTACTCAGTGTAAAAATAAACATTTATTCACAGTCTCTTTGTATTTACTATCATAAAAGATTTTAAAAGCTTTTAACTGAAGGATTTCGTTCCAACAATATATATACTAATATATCTTCTCATTATAAAATGTTTAAAATATTTCTTGTGTAATTTTCTTGTGAAGTCATCAAAATACTGCTCGAGGCTTGAGAATACAAAATGTTATTGCCATGAAGTTGGATAAAACTTACTCATTTGTATTGCATTTTTGATAATTGTGGAATGCAATTCATAAACATATTATTGTCATTATTGCAATAAAGCATTTATTTACTATTTAATTACATTTTATAAATGAGTCGAAATAATCATTAAACATAAAAAATGATATATACAAAATTTCAGCTCATGTGGAATTTTGTGATTAATTTATGGTAGTATATATATATATATATATATATATATATATATATATATATATATATATATATATATATATATATATATATATATATATATATATATATATATATATATATATATATATATATATATATATATATATATATATATACAGTAAACTTCGCTTATAACGAACCCGCTTATAACGAATTTTCGGTTATAACGAACCAATCTATAAGGTACGAACTAAAGTATCATTAAACGTATGTTATTTTTTTCGCAAATAACGAACCCGTTTATAACGAACTTTCGGGTATAACGAACCTTAATTTTTATTATAATCACAAAAGTTTTCGGTTATAACGAACTTAAAACGGCATTTTACCAAATAATCAGGGGATTCTTCGAAATCTTTCAATTCCGCATATGTAGGGTCACCGTAACAGTTCTTGCGGTACTTGTGTATATGTGATTAATTGTATGAAAAAAAAATTTTGGACCTTCCCGCGATTGGAGCGGCCCATGTAGAAATTTCAGCATGCCCCACATGGTCTGTCCGCCCCTGTTCACTGTATTTAATGTGTTAAAGAAGTACAATTATGAGTTACGCAATTTTGAAGAAAACACATAAAACTCTTACTTTAAATAAATAAAAATCATATAAAATAATAACAAATATAAACAAAAGTAAAATAAACGATTTTTTTTTTAAATAAGATTCATAAAAACTATTGTTAGTGTACATTGTATATGTATTACAAACCAATATCTAACTAAATTTTGAACAAATCTGGATTTGTCTAGTTTTGCAAAAGAGTTCTACATATTATATATCTACTTGAAACATGTACCTATGCATTAATAAAAATAATGAATTTTTGATGTTTATCGTTTATTACGAACTTCGCTTATAGCGAACTATTTTCGTCGGTCCCTTGAGGTTCGTTATAAGCGAAGTTTACTGTATATATATATATATATGTATATATATATATATATATATATATATATATATATATATATATATATATATATATATATAAATACAGGCTGATTCACGAAGAGCGGAAAAAATGTTTGGGTAAAAAAATATAAATTTTTTCCGCTCTTCGTAAATCACCCTGTATATATATATATATATATATATATATATATATATATATATATATATATACCGGGTGTCCCAAGAAATCTGGGACATAGGCAATTAACATGTAAATACAGAAATATTGTGATTACTTCTGAACAATACATTTTAGAGCAAAAGTGTAAATAACAAAGTTGTTCAGAATAAAAAACTGCCTAATATGACGACATATTCATTGCTTAAATACATTTATATATCGTGTAAATAAAGTTTGAAATATTGCATTTTGATGACATATTGGTAGGTCATGGAACAAAAATTGCATGTGTCTTTGTTAGTTACAACAACAAATAATCAAACCACAGCATTTTTGTTTCACGACCTCCTAATCTGTCATTAAAATGTAGTATTTCAAAATTGATTTACACATTATAGAAACACATCTGAGCATTAAATATGCCATTTTATCATCCAGTTTTTAATTCTGAACAACTTTTTTATTTACACTTTTGTTCTAAAATGTATTGTTCAGAAATAATCACAATATTTCTATATTTACATGTTAATTCCCTATGTCCCAGATTTCTTGGGACACCCGGTATATATATATATATATATATATATATAATATATATATATATATATATATATATATATATATATATATAACGTTATAAATACAATATAAAAAATAACGAAAAATCAGTATTGACAATTTTTCGCAATTTTTTTATTCGATATATTTGAAAGTAATTAAGAATTGTAATTTTCCTGCCCGGAGGGAAGAAGAAATCTCTTTGTTAGTAATGAATAATTTTGTTTCTAATGAATGTACATATTTATGAATTGCATACTTTTTCCAACTCATTAGTCATGTTTTATTTTCCTGTTATTTCAAAAATTCGGTACTTTTGATCGTTGATGGCTTTCTACATAATTTTGGTTTTCCAGCTATAACAATAAAAGTACTATTTTGTTTGAGTTACGAAGTTTTTATTGTAGCATCAAAACGTTTTCTGACCTTTTATAATTTAAATTGTGATCTAAGAACGGACAGAAATGATTTATAATAAAATGAGTAGGTAAATTGAAAATATAATTATTTCTTACAACAAATACCTTTCTTACGTACGTACTTACAATATGACTTTGACAGTTAAACACTGAATATTTTGTAGTATGAATATGATGAAATAAATTTGTTACCTACCTCTTAAAATTATTTGAATCCAATAAATAACAAAATTTGCCCTGTTGTTGACGAAAATAAAATTGGCAAAATTTAAAGATGTAAAATTTCAGATAACATTTAATAAATGATTTGTTTTTTAATTGACTACTTATGGTAACTACACTGTACAGAGGCGCAACCAAGAGGGGTGCATATGAAACCCCACCCCCCTTGACAAGTCTTACATTTTTTTATTTATTTAATACTTGAACATAATCTAAGTTATATCCAGTATTTTGATATTTAATTTGAAGTGTTTTAAGAAATTAATAGTCCCGGATTTGAATATATATAGGTAATTGATGTATATCAACCTTACAAAATTGTAAAAAATATTTTCACATTAAACGTTGTCTCTTCATTTAGTTGTACGCGTCACAATCAGTCTTTTTGACAGGTTTCAGCTAGTGTGTACAGTACATATAATTAGTTGTATGGTATACACCCAAATTTACAAAAATAATGACAAAAATGTAATCACATACTTCACATTCGTATTAGTGAAAACATTGTCCTATGTTTTAATATTTTCTTCTGTGTTAATAATTCTTTTTGTTTTCTTGTTAAAAGATTGTAGAAAAATAATAAAAATACCAAGCTGTCTTAAGTTTATCTATTTTTGAGTCTTTTTGAGTTCATTTACCCTGATTTTTTGTTTTTAATTTTATATAAACTTGAAATAAAAATTTGACATTTAAACAAGTAAATAAAATCATGTATGTTACATTTACAGCGAACTTAATTTAAATTTATTTACAGAATTAAATAGGCACATTCTATGGTTCTGTTTATAATCAATTATTTATTATCGTTAAATTTAAAAATATAATATAATAGACAAAGTAAAATAGTCTAAAGATAAATACCAACCAAATTATTATTGAGACAGTATTTCTGATATTTTTATCTAGATCATCATCAATACCGGTTCTTATTGCCGTATATACTTTTCATCCTGATAGTAATGAATTCGAAATTCTCAGAACTAAATAGTACAGAATGAGTAAGAGGAAATAAAGAATATAGTATTAAATATTACAATATTTCATACTTCAGTTTGTTCTATATTATTTTAACTGTTTTACTACGAATTTTCTTAAAGCAATTAAAAACATATATTTTATGAAGGTTAAATTATTCTTGAGATGAACATTTCCGATGTGACCATCAAGTAATAATCAAATTTTGAATGTTCAAGTCTGGAAACCTAAATAAGTTGAAGCGAAGGTCAACTAAACATTTCGGATGAAATTATGTAATTACTATAATGGCAAATAATTTTAAACTACAGACCTGTTGGCATTTTGCGTATTTTGTCCAGATCTTGTACAAAAAAATATTAATTAGAATATGGACAAGCATTATTTATGTGTTGTTTTGTAAATACATTTATCTATTTTTAGTGAACGTAATACAGATACTTTGAAAGCCGTCTATATGTAAAAACCATAATGAAGTATGTAAAAACTACGAGCAAGGACAGTGAGCTCGGAGGGTTATGATAGAAATGTATCTTTTTCGATCATAGATGAAACAATGTTAGACTGCGTAAAAGCTGGTGTATTATATTCTACAATGTTCTATGTATACAAATGATTTCTCGTACAATAAAATAGCAGCAAAATATAACTACGATTTTGCAATGAAAGTGTGCACGTATTTCATACAATCACTATCAACTGCTTCTTGGAAGTAATTATTTCCCTCATTACTAATGAAGCTTGACCGTATCTTTTTAAAACCAACTTAATCGTTAACCAGACAAGCCAAACTAAATATTTTACTAGTTCATTCATTACAAATAAATTATGTTACCAACAGGTGCATGATAACGAATCATTTAGTATTGCTGTGGGCATCATCGGGAGATAATAAGGAATTATACTTTCTTCCTGTACGCTCTACAAACCAAAATGTGCTTTCCAAAGACATATTTGTTTAACATTTAAAAGTCTTACACTATTATATTTTTACAAACATATGTATTATAATTTATGTAAATGTATGTAGATACTGTGTAAGAATTGCTGTTTATTTAATAGGATCTAAGATTAGACCTTGAAATAATATATATTTATAACATATATATATATATATATATATATATATATATATATATATATATATATATATATATATATATATATATATTGCTAAATAATGGATACATAAATAATACAAAGTTGAATTGATGACATGAATGATGCTCACTTGTGTGAGTGCGTATACTATGTGATTAGCTGTTACAGGTATCGCATCTGTACCGTTACCTTGAGTCAAGGTAAGTTCTTCGTCATAAACGGGACATACCTGCAGGGTACCACCACCATCATTGAGTGCGACGTGGTACCATTGGTTGTATGTACATACACACAAGTTGGTTGTTGCTGCGTGCATTCCCAACGTCAGTTTGAAAGTTATTCCGTGGACAAAGAACCGCTATTTGTGTTTGTGCTTTGCTTACTCTTACGTTTCTGCAAAACATGCGGTGCGCGAGACTGCTTATATTCCTAATTGTGGGTACGTACCATGTAGTCAAGTTTTACTATACTAGTCTAATAACGCGACTCTATACCAACTTGTATCTCAAGTGTACGCAGATCTGATATATGTGTTCTCTAATATTTAACATGTATGCATTCATTTATTATTCGCGAAGTGCGAAAGTGGCTTCTGTGTCTTTATGTCAATGTCGAAAGAAAGTAGCACGAGATAACAAGTGATAATTATTTCATTAATCCGTCATAAATACGGTTACCACGCATTGAAATGTATGACTGTTTTAAATAGGACTTTGAACAGTTCTACACTTTCATAAAAAAAACAATATAGTGCAAGTAATTTGTACTGGTTTGTTTATATAGACACTACCGCTCACATATAAATGCACTGTATTATTTTGTACTAAGTTCAATGTCCTATGTTATTATTTACACCTGTATTGCTAGTACTAAAATACTAACGATGGGATACGGAAGTCTTCGTTGACATGAATAATTGCCGGATATATATATATATATATATATATATATATATATATATATATATATATATATATATATATATATATATATATCTAGAGCAACGAGAAAATACTGTAACATCTATCTTAATGTTAAATAAATCTTAATAATATTTCGAAACTATACATCTATAAAAGGAACAGCATAACCACAGTAATAAAGGTTTTATATTTTTGTTTGAAATCGACTGTTAAATTTATATACGATGCGGCAACCTCGCGGGATGATACATTGACTGTGTGTCACTGACATAGTTAGGTATATTTACGGAATTTTTACTAGGCATAAGAACACACATAGTATGCTAATGTTGATTTGGTGTTGCTTACATCATAATGTATTAACAATTCTAGCACTGTGACCTGAGTGCTGGGTGCACTATACATTTGTGTTAGTGGACCACACTTGTTATTTGATAACTTGTACAAAATGTCTGATTATCGTCGTTGTTAGTTACAGGTACCTCATGGCACTATGTACAGTCAACATGTGTCCTGGATTCGGAGTTTGGATTCACACTGAATTGTGCTTTTAAAAAGTCTGGATTGTTCCGGGTTCGTAATCTTGGCGGTATCAAGGCACACGTGGGTGTAGGTAATAAATAAATAAATAACTGTAAATTATATTTATATTCCAAATGACACTTGAACTACGGAACATACATATTACATTGTAAACACACGTTCTATTTCCAAATGAGAAATGCATATTCACTATTTACGGGACTTACGTCTATGTAATAATTTATTAGTATTGTCACAAAATGTTTATGCACTATTTTTCAATAACTTATAATTCCCATTATCATTCAAATAGAAAGTACATAACTAACCGTATCATCACTAGTACATATAACTTTCTTTAAAGTAATTGCAGATGTATTACGATAAACAGAGTTTCAGATACAGAAATATTAATTCAGAATCTAGTTTTATTGGCAGTAGGTCTAGACTACATCGATTAATTATTTTTTACAGGATTTACCGTAGGTGACGAGTTAGGATTTAAAGAATCACTGTCCAATGTGGAAGGCAATAGACGTCGTTCAACGCAAACAAATGGATTGCAGAATGCTTTGCTGGCAGCAGCCGCTCAAAAGAATGCCGTAAGAATATTAAATATTTACTTACTACGTCCTGCGTTTCGAATATAATATTGAAACAAATTTTTAAGTGCAATGTCCCCATAATATTTTATAAATGTGAATTTCACTTTGTTGAAATACGACATAATAAGCGTGCTACACAAAAACTTAAAATATTTGTACATAGTACACCTTCTGAAGAACTGATTACCGAACATTTAATGGCCAATAATTTTTTTTTTATTTCGCAATTAAACGATATCAGCAATTTAAAAACAAGAATTTATCTTAAACAATAATTCATGCTCAGTTCGGTTAAGTTCGCACTATGCATTTGGCAATATATTTAACTTATTTTAATTACCCGTCACTAGTATAATCATATTGAAATTCAACAAATTATAGTGAAAACAACAGGTTTTGTTTTGGTGTTGTAATATACGTGATAGTCTGAAGTTATGTGATGAATTTGCATAGATTGCAACATTATCAGTGATAATTCAAATTTTAAAAAGTAAAATAGCATTTGTCAATTACGAAAGCAAGGCATTTTCGGCTGCCATAACAAAAGGGCTAAATGGGCCCCGAAAAAAAAAGTCAGCCGAATATATGTATGGCTCTCTTATGAAGAGGGGCACATTATTATTACTAGCCCACATGCGCAAAATATCTTAGGACGGCCGTATTCTTCAGTGAAAACCAGACGGATGGTTAACCTAAATTAGACCCAGGGGTGAAAGTAAGCCGGTACTCACCGGAACGCCGTGTTGGTAAAAGATTTGGTGTCGGAACGCAGTTCTGGTTTAAAAATCACCTAGTAACAAAGAAAATAATAATTCATATTTAATTTATAACTACAACAAAAAAAATTAAGCATTCAGCCAAATACGTTTCGGCAAGACATTTTTTCTATTTTCCACCTGTGGTGACTTTCGGGGTACATATTTGGAAATATTTTTATAATTGTCTTTTTCACTTGCAATGCCTCGCTCAATGTTGAACAACATACAATTACAATGTTATATATATATATATATATTTTTTCCAGAATAATAGAAAACTGGACCAACAACCATCACATATGTTATCGATTCAAACACCTAAATTGAATATGAACAAAACAATACAACCGTCGATAACAGCGCATGCAAAATCGTACAATATATTAAGTGCAACATTGCCACCTTTCAAGCCAATACCTCCGGCACAAGAGAGACCAATCACAAGTTTCAATGTGGCGATGAATAAAACTAATTTTGCACTACCGAAGCCAGCAATCGTAGGTGTGGCTGTTCCCGTTAACTCATTTTCTAAAACACCAGTATCTATTTCACGCATAGCAACAGTTAACGGTGGTTTACCCGAATCCGTTAAAAAAGAACATGCCATGACAGTTGTTATGAATCCAGCGCAAAGACTGCCTGAAGAGGAACATAAGATCTGTAAATTATAATTTCACTTTACATATAAACTGTGTTTAGATTGATTTATGAATAATTCTGTATTTGCAGCTGTACTACAGACTTCACCTAATTCCTTGAAAGGTTTGGCTGCCATCTCTAATATATCTGTGGAAGCTATCGAGAACGCGATACTCCAACGACAACAACAACTTATGAAACAGAAACGTCCATCTACAACAACCACACAGAAACCGAATGTTGTTGTACCGAAACAGCAGTTGAATATTGCAAGTAAAGTGATGAATGCCCCAAGAGAGTATTATCCAGTAGGATATAACAAGAATTTTGATGATAATTTCGCATCCAAGGTAGAATTACCGGAAACATCATTTTACTGTGGAGATCAAAAACATTTTCCTGGCTTATATGCTGACGAAGATTTAGGCTGTATGGTAAGTATTGTAAGACTATGTATTTATACTTACTTTGCAGGAATTTGTTAATTGATTGATCTGTTTCTGCAGGTATTCCACGTATGTGCACTTACCGACGATGGTTTAATAATGAAAAGTTTCCTGTGCCCCGAGTCGACACTGTTTGACCAAGTTATTCTAAAGTGTAACTGGTGGTTTTATGTTGATTGCAAAAACTCAAAGAAAATGTACGATTCAAATATACCAATATCGACGAGCTATCAGTTAATGAAAGCACTGACATTTTTCTCATCTTATAAAAAGGATCAACAACAGAGTGCGAAGAACTAAGTTAAAGTAGATGCTACTTACGCACTGTACAAGAATGATTTGCTCATGTACTAATCTAAGTCGTTACTGTTATGAATAATTAGTTATTTAAAGGTTGTCGTGTGTTTACAGAAAAGGTACCTATCTTGTGTAAATGAATGCAGAAAAATGTTATTTATAGGGGTGATAGGTGAACGTATGTGTTTCTCTCTCAAATATTATGTGTACCCTAGTTTTAATAGGTAGTTACACACATACATACCTACGTATGGAACAAAATGCATATTAGCATTATCGCGATAAAATCGTATCACATATATTACTACTACTATATATGTATATACTATATACATATATATATATATATATATATATATATATATATATATATATATATATATATATATATATATATATATATATAGCAAGTGTTTCAGCGAAGTGAATCCAATAGAACAATAACTTCTAAATTTACACCCAAGTATCATCCTCATTTTAATTCGATAATTTGGTGTTAATTATTTTTAAAAATATTTTCATAGCTTATAGTGTTATAGTAAGTTTGCATATGATGAAAAAATGTTGTATAAAATTAACCTGAATTGAAATTAGATAATTATTAATTAAAAAGTAATTGTTTCGTGTACATTTTCATGTTCTGAAATAATAAGAATAACATTTGACGTGTCCCATCGCCATTTCGCTGAAACAATCCTTATATATTTGATTCTGAAAACACTACCATGTAAAAAAATTAAGTTAAGACTTTTTTTAATGTAAATTATTAGTAGGAAATGTTATAAATATAATTTTATATACTGATACTAATATATAATTTATTAACAAATGAAAAATAAGAGTGACATAATTTTATCAGAAAAAAAAACCTTCAAACATAAATAATGAGTATCTAATACTGGGAAAGGGTGGGGGAATTACAAGACACGTATGATTCAATGAATACAAATAGAGAAAAAACAATAATGATAGTAAGGACGATCCGTATGACCTTCAGTTCTATACAAGAAAAGTGAATGATGCACACAGATCGCGCGCGCAAAAAAAATTATAATTATGATCGTACAATTAATTAGTGAGAACATGGTATAATAATGTAATATAAATGATGTATCTAATGATCACCTGCACTATATAATTAAGAAATTGCTGCAATTTAAATTCTGTATTTTCCAAGTAATATAAATCTATCTATCTTGTTTTTTCCTTCGTCGTTGTCATCCATATCGCAACAGACAGAATAGATTCTATCGTAGTTATTGCCTTCAACGCTAATCGTCAATTAATCGTATAGTTTATTACAAGTTTTGAACTGAAAAACCCCCCTTTTAAGTGATAATCCGTTTCGATATATCCTGGTCATGACACAGCAAAATCTGCATGATACATTATCTAATAGATATTACCTGTTTACATAGTAAATGCAATGATGCTATAAAAAATTCACGATTCACGACCACAGTATAATAATAACGTTTATTTTATACCATCGGTTTTATGCCAAGAAGTTAAAATTGCAGAGGTACGTGTGGGGCACGGTATACTCGGTATCATCATTTAGTAATCATCAAATAGTATTAGGTAGGTAAAAAGTTACTCGCTTAAAATAATTAAGCATAAAAAAACTTATTTTCTACTTTTGAGTGCAAAAAAACCCAGTATATTTTAGAAACTTTTTTTTTATTTATTTTATTTTGTACGTTTTTATCTTTGAAATGGTAAATTACAATTTATGTGTATGATGAACGCCAGTACCACTTGTAAATGAAGCTGAATATCCATAATTTACACTTTTTATATAGACACATTTTAGAATTTATCTCAATCTATCAATCTCGTAGTTTCATAATTTAGATTCACCATATAATCCACCTTAACATTTGTATATAGGGCATACGATACAATAACAATTACAATATTTTCTAAGTCATTATATTTGGCTAAAGGAAAAAAATTGACAAAATTTCCAATCATTATACTGATTTAAATACGTACAAACACAACACTTCAAATATTTGTATTGCTATAAATATATGTTGGTTGGGTATGTTATTTCCCCATTCGTTGAATGGACCATTCCTGTTGGCATAGAGGACATCTGTTGTTCTGTTTCACCCAGAGCGACATGCAACAGTAATGAAATGAATGATTGCATTCGCCCCAAACTACCACGCAGTCCTGTTTGCCGTAGTAGTCCTTCTTACTTTCAGCTTGACATCGAAGGCAAGCATCTGTAACCAATCACATCATGTATTTATACTTTGACAGATTACACAAAAAAACATGTTGACTGAGAACAAAATAGATTTCCAAAAGAAATACAGCCATGGACAAAAAAGAAAGAAAAAAAAAACAATAATTTCACAAAAATAGTTCTTTCCACATTAGACAGCTGTTATGTTATTTTTTAATAGTATTTTTATGTTAACTTACAGATTGTTACAAATTATGGAAAAATTCCAATTTAACTAATAACGTAGTATACCCGGGTGATCCAACTATAACTGTTAGGTGTAACATCTTTTATTATTTTTTACGGCACTTTAGAAAAAAAAATAACTGAAAAATAATAATTGATTTATTAACAATCAAAACCACGTTTTATTTTTTTTAAAGGTTAATAACCAAATGAAGACAGAAATGTGTTTCGCCAGTTTTCATTATTATATTTATTTGTTCCTCTTAATAACCTTATTTTCTAATATTACATTTAAAAATAGTTCTCTTTCAATAAATGTCAAAATAATAGAACACAATTGAAACGTACAACTGTTAATTACGGTACTTGACCTAAAAAATATGGTAATAATATAATAACAAACAAATCATGTTATTTAATTGCATTTTTTTGGATGAAATATTGGTGGTAATTGTTTTTCTGTTTTCATTAGGACAAATCAATCCGGTATATCTCTGAAATGCTTTGTTATTTTGTTTTTAAAGTTAAAAATACTGTGTCTCATAATTAGATGACTTGTATATAGTACAATTTTCTATGTCATTGCCATTGTTTTGTACTGAATAGTTTTCTACTTACATTTACACACACACAAGCACACAAAATAATCAACATGTAAATAAACATATTTCCTGCAAATGATCACCAAACAGATCAGAGATAGTTTTCTTATTTATAATTCATTCGTCGCCAAACGTCTGACATTATATTGAAACGAAATGAAATCATGGTCGATGTATTTACAAGCAAAATATTTAATTAGAAAAGCAATACACAAACAGGCCACAGCCGTGTGCAATGTATAGCAATATTACGTACGCATTGATACGATATTACACGGAAGTTTTTATTAGATTGAAATTTAAATATTTGCAATAGTCAGGGCCAGCACGAGGTTAATCGACGCCTAGGGCAGGGACCACTTTCGGCAACCTTCTTCCATAACAAAATAGATTAATATAGTCAGGTTGCTGTCATTTTTTGTGCCAATAAAGAAAAATCAGATTAATGTTGCGTATTAAATGATTGGTACCAGTTAGAGCATGATCGTCTAGATGTCTCTACGGTGTTAGGTGTGCGTTGTCATATTTTATATATAAGTAGTTATAGGATAATTTTATTGAACAATTATGCGTGCACATATTTTGTTTACGATGCAGATATACACGTGTAAGTACAAAACATGTCGCAACATGTACTTGTACAGCATGTAAGTATTCTTGAATTACGCTGCCAAGCTGTCTAGCAGAAGAGCGTATCATTTACATTCAGTATCGCGCATACTGCTGATTGTACAAAAAGAAATAAAAATTTGTTGATACCTACACTCATGATTATTTTTGAAAACATACATTGTCGGATAAATCCGTCTACATAAAACACAAACAATATGATAACTGAACGGCGGCATCATTAATTAAATGAAAAGGGAGTCAAGCATTGACCTCTAAAAGACGTCACTTGCTTCTGATCATGTGACGTACATACTGTATGGGACATAAACATCAAATTACATATGCACATATACAATTATTACACAAGCAGTATTTTGTTAAAACACATTATATATATATATATATATATATATATATATATATATATATAAACATACATACACCTACTAAATCATAATAGAATGTATGTTAATATGTATACGATACTTTTCTATAATTTCTTTGTGCAATTGACCCAAATTAAGAAATTGTTCATGTTATATAAAATGTATAGTAGAAGCCAAATAACGAAACAGAAAATTGCTATAAAATGATTTGTGAATTGCACATACTTTAATTATGGCGCCGATTTCAATTTAGAGTTAATCGGCCGCCATAAACTAGAAATTGCTCACACAGCACAGAGACGTATCTGAAATTTTAACTTTTTTAGCAATTACAATAAAGTTTACATATTTATTTACCAAACTTGTTTGCACAAGTTTATTAGCGAATTCTGGGTGGCACTGTATACGAACTGTTGCAATTTTATGCAATGTTTTATGTTTAGCTATTACTTATTGCTCAACACTGAAAAATGCACAGTGTCCCTTTCGTCGAAATAAAATGATTGCACGAATGATGACACGTGACTGTATACACCATTTACATTTATTAGTTTTCATTTAACACTTACGTAAGTTGCGCATATATGAATATTTTTAATTACAGTATTTATGATAAATTTATGAAATTTTTTCTTCTATATATTACAGAATCAAAACATGTTTGCGTCAAACAAAATGGACTTTCTTGCACACTATCAATGTGTGACTTGCTATTGATTAATAAAAGAAACTGTGTCAATACTATCAGGGACACCATTATTTTTCTGATAAAAATTACAATAAATGTATTAAAAATACTGCCTTTTATCATATGATGGGAAAATTAAAAGTTAATAAGCATACTTTAATTTATACCATGAATATTTATAATATCATTCAACATTTACTTATTTTGTCGAAAACAGCGCTCAAATATTTCAGTATTTTTTTGGTTTTTTAAAAAAAATATATTTACATCACAAAAGTAGTGAGAAACTCGCCGGATAATGTATTTTTGTTGTTGAAAATTTAATTCTTTAATAAAAATTCTGTTCTGTTAATTGAAATCAAGAACAAATGTTATAATTGAAAATAATCAAATGCTAAGAATGACTTTGCAAATTTACTTCATAATTGCAATTTTCTTTTGCTTATACGTTTATTTTAATTGAATTGCGATATAACTATCGATAAGGCTGAATTATATTAGCCATTGGTTATAGTATAACCGTTATACTAGTATTTGAAGCAATCAAATTTTCATCCTTCAATCGTTTTGGTTGGCAACAAGATGTTTTCGTTACGAATTATTATATTCTACCTCCGTTTAATAATTAAAGATAATTTAATAATAAATAAGCAGGTTCGTATTACTCATAATATTTATAAAAACTATAACATATCACGAAAAACAATAGCAAAATAGTGAACGATAATTAACAATATCTACTTGAAATTTGGAGGTACCTACAAATTTCATTATAATTTAGAAAATGCTGGAATATCTAGAACAAACGTGATTGAATCATCTTTAAAAAACAAGAATGCATCTTATAAATATCGAAAAATAAATTGTTGTATCAATTAAGTATTTATCAAAATGAAAATAAAATAGTTTTTTATAATGGGTAGTTTGTACTGAACATAGGCCATAGGTCTATGCGTGTGCTCTGTATAGGTTATATTCTTCATGCGATGCAAGTGTCAAGATCATTTGCTAAATTAAAAAATGTCTATTCGCTAGACCTTGAAAAGTTGATAACAAGAATTGCGCATCCGTGATTTGGTATATGCTTTTTCGGAAATTAAACTTATCTGGTTTTCTATTTCGTAACGAAATAATACCAGAAATATACAGAATTTGTATTACGTAGGTATACCCTAACCACGATAATATTCCTGACTCCTTTGTGGTAATAATGAGTTTATTGGGGGTGCTATATCTAAACAATACAGATTCTCTGACATATTTCAATAGATAATAAGACTTAAACAAAATTGTAACTGTTCACTACTGATCTCAAGAATGAAACCCAATAGCCGTACCCGAGCGTGTAGTTTTCCACATTTTTCTTTATATGTATACATAATTTTGGAAATAGCAAAGCGGTCATCAGTGGTCATATAAAGGTGTGATTAATATTGTACCAGTGGAAAATTCCCCAGAACCAATAAAATACGAGACAGGCTTAAATTTGCCAAGCAATTAAATGATCAAAATATAACCTTGAAAGAAACAAGTATTTAGGTATGGACCCATCGCAGGTCCATAATAATATGTATGATATGTCCATGAACAAACATGTCCTTCGGCGAACCTTCAAAAAAAGAAGTTGCTGCAAAAAAAATTAATATTTATAATTGTATTGGTCTACGGTACCAAAAAAGAGACATTTTACCGTTTCGCATTTGAAAACAGTGTTTCTCAACCTATATGCATCGTATACAGATAGTTTTTATTTTGAAATTTCACAAGTATTTAATTTGAAAATTTATTTTTTTACTATAACTGAACTATTTCTATGGAACACTGCTGTTCTACTGAATATCGGTTGAGAAACACTGGTTTATACATTTCCTTTTATTTAAATAATTTCCATTCTATTTTTTACAGCTTTCACATGTTTTCGTTAGCATTACCATGTTATACATATTTTCGTAGTGACAGTACTTCAAACAATGAATTATAACCATTACATATGCATTACCTATGCAGTCTATTTTTATTCAGAACTAAATGTCAAGTAAGTATTTCATACGTGGTTCCGTTGATAAAAACGGACTCGGTGAACGACGACATATATTTTGTTTATGTATTCAAAATTATTTTAATTAATTTTTTTAGCGATTCATCTAAAGAGTCTAGAATAAACTTGTTTAAACTGTAATTCCTTATCATTGAGACACTGACGAATTCCGGATTGTATTTGTATTGAACAACATTGAATGTTGACGAATCAGTAAAATTAACATGTTCAAAGTCGAGAAAATAATATGATATAAACAATAAACTGTTAAATAAGTCAATGTCCTGTAAACGTACAAGTATTCAAGACCCCCCCCCCCTTCGTATTATCCGCAACAGTGTTTCTCTCAAATCGAACTATACCGCAGACTAGTAAAAGAATCAATTTATTTGACCTTGGGAAAATAAAATTATGAAGATTATTTTTTACTATATTTATTTTTTCGTATCATTGAAAATTTCGGCAGTTGAGAAATACTAGTTAACACCACCATACAGCTGCATGTTCACATACTCATCACTGATCACTTACCATATGCATTAATGAGAGCACAATAACAAGTGTGATCGAAAATAAATATTGCTCATTGCCTGCCGTTATATACCGGGTGTACCAAGAAATCTGAGACATAGGGAATTAACATGTAAATATCGAAAAATCGTGATTACTTCTGAACAATACTTTTTAGAGCAAAAATGTAAATAAAATAAGTTGTTTAGAATTTTTAACTGCATGATACAATGCCATTTTCAGTACTCAGATATGTTTCTGTAACGAGTAAATCAATTTTGAAATACTGCATTTTAATGACAGATTAATCGAAAACCGCTGTTTTGATTATTTGTTGTTACAATTAACAAAAAAACAGTAATTTTTGTTTCATAGCCTCCGGATCTGTCATCGAAATGCATTAATTCAAAATTGATTTACTCGATATACAAGAATATTTCAGCACTTTTAATTTTGAACATTTTTATCTACACTTTTGCTCTAAAATGTATTGTTCAGAAGTAATCACAATATTTCTATATTTACATGTTAATTCTGTAAGTCCCAGATTTCTTGACACACCCGCTATACAAATTTGAACAAATTTTTACGATATAAATTCCTATTTCACAATAATGATACACAGATACCTATTACGTTTCCGGATACATATTTTTTTACGACAAATATTTTTTTTTAAATGTAAAATAACCAGTCATAATTAAATTATTTTTTTTTTAATTAAATACATAAACTTACAATGAGAGAATATGATGAATACAAAAACGTTTTCAGCGAATATGAAACAAAAAATATATTTGCTTGTGTAAGATGTGAAAAAATGGAATATCCCACCATTAAATATCAACAAACAACAACAACCATGTTAATCGAACGAAGTATGCATGTATAATTTCTAGTTTTTTTTTTATTTTTTTATACATGTATATAAAATGATATGACCAAATGTTGAATGTCAACATAGGACCGAAGCATTCAGGGGGAAGGTACGTAATCTTAGCAGCGTGAGTGCATTATTTTTATTTAAAATAAAAATATAGCTTATGTAGCCGTGAAGGACACAATATCGTCGGTTAGGAAATCAGTAAAGTAAAATAAAAAAACAATAATAATAAAAGAATTAATTCGAAATATTTAGTTCAACCTCGAAATATGAAATGGAATGATTTATTTGTGTTAATAAACAACACTAGTAATTAAACATTTGTGACTGCAGCAAGGGAAATTGTTATTTCTTCACCGCTATTTTTACGACATTTGTTTATAAATTTTAATTGAGAAACGTGAATAAACACTGCGTCATGTAATATAATGGTATATATTTCCTGTTTATCGAATCTAAAATGCACGATTACCGTAATCGTAACCGGTTCAATTATCTTCCAATCGTATTGGTATTGTTCTTAGGTCAATATAGGGCAAAATTAATATGAAATTAAATACATTTATCCGATCTGAAAAAGTCTATCAGTTAATCGGAACACGTGACCATTTACTGCACGTGTACGTTTACTTGTTTTGATAAAAAACATATAAATTGATTCTACATTTTGTGGCAATAACAAAGAATTATGTGAATAATTAAATGCGTGGAATAAATTCTTGGAACATAAAATGATTGGTATAATACATTTCGATTTCTTAGAATGCGCTTCTAGTATTGCACACGTTTCTAACTGTTAAATTACGATGCAGTTTAAAATAAGTTCGGTACTAGATCACCTCCGGGTAGTGCCTTTTGGTGAAAGGAAAGTGGTTACTATGTGCGGTTAAGCTGACCGATGTTGCCATTTTTTTTTTAAAAAAAAGCCTCACCAAATTTTTTGTCTCGATCAACTGTTAACACTATCTGCATAAAATATGCAAAACAACTAATAGTTAATCAATTCGTAAACGCAAAAATAACTTTCCTCGACCAGGTACCTACGTCAAAAAACTTTTAAAATATGCTGAATTTTACATCGAATACAAACGTACATTTGTACGTACACACAAGAAGAAAATAAACGTCAGAAATATGATATACGTATAAAGCAATTTCTTTTAAAAAAAGTGGGAAAATACGTATAGATATGGTATTTATTTCAAGGAGAAGTACTCAATACGAGGTTCGGCCTCAATTCTCGCCAAATTTATAATGAAAATTCTAAAATTTAACAAATATTGACCTAGTGACTTTTATCGACCTCCAATCATATAACCGATTTAAAACAAACAAATTGTAAATGAATATCATCTTGGAAAAATCTTTTATAAGCATCCGTAACACGTAGATTTAAACCTTAACCTTCTATAGTCAATCACATAACGAATGTATTATCGATGTGTGTTCACGGTCAGATACTTTACATGAATTACCACAGCAACAATGCTGACGTTTTATATATGCAAAGAAAAAGTTGCTACTGTGGCATTCCAGAAAAAGAACTCAGATTATACTCACCAAATATATAATATGAAAAACACTTTTCTTACTTTTATTTGTTAACTTTTGCTTAAAACAAACTTTACTTCATATCTCAGTTGCAAGGTTGATTCGTCAGTTCATAATTCATATTAACTTCCAGAGATATTTATTTGCTATTGCCATTTTAATTCGAAATTTGAATAGGTACTATAAATGTCTCAATTTTCGAACAAATTTCAACGTCCTTGCTCCAATCTTACGCCAATGTCCACCTACGATGTTATGCGAATTATAATCGCGCATAATCAAATCCTAAAATTAAAAACATTGACCTTTAAAAGTGTCGATAATAAATATGTAAAACTTTTACTTATCGTTAAGTACATTATTTTGCATATATATATATATATATATATATA
Organism: Carabus problematicus; assembly: GCA_963422195.1. Taxonomy (NCBI): domain Eukaryota; kingdom Metazoa; phylum Arthropoda; class Insecta; order Coleoptera; family Carabidae; genus Carabus; species Carabus problematicus. The sequence continues at coordinate 19,984,036 of OY728577.1, forward strand.
TATATATATATAGTGCGAATAACGTAAGACTATACATTGGCGACTTTATTTTAGCTTTAATCAATTTGCCCATGTCAGTAACAACTGAAATTACAATGACGTTTGTTTTGGTAAATGTCACTATTTTCAATATTATGTTACTGATATCTCACGAGTTTGCGTAATAATTAGTGCAAAAAATGTACATCACAGAAGAAAAGTTTAAGATGTATTCCTGGTATTTAGAAGGGGCGTCTTTGCGAGAAATTTCTGATTATTTCAGCTTTGAATTCCCGGGCAGGGCCCATCACATGTCATCAAACGGTGGCAAATTTAGTTATCACCCCCAAGTGATTTTGGAAATGTACTGATACCAATTACAATTTCAGTACTTGAAGTGTACTTTTAATTCAATAACATGTAATAGATTTAATAAAATATTGGAATAAATTCTGTAAATGATTTAAATAAATATAGTAGTCTGTGGACTAGTGTCTAATTTTACATTATTCAACCATAATAAATTGGAGTTTTTGTATGTAATCACCATGGTAACATTAAGTAAATGCCCTATGTCTAATTTTAAATTATTCAACGAGTTGATACTAGCATGGGCAAATTGATTAACGCTAAAATAAAGTTGCCAATGTATAGCCTTACATTATTCGCACTGTATATATATATATATATATATATATATATATATATATATATATATATATATATATATATATATATATATATATATATATATATTATTTCTGGAGATACAGCATGCAAGTTGAGTTTTTTAAATGGGAACCATAGTTAATTTTAATATAGTTAAAAAGTGCTATTTTTTGTCTTTACAATAATGTATTCGTTTATATAAATATCTTTTTCAGTTTTGAAGATAACTAAAAAGTATTGCAGAATTAATGATTTTCGTAGTGTCCCATGAAAATTTGGTATAAAACAATTGCATCTAAATATGTTATGTACATGCAAAACAATTGAAATTTAATAATATTTAATAAACAAAAGATTAGAGACACAAAATAATTTATGTAGGCATGGCCTCATACAAAAATCTGTCTAATAATTTTCAGTTTACAGTACGAATTCTGTTTCGTTTATCAAATGTTATTGAATTTCAACTGTTTTGCATCTACATAACATATTTAGATGTAATTGTTTTAAATCAAATTTTCATGGCACACTGCAAAAATCATTCTTTTTATCACACTTTTTAGTTTTTCTTTGAAATTAAACAAGATATGTCAACGAATACATCATTGCAAAGAGAAAAAAAATAGCACTTTTTAACTTAAAGTTGACTATGGTTCCTATTTAAAAAATTTAACTTACATGCTCTATCTCCAGAAGTATGTAGTACAGAATTTTTTTATCAAATCCATCGTAAAGCATGTTATTTATGCTAAAATATTCATTTGAAGCATTTTTCAATATTTTGAATACCTTCTAAGTTATAAAGAAAAAGAAAAATTCGACAAAATCACATTTTTGTCATTATCTAGTGAGCCATGCAATATTTTCAAAATATGAAATCGCCATCAACATCGGCCCATAAATGTGCAACTTTTGTCTAATTTAACCGACCTTGTATCTCTTATAGTTTCGGAGATCCCAATGGTGAGCATTCAAACTTGGGTCACTTGGTATATATATATATATATATATATATATATATATATATATATATATATATATATATATATATATATATATATATATATATATATATATATATATATATATATAATAGGACTTGGGTCTTAGAAGCTTCAGTTTTGAACAGGAGAGCTCACAATATGATTTAGAAAATATAGGACTTCAGTGCAAATTTCACTTTTAAAAAACAACCTTAGACAAATAGTTATTATTATTTTTTTCTTAATTTCAAGGGAAGGTCCCACCGATCTATGGGACCCAATGAACTTTGCGAGGACTTGCATTATTTAATTTTATTGTTATTAAAGTTTGAGAAACACTGTACTATTGAGAAAACATGTCTTTAAAACTTTATATAAATTTACATATATTTCTTATCTTAAAATTAGAAAAAAAAGTTAAGAACCGGTTATTGTTTCAACGCAATTTTCGGATTGGTGACCGTTCTTAAATGTGGTATTCGTTCCGGTTTAATTATAATACTTAATTTATTATCTATGAATCAGATAAATATTATATTTATTAATTATATAATTAGTTGCGAAAATTATGAATAAAGCTTGCAGTAATTAATATAGTTAAGCCTAGTTTAAAAAAACAATATTAATTATTAATCGTTCAAATTCATCTTTACATTTTCAGATTTACAATTTTTTTTACTGTATAACATATTTTGCTACATGATTAGATGTTTTGAGAAACCGGTTTTAATGTTACTTTTAAAGTCTGCTGAACACATATGTATTTATTTCAACATTTTTCTATCTAAAGAGAAAAATTTTCAATTACATGTATATTTTGGTTGGTACTTATGTATTTACGTAATACTGTACATTAAAAATTTTGTTTTCTTCGTAATTCAATTAGCTGTCGAATGTTATATGATAGATAGCCGGGAAAAAATATATAAATTTTACACACTAGTTATTGTTTAAGATTAGAAAACTAATATATGAGTTAACGACGAATTACGTAAATCGTAATCAACGAAAGTAAACAACAAAAAAAAACTGTCATAGACTTTTCCTGTATAGATCATAAATAATTCGTCATACCTAGGTATAAATTAGAATTGTTTTATACTTGTCGAACATGCGTAGTATAGCTATAGATTGATACATCTTATCTAACAAATGAGTAAGACAGTACCAAGTTCATAGTTCAATTACTATAGATCTATCTCATCTGTACAATCAATTATCTAAGTACAATGTATGTATGTATGTATGTACGTACGTACATACGAAAATACATTCCTCAAATAGCTACTGACTGACATTAGGAGACAATGAAGCGAAGTTCCGATGTCAGATTCTCATGTCTCATGTTCAGTGTCCAATGTATACGTGCAGATAAACAAGTAGAATAGATTGTATGTTTTCAACTATTCCAGTACAAGAAACATGCTGAGTTTTTGCACGTACATACTTTGCTTTCAAGTGAACAAAAAAGAAGTTACGTCAGACTGACGTAGAAGTAGGCACGACTAACAGCCGATTGTGATTGGCTGAGCCGGTCACACCCATACCAGTCCCACCATAGTTGTAACCTTTGCATCAAGCTAACGTAATATCCGAATACAATTCTAGGAACACAAAACCACCATCATATTTATTATTTATTTCATCATACATTAATTATATAGAAATTTGGAAAATCATCAATAGTTAATATGCAATGTTCCTGTCAAAAATACATATGCGTATATGTTATCTATAGACACATACCTGTAACAGATATGTACACGTGTTTACTCCTATTACATATGTTAGACTAAATATAATTCTGCATAGCTATACAAAAATGACTCCGAAATGAGCAGAGAAATAATATGGAAACTAACAATTTGTCTCTTGTACCTGTTAGTGTTTAGGGATATAGAGTTGCAAGAAACTAGGAATGAAAATATGAATTATCGCACACACATACAGACACATATACATACATGTATATGGATATATATATATATATATATATATATATATATATATATATAAATACATTATCAAACTGTTTTAAATAGTGGCAGAGTTGGTGAACGCTACCTTCACAGGTGCCTATATTACACAGAACGCGCTGGCCGACAGGCTCATTCTAAACTCGAGTGTACTCTGTGCAATATCTACAGTGAAGTTGTTGGACAATACACGTGCGAAAGTGTTAACTTTTACAGAAGAAGATGGGAAGCAACGGTGCAGATATTGGTGCCAGCGATATATGGATTGCTCATCCAACTACAGAGACAAATACAAGACAGAACTCAGGATGGAAGAATTTCTTACTACCTTGGGTGAGTACCCTTATAAATATTGCAATATCATATTGCAATTATTCCTCATAACGTGTAATATTGCATGTCTCGCTATCTGACGCAAATATTTATTGCGATATCTTATCGTTTTAATATATTTTCTGGACAAATTCACGGTAATAATGTAAGACATACTCCTTGTATAATTATTAAATAATATAAAGAAATAATAGTCATGCAAAGTAGAGCAGTGTAGAGATGTGAATTCCGGTCAATGTTCGGTTCTAGAACATACTACACTCTTATTGACCAATGTATCAGATTTGGAAAATTTTCATTTTTCACTTGATTTTTTTTTAACTGCATCATAGTCTGAAGCAACTAATATTGTACTATTAACAATTATTCAAATTGTCATGGTCATATTTTTAAAAAAAGAAGATTCTATTTAGCTTTATAAATATTTATAGATAGTTTCGTTATGGGAAAATGTTCGAACAAAGATATTCATAATATTCTAAAACACGTGATATTATAATACAGTAATAATATATGAAATATTCCGTTATAAATGTATGTAGTTGCAATTATTATTATTTAATTTTATCAGCGAGTGTTAGGTAACAGCATAAATGCAGATATGTGTGAAATAAATACGATATATAGACTACATATGATGCTTGTTTGCACAGTTGTTGATATATACAAATATTAACGTGGAAATTACTTCCCAAATGAAACTTATCCTTCACATAATAACACTTGTCCGGTGAGTTCCGAGTCGAATATCAAGGCCTACTGCAGGAATGCTTGCCTTTCATTCACTGTATACATATATATTATCATAAATATATGAACATATATCAAATGATGTACATACAGTGTATTATACACACATCAATGTCACCCCCATATATTTGAGAACTATGTCTGGAAATCGTACTTTCACGAAATGTAAATGATTGGCACATCGCTTAGGTAAACACAATTTCGCTAAGACAATATTGACGGTCTAGTTTGTTATTTTGAGAAGTGAATGTTGACTCAATAGCGCTTTAAAAATTAACACTAGGTAAGAAATAATAGATGATAAAAGGATATATTACTTTATATGTATATATGGGGAGATTAGTTATATGACTGATTTAGTTAGTAGTTAGTGAGTGAGAACACGCGCTGTGAATGTTAGGATCATCGAGTCAGTCAGGTATCTAACAAATGTTGTACACGTATGCCATAGTAGTATGTATCTATATACGTATATAAATGGTAAAACATCTAAGTTTTTAACTAAACATCGATCATGTTGTTTGTGAATGGCGAATGACATGTACCACTATTTAAATACGACTACAAGTACAAAAGCAAAGAAGATTATACCGCAACGAAGCAGTTCTATCAAGTATCTGGACTGGGGTCGCAACCGCACTTAACTCGGTCTAGGTCTAGTTTCGAACCAATAATAAATAATATGTGATTGAGAAAAATACAGAACAAACAGAAGAAAGGCTAAAGGTTATCATTTTTGTATCAGAAAACGCACACGAGGACCGCGTGGTGATTCAAATTCCTGTTTTATTTGTGCCTTGCTTATCGCGCTTTATAAACGTTGTAATGGAGTACAGAAAGCGCACTGGAAGGGTGTACTGACGTATACAAGTGTTATTGTTATAAGTATGTATTAAACATTGCAGAATCACGCACGTTTGTCTCCGAGCAACAGCACCCCAACCATATCGACTTGTACGACAGCTACCAACTTGTCTTCATTGGACAGCAGCCGGCAGAACCTAGTGAAACCGAGTTCGAACATGGAGTCGAAGGAAGATAATCTCCGTTACCCGGAGATTGCACCCCTGAACAATGACAAGAAGTATGTGGACGAACATTACCAAATCGACATGCCATCAGGTGGTTCAACAAAGAAAACGCGGATCCTGCACAAACAGGTAAGCAAGTAAATATATAGGAGTTTAGTTTGAACCTACACGGACGGTGTATCGCCTTGACACTGATCTGTAATCGACGGTCGAGTCACTCTTTATCCACCGTGGGCACATTTCATGCGGTCATTTCATGCAGTTTTGTTGATAATCGGGTTCAAATACGTCAAAGAACACGTTACAAATGTCACGACGCGTCAATAGAAATGCAAAAACAATAGCAATCACCAATCGTAATCCATTAAAGATGAGAGATCATGCAATAAAACTTAAACGTTTGGCATCTATGGAAGTGGGGATCTATAAAAGAAACATGTAATGCAGCACTCGGAATAATTTACTCACTTGTCACACGACGATTTCGTTTAATCAAAGTGTTAGTGCGCCATATACGTAACGTTGTAATAAATAAATACAAACATGAAGATTCTCATGCGAGCCGATACACATGTTCATTTGAACATTCCCGAAACGACACCAGCAGCGAAATGCACCATTTCACAGGTGCTTCTGGCACATAATCAACGTCAATGTAACTTCACGTCTAACAATAAAATGTTTGTTTTCAGGTGATTGCTGCCTTATCAGTGTCATTGGTATCAATGATGGTTGGTTACTCTTCAGCCTATACATCTCCGGCACTTGTGTCCATGAATTCTACGGACAGTACACTACAGATCACTGCAAATGAAGTAAGTAAACACATTTCGCATATTATCGATTCATGTACAATATATTGTTACTCTCGCTGTATAATATATGTAGGAAATTTGTTACTAATTGTGGATGTTTGTGTGTACATAGGGATCCTGGGTGTCAGGAATTATGCCACTGTTCGCTCTATTGGGCGGCGTGCTTGGCGGTCCACTGATCGAATACATGGGTCGAAAATTGACAATCATTTCAACAGCGGTACTATTTATTGTATCTTGGATATTAATCGCTGCAGCAACCGACGTGTGGTTCCTGTTGTCGGGCCGATCCGTTGCCGGTTTGGCTGTTGGAGTTGCATCCTTAGCACTGCCTGTATATCTTGGTGAAACAATTCAACCAGAGGTGCGTGGTACACTTGGACTGTTACCGACAGCGCTCGGTAACATTGGCATTCTCGTGTGCTTCGTAGTTGGTAACTATTTGCCATGGAACTGGCTAGCCGTGGTCGGTATGGCTCCGGTGTTACCATTCATTGGTCTGGCCTTCCTCATACCGGAAACACCAAGATGGTACATATCGAAAGGTGCCGATTCCAAAGCAATGGCATCGTTGCAATGGTTGCGCGGTGCCACTACGAATATTGACGACGAATATAACGAACTGAAGAAATCACAGATTGAAGCGGACAAACTGAATAGTAATTCAGCATTCAGAGATCTGTTCCAACGGCCGAACTACAAACCGTTACTGATATCGCTTGGTTTGATGCTGTTCCAACAATTCAGCGGTATTAATGCGGTTATATTCTACACGGTGACAATATTCCAGCAGGCTGGTAGTACAATCGATGAAAACTTGTGTACGATTATTGTTGGTGCCGTCAATTTCCTGTCGACGTTTGTTGCAACAGTACTGATTGACCGACTTGGACGCAAAATATTGCTGTACATATCAAACGTACTGATGATCATTACACTGATGACGCTTGGTACATTCTTCTATCTGCGACATTTGCAAGTCGACGTACAAGAATTCGGCTGGGTGCCACTGGCCAGTTTCGTTCTATTCGTGATTGGTTTCTCACTTGGATTTGGACCAATCCCGTGGCTGATGATGGGTGAAATCTTACCATCAAAGGTGCGTGGTTCAGCAGCGTCAGTTGTTACCGGTTTTAACTGGGCATGCACATTCCTCGTTACGAAAACATTCGTTGATATCACGGAACTGATTGGTTCGTATGGCGCGTTCTGGCTGTTCGGATCTGTCTGTATTGTCGGTATGGTGTTCATTAAATTATGCGTACCGGAAACGCAAGGACAGAGTCTCGAAGACATTGAGAAAAAGATGACGAACATGAAAGTGAGACGAATGAGCTCGAGAGCGAACATGAAACCACTGCCTACATTATAAACAATTGTTGTTCTCTCAGCCATTATGTGTATTGTACTATAAAATAGACATATGTACGTAGATGTGATTCATATAGGTTACAGTCTCCTATCTCCTGGATTTCAACATAATATATTTAATTAATTATAACAACATAGTATATCGTATGAGTGATACTAGTGCAATCAAATAGATCTGAATGGTGCCATTTCCTCGAATAAATGAAGTATTAATATATAGTTTAGTCATAAGTTTAGACAATGAAGTAAGTACCTATTTATATTTTAGTGTAGTAATGGTCATGTTTTGTCTAGCTCAAAAAAATAAATATGGAAATATATACGTATTTCTAAATATAATATAATTTTTCTGATGTGTCTTTTCAAATACCTTTATAAACAATCCATAAATACATATAAAATTTAAAAAATGTGACAGTATATTTCGAAACAGTTTAAAAAGAGGAAACTAAAATTTATTTCAAGCAGTGTACAAAAATTTACTTATATTGACTTTTTCATTATAATCATATCATAATTACTTATTAATTTTGTTTTAGTATTACGCAAGTGATAAATTCAACAAAAACAATAATATCCATTAATATGATGTTATTTATTAGTTTATAAAGTCAATATATTAGGAGTGTTGTAACAAAATAGATAAATAACTTATTAACGCATATTTTAACAAACTAGTCAGAAGTTATGTAATATGTACTTGTCTTGTTTTATTTAAAAATTATGATGTCCATCGTTAGTTATAATCTTATGTTGACAATATTATACAGTATTGCAGGAACTGCAATGTAACTATCTGCATTGCTTGTCCTTCAGCAACAATCCAAAATGAATACGACTATTAACAACAAAAATACATTGACGTTGACAGCGGGAATTTTGAATATTAGTTGCCAAAACAAAGTATGAGATAAAATCAGAACAGTCTTTGTTAAAATATACGTTAATAAATTGTGTTTGTATTTATTTTGAATATACTGAATATTTGCATATTATTTTATTAAATAATACTTTATCACATATGCAAAAACTAACTCCTATATTTATTATAGTAATTTTTCACACATATACACATATTTTCTGACCAATGACATTAAATAGGTCTAGTACGTGGCTCTCTCTTTTGTGAAACCAATGTACTAAATTTGACATTTGACAATAATACCAACATCAATACAAATAAATGTTTAAGCATACGGCATATTATTGAATAAAATATATTAGCGTTTAGGTGTAGTATATTGAATTGTAAATGTACGAGGTAACACTGCACAATTTTAGAACAATTATTTAACTCACCCATTACTTGTACTCGACAGATAGCACATGTATCACACTCAACATCCCAGCTCCACATAGCTACAGCATTCCATTTTTTAAGTGTAAACATTTTCTCAAATTTTTGTGGTTCACTGTCTCCTTTATCTTCCTTATTCTCACTTTCGTCCGCCATTGTTTACCACCTTATTTAATTTTCTTGCCAACTTTTAGAACTTTATCGACCCTAGCATGTGAAATTATACACACGTGTATATAAAATTTGACTAAATTATTGTAAATTATGCGTAGTGTAGTGTGCTACAGTTGGCTATAATTGTTTTCTGCAGCAGTCTGTTTCGCAAATTGTTATTTGGCTCAATTTAATCTTATTCATTCTGCTGTAATGTTTAGGTTAATAACAATATAGGTTAGCTTAGCCTTTTCTGTTTACGTGTCAAACGAAAAATGTAAACAAACATACTACAAATTATTTTTCTGCTCTACTTGGTGTGAAATTAACACAACAGCCTATTTAACGACAGACTATTATATTTGAATGAGTTGAATGTTGTAGGTATATACTTTAAGGCTATTTTCCAAAGGTGGCGCTATATGTTGCTTACTAAATTTGAAATGTTGCAATAGCTCTGTGATTCCTTTTATTTTAAGGTAAATGTTAGATGATATCCAATTCCACTTATTGAATTAAAATAAAATAAAACTACTTTAATTAGTATAGCTTTGTAGCGCTTTATTTATAGTTACAATAATATACATATATCAGACTGCAGGCATTTCACATTGTTTACAATCTTCCATATTTTCATCAAATTCTTCTATTTGTAAAGTCATCTCAAAAAAATTATATTTGTCATGAATATTTTTTGTTGCTAGCATAAGAATATGCTGTGGACTAGTGCCGGGTCCTACAACAGAGATATATACATATGAGAAAATATGATATGACAAAAAACTTTTATTAAGTTATTGTGAATTGCAATTGCAAAAATTGTTTACTTTAAGTGTCACAGGCATGTAATATTGAGCTGGCAACTTCCCAATTAACGGGCAACCGGCGTAATGTATTTATTTTAATGTTGTTTCTGCTTAACTATATTTTGAACTATTTTAAAACACTTACTAATTGCTAAATGGGCTGACATCGCAATCTTGTCTAAACTGAGTGCCCATATCCTTAAGTTATGAACTCGAATAACTCCTTCAATGTTTAGGAACGTATTCATGACCTCTGTAAAATTAATTCCTTTTGGAATCCCTTCCATCAACACCAGTAACGTGTCTTTAATAATTGCAAACGTTGTTGCCAGTACAAGAATGGAAAACAAGAAAGTACATATTGGATCTACTATATTCCACTCCGGCTACAATAGAGAATGTATGTTTGTAAGTTGATTCGAAAGGTTAAAATTGAGACAACATTGTTTACCTTATAATATATTACAATTGCTGCAACTAGCACTCCAAAGCTTTGTATGAAATCACCAATAACATGTATGTAAGCTGCTCGCACATTAATATTCGTATCTTCATGATCTTTGTGACCAAGTGATTCAATGTCGTTGTTATTCATGTGCGAATGACTTGAACCGCCGCCATGTGTATGACCATGTTGGTGTAACGTTAGTCCCATTCTATCAAATGATAATTACACGTTAGCTATTTTGTCCTGTTGTTTTAATCCGCCATACGTACATCAAATTTACAGCAACACCTAAACCCGACGTGATCAACATGACTACTGCGTTTATTTCAAAGTCTTGATGCATAATCCGCTCAATAGCCAGGTATAACAAAATACCCGTTACAACCCAGATCATCAGTACAGATGTTAATGCACCTAAAACTTCGGCTCGGTACCAGCCGAACGACATTTTTCTTGTGGCCGGTCGAGATCCCACCCATAATGAAAACAATGAAATCATGAAACTTGCAAAATCTGTCAGCAAGTGAGCAGCATCTGTTGCAATTGCCAAACTGCTTGATAAATAGCCACCTGTAAAATTACACATAATTCAGTGTTATACAGTTTCTATTAAGTATTTGTTTTAGTAGCAGTGAATACTATACCTATTACTTCACCAATCATAAATACGACACATAGAATACTGGCTATAATTAACTTCCTTCTGGCTTTTTTGTCAACTCCAGTGTTCTTTGATCGATGGCAGTGTTCATTGACTGTAATTCAAATGATACCAACTGTACACATATTTCTGTAAGTATTCGTGCATTGTTCTGTTAGAAATATACTTAAATTCGCTGTTTGTGCATTGTTGATTTCGTTATTGGCGATTGCTTCGGAAGTATCTCCATCTTTCACAGTCACAGTGCAACATCCTGTACTTGGTTTTCCGTGAACACAATATATCACTTTTAATGATGAGTTACCTCCAGTCTTATTGTCTACACTTCCATAACTCTGTTTCTGCCTGTTATCATCCACATACCACATTTTCATATTGTGTTAGTAAAATGTACATATTATAATCGTTAATATAATGTAAATTTGACATTGATGAAAAATAAATAATAATTTAAGTTTTTGCGTTTTCACTAATCACCAGTATAAAGTCCCATTTATCACTGATTGAATACTTGTTTATTTATTAATATATTTTATAGAAAACTTACAAGAGAAACGTGTGTGCTTCATCATCCAGTCCCATTTTTCTGATTCTTTTCTTTTGTTGCTATTTTTCAAACTACATTGACATTTAATAATTATTTTTTCGTAGTAAGTCGTTTATTTGAGACAAGTATTATACTGCCTATAATAGATACGTTCTTTGATAGTGCACCCGAGACCAACAATTATAGAAATTATGAGTAAACTATTATCTTGTTATTGAGTACTCAGAAGTATAAACGTTGTTGGTATCCTATATAATATTTATTTAAGATAACAGTTAATTATGTCTATCAAAATTGCAATATAGTTCACATTCGTAATAAAATAAAACCGAACATAAATTTGAATATGTGGTTACACGCAAGTTAGATTAATTATCTTTCGTTACGTATTTATGTTTTATATTTATCATAATTTAGTTTATTAATCTAGAACACACAGGTTCATATGATATTCACTCCTGTACAAATAATACTTCTTATCTTAACTGATTTTCTAATGTAATGTTTCTTTAAATGTCTCTTAAATAAATGTTACATACATATTTATAAAGCATGCAAAAGTAATTCTGTTTATTGATTTTAATGTAGAATTTTATGCTCTCCAATATTTATTTGAAGCATTTTTTCTCTAAAATAATAAGGGATTCAGGAAATTATAAAAATATGATTTTACATGTTAAAGTCATATGTTCCGGTGTCGTGGTCACCATGTTATATAATATGTATACCGTGTGTCTCACGACGATCTACACATAGGACGTTACGCGCTCATTTGATTTTTGAATTCAAAATATTAATCTGACTGTTTTTGTTTTTTTTTTTACTATTTAGACACTATAATTGTCAATTTGACGTTTACTATTTTATTTTATTTGTGACATTCTAACAAATTTTATCAAGAAAACAAACAGAAAGTGAAATCTAAATTAAAGAAAATGCAATCAAAAACAGCTTGTGCACTGTGAAATAACTGTTTATTTAAAATTCTGCATTCACTTAATCATTACAAATTATAAACCTTACAAAATACATAATAATAATTAAATGTATAATTTTATTTAAATTAAATATTCAATGCTTTTCGAACATTTTGTAATACATTTGGAGTAATAGTGTTTGACACTTCAACAATTTTCCTTTGGAATTCTTTTACCGTTTGAGGTCTATACGCAGTTAGATTGTAAATTGAATTTTTCAAATATGCCCAGTAAAAATAATCATTAGGTGCCATATCCGAATATCCTCCATAATAAAATTTTATTATTTGAACACATTCGTCTTTACAGTAATAGAACATTTTCAAAGAAATTAAACGTCAAAAAAACAAAAACAATCAGATTAATATTTTGAATTCAAAAATCAAATGAGCGTGTAACGTCCTATGTGTAGATCGTCGTGAGACACACGGTATATATATATATATATATATACATATATATATATATATATATATATATATATACATATATATATATATATATATATATATATATATATAATATATAAACAGGATTCATGCATGTTCGGGTATATTTATAATTAGCTATTAATTTATGCTTAACACAAATTATATTTTTCCATATAAAACAAAGATGATATATTAATACCATTCATTTACAGAAAACTAATAAAAACATAATATGTTTAAACATAGCAGTTTTCATAAATACAACATATAAAAAGCGATAAACATTATAATTAAATTTCAGTACATTTCATTGAAAAGTTGTCCTCACTTGCTAGTTTATATAATATTTTATTCATTCTGATTAATGATTGACAACATAATGAATGAATAGATTTGAAACAATCTCTATGATTACCTGTAATACTCTAATAAAAGCAAGAAATACTGTTTCCTGAATATTATAAATATTAGATTTTTTTCGTACATTGTAGAACAGGAAGACTGTGGAAGAGTGAGGAAGAACATTATTTAGGATCGAATTGGCATTATGCTCTCAATTATTCAATTACGAATTCATCAACGCAGCCAGCAATTCTCTATCAATCGACATAAATAATTATACATTATACATACATAATATAATACTGAATATGATCCATTCAAGTCGTAATGTATACGAATATGAAGCACACGTCTTACATACAATCGATTATTCTGCATCTTGCATTGTTTTTGTTGTTATCTACTCGTAATTGTATGCGCAAATATGTAACATTAAAAATGCGTAATATATTTATTGTCTACCAACAATTATGTTCTCACCAGCAAAATAAAATATAATAGTGGCAAACATCGGCAAGAGTATGTTCTCTTGCTATAAATTAATTAATATTCCACTTATCTATTATACATACAAACATAGAATACGATTTAAGCGTAATGAATCGAACCTGAGAATTCGAAACAGACGACATACATAGCATGTAGGTTTATTAACAGTGCATTTCCAATAAATTTCTGTCAAAAAATTCAAATGATATAAGAATATTCCTGCATAAAACTAATAAAATATATGCTTTAATGATAAGATGGATCATTTTGGAAATTTGTTTATTTTATTTTTCTCTAATTACCTCCAATAAAAACAAAAACGTTGCTATACAAAATAGTTTTATTTTTACATAGTCCTAATTTTGATAGTACGTCCGACAACTATTCCATTACGTTTATTAACAGACTAACTGCGTTTTAATTTGTCTCAACGCATACTTATTACAACATAAGCGTAAATTATCACTAATATATTGTATGTATAATTTGAATCTAAATGCATTATTTGCTGAAGCCATTCTGTAAAAGAACTCTTAGCAAGGAAACAATTGTTATGTGCAACCGGAATAAATGTGTAAATGATAATCAATTTTCTACTTGTTAAATTTCAAATAATACTACTATTTGCTACACGCGATAGCTTCACGGAAAACACACTGTGCTTTCATATTTATAACACGATTTTAGTTACGAATAAAGCTTCATGTTAAATATATACACATCCAAGATACCTATATTTATTTCACATATTTTAAAACTATACATAACTAAACTATTTTCGTTCTATAAACCGGTAAATAATTATATTATATACCTGTATAATTAAAGCGAATTGCGCAGCAGGAAATTGTTTCAGTACAAATATGAAACAGAACTAGGCGAAAGGAACATTCATAAGTAAACTGATACAATGTTATAAGTTTGTATACCGAATCTACATGCACAATGGGTTTCAGTGGGGAAACATTCATTCAAATTCAAATGAAATGAATTCACACAAAATACCTGGCTACCTAACTATCACATATAGCCGACAATCAGAATCAATTAAGCGAAAAAACATCAGCACATTTTTGTTATATAGGTGGTGTGGTATGTATCTATACTATATAATTATTCTATTATTTATTGTCAGATATATAATTGGCGGTCAGTACGTATGTTATGAACGATGAGTTTTAGAATGTAATATGCATTATCTTCACTGTTGACATCGTTACAGGAATACATACATACATACAAGTAACAAGGAATAATGAAATGAAACATTTCATCCTATATTGACAATATAAAATCTGATAAAAACATTGAGCTGTATATATGTATCCGTACAATGTGACAATTTGGTATATTACATGAAAACGCGTTACTCTGATCACAGGTACTGGTTACATAAACTATTATATGGAGATTGTGGTAGCTGCGTACATATACTATATGTATGAAAGTATGTAATCAGTTTTAATAGTGTTATAGCGAAATCAAACAAAAATTGATGACGGACATAACAGTTACAGTCAGCCACGACGAGTAACGTGTTTCGTGTGCACACGTTTCTGTATAGAATGATCTATACATATTGCATTTCACAACAAATGGGATAAATATCTACTCGTAATACTTAAACAGGCAGAACTAAATAGATTTTATTCGTACACATTATTCAGTTTATCCGTACTAATCGTAGTATTCCCTACTCAGATAATTATAATTCTTTAACTCACGCTCGCTGTCTTTCTCTCGAATGAAGACTATATTAGCATTTTCTTATGTGCTATAGTAAATTTACAACAGAAACAAAAGATTATGCGTCAGAATTAGGACTAATGATGCTTGTATAAAATACGGTAAATATTAAAAATAGTAAAAATATTATGTGAAAAGTTATTTTGAAGGATTTATGCTTAATAGCATTGCATCGTATGTTATATAAATAGACATTCACAGGATATCTTCACAGAAGAAATGACTTGACATAGGTACAATACATACACATATATATATATATATATATATATATATATATATATATATATATATATATATATATATATATATATATATATATACACGTATATACTATAGACAGGTGACCACTACGGTCTATATAACTATCTATAGGTATCTCTGTTTTCAATTAGTTCAATTTATTCCAATTGGTAACATTGACCAAATATGTATTCTGTAATTCTGCTAAATTTGGTTAATATAACTAATAGCAGAGAAGCCTGTAGAACGTGATGGATTCGGATCAGCTGTATATAGTTATATGTGGTTATATGTATGTGTATTATGAAAGATAGGAATTCTGTAGGTCTGTAGCTTCGTTGTGCACATCGTGTAAATCTTGGAACGTGTACGAACATAGGAGGAAGTGGGTGGTGGTAGTGGTGATGATGGCCTATCCTATCTACACGGATGTCACAGTCCGTCGAACAACGAACAACAACAAGGCAGGAAATATATTACGAGCGACAGGTAAGTCTTAATACGTACATACTAGTATAATCCAATAAGGCCGTACATCGGCCATCCCGGTAATTACACGTGCAAACAAACAGCTATTCAGATAATTGACCTTTGAGTTATCATATCCTCATCAACTTTCCTATCTAATTAGTGGATAGTTACTGAAATATTACGTTAATTTATTATTTTTAATTATTCCAGTCATAGTTTATATAAGTGTATATTTATATCTAAATAATTTGTCTCTTTCAAAGAAATTGTACAGATATAAGAAAAGGTGAGCTATTTAACAAGCCTATCAAAACTATGGGGTTCCGTTACAAAAGTATATTTTGCCCATATTTGGAAAACCATTGACAATTGTTTTATATCTACTTGTATGCGTGTATGTTATGTATATATCACTATGCAGACTCATTAATTGTGCGTAGCGGGATTCTGGCAGATATTACATGGAATGCGTAACTAATTGTCTGGGTTGGCATTTAACCACCGTTGTTAACGAGTGCAATGTTCCTTATCTACTTATGTATATAGTAGAAGCACAAGGAGACTATGGAGTAAGCGTGCGTGCGTGTTCTGTAAGCATGCATACACCAGACGCGCATGCGACTTGTAAGTTACGTGATATTAGCTAACTATTCGATAAGTACTAACTACATATGTACTATAGTGTGACCATGTTTGTGACAACAATGCGGGACGACGGCCAAGCTATTCCTGCCATTTCCTAATATTTATATATTTTCATCATGACAGGTATTCACTTGTACACTGCTAGTTTTTCCTATTAAAATTTATGTTATCATGGAATTATGTGGAACTGTGTCAATTTTAGTAGAAAAAACAGCTAAGGCCCATAGTACAGACAAGTGAATACTAGTCTCTATTTATTGGTATTTTTTATTTGCGGCTTATTTTTATTTAAATTTACTTTACCTTATTGCAAGGACATGAATCAAATTTGATCAAAGATAAAAATGGACAATTAGAAAAAACAATATACCGGGTGGTGACCGCAACACCGGAACATAGGGTCTTTAACATGTAAAATCATATTTTTATAATTTCCTGTTTCCGTTATTATTTTACAGAAAAAAAGCTTCAATTAAAAGTTGTAGAGCATACAATTCTACATAAAATCAATAAACAGAATTAATTTTGCATGCTTTATAACGCCAGAAATTAATTTGAAAATGTTGAAAATTAGCTTTAAAATACCTAGGAGTAGCCTTGGAAATGAAACAAAAATGTCAGAAGAAAATAAATCTCTCACTTGTCTTAAAATATTACCAGTATAATAGAACTTAAGAAATTCATTTCACTAATTGAGTAATTATACACCATTTTTTCTTATAATTCACTTAAATTAAAGACTAATAAATAACTACTGGCAATAAATATTTTTAAGCTAATTTTCGACATTTTCAAATTAATTTCTGCCGTTATAAAGCATTCAAAATTAATACTGTTTATTGATTTTAATGTAGAATTTTATGCTCTACGACATTGATTTGAAGCTTTTTTCTCTAAAATAATAAGGGAAGCAGGAAATTATAAAAATACGATTCTACATGTTAAAGTCCTATGTTCCGGTGTCGCGGTCACCACCCGGTATAATTCTACAAGTAGAATGCTGATTTTGATCAGAAATCAAATCTGATTCTGAACCCTTGCAGCCGAATTCGTTTGGTAAATAATAATTCGGTTTTAGTATAAAATATGGGTTTTGCAGGACAAGCTTATGAATGCGAGTCTTCCCGCACAATACATGAGGTATGGTCACAACACACTACTACTGCTACTATGCATAAAGTAGAGCTGAGATTAACAATAGGTACTACAGTATGTATGTATTTTGATATAAAACCCGTATGGTGTTGATATGCATGCATCGCTGTGGAACCTTTACGCTTTATTTGATAGTTTTAGTTATTGGAAATTAACTATGATTGTAATCAGCGGATGTATATACTTATATGCATACCATGTATGCTGATATTGTTATGTCCTGTTACATGGATTACATCCAGTCCCAGCTCTACCTATATCTAGATGCTAGATGGCTATAAATGCTGTTATTATTATTATTATTGTCGCTCTGTTATAGTGATGGGGGAGTGAAGAAGCACCACGATGATAAGATAAGCGTGTGAAGTGAATGTATGACACTGTATCAGCAGCATGCTCTGTACACTATACCATACATATTAATGTGCAACTGTTGCTTTGCGTGCTTGCATGTGCGCGAATGATTTGTGTGCGTGTGGTTTTACCTGATTTTTCTGTGTATACTGTATTTCAAAAATGCCATGTTGTACCATATTTTATTTGTACCCTAATATAGCTTCGTAATTAAATTCACTATTATTATTGTCATGTGTTTTTCTATACGTGGCATAAAATCTGAATTAATTATTTTCAATATGTATGTACAATTTTCTTTTCAATTTCTATTAAAAATATTGTCATTTTATCTCAGTAAGTTTGCGAGCGTCTTTATTCATTCATATTTATATTGTTATAAATAGGTACTCATGTTGTGAATGTCAGTATTCAGTATGCACTTAACTGACACAAATAATATCTAACACAAGAACGTACGCAAAGTTACATTACAAATTCTTATGATTAAGTTATTAGGATTTAGACACCACAGCCGATTAAGCAAAAACAAGTAAGGAGTGGAGTGTTTGACAGTTACATTATTATTCGGTCGCCCCTCACTCCTTTCTTATTTACATTTATTGTCAAGATTAGAAAATATATTCATATCTGGCATCGTTTGTTCAATGTTCGTTATCATCTGCCAGTTACAGCAGTGCGGTACAATGATCAAATAAGACCACGCGTAATCCGATCTCATGTTAGATATTGTTCGCGCAGTCTTCTATTTAGATAAATATGTAAATTCTTTTCGATATGCAACCATCTCGTACAATTATGATAATACGTTATTCAGTGGCTATATAGGCAAGGTAGGTATTCTTCTGTTTCAAAGTACGTACCAACATGTAAAGGTAGTTGTACAAAGTGAATGAGAGACGCGCACGGGATTGCAATCTGCATAATGTAAATTGACATTGCGGGCAATTTCAAGTGTATGCCGCCGCATGCGGCCTAAACACTGACGCTAGGTTACGCAGAACGCTACATGATTCAAATCCAACAGAGATGGCCAGTTAACTGGAACCACCATCATTATGTTTAATCGGAATACAAGCTCATTTGCTGTTTAATCCATGGTATGTACTTGGGTACATACGCATACACGCCGGGAAGATGCGGATGTGCACATTTAATGCCCCAACTGACAATGCCACCAACGAACCATCGATCAGCATCATTATCATCTCGACAAAGCAGCGGGCCACCCGAGTCGCCCTGTATATCATATCACATTTATACTACACAAACCAATAGTGTGAATGTGTGCACCTACCTGGCATGCATCCTTGCCACCATTCTTGTAGCCCGCACAGATCATCCCTTCCGTAACATTCAAATCCCGATTCTCCAGCCACGAGTTGCAAAGGTCCCTGTTTAGTATTGGTACTTCCACTTCATTTACAGCCGGCTCATATTCAGACACTAGGTATGCAACAGAAATATATACACATAGCTAATATAGATATATACATGTAACCATTGCACGTACTATCTTTATCTTCCTTTTTACCCCAGCCTATCACTGTGCACATTGTGCCTGGTAACAGTTCCTTATCGGGTGGTGGCAGGCATACTGGCAGTAAATGTTCGTGAAATGTCACTGACGATGTTAACTGTTACGTAATAAATAAAACGTATTATGTTTATTATGTGTATACAACAATAAAATAGTAATAGAACTACAAGAAATGAACTAACCTGAAAAAGAGCCACGTCATTATCGTGTGCGACACCTAGATTGTACAGTGGATGAGGAATAACCTTTCGTACTTTCATTTTCTGCCCGTAATAAGCATGAGAATGACGTCTTGTGATACCCAATTGGATTGTCCAACCAGAAACATCAGAATGACTAAATCAAAATCAAATATATATAAATAATAAAATAAGAATAAGAAATATTGGCACTACAGGTAAAATGGGTGCGTATTCAAAAAAGTGCAATATATGTGATTACATACTTGCCTACGCAGTGCGAAGCCGTCAATACCCACTGATCAGATATAAGTACTCCAGCACAATAGAACACTTCTTCAGGCCCCCCCAAGATAGCTGCCAAGAATGGCCAATCGCCCGGTTTGGATAAGATACCACCAACTATTCGCAAAGTGGCACGTTCCGCATACGATTTTCTACTTTTGCCGCATACTGTATAATAAACATATACATACATAATATACAAAATTGTAAATATAAATAAATACTAACCATAGTCAGTACAAGATAAATCGACTGTTGGATATGAATTATGAGGGCATGATGCAAATTCTTTAATTAGATTCTTCTTCGTCCGTTTATTTGGATGCATACGCCATTTAGCTATTGATTTTTGCAGTGGAGGTGAAATGTTAATATCTTTTGATGCTTCTGTGATATGGCTTCCGTTCGAACTCCTACGAACAATGTATGTTACAAGCTACACTCACTCGTATATTATATACAGTTTGAAAATAGAAACTTCCTTACGCGTATCCAAGTAAGTTACAAATGACATCCGGTGATCTTCTTTGATCCCAATGAGAAACACATGCTGGTATCCATTGCTGTTGCTCAGGACGGAACACTTCCAATTGACCATGACCTTGATCACCGTTTCTCTCACTGAGTCGTACTTGGGTAGAGAAATTATAGTATTAAATATTTATCGACCTGGTTGATGTAAGTCGTCAGTACTTACAACAATTTCGTTCATCTTGGGCCCATGGACAATCAACTTTCCCGTCGCACATATGTTCTTGAGCCATGCAACGTTCAGCGCCACAATGGATCATACCTTTAGAACACTGTACACAGTTAAGCTCATCCGATTGATCTTGACAATCCACGTGCCCGTCACATTGCCAATCTTTCGGTATGCAACGTTTCACATCACATTGAAAACCACTCGAGCATGCTGGTTTTTGGGCTCTTAATTGCGCCTCTTTTACCTCATGATGACCTACGCAGACATCCGGGTCCGCTGATTCAGGAAACAAACCGCATTCCAAATAGTCCGGGAGAGCAAGTCCAAACACGTCCAAAAAAAATCCGCAACGTCGTTTTGTCTCTACGAACATAAATCTGTAGAGAATCAATGATTCTTGAATAAATAAATATTTATTTACCAAAGCATAAACTGCGACACGGTCGTACTACTTGGCCTTTGGGACCACACTTCGGAACGAACACAGAACATAGGAATAAGGCGGCTAATTCATAACATCTCACGTCCACCACCGCATCATAAACCTCGAGTTCCTTCCATATACGTAGATAGATGTGAAATAAGTATATATTTATCAAGTGTATATAACAACATACCTGCTGGGCGTCCCGCTGGCCGAAATGGCCCATGTAATTGGGAAATACAGTAAAATTGTATGGCACTCGATGATATTGACAGAAACTAACGATTACGGGAAGACAGATGCCAGGTGCCGGATTCATGCCTACACTTGCAGACGGTGGTTTCACAGTGACACTATTATTCACAATCTGAACAGCAGATGGATATGCTGGAATTCAGTGAGTAATTTTTCAATTAAAATAATTCTACATACATACGCAGTGTGCAATGGATGTATCACCTTTAAAGTACGCGGCGAGGCCACCGCCGATAGCAAGGAGAGCGATCGCGTTCACGACGACTTGCGCGAGACGAAATTGTAACCTGATGCGACTCACATAATGACTAGAGGGACGTCTCATGTCTCTCATGATCTGTAACGAAATACCTAAGACATGGTTTATAAGATAAAATATATGTATTTATATCACCCTGTGGTGCAGTGACATATTCGATCCGTTATGGAAACGAACGACGGTTTGCAGACTGGCCGGCGTTGACACGCTCTTGGTTAAAGCGTTGTTACCATTCGCCTCCTTTGTTTTCGGTTCAATTAGATGTCCGGTAAGTACCGTGCCGCCACTACAGTTGCTACCCATAATCATTGTACCGTCACCGCTAACAGCCACGTTGTTGGACTTGTTGTTGGTATTAGATGGACGGGTGACAGAACTTACAGCACTACGTCTTGGAAGCAGCGGCGTTTCCATCGTTTTAGTGGTATAGGTAGGCGAGCAGGTTTGTCCGAAACTATCGCTCGACACAATTGAGTCTTGGCGCATTGTGATCTTGTTGCCGCTCGATGACTTTGGTATCGAACTTGTTGTGGCAGCCGGAGCAACACTACAGGAAACCATCGGGGAAGGCGGTGGCATTTTATTATTCGGGAAATGGTGCGAGGAATGCATATATGTTTGCGATTCCGATACATTTCCAATGGACAGCGGCGGCGGTTTTTTATTTTCTGCAGCAGTCGACCTCGAGCACTGTGATCTTGTATCTGTAGTATATGTAGTCGGCACATGTTTATTCTCATATGACTTTGTAATGATTGCATCGGAAATCGCGACATTTTGTCCAGTCGGAACTGCAGAGTTTTGTGGTTTCTTTTGCATTGACTCAGACGGTAAAGGTGTTTTCCCTTTAGACCAGGGTCTAGCTACTGGAGGAGGGATGGGCGGTGGATATTGGGGAGGTAGTTTAGGTACTGATGGCTGTTGGGTTTTGGTCGGTACTGGTTGATCGGGTAATGGATTATTTCGGCTAGTATTATCAATCTGTGACCGTTGCTGTTGTTGCCTGGGTGGTGGTGGGATATAATTTCGTTTCGGCACGGCTGGTGGTCGCAATGGAACTGGCGGCAGTGTTACCGGTATCTAGAATACATATACGCACGCTATACGTATATCAAGTTTGTTTTTTTACCGAGCTGTATCGACCGATAACACATTAATGAACTAATGATTGTGTTAAATCAATTAGCCAGATCCTTTCACAAGGACTCACCGTTGACTTTGAAAGCAGGCACTCAGCGTCGGACATTTGTTTACATGTCGCTGGCCGAGGTCGTGCAGTATGTTCCGATGGCGTTACTGTTACTGGCCGTAACGGAATAATCGGCGCAATTTCCGTTTCAATCAGATTTAGAAGCTTATTTGTACCAATGTCCGGGAATGCATGATTCTGACAATCCCGATCGGACCTATCATATGCATACGCACATAATGTAATCATGGATGTACACAATGTTCACTAGCATCTGTATTTACACTTACCTTGGCCAATTGCGTTGACTTTGCGAAATATCTTCTAACTGGGCAATACTATGCCGATGGCGATAATGTTTCTGTGAATAAGACATGGCGCTAAGAACTATGTGTCTGCTGCAGTAAGCGTCCACAATCGTTGCTTATTGCATCACTTACAGTGGTCTGCATTCTAGAACGCACGAACACCGATATAGTACATGGATATTGCAGTGTCGCGCATTTTTCAATGGCAGTTTGGTTTTCTAATATCTTCTGACTGGCAGTCAACTATTTCAAGTAATAATATGTACATATTTGTAATGTCTTTTTCTACAATTAATAACACGAATCAATGAGTTCGTAGAAATATTTGAAAAGTTCACTCGAAAAATAACGTAACTAACGTAGTGTCAGCGTGGAAATCGAATTTATAATTTAGTCCATATATAGCATGATTAATGTGTGGCATTTATATAATTGAAAATAATTTTTACATTTTTTCTTATTGCATAGAACTTTCTATTCAGGCGAACTGTTTAAGAAACTTGACTTGCGCAATACTGTGAATTTGTGTTGCTAACTGATGTTGAAGCCCGTGCACAGAGGTTCTGTGCGAAACGACAGGATTGTCCAATTGATATATGCTAAAAGAAAATAAGAGGTGCGATATTTTTTACAACCTTACATTAAATGTTTGTTCATAACAGATCGCAATATAATTTCTAGAGAATTTAGATTTTTAACTCTAAAGTTTTTGATAGATCATAGATATCATTTCTTGTTACCAAAATTTGGCGTTTAAAAGTGTGGAATATTGTCCATATATTTTCGTTAAAGTAAAAGTTAATTTAAATTTACCATCAAATATAATACGTATTACAAATTAAATTTGTTAAATTTGATATTTATTGTTAAATTATAGTACCGCAAATATAGGTTGATATATTAATTTAATTAATTATGATTTTTATTTGTAGTTACTGCATGATGATTAAAATAAATCGCTTTTACCTGAATATAATTTATATAGCTCGTATAAATTGCAAGCGGAATTACAATTTGCATTAATTAATTGTGTTTGACCACATCATTAGGAAAGATCATTAGTATTGCAAATTTGATTTGTTAATGTATGTACGTATGTATTATTCCAGCTAAAATTCGGACAAATTACACTAAGTATTTACGTTTATGGTAAGAAATAAAAACTATATCAAATGTTGTAATGTAAATTTCAATCAACGGCTTCACTGCATTTATAAAATATTTTAATTAATTTTAAATTCCTAATGATACAAATATTAGGAAATTAAAAAGATATTAATAATCAAGGATTATTATCGATTTATAAACGTTCTGTGACATAAAAAGTTAGTACAGTATAATGTTTTGAGAATCTCAAAGAAACCATTTCGAAGCCGTAAATTGATTTTCCTTACTTTGCGCGATGTCGTCGTTTTAGACATGCAACACAACGCGTGTCATATAAAGTCTTGTTTAAAATGTTCAATTTCATAGGTCTGAGATGTCGACGTCCAGCCTTATTAACATTCTGTACGTTTTGCACGGTTTATAGGACTAGCTACATCGGCTTAGAAAACAATTCTATAGCATCAGTCATTTTATCAATAGGACACTAGTTGCACATGGAGACATGGATGACAAGAATATCGTACCACTTGCTCTAACAAAGTCAATTATTCATTTTATTCACGTTAGGTTATAATAAAATTACCTCTCACTTGGTTACTACCAGTTACTACTAAATAATAAATTACAGTTAACAACATAATGTTCTACCGACCCTACTAGATTTTTAAAATTTTACTTCGTTTTTTTTTAAACAAAATGTGTGCTAAATAGAAATATCAATAAATTTATAACCCGGAATATTTAAATTAATTAATAATAATTTAATAAAATTAACAGCTATATATTTTAAAATAAAACATTTACAAAATTAAAAGTTCATATCATTTAGAATTGGAATTCTATATTGTTTTATAAACATAGTTTCAAATTTGTTTTGATAAATTTGGCAACCAATAAAAAAAAATTAAATATATAATATTTTGTAGCATTTGGCATTTGTTGTATTAGCCGCATATGACAGGAGCCTAGTATAGTATAAGTACGATTCCAGTTCTATATGGGAGATAAAAAAATTCGATAAATATGAAAAATTGCATGAATACAAACATGCATTTCGCGTCTGTCGTATGCATGTAGTATTCAGGATACCTGTATACAAGAAGGTTTTATCAAAGTAGCGGCGATAAATATTACAATCCTGTCTTGAGAAAAATCCATGCATGCACAGACCTACAGTTGCTTCGTTGCATATACAAAAAAGTGCAAATAGAATTAGATTTGGGTATTTTCCCAAACATCAAGTATATTAAGCGAACATTCTAACAGAAATATTTATCATCTTTACGTTAGAGAAGAATTTATTTGGATTTTTTTTTATTTCTATATCTTGCAAATATGTAATGGATTTTATTTTTCACATAAATTACAGCTTATAAAAACGGAAAGTACTGGGAAAATACCTTACAGCCTTGTTGGCACAATTTGAACCGAGTTAATTTGTATGCATAAGCACATAATTGTCAGTAGTAACATACAAATATAAAGAACATAACTTTGTTGGCTAGGTGACCAACCAAAGAAGCTCTATTGTGATAGTTGGGATTATAGTAAGTCTTAGGCAAGTCTTACCTGCATATACATGAACTAGCTTACACGATGACGGTCTGGTAACGTAACGTACGTACACACTGATTTCAAACGTACTGTGCAATGTAACGTAAACCGATAAATGTATCGAAATAAAATAAGATTGCTATCGTTACGGTTACGACTGTGTTTGTGTGCAACCTTTTCGCGCCGTGAGTACTACGAGCGAACGAACGTGTACACCAACACAAGCTTTTCCGATCGTATGTTTGTAAGCACGTGCGCAAGCGCCCCGATCGTTTTCTGTATCGTGATTAGAACGATCGGCCGCGTGCGTTTAACGTACATGTGCATGTGTACCTGTATGACAAGTAGTAGTAGTAGTAGTAGTAGTCGTAGTAATAGTAATCGTAGTATTGTCGTAGTAGTAATTGTACTTATGTATGTCGTGCATAATTGGATGCAGACGTTAAAACAAAAGCGTGAAATATATGTGTACGTGTATAACTGCGAACAACGTACGCACCTCCACCGGCGTCACTGCCACCACTATTGCTGTCGCTGCTGCCACCATCATCGACAACCTCCACATGCGCCCCAGACCTCGCGCAACCCGGCCGTCGTCCGGGCCGGGCCAAACATGCGCGTACAACCTTTTGTCCTTCGTATTACCATCGGTCTCTCTCTCCGATACCCGCACGTCGCCAGACACATAATGCACTGTTGTGCATCACGCACCGACTCGACTTGCACCACAGGATGCACGCACATACCCATCGCATTAAATACGAGCGTACGCCAAGTTCAAGCGCAATGTTAGTATCCATAGTGTCTGTATTATGTCTTGAAGATACAAGTAACTTTTACTTTACAGTGCAATCAAAACAAATTGAACTTGTTATTTAAAGAATAAAATACACTAAGGACATTTGAACGTCAAAAGTACTCGGTAGCAAAACTAATTGAACTGTCAGGATATATATATATATATATATATATATACAGAAATAGATGAACATACATAAATAAAAATTGGCATTATTCTTTGATTTAATCTTTATTTGAGACCACATGAACAGATATATTTAATTATTAAAAAACAGATCACTTAAATAACACTTAATGCAAATCGGTATCACTACTTAAAACTATTGATGATCAGTCAATATAACGCTGTCCAATGACGATTGTATCGCAATATATGTATATGTTCTGTTGATTATTTCACACTACACACTGTCTTTTCTAGTAATCACTACTAGATATATTACATGTCAGTTGCAAACCAAATCACACGATCTATTTTGTCCAATTCTAGTAGATTAATTTCATCAAAATTTTGTATGAACCTGAGTGTTTCAATTTGAGAATTTAGAGTTCTTTTTTTTAGAATAAACCAATGTTTATTTTTATTTGGACGATTATTTGATATTACGATGATTTACCCTGCGTTTTCTGTTCAGGTAATAATTCAGTATCGATGCTTTTCTGAGTGCTACTGATCGCTTCTTTACTGGTGCCCTTCGCTACTTGACTACCTTTGCTTAATACTTCCGATTTCTCTCTTGTACTAATTTTCTCATCTGATGAACTTAGAATATCTTCTTCTCCAGAATTTATATGTACCTTATGTTCTGCTGCTTCCGCGTTAGTTATATTATCTTGTTTTTTCCACTTTGTTCTTCTGTTTTGGAACCAGATTTTTACCTGAAACATAGCATTACATGCACGCATTTAGTATCTTGAAAATGAATAATTTTTAGAGTTAGCTGGTAGGTGATTTGGGTATATTACGATTAGGAACCTATCGTCAAAAATATAGTTTGTGTCGTACTATGTAGCTATATTAGTTTTGCTTACCTTTAATTCAGTATAAATTTATACAATAAAAGCAACTGATTGCACATACATATATTACCTGCGTCTCGGTAACGTTTAGTAATTTTGCCATCTCTGATCGTTCACTACTACTTAAGTACTTTCTTAGCTCAAACTGTTTCTCTAATTCAAATATTTGTCGACCGGTGAAGGTCGTTCTGGCCTTCTTCTTTCTTATTTTGCAGTCTCCATCTTCTATTTCTTCTGACTGTATGGGTGTGGATAACGATGGGGTGACATTTTTGCTGCTTTTTACAACAGAACTTGTTTCTTTATGGACTCTGTGTCGTGGCGCATTTTCTGTTTTGTTTGGTATTCGTTTTCTAGTTCGGGCATGTTCTGTAAATTATTAAGAAATTAACTACAGTTATACATATAATATCCTAATTCAATAAAAATTCCATATAAATTTAACAAACAATAGCAACAGTGGTTCAGAATGTAAAAGCGAAAAATATAAAATTTTCTGCTCAAAATATGCAATACATTTGATTGTTATTTGTAATGGTCAATAAACTGAATAATTATTAATGTAGCAGATACATACCTAATGTACTTAGTGCATTGTATACACACAACACATGTATGTATGATCTATAATAAGAAGTTACAATAAACGTGCGAATATGCATGCATACGGACAATCAAATTACGTACAATTTGCATACACTTGAAGTGCACAAATATAGGCATTTTACCTATATGGGAATTGGGACGAAATGCTAATATCCATACATTTAAAGTAATATAAATTATAAAATATTGAATGTACGGAAGGTACTTTATAAAAACTGTTTATATTTATGTATTTTTATTTATAAAAAATAAAAAAAATAATGTATATTAGATAACATAAAATAAAATATTCGAAATATATAAATCTATATAAAATATATTATAAATAAAAAATTAATTTAGAAAGGTAAAATAGGATTTTGCAGGATCCGGCAACAAGTACTGTACCATTTATATGAGTGGAGTATTTGTATCTGGAGTAATTTCTTATTTGGTCAGGATTCTGCAATTGGGATTATATAATACTACGGATTTTATGCCATTTTTTTCTACTGATAAATAATAAACAATGAAAACATAAACAAACAACACATTTATTCTTTACGAAGAAGTGATGATTCACCTCTGGTTGGATTGAAAACCGGTTTAGGATCATTCTTAATGGATAGGTTCAGTGGTTCATTGGTGGTAGCCGCTGGTGCAGTACTCTCAATATTTGGCACTTGTGATTGGTAAACTCTTCCGCCCGGTATATACGCTGTCGGTGCCACTATTGGTGATGTACTCGAAGTTTTAGATGGAGTTGGTATTCGGTCGATGGATGGACTGACAGTCACGTCGGTTTGTGGTAGTAAAGGAGACATTGGAGTAATAAATTCACTGACTTTTGGCGATAACGCTGGCTCTACGCTCTCTTCGGATGCTGTCTTTGGAATACCCAGTATATTTTCTATGTAGTGCGGTGTAGGCTTTGATGCCAATTTTTTGTATACATGTTTGTGCCAAAACAATGTCCAATTAGTACAATCTCTGCGATTGTCATGGGATTTCGATTCTTCTTGGTCTGTTATACTTTCAATTTCAGTGTTTTCATCGACTTTATGGACAGTATTGTTGCTGTGTTGAAGGGAAACATCAGAAATGGGGGTTAGGTTGCTATCAAGAATATTGGTTTGATTGGACGTATCTTCAGGTGCGTTACTATCCGAAGACATGTCTATGAAAACAACGATTATTACTAAACCGCATTAGTGTTTACTTAACACAAGTACATTGTCAATCGTGGCGGGAACACAGTGTTGTCTTTCCTATTAACACCAACAATCAACTAAATAATGATAATGCCGTTGGTAACAGTATATGCGAAGCCACCGTGCACAACAGTATTTTTCCATACTTCTTCATTGTTGTTTAACAGATGCAGTAATGGACTGTCAATCACACACTTCAAAAAAATACAACAACGTACAATACGCAACTAACTACACAGTTGTGCACGATTGCATTATATACACTGAAGATAGCAATGCTTACATCTTATACCGCCACAACTGCGACATTATTATTTTTTTATATGCTTCTTGCGTACATATTACGTAATCATATAATTAATACATATTTTTAAACAGGTACAAATGAAGCGCAAATTAATTACGAAGGGATCATCTGTTACAGGTGGTATACAAATGAAATATATGATAGATGAGAATGGTTACAATATATTACACATGTTGTCGAATATTGTATTCGAAGTGTCCGTGTATTATTTTTATAAACAATATTATTTCAGAATCAAAGTATATCTAAAAAAAAGTGGTGTATAATTCTAATAAACTTATAATAAAAAATAATTCTAATAAACTTATATTTAACACTTAAATGTCATATAAACGACAGGATAACCGACGACTTTCAATCAGACGTAAATATTTGATTTAGCGTACTAATTCTGATCAACGTATAAACATATTCAAACAACAATTTAGATTATGCAAATCTTTGTCATTTGTAAGCACAATATATAATATTCGAAAATATCCAGCGAGCATTGAAGATATTTGAAATTTTGAGAGCTAATAGCTGATTCTAATTATATTTCAAATGTTTACTGTAATTCTTGGAATAAAATTAAAAATGTATTCAATGTAATTCTGTGACAAAATCTTCTCTAAAATGTACTGGGTGAATTGACACATGTATCGTAGGTGCACGTTTCGGAGAATAAATTGCAAAATTGTTAAAAGAACACATAAATATAAAATATAATTACTTGTTTTATATTATAAGTTTTGTTAATTTCTATTTATGATGCAATTACTTAATCTAACAATATTGTAATTGCTAATGAATATATACGTTTATTTATCAAATAACAACGAATTAATTTAAAATGAATATTACGAAATTTCATATAACGTACATTATATATTAATATACAAGTATGTAAATCTACATTTATGATGTAATTGCTAAACTTAACAGTATTATAATCAATGATGTATTAGTAAATTGATTACAATTGTTATTCTACGTTTGTCTGTTGAAAACGAATTAATGTAAATCTATATTATAAAATTATACATAAAATACATTTTATATTAGAACATTGTAATTTATTTCATTAATTAAAACCGTTTAAAATGTATTTTCAAAAATTGACATTTTGTACAGCATATGAATATGACAGAACG
Organism: Carabus problematicus; assembly: GCA_963422195.1. Taxonomy (NCBI): domain Eukaryota; kingdom Metazoa; phylum Arthropoda; class Insecta; order Coleoptera; family Carabidae; genus Carabus; species Carabus problematicus. Next base: position 20,015,568 of record OY728577.1, read on the forward strand.
CTATCGCCATGTTGGTTTGTTTCGTGACGTAATGTTGGAATGCCCTATTAAAAACTTGTGATGTTAACACCTGTACATATTTAACCGTAAACTGTTCATATTTGACAGTTCTGTAAACAGAAATGTTTATTATAATTATTTTTCATAATTAAGTAATGCCGTATGTATCATTAATATATAAAATGTTATGATTTTAAAGTAAATTGGCTTGTTAAAATGTTAATGTTCAAATGAAATAAAATCAATGTAGGTGTTGAGAACTTAAAACAGTGGGTTGTAAACTAATAATAATTTGTTATAGGTGTAGGATTGGTTCACATTTTAATTAAAATCAAATGGATGAAGATGTATCTGTTCGTGTGGCCGTTCGGTAAGTCACAAATGTCAAAATCTGAGAATAATTGTTAGCATGTAAGAATATTTACAGGATCCGGCCACAAATTCCACGCGAAGTAATCGAAATGTGCCGAATATGTACTCAAGTGACACCAGGAGAACCGCAAGTAGTTTTGGGGGCAGATAAGGCATTTACATATGATTTTGTGTTCGATACAATTTCTATACAAGAAACAATATACGAAGATTGTGTCGCGTCATTGATAAATGGTGCTCTGGAGGGATATAATGCGACAGTACTTGCATATGGACAGGTAAACTAAAATCTGAATATCTAAATCGAATCTAAAATATGCTGATATTTGTACTGTAGACTGGGTCCGGGAAAACTTATACGATGGGTACAGGATTTGATGTAGATTTACCCGATGAACAGTTAGGTATAATACCTAGAGCCATTTCCCATATGTTTCACGGGATAGAAGAACGAGTGTCAAGGGCCCAAGACAACAATGCAATACCACCAAAATTTAAAATCACTGCTCAATTTCTGGAACTTTATAATGAAGAAATCATCGATTTGTTTAATCCGATGAAAGAATCATACGTTAAGGTAAATTCATAATTATATAATTTTGTGTATTACTGCTGCATTTGTCTTGAGAAAAGTCGACGAGTCACATTATTTCTGATTTAACTTTTAAATATTCGGAGCCGTAACAAGAAAACAACAAATAACCTTAAAATTTCGTGATAAACAAGTAATTTCTTATAAATATCCAATGAATATAGCTTCATTGTGCTTTAGAACAAGGGTTACAAGATTAACGAAGATCCTACTGGGGCAATTCATATCAAGGGAGTTACCGTGAAGCCAGTTGCATCTATTGATGACGCAATACAGTATTTGAAACTCGGTGCCTTATCGCGCACAACCGCCAGCACACAGATGAATTCGCAGTCGAGCAGATCACATGCAATTTTCACATTACACATCATACAGGAACGGATTGTACCCGCTGACAGTAACGACGAATGTTCAACGGAACCGACGAACGAGTTCGAAACTTTGTCAGCGAAGTTTCATTTCGTCGATCTTGCTGGATCAGAAAGACTGAAACGCACCGGTGCAACTGGGGAACGAGCCAAGGAAGGTATTTCAATTAACTGTGGTTTGCTGGCGTTAGGCAATGTTATCTCAGCATTAGGTGATAAATCAAAGAAATCTCTGCATGTACCATACAGAGATTCTAAGCTAACTAGATTGCTACAGGACAGTTTGGGTGGTAAGTAAATGCGAGTATATACATGTTCTATAATTCAATCATTAAATACGACACTTGTGTCTATAGGAAACAGTCAGACTGTGATGATAGCATGCATATCACCGAGTGACCGGGATTTCATGGAGACATTAAATACGTTAAAATATGCAAATCGTGCCAGGAACATTAAGAATCGTATTGTGATTAACCAGGATAAGAGTTCACGAACAATTAACGTTCTGCGACAACAGATTGCACAGTTGCAGCTTGAACTGTTGGAATACAAACAGGTTAGTTTACTTGGCACATTGTACTATAGTTTTATTCACTCGTGCATGTTTAGGGGAAACGTGTCATTGAAGAAGATGGAACTGAAACAATTAACGATATGTTTTATGAGAATAATATGCTGCACAGTGAACTGAATACCTTGAAAACTCGTGTCAAAGCAATGCAGGTACGACTGTGCAATTCGGTTTCGTTTATTATAATTCGGTTATAATTCGTTGTTAATGTACGTTGGTAGGAAACAATCGACGTGTTACGAGAAAGGAATACTGGTCTTCTAACTGAGAGAGAAACTGGTAAATGGACGAAGGATGGTAACACTAATGTACCAGTCGTGGATATGATCAAGGGTTACCTTTCGGAGATCGAAGATCTTGGTGCAAAGTTGACCGAGTCGAATCACGTGTGCGAAGAACTGAGAAAGGCCTTGAGGAAAACACAAGAGATCACCAGATCATCGAATGGTACACGGTAACGTAGTATTAACGAGTTGATTATGATTTATTGTTAAATTGTAAATAGTTACGTCCGGCGAGGTACCGAATGCAGACATCAACACTATTCTAGAGGAGGCTAAGAAAGAGATCCAAAGAGAAAAAGAGTTGCTGGAGAAGAATAAGAAACAGGAAGACGACGAATATAATTCGGATAGTTCTGAAAAAGAAACAGAATCAGAAGAGGAAACGGATAGTGAAGAAAAAAGTATGTTAATCCCTGTAAACTGTGTATTCGTACAAGAAAATCTTCATACGTTTTCTTCATTTTCACGTTTAGTTGACGACGGTTTACAAGCTGAACTAGAAAATTTAACCACTGACATTGACATGAAGCAGAAGTTGATACAGGAGCTGGAATTATCTCAACATAGGCTGAACACTATGCGACAACATTATGAAGAGAAACTATTACAGTTGCAAACGCGCATTCGAGATACACAAGATGAACGGGATAAAGTGTTGCAGTCATTCGGTATGTAAATATACGTATGTCTGTTATACCATTGTCGCAAAAGGTTGATAATTGTATTTATTTTTTTTTTTAGTTGGACAACCAACAAAGCCGACAGAAGAAGTATTGAAAGTTCGTCAAGGCTATGAACGGAAACTTCATGATATGCAGAAGGAATTGAAGAGATTACAGTCCGCGCAGAAGGAACATGCAAGATTATTGCGTAATCAAACTCAACATGAAAGTAGATTGAGATCTTTAAATAATGAATTAATGGATATGAAACGTGCCAAGGTAACATATATATGTATAAGCCTATATAATATTAATGTTTACATAGAAATAATAATAATGACAGCTATACTCAGATCGATATTAATGGCACTGCTATGGTCTACAATAAAATTTGACTAAAATGTACACATTTGTGCATGTTTTTTTTTTTTGTATTTAGGTTAAACTCTTAAACACAATGAAGGAGGAATCAACGCGACACAAGAAAGCAGAAGAGAAGAGAATTAGAGAAATAGCGCAACTGAGGAAAGAATCTCGACGTAACGCAAACGTAATACGTTCAATGGAAGCCGAGAAACGAGCTAAAGAGCAAGTACTTCGTAGAAAACAAGAGGAAGTGTCTGCACTGAGACGGGAGAAACATAACAGACTTAGTTCAAAGGCAGCTGGTCGTTTCGGTAAGATTAGTCCGTGTCTTGGTGAAGTTTATATGATTTCACATGTTCATTGTGTTTCCTAGGCCAAAAATATTCAGTTAAAGCGGTCAAACAGAAATGGATGACCGTAGAGAAAATGATCAGTAAGTTCTCAATGATCAAACAAGGATTGGTGGAACAGGAGGCACGTATGGAACAGCTGTTGGAGAAACGAGACACTTTAGGCAAAGATTTAGATAGGTTCCAAGCTAAACGAGCAGCTTTGGTAGCCAGCAATCAAGATACCAGTGAAGTTGATAATCTCATTGAAGATCTGAAGGCAAATATTAACTATGTGCAAGACACGATTACAGAAACACAACACAGTGTCATGGAGATAGAGGAATCACAGGTAAGGTTTATACGTCTAGTGTCCGGTGTGCAATTATTCGTAGCGTGTTTGTATTCACTTATAGGAGACGGCCGAATCTAGTGACGTAGCTCAGTCGATAACCGATATAAACGTAGCTCGTTATATGATCCAGAAATTATTTAATATGACAGTGAACCAAGGCTACGTGGTAGCTCAGCGTGATGCAAAGTTGAAGGAAAATGAAGCCAGTTTAAATGAGGTAAACACACATGCTCGCTTCAACTTGCTTGTATTATCTAATTAACGCATATTACGTTAAAACAGATGAGACAGGAAGTGTATGTACGAAGTCAGTTGCTTGATCACATGTTACATACGGATGAAGAAGTTTTCGCAAAGAGTATGATTACCAGTCATTCGAGTAATGCTAACGAGACGGACCCTGATTGTAGTTCAAATACAAGTAGCCGTTCTTGTTCGCCAGTTGATAAGTGAGTGTCCCAAATTTTAGAATTGGTTAAATGTTTTTCTACATTTGTATTTGTTGTTCTAGTGAAATGTCCACAGCACAACGAACTAAAACAAAGATTAGACGACAAACTGCACAACCGCAAGAGCTGTTATTCGGAAAACCGAAGAAAGACGAGTGTGATAATACTCCTACAGCGGAACAGACTGGGAAACAACTGGATGACAATTCCATGACTAAAGTGCCAAGTGCTCCCGGTTCGTTGAAGTAAGTGTATCAAAGTTTTAATATAACTGTTCCAGAGTGCTGTATTGCATGTTACCATTGTGTACGTTATATGTATTCTATTGTATAGAGGACTCGCAATCGCACGCACCCATAGCACAATAGAAACTCCAGTGCATAATAAACTAGCGACTTCATCTCCCAGAGCTGCACATCGAATCCCGTTGCACCAGTCAACCAAGTACGGATCCATGTAAGTTATTTATATAATTGTTACTAGGAACGGGTTACCAGTCTGATTGATTTGTACATTACTATCTATGTCTGCATTCAGATGTACGGAACATTTTGTACTTTACTACTTATTGTTTATAACGCTATACAATAATTTCTTATATTGTGTTTTTTTTTTGTAAGCTTTTTATGTACATTTGTATACGTTGTCTTTTTCTAACTTGACGCATTTTATATTGAATTACTTACTTTTGATATCTTACAGTAAAACTATTGTTTATTGTAAGTTTTACATTTTTAATTACTCTTGTTTCACTGTTATGGTCCACACATGGACTTCTGTTTTATAAGAATAAACTGTCTTAATCGTAATACAATTTTGTATAAGTTAGAATGTTTATTTTACATTAATTTTCCATATTTCATTAACAACTTTTGTAGATGTATTTAGTTGAAAGTTTCATGCATTGTAGTATATAAAATAGAATATCTCCTGTACTTTATTATGTTGGAACTACATGTACTTCATTATTGTTTTTACTGAAAATTCTTTCTTCAAGTAATGAATCATTCTTCATTATTTCATAGTATTGTGTGTTTAAAATCATATAATCATTGTGGTAATGTCATATCGTATTTTGAAAATTGTGTTTACTAAATGTGCTTACTTTTATTTATAGTAATAATGCTAAACGCGAATGAATATACAATAACTATCGATTATAATTCATAAAGAAGTTTGAATTTTATTGTTGTTTTCACAAATATAATAACTTTATTGTAGTAATCCATGTAGTGACAGTAATATGTAAATAGTTACGTTGTTAACATACTAACTATACTGAAACTAGATGAATGTCGTAGATGTAAATCTGACAGTTAACATGAATGCGTTAATATCGGTCCTGAATAATCGTTAAATTTGGAGAATGATACTAACATGTTTGTATGCTTGTATTAACGCACTAACCAGGGAACAGGGCCTTGACAGAGAGATGTCAAGTCCACTCACGTCACCGCTCGTTTATCGGCGCCAGTTCAGTCGAGATGATAATGTTTTTTCACGGCTTACATCATCCACGGTCCAGGGTGAGCCGCAAACTTCCACAGGACAAATTGTCGCGTACACTGGCAAAGTAAGTTTCATATATCATGTCTGCGTGTTCAGTGTTTATCTTATATCGAATATGCATTGTTACAGCAGCAAGCTAGACCAGCTCTGCAGTGCATGTATGTTGCACAGGGCCATAGCAATGCTGTACTGTCCATATGTGCTACTGATGAATTATTTTTCACGGGGGCAGCAGGTATTGTCACATTGGATTTATAATGTATCCGCTTTCTTGTTCTATTTGTTTGTACTGTTGATTCACAAAACTCAATTAATCTAGATGAGATAACTATACGAGCCGGGCAAAATTCACACGTTTTAAAGTATTTCTGTTATTTGAAGAAATAGATAGACATTTATAAAGATTGTAAAATTGCAAGAGAATTAAAACGTGGTGATGTTAATCATCTTTCTATCTCTTCAAATAACATATCTGTAAAACTTGGTGGTTTATGTATATATTATTAGTAAACCACTGTCATGAATTATATTGACAATCATTACACACTATTTCATAGTATTTACCTGAATTTTGTGAATGAGATTTCATGTAAGGTAGTGTTGTCCAACTTGTGAATTATCCGTGATTCTTTGTTTTTTGTTTTATGCTGTTAACGCGCTATATAATTTTGAAACGAAATTTGCATAAATTATAGCACTTTTTAAATCTATTTATTCATAAAATTGTACATTATTTTATTTTAATTTGTTTCGGTCTTGATATCTAGAATGTTTGACACCCAAAACTATCTAGTTACGTTTATTGGAGAATCCCATTTTAATACGTATTGTTATTGTAGATCGAACTGTTAAAGTATGGGATCTACAAAAGGGAGCAGAACGTCAAACACTTACGGGTCACGCGAATAATGTGGTAGCTGTCAGATATTTACCCAGTTCCCATATGTTGTTAAGCGCTTCATCCGCTTTTGTTAAAGTATGGGATATCCGAACATCCGATGCCCGTTGTGTAAAAGTTTTATGGTAAATCTGTTACATGTTACATTTATATGTAGAAGGAAGTTTGTGTTGCATGCGATGTCTAGCATGATGTTGTTTTACTTTTATTAGTTCGTCGGGAATAAATCAGTTGGGATCTTCAACTTTACTAGCAGCTAGTGGCAACCGAGGCGCACCAATGCCTGTAGGTGAATCTCCAATCAATGATTTGGTATTTAATACGTCTGGTACGGTGCTTTGTACAGCTTCGTACGGGAAGGTGATACTTTGGGATCTGAGAAAGTAAGTCGTACTTTGGTGTTGTGAAATGTGTAGGTACTAGTAGTTAATTGTCACAATTTTTGTATTGCTTCTGTAGATTCGCCCCTATTGGCAAATTAATTACTGGCCATCAAGCCGCTGTCATGTGTTTAGCCTGCGACAAACTAGATGCGAATACAGATGTGATAGTTACTGGATCTAAAGATCATTACATAAAGGTTAGACCGCCACACTTGGAATGCTGGTACTTCAGTGGTAATGTGGCCGTTTTACAGACATTCAATATTGGACCTATAACGAGTGGCAGCATTTCTCCGTCAATGAATCTGAATCCACCACACTACGATGGGATTCAGTCACTTGCTATAGGTCAAAACACACTATTCTCGGGTTCTAGAGATATGTGTATCAAGAAATGGGATTTGAAGAAAGCAGAATTGATACAGGTAACTATTTATTGAATGTCTTATATTATTTTGTTATAATTTCATGTACATGTTTCCAGAGCATTAATAATGCGCACAAAGGCTGGATTTGCGGTTTGACGATGTTGAAAGATAATAAAGTGTTGATGTCTGGTTGTCGCACTGGCCTTATTAAGTTGTGGAATGCCGACACGTGCGATCAGCTAGCTGAAATCAAAGGGCATAGTAATGGTATTAATGCTATAACGAAGAATAGTACACATGTGTTTACTGCATCAAAGTAGGAATATACACACTGACAATATATTGAAAATATATGTATGTTATACATGTTTCTTCTTTCAGTACTGGTGATGTGAAAGTCTGGAAATTGGGTGACGTTTAAATTAGTTGATATCCGAATCCTGCCGGTATTGCTTATCAAAATCAACTATAGCTATTTATATCTAGTAGAAATATAATATTTTTTTTTGTCTTGTTGAAAACAAAATAACGGTTTGTTCCTCAGCCTTATCGTAATGTATGAGAGGCGCCAAATTTACGATGTACGAGGTTCGACAAATATATACGCATGCTCGTCGATGGCCAAGCAATGTGATCAGCCGGTGATCAGTTTTTTTAGAGTAATACTTGTTATTTGTAAATGTATCTGTGGTCACAGATTTGAACCTTCTGCTGATGCGAATAGATACGCCTGTTGCAAGAATTTATACAACATTGCCTAATAGTTAACTCTGTGCTTATATATTTCATAATACTCAGGTGGCGGATGCATTTTTTCGCGAAGAGAATGCGGCATAATTTGTCAAACCTTGTAATATTTAAAAACAAAGTATTAAACTTCTGTACATTGGGTACAATAAAAATTATTCGTTTACGTTTATTAAATGCTTTGTAATTGATGCATTTACAGGTCAAATACAACTAAAGCATTCAGGCGAAGTATGCTGGTCGTGCTTTCAGCGGTTTTGGCGTAGGTGGACTGATTAATTTATAAATAAATTGTATTTATATAATTGCGAATCTTGTTGAGCAAATAGGATGGATAGTGATTATAAAAATCTGCTTGACTAATCTTACCAAAGAGTTTATACAATTGATTTCAATAAAATAAATATTGAATAAATATGTCTTGTATATGTTCGAATGGGGCTTACTAAAGCACGTGATCATTTTGTCTAATAGAGGTGTTCAGTGATAACTATTGCTATTTTGAAATTGTATGCTGCTCAGTCTAGATTTGAAAGGCAACGCGTTTTATTTTGAGTGAAAGTACAAAAGCATATACTTATAACGGACAAACTTTTAATTTGTTTGTTAACGAAAGACAAGTTAAACATGACACAGTGATTTTGACGGTGGTGATTTTTAACGATAATGCAAGATTTATATATGAAAATATCCACCCCAGTATGCGAAGTATCATTTATAACGTGGAATTACACATAATATAAATAGATTTCATTTCGTGATCCGTTAAATACAAGAACCAGAAAATGGAAGTATGACAAACTAGATGTGTGGAAACAACGTAGGTAAGAGTGAATTGTAAATCAGAATTTACCCGATTAATTTATATTTATACATGACTACATAAATAAATAAATTTTATAACTATTCCTTATTTTGTATATTATTTTTTATAAAATAGTAATTATAGTCAGCAGATCTAGTAATATATTAGTGTTGATATTAACTCAGCTTTTACAAAAGTATGTGTTTTCATAAATATACTTTTAAACAAATAAAAAATTAAATTATTACAATTTTGAATTTATAGGTATTTCTTCTTTATATTCTTCAAGGGTGTCAAAATTTAAGTCTTGGCGGGTTGTCAACCTAGCGGCTAAGTTCAAGAAAAAAAGCAGCATTGCATTAAATTAAAAACAAAATACATATTTATAATAACCAAATGACATATATTAGGTAAAATATAAAGTATATATTAGTACACTTATATTAGACATTGATATTATTTGTTTACGTTTTAATGTTTGGTTAGGTAAATGTTCTGATTGGGTTTGTTACGCATTAGTAGTTAAGTGATCCATTAAAATTAAAAGGCATATAAGACTTAATCAGCAATAATCCGTCGTTTACAGCTTGCATTTGAAACACCAATCGACAACAATGTGAAATAGTTGGAATATTTGTTAGGTACAGATAACTCTATCAATACATTGTTGAGGAAAGTGTAACATATGTAGATATAAATAGAAGTGCAAAGATATTTTACTTTTTGAAAAAATGGCCGAGAGGTTTAAAGTGACAAGATCTGAGGACGCATATATATCCGAATCAGGAAGTATTTCTAATGATTTGGGCACCGTTGATGCAGAAAAGTTACTACCCAAACGACAACATCCTACATTGACTACATTGCAAGAAATGCGTAAGTTGCCTTGTTAGACTTTATAGATGTCAAGTTACTAAGAATAAATGCTTGTAGAACATACATATAGATTAATTAGCTTCATTAAAACTTAGTTCATAACATAGCTTCGCCTATATAAACTTTATTAACCGTAAATTGCTTTGTCAACTTGTACCTGTAGCACTAGTTTTAAGCTACGAATTAAATGAACAGTATAACTTAGTTTCAACTTTGCTAATTGTGCTTTATTTGTAATATAGTACCAGAAAATGTGCTTATTTGTTTTGATCGTAGTTTAAATTTGAATATTGTTACTGTATTCAGGTATAAATAAGCTGTTATATAAACTTTCACTAGTACCATTTTATAATTATATGTTTGGTAAAACTAGTAAATGATGAAATAAATTATTCTCCAAATAGCATGAAATTAAAAAAAAATTGTTTAAACCAATTAGTTTCTCATTATTCGTAAGAACAAAACCATAGAAAAACTATGTAGTGCCAAGTTATTGAGTAGTAATATACACTTAAGTGATACGTAACGAAAATATTTTAATAATAGTGTTATTTCTGTAATGAGTGAGTCTGTAAGCAATTTTGATATTTCGTTAAATTTTCCGTTATTGCTGTGGTTGTCATTTAAGTATCGGTCAAATGCATTTATAAATTAAGTTCTCATATGTAATGAATGTTGATATAAGTATCAGGTTTGCATATTTTTTCCACCGATTACTGCAAACTATATTTTTAAAATGTGTGCTTGCTCCGGAAAATATGTCTAGGATATATGATTATAAAACTGTGCTACTTTTCTTAGTTTGCTCACGAAAACATAACGTACAAGAGTAATATCAGTACATGACTTATTCCTGTTTATTAAATTCTGCAACATCAGTACTTCATTTGATTTTACATTCATAACAAGTACCATTACATGTTGTTTACTGTAAATTCAAGCGACATAATTTTCTCAGTTGATTCCAAATTACTTCTGGGAGATTACCTTGTAGGATATGTTTGCATGCCAGGATAATATAAAATGATAAATAATTAACTGGCTTATTGAAGATCGAAATAAATGCGTAGGTCACCATGCAAACATATGTATATGTAAAGTAGACAAGTAGAAAAATCTATATTTTGATTATGATCTTGCGATTCAATGGTGTTCTACATCAACAGGGAAAAATAAAGTTGTTAGAGAAACAGCATACAGTAATTCTATTAGGATATTCAGCAGGTAATTCGTTCGTGAAAAAATGATCTTATATGATACAGATCTGTTGTTAAATCAGGCAAACGCGTCGGGCAAAAAAATCACGAACACAGGCCTGGTGCAAAGACAAAGTTACTGCGGAAACAACGTTACAAATAATACAGGTTCATAGATATAAATAATATATTTTTATAGTGTTACACATTATTACTTGTGACGTATAGCAATAAGTGTAATTAGAATTATTGATTTTTTTTTTTATTTCGCATCGGGAATTGATTCTTCTGCACTTAAAAGGTTCGAGAGGGTTAGGTAGAAGCTGCGGAATTTTTGAGAATTAATTAATCGAGGTCTTATTATTAGTACTTTATCGAATTCCGATTTGTGTATACAGATAATATGTAAAATAGGTTATGAATTTGTCTTTCTATGTAAATTTAAAGAAAGAATCACATAAAACACACAACTTATTTAAATACAGTTTTTAGAAACAGTACTTCCCACTTGAAAAAAAAAGTTGTATCCATTATATTTTGAAGAACAAAGAAATTAAAATATACAGAAACAAGACTAATGTCGCGTTTTAACGTAATACCTCTTGATTCACAGTACAAAATCCCACGTCTGAAAAATATTAAATCCGTGAGTAAAAAAGTTTTACATCTTTTAATTCTTCAGTAGGGTAATTCTGCTTTTAAATATACCAATGGTACCGTGCAATGTTGTTGGTAATGCTTCTAAATGTTTACCTTTAATATTCCTAGACATAGATTCGACAGAAATAAAAATGTTGTGTCTTATCTAACATTGATTATAATAAAAATTGTTATGCTGTTGAACAGGTAGAATAAAAATATATTTAGGTGTAAGAAAAAACGAGGATAATTTCACCAATTAGCAATGTACACAGTAGGATGTCTTATCATGTGTTATTACATATAATAATTGTGTGACGTAAATTATCAGAATGTTACAATAATAATATTTGAAAAGTCAATGCTAGGAAAAGTTGGTAGAGCTGCTGAGCGTGTAAATATTTCGTTAATAAAATAACAGTTGCGATCCTCTGGGAAATGGACTATCTGTATAAAAATTGTTCCATGAAAAGTAAAGATTATAGAATTTGGCTTCTATGCCTTTCCCGTATAAATTTTAAATAAGCCTAGTTTACACTCGAGGTCAATAATCCGATAATCGAATAAGAAAAAGTCAATTGAAACAACAATTATAAACAACGTAAGTTTCTTGCGCATTTCCAATAAACTGTGGGGTCGTTCGAATAATCTTACGTATTGGTTTTGACAAGTTGAAATTGCAGAAGGAACGATAACTAAAATTTAATTAAAACCGAATTTAATATTAACGACTGAATTGTAAATTAATAATATTATCCGAGGTAAAATTCCAAGTTGCAATAATTGCATGGCGTATGCATTACGTAAACTACCGTTGTGTCCGTTCTATGTATTGTAAAAGAATTTCAATTTCCTAAGCAATGATGTCAATGAAGCGGTATAACAAACAGATCAAATAATTAATATAATTGTATCCCATACACATGCCGTTGCATACTTGGAACGCGCAGCCTACAAGCATGTCTGGCGTTTTATTCGCCTGTTAAAACTTTTGTTGTCTCACTTTCCTCTCACATATATTTTAATCCTGTATTCCTTTTGTTTTATTAATGAACATATCACGACAAAAAATACAAATTTTCGCAAAATTCATTATAGATTACAATAATTTGTTCCCTGCAGAATAGATAATGATTATATAATATTTCTTTTTTTTTTATATATAAAACGAAATAATGTACACTTTTCTATAGTTAATTGTATGTATATCATTACTGTTCTCACGGGATAAAAAAATATATTCCATAATAAATTTTTTAGAAATTTGATTTTTAACTGATAAATTGTTGGGTTGAATAATAATATAATGATTTTTAACTAAAAAAAATTATATATATAAATAATGTATTTAATATATAAATTATATTTGAGCATGTTTTAATAGTTTTGTATTAAGAGTACGTTTCGTTTCATATTTCAAGTAATGTTAGGGCAATTAACTATGTGTCTGAATAGTATTGATCCCAGTGACCTATTAAATATCGTTTTCTTTAAGTTGAATTAAGAAAGTAATAATGATAACGCATTTGTAAAATTATATTGTTGCATACTAGTACATATTTATAATGCATGGTCGCGCATGAATTGTATAATTCGTACTTCTACGTTCAGTTTTGTATACTGCAGAGAATTATTGTTTCTATTTAATTGATTTTACTCACAATATATGACGAAGGAATAAAACATTGTTTAGCTGACCATTGTTCTAATTCATGATTCTGCAGCCACAGCACAGAATTTATTCCTACATTACATTGGATGTACGTTTTTTGTTACAGCACTGGAGCTTTATAATAATATTACACGAAAAATAATCAATGTTATTCAGGAAAACACAATTTATATGGAGATGATTTATGTCAGGACGTGTTATAACATAACCATAAGTTTCTTATTTGTGTGAATGTACCTGGGTAGTTGTATGCCGACTTATCGTGTGTGTGTGTGTGTGTGTGTGTTGTTGTTTGCACGATGTTATTGATGCATACATGGGTATATGCTTGCTGAGGGTGGATGCCCTAAGTATTCTCACCTGTGTGCACTATCACGCACCAACACTCATCACACTGTGTATATATGTACCTACTGGGTATATTGATGATAGTACTACATACATGGTCGACAGGTACTCTCGGTACAACTACGTACATACTTATGTAGCTCGCTATTCCTGTATACCACCTATATGTATATGTACATGAGTCTATAATACCATTGGCTGAAGGTAGACCTCGTACCCGTACCTCGCGTACGAGGGTGTGGGAGGCGAGATCTCTCTAACTGGGAAGCTGCGTCGATGGTAGCGACAACGACGGTGGCGGTGGTGGCGTCGGTGGCGGCGATGACCGGGCCACGGTCTCGCGCTTTCAGTTGCGTTACGGAGACGGCTGGACCAGGAACAAGTACCGTGTACCGTGTTTCGTCGTCGCTGTTCTCACACGTCTCCCATCACATCTACTAACAGATTTCATCCAATCATACATTCGTTAACGTTACGTTACGTTACGTTTCGGAAACGTCGTTGTGTTAGAATCGTTAGAACGGGTAATTGTTGAGTAAATTATAGACAGTTGAATCCGTCACCGTAGTCGAATTTGCACTCGCACAGGTCGGTCCAGTGCATCAGTCGCGCGCGCGACATAGCGTTAAACACGTGAAATACGTACGCGAAGAGTACAGATTCCCGTAGCACATACTGCATACCGAGACAGTACCCAGTACGGTGTTCCTAAATGTGTGCGTATAGTATTTCAGCACTAGAATAATATAGTGTATCCCTCCTAACCCCGTGACCCGGAGATTGTACACATTACCCTGCCGATCTCGTTGATCTCGTGATCCAGGTCCTACCCACCCACCCCATCCGACCCTGCTGAGACCATGGCTGAAGAGAAAACTACCGACTCCTTCACCGCTTCTGATTCCATCAAACCCATGGCTGATGGACACTGCTCCCCGGCAAAGTTGGAAACAGGTACACAATATAAACATATTTATATATTGCAGGTACATGCAGGTATACTCTATTGTTACAATTGACGGTTGGACAACACGTGTATTTGCATGTGCATGTAATGTATCATCTCCTCAGTAGTATGCGGCGTATGTGCAAATGGATAACTGCTAAATGCATATATGTACGTATAACTAGGTCGAATAAGATCGACGGCAAGATCGTAGCAACGGGCATGGTTGACTAGATAGATGGTTGGTTTGGGAGGATGCCGAGTTAAATTACTCTCAGACCTGTGTGCTCACTCAGCACTACGTACGCAGTGATAATTAGATTGGTAATTGAGCGAGTGGTGGTGAGAGTGGGCTCTCGCAATGCGTCGAGGTCGGGACTGTGTCAACCCCGATGTTTGACCCATTTTCGCGTTGCCAGGCCGCGGAGGGAAGTTTCGTTCGTGTGTGGCTGCTGTGTCACGTCACTGCGCTATTCGCAGTACACGAGTGGTTGGTTGGTCCATGGTTGCTACGGTGGCGGCAGGTAGGAAACTACGATTCGGATCTTTTGAGGGGGCACAAGTTGAAGTAGTCGTACAGTCACCCGCTCGTTCGTTCGTTCGTTCGTTCGCCCGCTTGCTGGCTGTGCCGTGCGTGCTCTACGGCCAGGTCCAGGATGGCGGGAAGCTGATTTAGCTGCCTGGGTCGTATCGATCTGTCAGACACCGCCCTACACCCGGCTAACCTATATTCCACGAGCCTCTATCCTGGTTCACTGCTTCACACGACTCTATCCCGGTTCTTTCTCCATCCCCTGCCCTATCCCTACATACACCTATATCCATATACATCATCCTTTCACCAACTACATTATATGTACGAATTCAAATATTTATTTCTAAATGAAAACGTTGCTTATCAAGCTTGGATGACTGTTATTACGGCGAGAATAAATGATAAGCAACTAATTCTTCACTTACTGCTACATGCTTTGTAAATAAATATAAGCGGTTCACATTCGGGATATTCGATACCTAATCCGTATGGATACAGATATGCTTCGGGCATTACAGCTTATTCACACATCGTAGATAAATCGCATTTTGATGCACTTACAGATTTACTACATATGTCATATGTATCATACTATTATTTCAATAGTGATCGACATTATCTATTAATGTTTAACACATTTTATTATTGATTTAAAACAATGTTTTAATTTGAAACGATCTCAACATTAACGTGGCCAATAATAAATTTTGGAAATATTAAATAATTATTAGGGTACAGGCTGTAAGATATTTATAGTATTGCTTCAAATTTGCTGTGTGCGTTTTGCTGTAAATACTAAAAACAGCACATTATTTTTGGAATATGATTTTCTTATTCATTTAACATGTTGCTGAAGTGATGTTAAATCGGTTAAATATAATCCTTGCGCTCTCTGGTTTGCTCCAAGGTGGCAAAGTAACGATTTTATAATCCGGGAGATAGCTGACAGCATCTCATAAATGTGTCCGTGATTATTTATAAAAATCTTATTACTAGCGCTATTTGAATTATATAAATTTAGCATATTTATTCTTCAAATAAACTTTATTTAAAAACTAAATTAAAATTAGTAATACATTTTGGATCAACTATTGGTACAATTTAAAATTCTAATTTTATTTTAATGTAGTTGCGTTTATAGCGGCCGAATATTTAAAATTTAGTAATGGTCTACAATAGTATGAGAAACATTTCCACTAGTGCCTTTATATTAAGGCATTATGCAAGCAAGGCTCTTGGATAAGCATGTAAATAAGAAGACGTCCGGTTCTGAATTGTTCAATTTGAATGTTTTCACACGCTAATGTGAATTGAACTGATTTTAATCGAATCATTGTTAGATTATAAGGAACAGGATAAATTTTAGATTTTCCGTAATTTTGTACAAGGACAAGGTCTGGTATTTTTAATGTGTATTAACAAAACAAATGAGCAGGTGTGGAAATAACTTTTCTGCTTTTGCCTGTCCGAATAAGTAGTAATGCCAGCTGGCATCCATTCTGCGGCAGTAGATGAAATCAAATGTCGTTGTTTGTAAAAATCTTCCGAAACTCGGAAATATTCAAAATGCTGCATTGCATCCAAATATCTACAGCACGGATTAAAATCATTTTCAATACTTCGTACTTTCTTCATTTACATCATACAAATTTTTCAAATTTATTATTGTTTTATTACAAAATTTCATAGCTTAAACATCCTACCTGATATTTTTACAGTAAATATTTTGATTAGACTCAAGCAATTAAATATGTTATAATATATAATATGTGAAATATAATTCTCATTATAATTGTACGAGAAAAATGTTTGAACATTATCGAAATTGGATCAAATTTGCGTAATGGTCTCAATTGAAAGGAAAAGTTAAAAAAATAAAACAAATGTATCTTAATATTGTAGATGTAAAAGTGAAACTGTGCCCTAGTATAAAATGATTCTACAAATTAAAGATTTATAAATTAAATTAAGCGAAAAATTTAACTGTGCACTGTCTGGTTTATTGTAGTTAAAACCGGTTCTTGCGTGGTAATTATAAAATTGTCCTATTTTTATACTCACTTTTTATCTAATTGCTGATGACAAATAATAAATTGGTTTATTTAGTCAACTTGTTAATTAAAACATCCAAAGACATATATGTGCGGCATTTCTAGATTCCTTATGGAATGTACATCTATTCAGAAATATGAACAATTGTAGAGGTAACAATAATTAAAATAGATCTAAAACTTACTTACGATATTTTCGTTTATCTGAATAAGCATGTTTCTTTTATTTTGAAGTATGCGCTTTTTTTATCGCGGCGTGGTTTCGCATCGATATACGTAAGTCTCTTGACAGGAACCTCAAGATCTTTAATATAGTTCATCTTAAGTGTTGGTTTGAGATTGTCATTCTTATCTCTTAGATCACATCTACAAGGCTCTTTATTGTACGCGACAATATCCAACTGCACGCCATTTCAAATACGTATATTGCAAGCATGTTCACAGAAATATTTACACTTCTATTTATTGCTGTATTCAGCTTCCAATTATAAATTAATGATTTGTTTCCATGAAATCATGCTTGTGTAATACACAGAATAGCAACGCATATTAATTAATAGAGGGTGTTGTATGTCGGTGAATAATTAATATGAAATAATTAATGAAAAGTGCAGATAGGTATTTTACAATTCATATTTTCGTTAATCAATTGTATATGGGTACAATTTATTGATAATGTGATTATCTAATATGAAATCAATATCAAATTTATAATTTGTGACCTTTATGATTTTTAATTAAGGTTCTCATACATTAAATAGCACGTTTTCATCGTTGCCATTTTAGTTTTCATAATGTGAAAATTCTGTAAAGCAAATTACGCTCTTTCATTGTGCATTGTCAATTCGGTTTATTTTACATTGAAATAGTATATATAGAAGTATAGTTTTCACAGAACATTACTACCGTTGTTACGAAAATTGTCAAGTGTCAATAATGAAACATTGCTATAATTACCGTTCTCGACAGATGTTGACAACGTAATAATAAAGAATTTTTTATCAGCTGTCAAAATTTTCTAACTAACTGTGTGTACTGAATTAGACCAGTATTTATTTATTTAATCGTGCAATATAAGTCAAAATAAAACATTCTCATTATAGGGATAATCTATTGAATTGTATATCTAGTGTTTTCTAGTATTGTTTTACAACTATAAATATCTTGTCTAGCGCCAAGCAGCCTAGCTTCATTCTAATCTAAATTTAACGTTCGGCAAGTTGCCGGCGGTTACGGCGATAATCTTATATACAGTGCACGCCGCTTATTGGAATCACGGATAATGTTATCAATCGGTTATTGTTATCACTTTCGCAAAGACCGGCCCGGACGTATACAACTACATTGAAAAAATTTCAGTTATAGTAATCATGACTTCGGTTTATGTTATCATTTTTTTCTTAGGATTGTTTTTGTCCCGAGCAATTTTAAAAGCAACAGTACAATAAAGTAGTTTTTACAAAGACCCTTATAGTCTAGTTTATTGTATTATACCGGGCTGTTTGGCAGTAAACACAAATAAACTCAGACAATGCGTTCGTATGATCTTAACTACTAAAACAAATTCAGTTTAATTCTAACCGTTTGCAATGGCTGACGTAAAAAAGAGACGTGATTTTAGCTTAAAAGAAAACATTTTAGAACAGTATGATAAGTTGCCGAAAATGAGTCAGCGGAATGCAGCAGCAATTAAAAATTGTTATGTTATATTTATTTTTCGATTTTTTAGTTCATTTCATAATTTATTTACTGTTTATTACTGTTTCACATACGTATTTTTAATTAATTAATAAAATTGTGTGTTTCTATTTTTTCGTATATTGTTATCAATCGGTTATTGTTATCAAAAACCTCGAGTCCCGATCTGATCACATTAAGCGGCGTGCACTGTATTTATATAACAATTATCCTGTTGTCAAAATCAACGAAACCTCGTGTCTGAAATACTGAAAAATTTAAACGATGAATATCTGGAAATAATAGTTACATTATAATTTTTTAATATATATTTTTTTTTGATGACGTTATAGAATATGTAATATTTAATTGTGCATACAGTTATTATATATAGGTATTCATGTTCTTGGCATATGCCACAAATTTATTATACATGCATTGTGTTTTTCACGTGTAACATTGCCCAAATTAAATTTATAAATATACATCCACCATCATCACATGATCTATTCTAATTTTTCAAATTTCCCCTTGAAGTGCTCTATATATTATGAAGATAAGTATTATTTTTTGACTTAATCAAAACTTCACTCCACTAATCGATTGTTATTTTTTTAATATTCCTTACTGTATTATAATATAAAAAGCAAAAATATAAGTTATATAACTTGTTACATAGGCAAGCATGCAATGTACAGGATGTTTGAATTTGTTTATTGCATGCCTGGCATCGGTACATTTATATTGACACCGAAATTTGTAGGTGTTGATGCTTGGACATATAAAAAAATTACTGCGTCACTGTAGGATTAAACCAAGGAAGGAAAAATAAGAGATAATGTACAATTTTTTTTACTTTCTGGAAGACTACCTAACCTTAAAATTAATAGTAGTATGTTTTAATATAACTGCAGTCGACAAAATGGCAAACGTAGACAAAAATCGTTATACCTATGCATATATAATGTTTTTTTCTTTTATGATAACTTTTTAATGAAAAAAAGTAATAATGAAAACATTGCAAATGCTAGTTTTATAAGTTTTTTTTTTCCTTGTAAAAATATAATATCCCACAAATGGCTCTTTGCAAAAACTTGCTCTTTTTCATTCCTGATATCATAACTCTTTCATTCCTGATATCACAACTCCAAGATCAATCACTGAAATTTCCTTGGTATTATCGTCATTCAATTTTCTTGCTGCCTGTCAGTTAGAGGCATGTAGACGATTTTTAATTTGTCCCTACAGAATATTTAGTGTCAAAAATAAGGAATAGATAATTGCAAAATTTTCTTTTGCTTTAAATAATTGATTATTCATTTGAATAATGAAACCATTTTCACGCATTGGTATTGGTCAAATTATTCATAATGAATCTCCCAGATTTGCCTTATTTCTACGAAAGAGAAAACAAAAAAGATTAAATTAAAGTTGTAATAAAAGACCAACCTTCAGTTCCATATAATAAACGATAATATTGGTCATAAACGATATAGATTCAAGCGCTTGTAATTAGGTTCGTACAAGAAAACACTCTGTTGAAATAAAAATTGATTTCTCCATAAACTAGTTTACCAATGCCAGTATTCGAGTAATGATTATACTGTAAGGAGAGGATTAGAAACTGGAGAATTATCTACTTGGGGCGGTCAATTAGGTTTATAAATTTCAACTAATGAATTCGAAATGATGAGCATCATATCATATTATAGTTATCACGTAACCCATCTCTTTGAAGGCGAGCACCGCCTTGACGTCGATGAGCTTCGTAGAAATCATATTAGACGTCAACTGGAAAACCGCTGGAACCTGATTGATAATATGTTGCCGATAAATTTGATTTCTTCCTCGACATTCCTCGTAACACTCTTATAAACGGATTTTGTTGAACGTTGCATTTTTTTTTTTTCAATATTTTTCTTTTTATTGATGTTTCCGCAGTACTGGACATTTGTGCTGTAGTGTAGGATTGAGATATTATTTATAATATATTATAGTAATTGTGAAAATTTAAATTCTTGGCCACAAGCAACAAGAACCAATGGAATGCATTAGGTTTTATGTTTTTATTTTTGTTTATTTAATGGCAATACACTTAACATGAAGTTAAGAGAATTCTCGAACGAGAAATATCGATTTTAAGACTCGACGAGATACATTACAAGTACCGATATGTTCGTACGAATAAAGTTTCAAACAAATAATCCATTTATCGTTATATATATATATATATATATATATATATATATATATATATATATATATATATATATATATAATGTGATAGATTTGCACCATTTCCTGAATAATTCACGGGCTCTCAATAGTTGGCTATAAATTAGGATTAATGTGTTTCATAAATTGATAGATATTGGTAAAGTAATTAATAACGAATAACAATAACAATGCGATAAAATATTGCCCGCTGATAAATCTGTTTTATATATACAGCGAAACACCTATAATTCCCGAAATTGCAGGAAACTTTAGGCTCCGATAAATAATTGAACAACACAATTAATTAATATTTTATACTTCTATTATTAATAATATCATCATTCATACAATTAACAGTAATAGTTATACATTTACACCGAAAAATATTTTAAAATTATACAATTTCATTCCACAAAACTGACAAGGGTTCACAGTTTATCGCCGATCTATTGGCTGAAATCCGTTAATTCATGTTTTTAGTTAAAATTAGTTTAGTACTAGATAGGATGTAGGATATGGGCTATTTCTAGTTTTTGCACTAATCAATAGTTCTATTTTTAACATACAACTACAATCCTCTATGTCTTCTATAATTCTACATATTTACTTTTAGTTAACAAATTATTTTTCTACTACATCGTGAAGTTATAAATAGTCAAGAATTTAATATTATTAATTGTTTATTGATAAACAGTACTGCACATATTTTTATCGAACATTAAATACAATGATTGGGTATGGGTATTAGATATATACAACAATAAAATTATTATTCAATTTGTTATTATTTTTTTGATAGATGAAAGGCATTTTTTATTATCAAATGTAGCATATGTATTATCTTTGATAAAATATATTTCTCAAAGAGCTATATTCTAAAAATCGAAGCTTTTTAGCTTGTATTAAACTTATTTCTTTTTATACTTTTACTTGTGTAAATGCGTCTGAACTTTCAGTAAACTTTAAATCTGGCTGGAAAATATGGAGCAGTTCCATGTTCTACAGCAGTTTCTGTTGGTGACAGATAATTGGAATTCACTTTCCTGAATTCTCTGTTCAAGTATTGGATTCTAATTATTTCACTTGTACTTTCGTTTGCCATTTCTCGTTTGTTTATTTTCTGTATTTAATATTTCCACTTAATTCTTTGAATTTTAAATTAGCTTAGACTAACAAATAGAAATATTTTTCATTACATTATTCTGTAGGCGGATTGTAAACTTTAGTTAATTTAAATATGTAAATAAACTACACATATTTTATAATTGCGTCAACTAAGGGGTTAGGAAATGAGATGTTGACGTTCAACAACCCAATCATAGCTTACACTGTGATTAGATTACTTTGCGCTTCGAATGTACAGGGCTGCTGAAGCCAAGTGATTTCCTTATGAAATATGATTCACAAGAATATCAGTACGCCGAATTCTAGATTCAGTGAATTCCAAAATGTTTCGTACAAAATTATATAAATGTGTTAGCTTTCAGTATTTGACAGTTTTCCAAGCACTTATTTTAAATATTATAAAACTATTTTATCACCTTGTAATTTGTTTTTATTTCGTAATTGAGACATTTCCTCTCAACAATTTAATATTAAAAAATAAATAAAATAAAACATTCAATATTTATAGTAACAAATGATTGTTTCTTTTAGGTGATGGAACCGAAGAGCAACCATTCGTATCGGAGAAGGTCTCCGGATATGAAACCAATCTGTATTTATATTCGGTAAGTGTTGTTAGTTTTAATTACTAAAAGGCCGTTTAAGAATAATATTAATTGTGAAATTTCGTTTTTATGATGCAAAATGTTGTATATTTCAATTTCAAGTGTTCATATACAGATGTATGTATATAATTAATATAGTACAATTTTGAAAATAATGAAAGTAATAACATGATAAATATAACCTGTTGCGCTTTTCAACAGTTAGCTAATAGCATCTAATCTAGAAACCGTATCTATTGCGTGCTTCGAAGAAAACGAACATTTCTATTGCGCGTTATATATATATATATATATGAAACTTCTTACCTCAACTCGTTTAGACGTTGCGTTACATTATCACGAACAGGTGGCTATTATTTCTGTAAACAGCATCTTGTTGACAGATGATAATTTTAGAATATTAGTGCTGTATTGTAATTTAATTTTAAATCATCCGTTTAATACTACAGCTATATCATTTCTATCTTACCTATAAAACCACATCGTAAATATAGCACGTCAACAGGTATATCAGGTGCAGCCTAAAATTAATATGTATAGCAATTTGAGTAAGACGACTAAATTTAGTTTCTAGCTGGAGAGAAAATATGATAAATAGAATTGAGAAATTGTTCTTTGTTATGAAATACGAGAATATAGGGTTTAGTAAGCCTGTCCATCTAATATGGTTTAATTTTATACTCCAGTGAACTTCATGATTAAATTTTACAAACATCGATTTTAAAGTTAATTTTACATTTTAAGAGACATATTACGGAAAGCGGGCTATTTTTCATATCATACAAATAATTTAAATTACTTTCTATTAGCATTTGAAATTGGTTTTTGAAAGTGATTATGGGAGAAAATTCAGAATTATGTATGTATGTACTTATAATTACAACTTTTGATCGGATATGTTTATATTGTTTGATCCTGTTGATGTTTTTGTTTTGTTGGAAAGATTGTTTTAATACGTTACTGCGTGTTTCATATACCCATGTATATGAAACTCCGTAGTGTTTAACAAGTTCAGAATCTCATTAGCAGGTATTTTAGTAAAAGCAGTTAAGGGGCTTCTTTAAATTAATTTCTATTCTAGGTCAAATACCTGAATGTGTTTGTAAATACTTTACGAAAGCACTTGTACAATATATTGAGAATGTTGAATATGATGTTTGTAGTAATTATGTCGTGTCGTGTCGTGTCGTGTTAATGATTGTTTTCTGCTTGCGTGCAGGAGGAGATGGAAGATCGTCCTCGCATTTCCACCTTGATTAATTCTCTAGCGAACTATTCCAATACAATTCCACCTGCTTCAAATGATCCGGATGCAAGACCGGCGGCCGGAGGTGCACGAATGGGCACTCTCATTGGTGTATTTTTGCCATGCATTCAAAATATTTTCGGTGTCATCTTATTTATCCGTTTAACTTGGGTTGTTGGCACGGCTGGAGCTATTCAAGGATTCCTGATTGTTTTATGCTGTTGTTGTGTGGTCAGTTAGAATGTTTTACTTGTAGCACGGATGTTCGTCAAATTGTTCATCTCAAACATTTTCCAGACCATGTTAACTGCAATTTCGATGTCTGCAATTGCAACTAATGGTGTTGTCCCTGGCGGAGGAAGCTATTTCATGATTTCTCGGTCACTGGGACCAGAATTTGGTGGCGCTGTTGGAATGTTATTTTACACAGGGACAACACTTGCCGCTGCTATGTATATCGTAGGAGCTGTTGAAATTGTTTTGGTAAGTTAACATTTTCCTGTAATGGCTGTCGTCATTTCATTTTCTTAATATTAACAATAACATTCTAGAACGATATATACACGTATAACATTTTCTATAGAGAATATTAGTTCAGATTATGGAACATATATAAAGACTAATTTTAGTATATAAGAAATTCTCTTTCATTCTTGTTGTTACATCTTTAAATCGGTTCCATACTTCGAATTAAATCTTTAGAAATCACAATTATATCCACTGATGAAAGTTATTCAATTTTTGCTTGCTTCTTTCGCACCGGATTTAAATTAGTGTAATTTACAGTTTATATCACCGTAGTTTGAATTCAAATTGTACATTGTGCCCTTTGCTTTCCATGCGACTACGTAATATAGTTATATTGCATTATATGACACTCACACACAACCCTCACTGGTAGGTATGAATTACTAAATTTTTCGTTGTTATTATTCGAGCATACTGCCGGTTCTGCCTCTGTATGGTTTTCATTGAAATGAATCGGTTTGCTGATATTATCAGAGAATAATTTGTACCACTTGTAGAATAAAAATGAACTAAGCGCGATATAGTGGTATCCGGTTGTTTCTTGTCCTTCATACTTATGAATGGAGAATTGATAGGTGCCAACGAAGTAATGAATATTTGTGTTTGACAATTGCAGACTTACATGGCACCAAGTCTGTCTATATTTGGCGACTTTACAAAAGACGCCAGCGCGATGTACAACAATTTTCGTGTGTATGGGACAGGCCTTCTTGTGGTGATGGGAACCATTGTGTTCATCGGTGTCAAGTTTGTGAACAAATTTGCCACACTTGCTCTTGCATGTGTACTTCTGTCCATTGTGGCGGTTTACGTTGGAATTTTTGTCAATATCAACGGCAATGATAACTTGCAGTTAGTATACTCAACATATTTCAGTAGTGCTTATTAGATATTTAAGTAGGAATTCTTTCTAATCAGTTCACAATTACGCTCTACTTTCAAATTTCCATTGTGTTATTTCATTTTGTATTCATGTAACATATAACAAACGCCTACATATTTTGTTCATTCTTATTACGATACTTAATGTTATCGGTTGGTTTGGTGCAATTTTCAATCAATTACGAGATTTCTACGAAATTGACAAAATCGCATTCTTAAATCTGGACACTGTTGTCCTAGCCGTCTAATTAATATTTAATAAAACTGGTACAGTATCTTCATCACGTGAATCGCGACAGGTTTTGTTTAAATTATCTGGTTTCAAACATTTTTGTTATATTTTTGCATCAATCCTAATAGCATGCAGCTTCAATCAATAGATACTGTTGTTGGTGACTGTTTTCATCGCAACATGATATCTACTTTAATAATATTGGCGCAGTTCATGCATGGTTTAAACTCAAAGCGAATATGGCTCATGCGTAACTATATTCCGTGCACTGCAATGCTACCAGAGTCATTATTAAACATAGAACAATTTTAAACGAAACCCAACAATATAACTATACGTATATTATTTTGTATATCCACCATTGGAATCGAATTCATCCATGGATTTGTCTTGATATTGAGTACATAATATGAGTAATAGCTACCTATCATTTATTTATGGCATGGTCCGTTGATTTGTAATTATAAATATTGTTTTATATACAAGTTAACAACTTCTAACTAACCATGTATTTGTAGTATGTGTGTTCTTGGCAAGCGTCTTGTCAAAGATATTTCGTTGGAAAATTGTAACAAGACTGTTGGTGGTCCGTTGCACGATTTATATTGCCCTAACACTACATCCTGTGATCCGTATTATGAAACCCACAATGTTTCCATAGTTCGGGGAATCAAGGGATTGGCTTCTGGAGTTTTCATGGGTATGTGTTCATATCTGAATCTGGTGTATCGTACTATCTACTGTGTGCTCGTGATCATTTTTCATCAGGAGCCTACTGTTTGCGTATTATATTTTCTTTCCTTCTTTGTTACGTAGAGAACATTTTCGATAACTTTTTGGAAGAAGGACAGTATATTTCTAAAAGCAAAGACCCAGATGATATTGAACGTTTAGATCGACCAACATATAATCAAGTGTACAATGACATTTCGACCAGTTTCACTATTCTCATTGGTATATTCTTCCCATCTGTCACAGGTAAATACTTATACAGCATTCAGATTCAGGACCAATACATTATTTAACTGATGGTACGAATCATTCCAGGTATCATGGCTGGTTCAAACAGGTCTGGTGATTTAGCAGATGCACAGAAATCTATTCCCATTGGTACCATTTGTGCTATTTTAACTACGTCTACAGTATATTTGTCAACGGTCTTATTGTTTGCGGGAACCGTGGATGGTTTGTTACTTCGAGACAAGTAATTACTATTGCCCATCAAACCATTTAGCTTTATACTAACACACAATTATTTATAGATTCGGCGTTTCTATTGGAGGAAAACTAGTTGTGGCAAATATCGCGTGGCCTAATCAATGGGTCATTCTGATTGGTTCCTTCCTGTCAACACTGGGTGCTGGATTACAATCACTCACTGGCGCTCCAAGACTGTTACAAGCCATTGCTAAAGACGGAATTATACCGTTCCTAGCACCATTTGCCGTCTCGTCTAGTCGTGGTGAACCCACTCGTGCTCTTGTTCTCACTATTCTAATTTGCCAATGTGGTATTTTACTTGGAAACGTTGACTACTTGGCCCCTTTGTTATCTATGTTCTTCTTGATGTGTTATGGTTTCGTGAATTTGGCTTGTGCCTTACAGACACTGCTGCGAACTCCCAACTGGAGACCTCGTTTCAAATATTATCATTGGTCTCTTTCCTTGTTGGGTCTAGCACTGTGCATTGCTATCATGTTCATGACTTCCTGGTACTATGCTCTTCTAGCCATGGGCATGGCAGGCTTGATCTACAAGTACATTGAATACAGAGGGTAAGTCTGCAATTTCACTATAGTCATCTAATAACATAGTATTTAATCTACTGTGAATTCTAGAGCTGAAAAAGAATGGGGAGATGGTATCCGAGGTTTGGCACTGTCTGCTGCTCGATTCTCCTTGTTGAGATTGGAAGAAGGACCTCCTCACACGAAGAACTGGCGTCCACAAATTCTTATTCTAGCTAAACTCACATCCGATCTTGTTCCGAAATATAGGAAACTATTTACATTTGCTGCCCAGCTGAAAGCAGGTATGCTATTTGTATTCATTTTGAATGGTACTTTGAAATGTATGTGTATGTTATTGATTTACAGGAAAGGGTTTGACGGTATGCGTATCTGTTATCGGGGGCGATTATACTCGTGCCTACAGTGAAGCCATGGCTGCAAAACAGAATCTGCGCAAGACAATGGACGAAGAAAAAGTGAAAGGATTTGTCGATGTCCTGGTTGCTAGAAATGTAGCCGATGGATTATGCCACCTGTAAGTAAAGCAAAAGATTTGTTTCAATCATAATATTCCAATTATCTATATATGTATGTATTTGTGACAGAATTCAGACGACTGGTTTGGGCGGAATGAAACCAAATACAGTAATCTTAGGATGGCCGTATGGCTGGCGACAATCTGAAGATGATCGTACATGGCAAGTCTTCTTACAAACTGTGCGAAATGTGACATCTGCACATATGGCATTACTTGTGCCGAAGGGAATTAATTTCTTCCCAGATTCAACTGAAAAGGTACGTATTTCACTCATATCGAATGAAGTACACATAGTTGTAATATACCTGCATGTTATATTTACTAGGTTGTTGGCAATATTGATATCTGGTGGATTGTACATGATGGCGGTCTATTGATGCTCTTGCCTTTCTTACTCAAACAACACCGCACGTGGAAGAATTGCCGTATGCGTATATTCACCGTTGCTCAAATGGAAGATAACTCAATTTTAATGAAGAAAGACTTGAAAAAATTCCTGTACCATTTACGTATTGAAGCAGAAGTTGAAGTCGTCGAAATGGTAAATATTTATTCCGTACAGAGAACACTTTAGTGTAAAATTTTCGTACATAGATGGACAGTGATATATCCGCATACACGTATGAAAGAACATTAATGATGGAACAAAGGAACCAAATGCTTCGGGAATTACGGCTCAACAAGAAAGAAAGCCTTGGTGTGGTAAGTCACGTTGCATTGTATACATATATATTTACATATATCTCTCTTCGGTCAACTTATCGACGTATGGTATGTTTACTATAAAATGTGCTAATATATTTATAAAATTGATACTAAAGGTATGATAAAAGGTAGAATATAAGTGGGACTCACCAGTTCTAGCATCGAATGATGAAGATTAATGAGAAGACTATTGCGTAAATATATGGAGTCACCCAACGAATTCTATAATCTGTGATACAAGAAACAAAAATGGGTCTTTCCTCAAAGGCTTATTAAGTAGCATTGAAATGATTTTCCTGTTTGATTATACATGTTTTGTACTTTACAGTATCTTCAATCATTTCAATGAATATTTTCAGATATTTAATGATTTTCATTTCTTAAGTTTACTTCTTTTGCATGTTTGTTGTTTTCTGTTAGAAATTCCATTGGTGTTGTATGATGTGCGACTGACTCATGAATGTACGTACAATCCGTGTATTATGTTTGTTAAATAATTTTGAATCATATATCCGCCTTCATTTGTTTTCAGTGATATACAACATGTAAATATTTGTTTATTCATGATTTACTTAAACTTTCTCATATGTTTATAATATGCATTAATCGAATTTGTTACATTACAAAATGTTTTTGGTTGATTGTAATGTGCTTTAAATTTTCACCAAAATTCGCATTTGTACAGGTATTGAAAATGTGTATGACATTTAAATGAAATTAACCATTTATATTCAGTTGTCCTTGTATATGATATGTATATGGTCTTCTGAAATTGCAATGGCACTTTTGTAGCACTATGCTGCCATACAGCGATTTGCTGTAGCCACTTGACAGTTTTATTGTGCGATCAATAATTTCAAGATGAACGCTGTGAAAAAGGAGAAGTAGATTGTCGATGAAGTTCATTTATGTGATGAAATAGGACAGCAAATGGAAGAATTATATGAGGCCATTTCGGCAAGGTCTTTCGAATTAAAATGTAAATTCAGCATTGTTGGTTTTGTCCATGTCATCTTTATTTCTTTGAAATCTTTTTGCTGAAGTTCTAATGGAGTTTCAATAGTCACAAATAATTAACTCTGCAAGTGGTCTAAGAAATGTAGAAGAAATTCATCATCACGTTTTTCCCGTGTAGAAGAAAATTCTACAGAAGCTACCTACCACTACCTACCATTAAACAATGAAACTGTTAAATATTTATAATATTAAAGTGAACGATTGGTAGAATATTAAATGAATGCGAATAGAGTATTTGTGTTTGAAAACAGTTAAACCAACAATTCACTGCGGTTCACTCTTCACTAACATGGTAAATAAATAGTAGAAGTAGATTTGTTGATATTGTTAACTGTTTTCCAACTGTGTAGTAATTGTAGTTGAAACACAAGCGATAGGCAGAGTGATGTACGCGAAATGTAATTGTTCATTTGTTAGTACATGTGCCTATTGAAATATTTATGTTGTTCCTTGACATGCAAGGTCCAAACCCTGGTGGACTTTAATGAGGTGTCAACTGAGGAGAAGCTGCCACTGGTAACAGCGCTGAATTATTATATGCAATTCATCATACATTTCCTTTCTGCATGTACATACACCATACATAGAGTTTCGTTGATTTCATCATCATGTCATATACTCGTACCTACCTGTCTTACTCATGATGCTATTATTATTATTATTATTTCCCGTCTAGTTTTGCCGAACGAGCGAAAGCGCAGCAGTAAGAAGTACCTTTCTGCCATTTGAGCTGCATTACTTATGCCTAATGTCATATGAAAGTGAAATTCGCTCATTTGGCTACGATTTAAATTCGTAAGAACACATACATATTACATGTCATATTTTACTTTTTTCATTTCAAGTGATTTGATTTGGAATTTTCGATGTGTGTCATGATTATCACTAAGGATTTTGGGTTTTTGATTATGGTACGTTCTGTAAAATTACTAATTTCGTTGTGTGGGTTTTAAGTTTTTGAAAATTAATTCTGTGTTGCGCGTGATCATGCTCAATTGTCAATTACCTATATGTGCGCTATGTGATTTTTAGTTAGTTTTGTTAGCTTCTATGCATTGTGCACGGTTCCTAATATGAATTTATATTGACGCATATAAAGAAATAACAAATTATTTCTTATTGATATGAACGTTAATTGCCTAATGAGTGATGTTCCCAGATCAAACAAAATCAAATCAAACCAAATACTGATATCTTGGTTTACGATTTATTATTACGGAACGCACCATTAGTTTGTACCATGCTTTTTTACATCATCTCTTTGGAAATTCATACTATGTAGACAAATATTTGTAAACGAAGTGAACTATTTAGGTTCAAGCAATTGTCGATCATCATCATCAAGCTGATGCTAAAACTGCTACCAAGGTTCGTTTCGAAGAACCAAATAAGGGAAATACAGAAGAAGATGCAAATCCTCTTGTAAATGGTGAAAGTGGAGATGAGGTACGTGTCATACATTCAGTAAATAAATCTGTGTAGTCTTATTAATATATATATATATATATATATATATATATATATATATATATATATATATATATATATATACCGGGTGTTAATTAAAAAACTGGCCATAGGCGTTTAACATGTAATATCAGTTTTTCCTCCTGCATTAGTTCCCAAATTACTTTACAGAAAAATACTTTAAATAAAAGTTTTAGAGAATTAAATTCTGCATCTAAATGAGAAATCAGATTTAATTGCTGTGTCTGTATCTAAACATGTGATTGTCACAAATTAAACAGTAGGTAGTTGAATTAATCAAATTTAAAACTGTCAGATTGCTGTTATTTTTTAAATTTGCTGAAACAATACAACTATTACCATTGAATTATCAATATTCTTGCAATATAATATGGATATATTTATTATTTTATAATAAAGTTTGTGTAGAAACAAATTTGGATGATTTTCAGTAATACATACCACCAACACAAAGCTTAAGAGATTGTA
This sequence comes from Carabus problematicus, assembly GCA_963422195.1. Taxonomy (NCBI): domain Eukaryota; kingdom Metazoa; phylum Arthropoda; class Insecta; order Coleoptera; family Carabidae; genus Carabus; species Carabus problematicus. The sequence goes on from OY728577.1 coordinate 20,047,350, forward strand.
TTTTGTAATGGAAAAACGAAGAAAAACACAACAGTTAAGCACTAAATTCAATATCACTAGCAGGTTCTAATCAATGAAATGTTAAACGTATTCCCATCTGTCATAAAATTCTGTTCCCCATTTAATGTAAATGTGTACTCGTCAGTGAAACAAATATTTTCTAAAGCATGACATTTATTAAACATTAATTCATAAAAAGTGATTAGTTTTTCACTATCTGCTGCTAATAGCAGCGTGTAATATTTTGAAGCAAAATATTTGTATTTTTTATGAGTGCGGTGATTCACCGAGATTATTTGTAATTTCCCTCATACTTCGACAGCTGGCAAAATATCTACTTCGTTAACATTCTGGGTTCCGTTTCTATTACTTTTGCGAAGGCAATTGACGCACCCAATTTCCTATTTTAAATAAGATTTCTTTAAATAATTATGTAATGTAAAATTATTTGACAGAAGTAAATTTCTTTGTTTTAAATCTTTTGTTTTTGTCACTCAGAAAGAATATGCATATAGCTCAAGGCAATAGTTGATCCTTATATAATTTCCCAATGTTAATTTCCCTATGTATGGTAGTCGCTGGGACACACTGTATAGGAATAGCTATGGAATTTAAACAAAAATAAAAACAATTGTATGACATTGTAACTGTCAAAAATATTTGTGTTTCGTAATTTTCGTTCAATAACAGATATTTCTAAAACTATGGAACAGTTTTCACATGAAGAAAAGCTTCAAGTAATAAAATGGTTCTATTCTGAGCTATCGAAATATTCGTGATTTAATAAATTTTTTTGACAGTTACAATGTCATACAATTGTTTTTAATTTTGTTTAAATTACATGGCTATTCCTATGTATTATGTGTTTTCATGAAATTTTTAATTTGATTTTCTCAGTTATGAAATATCAAACATTAAATCTGATTGTTCACCTAGATGCAGAATTTAATTCTCTACAACTTTTATTTAAAGTATTTTTCTCTAAAGTAATTAGGGAACTAATGCAGGAGGAAAAACTGATTTTACATGTTAAACGCCTATGGCCAGTTTTTTAATTAACACCCGGTATATATATTTCGATATTAAATTCCAGGGTTCTGATGTTGTTGAGAAGAACGCTAAGATATGTGAAGAATCAGACAAATGCGAGAAAACAAATGAGGAAAAAGGAAAAGATAATGCAGCAGAGAATGAAAAGGTTCCGGTGAAAGAAAAATCAGAAGCAAGTGAGAGCGTTAAGAAACCCGTTAATATTACACCGTAAGTAAATACAAACATTATTTGATCTGTGGGTAAATGACTTTCTGAACTCTAATTGTGATACGTTACAGAGATGAGGGCAACGTTAGACGAATGCATACAGCCGTAAAACTGAATGAAGTAATTGTGCATAGATCGCATGATGCCCAATTAGTTATACTGAATTTACCTGGTCCTCCGAAAGATAATAAACTAGAGAGAGAATCAAACTGTATCCTTTATATTCGTGTACATATTGTTCTGCTCTTTTATGAATATTTTCATATTATTTATCCTTGACATAAACATACAGATATGGAATTCCTGGAAGTATTAACAGAAGGACTAGAGAGAGTGTTGATGGTCCGTGGCGGTGGTCAAGAAGTGATAACCATCTATTCGTAATGTTCTGTGCCTAGAGCCATCTACATTTGTATTGATTATAATATTACAAACTATTCCAGAGGATTCTTAACATTTATGTACATAGCAGGAGGAATGTATCTTGATTGCGTTACACGTAATGGAATGAATTTCTCTTGTTTAATACTTCATGTTAGTTCTCTCACATACGTAGTTACTCGATGCGCGTGAAACACACTTTCCTCTTTGTCTTTGCCTCTCTGAAACACATGTACCACGTTTGTACATGTACGAAAGTACATATAGTACGTATAATACGTTTTATCCGACAATTCATTATGTGTAACGAACAGAACACATGTAACGTATTTAAGATTTTCTTCAAATAGGATAAACGTTATACAAAAGAATATTGGTTAAATATTCTGCCAAATTTCTCAGGGTACAATCCTTTTTGCATATGTTTCGTATTTGGATGTTTGCTTGAAACCATTTCTCTGGAATAGTGATATCAATGCTAATATTTTTATAACCCTCATTTCTTTTATTCCTTGCCCTTCTGACAGCTGTAATTATCAAGCTGGAATGCTTGATAATTTATTTTACTTTTTTATATATTTATAATTTATATTCGTATATGTGAACTTTTAATATAGGAGGACATTGTCCGTTACACTGGCCACGTATCTTATTATTTCTCTGTTATTCTTGCCTTATAATTTATTTGTTTTTATTAAATATAACTACAATACACCTCACAAATGGCATACCGATTCTTGTACTGGATACATTTTTCTTGCTGATATTGAAGTATAAGTGTCATAACATTAGTATATTCTACAAAGTTTGATCAATAATAACAAAGTCAACTGCCATTATTTTAACTTGCTGTGATTCAAAATAGCGGTTATATTTCACAGTTATGAATTAACAAATCTACATAATGTAATGTTTTCTGAAGAAAAATGTATGTAGTACCAAAGCAGTACATGAAATTACTTATCTTTGAAATGTACTTATAGGAATGAGATGTTGTAGATATATTTTATGAAAAATTAATTAAACCTGGCCCAGTGGTATAGATTTGTAACGACATCAATTACCGCAAATAATCAAAATAGCGGCGCTAAACTATAAAAGGCAAACATTTTATGAACCCTGTATGGTTTTTTAGCCAAAATTGTAACAATCTTTCTATCAACTATTTGATCTGTGGGTTCAAATACATAAATATTAATTATACATTAAAGCAGGGGTACCGCATAAATGACTTAATCTCAACTTAACTCGAATATATTGTATAGGTTCCTGTTTATACTTTAATGTCTAATTATGTATTTATATAGGCAATCAATATCTCGATATGCCAATACGTATTAGGCAACTTTTTAAGAAGATTTTAGTTATATTCCTAAGGTTGAATGACATCATGGTCCAAATTTGTTCTTTTCATTGTGCTACAGAATAATAATAATATTTATAATTAACAATAATGACAAAATGGCCAGTTATAGACGACACTTATATATGCGTTTCTGATTGTTTGGAAGTCATTCTATCATAATTCTATTCTACATTCTTCTTATGAGTGAAGCGATTCGATTACAGTTAGCTGTATATTCTCGGACAGTGATCTGCTTGTTTGTCTGGAGAATCTCTTATGCGATATTTATGTGTGCTTTTTATATGATTGACATTGTTTCACACTTACAGAAATTAATCATCATCATTTTAAAGGCAGTATTGTTTATGAAATCATGACATGTACTTGTGAAATTACATAAATTTTAGACGTTTTTATATACCTATATTATATATATATATATATATATATATATATATATATATATATATATATATATATATATATATGAATAATTTCTGTAATTCAGTGATATGCAAGTGACCATATATTATAAATAATATCGAACACACAAAAAATATCTACCATCTCTGTATGTTTTAGTGATCATTACACTTTATATGGTAGTCCAGTTGAAAAGCTTTACATTTGTCAAACTGTAAATCTAATATTTATACAAAGATATAACGTTATGTTCCTTCAGAAGAGATTTTAAAGTTAGATATATGCAAACGTTGAATATAAATAAGCAATATTATAAACTATTATATAATTATTAATGTCAAATTATACGTTATAGGTATAATAGTAATATAACATAATTATAATGTACAATATATCATGTAGGTCTACGTATGAGAGTGCATCCAAAAAAAATTAGTTTTATTAAACGACTACAGCACTTGAGAACGTGGAGAGTTTCGTTCATTTTCATTATTCTATCGTTCGTTGTTCGACTATTTCGATAAACATTTACCTAATACTACCTAACATACCAAGTATCTACGTACATACATACATGACTCATGAATACACCAAACACATTTGTACACGCGTTTTACATAAAGTTTACATTTCTTTCTATATACGTACACATTGTATATACAGAGATTCGACAGAAAACATACATTCAGACATACACACTTATATAGATAAATACATACATTAGTCACAGTCATACAGACAGTTGTGTGTTCCAGTCGGATCTTGTATATGCATGGTCAGTGAGCTATCTGTTAGTTACCTTAACGTCTTGGTGCATGCGAATGTATTTTCGCACGCGACATGACATGAACAATAAGTTCATCTATCTGAGTACACCGGTGCGATACATGATTGCGCTAATACACTTAAATAGGCTCGATTTGGTATTGTACTGTATTCATTAAAATTTTATGTGCTAGTGTTAAAATGTCTACTATATCAAGTAAAAATTGTAGTAAAAAATAAACATTTAAAAGCAGCTGGATTTCTGTGATATGCACCGCAAACTTAGACTACCAACAGATGGTTATTGCACCTTCGATAATAAATTATTTACTTCAAAATTCCATTATTTTTTTATTGCTGTTTACATTACTAATTTCACTGACATATTAAGCGATTGGCATTATTTTCCAATGGCTAAATGTGTCCCTATTTCATATACTGTCGTTTCATTTTAATACGCATTTTATATTTGCTTTGTCATTGCCAAAATATTAGTATTGTAATTTACAAAATGAATCACATTGTTATTTATCATATTTCCAGTGCCTACATTTCGACGCATTGTAATTCAATAATATTTATTGATATAGAAAAACAATTGGAAATTAATTACTTCAATTTATTATTTAAAAACGAATTTTCAGACCCAGTATGCAATTACTGGTGTCATTTCGTCAACTAACGTTTTAATTAGATTTTCTACATTATTTGCAAATATATTCGTATGTAAACTAAACCTTTGTAATCTACTTATCTCAATATTATAAATGTTGACTTTTTAATTTTTATTTGGCTTGACAATAATGATTATTCATTTTCAGCATATTATTTTTTAGATAAAAAATATTTGTGATCCAAAAATTCGATGAATTAAATAAATTGTATGTAGCGATATATGAATACATAATTAATACCCTCTCTAGAACTCCTTTCACTGCTCTAGAAGTGCACTCCAGTTGATCCAATAGGGCAGGCAAGCCCGCAGCACACACGTGGAATGTTGGTCAAAGAACACACTTTCAACTATTCAACAAATAGTTGAAAAATCTATCCATTTGGCCTTTAATAATTCATTATCAAGCCAATAATATCAAATCGGCATTTTTATATTAATTTCTTAATTGTTATAAACAATCTGTGACAATAAATAAAACAATGTATTAGAAATAATCTAGAATATTTCTAATGCATTGTTATAATTATTGATTTGATAATGCATTATTAAAGTCTTTAAGTACAAATTTTTAACATTTAGTGAAATTATGTTCTGTGACTAACATTGTCCAGATGTATTGCGGGCTTGTCTACCCTAACGAATATACCTTACACTTTACTTATCCCTCTTCACTACCCTAACGCAAAACCTTTTTCATTTGCTATGCAACTACCGTACTCCAAGAAAAAAACCTTTCACATTTATTTAATTTATTTGCCTTAATTTATTTAAGCAAACATTCTTAATGATGTAGGGTGATGTAGGGTTTTGGTAGGAAAGATTTAGGGTACGGTAATTTAAAGTTAGTAACCTTATCCTGGTTCTACCGACGTTTATGCTAGTAAGTGTGTACATTTACGATGCTTAGTTATTGTGTTTACGCAGTAATCATAGAGGTAGAATGCAAACCAATAAGCCCAATATTATTTTGCAATATTTCATTTTATGTTTATGCTAACTATTCGGTTTGTAATGCATTGTTTAGATACTTGTTTTGAAACTTGTATAAATACGCGGTACGTTTTGACAGGTGTATGTTTTCCTATCTAGCGTTAGGTAGTAGAGAAGTCAACTAAACATAAGATGTATCACTAGCCATTTGTTTCGTTATGAATAATAATTTTGAGTTGTTCTTCCATAATTACTCAATAGATTTCAGACACAAGTTTCTCGTCTGCCAGTAACCGAATGTTACTGTTTAACATGTTTCTGTAAAAACACATACCTATTTACAACTATTTTTTAATGTAAAAGCGGCTACGAAAACATTTTTGTTTTTAATATTACTTAACGTGATCTGTGAACTGTTATCAACAATTATTGATTATTATTGATAAACGCTGTTCTATCATCTCCCTATTTCGATGTATTTCGATATGATTCATTTAAATACGTCTCTAATCTAAATTATTAGAAGTACATATTTATTAATTGATAATGCTTGTTATATTGGGCTGTATACACATTGATGTACAGGTACCTGTAAATGCTTTACACATAGCAAACGAACAATGAAAGGGTCGATCGGCTCACCCTACTGTATGAGCCAAGGGCAGTAGCATGAGAGAGCCTCGCTATGGGATTTCCCACGTACTACTCTCCCCAATTCGTATTTATTGATGTTCGCCACTTGCTATCCTGTAACCATGTACAAAAGTCATTTAGTAATAACGCGCATTTCGGAGTTCACATCCCTCACCCACGAAAATTTATGTAATTTATAAGATTAAACTATACTCTACTTCGAATTAGAATTTTTTAATCAATATAATTTTTATACTAATATTTCTCACACACATTAATATATAAATGATTTAAAATGGAGATAAATGTATTTTGTACATTTTTTTTTAGATTATTCAACATACTGAATTCTATTGTTTCTTTTAGTTTTTCACGAATAGATATATGTAAATTGTAAAATAACGATTTGGACCCTTTGCTTTGAGTATATACGAAGTGTCTTTTTTTTTTTATAATATCCACATGCAAAACCCATTCGTTCTTAATAAAGGAATATTTTGTTATTTATGAGGATTAACAAATGCCCAGTGTCCAAAGGTTCTGTGATGCAAATTTTGCCTGTCAAACGAGTTCTCACTTGCGAAAGTGGTACACACATTTGCAATTGCAGTGCCCCGTGAGAATTAAATGACCAGTGCAAAAGTAAAAACTAGCTGTTTGTCCATAACGGATAGATGACCCTTCGATTCCACATGGCGGAACACGCACTATGACATCTGCATAACGTTAATAATGTGCTATTCTTTCAAAATGAAATGGCAACACATTAGGGCACTGTATTGAACAAGCACATATTCAAAATATAAAGGAAATACTATGAATATAGAAAAAATAAAACGTGATAATTGGCTACCGTTTGGTTTTGGAGCAGTGTGGGACAACAAACATAATGCTTATTTATGATGAGTAAAAGATCACAATTTATTTCACTTTGTTCATTTTCAGATTATAATAAAATAGTTACAAAAATATTAATTAAATATACTATATATAACTATGCACTCGTCATTATTCATATAAATTAATCTGAAAAAAATGCAATGTTACAATTTTTTTTTTGTTATTTTCTCTATGAAAACTGAATCATTCATACGAAAATTTGTATTATTTTGCATACTCTGTTAATGATAAAAAAAATATATATTTTCACTCAAAATATATATATAAAATAAATAAAATAAACTCTCTATATGATAAGGTACATACGATGACTAAAGATTGGTCCAGAATTAACCGCTGTGGTAGCATAGGTGTAACTGGGTGTAACCAACACAGATAAATTGGTCGAATTAAACTGACGTCAAGACACTTTTATTTAAATATCACTGTATTTGTCACTGTCCCGTACGATTACGAACAGGCACTATTTGGTGATCCGGAAAGTTCACTAGTTCAATACGCGACTTCAGCCCCGCCCCATGGTCGGTACGGTTTCATTTGACTATTTGCATTTCCTTGATTGTAGTTCTGGTGATGGTTGCTATTCCCAGAACTGGTGGCAGGAAATGCGTTCAAGTTCGGGTACTGATGGTGAGAATAACCGAACCCCGTACTTGCCATGGTAGTAGTTGCACGTGATAGCGGTGTTAGTACACTTGTCGATGATGGTTGCGTGTGGAGTTGACCGACGGACGTTGTGGGTACAATTGTTGATTGTGCGCACGAGGTTGAAATGTCAAAATGATTGTTGAGATCGGGTACATTTGGATTGTTCAGTAGTGTCAGTGGCAACGGTTGTTGTGCAGACGAAGACATGTTGCTCACCAGGTTACCGGAACTTGAGTGACTAGATCCCGGTACTGATGATGATGGCACTATCGGATTCAAGGGTGGCGGGTAGTTCTGGGATGGTGTACCGTAGCCCCAGGGGGGCACTGTGCTCGCTTGTTTACTAGCAAGTTCACGTTGTGCCGCAAAACATTGTAAGTGTGACATTAATCTCAGTCGTAATGGATCTTGAATGTCCATACCTTCGATAGTCACCAAATATCGGGCAACTTCCGTCGCACATTCTCTGAATCCGATATTATGGTAGTCCATCGCAAATTTGTGCGGATCATATGCTAGTGCATCTAAACCTGTAAAGAAACATATTTTATAAATATACAATTATAATTCGTATATCTTTCTGTCAAATTTATGCAAGTAATTATTTTTATTCTTATTAGTACTTTCAAAAAACATTACGAGAAATAAATTTTTAAATCGCACTAAATAGAGTAAAAACTATATGTGTACGGTACAAAATGACGATAAGAGATTCTCTCACGCATTTATTCAAACAGGTGAGTATGAATGAAAGCCTGTAGGTGGGCTGGGGTGTTTATATACATTGAACGCAGGGAGGGCGGCTGGGACCCATCGTGGGAACTAAGTATAGCAGCTGTTCGCGTTCAACAGTTACATTACCGCGATTAACTTGTGACATATTGTGGTGCCATTTAGTTTAATCTTTCGCCCCCGTGAGAAAGTATTACAAAGTTAAATATCCGTTTTATGGAAAGAAATTCAACTTTTTACATTCAACCATGAAATTTGTGATGTTTTGTTTTTATTATAAAATTAAATATTACATAGACAATTGCAGTATAATCTAATAGCAATAACAAGTGTTTTAAATAATTATCGCTTTAATAATTTAATTAAATTTGTTATTCGCAAACTGAAAAGACATGCTAATAATTTATATATTATGTCCTTTCATATATTTACAGATTAATATTTAGCAGTAAAGCTATTTACGTAAAATCAGATTGAAAATAAATTATAACAAAAAACCTTCATTATTATTTTTCTTTTAAATAAAATAGAAATGATATAAATATGCGCGCTAACAGTTTATTCATGGTACATATTATTTTTAAATAAAATGGAACTGACCTTTAGCGTGTATCATTTTGAGATGATCCACAGTCATCTGCAGAATTTCTGCTTTCTCGAGTTTGGCAGATCCCTGTTTTTCGAAGGCACTAGGCACGAGTCTTTTGAGTTCTGTCAAAGAGGTGTTAATTCTGTCCCGTCGTTTCTTTTCTATAACACCGCGTCGTTTTTTCCGTGACAACATTTGACAGCTTTCTGCGTTTCCAGGTGAAGTGCATCTATAACAATACATTAGATATAAATATCACTTAAATCCTACAGCAAGTAGTTGACACCCCACTAGATAACTAGATAACCCCACTAGAATACAAAATTCAAAATAGGAAAAACTTTGATTCATATTTAGTAAACTATGCCACCACAGTCGACCCCACAACGTTTGTCTAATTTAATCAATTTAGTATCTTCCATAGACCCCACAACTATTCTTTAATTTAATCAATTTGGTATCTTCCATAGTTTCCGAATTCCAAAAGTGACAACGATTTATGTTGTACATGGTATATTTGTAATTGTACTTACTGCTCTTTGGAAGATCCTTCGGAGAAGACATCGTCACAATCATCACTCTCAGACATGGGCCGTTTGACAGCTCTAGTCGGTACTGAAGACCATGTCGAAGAAGTCGAATTTCCACTCGGCGTCGAATAACCCCACTGTAGAGAATTATTCGGATTCATCTTGTCTCAAGGAAAGAAACTTGTTGATTTGAGATGGCGCACACACACACACCACACACTATACACACACACCCACACACATACACACGTGTGCGCACGTACCGAAGGACTTGTACACAAGTTTTATGCAAGAGGAAGTTGTGTCGCGTGGACGGCGTTGCGTTGACGTCTGGCGTACACGTGTACGACCCGTGACTGACTGCCGATGACAAACCCCCCCCCCCCCCGTTAATACGAGAGCAGTCGTCCCATAACAATGTCCTAGTACTATACTATCCCCCACCACTAGTCCTGTTCCCACCTCTATCCAAGTGCACACGCGTACGCCACCAGGGAAGCACGCCGCACGGCCTATAGGGTTGTCTTTCAGTTCGCCAGCCATCAACTTCGGTTTTTTTTTTGTCATATATACATGAAACAAGGGCATACTTCAACTTGGCTACCACCGACTTCGATTCTCATCACTGCCACGTGCGTGTGCGCAACAACGTTCGTTTGTGTTAGCGAACATGTTTTACTACTTTTTCCCACACATTCGACCATGCATTACAGTCACCCGTCATCCCACAATACTGCTGATTATATATATATATATATATATATATATATATATATATATATATATATATATATATATATATATATATATATATATATATACCGTGTGTCTCACGACGATCTACACATAGGACGTAACGCGCTCATTTGATTTTTGAATTCAAAATATTAATCTGACGGTTTTTGTTTTTTTTTTTACTATTTAGACAGTATAATTGTCAATTTGACATTTACTATTTTATTTTATTTGTGACATTCTAACAAATTTTATCAAGAAAAACAAACAGAAAGTGAAATCTATATTAAAGAAAATGCAATCAACAGCTAGTGCACTAAGAAATAACTATTTATTTGGAGTAGTATTTGACACTTCAAAACAAAAGCAATCAGATTAATATTTTGAATTCAAAAATCAAATGAGCGCGTAACGTCCTATGTGTAGATCGTCGTGAGACACACGGTATATATATATATATATATATATATATATATATATATATATATATATATATATATATATTATATATATATATATATATATATATATATATATATATATATATATATATATATATACAGTAGAGTCGCGATTTAGTGAACTAATTCCGGCCAAGCCTGTTCACTTTTTAGGGGTGTTTACATTTTCGGGGTTCTGGTCTCACTCAGATATTTTGAGAAACAACTTATATTCTAGGTACCTAAATCAACAGAATTATGTATGTATATGTAAAATAATAAAAGAGAAGGAAAAATATTGAATCCAAAATGGTTAGTTGAAGTTAATGTAAACTGTTTGTTTCAAAACTTAATCATGAAGATGATTTTTTATTATTTTATTGTAGATTTTCTTTAGTCAATTGTAGATTTGTTTCTTGCCTCTAGAATTTTGTTATTTGCTTGAAAATGACCAAAAAACATCTGGTCGAAACGTCGCATATCTGTTATCATCTTGAAATATAGTCATTTATTCCAATCATTTTGGATTCAATATTTCTTCTTTTCAAGATCTACAATTGACAAAAGAAAATCTACAATAAAGTAATTAAAAAAAAAAAAATACATGTACCTTTTACATAATATTATGTATACGTGTATTATGTAATGGGAAGGTACATATAAAAGGTTATTTATTGCAGAAGCGAAAAAAATTAAGTAATATTGGATTGTTTTTGAGGTTAATTTGTACTAATTTTGTCGCAAATCATGTAACACGAGCAAACTGCAATATTCTACTAGCAAGCACGGTCACACATTCTCCTTTACCCAGACATTTAATTTTTGTTTGTTTTAAATTCAAGTATTGTCATTTTCGCTCCATCTAGATTCATATTTAGTGGGATCCCCCAGAGAAGTATCGCAAATACCATAGTTTACTGTATCGGGGTTTACAGTTGTTCACTATATCGGGACGCAATGATAAAATTTAAGTGTTCACTCTATCGGGTTGTTCATTTAATCGAGAGTTCACTAAATCGCGACTTTACTGTATATATATATATATATATATATATATATATATATATATATATATATATATATATATATATATATATATATATATTATTGTTATCACTTTCGCAAATAACGGCCCGGACGTATACAACTACATTGAAAAAATTTCGGTTATAGTAATCATGACTTCGGTTTATGTTATCATTTTTTTCTTAGGATTTGTTTTGCATGTACTAAACATGTTTAGCTGCAATTGTTTTATATCAAATTTTCATGGCATACTACGAAAATCTTTCTTTTTATCATACTTTTTAGTTTTTTTTCGAAACTAAAAAAGATATTTATATAAACAAATACAGCATTGTAAAGAGGAAAAATAGCTCTTTTTCACTAAACTAAAATTTAATATGGTTCCTATTTAAAAAATTGAACTTGCATACTGTATCTCCGAAATAAAAAAGTAAAAAACAATTTCATCCAATTCTTCAAAAAGCCTGTTGTCTATGCTAAACTATTTATTTGAAACATTTTTCAATATCTTCAGTACCTTCCGAGTTACAATGGAATATTAAAATTCGAAAAAATCACAATTTTGTCATTATCTAGTGAGCCATGCAAAATTTCCAAAATATGAAATCGCCATTAACGTTGGTCCATAAATGCGCAACTTTTGTCTAATTTAACCAACCTTGTAACTATTATAGTTTCCGAGATCCCTGTACTGGCCCGTTTAAATAGGACACCCTGTATATATATATATATATATATATATATATATATATATATATATATATATATATATATATATATATATATATATATATATATATGTTGTTATGTTTATATATATATATATATATATATATATATATATATATATATATATATCAATACAGATTATACCAGATTATACCATAAATAGCAACAACACAACAACACAAAAAGAATCCGTAATCAATGTTACTAGATTTGTGCACGCCGCTTATTGGAATCACGGATAATATTATCAATCGGTTATTATTATCACTTTCGCTAAGAACGGCCCGGACGTATCCAAGTACATTAAAAAAATTTTGGTTATAGTAATCACGACATCGGTTTATGTTATCAATTTTTTTCTTAGAAATGTTTTTGTGACGAGCAATTTTCAAAGCAACAGTACAATAAAGTAGATTTTACAATGAACTTTATAGAAATTTGATTGTCTAGTTTATTATATTATACCCAGCTGGTTGACAGTAAACACAAATAAACTCGGACAATGCGTTTGTATAGTCTTAACTGGTCTTAACTCAACTAAGTTTTGCGGCAAGGTGTGCCGCAGAGGTCATCTGATTTTCAAAAGCATTACGCGTATGACATTTTTATTAACAATTTGCTACATATATGTAATTATTTTGTACATTTATAATATGTATATGTGTTTATTAGCAAAGAGAAATTCAAATAAAAAAAAAATTATTCAATTTCTTTGTCTCTGATGTTCGCGGAGCAAATTATTAATAAAAATTTCATATGCGTAATGCTTTTGAAAATCAGATGACCTCTGCTGCACACCTTGCCGCAAAACTTAGTTGAGTTAAGACTATACAAACGCATTGTCCGAGTTTATTTGTGTTTACTGCCAACCAGCCTGTTATAATATAATAAACTAGACAATCAAAGTTCATTGTAAAAACTACTTTATTGTACTGTTGCTTTGAAAATTGCTCGGGACAAAAACATTTCTAAGAAAAAAATTGATAACATAAACCGATGTCGTGATTACTATAACCGAATTTTTTTTAATGTAGTTGGATACGTCCGGGCCGTTCTTTGCGAAAGTGATAATAATAACCGATTGATAACATTATCCGTGATTCCAATAAGCGGCGTGCACTGTATATGAAACTAAAAAAAAAATGGTACAAGGAACCAGCTATGAATTTGTTTTATTTTTTAAATAATATTGTAAATGGCAATGAAGGAGTAGCGCACATAGACTACTTCAGCCTGGCCCCCACAACCCCTCAAGAATGACTCGCGTCTATAAGTAAAAAATGATAATCTCCCTATGCGGAGTCTAACAGGTCGCGTGTCGGCGATGTGTGACGCACGTAGAACACCGATTCCCACGGATTCGCTCTGTAAGCTTTATTTGTGTATTTCCCAAGCAGATCCGTACTAGCACATTCGGTCCAGCTTTCAACCTTTAAATCATGCCTATATAATAAAATAAAAAAAAAACTTGTCGAAGATATAAATAAATAAACTAATAAATATTGCATAATAAAATAATTATTATTATGTAATATTTTTTAGGATAATGACAATATGTAAATAAAATTATAAATTTATGAATATAAATAAACAAATTAGTGTTAAGAAAATTTAATAGGAGTAATTTTTTTCTGTTCTTAGATATACTCAAGTACTAAAATAATATCAGTTTATTAGTTATGAATATAACAAAAAAGGTATGTAGTTTCTATATCTATATATATACATACATACATATATATATATATATATATATATATATATATATATATATATATATATATATATATATTATATATATATATATATATATATATATATATATATATATATATATATACATGTACCAAAATATAATACAATACGGCTCTGTTCAGTGTGTCAACCCTTACTCACCCTATTTAAACCACGCAAAATATACAGCCGGCTTTTGTATAGCCACGTGGCACAGGTCTATCTCTATTCAATTATTACATGCTTCATCTTACCAACTAAATCTCATGTGACAATTACTAATTAATATATATTTCACATTTTTGATTACTAACAATTTATATTTAAAAAATATTTTACAATTTAACAAATTTATGCTTTGATCTAATATCTATCATAGTATTTTGACAGTCATTCATTTTTATTAGGCAAAAATTTAACACAAAATAAAATTTCATAAAAATAATAACACTATAGTACAACCTGGTACAACCTAAAATAAATATAATGATTATCAATAACATGAAAGAAATATGATGATTAGCAATAGCCTTAAATAAAAAAGATATGATTAGTAATAATTCGAAGCTGAGAGAAATATGTAATATGTACATAGTGTTACATTTTGAAAGAGGGGGTATTATTTAATTGATAATTAATTGAACGCGAGTCTAAATGAGGACCGATAGTTCAAAATTTTCGGTGATTGTCTGTACACGACACGCCTGCCAGGATTGCAAGCTGGTCTATGCAATGCATCTGAGAGATTGGCAGTTAACCTCCGTAAAGTGGCCCGTCGATCTGGAGCTATCGAGCACCGCGTCAACAAAACTACGAACCATACAGGACACTTGTCTCGCAGCGGCCATCTTGTCTCAAGTGGTCTCGACGTAATCGTCCTTATAACTGACATATACTGATAACAATATATATTTCGACGTTCGGGTTCTTTTAGGCCAAAAGCCGTCGAAATAAAAACAAATCGATTTGACAATACAATTTACTAATCTCTTAGTTTTTATAAATACATATATAAAATAATGCCCGTTCTAAATAGTCATTTTAATATATTTATTAGTTGATTGATTTATGTCAAACACATATTTTAAATTTATCAAGCATTTGTTTTTTAGATATAATTGATTGCCATGATTATTGTTTCACAAACGATAACAAATGTTAGCGCGTTTATGTGTAAAATATTGTGTATGTGAGTATCATATTCATATCCATTTCATTTTATTATGTATTCTATTAAGTTCTGAAGTATACATTCCTTCAATGTTAACAAACCAGAAATCGCTCGCGGAAACCGGATCGAGCATACCACTGCATATAATAAGTGTAGATGCACGTGTAAAACGCTTTATATATCAAGGTATATATTAGTAATACCGTACTGATTTTGATCAGTTTTTTTTTTTGTAAATTTCTCTGCTGGTTGAGAACTTAAGTAATCTGTATTATTTACTTACCTAGAAGTAATGAAAATTAGAACAGAAAAAATTAGAAATAATATAGAAGAGTAATTGTACATGCATATTATTAATATATCCGTTCAGATCATCGATCGAACAATATAATATAAAAACCAATGGTTTTGTTTTAAAACAATTTATTTATTTGATAAATACAAGTATTAGAGATAAATATAACAGTATTATCTGGCTCAATTAGATCACTTCTGTCGCTCATTAACCAGTGAATAAAACTTTATTTATGTATGTAATTTCCTATGATCTGTATAACCAAGAAGAGGCTATTGGCTGAATAGCAAAGGTGCGCGTTGAAACTGAACTGGCTCTTGAAAAATGACATTATTTTAATACATAATTACAATATCATACATCTTTATTTAGTCTGAAATCCAGATGCTCAATTTAATATGTCTTTATATAAAAATAAATAATTGTATCTTATTATACGCTATGACAATAGTAAATGAATGAAATAATCAGAAACAGATACAATACTGCACAACTAGGCACAAGTAAAATATAAATCATTCCAATTACAATTATTCGTACAGGTTAAAGGTTAAATTTTGTCTAACGGAAGAGTATTTGTTACCGATACAGTCACTGTCACATATGTGGGTATTCAATGATATTACTGATTAACAGATTATGAGAATGTGCAAACGGATTTCGGATTTTGCGGTGTTATTAGTTTAGATCGTTCACCATGCTCTCACTCAACATCTCTCTCCCTCTCTGTCTTGTTTCTCACCATGCATCTATTCACGGTGCTATTCGTTTAAATAATTTTAGTTTGAAAATAACAACATATACTACCGTTTCAACTGAACAACGCTAAACTCATACATTTGAAAGATGTAGATGGTTCACATGTCAAGAGTTCTAATAACAGCTAAAGTGACGATATGCATAGATATCGAAGCATGTGGATAGTAACAGTGAATTCATTACATACCTATTATGTAATTATGTACTTTTAATGATATATGGTTCCATTTCAAATAAATAAGGCAGCTCCTTTGAAGAATCCATACAAAATTGTGAATATTGATTATAGTCACTCATAATATTAACAAAATCATTTGTTCCAGTTCTACTTTAAAAGTCTGATTAGATTTAAGTTTTTATGAGAAAATATAAGCTTCTATGTAGACCAACATTTTAGAACCAACTCGTACTACCACCAAATTTTGTACTGAGACCGCCAATACCCTTGCCAAACATGTTACCAACGCGTCCGACCACTATAGAGGTAACGTTGCTTATGTTTGACACATAATTACCATCTTCACCCAGTGTCTCCATAATCGTTACCTTCGGCTTCGTTCTGTCACTGTCTTCGTCAACACCTTCACCCATTTCTCTGTAGACGCAAGTACATAATATTACAGTGTTGGAGACGGTATGCATTCAAATGAACTCACCCTTCCATGTCAGCCTGACCCATGGTCAGTGCACATGTAGCTTCTTCCGTCTGCATCCTTTGCGATACAGTCTGATATGCTTTCGAATTCAATTTATCCTCCATGACTCCTTGCAGTTCAAAATCAGAGTATATTTTCTACAAACAATAATAATATATTCTACATAACAACACTTCCGTGTTGTAAGTACCAGTACAAATAACTTACCTTGACTATGTGAGCAAGGCACGTACATTGATATAGATGCAGTGAATGGTCAAGTCTCTCTGATAACCAGTTACAGAGCATGTTGATTTGAGATGTGTACCATTGTTCAAAGAAATTTAAAATCCACAGTTCATCGTTCACTTTACTCCTAATCTGATCCATGCAATTACGAGTAAAGTTCACGTATCCCTGTCCCATGTCTTTACCGGACCCTGAAACATTCTGCACAAATTCATTCAGTATTATATACGATGCGATTCACATCACCAGGATGTACTTTACCGTAAAACTTAAAATAGATCCTATTAAACTACCCTCGTCGTATCGAGATAATTTGGACAACGTCGCTTCTAAAACCGACATGAGTTTATTGATCATGCCTTGATTCATGGTTGCCAGTGTTTTATCGATCTGATCATCTATTTTTGTATGATATTGATGCTATAATAAGGATAATAATTACATTTCAGTATTTACATAAATACTAGCACGAATACATACAACATCGATTCCATCCACGGCACACAATTTGAAAGACTGGTTCTTAGCATCTAGTATTACATTGACCATGGCACACATTTCAGATGGAATGATATAATCGGTTGATATAAAAGTTACAGTTTTCTTTAACCACTGCTGAAATGCGTTCTCTGTTCTTTGAATACACGATTCAATCATATCGCAAGCCATTAGTTTCAGTCTTTGTTCCAAATGCTGACGAAACTCGGTGTCCGGCCAATGCAAATCGCGGATAAACGATTGCAACGCATCAAGTTTCCAAAACAGATCTTCGGACGTAGCACATCCATTACTATAATATCCAATAATCAAATGGCATTATTGAATTATTATAACGGTTAGTTTTTTTTTTTTGAAATACTATACCCTTTAATTTCCCATCGTTCTTTCTCAAAACCTTTATGTATGGATTGCGCAATAGATGATTCCATAAGATCCACGTATCGGACAACTAGTGGAGCGAAAGTATCTCGAAGGTGTTGGTGGAATCGTCCGTTCTTTAAGTTATCTACAGCACAGAAAATTAAATATAGAATTTACTGGATTATTCAATGGATGGTTGGTTCAGATAAATTGATTACCATCAGTTCGCAAATAGTCATTCATGATTTGGAACAAAGGAAACGAATCCCATGTATCGGGTGGCTGTTCAGCAAGCACTCTGTCCATGTCCACTGCGAACAATGACCAGAATATCTCTGCGTGTTCCACCAGTAAGTCACTGAACCATGCAAATGCCTGTGCACATATAAAATTCGTTATTTAATTTTCAGCTAGACAGGTATCAAATCTAATATAGTTATTTATCATTTGAAATAAATGATTTGATTGTTTGAATAGAAATACTTGTTATACGAATATTTGACAGTAGAGCATTAGAATTTCTGAGGGTGGAGCACATTTTACATTTCACATAACGTTTTCTTTCTCATGCTGTTCTACATTTATGGCCACATATTTAGAATTTTGTCATTTCAATCTAAGTATACATTTAGAATGCAACCAGCCTAGTTCCATATAAGTACACATGAAAATTCTACAGGCAAATTGAAACATTACACGAATAAAGCCAGAAATGCCCAAATATTTGTCATCTAACAATTGAAATAAGATCTGGACGTGGTAAATCGAGTATAGTAACAGTTAAACAGCCTTCAGACAAGCACATCGGAATGCTGGCAGTGGTACACAAGAGTCGCACATGCACAGTAGTTATTAATCAGGCGCCGACTGAAACATTACGATAAATATATACGTATGTACAACACAAAATGACGGACAGAAAGCTATATGATGAATATATCACTGCTCGAAAACATAACTACATGAATTGTGAATAACATGAACATCAGCTATCCAATGTACATCGGTCCTGGCAACAATTTACTCTTGTATTTGTTCAACAAAAAACTGAACAGTATCAAGCGATATAGCGGGAATAAAAGAGTGAGAACACTGAATAGGCAAGCAGTACATAGAATCTTATTACTTGTTTTTTATATTACTTTACCAAGTAGTTATACATTTACTCATTGAATAACAGTGGCGGATTTAACTAGGCAGATATTGACATGTTCGCACTTTTAACCTAACCTGTGCACCGTTCAATCATGTCGACGACAAACAATTACCTTCATACACACTATCCTTTCATCAATTACATTTGTATCTCTTTCTACATTCAAAGATCTTTCACAAGCTAATAATTCTCTCCTAACAAAAATCATATTGACTTTTGCCTTTTGAAATCCTCCACTGTTGCGAATTGTTACGTTAACAGTCACACATGAGAAGAATAGATGGTGTAAAAAATAAAAGAAATGATATTGCATCACTGAAACTACTAAATGAAAGGAAATGAAGAAAATAACAATGATTTGTTATCAGTCGACACCTGGTAATATCTTGCAAGTATATTGTTGAATGTATAATTTGTAGTATTTGTATGTAGATTCCAAGATATTATTAAATAAAACCGAGTTAGTTAAAGAGTAGTTGTACAGTAGATAAGTATATATTATGTAAATTGGTGAGTAATTAAGTACGGCCAAATATTCAGATGTACCTATAATAATTAATAACAAGGATGAAATGTAATATAAGATAATTTATAAGTAAAGATAGGTAGAGAGAAAGATAGAAATGTACGTGCCGTAGGGTCTGGTGGGGTGTAAGTGGCATGCTGAGGCATGCAATAGCGGTACACAGAGCCCTGCTTGGCTTCCCGGCCTGAGCTTGCCGCGGGCGAAGGATTGAGATCTGCCTTTCGCAACTATACGTATACACATACAATACACAAACATTAATGACAATCATACAATAGAACAATCAGTTTATATAGGTACAAATATATAATACCCGAAATTCGTTAAAACTAGTTACATACCCCCGATTCGCCAAATATTACTTAAATACAACGCTTTTCCTATACCAATCACTGTAACTATTAGAACTAGTTTTAACGGATATATACATAATTTGACGGTTAATGTGCACGATTACATTATTATTCATAAAAACAATCTCTTTACACGTGTACACATTAATCGTTTTTTTCGGAATGTGTGTAATGCTTATATTTGTCAATATATCTAAATGATGGATATATTCCTATTCATAAATTTTCCGCCATTCTTTACTTAATTTCACTATAGAAAGTTATACACATTTTGATGTTATATTAATGGATTAACAATGACAGAAATTTTACCAATTTTATGTGGCACTACAGTTCATAAGATAGTTTATGTGTATTTTTGTTTAGGGAAATATTAAGGGAAACAATGAAATTTAGGTGTAGTGGCAGTTGTTAGACGATAAGGTATTTTTAACGAACAATAACGGATGACATAAAACATCATTTTAGATCTTAGAACATTTCAAGCAAAGAGCAAAAATGATCAAAATTAGTTTTGTTCATTTTGAATGAAATACGACCTTCATCCACTTGGCACTTCATGTTATAAGACAAGAATTTACATAAATGTATGTATTAGTGAAACCCATGGATATGTATACAAAGCAAATGAAGAGAGCAACGAAACATGTAATTAATATTCACGTTATGTTGACACAAAGTTGCTTGAAATGAACAGGCAATCTGCGTTTGCTTTTTGAATGCCAAGGCAAAAATCAATGAATCATTATAAAAATTGTAAATCATTATAATAAACATAATTTCTACTAGTATTTGATATAATCTGAATGTAAGTTACACGAAAGGGTTATATGTGCCGATAATTTGCATAATTTCATATATTTCTTGAGAAATAATCTCTGATTCGTTTCTATGGTCCCCTCGTAACATAACTTACATGATCTGACCACAGATCATACTTTCAGAATTATAATAATATACTCTCTCGTATAATTTGTTATGTGTATGTATTCAGTTCTTCCAACATAACCTATATATGCAATGTACTTCTGTGCAAGAAGGTAACATGAATAGGTAACATTAATCACAATTTTTTGTCAATATGTACAATAGCTATCACAATATCTTTTCAATCATTTTATGATTACACCTTACCTCTGCATAATGTTCTTCATTTTGTTGCAACAAGTCTACGCACAATTCGGCTAAATGTATAAGATCCTCTAGTTTTTTACTAGGTGTTACCATAGTTTCACCTCGAAGATCATCTGCATTTAATTAGAATAAATCATTATATCTATTACCGTAATGTACTAGCATGCCATTACCATCAATTTTTGCTTCAGAAGACAGACGTGTGTAGTTGACTAATGCTGCAGTTTCCAAGCACTTTTTAATCATCCCTCTTACTTCCTCAGGGGGTACTGGTGTTACTATATCTTTCATTAATACTCTTTCTAACAAAGATAATGTGGCTTTCAAAGCACCTTCAGGCCGTCCAAAGGGAAAACAGTATCTATAATTTCAATACATTGTGAATTGTTACCATAATCCATGACGATTAAAATACAAACCTAAAATTTGTGATTTGTTGCTCAAGCAATATTCTTAATCGTTCTTTTATTTCCTGAAATTTTTCCTTCTCTTCATGTGTTACACTACCAACGCCATCGGGTCTGTTATGTGACAATAGAATGATAGGTCAACTATAAGTATTGATTATAGTATTTTATTATGTAAATTTACCTATTTCCATGAACATGACTTGCGCAAAATGCAAAACTGTAGTGAATTAACGTAGGATCTATCATTAAATTCTTCTCCGCTCGGTCTAACAAATCGGAGAGATAACATAGATGTCGATAGCACCCACGGACACCGTATCTGGCACAGTACTCATCCAGAACAAACACTTGGCCAGGACTAAACCAACCCTGTACAACGGAGGACCATTTAGCACAGTAAGCACTTGAGTGTGTACATTTAATTCTTACCAGAGAGCAATACGGATCGTTTAGACGATAGTCCAGAGTTAAATTCTGTAGTACCTTGAACAAGGATGCATGGTCAAATGTACAAGGGTCCGCCGATATAAAATCTTCCATTCCATGTTTCCGTGCTCGGTCCGCATCTGGAAGCGGGGAATATTAGAAACTTACCTAGTGCCAATGCAAAATCTAGTCGTATATACCTCCTTGTATTTTCGATATCGTCGAATTCTTATCTTGCAATGTAATGGGAGGCGTAGGTTTATGTGATTGACCAGTAGCCCGATACATAGCCATTACCCAAAGATGACATTCATTTTCGTCGTCACTAGCAAACAGTATACTGTCACCTTCTCGTACAGCGTTGAAGAAAAATCTGCCCCCTTCGAGGTCTGTGAATTGCTCTGTGTTAATCTTTAATTTAGGCAAAATTAAACAACTAGGCTCCTTACCCATTCCCACCATCAAGTTTGCTTTGACAAATGACAGTTGTTAGGTATGTGTGTTTGTGTTTTTGTGAATTTTTAGCACTCACCACTTGATGCTTCAATATAGTCGACTGTGTACCCATCTAGTTGCATCATTTCGGATGGTTCAGATTTCTTCTCTTTATAACTGCACATGGCAAACGTGTACTGTGAGACTTGAACCAGCACGTAATATCGCTTCTTCCATTTCTTCCATACTGATTTGCCCAATGCGTACAGATATCTGAATTTAATTTTTAAGTAAATGTTCGAAATATATTTCACAACCGTATTGTATTTTCGTAAACTGTACTTACCCACAGTGTTTCATGTTTAATGGTTTATCCATTCTGCACGCAATTTTAATTCGCAAATCTTGATCTGGCAAATTTTTTGGTATAGTCATTTTATGCCATTCGGGTGCCTATAAATGCAACTAATTTTTAGAAGAATATACGCAAATATTTGTATTCATATACCTTTGATGAAAGAGGCGTTGGTTTTAATAGAACTTTTCCTAGTTCTTTATCTTCTAATGCCAGCATACCGGGGTTTTCTGTATATAGTTTAACCTTGACTGCAGGCAACGGATGGCTAGTACAAAAATCACCTTGTGTATCCCACCTGAAATTCACTGTACGTCAGTCAGTTGGCATAGTTTTAATGGTGAAATACAAACATTGGTTTCGATGCCTCGGCCTGATCCGTTTGGAGTTTTTCTCCGTTTTCGACTTCCATGGTGCAATAGACTATTCGATTGGGTGCTAATGATTTCAAACCCTTCACTTCCATCACTACAACCTAAAATTGATTAAAGCACTTAGTCACGTATTGCACATGTCAGCAGATATTTAAACCCACTTCTAACTGGAACGCGAGCACAACGTCCATTTTCGTGAGTTGAGTGTCGCTATCTGCCGAATCTCCCTCCAATTTGGCTAAAGACCCTTGTGATCTGAGAAATTTTCTGAAGTAAACAGAATACCTTCTTGTGTCTTGTTTAAGAATATGACATTGTTACCTGTGGTTGTAACGTTTCAATTTCTGCAGCCCATATTTTGAATCCATTGACCCTTTGGATACGGGAAGAGATTCTAAATTTGCCATTAAAAGATTTATAGATGACTTAAGTTCTTCTATGTACAAAGATTCCATTTCTTTTAATACAAATTTTGGCATAAGTTTTCGATTCTACAAAACATCACATTACAAGAATACGGATAGTAAATTATATTGTATTACTTACTTTTTCCATTTCGGATACTCGTTGCATTCTTCCATCTAACTCTCTTCTAATTGCTGCAGCTTGTTCATCTGCTGAATCTAACTGTAAACAAGTTGGTAACGTGGTCAGATACAGTGAAATTAATATTTTCACTCAATTATTTTACCAAGAGGGCGTTGAAAAGTAACTGGTGTTCAAATTTCTTTACACCTAAAATTTGTTGAAACATATCATACAGTTGTTCCTTAGATAGAATAAGTTCAGAATTTAACGATTGTTGCTGCATTCGCGATGGCCTTTTCGAATCTTCATCACCTAGACCTGAAGATTAAAGACTTTTAGTAAGAATATCTAACAGAAAATAACAACAACAATAAATAAATCAGCAACCTTTTAATATACAATCGAATTTGGCCATCCAAGAAGTTAACACGGTCTCTTTACTTAGGCCATCAATTTCCGGCAATGACCTTCAATCATATATAATTCAATATATAAACATTCATATGTAGCAAACAATAATTAGTTGTTCCGTTATTCTTTTAAATCATACCTTACTCGTTTCTCTATGTTATTTCTGAATACCTCTCTGAAATCATATTGTGAACATGCTCCAGACTGGACCATTTTGATTACTCTTTCTGACTTTAAAAAAACATCATAATAACTTTGCACTGCATTTTGAAATGCTTCATCAGCCATTATTTGCGTTTCTCCTTTTAGAAAACTCTGTAAACAGATAATTGTAAATTGGTAAATGGAAACGTCGCAGTCAATGAAAATGCATATTCCATGAGTTATGAGTATTTACTTGGAATCGCGCACTGATAGTTTCTAATTGTTGTTTCGTTATTTTGGTTTGCCTGCGGGTCATATCTGTTGGTTGCTTAGCATTAAAGGGGTATGCAATACATCGTGATATGAACACATATAGTTGTATTCGTCTCTTTCTTTCTTCCTCTTCTCGTTCCTGCTTTTCCTGTTTATTTATGCATGCATTAATTACAATACTGATAGACTGACTGACCGTTCTGATGAATATTTCACCTTATCTCACATTACCTGTATATCTACTTCGGTCTTTTCAGAGGCAACTGATGGTGATGGACTTGTGGGACGAGGTAACGAATTCGCTCTTGACGAGCCTATGCTGTGACTTAAAGTTTCTACTGATACACCACTGGAAGGTGACAGTGACCTAAACATATTAATTCATAATATACGTCTCTCGTTCCATTATTATTATTACTATTATGATGAATTACCTAGAAAGTCCCACATTATTATTGGGCACCTCCAGGCCGCCACTACCTGCGTCCGAAGGATGGACATGCAGATGCGGTTGGGAAATATCGACCTTGCATGTAAACAAATTATTTTTATTCGATCATATTATTTCAACCAATCCATATAACAATACATTTTTTATGTGCCATTGAATGCATACAGTAATTAATATTGAATGCATGCACATATAACTTCAAGAACATTATATTCTCATACTGATTATAATGAATCATTTTATTCATAATTATTACATTGATAATTCTCTAGAAATAAATATATACTGTTTAGCACCTAGCCCATTCTACGTTTCCTTAGTTTTATAATTAATTTGTGAATTAAACAGTAAATATTATCTATTATTATAAATACATTTACTAATTAAATTGATTTTCATTGCACATTCTTCGAAATGGATAAATCATTATGTGCCTAAGGCAACATTAAATAACTACACAGTAGGAAAATGGTGAGCTGCGGTGGACTCGCATAGGTTCGAGCGAATTCACTGCTTAATTTTCATTACATTTACGAGCGCATTGTCAAAAATTTCTTACAAAAAATATGTGTAGATTGTTTCCTTGTATACGCAATCTTTGTTCTCAATCAATGAAGACCGACACAGGGTAAAAAAATTAATTAGTTAAAAGTGTCACACTAGCATTGTACTTGAAATTTTAACAATATTAAAAAAAGTCAGCGCAACCATATAACTAAAAGTATGTTCCTTGGGGAAGCACGAAAAAATATAAAATCTTTTAGACACATTTTTCAGGACCGCTTTCGGATGGATTAAGTTACGGGAACCAAATGTATTGATCTTAATCCGGCCTTAATGAGAGTTTATTGTTAAAATATTTACAGCTCACCACTGACAGTGGGATTTCTAAATCAACATTTATATTTTCTGAAAGATATGATGCTCAAAACATTCAAACACTAGCACAATAACACAGACACTTACGGACTTGTATTTCTCCAGACAAACAAATATGTAAATTAAAAAATATTGTAAATACACTGTTAGAACATACATATATATGTAATACAATTTATATTTAATGATTGAAATTAAATTTAAAAAAAAAGAATAATGTGCATGTAAATATTTAAGTAACAATATATATATATATATATATATATATATATATATATATATATATATATATATATATATATATATATATATATATATATATATATATATATATATATATAATGGATGTTTCTATTGAGTTTACCTGTCCATGGTGATGGTGTCCTCCATGGTGATGACCTCCATGATGCGAGGCATGTCCATGATCTTCCTCACTGTCTTCTTCCGATGATGATGGATCAATCATTTTGCTGGTCTAAATAATAGGAAACACTGAGTAAGACTAAAATTCCTTTTTTTTTGTATTAGGATAAAATAATATTTAGTTCTTTGCAGTCATGCATTTTATACAAACGAGTATGTTCGATTGTTATCTACGTAAAATATATAATAATTTCCAGCAGTATTTTCCCAATATATTATAACCTAAACATTCTTTCGTTTAATTTGTTTACATTACAATTATATATTGTTCATTGGATGACATATAAACGCCGGATAAATTTAATTTGCTTGCACGATGCCTATGTGACAGCAATCTAAGTAGATATTATATTTCAGGGTCATTACAATAAAGTTATATTATTAAATATTGATTTGGTAGACTATATATTTCGCAATAGAAATAAGACTCTACGGTATTTTTAGAGTAACACATTTACTATTTTTCTACTAGTGTGTTAAACAAATACGATTAAAATAATCTTGTTTAAAGCATTGGAGTGCTTCAGGATTATAATTCTTAAAGTGTACGTCAGAGTTCTTAAGTTACTTTTATAAATTACCCCGCTAGGTGCTATATTCGTTAATTTTACCTCGGGAAGTGTCAAGTGCCTATGAAAATAATGAACAAATACCAAGACCCCCGCTCAACGCTAAGATTACGTTTCTAGAAATGAAAGCGTTAAACTAAACAGTGCTAAGGGGCTTAATACACAACTTCGTTATCACAACTAGCATTCGCAAAAGCACGCTATAAAAAATCTTTGAACGGAGAGGTTACTATATATAGGTCTATGCATTTAACCTGCAGTGAACCAAAATTTTTTTTAAAATTAATCTCTGTTTTTTTTTTAGGTTTGGGAACAAATCTGCTCGTTCTGTCCATTGATTGTCCCATTTCCTATCTTTGATACATGTTATGTAACTGTCACGGAATAACTGAAAGCTATGTACATAATTTTCGGCCAGTAGATTCATTTTTAATGAAATAATACAATGAAATGGATAAAGTCTATAATTCCTGATAACTCAGTAAAAAATATGCATAATATTTATACAATAAACATCTTGTATGAAAAACTTGAGTATAAAAACTACTTTTATGTACTTTTTTCTACACATACGTATATGGTCGCTGACAAATAGCATTAAAAGAGGAATCAGAGTATTTTTCTCTTTTGAAAGGATATTTATGTTTACGTAGTATTTAGTGATATAGAGTTTTTATATGTACATATTTTACATTGAACGTAATACTACAAAACAGAAAATTATTACATCAGCTAACATAAACTCGTAGTATATGATACTTATTGACTTTTCACACACATAATTCTGATATTGTCCAATAAGAATAGCTATCAGTAACAGAAACATACGAGCATGTGAAAAAATTCTAAAACTTGTTTCCATTTTCAGTAGATGGAATCAAATATTAACCCTTCGACAAATGCAGTTTCTGAGGGTAAATGTTGGCAAATTCATGCTGTAATATATTTATACCGCATTGTATAATTAAACATCTTAATATATATATATATATATATATATATATATATATATAGACAACCAAATTAATAGTCACGTGAACATATGTATAAAATATATTCGTATACCTACAAACATATAATTTTGCTCTGACATTCATTAAACTATTTGTGTTACATCAAGTAGCAATAGAGTTGCAGTCGGTGTGAATTTGAATACAGTACAGAGAAACTCACCTGCTTGCACTTATCCTTTCTTGCACTACGTTATTCTAAATCGTTACCCCATTACACAGGTACGTTTCTGTTGGAAACTCAAATAGGAAAAATGCTGAATAATCACGTACACTTTGCGATTTCTCACTCTCAACTAACAAACCATAAAGTGAAGTATGTTGGCGACAGTGGGTATCTGTTCGCAATGTGGGGCATTAGGAGTACCTAAAAAAGCCCAAGTATTGATTTCTCATTGCTTGCTACTGCTGCTACAGCTCTCTATGTGCGTTGCGCCGTTTCACTATCAACTAATTCTCCGTCTCCGTTATGCGGGTTGCAAACGCACAGGTTATTTCGCTCGAACACTGTGTGAAGAAGAAGTATGCAATGCACATGCGCCTTGCACTAGGGGTGTTGTGAGAAGTCAACTAGAATCATTAAATCTTTTCTGGTGCGCATGCGTTCCTACTTTAACCTTTTTATTTCAACGACGCCCAGTTAAAATAAATGCTGCATACAAGAATTTCTCATAATCTTGCAACACAAAAGAACATAGTTACCTAACTTCGTATCTAACTTTTATCTGCACACGCAAGTTAATAATGAGGATTTACTCTGGAAATTATGTAATTTAAAAAAATAAACATTAGAAGTAGATTATGTAAATGACAATTGTCAGACAATCAAAGAGCGCCAAATTTTCTTTCCGAAAAATAAAAATTTTTGTCAACTTAGTAAAAAATATACACTTTTAAATTGAAAGAAATAATTACGGCTTGAAGATTTAAATGACTATATCACATTAAGTTTTCTTCTTTGCCTTAATATGAACGCATTATCAGCAATTTTCATATTCTTACTATGTGCACAACAGGAATGTGCGTATGTTTTCATTTCATATTATTAAATCAATATTACAATGCAGTTTCAAACGCAATTTATTTGAGTACTATATGTTCCAGTACTTAGCGCAAAACTATTTTTTTAATTATCTTTGAAAAAGTTTTGTATAATATTTTTCAAAATTATCGTAAGTTTTTTAAGATAGTGGATAACATTGTTCAAAAACTTTTGTAAGTGAAATTGCATTAGTTAGCACCAGTTTAATTGATAAAACATATGGAGAAACATTCTAACAAAATATAATTACATGTACACTGTACATACATATATCTACTGGGTGTTTCACCAAATTGTGTACAAAAATTTTAATACAAATGTTATTCAGAATAAAAAACTACATCGAATAGACCCAAGTTTGTCTCTTCAACATCATTTAATTAACATAAAATGTATAATAAATATGATTAACATGTATTGGATTTCGTGAGACAATCGATACATAATATTTACAAAACAGTCGTACGTTTCCACTAATTAAATTAAATAACATCAGATTCTAATTCAAATTCAGATTCTAATTTCAAATGTAATTGTTCATTTGCAGCATAAATCAAATGTTGTAATACTGTGTGGAACGTGGTAATGAAATTACGATTTTATTCATGAAACAATTCTTATTCCTACGTTGTTAATTCAAATTTTTTCCATTGTAAATCTATAACACAGAAATAACGCATGAATAATATCATTGCTTACGTATATTGACAATGATTCGCATTTATAGTTGAACAGTTTTCTGCGAAGGTTATTTCAGTCTAGTTACTTGTCATGTGCAATATAAGAGTAAATTTCACCACCTAAAAAATGTTTTCATACTCCGGAGTAAGTATTGCCTGTGAAAATCTTATATTTATTTTTTAAGTTAGACGTCTACCGAATTTATGTTAGCAATTGTATCTTATTTTGATTAAAATAATGCCATTTTCACATTACAAAGAGTTTATTTCTTGTATTATTGTAAGGATACTATTTATATATATATATATATATATATATATATATATATATATATATATATATATATATATATATATATATATATATATATATATATGTTAAATAGTAAATACTATATTAAAAAAGGAGAAATGTTATAGATCATAATATTAATAAAATTTAATGTTATATAATATAAAAGATAAATAAATAAAATGTTAATGTTGAATAAAATTTGTTCTATTGCAGTTAATAGTTTATGTAGCATTTTTTCATTCTTATATAGCATTTATTAATTTATATAACATGCACATTTTATTATATAGCATTTAATAAAATATATAGTAAATGAATATTTTATATGGCAAATATTATTTTTATATAGCTTTCTTATATAGAATTTCAATTTTTTATATAAGATTTAAATTGTTCTCTTGTGGGATAACATGAATATGAAATAGATTAATAATTGGTAACTATTAAAAAGTGTTACAAATGATAGATTATTGATATTTTAGTCCAGTAAAAATAAGAAATAATCAGTGGTTCGGTAACCCGTATTAATATTTGTAAAATTAAAAAATATAATCACAATATTTTATCAAAGTTCGATTACTGGATTTTATAAAATGTAAATATCCTATGTTGCTATGCCATATATGTTATAATTTATTTACAATAATGTCTGAAATGGTATGTATTAGCCATAGATCATATATATATATATATATATACTAGTATATATATGATCTATGGTATCAGCATGCATTTTAATTGTTGTTAAAGAATACATGTCAATATTTTGAAATGTTAAATTAATAATTTTGTCCACATTTAAATTTGTACAAACACTAAAATTGCTTTCAAATTCAATATAATTTCTCTCTCTGAAAATACACCACGAAGCGCCCATACGGAGCGCAGCATGATATTGAATAAAATAACGGTTGTAAAGTTGGTATCAGTTGACATTCGTACGAAACACCACGAAACATTAATTGTGTTTACGTACCATATGCGATTGTCTCTATGTACAGGTAATTTGCTATTATATTTACAGTACTATATATTTATAATTTTTCATGATCCAATCGTTTTTACAATATGTCATTAGAATTTTCGCAATTCATGCTTACCGCGCGAAATAATCCGAAAAATTTGCTGACGTTACTTTATAGTTATATCACTTAGATTAGATAACATATCTTTATCTTGTAACTTGGAACAAAATATACATTTAATAACCTACAATAGTTAGTAGAGTCAGTTATTGTCAACCATTCGTTGTGACAGTTATAATACATTCAATATTGAGGTGAGTTTGACATGTAATACAAACATTAACGTCAAAAATTGATTAAAATTGGGAGTAGTAAACTACTAATGACCTACTTATTAAATTCGATTTCACTTTCTACATTCGTTTATATAATGGTGTTGTTCCGTAGGTGCATCAGTTTTCTAAAATACACTTGAAGCAACAGTTCAAAGTATATTATCAAAGTAAGCATAATCGTTAACATAGAAACCACATAACATATTTGTTTAATCTACACAATTTATGTTTTAGCTCTTAGCAATATGCCGTGCCCATTTTTGACTCGTTTAAGTCAAACATATGTTCGAAATTATGGCTCAAGTTTGTTGAAAATGTATGGAAATCACTGCCCTGTTATCTCCCGATCATTCCATGAAGCAGAGTCAACCGATGTTAAGCAGGAAGGTACGTATAAATTGGCAAATTAGCGTATTGGATTTGTATAATTTATTATTCTATTTTCAGCTAACGACAAGGCGAGTAAGTGTCCTTTCTTGCCTGAATTAAATGAAATGGTGAAAAAGGCCAGTCAAGAAGATATAATTGAAGTTCAGAATAAGAAAGAAAATAACGGTAAATTAATTGTTTGGTCATGTCCGTGAATGTTTCTATTAACTTGCAATGTAATACAGATATGTTCCCGTACGAGGAATTCTTTCACCAGCAAATTATGCGCAAGAAGAAAGATCACTCTTATCGTGTATTCAAGAAGGTGAACCGGTTGGCGGGTCCTGGTCAATTCCCAAGTGCTCTGGAGTATTCGTGGGGTGAGAAACCCATAACTGTATGGTGTTCTAATGATTACTTGGGCATGTCCTGTCATCCTCAAGTAAAAAATGCTGTCAAGTAGGTGTTTTTACATACTTGTATCATACACTATACCAGTTAGCCACTCACTTATTACACATTTATCAATATTCATTGTCCTTCATTCACTCAAGGTCATCTTGCTATTTAACTAGTCATGACGTCAGTGACCTCGCATGCCACAGAAAACAGAATTTCCAGAATGACAGCGGAAAGAATTCGTATAGAGATTATGTACACCGGAAAACTATGTGGTTTATCCCTGTTCTAATCTCCATTCTGCAGATTTGTTAAATGTAAATACGATTTTCAGGGAAGCTCTAGATGAGCATGGCACAGGAGCTGGAGGAACGAGGAACATATCGGGAAATTCGTTACTGCATGAAAATCTAGAAAAAGAACTTGCTAATTTACATCAAAAAGAAAGTGCTCTTCTCTTTACATCTTGTTTCGTTGCAAACGATTCAACTCTGTTTACGCTTGCCAAAGCGTTACCAGGTATAATAATATTTATATAGGAAAGGTTAATCACGTCATTGACGATAATATTTGAAACAAATTCAAGTTATCTGAAAGACATTGATTTTTCTCTTTCAGATAACTTGAATTTGTTTCAAATATTTATATATTGTGCCTGTACATTATATATATATATATATATATATATATATATATATATATATATATATTTACAAACTATGTTCTGTTAGGCTGCCATATATTTTCCGATGCTGGAAATCATGCTTCCATGATACAAGGAATCCGAAATAGCAACGTGCCTAAACATATTTTCCGTCACAACGACCCTGCGCATCTGGAAGAATTGCTCCAGAAAGTTGAGAAGGACGTACCGAAGATTGTTGCGTTCGAAACTGTGCATTCCATGTCAGGAGCTGTCTGTCCACTTGACGTAAGATTTGTTACAGAGTGCATTGTTCAGACTAGATTGTTATTTTTCATATTTTCAGGAACTGTGTAGCGTAGCGAGGAAATATGGAGCGTTAACGTTTGTGGATGAAGTCCATGCCGTTGGTCTGTATGGTAAGAACGGTGCAGGTATCGGCGAACGAGATGGACTGTTATCTAAAATGGATATTATATCTGGAACACTTGGTAAAGCTTACGGGAATGTAGGGGGATACGTGGGTAAGTTGTATATTTGTTTCCACAAACAAATATTGAAAACACATGACTGATTTTCGTATATGACGTTAAATTATTCTTCTAGCGTCAAGTTCATTGTTAATCGATATGATAAGATCCTATGCTGCCGGTTTTATATTTACAACATCATTACCACCGACTGTACTGGCGGGTGCCCTGAAGGCGGTACAAATATTATCATCCGATGAAGGGCGCATGTTACGAGAACGGCACCAACATAACGTGCGTTACTTACGAAGTAGTTTGTTACAAAACGGATTTCCCGTAGAACATACACCAAGTCATATTATTCCCGTAAAAGTAAGTATACAAACAAGCGCGGTTCACTATAATAGTTACTAATATGTAACTGCTCTATTCCAGATTGGAAATCCACAACAGTGCACTATGATATCTGATATGTTACTCCGAGAAAAAGGCCATTATGTACAAGCAATTAACTATCCAACAGTTAGAAGAGGCGAAGAGAAATTACGATTTGCACCAACGCCACATCACAACGAAGCCATGATGAATCAGCTGATAAATGATATGAAAGATGTTTGGAAAGAATTGAACTTGTCTTTCAAAGGACTTCAATGTCCAAAGGTAAACGTAATGAACGCACGTATTACAAACATTCCAGATTCTTATACTGTAATATTTTCAGGAATGTCAATTTTGCCAAAAACCAATATTATTCCAGCACTTTGAATCCAGAACTCGTAATTGCAAGACAGAAGTATTTTGTGAAGAACCTAATTGCCCACAAATGGTTCAACTCAATTAACACATGACAACAAATTAAGAGAAATTTTATAGTTATATGGTGCAGGAAACGAAAACAATATAAATATATACATATATTTTTATTTTAATATGGTATTCTAGCAATTAAAATGCAAATATTGAAGTATTAGCTTCCCTCTAGTGCAGTTCTTTACCGGAACGCAACTTACGTGGCCTGAAAAATAAATTTTTTGTTTATTAAAAATTGCATGTAATGTAACATTTATTTAAAGATTTTAAAAATTTCAATTGCGCTTACCGACAAATAAAATTATCAGCGTCTAAATTTGTTGATTTATTTGCAGACTGAGGCTTTTCTTTTCCTAAACTTGACTTCTCCTAAAATGAACATTCATATAATAGCAGTTAATAATGTTAAATAAACTCTGAATTGACTTACGTTTGATTTAGGCACGGGAATAGGTGAATTATATCCAAAAACAAAATGTTGTCGCAGACCAGCAACTTCACGTTTGTGCACCTCAATTTCTTCTCTGCTTCTTTGTACTAGTTTCTCGTATTTTTGAAATTGTTCTTTGTGCCGGCTATCCATGTTCTCTAAGTCTTGTTTCAACTTGACATTTTGTTCCATTAGTGAGTTAATTGTATCGCTAGCTTCACGTCTAGACTGGTTTGCCATATATTCAGTCATCATCATCTCCTTTGCCAGTTGTTCTCTGATCTGTGTTTCACGTTGCAGTATTTGTTTCAGATCATTTATTTCTTCGCACGCTTTCTGTAGTTTATTTTCTTTACTTTCAAGCTTACCTTGCATGCTTTCCAGATTGATTGATGAATATTCCTTTTTATTTAAATAATTTATTATAAACATTATGCGATTCTTATTTGCAACTAACCTGTTTTATGGGTGTTATAGAACAATTACATAATCCTATAGTTTTCGAGTCATCATTGTTTTCCTTTAAAACAGAAATGTCTTTCTTTACCTGTAAATTGAATAGAATTGTACAATATACATTTTCATGGATCAATGAAGAAAACTATACCTGTATTTCAGAATTAACATATACAGTATCTGATGATCCTGTTAATACATTTTGTATATCTCGTAATCTTTTCTCACAAACTAATAATTGTTCTTCAGATTTTTCTTTGTCGTTTATCAATTCATTAATATGTCCTTGCAAATTTGTTATTTTTCGCAAAAGTTCCTTAATTTGACAATTGACTGTATCAGTTAAATCTTCGGTATTTTCTGTATCATCGCATTTCTTCTTTAACTCTTTCAATTTAGCTTGATAATATGTTTCCAAAGTTTCTAACTTTTCTTCATATAGTTTGTGTGTATCCTCTAGCAATTTATTGAATGATTTCCTACATCGAATATAGTAATTTTTTATATAAAATATTTCACATGCATTAAACAACAATTACCAACCTTTGTCGTACAGTTGCTTCGCTATGTGCTTCTGCCAATTTTTCAACTACTTCCTTACGAGTAATTTTCTCAATGTTTTGAAGTTCCTTTGTATGAACTTTTTGCTGATGAATAATTTTCTTTTGTATATATCCTAATTTTTGTTTTAATTTGAAAATATCCATTTCAAAATTTTCTTTATCGGAATCTACAAATTGTATTTTATAATCAAATTATGGAGTAATTAAATGTATTTTTATTATTACCTGACATATGCATATACTTCTTATTTAATTCCGACAAAAAATTTAATACATATTGACCTTGCAACATATCTTCCATTTTATTAATTTTCATACTGGAATTGATAGATTTTTCTTTACTACTGGAGATTATTTGTTTAATACAGTCTTTCATTTGTAAATGCGCTGTTGCTATTAACTGCTTTGTATCACCGGTTGTCAATTCTTGTGTCAGTGATGGTGTATTCTCGTCAGTCATTTTGAGAATGATTTAGTATAGTGAATAAATGTTTAATATTTTCTTATATTAATCAGTAACTTAAAGCATTACTATATCAAAAACAATACTATTATCACACTACTACACTTGATACAACTCTTCCACTTATTTCAGATTTACAGGATCAAAACAAGGACGTTTAAGAGAATGGACGGGGCATGTCAATATAAAAGGCCTGCATCAGAGTGAAAATTGAAATGAGAGAGAGATGGATTTATGCAAAGCCCGTATATTCTATGTCTATTTTTATTACATACTAGTGCGCATGCCCAGTTGACCACGTGGTCATGTCAAGCCGGGAAATCACGTGTTGTGTTTGTCACTACCACTATCGCCATTATTGTTTTTGTAGGAGATTGATTGCATTCTCTCCGGTGTTTTTATTGTTTGGTTTGTAAATATACATTGCAACGATGGTATACACTTGCTCGTCGTGTGGAAGAAAGTACGCGAAAGCATGTGTCTTCGCTTTTTATTCGGAATAAATGTGATAATGTAATGTAATTAATTAATTAATTATTGTAAATTTATTTCAAGGCATAAATTTATTTCCAACTTAACTGATCTATATTATTTTATTATAAAAGTGATTAGTAAATGTTAGTTTCTCTCAAATCGCGGATCAGATAATAAAATATTAATCGTTAACAGTAACACGGGAGCAATTTTGCCAGTAGTAATTTCAAAATTGGCGCTTTTTTTCAACTAAATCACCAAAATGTTTTCATGAATTATATTATTTCCAATTAAATTTATATACAATATTGATTGCAATGTAATTTAAAAATATAAATAAATTGTAAAAGTACTAGGATAATGTTAATAGTTTACTTAATTGTACATTTTATGTTAGATAAATATATTTTTTTAAATACAAATTTAAAACTGATTGAAACCACTGATTACGCAGACGCAGAAGCATCAGGTAAAAATAAAGACAGACAAAATGGAGCTTGCATAAGTCTATCGCGCTCTCTTTTTCGTTTTCACTAAAAGAGCCTGCATGCCCCGTCCATTCTCTTAAACGTCCTTGGATCAAAAACGAACAGGTTATGCGGTTTTTAGCCG
Organism: Carabus problematicus; assembly: GCA_963422195.1. Lineage (NCBI taxonomy): Eukaryota > Metazoa > Arthropoda > Insecta > Coleoptera > Carabidae > Carabus > Carabus problematicus. The sequence continues at coordinate 20,084,659 of OY728577.1, forward strand.
TTGCCTTGTTTACAGTGACGTCAGGTATGTAATATGCAATTTAAACTACAAACAACCTGTTGCGACCTTCGTAATATAAATATTATCAAAATTATTGTCAAACTACTGTTGCTTAAAAATTTAAATAAACTTGAAAAATCTGGTAAGAATGGTGTCTTAAACAACATACTTTTACACATAAATTAATTATATCTTATGGCTAAATACAACATTTTCCATCCAGCATCACTGCGTGTGTCTTACAATGTTAAAAACATACAGTTAAATTAACATTAATTAGTTAATAATACTATACTTTTTGTAAGTCATTTATTAATATATAAATATATGTTATTTATTTTAATTAGTTTAATTTAATTTTGGATGTCCATAGAATCACATGTCAATTTCAAATTTGCCGCCAAATATTTAGTAACGAACGCATACCAACATTGTCGCTAATATCCCAATAATATAACTACACATATATAAAACCTTAGAGTAAAGAAACTATAGAGGTTATAACATCGATTTGTCGAGTAGCGTAATGAAGCCATGAAGCGGAAGGGGAGAGCAACTGCGTGCCATGTTTGTATGACCTCCATTTTGCTGGGCTTATATGGAAGAATTTAAATAAATTGTAAAAATATCCCAATTTTTGCTATAAAAATTCCTAAAAAAAGTATCATACAAATGTAGCATATAAATGAACAATATAAGCATATTATATTTTTATAAGAGCATACAAATTGAAAAATAAATAAAAAAGAACAATATAAAACAAAACTTATTGAAATATTATATTAATATTGACGAAATATGTTCAATGCCCTTCAAACAAAACTATTTTATTAAATAAGTTCCTTTTGGCGAGGGAATGATAACATTTTGTTTGGCGATATTAGATGTATTATATGATTTTTTTGTTACAACCGAAAGCGACACAATTTTTACAAAATGTAATGATAATGAATTTAATTAATACTATAATTAACACAAAGTCTGTAGTGACAATGTTCAAGAAAAAGTTATACTAGTGTATAACTAATCACTAATAACATAAAAAGTCAGTAATGTTTAATATAATTACACAAGAAATACACATAAATACCCATAAAAACAATGCACTTCGTCAATATTCTGATTTTGATATGAGGTCATACAAATATGGCCGCCGCATTTGAAATTTGGCTTCACTTTTTTTACGTTGTTTCCTCTCTTTAGTTTCTTTACTCTAAAACTGTATTCTTTATTTATGTATGTAGTGTCATGGAAACGTATGTAGGTAAATATACAAACAGTTGGTACACGGTCGGTACGCATGGTTGTGTTGATGGAAACAACGTCAAGTTTATACAGTTAAAAAGAAATTATGAGATTATTTGTTAATTATTGTAAAGCAATTTATTTTGGCCCAATGACATGGGAATTTGTACGAGACATTTTTTGTTGTCTGTTTGCATTTTACAATTGGTATGTAGAACAAAAGTTCTCGATATCAATAGATTACAATTGTTGCTTTACAGATTTCAACTATAATAAGACAAGTATTCGACTTTTTGGGTTATATGTGGATACCTATTTTAGTAAATTTTTTTGAAATAATTTTCATAATATTTGGATTCTTTGGAACATTTCAAAACCAAGCGAAATATGTCATTTCAGTAAGTATAACTGTGACTCATAATGCATTTTTAAAAAATGATCGATGGAAATTGTTTATTATTGTAGTATACAGTATGGAATTTGATTCTACTGTCGTGGAACCTGTATTTGGTATGTTTATACCTAGATATAGGTATATTGAATCATCAGGTACGAAAGGACATTTTCTAGATTGGCATACATTTCCTATGTAAAAATATTTTCACCTTTGTAGGATAGTAAAGTATTGAAATTAGATCCTGAAAGTGCAAGTTGGTGGGAAAATAATGGCCCAGGATGTAAAGTTACATACAACACAACTGCTTTACCGAAACCATCAACCGTTACTGACTGCATATTTTACTATGTACATGTTGAAATTTTTCAAGCTGGCTTGCAGAGTGTGCTAGCGGTAAATGTATAGTGTATTTGTAGTTTGTAAAACCGTAATTTAACCAGCTTAATTTTAGTTACTTGGTTGTGCGATTGGTACCTGTTTAAGCAGCAAATACCTTAACAAAGGTGACACTTGTAAGTATTCCTTACTAAATGAACAATTTACTTACACAAATACACGGCTATGCCTGCATGTTTACAGATATCATTTTAATATTATGCCAGCTGTACTACACTTATATTAAACGGGTAATAATATTCAACACGTATCGTAAACTAACACTGTTTCACTTTCTTCTAGTCAGCTAGATTTTTTTATTTCATCGTCCGGTTTGATAGCCATATGTGGTGGTGAGTAACAATAGTAAATATTATGTGCGTGATGTAGACGTATTTATTGTATTAACATGAATGATTTCATATTAACAATCTAACAGGTGTCCGCAGCATAATACTAATACTTATTTTCATGTATATATTCGAATCGATCTATATTTCAGTGGATTCATTTGTATTAAAAGCTTGCATAACACATTGCAGCTAATGTATATGGTCTGTGTAGTTTTTTATTATTTATTTAAAAAAAAAATCCAAAAGTTTGATATGTGTAGTTCAAATATGTATATTAAATTGTTTATGGTAAGGAATGGAAAATGTTAATGTTTGTTTTTGCGATTTGGATGTGCATTCTTACCGCATTTACTTGTTACTTGCAATTAATCTTCATTTAAATTTGAAATAATTTAACAATTTTTACATCAACCATTGATTCTTATAATATAATATTGACTCTAAATATTATCGCACATTGATTTTCTAAATGTTTGTACACACGTTTTACATCACATCAGTGCATTTGATGTATGTATTATATGCATGATATGATTGTATTCACATGTATATACATATGCATAACTGTTTGGGATGATAATCATAACTTTGTCTCTTTTCATGGTTTTTGTTCATCAGATATCGGCTACTAACTAACAAAACTGATTCTTGTCTTTTCACCATAATAATGAATGCCAATATGCCAATATTTATGTGTTTCAGTATAAAATAATGTAATTTTTCCGACAGCATCGCATAGTGATGGTAGAAAGTCTAATAAACGCACATCGTTGTACTCAATCGAATTCAGTCCACAACATGATGGTGGACAAGCGGACAGCGATAGCATGGAATATGGTAATGGTGGTGATAATTTACCACAGCCCGTCTCGCCCAAACCCATGACACCGCGTCGTGTGAAACGACGTAGCGTTATGACGAGAGGTTCTACATCTAGACATTCCACGAGCAGCAGACGACAATCATCCGCACGACTGTCTACTCGTAGTTCTCGGCGTGTCGCTCAGAATCCCGTCACACAAATCATTGACCAGCAACAGAAAGTGTCTAGCACAAGTTCAACCTTTGACTGTCCTGCTAACATAACTCATGCACCGATCGAACCATTACCGGTGTATTATAACACCGTAGTTAACAGCGAAGGATTGCCGGCACCACCTCAGCTAGCTGAGTGGAAAGTGAACGGTCACACCAATCCTACATATCAACAGTCGTCGAACCAGTCGTTAAATGAACAAGATGATCTCGATGATCTGTACAATAATCGACCTGCTTCCGTAAGATCTAGTTATTCTAATTTTCACGGTACTCGGGCGCTTAACTACGGCGGACCGCAGTACTATCACAGTCAAGCAACGCCACAAGTGCCGAAAAAACGATGTACAACCGCGAACAGACCGTGCATACGTTCAACGGCATTTTTAACGAGTGGACCACCAGCTTATAGCATTCAGGGCCACAATTCGGTAGATTCGGAAACTACCATTTAATTTTTTACTCTATGATGCATATGTGATAACAAAATTTTAGAATATCTCTTCTCATTCGGTAGGAAATAAATTTCGTTATTTAATATATTTAGCTTATTGACAAGTTTTTACAATTACCAAAGTATTAATTATATATTATTATTTATGGGTATGTAGTTTTTAGTAAAGTGCATTGTATATATGCATAATGAAAAATAATTCAAATAGATTAGTAGAAAATAGTTGTAGTTTCTTCATATCATAATTATCTTTAAATAAATACCAGCTATGTTGATTATTTACTAATAAAATTCTATTCACGGTAAAATTTATTCGTTAATCTTTCGTAAATGTCAATGACTTGCAGAATATGCATTTTAATAACTTTGTAAAGTGAATAAAAAATCAGAAAATAAAATAGCAATAACTCGTTTATTATTAAAGTGTCATTATCATCTTAATACTCCATGAAATACAATAATTATTGTCGCAGAAAAAATAACGAAAAAAAAAAAATACGTATGTAAAATGTAACTCATAACAAAAAAGTTAGCTGTCTGTAATATTGTAATGGTGAGTTTATGGTAACATTTGTGTATTAAATAATTTTATTACTCCGAAGTAAATCTTTCATCTAACATATTAATTATTTAAAACCTGTTTGACAGTCGAATTTTTTATGAATATTTCCTACATAACATTTGATAAATAGCGCTACACCCGTAGTACGGATTAGGTATGAACTATATTATTTTGAGTGCGCATTGCTGTTGTTGCTTAATGGGGTTAGAAACTGCACAACTGTCAAGTTTCGTAGTGTTTCTGATATATTAAATATAATAATAAATATTTCTGCTGATTAGTACGAAATTTATGTTTCAAAATCATAATTATAATATTTCGTGCCAATAAAAAAACATGTATAGTGAAATATTTATAATGAAAAATGAATAAAATTTGTTATAAATAATATCAGTATAAAGCCTACTAATTTGATATTGTTAATTTCGATGGATGAAGTAACGTTAACACGGTAAAATCTTTTAATAAGTTAGCCTGTACAAAAACATAGTCCATGGTTTCTTTCAGATTAGCTGAAGCAGAACTTCTTGAGGAAGCGAGAAAAGGAGCTATACGTTCGGAATTAATTGGCCCGGAAGGTTGGAAGAAAAATGTTATACCAAAACCTAATAAACTATTTTTGAACAAAACATTGCAAGGTGCTATGTATATGAATCGGCATAGCCATAAGAAAAAAGAAAAAACTTAAAATATGAACAAAGTCTGCTAAGGGCTCTTTGATATATGTACATATATATATATTTATATATAAATTCACTATTTTATGAGCTATTTCTGATATAGTTTGTTTAAACATCACAGTTATTTATTTTGTAGCTAATTTTGTCAGACGTAGCGCAAGTATTATGATTTTACAGTGTACAAAATTTTAATTGTATATGAATATACAAAATAAATAAAAATTTACCTTGTCGATTTTGATACACTTCATTCACGAAAGACTTTACAAAATTACGAAATATTAATTACTACATTATATGCGACTGTAACGGTACACAATTGCAAAACATATTTATCAAAATTTATAATTCACGAAATAACAATTTTTTTTATAAGAAATATACATATAAATAAAGAATGAATCAATCTATTAGCAGAGAAAAAGGTCCACACAATAATATAAAAAAATTTTTATTTAAAAAAATATTTTATACACTTTGATTATATATTAGCAAACAAAATTTTAATCTTATTTTTTTTAAATGAACATATTTTAAAATGCATAATTGCAAGCTAAATGTGGATCATACTGAAATATTTATCTTAACTTACGGGTTAGGTGCTATCACAGTTGAAAATAACACAATTGCAAAATAAAATTAGCTGAGTGCCATATATTTCTTAATCCACGAATAAGTTTTTCTAGCGAAGCACATAATTTGTGAGAATAAACGGATTAAGTAGTTACGTAGTGTATAAAATTAGTAGTTTAATTTATATGTAATGCGTTTCAACTGAAATTACTGACGGCATGTAATTATGTTTAGTTCCAGCACAAAAAGGTATATACTGCCTGTTAAATACACTAATCACACCATGATTAGATCATTGTTAAATCGATAAGTGTTCTTTTGAGTAGTGAAAAACTGCATGTTTGTTTTCCGATTCAACTTCTACTTTGCGAAATAAAGAATTTAGTGATAGTGGGCGTCAAATTTGGATCATTCTGTATATTAATGCTACTATGTGAGTACCGGAAATAATAAATAAATAAAATTGACGTAGATTATTTGCACCTATTATAAAGATATATACATATATATTTTTGCTAAAATATTAATCGTTATCAGTTTGATTTTAATATAAAATAAATTAAATATTTATTTTTTTAAATCCGATCCTCGACAATGAGCGAAAAAAAAATGTGCATATAATATACTGCTAAAAACGAAACCAGCACAAGTTGGGGGTGTGTATGGGTAACATTTAGATCGAATATATGCCTCATTTCTAACACCACAGCTCACATCTTCTTTATACCGTGTGTTCAAAAAGAAATTACATAAGACTTGGCCATGGAAAATAGAAATAATGTCAACAGCAAGCTTTACAATTAATTAACTGTCATCAGTTGTTGTTATAGGTTTATATTGAAAATTCAATGATGCTACAATTATAATAGGTTTTACAATAGAACACAAAAAATGTATGATTGAATCATATTTTCGAAATGTTTAACATGGTCAAACCTTTATCTAATTTATTTTTGAACGCAAGGTATAAGGTGCCTCAAGTCTTAATAACATGGTCACAAAAGGGCTTAAAATCTGAATAGCGCCCGGGTGCTCCTAAAACGTAAATACAGCACCGACTACATGTATTAATTGTTATGCAAAAATATTTATTCTGTAGTTCAGCCACATTATAATATATTTTTAATATTATCTACGTATATGATATTACCACTCATGCGAATAAAAAATAAAAAAATCTATTTTTCAATGATAATTTATATTATACACTGAAATGAAAATATTTCTTAGAAGAACGATATACCGAACATTGATATACAAGCAGTGTCGGACTGGAAAAGGTGAAAAGGGGGATTTAGGTTTTTTGAACTTGTTCTTCTTGAAGTGCTTACTAAATTTATGATTTTTCACATTACGAAATCTTTTAAAATCATTATAATAAACTCTGTAAAATTAAAAAAGGACAGATGCGAATTTATATTGCATTCGAATCCTGAAATGGACCAGTACGGTACTGTATGTACAGGCATAGCCTGTTACAAACTGTAAACAAAGCAAACAATAATTTCAGTATGCAACACTAAACTATTCTTGTAGTGCATATTGCATAATAACATGATTTCACACGAATTTTATTCCATAAGTGAACTGTAATACACCGTCACTGTCAGTCACTGTGTTTAGATGTGTTATTAAACAAGCAGCGATTCATTCGTGAAAAGTTTTCGGCATATTTCGGAAGCTATTCGGCGCAGCGCATTGTAAACTAGTGAAGAGTACTGTAACTGAGACGCCACTGTAGACGTTCGTGTCTTGAACGCTCATCGGGCGCATGTAATTATAATATTATTATATGTACGTTATGATAATTGCTTGTCTTACTCGGTGATAACTGGCACTCTAGTGTTTACAGACCGGCGCACTGATCCCGCTGAAATATGTCTGGGGATGTGCAACCAAGAAAGCGCAAGGATAAGAGACGGAAAAAGGGTATGTACTCTTCAGAAAATTTATATATATATATATATATATATATATATATATATATATATATATATTGTTTAAATAATAAGACCTAGTGATATGTACAAATAATTTCCGTAAAGGAAATGAGAATGGCGGGATAAATACGAGCGTGGGACAATAAACTAGACTGTTATTTAATTTTATTAAAATGATGTTCAGGTACATGAATGATAAACAGTTTTATAATGTACGCAGTCATTATCCAACTAATATTTACCATATCAACAAAACCTAGCCAACTTTTCCTGTTGCCCGAAATTGCATGGCTTGTTTTATAAATAGAACAAAATATAGGTAGGTGGTCGGTCTCTTCTATATTTGCTTTTCACTATCTTGCCTAGGCTTGTCGCGGCAAATTCTTTATCTAAGTATATTTTTTTACTTAAAAAAATTCTTTCTATATTTGAAGACAATTTAGAAAATTAGGTATAAATATTTGGGCAATACTATAATGGATTACTAATCGTAAAGCGGACTTCATTGTACTGAAAGTTTAATTACGACAACCAAATACAGTCCTTTAAAATTGTATTAATAAGAAAAGCATACATAATTATCCAGTATATGGGCCTATTGGCCAGTCCAGCTCTGAACTGCTAACACAATGAAGATATCTCATGTTTATTCACTTAAGGAAATAATTGAACTGATTGATAAACATATGCGGTATTAAGTAGTTCTTTCCTTCGAAATTTGAAATGTATTTTTAAAATTTATTAAATGTTTTTTTTTGCTGAAGTATTTCGGAAAATGCAATGGAAACAGAAGAGAATATTGGCTTTATTATTGTGTTTTCTGATTTTTTGTATATTATTCATATTTTTTGAAAATGTAATAATACAAAATTCAAAATATGGTTAAACCTAATACATTTTGAAATTTAATAAACTGTTACCCAGATTGTAAGCATTTTATGTATTTACAGAAGACTTAATCGGACCGGAAGAAGTGCCCATTCCAACTGTTGCTGCTCCTCCTCCCCCCGTAAATGAAGATTTCAACATTCATGTGCACAACGATCATGGCACTGGCGGGGGCTTATGTGCGAAACTAGTATTTTTCATTCTGCTGTCTGCTCTGGCAATTGTTATTGGCAGTGTTATCACTCAAAATCGCGGCTTAACTGATTGTAAGTAAATAATAGTTTACAAATAAGTATATTTAAATTATAAATGCAATATAACATACAATATAAACATGAACATGGAAAACAAGTTAACGTTTGTATTCGTAGTGATCTCATCGTTGTCAAGGGGGTATTACTTCACATTAATACATTTTTACCATGACGAAAACAATCTCTTTATTTCTATGAAAACATGCAGATTCTGTAATGTATCTTGTTATAATTTTATTAAAACAAAAATTCTATTTCGATCATTTATATTTCATCATTATATCAAATATTTTAGTTGCCATAGCCGGTAATGGAGGGTATAAATTTTTATTCCCGCGAACGAAGCAGCAATTTTTGTCATGATGAATGAAAATAACTATATTTGATCACGCACATTGTACTATAAATTGTTAATACAATATTTTTAGCAATTGAAATAAATCGCTTTGTAGAACTAGTGTCAAACATACGTAAAACTTTACAGTGGATACTCCAGCAAGTGAATCACGATTTGCTAACATCTTCAGTGGTTGGATCGATGATTCGATAAATTCACATGATGATAATCACCATGGAGGTGTTGATTTTGAAGATAAGCATGGCGATGCTCATGAGCATGACGATGAACATCAATTGAGTAATGAAGAGCATCATGAAAGTGGAGAAGATGCTCATGGAAGTGAAGAAGATGCTCATGGAAGTGAAGAAGATGCTCATGGAAGTGAAGAAGATGCTCATGGAAGTGAAGAAGATGCTCATGGAAGTGAAGAAGATGCTCATGAAAGCGAGGAAGAAAATCATGTAAGTGAGGAAGACGAGGAGGAAGGTGAAAAGGACGACGTGGATGATGATCAACAAGTTAGTGAGGAAGAATATCAAAAAAATGATGACGACGACGATGATGATGATGATAATGATGAGGAAGAACAATTAAGTGAACAAGATCAAGAAGCAACTGAAGAAGACGTCAAACAAGGAAATGACGAATATCAAATAAGCGATGAAGAACATAATGATGAAGAAGATAATAATGATGTACAGCAGGATGAAGATAATGATGATGAACAGCAAGATGAAGATAATGATGATGAACAGCATGATGAAGATAATGATGAACAGCATGATGAAGATAATGATGATGATGTCCAGCAAGATGATGAACAGCATGCTGATGATACTGCAGAACAATTGGATGACGATGATGACCAACAAAACGAAGAAAATCAAGTAGATGAACAAGATCAAGGAACAAATGAGAGTAATGAAAATGATGATGCAGAAGACAATGATATTGCAGCAGATAATGGTAGTAATGAAGAAACGGATGGCCGAAAAGACGATCAGAATGAAATTGAAAATGACGAATCAAATGAAGACAATAATGTAGATAATGATGTTATGGACGAATTAGAGAATACAAGTGAAGCACCATCTAATGTAGACAATACTCCAGAGGAAAGTACACAGGAAGACACATTTACATCAAAAGAACAAGAAATTGTAGAAGAAGTAAGAAATAGTTACTAGTTTAATTTAAGTACAAAACAATATTCATACTGGAGCAGTTACAATTCCGTTAATACATACAATAGTGAATCAGTGATTATACCTCTGTTACATGATTTGGTTTTTTCTGAATACGTAGATGTTCCGTATTAATTGTAATGCAAAATTATGCAATGATTTTGATTTGAATGACAGTAAAATTTATCATTAATCAAACCAATGCACTCTACATTTCAGCTACTAATTCAATCGAAAACCGTATTAGTCGTATGTAAAATGATTTAAAACCTTTATTTAAAATTTATAAATACATTCAAATAGCTTCTGGGAAGTCGTAATACACATTTTAATATTTTTTGTAATACTTTTATATGCATTCGAATTCCAAAAGGAAATTATTGAACATGTATTGCAAAGATAGACAATAATACATACTAGGAAAAGCTACTCGCGCCAGACCCTTGAAATTTATTTATTAATTATTTTCTTTACGATCTCTGATTCATTATTTTTTTTATACTTCCTTTGATTATTAATTCTAGACCAAATCGATACCATTAGTATTATTATAGAAAATAATTATGAAGTTTATTTACGAAATAGGTATAAATTCAATTAAAATACTGCTTTCTATTAATTCATCAATTGGATTCTGGCACACTTGTACTTGATTCAAATTGAATGCGTATTCTGCTCTAGTCAATCTAGTCAATACTATTTTCGATTATTTCGTTGTACCTTTATAATTTTAATATTGTTATTACATTGTTATAATGGAGCAACTTGATCTATACCCATGATACCATGGTAAAAGAGAAACAGCGCGGATTTCGATCTCGTCACCAACGCTACCATCTATGTGGTTCGCATTCCACACAAAAAAACTGTACGTGCCGTCCTAGTGTGAGCTGGCAACTCTCCAATCCTACTGTCTCTGATAAGTGAGATATAGTGTGATGGTTTGTTTCGTTTTGTTTATTGTTATCATTTTTAAAAGATTCGGTTGAGAAAAGATCTTACATAACTAGTCATATTTTAAAATGTTTGATAAATTGAACAATATATTTCTTGTAACCGAACTTAATAAATCAACTGTTTATTATATTTGGTATCTTTTTTTGCTAACGAAATTACATTCTTTTTTATTATAGTATTTAATATAGACGCAGGCTATTTGTACGAAATTGGCCACTCAAAATATATTCGTTTTTATTAATATTTCGAAATAGCATAAGTATTTGAATCTATACTAGTATTCAGTGATAAAACTCCTGTTCTAAATAAGACTGTATCACAAATGACCTATTACATTCATTTAGAAATATTAACAATAACGAAGATATGTTGTGTGCCACAGTGTATTGAATTTTATTGTTGAAAATATTATCTAGAAGTTATTCTGAATTGACGTATTATTTATAACTTGTATGTTTACTAAATGTTTTTCGCTATAGTGGCAAGATATATGAAAAAAGGTGAGTCTTATGGTTTATATTTAGTAAAAATGACATTTCATTTGCTGATATTTTTAGTTCAGATCCATTATGCTTACCATCGTTCATGAGACATGGATGTTGTAAATTGTTTATCATGTCATTCATATACTTCGCTATAGTTGCTTTAAATTAGTCCATGTCCAACTTATCAAATGAAAAATGGGTAAGTATACGAACAGCTCATGTTTATAGTTGCCCTAGTTCTATGTAATATTCGATCACTTGCATGTTTTAAAAATGCATTACCTAGATATTTTCTGTTCTTTCGATCACTGTAAATACCTATAAATTTTCAAATTTACGATTTCTTTATTCTTACTGTAATGTGTCTATACTTATTTATAAAGCTATGTATACAACAAAAATAACCTGTTTTAAAACAGAATATGAAATTTGTTCTATATGTTAAGCAGAATACGCACAAATATTATTGCAAATAAGTAACATTGTGAACATTGGATCATTTAGAAAAGAAAGCAGTATTTTATCATTAATTGGAATATTTCAATGATATAATGTATTTATGAAATGTAAATGTTGTAATATTCCTGCAGTAATACCTAATCCTTTCTGCAGGATAGCGCGGAAACAAATATTGAAGATTTTGGCGAAGAAGAGGTGACTGATAATACTGCCGGTGTGGAAGAGCTTGAAAAAGAGGAAGTGGTGCCGGAAGTAGAGGAGGATAATTCAAGCGGTAAGTTTACTATATTACAGTAAACAAATATATTCAATCGTTATTGTAATATTTAATAAGTCTCTCAACATTAAAAATGCTACTAACCGATATTCCTGTATCAAGAATTCTGATATAAAAGTTCTGGGACATATAATATTTATGCAGATATAGTTACGTAATATATTCTCTGTATGTTTGTCTGTATTATTTTATTTATAATGGTTTGTAAATCAGGAAATGCAGTATGAACGTATGTTACAGTTGCTGTAAAGTTTGGCGTTGGAGTGGCGCTAGTCGTTGTCGCACACATTGTTCTAGTTAGAAAATGGAGAAGTGGTCGGTATAGATATATATGTCGTTTCGCATGCTTGTTGTTTCTTTTGCTGCGCCGTCAACCAAAAGCTTCATTGCTCCATAAAGTGCAAAAGTAACCTACTATTATTACATTAATGATATATATACATACATATATATATATATATATATATATATATATATATATATATATATATATATATATATATATATATATATATACATATATATATATATATATATATATATATATATAAATATAAATAATTGCTAATAATTTACAGATTAATAGATACCAATCTAAGATATATTATAATATTCTTGTACATTTAATAATTTACATTTTCAAGTTAATATAAGTACTCATACATAAAAACTTGCTAATAAGCTTTTATTATACTATATTTTTTGCATTTCCTGATAACATATATTTTCTTATTATACATAACCTGTATTTTCTTGTATTATACATGTACGTAAATTAACACAAAACCTTTAAATTAGAATAAGATACTTTACTGGAACTTATTTCATTAGGTAAACAAAATGCTAATAAATCTGCAGAAGACGAAGTCAATGCAGAAATGTCGAGACGAAATACAATTATTCCTGTATCTACACCAGATCAACTAGAACAAGAAATACAAAATGCAGAAGATGGTATGCAACTTTCGCTGACTGTAGTTTCATGTTCACTCAGTTGTATTTAATGATAATATTAGATAATTTGTTTACAATTATCAGAATACTCAGAAGAAGATGAAGAAGAACTGGAAGAAGAGAGTGAAGAGGAAATAATAACACCTACTCACAAATATATGCAATTCCGTACGGATTATTCTAGTCCAAGTTCTGCTGAAGATATTGTAAAACAACGCATAGAAAGTGTCCAAAGTGCTGAACCAAATGTGAAATATTATTATAAAAAAACTGACGATGTAAAACAAACGGATAACAATGATGATGAACCAGAAGAAGAGGAAGAGGAACTGGAGGAGGACAATAACGAGGAAGTTGATGAAGGTGATGGTGAAACAGGAAATGTTGAAATAGAAGGCGATGATGTTGAAGAAGAAAGTCACGAAGAAATGGAAACAGGAGGAGACGATGTTAAGAGTGATGAGGATGTTGAAGGTGATGATGCAGAAGAGGAAGAAAGTGAAGAAGAAATATCAGATGTTGACGATGACGAATTATTGAAAAAACTTGAAGCACGTTATGGAAAATTATCTAACAAGAGATTCAACAATGCAGATGATCACGATCACGACTACGATGACGTAGATGTAGAAGACAAATATGATTCGAAAAAAAGTAATAAATATTATATTATTTTAAATAATTAAGAATACTTTAACCATAATATTAATATATATATACTGTATATATGTTTGTCCCAGGACTGTCATTGCATAATAATATCTCTCATAATTAAAATATTCATTGAAATGAAGTCATTTGTTAAACTAAATGTTTGTTTCATTCCAGGTGACAAAATGATAAATATTGCTAGTTTGTCGAAAGAAAAAAATGTGTTGAAAACAGATGATAAGCTACGGGAAAAACTGAAAAATGCAGAAAATAGCTTAATAGACGTAAGTTACATATTCAATTCATATAATTTTCCTATAAATAATTATCTATGCCCTTGTATAGGATGATGAAGAATAAAATGAAACATTAAATAATATATCATTTTCTAACAAATATAATGTGTTGCAGTGATTTTTCGAATTTTCTTTAATAGATTCAAATGAGTTATTTCTGGTTTATTAGTATTATGCACCCACAATTATAATATATATAATACTAGCAAGTCAAAGAAACTCGTTTGAATACATGATGTGTGTATACTAACCGAACACTTTAATTTTGTTTGACTCGCACAATATTAGTTACATAATATCTGTGCATGTTATTTTGTTATAATATTACTTGTATATTGTTCAGTGAGTTTATTTGATAGTGTTATTTTCTAATTCATATATCGCTCTGCTGCATTTTACATTCTACAGAATGTTGAGTTGGCTCTTAGCTTATATACTAATCTAATGGAGAAATTACCAAACAACGCGGAAGTTAAATATGGCCGTGCTAGAGCCCTAGATAAATTGGCAGAAATAAAGAGAAACAATGTACTTCTTCAAAATGCTATTTCTTCTTATTACGATCTATTACAAAATTCTACGATATCGGACGTAATATTTGCGTTTGTTGGCACGAGATGCATAGATCTTATACGATTTAGTGGTAGGTATTAATGTAATTTAAAGATATTCCGAAATTCTATCAGTTTAATGTTTATTTAATTAATTAGGTGTATATAGCAGAGCAATTTATGCACATAAAAAGCTTATAGATCGATTTCCGAACGATTCAAAATACCTAAATGAGTTAGCTGTTACGCTCCTAACTTCTAACAGGTAATTATACTATAAATACGTTATCAGCAACGAAATTATGAAATAAATGAAATTGACGTCAATATTTCTAAGATTAGCAGAAGCCAAACGTGTTTTACAAAAAGTTCTTGCTCGCTGGCCGGATAATGGATTTGCACAAGTCCATTACGGATTTATACTGAAGGTTAAAGAAAATGATTTATCCGGAGCAATCAAATATTTGCAGGCTGGAATCAAAACTAAGGCTCCTGGTGTTATCGATGGAAGATTTTATTTTCATCTTGGTGATGCGTTAACACGTCTTGGACAAAGAAAGGAAGCTATAAAGGTATATCGTACATACATGATTGTATCAGATTCCAGATTACTGTTTATTATATGTCCTATATTTAGGTTTATGAAGATGGGGTAGGACATAAAGTTTTTCTTTCCAAGTATCAACGTTCACTTTATAATGTGAACAGACTAACAGCAAAACCATGGTGGTCAGCAAGTGGTACAGCATATTCACGATTTTTTCATATACTGAAAGAAAACTGGAAAATTATCCGTGACGAAGGTGTAGCATTATTAAATGAAGAAAAATATTTTATAGACGAAACAGAAGACCTACGAGATACTGGAAAATGGGCGCAATTTGAACTATTCGCTAGAGGGTTTAAATTATTAAACAATTGTAAAAAATGTCCAGAAACTTGTAAAATAATTGAAAGTTTCCCAGATGCCAGAGATTGTAAACGTGGACAAGTAAAATTTAGTGTTATGCATCCCGGTACTCACGTTTGGCCCCATTGTGGACCCACTAACTCTAGATTAAGAGCTCATTTAGGACTAATGGTTCCATCGGGCACGTATATACGTGTAGCGGAGGAAATAAGGTAAATAAGATTAATATGTAAAATTATTTAGATTTCTACTAATACTATTGTTTATTTCAGATATTGGAAAGAAGGAGAGGTGATTCTATTTGACGACAGTTTCGAACATGAAGTGTGGCATAACGGCAGTGATATAAGATTAATACTTATAATTGATGTATGGCATCCTGAGCTGACTGATTCAGAGAAACGCTCGCTATTACCGATATAAATTTCAATGCGATACAATGAATATTGAAAGGCTTGTTAATTTTGTGTGTTTTTTGGAACGTGTGTTTAAGAATTCTTCTGATGATAAATTGAAAACGTTCCATTTGTATTTGTTACATATTAGATAATGTTTTATAAAGACTTGCTCATATTTTATACAAAAATATTTTGACATGTTAAAATATATTTATTGAAATTGTACGAAACAATTTATTTTGCCCCCCCCCCCAAAAAAAAAACATGATTCACATCGGCAAGATGCGGAAAAAATACTACCACCAAAACCCATTGCAGCTTGCAGCTAATCTAATTTTGAATGCATTATTTTTTCGAAACATCCTGTATACACAGTTTCAACTCTTTATATCCAGGAATAAGAAACTTCAATTTTAGTCTCTTTTTCATTTAATTAGGACAAGATCTTTTTACGTATTAGTCTCAGCGGGCTCAAATTATGGCACCGGAAATTTTACAAGGAATATATTTATAATTTGACATCATTTTTATGAGCCAAGTTATAATTGTTTAGATAATGTGTAATGTTAGGTCAAAAATAAATAAAATTATCAATATTATCTTTATCACATCGCACTTTGAAGCTGCGCGTTCCTGGTCTGGAGATTAGCTTTAATTATCAAAAGTGTCATCAGATATAATAACTGTAGTAATAGAAATTTAATGACTATGAATTTCAGAACTGACAATATAATATTTAAAATAAATTTATATTTAAAAACTAATTAGTAGTATTTATATTTGAATTTTGGTTATTTAATGCATATACAGTTGTAGATTAATATCTGTTACATAAAAATATTCACATTCATGTTATGAATTTTTTTTTAATCGAATTTTAATTTAATGTTAAAATAATAAATATTTGTCCTGCGCAGGTCAAAACATTCATGTGTATATCCATTCGATATATTGTATAACAGTTTTAGAAGCACTGAGAATCACTCTTGAGTGTTTACCGCCCGAATATACATACAAGCAACCAAGCAAGCAACAGTGTTGCTAGCGGATAGTAGGAAAATTATTTTGATGTATTCAGATATTTTTGTTTATACTTTCAGCAATTGTTGACGTGCAAGAGAATTTTTCGCGTTTTATAGATTTTGAACTCTCGATGTATGTATTTGGTATTCGTGTAACAGGTGAAATTGAATTACATAAAGAAATATAATTGTCTACCCATTTTCATTGTTCACATTTACTTTTTTTATTTATTTTTGATACAACATATAAATATTATTATTTTGCATATTTTATACAGTATAATACTAATGATAGCAATGACTATTTTTGTCTTTTAACATGACTACATCTTTAATAGTTGTATATAAATAAATGTATGATGTAAATATTAACGTAATTCCTCATGTTGTTTACAAAATATAAAAGCGAAAGGTCAATGAACCTTTAATGACCGAGCATACATTTAAAAAAACTGATTCTGTGCGTCATTAGATACACCCGTTATTTTTACTACATGCCAACAATCGTTGATATTTCTGTAACGAACATTCTTAGAATTAGTTCAACCATATTTGTCAGAATTCTGTCCATTATTCATGTGGTTGGTGTACATGTGGAAATTAATATTGTTCCAGTTTCCCTTTGACGAGAGACAGACAACTTATACCATAAATAATCAATATTGAAAGTGTCTAAAGGGAGAAAATAATATTGATATATCGTGGCACCACTGACCAGTGTGTTGCGCGCGCATCGATTTACGCCAGAGGATGGCGTGTGTTCGTCTCGTGAACGTGGTTAATTTCTCCTAAAATGTGTTCATAATTTAATATATAGGCAAATGTGTTGTGAATAATGTGTTAGTAAATGACATACCACCTGAAAATGGAATTAAAGTTACATTCGCCAGCAGGCGCGGATCCAGTTCTCTACACTTGGCCACTAACCTCTGGCCGAGGAAATGTAAGTTATTTGTATCTTGCACTGCATGTGTTATTTGTTTCTCAATTTGCAAACATAATGCTATTTAAATGAATCATACTGTAATATTCCATGTTCATACTAGTTTGATTCATCATTCAATTATATTCATGTCTTTATTTAGAAGTTTTCTAATGTACTCTTAGAGGTTAATTGTTTCATGGTTAAAAAAAACTGTAATCATCACAAATAAAATTTCGATTTGTATTACAGAACCAGCAAATTCTTTAATTTATGTATTTATTTCATTCAAATCAATTTTGCTGTCAATGGAATAATCATGCACCTGTCTTTTTGAAATTGCTATCCAGTTTATTGTGTCAGCAAATTCTCTACATTTTTAAATATATATTTGATTCATTTTTGTCGTATTTATATATTTGCATAATAACGCTTTTATTATTATTGTTTTCATATTGAAAGGTTGTGTGTTTGACATTTCCACTAAAGATCAACATTTTTGAATCGTTCTAATTATTGCTTATGAAAAATTTTCTACTGCTGCTGTTTTATATATAGCTTCTAACATTCTAACTAGGCCTGTGTGTGATGTAAAATTGTATGTTTAGGTACATCACATAAAATAAGTTCTCAAAAACATTGTGAATCATAACTCTTACACTGTAAATGTTAACATTGAGTCACATGCATAACCAAACATGTTAGTAATATTCGGTTATTTGTATGTTTTGAAATGCTGTGAGTACGTGCAGTGCTATAATTTTGTTTGTCATTTATTCGTATTTTCTTTTCTCTTATTATTCTCTTACAATATAACCAATTATCAATATAAATAATGTTCCACTCAGATCAAATATCAATCTTACGAAACAGTATGAGATTTTTATTGCACTGCAGTTTAATTTCTAAGCTTATTGTATTTTAGTAGGTGTGTAATAAGTTATGTACTGAAGTAGAATTGAAAATAGTTTTCTACTGTATCTTTTATATATTCATGTAAACAAGATAATATCAAAAAGTTTCCGACCCTAATTGTGTAATACATATTATATTTTCCATGTAGGATAAGCACGATGGAGCCCTGGAAATTGTGGAAACAATACGGTAACATTTCATATACGAATATTATATCTATTGTTTGTTGTAAATTGACATTTCATATATTGTAGATGGGTATGTGAAGATTTACCGGAACTTAAATTGCCCCTGGAGAATAACATCTTATGTGATTATGATACAAAAAGCTACGATAGTATGAAAAATCTCTGTGATCGATTCAACAGGGCAATCGATAGTGTAGTTGCACTGGTAATTATTCCAAAAAATACATAATAAATTCTTGTGAGTAGTTATTGTCGAATAAAATTCATTCATATTATGTATGTCAAATAGGAAAAGGGTACATCTCTGCCTGCTCAACGCCTTAACAAATATCCATCTAGAGGACTATTACGGCATATATTACAACAAACATATAATCAAGCAGTCGAGGATCCGGAAAAGCTCAATCAGTATGAACCATTTTCACCAGAAGTAAGCACGATAATCTTTGTGTATTTGTTATCCTATAGCAAATAAATTCTCTTCTGATTTTCGTAGGTATACGGAGAAACATCCTATGATCTCGTGTGCCAAATGATAGATCAAATTGAAGTAACTTCAGATGACGTATTTGTTGATCTTGGATCTGGAGTGGGCCAGGTTGTTCTGCAGATGGCAGCTGCGACTCCTTGTAAAATATGTTTCGGGGTAGAACGAGCCGAGATACCTAGTAAATATGCAGAGGTAAATAATTATTTAATATCAATCTAGACCTGGGACGACTGGATTATTCAATGAAACTTTGTGTATTTAGTGTTAATAAATAAAATTAGTGAACAGTGTTCTTGTGGTTTTGTTTGATTTATTTTTTATTACTGTCTTTTAGAATATGAATATCAATTTTCGAGCGTGGATGCAGTGGTACGGTAAAAAGTTTGGCGAGTACAAATTGATCAAAGGAGACTTTTTAACGGATGAACATAGAGAGAAAATTAATCAAGCATCTATAGTCTTCGTGAACAATTTCGCTTTCGGGCCGTCCGTCGATCATCAACTGAAGGAGAGATTTGCTGATTTGAGAGATGGTGCTAGGATTGTTTCGTCGAAGAGTTTCTGTCCGTTGAATTTTCGAATAACTGATAGAAATCTTAGTGACATAGGAACTATTATGCACGTATCAGAAATGTCCCCATTGCGTGGTTCTGTCTCGTGGACCGGAAAACCAGTCTCTTACTATTTACACATAATCGATCGTACTAAGTTAGAACGGTATTTTCAACGATTGAAAAATCCCAAGGTACAAATTTATGTTTTCCTATACTCTTATACTCATTATTTTACGTCAAACAATTTTCCGTTGCATTTCTAACTGTTTGGGTTTTCCCCATTGTGTTTTTTTACCCGTAAAATATTCATTCAACTTGAATGAATATCTAAGGTCATAAATAATAATATGAATTTAAGTTTATCTGAATTTGAGTGCATAATATCAGTGTTGAAATTGTAATTTCTCGAGTTGTTGAACCAATTATTCATCTTATTTCTTTAAATTTACTCGTTGCTTAATATTTCTATATTTTTGTTATAGTAGTGATTGAATTGATTGTAGGATTTTCTGTGTTTAAATGTACATTTATCGATTGTCTATGATTACAGGGCAATATGAACGCCTTAGAGGACACCGAGACGAATTCGTCGACACGAAGCAGCCGGGAACGCGCAAGGCGGGACTTGAGCAAGCAGTTGAGTACGGACACCACGTCGGAGAGTGAGAACAGTGACTTAGACATAGGTAATAACGAGTTCGTTGGGCCGACGACGCGTAAAGCGTGGTCACACTGGTGTAGCAATAAAGGGAAGTCGAGTCAGTCTGAAGAAGAAACAAATGGTCAGTGGCTAGATCATCTGCAGCGACTTTCAGTGTTTTTTCGTTACGTTATTTTAAAGTTATTATTTATTTTTCTAGTTTTTAGACACGGGTGTATATTTGCTACGATCCTATTGGTAATTATATAATTACATGTACACTGGCTGAACATGAGTTAAAAAGTAACAATAATATTTTATTCTATGTTTAAAAAGAACTATTCACTATTTTGAGTTTCATTTTCAATAATAATTAATAATTACACGTTACTAGTTAGAATGTATAGACGTATTACAAGTAATATGTATCAAGTCACTAAGTCTCCTTAAATATTTACTTGAAAACATAATTAACCAGTAGAATGAAAAGAGAAATTGTATATGCACTGAATTGCGGCCGTGTCTAAAAAGTAATCTGTTTGTTATTTATTCATTCACCAAAATATTTTTGTTTGGTTTTTATTTTAGAAATTGTTCATGTTAATCCAGAAGTATATTATCTAGACACTGATATCAATAAGTATATGGCGATTATCATTTTCATATCCATTTTCATTATTATTATTATTTAATTGAATCTACATGCTTGAATTAACAATATAGTCAAGATTGTTTAATTGTATTTCATAGGAAAAACTAAACGTCAGCATGCCAAGAAACTTCGTAGGAAGATTTCTCGTGGTAAAAATTCACCAGCTTCTGCGAAACAACCAATAAAACGTGCTAGAGGACGAGTTCGTAAAGCCAAACCGAAGAAGCCGCTCAAAATTACCGGACTGGACTTGCTACACAGCCAAACTTTGCTTAGTACATCTCCACAAGGTATATTCATTTTATTAGTTGTTTTAGATATATGAAATGTCATTTAGGCATTGTTATATAATTGAACAATAGTAACAGGTCTGAATATTTTTAGTCTATATTCTGGTCTATATTAATCTACATAATGGTAAAAGTTTATTGATAAAATTAAGCGTTTAATGATTAATAATTACTCTTGTGCGTAACGTGTTTGTTTCAGCAATTGGAAAGAAACTACCACCTGCTCCCGGTTGTGTGGATCAACAGCTGACTACACTAAGCACAGAGATGGTGCATACAGAATTAGAGATACCACAAGCTCCAGCAGATACACCGTACGCGTTACAGATACTCCTGGATATGTATCGTGTTCAGTTTATGCAGATGATAGACGCCATGAAAAGTTCCAAGTACAAAGATCAAGTTGACTCGCAAATCTCCAAAGAGAAAGAACGTAATCAGTGGCTGATGAATCGGGCGGCCCAACTGGAGAAACAGATTAAAGTTTTGATAGACGATAGTGTAGCCCTATTGAAAGCACGTATGAGCGAGCTTGGAATTAACGCCACGTCTCCTGGTGATCTGTTGGCCAAAGCAAAGGAAATCGTATGCCGTCATAAGGAACTACAGGCTAAGGCCAGTAAACTACAGTCTCAGGTAATTGTTTCATATCATTTGATTAATTCACTTTTTTATTTCATATTTTAAATAGAAACATATGTAGTAACAGTTTAAATAGTTGTCAATTTGCTCGATTAGATAGTAGTTTTGCTTTTAACACAATTACAAAAATATTGCATGTTATTTATGAATACATTACACTACAAGTCCTATTTTGAAAAATTATAACTTGCTTCAAAATGTATGTTAAAGCCGTAATCTGTTGAGCCATGTTCCAATTTGTGTTGTATATATGCGTTGTTTTGATTATTTTTTGTTCTAAAATCATAACCTCAACACATGACATGTTATGGGTTTCCACTACAGGTAACTGTCCTGGAACAGGACCAAGCACATCTGGTTACTCAGAGGCAACACGAGATAGCAGAGAAATACCGTCGCGCCGAACCAAACATCGATATGACCCAAGGAGTTACGCAAGAATTCATTCTACGTGAAATATCGTCGACGCTCGCTCAACGGAAGAAACTTCACAACCAAGTGTCTCGTCTTGAAAGTGAACTTGTTGCCTTAGAAAAAATCAGCGAAGAGCGAAAACAAGCCCAGATATTGGCGAAACCTCAAGCGCCAGTGGTCAAGGCATCGCGCAAGGCCCGGGAATATCGTACCAGATCTCAGGATTGGCCGGATGTACCAGATATTGGGAAGATAGAGGAACAAAACCCGGAGATACTGGCGCAAAAGATTCTAGAAACTGGCAGGAAAATAGAAGCTAGTAAGATGGTGGGAAATAAATCGAATTACATGAATATGGATGTAAAAGAACGTAACTTGAAGAACCACATACAGATGAATCAACGTCCAATTTCCAGAGTAAATAATAATAGTATGCCTGCCCCAGTTTCAGTGTCAAAACGTTGTACGAAAATGTCTACCAATTATAGTTCGAATCGTACGTCAGAACCTCCACGTGTTGTCAACTTTGAAGATCGTCTGAAAAGTATCATTACTTCGGTACTGAATGAAGATCTACTTGATCGCTCTAAACAGATATCGAATAGTAACAAATATAATAGCGGTAGCAGCAATACTACTGCCACTACTACAACTAGTACCAGTACTGGAAACACAACTAGTAGTACGCATCCAAAGCAGAAGATGCCGTATCATGTGAATGATCATTTTAATCAGAATGTTCCGCCAAATAAAGTTGACGAGAAACCGAAGGATCATCACCCAGAACCGTATGTTAATGAGAATAAAAGTTCGGAAATTTATAACAGAGCTGAGCACGTGGCTCATCCATTAGAACTGGACAACAAACTACAATTACACCAAGAAGGTTTAGTTGCATCTGTGATGGAATCGTATCGTAAGGAATCGCATCCCGAAGTGACACCCAGGGAACCATTGTCAACAAGTAAACAGTTAACAGTGGAACAGCCCGATTATACCCAAGTATCTCCGGCGAAATTAGCGCTAAGACGTCATCTGTCCCAGGAGAAACTGGCCGCACAACAGCCTATCCAGTATCAACATCACGATGGCGGTATTGTAGCGGCTAGAACGATTGGAGATCTGATGTCTGGTGAAATTGAACGAACGTTGGAAATATCAAACCAGAGTATCATTAACGCTGCTGTAGACATGAGTGATATCCATGGCACGACTACGGTGACATCACGTTCAGTTATGAACCAGAATATACCGCCTAGACCGGAACGGGTGAATGTGAAAGTATTAAATGTCGATACGAAAGAACAGGAGCCTGTTCGACAGATATACAGTCCGATCTCAAGACCCTCGTCCACTGAAGGCAATGCGGAAAATTTGGTTTACATGCATTATGCCAAACAACCAACAAATTCGAGTACAGCCTTGAATCATACACCACATTTACCAACCACGGTACCACCGCAACAAACTTCACCGCGTACAACTGTCTTGTATCCACCATCAATTAATAATTGCATGTACAAAGTTATGTCGTCACGAACGGCATATTATCCGGCAAGTAACGATCAGTATACACCACTGCCTCGGGCGGACATCAAACCGTATCATGAATCCTACTTTACCGATACAAAGCCACCGGTTTCTCTAAAGATGGTAGAAAATAATGATTCGAGTAAAAATTTTATACCGGAAGGTCTGGCAGCCACACTACACGCTCGAGTACTTAATGCACCCGTTATCAAAGAGGAAGTGGACGAGTCTAGACTAAATCGAGAATGTAATTTAACCGAACGCAGAAATAATTTCACAGAAACCAAACATATTACGCCTGCGAGCCAGCCGAGTACACTGCCGTATCAGAACGAATCTGTTGTACAGAATATTAAGACGGAAGTGTGTGACAACGCTAAATCGCCTGCATCCTTTCAGTATTTATCGCAGAAAAGAGTTTCACCGATCATTCAAGGTCCCATTCGAACGCCTAGGAAATTAATAGACGCCAGTGACGAGATGGTAAACAGACAACAACTACCCGGTACCGTGGAGAGTCCAGAGTCCCATTCAAACACCTCCACACCACTCGTTGATGAGGTTCCTGACCGAGAAAGACGTTTGAAACCGGAAGAAGGTAGGAATTTTGTAATACGTTGTTTGCATCTTGATGTGTTTTTCGTTTGTGTGAATTACCTTGGGGAAATATTTTTATTTTTCTGGTTGAAACGTATGAACATAATACTATTTAATAAAATAGTATTAATACAAATATATATATATATATATATATATATATATATATATATATATATATATATATATCCGCTGATTACTGTGGTGATAATGTGATATATTTTTCTTGAATATGAATAATTTACTGTACCTTTTTTTGCTTAATAATAATAGAAGATTCATGATACAAAATTCGCATTTCTTAAGTTTTTTTTTTTTATAATACGCCGACTAAAAGCAATTGCAATAACAATCACTTAAATAGTATGTGCATAATAAATATAATCGTAATTTATTTTGTTTGATGATATAAAATTATTTTTTCCATATTGGCTGTTATCGACAAATTGATTTAAATTCTAGTTAAACGTATTAAACCAAATAATGCACTTAAAATCTTTACTTGATTAATATTGTGTACATACCCATTAAACTTTAATGACAATTCTTAGAAAACATGTATATGCATATTCCAGGAATATATATTATCAGCAATGTAGTTTCAAATGCATAAATGCTTATCACTTTTTTATATTTGCTCATATCGCGATAGTGGTTGAACTAAAATAGATATTACGCATTTGCACAGTGAAAACCGATCAGCAGATTGTAATTCAACATGTTTAATTAACGAATCACTAATATATTGGAATAACGTCAGTTACAAATTAAATAATACTTAAGGGTATTATTAAATTTGTAGATGATATAAATTTTCTCGAATAGAATACATTTTTAAATTTCGTCTCTAATTAAATTAATTTGAACGTTGGTCACTGTATGTATGACACGAACAAAGTGTGTCTTTTGGTGTGATCAGTTTGTATAGTTTTTGAATGTATGTTATTTGTTATTACATGAAACGTGTATATAACTTCGGGTATAAATTTATATGGATGAATTATGTCACTAAAATTAATTGTGTCGATATGTTTAAAGTATGTTCGTTCTCAAATGCATGCTTGTCCAGAATCACAATAGACTGTGTCCACTATTGTCAGTAACATATTTAAACATTTCAAAGAATCATATTTCTATTTTGGCCGCGAGAAATGTTTTTGAGCAATATGTAATAGTGAACCGATTTATTGAAGTTCTTTGCTCATATTTTTAAACAAACAATATTTTGAAACATTTACAAATATGTGAGAAACAAAATAAACATACGTTCCTTTAAAATTCTGCGAAATTTATGTACTTATATTAAAATTGCTATTATACGCTTATCTACTTATTTTGTTATTCAATATACATATTTATCTTTGCGTAAAAATTACTAGTTAATGAGTTACATGCGCATTCCTTTTGATTGAACCTCGTTTTTTTTTTAGTCAAAAACTAGTTTTATAATCGTATTAATTAGATAACGCGATTAAAAATATGAGCTTTAATATTTAATTGTATGCTTATAAATAACTGTTGTTACATAAAAGGTGAGTTTCAATAATAGTGCATTTATACACCAAGGAAGAGAAACGTTTTATTTTTCCTGAGGTGTAATTTGAAGCCAGAGGGCTACAAATACATCGGGGGAAAATGGTGGTCTCTCCCAAGGTGTATATACTATTTTTTCCACGATCGGGACTAGAAACACTGAATTTCATAAATAAAGAATTATAATAAATCGGAGCGAAATTGCAATATGTAGAAACTTTTGGTAATGTTTCCATGTGTCTTATTTCGTCCCTAGGAAGTAAATGCTTTACTTCTGTCACAATTTTTATGCCATAGAAACTGACTTCTACTCCCGCCCGTGGAAAAAATTAAATATAACATTTCAAATTTTCGTCTGATGCAGTCAGGTCAATAATATCTGAACTATGGCGAATTTGAACAGTTATGTCTTATTCAGCTAAATATTGAACCGCGTTTTGTCTTAGATATTATTTACCATTTCCACATCGAAATATGTTTGTATAGTAACAAACGTTATTTCAATTCCAATTGTTTGAAATTTGATTTATGTTGTTACTAATGTGTATTTCGCAAAAATCCCCCTACTGTGTCATATAACATCGGATATACTGCAACATTTTTATGATTTTATAATTAAACAGTGTTGTAGTAAATAAACTACAGCATATAAATAATATTGTAATGTTTCATTTGATTTGGTTATGTACTTTATTATGTTACTAGTAATTTAATGCTGAATAGTTACTACTTGTTTTAAAGTAAGGTAAGTTTCCATTGCTTGCTTGACAGTATTTTCCTTAATTTTCTTGCTTACTTTCATTGTAGTCTTACGGTTTTGTGCAGTTTACTTTTCTGTAGTAATTTTTGTCTGCTTTATTAGTTTTTCAAGGGTATTTTGCAGTTAAGTCTATTCTGTTATTTTTATTTGTTTCTAAAAGTTACCGTTTACAATTTCTCGTAACAATTTAATTTAATTTTTTTTTGTGAAAATGGACATCTAAGTTGTTGAAATGCGTTTCGACATACGTTAATTTTCTATTCTAATAATTCCGATTTTACAAATTGAAATGTAAAAATAAAATCTACGGTGAACTATTATTGACTTGATATATTTTATAGTTTTAGATCTGCTTTACATGTTAATTCAATTTGTTGATTTGGACACAATTATGGATGGCACTTAGGGTTGCCAGCAGATACTTCATCCTTACTGGATTCATCCGTATTGTACATTATATCCTGTTATCCTGAGAAAATTTCCCTAGGTATGTATTTTTATTTTCTTTAGCCTTTTTTTACAATTGATATCATTATTAATTGATTATTTTACCTGATTTCCACAGATTACTATCCATTACCATCCGCACATTTCATCCTTGTCCTGTACCTGTTTTGGAACCGAAACTGTGGCAACCCTATTGAAGTGAAACATCGCTACGAATCGAATATAAATTCATTGTGTGAAATAGTAAATCAGTATTTTTCCATAATAAATAACACAATCTAATATAACCCTTTGATACTTTCAATGATAATAATAATTGTCGTGATATCAGTTAAATGTGTTGTATACAAAAGTAAATGTGAAACGGTTTGATGTTTGCAAAGGATGAATCTGTGACTGAGTGCAATATCCATGTAAAGAGTGAACAGACATATTTTAGATAAGATCTTTTACCTACGTACTATGCTTCCCATTGTTGAATTTGCTATGATTGGTCGTATGAATAATATGTACAACGAGCTTAATCATGTTTCGGTTATATCCTTCGTTTATATATATATCCACGTTTTGTGCAGTCTGGTGCTATATATGATGTTTGCTTGCTATGTCTCTGAACTGAAATTGTTTTTTGATGTGTATGTTGACTGTTAAATGTGTTTGTTTTCGGCCATGTTATTACTGTTGTACGTTTCGTCCTGATGTGTTAAAGTTAAACTTGTATCACAGACTAAAATAACGAAAATATGTTATTGTGACAAGAATATAGCCGAAATGAATCAAGCTAAACATGTACGTTGGCGAATGATGATGTGTGGAAACGAGTATATATGTATTTAATGATTGAGAATCTATGACCTATGGACAATCAAATGTTCATCATTGTGAACTGTACTATTTGTATTACAATATTGTATTTAATATGTACATATTGAAAACATTTCGCAGTGTTTCTAAGCCACTTTGCTAATAATAATACGAAATAGGAGCAAAAGCAGTTCTGCTTATCCTAATATATATGTGTATATAATACATGTATTTCAAATTTCTACCAATGTAAAAATATACACATCTCAAAATCATAAAAAAAAGTAATAACGCGTACCTTATAGAAACATGTAATTATAATGATTTCACACAAAATGTATTGTGTGATAGTATTATGCTTTACTTGGTGGAGGAGTGCAATTGACAGCTTGACACATCATGATCTTGACATTCCATATGCTCGGCATTCGAATATACGAGTACACCGCCCATTGTCTAAATATTCCTTTTACAATATATAATTTATGTTATATTTGTAGAGTTCACGGCTTGACACTTTCTGTAGGAAAACATGGACAAATAATAGTTTTTTTGTAATTTCAAACTTTATTTATGTTGTAATTCATTGTTAATAAATATTCGGATTATTATTTCATTCGGTGGTACTAAACCTGGGCATATGTTGCCTTCAAAAAGGTTGGAAAATCCTCAGCAGGCAGGAGTTATCTATAATGCAATTTATACCGTATAGTGGCCATGTATGAATTATGGGTAAAATGAAATAGTTTTAAGGCATCCGTGAGCTCTACAGTAAATTGGTATTCCTGAATATTCCATATCCCGAAATCAATCTACAGTGGACATTGCTCACTGATGGTGACATCCACTTGATTGTCCTAAATATATTCGAGTGGTTGTCGAAATTATGTTTTGTCGAAGAAATGAAGTGTAACGTTACATATGTGCTGCTACACTCTTATCATCTAAATCCTCATTGGTAGTTATTCTATGCAAATGGTGTTTGGAATTTTATTACAGGAACTTTTTGCTCCTACCTCGTATTACTTCGAAAACAAATTAACTTATTCTCTGTAGTTTTTATAGCCTGTGATTGAAATTTGGAATTAAAGTAATGAATCAGTAAAATCACCTTTTGTCTGTGAAAATTTCTTCTTTTTCAAATAACAAAGATAGATTGGAGGTAAATTGCCTATACCTACATATATATATATATAAATGTTTTCTGAATAATAACAACAAATATAATTATTGTTGAGAATGATTTGGTTAATTGGTTTCAAGCATATAGTGGCGTAATATTTACACTTAGTTTTTTGCATATGACGTAGGTAGGAGCACTGTTCACTCTATTTGGCATGCCCACACTCAGGCGCATGTTCAATGATGCTACCGTACTAGTTAGTCGTTTATAGAACTGGCTGATTAAAAGGTGTGTCTGGTAAGTAACACTCTGTCTCGATGACATACCTTATCATTGATATTTCTTCTCTAATTTATTAGCAACTGAGTGTTTGAACGAGTCGTATTTGCTTCCTTCTCTACATCTCAATTTTTATTAACAAATCATGTAGTGTACTTATTTAACTTATAAGTTTATTATTTCTATATAATCTTAGTGAATAAGTTCTGTCATTTTTTACTATATACATTACGAATCTTTCAGAAATCGGAGTAAATTAATTTCAGTTAAGCACAGTAGGATAGAGTCCGGATAACTAAGGATCTATCCAGTTGAAATAATGCATTTTGTTGAACTATTAGTTAACATTTATCTTTCAAGCACTCCGTAGCTAATAGTTACAGTCACAGTTATGGTTGACATAAGCAGTTAGTAACTTGTAGCATACTTCTCTATAAAATAACTCTTTGATTCAGTAGCTATATCTTAGTTCACTTTCGCAAGGAAACAAATCAGTTTTGAATTATTTATATGCTGTAGCGAAATGCTTTAATGTACGACGAACAGCAATATATTTTAGGGTGTTTCTTTTAACAGATGCGGAAGTCGAGGAGGAAGGCGAAGAGGCCAAATGGCAGGACCGTATCAGTTCAGGTTTCGACAGATTGGTTGCGTTTGCATCAACTGAACTGGACAAAAGACGACGTTCTACAGAGGGAGGTGATAGTTGTAATACATCACCCGATTCTGGAATTGGACATGGTGAAATGACACCTGTTCCATTAACGTTACCACTCGTCAAACGAACAGAATCTATTAAGTTGAAACAGAGTCAGAAACCTACAATGTTCAAAGCACCAGTTCTAAAATCCGCAAATGTGGACAGTCCACCGATTGCGGAATCACAAGCGGATGAAGTGGGTCCACCTCGGACACCTTCTCCGTCTGCATCACCAAATTTGCCAGTAACTTTCAATCAGTCGACAGCTGACAACATTGAATCTGCAGCACATCAGTCTGTCCAGTCGGAGAAACCGGTACCCCACATCAATCCCACTTTGTTTAAATATCAACGTCAGGAAATAGAGAAGAAACATATGAGACCAGATCATCATTTCAAGAAGAAGTTCTACTATCGAGAACAGTGGCGGACTAGTGACACGTGGGACAGGCCACAGAATGATCATGTACCAGAGCAGGATCAATTGGACACGTCCACATCAGTTGTCTCGTATAAAACAGGTGCAACGGCTGGATGTAAGTTTACATTACCGGCAGCGGTGGCACCTGTACCTGCTCCGGTCGTCTCAGCGCATGCACCCACCGGTAACGAGGACGAATGGGAATGGAATAAGGAAGCGACTACGTATAACACTGCCGATTATAGTATAAGAAATATGGCAACATCGGATGCTCAGAACCACTGGAATCAGACGAGTCTAACAGACAGGTACACGGTGGCAAGTGCTTGGAAAAATTGACAAACGTATAATCATGTAACACACGTATCTGATGACTACACCTGGTAAAGGTAAATTAGAAGGTTCTCATTTTGGCACAACTATGTTTAACATAACTAGACTGAAATTTTATATATTTTAGAAATGTGTACATAGACTTACGGTTACTGTTTTTGGGTTTTTATGAAATTTCTAGTATTACGATGTTTAATTAGGATTTTATGTTAACAATAGTTGTGCCATTTTATCTATTTCCCACAAATTTAGTTACGAATGAATGATTATTTTACATTGGCGTATTGGCCCACACTCTCGGTAAGAGTGAATTTGATGAAATGATGTATGAAATATACTGATCTTTCAGAACGAGACTATGTTCAGACGGTATAGTTAAACTAACAGCACACATTTGTCCGCATATTTATTGTAACATACATTTATATAAACATATTTTTCAACCCTTTCATTTCCAAAAAGCAGAGATCATACGCACAACGCATACAATCCACATGATCCAAAAATCAGCATCCGTATTATTATCACAGAATGGTAGAATAGACAATTGTATCTTTCAATTATTTGTATTTGTTTTAATAAGTCACACGTATATAATGAATTTTATGTAGACATATTTTATATTTATTATGAATCGTGATAACCGGAGAAAAGCTGAACATATTTAATAAAGTATTTCAATATTCTACTATCTCTGTGTTAATAATAAGTTATAATAGTGTCCTTTCCCGTAATCCTGTTTATACATAAAACTGAACTAGCATATGAATTTATATCACTGCCTACGATGAACATTTTTTTCTATTCTTCAAAAATTGTGTCCTCGCAAAACTCCCTTTTAACTTAAAATTGTTATTTTAACCGGACAAAACTAACCATAATGTAAAATAAAATAGTTTTGAATCATTTTAGTTAGAAAATACGTTGGTCTGCTATTACAAAAGGCGGGTATTCATTCTCAGTAATGTATGTAGTTTTTGTGATATATGTTCAGTTTATATATAATTACTAGTTTTTTCTCTCAACAATACTGGACCTCAATATTGAACGTTTTATGGAATTAATGCATCTCCACTTCATAACCCTCATAAGAAATGAAAAGAAGAGTTAGCTGTAGACATTGCGAATTTGTTGATAACAATTATAACATGAATTTTATTTTAAATGAACATATATTCTTCCCGTCCATTACCTAGGTTACACAAATGAATTTTATCAGCCAAATACTAAAATAGTATTGTAGTGCAATATATTATGTCGAAGGTTTATATTTAATTAGTGAAATCACCAAAAAAAACAGTGATGATATTACGTTATTTTTAATGTCTATTATGGATTTTCTATTCAACATAAATCATGAATTTTAATCATATATTTTTTTAATTCACAATAATGTATACATTTTACACTTTATCTAATTTTACATTTAAATTCAAATTTTACTAAAAAACATTACTAATTTTTACAGTTTACACTTTTATACGCATGTTCATTATTTCATTTACTCATGTTTATTTGTAATTCATTTTATCATACATAATTATTATTGTAAACAAATCGTAAGAATAATTCATTACAATAACGTGATTATCATCACTACTGAAAATAGAAACAAATTTGTTCTGTGATATTACATTGATTTTGAACCTCATTTTCTAAGTCACTATTTCCTAATTATTTTTTTCCTTCATATTTATTAATATTTTAAACAATTTAACTGAATATTTCATCGAGACAAAATTATTTTTGTTACACCTAAGATGGTTATTTCAGTTAATGCCGTTGAATTCCTATTAGTTACCAGTTGTACTTGGGTAATGGAAGTTTCAATTATGAATAAATGAAACGTCAGTCGTGTGCGGCATAAGACTACCCTATTTGTAACAATAGTTTCAACAGAACGTAGATACTTCCAAATGAAATGATTACTTATTTCTAATTTTAAATATAATTATGACACTTTATTTTAATAATTTTATATTTACAATGTTGCACTAGACCTTTCATGAGCGCAAATGGTTTTTCTATGTGAAAAAGTGACAAACGAAATTGTGTGCATAATGTATATTGTTGCATGCGTTTTCAGCTCCATTTTCAGGACGCAAAGTTATTAAAAGAAACCGTCACGTATATGAAAGGTCTAGTGTACAGATGCGGATTTAGGCATGGTCTTTATGGCTTGCAGCCCAGGGCAACGTTCATTAAAAAAAAATTTAATTAAAAATTTAAGAAAATAAATTTCACAATTTTTTTAGATCTTCAAACTGTGTTAGCCCAGGGCCCCCCAAGTTAACGGTCCGTCTCTGCTAGTGTATGTACAACATTGAAAAAGGGAGTCCCCATGAAAGCACACTTCTCGATAGAGTAATTTACATAATTTCAACGTAAGAATAAACTTGTTTATTGTGACATCAGGCGGCCATTTTGGGTTTCATTTGGAAATGTAGAGTAAACTGTAATGAATGATTAGAAGTACATACACATTAACTGAAATTTATATTAGTTCCGGGCATAAAGCAAGATTGGATTATGTTAAATTGTTCCAAATGATATATTGTATAGAGTTCGTACATTTCATACGTTATCGTAGCTTAATATAACAGTGCGATACAGAACAAATGCGGATATCATGTCATTTCGAAAATAGTTTTATCTTCACTACAGATTATGGTATTTTAGTGATAAGTGAGGATACATTTCTAAATTGAAAAATCTTACATATTTATGTGAGATCCAATCCTTTTTTTTCAATGTTGAAGTAAAACAAATTTCTTTAATTAACACACAGACTATCATTCATTACTCATTATTATTATATATTTATCAACATTTTATGATATTTAAACAAACATATCCCATATTAGATTGTCTGGGAATAGAAGAGAATACTAAATTTGAAAAGTGAATACTGTCTCCGTATCATGTTAATAATTCAGTTCTAACTGATATCCTTATTCCTGAGTCCCGCCTGTTGCTACAAACATTGATTTGATGAAATTGAATGTTACAGTGAACTTGATTTCCGATAACATAACCCCTGCCAGTTATAAAAATAAGAACCACATGTGTTCTGCGATCGTCGATGTATTTATTTTAAAATAATACTGAATTATGTAACTGATTTAAGTAGAATTTTTTCATTGCAAAAGTTGTAAATATTATTTGTATGACACTTATCAATTCGCATCATTTGAATTAAATTATTTATTGATCTAACAGTGTGATTGTTAGTAAAACATAATATAATTTTTCTTAATTATAGTTTTAAATGTGTTTTATGTATGAATATGAAATTATGTTGCTGACACAGACATAAACACACAAGTTTAATGAACACCATTAACCAGTCACGTAGCAAATGGGATTTGGTTAAATAGATAAATAATATTCAGTTAATATCTCGGGTATTTGTTTCACTTGCTATGCTACTGTCTTGTACACCTTTGATACATCGAATATCTCAAAATAAATGTCACCAACTTTTACACTAATAATAAATAATAATAATTATTAAAAAAAAATGTATAATTTGGGCATTCATTTGAGCAGTAATATTCTCTACCTGTTAACAAAATTAGAAAAGTTGGAACCATTTATTTCGAGAGAATTCCCGTATTGTACGAAGCAATATGATTTCAAGTATAAATAACTAGGCGTAGTTCATGTGCCACAACACAATACATTTCACTGCCAGAATGTTTGAGTTTCAAGAATGTAATTTCATTATTATTATTATATTTGTAATTTTATTTCACATTAGCATGTATTCGTGAGAATCATTTAATTATATAATGTTTAAGTTACGGCTTATTGATTTGCGTTAAATTTACAAAAAAAAAATGTGTATACCATTTATATAATGTACGTATATTTCCATCTAATTACACATGTATGATATGTTATTGAATTTCATTATCGTATGTCAAACAAATTCTCTGCTGAAAATATGGTTCATCTCAACACTGCCTTGAATTTAGTAGTTGTAAAATTTGTTTTCCGTAGACGATTTCAACATTTTATCCGAGTATTGCTGTAGCATGCGATGTAAATTGTAAAGATAATTTTTTTTTCATCAGCTCAATAATTTATTTCTTATATTATCACATGTTCATTATTCTGATTTCTCCGTTAAAGAATGGTTTACATATACATATAGTAAGCTACAGTAATTGCTCCGATATTGAGTGATTATGCAGGTTTTGTATTATTACGATATAATAACTGTCAAACTTAACATATTAACCGGAAACCCAAGCTGAATGTGTTCATGAAAAGCGTTGTTTGTTATACTGTAAGCTGGAACCTATAACTCGGAATAGAGAAAATGGACCATAAAGAGATATTAATAAGAATTTAAGAAAGACGAACTTTTTACTTACTGAATATTATTTGTAACAAACATTTCTGTGTATTTCCGTGTGGAATTATTTCTCATTATAAGAGCACTTATCGATTTTTGTGAAATGTTATGAAATTGTATCATTATTTGTTTTTCATTTTACAGACACGTAATAAACCAATTCATATGTTGGTGTATACCTTTGAATATGTTTTATTTTAGTTTGAAATATACTGAAAATGTTCCTGCGTAGAAAGATTACACAATGGAATTTTCTACTCAGCAATTTTCAGAACAATGTGAATACGTAGATAAATTAATTATTATCATGTAGTTGTACAATTGATGTGCGAGATAAAGGGATAGATCACTTGTAACTGCCAATAACGAATAAACACTGTATAACTGCACATTATTTATTCATGACCACAATACCCATTAGTTAAACTGGTCTTTATTATTTACATGTATTTGTTATCGCGCTAGTAAATATGTGAACAGTATAGTATCACGGTCAGGTCAAGTTACAGATTATAAAAAGTAAATAAATTTCCTTGAAATTTTACTGACACTTGTGTGCCATAAATTTTTCTTTTAAATTAACTCAAATTTGGTAAAATATTCATATTTTTATAGTTATTATACAGGGTGATTCACGAAGAGTGTAAAAAAATAACACTACGTTGGGAATGTCATTTGGAGGAAAGAAACTCATATGAACATGAGTCCTATTTCATTTGGTTAAGCAACTACAAGGGATTAAAGTTTGATTCATGTATGTACTAATAAATTCAGATGATTTTCAGCATATTATCTTAGAAACTATAAGAGATATGAAGTTGGTTAAGTTATAGGGATATTAGTGATGATTTAGTATTTTGAAATTTTTTTATGGTAATACTATAGTTTGCAAAAGCTTCATATGTCAAATTTCAAGGTATGTATGTGTTCGTTGAATGAATTAAACCTAGTGCTGCTGGCAAAATCATCTTGGTTTGGCTATTTATTAACGAACTGACAGTAGACATTCCAATAATTATTCTACATCAATGCAGTATCCTCTATACTAAAAGTAAAATAAAAATAAATATGTGTCTCATATTGAAATATTCTAAATACAAATTGAACATATAATGTGAGCAATACTATCCTATCTGCATTTATCTCGAATGTATTAAATATACACTTAGACTAGTTCTGTAGGTAGCGATATATATATATATATATATATATATATATATATATATATATATATATATATATATATATATATATATATATATCGAACTCTGGGGCAGTGTTCCCCTCTTTTGTGGTATATCTATGTTCTATGTGAATAATCATTTACAAATTTCATATTTATGCTGTACGCTTTTTGCCTAATTAACAATTTTTGTACAACGCATATACGGAGCACTTTCAGCAGTATGCCATACAAAATAACTATGATGGTGATTGAATTCATTGTTATTTATCACTGTGAAAGCAAATACGAACTGTAAAACATAGCATTGATTATACATATTTGTATTTTTAATACATATACGAAGAACGTGTTTTTGAACTTTGATTTTGGAAAGTAAACATATTTTTTCGGATCACTTGTTGACTAGACGCGTGTATATAAAAAATTAGTTGTTTTTGTTTTATTTGAAATCTTACTGATCCTGTTATTACCACATTTAGTACAAAAAGATTTCCTTTATTTTATATATATATATATATATATATATATATATATATATATATATATATATATATATATATATATATATATATATATCTACATTGGGTTATCAATGTCATACTTGCAGGGGGGTCTTGTAGATAAAGACGAGTTCATATTTTGTATTGGTAAATTATTTGTTTATATTTTTAAAACATTACCAGTTTTTCTCATAATTTTTGTTATTTTAGCACTTTTTGTTTATTCAATATCAGTGATTTACTGTTCAAAAAAATATTTTCGTCAAAATATTAACTTTTAAAATAATAAACAAAAATAAGATAATTTCATTATTACAATCAACTAGGAAAGTTGCAATATCCATATCATACTCGTGCCATAGTATTATCATACTCGTGCCGTTGTAGTGTCATACCAATGCCATAATTGTGCCATTCCCATGTCATACTTTTGCTATATTCTTAAATACCAAAAGAATTTCCAATTTATATTTCCTAATTAAAACACGGATAACAAATATCCTCGACGCGCCCCTGAATATGTTGATTTCATGTGTTTTTTTAAATTTTATGTCCTCCTTTGTTGACTGAATACTATAGATTTATTATTATATGTAATTTATATATTTTAATCTTATTTTTAAAGCCATGTAAAATATGAATAGAAACACGGACCAGAATATAAAATTTTTGTTAGGACATTTTTTTAAATAATTATAATCTATATCTGAGTCCTACTCATTGAAATTTATTAAAGTTTCGGGACTATCCCAAACAGGTTGTCCAGTTATCAGGCGTACACGTGTAAATAGCCATGTACATACATATATGAAAATAGAAATATATAAATCTATTTTATAAATCACGTTGGTTATATTAAAAAGCACGTGTTGAATACGTGCAGATCTATTTTTAATTTTTTGAAAGAAAGTATATTTAATTCTTACGTACTAGTAAATAACTATTGCGTCAGATGTCTAAACTTATACATATGTAGACTACTACTGGTGGCTGGTAGGTCATTATGTTTACATATTCTTTAGAATTTAATCTCTGTTTATATGTTTATATAGTCTGACAGTAGTTGATTATAATAAAATTAATTATTTTTCTCAACGGAGTAAAACATATGGAAATAAATAATAATTACTAATTTATAGAGATGTACCGTCTACGGTATTGGCCGACTAACCGACTACCGACTATTCGGCCATTTTAAAAGCCGATTAGTCTGTTTCAGTCGACTAATTTCAAACATCACTAAAAGTTGTGGTAAAGTTCTAAATTAATAATTATTGGTATACAGTGCAGATGTTTGCTTGTTTCAAGTGCGTCGTGCGTCATAAGGATAAGTTACCTGTCAGAAAATATCTGTTTATTCCGTCGTTTGGGTATATTCTATCTCCGTAAATAAGGTATTGCTTGTGATTTTATGTCTCGAAGAAAATCACATGCATATGACATACGATTAATAAGTAAAACATTTTTTACATGTAGTTATTTTTAGAGATGCACCGAAGCATGGTTTGGCCGCATATTCGGTCTACATTTTCGCCGAAGCGCCGAATATTCGGCCGAAGCATATAACATTTTGTAGAAAATTACATACAAAAATATAATTATTATAATCCAAATAAAATGACATAAAATACCTTATAATAAAGAATAATTATAGTAAATTTAATAATTGAAATGAAGTTTAGCTAAATTATGATGTATGAAAAGTAATTATTCGGCATTCTTTGGGAACAACCTATTTCTTTTCACTTCATAAATATGTCCAGCCTCCAAACTCTTTCACTATATACGCTGGTAGCTGGTAGCCTGTCCGTATGCCAGCAATAAGTTTTTTCGCTTCGGCCGGACGATTACCGAATCTTACTACTGCTTCGGCCGAAGCCGAATATTAAAAAAATACGCCGAATCAGCCGAATAATGAAGCGAAACCGAAACTTCGGTGCATCTCTAGTTATTTTACTAATATTTTTTTAAATTTTGTTCCTGTATCTTATTGTTATTATAGTTTATCAAAATGTAAAGCCGATTAATCGGTCTTTTTGTCGACTAGTCGCCGATTAATTGTTGACTAGAAAAGTGACCGGATAGTCTAATATTCGATAGTCTGTACATCTCTACTAATTTATAATTATACTCATACTCCGGTATACGGCCGGAAAAGTCGGCCGAATAGAATGCATGACACAAGGCAAACATAAGGGATTTCTTGACTTTTTTCGCCATATATTGAAAAATTGTAGGCCGTAAATCGAAACTTGGCCATTGTTACACAAAGCCGTTATAGCGAAAAGTAGTAGAACGAGAATTAGGTGTTTTATTGCCCGGTTCAGTCTTATGGTCTGAAAAATATGGTAACTGAATTTTCTTTTTTGAAAACCACGTTAACGAAAAATAATTGATTGACTTTGTTTTATTTTGTGATATTACTAAAAAAAGATCCATAATCATCCTTTGAAAATTTTCCTAATCATTTAATGATAGCAGTTATCTCAAAAAAGCAATTTACTTATCAATGTAGGTTTGACTTCTCTATTAAATTAAATATATATATATATATATATGTATATATATATATATATATATATATATATATATATATATATATATATATATATATATATATATTATACATGAATTGCAATTATAATGTTTTACTAGCCCTAAATGAAATACATCCTCATTGACAGGTTTGTGTGCATACTTATGATGCTGAAGCATCTCACCTAATTAAAGGGGATTCTCTTTACATGATATCGTTTAATTTTACTCAGTAATAACCAACGCTTCAACTATTTACTCAAATGTGGTATTAGGCGGATTTAAAAAAGAATTTTATAAATATCTATTTTCTATAATACAAGCTATCTCTGATACGAACAGG
Organism: Carabus problematicus; assembly: GCA_963422195.1. Classification (NCBI taxonomy): domain Eukaryota; kingdom Metazoa; phylum Arthropoda; class Insecta; order Coleoptera; family Carabidae; genus Carabus; species Carabus problematicus. Next base: position 20,125,057 of record OY728577.1, read on the forward strand.
AAATTTGATACATTTAGGTAGGGTAGGAAGGCCCGTCTCTAAGGTATGTGGTGTAAGCTTTTATTTAACTTCGCTTGTGAATTAGTTAAATAAATTTTGTAATCCAATTTTATCCCGATTCCACATATCCGATCCTCTTGATACTTTGCACATATTCATAGTTCCGATCATAATATAATATTTTCATGAAAAACTTTTTTATAACTGTCAAATCTAAAAATATGTATTTACCGGTTATGGAATACATGAGTGCGTGTTTGGTTGCCGTAACAAAAATACACTTGCAGCTTATGAAATACATAAAAGTGTCTATGGTTGCCTAATATCAAGTCAGAAAATTTACTTAAGTTGAATTCCGTTTGCACACTTTTAGAAGACTAAAAAGAATAAATAAAAAATCATTTTTTAAAACAACGTTTTATTAAATGTACTAAAAGGAACAAATACATTAATAAAAGCGCTGGGCGTACGTATTTTATTATTATATTTTATATACATATTTATTTATAATGCTGTATATTCAATATAATTGTTGAGGAGGACAAGCTCAACAAAAGGAGGACCTTACATACCATACTTGTGACTAAATACATGCCATATTAATGCTATACACATACCATAACAATGATATACCATCATCATATTCATGCCATACGCATACCATGCTTATGGAATTATGGAATGTTTACATCCACTTAGCCTGCCCTAACGAAATATCCTTTGTATTTGTTAGAGCTTATACGCGTACGTCTATATATGGATATACTTTACTCATACTCTAAACCTGATATAACTAGTAACACATTTCTATCTTTTTGTGGGTGTGTGTATGTCTGTAATAATGATATTTAAAAATTGTTTACAGATATTTTAGTCGAACTTTAGACTCAAGAATTTAGATAACATGCACAAATCAGAGAAAAATATGTTGAAATTTAAATTTACTTGGAAGTTTGACATCCAAAATCATTTAATCAAATGAAACAAATTTTTGTTTATTTTTCTTTATATGAAATCCTGTATAACTTGTGTCTTACAGTAATTTATGGTTTACTATAAAGTATATGTATATACAAATCCAGTGAAAATTATATTTGATATAACAATTTCCTGTTTTGAACTTCTGGTTTAATTACCATACAGCTAGAACATAATTATAAGATAACGTTTTCACTGTTTTTGATAACATAATACTGATTTTTTTTTAATCTACGATACAATACTTTATATTAACTCAGTATGCATTGGTATGCATAAAGCTGATATATTTGAAATGGCATGGCGGAGCATGCGAGCAGTGATGCATAACTTTTAATGCATAAAAAGTCCCAGATAATTTCATTTTTTATTTGGGACTGCAAAAACTTTTTTTTTCTCTATTATTCATTTTTGGCTGAGGGTTCTTTTATATCTCATATTCTATCGTAAAGTAAACAGTATTCGAATAGGATTTCCTAATTTGATAACTGTCATATACTCCATTAATTTAGTAGCAATACAGTTTGAATCAGTAGAAAAATAGTTCAATCCACGGGTTCGGTCATTAAACATCCCAAAAAATCAAAATGTAACTCTATTGTAATAATGGTTATTGTTATTAGAATGTATTTATATTAATTTGTTTAATTACGCTTTGTTACTTATGAAACAGCTGTTCGTACTTCGAAATTTTAGCATATGAAAATAACACAAGAATAATTTGTTACGTAATGCATATTAGCATACAATGCGAAAAAATGACAAGCAAAACAGAATGTCTAATTTATACAGACTGTTATTTATGCATTTTTACGCAAAATTCCAAGAATTGTATTGTGATATAAATACATATCTTGTTATTGTTATTTTTGCAAAGTAAAGGTACACAAATAAAATAAGAAAATATTTATTGTATTTTTTTATTACATCATCAATAAAATTAGTAAATACAATTACAAAGCAATACATAAAACCTTTTCAGCGATCTATTACATACATATCTTAAAAAACTACGATATATGTACAAAATCACACAACATTTATACAAAATACGTTAATTGGTTATATATTGTTTATATACAAATAGTAAAAATAACTCAGTATTCTAAAAAGTAATCCGTAGGTTCATATATTTACAATGTTACGACTGAGTGTCCTTGTTCAATCAATATCACACAGAGGTCATGACTTGTCGAACACACTCGGTAACAAATTTATCTTTTTCTGCAGCCAAAATGTTATCGACAGCTAGTGAACTCTCTAAACGGGACATTGCTTCTTCCGTGAATTTGCATCCTTTTAGTGAAGTGATCACCTTCACATCTCCGTGCAATCCAATCGAGCTCAAGCCCTGCGGAATATTCAGCACAACATCGGCTACTCGACCCTGGTTCACATGCATGGTGATCTTCAATTCGGCATTAGTACCGTTCAATGACATTGGTTCCACTAGTAATTGACTAGGTACTGGGAAAGTACGGCTAATGGAAAAATTTGGTGTTTTCCCATAACACCAATCCCAACTTATCAAGTTTGAACGAATTTGAGATAAACCTATACAGTTGTGAATTATTAGACAATGAAAACAAGGTCACTTCTATGTATATTGTACCTGGGAACCACTGGTCTGTGGGATTGATTAATTGAAAACCTCTTTGTTCAGAAATCAGATGTTTGCCGCCCTCTTTTACATTAAATGGATCTGTACGCATGTATTCCCAGCCAATAGCTTCGATAACGGAATCTACGTTCACGTTTGGATCTTCTTCACATAAGTTCATTACAGGCGATGGTATGGATTTTGTTGCATTTGTGTTAATACCCGTCTATTATAAAAGAGAATAACTTACTAATAAGGATAAGTAATAATAATTTGATTGTAACTTACCGGACGTTTCTGTAAAGCTTGACTTAATTCCAGCTTGTTCACGTTCACTAGCAGGGTGCAATGATGGTATGCATTTGGTCTACCTAATTTTGCAGCAGTTCCAGAAACCTGCTAATAAATTGTTAAAGAAATATAGCGACAAGTAATGTTAAAAAAAAAAAAAAAAACTGAATATGTTAGTAAAAAAGGATACTTTATAATTCTCTCTGCAAGTAAGATCTTCTCTAGGCGATATCGAAGATTTTAAACCATATTTCCGGAATAGTGCTCGTGAAATAAGTTCCAGATTGTATTTTCTATTATATCGTTCGCGGCAGGTAAAGAATGTGAGATTCAAATTACCCCTGTCGTGATATACAGTACCGCCGCCACTGTTGCGACGTGCCAGTTGTACACCCTGTTCTGTCAAACCGTTGATGTTAGCTTCCAGCCAAGGATTTTGGTGTCTACCAATTACAACACAAGGATCATTCTGCCAAAGCATCAGCACGTGATGATTAGTGAAATCGAAATTCTTATACAACCAGTCTTCTAAGGCCAAATTTGAAAATATGTCATGTGACTGTGAGATGAACACAGATTTTTTTATTTCAACCTTTTTCTGGTACTGTGATGGTACACTCGCAAAATGTCTAGTTTGTGCACTTACGGTTTGACATGTACGGCTGATCATCTTGATCATAATGCAGTTCGATTTTAAGAAATTCTGAGCCATTTTGATGACGGAAACTGTGTTTATTAGTGCGTCAAAATACTGTTCTTCAACAATTGAGTCCTTCCAGAGAAGAGTTGCACACAAAGCGTTAATAAAATTGTTTTCAAATTCACAGTGATTTTTATCTAGTTTAGTGTAAATTTTAAATATGATTTATAATCAATTACTAATTTGTTAACAGCAAGGAGCGTCGGTGTCCGCCGAAATTAAAGAAATCAGGTAATCGTGTAAAGCAATCGTTTGATGTAACCACTTCCAGGTTTGATGCAGCGTGTTAACACGATACCTGATACCCAGACAGTCTACGCAGTCCTTCAGCATTCCTCCTCTTACTGTTAAAAGTATGAAAATTATAACCTTACTTAAAGATGGAAACACAAAAATCAACTCGTAAAGTACTCCAATTGTATAAGTAGATTAATTAGAATTGCAACAAACACAAAAGCAACAAGCACAAGCTTTTAGATATGTACACTACAATTTCTTGTAGCTGACTGAATTTATTATCTACGCGCAATGTATATATTACCGTTCCATTTCTACAACTGCCAGTACATCTATAAAGGTCATGGGTCACTTTAAGGTCAAAAATCCATCGAAAACAGAGGTTTTATCATGTGATAAGACATTGATATTTGATTGCGCAAATGTAATTCATGTGTATATATGTTTATAGCAATAATTTGCAAAAAATCGCACTGCACGGTCTGAGCACGACATACTAAAACGACAAAAGACGACTAAATATAAAACTGTCTAAACCCTCTAGATATATGACCTTGCGTAATCAAAATATTTGACAATACCCGCGCAAATGTTTAAATATGTGTTATCATGTTGATTTTTACAACTAGTTTTTTTTTATTTTCCTTTGTATCTGCAGTTCATCCGATGGCTGCATGCTCGGCACGTTATCAGATACATGCACAAATACAGTCATTACGAATACAGGCGACCTACATACGTATATATTTCTCCTGACACGAGAACGGTCTGTCCGTATGTACGCATGATTTTACTTTACGTACAGTTAAAGAATATTGCTACTACCATAATGAGGGCAAATAAGGCAATGTGTGCAAAAGGATTTAAATACTGCAGACAAAGATACATGTCAAATTAACAGAAATATTTATTTGAATTGATGATGGTGAAAACCACAGAATAAATAGCTAGGAATCAAATTCCAACCAATGTTCTATCATATTTACATTACAGTATATGTAAATGTGTCTCTTTTAACTAATTTACAATAGTGCACATAGACCAGCCGTTTTAGAGACAAGACAGACAGCTAAATTGATGTACAATATGCGGTGACGTAAACACGAGTATAACACTTGACCTTCCGTCTGTCGCGAGTTCAGTATGTATGCAATGTCATAACAGTGGAGAGCGGTTCATTCATTCATTTCATATTAATTTCAATAATTAAATAATTCATTTATAAAGTAAATCCTTACTACATATTAGAAAAGAGCATAAATCATATTAATAAACAAATATATTAGTAATTAATTAATTACAAGTATTTGAATAATTATCTGTATCACATATAGCATATTATAAAACATTTTACCATTTATGTATTTAAATAAAAAAATGTAATCTCACTATTTCGCTGTATAAAAATTATCCATCATTGTTACAAATGAATCAAGTCTACGAAATTCTCACACAAATAAAAGTGCACGTATCTTAGTTAGTACCAGAGCAAAAGTCTTAGCAGCACACACATACACACTCAGTACATACAATAAACATAATTTGGTAACAGTCAAACATATCTATATTGAGAGAACAAATATATAAGTATATGTTGGCAATAGTAGTAGTACTAAAGCCAATAGACAGACAGACAGACAGATAGACGGTAGGTAGTGTTGATTGATATAATTGAGTTTAGTAGTTTTATATATATATATATATATATATATATATATATATATATATATATATATATATATATATATATATATATATATATATATATATATATATATAATGTACGCACGTGTAAGTGAGCGTGTATGTATGTTGAAGAATCTAACAGTTACGGATGTTGCTGTAACACTTTGTTTGCAGTGGGTGAATGTGTACGACACGTTTTACAAAGGTAAAAATGCTACGCTTTGGTACTGAAAATACAGTGGTCGTTAAACTTGCAATTACATATTGGTAAGTGGCCTTTATTTTTCCACTTGCACAGTAATTATATACAAACTAATACTAAAAATAAATCATATCTGCTACAAAAAACAAAAAAAAAAAAAACGAGATTTAATAAGAACCACAAATTACAAAATAAGAAGTACTAACATTAATTTTAACATTTTTTTATTACATCAATAATAACTCTGGTCTTCCGAAACGGTTGTCTATGACAGTTCTTAACTGCTTAGTATCTTTGATCAGTCTCAACGGTTGTAATAACTATATCATGTAATTTAAGCGAAGCCGAAGCCTTCTGAACACTCATGAATTGCTTTCAACAGGTAAGACCGCAACTTGTCATACGTCTCGTAGACAGGAAGGTCCAGCTGGTTGAAACTGTAACATAAACACACAATGATTAGAACATTCTTGTTAACCGAAAGCAGCTATAGATAGAATTATGTACCAGGTGTGAGCTGAAGGCAACCTATCCGTGGATCTATCGTCACGGTGGATTTGGAATTTCTGAATTCCATTCATTCCTTCGAGTGCACCGAATCCTTGTAATGGCACTTTGGACGTGCCTGTCACGAACTGCAGGAACTTGGCACGATCTGCTTGATCAAAGGAACGAAGTGCTCGCCAGAACCATTGGATCTAAATATTAACAAGTAATAATTCAGTAACATTTAACAATTAAACACGGCGTAATATTACCTGTAAAGAATTTGGTTGGTACTTGTGGTACTCGGTGTTTGATTTCAGGTCTTCAATATCTACGTTCGGTAAACCAGATATAAGTAACTCCAACTCTTGCTCGTTGAAAATAGATATAAGTCTTTTCGGGATGATATCGTAAAAACCTTCCAAGAAAGCTTTCAACCTGCAACACAGAAACGCTCGTGTAAATATCTGAAAGAAACATAACTATAACTACACATACTGTTGTTTAATAGCTCCCGTCATCTTCATCTGGCACAACAAACGAATATATTCCATCTTGTTCTCTTCTGCAACCGGAATATTTTGTCCGTTTGGTACCAAGTCTCTGATCTGCGTAGAACCGAACTCGTTAACTTCAGCACTGAAGGTCAGCTCATAACCGATTTCTTCTACATTGTGTTCGGTCAAGTACACCAGTCCTTTGTACAGACTGTAATCTTCGCTCTCCATGTCTGTGTGTTTCACTTGTATACCGAGAATATGCTTGTAGAAAGATCGGGTGAAGTAACACTCCAGCAGTTTATTGTCGTAGATAGCTTTAGCTGTAACACATTCAAATGTAAAGTTATTAAACATTCAATAACGACAATTTGTAAATGTTATTTACCTATGACACGACCTACAAACTTGTAATAACACAAGTGATTCGGGTTGCAATGGCTAGAGGAATTGATCATATATGTGACACGATCTCCCGGAGACACAGTGAATAGTGCATACATAGGATTAAATATATCCCTGGAGATGATCATGTACCATTCACGTAAGAGGCCACCTGCATCCTGACCTTCCTCCTCTGTAATGATATAAGTACAAATGTATTAGCACGTACATATACATATATAAGTGTCACTGAAATGAACATACCCTCGAAAACAATGTAGAATCTATTCTTCCACTCTTCTGGTGGACGTCTATACAGCTCTCTGAACGAGTCTTCGAATATGTGACTCCTTCTAACGTGCACAGCTGTCTCCTCACGACGGATACCGTTGTCCAGTCGTTCCAGTTCAGTTCTGAAGTACTTCCGTTTCACATCAAAGTCGAGGATCCTAGTGTGGTCGACCAATACCGAGAACGGTCCGTCAGCCAAGTGTGCTGAAGTTTGTCTCAGAATCTGGTTCAGTACGGTTCTGTGCTTTTCTGTAACAAGAATCACAACAAATTCAGAATGGGTAAATCTGGAATGCATCAGAATGTAAGAACGTACCAGCAAATTGTAAGAACTTCTGTTGATCAACTGGTATGTTTATTGGTGCTGAAGCTGCACCCTTATTCGATTCGGAGCTTGTAGACTGGTTCAACTGATTCAATGGTTCTTCTTGAGCATCAGACTGTTCCTCACCGTCTGAGTTCTTTTCTGCTGGACTCTTGACAGGTGAGTGAACCAAAAAGAACGCCTCTACCGTTGGCTATTGACAAGACATAAGTATATTAAGAAGAGGGTAAGGAAACACATACACGATAAGGTTACCTGTAATACAAGTACAGCATGGTGATCGGGAGTGTGTTCCAGTTCTAGAAGGCACTGACTTAGTGTATTCCACAGTAAGCCGAGATTCATCATATCACTCAAGTTAGGAAGTTCTTTGTCGAATTCCACTTCTAAAATATTAACAAAATCATTTTCATACATATAAACTAAACATAAATATTCAAATGATCTTGTACACTGCATTCTTACAGTTAGATATGCACAAATTATATTTAAATAATGATACTTACGGATATCGGATGATGAACTGGTCGATGATTTGGAAGGGGACGATGTAGCACTGGTGTCCATCACAGTTTCGTTATCTTCCTCACTCGAAGTCTTCTTGTCGGAATCTACGTAAACGAACAACACATTATACAATTGAAAACCATATCATTCCAAAAAAAAACGTACCAGTCTTAGCCGATTTTCTGACTCCATCATGAATTTGTGCGATAAGTCTGAGGAGTCGCAGGAAGAACGCTTGACTGGACGTTTTTGTTGTTAGCGGTGCCATGGAGGGCAATTGAAGATCACAGGATTGCTTGATTTTAGCAGCTGCGGTCACCACAACTGCTTCCTTAGTGAACCTGTCACAAAGCAGACCTTTTCCAGGACGGTCATTGCTGGTTCCTTCCTCTGATGCACTTTTTTGTAATCGGTTTGTGGACTTTAATTCCTCAAGTAAGTTGTGTATTTGAGTTGTAACTTCTGTAGCTAATGTCAGCGCACCGTGCATCATAAGCCACAAGACCTAAACACAAGATATGTGTTACATGTATGGAAAACCAATAGAATAACATTTACCTATAGGTATGTAACTTACCATGTAGCGCATTTCATCAGAGCATACCGCTACATTAAACAACAATGTGGCTGCATCTTCCAGTCCTTCCTCGGAACAATTCTTTGCAGTTATGACATTTATGACAAGACGAAGTGAGTCTTCAAAGGCGGACACACTTTCCAATTTGCTGCCCTTGCCTTTGAGTGTTGCCTTGCCCGATGGAAGATATGTAGGCACTTCAGGTAAGCCCAAAGTAATCAGACTCAATAATCGCAACAGCTTGTCTGTCAGCTGAGGGCTTCGTGTAATTACAGGCGATGATAAAATGGACAGCAGTTGTCCAAATGTGGACGATTCGAATGTGGCAGCTGTGCCATGTTCTTCTAATGTAGTACTGGATCCACTATGTGTTTTAGCTACACTCTTGCCCTTTTTAGTTGCGCTGAGTGAATCCAACTTGAGCAGCATCTCCCAGAAATCGGTTGGTGATTCCGATTTACTCTTTGTTGGCGACGCCGATGGTTTCATGTAAGGATTCTTGAACTCACCGCTGCTGTCGCGTTCCCTCGATTCTTCATCTTTGGTTTTCTTCAATGGCAGGAAGAAAGTGGGGAAACTCTTTGCTAGTGATATGAATAAGTCCAATGCATGCCGACATACTACTGGGGCAGCTTGCGGGTGCACTGTTACGCTCGAGTTACCCTGGCGATCGTTCCGTTTGCCCGATTGATTCCTGTGAACTATGAATACATTTGCACGACAGCCTAATGCTGCGTCCATTTTTATGTTCAACCAAGCAGCGTTGTTATTCAACGATCGTGGATCTGTGGTCAGTTTCACCGATAGTGGTCCAGGCCTCAATGTTCGTTTGCTCGTCCGTAGACTTTGTACTTCAATCTCGGATTTTAACGAGACACTTCGGTCAATGATAGACAATAAAGCTTTAACGATCCAGTCTCTGGTTGGCGCATGATAGCACAAATTCCGTATAACACGATGGAGTCGTAATGTGTTCAGTTTTGGTTCGTCGGCGAACAACAGCACGAGCAAACACGACAATGATTCGTGCTCTAAAAGTTGTTTACCACGCAGGCGCATACCTGGATTCGCTGAGTTACTACCTGATCCACCCGTAATATCGCCACGAGGCCAGGTGTTCCAGTTGCAACGCTGCGGAACTGTATGAATGGCGTATCGAGCGCCTAGACGACCTGCACGATACATACAACAAACATACACTAAATGCTACACTACACAGTCATATATCAGTACGTACCTCTGCTTGAGTGACGTAATATGGACGATAAAGCAGTGTTGGACTGGAGCTGATTGAGAAATCGTTCTTGCATCATTTGACGATTGCGAGCCTCCCAATCCCGCCGTAAGTTCTGAGCTTCTGCTGCCAAGTCCGGAGGTAGAACAGAGATCTGTGACTCCTCGATGTCCGTTAAAATCTGTAACGAAATTAAACAAAATATAGTATATAAAAATGTAATTATTAAAGAATCAACACTAGTAGTGAAGGTAATACAATTGTGAGGCATAAAAATTTTATTACCTAAATTTAGTTCAATGAATATTATCACACTGAATAGTAGCTGCTAGAGGTATCGAAGTTTCACACGACATTTTATTCATATCACTAACACAAATAAGTACTGTCCAATTTAGCTTTTTATTCCAGAGCTGTTAAAATTGTCGTTGTAAATATATAATCCGAGAATTTCATAATATGACTTTTAAGGCACAAATACTGAGTTGTATGTTAAGTTGATTGTAACGATTGTACTTATTATAGGTTAGTTCACGTTATATTGTAGAAAACAAGTGATTGTTCAGAATTTAAAAAAATGCATATGACGCTATAATGCACCGAGCAAACTAATTTAGAAGTATTATTATACAATTCAGAAGGTTGTTAAACAAAATAAATCAATAGAATATCATTAACACAACGAAATATCGTCTGTATGTATCACTATTTATAAATTATGCTAACACTTAAATATTATTATTTAGTGGTTTCTTCTTGACGATTATTCAACTTATAATTGAAATACCGATACCGAAATATCGTCATCTGTATCAGCATCAGATTCACATTCTGTTAACGCTCCATTCATATTTTCAACTTCTGATTTGAATATAGAAGATGAAACATCATCATTTGTATCAGCCCTAATTAGATTTTCTGCTACTGCAACTGAACTATCACTTGTCAGTTCTTCTGTACGAATGGTGTCGTTCGATTCTAAAATATATGATGGAATATCGTCGTTTGTATCAGCACTAATTAGATTTTCGGCCAATGCTATGGAATTTGGACTCGAACTATCGTGGTATGTTTCAATAGCATCTAAATCATCTTCTACGTCAAATATGGATGACGAAACATCATCATCGGTATCAGGAAAATTTGAATTTTCAGCCGATTCTATAGGATACACGGTAATCGATTCATCATGTACTACAGAATTTCCATTCATGGAATTATTAGGTAATGATATGTTATTTATATTATTATTAGACGGATTATCATTGGAACCTTCTGCTGCACGATGTACAACTACGTCTCCAACGACTACTTGTACATAATGTCGTACACCTAATAGCCGTCTACAACGAGAACACAATCTGTTTTCCACCACATTGTGGATATTCATTTTACCCCCGAATCCAAACACTACTTTCACAAAATTATTATGAATAATCAATAATATTGATTATTTTCAATGTTTGTTGTTAATTATTAACAATAAACGATTATTTTTTTATCTAAATGAAGCTATATTACAGCAGGGAGTACACTATAAGACCACTATGCTCATTTGACAGAAAACAAATGACTAACAGTCATGGTCAGCTATTCAAGAATTGTTTTAAATGTTATTCATTTGTTTCTTTATGAATAAAATAAATATTTTACTCATATATTATGTATTATTAATGCAAAAACCATTTTGATAACGATAAAAATGTTCAACAACGTTACACATATTGAAAATAAATTTCTTCCTCACTATTATAATTACAACTGTAATGATAATGAAACTATGTTTTTAGGATAATGTGTACATTGTTAGATATGATGTTTTTAGGATAATGTGTACATTGTTAGATATGAAGATATAGTGTGCCGTGATAGTTGACGATAGATATCTGACAAGAAAATAAGAATGAAGAATAATATTCGATATTTGTCTACTTTGACCGACTTTGTATCGAATAGTTTCAAAGATACCAATGGTGAGTTTACAATTTGGACCATCCTGTATATTAACGCTTTGGTTAAACTATTTGATGGTTAGGAAATACATTAAACCTGAATATCTGTACAAGTTATATTTGCAAATTTTGACAACGAACCGCGATCTGATTTTTGTAATTCTACAAGTGAGGATCCTACATCTGCCGACCGATTTCAACCGGCTCGGAACCGGTTAACCTTTATTTTCTGCTATTATGACGTCATTTTAACCGAAGACGAAACCGATATTTTTAAACGTGGAAAAAACGGTAACAGAAATAAAATAAATTTTATTTTTAACTTAGAAACTGTTTGTTGTTTGAATTAATGATATATAAAAGTAAAGAAAATATTCAAAAGCCCGTTATAAAATTAATATTTTTCATTCCATGAACAATCTATAATAGGAGTATTATGTTTTAATTTGATCTATTAAATTTTGCGCGAAAACCGGGTTTTTAACCGCTAACCAGTACTTTCTAAAAACCGGTTTTTAACCCAAATCACTGACGAACATTACGGGTTTGAACAAAACCGTTTTGAAAATAATGTTCGTAATATCGGTTAATTTTTAACCGGTATTTTTTTCGGCTCCGAGCCCTATTATAGATATAACTATACCGACAATATCGAGAGTTTATTGTGCCGTCAAAGAATAAAAATGAATAACTTACAGCTTGGCGCAATGATGGTTGAAGGTTTTGGAAGAATGCAGCAGTATCAACTGGATCATCGGGATTGGTTGTGGCCGCAGCCTGTCGTTGCTGCTCAAGGCGCTGCTGAGCAAGTACTTCCTCTTGTAGAGCTGGTGGCAACGCAGCCAGGAATTCAGGACTGACTTCGGATGAGCCGGACGCAGCCGCATCACCCGTGCTAGTATTTGCCTGTGCTCTTTGTTGTAATCTCATCAAGCGTCGTTGTTCAGCTATCACTTCACGTCGTACATCTTCCGGGAGCGCCTCCAAAAATGATGGATCTACCCCTTCGGGGATGTCCATTAGAGGATCACCAGACGATTGTGCGATCAAGGTCACTTCGCTACTGTTTGCACTATAGTAAGAAATAAAAACAATAAATACTAGATTCATACAATATCAAAATAAATTATAATGTTCCTGGTGCAATATGGTAATTCTCGATCAATTAACAGGGTACATTATGACATGAACATGGAACAGGTAGAATAGGAAGAATCTATACTTTATATTTACCTTAGTTCTTCGTCTTCGTTAAAGTTGTCAGCATCAGGAGTTTCGTCATCGCCACTAGGATCCACGGATACATCAGGTCCTTAACAAACAAAATATATGGTAAGTTAGACGCTGTAATTCACATACATTGCAAGTAATATTATTACCTTGATTCATTTCTCCTTCAAAGTGTGGGAACTCATCTTCCGTTTGACTGTCTCCAGTGGGAAGACTTACGTCATCCTCATTGAGCATCTCGAGTTCGTTGGATTCGTCCGCATTAGCAAAAATGTTCACTAATTCGGGATCGTCATTGCGATTGCTCGCAGCATCTGTGTCTGGACTCTCGTACAGTGGATCGTACGGTCTGGAGCGTAGCGGGATTAGCAAGTCCATGTTCGAGGACTGATCACTCTGATCACAGCTGTTCGCGTCACCTTCGGTTTCGGTCGGTGCGGTGGCCGGGTTCGCTGGCAGTTGTTGAGGTTTGTGTTCCTCTTCAGTTTGTGCAAACTCGTTACTACTATCGGGTGGTGTTATGTCGTCTCTAGGTTCCTCATTGATTGTATCCGGGACCAAGATGATGGAAGGTCCAGAATCCCCGGATGTCTCTGGGGAGGATATTTCAATAACGGGATCTTGCAGGGGTACAGATACTTCTGCATCAAATGAAATGTCCAAGGTATTAACGTCAATGGCTCCGTCTTGAGATACCACAGTTGATGAGTCTGTGGATACTAGAGAGGTATCCAGAGATTGTATAGGATCCTCGTTAGTTTCTGTTGAGGTATCGGATGTTTGCTGATTTTCACTGGATGCAATTTCAATAATCTCAGGTTCAAGTACTTGATGATGGGGTTCAGCAGCCGCCCCAGCATTACGCTGGCCATCGGGCGCAGATGGCTGTTGTAGATCTGGTGGGAATCTGCCTGAAAATTCCCAGACATGCCCAGCGCGTAGTACATTAACAGGCTGTGGATTAACACGTTGAGCTGTAACACTGATATCTTGGGAGCGTGGACCTGCAAAGATGAAAAGAATATGTATTCATTCACGATATTGTTGGAATTTATCAGGTGATTGACAGATGAGTTGGCGTAACTATTATTATTGCACATCTACAATTCAGCCGTCACGGACAATATAACTGAAAAATACGTTTGACTTACTGGAACGGATACGTATTGCATTCGCGTCCGATCCATCTTCTACTGCCACAACAGCTGTGACGGCGGAAGCAGCTACGGCCGCAGGCACCAACGCAGAATCGACCAAGCATTCTGGAAACAGCGGACCCTCGTTTGATCGGGTTTCCTGTGTGTCATCAACTTTGTCGGAGGATCGTTCGGTGTCTGTTTTCTGATATGGATGGTATTCGCCCTCATTGTCGTCTTCCTGACGTTTACGTTTCTTCTCGTTGTTCTCCATGTCACGATACTGCTCCAGCGTAGGAATGAGTTTGTGAGCTACATTAACGCAACAGTCTGCTTCGGAATCACCATCGAGCAGTTTACTCTCTTCATTCCACCAGTACAATGCGGACGGAACATGATTTAATGTAGCTGCTAAACTCGGTCCGAACAAGTATCCAGCCTGATCGACAAAATCAATTTGTTCCTCTGCGTGAGGGAAAATGCCGAAACCATTGTCCATCACGACGACACGGTTAGAAACACGTAGACTGGGTTCCGCGATCACTGGGCCAGTTATGGGCAGGTTTTGAGAACCGGGACCCAATAATCTATGTGAAATTTACAATGATTATCAATGCATTATCATCGGTATGGAAGATCAGGTGATTCCATTTGATATCAGTTCAGTAAATATTCCTTAATACAATGCAAATAGTCACTGATTCTGTGATAAAATCTGTCTCTTGCCATTGTCAATATGGCTTTTAATTGTATAACAAAACCTTCTTTCTTTATTTACGGTCGCCAGATATTTTTTTAACAAATATGAATGAGAAAAAAAGGAGCAAACAATACTTGAGATATATTAGTTATCAATTATTCCGCCTATTAAATTGTGCATTAAAATATTGTTAACTAAAAAATGTTAATCCACCAATATACATTTTAAGGTTATCTAAACAGTTGAAACAGCGGTATGTTTCTGTAAAATATATAGGAAAAAAACGCAAGAACTATTAAATCCATCTTCTGCAAGATCTTGAGTAGCAGTTATTACAAGATCCTGACATAAGAGGAGACAAGACATACCTTTGTAGTATAACAGGTGGATTTTGATTCCTCGGATTAATTTGTAGGTA
This sequence comes from Carabus problematicus, assembly GCA_963422195.1. Classification (NCBI taxonomy): domain Eukaryota; kingdom Metazoa; phylum Arthropoda; class Insecta; order Coleoptera; family Carabidae; genus Carabus; species Carabus problematicus. The sequence goes on from OY728577.1 coordinate 20,140,488, forward strand.
TTGATACCTTCGTTGACGATTTGTCCTTTGTGTTCGAGATACGGACATCGTATTCCCTTCACCATTGTGTCGTGACATGAGCAGTGGATGACTTGATGGTGCTAACAAACAAACAAACAATGTTGGATGTAAGTTATTCCTGTGATAATGTACTACTCTAAGCAATAATTCTATTACTTACTTATTTTGATTCTATACAAATAAACATTTTATATATAAAATTATTATTTTGGCGATCACTACAAAACAAATTAAATGACATTTACCTGCAACTTCATTGTTGCTAGCGTTGTCTTCAAATATGCCAAATGGTAACTGGAAGCCATTGGACGGGTTCCAATGGACCATGCGAGACACAGAATCGGATTCTGGATCGGGATCAGAGTACTGAATCATAAGCACTTCCTCATCTCTTTCTGGAGCAATACGGAATATGCTTGGATTTTCATTATCAAAGAACCCGAGGCCAGTATTATTATCTTCATTTTCCTCGCAGTTATTATCCTCATTTTCCTCGCCTTCTTTAAAAATCATTCAGTTATCATTCAAACTTTGTTAGGCAACGTCAAATAATTACACAGCATTAATAAACACAACTAAATTGTATAATTAACAAACAAAAAAATATGATACTTGGAGTTCAGAAGATTTTAGTTAAGTAGCATTCACAAACACATCTCACATTATATAAAATGTATGTACAGCGTAAAATACGATAAATACCTTCATCAGTATCATCATCGTCTACTTCATCGTCATCATTTTCTTCATCTTCCACTTCTTGGTCTGATGGATTCGAATCAGATTCACCCGAATCTGTACTCATCAGTTCCTCCTGCTTGTACAAAACAATATAACTTAGCAAATAGATATACATTTAGCGTGGCATAGAATAATATGAAAGTGCTACTTACGGTAACGTCTCTTTCAGTTTCGTAAACTAAGTTCCTGATTTCTCCATGATCCTCATCAATATCCATAGCATGATGAGATCTTCCGGATGCTACGTCACTGTAACTGCGGTTATTGGACTGGTTATCACGATCCAATAACTGATCCATGATGTCTTCCAGACCAGCTACATCACCCTCCTCCTGAACTTGGCTTTCAGAGTGCGGCTCTAAACTTTCAGCAGTCGCTGATATATCATGTTCGGTATTCTCGGTATCTTCGGATACTTCTTCTCCTTGTGCATTGGTTATTTCCGTGGAGCTTGTACCACTTGGATTACCGCGACCGTTCTGTTTTGGTTTGACGAATTTGGGTTGGTAATTGTTAAGCGGCTGGTTAACAATACGAGACAGCGTTTCGAGTGGTTTCAACGCAGCGTTAACGGTATTGGCCATGTTCGGGCTTGAGAGATCCAGGTAGTGAGGAATGCGGGCCAAATCTGCGAGAAGCCCTTTGCGTAGCATGATCTTCACAATATTGTTGACGACACTGGGATTCATATGTGTCGCAGACTGAAGACGTACACCACGGAATGGAGTACTTTGACCGGTTGGACAGTTATCAATCATTGTTGACACGAGTCCAGTAAGAAGTTGGATCTGCGAGTGTTTGTCGGATCCTTCGGTCATGACTAGAGCACGATTCAATGCACTCTTTATCTCTGTCACCAAAACGGACTGAGCGTCTGGTGAATGATTGCAAGATGCAATGGCAGCAATCAGCATGCGCACCATCATAGAACATTCAGGATCTGGTGCACTGTCGCTAACTGGAAGCAGTTTGTCTAACAGGAAAGCTAAGGTTGAGCAGTCCTGGAATCAAAGAAAAAAAATACCCCAATGTTAGTTATATCTTGTTCTAAATTAGCTTTTATATGTTGTTAAAAATAATGAAACATTATCAGCTTACCTCGGTTATAAGTTCGCTTTGGCCTGCTTTGAAACTAAATTCGGTGATAAGCTTAGCAACAGCACCATACGAACGTACAGACTCGGCCAATAGTTTGAGTATCAAATGCTTTGGTAGCAGAGGTTTTTTAGCCTCGTCGTCAGGCAGTGTGTTCTTAGCTGGAGCAGTATCCTTGTGACTCTTGCCGGCACAATGGAGCATCGGCAATTCATCTACCGGATCACTCATGATCGTATCACTTGGTGTAGATCTGTTGGTTTCGCTCGTACGACGATGTGAACACTTTTGTGAACTTGAGCTATTCTTGTCGGGTGAATTACCAGTTGGAGCAGTTTCTGCATACACTACTGGTGGTTTGATCAGTGTGTTCAGCAGATCATAGATCACCTGCACTGATACTTCCTCATCCATCGGTTGGGCAGGAGATCGAGTTGGTGGTTCGCATCTCAACAGAAGACGTTTGTCGTCCTCTTCATCTATTATAAAACATAAAATTAATCACTTGCCACAACTGGCAAACAAATAATTATAAAACAGAAAATCAATACTTACTGCTTCGTCTATGCAATGCGCTAATATCAATACGCAAGATTGATTTGCAAACCTCCAAGAACGCTTCGGGATTTCGGCAAACAGCTGAACTGACTTGTCTGAACAAGTACAAGATTTCTTTGTGCGATGGTGGTATTGTGTTCAAGGCACGGCCTCGAATAACCTTCTCGATGGCCAAACAGAGAGTCTGTGGTTCTTCAATCACGTGGCGGATTAACAATGTAGCCAGGGTTACAAATCCGGTAAAAGACGATGCTTGCGTCATTTCGAGCAACAAACGGACGCCACCTTGTTCTGCGAATATTCTGGCGCAACGGAAATCACGTGTGAGTCGCAGACAAATACGCATCACAGCGTGCAGTGTGTCTCTATCAATCGGTAGCTTCATCAGGTTCACACAGGTCCGTACGATTATCACACAACACTCTTCACTGAGACCTTCGACAGCAACGTTACGTGTTCCGTTCTGGTTGCAAGTGTTCGCAACAGGACTTGTGCTGGTTTTTGGTGGCACGTCTGGATCGTCCAGCTCCATATCTTCTTGTTCGTCACTGTCCTCCCGGGGCTGGACAGTGTTGATCAGTGACATCGAGATAGGGCGGTGGTTGCCACTCTCGTCATTCACCTGTCCCATATGGCTGAATGTGAGCGTGTATCTGCGACGGCCGCAAGTCACCCGTATACTGTTCTCGCCAGACCAATATGCGTCGTTAATGATTTTGTTGTTGACAGTGGAGTACGGACTCCACTTGGAAGTGGTCAGATCGTACCACATCCACACCGGCGTTGTAACTTTGTGCATCTGATCTTTGCGCTGCGTGCACAGCGCTACTTTCTCTACTAAATCAAGGAGTAGTAGCATCGGTGTCAACCATTTAGGTGTTGTGCTGTTTGTCTCGCCGGCGATGCGCATATAGTGTTCGCATTCAACTAGCAGTTTAATGAGCGCTGGCAGAATTCCAGATCGGCGGACTGCTTGTGCGCATGGGATTCTCATCTCCTGGAACACGGGACCTTCGAATAACAGCGTAAACAGATGGATCCTGACGGCCATTTTAGCGGCGGGTTCACCATGGAGCATATGCTCGAGTACATCGGATGGATCCTGAGCTTCATGATTGCCCAACATCAGTATTATGTTACTGCCAATTTCTGACAGTAGAACATCTAACAGATGGTCCCTGTACATGGCACCGTTACGTTTCGTGATTGTGACAAACAGGTCACAGACTCGGTACACTGTGTCCGGTAGAGTGTCTAACAAACGCAAACAAGTCGGAAGTGAGTCACGTACAAACTCGTCGATTGTCCGTTCCGAAAGCGGAGTACAATCTTCATCTTTTGCTTTCTTGGCCTTGCTTGGATCAGCAGAGGGACTGAGTGACATAGCAATAGCAATCATCTGATCGCGCGGTTGTGGATTATTCAACAGGTAATCAGTGGCCTGTTCCATATTATTGGTGTTGAGTAGTGCCTCGCGACACTGTTCAAATGGGAATCCCATATCCAGTAACTGGTACAGATGATCATAATTAACATCTGTCATGTGAGGTAATAGATCCGGATTAGACGAGGTTACACTGTTGAATGTATTAGCTTGTTCGCCTTCCTGTTCTCTAGTGGTCGATGTTGTTTCCATAGCATCCTCTGATTTATTCAGGCGCTCTTTAATTATTTTCTCGCCGCGTAGAATATGCCTCATAATTGAGAGCATTGACTCGCTCATCCTGCTTCCGTAGCTGCTCAATGGCTTTTTTCCCCACATAAGTTTCACTGCATCAAACGCTAGTTTGTGAATTTGGATGAGATACTTGACGGGATCAAACGGACAAGTTTTGTAGACGCCTCGCACAGAGCTTTTGTTCGCAATAATATGTGGAGTATCCAAGATTGCTTTCGGGTTTACCATTTTCTCAAGAAGCATGAGCCAAGCATCAAGGAACTCACCGGTTCCATCGGGTAAATCTGCATGTTCTAAGCCTAGTTCTATCGGAATTTTACCGCCAGCAGACAGAGCCCAGCGGAACGTTTTGAAGAACGTTTCCTGTCCACCGAGACTCACGAATCTCTGTAACATTAGGTGGTACGGATATCGCTTTTCGTCAAACAGCATCGGACTGGTGAATCCAACACTGCATATCAAAAATGTGAGCCTGAACTTCGGAATGGGAGACGGTGGTAGCTTTTCCCAGTTCAGTCCACTGGCTAACAGACAGTTTAGAGCAGTTGCAACAGACCGGGCAAACGGTCCGGGGAACGGTGGTGTGGCTACTATGTTTTGTCCACGTCTTTGACGGATCGGTGTACCTACGCACAACTTTACTAGAAGACCAAAGAGTTCAGCCAATGCACGGCCCAATCGTGACGAGGCGCCCAGCAGAGGTCTTATATATTTCAACTGTTGACTGGTAGGTGTAGTGCGCTCGTCTTTTGTTTTGCTCGTGGATGGAGCAGCTTCATCTACGTCCATATTCACCGGAGTTGATTCCGTGCTCAAAGCTTGCATAGCTGAAGTCATGCCACTCGCTCCGCCGCTTTGAGCATCAACTGTTAATGTAGAACTATCACCTTCATTGTGCTGAAACACATGTAAAATAAAATAGTATGATGTAACAGATTATCAAATAACTCAGTATATTAACTTACTTTATCGTGAACAACGAGTCTGTCCATATCTTCTTTGCCAAAGTCACAGTTGGCAGGGATAATGTCATCACTGCAGAGAGCAAGCAGGAGTGTACTTTCCCATACTAAGGATGTATACAGCTCGGCTAATACGTTCAAAACGTTAAGACCATCTTCTGACCCCCAATGCTGTAATGACAGTGAACGAATATCACTTTGTCCGGTACGGCACACGTGCACAAACATTAGAACGTAGCCGTGAGCTGCGTTCATTGCGTGTAACAAAGGCGTAGCGGATGGATTACTGAATGCCGTCTCAAGATTTGGAGCGTTGGCTAACTCGTGCAGTAAAATGGATCCGCCCGGTTTATCTATGTTGGAGCATAAAGGTTCAAGTGCTCGCAGCACGTCAGCTAGTTGAGTCAATCCTTGTTTCAACACTTTTGGTTCGTGTGCAAGATTCAATATAGACTTGCAAACTGAGGCAACAGCTTGCGCGGCTGTTGTGACGGGACAATCCACTGGTAAGTTAGGTAATGCGAGGATTTTTAGTAGCGGCACCAAGCCACCTTGGGTTACAAACTCCCGACAATGGTCATCAGTAGAGTTATTGCTCAATATAGCATCCACAAACTTCATTACATTTAAGATGTAATCTACGAGAACAATTGGTGTCTTTTCACTAGACGCCTGGTTGTTTGTCGTTTCTTGAGAATTCTCGTCACGATTTGTGTGTGACGATGTGGAAGCTTCCTCTTCATCTTCATCGTCTTCATCGGAACTTCCGGCTTCGTTGGCGCCTGGTGCACGAGGTACAGGTGGTGCAGTCACTTCTGACTTGCTGTGTGCACGTTGGCAAACATATTTGGTATCAGTGCCTAGTTGACACAATTCTTGCAGTAATTTTATAATTGCAGCGGTTGCATCAACTTTCAAGCTTGGCTGGTGGCGCATAAGTTCATCCATGGCGTTGCCCAGATTGGAAGCGGTATCGCCCAATGGATCAGAGCTACGTCTCCTACGCATTGCTGGTAAGTAATTTGGTGACAGCAATACTTTAAATAATCGTTCGAAAGGCTTGCACTTAACGAATGAGGCTAAACCTCTGGCGTTCAGGCATAGAGCACTGAAGACGTTGGGTAGTGAACCAAGTACTTCTCTGGTGGCCGGTACTTCCTTAATCAACAGTGCATGAAGTACAACATCTGTAAGACCGTTATCCTGCAGAGAAGATAACAAGCTCGGTTCTTGGAAAACATAAACTGTAACCACGTCGGTGGCCAGTAAAAAAAGCGATGGTCCATAGTACTCTGCGTTGCTGATTATGTGCTTTAGCGATGACGGCAAAGTTCCCTCCATTACATGACGAATACTGTCTGTGAATGCTGGATCCTGCAGAGCTTTCTTCAAGAAGTTCAGCATTGATTTAAGCAGTGCGGCTCGTTGCGGTAAACAAGTTTTACCACTTTTGGCAGCACTGTAGTCCACATTGAGCGCGAACTGGGACTCTTCTTCACTTTCCGCAGTACCACTGGACTGTGAAGATGATGGCAAACCATCGGCATCGGAAGCTGTACCTTTCAACCGTATTTCAAAAGGCTGTTCTTTTTTGCACAAGTTCACTTCAACCTGTAGTATAAGATAAAGACGAATATAAACACTGAATCATAGCAAAAAATCATGAGTACTTACGTTCAGTCTATTTATGAAACTAGAGAGACCCCCATGGTTTTGGAAGGAATGCATGTCAATGTTTGTGATTAAATCGATTACGCGCACGGCTCGTGTGACAAACTGAAATATTTTAGGTTAGTTTCAATGAATACATGTACATTCATTATGTCCATGCAAATAGTTTATTTACCGTAATATGTTCTAATTCGTTTCCATGCCAGTTGATGACATGCAGCAGGGATTCCATCATGCCACAGTTGACCAAGGCATCGCCACCAGCTTCATAGCTGGCTAGGTGGTATAGGAACGAGAACAGGGCAGTGGCCAGCGGTAGCGGAAAGTTGGACTGTGTGCTAGACTGCTGTCCTGGTGTAGGTGAGTTGCGGAACTGAGTTAGTGTGGCAATGCAGTTCCTTACTAATACTGGCAGAAAACCATGATATAAACTGGCCCCAGTGACGTCTATAATCATCGTAAGCCTTGAACCGGGCTTTCTGCAAGACAATTAAAAACAAAATTAAACATCACCTATTTATTTTGTTTCGCTAAATGTAGCGTTGAATGATCAGTTTCAACAAAGATATAATTAATAACCAAGTTCTTTAATGATTTTTGTGAACGCATGCGCCAAGTCTTTGCCGCAAAACAGGATGCTGTAGTTACGTAATAATCACTTATTAAATTGTATTGATTACCTTATCATTACCTACATTTAATGACAACGAAATTATATTGCGAAATATACAGGCTGATCTAAAAATGATTAACTGTCACGAGACTTGAAGAAGTTCGCATTATGATCAAAACTTACTTCCATAGTGCGCCATTGCGATCAATCTGTCGCAGTTTATTATCAATATATCAGCGATGCGGTAAACACAAAATTAGAACGAAACGACACGGTCAAATCATTTCGGATCACTCTGTATATTTTGTTTAAAAAAAAAAAGATGAACACTTTTACAATTCTTTAAAGTTCGCATCTTCCCAAATATTTCAAAGATAAATATATTGGACTTACTTGGGAAAATGTGGATTTCGATCAAGATGTATGATCGATGTTAAGGTTCTCAAGGCTGCCGACCGAATCTCTACCAAATACGGTAACTGCAATTCGAGAAGCTCGACAAGTTCTTCCAGAAGTCCCGGATAGAGAAGCATGTGTGCATTGTCCTGCAGTGCATTGGAGTACACCAAGACTGACAGAGCCTGCAAACGAGCTTGTACACAATACAAGCGGCTCTTGTAGTCTGAAAATCGCAAAGCTAAACGGACGTGTGTGAATAGTAACATCTGGAAAATACAATTTAACAACATTATTTCTCGTCGAAATGTAAAATGCAGTATGAGTAAAAAGATAAAAATCGATCATTAACAACATGCCTCTTTCTCTGGCGGTATGTTATACATCCCCATAAGACCACGCATGATTTCCGCCGGTGACTGTAGCATTTTATCGATACTTTCTAGATGGATGTAGTTTATAGGATGTTTGCCACTCTTTGTTGTAGTACCTGTGTCCTGTGTCTCTGTGTAAAACTCAAAATGCAACGTAGTTGCACTCTGTGGAATAGGTTTCTCATTGTTACAACAATCTGCCAGCCCGAAACCATTTTCTTTTCCGCCCCAACTCTGAAAATCATTGCGTTATCATACATATGCGGTTAGGGTGTAATAATTTGTTCAACGGAAATCGTTGAATCCTACCTCTGCTAGATAATGTAAGCGAGACAACAGGATCTGACGTTTGTCGCTGTTGAGGCGAGTAATGAAATTACTACGTTTGGAGAACATGTACAGCAGATTCAGAACGCCAAGTACAACTTGCATGTCTGAAGAGGCCAACAGGGCGTTCAGATGTTCCATACTGTTGTACAAATGTCGAGAGAACGAGTGCTCGATGAGCAATGTGGTAAAATGTAACGTCCATAATAACAACTTTTTGTCCTAGAATAATAAACGCCAACGAATCAAAACAATTGATTAATTCATAAAAAACAATAAATCACACTACAACTCTGTTTAATACAGTTTATAAATTTTATTATAGTTACTTCGAATACCATGTATAACCTACCAAAAAAAAGCATTTTGACATATTTTACTTAAATAAAAGTTAACATGAAACTTTCATTAATATACTTTAGATTGCATTATTTTTTGTTTATATAGTGGTAATTTTAATATACTATTTAAAAAATACACTCCCGTAAGCACATGAACAATAAAAATAATATTTTTGTTTTAATTACGAGCATAACTGATAATTTACCGTGAAATACGCATGCGTGTATGCTTAATTTCAATTCAATTGGTTCAATTAAATTTAAATCCTTAGTTCAACATTAATTTGTTAATTTCATTGTTGAGTTTAATTATCTGTGTAAACTGACAAATAAATATGGCTAAAATTGATTTGCAAAAAAAATATAGGTCATAGAATACAAACGCAGTCTATGTGACGGTTATAATGTAACCTATAAGAGAGTTGCCATTTTAATCAAAGTTTGTTTTAAAATATAATTCAATATTAACTATTATTTACATAAAATCGTAAAGCGAAAATCATCTATTAGTAAGACAACGAAATAAAATTGGGAATATTGAATCCATAGACATTTAGACCAAAATCAACTTAAACCAAATATCTCAGATCAGAACTTTGTATCATTGGTACTAATAACTACATATTTTCCAAAAATATTGAAAATATAGCTCCATATTAACGTCAAATGCTAATTGAGCGTATTTTATCAAAACACAAAGAAATGACGTCATATAACAGAAATTGTACGTAAATAAATAATTTTATTTTCAACCACGTGGAAATAATCTGTTGATATGAAAATAGTTGTGTACAAGGTAATAATATGTTAACGATAATATTATTTCGCATATTTATGTGATTATAAGTAGTACCAAGAATATAAACAATGCATACCTTTACCGTTATGACATTATTATTACTATTGCTATATAAACAGTCAATTAAACAATGGTATGTCGATTTTATATAAGTATGATTCACTACAGGTATATTATCAATAAAATGTGGAACTGTAACACTTACATCTGAGTTGAATGTGACGTCACAGGCGAGGGCCCACCGGTTACTGGGCACGGAATCTGCTGCCTCCTCTAAGACATTGTCAAACAAATCGAGTACCTCGATCCAGTGGAATAATTCACATTTTCCAAAGGTCCAGGTGTCGACTTGTGACAACTCCTCCAGCAGTTCAGATCGTGTACAAGATTTGAGTTTGTCGATGAGACTCTGACACTCGGCGGGTACCTCCGACGTGCTCTTTTTCAGTCTACTTCTGTCTACTTTCATCTTTATGTGTATTTAAATAAGACCACATATATCTATAAACAGAACAATCGTTTTAACTAATTAGAATTATTCAACCTAGCAAACGATCACAATTGAAACACACTGTCACTAGAAAACATCACTTTTTATCAAATTCGGCAAAACTTGCTCACAATTTTCAATGTCATTACGAAATCAAAAATTGGCACATAAAGAAAATGTAGAAACAATAAAATCTGAAGTAAAATAATAGCAGTGAGTTTTAAGTTTATACCAATGGTTTATCAAATTTCACGTCAGTGAATTATTTGTTAACACTTACTTAAACATATCAATAATTTCGCGCACAAGAATATGATTTCCTGAACAAACGAAAAGCAGCACTGTTTGTAATTTCAATTTCACCTACGTTCACTAGCTTAACATATAGTAAGAATAACAAATTTTCTTTACTTCAAGTAGAAAACATAGCTATATCACAACGCCGAGCAGCCATTTTGAAAATTGGGAAGAGATCTAGAATAACACATATACTTTATACTACAGATGGCAGCACATGTGTCCGTCATCAAAAGGACAACAAATTAAGCGCTATAGAATAAAATATTTTTCTTACATTAAATTACCAATCATTCGCAAAATGGCTTGTTTCCTGCAAACAACGAAGTTATCCAACACAAATGACATTATTCCACCGGTTTAGCTCCATGCCTAATGAAATATCATTCCGTTTTTTCACATATACATCACATTTATACACGTATAACAAGAAAAGTAAACTCAAATAAAGAAAACTGAACTCAACTGTACCACAAGGACACGTTACGAAATATTAATGATGATTCGTTACAATTACTAATGGTTTTTCTTACACATTTTGTCAACATCAAACTATTTTCATGAAAGACAAAGTTGAAAACGTAGATGAAAGAGACAGAAATGTGCTTATTTTACAGTCATTTTTGTGCCATCTACAACATACTATTGAACTAACTTTAAATAACAAACCGTGCATTACAAGCATTTTCTGTAGGCTATATTTTTAAACCACACTATTTTTATAAATAAACATGACAGAGTTTAGTTATATTAATTGAACACTAAATTCGAACTGTTTCTTAAGTATAGAACTTATTCCATTGTTTTTGTGACTAAAAATGTATAATCACTAACTCACCATTCTTTTTAGCGATATCGTTGATTAACCACAAAAGCTAGCAATGCGGTAATAAATTAAAGAAAAACATAAACAGTCACAGGATCCTATAATTTGTCAAAATAATTTTTAATTGGAAAACCATCAAACTGCTTCAGGCTTTGACATTTCTAACTAACTTCAATATTGTTCAGTACTGTCCTACTTTTGCAAGCGGATACAACTGTATATATCGATAATTATATTAATTCTCAAGTATGACACTAGAATGCGCATATCACAGTCGTCCGACAAAATAACGTTACAAAATATTCATAATTTTCATAATCAGTTACTATACTGCGGTGACAAAAGTGTTTTATTTATATTATGGTATTTTAAATTATAAAATGTGTTCTTTAAAATATGGTATTTACTAGAGATTCTATTCGTTCTAGTTTTCTAATTAGTTGTTAACAGTGGCGGATTTAGAAAACGCGGGGCCCTAGGCGCAAAAATTATTATATTAAAAAAACCTTTAAATTTGAATTATAAAAGTAAAAATGTTTTATTATCAATAACAATTTTCCTATACCTGTATTTACATATATATGTACCTACAATTATATCGATTTTTTCCTAGCTTTATCTTTGGCAAATAGTTCAATTATAATTGTCTAATTCTTCACTTTCTATATTTAACAAAGCCAGACTAGACAATCGGGTTTCTATCATTGAATTACGTAAATAATTTTTTATTCTTTTCAAAACCGAAAAAGATCTTTCAGCCGAAGCATTACTGAGTTAGTTAAAAATATTCTTAAAATTGTATCAACGTTCGGAAATGTTGAATTTAAACCTAAAGAATTAATTAATTTATACATTGCCGATGGACATGTAACATTCTCTTCCTTACAAAAATTTAAAAATTGAATAATTTCATCGTTGAATGTTTCACAATCGATATCATCTTTATATAAATCTCTCAAATTTTTTATGCATGCATCTAAATCACCACGATCTCAATTTGGACAAAACAAAATTTTGAAATATTTTAATACTGTACAATAGACATTAGTCCTTCTTTCAATTTCACATATCAAATTATCACATATGACAAAAAATATGTTATAAATAAAATAATCCCGACCCTGATATACCACATCATTTACACTATTTTCATCAAAATATAGGTTTTTATTTCTTCTTTTTTGAGAACCCGACAAATACTTTTTACCTAAATCCCTTTCTCTAGACATTTTTCTAAATATGTATATGTATACTTTTATTTAATAGAATACGAATATCCTGCAATGAGAAGATCAAATTGTATATTATAACGATAGCATTGTGTAACTAATTTCGATACCTTTTTTATATCAGTAAACCTACTAACAAACAAAATTCACTACTCTACTCTTTACAATAAAATTTGTAGTATAATACAAATCACTAATACTTTAAGAGATTTAACGCGCATACATATCTCTCCGCGCATCTCGTTAACTGCATGTTACCAACTCCCGCCGCTACATACATACATAAGGAACGTAGTGTTACGATATTACGAAAAATAGTCCCTACATATTTGTGATCTTAATCCTTAATCTCAAACAAACTAAAAAATTTAAACATTTTTACAATAATGTATTTCTTATAATCTGTTTAAAGAAAGAAAAATTTATAAACAACATGCAAATTATGCGGGGCCCTTTAAAGCGCGGGGCCCTAGGCGCGCGCCTATTGGGAAATCCGCCACTGGTTGTTAAAGTTGGTCCGGGACATCAATTTCCGACTTATATGCCAATCATACAAAGCTGTCATCTAAAAATTTCTATAAGTATTATTTTGTTATTAGAAAATAAAAATTGGAAAATGATTATATAGTATAATATAATAGACTGGATGTTCCAAGAAATCTGAGACAGAAGGTCGATGAGTCAAAAACTGTATTTTGATAACAGATTTTAAGTTCATGAAACAATTAACACTATGTGTTGACAAAATATGCCATTTTTGCTGATGACCTGATCTGTCATTCAAATATAGTATTTCAGAACTAATCTACTCGGCATAGAAATTTTTTCAAAACTCTATAAGTTCTCATAGTAGACTAGTATTGTTTATCTATGCACTAGGCTAGGTTTTCGTTTACGTCAGCATACTGTGATATGATAAGTTACAGACTAAATAAATCGGGTATTTCCCCGTCTTACTTCTTTCTTTTTCTTTTATCGAGGATCTCTAAAGCTGTGTTTAGCACATTGTTGCACTATACACACAGCGTAGAATCATTCAATCAAACTAAACGTAAAATGCTTCATATATTATTTTATTGTTGGGATTTACTAAGTTTAATTTTGTTATTTGAATGTTTCTTCATAATTTATTAATGTTTCATTATTATTTTAATATACCGGAACATCATTTTTTATTGAATACTTTATTAGAATACCATCTAAAATTGATATCTTGGATGGTTTCAGTTTGTAATGAAGTTTTTTTATTATAATAAATATAAAGCTTTATTAGCATTTTATAAAGTGATTACGAAACGTATTGCATTAATTTCGATGGAATCTTATGGAAAAATGTGTTTCTATTTGTATTATTTTGCGCGGCACAAAATCGAGATCGTACTGTATGCCGTTTTTAATTCTGAACAACTTTTTTTATTCACGCCTTTTGCTGTAAAATATATTGGTGAAGTAATCACAATTTATCTGTATTTACATGCTAATTCATGTGCCAGATTTCATGAGACACTCGGTAAACAAGTTGTTGCAAGAATAATCAAAACATAATTTTAGAAAATTGCGAATATTGTTTCTTATTTTAGAGGAAAATATATGAAAAAATTGTTTATAATAATCGGCTATATGCATATACTGTAGGCATTCATAAATATTTATTTCCCGCCAGTGGCGGAAACACGTTTTTGGGGACCGGAAGATTACACATCATGTTGCTTTGTAAATCCGCCATTACACTACACCACGTGGTGTCAGTTCAATTCGGAAAAATTAACATGAAATAACGCGATAGAAAAACACTATACTGTTTTTCATCCATATGAACACACAATGGACATATTAATGCCGTTTAATTCGAAAAAATCTAGCTGTGACTACACGAGATTCAAAGAATATGCGATAATAATATTTTCTTTGTCAGCCATATGCAGTGAACACGCCGGGGCAAAGCACCCCCTGTTGGGGGTCAACAATATTCGATTCGCCGACTTTTAGTTATCTCCAATGAACGTAAAAACAAAAGAATTACGGGCATAAAATTTGTAAATAACCTTAAACAGGCCTCATTCGAAAAATTATATACAATGTCCATTTACGTTAAATTAATTTTAGGTTCTAGATTTTAATACAAAAGTAATCAATTTACCTTAACAATTAACACAAACAATTTTTCATTCAACACAAAACACATACCTTATCATGTGATGAAGCACCAATGATTGAGATCACTCAAACTGATTGTTTTAGTTTCGGTTTACTAACTGCGTCATACAATTTACGTTAAGAACTGAATAAAACTATTGTATGATTTAAAATGTACGTCTGTGTACTAGGTTTCTTACACTAAATAATTTAGTCTATATTGACGATCATCTAAATCAAATTTAGAACTGACGTTAATACAAATAATTTTGTTTTGAAACAAAAACTGTCACGTAGCAAAATCGACTTGACTTTGGTATTACATCGTGCGGGTTGTTCACAATAGTATGTGCTAGCTGGCTTCGTGAATCATCTGTCACTTCGTAGTGGAGATGTTATTTTATGTATATAAAACCGAAATAATCTGCTGTAGTAGGTCATAATTATTGTAGAAGTGGTATTTCTATGTTAAAAAATAAAACATTGCATGAAATTAAAATGAATAAAAAGGTGTCCGAATTCGAAATATCTCCTTTAAGAAGTCTTGATGACTTTTTATTGGAATCTGCTAGATTTCAAGTACCGAACATCAAAGATATGGATAAATGGGGAAACAGAGTGATAAATAATTTGTTATATTATCAAACTAATTATTTTCTGATGTCCGTTTTAATATTTTTAATAGTTGGGTGAGTTTGTAATATTTAGTATGATGCATTATGTTACGTATATTATACATTTCAGGGTTCTTCACCCCACGAAAATGGCCTGTGGAATGCTGGTGGTCGTGACAGGATTCTTGATATTTTGTTATGTTACTAATGAACGTAGGGCAGCTAGTAGGTTTAAGAAAGACCACCCAATACTTGGCTTAGTATTGATTTTATCAGGCGGATATTTCATTACGTATATGCTCGGCTCTCTGCTAGTGTTCTTCTTTGGCATCTTACTACCATTTTCTGGTAAGTTAACAGTGTGTTTATTTTGTACCGATTTCAATATAAATAATTTTTCAGTCACATTTGTTCATGCGTCACTTCGTTTACGAAATATAAAGAATAAATTTGTGAATAAAATGGAAGGCATTGGATTGAAGACGACTCCTATGGGTATTTTTCTTGAAGAACTGGGATTTGAACCAGAAATCTAATAAATTACACAATACATATATGTCATGGAAATAATGCTTGTTTCAATGCATGTATGAAAATACAGTAATACTAACATAAGATAATGATTGAGAAATTTACATCATTGCTAACTTACAGTGGGTTATCTGTACATATATAAATTTTATAAAATATTCATTTCATATTATGTGATACTAAATAGACTTGCTTGTATTTCATACGTTTTGTCGCGTGAATATTATAAATGTAACATAATATTTACATATTTCTGTAACACATTAGAAATTTATAGTTATATTTATTTCATAAATTATTCAATATGAAGTATGAATTGTACCGCACAGCTTTGTTACCATATATGTATGTATCTTCATATGAATAAATATATTTATGAATTTATAATATAATACAGTTTCATATTTTCCGATGACCACATACATAATCCATTGGCGTTACTGTATATTATGTTATAACAATCTCTAATTAAATGTTCAGTTCTAAATAATAAACAGAATTTATATCAAAATAATGCAGATACCAGTTTATTTCTTTCAATAATGTAATGAATACGTTAGTGCTAGTACAATTTGTAATTTATTTTACACTATTGGTACAATTGATCATGCATTTAATGATCAAACACATAATGGAATTCAATTTTGCAAAAATTCAGTGTAAAATGTTCTGTAACGACACCTATTTGTAAACAAAATATATTTGCAATATATTTTATAGCACAAATCACTATACGTACTAGAAGTTACTTCATAAGATGTATTGAAATCTAGAATACTGTTCTATAAAGATAAAAGTATGATGGTAATAAATTGACAATTAATATTTATTATACATTGTCGTAGTGGTGCTTTTTAGTAACATCTATTTTTTTATTATTATTAATTTGAATTTTTTATTTTAAAAATTAATAGAGAAGTTTAACATATTTAAATTTTCCGTTGATTTATTTATAATATTAAACCGTGAAAGACAAAATAAATCAACGATACAATTTATAAAATGCAACAATCGTATTAACAAATCTATTATAAAAATAATAATAGACAATACTTAATAAGCAATATTTAAATAATTTAAAACAGTATAACAATTACATGGAGATAAAAAATATAAAAATAAATTTTCAATCTCAAATTTCTAACGTGATCATGAAATCATGATTACTTGATTGTTATTTATACATATTTAAGTGTATAAAACCAATGTATATAATTTAGCAAAATGTATATTCAAACGGTAGGTTAGATAATTAATTATTAATTTTAATTTGTATTTACAGAATGCTTACAGATAAAACTATAGTAATTAAAGACCCAAAGATATATTGAAATATTTACAATTTAATGTTCTTTGCGATCTTTCTTCTTGCGTTTTTTCTTTTTATCTATTTGAAGTGTTTCTTGTTTTTTCACGATGCATATACGGCAATACCAGTCCTCGTTATCATCTGGAGGTACTTGTATACCGACACATACCCTGTACAGAAAGTGACAGATGTTACAGATTATTCGGTAATATGTAATGTAATGATACTAACCAATGATACCACGCATCGCAGTCGTCACAACCAATCATCGGACTTCCGTCATCCTGACCTCTACATGCAGGACAAATCCACACTTTCTCGCCGTATTTATCCTGAAATATCTCAAAATATTTAAATGTGTGTTGAAATGAAAAATAATAACGTGTATCTACATAAACCTGACCAAAACTGAAGGGTGATGTACAATAAACATAGGTAAATATGAAAATGATACAATGCCGAAGTACATGCAATCATGAAAATGCACGAATTACTGCTACAACCAGCAATCATACACAATATTGGGTACCATCATTATTTCTGTTCTTAATATTTTCATGCTCGTGTTTTATCAAATTCAGAGTACAGCTGCCTATTTTCTACATTTTCATGATGTTCATATTGACCTTTTTGTCTTAAATGGTATAATATATAAAAATACTACAGACATCGTATCGAACTCTTCGACAGGGAATTGATGAGCTAAAAGTCATGCACACAGATACGGATAGAAACGCGCCTACTATGGTTTAACTTGATCGTTTAGCGATTTTTTAGCTTCGCCTAATACCTAATTATGATATGTTGATTATTTTCGTTTTGCAATGTAATCCGTAAGCAGAAATATTAGTTTTTCAGTTTCAACCCATTGTAAGCAAACGTTCAGGTAAAGCCGATTAATATTAATTCATTGGGCATATCTTTCCAGAGTATTATGATTGACATTTACAGTACAAATTGATAACAATACGCAGCCTATATTGTACCAATAGTTAACAATTATATTGAGGTACAGAATATCATAGCAAATGACGGAGCTGTTTGCATCTGTTTTAAATAGTTGAAATAGCAAGGTTTGGGAACTCACCACGACAGACGACTGTTGCCGTTTTTGCAACATTGATTTTTGTTTACCGGGCACCGGCTTAGTTCCGCCAGGTGCTGCGGAAGCAGCAACCGAAGGTCCTTTGTTGGCATTTGCATTTATCCGTGACCTTCCAGGTATGGGACCACTCTGTTTCGGACTTGTATTTGTTTGAGAAGTTCCAGTATCGTCCTTACTTCCATGAGAGTCCTCTGTGTATGTACAGAATAAATATTCAGACTCATGCTAAAAATTTATTCTGACACTCATATTTATTTAAATATCATATATGTATGTGTTCATCTTTTAACAATAAATTGTCTAACGTACCGTCTACATACGTGTTACAGACACTATGTTTGTTTTACACAACATACGATCAAAGTATCAGTGAAGCTGCCTTGTCGCAAATGAATATAATATCTCTGTACCCATGCACAGGTTACTCCCATATATTTAACACTATAATACATTTCTCACAGTAGGCATTATGTTAATCACCTTTTTAGTACTAATATAATCATTGAAGACTGAATAGTGTTACATGCTCGTAAACTGTCAAATGTCAAAGCATTACAATGAAGAAATTAAATAACACTAATAGCATATTCCGAAACGTAATCACGGCAGTGAAAGTAGAGTTTTAATTAAATTTGGAACGTGGTGCCGTCAGGTTTTCATTACTTTTATATGACCAATAATGTAATATACGTAATATTTGTCACATCTTTACATGTTTAAAATGATAGATCATAACGAAATAATTCTCTGTTATGCTGAGTATCATGATCACGACATTTCTAATTATAAACGCTTTTTCAAGCGCCACTCATTAATCAAGACTACACTGCAACAGAGCTTGCGATTAAGTTTCGGAATATATCGTAAGTACACAAATAAAAATAGTGATTCATTCTAAATATATGTATATTACAATATAAAGAAATGGTGCCAAATAAAATATTGGACAGAACAAGACTTGCAGTGAAAGATATCAAGAACAGAAAAGCGTAAATCATAACTAAACCCAATACCGACTAATACAATGAATAGAATATATGTATGTACTAAACAACTGAACTTCACTTGAGAAATATTTTACATAAATGCACAACACATAGTGACAATTTACTGAAATGTAGAGAAAACAGATAAAAGATTCACAGCAATCAGACTGTAATGAACGAATATTATCCACTAACTACTATATTTCACTAATGTAGAATCTATATACATATATGTGTTGTACATATTTACTCAAATATAAGTGAACTGAAACACAGATGAGTGATTAATGAAATGGTATTGGTATGGAACTGAGGGAAAAGGATTAGCCGTATACATGTATGTCCGTGTCGACGACTTTCATTGAATTCAAACACTTGGTCAGGTTTTGTATTGTAAACGTTTCGCGTCGTATAGGAAATGAATGACATGAATGATTTGTCATTGTTCCGTTGTTTGTCCAGACATGTACTTACAAGATAAAATGCCTCTGGCGCGGGAACCGGTGCATTATCAAATATTTGTATATTATTGTCAATAACCACTGGCTCTGGTTCCCCTGCCCTCTTGATATCTCGGCTTTTAATTTTAGACATGGTTCTAAACTTCTTGAGTTTAGTATGAACTGTGGGTGAGGTAGAATCATTGGATGTGGTAGGGTGGCGGGGGGATTTGTCAAGAACATTCGCTGTTGACCGTGGTAAAAATAAATTATCAGAAACGTGCAAATCGCTATCACAGGCTACAGTCTTACTTGAAGCCTTTGGTTTCGGAGGACGGGTAATTAGAGCCGAGATGCGAGCCAACTCTGGTGAAGGCTCACGTGTATCTTGTGTCTCGGTGGAGTTATTAGTCAGTGCTGAAGAAGCCGCTTCTTCCTCTTTCTTAACCACTGGTTTTATCATTCTGCAATAAAACAAATATCACACCATTTTTCACAACAACACGAACAACTTGTCTATACACATGTACATACATCTTCCGAGCAATTACATCCGGCGTTCGTGGTCTTGGAGAACCAATTTTCAAGGTGAGTTTTGGCACAGAACCTTCGTGATCCCTCTGAAACATTGATCGATGACAAACATTAAGTATACGAAGCAAACAATCAGTTCAAATCACTAACCTCCTTGTCTTTCTTTTTCTCACGTTTCTCCTTTTTCACCTTATCTTTTTCCTTTTCTTTCTTCTCCTCTTTCAGTTTCCTTTTCTCACTTTTGTTTTTAATTTTGTCTTTTTTATTCTTTTTCTTAATTTTGTCTTTTTTGTCCTTTTTATGTTTCTCTTTTGGTGTAAATGGTGGAAATTCAGGTTTTTCAGTTTTCTCTATAGGATTGGGTGTAACAGGTGGTGGTGGTTTTTCTACGGGCTCCTCGACTGGTTTAACCGGGGGCGTAAATGGTAAAGTAGGCATTGCCTGTGGAATGTGCGCAGGCTGACCGAATCCATGTTTCGGTAAACCAGCTGCCATTGGTAGTCGTGTAAAAAGAGGATTTGAGCCCAATGGTGTAGGTATCAAACCTGGTCCAGGTATGAAATTCGGGAAGAATGAATATGGTGGGACTGCTGGCTGCGGAGGAATTGGTAGGGGATCTTCTTTCATGCGTGATAAAGGATCATCCGGAGTTTTAGGACGATCTAAATCTGTTTCAAAAGGTTCGCATTTGTTTTGGCGTGGACTTAAAGAATGTTTAGAAATTTTGTTCTTATTCTTTACCTTATTCTTTTCCTTTCGTTTTCTCTTCATATCCTTCTCCACTTTAAGTGGAGGAGAATGTGAAGGCATTTCAGGAGTCTTAGGAGTAGAGGGGGTTCCGGGAGGTGATATATCATCGTCGTACAAGAAGTCTTTATCTGAAGGAATCGGACTTTTTATTACATTAAATAGTTTAGGAGGCGTGTCGACAATTGCAGTTGGTTTGGGAAGTTTCTCGGAAGTATCCTGTTGCTTGATGGACATGTCTAAAGGTTTAGTGTTGGAGGATTTTGATTGATCCCAATTTTTCATGTCAGATTCATCTATAATAAGATCTGGCGAACTTTCCCTGGACTCTGGAGGCATTTGTTCGGATTTCACTTTACCTTTCTCTGTTTTCTCAACTTTGTCCTCTTTCGCTTTAGATATTTTTTTGAAAATATTGAGTTTGGACTTATTTGGTTCCGAAGACAGTTTGCCGTCAATTATCTTATCAGGCTGCGGCGGTACCACTTTCGTCGGTGGTGGCGGAAGAGGTGACGGAGCAGATGGTTTCTCATTTTTAGCAGATTTCAGTGGAATCTTTGGTGTTTTCGCAACGGGTGAAGATTTCACATGGTTCACCGGTTTGCTAACAGGGTCTGGTGGAGGAATAGCGTTATTATTCGCTATGTTAGCAGCATTCGCTTTTATAGCTTTCATCTTCACAACATCTTTCATGGTGGTGAATTTCTTCACTATTATGTCGTCCGGTAGAGGTTTAAATAATTCTTTGCTAGCTTTATCCTTCCTCTTTTCTATTTTCTTGGATTCTTTCATCATCTTAGGACCTTTTCTCTCGGTGCGGGATTCATTGTTCATATTGGAATTACCATGCAATAATGGGGAATCCATTGTATTAATTGGGGTACGCGCCTCCGGAAGTTTTCCCTCACGTGCTGGTGAAAGAAATCCAGAGGTTGTCATCATGACACTACTTATTTCTCTAGTCGGTCTTCCTTCCTCCTCTAACACTAGCCTATAATGTGTGAAACTAAACAAATTAGATGATCAAATACATGGTTACAATTGATACATGTTTGACAATCCAGGAACAGTTTATTTACTATGTAATTATAAATCAATTTTACACGAGTCCCAGATTGTAAAACGTGCACTAGAATACAAGTAACATTAAAATATTACTTAGTTTTGTATATTGTGATTTTAAACCTTAATGGTACATTCATGCATATACGAATCAAGAACCAAAACATGTAATATTTAATACATAGTGATTAAAATTTTCAATATAAATCACAAAGCTTATATCGTGTATCTCATAGCGATCTACACATAGGAACGTTGCGCGCTCATTTGATTTTTAAAATCAAAATATTAATCTGATTGTTTTGTAATTGTAATGTTAATTTGACGTTTAAATTCTTTGATGATTACATCGAATATGTTATAAAATTATACAAGAATATCAAAAGAAATAAAATAGTAAGCATAAAATTAACAATTATACTGTCTAGATTGTAAAAGACTAAGACGATCAAATTAATATTTCATGATCAAGAGCGTATGCAACTAACCTATGTATAGGTCGTCATAAGGCACACGGTATATACCAGTCAAAGCAATTTAAAAAAAAATTCTTCATTTTCTTTAATTTCATTAATTACAGTATCAAGTACCAAGTGTAGTACCAATTACCAAGTGCAGGGTCAATTATTACAAGCTTTTATTTAACTTCACTTGTTAGTTAGCCAAATCTTGTAATCCAATTTTGAACCACTTCCACATATCCGCCCTACTTTAGCACACATATGTAGTTCCGAGGACAACATAATATTTTCCTGAATTTTTTACTTAAAAATAATTTTTACTTTATATATTTCTCCATAAAATACCACCCAAAAAAATATATATTTAGTAAAAGACAGCAGTTTATAAGTAGAACCCGGCCTGAATACACGTATTCCAATTACACGCTTCCGAACGACTAAAAAGGATAAAATAAAAAAAAAACAATTTTTAAGAATCAGTTTTTATTAAAAATGTATTAATACTAACAGGTTAAAAATCATCAAATAAATGCGTGGGGGTAAATACTTATATTATAGAGCAATAACAAATGTTATATAAAAGGGAAATTTCAATATTTACGCCCCACGTTTTTATTTAGTGATTTTTAACTTTTAAGTATTTATACAATTTAATAAAAGCCATAAAAAATTATTTATTTTATTTCCTACATCAAATTGTTCAAAAGACGCAACACAAGTACCAGGCACATAGTTCATGAGTAATGAAGTAACTGTAAAATGTTACTTTGTATAGATAACATATAAGTGCAAATGTATGAATAAATGTCACGCTATGCACCGGTACAACATGAAACGATAATATAAACATCCAAACAAATTGTTATCCTATGAACAATTATATAAAAACAACATATAAACAGATCATATACGCTAAACTAATAGAACAAAACAGAATCCTGGATAAACAATACAAATACAGATGATATGAAATGTGACGTCCATCATGATTAATTCTAAATTAACTTAAATAAAGAGAAACTATTCCAGAGCCCCAAACTGATTATAGTAAAGTCAATTTGTACTTGATCAATTCTGAATATTTGTACCTAATTATTAAACATTGTATCAGTTCGTGATCCTGTATAGAACTGTTGAAAATACTTTAGTACGACATAGAGACATATAGTCCAAACACATATATCATGGTATCATTCTGATATAGTTTTAACAAATTACCTCAGGTGTCATTTTACATGAAGTTGGCACCTGAATAATGCAAGCTAAATTCCAATCAACGCCTACTACGTGTTTGACGGTATACGCACGGCACCATAACAACAGTATGAACAATATGTAGAAAAGAAAATCACAGATCAAATCTTATATCTATTAAAATCACATATCAAGGATTGTCCCTTCACTGCATTCCATGCAGAAATGCTGCACAGATTAAAGCAATTAATTGGCTGTAATAGCATAGCAACAAAACATAGTTAAAAAGTAATCATGTTACTTTACGCGTAATTTTAGCAATTCATCCCTCAAGTTTTCATTACACAGAATAAATATCACGTAAAGTTCTATGATTACTTGTTTTAAGTTAACTTGTTCTTAGGTCAGCGTTTCCCAATATTTTATCATATACGCCCCCGCTAACCTTATTGCTAAATATATTTCTAGTACTACCCTTTCACATCTATTTCGCTACTTACATAGCTAAGGCTAAAAAACAGCTCTGACTTGCTCTAAATATGCAACATGGGATATATACCCATATTTTTTTTATGTCGAACATAAAATAAATGCATTTTTATCTTATCTTACCAATTCTTCAACCCGCCTTCAAGGGTGCATCCTTACCGATTGGGAAACGCTGACTTGAAGCAAAATTAATATATGACAATTAACGAAATTTTAGTTTACGTTCCCGTTGATTTAATTATTCAGAATCCCCATATATATATATATATATATATATATATATATATATATATATATGTATATATATATATATATATATATATATAAACGATACCGTTCTTAAAACAATAGCATGCAAAATTAATCTCGTATTGTACAATTAGTGCAGAAGGTGTTAACCATGCCGATTTACAGAATTAATGAGTCTTGACCCTCAATAAATCAATTTCCATTTTTTGTGTTAAAATTAGTTTTCTGTAAAGTTTGATCTTTCGGCAATGGCGTAGTGAAGTGCACTTATATTTGCGTAATAAACGCTTAAATTTGCGCATGAGTTTTTTAACTGACCTGGGTCGTTTCGCAATTGCATCGGTCGGAGGCATATCAGCAGGCCTCTTAAACACAGAAATATTTGTGTCTACATTAGGCTGTTGAGCTTCTTCCAACTTTGGGACAGTAGAATTTTGCTCTCCTTCTGCAAAATACGAAATCATTATAACGAATAATTGACATATTATGCAAAAAAATTATTACTAATAATATCACATTATTTCTCTTGTATTGTAGTTTTAATGAGTTTGTTATCAATGGCTGTGCGCAAGCAGAAACATATATGCTACTAGCCTTGATTCGCAAAACATACACAATGGTCATGTACTTCATAGTTTTGTAATAATCTAATTGGAATTTATTTTCAAGTGTAGTCAAAAATGTAGAATTCTATATACGGAAAGAAAAGTAAAAGCAATATAATAACATACCTTCAATTTCCGGCAACATTGGAGGAAGATGTTCGTGAATATGAACAGGACGTGTGACAACCTCGTTGCTGCCCGGTTTCAAGAAGTTAAGATGTGATTCCTTTCTAACTGGATATTGTGGAATCTCAACGGGCGGCGAAGAATCAACATAATGAACATACTCTTCTAGATCCGCGATGTTGATATGCAGATCCCGAAAAGCTAAACCCAGCTCATCTAAATTAGGCTGGGTATGTCCAACTACAAAAAATATTTGTGACATTAACCTATAATAGTGCATCTATAAAAGTTATACTTACACAACGTAGAATATGAGGATGTAAGTTTAGTAATCTCTGATAGATATCTACGCAGGATATCAACCATAACTTCTAATGGTGTTGAATGAATGCTATGCCATCCTATTGTTTGGCAAATCTTTGCCACAACGACTTTTAACACATCTCTGGTATAATCGTCCGACATTTTATGAGTTAATTCTACACTGCACTTCAATCTAAATTATTACAAATACTGCTAATACTCCGCCTTTCACTATTGTTTACATTTTACAAAAAAAAATAATATTATTCATCAATTGTTTACTTTTCATGCAGCCAACGAAATCACAAACAAGGAACATAAGCTAGTCAGCTAGTCACAACAAGGCACAAGCGATTACAAAAACAGCTAAAGTACTCAACGCAGTGAAGTATGTCGCAATCAGTAAATAATATGAAGCTAGTTACAATTTTCTTTTTGTCACAAATTCTTAATTTACAAATTAATATATAATAAATTTATTTTCATTTCAAAGTTTCTTATAGATACTGCAATGTAACAAATTTATTTATTTCTTTATAAATATATTTAATCAAGGTAAAGAAGGACAAGGAAACAAAAACAATATTTTTTAAAAATAATTTTAACGTTCTGCAATTTTTGCGTCATTTTTTATTTACCACATTAATTATGGGTAACAAAGTAAAGTAAATTGTGTTATAAAATAAAATAAATAAATAAATAAATAATACTAATATTATTATGATATTACACATTTACGTATATCGATCTACTTGAACCATTGTGCAATTATTTATTTTTTAATTAATCTAGATTATCTGGAGATCAAATAGATAAATTGTTATGAGAAATTAGCATGTATATTTTTAATGTTCTGGCGCATATAAATTTTAAAACGAAATTGTATTTATTGATTAGCAACTCAAATTTTGAATCTTCGTACCAAATTTGAAAAGGAAAATTGAAGAATACGAACTGTTAATCTTTTAATAACTTCTTGTCAAAAAAATTACCGTGTTATTAAGAAAGTTATAGTATAGGGCTAAATATAAAACAGACAAATTTGAAAAGACGTTTTTTTAGAAAACATTACATACGTGTAATAAGTTTAAAAATGCTTTTATATAAGATATATATTTTATGCATCACCTGACTATTTCAGTAACATATATGTAATGCGGAGTATCTAGAAAAAAAGCTCCAGGCGTTTATGAAAATTGGGTAGAATGTAATGTATTATCCGTGTCTGTAATTAATTATCATTGGAATTGGAACATATATAAAAAAAGTTCATTTTGTGAAGGTAAATTAACATTTCTGCGGAACGTATTCGTTAGAACAAAGCATATTATGCATATCAACAACAAGTCTATCATAATATCGAATATAAGCACGAATTTACAGAGCATGCGCGTTTCTAAGCCAAATTAAAACGAAATAATAATATTCATGCGGTAGCTGAGTTTGAATCCATCGATTATACAGTTGTGTTGTATTTTTAAGTAAAACTAGTAACAGTCCGTGACAGTATGGTCTTCACACTCACGGGAATAAGTGTAGCAGTGTTTCGCGCCACATAGTTTCTGTTCTACACTGTCCAGAGAATCATTATGGATGAAAGTCAACTGGTGCCCGCGGCCTTGAAACAAGCCGGATACCAAAGAAATACGGTTGTAGTGTCGGCGAACTACAATAAATTATCGGACAATATTCGTCGGTTGGCACCGCATGGTTTGCAATGTACAATGTTTTGTGGTGGGACGAATTGCAAGTATGAGAATCCTGATAATTGGACTTCCAGTGACTATGCCATCCAAGGGGTCTTCTCAAATTGGTAGGAACATAAAGTCTTCCTCATTTACATTCAGCACTTACGAAAGATTAAATAGTGTTTAGCAAAGGAAACTGTTTCGGATATCCGGAATACCCGCAACACGCAATCTCTTCACGTTCACTGTTTATAAAAGAAATTTAATCACTTTCTCAATAGTTTCACGCACTCAGTTCAGATACTTTGTAACACCAATAAATGCAAAACATTCATTCTTCTAGAATTTAGCTAGATCATAAATAAAAATATTTTTAATTAGTTATTAAATATATGTAAGTATATGACGCGCAACAACTAAGAAGTATAACAAGTAAATAGATTTTCACTTTTCCTCCAGATCTTAAATAAACGTAGATGATTTACACTGAACTCAAATATTATTTTATTTTTATGTATTATTTATGTACTTATAATTCAGATTAAACAAATTTTTATCAGAAAGAAAAAATATACATTTGTTAATTATAAAAATTGATAGAAAATCGATGTAATTTTTTATTTATTTATAAATATTGAATTCTAGGATAACTGATGATATTTTGGCTATGGCTCGTCCAAGCACTTCCATATTAATTAAAAAGAATGTTATACAACAATTTCATAGGTACGATAATTATTTATATTGTTGTAATAAAATAATAATATATTATCCCTAAATTTAGTTGGGGAATAAAATCTATTATAAATTTACAAACACCGAAAGAACATGCAAGTTGCGGACCCCCTTTAGAAGAATCAGGATATACGTACGATCCTTCTATATTTATGGAAAATAACAGTAAGTTTCATGAGCCAAAAATAAGTCACGAGCAAACAAATATATTCAAAATAAACATCCAAATCTATTACAATTTATTTTTACATAATACACTTTTTTCGCTCGTGTCTGATTATACCAATTGTATTAACGAAATATGCAAAAATAATGTTTGTCTACAATACCTAGTATTTTACTACAATTTCACATGGAAGGATTATGGGGATGCCACGTTACAAGGACTCCTAGATATGGTTAAAGTTTTAGCATTCGCAGTAAATGAAGGTCGCGTTGCTATTCACTGTCATGCAGGTAAGGCATAATTTATGTGGTAATTTATAACAACTCTACTGACTGACATTTGATGATAAACATTATAAATATTTTATATTCTACATATGGTTACCAACATTGAATGCTTATATAATAACTGTAATTTAAACAAATGCATGCTATACATGGTATGAATAATTTATTAACAATTTATTACATTAATGAAAGACTAGCTACAATTTGAATTTATGAAATAACTATTACTTGTTTCATTTCTCAATGTTGTTAGTCGGATATTACTATCAAAACAACTGAGTAACTTATATTATATTTTTTTTATTTTTTTAACTATTTAAAACAAATTGTATTAATTTAAAATGCTATCGTAACAACAACAAAAATACATTCAAGAAATAATTGAAGTTTTATATTTTTTCAAATCAAGTGCTCAGAGAAATTTGTTAAAAACGGAATCCAGAGAACAGGCGTCTAAAAATAATAATGTTATCAACACTAATTCTTCAACTTAAAACTTATTTCGATGGCTTTATAAATATATCTTTTATAATTTGACAAATAAAAATAACAAATTACAAATCACTATAAATCATCATAAATACAAAAATATGAAATTACATTCACTTTCCATTAATCTGATTGCATTTTGGATAAAAAAAATTGTAGACTCTCAATTCCTATTTACTGAATGTAGTTAGAATTGATTTCCTTCCTGCAATAGCGTAATTAAGCTGAAACAGTTTTTCAGTCGAGATTATCTTATCAAAAATTGGATCCAGTTTAAGTGAATCGTTTCACAATATTATTTGTACAAATATAATCATAGAACATGATCAATTAATTGGATGCGAGTAGGTGCTGATCGTTTATTAGTTTTTATAATATATTCAGGAGCGAATGGGCATAAGGGGATTCGGTGAGAATTCCCAGTGGGCCGATCACAATCGACTACGATCAAATTATTTTGTATTTTATCATAACAATATTGTGTCTCAAACGGCAGGGACATATTATAATTTCAGGGGCAGGTTTTTAGTGTAATCATATGTAAATATTATACTACTACTATATAAATAATGACCTACTAAATTTCATTTTTGTAGGACTTGGAAGAACAGGTGTATTGATAGCATGTTATCTAGTATATATTTTACGAGTTAGGGCCAACGACGCAATTAATTACGTCCGATTAAAAAGGCCTGGTTCTGTTCAGACAAGAGGACAAATCTCATGCGTCCAAGAATTCGCTCAGTATATACTTCCACAATCAGTTGTCTACAATATAAAGTAAGAAATTGTATTTTTATTTGACATTCACTTTGCATGTTAAATGAGTCACGAACTAGATCTTGCCGCTTTATTTATTTATGACATATAAAGTTTCCTATCAATTGCCCTGACAATAACCAATATTGTAGGTCACAAATAGAACATGGGAAATTGTTACAATGTACATTAAGAAAGAAATTTATTGTTTATAATTAGTGAAAAGAAATTTTTGGTATTCTTTGATAGAAATTGAGTTCATAAAGAAACTAATAACTTTATTTGTTACTCCATTTGTAACAAGCATCAGGTTTTTATTGATTAGACATTACAGATATAGGAAAGAACTATTCAAAATAACAGTTTGAAGTCTAGTAAACTAAATGATACATGCAAGGATCAAAATGTGGTTCAAGGATAAAAATTAATGGCGTAATTTTAAAAGTGTACGAATATTTTCTTTGCAATAAATTTTTACGGTAATTAGTAGCTTATTTTTGACGTATATTTTCTTATCGTATACATTATCTTTGGGAAAAAAATTTGAATAAAAAAGTGTATATTACAAAAAATAAACTCATTAAGATATGTTTGTACAAGAAAATCAATAAAAAGAAATATTTACATTTTGATAAAAACTCTAGGAACTGTGGAAGCTTTCGTAAACAAAACATAACATTTGTGTTAATTAAGTATTTAATATGTAACAACTGTTTTGTTACTGTAGATACAGCATATCATAAAAAATTAAATTAATAAGATATATTAATTTTTTGGAGGGGATAAAACAATATCACCTTCTATTCTGGCCTAGTGATCTTCAAAACAAATATGAAATGATAGATACTGATAACGCGAAGACGAAAATTAATGCTTTAATATATATGAGATATGACATTTAATGTATTTCAGAAATTATTTCCATCAACGTCAACATAAAGAGAAGAAGAGTCCTGAATTGTCATTACCAAAAAGTATAAAGAATCAACGAATTAGTTTACACGGATATGAAGAGCGTTCCTTAAAGCATTTACCGAAAGTATAAATTCACAATATGTAATAATTTTGTTCAAAAATAAAGTATTTAATATTTCAGGTAGTTTATTGTATATGTCAAAGGATATTAATTTTATGCAATTGCTGGTGCGACGAATTCGCAATTGGTAACGTACCGTTTACAAATAATTTTCTGGTAACGAAAATAAATTTTACAAATCGAAAGGGAAGCTCCACCACCATGTTACAAAGGGACACAAGTTGTAAGCTGTATTTTAACTTTTTTTTGTTATAGTAATTGTTATTTATTGATCAAAGTGGTGTAATAAATTTTTGTTTCTTTTTTACACAGTAAACGCTTATCGCACGCGATATTTAAATTCATAGTTAAATAAAAAGTGAAATACACCACAATTGCAAATATGTTGAATTCAGTGAATTTGTAACGTTTTAATGATCGTTATCAAAAGTATATATATATATATATATATATATATATATATATATATATATATATATATATATATATATATATATATATATATATTATATGTAAAGCATTTATTGTTTGAATTGTACTATAATTATTTTTATCTATTTAACGTTTTTATCCAAAGTACCATATTGTAAATATAAATAAATAAATATTATGTATCTAATACATGCATTGTATGTATTGTAGCGCAACATACACTGTCAAATACTAGTGTCAAAGAGGTAAATATCACATATCCAGCAGGTGGAAGTTCGCGTTCATCCGCTGAATGCAGATCTTCCGGTGACTGTTCTACATTATCCGGTAACTGTGATACTAACAAAAGCGTGCCTGTATCTGCTAGTGAGTCATCAAATTGCGTGGGTATGATACATGTCCTCATGTTCTAAAACTGATATTGATCGAATTTTGCAAAATATAATATAAATGGAAAAATGTCGTGTAAATATAATCGATAGCGTGACGGAGGAAAATATATGTCATCTGTTATCTAAATCACGATATGTATTCTTAGCAAAATTGTTAGAATTTGTAATAACGTGTAGGAATATACGATAAGAGCAATCATTATTGTTATATCTTGACAAGTATTTTATTGAAAATTAACTTTACAATTAATCTCGAAGGAATTTGACAAAATTTATTTAATAATGTGATAAGTTTAAATTTTAAAAGTACAATTTAATTTTCAGAATTATTAAATGATATAAACGATGAATCAATTCATGAAAGTTTATATGAGAATAAATGTTACCAACTATTATCCCAGTTACAATGTGGAAGTGCCCGCGAAATAGCGGAACCATATTCCGTTGAAAAAGTCACAGATGCTTTGCTCGCAGACCACAGTACCTTAGGAGAGTCAACAAAGAAATACATACGACAGTTTGAAATTGATTTTAACTGCAGTCAAACATCGTGGACCCGGCTAAAAACTGAAAAAAATCTGTTAGTTCTTTCAGCATTACTTTATGATTGGTTAGAGAGTTTAAAGTATCCGGTTGTAAATAGAGAAGATTTATCAAACATTGTTATTTACAATAAAAGACCTGAGATATGTCTGCAGAAATTAAACATAGTAAGATTTAATAGTAGAAATGAAAAAAATAAAATAAAACCGAAAACTGTGTGTAACATATATTATGAAATGCTTTCAGGATAGTCAATACATTGTTGAATTCATTTTGAGATTCATAACGCATCTTCAGCCTTGTGTAACTGCAACAACTTTAAATTTATTGAAAAGATTTGCTGCCTCATTTACACAAAAGACTATAGTGTTAGCGAACGTGCGATTGCCAGCAGGTAAGAACAATCATTACATATTATCCTGCGCATTGCAGGTAATGGTTATAGTATTTTATAGTATCAAGTATGCCTGATTATTTATATCATTGTACTTTGTCTTGCCTGACATTATAACAGATGAAATAACATAAATAAATGAACGTTATGATGAATTTTTGCAGGAAAAGGATTTCAGAAACTGCGAGACGGTACTTTGGAATGCGTATTGAATTTCATGTATTCCTTATATACTATTTTCGAAGCGAACAGAACATCTTCAGCTGTCAGCACCAAATTCTACGAGCTCTGCTCCGGCACTACGCATGTGCAGAGTTCCAGTGAAACTGATGACGATTCAGACGTTGAATATCCTGTTACACATTGATATTAATTTTATTATATATCAAAATCATTAATAAATCTATTTCTTTTTTTAATGGTGATTTATTTTACAAACATTTAGTTATAAATAATCGTTGTATAAAATATTTCGCATGTACATATAATATTTACAAAAAATTTTGAGCAGTCTTAATCTAAAAACGAGAGCAACTAGAATTTCGCGGTATTTACAAAAAAAAAGTGAGTAACAAACTTTTGAAATTTGGACATCATTGCTCAAATTAATTCATATGCGAAACCATCATGCAAATGGTTAGGCCACTGGACTCTAGCACATCTAGAGCAACTTGTTTGCTTAATTTTGTAAAATCGATGCCTTCTACTTCTAGAATTTTATCTCCCACCCTCAACACGTCACAGTTGTAAACTTGATCCACATAAATACCCTACGACAGTATGAACATCAATACAATGTACATTCATTGGTAAATGAATCATGTTACCTTTCCATCGTTCTCCGTGATGGTGAATCCTAAATCGGGACTCCTCTGAAGGGTGACTTGTACGACGGTTGCATTTTTATGCTGTCCAAAGACCCATTTCGTGGCGCTGTTCTCCGAAGTAGTCGCGTTCAACTTGCTAGGAGCTGGAATCTTTGTTCTAGAACCTCTATTCATATTATTGTTATTCACTGCGACCAAATTAGCGTCTAAATCACGTCTACACGATCTGGGCGAAGCGTGAAATTGATTATACGATGGCATACAATTTGCAGGCTTTTCAAATGAATGCATTTGTGTGTCTTGTACAGATCGAAACATGCCTGGAGATCGTCGCATACTCGGAGAGTTGGCTAAATAGGGTATTTTGGACCCTTTGTCTGGGCCACCGGGACGTTTAGGTGTCGGCGCTACGATATTTTGTCCAGGTGAAGGCTTGTCCTGGATGAAAGTTCTCGGTTTATAGTCAGTCTGTGTCAGATCGTCTTCCTGGAGATTCAAGTGAAGTGGATGCATGTCACTAACCATGTTTAATGAGATATTATGTTCGTTATCAACGATTGGTTGTATCTTGTCAATGTCGTTTCCATTAATTGGACCAAGAGAGTAGGTTTCGTTTAAGTTATTCGAGTGTTCGTTCCGTTCTAAAGTGGATATAGTTGGAGAATTTGGTGCTTGTGAGCATGCAGACGTGGTGGTACTTTCAGGTGCTGAACAGTCGTAAGAGTTGAAGAATTGTGCTTGCAGAGAATAGGCAGCCGCTATGTGATATGGTGGTGGCTGCGGTGTCGACATTTTGCTGTCACTCTTGCTACTTTGCACGGCTGAGCAGTTTGTTAAAACGTGTGTCTGCATATCTGTCCGAATGTTCTTAGCTTCACGAATAACTGGACTACTATCAAACGCTAATACCGGTTGTGATAACATACAAGTATCAGGTACGTTCACTTTCGGGTTTATATACAATTCGACGTTCAAATCCGACTGTTCAGTATCGGAATTGTTCATTTCCCTAGATTTCTGTGGTACCATGTAGTTGACGCTCTTACATGATGGTTGTAAATTTGTTTCTATGCATGAATTATGTGGCGTTACAGTAACTTTTGCTTCTTTTATTTGTACCGGTTGAGCAACTTTTTCTCCCTATAACAAATACAGCATAATTATTTTTTTGTGAA
Source organism: Carabus problematicus (assembly GCA_963422195.1). Lineage (NCBI taxonomy): Eukaryota > Metazoa > Arthropoda > Insecta > Coleoptera > Carabidae > Carabus > Carabus problematicus. Next base: position 20,174,720 of record OY728577.1, read on the forward strand.
TTTGTGAAAAAAGAAACAATATCGTACAGGCCTATGTTGTGTCACTGTTAGTCCTCTCTGGAGGTTTTTAGCGTGTTTTGCTAAAGCACGGAGTTCCTTTGGATATGGCGTAGGTGCTCGAGTCAATCTGCCCGGTTGCTCAATGGTTAAAGAGGCATCAGTTGCAAAACATATATGTCTATGTGTGGATTGTCTTGGAGCTGATGTAGGTTCTTCTTTCGTTGTTTCAACTAATAAATGAATATAGAAATTTATTTATGGACTAACTAAAGACATAAAACGTGTTTTACCTGTTTTATTATGAGTCTGCTGGGGTAACATGAAACATGTTAAGACTGTTTGATATTCCTCTGGATGCATTTCTTGTTGAAGAGGTACCAATGGTTGGCTTTGGTTGTTGGACAGCCACAGTGCAGATAATTTATTAAGTTTCAACAACGACATAGGTAAGAATCGTAGATGATTGTCTACGAGGTTAAGAACCCGTAAACTGGACAGATGACCTATTTCAGCTGGCACTTCAGCGATTCGATTTCCTCGCAAGCTTAGTATTGACAACGATGTACAACTGCCTAATTCTAAAATAATAATTTATTAAATGATACTAAAAGTAAAGAAAGAATATATATTTTACCTGGTGGTACATCGCAGAGAAAATTTTTGTCAACGGTCAAAACATGTAGTTTGCGTAATAAACCGATGGAATTTGGCAGATGTTGTAAATAATTATGTGACAACATGAACTCTTCAAGATTAGTCAATTTGCCGATCGAATCAGGTAAGGTTTTTAAACTATTATCATCGAGTCTCAAACCTACGAGATTTTTCATATTACCTACTGTGGTAGGTAACGACATAAGATCATTGTTTGACATGCTGAACTCAACGACTCTTGTCCAGTATCCAATATCTCGCGGTAGCGTCTCGATACTATTGTTGGAAGCTTCGAAGTGGACCATTTTACGTAACTGGCCTATGCTTGGTGAAAGTTTTCTTATGTGGTTTCCATCGATCCATAATTCTGTCAAGTTGTGCAAAGAACTGATGACTTCCGGCTACATATCAAAACAAATGTAAATATTTAAGCAAAATTAACGCACATTTTCATGGAAAAACTTACTTCACAATTTCCTCAGATAGCTAAGACAAAAATATAGTAAATTACTAGTAACTATAATTTACTTAATTGAGCAAAAATGTTCGGAACGGTAGGAATAGTCCCGTTATACCCTATACGGAATGAAAATGATGTTAATAGCGTGCATTTCGTTAGAATAAGAAAAAATTAATCAAATCTATGCAATACTAGCAGTTGAGATAATTTTGTTAGATAAGAAATAAATAATATAACATGATAATTACATAAATAAACTCTGAAATTCAACATTACATATATCAAGTGTACATGTGTTGCGAATACACAACATAGTGCTAATGTATACAATATTCAAAACTATACCGAACGTAAATAAATGTTGAATTTCAGAACTGATATAGTAGTTTACATAACTTACAAATTCCGTAAACTCGTTGTTTCCTATGTCTAACCGTGTTAAATGTACAAGTCTGCTCATTGTCTTGGGCAAGGTGACTAGATTGTTTTCACGTAACTCCAATATACGCAAATTCACCAATTTTCCAAAGTTAGCAGGAAGAAATTCTAAATAGACATCTGTCAGATATAATTCGGTAAGTGAAACTAAGTTTACTAGATATTCAGGAAATTTCTCCAATGGGTTCACACTGAGATCCAACGCTGATAAATTAGTACAACTACGCATATTCTCTGGTAATGTTGACACCGCTACAAATATTCTAATGTTAGAATTCACGATTATTGAGTAAATATTTATATACGTACCGTTCTTACTGAGATCCAGTTTATGCAAATTTATTAACGACCCCACAGTCGGGGGTATAAAACTAATTTCATTGTCACTCAAGTTTAACGTGCGAAGTTCATCGCAATTAAATAGCTGGCGAGGAAGTTCACAAATCTAAAAACGTTCACAAATAATAAAAACCTTACTTGGAATGATTCATTTATAAAATTACGTGATTCGAATCAAGGTAAAGTTTCTCCAAAGTCCGTTCAAAGAGGAACAATTCTGATGGAACCTCTTGTAGCAATGCATGACTAAAGTCCATTTTCCGTACTTCTTCAGGGTTTGACCCGCAACAACATTTTCCAAAAAGGGATCGCCACATTTTCTGTACAAGTAGAAAGACATATACCACTGAAACTAACCTAGCAAAAACTAACAAATAACTTACCAATAAACACAGATATCCGAGCTCTAAAATAAGAACACGCAAAGAAAACTAAATAAGTTATGATGTCATTTTAATGTAATTTTAAAAATAATATGTTGCTAATACACTTGTTGAATAAAATTGTTATGAATTATTAGTTTGTTACTCACGGCAAAAATAAACAATAAACTGTCATGTCAATACTGACTGTAAAGCAGTGTTGCCAAATATAAACTATAAAATAGGTAGTAGATTTAAAGTAAATTTAAATAGTGAGTAAATTATTATTTTAGCATAAAATTATATTAATAAATGCCTGAAATTTAATAAAAATTATATTACAAAATATCTTCCGTTTGATTATCTATGGCGCGAAATATAATTTTGAGTCATGGTAAAAATAAATATACATATTTTTTATATGTATAACTTAAATATGTGACTAATACTGACGAATACTTCGCTGTAGACGTAGTTGGACGTAGTCAAGCATAACCGTAATTAGTATTCAACAATAATTTATTGAATAAATCAGGATAACAACAGTATTGAACAGCATATCGGACAAACAATTAAAAAACACGAAACAATTTCGTTTAATGTCTGCTGCACCGAGTTTTCCAGGAGTGCCACCCGCTATCACGGGCAGGCACGAGCGAACCACGGAGTAGGTTTCAGTCTAGTTTCGATCTAGTGTTATCACAGTTGCCAGAGTCTTCCTTGTAGAGAACAAACCACAGCACCACTTCCATCTGTTTTACCATGTAGTGGGCACGATTGTTGGGTACTGTTTCTGTTTCACCCTTAGATAAAATATGTAATTAACGGTCAAAAGATCTATTTTCTTTTGTATTTAGTAAAATAGCCCCACCCTGTTTGCGCTATATATAAGCGACATAGAAGATTACCTAGGAAGAGGCCAAATTGGAGGAACAGTAATAGGAAGAAAGAAATTCTGGTCTGTAGCCTAGGCAGATGACCTCGCTATACTAGCGAAAAATGAAAAAGAAATAAAAGCATTGATGGAACGATTAAGAAAATATTTGAGAAATAAGAAACTGACACTAAACACTAAAAAATCGAAAATAATGAAATTTAAGAAGAGAGGAGGTATAGAGAAAAACGAAAAGTGGGAGTGGGAAGGAGATAAAATTGAAAAAGTAAATACATACAAATACTTGGGTTACTACTATCTGCTACTATCAAAAGAATAATAGAGCAGATACGCATATCAAAGAAATCACAAAAAAGGCGACTATTGCAATGGCTCAGATATGGGGAATAGGAGAAAGAAAATTCGGAGATAAATATAGAATTAGAATAGTGATGTTCGACACGATGGTAAAGAGTATTATGGATGTATGGGGCAGAAATCTGGGGTTGGAAAGAGCAGGACAAGGTAGAGAACGTACACATGAAATATCTTCGATGGACGGTAGGCCTGGAAAGACAGACACCAAAATATATAATAGCTGAAGAGACAAAAAGGGATAAGATGAGAATATAATCAGGTCCGAAAGCTATGAAATACGAAGATAAACTAAAGAAAATGGATCAATCCTGGCTGAATTCTGGAGAAAATTGCAGATAAGAGAAGCCAATAACTATGGATATGAAATGACGAAATGGGAGACAGAGAGAGCCAAATATTTTGAGAGAAGCGGTTATTCAGCACAAGAAATGGAAATGAAGAGACACAGACGAGACAATCAGAGACAAGAACAAGGAAACAGAATCGATGCATTAAACTACAACCCGATATATAAAAATAGAACAATCAGCTTACCACGATATCTGACGATGGAGAAGAAAGGATTAACAAAAATGATGACAAGATTTCGATGCGCAAATGAGGCGAACGAGAACAAAAAATGGAAAAAAGAAGACGAAAATAATGCAGAATATGTAAGAAAAAAGGAGAGACTCTTTGGCATTTGCTATACGAATGTGAAGTGAGAAAGAGAGAGCAAAGAAGAATTGAAGATATTTTAGATGATTCGGTAGCGGGCGAGAGCTGGATGAAGAAAGTTTGGCAGAAAAGGAAAGAAAATAATTAAAAATGTAATAATAGTAGAATATATGTAAGGGCAATGTAATATAGTACACCTAATAAAATCATGTAGATTCAAAGCCATAATAGACAAGAATAAAATTATATAACAAAAAGTAAAATAGCTAGATAATAACAAATGTAAAATGTTTATTCATTAGAGTAGTGTAGGAGCATAAGAAATGCAAAAGGTTTATTCGTTAGGGTAGTGTAGGACATAACAAATGTGGAAGGTTTATTCGTTAGGGTAATGTAGAGGGCAGTAGAGGGATAACAAATGCAATAGGTTTATTCGTTAGGGCAGAGAAGCCCGCAACACACTTACGAAATGTTGGTCACATTATTCTAACGATTATACCTTTTATTTCGAACAGACCCTCTGGATCACGAAATGACTATTATATGTCCGTATGTATGTTGCTCATTCGCTCGTTCACTCCAACAGGAACAAAAGAAAAAAAAACGAGCGACATACATACGAACATATGTTGTAATAATCATTTCGTGATCCACGGGGAAATTTTTGAAATCCGATGGCGCTACAGAAAACGTACCGAACACTACATCTTATCGACAGGAAGTCGATGAACAAAAATACCGCATCACATACTAATCACGCGCAGAACATTGTTTCAGAGAGGTTAAATTAACAGGAAGTGATGTCCGTTCAGTCTAGGTCCGTAAATGATTTACCGTAATTTAGTGTTAAAACAATTAAACGCTACACGTATAGATAAATATTTTATTCAGTCAAGTATAAGAATACATAAAACTTACAAACTAATTTGTACTTCTCTCAGTTGATTTTGCGAATCAAAACATTTAATATATTCCAACGGAAGCCAGTGTTTGTTTTTCACTTTCTGAAAGGTAGCTAACAAACCACTGAAAGCGGGGAATTGTTTTGAATTTATGTAGGAAGTCAGTTAAATGAGCGAGTATATTAATTTGAAATAGAGGATCCTGTGCGTATAAAGGATCATGTTCATCAGGATCGTCAAACTGAATGCCGTCACTAAACTGAGAGGTCGCTGTTTCCTCGTCACTGTCCTCATCATCCTGCAAATCAGTCATAATTTATCGAAACCAGTTGAAGAATTTAAATTGAAATATATTGCTGAGACAATATACAATAAACCCATACGTACCGACGTTTGTTCAGTTTGAACATTTTCTTCAGATGAATTTGTTTGATAGGCTAATTCGTTCACTATCAGTTTGAAAGCTTTTAGTAGAATGGGAATTTTAGTCCAACCCTGTTGTTTTTGGGTACCTGTTTCCTTCTGAATAAACTCATCTCTAACTAAAATATCATCAAACCTGGTATAGTCGCATGTGACAGAGTATTCTAATAGTTTGGCCAAACCAACAACGCTGTAAATAAACATATACAATTAGCGGATTAAATTGCAACGAAGAGTATTGTACCAAGTACCTAACGATACGTGCGTATAGTCCTAGGAAGTACACCTGACGATTCAGCCACTCTACTAGTACGAACTCCAATGCGGAGACTCCAGTTGGACCTGGAATTGATGTAAGAAAGCTAACGACAGCGTCTACTTCCGTATAGAACAAATAGACGAACACGATCAGCAAAGATTCCCACACATCCATGAGTTCTACTCTATTCATTTTGCTTAAAATCGCACGCAAAACGAAGTGGATGCTAGAGCCCAGGACAGAGCCTGCTTTGTTAATTAGCGTTATTACCAATCGCCCCACACGCAGAGATGCGTGTTCCGTACAACCGGGATCTAATATCTGACTTGTTGCTTGCATGATGTATTCCAAGCCAGATTTACCTTCGGAATCAGTATAGTTACTGATCTGTTCCACTCCTAGCAAAAGGTAAGAACGCAGGCATTCTTCGCCACTCTGTGAAACACAGGTAAATGAAAACAGAACAGAATTTATAATATGAAACAAACGTACAATAAATCATAACATATGTAACTCGATAAATTATTTGTTCCTGTGATAGAAACCAAAAGATAGAACTAAAAAAAGAAACGTTTCTTACCAACAGCACCATGTAGTCATCAGAACGGAGCATACATTTAACAACTGCTGTAAATCCGATAACAATCAATATATCACCCAATGGTGGTTTCGAGCACTTTACAACCGTCTGCAACAAGTCCATAGCAACTGAATGTAAACCAGGTGGCACTTTTTCACGGGCTGAATTTAAAATATTCGCCAATACAGGTATGAATTTCTCTTGTACACTGCCAATGCAATCAGTATTTAGACAAAACCCTTTTATTATTTCCCTGATCTCCTTCACAATGTCAGGGTCTGAATTGTGTTTTAGAAATATGTTAATCATAAGTGGCACTACTCTTGGTTCTGCTGATATAGTAAAAGTTTTATCCAACTAAAAAAATCAAACACATAGATACACATGCCTATCTCCTGCAAGCTGTATACAATACTTACGGGCAAAATAATCTTTATGGTCTGTAAACTTAAAGTATATAAAACAGGGAAGTTATTATTGTTTAAATTATCCAATAAACCGTTAAGTACGGTGACTAGTGAAATGACGATTAGATCTTTGTTTGGATTACTACTAAACTCTTCACAGTGTGCAATTACAGCCCTGTAACATGCAATATTATTCCATTACAAATACTAGAGAATATCGGGACATAGATGAATCATTTACCTGACAGGAAACATACGCAGAACCGGCTCATTATGCGTTAAATATGATAAAGTTGACTGCATGTAGTTCTTGAATTGCACTTCTGTCAGTACATGCGAGATAGTGCCACCAAACCAGAGGCACCGTCCTAACAATAATGGAAACTCTGGATGTTGGAATGCAAGCTGCCAGTGTTCTATATACGTAGCCAGATCAAATTGCAAGGTGCCATTCTTGAAATGAGTGAGTATCACATCCTTGATTAAGCCTAATGTATACATGCAAGCTTCATGCACCTTCCACCAATCAGATGAACCGTTCTGTTTAGTAGTTTCTGCTTCTGTCAAGTGTCTATTCAACGTGTGACACAGAGCAGGAACTACTGCTCCGGCTTCAAAATAGCTGCATATCAGCTATAACAAATAATATTAGAAATAACACATGTTTCTAGCAGACAATACTTACAATTAACACGTCCTTAGCAGTAGCCCGTACAGTAGTATAGTATGAATCATTGGTATCATACTCAAAAAACCCATTCGGGTCAGATAACCATTCTTCTTCAGTTTTCTTGGTGATCTGTAGGAATATTAGATCATAATATAGAATGTCCGGTAAGACATCGATGAGGATTCTGCTGATCCGCGGACAATCCACAATACTGTGAATGAAATCAAATATTCCCAGAACTAGCGGTACGAATCCAACCAATTTTCCTACAACAATAATTAAAAACAAATTTTCACACATACATGAGAGTTGAATAACATGTTACAAAATCCTGTTTTACCTTCGTCATCTTCCAAATGCATTAGAGCTGAATTATCGCAGATAACAGACTTCGTGTACAAGTCTCCATAAGTCATGACTAGTCGCCACATTGTAGGCAATATTGAGTTCAGATAAAGTGCTATAACCTTAGACAGTTTTTGTATAAGCAAGGTTAGAAAACGAATTATATTCGTTTTGTAACCGTAATCGCATATGCTTTTATCTGTTGATTGTAAATCATTAACGAAGAGTTCACAAATTCCAGGTAATTTCGGGATTAAATGATCTTTGATGGTATGCCGTCCACCGATGAATAGCTGGACCATGTATGTTAATGCTTCAACTGCTTGCAAACGAACAGTATCTCTAAATTTCTACGGAAAAAATAATAACTTAATATTAATTGAAACAGTACATTCAAATTTTATATGGTAACTTACCTGGCGTTTTTCCAACACAAGTAATAAATGATCTATAATCACCGGGCCAATTTCTTCTATTTTAGTTCCCTCCAATTCTCTAATTAGTTCATCAAATACTCTCATAACTCCAGCGACAGCATATTCATTATCGCTTATTAATAGTTCATTTAACTCGTCAAAGTAAGTATCCCAAATGTGCGACCAATCTAATGTGCCTATATATGACAAACAATATGCAAACGAGTTTCGAATCTTGCTGTCTGGCTCTCTAAGTCCCTGAATTAACTGTTGTCTCATTCTGGGCTTCACTTCGTAAATTGGTAAAGGAACCTCCCCATGCTCTGAAGTTGCCCAAAAATTATCTATATACTGTTTCAAGAGAATGCATGACATTTGCCTTATAGAAAAATTAATATCTTTTTGCAGTGATAGTTCGATTAAGATTGGTCCAAAATCTACAACAAAATTAACTTTAGCACTAGTACTTCAGTGTAGAGTAAAACATGTAACTGTATATAAAAGAAACTACAAGTTTATAAAATAATAATAGTAAAATCTAACCTGCAGTTAATTCCATCGTTCGGATTCTATTCTCAGCAATCCTTCGGGTATCGGCATTATCAGATAATGCATCCAACACACAAGCATACAGTGCATTTTTAAAATTACTATTTACATTGGTGCATAACTCTGATGACCCCATGTCTCATACCTAAAAATAATGATAACATATAATAGTTGCCACAGAGTTTATTTTGCATCATAACCTAAATGTGCAAACGTTTTTGCTTCAAATTATTAAATTATAGCTTTGCATAATAGTTTATTTCACAAGTTAATAATTTATACTATATTATTAACTAAATAAATGAATAATATATACCGTTAATCATATGAAACAGCAATAATAACAATCAACCGGCTTTGAATCACAATATATGAACCATACTTTATGAGACAAAAGACAAATGTTACTCGACAACATGTATTATTTACTGTCAATAGTTGTGTTATTTACACAAAGTTTATAAATTCAGTGAAAAATTTAAAAAATAATTAATGTTTTTTCAACATACCTTATACTTATTCCAGTTATTATTAAACCAAGGAATTAACTATGAATCATCTATCTATGTAAAAAACTATGATTGAATCTTATGTCTTATTTCCTTGACGAATAAATATTTCTTTATCATCAATGGTACAACAGCACACAACAGAACACAACAGAAATAATGGATGATCAGGAAAACACACTGGAGGGAAAGGAGAAATTTTTGAATTTTCGTTCCTCGCACGAAGTTATCCGATTGTAATGTTGCGCGCGCTGTATCGTTTTTTGGCGGAAATATGAAAACATTTAAATTTATATTCTAATATAAAATAAGCTCGTCTCGTTTTTTTTTGCGAATACAATATTAGTTTAATTTGTTCCGTAATATTCAATTACGATCAATTAATTATGTATTTCGCTTCATTACTTGCTCTCAGCATTCCGGCATTTTTTCGATCCAATGTCAAAGCAAACTAATTTTCGAACTAGTTCTACAACTCTTCCTCATTATTAGATGTGACTTCGTGAGGAGCACTCGAAAGTGATAATTAAACCGCACGAGGTCTAAAGAGTTGCTCAACCATTTGTTTGGTTTAATTTTGAAGGATTTTTAAATGCTCTTCATCGCCGGGAATCAAAATCGCTTCTTTTGAAATGGGAAAATAATTTTCGGGCTGTGCGGTCAGCAATAAAGCTTTAGGTACAGGCAGTACACAGTCAATGTATTTGTTTTTGTCAACCTGAAGCTCCATAAACTTAGGTATGAAAATCAGTTTTATATAAACGGAAATGATAAACTAATTCGTGATTCTGAGGCCACAAAAAGGTACAATAAAACCCAAACAGATAATTGCTGCTGCCATAAATGTGATTTATAGTTAAATAAAATCCTGGAATCATACATTATCCCGAAATCTATTAGAACTATATTAAAAAAATTGGACACAATTTGAATAAAAACAATTGTTTACATATTTATTTTAATTTTAATGCATAAAAATAGACAGTAGTAATAAAAGTTATATATCTTTATAATGTGAGTATTACATTATTCCTTTGAATTCATCCATTTTTCAATTTCTTCAACTCTGCAACGAAATAACAGTATCATAACTAGAATACAGTTTAACAAATAAATTCAGCAATCTGACGGGTAACTTACGTTCTCGGAACATTTGTAATATTTTCAATGCCATCTTTCGTAACAATAACATCATCTTCAATACGAACTCCGCCAAAATTAGTAAAGCGTTCAATGACTTCATTTACTAAAAATCCAGAGAGTTTTGGATCATTCTTAGCCTTTTCTAGAAGCTGCAATATGAAAATCGCTATAATTATATGAAATTTATTTCCGTTCTACAAACGTACCGGTTTAATAAAGTAACAACCTGGTTCAACTGTAAGGACCATTCCAGGTTTCATTATACGTGCAGTTCGTAATTTATTCAGTCCAGCTTCACTTGGCCTTTCTGGCTGTCCAGGTAAATAGCCTCCAACATCATGGACATCCAGACCCATCAGATGACCAAGACCATGAGGCTGAAAGATGGCAAAAAGTCCAGCAGCTATCATCTCATTAACGTCTCCTTTCAAGAGACCTCCTTTTTTAAGCTCTTCAAGCAATGTTTTCGCTGCAAGTAAATGCATGTCTACCCAGCTGTCACCCGGCTTGCCATTCTTGATCACACTTTGATTTGCAAGTAGCACCGCATCATAAATCAATTTTTGGTCAGCAGTAAATTTCCCATTGGCCGGGAAGGAACAAGTTATGTCAGCTGCATAGCTACAAACGTAGACTAAATATTTGAGACAAACATGTATTTCATTATAATTTTACCCAAAATAATTTGCGCCCATATCGAAAAGGCACATATCACCATTATGGATTAAACGGTTATTGGGTGCACCCGCGTGACCATAGTGCAAAATGGCGCTATTAGTTCCCGAGCCACAAATGCAGGTATAGGAAACGTGACGGCAACCGCCAACGCGATATACGTGTTCCAAGAACACAGCTTCACAGTGATACTCAGAAACTCCTGGTTTGGCTTCCTTCATCACTAATCGGTGAGCCTGCGATGAAATTTCAACTACGTAACGAATTACGTCTAATTCCAAATCGGTTTTTAATACTCGGCTGAAAATAATAACAATATTGTTAGTTCCCCAAACTAATAGTCACGGAATACTTTCTATCTTGGTCGAGTACATGTAAACCTTGCCCTTAAACAATGAGAGCTATGTACGAAGAAACTTTTGCAACAAAATATTCTAGATCATATCTAGTACATGTTTATAATTTATATGAAAACCAAAACAAAATACCTACAGCTCAGCTATAGTTGGAAATAATACTTCTGTATTCCTCTTAAACCTGTAACCAATTTCAATATAACATAAATAACAGTAGATTAAAATATATTCTATCGTAGGTATATACACAATATATAAACAAATGTTTTTTTTTATATATAATTCAGATTACTTACTCTTCGATTCCAGTAAAATGGATTTCTTTCGATTCCAAATTGCTATCAGTATTAACACCTTTCTAAAAAGAAAATGATAAATAATATGATCCATTACTACATATTATTATTTTACCAAAGTTAGCAAAACTCCAGTATTATTCTTCTTCAAAACATCTTTTATCTGTAAATAATCAAGATATCATATAATCGCAAAGTAGTACAAGGTACTTGAACCAAAGTGAAATCATCAATTATGTAATACACACCTGGTCCACATAATATACTTCATCTACTGCATATTTTTTCTTAATATCTTCCAAAGACAAAAGCGGTCCCATCCATACTTCATATTCTTGGGGTAAACGGGGGACAAATAGAGCTGACTGATTATTATTAACGTTTATTGTTCCAAAACAGCCTGGTTCCATAACTCCAAAACACCACATGAAATAAGCCTCCTAAAATAACTTGTTTAGCAATTGTATAATTTTACAGATACTGCAATTAGATTTTACCTGTCTAAAAACATAATCTACATCCGTATCGTACAGGCTAAGGTTGCATCCTCCTTCCAATATAACCACGCCATTGGCAGGAGTACGAAGATTATTTTTTAAAGCTGCAGACAAACGTTCTCGATTCACAGCGAATAGTTTTACAGGTACTTGAAATGTCGAATGGTTCATACTGAGACAGGCTCTGTAAGGAACAAAAAATGTTTCCAGTAGTACAAATATGTAAATTTTAATATGAAATATTAAAATGGTGACATACATATGAAATCAAAAATTAAACAAATACCTACATGTTCTTTTGCTCAGCCATATTATTTAATTTTTTTAAACTTGCTTCCTCAGTTAACTTTTATAAACTGGATGTATCTCCTAGAACTAGTAAGCGATTATGAAAATATGCAATTGTACTCAATTAATACGCTATCACTATTTTGTTATCACAATGCAGAGATAAATTAGAACAAACACATATTAAGTGGCAGATTCCATTATGACGATGTTAATGTCATAACCTAAAGAATTATTAAATGAATATATCAAAACAATACAGAACCAAGTCTATATTTATATCATAATAAATATTATATCAATATTATAAAATTCAACAAACATTTTTCGAATAATACGTATCATAATAAGGACAATATTGCTATTCACAAAAAACTATTTTAATACTTTTTAGTAAAGGCTCGGTTATGATAGATTTACTGAAGTATTTTAGATTGCCATCAAATTTAATCTTGATCACACATAAGCAATACAATTTTGATTGTCATGAGCTTTTGACCAATTTTAACAGCTCAATAAACAACAATAAACAAGATATTTTTGGTACTACTGTTCGTTTACAAGTAGCACGAGTTACAGCGCACGTAGCGGAGAATAGATTCGTCATTTTTACAAGAGCCTAGTTTGCAGACCTACGCAAGTAACCGAGCTCGTACGAACATATAAGTCTGAGATTTACGGAATCGGAAAATCGTGGAACTGCATTAATTATTATTGCATTTAGGGTTGGGTAGGGTAGGTTAGGGGAGGGTCGGGTAGTGGAGTGTATTATTAAGTAGGGTAGGGTAAAGTAGCCAAATCTATAAATTGCACTAACAGCAAATGTATTGCACACAAATTTAGCACAACGTTACGAACAAAGAACAGGCATGTTCGTATCATGTCGTATTATTTCGTAAACAGACATCGTGTATCTTCGTACTTGCGTAGGTCTGCAAACCAGACTCTTGTGTTATTTTTTGTTCAAACTTTGAGCGTTTCCTATTTTAAGGGTTCATATGTTGAATATTTTTGTTTTTTAATTTCCATGTGTTGACATTTCAAAAAAAATCATCATAAACCAGCCTACTTTATTGCTTTTATTGTATTTGGTTGTCGATTAACATCAAAGCGGAAATAACACCGATGGGTCCCAATAGTAGTCACAGTTGCTGTATGAGGAAAAACTTTAATAATTTTTTCCTGCCAATTCGTTTAAATATTCATAATTTTAATTGGAGAATAATAAAGAAAGGTTAACCCTTCTTTTTTATATTACCACTACCACTTTTTTCTACTGAGCTCATTTTATTTTGCAACAATATAAGTTTTCTAAAATATCTATGTATATATTTAAATAATGAAATGATTGTTTAATATTAAGTGTTACATTATATTTGGTTCTTGCGTCGTTGATAATTAAAATAATTTTAAAATAATTCGTTCTAGTACACGTTCTCTGAACGCATTCTAATACAAGAAAACTTTAGCAAATACGTTCATGAATAATAAAGGCAATATTAATTATGAGTATTTTATAAATACATGAATATCGATGTAATTATTAAATATAAATGTGTAAAATACTATTTATTCTGTCACACCCGCACACACTTGTATCTTACTTCAAATATGTATACGGTCATATATCTGATATATCTTATCTTTCTGACCTGCACGAATAGCGCAGAGACTGTATCTAAAGAATAGCGTGGCTGAACGTAGTGTGTTGTGGCGTGGAAGTAGATTTGGGTTTTTGATGTAGAGGTGGTTCAATAAGTGTAAAATTGTATACAAACAACTATTGGTTCAAATTATTGCATCAACCCCACTACACTTAAAATGATATTAAAACTGTTAATATACGTTCTTCTTATAAGTTTCACATACTGTGCTCAGTCAGAAACAATAAACACAAATATCATCTTTGAAAATGTTGACCGGTCTATTGATTTAAGTTCACAAATTGCAAAAATTACTAATAAAATCATAATCAAAAACAATGGTGCTGCTCCCGTTAACATAATTTTATTTTCAACTGGAGAGCAAGATAATAGTCCATCGTATTTATTGGCCCAGGTATACAATAATTATAAGACATCCATACCGAGCATAATGTAGTACGTATATAATGTATGATTTGCCGTACAGGATTACTACCAAGTCTAAATTATCACTTATGTTAGTTTTAATACATCGGTTTTATTTACCGAAAGCAAAAGAAATAACCATGGCAACATAGTTGTATAAATAAACGTGGGTTTGATTCCTGCCTAGGCCATTGTAAAATAAATTTTTAATTTTCCTGTTTTTAATCAAACCTGACAATTTCAATGTGGCTATTCTAGATTATTCTGTTTGTAATTTAAAATTCCAGATTCCATCATCAAAAGCCAGCCTTAAAATTAAGGAAATAACCTTACAGGGTCATGCTGATAAAAAAATGTGGAAAATGTCTTTAAATAGTCCTTTGTTAGCCGGCGAAACAATAACTATTGAAGTAAATGAATTTTGGACAGAAATGATACACCCGCATCCACAGTTCATCGCTCAGAAAGAGAAACAACTTGTGCGATACCGTGGAAATGTGTATCTATATTCACCATATAAAATAAATAAAATAACAACACTGGTCGCTTTACACACCAGAAATGTTGAGAATTATACAAAGTTAAAGCCCACAACATTTGCGGATGGTACTGTTACTTACGGATCTTACTTAAATATCGCTCCGTTCAGTGTGGTAAGAATATGAAGAAAATAATTACATACATGGCTTAAATATTCGTTTATATGGTTTCTAAATGTTTATTAGAATGTGATAGATTTACACTATGAAAATAGCGCTCCGTTCCTCGTTATTAAAAATTTGGAACGTGTAATAGAAGTGTCACACTGGGGAAATATTGCAGTAGAGGAAACAGTGGAGCTATTACACACAGGAGCCAAGTTAAAAGGGTCGTTCTCGCGATACGACTATCAAAGAGAGTCCGGCACTGGACAACCAAGCATTAAATCATTTAAGGTAAATGAAACTAGATATGTATTTGATGTTAGTACTTGATTAAAATATGTTTTCCAGATGATGCTCCCAGCGGCAGCAGTTGGTACTTATTACCGAGACGACATTGGTAACATATCAACATCGTACATGCGAATCATGAAGGACGCCGTAGAACTTGAGTTAAGGCCTCGTTTTCCACTATTCGGTGGATGGCAGACACGTCATGTGATTGGTTACAATGTGCCAAGTTACGAGTATTTATACAATTCAGGGAACGATTACGTACTGAAAATGAGAATCATGGATCATGTATTCGACGATATGGTGGTGGAGAAACTAACAACGAATATCATTTTGCCAGAAGGTGTTCATAATGTAGACTTTTTAACACCATATCCAGTAAACAGAATGCCAGACCGTTTGCATCATACTTATCTAGATACGAGGGGCCGTTTAGTTATTACTTTGACAAAGAATAATTTAATTGAGAATCACATTCAGGACTTCACGTTGAAATATAAATTTGCCAGTATACTGATGTTGCAGGAACCTATGCTGGTCGTGCTATCTTTATATTCCTTATTTTTGGTCGTTATAGTCTACGTTCGACTGGATTTTTCTATTGCAAAGGTGACATTCGCTTGCTGCACTACTTTATAAGCCTGCACATTATTAATTATTTTATTTACCAAATTTTATATGTTACAGGACACTGTAAGTGAATGCAAAATGAGGGTTGCAGGAATATGTGAAAAATTACTCATCCATCAAGACAAACGTACTTACTTGTACCAACTCTACGACAGTCAACTGTCAAAACTGAAGTCTACAAAAGAAATCAATAGTTTCAACTCTTCCATTAAGACAATTAACAATGAATACAAGACGGAAACTAATATTATTACTGAACTTATTCAAAAACTCAAACCGAATGCGATTGATGTGTACGATAAATTACAAGAAATTCAGAAGTTAGATAAAAATCTCAAGGACTTATATACTCATCACCAATCTCTGTATGTGGACAAATTGATACCAGGCAAGATTGGTCGATCTGCATTTGTTGATGCCGAAAACAATTTTTACAAGAAGAGAAATGATATTCTAGAAAGCATTAATACTATCTACAAATCTCTCGAATGATAATGGAGAAATGAAATATTTGTATTCTGTATGATTATGCAACATGCATGTTGTTTTTTAAGTTCAAATGTACAATGAAGTTATAATATATCTAATTGGAATGTACTCAATGTAACATTTTTTTTTTTTCTTTATACACGTGATTATTGTAGCATTTATCACCTAAGACGGCTGTATTGCAGGTGCCACCTAAAATTATCCAAGTAAAGTTTGCTTTGTAATTGTTTGTGCTAGTATCGGCTCTCTAATCCTAAAGTGATTTCGTTATATTCAGTGTTGTAATGAAAATTATGCGTCGCAATTTTACAAAGAAATTAGCGTATATTCCTACATTTAATATATATATATATATATATATATATATATATAATATATATATATATATATTTATATATATATTTACATTTATTTCCGGTAATTTTACAACTTATTCAGCTACCATAGTTGATAAATTCAAATACATATATGATTAAAAAACTTCCAGTGTTAATAATTTATTTTTTACACGTCCGGGAGTAGAAGTCTGTTTCTATGGCGTCAAAATCAGGACAGAAGTAAAGCATTTACTCCCTAGGAACGAAAACACTTTCCATAAGGGAGTTTTTATTATAACAAAGGTTTTTATAAATAAATGTCTGTTGTCATGGTACGCTTAGCATGGAAACATTTCCAAAGGCTTCTAAATATTGTAATTTCGCTCAGATTTATTATAATAGGGAACGTGCACATTTTTTTTTTCTATTTTTTTCTGAATCTGTATACATTAAAACAAATTCCCTATTTTTTATTTTTTCGAAATTCGCTATACTTTTGGAGAAATAAATTGTTGAAATTTTGATACAATATCTTGGCGCGAAAACGCTATGTGACGTCAGGACTGCATGGGCACAGCCGGGCGCACACACACACACAACGAAAGGTCTTTCACACACATAGCCACATAGCTCAGCAGTGTGCATCGGTCAGCTGTTTCTGTTCGCTCTGCGCATGACATGTTGCTGTCTAATGACTTCGCTCGACCCGTTTTAGATGCCGTCATTTTTTATTGAAAAATTGCTATTTTAAAATCGAGATTTTTGCTAATTGATAGACTTTAAATTTTTTTTGTTTTCATATGATATATTGTTTGAAATATGTACGTCGAATTAAGATAAAATTAAAAATATTAAAAATCTATGCAAGTTTCCTATTCCTTATTTATGAAATTAAGTGTTTCTACTCCCGATCATGGAAAATATAGTATATACACCTCGAGAGAGACCACCATTTTTCGCTCGATGTATTTACACCAATTTACACTAAAGCCTGGGTTATACTGGATTTAGGACATTTAAGAAATTTATTTAATTTATCTAATTTATTTATCACACACACTGGTGGGTTATACTGGATTTACAGCATTTAGAATATTTAAGCGAATTGGTAAATCAGAACAAAGTTCTTCTTACCCTTACTTTTTCTTGTAGCTGATAGCTGTCAAATATTGTACTGTAGTTTGTGTAGATTATTTGTATTTGTATTTCAATGAACTACAAAAATACAAGACACAACCAAACAAAACGAAAGCAAAAATACCACGCAGTAAACAACTGTTCTTCTTCATTTCCACGGCGGCGATTTTGGGAACTAGACATTTAACATTTAAGAGATAAAATATAACCATATTTTCTTAAATGTCCTAAATGTCTTAAATTTTCTAAATGTTCATAAACTCAGTATAACCTACCAAATGGGTTTCTATACACTTTATATTTTCTAAATAAATTAAATAAATCCAGTATAACCCAGGCTTTAGAGTAAAGAAACTATAGAGGGAATATAACATCAATTTGTGAAGTAGCGGAATGAAGCCATGAAGCGGAACGGCGGAGCAAGTGCGCGCCATATTCGAATGACCTCCGTCTTGCTGGGCTTATATGGAAGCATTTCAATAAATTGTAAAAATATCCCAATTCTTGCTATAAAAATTCCTAAAAAATATATCATACAAATGTAGTATATAAATGAACAATATAAGCATATTCTATTTTTATATAAGAGCATACAAATTGAAAAAAGAATAATACAAAACAAAACTTATTGAAATACAGTAAACTTTGCTTATAACGAACCTCAAGGGACCTACGAAAATAGTTCGCTATAAGCGAAGTTCGTAATAAACGATAAACATCAAAAATTCATTATTTTTGTTAATGCATAGGTACATGTTTCAAGTAGATATATAATATGAAGAACTCTTTTGCAAAACTAGACAAATCCAGATTTGTTCAAAACTGAGTTAGATATTGGTTTGTAATACATATACATATGTATGCTAACAATAGTTTTTATGAATCTTATATTAAAAAATCGTTTATTTTACTTTTGTTTATATTTGTTATTATTTTATATGATTCTTATTTATTTAAAGTAAGAATTTTACGCCTTTTCTTCCAAATTGCTAATTGCTAATTGTACTTCTTTAACACATTAAATACAGTGAACAGGGGCGGACAGGCCATGTGGGGCATGCTGAAATTTCTACATGGGCCGCTCCAATCGCGGGAAGGTCCGATAATTTTTTTTTCATATAATTAATCACATATACACAAGTACCGCAAGAACTGTTACGGTGACCCTACATATGTGCAATTGAAAGATTTCGAAGAATCCCCTGATTATTTGGTAAAATGCCGTTTTAAGTTCGTTATAACCGAAAACTTTTGCGATTATAATAAAAATTAAGGTTCGTTATACCCGAAAGTTCGTTATAAACGAGTTCGTTATTTGCGAAAAAAATAACACACGTTCAATGATACTTTAGTTCGTACCTTATAGATTGGTTCGTTATAACCGAAAATTCGTTATAAGCGGGTTCGTTATAAGCGAAGTTTACTGTATGTTCAATACACTTCAAAACTATTTTATGAAATAAGTTCCTTTTGCAGAGGAAATGATCTACATTTTGTTTGGCGATATAATGTAATCGAACACTAATATATTTTTGGCTTCACTTTTTTACGTTTTTCCTCTCTTTAGTTTCTTTACTCTAAGTGTTTGCACCTTAGGAAAAATAAGAGGTTTCTCTCCCTTGGTGTATAATATACTATATTTTTATTGACTAAATTTTTACAAGTACAGTTAACTTTATCTAATCCAGAGGAATTTGGGGGAAAGGTGATAGGAATGAATGAATATCCTTTGTTTTGTAAGCTAAAAACTATTATACTTGTACATAACATTTAGATGAATTTTTTAGGCCAAATTTTGATGAAACTACGAAAATCATTCTTTTTATCATACTATTTAGTTTTTCTTTGAAATTCTAAAAGCTATTTGTGTAAACGAATACATTATTGTAACAACAAAAAATAAAGCTTTTTAAATAGACTAAAATCAACTATGGTTTCCATTTAAAAAATTTAACTTTCATGTTGTATCTCCGGAAACATCAAGTTATCAAAATATTTATTTATAAGTATTTTTCAATATTTTGAGAATTTCATTAATATCCGCCTATTAATGCGCAACTTTTGTTTGATTTAACCAGCGTCGTATCTCATAGTTTCCAAGATTTCTTGGTGGTATTTTACTTGTACATTAAACAAAGATAGTAGTTACTTAACTTAATGGGACGGGAGTTATGTTCATATGACATTTTTACTCAAAATGATCTCCCCAACATTGTTATATTTTTTTACAGTTGGAATTTTAATAAGCTTACCACTTAATAATAATAATAAAATTAAACACTATCTCTATCTAATGATCTGCTTTAATTTTATAATCAATGTATCAACTATTGTGACTTACCTTATATCAATGTATTTATCAATTAGGCAAATATAGTGTTGATAGAGATCACTTTGCGGTTCTGATAAAAAAGAAAATTATAAAAATGTTTAGTGTTTTGTACACACTATTATGTCATAAATGAGTGGGACAAGAAATTACAAATTTCAATGTCGTGGCTGCTACAACTCAGGACCGCAAGGAGTTAATCGTGTATGAACATGTTCTTGTTAATTTTCTTGATGTACACTACAATCTCACTGAAATTATGATGAAAAATACGATACTTACCAGTTGGATAAAACACTTGCATTCACTAATACTTCTTATAAAATACTATCCACTACAGATAGGGACTATATAATCTCTGGGTACAACCGTAATATTATGAAATGAAAAACAGTTACATTAATTTTTAATATCTTTATAAAATATAGACTGAATTACATAATTATTTACAGAAGATTAATAAATTAATTGGCAAATTATGTAATAATATTAACTTGAACTGACAGTGTTGAGTAGAAAAATGTAAAATAATTATTGGAGTTAAACGTTACATATATCTGCATGTACCGCATTTTGCACATAAGACAATGTATGCACAATTTTCTTGAAACATAAAAGTGTATATATATATATATATATATATATATATATATATATATATATATATATATTTATGAAAAAAAGTCGATACATTAAAACGAACAGTACTCAACACTGAAAACAATAAATTTAAAAGTCAAAGAATAAAAAAATCTAATATCGGATACTCTTTATACCTTAATATATGTTCGTACACATTAGATTCTATTTGACGTTATAATGGATCCGACAAATATCTTTATGTAAAGGAATGACAAGATTAATTTATGATGTACCCTAGTTAATTTCAAAAGTGATCACTAAGAATGTTGCAAAGAAGACTTGGATTTATTCATTCTTAAATTAAGCATCGCTGGTATCAAATAATATGTATGTATGTATAATTAAGTAATAATCTACCGCTAAAGCCTGTTTCAATAATAAACTAATTATTTCTAAATATATTCTCAGACTTTAGCTAATTTATCCATCCACTGATTCTTTATAATCACAACTGTGCAATCAATTATTATCATGCTAGATTTATATTTTGCCACCAGTTGAAACATACTAACGAAGACATTTAATTATCATTGAGGAATTTCTCTAATTATTATTCAAATGCAACAATTCCACATAAATTTACATTATTATCAATAATAAGGTACACATAAAAATATTGGAAATGTAAATACTTAAATAGTAATTATACAAACATAAATAAATGAATATACACATGTAGATAATTGATAATGATGGTATACGTATATACATAGTGGCAAATATGTAGTTGGGTTAAATTTTAAAGTGTTGTTCTGACGGGACATTAAGATAATGTTAAAACATTTGTAATTAGAACCATCGAACAAAATACCTTTTAAAGAACTAACAATACACAAATATGTAGATGTTTCTGCATAAGAACGAACGTTAAACAACTAGATACTGGTTAAAGATTTACATAGATCTTAGAATATGAAATATTTTGTAAACAAGTAGTTTCCAATCAGAAAACAAATCACGCAAATATTCAATCAATAATGTAAACAATTCGGTTTCATGGAGCTTTATTTTCAAAAGACATGAAAACAAATAAACATGAAAGTAGAGCAAAACGAATAGAAACAGAAAGAGAGAAACATGAAGACACCAAATAAACATTGTCTGCAACCCATTCAATACCTAGATTTAAAGGCATCCGATATTAGGAAAGCATACGGCATCAGGCACCTAAAACGTAAATTCCTCCAGCATATACTGCCATAATGCGGTCGACTGTCGCAAGTCATAAAATCCAGGTATTCAGCAACGGCAGGACCGTTCCTACCAGTTCTTTGGAGCGTGGAAAACACACACACGCTCCACAGTCAAATAGCGCCACCACCATATCACACAAAAACATACAGTTTCAATATCTTATCCTTTGTGCAATAACATAACTACAACTATTTAAACTGTTTATTACAGTTCATTTCAGATTGTTTCAGCCAAGTACATATATACATGAACTATTTCATTTGCGGATTTATCTAATTGCAACGTTCGCAATAAACGGATGTAAGCTCATAAAAAGGGAATCAGAATTTATAAGTATCATCTAAAGTGCAACATTTATTATTATCTCGGATAATAATAATTTATTTAATCAGCCGAAATAATACGCGTTACGATGTTTTCCCTTATATGCAAATATCAATTATACCTAATTCATAAATGCATTGAAATTAATTAGATTTTCGTTTCTTTTTTTTTGTCATCTGCCACAATAGAAATTTAAACTTACATTATACGTATTACTAATAAATTAATTATGTTGCTAAATTGATTAAACAAGAAAATTTAATTTTAAATGGACCCTAAAAATTATAAAATTATATCAATAATAATAATTTTTCTGTTTTGTACCAAAATACTAATATTAAATTGATTTGAAAATTTTAATATACATATCAAAGTCGTAAATAATAGAAATCATTATATTAGTATTTTTGGAGACCCTAATTCTATGTTAATTATTTTCTATAAATGGACAAATTTACGTGACCAAATATATCCTATGTGAATCTACAGATTTATTATTATTTAGTGTTGTAAATAAATGTAGTGTGACTTAATTTATTTTTCATTACAAGCCTACAAATGCAATTAAATTTTTGTTTTATTTATACGGGTCATGGGGTGTTGAAATGAAATTTGCACACGGGCACAACGAGCCCTAGGAACGGTCCTGGGTAATGGTATCTTTGAAATAATTTCACCCAGCCTATAGTTAAAGAATATAGTTAAGAGCCGAGCGGGTATAGAAATGTATTATCTTTTATCAACATTGAACACATACCAATAATAACATACTCGGGTATGTACTGTCGCCAAACACGCGTAGAATTGTGGGCACAGATGATCTGTGTATGTTGGAGTAATAATTGATTATAATTCGTTTTAGTTCAGTCCTGAGCAATGAACAATGACGAAAACCGAGTTGCAGATATACACTAGCAAAGACTACATGAGCATGGCATGTTGTATGCATATCAAACCGCACCGTTCACTCCACTTTCGCTTACGTGCGATGATGTAGGTATGTATGTTTGTATTATGTTCCGTGATGGTACGGTATCATGAGGAAGACAGGATATTGAGTCGGTCGGGACGTGACTACGTCGTATCGTATCTTATCTATCTACATGCGATGCATGCTACATGATCGCTCTAAGTGACGTGTAATTGCTGCGGGCGCGAGTCATTCATTTACGAATAATTAATCAATATTGTTCATGTAACCAAATATCATCTAATTTCGTTCAATGCGAAAACAGAAACAATTTAATTTTAGATTTAGTTTAATTAGTAAGGGATGATGCTGTTGTGTATCGGACACGTAATTATTGCAGTATTAATGCGTATTAGAATTTTCACTCCTTCCATTTCTCAATCTTTCTCAATACTTTCCTACTTCTAAATGTATCACTTTTTAATAAATTACTTACTAAATAACACTATTATACCTTAATTATATTTAAATTTGAATAAGACAAATTCTCATTTCGCTCTTGGTAATACTAGTGACGTTTAATTTGTACAACTAACTAATTTTCTTATATGCTATTAATAAAATAGAATTGATACACGAAGTACACCTTATCTATGTCTGATAAATAACTGTTTGAGATTTTGCAATGAAAGGCGTATGTCACATGCTATTATAACTACACTATAATGTACTTCCGAGGCCCGTTCCCATTAGCAGGGCTGAATTTGAACAGCTAAAGCATCGATCTATCATCGCTACCACTCGAGCGACTCCACGACATATACTCGGTCACATGTTCATATTTATGTATTCATTACACGAATTAGTTTATTCACTCATTTTTTAAAGAAGAAGTAATTTTGTAATTAAACATTTTAACAAAAATATCTGCATGCGTGTTTCACTACGTATTGTTAATGTCACAGTAATATTTTCAAAATAATAATTTTATGAAACAGTATGTCCACCCACTTTTAACGAAGTCGCGCGGAACCGATCCGAGATCAACACGCAGCTGCATTATAATGATAATAATCAGCCAGCCCCATAAGTGGAAACGGATCTTCTGTACTGCAACTGTTCGACAATTCGAGAGGGCAGATTTTTACAGATACACGTTCTTTACATTTCTGAGCACAGTTAATCCAATTAACTGTGAAAGGATTCCACACAGCCCATTCTGACTATAACCAGATGCGCCCGTCTATTTATCTGTCCGTTTGTTTATTTACACGAGTCAGTTAAGTGGTAACGCTGCCAGTCCAGGTGTCAGTGACATCGATCCAGCTGTACTAGAGGTGAAAGAACCGATATTCGAACAGCTGGATTTCGTACTTACATTCGAAGTTATCAACTCACTCAAACCTAATTATACATATCTGAATTATTTTATGTACCAATTAATTAATTTAGTACAATCTAGATATATCACAAAAGACACTGTAAGTCGCAACACATTATTACAAATCGATGTTTGCAAAATCAAATTATTCAGTGATGCTGAGACTTAATTATTTTTTATTTTCATTTCACCTGCGTGGGAGAGGCCGGAAGTTCCAAGTTCAGAAAGAAATTTAAAAAAAAAGGAATTTATTTAGACCAGAACAGGTACGTTTTCGCATAACGCATTCGCAAAAACTTACAGGTACAATTATGTAACACTATCTAGGAGTTATTGTCCGAGCCTCATTGAAACACGTGCGTGGGACACGATGCCGACTTGATATGACTGACGTTGTTTTATAGAAAATCGGTAGTCAGTGGTATGTAATAAGTAGTCAGTAATACATGACTTTTATAGTCAAGTAAGTTGTAGTAGATAGCTGATGGTTACCTCACAGTACGTAGAACCAGAACGAAATGGAAAGGGATAGTATATTCATCTCCATTTCGGACGTACGAGAAACAGAGCCAACCAGAGGGCGTGTACGTGTGCACACGTTGGTACGTACGTGCACGTGTGTGTAAATGGTAGACAGATCCTTAAAAGGAAGCCTCGACAAGATAAGTACCATCCATACCACCGCCAGTCTGATTAGATTGGACGGCCGATGTTGCTGGGATGTACTTTCCGCAAGCTTGCTGCAACACGAACCCATCCACCCGCAGGATTACAGACATATAAGGTCTCCTCTGTACCGTTACATAATTATCAGCTTACCTGATACCGTTGCGGACAACAACGTCCGCAACAAGCATGCAATAGTCCCAAGTGACTATTCGTTGAGTGAGTAGGACTAGCCATTGGTGAAGGCGAGCCAGGCCTCTTCGGGTGTCCATTGTACGGTACTTCTAGTTCCACGAACTCACGATCCTGTAATACACATATACATATCCGCGATAAGTCAATTTCAATAACTCGCAGTCTAAATTTCATAACATACCGTCGTCTTCTCTAGACATCTAAGCAGATGGTGGTGTTGTAACTCGAAAATGTCTTCCTCGCGATAGTTGTCATCCAACTCGATACCAGATTCTTGGGCTGCAAGTCGTGCTTCGGCCGCCTTCTTCTTACTAACGAATGCTGCCCCAGAAGATGCCTTCGCTATTCGGATGCGAGCCAGCCTGGCTTTCTGGAAGTAACATAAATAACAAAATAAAATTCCCGCGCAATAATGTTGAACCTGAGAAAAATGTACCCTCTGAGCCTTCCTCTTATCGGCCCGTTGGTTCTGATGGTAGATTCGACTGAAGTTAGACACGATGACCGGAACAGGCAGAGCGATTACAAGCACACCACTCAGAGAGCAAACACCACCCACAATCTTGCCAGCAATGGTTTCCGGCACCATATCTCCATACCTGACAAATAAACAAGATTTAATATGTAGTTAGTCAATTTTAATATCAGTACAATTACCCCAGAGTCGTCATTGTTACAATAGTATACCAGAAAGCAGCAGGAATTGACGTGAAGTTTGTTACATCTACATTCTTCTCAGCATAAAACATAACTGTTGCGAATATAATGATGGCCATAGCCAGAGAGAAAACCAAGAAACCAAGTTCGGATGCACAAGATTTTAGTGTATAACCCAAGATTCGAAGACCCTGTGAGTGACGAGAGAACTTGAAGATTCGGAAAACACGGAATACTCGAAGAGTAACAAATGCACCAGAAACATCATCGTTATCAGTGATACCTAATCCAATATAGTATGGCAGAATAGCTACAACGTCGATAATACTCATAACACTACGAACGAACTTGCAACGATCAGGTGCAGCGAACAAACGCAACAAGTATTCGGCGGTAAATATCATGACACAGGCAGTGTCCAAACAGAAAAATACAATCTTGTATCGTTCACCGCAAGGTAGTGGTCCAGCACGACCTGGTCTATGACCACATGGTACCGTTTCTACCACGTTAGCCATAACTGACACGGCAATGAAAAAGCCAGTCACATAGTAGAAGACAAGCGCAGCTGTTGATGTGTGAGGGTTTTCAAAAGCGCGCCACATCTTTTGTCGAATATTGGTCAGTTGCTGCAGATTTTGATCTCCATTTTCTGATAGTTTGTCATCCATCAATCGTTCAGCATTTTCCCGTTTCCTATCACGGTAATCCTCATAACAACAATCGCCAATGACGTCCGGTAGAATACCGAAGAATGCTAATTCCTCATCATAACTTGTCAAACATTCATGTTTCGGATAATGCAATTTGCCAGTGCGATAATAGTTAAGAATGTGTCGGAATATATCTGGATCCCTATCGAAGAAATACTCTTTGCATTCCTCATCATAGAAAAATTCACGTTCATTTGATCCGAGCAATGTATCTGGATACTTCTCGAGCGTGTTCCGCCAGGTTTCGAACCGACGTCCAGAAACATTAATCAGTAATTTCTCATCGTCAGTCTTCCTGCGGTCCTTTGGTATTGGCGGCGGAGGCAATGGATGGGTTGCAATGGGCACCCAACCGATGGCCGCCGCCCGGGCAAATGGTAGCCAAGCGGCGACCGAGGCCATACTGTGAGGTGGAATGTTCTAACTTACACTGACCCAGTTGCACTCGGTTTAAAGAAAAGCACCGGTTTCGACCATGGAAAGCACAAGACAAGTCTTCAATATACGTATATGATGACGTCTCGACACGACACTGATCGGATACGACAACACACTCACACGCGAACAATCACCGCCACTGCACTGAAACCGTACAATAATACATCACACACTCGCCGAATGTGTAACAGCACAAAGCACCTCCGTTACTTAGTTGCAACCAAACAAATCAACTCTCATCGATTACAGATGGACCAGACAGAGACGATATGCTGTGTGAATCTGTACAGAGAAACTTACTGTAGAATAACCGTGACGCTATGCGTAAACCGTGATCGATCTAACAACTACCAATGGAAACACCACAATAGCCAACGATCTAACGTAACGCGTATAGGAGTCAAATGAGTGCACTAACGACGCAATTATTTGTTATGATTTCGCATTTAACTCGACGACATAATCGAACCAGACATCGCGTATCTCCGAGCGCTATTTCAGGATCGCACTTATGTGTGGGTCGACCATCTTAAATGGCGACAAACGGAAACACGACGGGGTAGTAGTCGCAACACTCTAGGCAACGTCGCCGGTTCCGACGGCAACGCGTTCACTAGTGGCCTGGGATACTGGCATCCTGGCGCACACTCCGTTCCGAGGTCGAATTGAACGATTGATTTTTATATATTCAGCTCACAGCAGCAATTCTGGACGTTGCGCCGCGCATCCATCGAGACACTATGGTGTTGCGACGCCTTGTGTTGGCGTCTCGTTCCTAGATGGCGCTGGATTGATGACGCGCAACTAGACGACGTCCCCAACCTTTTCGGAGAGTTAACATACCCTGTACAATGTACACATATGCATTTTACACACTCATACACGCACGCACATCAAATACATACATAACGAAGAATAAATAAAATTATACCATTAAGTAATTTAAATATTTTCTTTAATCAATGCTATTTGTCTACAGTTGTGTAATATTCGTGAAAATAATCACGATTCCACTCTGATGGATATGGTATTGCCATTTTTTTTACACGTTTCACTATTGCACGAAAATTATACAAGGGCCAATCGAGATAATGTTTCAAGAAAATTATCTATACAATAAATATTATGTTTTATTATCAAATGCACCCAATCACACTGTCCATTTGCTCGACCGACCGACTTAAATATAACGACAAATAATACAGAAAAGTGGTGCAACACAGTGCTGAACATACTTTGGAATTCTAGCAAAATTATTGATTTACACGTGAAGTAGGGAAACTGCACAGCGAGGTACACCGGGAATTGATCCCAGGACCATCACACAATACGGAATGTGAAGTCTACACGAGGAGGGACGTGACCACAGTATCACTATCATCACTTGTTTCCCCATACACACTTGGTCCATCAGAGTCGCTCAATCACACACACTCGCATACATTTACACTGTGACATATAGCAACAGCCACGGCGTCGCCCTCCCTCGTCAATCTCCATCTAGTTACAACACATTGTCAAAATGACTAGTTAAACAAATGTGTAAGTAAGTAAATAATCGCTAAATTACAGAAACTAACGACTAGGATACGTTTTAGTGTCGACTAGAGTCATGGACTAGCATTAGCTCTACATGAATAAGGCAATCGGTTCTTGTCACCTGCTTTTTTTACAAAATAATAGTTACAACGGTCGAAATAACGCACATCGTACACAGCACACAAGCCAGCTGAGCCGAGCCGAACGGAAGGTGTATATACAAATACTATACTGAACAAACTGAACGACCAAATGAAACAAACACGTCTTTAGCAGTTAACTTTCAGTGGTATTATGCATACAGTGTACGGTGCGTTATTATCGGATAATTATTACTCGAATCGTTACACGCCCAATCATGTGTACTGTGCTCGTTTATATTTTATTCGTTTAGAATTCTGTGTTCGATAAGTCATCAGTCAGTGAGTCAGTCTGTCGAGTGCAGTCGAGTACTATGAAACACAAGGACAAAAGTCCCCAGCACATGGTTCGGCGCGTTACGCAAATAACAATGTTTAACTACTCTCGATAACCTTTACAGAGATAACTTTGTAAGCCAGTTACAATTTAAAAATACCATTCGTATGTTTTTACTTGGCTTACAAAAGTCCCAGTACAAATATTTATTTACACGCAGCCATTTTTATAACTGTTATCTCTTAATATATTATAATAATTAATATGTTCCTTTTAGTTTTCCAGTATTTGTCTCTCGCGTTTCATAAATTGACTTTCTCTTTTATTGTGCTCCAAGATGCAAGATACTGACTCAGTTCAGTTGAAATGCGAATACAAAAACAAGCAGATCGAAAGATGATGTATACGTGACCAGCACAAACCTGGTTCAAGGCTCTAAAGTCCGACCACAACCAAGATATCAACGTACATACGTACTTGTCGAAGTACATTTACATGTCATTGCGTTGCATTTAACTAACTAAGTGATCCTACACCAAGGAGCATCCGATGTCCGAATCTGATCTTGCGAAATCTTGTGAGATTCGCGTAAGTATCACAAAATATCGGACTTAACTCTACACACATTTGTATGCTGGCAACATTATCACACAATCTTGTATATCAGTAAATAATAGACTTAGAAATTAATAAAAATCACAAACAAAATAAGAAATGCATCCCTTACAAATTTATATAAGTAACATTAAAGAAACCAAAAAAAAAGCTTATCTGCTCGCAGTAAATAATATAGAAATGTAATATAGCACAAAACACAAATAACGAACACAATAGTAAACTAATAACAAGCTTAATGAAAGTTTTAAATTAGGTAAATGAAACATAAATGACTTAGTAGAACAGTAGAAAAGAGAACAAAGCAGAGCAATACTGTATTTTACCGTGCTAGCAACAGTAACAGGCATTATAAGGCTCAAGTATAATGGGTATTTGTTCATGAACATGAGAGTGTCGCAAGATCAAAGACGAACAGTCAGATGTCACACTGCATATTATCGAATGACACTATGTAATAGCTTCCTTTGTGCTGACCACTGTCCACTGAACGCTGGTGTTTAATAATTGGTGATCCATATCCTTATGCGGCACACTGAACATAATGTAAACGAAACTGAAACGTGAACGAAACCGACTCTCCGTCTGTGACGTTTGTGAGTAAATGTTCACAAAAGTAACAGTTGTCGATCCCGTAACGCATGTTGTCACAACACGTCGTGGTCATGATCATGGTCGTCGTGTTCATGTTCGGTGTCTAAATCGTGATCATGGTCGTGATCCATATCGTGATCGTGGTCTGGGTCATCTTGTTCAAGCCCACTGCCTCCAGGTGACAACTGCTGATGAAGCCCACCCTGGCCTGCATTCTTCGGATCCTCATCCTTCCACTTGTCCATCGAACGCCTCCTCGCGTTCATAAAGAAGTTACCCACTGTCGTTGGCTCGAGGCCCAGTTGCCTTGCAATCGTCACTTGCATCTCCTTAGACGGCCTTTTCGTTTCCTGCATGGACAAACATGTATATAACAATATATAAACAGTATCAGGTACTTTATTATCAAAATTTGCGTTCCAGTCTGGGAGATTCGTGCTTTTACCTTAAAAATAGCCTGCAGAGTACGACGCTGCAGGTCTGTAAAAACTAGTCGGGGTTTCTTGGGCGTAGGTAATTGCTCGGGTTGACTCACAGGCTCCTCTTTCCTCTTGCAACCTGTACAAAGGCATAGATGAGTTAGTGTTCAGTGTTCGACAATATATTATGACGCAAATATTAAAGTGATACTTACTGCCTCGCTGTGGAATCTGAGCAGCTGAAACAGAACAAATTTATGTTAATATCATTGTAGCAGAATATAAGGTTAAATACGTATACGATATTCATTCCTGGTGCGTTACAATATAGCAACAATGTAGCACTAAATATCGTACACATTTGACACATAACCGTCGTAAACCTTTCATCTACAAGGAAATGTTTATGGACAAAAAACAAATTCACTGTTCGGCCTGCGTATAACATATATCATGAATGCCCCCACAATTTGGACTCTGATAAAGAACATACGTAATTGTCCAGGCAAGGGAACTCTGTCATAGAACGACTGTATTCTATATGGAGTAACTTGTGCGGGCATTGTTTCGAAGGCATTTGGGAGAGTCAGGTGTCTAGCCAGCAGATTAGCAAACAGATACGAACAGAGTTCTACGAACGTATGGTAGATCGTGTGAAGCGAGAGTACGCTAACGAGCAGGACGACTAACCGGATAAATGTGCAGGTATAAGGGGCGCTAAGTGAACCACAATGTCGTAGAACTCTATCGTATCGAAAGCAGACGTTCAGGGCGGTTCAGGGTATGGTTTGGGGTTTAGCAGCGGGTCGTACGAGAGACAGATCTTAACTAAGAGACAGATAAACTCACAAGCACGAAGAAGGGGGTTGTTTCCTCCGTTTGGAGTTGACTGCTCTCACGTTAACATTGCGCACCTGGCAGTCTGCAATGAAAACAAGAGAGTAGTCAAAATTTAGACAGACTTTAAACAGAACAGAACGACATTTAGGACATAAACATCAGTTATCTGAACAAATTTACAAACGAACACGGAATTCATCATATCTCTGTACGACTGCACGCATACGAGTTACTCGAATTGGAAGCTAGTGGACCTGATAACATTGCGAAACCTACGAACGTTCAGAGCCCGGTCTAAAAAATACTTCTTCTAGGCCTTTACGGACGTAGACGTTTTTATTCCGTGTTTATTTTCTGGACTCATTGGTTCAGGCATTTGTTCCTGACACACTGTATACAAAAGATGCCTACAACCAATTGATAGGTATTTCATTTCTTTCAATTTTATTTACATGCGTATGCTATAGAAAACTTTTATACGGTAGGTACGTCCGCTACTTCTACTTATGTGTAAGACGGGTCACAAACTATTTTGTTGTTGCATTTAACACTTCATCCAATTTATTTATAAATTACAGTACTGCATCTTCTTCAAACATACATTGTCCAAAATGTAAAACAATGTTTCACTCTGATTAATATAAATAATACCAGGAACTAAATTATGGCTACATTGCGTACCGTGCAAGTATATTAAAACACTTTACAACTTTTGTTGTTTTATATATATATATATATATATATATATATATATATATATATATATATATATATATAATTTTATTAAATAAGTGCGATATTCGGATACCAGTAGCTAACAAATGTATTTAAGCTCTCCATATTTAAGTGCTGCTTACGTATTTAACTAAACTACGCATATCTACCTAATACTTTCATTCTGTTAAATGTGAAACTAATTATGATATTTGAGAATTGTGCAATCTAATGGCAGGCGGTCTTATCCAGCCTAAGGAAGCAATGATTTAACTTGATAACGGCATGTTCATGAGCAGTTGCTCTGCAACTGATATTTGTATGGTGGTGCAAAATGGTACGTGCAGTGTTTACGCATTAGAAAACCGTAGAGTAAAATCACTGACCTGCTAGACGGAGAGCCGACATCCTCTGGAATTCTGGTTCCTGCAACCACTTCCACATCCTGCGGAACGTCTCCCTGCCAGACTTGAGTTTGGACCAGGGCTTGGGATTGCGGAGCAGATCGGACAGTGTACCCTGAGAACGGCAGAGCACCCGCTGTGCGAATATCGCTTGCGGTATGCTGTACCTCTTCAGTTCGGCACTTATCCTCTGCGCCAGGTCCTTGGTGTTGATCTCCTCCACATCGGACGTGATGCTACCGACGTTAAGGGAGTTACTGCTACCGCCGGAAACAAGCCCACCGCTTGTCACACCTGCATTTGTCGATACATTCACGTTAACATTCACGGTTTTCCCTTGCTGCATCGTCTGTTGTTGATGTGTCAGCTGCTGCTGCTGTTGCTGCTGCTGTTGCTGTTGTTGTTGTTGTTGTTGAACCGAGGGCTGTTGTTGCTGAATAGTAAGAATAGGAGGTGATGGTGATGATACAACAACAGCCTCGCGTGACGGATGTACCACTTGTACGAGACTAGGTGGTGTGTGATGCGTATGTGTCTGCACGATGGTACTGTGTTGCGCGATTGTACTTAGTCCGTTAATCGTTGTGGTGCCGCCGAAGTTTGTAACTATCGTATTGCCAGGTGAGTGAAGTGATGTGGACGGCGGACTCAACGTTGGACTGTGCTGCTGAAGTGTTGATCTGGCGACGACAAGCTCACGTTGTGGATACGGAGAGTCGTAACTATTAGGTGACATACTTTTCTGGGGTGACGGTAATCCGTTTTGACTATATGAGCTTTGAGGCGATATCGGACTCGGTTGCTGTTGCATGCCAATACTGCCGAGTGTGTTGTTGGGTGACGAATAGTTGTGTGGCGGTGTCATACCCATTGACGACATTTTGTCATACGTATAACCTGTATTTACGTTAACACCAAGTCCGAGACCAATACCGAGTCCATTATTTTGCATGACAGTAAACGAACCGGACACGTTGCTTGCGTGTCCATACGCGAACTTATCCGACATGGTAGATATGGGGGGCAGCGGTTGAAGCGGTGTTAATGTTGCGTACGAAGACGTCGGACTGAAACCAGGCGGTGACATCCGTCCATTAACAGAGGTTAACGTTTGATACGTTGGCTCGGGATGTAATGCACGAAAATCACTTGCGTCTATCATACTCGCAACACTGACAGATATGCCAGATGTAGGTGACAGTTTACCAGGACTGAGCAGTTCCGAGTCGTGTGAATCGTCCTGTGGCTGCACGATCACAGATAGACCGTCCTGTTTTACCTGATGATCGTCCAGATCGACAGACTCAACTTCCTCGACTGTAAGATCCTCTCCAACAACGACGCCAACTTCGACAGGTGTATGTTCATGTTCCTCTTTGATGTGCTGTTGTTGTTGCTGATCCAATCGCATATGTCGTCTGTCCACTTGCACGTGCACTTGACGCGTCCTTGTGAGGGATTCGAGCGTGATACGAGATGTATGTTGCTGCGTATGCGAATGCTGATGGTCGGAGGCAGACGATAGCATGCTCCTGACGGCTAGCGCTCCCGCCGTCGCAACTTCGGCCCTGCCATGCGTACTACCGCCAGGAGAATCGACCGAGTCCGACAATGGTTCGCCGAGTGATTGGTGTTCGATCATTTTTCCAATGTTTTCCATCATGTTTGTATCGTTTTGCAGCATCAATGCAACCGATGCATGCATGCACGCACTAACACTGCACACTATTACACTCTCTCACCTATCAGCACAGTAGAATTGTAACGATCATTTCATTGCGTTTCAGAACATCATATCACAGCCATGTCTCATACACGAGGGGTGCAAAGCGCTCCGCCGACATATTATCCGGCACACAAACGAAGTGCGCTCTATAAAAAGAACCACTGACAGCTTTCTCTATAAAGAGACCGACCGACATAAGCACACTGCCAACCACTGACACTCAATCACTGTCCCGCTTTATGTTATTATTTCGCTTAATTAAAAAGTAGTCCGAGTAAGACACCGCGTGATTCAACACGCAATAAACAATGTCAAATGAATGTAGTATATTGCACTTGAATATGACTATCACACACTAAACAACGATCCTGTATTGGTAACCTTTGTTTTCCACCTTACACAGCTTTGCGACGTTTCCGCGTCGTGTACCGTCACGACGCGTACACATCCAGTTCTAAACATTCAAACCGAATCACAGAGCAACACTAGGCAACCAAAATCCATATTACGTTCACATCTTCACTGTAACATTGCACATTTCGATTATTAAACGAACATTATCTAACACACTAACACCGTTTGTCATCGTAGTTTCGATTGATGTTAAGTCCGTGAAATAGTCACCGCCGGACCGGTCGATACTGAATTGAATGGATCAGCGCGCGACGCCAGGTGGTTGTTGAGCGCGGCGCAGCGACCCTCATTGTAGCGGAAGCTTCCATGAGTGTGTATTTGTATGTATGCATGCATGTATGTGTATATGCTTTGCCCTATCCCCTTGCTGTGAGGGGTCAAAATGGGCACGCGCACCATGTATACATGTGCGCGCGTGTCTATATATTATTCGTGCATTGTACAGACACACATATGCAGATACACGCGTATACTGCAAAGACACGGACTTGGTCGCGCGAGTGGTGGTATAGACAGGTTTTTAGCACCCCTTGTATCACGTACGCGGGCAGTGGGTTCCCCCTCAAACCAAGCGGAACCGCACGCGTGCTTCACCAGCTGTAAAGGGAGACAAGGGGTTTGCACCGAACTCTTACATTATACACAACCAATGGCGACAGATATTCAGTGAAACCTGCATATTGTTAACTCAATAGACAGATAAAACAAAAACTTCGTAATCATGTCGAATATATTCTTTTTTTTTAAATATTGTTTGTTATACATTAGTTACTTACGCGACACACACCTTCACAGCTTTATAAGTACGATGCACTTGTATATGTTGTTACAGTTTCCACCGTTTTGAATAGAACACAAAATCATTTATTTACATTTATATTTTTGCATGAAGACATATATCACATGTATTATTGTGTTATTTTTGTGATATTTGACGCGATGACGAGTTAGTTATACAACCCGACTAACTTGGATGCACAAACAGAAGACAGGCCGGGAAACTGGCAGTCACAGCCTGGAAAACATTGTTTGCCGAGGTATCTGATATCACATGATAAACACAATGTATATTGCAGATAGTCATGTGCAACCAGTGAAAAACAAATACGTTTATATGAAAAATAATACTGAATTTCAATTTAAAAAAGTACAAAATTGTGGGACTAACAATGAGTACATGCACATATCCTGTGTAACTAAAAATCTGTTACTAGCATAAGTGAACAGATGAATCTCTTCGCGAATATTTTAGATTTAAATGGACAATACCTACATGTGTATATTTGTTTGTGTAAGTGAAAGTGAGAGGGAATTATGTATGTAAAAGTTACATCAAATACATCGGGGTGGAATGATAGATAAAGAGTATGTTGGTAATTGGTGGTAGTGTGTGAAAGCAGGCACATCCAACAAGAGTATAAATAAATACATCAGTAAGACACTACAGTACAACTGGCGTACATTTTTACATAATGTCAACTTATACCCATAGCAGATTTTTAGTTACATTCATATAATGAACAAAATACATAGAATAAAAAATAAAACTTAGCATTTCTGAAAATAAATAAATACTGTGTCGTCTTGCTCAAATAATTAGAATTAAATTAAATCTAACCAGGTTCACACAGCATAACAAGATCATCACAAGTACCACATATTAATAATAATATTTCTCACTAAACCATCATGTAACAGTAAAACAATAGATTAACATTTTTACTTATTTGAAGAATGTTTCATACCATAGTGATTATAATTATTTAATTTTTTTCATCATTGTTTTCAGCTTTGTGTATATAGTTTTGCATTTGAATATTTAAATATCTGATTCAATTAAAATTATTATAATTATTTCCAATAGCTCGAAGTTCCAAATTATATTAGAAATAACTATAATTATGCATTTATTGCACAACGAAATAATGTATTTGAATTATGTTGATTAATTTCCAAACTGTAGTACAATTAGAAAATAATTAAAACGATTAAAAAAACTAATTACTTGACATTTAAAATATGTTGTAAAATCTGATCAATTATTTAGTATGAATTTACAGGGTACTACAGATAGTCCGAAAATCACGTACCATATTGAATTTCAATATATCACGAATACCGAAAACAGTTTTTTATAAAATCCTTTTTAAATTAATTCATTTATCCGAATCCTCGTCTAATTTCACAATATCATCTAAAGAAAAGGAAAGTGCTTGTACGACATACCACTTTGTAATTAATTAGAAAATCATTTGTGGCTTAGTACATATTTCCCTTTTAAGTAAACTACTTACTTAGCAGTCCACTCTTGTAATGGTTCAAAATGATCACCATCGACTTGTAAATACTTCCCAACTCTATTGATGCATAAAATCTAAATTCGTTTCCTTTGATAAATGTTAAAAGTATGATTGTGAGAAGAATTGGATGCTTTGTCTTATTAAATATCAGCTAAATGAATATCGGCAGGAATAGGAGGGTGTACATTTCAAAACGAACATGGACAACCACAATTATCAATATCATTATGTCTCTGTTGTAAAGGCCCATTTCAATATGGTTTGTGAATTATGAACCACCTGTATAATTCTTCTGTAAACAAATATAATAACACGCTGCATTCTGCTGTCGTATATAAATATAACTAAGGTCTAGCGCTTTAGCGACAATTTTAAATGACATTATACTTATCACTTATACTTAGTACTGTGCACAAATGCACACATACTCATACATATATATATATATATATATATATATATATATATATATATATATATATTTATATATATATATATATATATTATGTATGGATAGAAGTATTTGGCGAGCAATTGTTAGAAAATAAGGAATGAAAGGCAGTTTTCTGTATTATATTAAATATTTTGAGTGATTGTAGGGACTAAGGGCCTGCTACCCCAGTAATGGGAAAGGCGTGATGTTATGTATGTATGTATGTATGTATATATATATATATATATATATATATATACATATACGTAAGTTGTATGTCAACTTACAACATATCCATAATTGTTTTTTTTTGTTTAAAAAAAGGCGATGCAGTTTATAAGCGGGGTTTGAAAACCGGCAACATCTAATTTTATTTGTACTGATTACATTATGTAATACAATAATTCCAAGTAATTGAATGATTTGAATTTAATTTTCTTCAGTATATATAAATTGTTATAGAATTCTAATTAATAAAGGATGCTTTTTAGAATCGCCATTTTTAAAAATAATCCAATAATGTGTGTAAAATATAATTATTTTTGTTGTTCGTAGCTATTTATGAAGTTTTTAGGAATTCAATGAGTAATTATATTCGCAGATATTAAATCTAATACGTAAAGTATTACTATTACTTGTGATGAGTAAGAGTGATGCAACACTCTGTAAAACTTATTTCTAAGATTGTTATTTTTAAAATAATATTCTGCGAGTAATCAATTCCTCAACTAGAATAATAATAATACATTAAATTACAGACACATTAAATCAAACGAAGTAACATTTGTATTGAGTTTCCGGCATATCCGCGGTTGGCATATTTAAGCGTAGTGAAAAATATTTAAATTGGATAGTATCCGTTATGCTAAATGTAAAATGTTCTTGAACACTATGAATGTGAAACTTAAAATGAAATATAAGTGTAAGTATAATTTGTCTGAATTGAATCGCTATGAATGGGGCTAATAATTTGACGGTTACCTGACATTCTTCGGTTATCAAGTATTCCATTGCTGTTACTGTTATCTGATTATATTGTATGTACGTCCGAGACGACGGCAGAACACAAGCTACACATTAATTAGTCCTATATGAACCGAAAATATTCATTAATGTTACGTAACGAAAGTAAACTAGAATATTCACTAGAACGAATCACCTGTCCAAGTATCAACATAATATTATATAATTTACAGATTAAACATCCATCCATTCGTTCGCTCGGTCAGTCAGTAGGTAGTTTGTTAGTTAGTTAGTTAATTAGTATTACTTGATGTTCACAGGCACAACTTTGTCCAGAGCCAGATGATTGGCTGTGGGCTCGTCGCCCACGTCCGCCACTTCGTGCTGGTGCACGATCATCTTGCCGATGATGCCGCTCACGTTTATGTTGTTCGCTGGTGGCTTCAATAGCATGTGTTTACAGTCGAGACCAGCAAGTTGTTGTTGACTAGAGGTGGCGGGCCGTTTCAATCCCGCTGTCAGAATCTTCGGCAGGTGTGGTCTGGGCGTTGTGGTGCGCAATATGTTAGGACGGTGGGCTAATAAAGAGGTAGCTTGTTGAATATTTGACACAGTGGCCGTCGTTTTCGGGAATCTGCACGTGGCCGTACCGGTACCGGTGTTCGCATTCACTACTGTAGATTTGACGCCACTCAACGTAGATAGAACTACACCACCGGCACCACCAGACTGTACATTCTTCAATGACAGACTGCCATTAGTGCTCACCCGTCTTCCTTTCTTCAGAACAGACTTAAATTTACTACGTATAAACTCCAGTCGTCTATTGCTACTGCTAAATACAACATGGTTGCCGACTTTCTTCGCCGAGAATGTTGACACAACAAGCGGTTTCGGATAACTGGCATACACGGTTATGTTTGCCAGTGAATCAGGAAGCGTCGGCATATCCATCACTACAGGAACGTTTAGTGATTCGATGACTTCACGAGAAACTACAACAGGTTGCGGAGATGTCGGTGCTGATTCCGCCACATTCAACACCGGTACCATACTATTCGTCGACGAGACAGACTCCGTGTTGACATTTAGGTTC
This sequence comes from Carabus problematicus, assembly GCA_963422195.1. Classification (NCBI taxonomy): domain Eukaryota; kingdom Metazoa; phylum Arthropoda; class Insecta; order Coleoptera; family Carabidae; genus Carabus; species Carabus problematicus. Next base: position 20,214,697 of record OY728577.1, read on the forward strand.
ATCGATGGTACGCATACTGGTGTAGTTGTCGTTTCCTTGGGATTCAGTATGATGAGAGGAGTACTGTACGTATACACGTGGGATGATGAAAATGGTGTCACATGTAGAACTTTTGGTACAGCACATGATCCTGTACTGACACCGCTGCTGCTGTTGCTGCTACTGCTGCTGCTAGTACTGCTTACAATTGACAATGAGGAATTCGAGTTCACGTTCGTTACTGTATTTCTGTGCATACCATGCGATGTGTGTGTCCCCGCTGTACATGTGGCCGGTATGACGACATCTATGTCCATCATGATGTTCGTTGCTGAATTCGAATTACTGCTGGCACCGGGTTCGTCGAATACACTATTGCAGATCCCTAGAAGGTCCGCGGGACATGTGCTCATGTTCACGTTAGTACTCGTAGTAGTTGTTGATTGAATGCTAATGATTGCTGGTGAGAGGGGACTTGCTACCGGTGGTGACGTGACCATGTCAGGCACTGGATCGGGAATTATTGAATGAGAAGACTGTGTGGTACCACCCGTTGCAGAAATCTCTCCGTCAGATACGTCTGGCGTTGTGACTACCTAGAATACAGAGGGATAAATGTTGAATGATTCGACAATAGCACAAATCAAATATAACACTTACAGTCCTTAGGATTGACTGAATTCTAGATTTACTGCTGTTCGTTACTAGTACATTGGCCTGACTGTCCTTGGTTGCCCTGTGTTCTGCCACCAGTTTATTGAAGTCTTTAGTACGACCAGTTACGGTACGTCTGGGTGGTGTAGACGAATGCGTTTTGCTACACGCTGTTCGATTATTCTGTTGTGATTTGCTGTCATCGTTTGCGGATACATGTTTATCGTGTTCGTGATCCTTGTCACGGGATTTTTGTGCTTTCCTATCACTCGAAATGTTTGGTGACTTTCGACGTGACACCTGACCGTGTGTGGAATCATTGTCGTATGGTTGTAACAAACTGTTGGAATTGCTGTTAATTTTAGAAACGTAACTCTTGGTGGTGGCAACGGAGGCGGCGGTGGTAACGGTGCTGTTTGTGTTTACCAACATATCTGTATTTTTGACAGATGACACGGCGGGTTGTAAAGATGGAACGATGCTCTCACTGGAATGTATTGTTGCTGAGGTTACGATTGATTCTTTATTTTTCATCTTAAGGTTGACAGTTTTAGTTTTCTTGACGGGCACTTGTGGCGGAGGTAAAAGGACCGTTTCCGAGTCTGATGAATGCCTTATTTCCATATGACGCTGTAAACCTTGAAATTTGACAACGGCTCCACAAATGGAACACACTACTGCACAGAACCTGTCGTTTAATGGGCAAATTCCAAATAAACCCATGTCGTTTCTTGGCAACCGCGTAACTCTGCAATCGCCGTTGTCTTTTTCTGGAGACCCTATGAACAAACATAAATTAAAAGTGACGTAAAACAACGGCCTACACAATTAAATACAAAGGTATCTACTTGTAAATAAACAGTACCTAATAATGCATTCATGTCGCAGGTTTTTATAAACGCAGACCATGGTTGTCCTTTGAATCGCGTCAATTCGTCGACGTCTATTTCTCTTTTCTTTCCCGTTTCCATGTCTGCATATCAATAATTCATTAACCATGCTAGCTAGATCCATATCCTAATCACTAGTAAGAAAAAACAAACCTTTATCTTTTTTCGTGCAGTTCACTATACTGTAATCTTCACGTGATTTAGAGCGGCCTGCAAAGCATTCACTCGTTAATGACATCATCTAGGTGAACAATAACAAAACATACTTGATTCTTTAAAAAACGTGGTCAATGAAGACCACGGTTGTCCTTTAAACTGATATAGACTAGGGAAATTGCAGGTTACTGGTTCAGATTGCTCCATTTATCCGTTGGACGTATCTATAATACGATTAGAGCAAAATATTCTTTCCAGTAAATTTACTTATTCAAGTATTACCTTGCATATTTATTTAACATAAAATGACAAATTTATAAAAATTTAATGTAATCAATCCCAAGTCAAATAACAATAATTTTACACTGTCATGTGTTAAACAAATTATCAACGGTGATAGTTTTTTATTAAAATTAACTTTCCTATTAGTTTACCTTGCATTTCTATCAAAACATAGCATTAGCCACATACTATTAAAATACATTACATTCATTAGAAATACTAATTTATAACCTAAATATTATTTATACAGAGGAAAAGAAAACTATTACACTGTTACGAGTATACTTCATTAATATGCGAATCTTTGATAATAAAATAAATACAATCTTAGAAAAGTCCTATATTTACAAAAAATTCATTTAACTTGCCACAGCAGGCCAGCACACAGCTGTCGTCCTTTTTTAAACCAACCATAACCATAGATATCATGCAGATAAATACAAGAGTCTAGTCGTCAGACCAATTTATATTCCCGAACTCGCACGAACATGTAGGTCCGAAATGGACGGAATCGTGAAGTCTTGGAACTACATTAATTATTATTATAGGTAGGGTAGGGTAGAGGAGGGTTAAGTAGAGTAGTGTAGTCTAGGATAGAGTAGCCAAATCTATAAAATGCACTAATAGCAAATATATTGCACACACATTTAGCACAACGTTACGAACTAAGAACATGCATGCTCGTATTATGTCGTATACAGACATCGGGTATCTTCGAAAATTAATTGGTCTGACGACTAGACTCTTGTCAGATACATTACTATTTGTGCCTCCCCACCAAATGCAGTTCATAAGGTACCACGGGAAATTTAGACGCATTCTATGGTTCTCTTTGTACGCATACACATATGCAAACGAGAAATGATCTATCAATTTTTTGTTTACAATTGATTTAGTGAAATTATATGAAATATTTTTTTCTTCATAATTTATGGTTATTTTTCGAATTCCGATTTTTCAGAAAAAATAATTTTTTTCCCAGATTAGAATCGTGAGCAAATACAAATAAAATAAGCGTTTGCGTGAACATTCTATATGTATTATTTGTTTGTATTTAGTAAAAAAAAAACAATATTTTTATACAATTGCACCGATCTATGTAATTTTGTTGTTAATTATCTTAATTAAATGAACAATATCAAAACGAAGTTTATATACTTACCTGTAACATAATTGATACGATATTGTTCGTTTTAATTCGGTGTTTGTTAACAATGAAATTAACATAGATAAGTGTATATATTTGAATATTTAATGTTTTATTATTTTATTATCATTATAAAAATAAGAATATCAAAGAAAGTAATTATAATAAAAACACTAATTACGAAACACGTATTTCTGGTATTAAAAAATATATATTTATTTACGCAAAGAAATGTTAATTTTTACCATTCACTGCATATCTACACTAGCTATATATTACAGATAATTTATTTAAATGATCTGTGGCAACTATGTATTTAACCAATGTTAAGTAGAATTATTATCCCACCAAAAATAGAATATTTTGAAAAATTGATGACAAAATTTTTCATATAACTATTTTCTTGTTGGAATTGAATTATACTTAATTAAGACTAGAACCCATAAAATAGGCGACCGATATCAGTAGTAAATGTGAACATACATATATGTATATTGCAGTAAAATACAATATTCATTCATTACTAAAATTTTGTAGGAAGTAAATTATTGATATAACAATGAATAAACGTAAACAAAATATCAAATGCAATATTAAATTATTTACATCGCGCGTGAAATAATTCATATGGATATATTTATCAACAATGAAATTTAATCAGTACAAAACAATGTTTTATATCGTATTTTACTATAAAAATAGCAAATGATTTATTTAAAACCCAAATAAAAATTATATTAATACACGAAAATACAATATTCTTAACGATTTTAACAGAAACAAGCATAATATATGAAACAATACCGACATCGTCTGAATTTGTCATACTGCCAAGCAGACAAACAGAAGCTGCCTGTAAGTAGTACCACACCATCAGAAATACATGTTTAACATTGCATCGTATGTATGTTATGAATCCATCACTTGGTGTATGCATGTCATAATTGCAAATAACATCAAACAAGCACATTCGGAAATTTAGAAATGAGATCTATCACAATTTCTTCTTATAGGTTCTTCTTGCAGTCAATCTACATGTTTCAATTTACTTGAAAACTATCTACAAATAACCTTTATCATGGTCTTAAAGATATTTTTCTTTTTTTACATTGTTCACGTACCACAAAATCTTTCATAAAAATATATAACACTAACTAGATGTCCTAAATATATATATATATATATATATATATATATATATATATATATATATATATATATATATATATATATATAAAGCAGGGAATATTTACATTGTTAGTCAGTGGCATTTCGAAATGAAACGAACAGTCATCATCGAACAGACTGTATGCATCCATCATATGTACACATTGCTACATGTACGAGTATATCGCTTGCTGTCAGCGACTGCTTTACTTTTGCTTTACTTACAATATAGCTATTAATTCATCGATTCAATATTTGAAAAGTCAGCATTATTGAATTGTCACTGTCAACGTGGCCTTTCAGAATGTTTTTATATACACGAGTGAAAACTAGATAAGGACACTTCCGCATGGGATACACAATATAATAATAATATATTAACGAAGTCGGGAAAACATATGTTAAATTTCTAATATCAACATACATAATATACATACGTAACGTGCTAAAATCGCACGGTACATACGTACGTACAATTCAATCAATCAAAGTAAATAACATAATAATCACGTAAAATGATAAGTGAAAACAAGATTTATGTATGTACGTACGTACGTACGGTAGGGCAGGTAGGTAGGTACAGGGCGTATATGCATTACTGTAAGTTTTGTGGTTGGTATGTTTGCAGTGGAATTTAGAATGTATACCAACCTAGTCAAACTGAAACAAACCGAACCGACACGTCGTCTCTCAATAACTTAAACTTATTATGTAAACTTATAAATATATACAAGTTACAGACTAGCGCCTCTTTTGACGCGTTTCATGGCAGGTGAGCCGGGCGGACTGGCGCCCGGCCTGTTTCCGTCGTTCCGGGGCGAACGTAACTGCTTGTGTTTACACAGTGCACAATAGAACACATCTGGTATGTGAGTACGTCGAATCCGAGCGCATGACAAATGCACCCATGTTAGACAACGTGAACACTCAATCATTGGTCTGCCAGCAAACGGTTTGCGACAGTAGCACGTCACCAAATCATACGAATCTTCATTGTTATCATTCTCCTCGTCAGCATCGGCATCTGTGGCACAAAAACAACAACAATAATACCGAATCTTACTGATAACTTCTGTCATAACTTCTGTGATAATACACCACCACTAACATACCTGTATCATCTTCAGAGGGTTTATCTTCCTCCTGGCCAGAACTCGTAGCAGATTCTGAGTTGACACTACTGCCTGAACTATCTAGTGGAGGCGGTGTTCGAGTAGTAGTCCGAGTATCCTAGTCCAAGGACGAGCAGTTATTTAAACACTCACTAACTGATTATATACACTTTCACATAACGCAACGTATATAAATTAAAATAACAACAATACCTCTTCATGTCTCTGCATTTCATATTTCTCATATTCAAGTATGTAAGTACAGAATCTGTAGAAGTCCTCTCTTGTTCGAGGTCTTTTGTTTACGTTATTCATGGATGAAGTGGACGCCTGTATGCAAAAACCAACCTTAAAAATATGGATAAAAATCAAAATACAACAGGAAAAATACATTAAGTCACTGAAGCGAACAGTGACATATAGAATACATGAAACCTAACCTAATCAGTCAAAAAATATTATTGAACAATACTTACATCTTGGTCATCAGCAATAAGAGAAGGAGCTGAAATAACAATTGTCAAATAATTAGACTGATTGTAATGTATTTAAAATAACAATAATTCATAACAACATAATAATATCTTACATGTCCAAAAATTTAATTTATCAATGAAACGTACCTTTTGATTCTTTATGCGTCATTCCTTATTAGTTTCACTAGTTTGTTTTATGAACCAATTCAAAGACATCACAAAATATAACACTTCAATATTATGTTTAATATGTTTTTTTTGGACTTAACTTCTTTGAATAAAAAAGGACGAAAATTAATTCAGAGCGTTGTTGTACAGTTGTAATACCTGAACTGTGCTATAGATGGCGAGTTGGTGGATCATAAGCGCGCGCGTTGAGTTTTAAAATTGTATATCAAAACAAGACAGTACAAAAATAAATCAACCTGATTTTACATATTAAAAAGATATTATAGGGTAATAAAGTAAACACAGGTTACGTTTAAGTAGAAACAGTTCATTTAATCACTCACATACAGGAATAATAAAAACACACAAGACAGTACACACAAACTTTTTACTAAAAAAATGTCATGAATAAAAAGAAAAACAATAAATATGAAAAATACAGAATCTGGGGAAATCAAAGCTTCGCGATGTTTTCATAAATAGTATCTAGTGTGTGATGAATAGTTCGGAAACTGGGTCGGGCGGCGGGTTTATTAGCCCAGCATTGTTTCATCAATTCATACACAGGAGCCGGTGTATTGTCTGGGCACGCTAGCATGTTGCATTGTTTAATGAATTTGACAACTTCCTCGTGGGTCATACCGTAATACGGTTGCAGGGCGAACGAGAAGATTTCCCATAAACAAACAGCAAATGCCCACACATCCGACTCAATAGTGTATTTATTGTACAGTATACTTTCCAATGGCATCCAACGTACAGGAATAGCATCATGTTCGTCTCCCTTATAGTAATCCTATAAAAAAATTATCATGCATACAAATACATGTATAGAGGATATAAATAATAATAAAAATAAAAATTGACTCAACCTGTAGGTAAATTTTCTGTGATAATCCGAAATCTGCTATCTTTACGACCATATTGTCGTTGATAAGACAATTCCGTGTTGCTAGATCTCGGTGCACGAATTTTCTGTCTGACAGGTAGACCATACCGGCAGCAACTTGTCGAGCAATATTTAACAGATCCAAATGTGTGAGTTGTACATCTTTGAAAACTTCTCTGCCACCTTCACTTTCTACCGCACGCATTACATAATTACTGGGTGAACAAGATCTGAAAAGTAAGCAAGCAAATGATCAACTCGAATACCTGTTATCACTCAAACAATTAATAGTCGTAATGTTCCATTTCCACGAAATAAAACTATATATAGAAAAATAAATGAGTTATAATCTCATTCTGAGAATAGTATTATACTACGTAATATTCATTACCTGTACAAGATTAATATATGTATTACCTTAAAAACTCATTTAGATCGCCTTTTCCCATGTATTCGAATAAGAGACACATTGGTCTGCCTACAGCACATACACCGAGCAGTTTCACAATATTTGGATGATCGAACTCGGCGAGCAAGCACGCCTCTCGTTCAAAGTCTACTTGCAGATCTTGACTAGCTTCGTCTTTCAACATCTTAACAGCTACCAGAGTGAATTCTTCGCCCGGAACCAAGGCGGGTGCTTTGGCTTGAAAAACCCGACCAAACGCACCTTGTCCCAAGTCTCTAACATAAATTATATCATTTCGCGGAAATTCTAATTTTTCCAATTTTGGATTTAGCTGCGCCCCGGTTCTGAAATGAACAAGAAATATAAGTATTATTAGCAGTATATTTAAAATATATTATGGCTATGGCTTAAAATAAATAGATGCAAAAATATGTAAATGAGGGGCTTGTACCTTAATAGAATAAAATGTCAAACATATAGACGTATAATATTGTTAATTTTTGGCATTTCAATAGTCAATCTAGTTACTAATTGATTCTGATTAAAATATTATTTAAATCATAAATACATAGTTTAATTATAACCGGAACTTAAAGGGACAATTATTTTTTTTAAGACAAATAATCCTATTAGATTCATTCAGTCTATAAAAATATAATTCTATTTTACGAAACAAGATGCAAGGATTACACTAGTCATGTACACTGTAAGGAATACATACAATAAACATGTAGCGAAATAAATATGTTTATTTACCTATGATATGCAACATTACTTGGTAGTTTGTTCAGATCAATACTGACTTCCTGTGTGTTCGTTGGATTGTATCCAAAGCGATGTTTATGAAGGCGATGACAGAGGAGAAATAGTAGCAAAATAACTAGCACACTAACGAACCCAATGCCAGCAATGATAAATATAAGAGCTGGCGTGAAATACTTTTCCATAGCTACCTTATTGTTCTGTTCAGTGCCTATATCTTCAAGTACTGACGAATTATCTTAAAACGGGAATCACGTGAAAAGAAATTATTTGTCATATACACACATCTAGCACAATGAAGCAATGTTTTCAATATACAAAATGTAGCATTTTTCCACTTTTTACGGTGTTACAAAAAAGGAGTGTTTCTGTGATAAAATGGTTTTAAACAACTTTTTTTTTAATATTACTAATTTAAATAATTTTTTAAGAAAAATAATAAATTTTATAACAAAAAAAACTAAGTAAAAGTAAGAAAAAAACTCTCTACATAATATAATTTTATATTGATTTATCTCAGAAATTCGATCATTTGTTTTCGTGTTGTATTATCATTTTTATATGAAAATAATAATAAATCAGTGAGAAATAGTGAGCACTCGGTTTGAATGAAGTTTACATACCACAGACAGGTATATCGCAATGTTGCCACCGTACATTCAGATCCATCGTGTAACACCAAGGCATACTCTCCTCGCCACCGGCATTTCTGCAATAGTTCTCTGCATTCTGGACTTCCGGGAACACCATGGGCGGCCGATCGTGCGAATGTGGTTCCTGTGAGTCCCATTTCTGACATTCTAAACCAGTTTTCGTTGTGTTTACGGTGCCCTGATAGAATCGTCCACTACCCTTAATGCAGTCATCTAAAAGCAAACCAGACACTGTGTGTCAGTAGGAATGTGTACTTGTTGTCCATATGCATGCATAAATATATGGTAAGATACGGTACAAGTGATTAATTCAGTCTTCATTTCCGTTAACCGTGCATGGGAGCAGCTAGGAGTTTCATTTTTAGGATTAAATTTTGGCAACATATCGCAGTCTGGAAGTTGAAAGTGTCCCCGAGATTTAAAGTATATGCCCAATTCCTTGTTGTGTTCAATGACAGCCCAATCGTTATAACATAGCTGCTCTTTAACTGCTATACAATCTTCATAGCAGAGCGGTAAACCCACCGAACCCTCTTCTGTTATAATGCATTGAGGAAATGCGTACATGCACAACAATTTCTGAAAGTTATTCCAAGCATTAATTAACACTGTTAATTGTTGTTTATATAGAAAACGTCAAACACTACAATAATACAGTAGACACTATGTTTACCTCAGCAACACTGCGACAAGGCTCCTTCAGACCCGAAATCATCTCATCCCACAGACCTTTCGTTATATGTTCATTCAGCCATCCACCGGTGCTCTTCTCGGACATTTGAAACCACACCTGTCTCGCGTTCAAGTAATTCTTGCAGATTTTACCACCGTACGGGGCACACATGCCTTCCTTGTCTATGTGGGCGATGCCGTAATTAATACACAACAGTAATGCAACCAAGAAACGATGCATTTTTGATTCCAGGCAAACATAATTCATAATAACAAGGCGTTGATCTACGAATCACCAAATACCTCAAAGTGCAAGGTTAATTCAATCCATTTTCAGCTTGTTGCATTACGTCATGTATAAGGTAATTCGTTGTTTTATATAATGGCATACACATTCCTAAATTTATTTTCTTTACTTAGTATACCTTTCGTACCAAACGATTACGCATCTCTACATAGCACTTGCTAATAATAATTTCCACAAAATATATATTATGTCCACTCTTAACAAATGTCAAGTTTATTTAATTCATTAATAAATGTATAACGATAATACTAAAATTATACAAAAATTCATTATAAAAGAATTTTAAATACTGTTTAATACAATATTGCCACTATTGACAAATAGTTCACACGCAAGATGGCGCTTACATGTAAATACAACATATATTTTTTTAAATTGACATTTATGACACTGTACTCAATATTTGAATTAAACTGAAATGTACAGGAACACAAGTACCGTTTGATACTAACTTGAAAGCATTTCGTTAAACAGAAAATCTTATAACATTTATTTATATCGTTTATCCAGGAAAATTATACATATTTGTAAAATACATAGTTGATACTTTTATATTTCAGTACAAATTGGTGCTCTGATGAAATTTCACGTAAACAAATGACATGAATAATGTGCCAATATGTAAATATTAACAATAACAATTTATTTACTACTTTATTTTCAATGTTTGAGTTATTTGTATTTTTCAGTATAAGCATTATATAGAGCCAAAATATAAAATTTAATTATTTCTCTTAAACTGACAGGGTAGATTACGAATTTTATGATTTTGCTCGATGACAATTTTTAATCCGAATTACATACGTAACATTCAAATAATTGGATATTTGATTATTTTATGTTTTAAATCTCTACATGACAGTTGGCAACACCACGTCATCTCATCTGTCGCATACGTACGCAACAACTCAAAATTTCATATTGGTTGGTTTTGCCGGTGTTGGTTATACAATATTATTATTAAATTTTGCTAGTTAAAATGTTTCAATTATGCATTTTTAAATTATTATTGTTATTAGTATATACAAATTACGTTTTAAGCGGTAGTATTATAAGTAAAAACGTGTATTTTAAAAATGTTGATAGATCAATCGATTTGACATCACAATTAGTAAAAATAACATCAACTATTACAATCGAAAATTCTAATAAAGAAACAGTTAAAGATATAGTATGGTCATTGGACCATGGTTTTACTGGAAAATTGTCGTACATTTCTGCAAGAGATGCTTCCAAACGTGATCTACGATTACAAAAAACTACACTGGCGGATCATGACAGTGATTCGTTTTACACCATCATCTTTAACAAACCTTTAGAACAGAAGAAATATGTAGTTATAATTGAAGAAGTATATACTGGGGCGCAGTTACCGTATCCTGCATCCATCACGCAAAAAGAAAAACAACTTGTGAGATACTTTGGCAATCATTATGTGTATTCACCATATCTTGTCAACCAACAAACTACCAAAGTGCACGTGCGTACCAAAAACATTGAAAGTTACACCAAACTTAAACCGTTTACTCTGAATGATGGAATCATAACATATGGTCCATACGAAAGCATTCAGCCTTTTACAGCTGATAAATTATCTGTTCACTATGAGAATAATTCACCGTTTTTGACAGTGACAAATTTAAATCGCCATATTGAAGTATCTCATTGGGGAACTATTGCAATTGAAGAATCTGTGAGTTTATTACATACTGGTGCAACACTCAAGGGTTCATTTTCAAGGTACGATTACCAGCGTGATAACGGCAATGGACTTAATAGCATTAAGTCATTTAAGACCATTTTACCTGCATCTGCGGAGAGTCCATATTATAGAGATTTTAATGGTAATATCTCGACGTCTAACATGAGAATTAAGAAGGATTCCGTGGAATTAGATTTGCGACCCAGATTTCCTTTGTTTGGAGGATGGAAAACTTGCTACACTTTGGGGTAAGAAAGAGATTAAAATATACAGAAACATTTCTGAAAATTGTAATAAATTAGTCAAGTTGTAAGTTCAATGCAACATTGTATTACGTATAATTACATGCCTAAATTCTATTGCATAATTCTAATGTATGTTTCTTTTGTTACTTCAGATACAGCGTTCCAAGTTATCAGTATCTTTTCCACAAAGGCGACAATTACTTGTTAAAAATCCGTTTGATTGATCACGTATATGATGACATGCAAGTTGATCAGTTGGAGACTACGATTGTGTTGCCTGTAGGGGCTACTGACATACAGTTAAAAACACCATACTCCGTGGAAAGATTACCGGACTCTGTAGCATACAAGTATTTCGATACAAAAGGCCGAACTGTTATATCTTTCAAGCGGGATAACTTGGTGGAAAATCACATACAAGACTTGGAATTACGCTACCAGTGGTCACGTGTTCTTATGGTTCATGAACCAATATTGTTGTCTATTGTTTTATATGTTCTGTTTCTAGCTGTTATCATTTATGTAAGACTAGATTTTTCAGTTAATCCCAATGTTGATCTCAAAAAGCAAGAGTAATCAAGCATCAGATATACGTAATATCATATTTTGGCAACATTTTTGTAAATTCAAAATGACAGTGCCTTGTACACATCACTTGATGAGAATTTATGAGTACACTAAATAGAATTTGCCAAAATAAATTCATCTAATTCGATATTCGCTTTTGAATATAATTTATAATTTTGTAATACCTGCATTGTACTGTACAACATTTAATAAAAACATTACAATTTGTAAAAATATCACATTTTTTGGGTGTTTTAGTTTGCATATTGCTTTATAAAATAAAATTATTGACTATAAAAAACTAACATATATTATTAATTAAAACAAAAATATCTTTGCAGTTATTATGATACAATTAACTTTCCTGTTTTAAACTTTGACATCCTATCCGAATCGATAATAAAATCAAATATGTTTGCTCGAAAAAAATATGTATTATTGCAATATGTATGCATGATGCTGTCTGTATTCATATATTTATTTCAGGATCGTCGACAGAGAATATTTTTCGTAGCCTTAACTGGTGATTTCAAAAATGCTGGTAGGTTAAATGTATCTGTACTTATAGAAATCTATAATTTGTAATGTAATCGGCTTATAGATATTTCATCTACTGTCGGAGTCGGACTGGCCTAGTGGAAATTTCAATTTTTGTTTTCAATGTTTCAAAATGTGATATTTCAAAATTAGTTACCTTCTTATAATGATGCATATTATTTTTATTTTAAAATAGATTTGGGCATATATATATACTCGTCGTAATTTACACAATACATATTACTTATGCCACTGCCTACCTTGAATTATATGCTGTATGGTTAATAAATCACGTAACTACCAATTTGGATATTATATTACTAGGCTCTTCCCGTGAGCACCATGTGCCCACATTGGTAATTTCTACAATAAACTATTTTTGAAAATTCCCGTTTCTGCGTTGCATGTACCTTCGCGTCTCCTAGTCGCAAACTCTCTAAAATACATTAAATTGGTCGGTTTATCCGTCTTTCTCCATCTAACCGTCGTTATTGCAGTCGGATCTTATATTACAAAAACAATATAACAAAATAACCCTCAATACGAAAACTTTAATAGACTTCGTAGAAGTACAAATAACGTATTTTAGATATTTTAAACATATATTCACAAATACTACTTCTGCGCATGTGTGGGATGTCAAAATGTTGTTATTATTCTTTATTTTTATGTTGCTAAGGGTGGGCTGTCATTTCATGCCCTGTCATTAATGCTGCCTAGGTTACGCAATTGCAGCTAACTTTATGCGTGACTGACAGACAAGGGCTTTTCTATATATAATTTTTAATTATATTCATTTTTAGTGTTGTTAAACAAGTAGTAAATTTATTTTAATGGAATAAGTATTTATGATTTAATTAATATTATTTATTCGGGTCAACATTACATAATTTAAACGATTTGAAAATAATCAGTATTTCATAAATTATATTATTGTAATAGAACTCGATAAAAATGTATTTTTGAAAAATATACTCATTTTTAAATGAATCAATTGATATAATTTATTCACGAGTATAATTGCAGTCATATCAATATAATAAATAACATACATAAAATAATAAAGTAACTTTAATGCAAAAAATCACATATTCGTTTTGAATTGTTATTAAAAGAAAAACTAATCAATAAAGTATTACAAATGATATGCACAAAACCGAATTAGTAAAATTATAGAGAAAACCATACGTAAAGAAGATAGTATATAAACAGTTTATTTTTATAAGTGTACACTATGTATGATTACAAAACAAGGTGTACATTTGTTTATTTATTTCTTATTCGCTGCTGCTTCATCCTCACGTTGGTATGTCTGCAATAATTCCTGTTTCTTTGTAGCGATCCTTTCTTCTCGTCGTTTGCGAGCTTCGTGCACTTTCCTCCTGCGAGCTTCGGCCTGATCACTGTAATACAAAGCAAAATTGATTAGAATTATTACGATAATTATTCTACATGCAGCTATATTTAATGTTTTTTTGGTAAATGTACTTACTCAAGCATCTTGGTTCTGGCTTTCTCAGCCTTCTTCTTGTGAATGTATTCCATAAGGACACGCTTGTTCTTGAATACGTTACCCTTCGCTTTCATGTACAGAGAGTGGTACAGATGTCTGTCGATTTTCTTGGCTTCCCTGTATTTCTTGAGGAGCCGTCTAAGAACACGCATACGTTGCACCCATAATTCCTATAACAAAAATAAACAGAAAATTAGCAATCGTACATACACATTCACTTGTAAATCCGTCATTACTTGTCCACCACCGAAACAATTATGCAGTTTATTCAACATATGCAGCATATTGCACTAGAGTTTATACTTGATCACATACACTGACTATAACTGTTACACAATATCACAATACGTTACTAAAGTTATGTTGTTGTACTCAGGTGTGTATAACACACCAGTCACTGACTTACGCAACTGATATAATGTAGTGATCCAGTTATACAATTTATACCCAAACCTTTTGTACAGGAATTAGTCGGGGGAGGAGTTTAGGTGAACACCAATCAGATGCAAGGATGTTCACGTTCTACCTGCTTTTCAATTCTGCTAACTCGGATTAGAATATTCCCGTTAATCGTAACGGTACAGGGATTAAAACAATTTTAACGACAAACAATATTTCACCTAGGTACATTGAATTGAATAAACAACACTGACAATTTTGGTAAACAAAATGTGTAATACAATTTATTTTGTATAGATATAAATTGCATAATGTATTGTACACTGAGAAATTAATTTGTAAAGAAAAATATTGTGCCGATTTAAACTTCAAACAGTATTTTGTAATGTTATACGATACATTTTAAAAGTTTAGTATTATATTAATTAGTGTTACAAGTTTATTATATTGCACTGATCATTAGCAATTTAAACTGAAGATGCAAATCGGGAATGAATTGATCTTATATACAGTTTAGAATTATACGGTAGTGTATTTTAATTTAAGCATATGCACTTTAAAGGAACGCATACAAGACAAATAAAGTGGAACGTAATATGTACTTTTCAACAATTAAGTAACAGATATTTGTTACTCTGATTAGAATGGCAGTTTTTTCGATACATGATTGGTAAAGGTTTATTTGATCTCTATCTGGACGAATTCATGTTTGCAGAATAGAATAATCATCTGGGTTAACGCATGCGCATTTGAGCAGCTGTCAAGAATATTGAAAATTCAGTCAAACTGTGAGTTCATACTTTAGTTCTCGTATTGACTCACATAAAACAATATTGTCGTGTTTTAGTATTTCTAATGCGCAAGTATTTGCATTCAAGAATTTATTTAATTATAGTTGAACTGACTACAATGTACAGGTTACATTGAATAATGTTCAACATGCAATGATATGTAAAAAGAAATGTTTGTAATCATACCTTTTGGGGCATACGAGCATTCGCTGTACCCTTCCTTTTACCAAAGCCGCAGTGACGTCCCTTTCTCCTAGCCTCGGTATTCTTGCGTACGCGGGCACGAGAATGGACGGCTACGGGCTTCTTGATGATCAAACCATCCTTGATTAACTTACGAATATTCTGACCTGAAATTACATTTTCAATTTTAATTATTTACCCTTATTTGGTAAGAAAACATTCTCTTCGATATCAATCAAATGATTTAAAATGTACAATAGGTTATCATAATACACCGGTGCGGAATATGCCAGACAGTATCAACAAAATAGTGATATTCATACCAAATATGATTATTATACGAACATCACAATATTGTTTTTTTTTTTAGGTACAAAGAAGTAAATTAAATACTTACGTGAGTTTGTATTGGCAATTTCGTTAATTTCATTAGGATCCAACCAAACCTTCTTTTTGCCACATCGCATAACAGAGGCTGCCAGCCTCTTTTGGAGTTTGAGGGAACTGCAAAATAAACACCATTAAAAAACTAAATCTAAAAAATCTAATTATGCAAAATTTTTAAATAAAAAAGTTATCTTAAACACATGTTTGCACGATTTGAAGCTATGATAATTTTCATAACAAACATGAACAAAACTACAAAATATGTATATTTTTAATCTCCACGTATCTAAATTTACTATTTTTAAAGCTTGTTAAAAGATTAGCACTGATATAAATCCGTAAGTAACACATATTAATATCTTCATAGGTAACACCACATGGTGCAACACAAACATTGAACACATATTTAGTTATTTCGCGAATGTAAAATCCACTTTTTAAATATAAACTTTGTTAGATAAAGGTTCACAGTTTATTTAAACACCGAAAAACTTATTTAAAACTTATAAAATACTACTATTTTATCAAATATAAGACGTACCTCATGACCAACGATGTACTCACACAACGTGTAAAGCACAATAGAGAAATGAAAATGGCCGACTACGTGCGTTGTACCGACTGAATCAAGAACTAGTCAAGATATTTCGAATATGCGCAGTAAAAATATCCGTTTTAATAAAAATCTACTACTTTTTGACATTTAAAAAATAACAATTAGAATTATGGTATAGAAATTAACTCTCAAAACATGATATAACTTGCATATAACATTTTATAAAACTGGCGGTAAAGATTATAAATATGAATGTGAAATAATTTTGAATATGTAACTCGAATTCTTCTGCTTAGTTATTATTTTTTAACTTATTATTAGTAATAGCATATTTATAGAATTTTATTTATAATACATGGAAAGCTGATTATTATGAAACACTAAATATTTTATAAAACAATTTTATTTAAACAATTTACATTATATATATATAGTACATTATATAGATACATTTTTCTCATATTAAAATCTACTGTCTGTAAAAAATATCCTTGCGCTGTATAAACTGCAGTACAATAATTCGAACTCCTGTAACAAATGCAATTAATATTTATTTATTCACAATGTACATCCTGTAATAAATACCCTTTCAATTAAACATAGTCTTTTCTCTGTCAGAGCTAATGTTTGTTGCAGTTTTGCATCGTCCCTATTAATAATTGCTTTCTGGGATTCTAAATTTTGTCTATCGCGTGCATGTTTAGCTCTTACTGATTGAAACCAATGTAATGAATTTAACTGGCTACCTTGTTCCAACAGTTGTATTATATATGCCAAACCTAAAGAAAATATTTTCGTAAATTATACATATTATATGCAACAATAAAATACTCATGTGGATAATCATAAAGGTTTCTAATGTATTACCCATTGCAAAACCATCATCAGTGAATGCTGCCCCAGTTTTGTTCTTTTTGTTGATACGATCCTTGCATGTTAAGGAATGTTCTACGAAATTTATGGTTAATGGAGGAACAATCATGTAAAATATTTTAAGATGAATATTTTGGGAATTTCTGAATACCGGTACAAATACATTGATTAATAACTGTAAAACAAATCAAACCATTATACAATTTGTACACTGAGGAACTATCAATTTAATTTAACACTAACTTTGAAGTATTCAGTGGCGTCAGCGAAATTATCTGTTAAATTTCTAATATCACTTTTAAGGCAGTCGCCAGCCTTGGCTGTTAAATTTGAGTGTTCACCCTCTAATAAATCGTTTAAATTATTTAGATTCTCAAATGTAGGTAGAAAACATGTAGCGTCTGACAAAAATCGACGACCACCGGACCGTATAAGACGAACATATCCCAATGCGTTACCTAAAACATGGTACATGTTATAACATTCATCTCAGTACACCTGTATACAACATTACCTATATGACTGATAAGTCTTCTAAATAAATCTAAATAACTCAGACCGTTTTCCGTAAGCCCTAAGTTTCGTATATTTTGGCTAAATTTTTCGGCTCGTTCATATGGATACATTTGATCTATATCACTTTTATTATCACAAAAATACCGCAAATCTTTTAGTAATCGAGATTTAATATGTTCATCATACATGAATTGTGAAAAAATATAAAATTTCTTTTGTAAAAATTGGTATGTAAAGTTTACCTGAAAAAAACAAAAATAATTTTAGTTCATTCATTACATATATTATAGAAATATGATAACTAACTGTAGTATTCATTATTCCAATGCCATGCGTTCTGATTGAGTTGGCTATATGAGAAATATTTATTGTGTTCAAATGTTTATTGTTGCTCCATTCTTCTACAAATATTTGGTTATTCATATTGTACAGATACTTTGACACGAACACGTGAATATTTCTCATTATTTCAAGTACATCAAGACCCTAAAATACAACAAATTTTAATAGAGTAACACAATAATGTATCGATATTTGTAAATGTAATAAAATAGAAACAAATAAATATGTGTTGAAGACAGATTAAAAGAAAATAATCATATAACGATAATAATTATACTTGTCGATAAAATAGTTGCTATACATTCGTGTGCTACTTATAAAATATATATTAATATATTTTGATAAGTGCAACATGATTATACCATACCTGTTCTAAAGTTTGCATTGGTAAATGATCCTGAACTGTAATTAAACCATACTTCAAAGCAGCCAACTGTCGCATTTCACCATAAGTCTGCCAGTCGTGTAGAACAACGGTAGTTAAATTGTAGAACATAGTATTTAAATAATGTTCAATATCGCCTGAAACCAATGAATATTCAACTGTGGGTCAAATCATCTGAATATAAAATATTTAATTACTGCTTAGAGATATGTATTCGTTTGCAAATATACATGAATGCTGATTTTTAGACTGTAAAACTTGGTTTTCAAAAAACACTTCTTCAAACGGTGATGTAGTTGTCATCTGCAGATGTGAATGCGTTTGCAATCGTAAATTTGTCTCAATGGACTGACATAATAGTTTCATAAAATTCAAATTTAATATTTTATTAATTTTCAGTGAAATTTTGTTTCCATCCACAGCAAACGTATTAGATTCACAGTCAGTTAAGGCAGCAAACATGAGCTGTAACATAATATAAGTAAGAAATAGTTAAAAAAGCAAAGAGTACAGATTTTACCATCATTCTTGGTATGTCACTTTTGTTTTCGTATAGAGATGAAAAGTATACAGGCATAATAACTTGATGCCAATACAAAAATGAACAATCACACAACTTGTATAACAACTCTCTGACATTACATATCAATTCTAGACGAGACAGATGACCTCGCAACTGCATTAGAGCATCCTCGGCTAATGAATAGTTCAAACCAGCAGCTGACAATGCTAATCGTGTTACAAGAATCCTGTCACTGGTGTACGGACCATTCAAAACTCTCTCAGCTACTTTCAGCGATGAAAGTACATCCAAATGTTGTTCGTTATATGACTTATCTTGCACGACACCTTTCTGTAATAATTCAAATACATATACAGGGTGTTCTATTTAAACGGGCCACTACTGGGATCTCGGAAACTATAAGAGATCCAAGGTCGGTTAAATTAGACAAAAGTTGCACATTTATGTTGATGGCGATTTCATATTTTGAAAATATTGCATGGCTCACTAGATAATTACAAAAGTATGAATTTCTTGAATTTTACCCATCTTTTATAACTCAGTAGGAACTGAAAATATTGAAAAATGTTTCAAATAAACATTTTAGCATGGATAAAATGCTGCCCAATGAAGTAGACGTCATTTTGTTATAATTAATATTACCGGAGATACAGCACTTTTATTTTTTAAATGGGAACAATAGTTAACTTTAGTTTAGGTAAATAGCGCATTTTTTCTGAATTCAACCATATAAGGGTTTATATGATTATCTTGCATAGTTTCAGAGATATGCGGCATTCAGTATACGTTTCAAAAACTATTATTATTTTACATAGTGTGCTATAGAAATTTGTCTGGAAACAATTGCCTCCGAACTGTTTAATTATACTTAAAACAAACGCAAATAAAACAGCATTATTCTAATCAATCATATTTTTTGCGAACGATTTTATAATTAAATGATAATTATAGTAGATATTCAAATTGTTGTCCATTATTTCTTAAGCAATGTTGAGCTCGATTTAAAACTGCATGCAAAGCATTTCTTAACATTATTGGAGAAATGGAGTCAAGGGCCATTCGTATTTTATTTTTTAAATCTTCGATATCTACTGGAGGCGTAATAAAAACTAAAATTAACTACTATCGTTCCCATTTAAAAAATAAAGGTTAAGTGCTGTATCTCCGGTAATATTAATTATAATAAAATAACGTTCACTTCATTGGGCAGCATTTTATCCATACTAAAATGTTTAATATTTTTAATACCTTCAGAGTTATATAGAAAAATTAAAATTAGAAAAAATGACAATTTTTGTCTTTATCTAGTGAGCCATGCAATATTTTCAAAATATTAAATCGCCATTTACATCGGCCCATAATGCGCAACTTTTGTCTAAATTAACCGACCTTGTCTATATATATAATTTAGACAATGCAGTATTCACATACCTTTGTTGACACTATAATTGTTAAGGCTTGATATGCAATATACTGAGATACTAAATATATACAGTGGACTAACGGAAGTTCTTGTTTTTTCAACGTCAGCTGAAATCCCTTAAGGAGTTCAATTAAGCGACACAATACTAGGACAACAGTTTTTGTCATCGGTGTTCCTTCCGCAGCATGTAAGTTCGTTATCCATTTAACAATTTCACTGGATCTTTTCATTAATTTAATACCCTGTACAAGCAACGCATATTGTTGTTGTAATTGTTTTAGTTTTAAATACGACATATCCAATTTCATCATATTCTCCATTTGAATCATCCAATTTGATCCCTGTTTATTCAAAAATATAGATATTAAAATTTAATAATATGATCAGAGGCACATGTATACCTGTATACACAAATTGTATGAATCTTTTAATAAATTTTGTGATCGACTTGCAATATGCGCTTGACGATTTGTCAGAAAACTTTTTTCATCCAATATTTTAGCGATAATTGGCATGTGTTTCATTAAAAACTGTTCTGGGTACCATAAAACGTTGCCGTATAACGTACATGCACAAACCTAAAATAAAACTTTTAATATACAATACAGGAAATCGATAACTTATAAACCAACCTTCTTATTGGCATCTATCAAACGTTTTAATATTTTCTTGTCAATATTACCAAAAATATGGTATTGAAACACAAAGAGAGCATTTACTTGGAGCCAAATTTGAGTATACGATATGTTTTCGTCATCTTTTTCCAGTTCAAGTAGCATGTTTTGCATACAAATGGCCAGTTCATTTTTTAAACCGGAATTTTTAACTGAAGTAATGCAATGATGTTCTATTGTTTTTTCAATAATCCTCTGTAAATACCATTTTTATAATGCTTTATTTTTTTCTAAAAGTATAAAATATACATACCTGAAATATATTACCAGTTAACAATTCATTCTCAATATCGATTAAAACTTTACTGAGAAATTTTAACCGTTCAATTGATACTCCAAACTGTGAAGGACTATGCAATGTATTTTTAATAGCACGTTTGTATAGTGCCCAATGTTCCTGGAGAGTGGTGCTTGTTAACAACCCATCCAATGTCATAAAACAAACTAAAAGCTCTGCTATATGATCAAGCGGTTCCTAAAACGAATACTTATGAAATAGCTTTCAAATTAGTATTTATACATTACTTACAGGAAAATACAATATTGAGTTGCTGACGTACAAATCTTCACCAGAAATGGCTGAAAGTTGATGTAAGAGTAAAGAAATAACTTGCTGTGACCTTTCTATAAAGAAACTAAGTTGTTGTAAGGTGTCCAATAACCGGCTAAACATTTGCAAATTCTCAGTTCCTTTGCCAATCACTGCAACGCAACAAAATAAGAGTATATGCAGAGAAAATGATTTAATAAGTTACCTTCGCCATATAGTATAAATTTGGTATAATATTTATCTTTGGCTTCCTTAACTAAAAGGTTTATTTCGCTACATAGCGAAGCTAAACTTGCCAATATTCGGCTTAATAATTTATTGTCCGACTGAACCAACTGTAGCAATGAAATATTTTCATCTGGTTGGAACTAAAATAAGTATAATATAGAATGTTAAAGGAACAGAATTATACCAAGAGTACCTTCACTGCTATAGGTTTTACATTATTGCATTTTAATTTCAGAAGCTGTGATTCAAATTTCTGCAGCATGTAATCATGTTTTGGTAGAAAATTTCCATAATTATGCAACTGAATTTCAGCCAACAGTTCTGGAAAAATTAACTATAAACATTTGTATGTAATTATAAACGAACACTTGCACTTACGGTAGGTTTCCTTTTGGAAATTATGTTTTGCAAGATCTGTAGATTCTAGCATATTGTTTGTAATGAACTATTATTTATAACTTTGCAATCAAAACAATTAAAAGCGAGTATAAACGTATACCATAATAATACTAGTATAATCTATGCAAAAAATAAACATAATCATTAAAAACGTTTACACCGGAACGTCAAACGTCAAAATTGACACAACTATGTGTAATATATGTTCTGATACTATTGCGAATGCTATTTTTATTAATTCTACGAAATACAGTTTTTTGTAGGTTCCGACAATAAACCAATTTTATTAATTCAATGACAGATAAAATATAACCGCAGTTCAAAACATCTTATGATAAATGTCCTTAAATGTCACACACTGACCGCCATTTTGTTTGATGGACAAATTTGCAAATAATCAACAGCTGACTGCAGCTGATTTGACATTTAGGTACAGGGCCGGATTAAGATCCTTAAAGGCCCTAATTTTGGTGCCCCCTTACATTTATAATTCAAACATGAACAATAATAAACCATAACATAAAATTGTATTTATAGAAAATTCCTGATAATAATACATATGGTAAACCAAAATTTATTTATAAATCATTATTATTGGTTATGGTTTTTATACGTGTCAATATATTTTAAGTTGGTCACAACTTTACCGATAAAAAATTACTAGAACGCTTTATGCACTGAAATTATTCATTTCTCATTACATTTTGAAAATGTCGATAAATATAATTAATTTCATAATTTTAATGGTAAATTCGGCTATGAAAATTTTCTGTGGTGCCCCCCTCCAACTCTTGATGCCCCAAGCAAGTGCTTATTTTGCTTACAGGGTTAATCCACCACTATTTAGGTGTATTCTATTCAATTCTATTTACCTGAGCTGACTTGAGCGCTCAGTTAATTCAGAGCGGTTCGGATATTTAAAGCGGGTTGGTTATATTCATCAATATTCATAGATCATAGTTATATTGGATTTATTTAATATATTTAGAAAATATAAACCAATATAAACCTTACACTAGTGGTTCCCAAACTTTTTTCTATGGCGCCTCTCTAATAATTAAGACAAAAACTTTTCTGCAATAACATTTATTTATTATTATATTTATTAACTTGATAATGAATTATTAAAGCCCAAATATACAGATTTTTCAATCTTTTTAAACATTAGGTGTATTCTTTTTACAATTTGGCTGACTGAGTTAAGAACTAAGCTAAGCCAGGCTAAGCTGAGTTGACTGTATGTAAAAAGAACAAGATTTTAATTTTTCACAGATAGTTCACTGGCATGTAAGAAATACAAATTAACAGAGCAGCAATTGTACACTGTGGTTATATTGCAAATTAATTAATACCATCGTATCATTAAATGGTCAACTATTTATTCTATGTATTTATTTATAAAAAGTGTTTTTTACAATGCTAATGCGTTTGCGACGTTTTCGTTCATAATTATAATAGTGACATCGTTTGCATATTCGAAATTATCAATTTTTAAACAAAAAACAACAAAATAACTTGAAAATAACCCGACTATTACTCTTTATATCAAACTTTCGCGCGTACATATACCGCATAGCTCTTCTAAGCCTGTGTTGCGGGTAGTGCGTCATCGGTAAGGGGGAGGTTGATAAACTTAGATAAACTAAGCTACGGCTTGTAAAAAGAACACACAAATAACTAAGCCACTATGAAATAACCAAGCAATTAAGCCAGCTTAGGTAAAAAGAATACACCTATTGAATGTTTATATTGTGCTATGTGACCAATATTTCACAAATGTTTTGCGGACATGCCTGCCTAATAAATAAACATTTTACATTGATTATCCTACTGCACTACACTAACTAATAAACCTATTACATTTGTTATTGCCCTACACTACACTAACTAATAAACCTTATATATTTCTTATTACTTTACGGTATCCTAATGAATAAACTTATCACATTTGTTATCCCCCCACATTACCCTAACGAATAAACCTTTTACATTTATTATCCCTCTACACTACCCTAACGAATAAACCTTTTACATTCGTTATCCCTCTACACTACCCTAACGATTAAACCTATTACATTTGTTATTTCCCTACACTACCCTAACGAATATACCTATTACATTCGTTATCCCTTTACACTACCCTAACAAATTAACCTTTTACATTTTTTTACAAGAATAGGATAATAAAAATTAAAATAAATTTAAATTAAACTTCAATTTTTTTCTAATAAAATAAGTTCACACCCTGGTTATAACAGTTCTATAAAAAATAGATGAGAATATAACTGTTAATAGATTTTTTATTAATTTTCATAAGTACAGAAACATTCATGGTAAAATTTGTAAAAATTGTTTAAAACATCTCCGATTTAATTGATGGCAATTTGATTTATTCACAATATTAACATTTTATTAATATATTTTTTTAAACCTGATAATTATTGGCGAAGTGAAAGCAATATAATTTTTATTCATACATTATTTACATCAGTCATACATATACGCACTCATACATATGTAAATATATTTTAAACTCTTTTGAAACAAACGAATAAACAAAATATGATCACAGACTATTACTGTACAGCTGTAAGTTGTGCTATTGTGTGTTCTTGAGAAATCGCAGCTAGTTCTTTTAGCCATTCTTCTAATACTACGGCACATAATGCATAATTCTTAATCTCTGATTTGTCTTTGTACCAAACGGAATGATCACTGCTTGTTGAACTCAGTGAGTCCATCCTTTCCTCTTCTCTACTAGCCAATAGGATACTATTTGATTCAGCGTGGCTGCTTCGTCTAAACATCGAGGATAATGACGACGATAGACTTCTCCGTTTGGGTTCGTCCCGTTTAAACGGATCATTTATTGTGACGGAATTATTAACAGGCGTTAAATTTCCTTCAATTGTGCGTTTGCGTGCGTTAAACAGTCTAGTTTCTCTTTCGATCAAAAACCATTTAGCTTGTTTAATCTCCATCTCTGCATCAACCTGTTGAGCCATGAATTCATCTATTTTCTGCTTTAATGCGCCAATTACCTACACAAACACCATACAATTATCACTTATACAAACAACTAATAGAAAATTCTCGCTGTTACCTGAAATAGTGAGCGCACATTTGGTTGCAGTACTAGTTTGTAATTCAATAAATATGTCCGTAAGAGAGGGTGGGAATACACAGCTAGTCGAGAGAATAATCCCGTTAAATGTAAATTCACATATATACCATTTGAGAGCATCGATTCCAATTTGTCAAAAAGTACATTTAAAAATAATCCTACCAAATAAAACAAACAAGCATGTAATAACAGAATATCAACTGAGACCTTATGAATATGTATTCTCCTACCTACGGATGAGTTTTCATACGGCCTTGCTTCAAAAACATTCGTTTCACATTCGTTGTTTTCATCACTGACTTGAGAGATTTGCCAGACGGGAATTATGTGTGAATTATTGGGTTGTTCAACTATTTGGCTATCGTCAAGTTTGAATTTTAGACTTTCATAACCGCTACTTTCGCCTAACGAATGTAAACTACTCAAAGTTGTATTTTCTTCTGAACAATAATATAGTTAGTGTAAATGATAGGGTTATAATATAAAGTACTATTGTTTTACCTGCAGCACAATTATCGTTAATTTCACAAATATAATCCTTTTGAGCCACATTGTTAGTCGCCAACAATGCTTCGAATTCTTGTAATACGTCTTGTCTTTTGACATTTGTTTTACTTGACTCTCGTCCATTGTACTTATTGCTCCACGAACCACAAGCAATCTTGCACGATGCAATCTTGTTTCTTGCATCACACAAATAAGCATGGTAATTACCATACAATGATTCGGCCAGTTGATTACCATAATGGTTCCAATTGGTAACGCTAATTATTTTTGAATCCATACTGGATACGGATGTTCTTGGTGATTTACTATCTATGTGCGTTCGATTTACATTCGATTGTAAACAACACATCGGCGTCAACAATAAGAATTTCTCTACGTTCTGACAATACGGATCAAAGTCATTTAACAGTTTCAACTGTGACGTCATTAAGTGCATACATGGTTTTAAATGTTGAAAAACCAGCTCCAACATTATATCTTCACAGTTTAAATCCACCAGCGTTTCAAATAAAGCCAAGGACACCAAACTTAACTACAAAGATAAAAAATTACTAAACAACGTTAATTTATAGTCAAATGAAATGTTACCCGTGAATTGTCCTTGATACGTTGTATCAGAATGTGTAAGATTCGCTTTCCATCGTATATCACTTCTAGAAGAAACTTTATCAATGACATGAGCAATCCAGGTTCCGTGACAGATCTAAGCAGCAGGTCTAGGTATGCGGAGGCAGCGATTTGTTCTTCCACGCTGTTCTAAACAGATAAACAATTTCACATCAGATAATATAGCATACACTGCACACATTATAGTAAAATATACCTGCAACAATGTCGGTCCCATAACTGGAATTAAAAATCCTCGATATAAAAACTCATGTAATTGTTCCTTAATCATGGGATGTGCAACTTGAGCAACGGCATTACTGAATTCCAAAGAATTCATAAAGGCAGCAAGGTCCTTTATGTCGTTTACATCATCCGGCGTAAATCTGTGCCAATCCTCCGCCTCAATATCGTTCAAAGTATGCGGTAAAACAGAATATAGACCACTTAAACCTGTGAATTATATATCATGTTTAGTCAATCTACGCTACTAGATAGTAGAATGTATTATTACCTGAAGCTAACAGCACACATATATTAGAATGTTCCGCAATATATACACCGATGTTTTTGTTCTTTTTCGAAAGGGACATGCATAATAGTAGAGCATCTCTAGCTTGCATTCCAATAGCACCTTCTCGATGTATAAACGGTATTAATAGCGAAAATATAACAAATCTATCAACAAAATCATAATAATAACAATAATTACTACACAATGAAATATTATTTGAGTGATTACTTACTTGGACACACCTTTATCTTCAGCGGACGTACAAAAAAATAAATCTAGTAAATCTATATTCTGCATCAATAATACACATAACTGATTCAATAATAAAACTAATCGTTTTTCTACATCGTCCGGGAAAACTTCGCCAAGACAAGATGTCAGTAGTTTCAACAGTGGTTTTAAAAACGGTTCATGCACAAGTAATTGATGTCTAGATTGACTCACTAGCATTTCATATAATTTCAGTTGTTCTAGTCTTACGGCATTTGCATACCTGAAAAATAATTGCTGTCAGTATATGAATTATAGATAATAATATTTACAAACAAATACCTTCCCGTACGTATTCCCCATTCATACAATTTGTGCAGTATATTTTCACTTAAAAGATATTCCAAACACGGTGCTGACGCTTCACTTGCAGGTAAACTTAACTGATCCTGACCACCTACATCAAACAACAACAGCGTAACCATCTGTTCCAGATGGTTAACGACTCCCAAAACATCATCATGGCTCGGCAATTCCTGCAAATAATTATCATTGATAAACATAACCTATTATTGCTTAACATATTTTCAAAGTATATGATCTGTAACTAATTATTCATGTACAATACCTGGCTTCTTTGAATTATTTTCGATGCCTGTTGCCAGTGTTCCTTGAAGCTGTCAAAACAAGCAGTTGGATCGCATTGCGCCTCTGTTCTGAATAGTGAACCTCTTTGCTGTCTGTTAGAATTTAAACGAAATGAGCTATTCCAGGGCCAGCTCATTTTAGCACATGTTATAACATAAAATCCTGGACAATATTTTCATTTGTAACACATTTAAAAGCACCAACTAACTAATGTCACATTATCTAAAATGATAAGCTACTGTCACTGACAAGAGCTATGGCCACAGATAAAGGATATGACCAAGGAGCATGCTCCTTGGATATTACTGCTGGGCAGGGGTCTGACACGGCCATGTTAAAATGTACGACCGTCTATATTTAGGCAACCAATTAGTTCTGTAGGACACCGGATAGATGGCGCTGCATGTACTAAATTTAACGCTGGCGGATTCTCTGTAATATGTATACAATATTTGAATTTGACAAGTGGGAACATAATAATAAAAGTTCATGACATTGTTTAAATATTTTATTAAATTATAGCACTTGTAGTACTACAGACACGTAACGCTTTTAGTGTATTGAATGGTTTCACAAACAATTCCGGAGTCCCGATACTTGCAAGCCATTCCTTTCGTAACTGACCGGGTCTTGCCATATAATGAAACGTCAAATCAGGATTGTTCTCTGAATTATTTTCGCAGCCGGGAACACAACTCCTTTATGCACCATTTTGCTGAAACATAAATTAAACTAGTTTAACACTAAAACATACTTCATCAATACTGCACATAAAACATGTGCACATTATTTGTAAACAATGACAAGTAACAATAAATAGGAAATTAAATTAATTTCGAATCAAAGAGAAACTAATTTCTACTAAATGAAGTCAAACGTATTTGACAAATAAAATAGTTTCGCCTTGATTTCGCCTTGTTTAATTATGATTCGACAATCAATTTAATTCTTGTTCTAGGAACATTGAATAAGATATACAAAATATAAAATGTACTTACTTTTTCCAACACTTACTGCAATTCAAACTTTGAAATATAACACTGTATAACTCGTAAAAACACTAGATTCGCACAAAATAGTTCTGTATAGTTCAAGGACTGATACACAACTGGTAAATGTTCTTACATTTCTTTTCAGGTAAACTTAATCCGCCTTAATGACACAAAATGTACAGAAATCAGTTAGACTCTTTTCAAACAACTGTCATCTGCTGTAAACATAACGAACATAACGGTTGCCAACTGCTCCTTTGCATCACATGACTGCACCACGTGATCGTACCTCACACCGTTCCCCCCGAAAAGTTGTCCTACAGAATTTAGGCATCCTGCATTACATGAGAGTCACAACGCCTACCATTGAAGTGACAGACCCCTGCTGCTGGGTTCAGCTGGGTTATTGTAATCTTAGACAATATAATGAATGGACCGCGCATGTACGTATTCCACAACAGTAGAATCATGTCCGAACTAGACAAAGAGCACTATATATTCCACCTAATTAGCGCGCCTAATTCAAAAAGATATGAAAACTAAAAAGAAATTTTCAATAAATTAAAGATTTCTGTATATATGTCACAGTAAAAGCATCAATTCACTCATTGTATGCAATTACTAGTAAGAGTGTACATTTTTAGTAGAGTAGGTTTTTGGTTTTTATGGTAGGGAAGAGTCAGAATACGCTATTGCACGCTATTGTAAAGATGACAAGTGTGTACTTTTGGTTATAGAAATCGTCATTATGTCCATAACTGTACATCGGATAATGAAATGGATGATACATTTTTAATCTACACCATAAAAACCCCCGGAGACACAATAGCGATTTAAATGTTTTTGTTATTCTCCGATAAAATTATGAATATTATTTTATTAACAAATCCTATAGGATATAAGTCATTTTTCTTCTCCCATCTAACGCCCGCAACTGTGACCAGTATTTATGTAATCTGTGACTGTGACGTATGTGGGCGGTCATTTTTTTCATCATTCCGCTTAGTACTTGTGCGGTAGTGAACAGTGGTGCCATTTTAAAGCTTACAGTTGTCAAACTAACAGTTAAAACAACATGGAAGTACAGTATGAGCAACAAACTGACAGATAGAGCAACATGGCGTTGTATTAAGTAATTTTTACCTGTAGCGCCTCTTGCATAATACCACGTATTACATATGCGAATACAGGTTTTGATACGTCATAACATGGTGGGATTTCAAAGCATTTTAAACATACGTATGTAATTTTCCTTGCAAACATTGCAATCAACACTATTAACTCGCCGTTGACAATTTTTGGCAACAGTGAAAAATAAAAAATAAGAGTTGATACAATTGTAATTGGACGAGTTAAATAAAATTAGATAAATTAAATGAACGCATCATCAATAAGTTAGTTGACCTCCGAACTTATGAATGGGTGATTAAACGAATGCATTTTTATGATTGCGACTCAGAGCAATTGAAAAATTACCTTATCTTTACTCTAAGCAATAATTAAGTACTATTATGCTGGTGAAAAATGAAAACAACGGGTGTTTATTACTTCTTCGTTTTTTTTTTTATTTGGAATGTTCTAGTCAAACGTTGTTCTACCAATACCATTGTTTTTGTACAAAAGTCAAAACAGCTGTATTAACTCAAAACGATATACCTTATCACACTGAATCAACACAGCCTCACAGCAAATATTCTATTCACACACTTTTCTTTTTAGTTATAAAAATACACACACATTAAATGTATATCTTAAAAATGTCATGTTATACAGCAAAGATATAGGCACAAGCTATATCACAGCTCTAAAGAATAACGTATGTATGAATCAAGTGTCATGATGCTTATTGTATAAGTTAAAAATAATCCCACATATAAATTACAGAAAATTCAATAAAACGATTTCAATGAGAAGTAGGACGTATAATTAACTATCTTATTGGTGGACGAAAGGACGGACTATTAGGAGATACTAGTTTTTACATAAATTTCTATATTTGAGTTCGGCGGTAATGTTTGTACTACACAATACATAGAGGATAAAAATACTTCAATGATAGAGGACGGAGTTGTGTACAAATATACTAGAAATTATTATTTATATATATCTATCAAGTATGAATGTACGTATTTTAAAAGAGTGTTTTATAATCAATCAATCATTCACACGTCTGGGATGACTTGAAAGTGATGAAATCTTTTCAAATACAAAAATGTATTTATAATATCATAGTTTTCTCTTAAATATAAGTTTTCTTAATCTTCTGAAGAGTACCCTCATTGGATATATTTAAATCTTTACTCGATTCTAGATTATCCTTTTTAGAAGGCACCGTTGGTGGGGGAACATTAACAACTAAATTTATTGCTTTATTCGCGCGGGGCGTTAGAAATCCACTACCGTTCGTATTTGGACTAACGTTGGTCAGCCTGGAACAATACATATAAACATACATTCAATTTTGTACAATTATACTTTCAGTATATGTCAAGGTAACAAACCTGTTTAAATGATTATGTTGCTCAATGAATGGCGTTTCACCGAATTGTGGCTGCAGATGAAATCTTCTGGAAAATAAATATCCCGCTACGAATCCAATAGCCAGGGCTGCTATACTTGAAGCAATCACGACAACATGCAGAGTTTCCGCAGTGTATATTACTAGTCTCTCCTTTACTTGTACACTAACTGCAATAAAAAAAATGTTAATATTTAAGAGTACATAATGTCCTAATAAGCAACTGTACCTGATTCAAGATTGGGCTTCTCGTCATCATTCAACAATTCGTTAGTTTCTACAATCCCATATGTTATTTCATTTTCCAGATCATTTTCTTTATGATATTCATTACGCAAAACTGGCGGCTTCTCTTTTTTATCTAAAATTAAAACCAACATATACAATTTCATTGTTTTCATGAATCATATACAATAATTTACATACGAAACCAGATATACAATTTGTTTACACAATAAAAAAATGCAATGTATTGAATTGAAAAAAAGAAATATATTTACTAAAATAATGTGTATCATTTTACAAAAATCATTACCTGATACATATTCTGGTCTGCATTTTTTAGCATCAGCATTTAGTACATCTTGAACCATTTTCTTAGCGTGAGAATTATCTTTAATGACGACACATAGTTGATACTTTGTATCCCATGCACATGCTGGATCTTGTAATGCGACACAATCTCTATAAAACATAAAATAATAAAATTAATGTAGACATTAAAACTAACATCTTACACATGTAATACTTACGCGCATGTTGACACAACACTACAACTGGTTAAGTTCACCAAACGAACAAGATTATTTGTGACCGCTATTACTTTGCCCGGTTCTGAAGTGACACGAATTCCTCGTACTGGAGTACCATTTGAAAATATTTGCGTTTCAGAAATAACAACAGCCTTACTGTCCTTGGAAAATGGTATATTTACCACTTTTAATATACGTCCATCGTCTACAGCAGAATATAGAGAATAAATATATAATAAATAACAATAAAAGATTTATTATTTCACCTGTTCCAACATATAAAATATCATATGCTTTATTATCAATACTTTTAACTTGGGGTTCAACTGCTATCACTGTAAACCTGTACCTGTAAATAGATGCATACATATATTTTAAGGACAAAAACATATGAAAAAAAAAAACATGACATGCTACGAGAATATAATTGTCATTATAATGTGAAGATATGAAATGCGATTACACTGGGCAAAATTGTTTATCTTGATAGAAAAGTATATGTAGTAGTGTATGTACGTTTGTCACGGTGCACTTTTGGGGAAAGGCATGACATTACATTTGCATGTACAGTGCTGACGAAGCGAATGAAAATTTTTGCATATTTTTGTCATGCATAGCACAGTTATCATTGATCATATATCTATATTCAAATAAATACACGTGCCAGACTTCCGTAGGCAGGATCGTATTTAGGAGAGAAGGAATGTAATTACATTTATTTAATTACAATCAAGTAGAGGTGGTCAAACTTTTTTTTGAGAGCGTAGATAAATTTTTAGAGATAAAAATTTGACGGATAGTAAGAAGAGAATTTTTCAGAACATACAAGTGTAAATCAACATATTTTAGAATATATATTTTGGAAATTGCATAGAACTTACTGGAAACTAATGCGAATCAGCAATGGATGACCAAAGTACGTAGGTACAGCATTTTCCATCAATGAATGCGTTTTAACAAAATTAACAGCAATGTCCGGTAAAGTTCGACTGTCTTTTACACATCGACCTGGTCTTGGATCTGGAACCTACGAACACACATCTTGGTTCATTCAACCATACGTTATTAATTCATATGCAAGACACGTTACCTTGTAAGACGGTACAGGTAGCCAATTTGAATTGATATTCTCTTGTTCTTTAAAACTACCGTCAAATGCGGCCAGTAATTCTTTTATACTAAATGCACAAATTGCAGAGCCTCCAATCGCGTTATTCGGAGTTGTGAATGTGCCGTAAATTATTTGATTCGCGCCATCCTCGTCGTAAACTCCTTCCACTATGTCACTGGCGGATTCTGAAACCATTACGAACCATGCATTAAATGAATTATTCTACGAACTCTTGACAGTTTACTAAATTAATATTTTTAATAAATTCTGCACCGAGTGAAAGTTATAAAAGTTCTTTAACAAGTATAACCAGTTCATATTTTATTCACGACTTATTTACAGTTAAGAGGTTAAAGTATATATGTATTTAAATAATTATTTTAAACGTGTTTAAACAATATTTCAGGTGAACAAGTATAAACTGAAAATGATGTAACAAATATTCAAGGAATATGACCTATGTTTGATTTGCGTAAATCAAACAAATTACGTAAAACATCCTACACATTTTTAAATTAACTGAAAATTAAGCTAACTTATGTCATAATGTCAGGTTGTATGACACGCGTAAAAATTTAATCCCGGATCAAAACCAGGTCCGGATTAAAATGAAACAAAGGAATTGATTAATTTTTCAGTGTACAGTATATATTTTTTTAACTCAAATATCGATATGTAAATTATGTAAATCTCAATTTAGAAGGGCACAGAGGTTCGATTTAACTTGATTCTAAATCTATCTCTGATCAAAACAATAATGATTTGGAATTAATTTAAGTATTGTTGATGTGATTCTAGGAAGAACAAATGACGGCTTAATTGGTTAATAATGATTTCATATTAATTTGCTTGTAATTGAGGGATATTGTGTCATTTGTATACTTACGTATTTCATCAAAATAGAATGGATACTCTCCCGGTACTGAGCAATTGAGTCTAGTTTTCAGGAAAGACGTCCATCTGTCACCAAACTGATGGGGCCCACCCTTGTCATCTTTACAAACACGAGCAATACGCGAATATACGGCCTGTAAAATAGAATATTATATTACATTCACATCTGGAATATATAATATAGCGTGTAATAAGTATTATAAACGTTCACATAGTTCCCGAAAACACACTTACTTTTCCACAATTAATATACTCTACAGCAGTTTCACGATACATGAAAAATATATAATCTCCATAGGCAAATGAACTGACAAAATCCGGAGCTAAAAAGTAACAAATAATAATAGTTTTCAAATACCATTATCAAATATTAAATAAAAATACCGTTCAACTGTTTTAAATCATATCGTTCGGTTCTCTGTGGTTCGCGGTATATTAATGGATCACCACCAGAAAAATCGGCTACAGTAGCTGTGAATAACTGTCCATCTAGAAAATAATCCGGAATATTAGTAACACTGTGCATTATAATACAATTCCTACGAATGTACAGCTGGTTTACACTGGATTCAAAGTAATATTTATCATGTAGAAATAATGTACGTACATGATTTAACACATCCAAGGGCAAAAGTGACTGTTTTTAGACAATTTTGTTTGAAACTAATGCTCCGGAAAAAATATCACACTGTGTAAATAACAATATTTATAATGTAGAAAAATAATAAATGTAACAAATAACATTTTTTTGTCTGTCGAAGTAAAAATGAAATGTTTGCGGTTTTAGCAAAATTGTAGTTTCTTAGTTTCTCCTTAAGTGAAGTAGGAACAATTTTAAAGTAAATTGTCATTTCGAATCTAGTTACAGTTTTAGCGTGGCCAGACAATTTGACCTACATTCATTAAAATTGCCAAATATTACAATTTATTTTTGGCACATTTTGTTATCCGTTTGAAAGTTCACATATGAAAATAAATGCATCCAAATCCTTTGAAAACCAGCAGTAAAATGATTCTTACGGTTGTATATAGCTGTGCTATTGTGTTCTGGATCATACGGACAAATTCCCAGAGCCTCAAATTCTTTTTCTTTCCGATATTTACCATCCTATATGTAAAAAATATATAATTATTGACAGATCTCGCTGACAATATACGTAAACAAACATACCGAGAGGGCATAATGTCTGCACAAAGGTTTATAGGAGTTTGTTCCACAGACAAGCAACCTTTCAGGTGATAACTTCACCAAAATTCGGATATAATTTTGACAATCGTCTTCTGTTTTTCCTTTTACAATACACAGTTCTCGGTGAGCTCCAGATGAAGGCCATTCTATTCTCTGTAATATTTACATGTATGATTTTGAAATTTATTCAACGATAATTTACAATTCAAGGTGAAATAATACAGCCAGTGCGCGCATACAAATTTCTTGACAATCTGAACAAAAGCATAGCTCATTCGGAGGAAATGTGTGTTACTCACTGAAATTTTTGAGGAATAAAAATGTGATTTTCGAAATTTCCAGTCATTACGTACAGGGTGATAATTGTGTAATAAATGAATATGTATATTTCTATGAAACGATTTAGAAATAAATAAAAATAAACGATTAGTCTTCGAAATTAGAAATCAATTTAAAACATATTGTGCAAAAGTAAGAGTTACAATATGATAAAAATATGTTTCATAACAATTAGAAATACGTTAAAATACGTTTCGTTTTTCGACCCGATAACTATGGATTGCACATAAAATAATATCACTCATGACTCATTTCATCAATTAATAGTTCTGCTTATTTATCTATTAAAAAGTTGGATTGTCTAGATAAAGCAATCGAATACTGGCCATGTTACATGATGTATTTTACTGAATTATTACATTGTTGCGTATTTTTTTTATTGTTACTTTTGCAAGCAGAAATCTTTATAACAAATATGTACAATAGAATAATAATGCAAGCACTACACTGATTTCACCGTTTTTTTTTTTCTTTTATAAATACCTGGCTTTTAAACTCGGATAAATCATCTAAACTAAGATTATATACAGCATTTCTAAAAAAACAAAAAATAAAACATTGCAACAATTAGTATAAAGTCTAAATGAATGATGAACGCAACTAATAATACCTTGCACCAATGGTGACAAAATGATCATCTTGATGTAAAAATATAAGATGATCGGAAAGAGTGAAATTTGCAACGAATTTCAGGCCATACTCGTCATTCAGTTTCAATTTTGACTTGGTATCTGGTAGCCATGCTCTGATACACGGTACTTCTACTGTAATTATCGTGAACAATATTGCGAGGAATTGCAATTTTGTGCACGATATTGTACTACCGAACCATCCAGTGTACATGATGCACAAGGCAGTTGCACAAAGTAACTTTTCTTAAGTCATGTCCACCTGCTCACAATCATCTAAAATAAGATTATATAATCACATATATGACACGTAACACAAACAGAGTTGCGTGATGTCTGATTCCATGCAGCGATTTCTAAAGAATTTCATGTTGAAAATTTATATTAGGTACTACAGTGTATATATTCATCAAAACTTATACATATTTTATATAAAAACCGTACAAAAATGATTTAAAATAGATTTAAAATAAGATTCTTCAATTTTAACGAAAGATTATAATTTACAAATTATATAGATTTATTTTTCTTTTAATAATAAATGCATACATAAAATATGTAAAAAATAGAGCGGAATTACCCGGCATAGATATTTATGTATAGTCAACGGGAAAGTAAATTAATCATTTTTTTTCTTCATCCGGGAGTGTTCCGTTTTTACCCATCTAATCAAATTAGGATTTGCTGCATCCTTTTGTTTTATGATTCATACATTATAATCGTATTTTTGTGGAGAATACGATAAGTAAATGTAATTCATAAACTACTAAATGAAACAAACATGTAATAGTTACATGTAAATTACCTATGTATACCAGTATTTTTCCCAAGGAAATGTTCATCATTTATTACTGAGAGGATCCAAGAAAGCGCTGGTGACAACAGCGCTAACATTTAACATTCACTGACATTTTAACAATCGTTCCCCGCACCTTTTAACATTTAGCCACGGTTATTTCTTGTTTTCAATCAATATTTTACATGTGCCACTAGATCTATAATTACATTAGATAATCTCTACTAAAAGACAACGTAATTAAAATAAAACAATAATTACTAGTAGTAATAATTACTAGTAAAGTTCTAATATAATATGTTTCTGGTTGATCAACAATGGGAAAAAATACGATTATACGTTCAACTTAATACCATTAAAGCTATATGACCTAATTATGGACGTAATGAACCAGATACTATGCAGTTTTCTATTATATGTTTCAAAGAATGTACTAGATATACTTACATATTATTTGTGGGGTAGTTACGTAATGGAAGCTAGTGAAAATGTTCGTACAATATTTACGTATGTACGGCAGACTGAAGTTGAAATATTCACGTTACATGTAACTATATACATATCTACGTTACAGCTTTGTGTCTAGATATTATTCTAATTCAATTATACAACTTGTACGTACATGTTCACACCGAAAACATAAAACATGCATTTTAATAATGCTTGCGGAACATTTAATTTCAATATGATTGTGAACAATGCAAAAGTTCTGCTCACCGACTACAAATCCAGTCTGTGGTTTTATTTTTAAATTGAAACAATATAAACTATGTGAAACTATTTACAATAGTTTGGATGTGACATGCATGCAATCTCGTTGTAGCAAATACGTATGAACACAACTATTCTGTCAACATTTTATTTGCACAGGATATTATTAACTTTAACGACAATCTTTTAATTTGCAAATAACGACTTCCTTTTATTTGTTTACTGCATATGGTGCGGAAAAATAAAGAGTTACATCCTTGTTTTTGATAAAAAAAAAAAACAACAACTAACTTATAAATGTACTGTGGTAACGCTGTGCCATTCATTCATTTAATATAAGCATACCTGTTTTTTTCTGTTCATATCAGTGCACATGTAAATATTTGTTTTGTTCTTACAAACACTGCAAAACTTTATCAACCTAAGAGATTATTCACATTAATGTAAACATGTGCAACTGTATATTACGTGGAAACTATACGTAGGTGTCCTTAAAGTCATACTAAAAGGTGATTAATAACCATCAATACGAACAAACCTAAATATTCATCTCCTTAAGATTCAAAATTCTACTGCACCAGCCATGTTGGCCTTGATCGCGCCTTATCCCCCATACACCAACTCAGTTCATTGTATGAAACGAAATCATTTCTGTACAATAGTTCCTTAGATAACTCGATAACATCTGTTCCATATTTGCTATTCTCAACAAACAAACAAACAACAAAAGTGTTTTAATCTGTACAGGTAGGAAATTCAAATGATTGCAATAAATATACATAAATATATATATATATATATATATATATATATATATATATATATATATATATATATACATACATATATATATATATATATATATATATATATATATATATATATATATATGTATGGGCGAAATACTGACAGCAGGTAGTTAATAGATAAAAATGAAAGTTTTATGTCGCAAAACACTGTATATGTGTCTCTACTTGGAGAGCGGGCAGGTGAACTTGATTATGTTTCGTGTAAAGTTTTATTCTCCACACCTATATGCTATATATACATATATATGTATGTATGTACGTACGTATGTATGTTTGTATGCATGCGCGAACATTCGTTCATAGTGTTTGTACGAATACGTATACATGTGTGTGTATGCGCGCGCTAAAAATTGTATGCTAGATGTGTGAATAGAATATATGTATATGTCAATATATGTGCGAGTGACGCGCGTGTTTGTGTGTGTGTGTGTGTGTATGTAAAATGTAGTGAGTGAGGAGTGTTCCTCTGGTTCTGCGCTGTAATTGCTGAGTGGTCTTTCTACATGTCAAGCACTTGTCTAGCAATGCAATGCACACAAACCCTGACAAACCCACTGTCTTGTGCTTAGTTGCTTGAAGTATATCTACGCTTGTCGCGTTACTAAATTATTGGTTTCTTACGAGAGCATTTTGCATTCATAGCACAACTAAACTATATGGTGTATGTATCCCACGAAATGATCGCACTATGCATGAACATAAAAGTTCTATTCGCATACATAGTGTACGCATTACGCCGAGTACCTACACATGTTGCACACTACTGAATGATGCTTTCTTAATATAAGTAAACGATTGAACCTAATAATAGTTAGCATGTAATGTATTTTAGAATTCGCTGCATGGATGCTCGTTCATTCTTAATATAAAATATTACTTGGCTGGAGGTAAATAAAAAGTATAACTTACGTTACACTGTCTGACCCAATAAATCTGATTAAAGTTTTGCGTCAAGACAACAATTATGAAATGTCTGTCAAATTGGCCAGATTTATTTGTAAAGGAAAAAATTATCACGCATGCATCCTGAATATGATACACGTCTTAAAGGACGTAAACAACATAAAACTCACCGAAATCTGCCGTAATAGCCACCACTGGTATCAATGAATTTTCAACCGAAAAGTTGATTGAATTAACTTTATTTTTCTGGCCGCTATAACCACAGTCACAAACATGAAAGCATCATTGGCTTTATAGAACTAGAGATACATTCATAATTGTATGTCGTCGCACGGCTAGGAACTGCAGCAGCAGTAAGAGCAACAGCCAGTCAACAGTTTAAGACATATTCCTTGCACTAGTAGTTTAAACCTACTTAAAACTATCTCACAAACAACGCACGAACTTATTCTGACACTGTTATAAACGAATAATTACACTGAACAGAAAAATCTGACATTTCTTACAGTAAAACACAAGTTGCGAACAAAGATAAACGTGAAGCAATTGACGCACACATACACAAATCGTAGCAAAGCAAGTAAAACCAACACACAACCTCGCTTGCAAACAGAACAAGCTGCTGAGTTGACCACGAGTCGTACAGTTAACTGTAACTTCGGCTAAACTCGGCTGCAACTTTCTCATAACCGAAACATAATGAGCATGGTGATCCCTTCACCGCCGCACTCCCCATACACTGTCCAAGGTTTGCCTGCTTCACTCCACTTTTGATATTTATATTGTATGTCACCTTACCCCGTTCCCTTGTTACTGCCGCAAATGTAAGATAGTGTGTAGCAGTTTGACGATATCACGTATGTTTTCCACAGAGCTATGAACAGAGCACACACACAGACTCTTTGACTACCTGTAACTTCTTTCCAGACCGGTTCGGGTTCAGAAACTTCGTCACTTCTTGTCCTCCTGACCGCTCGTTTGTTTTGCCCCTCGGACACCGGCCGTGACAACTTTCTTATTATATACTGATATACCTATTTCAAATCTACAGAAAATAGCAATTCGTCAATTACCATTCACTTGTGACTTTTCTAACGTGTAGTACTACGTGTCTATATGTGCAACCATACCATATATAAATAACACATTAAATACAAAAACACATTTACACCTATGTAAATTGGTTTTATTTTTAAACCTAGTAATTACCTTTATCGCGAGTCAAATCAGTATTTGTTAATTTTCTACTGATGGATTATTATAACTTTTTATTCGTATTTTCTGTTAATAAACAATGACGTTTGTAAACATTTTCGCATATAAATGTGTATATTACATGTATATTTTACTACACGATACAGCTACAGGGTCAAATAGCGTTTTTACACGAATTACTATGTAATAAAACACTCACATATTCTCAAGGTTTCGCAGACAACGAAATTACATTTGAAATGTGAATAACATTTGAAAATTAATTACATTATAATTATTCTACGCGAAAGAGTACATGATTCAATTTATTTTCATTATTATTTAATTGGTTTATTTTATAAAACTGAATTTCCTGCCTATAATGCATATAAAACACATAAGGTCGAATGGGCCGGTTGAATTCGATAAACTAATATAAAACTTTATAAAAAAAATATTATATAATATTCAACAATAATCGAAATTTATAAATAATCGTCTGAGAAGAAAAAGAATTATCAAAAAACAATACATGCATAGTATATTCTTATGAATCTAATTATTGACAAAACTGATTGTGAAGCCTTGTAACGCTTGCAGGTTATTCATTCATTATTTTAATTCCAAAGACCCCTTCGCCATTGGCACTAGCGTGGTTAGCGTGTTTGGGGGGTTCAATGGTTCCTAATACAGGGGGTCTCTATAAATGAATGCCACAACCAATTTACTGTCTACCCCTAATATATATATATATATATATATATATATATATATATATATATATATATATATATATATATATACGTATAAATAAATAAATAACAAATTGCTATTTTATAAACATGTGATATAGGTTTCAATGTTCATACATTCAGTAATAAGAAAGTTGTCACGGTCGGTGCTCGAAGACCTGGGGCAAATAAATGCGCGGATATATATATATATATATATATATATATATATATATATATATATATATATATATATATATATATATATATATATATATATATATATATAATATTATCTATGTTGTACCTATCCAATCGAATGTTTCCATTACAGCTATAGCTAAAACAAACTAATTCTGAACCAGCATAGATGGATAGTGAACTGAATATATATATGTATCGCATTTCATTATAGCGGAGAGGAATGTTTTCTCTCTTTAAAGTATCGGTTTTCAGAATTGAGGAGCAGTTGAGTCAGTAAGAAACCTTTCAGCTACGGCCGAACATGAAACGTGTTCCGTCAGTTTGTGTTAGAAAGGCAAGGGTAGTAACCGGCTATTTGCATATATGCTATTCGTGCGGTGAGTAATTTACGAATCTCATTTCATTAATGATTCACGTAGAACTTCCCTTGCTAATGACTCACCACCCCGCACACCTACTATTCATCTTCTGCGAATTATATTCGTGATTTTGCACAGTGTTTACTTATGCTGTAGTTGACATGTTGAATAATAATAAAAATGCTTATCAAAAAAATTATCATATTTAAAAATCTTTGCACATCCCACGTAGGTAATTTAAATATTTTAGTAATTCGACTCTTCAACATTATAAGTAATTGTTTTTTACAGTACCAACGAACATAATATTTTTAAGGCGTTTTCGTTACCGATTAAAAATGAATTGTACTCAGCCGGCGTTGAAAGGAATAGAGAAAATTCCATTATTGAATAGAGATGAAGAA
Organism: Carabus problematicus; assembly: GCA_963422195.1. Taxonomy (NCBI): domain Eukaryota; kingdom Metazoa; phylum Arthropoda; class Insecta; order Coleoptera; family Carabidae; genus Carabus; species Carabus problematicus. The sequence continues at coordinate 20,257,357 of OY728577.1, forward strand.
TATAATTTATCTTATTTGCAAAGGGTAGCTTATGGATTTGGTCATGTGTTTAATGATTTGTGCGCTGCAATGTGGTTTTCGTATTTGTTGTTTTACCTGCAAATCATTCTGCAGATGAAGGCAACTATTGCGGGCATTTTACTTATGATTGGTATAGTATCCGAAGCATTTATTTAGAGGACATAGTAATAACAAATGAAATCATATATCTGTAGGACAAGTATTTGATGCGTTAGCAACACCTGTAGCCGGTTGGGCAGTGGATAAATACGGAACGAAAAAATCATGGCATCTTATGGGTAACTACCAATATAAACTTTTAGGCTAAGTAAACAAATATATGTATATCCGTATTTTTCTAGGAACTGTGATGGTTGTTATCAGTTTTCCTCTCGTTTATACAAAATGTTTCTTGTGCTTGGAAGACAATGAAATTCAACAATTATTCTATCATATCCTAGTTATTATACTATTTCAAATCGGGTGGGCTATTGTACAGATATCTCACTTATCCGTTATTCCAAACATCACTGATGTGCCTGCCCAAAGATCTGAGCTCACTGCAATTAGGTATACTTATATTTATTTATTATTTTATTTATTACATAACATGAAAGTTTGCTAGACTAAAAAAAAAATGCTCCGTGTATGACGACTTTGTCAACTAGTTTATCTGTGATACAAGTATTATTATTATTATTAATAATTGTAATAGTTTACTTACATATTTTATCGTCAATAATAAATATTGTCGAACATTGTGCATATCAGCAACATACAATAATGTAATTACTCGATCGTCAATTTTCTGGTTTTGATAAAATTATTTCATTATTTAGAGAAAAATGTATAATAATATTTAATAACAGTACGTAAATATCAATGGTTGCCACTGTATATTACATATTACCAGTGGTACATTATTGAATTTGATTTGATTTCGGTTTCTAGATATACCGCGTCAGTATGTTCCAGTGTTGTAGCCTATATTGTAACATGGTTAGTACTTCGCTCTCAATCCCAGGTGGATACTGTAATAGGACCATCCGATTACCCCAAATTCCGGGTAAACATATATACCGTTTAATGACAAATACATTTCTAATTAGAATCTATTTTTACAGGAGATTGTAATAGTATTGTTAATTATGGGTGCTATAAGTACAGTGATATTTTATTGTGGTGTAGACTGGAATAAATGCAATAAGAAATCAAGCAATACAAACTCATTGCTAAATATACCAAAGAAAAACATGTTTCTCTCGCCTATTCTGTACCAAATATCGTCATTGTTAGTAGCATTAGTTAAAATCTGTCAGAATGTATTTATTTATAATGTATGCTTGTTTTAGATATGTTGCATCTCGACTTTTCATGATATTAAATTTAGTATACATGCCACTATACCTGGAGGAACAGGCTGCTATAAATGGAGACAATGGAAATATTAATTTAAGAGAGTATTTAGCAAGTGTACCTCTAGTGTCTTTTGTAGCATCATTCATAACTTCGATAGTACTTAAATATAAGACTGATTCATGGGGAAATAAGGTATTTCATGAAATAAAATTCATTATTAAATATATAATAATTTTGTTTTTACAGAATACATATTTATTTGGCTCAATCATTTCCTTATCTAGTTGTCTATGGGTAGGATTCTATATTCCACAGACTTCAAATGTTTTTTTCATATACATTGTTGCAGTTCTTGTGGGTAAGCAAGTAAATATGGAAGAGATGTACATGTAATTTGTTTTAATACATTAAATAGTATAAACAACATAAAATAACAGCAATAAGGAAATAAAATAATATTAGCGTAAGATTAAATAAAAGTTATGGTTTACTAAATTTTAGGTACTGGAAGCTCTATAACCATTGTTTCAAGTCTTTGTTTAACTGCCGAAATGATTGGACCAAACGTTGATCAAGGTGCATCAGTTTATAGTATTGTTACATTTACAGATAAACTAATTTGTGGCATTGCTGTGGTAATTATTGAACATATGTAAGTCAATAATATAATATGTATATGATCAAACAATTTTAGCAGAACTTTTATATTTCCAGGAAATGTGCAGATAAGTCGTTATGTCCAGAATATTACCGCTACGTTTTGGCAAATGTGTCTGGAGCAGCTGCTTTATTTGGGATAATTACTTTAGGCACTTTGAAATTGTGTCAGAGACATCGTACATCAACGTTACATATTTGATCAGTACATAGAAATTGATCACAATCTTAAAATTAAAGTCTTATTACTTACTAAACAGGGTATTATTTAAGAAATGGCACTGCAAATTAATTAATATAAAAACCTTATAATAAAAATTAATGCACTGAATTTAATTGTATCATTAAAATGTATGCTTTATAGTTTATCGAGTGTTTTTTTCTAAATTCAAATAATATTGATTTTTACTTCATTTGGAAGTAAACGATCTCGTGAAATCCTATAGTTCATACTCGTTTCGTGAAAATTGCAAAAAAATAACTCTTTCATCTTACTATTAATTTGTAATAATTTCAGATATATAACGCATAATATTCTAATCTAATTAATTTGGTTACTAAGATTTATTCGAAAACTCTTTTCGAGAATTCTCGCTTCCACATATTTATTTATTTTTCGGCAATCTTTCATGTTTGAATTTACCGCCAAGTTTATATTTTGTAACTCACGGCAACTTCGTGTTCTAGAATTCATTTGTTGGCTTATGCAGGTTATGCGCAACAAAACATTGTAGATTTTTATCAATTAGTAAACTGTCATTACAAGTAAAAGTAATTCAGTTATAATAAATAATGCCTTTGCCACCAGCATTGCTTTCAAAATTAGCAAAGCGAGGTCTTGTTGCCGGTATGTTTTTATTTTTACATTTAAGTGTAACGTTATATTGTATATTTTATCATATTTGTAGCAAAATCACGAAGTGAATTAAAGAATACAGCCCAAAAGGGTTTTGAAGGATGCCCTAATAAATATAATGTATATCACGAGTGTTCAAAGTATTGTATTACTCGTTGGAAGGTTGGAGTGCTTGAACCGAATGTAAAATATTTAAAAAGGAATGAGAAATTATTAAAAAAATATCCACTTCCACCGCATTGGAAAGAAGTATATGACAGAGGATGGTAAGATTACTAATTATAATCGTGTAGCAGTGTCTTAATAGTATATTATTTGACAGCGGAAAATTTTATTACTGGCATACGGAGAAAGATTTAGTTTCTTGGCTTCCACCAAATCATCCTCGCGCAAATGTTTCATACAGTGCTGCATATTTACGTGAAGATGTAATGTTACGTATTCAAGTTCTCGAAAAGAAAGACGGTGACGAGAGACGTAAACGAGCTGCTAGCGAAGAACGTGATAACAAGAAAGAGAAACTTGGTAGAATAAAGAGCTTTAAAAAATCTGGTGGCAAAGATCACTTGGATCCTATGGACCCGGCCGCTTATTCTGATATACCCAGGGGTACTTGGTCGTCTGGCCTAGAGACTAGATCAGAAGCTAAAACTGGGGCAGACACTACAGCTGCAGGACCACTGTTTCAGATGAGACCCTATCCTTCTCCAGGTGCTATCCTAGCTGCAAATGCAAAGACCAAACATCCACGATAGTTCATTTTCCCTAATTTTACCTTTCCTTTTATTCTTTTTGTTTACAGTTATGTATATGGTCCAAGACTTGAAAAAAACCCTTAGGTTCCGACTATGGCATTCAATGTAGCTTCCTAGGAATTAACATATTTGCATAGTAATATGGAACAAGAAGTTTCATTGCGTCAGATATATCAGTAATAATGTATTCTATATCTGCAAATATGTACAATGAGAGGAATAAACAAAAATATTACACTTTTTTTAAATTTATTTTTACTTACAATAAGCTTTCTAATTATAAATAAATAAAAATATTCACATTACGTCCTCATAGAAAAACGAACAAAAATGTACATTTAAACAGCTTGTATAATAACGGAATAGTAATGGTAAAACTGACATTTAGAATATATAAAAATAAAGTGGTTAATAGAACAAAATAAATCACAATACATATATGCGACTGACAAAAATTACTAAAGAACATTATCTTATCACAAAAAGTAGTTTCGTTGAAATAAAACTGGAAAATGTGTCGCAATGGCTTTCACATATGTATATATGTAGATATATAAACCATATCATAATCCTAAAACATAAAATAAATAGTGAAATACCTATTCTCATATAAGTGGAACACGTCCCTATCGGATGTAGAAACCAAAATAAACAAAAAAAAACTACATCTATAAAGGTGGATATGGATAGGGGTGGAGTAGGAGGGGCGGGGCGAGCACGATTCAGTAGGTGGTAAATATTCTTAATGTAGACACTAATATTGTATGTATATAGGTAGCTAAACAGTGTAGCAAAAACATCTGTTTTTACACGCGAAGTTGGTAGTTGAATCTGATTGTATTTTATAAGGGTGAGAGGATTGGGTTTTACTTAGTATATTAGATTACTTTACTATATAAAGTCAGTCTCGGCATCCGTTTGGCTGTTGGGAGAACCCACCTGGAAGCAGGACACGTCAATATTCTGGGGATTATTTTGTGAACATTTAATGCATATGTAGTCTTCGTCCTCGTTAATGTCATGTTTGTCCAGTCCGACACAGTGCATATGGAACCACTGATCACATCCACCATCACACTGTACCCAGTCCACCTCCCGTCCAGATGGTCTCAGGCATGATGCAGCAGCACAGTCTTCCTCGTCGTCAGACATACTGTGTTTGGTAGACTTCTTTGTAGATTGACCGTCGCCACGCCGTTTACGGACGCCTTCTTTCACGTTCTTCATTTTCGATCCCTTAAACTTTTTGTCACCGGCCAAATTCATGGCAGTACCTTTCTTCATTGTGTCCGTGGCGCCTTCATCCGATCTTCTCTTTCGTCCACGAGCCTTGTTCTTAAATCCACCAGCTTTATTGTGACTTTCCTGTAACATAAAACAAAACCATGGGATATAGTCGCAACCAATCTAATTCCCGCTGACTACTTACGTCGAAATCAATGCAAGTTCTTTCATGATCCGACTGTGTTCTTGTTGCTTGCAGGAGTTTCCAAATATGTGTTGTTTCATCCAACGACACTTCCAATAAATCACCTTCCATTAACAACTCCTCCATGTGATCACGAGTTGCATCGCTGATCTGTAGCATAGCAGCTTCTTTTGCAAGTTGCTCTTCTGGTATAGCTAGACTTAACGAATACGTGTGTTCGCTGTTTGCGAAATCATCCGACTGACTGGATTTGCTTCCTTTTCCGTTCTCACCTGACGTAGCTGGCGATTCTACAGCGTCGCCTTCCACTGATGCATCACTATTTTGTGAGTCATCTTTCGATACGCTACTAGCAGAGATCGATTGTACTCTCTGTAAAAGTTCTGGGTTATTTGCAGCTTTCTTCAGTTCTGTACTGATAATTTTCTCCGTTTTCTCCCGAGCGGCTTGTTCCACATATTTTTGGGAGAGCATTGACAGCTTAGCCAGAGCATTGGCTAGTTCTTCGGCGGCGAGTAACTGACGGGCACGATCCTGCCAGTTCATAGCCCTTTCTGTAAGACATTGCAAGGCTTCACCTTCGGGCAGGCGAACAGATAGTTTTTGTAAAGATACTAGTAGCGAGAGAATGGTTTCTAGCCGTGGGCGGCGTGTTCGTAGGCAACGTGAACATAAGAATTTCGTTTCCCTGTACGTGGTAATGTGAGATGATTTTACTTTACTAGGTGCCGATTGTATAGGTTTTGGTAACGGTACGCATGTTGAGTGGTACCAATCTTTGCAAAGTTCACATTGCATCATCAATCCAGACAGACCAGTGCGGCATATACAATATACTTCTAACTCACCACCCTCTTTACTGAACTTTCGTACGTTCCGTGTTCTAAGTGTACGGATCGACTCCATTTCGTGTTCCTCCGCTTCCTTGAATGCAGAGACAACTTGGGCTGGATCTAGGTTACCACCAAGTTTAATGTTGGCCACGAAACTTGAAGCCGGATCCTCTTCATTCTGAGTTCGTTTCTTGCCTGGTGCCTTTACATTCGGTGTAATTGATGTGAATGATCGAGGCGACAGTGCTTCCATCAGTTGAGTAGCACTGTTTTTACGGAGAAATGTCCTTGCTGTACGTTCTTTCCAGGTTTTAGCGCACGTATATTGAGATTCCAGACGCTCAAGTTCTTTCAAAACTACAGGTATCGCTCGGCCTTTCTTAATTATTTCCTCCAGGGTATCGAAATATGGGTAGTTCTCACCTGACTGAATCTCATCAATTGACTTATTCCACTCCTTAGCTTTCTTCACTATATCACGTAACACTTCTTCCGATGGTAAAAATGCTTCTATATTATCTGCGCAGGATAGCATAACTTCAATATCCATCAGCGAACATGGCGTCTGTGATTCTAATAGTTGTTTAGCTTTTTCTTCCCACTCCTCCACATCGGTCAATATTGACTGTAGCTCTGCCAGTTCTTTCTCCAATACTGTATCAACCGGTAATGCTATGCCCGTTTGTAGTAAATTTCGTAACGTATCTACTGTCATACCTTCACATTTCTCCCGTATTTCTTTCACTTCTTTCAGCCAAGTGACTTGACTTAACCGATTGCGTAGATGCCTTAACTCCGGCAGTTCAATACACAAACCGGACACTGAATCTATGCACTGTTCTAATTCCGTAGGGTTCAACAATTCCATGTTTTGACGTAACAGTCGGCTACTTTCCTTCTGGAATTCTTGAGTTTGTTTCAGAAGATCCTTGACGTTCTTCGCTTCCTTCAAAGTACAGGCCAAACTGTCTATCTCTTCGCAAAATAGAGTTAGTTCTTCTACTGTTAATTTGTACTTGGTGTCTGCTGAGTTTCGTGTTCTGGTGCGTACTTTGTTTAGATCAAGCTGATGGATAACGCTAGCGCATTTGTCCGCATCTTCTACAGCCATCGTTAATGTCTGAAGTAAATCAGACTTAGGGAATTTCTTCTCTTCAGCTTCACGTAATAATTCTTTGAACTGTGATAAATCCATGGTTTTTGGAGTGTTCGGGTCTAACGCGTCTTTGACTAAGTTTACCCAATTATCGAACGATTCAGCTTTTAATTTAAGTTTTTGCAACATTAGCGGCAATTCGTCTAATGTGTAACGGTACCGTAATGTGTGTTTCTCTGGTGGACAAGTACACAATGACGTGTAATGACGTAGACAAACTAAACTTTCTGAATTACAATTGCATGTCATTGCAGACAGGAAACAAGTTGTTTTGCATACTTCACATTGACGTTCATCATCCGGTAATAACTCGAAAGCTTCGCGTTCCGCTTCCGTCACACCCTGTACAGAAAAATGATCATATTGAAATAGCACGGAGTATGCCACAAACGTTACTGACATTGTACTTACCCATTCCAACAAACTCTTCCGCATTTTCTTCTCGTTATCAACCATGATCAGCATATCTTGATAAGTTGCAGCGGCTACCGTAAGATCCAACTTATCTGGGTCCAATGCCATTTTACACACAAGTTCATCGTGTGAAAAAACACAGAATCGCCTTAAATGGGAATAGTGTGAAATACATTCACGGCCCATTTTTAGCCAATCTGCCGGCGCAAAGTTTACCGCTTCTGCAAAGTTGTAACCTTGATTGAAACCTGCATGGTAAGCGCGTGGGAACGTGATCACAAATTCACCGGCGTGTTGGTCAGTCCGGAATACTGGCACACCAGCATTCATCAGTATATTCGGATTCATAATTGTGACGAGTTGATGTAACAAGTCAGGCTGAGACTGGAATAATTCTGGAGCAGCGGATTTCATTGTTTCTTCAAAAGCTTCCGCTTTACTACCGGGAACGCCGTACCATGTCTTTGGTTCACCCCAATGCAGGTAATTAATGGAATAACTCCAATGATCCTCGTTGTGCCAGCAGAAAGTCGCGAAACACATACCCACATACATCCACGGCACCTAAGAATTCAATTATTCCATTCGAAATGTCTAATTTATCAAATATTATAAATTAAATGTAATAGTTACAAATGCAATATAAAATATTAGTTAATAATGAAAATTTGTCAACCTTCATTCCAGATATATCGGCATTGATGTGTCCAAGAACTGACCCTTCTAAGACAGGTAAGTTGTTTAAGTTCCAACTTGAGTCTGCATACTCTTGATCACCTGGATACAAGTTTAGGGACGTCTTCGTGGGGAACCCGGAACCGTGGTCCATGGTGTGCAAATCTGCCCCGTACTCTACAGTCACATCTTCATCAATGGACGAAACAATTCGCCAGAATTCTTTTTCAACCATCTGTGTTGGCACCATCTATTTACAGAGAAATGAAGAGTTACGCTGTCAACATACATTCTGTTCGTAATATATTGTTAGTTGGTTTTGCGACCTAATTTAATTTGCATTTTTTATGTTTTCTATGTAATCACGCACGCAGCTTTCAAATCAAACGTAAATATGTACGTTTAAAATTTCAAAATGTATAATAATTGCTTGCCGGGAAACGAAAAGTTATAGCCACCAATATGTTTCCCATCTCAATCATTTCGTACTCCTTTAAAGTAATGACTTAGACAATCAGTTACCTGAATAACAATCGATGTTTGTCCTCTAAATCCTTCGTAAAGCAAATCTACATAACACGTCAGCCGATGGAACGGGAATTATTTTGTCTGTATCTCTAGGAAAGGGTGGATTGGATACAATGAACCGGAACTACGGGATCTCGCGTGCTTACATGAGTCTGAAAAAAAGGAAGCAGCAAGGAAGGACACGTACCAGGAACACTTATTCGAAATTGTATCTACATTTCACTGAGAAACTTGTCTTATTGACCATTAGCTCCGTGGAGTTCAGAATATGTTGCACGTTATAAAGTTATTCAAAGTAGGTTTGGAACACAGCTGCCTGTAGTTTAGATTTACTGACCTCTACTATGACCTGAGATTCATAGATGACGGGTTTATACCATAATTATAATTGAAGATGTCTACAAGAGTAGGTAAGAGCACATTGCATTAACTGTATACATTTAGGGATAAAACTATTTAGTCTATGTATTTATGGACGCGCTTCAGAATTGAATAGAAATGAACTACATACGTGCACGGGCATATTAAAGTATTCCGACTTGAACTGGTCGGCCATTTCGCCGAACTGCTGCAAGGTGTACTCCCGCTGAGCTTGTTCAAAGCCAAAGGCTTCCATGGGCTTGGAGACTTCCTCGGCAACACATTTGGGACATCGCCAATCGCCTTTCGGTATCTCGGACAATGGTGGCAATAGGCAGAAGGTGTGGTAGCTGTCATCACATCCGTCGCACAGTAGCATGGATTCCTCGATATCGCCTCGTCCGCAATTGTGGCATACGTACTTTGCTAACTGTAACACATCAGAATAAGGAAAGTGTTCAGGAATGTTTAAGTAACCCAATGTAGTGAATGAATTTATGAAACAAAACGATGCAATACACTACCATCACCGCATCAATAGAACTACAGACTGAAATGAAATTTCAACTTACAGGATCATAGTCACAACTTGTTTTCTTGCCACGAGCTTCATTTTCCTTTTTTATTTTCTGATTATAACCGGCCATTTTCGGGCCAGCTCCGAAGAACTGTAATCGACGAAGCTCTTTATTAGATTCTCCCTCATTTGGTGTTAGCTTTACACTGAAATCTTTACACTGCAAACACATACATACCAGTAACAAGCTATTTGCAACACAAAGGCTTTCTTTCACAAAAAAAAATAATAAATCAAACGTTTCTTTAAAACCCCTCTGTTGATTATCAACGATGTATTAATGTATATAAATGATTCAGACATATGTTTACAAATCGATTCGGATTTAGTCACCATGCAAACTCATAGGGAGGGGTTCGGATGATTATCGTAAAACATAAATGTGGTACTATTTATTTGTATACTTGAATAGCTAAAGATTTTAAAGCCTCTCTGTTTAGATAGTGCAATGCCTGTTACTCGTTAGGTGAGTAACAATGTAAGGTACTGCGATACAAATATGTACTGATATTAATGATACGTTATCGTTTGCGTCAGAGTCATATCAGAACTGATTCAGTATATTACCTCTAACTTTTCAGGCGAAGAGATTGGATTTGCAGGCATGTTCTCGTAGCGTTTTGATCGACGAGCGTGTTTTTCAGGTGGTGGCTTTATAGCTTGTCTGTTTATAATACCATGTGGTTTATAATCCTTATCTATTTTTTCGTTACTTTCATCTCTCGGTTCAATTTTCTACAAAACAACCACACATCTTTAATTAAAACAATCTATTAACAATGCTAATACAATATTTACTATATCTGCCAGTGTTTTCCCTTGTCGAAACACGTCAAACGGATATAATATACGTTCATAATGGTTTTTCAGAATCGTTCCTATTCCTTTGCCTTGCGGATTCCCCATTCTTGCTGCTATTTTCGACCATTTTCTATCTTTCGTGCACACCTCCAAACCCCCTGAACAGAGAAGTGAATAACATATGTATTTACATTTATATGCAATAGTTGTTGATCATTTACAAGTCTCACCTTCTTCTTGAACAATTCTGTGCAGGGAGTATAGGTCAAGAGCTCGTCTTTCTACCATGGGGATTTTTAAAGACGAACCTTGTAATTCCCAAAACTTGGCAATTTGATCGAGAAAATTTAATTTGACACGTGTTTTAGCCTAAACATTAAAAACATAAACAGTAAATTTTATCACGAAACGTACTATATAACAAATTGACGTACTTCTAGTTCGTTAAGACGTTGTATTCGTGGAGTAAACCTTAATTTATCCACATCCACTGCGAAAGGCGGTTGCCAGTTCTGAAAATGATAATCAAACTACGAATGGCGATACTAACAAAAACAATAGCAAATTCAATATGTAGCGAATGTACAATGTAGTTTTTAGTCTAACACATTCCATATGCAATTTGTATGACTGCACCGATTAATATCACATTTTATATAACAGGAAAAAACTTACAGGTGGAGGTTTAATTTTGCATATTCCGGATTTCTCTGCTGTTGGGCGAATTTTGTTTATGTATGCCAGAGGATCCAGGAACTCCTCTTCGGTAGGCTCAAACACAGGTGCCTCGCCTGGAATCGCAAAGTTAAAGTCTTCTTTCATGTGAGACTTTTCACTGGCCATAGAAATGTTCATTCGTGCTCCCATTGTGTAACTACAACCAGTCTTCTCTGATTTAGATTGCATTTTGTTAGGTGTCATTATAAACCATAACAAACACGTATTTTTAACGCAACACACGCATTTTATAACAATTCTAGTTTATCAATAACATGCATCACAACTAGTAACTATGCACAGTAGATTCGTGTAGTATGTTTGCTACTCGCATTGCACTGATTCAAGTGTTACTAAAACCTTCATTTTACTATAAACACTGTTGCCACTTAAATAACATATTAAAGTACACTAGCGCACTAAAAGAAAAATATATCCTTATTGGAAAACATCACTTCACCAAGTTAATCTTGTGTTTATACTCCGAAACTAAATTATAAAAATAATCTATTTGTTGAAGCACTTTTTCTTTACCCCCACTTTTCTACCTTGACAAGCACATCGATTATAATTAGATTTCATTACGGAATTGTTCTCTATTAAAAGCGCGTGTTCATTTAATATTTTCCTATTAAATACAGACAATATCTAAATATAATGTAAAAATAATTATTTATTAAAATCAATAAAATACTGTTGTTCGTAGCACTAGGTTAGACACAAACCAGAAAATAAGCAGACAATACCCAAGACTACGTGACGAACAGTAGACCAAGTCAATCTTGTATTTGATTTTGTAAATGCGCGAAGGTCAGAATTTATTTGACTGAACCGTCATTTCCTGGATACTCTTGAAAACTAGGAATATTTGAAAAATTCGGACAATTTTCAAATTTATATATTGTACAAAAGTACATTTTAAATACTAATATTTTGTTTGATTTTTCTCATCCTGTAATAGAATTCATGGAATTTATTGGGATTTTAAGAAATTCGCATAATTAAAATTTTATATAAAATATTTACTGTAAAAATGCATGGTTAAAAATTTGATACATTAAAATTGAAAATACATTAAAAACAATTTTACAATGAATTTTAAAATGTAGTAAAGCGAGGTATTGGAAATATGTCATATAGCTTCAATAGGATTCTTTACATTGTCAAAGTTTCCATTAACAATTTGTTTAAAAGTTTTACTTAACAGGACTTGTTTCCGTGCATGTTTATAAATACATGTTGATGGTTTTGGATAGAGATCAAACACGCCTATGCGGAAAGCATATACACCATTTTTAGTTTCAATAATATTCTGCTTTTCAATTTTGCAATTATCTGTACCATTTAACTTACAGAAAGTCAACATTAATGAACAATCTTTAAATATCGCGGACATCAAATATTGCTGAATAATTAATTCAGCGGTATCTGAAGTTTCCGAAATAATAGAATTACTGAAAAAACATTTAACGCAATGAACCACGCGGCCAGTACCCTTCATTTTGCCCACGACATTTGTGGCATGAGTGTAAATATTTGCACATTTCGTTTCATATTTTTTCAGGTATGCAGAAACTGTACTGGATCCCCATATGTCTAATTTTTGAAGATTCAGTATGCTATCTAAAACAGATCCACGTGGAAGACTTTCGTGGCTCAAATTACACTGTTTCCTCTCGTTAAGTACACTAGAATGCGAGATACAATTATTAGGACCGTTATGAACCATATTCTCGGATTTCGGACATTCATGCGAATTTTGATGTAGTGGTTTTAGTAGAGCTTCGGTGACGATATCACATAATTCTTCAATGCTAAAATACATAGAGTAACTCATAAAACATATTAAAATAAACTAGAAAACTTGTTTGTCTTACTTTATGAAGGAATTTTTATTGTATGTACCGAACCAATTATTTAGAACACTCTCAACATTTTCATTAGATCCCTCACCATGGACGAGGACGCCGTCCTGGAAGATTTTTAAATTATTTTGCGGCGTATTCAATAAGCATTTGATTGCATGCCTCATCCGTAAATGGTTGCTGCAAAGAAAATATTTTATTTCGTTAATTCTTTTTAAATTCAGAAAGTAAAACAAGTTCTGTTCCCTGTGCTTATAACTCCTCATAAAAAGACGTAAATTAATGGTTCAATATTGTTTCATTTGATTATTTTTTGTTGAAACGATGTAATATACTAACCCAGAGAATAAATCCATTGGACAGTATTGACTAATTTCCAAAGTTTCCCCATTCTGCAGCTGTAAATAGACATATTATGAAATAAACATACTAATTCAATTTTATACAATATAGTGTGATTTAAATTTATAATGCGAGTGAACAATAAATAATATTGGTGATATGTAAAAAGTATATTGCAAATTGTTTATTTCGAAATATTTTGTTCTTTACTTAGTGTGGACTTAATCGACACAATTTTGACATAAATTAATAAATTTAATATTGTAAAATGTAGTACATATTTCATTTCTGTTGTAACACAAATTAAATCGATATTCTATATGTTATGTACATATATTTATTTATTCAATGAAAAATTATTCAATAAAATTGCATCAAGTGGACCATGTTTTTCAAAAATCGCGTATAATTAGTTAATAAGTATGAATAGGGTAAATCGAACCTTTATATACTGATTAAGACAATAAGTACATAAGTTGTATAATCGTTCCCTCGGTGCAATCCAGCCTTGTTTGGGCTTCAATTCAATAGCAAACGTGGAACCATTGCATATCGATGCTTCCCAGTCAGCAGGCAAATACGCATAATCCGTTAGCAACGAACCACACGCATAGCCAATCCATTTTTTCTTTCTGTGTTCTAAAATTGTGTCTCGATCATAAAGATGCCACACAGACATTGTTTAACCTCCGGATTACCAAACTAAGTATATATGTATAAATATAATTAATTTCTGAACTACATGTGTGACTCGCTCTGTCTATTATTCTCTCATCAACTTTGGTAATCTGAAGGTTAGATAAAATTTTTAGAAACCTGGGCGCAGAGGAGAAATAACCTTATTTATTTTCATTATTTCACTTGGAACTAACAATACTTCCTCTGCAGGCTGTACATAGCATTCACCAACTAGTGATACAAGCAATTTATAGTATTCTAAATTTAATTTTTCGAAACATTCTGCTTTCCTTTCCACAAGGGCACTGTCAGCAGAGTTTTGGTTGAACCAGTCCTTGATGTTTGCTAAAAGTCCAACAGGACATGCACGTTTTCGTAATCGTAGTATTTGTCGCCTTTGTGATAAAGATATGGCTAAATATTCATTGCCTTCACCACGATAATGCCAGTCTGTAAGGGATAGTAGTGTCATACGTTTAGGTTGTTCGTGTGTTTTCCTGTTACAACTATTCGATTTCAAAATAGAAGATTTGCATTTACTCCTGAAAATATTACCTTATGATACATATCGGTTATAAATAATGTACTCAACAGTTCAAATATCAAAGCAACTCCACTTACCATATTCTTAAAAACAGTTCTTTTTTCATAAATAAATAAGTAAAAGTTAAAGCGGCTGCTAAAAATACTAAAATAAAATCTTCTATATCCATAGTATATCTGTAAATAATGAAACGATTCATGAACAGTTATTCAAACACCTTTATTAGATTAGATAACGTAAAATAGAATCATGTGTAAGTAATATCAGTTTTCATGTTTCGCGTCTATTCTTTTATTTGCATACATAAAGAATCTAGTTAATCTAGATATGAATTTAGAGTACGGACGTCAAACTGTCAAAAATATTTTTTTGCCAGTAAAGTACCTTGCATGTTGAATGACTTGATATTCATAATATTTTGTTAACACAAGAATACTGCAAACTAATTTTTAATAGTAAACAATATCTATTTTTGTAATTTGGTAATATATTTATTTTTAAAAATAAAATATAAATCAACACTTACATTAAATATGACCAGCTTGAATTTTGCG
Organism: Carabus problematicus; assembly: GCA_963422195.1. Taxonomy (NCBI): domain Eukaryota; kingdom Metazoa; phylum Arthropoda; class Insecta; order Coleoptera; family Carabidae; genus Carabus; species Carabus problematicus. The sequence goes on from OY728577.1 coordinate 20,272,457, forward strand.
CCATTGTAAATCGTAAACGAATAAATTTTGACACTTAATAATTTCTTGGCTGACAAATCAGATATTAAAAATCAAATGGAAACATAATGTATTTAATAATTTTCGTGCATAATATTTAATTGAATTGACATGTTTCCGAAGTTTTTAATGAATTTTGTGAAAAAATAAACATATAGAAAGTAACCGATGGGCTAACGCCCGAGAAATATCACATTCCCCTAACTTTCATATCACATTTCCTAAACTGGTTGACCTGATTATGGGAAAAATGAACGAATGTGGAAGTAACTGGAAATAACTTCGTAAGTTCGGTATCGTAAACATTCTACGTTTGGTTTTGGGCGAATGTGTTTCACATACATGAAACAGACGCTTTCATCATGATACGATATAAATGTCACTTGTGAATATGATTTTGTGTGTTTATATGTTATAGACAAAGTGAAATAGATTAATTACGGGTTAATGCCAATAAATAAATAAATAAATGCAAGTGTTGTGATTGTGAGTGCATAACAACAATGATTCATCCATCGTCAAATTTGAAGGTAAATGATGGTGCATGTACTATTTTTGTATATGATTCGAATGAAATGTTGAAACTGTTGGTAACCGATAAAGTACAATTGCAATATTTGTTAATTTATATAGAAAAGTTATGTGTTTTTATTAACTTTTTTTAGTGAATGCTCGAAATATCTAAGGAATGTATCAACGCATAGTTACTAAGTTACTCGTCAGGCATGTGTTACTCATATCTGTACCAAGTAGTCTGCTAAATCATGAGCCATGAAAAAATAAGTAGTCTTATATCGGATACCTCCAGGATAGATAGTGAAAATGAGCAAATAAATCACACTTCAGCAGCTCTCTATTATAAAGAGGACAACGACAAATCAAGTTACACTCAGAATAATGTTGACAACGAAGATTTGGGGCCACTTCCACCAAAGTGGGAGAAAGCAATGACTGAAAATGGAGAAGTTTATTTTATAGAGTAAGTGCAGTGCACACTGTAAAGTATTAATAACACAGTCTTATCAATTAATTATTGTTTGGTATGTATTTTAGTCATAGTTCTGGTACATCACATTGGTTGGATCCACGTTTGTCAAAGTTCCAGAAGAAAAGTCTGGAAGATTGTTTAGATGACGAACTGCCCTATGGTTGGGAGAAAATAAGCGATCCTCAGTACGGTACGTACTTTATTGACCATGTGAATCGGCGAACACAATATGAGAATCCTGTGATACAAGCAAAACGGGCAGCTGAACATGGTTTGAACGCTTCTTGTTTGGGCCGAGCATCATTCACGCGGGATCCATCAGAGTTGTGTGGGCAGCGGTTCACCACTGCATTACTGAAGTCATCCCGTGGTCTCGGATTTACAATCGTCGGTGGAGACGATGACGTGGATGAATTCTTACAGATCAAATCAGTTGTCCCAAACGGTCCCGCCTGGCTCGATGGCAAATTACAAACGGGTGACCTCATTGTGTACGTTAATGACACATGCGTTCTCGGATATACCCACAATCAGATTGTACACTTATTCCAATCAATAGCACCTGGTGAAACCGTAGTTCTGGAAGTATGCAGAGGTTATTCACTGCCGTTCGATCCCAATGACCCGAATACGGAAGTAGTTACTACAATCGCTGTTGATTCGAACTTGGAGACCGCAGATTCGGAGAAAGTAATGTTAAATTTAAATGCCGATGGAAACTTTAACTTCTTAGAATCGGGTCTCGATCAACAGGATGATTTGCTCAAAGATAGTAACTGCAATGTTAACTCTCTGACTAATTCAACGGACGGTGTGAACTGTGCAATGAAGGAACTCAGTATTTCTACATCGAGTCATGTAGGAAAGAGTATTGTAAACATTTCCATCGTTAAAGGAACTCTAGGATTTGGATTCACCATTGCCGATAGTGCGTGCGGACAGCGTGTTAAGAAAATCTTAGATCGGCAACGTTGCAAAAACTTACTGGAAGGTGACATATTGATGGAAATTAATTCCATTGACGTGCAAGAGATGAGTCATGATGACGTGGTACAAGTTCTCAAGAACTGTACGTACAATGAAGAGGCTGTAATTTGTGTTCAGAGGGGTTCCGTCACCGTCAAGGCGAACGCCAGCAAAAACAAAACAAGAAAGTTAGAGAATGGACGGTTTAGCGGTAAAGATGTGGCCGGCCAATACAGAAGCAAGACACCAACGGCTGATTTGTATAGCACTCAGCAAAAGGAAGTGTTGCCTAGTAGACCAAAGACACCACTTGTTGATACCAGAACAAGGATAAAAACACCATTAGGCGATGTTTCTGCAGCGAATTCAACAACCTCATTGAAATCACTTCGTCGCGGAGACGTTGGTGAACTGTTTAATTACGATGGACTATCGGAGAGCAGTCCGTACCAATTAGATAATCCGGGATTAAGTTGCAGCCAAACAGATATTAGTGTAAACATGAACGATCACGCTTGCAAACTGTTGTATGGTAACTACGACAGTGCATTGTACGGTCGGTATAATACTCACATGGATTCGTGCTATTGTTACGAGTGCAAACAACTAAAGATGCAACCGTTGAACGACATCCGACCGATGCACATTGACACGAATACGTACGATGGTAACGAGTATGTGAATCGGAATTTGGACCGGAGAAAGGATATGCTTGGTTTAGACTATCGAGACTCGAACAGACACTTGGATAACTGGCAATGGGTACCGCAGAGTACCGAGTATGTCGAGTGTTTCGTTACACTGGTGCGACAAGAGACGGGCTTCGGATTCCGAATCGTCGGTGGAACCGAAGAAGGATCCCAGGTTGCTGTCGGTCATGTGGTACCAGGTGGAGCAGCTGATTTGGACGGCAGAATCAATACAGGCGATGAGATATTGAGTGTAGATGGACATTCTGTTCTAAAAGCTTCTCATCATCAAGTAGTGCAGCTCATGGGAGGTGCGGCGGCTAGAGGCAGAGTTACATTGTGTATTCGAAGACGAATTCATCTGCCAATACAGCATGCACCCACGTATGATGTAGTGGTAAATCGTTCAGAAAACGAGGGTTTCGGTTTTGTAATTATTTCATCTGTAAATAAAGCTGGCTCGACCATTGGTAAGAGTTGTTATGAATATGTTTATGAACCATGTGTGACATGTTCGGTTGTTATTTGTTACAGGTCGCCTGATAGAAGGCAGCCCGGCTGAGCGTTGTGGCCAGTTGCATGTGGGAGATCATATAGTAGCCGTTAACCATATAGACATAACCAGTTACTGCCACGGTGACATTGTGAACCTTATCAAGGATTCCGGGTACTCAGTTACCTTGACTATTGGACCGCCACTCAGTGAACTGACCTAGGCAACTCCGGACTGACTACTTACTGAAGAAATGGTCTGCACAATACTGTAGACCATTCTGTTCATTGCCTTCATATAACTATGTAACTAAGTGCATTTATGTAAATCTATCAACTGTTAAGATTAATACTGTCATAACAATTGACATATGGACCAATTTTGTGATGTTTTGCAAATGTGTAATTGGTTAGAACATATTTTCTCGAATATTGACAAGGCAGATTTGTTTTGGTCAGGTGATAAAAAAAAAAACATTTGATCCTAGATACAAGTATTAGCGATTATGTTTTTTTTTCTAAACTTGTACACTTGTTATTGTATGTTGTTTGTATACCATATATGAAATTGTTAAAAATCTACAAGTTTGAAAAAATATTCATAAATACAGGGGATACTGTTGCTCGTTAGATTCAAAGTAATATCACTTTGTCAATAAGTAGTCATTTGCAATTTATACGAAGCAGTAAATTTAAAAAAGACAAGTATATTTTCACAATATTTGATTATCAATGGATCATTTACAAAAATAAATAGCTATTAAAAAACATTGCTCAAAATGATGTTTTTGTTTTGTGATAAATGAACATACGTTTATTTGTACCATGACAACTTCATTTGTCTATTTCTCTAAGTTAGTCAAATTTGTAGAAGACGCGTATATAAATGTATTTATATATTCATGCATCAAGTGGCCCCTTCTACATATTTAACTAAGTTATTCAATAGGTAATTTTCAGTAATAAATATGTCTCTGACATCTACCAATTATTGTGTATGCATTGAGTAAGCATATCACATAATTATCATATTATTCACATAAATGGTATTATTTACGTAGATATTGCAATGTTAAAATAATACTGTTCATTTAAAGAATACAAGGATTTTATTTATATTTAATAAAAAGAAAATAAAAAAAGCAAATCGAGTATTAATTGTTAAATGAACAAAACGTACAAAAAAGGCAAAGGGTGTGTGAGAGGATGTATGGGCGTAGCGGCGGTGTTGCTTAGTCATCCACAGCAGTGTGAACCGATAATTAAGAATCTGCAAGAACCAATAGAAACATCGTGTTACGTCAAATCAGTTGCTTTTAATAAGTCATGTCACACAAAAATATTCGAATGTACAAAAATATCAATATTCTCGCAACTGCATGAAATTTACGTTGCCATACAAATCCTGTGACGACCTGTACACGTTGAAATTGTGTTTGAAGTGTTGTAATGTTTCTCTATCGGACAAGGTCCACATGAAACTATTGTCAAACTTGCCTGTTTCACTGTCTTGGCCGCCGCATGAGTTCTTCATGATTGCCTCCAGTTGTGGTTGCACGTATCCTAACAGTGGACGGCATGCTGGTTCGGCAGCCCAACATTGTTCCATAAGATTCCAGCATGCCTCATTGAATTGTGGCAAACACTCCGGTCGTATACCTATGTAGGATAAATAAACATTCTATTGATCTAAATATACAGAAAACAATCAGTAACAAACGAACCTTTCCTCACACTACTCCATAGTTGTTCTTTGTTCTGGAAATGTTCGAAAACACAAGGCAGTTTCACGTGACCAGCACAAATGTACCAGAACAAAATACCAAAGGCATAAACATCAACACTTGAGTCATAGTGGCCCGACAGTAATTCCGGAGCCATATGTACGGGAGTACCCACTACACTGCCTGACATCATAGCCTCGGGAATGCAGAAGCCAAAATCCGTTAACTTTGCACGGTCATCTGCATCCAACTACAATAATTGAATAACGTAACTAATTTAGCAGACATTCCTTCTAATTTGCAAAATGTAAAGTAATTACTTACGAGTACGTTTTTCAACTTAATATCACGATGAACTAAACCTTGAGAATGTAGGTAGCGTATTCCTTGTACAACATCTACAGCTATTTGTAGGCGTTTTTGCCAAGAGAGTCCAGAACGCAATCCGCAATACAGGTCGCGGTTCATCCTTTCCATAATCAGCAATACTGCGGAACAACCACCTCCATATGACTGGTCTACCACGGAACCGCGCAATCGTACGATTCGTATATGTTCCGGTATGGTTCTATGAAATAACTAGTTGTACATTATCCTGTATTATTAGTTATATGGAATCTAGCTGTACCTAGTATAGTAGAATTCCATGGCAAGATCATTCCAGTGGCGTTCGTCCGGCGGTACAACTGATTTGACTGCACATGGATCTATGCCGGCCCACGGTTCACAAGCGAACACAACGCCGTACTGGCCACGGCCGATCTCCTTAGTCTGTTGTGGCATGCCCCATCGTACCATATCGCACATGGACGTGCTTTCCAGAGCAAGTTTCGCGAATCGAGGCGCATGGTACTTTCGTATAGCAACTCTTTGTTCTTCAGTTTGTTCTAATTTGCCAGATAAATGATTTTCCAGAGTTCTCATTGCCATTTGGAAGGCATCATGAGATGCTTTCACATGTTCTTTAAACTGTAAAATAACATTTTTACCATTAAGTAAACATACATATTCATTTTCGGAACACTTGTGTAAGTACATTTATACCTGTGCAGAAATATTCCTCGCTAATTTCGAAGCACTAAGTGAATCGATCATTTCCGTAGCGACAATCTGTCGCCTTCTATGTGGATCGTAGTGTGAATAAGAGGAATGTGTCCACGGCATTTGCAAAGTGTATAGAATATTTCTCAATCGTTCCCAGAATGTGTGAACAACGGAGAAGGAAGTAGATGATTTCAGATCGATTTTATACGCTGCACTCAATATTTGTTTGACAGCTACACTAGCCATTAAGTTCACTTCTTGTTCGTTACAGTTTCGTTCTAAACTCTCTAGACAACGCTTCAGTGTTCCAATAAAACTATCTTGTAAACAGTCCACAGATCGTACTAGTTGAGTTGCAACAGAATTGCACAATTTTCTTAGCACAAGTTGTTGAATTTCGGACGTTGAAATTGTTTGTGAAATATCTGAAAGCAATGGGAATATTAAAATATTTATTTAAATTAGATAATAAAGTTATTACCTTGACGACAATCCTGAACCACTTCTGAAATGTTGCTTCTCATCTCTTGTAACGTAACTTGAATTAATCGCGTAATTTCTTCTTGTTTTTCACTAGCAATGTTCATTAACGTTTTATATAATTCAGCTTCTCGTGCTTGGGCATATAATATTCGTCGAGGTGTGATCTGAATTTCTCTAGCCATATCAAACGCGGAGAGTATGAATTTTCGTAAACAATTGTTATGAATCTAAAATATAAACAACAAGAAAATACTAGACATGAATAATACAATAATAGTTACCTCACTGAGTAATGCAGCCATTTTAAGTAGATGTGATTTTAAACAACCTTGAACAAATGTCACAAACTTGTCGATAATTTCGTCCTCACTGATGAAAGCATTATCTATAGCACATTCACCGCAACACGAATTTCGGTAAGACTGTTCATTCGTTTTCTCACTTATATAACCTACAATACAATGTTAGGCTTCAAACACTGTATGCAGACGTTAAATAATGATGGAGTCAGAATCATAATTTTACGAATAAATGTACATGTACCTAAACTCTCTAACTGGTGTCGCAAATATTGACGCTTTTCCATAAACAGCTTGTTCTTGCAATGATTGTGAAGCATGGAGTTTGTTGCTGTTTGCTCCAAATGATGCTGTTCACTCTCGGTTAGCTCGGTAGTAGAATTACACATATTTTCCACGCTTTCTGACATACTCACAAATAAAAACGGAAGATCTGGATATATTTCTTTTAATTTACGTATTTCTTTTATATTCTGAAATATGTACTCAAATATGAATGATTTTTTTAATTATTGAACAAAGTGACACTTACCTCATCAGTCAATTTTGCATCTACAATCACATATATTATCACAGGCCAAATTTTGTCTAATCCTTTTGTACTAATTTCTAATAATTCTTCGGGAGAACAATCCGGTGGAACGATGATCTGAACATTGTCCTTCAGAAGTGGATGATGTAGTTCTACTTCTAATGATGGACAATGTTCGAGTGGTATTTCATTTTCTAGGCGATGCAAATCTTGTTCAGGTACCACATGCCAAGAATTGTCTTGTGCCCCAAAATTCTCCACAATCTCATATTCGTCGGCTAGCGTTAACCGAATTCGTTTTGTAACACCGTGTAAGATTCGTATCTATTAAAAATACATTATTAAACTCATGTTAACTAAAAATAATATTATTTTACTTACCCATCTCCATGTAGATCCATGTAAAGGCAACAGGACTTGCCCTAATATGTAGTTAACAAATAACGCTTTCGCGTGACAATTTTGCCCGTATATGAGCAATGCAGGTGAGCATTCAAGTATTTTGCGTAAAGAATGTATCACATTTTCACCTAGTAGCTGTTCTTTTAAGTCTTCTGTAAAATATAACTTTCATTTTCAAGAGTATAAGATATATATATTAAATAATTACCACCAGGAAAAAGATTTGTCGAACTTATTTCGTCCAAAGAACGTTGTGTGTCGTTTAATATACGTTTTAGGGTATGATAGTGTCGAATAAATTTACGAAATTCTTGCGGTAGTTTCGACAACATGTTTATGCTTTTTTATAAATTTGACAGCTCCACGATAAACTCATGCCGAATTGTATACCTCACTAATGCTCACTAATAACAGCTAATATAATTAGGTATTTATATCACGTGACCATGCTCCAGCGCTGATAAATAAACAGAATTATTATTTGAAGTAAAAGCGGCACTCTTGTTTCATTTTATTCAAAATAATAATATTATTATTTCATAGATAACTTAATTGGTTTTATATCATGTTAGTTGTGACATGATACGTGATGTAAAAAAGTGTGTAACATTTTAATTGATTGAATTTATCACGTAAACAGTAATACATAACCTGTCAAACACAAAACGGTTCATTTCAAGCAGATAATGAATAATTATTTATAGAAGTTAATGGAATGATGATGGGATTAATATTTAATGAAAATAGAAATGTCGAGTTTACATTTATATTATTTAAACGCCTAGGAAATGAAAACTATTGAGAATAATTTTCTTAACCTATCACACACTTGTGAATCTAAGGAACGAGGGCCCATTTTACATTTAAATAAATATTACATCTGCTACTAAAAGATGTGACATGTTTATTACTTTTTTCAATCGTACTATCGTTTAACCTAAATGGTTAATATACTTAAAATTCGTATATTTACTTACCAACCAGACATCACTCACCTAATATGAACATATTTGACAGTTCTCACAGTGAAAAGTCAAATGTTGATCATATTATGAACTACATTAATAAATGATGTGTAGGAAGATTAATTTATTTTAATTAAAAAGTCTACTTATTGTCACATATATTATCGTATTTCTATAAATAAAATATTTTGTTTTCAAGATAATCTTATTATAAAATGCTAATCTCAATTGACTAGGTTTATGTCATAACTATTTTTATACTATGTTTATATGATAGTAACGTCAAGTTCAATTCCAGTCAAATTTTGTTATTATGAAAATTTTGCGCCCATATTAATTTACTTTCAGTGTGGGTACTTACAATTCTTCAATTAAATAATATACTATTTTCATTTAACTGATACGTATAAAAAAAATCAAATATAACATGAAAAGTAAAAGAAAAAACTCCAGTGATTATTAAAAATATCATATATTTCTCTCAAGAATATTTATCATTAATTAAATATTATTATAATGAAACAGTTAAGCATTCTTACTTATTAGTATATAAAAATTTATATATTTTATATCATATTTCGTCATATGTATGCATAAATATTACAATTCTTACGTTAATATATTTAATACTAGTAAAAGTGTACTATATGTTTGAATTCATTTCATTTTGAGACTCGCCCATTTGCCCCTTAAAATTAACCGAATGTATGTGAATGGAGTATTAATACCTATTGGTCTTTAAATTAATAGGTCAATTCTATAGAAATGTGTCAGGTTTGTAAAACAATATGTAGATTTTTGAGCGTTTACAATTGTTTAACAATTTTTTATTCATTTGTCAGTGCAGGTTTTATATATATTTTTTTTCGATTATATTTGTTATTAATTACTGGTTTGATAATATTCCTTCAGTTAAATGAGTTACCGTTATGGGATCGTTACTGATTTTTGTAATAATACACAATATATAGTGGCATATACAGAATTGGCCTATTAAGCTACATGTGCTACAAAATTATGATGTCTTACTTACACATATGATTACTGTTGTGTCAATATTTCATGTTTGAAGTTTAGTTTGTGAGAGAATATTTTGATATAATTTGACACTCGTATTTGTAACTGATATGCATGATTTGTAGGTGTCAGATTTCTATATAATATGTATATTATTTGGTTATTCCTTTATATAAAATAGTTGAATTTGCTTTATATCACTGTTGGTGCCCATAAGCTTATACCTAACAGTGTGTAAAACAACGAACTAGAAAACGTTACACATTTAAAAGCTTTAGATGTAGCGTTGCAGCATTGCGTTGCAATATCAATGACTTTTGGATAATAATTATTCCAAAATTCAAATGCTCTGTAATTCAATTGTTTCGAATCGCTCATATTAAAAGTGCGATCAATTATTAATATGCCAGGATTTTCTGACGAAAATTGATCCCATTTGATGGCATATATACTGCCTTCCGTAGGATTTGATGATTTTGCGAAATTTGTCCAAAAATTCATAATAATGTCAGAGGTTCTTTTATCTCTGTTATCCCATTCCTGTCGAGTAGGTATTTGAGACCAATAAGGCATACCCCAGAATGATATTAAATCGAACAAATGGGGTACTGACACCCAACTTGGAAGCTCTGCGACCGCACCATCTGTACTTGGTTTCATATCGAAGCGGTACATAAACGTCGGTTTATATTTACTCACATACTGTGCCATGAGATATGTTGCTGACCCGTAGTTTCGTTCCGTAATAAAATCAGTCAACGCCTTTCGAATATCTGGATGACTGATAGCAGGAGGTTGCGGTCTATAGAAAAACAAAACTGAATCCAATATGTGGCCGTGGTTATAAACACAAGTATCGGTAAAATTCTCTCGTGGCAAATCATCTGCTACAAGATCTGAAAGAACCGTCGCTAAGTATTCATCGGGTTCGTCGTTGTTTTCAGGCACATGTAGCTTTTCTAAATACGATAATACATCTTCCTGATCCGTGAAACCAGTTAGAAATGGAACTTTGTTAAATTCGCCGCGTTCAAAAAAGTTTTGTGGTGGTTCAGATAAAAATGGCGATGAGTTGTTACTTAGTCCTTGATCAATAAGTGGTTTCCAAGCAATCTTTGCACCGAAAGATACTAAATTCTCTGCGGATGCTCTTCGTAAACAATCTATAAGTTGAGAAGTAGGGTATCGGAAACAACTAAAATATGCTGCAATATCGTCAATGACAGGTTTATCCTCTATGGGATACTTGATGGCAGAGGGTTTCAAGAAGTTTCCACTCATTGATATGGCTTTTGTAAACAGGCCTTTGGACATCGGAGAGATCATATGAATTCCAATACTTGCGGCTCCCGCACCATAACCGATAAGACAAATATTGTTCGGATTTCCACTGAATTTGTCAATTTTACTTTTAATCCAAGTAAGTGCGGCGACCTGATCTAACAATCCGTAATTACCGGGAGCTTCACCATCCATAGTTGTAAAGAAGCCGAATATGTTCAGTCTGTATGCGATGGTAACCATAATAACACGTTGCTTATAAACAATCGAGTATGGGTTCCACAAGGCTGGATTTCCATACATGAAGTTTCCGGGATGAATCCATACCATCACTGGAAACCCTTCAAGTGGTGCAGGTCCTGCAAATATACCACATCACAGTTCTGAACATATACGTATAGAGTTCATATATAATTTTTATCAGAACTGTAATAACCAGAGATAAATGTATAATAGTAAGATTTGCGCGTTCAATTTGTCAGAATGGTGTTAATGCATAAATCGGGCGTGTTAAGTGTGCACGGAGAGCGAGGATATTGTAATTACTGTGGCATGTTTCTTATCAAAGTTCATAAAACATTTCGTGACATTGAAATAATATGAATAAGATTTTCCCTGCTGCTTTTAAATCATACAGGTCTAGTCAGAAACCGAGGTACTGGCACGTATCCAACAGATCGATTCTGTGGTCACGCGATTTCCATTTTAGGGAGTCAAATGCAGATTTTACTTTCGTACTGCGTGCAATGTATCATATAATAGGAGAAGGACACGCCACGGTTTACCACGGCTATTGGTGAGAGGAAAAGAGAAGGGGTTGGTACAGCGAAGGGGAATCGAGAGAGTTGCGAAAAGCGCGCGCGAGCCAGGAACGAGTGTCGCGCCTTGCTTACCGCTTCGGTTCGCACAATCATATCAATACGGTATAAAATTCAGTCTAGATAGCAGATTCGGCTAGTAATTAGGAAAGGATGTACATATATTTTCAGGTCTGTACGCGAGTACCCTTCAATTATAAGGGCGCTCACCCCACGAGATTTACTGAGCACATTTAATAAATCACAGATGTCCGATGTTTCATTCGCGCGGAGATCTTATCGTATATCGGGTCGACGTCAGTGTTAGAACATAAAATCGACGCACGTATATAGTACACGTACGCACACTGGCTACTGCACTGCACTGGTAAGAAATCAGACTGACACTCACTCACCGTACGGCACGTACACGTTGAGATACAAACAGTCTTCGCTGTACGGTAAATCTTGATCGGATAGTAGATGATTGAATGGTTCGTCTTCTGCCATAATGTTCTCTTTATTCTGCATACAACCGGCTTCAAATTCTGTAGCATTTCGGACACCGTCCCACGACGGTAGTTCATCGAAGTCGGGTGGTGCGAAACGGTCAGGCGGCTTCGCGTACGGGATGCCTAAATAGGCGAGGATACGTTGCGTTCGAATCGGTGAGATTTCTTTGCCGACTACCATTCCCTGATCGGGGATGTCAACAATTGGTGGGTCACGTAACGCGCCACTCGACAGGCACACCAGGTTGAACAGGCACAGTCTAGCAACAGCAGACATGATTTACTTTCGACACGCGGACTCGTAGTGGCACTGCTTGGCTTCTGTTAAATGATCGCGTTGTTTATATTGCAATCGGCGACGTCTTGACCGACGCTAACAGACGCTGGGGGCGGAGTGAGTCAATGCACTGGGCACAAGAGTATCGCGTGACGAAACTATGCGGCGCGTGCTCTCACCGACAAACCCCCACTGCTCTCAGCCCTGTTCCGTTGCCTGAGGCCAGGCCTTGTCCTGGTACAAGGTGCAAAGTCACAATTCCTTCACACACACACACATACACAGACATATCCTTACTAGAACCAAAGCGAATCACACTAAACTAGAGAATGTAGTTTGGCAGTTAGTTAATGAGTAACCATATGTTTGTATTTAACTAGTGATTTATTTATATTCGTGTTGAAATCTTACAAAACTAAGAGTAATATAGAGAACAATAATAATACGGACAAGTATACATTTTCACATACTGAATAATGTACATAAGGAAGAAATTTATCGAAACTGATGCGTGCTTATGCGTAATCCGCTGGTGTCCTTGCCGATTTCTGCCACTTCGCATACAGTGCACACGGAACCTTTGTATTGGGGCACGTAGCTAGTGCCGCATAGCGGACATTTCTCCTCGGGCTTGCCACGGTAGATCGGTTTGAATGACACACCGCATACCGTGAACGGATTGTGTTCGTCATACTGTAGCTGTAACTCGTCCACTGGATTGATATCACAAGCCTGCAGGATTTTTCTTGCTTGTTGTGCAACGTCTGAACGTGGTCCCAACTCGAGTAATCGTTTGGCAAATGACGCAGCTGTTCTATAGTTCTTCATCTTGAAGAACATGTTCAATGCTGTGCGCAGGGTTAAGATCTGATGAATGGGCTGCAAAGCACAGTGTGTAAAGTATGCGGCCATTTCACATTGACGTTTCTGTTCTTCCAGTGTGCTCTTCGGTAAACTCTTACGATGGGTTTCCATTTTCAATCCCAGAACATATTCACGGCAAATCTTGAGAAGTTGCTGTGCTTCTGCAATTTCTTGTTTATTTTCTACTGCCAGTAACGTAATATGGAGAATGATGGACTGTAGTTTCTCCACGGCTTCTGCAAACTTGCCACCAGTTGTGAGCTGGTAACAGACTTGTAAGCGTTGAACTAGGTCTGCTAATTTCACACCAGTAGCGGGCAATCCTCCCTTAGGTCCTGCGTCCCGCCAATTGCGGTGTGGATAATTGTACAGTGACAGTGTATTCGGTACGACTGAATAGCAGGTATGCGAGCGGCTGAATAAATTCATGAATAATGGACGATACGCGTAGAAATTAACAATGCCAACCTGCAATTATACATATTAAATCAGTCATTAACATTTTGTGATTCAACATTACGCAAATCTTACCTGATCGTGTAATAACCGGAATGCAGTCTCGAATGAGCCAGCAGCTGCATGATCCGCGGCCAACTGAGAATTCGTTGTCCATACGAATGTTTGCGAGACACCTTTAGTCGGTGGTATAAAGTATGCATCTCCGTTACCGGAGTTGGAAACGGCAGAAACTATTTCTTCCGGTAGTTCGAGGTCTTCATCTCCTACATCCCAGCCGCTTCCATCTTCGACATCGCTGTCCTTTTTCTGCTCATCCATAGCTTCATCACCGTCGAGGCCGAGTTCTGCGTCGATTCCCCAACCATCGCCACCGCCAATGTCGTCTATCTCCGAAACGAGTGTCGGTGCAAGCGCAGAGCTAACAACGGTCGCACCTTTCGACATTGCGCCCTCAAAGAATCCCTAAATGTTATCATACACAATGAAATGCTGAAAATCAAATATGATGCAATGTGAACTTACACGACTGACAGTAAGTAGCGGCCAGTTTGATTCTGCCTGTTGGATCGGTACTGGTGGTTTCAAAAACTTTGCGTTTGGTACTATTTCTGGAATATTCTTCTCAGATTGCTCAATGGAAGCCTTCAATTCTTCGGCATCCTCGTTGTAACCATGTGTGGCAGCTGTGATGTACGCCAGTGATTCTTGCCCGAAGTTCTTCAGTATTTTTATGCGTTCGGCAATGTCTCCAAGTAATAACGCACCTTGGTACTGCGCAGAAGTATCTTTTCTAATTTCTGCGATCTTGGTCATTTTGCGCAGTTTCTCTAGGTTTCCAGTGATTAAGTACAGGAAAGATAGTTTATCGAAATCCTTTGTACGTTGGTAACACATCTCAACCACCTGGTGATTGCCTTGCATCAATGCGACTTGCCCAAGTCGTTCCCAGCACGCTTTATCATTCAGTGCTCTTGCGGCTTCTAGAGCAACTTCAATGTTGCCGCACTCCAGAGCCAAACCGAATCTAGTTTTCTCATCTTTTACAAAGTGAAGAGCTACTTCCGGGTATCCTTTCTGTTGTAAGTAGGCGATGATGGATTGTCCTACAAGTCGGGCATTTCTCACCATGTACAAAACATCTTCATATTTACGATTGATCAGTGCTAGTTTGAATTTGAATTCTGTGGGGTCAATGTTTAGGATACGTGGTCTGCATTCTCTATCCAAGCAGAACACATGATTACCCTTGACGCGTGTAATGTAAATTGGCAGATCCAGTGTGCGAATTATGCCGTGGTCACTGTAAATTTATAGGTATATTTACAATACTGTTAATATATGGTAATAGGTGCAATGAAATACCCGTTGGTGATGGTGTACTTGATGTGATTACTAGTGGTGTATATGAACACGCCACTATCATCCCAAGCTCCGGATTTGACGCGAGTGTTCTCATGAATGGAACACAATGATTCCAATCTACGGTTGCAAATGTTGACGGTATGTTTAGCGAGTAATGCTACGTGGCTCATATCCGACGACCAAACAACATATCTACATTTGGCAATTTTCACCTGTGCTAACGTACTATAACAATTGAACAACATGAAATATAAACAAGGTAAATAGTTTAATCTATTTTACCGCTTTTGTTGAACGTCGAAAAGGGTGACGTAGTCAGGATCTCTCAATAATAACATACCAGTACCGGCATAGAACACTTCGTCACAAGTTGGAGTTTGAACTTTTTTGGTGACCTCGTTTTTCAAATTTTTTATTACAAGCTTAAAAAAATAATGAAATATGTAAGATTTATTGTTAAAGAAATGATTATATTCATTGGCAAAGTGAATAATGATGATGAAAATTCAAATTTACTTTGCCAATGTTTCACTATAAACCTGATGCATTCGATCAAGAACCGCTAATCGATTCCTGGCAACCCAAAGAGCCGTAACTCCAGCGGACCTCTTTCCTTCTGGTTCCGGGACTGCTCCATCATTGTCTTTTGGTATCATGTAGAGGTCATACGAACTGCTTTCTAAATTACTGTTGCGCATTGACAACAACACAGCGTTCTCGGCCGGATTAAACGACATGCTACAGGCACAATATAAAAAGATACGTGATATACGTCTATTTAAGGGTTAACTATAACACAATAAAAAACAACAAGTTCCCGTCTTAGGTCAGGAATGCGTGTTTGGAAAAAGTTGTGAATTGAGGGTGTCGTATATTATATATTGTGTGATTAATAAGAAAAAAAATCTAGGTTACTATTCATACAAGTTATATATTAGTCAAAGCCGCGAACTTGCTGATGAAAAACTAAAAATTTACCAGTAAACAGGTGTTCTTCCACCTCCTTTTATTTGCAGTACTGGCACATCTTTCGATGTAGTGAAATCCAATTTTCTGACATGACGATCTTTGACATAATACAGCATGTTACCATGCACAGTATATGCCGGTCTTTCACGTTCCAGCTGCAAGTAAAAGTTGACACGATAATATAATAATTTTATCGCACATACTCATCGATTGTCACCTTGAATATAATCATTCCTGTATCATGGCCAGCGGCAAAAAGATTCAATGATGGATGTGCAGTAAGCACCCAGAATCGTTCATGTTCCCTACGGAATGTGTGGAGACAAGTGCGTTTAGTCATATCCCATACACGGATACTCTTATCTTCACTGTTTGACAGGAGATATTCCTGTCTTGGATGGAACAGGACGCATGATACGTTGTTGTAATGTCCGCGGCACGTGTCTACTTCCCATGCCTAATTACATGCGGAAAATTATTACGAATTCTGCATTTACCCGTGCCAACATTACCTTAGCTTCGTTCATACGCCAGAGTTTAATTTGTCTGTCGTCAGCACCCGAAACGATTAACGGTAAAGTTGGATGGAAACATGCCCAGTTTACACCACGATCATGTCCTTCCAAAACATGCTTCACAAAAGCGTCGGCTTGTCCGAACAGGTCCGTTGCACTTGGATTCTTTAGATGCTCTTCTAAGCCGCCAGGGCCGGGAGCAACGTTTTTCTTACGCAAACCTACGATAGATTGTCTTTGTGAAGAATGCATAGTGTCCAACAATGAAAAATATTTCGGTATTACGTTGCCGATCAAAAAATTAATGCATACGAAACGCGGTAACATTTTATTTGTAATCGTTTACTGTTGTAACAACAACTGATATGTACGTATGTTTATTTACGGATGTATTTATTATAACTCACCCGAAATATCCCAAATTCGAACTGTTTGATCCAGGGACGCAGATACGAGTAAATCATCCGTTGGATGGAATGACGCACACATAACATAATGATTATGGCCGGTCAAAACGCAGATGCAATTACGGCTCTGCCAGTTCCAAATTCTGATAGTTTGATCGTCGGAAGCACTGACTATCCAAGGATATTCATGGTGGAACATTGTAGTTCTGATATAATCTAAATGACCCAGTAGGGTAAAAATGCAACGTCGCAACTTGTAGTTCCATACCTAGTAAATGTATATCAAATAAATACCTATAATAATTTTTAGTCAAACTAAATACATAACTTGAATAGATACACAACTATCTTATCAAAGTCAGTTGTGACAAGCAATGCATCTAAAAGGGACATTATGTAAAATACCTTGATTTTATAATCGTCTCCACCTGATACGAATAGGGGTTGTTGACTATGAAAACAAATACCACGAACTGGGCCATCGTGTTCGTCGAATTTATCCAGAAGGGTGCACATACGATAATCCCATAATTGAATGACACCGTTGTGCAAACTGAAAATAAAATAAATAATGGACGTCTATAAGATTAAAATAAAAAACATTTATTCAGTTGGGTAAACATGAAATCATAGAATAAAAATTGACCCTTGGTGGCGTAAGTACATAATGCGTTAAAATAGTTCAAGTTTGCGTGGTGAAAATTATATCCGGTAAAAATATCGTACTCTGTAATGGCTTACGAGCTTATAATTACAATACAAAACCGCCTTAATGTTCTGTTTCTAAGAAAGTATTTCAAATATAAAGGGGTTGGAAATGATTTTCTGAATCACGTTACTTTTATTGTATTGCAACTATTACCGACATATAATTCAAGTAAAAGTTTAAAAACAGATTTGTTTATTTCAAAAAGGACACATTATATTATAATGCATGTGTAGTTCAAGATTTTCATGGACATTCATATTATGCAAAAATGTTTTTTGGATAAAAAGTACATAAATAAAGACCTATAGTCAAGCTAATCTATTCGGTTTATTATACCTAAATTTGAAGAACCCTAAAAATAATTTAATTTTAGAGTAGAATGAATCACTTTAATGCATTATATATTTCTGTAATCAGATCTTTAAATGG
The DNA here is from genome assembly GCA_963422195.1 of Carabus problematicus. Taxonomy (NCBI): domain Eukaryota; kingdom Metazoa; phylum Arthropoda; class Insecta; order Coleoptera; family Carabidae; genus Carabus; species Carabus problematicus. The sequence continues at coordinate 20,290,657 of OY728577.1, forward strand.
CGCTGTGTGGAATGACGTATCACGTTTTGTGTCGCAGTGTTCCAAGTAAGACGAATTTCAGCATGTAATACCTTTAACCTTTAAATGTGGTAACGCCTAACATATGAAAACCAAACAACGTTATTAATATATGTCTGCATAAACGCCAGTCTGACGAGCGATTCAAGTAGCACTCAAAAACCATACAACATGTACTTCATATTCGGCTAAACTGAGCACCGCTGACCTCTTTCTGATGCGCCCCAACTTACAAGATAAAGGTCCTAATTTGCATAGCACTCGCGTTTTTTTTTATGACGCAATACAGGATTGATTGGAATAAGACGAGATAAATACACAATTATTAAAGGAATTATCTAATAAAATTATAAAGTATGAAAAGCAAAACAATATAGAATTTTTTTTACATGCATGTAAATATTTTTACAAAAATTTTATTTATATAGTTAGTATTAATTTGACCAAAATATATACTGCTACAAATAGACCAGAATCAATTAAATGATATAACAAAATGTTTCTTGTATTTCGTACATTTCTTAAAATAGATAACTATTTCTAAAACTAGTTTAACGAAAAGCAAAATGAGATATAACAAAACGCGCAATTGACATGTAAACGAATCATTCTAGGCTATACCAGTCGTCGTCAAGCTTATCTGAGACCCATATTTTGTTTCAAACAAAATACCGTCAGAGTCATAGTGCAGGAATATACAAACAAAGTTGAAATAAGTAAACGACTAATTGCGTTTAATCCGCTAATACCAATATATTATGCTAATTATTAAATAAAAATCGTAGTTTAATAGTGAAAAGTAATTAATAGAAACATTTTAGAAGGCCATATTCAAAGTTAATATGATTCCCATGGACTGTCGGTTAGACATTGCTGTTTCTAAATTAGTGCTTTTATCATTGCCATTGTCATCAACGGTTAAGTAAAAAATAGATTAAAAAAGAATTATGAACTTCATTTTATATTGTTAACTTCTACAAAATAATTAAGCTAAATAAATAGTTACGGCGTCGGCATAATACTTATGGTTTATATTCCTTTGCAAAAATTTTAGTGTTGAAAATGTATTTAATCCAATTCCGTGGTATAAAAAAAATTGGAGAAACACTGTTAAGACAATTTATTCGCAGAATACAAGAATTCGTTATCGATCTCCGTGTAATTTAAAAACTTTCGGCAAAAAGAGTTCTGTCTGGTTAATTTAAATATTTAAAAATGTTTATGTATTATTCAGGACTGTTCGCTATTTATATTATCATATAATGAACTGATATAAAACAGAATAAATGCTATTCTAGATTTGTTTAACTATAACTACTAAAGAAAATTCAATTATTTTTATACAATTCATTACAAAATAATTTTTATGTATACAAGAATTTAATTAATGTTTAATATTGATTACCGAGAAATATTAGTTAGGGCATATTGAATTAGATTTTATTTAATTTATAGCTATTCGGCATCTCCCCAGATATTTTTCAACAAACCTCATATTACCGTTGTAATATTTCTTCTAGTCTTTACGTCATCAACTCTTAGTTTTTATTGTTTTTTTTTTAGATTGTTAAAATCTGTATATTATTGATTACTGTTTACATGTGTTTGTAGTTAATTGTTTACAGTGACTTTTGTGTTTGTACCTCACGTAACAAAAGAAAATAAATTTCATTTTACGATGAATAACGTTGCAATTTCGAAATAATTACTGTTTAATGTTGGCAAGAAAATGGTGTGTCATATTTTTCTATATCTATACACTGCTTACGTGTTGTAAAAACGTTAGGGGTTGTGTTGCATGCTATCTGTGAAATATATCGATGAAGTCGAGCGCAAAAGTTAATACGGGGGGTTGTGACCTAATAAACTTATGAAAGAAAGAAAAAAACCTTGGCTTTCTTAGAGCAAAAATAATCTGATAATAAAATAAACAAAGAAAGGCATTTTCCGGTAAATAAGAACCTGATTTAAGATTATTAAGTTTTTTTTTTGTAATGAAGAACAATAAAATAGTTTTTTGTATATTAACTAGACCAAAAATTCATAAAAGTGTACATACGAATAATAATTCATGTTTGCTTTATAGCAATATTGAATGGAAATATTTTTAGTTACCGATGCAATAAAATTGTATTATTATGATAAATCAGATCAGACCAGGTGTAGTGACAGTTTAACATACAAAACTGGATCCAGATTACGGATCCAGCAGCATCAGTTTAGAAGAGGGAGAACATCAGAGGTGCAGGGTATAAAAGTCAGGGGGGCCCGAAAATTCACCAGTTACAACTCTCAATTGTTTGTGACGCTGTTATAGTTTATATAGTGCCACATAACATGAATTTGTTTACATTTGTAAGTGTCACAATTCTCATTTTAATAACAATTTTTATTATTTACTATTATTGATGATACGCGATAGACTTAGTTATAAGACATATTTATATTTTTAAGTAATTTCATAGTCGCATATTTTATAATAAATCCATATTTACTAAATATTTTTATGACTGCTGTTCACAGTTCGATACTATCGGCTACTAAATTTTTCTTCTAAATTTGACACTGTTACTATGGAAAATTGTGTATTTTTATAGCATTACTAAAATATAGTCGAAAAATTTAGTAGCGTTTAGTAGAGCCGTTAGTATTGAGCTGTAAATAGCAGTCATATGTATTATAAAAATTAGTATTTATTTTCCATTTGATTTTCTCATTTTAAATATTCAACTAAATGCTGTAATAAGTGATATTAATATGTAATATTACAATTTATATAAATATGTACGATTTATTTCGCTTTTCATTATTAAGTGCGGATACCCTATCTCAAATTTCTATACCATCATATACACGAATACCAAATTATGAACAATGTGTTTGACAGTTTGTAAGGTGGATTAATATTTCTATAAAATAATATTAAATGTACGAAAAGCAAAGATTCGCAATGTATATATTTATTATAAATATTGTTCTTTTTTAAATTTAAACAAACTAAATGCGAAAATTAACAAAAGTAATTAAGAATAAAAATATATAATACGTAAATACATATTCTGTTATTAATTAAATTTTACAATTAATGCACTATCCAAAAATCTTGAAATAAAATATTCTTTTTAACAATGTGAACTGCAAATATTCGGTCCGAAACAAGGACAACAAGAAAATTAATTTGAACACATGCATAGCTGTTACGAAAAAAGAAACAAAAACTGATTTGGACGTGAATATGTGCTCCAAAAACCTTTTGGAAAGACCGGTAATACCACCCCATCAGATAAACAATAAAATACCCGATGTCAGAAAACCTTGAGAACATTATTCTTGACATTTAATTACCACGAAAACACGAAACTGGAACTTGTAACAAGTTTTTTTTTGCGCAACCAAGGGCACTTATGCTTGAGGATTAACATGATATAGAATCCAGTTTGGCGATCCAGATTACCGTGAACGTAATTTATTGGTTCATCATAATCATTGTCCCAGTGAAAACATAACCAACACCTGATCTCGGCCGGCCTGTGCTTTATAACAAATCATGTAAATTTATGCAAAAACCACCTACCTACAATATCAAATGCTACAAGCATTAGGAAATACTCAATAAAATTGTTTGCATACTGATGTCTGATTGGCTTAAAAAAACCGACGCCCGTCAGTAAACATTCCAAAGTTTAAATCGTTCATTAATTTAATTATCATAATACTTCCATTTACTAACGAAAAAAGGAAACGTCCTTGGTCAAATTCACGGGAATGTGCTCTAGATGGACGTGAACTTTATAAAAAAAATAATAATTATTATTAATAACTCATATGAACATGAATTTGTAAAAAGGTGAACTGCATAAAAAGTTAAAATTGCATCTAGGTAATATATACCTACACGTAAGCATTTTCAGTTAGAAAATTAATTCCTGGTATTGTGATTAAAAGCATTTTATGTTGGTATATGAAGAAACCGTGTTACATGTTCCAGTATTTCTTGTGCAGCATGACATTCTAGCATACGTCAGATTGCATGTATGCAACATGTCGCGTTCAATTTACAGTGGAATTTTTTTTTTTTTATTATACTTGCTAAGATTTTTAACTCCTTGTATTTTATTTTGAACATACTAGTATTTTAGCAAAGTATATGGTACGAATAAAAAATTTATAAATATTCCAAGAATTATTTCTGCAACAATAATATAATATTAAATTGTTATATATTTGGATGAATTTAATTACATGCATGTGTTAAAAAAAACACATGTAATAAAAGCGAAAGGCTAGGTAAAAACGTTTGCAAAAAGTTTGATAATAATAATTAATTGTTAAGAGTCTTTTAGTATAAATATTATTTTAAGCAACAAAAAAGTCGCTGACCCCGAACTTGCTCAAATACGTAGGTACATTAATAAATTATTCCTTGCATCAGTTGATACATATTTTTGTCAGCAGATTAATAAAAAAACTACTAATTTATATTCAGTTCGATGTTCTTGTTGTGTAATTTATGCATAGCTAAGTAGCAAGTATAATTATAAAAGTTCTGATTCTCTATGGCGATGTTTGTTAAATTTATTCAACAATGGAAACCACATTTGTTTTTGATATGAACTGACCTTATTTTTGTACAGATTGTACTCGGTTTATGTATATATATATACATATATGTTATTAATGTCACACATTACGGTCGATTTATGCATAAAAAACAATTAAAATAAAGTGATTTGCGTATTAACTTTATTAGAGAATTTCTAAATATGTACAATATTATGTTAATCCGGTACATATATATTTTTAATACATTTATACACTTTCTGAAAAATAGAGGCTTTTATATGTTGTTAATAAAACATTGTAAAAGTCGAAATTAATATACAATTTACTTATCGCGAAATCCCCACAACAATCATGGTTAAATTTATTCATTTAAGTGCGACAACGTGCAATTTAATAATAAACACGGTTCATTAGTACAGAGTAATGTTTGTTTTATTTAATATGCTTTTCAACTCCAGTCTATTTCAAGGAATGTTAATGCCATATAGTAGAAGAATTTGCATAAATCAATAAATTGTTTTCAGACGAAACACTTTCATTAATATGCTAATGTGCTATCTCTATATTGAATATAATTTTACATAGAAACATAATGTTATAGTGGAATTGTGATTAAAACTGTGTTTCTCAATTATAGATTGTTGGCCTGTTGTATGCAGTGTCGGAAACTTCTGCTCAGTATTATTACGTATCTGCTGGACAACCTGCTCTATTTCAATTTCGTTCAGATTACAACTCATTCCCTCAACAGTATTCCACGTACCATGGAAACCAAGAGTATTCTACATTCCATGGAAACCAGCAATTTTCCAATTTTCATGGAAACCTGCCATTTTCTACTTTCCATGGGAACCAGCAAGTTCACAAAGCACAAGCTCCAGTTGCTCCACCAGCGTATATTCCACTTGTAACTCCTGCGCCACCCGTTCAAACTCAACACACGGTCAACCAAAACGATGTTCCCGAATACCGTGGTTTCGCTTATCAAACAACATTGAACAATAACGCCGTGTCGCATGTTCTATTTGTATCAGGACCAGAATCGCAGAAATTTACATCACGTGTATTTTCTTCCATGACATCGCCGCAAAATGTGGTCGTAGAAAAGGCACGAAGCATAGCTTCCGATTTAGTGGATCCAGTTAAAAATGACGAATACAGTTCGACGGGTGAAGATTATATATTGCCGAAAAAGATTGAAAATGTCTATTCACCGCATACTATTGATTTTGATAATCCAGAAAAATCCTTCAGTAATTTCTTTCACAATCCGCGATCATTTGCCAGTGTGGTAAATTTTTACTCTTCACCGAAAGCAGGCTTGTTTGCACGACCAGTTAGTGGTTATCCAGCTGATACAGTTCCCCTACAAGCACCGCCTACTAATTCACTATTTAATTTATTCGGATCTAACTTAGAAACTACGGTGACCACCACAACTGAAAGTACTATTGCAAATGATGATGACACTGTTGTCATTGACAACGCAGAAGCTCAAGAAAGTATTATGACCAATACTAGATTCCGACTTAATGATCTCGTTGTACCTAGAGGTAAAAGTTTAGAATTAACAAATGAAAAATTAACATTGTTTACAGTATCAGCTGCGACAGAGAAAGATACAGTTACAGACAAGATTGAGTCCATGGAAGATAATGTGTTAAGTACAGAAGCATCAACGAAATCATTCGAATTCACTGGAACGACAACAGTTGCTTCTGAATTCGTAACAGAGACTGTTAAGAGTACAACTATGATGGATACATCTGAATCTGCCACTAATATGATGACATCTGCTGTGACGGAGAAAGCAGTAACTACTATGAATGAACCAAATGAGACCACTGGTAAACCAATACCTACTACGAACGAATCGGTTGAAATTCTAGATAGGTCAGTTCAAACTGCTAGTCAAACTTCTGACCTTCAAACTTCTGACCAATCTGCTCCAATCATGGATCAATTCGAACAAGCTTCAGATCAAACCATCTCAACTACTGCGCAATCCATTTCAACTACTGTACAAGCCATTCAAACTACTGAACTATTTGCTCCGACCACGGAACAATTATCACAAACTACAGATCAATCCATTGAAACCACCCGTCAATTTGTGCCAACCACGGAACAATCAGTACAGACTACAGGTCAATCTGCTCAAACCACAAACCAAACAGATCAAACTACTGTTATGGCAGAAACTACGGCTGCAAATGTAGGTGAAGGAACTGTTATCATCGAAGAAATTGGTACAACAGCACGTATTGCAACAACTACAACTGTATAAATTCAATAAAATTAATAGCTACAATTATTTTTGGTCAACGATTCATTTCAAAATGTATTTAAAGAGATATTCATCCAAATTTACAAGGTATATGGCAAGACGCAGATATTAAGGTATAAAAGAATAGTAACTTACGTTACAGAATTGCGATGATTATATAAAATGTAAATATTATGCATAGGTTAACTGAACAACAATACATTGTAATTTACTGTAAACCACTAAAATTATACTACAATTTAATGGTAATGTCAACTTAATCGTAAATAATAATTTTCTATAAAAATTATTCATTTTTTTGTAAATAACTATATTATTAACTAGTATAATAAAATGTAGTATTTTTAAAATAAAAAAAATATATATATATACATATATGCATTTAATATGTTAGTACGGGAGTACTATTTTTACTTTATATACTTCAATGTATAATTTCTTCGAAAACATAATTCAACAGAGGCTGACAATATATTGTTATTATTATTGAAACTGGTTAAATTGAGAAATATGTATTCTAGTTTTATTTAAATCCGTGTAAATGTCTCATATATTAAAATGAAATGATTTATAATATGCAATCGACGCTATAGGAATCTCTTGCAGGTTCTCAAGATCGATTAGTTGTAAATTCAATTGTATAATTTAAAAAAATTACACAAGTACTAGAAAAATTGTAGACAGTAAAACGAAAAGTATTCATATTGTTGTATGACCTAACTGCGCATGTTACATGATATGTTGTAAATAGTTTCTTGTGTGACACATTATGTTCCTGTATTGAACTTAATTATTATACTGGTTATTCCACTGTTCACAATGCAAATAAAAGCAGTAAATAAAATATCAACTTAACGAAAAACATACGTAAAGATGACAATTATTACCTTATATGACAAACGAGATAAATGAAATTGAAATGTTTTTAGCTTAACCAGTTAAAAAAGCATTATATCATATATAAAAGTAAGGTAGATCTATCTTTAGTATAGTCAAAAGTGTACATTTGCCACCAGGTTTGATTACTGTAAATGCAATAGATTAGCAAGTAGATTAGGGTTATATGTTCACTGATAAAGATGAATATCACAGCGCAAGTTGATACATGTAGACAGATATACATTGTACAAATTACCGTCCTTACCCGTAATATACTTTACTTTTATCACTATGTTTCTAAACTAATATGAATACTTTTATATATTTGTACTGGTTATAGGTTATAGCCAGTAGGTGTATTCATCTGCATGTTTCAAGAATAACTAGCTATGAAATCTTTCTTGCCAGAGGACCCATTATTGCATTTATTCTGAAGCATGCATTTCATATTAGCTTTTTAATTATTATTAATACTTAATATTTTTGCATAACGCCCATGGTACGATAATATACTGTTGTATGTTTAAGCACTATTGTATCATATAACTATTTATATATTAATATTATATATGCACACTGCCAACACTTTTTCGTCTTTTTTTTCAGTGGGCTAGAAATTAACAATTATATCAATATGCTTGTCCCATTGACAACATAAGTACGCTCCATGTATATATGTATATTCCATTTGAACTAAATATACTGTTACTCTGTAAATATTAAAGAAATTACAAACAAAACATGAATTACAATTATTAGTTCATTACAGACGTGAAAGAAACATTTACATCAAATACAGTTTAAGGTTAGTATATATAATTTACATTACCTCGCTAAAATCCATGGCCGTTTATGATGAAAGGAGAGCCCTTTGACTCGAGCAGACTTTGTTTCAAATTTTGTCAACATTTTACTGCAAATTCCACATTAAAATTACACTTAAATCTACAAAACCGCTAATGCTTACGTGTATGGTGTATTACACGATATCACATTACCTGTCAAAACGTCGACAGTAGCGCCAAGACACGTTGACACATATGATAGCTTCAGAATCCGCGCATTCAATTTGAATTGGAGGATTTATTTTTTTAAAGACTTTTATTGAACTTACTTTGGTATTAATATCTATATGCTGTTGCAAGAAAAAAGCAAGCTTTTTTGTTATTAGATCTAGATTTGAAACTTTCTGTATAGTAAATGGAACATTCTACAAATTTCATCAGAAATAAAAAAAAATATCTTTCAATCCCAGCAGTTTGAAAACATGGTTCTGATTTTTTTGAGGGTATACATTAAAAACGTAGCATTAATTTTTTGGTACGAGTTATACGTGTTAAAAAATGTCATTTTTGTTAAAAATGTCCGGATCTCATTAAAAGTTGCAATGAAATCAATTTTGACCAAGAGACAATCGTTGCCTTATAGTCTATATATAAAGTGCCAACGGTATACGTCCAGTAATACAAAATTTCCTTTACAGTTCCAAAATTGTGAAAGATATTTGTCAGGTTTTATTCCGATACCAGAAAAGAGCTTTTACCTATTAAAATTCTTAAACCAGCAACTTATTGTTACCAATAATGTTATGTCAGTATTATATACGCATTTCAATATTCAACAGATAAATTTCTTATAATGATTATACAAAAGAATAGTTATTAGATAATAGCACAAATATGATTAATTTACATTATTTGTTTTATACTAATTACACATAATAGGGATACATGAATCCTCACTGTTAACATACAAAAATAAAGTCCTTTATTAAGTCCATGAACATTAAATTTCTTGACAAATACATATAAACTTTGTTATTACATAATCTAATGTAGAGCTGTGCCTGAAGAATGCAGATTAAACATGCATATGATATCTGGCGATAATCATACCAGGTTTTAAAAAATATTCCTTACCCTTAGTTATAAATTCCTACTTCTTTTTTTTACACATGATTAGTTTTAAGTTTATATTCATTTCGAATTAAAATTTCGATGTACATTATATCAATATATTATTATTATTATTATTCCAATTTTAACAGTTGTTTTCCTATCTAATTTATTAAAATGTACCAAAAGGTTCGGACATATTGGGATACATTAACGTGTTACATACGTATTCCTATAATTTTAACATAATTATAAGTGCTGTCATAATAATGTATTACTATATACAGTGCTATGCTGTGAACAAACGTTTCGCATATTTCATTTAAATCATTCTTTTTTAAATATTTTCCTATGTGCTATTACAAATTGCAACTAGCAAATAGGTAAATCTTTTGCGAAAAGTACGCACAGCATAACACTGCGTAACACTGCGTGTTTTTTTTTTCAGAAGAATACATCACGTGAACACAGGGACAATCAGATAATTCTTATATACAAATACAAAATAACAATATAAAATATTTCGAACTAATGAATTTGACGAATCACAGATTTTAAATATATAGTAGAATTTAAAAGTCTCAATTTTATCGTGTAATACTGTAAGAGATACAGTGTATTATGTATGTTTTATTCCAAACAGAACCAGCAGCATTCAGTACAACAATTAATGAACATTTACTTGAGACATAAAACACTCTCGTGGTACAGGTATGCAAAGCTTTATCCCATTGCTGAAGAAATAAATTCCCACTCACACATTCAGTGCATACCCCTGCTTATAAATCTAGAAATGTGCCATATAAAATACCAATCCATAGTATAAAACCGTTCCGATTGTGGCGCAAATATTTATAGTATACGTTAAAAAGTTTAAAATTTACTAGTCATCATCGAACTATGCACAGATTAATTGTGAAATAGATTCATTAGTAATCTCTCATAAATAAAATGAAATGTACATAATTAATTAGGAAATATAATTCTTTATTTTTGAAATTAAGTGTTTCTGCTTCTGATCGTGGAAAAAATAGTATATATTCCTCGGGAGAGACCACCATTTTTCTCTCGATGTATTTGTAGCCCTTGGCTTCAAATTACACCTCAGGAAAAATAAGACGTTTCTCTCCCTTAGTGTATAATAAATACTATTATTTATTTTATATTATAATCCTATTGTTTTGTATTTTTTGAAAAAAAGATAATTTTTATGAGCTATATTCTAAAATCTCACGTTCTTTATTTTACAAAGAAATAGTATATTTAATACGTTTGTTATTTTATTTTTATGTTATCGCGGATTTACCCAGACAGCACAAAATAATTAAAATATAGAATAAAATATGTATATAAAATACTTATTTTAAAATCTTACAAAGTGGTTTTAAAAATTATTGCAAATAAATTTCCATTATTTAAAATCTACTCTATACATTATGGTATACGCTAAAAACTTATCACATTTTCTTTTTGAGTTAAAACACAGTGCCATTACGTTTATCTGTAATGCATTGCAAAACTATTAAAAGTGCATCAAAACGTTTAAAATATAATATTTAAAAAAAATTAACTACGCATTATAAAAAACAATTTGTTGTTGCTAAAATTGATATTTTCGCCATAATCGAATCGGTTACTTTTCATTAACTAATTATTTACAATAAAAATACATATTGTACCTAAGAAACTTAAATCTCGACAATTATACTGTGCCAATCAATTTGTTCAATGATCTCTGTATGTTACAGTGTGCAACATGAACGTACTACGTTATATTTTTATTACAACGGACATTGAACAATTTGAATGGCTAGACACACAAAATAAATACATAATTTAATAACTCTTGTCTTTCACGTTATTTACAATAAGATGCAGACGGATGTACATTTCAGTTGTTGAATTCAGACATTGGTCCTTGCTTGCTAAATAAACTACTAGATAAAACACTAATTACTACATTTATTAACATCTAAGTTAAAATACTGATAATCATTCTGTGAAAATAATATCCAAGGGCTCCAGACGACATAATATGGAGCGAAAATCTCACAAAAACAAAATTTTTCTTTGGTATCAAGTTTTCGGAACACACTAAATATTAAATATCTTACATATAAAATTAATTTAACTTATTAATGCTCTTTCTTATAAATAAATTAACGAATGCAACATAATTTGTTCTTCATTATTAATATTAATAAATCTCGTAAAGTTCATATTAGTTAAAATATATTTAATCCTATACACTAATTTGTTCTATGTTTAAAATATAAATTATTTAAAAAAAAATTAAAATGAAAGCGAGCATTAATAAGTTATGTATATACCACAGTGAGTGTTTTAAGAATGAATGAAAAGCAAGTAATTAAATAATAATGTTCTGCATAGTACTCGTCATAAAGAATAACGAATTCGGAATTAGTGAAGATCATTTGTAGTGTTTCGTCATGTTCATTTCACTTAATTAACGAAAATCACTTGAACATCATAATCACGTACAGGAGTCGAGACATTAATGTATCATTTTGTGTATTTTTAATATTTTCCCCAAACGTTGTTTTGCCGTTTTCATACCTTTCTTCTGTTTACTACTTGCTACAGATTGGAAATCCATCAGGGCATTAACATCTTTTAAACTATTTTGCTTGTTACCAGTACCAGCATTATACTTACCTGGCGATGTCACCGGCTGGCTGACTGGTGTTGCGAGCGTGGAACCGAATGATGTGTCTTTAATCTCTTTTGGAGCCTGTTTTTGTGGTGGTTTTACTTTCTTCTTTCGGTACGCTCGTTTTTGATGCTAACATTGTAAATAATTATTAGTTTACTGTGAACACCTATCTACTGGCAATAAATGTGCAAATGCAAATATTGAAAAATATGCTTACAGTTTCCTGAATTATAGGTTCCGATGCTCGTTTAGCAGCTGCGGCTTCTAGAACTTTTTCAACAGCTTGTCTTTTAGTTCCTTCTCGGGCTGGACGATTCATTTTTGGGAGAAGCGGGCCCACCCTAGCTTTAGGGTTCCACGCCTCATCTACTTTTGAACGGCCGCGTGGTTTGAAAATTTGAAAATCTTCTTCGTCCGAGTTATCCAATGAGGGATAAACTAGAAAATAAAAACAAGCCGAATTAGAACGAGATTAAATACATAGAGTATAACAGGATACATTACTTACTGTATTCATCATCCTGATGGACATTACGAATATTTTCCTCGAAATGATCTTTCGGTGGGGTCGATCGACGACGACGTATTGTCTTAGATTGTGGTGAAGTGAATGAGCCCATAGGCATGCTGTACGTTTGGCCAATAGACAACATACCGGCTATAGCTTCACGAGTGGAAGGTGACGCTCGCCCAGAGCTTAACACAAAGTGTACAAACTGATTAGTAAAATGAAGTATCAATATATTTCACTCAATCGAAACTTACTCGATAAACTTGTTTGTTAATGCAGATGCCTTCAAAAGAGATTCTATTCCATTCTTAGGTGATTCAGCGGTCACATCTAAATCTACATCTGGTATTAAGAAATGTTGTTGATCGGTTTTCGCATGAATAGACCCTAATGAAATACAATCAAATAACTAGTGATTAATATTGTAACAGTCATCTGCATACCTGGTAGTTTAACTTTTCCAACGATTCGCTTCTTTTTTGGATTTTCATCGATCTTAAGCGCAAATTCATCATCTCGGTGATCTACATCTTCAATGAAATCAAACACTTTCGATGCTCCTGCACCCGAAATTAATTCTAAATCAAGTGATTGTATAGACGTGTTTAAAGGGTCTATAGTTTCGTTCTGTACATCTTTTGAACTGCATTTAAATTTCAATATTCCGGGCCGGTCACTTCCGCCTGTACTGACATTAGTAACAATCCATCTTTCATTTGGATCCACTGGATAATCGTTGATCCATTTCCGTTCGGAAGAGTCAGTACTTATACTGGATTGAGACGATGGCAGTGACAGTAATCCGGACGCTGACGAAGTTGAGCCAGGCGTAGAACAAGCACTTCTTGGAGTTCCTATTTTATTATGAACCAACACTGGCGTCTTAGGAGATGCTGTTTTCTTACTGTTCGGACTACTGTGCAATTCTTTCAGATTCGCATCCTGACGTTTGTTGTTTTGATTATCGCCTCTGGTTTTACTAACCACTGGCTCCAACTAAAATATAGAAATGTATATATGATGTTATGACCAGCAAAACTATGTGAGAAAATATAACCATGTCATATATTTTTTGCGGTTGAGAAAAGTCTACAAAATCTTTGTTAACTGGCCGTTTTCGTTTTCTCTTTGATTCACGTTCAGGTTTTGGTGGGTTCAGCGACATTAAATATCGCTCTGCTTGTCGAAGTTCTTTGCCCAGATCTTTAAGCAGTTTATGACTGTTTATAACATCTGGTATCTGCTCTCGATTTGACATGTTGTACTGAAACAAAATATATTTATTAATCAATCCTATAGTGATGATAAGTTTTTTTTAGAAATCATGTACTACATTGCCGTCATAAAACCGTTAACAGTTTTCTGTACAGTAGAAAAAAAAAATGTTTCGTTCTGTATACTAAATTTAACCTAACATTTCTACTATCAAATTTAAAATGACACTTAGGCCTATGCGTAAACAAAGTAATATAAAACAAAATAATTAACTGTTATGTCAAGTAATAGTTACATAAAAATGTAAATGTCAATATTTTCTTGGAATAAAATGCCGATACAAAAGCAACGATTAAAAACGAAAATCAACTAGAATGGATCATATATGCCATTATCTCATTGTCGTAAATTTCTATTTACACTTGGAAATATGATCATTACAAATTAATACATACCTAAATGTAAGATAACGCACTTAAAATCGTCAAACACTCTTTACACAACAACGATTAGAAATGAATTAACGGTCATAATTTAGTTTGTCTCTTGTTTTAAAAAAGCAAAGCCTACTATAACTGAAAGCGAAAAGGCGACTTTGTTTTGTTTTACGGAATAAAAAACTTTTTAAAAAAACAAAAAATATGTAAAATTAGATAATATATTAAAAAATTATCAAAATTGGTTTAAAAGTCAGGAAGAATTTATAGAATAAAAAAATTTTACGATTGAAATATCAACATCCATATGGACGCAAAACAATTACCGAACCGACCACTATGATTTGAAACGAACAAGTAATCATGCTAGTAATTAAAAAAAAAAAATACATACGTCTTTATCCGTGTTCCACTGTTTCAGTACCGCAAGTAATGCTTTAACTCCTGTTAGAATATAGTTTGGACATTTTTTATCTTCGCTGTTCAGTTCTTTCAATTGGTGCATAATTTTCTTTGCAGCATACCAGTTGACAGCTTCAAATGCGGGGAATTTAAATCGTTCCGCTGTATTTATTTTCTTCTCAATATCATACACTTGTAACTGCATGGGTATGTTTAAACTGTGTAAGAAATTTCCACCAAATACTAATGAATCAGCTGTTGTGAGGACGGCATGAATCCAACCAGTGGGTATGAGCATAGTCTGCCCTTGCCGTAACACACATTTGTAGCACTGATCCACCTGCACAAATGTTTACAAATGTTATGGTATTATAAGAAGTACAAAGTAACATAATAATGTACATGCATATACCTGATCGCCAAAGAATGTTTCATTTTGTGTACTTGAAGTCATCCATTGTTGGTACAGGGTTAAGTTAGCTGAGGTCGGATGAATAAAATAGAATACCTTTTCACCTCTTAACACATGATACCACACACTAGTTCCACCGAAATCTATATGAAAATCAGTATAAGAATCCTTTACACTCATCAAACAATACTTCTGAACACGCGGTTTCGTGTGCGTGTCTTCGGGTAAATCACGCGGCCATACTGTATTTACCCAATCCAATCTTCGGGCTATTAAAGGTGCATCTACCAGTCTTGATAAGCTTCAAATAATGTAAACATTATTAATGAAAACCACACATTAAACTGCCATTTTCAATTTACCCCGTGCCAGAAAACTCTAAACTAACGCAGTTAAAAATGCGCGTTCTATTCGGACTGTTGAAATATTCAACAAAATCTCTCAGCGACATTTTGAAATCACACTGTCTCATAACATCGATTACGTCAATTTCCCGTTCACCACCGATGTACGACTCGACGTCGTATAAACTGAAATTTTCAGGCGGAATCGTCATATCCAGCCCATCTTTTCCATCAATAACAATTGGATTATTGAATCCATTCTGATGCAGAAAGTTTTCAGTAAGTTGTTGTCCACGCATATGTAGAACGATTTCTCCTTCACTGGAGAAGTGGCGTTTGCATAGTTCCCGAATGAATACACCGGTCCCTGTTTGCACTGGTTTGCCATATGCATCAGGATCCCAAAAATCATGTCTGTGACAATTTCTATATGGTTTCACTGGAAAAATTTATCGGACAGATAAAAATATAACACGACAAACATAAATATTGTGAACTTACAAATGGAAGAGCCCACTACAGGAACGCAGCGTGGACAATGATATTTGTCGAGTTCTATGGCACTATACTCTTTAACATCTACACAACTGAAACAAACAATGCTGTTAAACACGACATTAATTATTCATAAGAAATACGCATCTAGATGATATCGTGAAACATTAAACTGAGTTTACTATGCTAATACAAAATAATGACAGTTGCAGGTTATGATTGTTAAACATAAACATGAAAAAAACTAATGAATGAAATATAACCAATTCTTACTTTCCATGATACCAATCTTTACAATGATCACATTGAACCATAAACTGATCTTTTTTGTATGTTTCACCACATAAACAATATGTAATAACAGACTCCATCTTTAACACTTCGGTCCCCTCTTCGCCTTGCGCTTGTGCATGGGTGAGACAAACAAACAGTTCGTTTATCTATACCAATATAATGTTTATCTCTTCCGTGTAAAATCATAGAAATTTAAATATCTTGTTTAATTTTTTACTTCTTTATTATATGCTCTATTTTCTGCACATAGATTTTTGTGTACTTTATTTACGATAAAATAATATGTTATCAATTTTGTATAATAAATATAACACACCAAATATAAATTAATTTTATATATAGAATTCATTATTCTCAGATGATTTTTCACTATATAAAAAATTTCCACATGAATAGATACTGGAAAATAAAAGAACATAGCATCAACGTACAATTGTTCTTAATTAAATTATAGGAAACTAATAAATACAGCGATCCGTTAATTTTAAGCAATGAATACTTAAGTAAAATCAGGTAAAATGTAATTACATTGGATGTATATAATAATGAAGTTTGTCACAAGTTAAGCTGCGTACAGACTTTAGCACTCATGCGCGCACAGCTTCTTAAAGTCAGTACAACACAGGACGTTATTATAATGTGTACGCAACATTTGGCTTGCATAAACCGATTTGCAGTTTCTCGGTGCATCATTTGTTGCTTCATGTTTAGCGTATTGGACTATGGTTACTGGAATGTATTTTTTTGCACAAATATGTGTACTAAAAAAACATTAAAACGCTCAAATATGCGTATGCGCAAATTTTTGTATGCGCACGAATGCTTAAGTCAGTACGCAGCTTTACATTGTAAGGTAAAATATGCCATCTGGTAGTAATAACCTTCAACATTCCCATTCGTCAAAGCACGTGAATGGTGGATTGGCAATTCTTATAAATTATAATTATGCACGTAGCCTTGAAAAGACAAGAGAACGAACATCTTGCTTACGTAGTTACATGTGAAGTGCTAACCGTGCTAATGCGAACTAGTACCTAACAACTACGCAAGCAAAAGTGAATAGTTTCGATACAAATTAAGAATCTAAAAAAAAAAACATTCTCTGGCCTGCGTTGCCACTTTTTATCAGGTTTGTCATTTTTATTTTGCACATTATTTGTACATTATTTTAATTTGATATTTCGCCCTATTTACAGAAATAAGTTTTTTTATCTGACTTTAAATTGGGATAAGATATAAAGTTTAAAGTTGATATTTCGAGATAAAAATTTAAAAATAAGCGTAGTTATCACATGTAAACGACATACAACGGCGCTAACGAAGTTTAGTTCTTTCCGTGTTCATGTCAGGAATGAAGTTACTGCGTAAGGTAAGCAAATGTTATTTAATTTTTATTTGTACTGAATGAATGATTTTTGCTTGAAAAAACTTCAAGTTCAGTATAGTCATTCATGTTAAGGTTATCTGCAACATTTTGCACGTTGTCAGTAAATGTATTATGCATTATGCAATTGCGGTTACCTCTCAATATCTGCGGTTGCATAGATTTGGCGCACTGGATGTTTTATTTTATCGATAATTATTTTCATTTTACGTGCAATTTAAAGTATGTGTGCAGGTTGCGTAATTATCGTAAATTTTTTTGATATATTTTAGTTTTATTCAACAGTAGGATGAAATATTCTATACACACCTAAATTTGTTAAGTTTATGTTTTTCTTATTAGAATTTGTAATCGTATAAATTTATAGTAGGTTCATTTACTTAGAATTGTTAACAGGTGTTGTAATTGATTCTGGCGAATATGATATACATGTTCAGCAGATCTATACGAACTTTATGTATCGGTTTAATGCACAGTAATGACGTGGCGCTAAAACTTTTCGACTGTATTAATACAATTACTAATGTTGTTCGGCTTATAATAACATTTACTATTAGCACACAATAGAAAAATGGACGCATTGAAAAAAAGCTATATACATAATTGTTGAAATTATATTTTGGACTGTTGACTGCATTTTATTTCGAAATTCCGTTAGTATTAGAATTGAATGCTGTGTAATAAAATTATTACTTATTAATTATACACCCGACACTATTTTTTTTTTACTATTTATTCCCTACCGTAACTCGTTTATAATATAGTCAACCCGTAGTGGCACAACCTGATCTTGAATTCGGGGGGACATACAGGTTTATTTCTTTTTTTTAATATGTGGTATGAAAGGATTTATCCCCAAAGGGTTGGAATGATGACTTCAACTTCAGATGTAAAGAAGTTTATTCAAAGTTCATGTAAAAACTTATGCCGACGTTTCGACCTTGAGGTATGAGGTCATTATCAAGGCTTATAGGAAGAAGCGAAGAACAATATTACCACGTGGATTTTACATGGAAGTAAACACACAAAATTGTGAACAAAACATGTTCAATACAATTGAACAGTGTAAGAAAAACGTATGAATGTAAATTTAAAGTAATAATAACAATAAAAACCTGACCATGGCCGTCAGAGAAAAAACGCAGAAAACAAGACAGACCACATGGTTGTCTTGTCAAGTCAAAACTTCAACTTGAAGTTTTGACTTGACAAGACAACCATGTGGTCTGTCTTGTTTTCTGCGTTTTTTCTCTGACGGCCATGGTCAGGTTTTTATTGTTATTATTACTTTAAATTTACATTCATACGTTTTTCTTACACTGTTCAATTGTATTGAACATGTTTTGTTCACAATTTTGTGTGTTTACTTCCATGTAAAATCCACGTGGTAATATTGTTCTTCGCTTCTTCCTATAAGCCTTGATAATGACCTCATACCTCAAGGTCGAAACGTCGGCATAAGTTTTTACATGAACTTTGAATAAACTTCTTTACATCTGAAGTTGAAGTCATCATTCCAACCCTTTGGGGATAAATCCTTTCATATTATATTTCGACTTAAATAAATCTATTATGATTAATATGTGGTAAAAAAAAATACTAGTGTTTTAAGATGCAGCACAAAGTTTTATTAGTTCAAATGGACTCCTTATATATAGCCTTGTAGGTACGCCACTGTCAATGCGGCTTTGAACTTTATCAGCATAATTCCGAGTTCTTGTGGAAAAGTTTAAGTTTCTGGCTACTAATCATAGGTATTTGATTGAAATAAAAAGTCGAACTTTTCAACTTATAAAAACTAACAATTTGGACATATTGATATATTGACTTTAGTGAATCCGCTTAACGAATAATATTAAAAATAAAAACACAGACACGATCTATATATTTGAAATATTTACTGTTGTGTTTAAACTGGTAATATTTTGATTAGTATTACACAATTATTGAAGTAGTTTCACGATTTGATTACGAGTGAATATGGGCTGGCTATTTTCTTTTTAACAGGTTCGATAATAGGAGTGTATGTTCGTATTTATCATCTTATATTTAGCTTTCTTGCCGTCACAACCCTGTCCAGTCAGGGCTACATTCCATTCGTGCTTCGATGGGCGAGTCGAGCCAACAGATCAGACCAGTGCAGCGTACACTGTTGCCATAAGACCTCGTTGGGTCGTTAAAAATTCACTGCCTTATACTTGGTCTTGTAAGTGGTCTGGACTGAAATAAAATAGTCGTTTCATTTTACTTTTGATTTGAACGTTCCTCGGAATGTTTCGATTTCGGTTTTTGGATACGAATTATTCCACGTTTATGGGTGGCGACGTTACATATGATTGTAAGCAATAAAATTTATTGCACGAAAAGGATATGTACGTATGAAGTGAGAAAAGTCTTAACGTTTTCTCAGTTCGATTTGGAAAACGTGTTTTTTCCTCTGGTTTGTAGAGAGGAACACGGTAAATTTGATTGTAAGATAGAGTTTTTATACCCCACCAAACTCACAAGATAAAACGAATATGTTTGCATAGAATTTAGAATAAATGGTGTGTAACCAATTTGCAAGGTTTTTGCTACATTGGATATTTGGGACAATGACGTAAAATGTATGTTTTCCTTCATATTTTGCTTAGGTGATTTCTCAATCGCTTATTATGTAAAATTACATACGCAACATATTAATAATTCGAATAAAGACGCTTATATAAAATTCAGAAATAAAATTTCTGAACCTGTAGCTAGCAATAAAGATATGATCATCGCATCTATTTAAAATACAGAGAAATTATAAATTACTCACTTGTAAATCTGTATAGAAATAAATGAAACAATTTCATTGATATTGTTTTATTTCGTTATTCTATTCACTTATATTGCTCCTTATCCGAATTTTATATGTAATTCAGCGCAAAAAGATATTCCGATTCACATTATATCACAATGTTCCATATTTCATATGATAATATAATAATATAGCATTTTTATTATAACTGAAAATCTTTAGTTGCTTTTAAGTATATACTTGACATTTGAAATGAAATCGACGAGTGCATTTTAGAGATCAGAATATATGCGTTGCTCACGGTTTTACATGCATATTCTATTCTAAATTAAATCAATTAATATGATCAATAACTCTCGATCACATACTATTGAAGCGGAAGAAATAAAAAATAAATATGCGACTGTGAAAAGTTTATAAAAATAAATATTCAATACAAGATTTCATCTCTTATTTATTTTTCTCTTTAAAATTTAATTTCGAAGTCGTAATATTTATTATTAAAAATTCTAATTACCAAATTTGTGGTTATAATTGACTCGCAGAATTTAAAAAATTCGATATATTCCTTAATGATTTTTTTTGTTTACGAAACCAAATATAAAATATTACAAATTTAAAAGCATTTTAAAACCTATTTCGAGTACCTATTTGTATCTCTGAAATTTCTATGAGAATAATAATAGCGCCGGTAAAGGTTTCTTGTGAATATCGATTGAGTAGTAATACAATTTACTTTCTTTGAAAACAGAAAAGATTTTTTAACTTCCAAAGAACTAACTTTTGATGTTGCTTGCTTTCATTAATTTATGTATGTTATCCCTCGTGAAATAAAATTGATTCCAATTAGTCATTAAAAAGTTGACATATATATATATATATATATATATATATATATATATATATATATATATATATATGTACATATATATATATATATATATATATATATATATATATATATATATATATATATATATATATGTACATATATATATATATATATATATATATATATATATATATATATATATATACATATATATATATATATATATATATATATATATATATATATATATATAATATCAAGGTAAGTTTTTATCCGTATCTAATGTTGGAATATTGCTTCATGTAGTACGTATATTACACAATTGTACATTGATTTAATGTAGTTGATTATTCAAATGTCAGGAAATGTTGCAAATAACGCAATTGACTAGTTAAAGATTATGCGACTAAAGTATGCATTTATAATGTAAAATAGTTTAGTATTCTGTCGACTACTTCTACTTGCTTTGAAACTGTATTTCACAGATAAAATACGAACATTTTTCATTTTGTAACATTTTTCTATACAATTAACTACGGAATGTTTGAAAATTGTTTTCCATATTTACCGCAGATCAGCATCAGGAATATGCGAATACGAGTAACATTGTGCGCTGAAGTACGTAATTGGTTCACCTGTTGCTCCATCTCTGATATTTAATTATCCGTGAAATATGTTTCATAATATGTGACGAGCATATCTGATGTGGGTGTTGGAGATATTCGACGGATAACTTCGGGATTCTGGAAATTTATTCGGCATAATTTAACCTGAGTAGGATGAGGGTTACTGTCGAAGTTAAACTGGACACGTGCAAACTATTAGTCAACCAGATATGTATACCTGTTCGCCATTTAGATTGTCAAAGTTTCAGATTTTCCACAAAATGTACAGATGTACTGTTGTATTAATTGTGTAGTCATTATTTGTTGAACATGGTGTATTCTGAGATTAATGTTTATTTAATATCCATTATTTGCGACTAGTACTATTCATTATTTTTGCATAGAACATTAACGGAATGCTCTTAAAAACTAAATTGAAATTGTAATGATTTTAATATAAGGTTACTAATATCTCACAGAAGAGAATTGTATTTCAATTGTGAATTGTATAATCTACAGTAACCAAACAATTATTGTATGAAATGTTTCATGGAAAATTTAAAAAAAAAATCATTCGTTTTGGAAATAACAATTGGTGACTTCTTATTCTTTTTTTAATAACATCAATGAATTGTTTGCTTGACACGTATTTAAAATTGATTGATATTCTATTCACAGTATGCCTACCAATGAAAAAATTCTCCGAACATGGAAATATTGCCTCATTATTGAAATAAAAAACTGACAAATATATCATTTATCACCTGTCATCGATAGCCTATCCATACATATTTCTTTGCAAATAAAATTATACACAACTTTCAAATATACAACAGGCTGATTACATCACTGGAAGAAAATGAATTATTTTCATATTTTGGATTCATAAAAAACAGATATGGAAAGAAATTGGAATAAAAATAGAATTTATTCTCTAAATAAACGATATTCTTGTAATACCTGTGTTGCCATACTTCTGGGAAAACAATTCCATTTTTACTTTACGAAGAAATTGTATTATCGCGCGTTGTTCAGACAGATATGAATAACTGCATTATTTCAACTTCAGTTCTATGTTTACATGTTTGTATTGTTGGAAATAAAAGTACACTGCTATTCAATATATATATATATATATATTCCAACGTAGTATTAAGTCCGCATGAAGTGTATAAAACAAGATTCAATTAACTACGTAGCTGACAGATATGATTTACTTATCCTTTTATGAAAGGATCTGCAATTAGCGCGATTTTCTCCGTATTTTCTGGAAACCGTGGGTGGCTGTGAGTGAGAGAAGTGGAATATGAATTTCATTATCATCATTCATACTTGCCTGCTTTATTCGTCGATTACCGTAGTATAGAAAGCAACAGACTCGTGCGCAAATATACAGGCAAATGTGCTTTTCACCTATGATAAAATAAGATGGCATCGATGAAGCATTCGCCATATCATTTGGAAATGTTCGAGTTTAGATTTTGTGGTAATGAAACTCATTAATTTTAGTAAAATATGTTTGTGTGATTTAAATTAATTGTATTTGAAAGAGTTAAAGGATTTTAATGAATTTCGTTACGCGCCATTTGAAATGAAAATGTGGTAAGCATTGTACCGTGACATCGTGGTAATTGCTTCAGTGGTATTCTGTCGGTCGTGTTGTCTCTTCGTGATGACGATTCACTAGCTTACGATGTACTAAACGTAAAATCAATATTCATTTAACAGAATGCTTTGATGCGATGCGGATTGCCCCACCTTTGCCGTTAGCGTTACTAGGGCGACGCTATCATTTTAGGCGTCGAATTGACCACGAACAGACCACTGCATTGTACATTCTAAGATTAACTCGGAACTTATTCTACTACCATCACTGCCTTGGTCACCATGGGTAACAAACTGGTAACGTTCACCGAGCAACAGTTGGAAAACTATCAGGTACCTACTCATCATGCTACATTTGTTCAATAATCATATTGCGTTTGTGTTTTACGCATTCGAGGATTGCACATTTTTTACCAGGAAAGAAATACTTAGGTACGTTATATAACTTAAATTTTGTTTTAAATAATTCACGGTGTTATTGCTTTTTGTTTGCGTGACGCAAGTGTGTAAAATAAGATTCGTGTTAGTCTTTTTTTATGCGGAGAATAAAGCACTTAGATTTGTTTTCTATTTTGTGTGGCCGTTCGATATTTTCCGCGCCAGACGCAGCATTTATCTAATGCGTGCGTGATATTAAACGCCAACAGAGTTTTTGACGATATACTTCATATGAAACAGGGTTCACAAAAAGTTCAGGGGAGTGTGTCCGGATATAGTGCCGAAGCGAATGACTGAAGCCGAGGTGGTTTCCGTGCAAGTTCCTCGTCATTCTATCGAGCGTCTACCAGAGCTGAGGGTGCGGTACTGACAGCGACTAGATTACCATGATTGAAATATGCACGACGCCTTGCTTACAGGAAAATCCGTTCAGGCATCGGATCTGCGAGGTCTTCTCTCGCGACGGTGATGGTAACCTCTCCTTCGAGGATTTCCTGGATCTGTTATCCGTGTTCAGTGAACAAGCGCCTCGAGATATCAAAGTTTTCTACGCTTTCAAGATTTACGGTTCGATATCCATACATACTTTGTTACGATTGTAAAATAACTTCGCTCTATTTATTTCTTTTCGTAACACGTTCCCATATTCATTGTACTGTATGTTTATGTGTAAGATTTCGATGGAGATCAGCATATCGGGCCGAACGACCTCCACCAGACGCTTCGTTTGTTAACGCGTCAGGAACTCAGTCCCGAGGAGATGACACAGATCGTTGAGAAGGTGGTTGAGGAGGCTGATGTTGATGGTGATGGGAAGTTATCTTACATGGAGTTTGATCACGTGATCACACGTGCTCCTGATTTCTTGTCTACGTTTCATATTCGCATTTAAATACGTAACATTATGATATAAACCTACTGCGGTCACGTATACAGAGCTAGTATATTCGGGCCGACCGGGAACATGTTCAACAGAGAATTCACACTATATAAATTGTGTCTATTATCTCTCACATAAACACATGTGTTTACCGAAGACGATCGAATAATAGCGATAACAGATGATTTGTTAGTTTTGAGTCCTGCCAAGAACCGGTGACGATTTTATACTAGATCACCGCAGTCTCGACTGGTCTCCCCGGTTTCTCGGTCGAGCAAACGTAGAAGCCTGACCCGATCCCTGTTCGAACTTCGGTTGCCTAGTCTGATCGCTCTCATTGAAATACATGGTAACGGTCAGTCCGAATCTAGCCCTATATATGTGAACGCATCTTTATTATGCATTGTTCGATATTGGAATAAAGGTTCTGGTTAGAATTATTGCCATTTTGAAGTTTGAAATAAAATAACAACATTTTTCTTGTTTGATATGCTTCGATTATATTATGGTACTGTTTGTTGATTCAACAATATTATAACATATATACATATAAACATGTATATGGTAATTTATTAAATATAACATTCGCATTTACACATATCTCAAACTTAAGAGTTAGATAGAATCCCGAACGAACAATTGTGACATACTGACATTAAGAAGGCACACAATAAACAGACGTTAGCACCTCACACCGCACAATACATACGTTTCTTGCACCGCACTGCACTTGCCGTGAGACTAGAGTAAGTAGAGGTTTCAACATGTTTCATATTGCATTGCTGAATGATTGCAAATAACAAATATTAGACTAGATAGAAGATAGTGTGCCCTGAGGTGGTCAGCATGAGTACCGTAGCTTTAGGCACTCCGAGAGGATGATCACAGACAGTAAAGTTAATAGCAGACAGACGCTACAGACACGTTAGTATAGGTAGCAGGAAGATTGACGTCGCACAGCCGGTGTGTTGGGCCGGGTGAACCGTGGATGGAACGGACCTAATGCGGCTTCGTTAGTGGACGACGCATTACGGTATACCGTCGGTAATCTGAGATGACCGAGCAACGAGACGCGTAAACACGAACTTTGTAATGACTGGTGGTTTAACGCCCAATACACCACGGGATTAATTGCCGAATGAGCGTGGCCGAGCAACAGGCTGTATTGCATTATCTGTTTCAGTTGTACACTAGGGAACGTGCACAATTCCACACACACTGTGCACACGACGTGCGGTAACCAGCAACTGACAAATACCGCCGCCGCGGATACCAATGCGTTAGCTAACCGACGTCTTGAACGCAATGTACTGCCAACCGGGCGAGCTGCGGGCGCATGTTGTTGCGGACGTAACTTTCGGTTCTCATCTCTGATCTCGTCTTCGGACTTGGTTGCTCGACGCATTCGATTGCCGGGTTTCTTCCGTTTTCTACCGGAACTGGTAGTTGTACGTCTGCTGTCCCTATTACCGTTTCTCATCTTGTTGACCAGTCGGCCGGCATCGGATAAACCGTCTCCGTCCGGCTGGTACGTCATCACCTGGAGGAAGAGCGTGCGATGGTCAACTAGCTAGGAAGGGGGACACGGACAATACAGACAGATATGAGTTAATGGGAAGGAACTTACTTTGCCATCAGCTGCAGTATTTGCGATGCCAGCGACAATGATAACGTGCGTTGGTCTTCGGAGCAGCGGAACGGGCAATGGAAGTTCCCCGTGAGCAGCTCGTGCCGTCAACGAGAGTGCGGTAAGTTTGGCGTGCACACCGATGTGACAAGCGAATACAGCTATACAGGGCACCACGTGCAACAGCACGAGACGGCAGAATACGTAACAGCTGCGCAAATCGGTAGAATTCCACACCTCAATGCATCGGCCACCCGATCGTATCGGTACCCGACGCACCACTAACAGGGGACACGTGATCAGGACGCCAATAAGCCAAGCGCACAGGGTCGCTGCTGTCACGATGTTCCGTCGGTGTCGATATTTGCCCATGGGTCGAGGGTACTTTACAGTCACGTACCGGTCTATGGACACGAGCATCAGAGACAGCATACTCACAGCTACGGGCAGCGCCTGTATACATATATTCCTACCGACATGTTCATGATGGATGGCACATGGATGTGGTTACCTGCAGGAAGAATGCCAGCTTGCACCAGGGTGCAGTGAACGGCCACGGTTTGGAGGCGAGCAGTGTGAAGCATACAGTGATTGGTGCACTTAGACAACATACGAGCAGATCGGCCAGACAAAGACTCAGCAATAGTGGACTTTTGTTGCGCGAACTCTGTTGACCGCACACGGAGACAGCGAGACTTGCGTTCGCTAGTACACCAACAACCAGTACCACACAGTACAGACTCATCATAGTCATCTCCGATGTTGAGAGTCCCTCTATGTCTATGTCTATGTCATCCGTCGCGTTCATGGGATCTGAAACCCTGTCATATGTTCGGCACATCACCATCAAATCGAGGCATTTTTAACTTTTATTATTATCCGTTATATTTGTGACATACAGTCACATGTGTATTATTTTAATAGATTAATTATCCTAAATCAGACAATCAATCAAAAAAAAAATAGCAAATACATACAAATAAATGTGTGAAACAATGAAAATTCAAATGTGTTATGATGTTACACTTGAAATCAGTTATAAAAAACGTTATAACTTATATATTTATTGATTATCTGCAATTTGAAATGAGTAGTTTTAAAATCACTTACTGATGAAAATATTTAACAAAATTTAAATTCTTTAACAGTTTTTATGTCCAATAAATGAATCTTTGATACCTTTATAGGGGAAATTGACTAATTTTAGAGTAGTTATTTTTTACTAAAAAGAACGCATTATACATATTATAGAATGTGACTTAACGGGAAAAAATAAACCTAAATATGTTTTACTATTTTGAAAGGATACCTGCAGTAGCTTCAATGAATTACATATTCACAGTTTTATAACATAATGTGGTGCCGCTTAAACACATAATCAATTATACTTTATTGTGCCCTTTGAATAAATTAATAATTGTATTTACCATTATTATTTCTATATAATCCATGTTTTGCGATATTTAATATTAAAATTACACTAATTATATATCCATTACAAATACAAACGAATTAATGAGATATAAAAATAAAAATGATTAATTTTGTCAAATATTTATCTTAGCCTTCCCAATTTTATAATTGCCGGTATTTCGTATTATATTACTATTGATTTTCAATAACGCAATAAAATGAGCATTTGGCCAATTAATTAAGAGCACTATAATGACTATAGCAGGATCACAGCAAATGGTGAGGTGATGTGAAAAATGCGAAATTAATATCCGGAATAACATCAAACATCAATTAATGGTATGTATTTAGAATATATGTATGTATGTATGTATGTATATATTCGTTAAATATGGGGGTTATGTTAGTTTTAAATGGTTCTGATAGTTGTTAAAGTTTTGATTAAATTTCTTCCGCGTAAAATACACAATATATATTTAGATAATATTTAAGATTAACATGCATACATGTATAGTTACAGTTGTTACATGAATGTTTTTGTAATTTTGCAATTTCACGACCATGTGCTTTGATAAGATTTGACGTACGAGATGTTTTATTGAGTTTGCTTGCAGTTGTATGTAACATGGTAAGCAGATAACTATATTTATCAGTGATATGTTGAATACTTCAAGAGGAACACATGCTTATGAGATGAGTTATAAGAACTGCAGAGAATAGTGTAAAGCGCGCGAAATGTAACATGCGAAACTTGTGTTATGCGCGTGTAGTATCGATCTGTATGTGTATATTTTGTATATTTGTAGTTAAACGTCAGAAAAAAGTTTGAAGTTTGTGTGTTTGTGCGACAGGTAACAACATACATACATGCATGCATGTGCATTGGATGCTACGTGTAACAGAAGTTCGACAGCGGGTACCTCGTGACACGGACGCCGGTATATCGCTG
Organism: Carabus problematicus; assembly: GCA_963422195.1. Lineage (NCBI taxonomy): Eukaryota > Metazoa > Arthropoda > Insecta > Coleoptera > Carabidae > Carabus > Carabus problematicus. The sequence continues at coordinate 20,319,598 of OY728577.1, forward strand.
GATACGTTGTGCTTCGGTACGTCGTCGTCGACAACGTTTGCTTACAACCACACTCGCAATCAGTCCGGATGCTACTGCTGGGTTCGTCGATCCGGAATCCCTCTCTTACAGTACTATATCGTATCCGGCGCATGGCCAGATGCCAGATCCTTGCTACAGTCACCCGTACCAGCTACGGGACGTATCATCATCCCATGTCGAGTGTTCCAGTGCGTCGTACAATTCCGCGAACGATCGTGCGGTACGATCTTACCGCACCGCGACGCTGTTCGTTGCTGCACGTGTCCGCTGTTACCGCTTCACCGAATTGTGAATGGTATGTCATTCCATGTTATTCTGCCATATATTTTTGAATATTAGGAACATAGAATTGAGTAGCTACTGGATCTACGCAAAAATGGGTCAACCGGTCAATATCATTGAATCGTACGCTGTTACGTCGATGGAATTTTATTGTGTTGAACGATCCGGAGATCTAGGGCCCTCGAGAGAACGCGCACGTGTTCTTGACACACAGAATCCGACTTACGAGCTGTCAGTCGAGAGTCGTGTACAAGTTGAGTGGTTCTCTGTATAGAGTTTTATCGAGACTGGACTCGAGGTGAAGGTGAGCACAGAACAGACAATAAGAGCGAGCAACTTTGACTCGGAGATTCTTGTGCAGGATGCCCTGCTGCTTGGGAACGTACATATAATGTACACATACACGTACACGTACAGGCAATGTATAGCGCGGCAACGTTATGTTGAATAGCAGTTGTTATGGCTGTACACCTATATAGCGTAGCGCTTTAGGTTCTTATATGTTACCACCGGTCATCTCTGGGTAATCTCCTACGCTCGACCTGTGTTAGGAATGCGACGTGTACCTGCCCGTCACCCCACACTACCGCCGCTCCATCTATATATAATATACGAGTATGTATAGAGAGGTAGAGGTATACCTATATACTATACAATGCCTCTACCTACTACCTACATACCTGGTCTGTATGTGTATGTGTGTGCGACCGGAGAACAGCTAGTCAGCCTCTGTCTCTCCGCCATGATCTCTATCTGCTGATCGGTCTGTCGGTTGGTTGGTTGGTTGGTTGGTCGCTCGCTCTCGCGCACTTTGCTGGCCACCAACTTCACTAGAAGTGGTCGTCCTTGGCCGGCCGCGCGCTACTCTCTCTGCAACAGGTCTCTCAGACTTGGTGTAGAGCCTGCAAACAAAGGAATCAGTCGCCGGCAGTTTTCAAATTATCGGCGCGTAACTCAACCATTCGCTTCAACTGTCAATTTCTCAGTAAATACGTTTGCACGTACGTACCGGCTTACTACCGGCACACAATGTCATGCTTTTCGAATGAATGAAATGAATTCCTACTACTCAAATTTTATTTCAGTATTATATTCAATGTTATATATGTATGTATATATATATATACTGTATATAGTAACATTTGTAGACGCTATAGAATGTAACATATTTCTCTGTATTTATTATGTGGGGTACTGACTGGTAGAGTTGAGTTGTATATAGGTATGTATGAATGTTTGCCGCATAAGTATTCCGCGCTGGTTGACGGTGTAATCGTGGTCCGGAGTTCGAGTCGGTCGGATTCTGGCTCTTTAGCCGTGGCACGCGAGGGAGGCTGAGGACGTACTTGGCAGCACCGCGCTAGCATTACGATGGAATGAAGCGCCTCGACTGGATTAACCGGTTATGTTAATGTTACTCTCCTGCTCTGCCGTGGATAACGTTCGATGACGCACGATTTCTTCCTTTGCTCCTAGATATTTTCATAAAAATTGTCGAAATCTTCTAGAGCAATCTGAAATCCAATGTTGATAGCAACATGTTATTGCTTGTTCAAATATAACAGCTAGATCATTGAACAAGTAAATATATGCGTGGGGTATGTTGTGGTAACATTGTGATAGACATCCAGTGTGCATTCAGTGGCAAACAGGGATAACGTACAGGACGTGACACTTCACAGTAAGACGAGAGTGCACGCTCATTAATGAAAATCTCTACATTGTGGCCTAGTGTTTTTGTGTGCTTAGCTCGACACCTATAGCTGCAATTATCCCCGCTCCCTTTGCAATATCCACGGGATCCGAGACTCAACAACTTCGTTAGCATGTGAACGTACGTATGTTGTGAACGTGAGGCCGTACGTATCGTAGCCACGCATGCATGCATGTAAACGTGTACACTACCCGTACCCGTCCAGAACATTGCTTCTCCCCTTGCGTCTCTCGCCTGGTTCATCTATCTACTTACCTGTACCTGTAGCGTATATTTTTAGCATCGATTCGTACTTACCTCACCGGTCCGTCCAGCACTGTTCTTAGAATAATAATGAATGTGGTTGATTAATAAGGTCAATCTAGGTAGACTGTGTGGCCGGCATGTTAAAACATACGTACATCATTCAGATCGTATTATGTATATACACTTCGAATACATATAGCCCATAGTTAAAAACTTGTAGTGTAACAAATATTACCTATTGAATTAATAACATTTGGTAATATCTTGTATCGAAAGTATAAAGATAAAAATTACAATAAATAAATACAAATTAACAGCTTAATATAAATAAATAATTATAAAAGTTATATTTGATTCCAGGGTCGACGTCCTGGCGTTGATGTACAAATGGACCATTCCTGTTCATTTCATAGTTAATTAAAAGACATTCTTATTTGGTGGAGATCTAACAAAATTTCCAACAACCGGTTGGCGGTTAGAACAACTGAAGACTTTTTTTTCATGGTAGACATAGATATTGCCATTATGACGTGACGTCACGTTGAATGGACCAATGAGCTTCGAGTGGCAGGTAAAGTGGAAGATTGTATAAAGAGGCAGTGGAAGTTCTATCAGTGGTTTCCCGTGCAGTGGGATTTTGAACGGGCGTGCAGCTGGTCGCACTGTGAGAATTCAGTTGTGTGTTCCCTGTGATGCCGCAGTTGTTGGGTCCGGAGCCTCGACTGAAGAACACTGACTCAGCCACAGCGTGCGTGTTCCGCGCAACGGTAACGTAGAAAATAAATCGCCAGTTAAGATTGTTTAATAGTTGTTGAACGTTTCTTTCGGTACTCGTGTTCGCAGATTTCATCATTGTTACCGGGACTTTGGTTTCTTGTGAACCGATTCTGAACCCGGATCTTCACGTGTCGCGCGCGCGCTCTTTTATTCACGTTAATCTTCCAGTTTTACTTTTGAGTAAATTCGTTGAAAGTTCGGTGGCATGAACGCGTGCATGGTCACAGCATCCGTTGCTTGATCATGATCGGTCGGTGAGTCGTTCGGTTAATCGTTTATCGGTTCGAGAACGTCCGGGTCGCTGGTTGGTTACACGTTTGTTCGTTCGTTATTTCATTTTGAAATATCGCCTTGAGAGTAGAAAGTTTGGCAACGTAGTATCATACAGAACAGGTCGAGAAGGCTTGGCTTTTGCGCTCCTGGAACTGGTTTCCAACGAGCAGTGTTCGTTCGAAAGCCATAGTCAATTGTCCCACTTTGTGCTTATTGGTTCGGTTCGGTTCGGGTCTCTTGGTACGCGTCGCCGGTTACTGCTCTCTGCTTCACCTTCGGCTTCAGATTGAAACGTTGCGTTTCCGATTTCCACTAGTAATATGCGTGTTTCACTATATATTTATATATTAATTCTCGTGTTCGCTTTCTAAATTCATATTTTATCGTTTTATAGTTGCGTTATGTACGGTGTTAATTATTTGTGTTTCATGCGGTTCGGTTCAGTTCAGCACGTTCAATGTTTGTTTTACGTAAGACCTTAAAGATCTTCGGTGAGCAACAAGTATTCGCGATAGTCGGGTGTGTATTCAAACAGTTAACGTGTTGCCTATAATCAGTTTTCGGAGAACCGTTCAACTGTTCACTTAAATTCGTTGTACGTACCAGTGCTGTTTTTTATTTCTTTTCTCGCATACATCATTCGGAGTGTCATTTGCAAAATGACGAAATTATTTTCTTACGTGATACTAGTTTCAACCTAAAAACTAAGTTCGTAATTAATTGAGTCGTGCGGATTACTTTCTATTTGCTATCGGATCTACTTATGAACAGTTCAACTTCAGGTTTGCTAATCACCGACAGTGAGTTCATCCATTTACTACAGGTATAACGTACAATTTATGGGGGCACTGATGTTTTCTTTGGTTATCTAGCTGTATGAGTGCATTAGTAACATCATAAAGCTAGGTTACCGGAGTTAAAAGCAGTTCCATATCCATCATACGTTGGCCATTCCATTACCTGTTGCTGCGGTAGGATTGTAGAATACCAGTATAGAAACTTTACATTACTCAACGACAGAGAACAAACAGTGCGACACGTCACACATGCAGGTATGTTCCAGCAACTCAGGTAAAAAGACAGAGACAGAGAGATAGTGTACCTTCTTTCCCCTTTACATTTCTTCACCACCCCTCCCCTTCGCATCTATATAGTGTACGTGTGTGTGTTTGCGAGCGCGCGTGTTTTAGAATTGAAATAACGAACTCTTGTTCGAATATAAGCGCGCGCTGTAGACAGAGCAAGCGAGAACGGCGAATCTGTATCCATCTTTGTCAGTCTGGCCGGACTTGAGTCGTTCGTTCCTTGCTTACCTATCGGCTACACGGCTTGAATCTTAACGTAGTTTGTTGGCATATAGGATATGATTTTGTTGGTGGAATTGTGTACGTACATGTAAGTATGTGTCTAAAATAAAAGTTTAGCTATTTCGTCTATTTATCTACTTACGTAGTACATATACTGGTTTCGTTCTCTATCCATGTATTACGTATGTATCACAAACAGCCACGTTGTGATGTCCGTACATATCAGCACCATAGCAGGGACGAACTCCAACCGATGGCTGTAGTAGTTTGTTTCAATGAGCGTTAGTATTTTCCTCAGTTACTTACATTGAACGACGAGATTGAACATTAAGTAGGCCACGGGGGAAATTTCATCTGTTCGTTTTGTGAAACCGATGTTCATGTGATCGGTCTAATTGAACCAATGTACATAGACTTGTTTATATTATTTGCATATAATTCAAAATAATTACCATGATTACTAAACGACAATTTCACTATAACGGCAAACCGCTTCCCCTACATTATGCTCTACATAGAGCTTACAAACTTATCGTATTTTCTTCAGAAAATTTCATTACAAAAACGATTTTTCATCACACGGGAAAGGCTACATTTTTTTGTCCATTGCAAAATTCATTTTCCTTTGTAATATAATTAAAAATTTAAACAGCTTACACCTTTTTTAACTTGTATGCATTTATTTTTTCCGTTTTATATAAAGCGAAAACGGAGTCTGTCGTGAGACTTCGCTCGCCATTTTGTGCAGGTAAAGGTTATGTGACCTCGGGACCACTAACGCTTAAGCATGCATATTACACTATTAAATATTTTATTCTACTTACAATTCATAACAAATACCGTCTATTTTATTCTAGAAATTGTATAATAATATAAATTAATAAGTTAATTTTGCAGTAATCCATGTGATGCAGAGCATGACGAGTATGATGACGTGATTTGTTTTGAGCAGTACTCCTGTGGACCAGGATGTGCGAATCGTTATTCTTTCCTGATCAGGATACCGGCAATCATCGCCTGGAAATATCAGTAACAATCATGCATTATTATTTATTTATTCGTAATGTGAAATTAGTTGCTACATATTATACTTGCAAGCGACGTACTTTCGTTCCCATCAAATAATACTCACGTTTCATTTTAAAAAAAAGAAAACTACCGTTTCCTGTTCAAATACAAAAAAATACTCCGGTTAAAATGAGCGGAAATCTGTTAATTACGGAACTACGGATAGTATCTCTTGAATTGAATTTATTTTTTCTTGCATCTCGTTCTTTTATTTGGCTGTGTGTAAAATCGAGGCTATCGTCATAATTCGTGTAATCCAGTTGATGGGGTTAATTCGTGTGGGTCCTAATGAACTTGTGGCAACAAGCACTACGATTTAATATTGTTACGGACGCGGATATACTGTACACTGTTAACCGATCCATTCTCGTGCATTATCCTGTTAATTAAGTGATGTTTGTTGTTATTCACTGATCAACTCGGACCCACTAATTATACTGGTTCCCTCTGTGTAATATATTGTTTTCTAAAGTTTTTATGAAATACATTGATGATTATGTAAACAATTCCGTTCATTATAAAATAACACGTTAAGATGAAAGTCTGACGCCACGTGTACCTCGTGTCTCGTGTCGCAATTATCGGTTTGAAACTAATTCCAATGCTGCATGTATAAAGATTTAACCTTTCCAAGCACTGACATTTTCAGTTTCTACATAAACTTAATTTTATATGAGAATGTGTATAAAAATAAACTCGTAATTCATTAGCATGTAACTGCCACAACCTTGCGGTTTTACGGGAAATATAGTTTCCTGCTTGATATTTTTCCTTTTCGTTATTCAATTTACATGACCCACGTTTATAAACTAGTCTCGTATTTGCTAAATTCACTGTGACATTTCTGTTTCAGGTTTCTGCATAAATGTTGTTTTACTCACTGAATTGGAAAGTATACGTTCGTCCAGTCTGTGTTTATATTGTAGGCGTGTGCAATTACCTGTACATAAATTTTTGATGCTTTGCAACGATACTTTAAACTGTACATTGCAGGCGTACTCATGTCTGCAAAAAGGTTTTACAGTGAATTCGGCGTTGGAGCTTTGTTCATCAATCCATTGACACGACTTGTTCTCAGGATAGGCTTTATCATTCCCGCAGATGGACAGGTTGCCGTTTGTGTGACCAGTGAACTGTGGAAAAATCGAAAATACTCGACATACATTGTTTTACTTTAATTAAAACTACACAACAACAACATACACATGCCCGTCTAACACTCGAATGTCATTCATCTCCAAACTAGTTGTATATTTAACCCTACAGTTACTCGCGTGTGTATTTAATAATCGCATATCCTACACAATAGCAATCCAAATGAGTCCTGCAGGTTTAAACATATATGACTCAATTTATTCTAATTTTATTAACATAATTTTTTGTTGATACATTTTACTTGAACTATTTAACATTTTCTTTATTTTTAAATTCCATATATGTACTGTATTTTTGTAAAACATATTACATATCGTTCAACGCACATACATAATTTATTATATTTTTAAGAAAATTAGAATGTCTGAATAAATATGATTTATTTAAGTAACGAGCGATGACGTAACAGTGATATTGAATTGAATTTTTCTTTAGCTTGTGTAATAAGTACACAGTCATGTAATGTACTGTTAATTAAATTTCTGTAGTCGTTAGTTTACATTCGTTTTTCTTACCTTTACTGTTATGTCGCCTTCAACGTTTTGTAGAATTTTATATGGTATCTCGTAGATTTTCATTAGTGGTGATACATAATCTTCGTATTCTAACGTGTCGGTGTCACAGTGTAACTCAATAATTTGTCCAGGAATATCTTTTAACTTCTCTGCGATATGCTCTACTATTGCTTCAATGGATATTTCACTTTTTATTAGTGCATCATTCATATATTCGTTGTTAACCAGTGGTTCATAGGACAAAGCCGTTGATTCTGATGTAATATATAAAATGGAAGTACTGGGTTTAATACTTTTAATAGAATTGATCAGTGATTGAGCTTTTTCCAGATCTAATGTATTTACTAAACTATTTGGAGATATAAATAGTATAACTGTGTTTCGTGTAGATCTGTATTGGGTCATACATTCTCCTCGTGTTTGATTCGTTAAATAATTTGTAATTGTTGTCAAACTCTGTGCTAATGAAAACGATGTTGGCCCTGTGGAAACGTTAACAAATTGGTAAATTAGATGCTTATAGTTATTTTAATATCTAATGTATAATAAAATTTAAATGTAATTTGTGTTTTTAAAATAATAATGTGTACATACTTTATATTTATTGTTAGTTGTATACAGATTTATATCAGTTTTTATTCACTTTATGTGAAACAGTGTATTAAAAATATGAGAATCCTAAAAGATCGGCTTAGTGTTTAAATAAATATGTATCTGAGATTCACAACAATATTAAATTTTTTAAATTTTATGAAACAAATTTTCTTTTTAATCTATTCTATTAAAATAAGAATTCTGAATATTTCACAAAATTTGACACGGACTACGCTGAATGAACGTTTACAGAGAATTACACATTCGTGTTCGCTTTCGGCTGCGTTATAATCTATATTATTTTAAATCATTTTACATTGTATCATTGAATGTTATTTTAATTTCTTGTTGATTTTGAACAGAATTGTGCTCTGTGATTATTAGAAAATATAAATTAATTAGATATGTTCCTATATTTTCGTGCTGCACGAATATTAATTTGAAAATGGCACAATTTATTTGGACAACACTAATTTTGTAGAAGTACATTTTCATTCTTTTATATAAATTCTATTTAAAAATTCTAAATATTTCGTTTAATTTGTTGTAATTTATTATGAAGGGGTAAAATTAATACGAAAGTAGAGATATTCGGTTCACAGTCAGTAAACTATTAATTCTCCTTGAATTTTTGATAAACGAATTAAGTGGAAATACGAATGTTTTCTTCAAATATTCTGCTGGCAGATCGTATAATTTTGTCAAGTACATTTTAGCCTGAACGCGTTTTTTATTATAATTCACAAAGTGTAATTCTTATTAGAAACTTATAAACGATATAAAGACAGACATTTTAAATACGTAATCTAGCTGTATTAAAGGGCTGAAGAAATTTAAAGCAAAAAACCATTTACAAACCGCTTTTAAGATGGTTTCGTTTATAAGTTATGAAAGCGTAGCATAATGTAAAAAAAAGTTTATATCGTTCGTTTTACGCTTGCGGCCAAATTCTAATGGAAATTAATTGCTAGTGTAATGGAATGCCTTTCAACTTCAGAAAATGTATTAGGTCTATGTGCTACAATCAAGTATAGCGTGTATATTCCAACCAAAACCCTCTACTACAGAACCAAAAGTTTTAAGGGGGACTTGTGTAGTAGTTGTAATTAAAATTTTATATATCTATAGAAGTATTCTGTCATTTTTGATCACACAAGTATATTGTTGCACATTTACCATGTTATCATACTAAATTGTGACATTGCAAATGCTTTTTTACGCGATGTATAAATGCTTTTTATCATTATGCATTTTTCAATTCTAAACAACAGAAAAAATAATACGTAAAATGTCATATTTTAAAATTATTTTTTTGCAACATCCTGTATGCTGTATGACAAAACCAATGCAACTGGTGGTAATATGATTCGCTCAGTGTATTCATGATTACGCCTAGGGTACATTAAATTATATTATACATGTATTTATTTAAATTTCAATACGACATTAAATTTGTACAAAGGAAAATCAATATCTTTTAATAAATTTAGAAAACACGACATGAAAAATGAAAATATATGTTGTTAGTTCATCGTCAATATTATTAATAAGAAGTAATATGTCCGTTTTATAAACTCGTCAATTTTAGTTAAGATCACGACGCGTTTCGAACTTTCTTTCATTATCAAGTGGTCACAAAAAAATTAAAATGTATCTGAAAACATTTGCGTCTGTAATTTAGTCATTTCAGTACCAGAAATTGAATAAATTTTTATCAAAGCGATTAATTGAAAAAAAAAACGTTTACAAAAATAAACAAACAAATGAATATATGAATTCATTTTGTTTTTAGTCCTAAATAAATATCTATTGAATTTTTGCATCGCTTATTCTGTTTTTTGTACTCTTTACTGTTTTTTACATCGGTTACCATATTTTTTGCATCGATCGCGGTTAAAATAATTTGATAATAGAATAATAACGATGTAGCGCGCTAACTGGCGCTGAAATAAATCTGATTTGGTTGATTATTTACACAAGAATTCACCTTTTCGATCACTTATGTACGAAGGTTCAACTACTGAAGAGGAATGTACATAGTGAAAACGTAATTTGTTTTCCAGTAAAAGTATACCTTTTCTAAAGACGGGCTTTTCATAGGAAACGATGTTGTATACTCACACTGCAGGTTCTCTTGCGATAAATCTTCAAATACTTTATAGATTCGGTGCGTAACATTGGACATCCAGTCGCCAGTGTGTCCATTGATTAAACCGATTCTACTTCCATAAAGGGACACATCAACTGCGTGAGTCAGAGCTCTGCGAACAAAATTGCACTTACAGTCCATACGTAATAACTGTATCAAAATCAATGTTGACAAAATAAGAATATTTCAGTAGCGTAATTATATTTTTCTGTCATTTATAAATGCGACGCTACTTCTGTCAGTGTTCGTGAAACAAATATTGGATTTTGAAACGAGCAAGTTTTGTTTGTAGTTGGTTCACTTGAAATATCTGCTCTCTGTATATTGCACTTTATTATTTGTCCGCTTTGCACAGATCTCATAACGGCAGAATAACCTTTGAATCATATCTACTTTAGAAATAACCACAGTGTTGAAATATATTCTGTGTGTACGTGGAATTCTAATAAAAAGCAAGACTATTTTCAAAGTCTTTGTGTTCCGTTGCATTTAAATATTAAATCAGATAGTGTCAGTGATCAGTTGAAATATTTTGTTCGGCCAAAGGCCAGCGTCTATGGAGCGGAAGAGATACTGGACCTACAACTCTATCGATCTCCGAACTAGACAAAGTACATGAACTGTTCTGCATTTAGGTCGCAAACTTAAATCTTTTAAAACATGTTTTTATTTTTTTACATTTCTTACTAGTCTTGTCAGTTTAAAATAAAATTTGTTCATTTTTCATTAAAGTTTGTGACCAAACACAAATTCGTTTTCTCTAATGGCTCTATACGTATCGCGGAAATAGAGGCCAAAGGGGTCAGCGACTTATTTCGAGAACGTAATTGGCTGAAAATTAAATTGTTTCCTGAAATCTAATAATATTTCACAGGCGGACATTATAGTAATTTATTTATTCTCTGATTTAGCTTCTACAGAAATTTTTTAATGAAATTCACGTGGAAGAATTATATTACATGGTATTTAAATAAGTTACTGGCTTGTTGACTTTGTGAAAATTACTTATTAGAAGACTTTTCCAGTTTTAATTTACGTAAAGTAATTGAAGAGTCATCAAAGTTTTGCAAAACTCATCTAAGATGGTAACTGAGTATTCATTATAACTTCCACTTATCTAGAAAGTTTCATTATTTATTTGACAGAAGACTGTATTCTTTGTGACAACTTTTACTTGTTACAAAATTAATGTTTACTAAATAAATATGTTACAACTAACTGTGTTCTATATAGTAAAATTCTAATTGGCTACGTAATATAGTGATAACGGAAGTTGAATTACTCACTAAACAAGCAAATACATACACGTTAGTGGGTGTGTAAAAGCATTTCTATGTAGTAGTTATGAATGTATCAGTGTATACGTACGATATGAGCCTTAGTCCGTCGTATGCACACCATGTTCCATCAATCACAGTAAATATGTCCACAGGATGGAATTCATATCCCTTTTCGCATGCCGAGAACAGGTCTGTCAGTGCATCTAGTACAAAATGTCATTATAATTTGTCAGAAAATCAATATGACAGAAAACATAAACCGCTTACGTTAGTTTGAGGAAAAATACAAGCTTGGAATTGCCTCTTAATTACAGTATGCTAATGTCATATTCCGAATGAATTTTTAAGGATATTCGAATACCTGATTCGTTTGCATTTGAACCCCATGAATTACCCGCGAATATAATTTAATAAAGAAAAGCAGCAGATTTCTAATCTGATAGATAGATCTTTAGAAAAAAATTTGTTTCATGGAACAAAGTATTGGATTACTGTTCGATATTTATAAACCATAGGACACTACCAATATAATAAAATTGTTTCCATATATTAATTAATAGTTTTATTACGAAATATTTAATTTATTGTAACTATCAAAGGCTTGCCTGAAAATACATTGTTCTAGTTAAGTAATTTATTGGAATTCCCGTAGGATCGATAATGTAATTGCATACTAGGTATTTATTAGGTATGTATTACCAATATGTGCAATGAATGAATCCACAACTGTTTTAGCGTATGTACTAATTTCATCATCCGGTATTGTAACAATTCCCGGAGTCGGATGCATTGTGTATTGTAATAATTTTGTCACCGATGTTGTCTGCTGTACGAGATCCACTGATTCGAGTAGTTTTTTTATATTCTCTTTTCTCTGACAGGCTTTGTATTCCTTGTCAAAGTTAATACCTCTCCTGGAATAGTACATATCCAGTACTTGTGATAATCGTAATCGACCCATCTTTTTGGTCCATTCCTCAATGTTACTCGCTATGATTGCTCCTAAAATATGAAACTTTCATAATCACAAATGTACACAACAATATTAGGTTACTTGTAATTCTATGTTAAGGATTTAAACTAATAAATATTCTAGGAACATAAATTTACAAATAATGCATTCTAATAAGAGTAATTATTCTGTATTAAATATTTCTGATAAAAAGTATTTCATGTTAAAGAGTTTTTAAGCTGATAATAAACTAACTGCATAAATAATTTAATATCCATTGTAGGTCTTAATTAAGCCCGGATAAAACTTTTACATAATCTTCATTTTGAAATATAACTTTGTATGAGCTGAGTAAGTCTTTAAATCTTTCCATACAAGTTAACAGAAATAAGATAAAAGTATTATTATAATCTGTTTCATTGTATGTATTGACTGAAATTTAATTCCTCGAAATTCATAATTTTCTATACTCCATTACGTCTTCTCTTTCTTTCCACAAACTTTGTGTTTTGCAAGGGAAGGCATGATAATCCGCTTATGCGGATAGTAAAAGTTACAAAGTCAAATCCATTCTTATCAGTGCACTTGGCAAATGTACAAATACTTTTTAGTACCAAAATATCTGATAGTATTTTTAGAAGTGCAATAAACATGCATAGTGTCAAATATGACCAAGTGCAAGTTTGTTGACAATATATACTGGAAGTGAGAGAACAGGCTTTCAATGTAAATTTATTGGGATACATTTAGTGAAATACGTTTAGAGTATAATCCCGTCTACCTGCCGTGGTTTTACCTATAAATGGTTCAACCTACCGTCCATACCGCCTAGGGTCTCAGCCAAGGTCATTTCCCAATGGTTACAAGCCGGTAGATAAAGCGCCCGGGGCACCAAGGAGTCATTCCACACTCCCGCAGGTCCGATTATTAACTTCTGCACGAATAATTGTTGATAGAGGACGATTTCCGCTAAATCGCCTGAAAAATTGGTTTACTTTCTGTGACAAGCCAACTTAAACACTTATTTCCGGGGCAAATCATTTAACCGTTAAATGGATTTAACTTTTGTTAGAAAAGTCGTTTCAATTTCCTTTCCATTATTTTATTTCGATTTGAAATATTTAATCATTCAAATTGTGAAAAATAATAAGTTTAACATAGAATAGTAAAGATTTATGTGTAATTAGTAAATATTGTTTACAACTAATTAAATTATTATTGAACACGTTAAATCAATTTAGTCAGACACATTTATAACTTATTGATATCTGAAAGTGGATATACGTGTCTCTATTTGCATATTCATGTTTATCTTCTAATATTTCTATATACATACATACATATATGCTCAAAACGTTGAAACAAATTTCATTTTTACGTAGTGAGAGACATCTTGTAGCGTATGATACAACTGTTGTAGTTACCGTGAGAACCGTTTATTGATTTGGCGCTGATGTCAGGTATAGAAAAGCATCAGCTAATGCAAACCGCGGCATTGTTTTAAATTACCTGCTAACGTTGATGCCCAGAGGTTGTTAATTTTTCCGTCCGTATTTTGTTTTCTATTCCTAGTTCTGTTGAAGTATTCACTACGATCATCTTCTTCAAACTGATCTATAATTTGCATCAATGTAACGTCCTGGTTCTGTAATGCAGCTGCAATTGCCATGAGCAAATGACCAGCAGATACGTCGCCCCAATTTGACTTTACAACACCCCGCTCAATAGGGCAAGCACTTATTTGTTTTTCTGTAACGAATTTTCCAGGCGAACTAAAAAGAATATCAAAGCTACATTTGCACGTACTGCATGTTAGAAATAGTAAATTGTCAATATATTTTATAGTTTGTATCTACACGTTGCAACACTGTGTATGATATTCCTACGTACCCTGTCGGTAGACTTTTAATATCAGGACATGTTGTATGTTCATCTCCTCTTGCCCAAGCCTGTACACTGGAAGATAATAGCAAATGCAATGTACAGAATTCAGATCTGGACAAAGAATGCGGTGGAAACAGTTCTTCTTCTCCCGAAAGCAAATAAGTTAAAACAAGTCTAAACTTGTTAAAGTGCAATGAAGTAGGTGCAACTGGAACAGTATTTATTGTTTCCATTACATCTGGACTGCGCTGTATTCCATCATATTTCATACTGAAACAAATGATTAATAACAGTTTTTCAATTGAATTATATTGAAACGAGATGTGAAATATTCGTGTACCAAGAGTTTTAACAGAACTTTTATTGTTTTAAGTACTTGAATCTTGCTAGAAAAGTTATTGGAATATACGGAATATAAATTAACTTACCGATACAGAGTTGCAGTCGACAGAAGTCGCATATCCAAATGTTTATTCAATTCTATCTTTTGTAATAAATCAATCAGTATTGGAATTGTCATCGGTATTTTTAATTTATCGAGCACGTCTGTTACATTTTTGCGGTAACAATCCAGTAAATGATTCGGAATATTTATACCAATACCAAATACAAGCGGACCTATTCCGATGAAATATGAAAATGATGTTTGTATTAAAATGAAACAGTATTTTTAACGAACAGACAGTGTACTTACAACAGCTTAAAAATAGCGCTTTTAATATATTTTGTGTCTTCATCTTCAATTCACCTGTTCCCTTAAACTGTCATAGTTTATACATATTGTTTTAGTTTACTCATAACAAGATAAGATAATTAGATATCGTATATCGCTGTTATCGTTTAATAGATAAATATTTGTCATTGTTTACTCAGGAAATTGCGTAACGGATAATTTTAACACTATAGTATTGTACCAGAAAACAATGTACAACTAAATTGAAAGATTTTTTTGCAAAGTATATGTTCCTACATAACATATTTAGTTATCTATTGGATTTGAGTGTGCATAGGTAGTTTTAAATCTGGTTATTTGTGTATCAATAGAAATTTCTATTAAATTACGCAAATATTTTTGGATAATATAATGAACGAATAAAAAATAAATATACTTGATCAAAATATGATGGAATAATAAAATGTATTTCATTATTATAATACTAATAAGTACAATGCACCATTCTAAAAATTATATAAGTATTTATATTTTTGTAGAATATATAATATTTGGTCGAAACAATTTTTGGTATATATATAGACTTGAAAAATATTTTCATAGAAATTCTTAGAAAAAAAAAAATATATATATATATATAAGTAAGGTTTCTAATTACATATATGTATAGGATATCTATTGTAATTACATTTGCATGTAGACACATTAATTATAGGTAGGTATGCGTATTTTTTTTTTGAAAAATTATGAATATTATATATGATGAATAATTTTAAATAGAGAGTTATGTATGTTCGTTGAATTAATTATTGAATAATGATTCGTGTAAATGCAATACATAACATGCTAAATAAAAACAATGTATTTGTAACTATACTGTTGCCACTGCTGTAACAGCTAAAGTTGTCTAATGAAATTGTATATTTAATGCTGTCTGGGTATCTGCAGCCTTTTTCTAAAAAACAAAACGAATATTAATACGTGTTGATATTAACATTGAATTTTTAAAACACATACCTCTGCACATTTCGTAACCTCCTGGGCTTGAAGAACTTGAATCCCCTTCAACAGATACATATAGTGGAGCGCAATCCTTGATGTAATACGCGTCAGTGCAAGCATCGTTCAAGTCGATACTGAACTCGTCACTGATGATTTTTTTGCAATTGCCGGTATTTGCAGCGCCTGTATTATTTCCACTAGACCTTGGATATTCATTGTCTCTGGCGTAACATACAGTGAGCGGACCGTTACCGTAGCCCTTCACTTTCAATTTCCTTTCTCCAGGACCGAAGAAATAATTAGGATGGATACGATAATAGTTGACATTTCCTTGTTCAATGTACTGATCCAATTGTTTTTCGGATCCGTTCTCAATCCAGTCATCTCCGCATTTAGCACTGACAATTCTTCGTGGAACTACATATATAGTTTGGAAGAACATGTTAGGTATATTTTGTTAACAAGTAATCCAACAAATAACTATATTACTCTCTTTGATCCGCTTTGCAAGTTGTGACACTGGCTGCACAATTGTATTTCCATCTGTGGACTGAGACAATTGGAATGCATCTCTTGAGACATCCTTTACAATATTTTCAAATTCGGTAGTACTTCCAGAAGTAAGTGCCAAGAATTTGAGATCTAATGATATATTTATAGTTTAATCAATAAAATAACTATTAATATTTCAGTGACAGTATGTATTACCTGGAAAATACACCTTAAAATGTTCTTCTATTCTTGTTATGATGTAATCTTTATTTGAACCGAAGTTAGTTGTTTGTGAAATGAACAATGTCAGCATAGATTTTCCACCTGGATTCTGTCTGTTTCGTTCTTCATTCATTTTATCCCCGGTAAAGTATTCAGTTTGGTGCAATACTTTGTTGAAGTCAAAACCACGAGGTTCTAGATATTTGATAATACAAATAAATTTATAATACACGTTATGAATTTCCTAAATATAACTAATGTAAATCATGTAGAATCATTTGTTTTTACTTACGTGCTTGATACACAGTTTCATTGAACTCCAGATGGAAATTTAAAATGGAGTTGGTTCTATTTACGATGATGTTACCACTTTGAGCATTTACAATTGTAAAATTACTGTTGTATGGGTTGATGTCTATGTTGTCCAGTAAATATCTATAATATTCTCAATTTTTAGTCATATGATGCAAAGTCACACATTTTATATACGAGTTTTATTTCTTACGATAATGCTGGGTAGATGGTGTCGAATTTCCATGTACAATCCAGGAAGATCAACAAATCAGTTGCAGCAATTTTATTCTCATCAACATCATTAATGCACGCCATATCATTCAAGGCCGCTATAAGTAAAGATAATGAGTGTTATATACATTTTTACTTTTCTCTTATAATGATTTTGTGTAAAATATCTGTATTCTTCTCTCATCATCACTAGGCACTTTATATTTAGTATTTAAGTAGTCATAGATGTAAATGTACATTGAGCGAATGTATGACTCTACTACAGAACTATGTAAGTACTTACGAATTGCAGTGTCAAGTTTCTCGGCAGCTTCATATACATATTTTCGAAGTTCATCTAGATCAAGTGATACTTCTATCATTTTAATATTTCTTAGTGCTCGAGCGAAGTTATAAGATTGATCCTTCAATCGATCAATCGGTATAAATTGTTTGTACAATTCTCCTCGTCTGCAAGCTTTTATGTCCTGATTAAATGTGCCTCTATGCGAGTAGTACATATCTAGAAGTTGAGAAAGCTTCAGTGACGAACTTCTCCATTCCTGTAGTTTCGTTCCAAGAATCAGTCCATCCAAATCACCACGGATCTCGGCCTTTGTCATATGTTCCCCATCGATGTCTTTCAGATAGTATCTTTGTGGAATTTGAACAGAATTCCATCCACCGTCAGCGCCTAATGCTGTTCGAGGACCTTTCGTTAAATAAGCAGCTTCGGCTACGTCACCTGTAATTAAATCACTTATATGTAGTAATACTTTAGTTAATTACTATAATTCATAACGGCTTCGGAAGATAGGTAAATATTGTTTTATTTTATTATGTTTCAATACGTAGTTGATAAATGTGGATGGAAAAATAAATGACTAATTACCGGCCACTGTTGCTCCCCATACGTTATTCAAAATACCGGTAGAAGCAGTATCCAGTTGTCTCATATCAACATCTTGCGGTTCAGAACCTGCTGCAATGCCTGCAAGTAAGTTACCAGCAGAAACAGCGCCCCATCGTGTATAGATGACACCAGTTTCAATTGGACATCTGCTTATGTCATTGCTGGATCTTGTGATTATATCTGTTTCCGTATTGGGGTTCTGAACTCTGCCGTTTTCTGAACCTGAACTGCAATAATATATTTGTATGTGTACAATTGCCAAAGTGTTGATAGTAAGGAAGTGTTCACGATAATACCTTTGAGTAAAATCTTCTAAAAATTCTGCATCGTGTGGAATCGCTCTTGACATTCTCCTCACATATCTAGCAGTTCTACCGCACATTCGATCTTCATCACCTCTTACAATTTTCTCGATTGTCGTAGATAACATTTGATGAAGTGTACACTAAAATTAACCATGTAAATAACATAACATGACACACACACACATCTGCAAATAAAAAGTGAAGAATGAAAATATATTCTCTTACTCTCTCCGCACGAGACATAGTATCATTGGGGAATTGTAATGCATTTCCTGGTATAAGCTTTTTCAAAATAATCCTGAATTTCGAGTACTCATCTCCAGTTGGACTGAAAGGTATTGTAATACGGTTTGAATTCGGACTTATATTTGCTTTGCGTATTCCATCTTGTCGAAATCTACGACATTCAAAGTTAATATTTGAGGACGTTGCATTAGATAGTGCAAGTAAATATTTGAACAGCTTGCAGAGACTCAAGATATGTTTGTCAAAATTATATACAATTAAAAATATCTATTTCCTACAAAAATAGCAATTTACCTATGTAATAAATTAACAGCCAACATCTTTAGGTCCATTGGATTCGGTCCATTTTCTACTTTTCGTATTAAGTCTATTAGCACATTCATTGTAAATGGTATTGGAACTTTATAGTCCAGGTCTAGATAATTGGTAGTATTGTAACATTCTGCTAAACTCGGCGATATAACTGTACCGGTATTTTCTTGGGCAATAATATTCGTTGTACTGTATATTAGTGTAACAATGAAAACAGCGATATAGTTCGCCATTTTGCTTCGCCGAAATTGTTCAATATATTTGCTAAACAAAGAAAAATATTAATGACGACGTGTTGAACAAACCGAATTTCTACATTCCATTGTAAATTATCTTTGTGTATATTGAGTATCTTATCTGTAAATTATTGCGCCATCTTATTTATATATTCAACAATCAGAATTTTCGCAAAACAACAGGTACTTTCATTATTACAATAATGTGATTTAATAATCATGAAATATTTATTAAGAATAGTATGTAGTTTAAGTTTACATTTGAAATTTGAATGTTTTGTATACACAAGGTATTTTCAATTATAATTTAATAACTAATGTAGAGCATTGATTAATTCGTCTAGAGCTATAATATTTATAAATAATTTAATTAATCATATATTCTTACCTTAATCGTTGCTTAATTTACTCACACACGTTGACTATGCTTCCATTTTAGCTATACGAATGACTAACATTCGTTCCATTACGAATTTTATCACTACATATAGATAAGATAATAGATAACAAACACGGGACAGGTACATATTATGTACATGATAAACCGTACACTATATGGTATATGGGACTTACCTTTTATATGATCTACTTTATTGATTATTTTCAGCGTATTTATAAAATAAACTAAATGTGAAATATGTATATTGTAAATAAATTAAATACTTTGAGTTCTTTAAACACATGTAGAATAAATATACGTCAAATAAATATATAATAAAATACAAAAACTGAGAATATATATATATGAATTTTATTTTATATTATCAGTAATAATAATAAAAACTACGTACTAAATTTATTCTTGCACACATCATTGCAATAATGATTTTATTAACACTATTGAGTGCCAAATAAAGAAACATTTATTTATCATATTTATTTAATCAAATACTCCATTTATAATTTATGTAGTGACTATAAAATATTTTAAACACGTTATACATGCTTATTATTTAGTCTTATCTTTAATGTATCCTTCTATTTGGTTAAGTCTAATTTTACTTTTTCGTTTTCCTCATTATTCTCTTCTAAAGAGTAATTTTTGGTGTTGTCTCCTGTTGCGTCTAGCGCGGCATCCGATGAAATGTAATCCAATTTAGTTCCAAGAGCTTTGTGGTAGTCCGCTTTTTCTTCACGGCTCTGAAACGCCTCGGCAAGCTCTGGATTTATTTCCTCTAAAGGAGTGTCACCCTTTCTTATGTAAACTGGCACGTAACCTGGTACATGAGGCAGTATCTGGTATCTTGCAACCAGTGGAGCGGATTCTGAAAAGAAAGTTATTTTCTCACATATTTCAAAATGATTAATATTTTCCACAGACAAAGCAAGTATGTTATTATCAGGAATGACATGAAAAAGGTCATTTTTCAAAAAAAAATACACCTATATCATTTCATACACATATTTCAGCTTTAAATAACAAAATTCTGTTTTTTTTTTTTTCATAGTTATGAATCATGTATGAATCATGCAGATAATAATTTGATTTTAGAAAATTTAATTGTTAGATGACGGATTATAAAATATATTCAAATTTGTAACCGCAAAAAATATATTATTGGAAATATATTAGGCATGATCACACGAATATCGTGAATCATCATCACGATTTGCTCATTTATAAATGTATATAATTAGTGATTATGTGATGTCTGACTATATATTTTATTTGAAAAGATACAATAAAACAGCGGTTCATGAACTTTTACATCTAAGGACTCTTTATTAATTAAGACTCCTCTTTCTATAAATTATAAACGTGTTCTAATTTTAAGAATGTTTATGAAACGCATAATTTATTTATTTTACAATGAATTAATACTTTAACATAATAATATAAATATTTATTCTTTGGTTGGATAATACATTCAGGTGGATTCAGTATTTTGATTTGACACATAACTGAAAAAGCCTGTTCATATTAGCATGTTGTGCACAACGTCAGATACTTTCATGTGTCTAAGTTTTACTTGTATGAAATAGAAAAAAATATACCTAAAATGAGTCGAAAAATATCCGGAAAATTCGTACCTCCGCCGATTAATCTCCAAGTTTAAGAACCACTGCAAATCATACAAGTTAATTGCGTTCGACATGCTGTATTAGTACATCCAGTGATATCATACTTGAAAAGAATATTTGGTGATATATAGAGAAAGGTATTTGCTGTAGTAAATACAGGTTTTTTTTGATAAGTATTAAACAAACAGAGGCTTTGATAAGATGAAATTAACTTATAAATAAAACTCAAGGGCATACAAGGAAATTATTAAGTCGATTAATCTGTTTTAATCGAATACTTTTTTTTTTATTTCGTTCATTTTTAACTTAATATCTTACAGTGACAGATATAATTTTACATGAATTTGTTTATTTATATTGTTATAGATGATTTTCTTTTTTGTATGTCTATATAATTTTTTGAATAATATGTAGATTATTATCGAAGAAGGTAATAATATGTTTTATTTATTGAAACTAGTAGATATTATAAATATGTAGACTAAATGTTGCCACGCTAAGATATGTAGTTAAATATGAATTGTGTTCTTATCAACAATATTATTGCTGGTGACGGTTTTTTGACAATTAAACAGATTTTATTGAACACAGCAATAACATTATTATTTAACACATAAGAACAGTTTAATTTTAAGATTAGATATGTAATCTATGGACTGCTAGGTATGCTACGAATTTCATTTTGCTTAACATGTTATGTATTTTATTTTGCGAGCAGACATAATAACTCTGAATGCTTCATTGTTTAAAAGCAATTAACTTTGCTAGATTAAAATAACAGTTCCATACCAGTTTCATGAAGAAAGACAATAAGTCCGATAAGCACTGGCAGCATCAAAAATCGCGTACACATTTTGATAATTATAACAATACACAGGCGAGGAATAATTGCAATAGAGGCAGCGACCGGTGCTTGCACGGTTGACTGGGTATTGACTTGTCAAGAACTGCTTTTATACCGGCTCTGGAGCTCAACGGAATCATTCAACTTCGTTGCAGAATATTTAACTTGAACTCAAAACTGCTATCCGGTTCTTGAGCTACTGCACATATCTTTCTGTACGTGTTCGTATAAATAATAATATGTATGTACTTCAAGATAAAATTCGTATTCAACCAGTTCTTTGTTCCTTTCTTTTTAAAGGCTTTTGTATATAGTATTGTGTTACTTTGCCTTCTAGAATTTATAAATCCTATCCTTTAGCGAATATATATATATATATATATATATATATATATATATATATATATATATATATATATATATATATATATATATATATATACATATAATAGACATTTTCAGCAACTTATAACTTCGGAACGGGCGGAGATATTCAAATGATAAGGCTTTATAATAAAGAGAAATTAATAGATTTTAATATGTTATGCAATACTTGCAGTTATGTTACAGTTATTTTTTAATGGCTTCCCGTTAAAATTCATTTTGCATTTATTTTATGTAAAGTTAAATATGTCTACCAGACCTGCAACAGGGGTAGCAAGTGCACTTACGCCCCCTCTCATTCAAAAACGTAAAAAATATTTTGAAAGTTCCAAGGTTATTCGCGACGAAATTGAAAAAAAATATTATTATTAGCCCGTTTTTCAATGAAATTTTAAAATTTTTAACGGAGCATTATTATTATTACTTAAATTTTAATTTGAGTAGTGTATGTTTGTTCACGAACCGTCTTATCAAAATGAGTTACTGGTAAAATGCTAATAATTCAAAACGTGTCTTAAACCGAACCGAAAGCAGTTTATTTTGTATAAAAAATTGTTTAAACAAGAACTAAAAACAAACAAATTGAGTAAATATACTATGAAACAAAAAAATTGAATAAACCATAAATTATTAACGTCGAACAATTTTTCGAATTTGCAAAATACATTCTATCGTAGTAATTTAATATTATAAACTATATTTTTTATTGATATTATAGACATGTTGCTCCCCGTATTTGCGACCCCTTGGTTATTTGTTTGATGACCACGGTTATAAAAAACGACAGTCCAAAGTCCTGTACATCAATTTCCTTCTCCTAACATCATTGTATTTTTTTTATTAACTATATACAAGAGTTATCTAAATAAGTGCATATTACTTGTTAATAACTTGGAGAAGTCAAACAATCCACAATTTTAAATATAAAAAATATTTTCCCATTTCAGCAGTAATCGCGTGATTTTTATCAACAATTACTATTGTATTCCATGTGAACACAATAGTTTGAGAATCACTTTTCGTTCTTGTTTATCATTAATTTTTGTTCATCTTGTAATTCAATTAAATAATAAATCTACATTTCTTATCGAATTTATGGCAATAATTATGTTATAACAGATAAAATTTATTATTTATTTATATATGTGATAATCTACCTAAAATCATTAATTAAATCAATTTTAATTTTATGATCAGGTTCAAAATTCTTTCACATTTGAAGGCTACTCATAATGAATTAAGAATAGAACATAGTATTATGCTAATTTTACATCAAGACGAATAATTGTTTTTTTTTTATTACTCACTTCCGTTAAAAAGATATTATCACTACTAATGAGATCACAACAGGGCCGGCTTATGAATCGTAAGGGCCCTAGGCCATGGGTATTTAACGGGCCCCCTTCCAGGAGGAGGCAAATCAAATTAATAATTTTGTTATTTAATTTTATTCGAGTCCAATCTGGAATATTAGCTAAAAGAACCTCTACCGAGGCCCTGGCTCCTTATATAAGCGGGCTCTAGGCCATGGCCTCGTTGGCTTAAGTGAAAAGACGGCCCTCGATCACAATCAGTATTGCACTATAGTTTGTCAGTGGTATTCGAATGAACTATTCTTTCGTTCTTTGTAGTCTTCGTAACTTCATTTCCGTCTGCACTGTTATATATATATATATATATATATATATATATATATATATATATATATATATATATATACAGTGAACTTCGCTTATAACGAACCTCAAGGGACCGACGAAAATAGTTCGCTATAAGCGAAGTTCGTAATAAACGATAAACATCAGAAATTCATTTTTTTTATGAATGCATAGGTACATGTTTCAAGTAGGTACATAATATGAAGAACTGTTTTGCAAAACTAGACAAATCCAGATTTGTTCAAAATTGAGTTAGATATTGTTTTGTAATACATATACATTGTACACTAACAATACTTTTTATGAAGCTTATTTGAAAAAATCGTTTATTTTACTTTTGTTTATACTTATTATTATTTTATATTATTTTTATATATTTAAAGTTAGAGCTTTACATGTTTTCTTCGAAAT
Organism: Carabus problematicus; assembly: GCA_963422195.1. Lineage (NCBI taxonomy): Eukaryota > Metazoa > Arthropoda > Insecta > Coleoptera > Carabidae > Carabus > Carabus problematicus. The sequence goes on from OY728577.1 coordinate 20,344,039, forward strand.
TGCGTAACTCATAATTGTACTTCTTTAACACATTAAATACAGTGAACAGGGGCGGACAGGACATGTGGAGCATGCTGAAATTTCCGCATGATCCGTTCCAATCGCGGAAAGGTCCGATAATTTTTTTCATACAATTAACCACATATACACAAGAACCCCAAAAACTGTTACGGCGACCCTACATATGCGGAGTTGAAAGATTTCGAGGAATCCCCTGATTATTTGGTAAAATGCCGTTTGAAGTTCGTTATAACCGAAAACTTTTGCGATTATTACAAAAATTAAGGTTCGTTATACCCGAAAGTTCGTTATAAACGGGTTCGTTATATGCGAAAAAAATAACACACGTTTAATGATACTTTAGTTCGTACTTTACAGATTGGTTCGTTATAAGCGAAAGTTCGCAGTAAGCGGGTTCGTTATAAGCGAAATTCACTGTATATATATATATATATATACGGCATATGGGAAGCATCCATAGATGTTATAATTATCTTATTGTAAATATTATATTTATGTTTAGTATTTTTTTTAATTCTACGGTCTCCGTTATACTGTAATTTGAGCATCCGTTATCGCTTTTTCCCTTATTACAGCACTGACTTGAAAACTACAACTATTTTTTTTTACAAACTGGAAGAACATGATTTCGAAAATAATATTAGTTTCCTTTGATTAATTTTTAATGTGAATATACTATAAAAATATTTTAGAGACATATTTTTTTTATTAATGCATAATTCGCAGAAAAGTTTATTTTTGATAATATTTTTGTATTCTCCGCGCTAAATATTAACTAATAAAATCCTTTTAGTTAATCATCAGTACGTATATTTGAACAAACTATTGCCATCTATGGGAAATGTATTGTAAGTTACAGTTCTAGAATAATACGTGATATTTATAAATGCAATGATTACATCACTGCACATATTCAATGCTTCTCACATTAGAATCCGTGACATTATAATTAATTTCCTATATTTATTATGTTATTTATTAAGAGGCTCTGAGGAGGATGATAATAATGACTACAAATTAACACAAATAAGATAAAATTTACCTTGAGAACATCATGCGAAAGAAACATTTGTTTACTAATTAAATTTAAATAACGACATACTTTATACAGGCAATTGTAATGTACCTTGTGAAGCAGTGAAATTAAAAATTTCATGGGAAAATATACTGACAAAATGCAACTATTTGTTTAACGTATAAAGATAAGAAAATGTATAGAATTTCATAACAAACAAATAATTGTGTGGTAAAATACAAAACATTACTTCGCTTACAAGATTGAAACTTTATATATATAGAATAAATTATTATCCACTCTTTCTGTAAAACTAAATTCAAAATTTTAAAATGAACCGTTGGCTATGGTCATATTTTTCACAAAATTTAATATTATCTCAAAAGCTGATGAAGATCGGGAAACCGATATTAAATTATTAATAGCCCCTAATAAACTACTGGAGCCATAATTTCAACTCATTACGATTGAAAAATGCTTTTTCTTCACTAGTATCAGAATAAGAACTGTTATAGATAAAGACAAACACTGCTTGACCTAGGAGGGTTGAAATTTTGCATATAGGGTAAACCGGGATTTTTCCGTTGGTGAAAACGGTCATGTTGGACCTTACAATTACCATTATCATAACAACTGTAACTCGGATTAAAAATATTCTGCAAGCCAGAATCTAAATCTAAGAATCAGAATCAGATGAATCAGAGATTTTGATTCATTTGCACGACTTTAGGAGTGAAATTTAAGGTTTTTATTCCTGGAGATGAAGGGTGAAAGAAAAATTAGATTTGTTTATAAAAAAATGAATAGAAAGTATCTTAGCTTACTATTACCCGGAAACTGCAGAACAGTATTGTTATATTTCAAAATTAAACTGATAATTAATAATAAGCGTTGATTAAAATAATTGTGCGACAATGCCAGATTTAAAAAAAAAACATAATTAATTTTTGTGAATATTCGGAATATACGAAACAGGAATTATTTATAGTTTATAAATTTGCTTCAAAAATATTTATTTATCTACAAGTATAAAAAATAGTTATTACATTGATGTTATGTTTTTTGCCTTAACGTCAGAAATTATCTGCAAAAAAAAGATCATATAAGACTAGAGATAATAAAAAAATAATTAAATATGTTTTACCCGTGATATTTTCCACCACCGTAAGATCCTGCTGATGCAGAAGCTGATGATTGCGAATGGCTGAACGATCCGCCATTTCCGCCGCCACCACCACCGGGATATCCACCGCCACCACAGCCACCACTGCATCCGCCTCCGCCGCCGCCAGGGTAACCGCCTCCTCCACCTCCTTGATGTCCACCACCACCTCCTCCAAGATGTCCGCCGCCCCCACCACCGGGGTATCCACCGCCGCCACCTCCAGGGAAACCGCCGCCACCGCCACCAGGGAATCCACCACCACCCCCTGGTTTACCGCCGCCGCCAAATCCACCGCCGCCTCCGAATCCACCTCCACCTCCAGCGCCTCCACCACCTCCGAAACCACCGCCGAATCCACCACCTCCACCAAGTCCACCGCCGCCGCCAAATCCGCCACCACCGCCTCCCCCTAGACCACCGCCTCCGGGAAATCCGCCACCGCCGCCTCCAGGATGGCCACCACCGCCTCCACCACACTTAGCGCAGTACGACCTCTTTTTTCGATTTGTGAATTTAAGTTCCTACAAAAAATAAAAATAAACGAATTCTGCAGATGTATGGCCATACATTTTTTTGATAATTCTAGTAATTTTTCAAGGAAAACAAAGTGAGACATTTACGCTTTAGGAAATGTACCATAAATAGTTAATCAAATTTTACATTTCCACGAGTATTTTGATCGGTTCAATGCCATAAAAGTTATATTTTCTAAATAAAAATGCTCAATGACTTACGGTTTGTGACCTATCTAACGGTTGGCCATCAGCAGGTCTGAAGTAGATACCATCAGCTCTAGCGTCTTCATCCTTTAAGGGATTGTTGACGAGGAGGATGGCAGTTAAAGGCAGAGGCCTCCGTGGAGTTGCTTTGCTATCGACTACAGAGTTACTAATCGTACCATCGACAGCGAGTTCATCATCTGCTGCATGTCTTGGTGTATGAAGGTCAATCAGATAGACAACACCGGATGAACGAGCAGGTTTAACATCGTCTTCAGCTGCTAGTGCCTGTGTGCACCAGACAGCAGCAATGAGAAACTGCGCTAGAAGTAGTGACCGCATGATCTTGACCATGCTTCAGTACTACTGTCATCTGAACTCATATACAACCTTATATACTATCCTGAGTGCTAATTATTTTAATACTATGAATACATAAATAAAACGTCAAGTGTGGTCATGATTATGTTATATAACTTACATCGAGCAAAACAAATTCAAAATTGCACGCTCACATCTGGATTCGATTGATTCTATGAACAATGCCATTGAAATACGTGGCCGAAGTACTCAAGTCATTATTCACATTCAGTGATTAGGAATTTCCACGATACGATGTGAGATTCTTACCTACTTATGGACTATGTACATTAATTATACTGCAATTGAATGATGCCACTTGGTTGCAACTCGCACGTGACAGTTTTTGCAGATGTTCAGAATGAAGCAAATATCGATTATTTTACTCACCGTACTATTCTTGCCATAAGTATTTCGTTTTATATATGAAACAAATTTATTTCAATTGAATATTTTGATAAAATTTTGACTAAATCAAGATTCATATTGGTTTCTAGGTCAGTTCTTTTTTTAATATTGTAAGAATATAATATAATTTTTTTCAATCAGTATTCTAACATCCTGTGTAATATTGTGTACAATATTTTATTGCTCTGCTTTGTTAAGGGGTATCATACATTTGAACAGATACGAAATCAAATTTGTTAGAAGAATTGATCGATTATTCTGTCATTATGGAAACAGATTTTTTTTATTCTGCAGTAGCTCAGTTAGATCATATCGCAGATAAAATATAATGATAAGTAAGGTAGTTAGGGGAAACACTATGACATCACCAACGATCTTTACCTTGACTTTTCTTAACCTTGATACATCATTGTCTATGTTTTTGTGTGTATCCTGCTGTCGGCAATTAACTGAGGACCTATAATATACTTCATGCCTGAGGCATCCTGCTAAGTTTACTCTTTGCGGCGGCATGTGTTGTTGTAAATTAACATACGTACATAGGTATTACCGAGTACAATTAATCTATTCCGAGATTTATGGGAAGCCTGGCTTTTAACTCCTGTTAATCTGATTTATTAACCCTTAACCGCATTTATCTTAGTAACGGGATCCACCATCAGCTTTGCGGTCTCACCACAGATGACTTTGTATGATTATTGAAGTATCAATTATAATGTATTGAAATGCAATATGCAATTGTTTTTAACAGATATCGTTAAAGTGAAAACATTTATTCAATATGAAATGAAGTGCAAAGGCTACATATGATGCTGAAATATTGAATCAATAGTAATAATTTTGCTTCCAAAAGATTTATATAAAATAAAAAATTATTTTTTTATGTGATCTTTCAAATGAATTACTTATTCTGAACTTAAAAAGTAATTCCAGTTCGGGTTCTTAAAGAAAAAACTTCGTTATAATTATCAAATTTTTTAAAACACTAATGGAAACTCGCAAAGCCAATATGGAGAAGTGTTTAATATTATTTAACTAGAACTTGAAAAAGCTACTTTGACAATGTATGTACATGTCATATGCCTGAAGCTACACGTGTAATATTAACATATTACGGTACATTATCTCATCGCATCATTTCAAGGTGCATCTTATTTAATAGATTTGAAGGCGGATGGTGTTAATGAATGTGGTATTTATAAGAACGTAATATAATTAATTAATGTTTTATTCAAGTCAATAAATGATTGTGGGAACCGTGATGAGAATTTCAATTCGCACTAAGCGTGAAGTATAATACAATTTTTTTTTATCTATCTGCATTTTCATCAGTGGTGGTAGGTTCTGTCGATGTAGTACTTGGCGACGGTGTATTCGTACTGGTTGGCTCAGTAGTAGACGTAGTTGGCTCAGTAGTAGACGTAGTTGACTCAGTAGTAGACGTAGTTGACTCAGTAGTAGACGTAGTTGGTTCCGGAGTAGCATTTGTAGAACCTCCATTCCCTTGTGTTTGTTCCGTAGTAGATGTAGTTGGTTCTGGAGTAGTATTAGTAGTACTAGTATTTGCTTGTGAAGGTTTGGTAGTGGCATCAGGTGCGGCGCTAGTCTCTTCCGGATCGTCTTCTGCAGTGTCGTCATCGTGTTGTGGTTCTTTCTTTTTTGGCTTCTTGGTACCCTTTTTCTTTGGAGGTATTTTGAAAAGGACCTCAGCCCTTGCCAGTAAATGGCTACAATCGTCTTCATCCAGTGACTCGCATCTGAGTAGATCGAATAAAATCTTCTGTCTTAGTTCCAATGTTTGTATTCTTTGTTGAACATTTGGTTGCTTCCTGCTGCTTGGTTTAATCCAGCCGAACCAGTCGTCAAAATAGCCATTGTCATCATCGTCCTTATCGAAATAGGAATCCCACTTAGGTTCTCGCATATATACTTCTGCATTTGGTTCATTTGCTTTTAGTATTATTAATTCCTCAGTGGTATCAATAGATCTAACAGCGGGACTACCTGCAAAAAAAATATGTGTTAGGTTTAGGTGATTTATAATACATAGTAATAAAAATAATCCACGGAACCATAAGTACATCAACAATTTGAACACAGTCTAAATGAATAATATCTGTGTCATTGCTAATTTGATTTAGCATATCCAAAAGGATTTTATCCTGAGTATAAATTTTTGTTATAATTAAATATATTTTAATTATAATTATGTTTATGCACTTGAATTTTAATTGTAGCAAGTTACAATTTAAAATAATATACGAATTTGCAAATTTTCCGATTATGTTTAATTGAAATCTGCTTTTAGTAACAAAATTTCCTTATTTAGTTTCGACATGGAAATAGGTATTGAATATTTACCGAATACGCACTGAAGAGCGATCACAGAACACACTAAGAACAACATCGTGAATGCTTTGACAAAAAACTGAAATGTTACCCCTTATATAGGTAAATCGAAGCATGGCAGAGGCAGAGACTAAATGAGCATTTAATGTACCTAGATAAGGGCTATCGGTTTTGTGAAGATTCCGGGGCAAAACCATTTACAGTTTAGAAAACGCACTTGTCAAGAATGTTCTTTATCTTCTCTTGATGAATCTTTGTTTACATTGTCGTGATGTATATATGTTGTTTCTGTTTTTACTAGTTTTATGCAATTTACTAAAAGAGTGTCAATGTTAAAGTGCATTTGACTACGTAGTCTGCGATAACCTCTCACTGGCATTCAATATATTTTTTTCAGTGCTTATCCGCTTGCATCTCTAATACATCATAATATTTCAATGTTAGCCAGCGGGCTATTATCTCTTGAACACGTTTTTATTGTCGGCCATTGAAACAGTACCGTACTTTTCGAATATCGTTTTAGTCGTTTTGTTTGCATCATCGCAAACATCATACTGCTATTTCTGTTCCTTCTCGTGGAGTAAAAGTTGCATCCAAACACCTAATGGCAAACTGGCAACAAATGTATTGTGCTTGAGGATATGTTAGTTAACTTGTTATTCATTGATTTTCCGCGAGTATTGACGATACTGTTATGGTTTGTAAGCATCATGATTCAATTAAATACATGTGTTTGTGATGCAAAGGTACACAACACTACTGTTAAAGTTAGATCAGAAATAAACATGGTAGGTACAGTACTGAATGAGATAAGTAATTAAGCCTTAAATCTAGTAGCAAGGTTACTCAGTTAGATCCGAATGTTCACATACTCAATAACAATTAAGCAGTAACATATGTATTAGCGTGTGTTTCAAATTTATTCACAATTAAAATTAATTGCGAATTAACGTTAAACAAGCATTCGCATAGTTTCGTGGTATATCGGTACATTTCGGATATATGAATAGCACCTGTATAAGTAAGTGGGGGCATTGCAGATGAGGCGGTTGTTTTCACTCATCGTTTGTACACAGACAAAGTGAAGTTCCATAATTGTATTTATAATTAAACACACAGCATGACGCATCCGATTGTATTTCTACTTACGTTAGCGGTTCCGACCGCAATGGCAGGTTACGCAGGTAAATACTTGATCATTTATTTATCACGACTGTAGTTATTGGTTGATTTCTATTAATATATTCCTATTATTGTGTCATTAAGATCTAATTGTCGAATTCCACTTAATTGGTCTCGTTCCCGCGAACTGATCTCCGTCTTCGTTCCTCTCACGTACACCGTAAGTTTTGAGCCTCGGGCATAGCAGTCCCCGGTCTTCAAAGAATTTCTATTACGTGAAGTTGTGATACTTATTAGCGAGCCAACATACAATCGATCGTGATTTAAACAACGAACATTTAAAGCTAAATAACAGGTTATATCTGGGATATTTCGCGTAAACGTGATATTCGTTTTTGTTATTAGATTATTTTCGTGCATTGTGTGTTCGAAGATCGGGAGATAAACCATTGTATTTCACTATTACTTTTTCCAGTACATAACTTGTTAACATTTTTATTTAATGTATAATTTACAATATCCTGTATACGCTAAGAATATAATATGTAATTAGTTATGTGTTTTCATGATATATTCTCTACAACGCAATAAATTATTCTTTAGAACAGAGTTTCTCAATTCAAACTACACTGCGAACTAGCAAAATATCCGATTATTTTATCTCGAGCTGCTGAAAATATATTTGTAGGTACCTTTTTCATCATTAGAATTTGCATATGTTTGACGAAAATGTATAATATTTTTTTACTCGTAAATATCTGGGTAGTTTAATACTTATGTATAGATAACATTATTTATAATAATCGTAGAACAACAAACAATTACAAAAATCCCTAATTAGAAAAAAAAATACTACAAAATATCAAAAATAGCAAATGAATAGACAAAAATGAATCATCATTTTCGCTGATTATTTCGTATTAATGTGAAAATGCAAGCAAAGCATAGAAAACAATGGTAAAATTTTTAAAATGTCACTTAAAAATAGATTTTCGCTCATTAGATACCTGAGTTGCTTTATCTGACCACTCAGGGTTTTTTTTATATCTGTAGCGGAATTCCAAAGTTCGGAATGGCCCTAAATGTACTAACATTTTTGCTTCGAAATAAGCTGATAAGTATTTTTCGGAAGTTTAACAGAATGCCTTGTAAATTCGTTTCTTCTAGAATCTAAACTAATACGGTTTTGCTCTTTTCTGCGCACAAAAGCTAGTTTACGTTTTATTTTCTTCAACACAGTATTGTAAAGTAATACAATGATGAAAATAATTTGGAAATCTTCATTGAGCACCTATGACACTCTTATAGAAACCTGTTTCTCCCGGCTGTCAAGTATTGCTGAATATTTTAACAGTAATCTATTACACGGATATTTCTACGTGTTACATGTATACACTCTCAACAAAAAATCAACAAAAATTGTACAATTTTATAGGTTCATCATCCGGCAACGTTGTTGGATCTGGTGGCACATCAGGTGGTTATGGATATGGATATAGTGGAAGTATTCCGCCAGGCTTTCCACAACAGATATTCCAACAGATTCCATTTGATTTCAACAGTTTACTTTCAGGGTATTTGGAAGCTTTTCAGAAACATCACCAAACTCTTATGTCAAAGTATGTTAAAGAATATTTGATTCGTTGAAGAAGGGTGTTGGTGATGGTTTGTATTGTGATAACTTGTGTTAAGACTTATGACGAATTTAAGAACCTACAATATTATTACCAGTAGGTGTAGATTGTGACTTATTTCTGTGTTCAAATGTGTGCAGATAATTTATTGTCAGTCACGTACAGTGTTTTTTTTTATTTTCCTTTAACTCATTTATTTTTCTTTTACACATGGTTACTGCTTTAACAGCACGTTTTACTTATACAAACAAATACTACAACAATTGTTTTCGTATTTATTGCAACTTTTATTTAACATATGCAACTCATATCTTACATCATGACGCAACTACTTTCTATTTTCTGCTGATTGTATGCTAGGGTAAAATACATTTGATATTTTTATTTCTCTTCTAGTACGACTGCCTATGCTTATACTTCTGTATCTCTTGACCCACTCTTTGAGGGAACTGTACAAGCACGATCTCGTGTCACATTTGATGGGTAATTAGAAAATAAGTAAGGAATTATCGGTTTCAGCATTAATATTTATTTATTTCATTTGGATACGTTTCTGCATATATTCAGTTATTTTTCCTAATTTATCTTATATCATTTAATAATACAATGCAATGGTAATTTTTCTACTAGCAAAATATTCTTCTTCGCATTGATTTTTGAACGCTCTCTATAGTATTAAGTACCTCTTTAACTCAATTTTAATCTCCTTTTAAGTCGTTAATTTAATGATAAAGAATATTATTGAATGAAAACGAGTATTATTTCCTACAGTTTAAACCAAATCCAGAATCAGGTACAGAATGCAGCTAATGGTGGATATGGTTTTCCGGGTGGTTATCCAGCGTACCAAGGTTTTGGTGCTGGAGGGGGTGCTGGAGGTGGTGCTGGCGCAGGATCATATTCTGGGCACGGAGGCTCAGGTAGTTTCTTAAAATCAGGAACAGCTGGTGGGTATGCTCCATCAGGTGGTACAGCTGGTAGTTATGGAGGTTCCGGTGGATACGGAGGAGCTGCTGGATATGGAGGAGCTGGTGGATACGGAGGAGCTGGTGGATACGGAGGAGCTGGTGGATATGGCGGATCTGGTGGATATGGCGGATCTGGTGGATATGCTCCTACTGGTGGACATGGTGGTTATACCCCTACCAGTGGACATGGTGGTTTTGTACCATCTGGTGGATATGGAGCTGGTGCCTCTGCATCTATTGGAGGTGGACAAGTGCATCAGTCTGCTTTCTTAAACCCAGAAAATCCGGTGAGTTACACAAAATACGATTTATTATCTACTGGCAAATAGTGAGGAAAAGGTTATAATAACATAAAGTGAAATATGTTTAATATAATTGCAGATATCGCCCAATGTAAACGTCAGATTCGGTGAAGCAGGGCCTCAAGGCGGTGGCGGTTCGTACAGTGTATTTTCATCCAGTTCCAGTGGCTCTGGAAATGTTGGTGGAAAACCAGTTAATTTCCGTCATGCTAGTACCACTGTTAATGACAACGGCAAAGTCACCACGTACACTGTGCGCGATAGAAAATAAAGAAATGTTACATATGTATATTTGCAAACATGGTGCTTAAGGGTAGTTAGTATTTTGTAAATCTGTACAATAAATATATGTACATATGTTAATTATATCATTTTTTATACTTCATATATACCTAAAAAAGATAATCTCTCCTTTTCCCAGAAATTATTAAAAAAATTACATATGATTTGTGCTTTAACTCAAAATTGTATTAATGATTTATAAAATTAATTTAAAAACTATATAATTTTCTCATACTTATTTAATAAAGATAGAAATTAATTTTTAATAACAGGAAATGTGAGAAATTATATATATATTCCATTTTAATAGTTGTTTTGGTAGGTACATCATTTACAAACTTATAAATTTCGTGTAGTACAAGAAAATTGTATTATTTTTTCAATTCAATCTTCGTAAGATCGTAAGTATTATTAGAAATGATAATATATTATTTATAATGATAGAAATATGTTTTCATTGTCACTAATTGAGAGGTCCTATCTTGTCGTTAATTGAAGGATGCGGTGTTGGTGTATTCGGTCCAAAATTTGGATACCAATTTAACCCGGGATTTGAACAAGTACATGTAGTTGTTGGGGCCCATCCTGTTGGTGTATGTTGCGTAGTGGGATACTTTAGTTGCCACTGGTTAAACGGTTTATATGGCCGTGTGTTCACAAAGGCGTGCGGATTATTTGCATTTTGGAAATCGATTCTTCTGCGCTGCCAAACAAACTGTTGTGGTTGCATTTCTCCAAAATAATGATTATTGAATGCTGGATTAATATATGGAACTTGAGGTATGAAATTATTCTCTTTAAGTCTATGCTCATGTTCTTTATGTCCGTTGTAAATATTATAATTATAATTCGGTCCAAGAGGATTTGTCTGAATCGTAACGTCATCTCTTCCATCAAATCGTCGACTGGCCGATTGCAAATTTGGATTTTGTATATTAGTTCCTGCGTAGCCTATAACGATTGGAACATCTTGATCCGTATCAGTAGTGTTGATATTTTTATTTTCTTTTCCTTGTAAACTAGTAACAACTTGCACTAAAACATCTGTGGACACTTTGTCATCTGATTGTGCTGTTTGGGTTTGTGTGGTGTTACAACTTCCATCGACGCAAACAATTCCAAGATTTCCAAAATCCGATTTATGTTCCGTAAGTTTTGCCAAGGGCGTAATTGACTTGAAACTTATCGGGTTGAAATCCAGTTTACTGGCGATTAACGACTTGGACGGACCTGACGATTGGCGAAGACTTACTAAAGCTTTAACTAAACTCGTACTTAAACTTGAATCATAACTGGATGTTGTAGATTCGCTAGTTCCGAAGTCCAATTTACCGGAAATTCCAGCATCTTGACCTATGGAATATATTACATTTATATAAAATTGCAGTTAAATTTAATGCTTTAAGAAAGCGGATCATATCAAATACAGAGTCGATATCAAGCAGATTTTATAAAGATATTTTATCTTGTAGCTATATAAATTATGAAAGTATATAATGTATTGTGCAAGAAAGCATTTTTATTTAGCTAGTTTAGCTAAATCAAGTACGTATCATAATAATTATTTATTAGAAAGTAAAACCAATTTAACTAAAACTTGTAAAAATATAATATAAACTTGAAACTAAAACACACACCAAAAATTATTTGCAAAATTTAGAAATATTATTATTATTCTCAAAATATACTTGCTTAATACTTACTTAGTCATTCACCCAATATAGTAAATATGTAAATCGATATTTACCTGCAATGATCACTAGTAAATTGATCAGTATAACACAGTACACAGATATCCAGTTCATATTCTAGGTGTATAATAGGTGTGTGCGAAACAAAGACTGAAACTGAGATTGACGATTTCGCGTGTACATTGTGGCACATATGAGCGTGACAATTTAGGAAAAACATAATTAAATATTACGCAATTAAGGTATTATTACATTCTATGTGTTGTGTCGCAGATTCTTCGTTTTCTTTACCACACTTTACCTTTTTTTCTGCAATAATTATAACAATTACTGTAATTACCTTTCGTAAATATTGTTTATAATGGCTGTTGTCTGTCACATTTTTTAATGTTATCTGAGATTTCCAGAGATAATGACACGAATTTTTTATTGTTCTATATAGACATGAAATGATATTGTGCTTAAATATGTTTTAATTGACGCGCATGACTTACAGTGATGAATCTCTATGAAGAGAAAACAGTGGCGTTCATGCATAGCGGGGGCAGGACCATACGTTTGTAATTATCACTGTACTATGTTGGAATATGTTAAAGACGTATTTAATAATATGTTACATCTTTAATTACAAACCTTGAACTGACCCAAATTTTAAAACATTGCTCTAGTTTGAATTTTTCTTCTGTGATTCGCTCTAATAAAATTTAATTTCGTCACTTGCTTATCAAAACAATTTGGGTACGCGTCTTTCATATTGTGTAATAAATGGTAATAATTGACCTTTGAAATGTAGGAAATTATTTTAATGGAACTAACACAAAAAATGCTTGAAGAAATATACAAAATTACAAATTGCGTAGAATTTGGGTGGAATAATGTTGGATATAATTATTTAACACATACATTTCAGGTCAACAGTTAGAGAAAAACGAGAAGGATATAGTATAGTGTCCATGAACAATGTGCTCGCTCAGGAAAGGTTATATCATACGAAATCACTCGTTAAAGTATACAAGACATCTCGAGTTTAACTTCATGACAGAGCAAAATCTATGTGACTACATATTACCTGCCTATCATAAATAAAATTATGCTACCAAAAAGAATCACAAATAGTTTTTCTCCAATGAATGAGATCCTCCGGAGTTATGCATTTATTTTTTACCAAAAGGTTAATGTCAATAATTTTTAGTTAATACGAGTTACGGTTGCGGAGACAAGGTCGGTTACGGTCATTGGGTCAATTAATATTGAACAAGTAAATTACTAATAAAAAGACAAAAAATGTATTTCAGGATTAATTTTGCAGTAGAAATTATACAACTCATTTATCGTATATCTTTTATTCTTTTGGGTCCAGTAATACAAATTTCATATTTTTTGCTTAAATAAGTTAAATCTTATTGACCATCACATTTGTGCTAATTAGCGTAGTTTTGGTATGGTGGTTTAGGATTTTTTTGTAATGTTGATCAGGAGGAAATAAAGCCTATCTTGTCATCGGTTACTTTTAGCTAAATTTTCAATTTTTAAACTCGATAACACCAAAGCTAACAAAATCTATTATGTCAATTTGAGAAAATTAGAAGAGAAAATATTGTTTCAGTCTTAATATATACATACTTACTGTTATTTGGGCGAAAATACCCATCTATATGATATAGTAGGAAGCTACTTGTAAGATGTAATTTTATTTTAATTTTGAATTCAAATTTGAAGAACACATATTTTCATTAATAAAAGCAATAAAACGAACAAAATTCATTAATTTATTTTTAGAAAACTCTATTCACATATTATATACTAAAATAAATTAATATCAACAATTATTTCTCGCATAGCTGCAAAAGTTATAATCTGGAATCGAAATTCTTAATTTCAAGTTGGAATAAATAAAAAAAGCATTTTTAGCTAAATGTTCCATTTAATATATACAGCGTATAAAAATCTACATAGAAAAATTAGGATTTTAGTTTACAATAATAATATAATAAATAATATTTACAATATATTGGCAGTTCAGAATATGTACGATTCAGTAATTATCGCTTCGGCGAATACAATACGTCGTCTTAAAAATAAAAACATTACGAATGGATGTAACTGAAAAGACAATTATTTTGCGAGAAGCAAACACAAAAATATCCTGTCTTTTTTCACAAAAATAGATATTAAACAAAATAGTTCACATAAGTACTAAAACACGTTACCTAGATAGAAATTCACTCATTTGAACATTCACACATACGTACATTTAAGTCAATTGGCACAATTATCATTCACAGATTAGACCTTTCGCATACGGATAATACTTTTTGGCAAGTGCAAATATGTAACTGATAGAATTATACGTTAAAAGCTTTGCGTATTAAATGAAAACCGTATTATTACATATGTTTGCATAAATATAAATAAAATTAAAATGTGTTCATACTGTTATAGTTATTTCTAAAATATTTTTAAGTACACATTGATATGATTGTTATGATTATTGCTGACGAAAACACATGATTTTTAATTAGAAGTTGTGATGCCAGTGGTGTAACTCGAAGGCACAAAATGTGTCTGTATTTTTCTAATATATATTTCTGTATTACAATATCACTAGTTATTGCAATTGTAATGGTGCATAATCTAATGTGTCGATAAGTACGATACTTTATAATAAATCCGTCTAGTTTGCTGCAAGTGTTTCTGTACTTGTAGAAATGAATACTTTAGCAGAAAGCTATTTAAGATTGTTGCTAATTGTGAGATCATCAATATACATATATATATATATATATATATATATATATATATATATATATATATATATATATATATATCTTGTTTGTTTGATACTCTGCTTGTAAGGAATAATTATGTTATATAAATAATACAGAAGCTGTCTGATATGAATGTAAATCCTAACACTGTCTGTTCTAAGTCTATATTTGTACTTTGTCACTTAAAACTTGTTACAGGCGTCTAGCTGTTCTTGGTAACATTACTAACAATAATTCGAGATGAAAAAATACAATGTCTCCTTTGGCCATTTCTTCACATATATCCTTTTGTTTTCAAAGAACTTTATAAATAAAATTACATATAGAAATATTTCAACATTTTCACAACAGATAAAAAATATTTGAGCAAATTTGGGCAAAAATTATTTATTCTTAAAATTGCCCATCTGAATTGAAATGCTCCTTAAAATAACTCTATAAAATTATAGGAAATATTTTTGTCTTGAATGAGACTTCAGAATACAAGTACACAACTGTATCTAGATTCTAGATATAATCTAACTTTTTTTGGAATATAAGACGAAATGCATATATATTTCTTCTGTGAATCTTAAATTCGATTCGGCTTCAATCGACGTTTATACGTATCTCGTTAGTTGCGTGAAGAATTCTTGTAAACAAACTTGGAGTTGTGGAAACGTGGGTCTTTCTTCAGAACTCATCGCCCAACAGTACGCCATCACTGCAAATCTAATAAACATTCAAATATTATTAACTACTCTTCATACATCATATTGCAAATGGTTAATTTCAATATGAAAATTATTTCAATCTGGTCCAAATTTCAGTTTATGAAACGTATCTTTCCTCTCTAGATCAAGTAATAACAAATTTCACCTTTTTTTTCTAAAAATTGGTTTTTAACACGCTAATCAATTGATTCTGGAATCAAGCTCTGTGATTCGTTGAAACTCAAATAACTGACAACAAAATTGTTTATTTCGTCCAAGTAACGGTTTAAATTTACAATTATTGATTCGTGAATCCCATGGCAGTGCACCTGTGATATTAATTCTACAATCAGTTTACTTACAATTCATCTGGGCAGTTTATAGGCTGCGCTAGTCTATATCCATCTCTTAAGTACGCGGCCATTTCGAATGGATCAATCTCAACATACGGCTGTTGTGCTAGTGTGGTTAATTCCCATAGCAATACTCCGAATGACCATACATCGGAACTTGCTGAAAACGTTTTGTGCGAAAGACTCTCTATTGCCAACCATTTGATTGGACGGTTTTCGTTGTCGCCTAAACAATGGTAGTCGGATGGGAATAGATCCCTGGATAATGCATTATCCGTTATCTGAACTCTCAATTTGTCATCAATCCTGTAAAATAAAATTCATTTAATACCGTACTGGATTATTTAACCAGCAATAATTTCTTTTAATATTTAAGAAATGATTGTTATTATTCTGTTATAGGTTCATTTAATATTTAATACATTATTTAGCTGTTAGTTAATAATAAAGTGCAACATAATTTATCTTAGCACCAAATGTCAATTGATGTAAATTTATTCAAATTTATATATATTACTCGGGAGGTGTATTTTATGTTCGGGAATGTTTACATTTACCGGCTTACTTACACGCAATTTCTTGCTGCCAAATCTCTATGTAATAGGTGTTTCTTATGTAGATACTGCATTCCGTGGATAACTTGCAGCGCCATATCGACAACTTCTTGTGTTGTCAATGTATGTGCGACTCCTTCCGGGCACAATTTGCACTTCTGAAGGAACTTCTTCATGTTGGAGTACCCGTTAAATGGATATATTAAAAACGGTGCAGTATGATCTTCTATTGAAACACCGAGTACACTTAGTACGTTCTTGTTGTTCAATGCGTACATAGTCATCCCTTCTTGTAGCAACAACGAGATCTGTACTTGTGATGCATGGTCCGTTACGGTTTTAACTAACACATCTTCCTCTACACCTTCTTCGTCGGTGTAGGATCCTTGGTAAACTCGACCAAACGTTCCCTCTAATACGATACTTCGCAACCGAACTCTACATCTAAAATAAAATAAACACATTAACCATATGTACTAGAGTACACAGAGTTGAGAATTTTATTTTCCGTAATACATTACCTCTGAATTGTCAGTTCGGCAATTCTTTCGTGCAGATCTTTCGATCGTTCGTCTACTACCGAGTAGCTAGGTAATCTTCGAAAACTAGCATAACTAGCTCCAGATTTGCATGAGGATGCAGATGTACCACTGAAGTGGTTGTGAGGAATCGATGTATCCGTGGACAAAAATGTCGTGTGCGCTTGCCCACTGCTGTTCGATCCATTCCGAGATTCATCTGCAACTTGTTCTTGTCTTCTGACTTTTTTATTTTTCACGTAATACGCCGGCACAAACATGCCAATAACCGCTATCAATGCTGCAGCACACCCAACTGCGATGTAGAATATATTTGCCGATGGTGAATCGGATGGGATAGTGTCCACAATAACTGAATTCACCTGGTGTGATTCGTAGTCCGTCTTTAAACACACCTTCTTTCTTCTGAACACTAATGACGTTACATTGTTCGTAGCTTTGTTCATTGCTATATTTAATGTTATTGTTACATTCACTTCTGCCGCTGTCAATCCGGAACACGGTAGTGCTACGCTGAAAGTCTGGGGTAGTGTTGGTACACTTCCACTGGTGGAGATATTCAAGTATGGCTGATTTAACGCTTCTTGTGATGGAATTTCCACCTCTACATCATACTGTAACTAAATAAATAAACATTATCAACATTGAATGTTTTAGTGCATAAATATTTACTTTTATTTAAACATGTGTTAACTAGAATTTGTATTATCGACTATAAACTATTTGAATAACTGCAGCGAAGAATTACTGATGCTATAAATAAATAATCCATCATGTTTGAATGTAGGTCAAATAGAAATGTTGCATGAACATTTTAATTAATAGAGTGTTAAACAAATTGCATTAAAATATCTGCTAACTCGAATCCAATTACCAATTATGGAGTCCCATGAAACTGACAAACCTTGTGATTATTTAAGCGGAACAAGGATTTTATCCCGTTTAATGAATTCGCTATAAATTATTTCTAGTCGAGACGATGAATGTTGTGTAAATTTTGCAATTTTCCACTTAATTACAGGCGAATTTTACGCTTAATAACACCGTCGTGGTCTAATGAACACGTACACGCATGTGATGATGCAAAGATGTTTTAGCTTACCGGTCTCCCCGTAAGACTCTGCCAAGTGAAGTGTAGTGAATCGATGTGTGCAGGAACAGGAACCACGAAATTCAGGGCATACTCATTTGTGATGCCCTCCCGCACGTAAAATAATTCCGCAGATAGACCTGTAACAAAATTCACATTTTACTTTCATATTCACTGGATAAACGTTCTAATATTAATTACTCAAAAATGCTCCTCTGAAATTTGTTACTTTATTCATTATGAGTTATGACAAATAATAGTGAAAATACAATTTTATTTTATCGTAATTCATTATATTGAAATATATTTTTAAAATATATTTTATTATTTATATAAATAATTAGTTAACTTGAAGTAAGACAGTTCATTTAATAATTAATTCATCATATATTTATTTGCCTATTTATAGTTTCTATGCCACCGGTTTTTACTTTTATTTTTGCAGTTGTGCACATGTTCATTAATATTATCTTTCATATTTGTACCTTAGTAGTTTTATTATAAGTTATGCTTCATGGATAACAAGCAACGTTTTAAAGCAGTTCATAATTCATAAATCAACAGGCCGTAAACGAATGCGAAAATGTATTTCAAAAGTATAGATACATTGCTTAGATTTGCAGATAACGATACAAAGAGTTCGTTTCCCATCTTGGCGAATACAAAATATACGGTATGAATATACTGGCAATGTAATTAAAATGTTTCCAGGTAAAAAGCCTATCCCTTTCATGCAAATTTTATTTTAATTTTTATCTAGTAGAAGCAGAAAAAAATTAATAATTTAGTAAAAATTAAATGTTTCATAAAATACTAGTAATAAAGAATTATAAAAGTATGCAGAAACGTCAAATTACCGAAGTAAATTTAGCGTAGGGTATGAAAGTTACTAATTAATTCGTAGATATTTTCAAAAGCGTACAAATAAATTCAGTGAATGGCACTGGTTACAAAAATATTAAACCAGAACAAATACGAACAATAAAAATATTGTCGGTCCGTTAATCCTAAAGCCTATCGTGTTTGCACGCTCAATATAGTGACGTTGTATTCCAATTTCGATGCTTTTTCACAAAAAAAGGGCAGAAAATTGTGGTAGTAAATAAATAACCGGAACTTGGACAAAAGACGAAACTACTGCTTTCATGAATCTAAGGATGAAAAAGTCTATTTATTCTTCACCTTTCAAACAGAATATTTGACAGACAAGCAAAAGGCAAGGTTAAATTGTATAGACATTGTGTACCCGCTTACAAAAAAAAAATCTACATGTTATTTTAGGAACAAGTTTGATTGCAGCTGACACTTCTCAAAACACGCTTTTGAAATTCGAAGCCCTGTGTTGAATGCTGAATAAAAAAAATCTCTTACAAAATAAATAAGTTGTTATTGGGTTCTTTTGCTTTCGATAGGATCATCTCAGCGGCTAATATTTTAGAAACCGTCGACTTCAGTATTATTCATAAATTCATCTTCATAAATCATCCTTCGAAGTTTATAGATAAGTATTAATTATTCGGATATTATCTACATATTTGAAATACTGTTATCATTGTTAGTGAGGATATTTACTCATTTATCATAAGGAAACTAGTAATATAAACTATAATTTATCTCAAAAACAAACGGAATTAATAAAATAGATAATTGATGATCCTACCCAACTGAAGTTTATGTTGATAAATACAAATTAAAGGGCAATGTTTGTATCGGATAATTTCCAAATTGAAATAGAAATTATAAGAGATAAATTCAAAGTATTTGTTGAGGTTGTTTATGAGTAGCATAGGTATAGGCGTGTAATACGCAGGTGTTCGTATAGTTCTGTATAAATCCAAGGGAGGTTTAGCTCTATTGTCGCTAGTTACCATCGTTGCTTTGTGCGTTTACACGATTGTACGTGTACATGGTTATTGTTACCTCTCTATAATTTAACACCATGAAGCAGGACAAAAAAAAAAAAACAACACGTGTACGCACACGTAATATAATACTGACCAAAGATCTTGGGACATTCTATATGCCAACGGACCGATAGGCATTTCATTATTTCTATAATGCGAACAGAAAACGCGTTTTATTCAACGAAACGCCCCTATTTTATAAATTTTCACACGTTCAATAATAATGGTACAATAGATCCTTTGGTCTTGTCACACGTGGGAACATTTTAGCTATGATTTCTCAATTAATTTGAATACTTCTTTATAGTGTATTCGTTTTTGCAAGCAGCCAGAGTATAAGCATGACATTCCAAAGAGTAAAAAAATCAAACTTGAAATGATGCATTGCATGTATGATGGTTTTATTCTGTTTATTTTTCACATTGGGAATAAAATAACAATCGTTCTACTTGACAGTTTATAAATTTGGTTGTAATCTGCAAATCTGTTGTAACCGACGGTTACCAAATTAAGAAAAGTTTCAGTCACGACATGGGATGTATTATTAATGGTTCCTCGCCGACTAGAAGATTGATTGACTGTCTTATCTGCTGGTTGTCTTGCGCTGGCTCTGTCTTCCATGTAAATAGAATACATGCACACGTTGTCGACATAACTTTGCCACGTCACACCAACGATCCCTTGTTAACTATGCAGACATGTTAAGTAGGTACCAATCTTATCTCTACACAGGCACAACTTTGTCGGTAAAAAAAGAAACCTATGTCAAAAAATTTTAACCAGCTTCAAATATAAATAGTCTTTCTTATCTGTCCACCAATTTAAAAGTTCTCTATATAAAATATATCGCTGTAATAAAACATCAACTAATAAGTCTACGATTTATTTCAATGTAAATCTAGTTTTGTAAAAATAACTGCAAAAAATATGCACCCAATTTGTTTGATAATTCGTGGGCATCAATGTGCGTGCAATAGTAATGTTGTCTGACATCTGAACAAGTCTAAACATGAGTCACTTCAGTAAAGCCTGTCATGCCCAAGTTTCTTCACGTATTTTGGTAACTTAATCTGAGATTAAGTGTACCATGTGTTCGAAAATATCGCTTACATCCCAAACAGACTGTTCTAGAATATTTTTATTGATTCGTGTGAAAGACAGATTTGGTGCCGAAAGAAATAGGAGAATAGTGTGTTGATGAAAGATTTGTTTGTCGGTTCCATTATCTTTATGAAAGTTTGCGTTATGCATTAGAAGCCGAGCTATACATAATTATTTTTAGTTTCTAGCTTATTTCAGACTGATAAAGTACAAGAAAATATTTATACATAATATACAGTAAAAAGCCACTCTTCTCATACATCTCTGGAATTCAAAACCTCTTGTGACTTTTGATACGAGACACCATGTTCTCAGATTATTAACAAAAATATATCATACCTCGATACACAACACTGAGTTAGCAATTTAGCAAAGATCGCACCTTGCAAAACAATTTGCCACATTGTTCAGAATCTTGCGATTATAAAAAAGTAGAGAGAACTTTTTTACCTGTCTAAATAATTCTCGCAATGTAATTTCTTTTTCCAAATGGGTTTCTGTGAAAACTGTAAAGTTAGCTATACACAAGACAAGTCAACTCTTGCATGTGATACTTGAATGCTAGGGTCAAGCACAGTGAAATGACATCGTTGCATATCGGGACATTTTATTGTGACAACGAATGACCCATAATTTATAAGGTGGGCAGGTGGTTCGCGCGGCAGGAGACGACAGGAATGGATTGTGCCATGCTATGGCATACCACGTCATTCCAACCCAACTTATACCATGCTGTTCGATGTAGAGATTGGTTGTATGTAGTGGTACCCGTGGCACCCTGCTGGTAGCCACTTATGTTACACCCTTGGTCCCTCCCGTGGACTTCTTCGCTTCGAATTGTATTTTACTATTGCCACCAAACGTCATGAGCGTCACAGGAAATATTACCCCAGGGAACACAAACAATGTCACAATGGATTGTTTGACTTTTGAAATATGACGTGACGGTTATGTTTGCACTGGACAAAACCGAAAAAAGGGAAATATTCTTTTGATCCTTCACAGCATGTCGTGCCTACGTAATTTTAACATCAACATCTGCAATGCGATGTTGGGTGGTACCAATTAGAATGCTAAAAATCAGTTTGACAGCTGCATATACACTGTGCACAACTCCTTTCGCCTTTCTCTAGTTATTTTCCCAATTTTTTGATTCTCTATTTTACATTTCTCGTGGGGAATTTCATAAATATTATTATTGCATTTAAACAAATCTAAGATCACAGGAGATCTTTCCAAATGACATGTTTCATAAATAACAGATTTAGTTTTCGCTTAAATAGATAGTGTTTCGGTTAATCATTATTACAGATAAGAATGAGAAAGTTTATTATTTCTTAATAAATATGTAGTGGAAAATCGCACATTTCGAATTTCTGTGTTCGTTCCTTATGTCTATACGCCTATTGCCATGATCCAAGACTTCGGACAAAATTCCAAACAAGTTTTCATATGTGGTTACTTTGCATATATGCGTTGTTTTTTTTTTCTACGATCAGTATTGGTTGTGGGTTCCTGTGAAACCAGTGGGACGCGGTGTCATATGATGAATGTATACAAGCTTTTCAGGTTTTTAACCGCCATATTGCTTTAGGTAAATATAATTTTAAGCTGAATCCAAGCATGTTACGACCCAAAGGGCCCGTAAATCTTCCTTTGACTTTTACTAACAAGAGCGTATTTTAAGCCTGACTGGCATTAAAATTATAATTGGAACCCCCCGACAACAACAAAAAAATATTGTTTACATTTGTGTTGCCTGATTTTTTTATTTCCACGAAGGGTAATAAAAATTTGAGAAACATTGGCGACAAATTTGGAATTGGATACACAAAAAATGGAAATAATTAAAACCGTAATTGGAACCCGACGGAAACAGGTATAGGGTATACTTCGATTCACATGGGAATACTGCGAAACCAATGCAACCCGAAACCTTTGGTGTTTCCTATAGACTGCTATAGACTATAAATATAAGTAAATGATTGACATTTCGTGCAATTTATTTCTGACGTTGAAAACTTGTAGAGAAGAAATAAATGACAATTATAATTGCGCCCACACAGAAACATTGTTTACCTTTCTCGCAGGTCATTAACCGTTTATTTTACGATGAGCAATAAAACAAAATGATTGACAAAAATTACTATCTGTGATGTCTAGAGCTAGTTTATGACGTATTTAATTTTGATTTATATTCACGTTTCTACATATACTTTTATTGATTTATAGTTAATTTAGAAAATCGTCATTCTATTCCATCTGGTGCACAGTGACTTTTTAATATTTATTCCGTTTAACATGAAACAAATAATAAAATTTAGTTTATTACAATATTTACACTAGATTCTGTTCTTATCATATTCCTATTTGCTTTTTGCATTCTTAAATCAGAAATTGACAGAAAATTGTGAAGATGTCAAGACTTGTCAATTTTGTAAACTGTCTAAGAAATAAGAAAATAAAAAAATCATATATATTTTTACTTTTTCTTGCCAATTTTTCATTACTTAATAATATTCATTGCATTATTTGTACGTATACTATTTGATGTACAGTTGTAATTTACCTTGCTACGCCACTGAACAAGATGGTATAGCAAGGATGATTACGGTCGAACCCCTCCCTAATTTCGAACTGCTTGTTAAGCTATATTGTATGTCGAACGAGACGTGACAACTCTGAATCCCAATCTTTGACGCGTGTCTCTAGAATTGACAGTACAGTTGACGAGTTTTGATGATTGAACACGCAGGAATTAATTTATTAATACAATGACGTTCGTTTGAAACAAAAAACAGGGGTCCAGAATATTTATTTATAAAACGTATTCATAAATATTATTATCCAAAACCTTTATTTCGTGTTAACTGATTATTATTATATACGAATTGTTTAGAATCTAAACTTTGGATTTCAAAGATTAATCAGTGGAATTGTGTTTGGCGTCACAAGCCAAAAAGGGATATATATATACAGTAAACTTCGCTTATAACGAACCCGCTTATAACGAATTTTCGCTTATAACGAACCAATCTATAAAGTACGAACTAAAGTATCATTAAACGTGTGTTATTTTTTTCGCATATAACGAACCCGGTTATAACGAACTTTCGGGTATAACGAACCTTAATTTTTGTTATAATCGCAAAAGTTTTCGGTTATAACGAACTTAAAACGGCATTTTACCAAATAATCAGGGGATTCCTAGAAATCTGTCAGCTCCGCATATGTATATGTGATTAATTGTATGAAAAAAAAAATTATCGAACCTTCCCGTGATTGGAACGGCCCATGCGGAAATTTCAGCATGCTCCACATGGCCTGTCCGCCTCTATTCACTGTATTTAATGTGTTAAAGAAGTACAATTATGAGTTACACAATTTCGAAGAAAACACGAAAAGCTCTTACTTTAAATAAATAAAAATCATATAAAATAATAACAAATATAAACAAAAGTAAAATAAACGATTTTTTTAAATAAGATTCATAATAACTATTGTTAGTGTACATATGTATGTTTGTAGTTTACAAACCAATATCTAACTCAATTTTGAACAAATCTGGATTTGTCTAGTTTTGCAAAACAGTTCTTCATATTATATATCTACTTGAAACATGTACACATGCATTAACAAAAATAATGAATTGTTGATGCTTATCGTTTATTACGAACTTCGCTTATAGCGAACTATTTTCGTCGGTCCCTTGAGGTTCGTTATAAGCGAAGTTTACTGTATATATATATATATATATATATATATATATATATATATATATATATATATATATATATTTATATATAAAATGGAAATACAACAGAACCTTTCTATTTATCGTAGCATTCTGTGCATAGTGACTAAGTACAGGAAACAGACGTGGGGCATCTGGCACTTGAAATATTCCGAGAATCGAATGTAAATTCGAACGGAAAGCAAACAAACGCTACTGCACAGCAAGCGATGGTGCCCTGGAGGCAGCAGGGTCTCTCGATGTGTCTTGTATACAAGCACCAGTATACCAAGGCAGTATATCGTCAGCCATAGGAATGTGCGGCTGTTCGTTCCGCACTCTCCCTTTGTTGAGAGAGGTCAAATTATGCCTGAGAGCCTCGTTATCAGCCATCCCCGATCAGAAATATATAAGCCCCCGTGACATACGTCAATGTACACACGTCTGACGAAACTTCACTGCACTTCACTGCCACCTAAAGCTTCAACACTAGCTTATTTGTTATAGAAATTGCTCCATCACGTACTACAAAATAAATAAACACATTTTGTAATAATAAACCAGCAAACTACTACTACTGTTAGCAACCGAAACAAGAGGGATTTATACATACTATTTATTTTTAAAGCTTGTTTTCTAGATAAATTAAAACTCGACATTCATTTACATAAAATGCGGCTAAAAAAATAAACAGGTTTACATGGTTTATTTTTATTTTTCCTACATTTGTTAACAGTATCTAAAACTGTTTAACATCACCTTGTAGTATTTTCTATGTAAGAGTAAATGAGATATTTTATAGGGTACATATATCCAAGTATAGTTTCTTCCTTTACTTTGTAGTTTTTACTCTGTTATTTTGAAATATGCTAATATTACTTTATTTTTATTACTTTATATACCGAATGGTTCAAAATGATTGACCATCATATGAGTGGGGAGAGTTGGTATTATGATCAAAATTTTATTCCATACTTTATGCGCCAATGCTAACGCAGTTCACTATCACTATGCCATAGCGATGCGGCAAAGAAATAATCGGAACGAAACAATCATTCTGAATCACTCTGTACATATATCCAACTATAAAAAAATACTGATTTGCGTTTTGTATCTGTGCCAATATGCATTTGTAAGCAATGCATCTACAGTTTTAGCATATTTAAAATCGTACGTACACTATTTTCTCTATTTGCTTTATATTCAAGGTATATGGATGAAATTATGACTAACATCGGAATAGCCAAGCGTTGAATATTAATGTACAGTGAATGCGTCACACAGAAACCGAACACACACACACAATCACATACGTATATACCCTCTACCGCACTGAATTTAATGAAGTGCATGGTGGGAACAATTGTATTCATGGACAATTCACGATGCTCTTAATCTCCAACAGGCAGCACAATGAACGAGTCAAAGCCGGGCCTTTTGTATTTAAAAATCGTATGTGCTGTGACTCTTTGTTATGTCTGTTCAACTTGCGAGGACAGTATTAAATTGCTGCACCAGTCACATACAGGTTTAGGTGACCAGGAACAGGGACATTGAGTTTCCAACCACAATTTTCTTGTGGTCACAAATGTATCAGTAACATGTATGTTTTGCGTGTTGTATTAACACAACCTGTACATATTTCAGACAAGATATGAAAAAAATTGTCCGTTTTTCGTGCGCCACCTGTAGGTAATATAATTTCTTACACACAATAATATCCCGATTAGCGCTCAGTTCCTACAAAACAAGCTTTAAGCGAAATAGCACTAAATAAGGTGATTTTATACGATACAAATTCTCATTTTCAGAATTACCGTCTTCAATGAACTGCATTATAAGGAATCGTTGTAAATATAGCAGTGTTTAAGGGGTTAAGTTTGTATTTTTACTGATACTAACTAGAATGGAAACAAGAAACTTAACAAAATATTAATTCGTTATATAAAACCTGGGATTTAATAAAGAAATAATGAAACCTATTGCACCCATAGGCGCCGACTTTTGCTATGGGATCAAACCTCCGAAATTGTGTCTCAACTAGTTTCAGTAGTATTCCTATATGGGAATTCTTTTTCTTTTCATTTGTTTGTCAACATTTATGTGAGAACATTAAATTCTAATGATGATAAATGTAGGTAAAAACTGTCGAAAATTTAAGCGGGACAAATGGTAGAAAGAACTACTTTTTCTGTACGTGTTTTTTATCCCATTTTTCTTAATGAGGACAACTGCGCTGGAGATTTCGAATAGATTTGTGTCAAGGGACACATGAGTTTTATATCAATCATGACTGTTTATTTAGTTTAAATAATTAAATTTAAATGATTACTCGTTAGCCATAATGGCGCGGCTTTTAAAATGTGCTGTTTATTTAAGACAGTTCATGGATGTAAATATATTTCAAGAAAATATAGATTATGTTTGGTGTAGAGTGTAGACTATAAGTACAGTGGAACTCCAATATTCATCCACGTTAATATTCGTCTTTTTTGAAATTCGTAGAAATTTTTATTTGATATTCGTCCGAAAAGTTAATATTCGTCCCATCTCTGACGTGACCGGTGAGTCAACTGATAGTCAGTTGGCTCAGTGACATTACTTGATGTAAAAAATGGAAGATGACTCCCCTTCCAGACAATAGACTAACCCCTTTAAAATATTAAAAACTCTTAATAATAATCATAGTTTGGTTTTGTTTGATATTCGTCCTTTTTAATATTCATCCTCTCCTTGGGGAACGGATTAATGACGAATATTGCAGTTCCACCGTATATAGTTATATAATTATTCCCAAAATCTGAAGTACAGATACGTTATTTTGTTAGCACTGAAGATATTACATCGCTCTTAAAAAAAAAACTGAATTACAAATGCACGAAATTGAATTTGGAAAATGACTTGACAATTCTACTGTAGCCGAAATGTTGAAGTTGCAACATTTCTGATTGCTTTTATGTCAATGATTGAATTACATGCTCCCCCTCAAACGGACTCTGTTCATACTATAGTCTGCTCATTACGAATCTGCCGTCCGGATTGAGTGTGCAGCACTTTTTATCTTTGCCAAAGGCAACTGGAAATCTGATTGGGTTCAGAGTTGTACTAAATTAGATTACCGCTTGCCCTCCGACATAGTGCACCCTTAATACGTACAGTGTATGGAATTTCCAATCGCAGCAGGCCAAGTACACTTATTTATTTTACTAGTTGACACACGTAATATACAAATGCAATAAACAAACTGTACAACAGGCGTTACTAGTAATTACTTAACTCGTTACTGAGTGGATTTTGAATTAATCTTTAAAACCAGTAACGTTCATAGTAATTCTGGTTAGTTTTGTGGGGGTTGTACACAATGTACAACTTCATTGATGAATAGAAAATTAAATTTGTATTGTCGGATGACGCATTCACAATTAGTGTTGATAAATAAAATAAATAAAGGGTGCCTAAAAAAATAAGTTATTTCTTAAGTGCATTTTACATCTGTCAAACTTCAAATCATTTAAATTTCAACATGCGAGTCTTGAAAAAATGGACAATGCTTCAAACGCTTCATCAATGCTTTTTACGAATCAAAACAAGGACAAATAAATTTGAAGTATTTCACATTAGTCCATAGTCAATGCAGGAAATATGAACTTGACGTTTGGTTAATGAGAATTTGATAGAAGCAATATTTACAGAACTAATATTTAGGCCAGTATCGTTAGTAGTTTCATACTTTTGATCAACCTGTACATGTAATAATAGCTACTATGCATACAACTGATCCCAGATGTTTATTTATGCAAAGACTGTATATAGTGCTAGTTCATTTTGTAATACAAACACGAAGAAATAAATGTTTATTATTCATATCGTACTATTGGAAATCAAATACAATTTCGACATTTGTCTTGTGATTAATGAGTGTTTGTATAGAATTTATATTAACCGCAATTTGCATATTCACCAACACAAAACTGTTTGGAATTTGATTTATTGAATATCAATAAGACAATCCTTTTTTTAGATAAATATTTTAATATACATTTTCATAGTTCAATGTCGTATTATGTGGAGAATATCGAAAAAAAAATATGTCTAATCTGCAAAACAATAATGTCTTTCATGTTTTATAAAAATAGTTAATTATTCTGCAATATGGCTGCAATAAAAAAAAAGTAATTTATGACAAACAGCCATATGAATTTCAGTTGGCATGTCACTATTTACAACTGCTGATATTAATCTGTAACACATTACGTATAGCTTGGAAGCTTGGCAAAAAAAATCATGCTGGAATGAAAACAGTAGTTGTGAGAATTTATACTGTCGCGAATTATTCACGCCTCTTACTATTTTACTGCTGGTACTTGCAATACCTGCAACCATCTTATTTTCCGTATTATAAAATGCTTCAGAATGTTCTGCATTATATCCTGTGAAATGTGTATTAATTTACTACACTATTTTGTATATTTTTATGTTTACTTTGAGCCAGTGTCTGTATCTTAAAAATAAACGTCACAGGTATTTTTACCAGTGTTGTGTATATTGCTATTTTAACAATATAGTCATGTAAGTTGCTCTAACATGCAAATTTGCTAGTATTGGCTGTTCCCCTATCATATTCCTGACTTCTCGACTTGTAATAATTAGTTTATTGAGGATGCTATATCCGTGCAATATTCCACTGTATGGTGGAATATTGCACGCTCAGTACGGCTATTGAGATTCTTTCTTGAGATCAGTACAGAACATGGTTACAATTTAATTTGAGTCTTATTATCCATTGAAATATTTCACAGAATTTGAAGTGTTAGGATACAGAATCCCTAATAAACTAATTATTACAAGTGAAGAAGTCAGGAATATTTTCTGGCAAATAAACTTATTATTATTATGATAGTGGAACAGGGTATACATGTTCAGAGTGAATGTAAGTTTGTGTATACAGTGTACAACCGTGCGGATTGTTCGGGCGCGTGCGTCAATGCGTAGATATGTATATGTGTTGGTAATGCGTGTGTTTAGAGCAACGTGCGAAGGCGTCAGAACCAGCCTCTTGTATAACGAGCCTGGATGCTGCTACATTCCACCATGACATGGTTTTATACTCTGTTTCACACTATCAGTAAGAAAACTCCACTGTTCTGCTTGATATACCGCACTGATCTTCCGGATTCACTAACTGTGATATAATGTCCGCTACAGTTGCTTCATCCGAAACAGTTGCGATCGATATATGGAACTGTAGCGCTTTCAATATGCACTGTTTACACGCTTATTGATCAACTTCTATTGGTTTTATCTACCATACACTTGCAAGTACAGAAATGGTCATGATGTTTTCGCGAACTATTTGAAAATTACACATACAGTGTATACCCTGTTCCATGATACAAATTCCTATACAATCAGCAACATCTATTTCTTTAACTAATATAATTAATTTAAAGACAAGTTATTTATTAACATAACATTATATTTTGCTATTACTTATATATTTCAATAGGGATAATATAAATAATGGATTGCCTGAATCTGTGATTTTATTTAACGGCCTTATTAGTTCTTTCAAATAATACTAATACTGTTGCTATGGTAATTCTATTTTAACACGTAGCTTTAGATTATAAAAACGCATTCAAAAATTATTAATTTAGTTTATATAAATTTTTCGAACAAAATTATAATGACCTTTGATATGCAAGTTACAAAAGGCTGTCGAATGGTTTTATATGCCATTCCAAAAAAATGTTTCAAACTGCTATAGGTAGCTCAAAAACATACTTTCATAATCTATGAGAAAAATAGTAGATTTTTGCAAATTTAACCTAATATTTATTCAAATAAAAAAGTTAGCAATTTAAATTAAAATATGTATTATATTCCAACAATTGACAGACCTGGGTTTAGTTCCCGGCGAATGACCATACATATAAAATCATATATACAAAAAATCTTTTAAAATACATACTGACCTATAAATATAAATCTCTTTTTTTAAATTTAATTCTATTTGATATAAAAATTAGTCTCTGAATCTAAATACCACAGAAACCAATCAAAATACCTGTACGTATATGAGTACTTATGTATGTATGGAAAATAATGTGGTATTATCGGAATTTCAAATTGGTATCGACGGCATGCTATGAGATATGGAGAGAGAACGCATTTGATTGACTGTGTTTACACCGATACGGCGGACTGCACATCATGAAGTCTTTGCCTGTGGCCCATGTAGCGATATTCCATCGAGCAGTAAATTTCCTCTAACACGCCGTGTCCAATGCGACTTGCCAAATTCTAACGTCGCGTGTTCACCATCATTAAAACGTGCTACAACGCCTTGTCACACTTGATGGGAAATCAAGAGCAGATACGATTGAAATTAATATACGTTGACATGTGCTCTTAATGAAACTATCAACATCAACAGTTTGGTACATTTTAATATTGAACTGAATTAAATAAACACGCGCGAAATACAAAAACCCATACTTAGATAATCTAAGTTAGATTTACTCTAGTTTGGAAATTCTAGATTTCAAATTAGATTTATCAACAATTTTGTTTGTTTCAATACTGTTCTATAAGATACTTAAGTAAGGAATTTAAATTCCAATGAGGAACAATTAAGAGTTCAGGTTGTTATAAGAATTATTAGAATATTAACATTTCTAACTAACTTACCCAAAAGCCTTCGGACTTCAAACAAATTAAGGTACACGTTGAGATGTCCATTGCAAATATGGAGAACAAATGTGAGCAAAATAAATGCAATAGACATTTGTTTACTAGTGAAAAGAACACTCATTTTCAAAATACAATCACTGTTTTTTTAAATTGCACAGCAGATATCATTATAGAAAATCACAGACATGTACAGTAGCAGTTGTTTAAGTAATCGTCACATTTTCACAAACCACTTTCGGTTGTATGAAATGTTTCAAGATTTGTTACGTTTAAATTGACATTTATCATAAGATTTTCCACAACTGTGACACACCTTACTCCAACAATTCTCAACTCACGACTGCGGCTACGGCTCGCTAGCCTCATCCACTCGTAAATGCACATATACACAACGCGTCTCTGCTAGTCCTCGCTGAACCCACGTTTGAAACCCGTCTCAGTTCGTTGCCTGTGCATCGGGTCTGTAGATAGTCTCTTTCTCTCACGCTCTCATACACACACTCTATCTATCTATCCCATCGTCCCTCTTGCTCTCTCACTCCCTACCCCTTGTCAATTGGAGTGAACCTCGTTACGAGTTTACCCGAACCGATATGGAATTTTACGATGATAGCCGAAGTTGAACCGCTTGAATATATCTATATGTATATGCGTGAATATATGCATCCTTGCGGACGAAATACGTGACTGTGTATTACGTCGTCTGTGTGTGAGTACTCACCCTTGTTAGAAGTGTGCGATGTCTGACCAAGGGCGCACACAGAAATTTTGTAAGGGAGCAGTCTGATTTGCCTAAAAATTCTAAATCAAATATCTCATTTAGAATTAGACAAAGTTAGTGTCTCTCCGACAACCTAAAAAGTTAATTGCAGATGTTCTAGAAGGACCAAATCAAAAGTGGACAAAAATCATAAAATAATGAAAATTTATATTTTTTTTCAATAGATGACAAACTGATAAAATGTAAATTATAATTGCAAGACTTGAAACAGCATAGTAGTCGCACTATAGTCGTGCTATTTTCGTGCCATAGTCATGCCACATTTGTGCTACAATCGTGCCACAGCCGTTCCTCAGTTGTGTCATAGTAGTGCTATATTTATGCCAAATTTTTAGTATGCGGAAATGATCTGTTCCATTTCCCGCTTTGGTTTCGAATTTTGCTCAACCAATTGCATTCCGACAAGCCATTTTTTCTACTTTCACCCCTGGTTATTTTACAGAAAAGAAAGTTTTGTAAAAAGTACGATTTAGGAAACTGGTCTAAATTTAGTTAGTTACGTTGTTTTTGTAAGAATTATTTGTGTATATAAATTAAGGCACATCCGGTTAGTATTCATGCGTTCATATTTGTTCATTTTTTAGTATTTATTCAGTTTGATAATACCAGATCCCAAAGGTTACTGTGAAATTTACATTTTTCTATTTCTTTAGCTAAGTCTGGTTATTTTTTAGATGACTTCTCGTACCAATATCTAACCATTGTAGTTGATAAACAAACTTTAGATACTAACGTGTTGTATGCAGACAATATGGAAAATAATCTTATTTATTTTATACAAGTAAACAAATGTCGGCATATGGTAAAGGAAACGGTAGTTTATTTAACAATTTCTGGTTTGAAATGTTTAAACTGTATTTGTTGATATTCCCGCTTAGCATTTATGATAACAGCCAGTTAGGCTAGCTTCATGTTTGTATTATAACTTAATTATCTTTAGGCTGTTCAGAAGAATGTCAGAAGTCCAGACATCTCTGTTGACAAATATAAATTAATATATAGTCAGTGGCAAGAAAAATTAAGCGTCACACCTGATCATAGTTGATTACATTACCAGTGGGTCTACAACATCTCCCACCACAAGTTCTAGATTGATCACTTTCTCACTTGATCACTTGTGCTGTGTAGTTATTTCGCTGTACATGTTATACGTTTGGTTGCCTAACTGTGATTTATTTTATTTTAGTACTACTAGTTACAGTACACGCACGCTAAATCGCATATTTAATTCAACAACTTCGTATTTCGCCCACACCTTAGTCCGTACAATCAGGCAGACTCTGAAGTTGCAAAATTTTATCATTGTTAGTCAGTGATTCAGAGAAACAAGTATCTCTGAAACATTAGAGCTTCTGGTAGGAGGTGTTATCGACGTACTGATAAAGTGATCAAATGAGAAAATGTTCAGTAACAAAGTCATCAATTGTGACGCACTCAAGAATAGTACATACTATGCATTAAACGAAAACAAATATTGACCTTGACAGTGATTAGATATTGACCAATCATATGTTCCCTTGATACATACAATTCTATAAACCTGTATTCGTATATAACATTAAACTATTATAAACAAATTCTGATAGTCCTGAAATCATATTACCTGGCTATATTCGATTTCGGCACGACCCTAATCGTTGAACCGCATTTAGTCTCGTGAAATTTTCGATTTTCCAAATCAATGAATCGGATCAATCGACGTGTACAATATTTTATTCCGTTATCCGTTCAATCAGTTCGTTTCGTCATTAAAAAGTGTGGTGACGACAATCAGAATGGATCTTTGTCTGTTTTTTTCGTTTGATTCTGTCGTTAAACCGTTTAATTAAATCGATTTTATACTGTTTAGGTTCGTTTTACATTAGCTATTTTAAATACCAGTTTAATTTGACTGGTTAACAAGTTCTGCCATGTGTAGAGTGGGGAATATATAGTTGGTTCCTAACTTTTTTTGTTGTCGAAATAATGATTTCCTTAATATGTTGCTATATAAGTACATAGAAATTACATTACTATGGGCATTTGTTAAATCATTTATGGATACTACATTCACTAGCTATTTGAAAGGATGCCAAGGCACCCTCTACAATTAAAAATATTAATATTTAATATATTATGCTACTCCAAGGTACTGGAATTAAATATTCCTTGCAGTGTATCACTTGTAAGAATTTATTGTTACTTTTTAGTACATTAATAATCATTCGAATGTATTCTATCAACTATTATGTTTTCCCGATAGTTCATTTTAACAGTCCATTAAAGAAATACTCATTATTGCTGCATATTTACATTATAGAAACTCGTTAAATGTCTGTATCTAGATTTTTGGTGATATTTTATAATTGAATAATAAGAGAACAAAGCAGGATAATATTTTAAAGTTGGACAACTGTTTCTACCGAATAGAGGGAGGGTTCTCGGTTCGGAGGAGGACGTCTGGTTAGACTATCGGATGGTACAGTGCCTGGTTAAGTTTGCGCTATCCGATTCATGAGTTTACTGTGTTTGTTTTTCTCATAATTTATGAAATAAGCGGTTGTGGCCCGTGGTAGAGGGGTCTGTGCTTCAGTCCATATTTAATTATACGTTCGTGTTTCTTTTAAATTGCCTGGTAACTTGCCAACTGCCACGATGCCCCACAACAGGTCTGGCTCCGGGACCTTTCTACTTGCTCCATCTGGTGTAATACTAAATATATGTAATATGTACACAGAGATTTTCAAGTTGTAAACATGTAGAATTAAAATTGAAGAAAATTAATAAAAAAAAACGGAATAGATAAATAATTTGGTCAATTGTACAAGTGTTGGACAAAGTTTACGTCATGATTGTCAACGAGAAATCATAATTTTTAAACACATTTAATAAGTAAGAAAACATATATGTGATATATGCAATAAGAAAATAAAGTAATAATATGAAAAGTAGAGTACAGTCCTGTTTTGTGTAGGCCGACACGTAAATTCGATAATCTATTGTGTATGCAAGCTTGGGGCATCTTGAGTATAGGATTGTCTTGGATCTCGCCTGGTCCATCATTACACCGAGCTCTCCTATCCGATTAAACGTACAACGAAAATAGAATAAAAAATACTGTGCTCTTTGAAATTGATTTCGTTATTTACTTAGGTACAACTTAACAGACTCTGATTATAGGATTGAATAAATAAACAATTTAAATCTTAGCAAAACAACAAGACAGCTTGCGTCCAGTCAAGACTCGTCCACGACTTGGACCACACATTACTATACTTTGTGCACATTCCACCAGATTGCCACTAAACCCTTACTGTGATATAAAACCATTTAAAAAGTCATCGCAAATAAAAATTTTAGTTGAAAAAAAAGTATTTTAATTTAAAATACAGTGAACTTCGCTTATAACGAACCTCAAGGGACCGACGAAAATAGTTCGCTATAAGCGAAGTTCGTAATAAACGATAAACATCAGAAATTCATTTTTTTTTTATGAATGCATAGGTACATGTTTCAAGTAGGTACATAATATGAAGAACTGTTTTGCAAAACTAGACAAATCCAGATTTGTTCAAAATTGAGTTAGATATTGTTTTGTAATACATATACATTGTACGCTAACAATACTTTTTATGAAGCTTATTTGAAAAAATCGTTTATTTTACTTTTGTTTATACTTATTATTATTTTATATTATTTTTATTTATTTA
This sequence comes from Carabus problematicus, assembly GCA_963422195.1. Classification (NCBI taxonomy): domain Eukaryota; kingdom Metazoa; phylum Arthropoda; class Insecta; order Coleoptera; family Carabidae; genus Carabus; species Carabus problematicus. The sequence goes on from OY728577.1 coordinate 20,379,972, forward strand.
AAGTAAGAGCTTTACATGTTTTCTTCGAAATTGCGTAACTCATAATTGTACTTCTTTAACACATTAAATACAGTGAACAGGGGCGGACAGGACATGTGGAGCATGCTGAAATTTCCGCATGATCCGTTCCAATCGCGGAAAGGTCCGATAATTTTTTTTTCATATTAAACACATATACACAAGAACCGCAAAAACTGTTACGGCGACCCTACATATGCGGAGTTGAAAGATTTCGAGGAATCCCCTGATTATTTGGTAAAATGCCGTTTGAAGTTCGTTATAACCGAAAACTTTTGCGATTATTACAAAAATTAAGGTTCGTTATACCCGAAAGTTCGTTATAACCGAGTTCGTTATATGCGAAAAAAATAACACACGTTTAATGATACTTTAGTTCGTACTTTACAGATTGGTTCGTTATAAGCGAAAGTTCGCAGTAAGCGGGTTCGTTATAAGCGAAATTCACTGTACTTTTTTTTTTTATTTAAGTGAGCCAAAGAATTAAAAACAAATACCTAAATATTCCACTAAACATGTATGTGTTGACATCAACGCAATACAGATTTTTAAACATCAAAGAATTCTCGCCATTTTTTAAACGTTTTCCATAAAAGTTTTATTAAAATTTTATCATTACTAGCGTCTAACGGGGGCATTGACTCCCTTGCAGTATATTTAATAATTTCAAAGAACAGCCCCTTAATTTATGGTATGTGGGGAGTCGACTGTCAGTGCAACTTACTATACGTCCCACAGTTTAAATATGCGTCCGTTTAATCATTTTCCGTCCTCTTTTGTGTACCTAACTTTTATTGCCAGTCTTGTTTGAGCAACTACGCTCCTTTACGGCGATAGTTAAAAACACGTACCATGTTAAGACTTTCCACAGTGCATACATATGATTTAATTTAATATACTACGCTGGGCTACCAGTATGACTGGTTCCATCTTTTTTTCTATGAAATAATAACAGAAATCTCTGGAAATAACACAGGTGGTATAAATATAAATTTACAAATATTAAAAACTGTGCATTTCATGTAAATAAAAAAAAATTAATATACATATAACAGGTATAGATATAGATTATTACTTAAATAATGTTTATTACATAATTTTTATATTTTATCTTGTGCACGTAAATTATTTGTTTGTCTAGTTAGGTTCAATGTAATTATCATAATTACCTTGTATTGCATTAACAACCATTATTTTCTTGTGGAAAGTAATGATTTTCTTAAATATCACTGGTTGCATGTTTACTTTCTCAATATGCAATAGTGCAAAGAGATATGAATAAAAGTCACAAAATACTGTGGTTGAATAATTTATGGGATAACACAGGGCACATAATAATAATATTATCACATGCAGCATTAGTGGACACACGTTCTCAATGTATTTTTTTTTTTTTCAAAGAGAGATAATTCATGTGTATGATTAATTTTATTTGAATTCATAAGAATCTGAAGAGCCTCCCCCCATGAGAACCATGTCTAATAAACGACCAGACCCATCCGTTCTCACGGGGTGCTTGTGGAAAATGAATTGTCAGCAGGACACCCCACACTAATATCCGTATAGATATATGCTTTATTTAAAAAGATGCCATGTTTAATAGCGATGATACTTCATAGCCGTAAAGCATTTATGACAATCAATTCATAAGCGGGACATTTACTGCAAACATTGGGGACGGCAATGTGTGTATTTTAATTTGATATGCAATGACTCGTAAAACGGACACATTTAAAAGCGTAATTGAGGGGAATAAGTAACATGAACGCAATATTTCCGTATTATACATATATTTTATTATTTGTTATTTCATACAAGAAATTCAAAATGGATTTATATTTAAATTGATTTTTAGCAAGAGATAAATGTTTTTTTTTTGTAATTGTATACAATATACCCATAAACCCAAAATTTGCACAGAGTCTAACAAATATTGATTTGTACCTTGAGTATTGTTTAATCAGGAAAATATATTTACATTTACATATCAAAATATAAGTTTTGGCAAAGCATTAAGTAATATAGCTATTACTTGCGATAAACACGATTTTCCTTTTCATTAAAACAAAATAGAACTTACATTAATAGAGTATCTTATATAATCGCATTTAATTAAGAATCTACAATTTAAATTAGAAATCAAAAAAGGTTTTTAAATATATTTCATACAATACTGTTCTTAGATATTCAAAAAATTTTACTTTCTATCCCTTTGTTCATAATTTTCAATTATATACTTGTGGTACAGTTTTTTAATCATGAATTTGAAATAAATGAGATAGTTTATATGCGACACCAACCATCATGCAATTGTATTATGACAGAGGAATAACGTAGAAAACTGTGTATGCAGTTGAGGCATTTGATACTACTATACAATACATAGATGTCAGCACAAGTTCGACAAATTCTAAAATCTCATTTGGCATTCTTTGCAATTAACATTCATAATTTTAATCACGTTTACCAGGTACTTTAGAGCATTAGATGATTCAAATTAATATTCACAATTTTTGTGATCCGTTTTTTCGTAATGTGATTTGTCTATTTTATTTTTATCTATTACGTCATACAACGTAGATAATGTTTCATTTGATGGATGCGGATCTCGTGTTAAAATCCAAGAGATTTCTGAAACAAAATGACATGAGTAGAATAAAAACTCAATTTAATTTATAAATACTTACGGAAATTTAAAAATCCAAATGGTGTACACGACCAAACTACTGAATAGTTGTCGTAATCTGTTCCTAATACCCAATACGATCCTTTAAAAGCTATAAAAGTAAAATTTGATTAATGCAGAGTTGTTTCATCGATAACTACAATGAAATTTACCCATCATATTTTGAAAAGCAACGCCAAGTTTTGCTACGTTGGTGGGTCCATCGAATGAAGCAGTTCCCTTAATAGTTTGTACCATTTTTGTTCTAAAACCCCATAATTAAGCAATAATATATATATATATATATATATATATATATATATATATATATATATATATATATATATATATATATATACTAATAGACACAACAAATGTGTCTTTTGAATGAATAGTAGATAATGAAACTGCGTCACATTTAAAGAGAATACATGCATAGCAAATTACATGCAACGTAAATATGTAATTAAAATTCAATAAATGAGTTAATTGAGATAATAGTGAATAATAGCTTACATACTTACATCTCATTTATTTGTCGATTATATACTCCAATAGTTCCATCCGAATTCGCTGAATAATTTGCAGTGACGCATTTGCCCAAAAATTCGAAAATGAAAGGGTACCGCTCGTATTCGTACCATTTTCCCACATACTACACACAAAATATGCCTTAGTTCTATAAACATTTTAAATACAAATTAAATATGTACAATATTCATTTTTTACTAATTTTATTTTTTACACTATACACAAAATGTAATTTTATATTATAGTACAACGCAATACATAATATAATATTTAAAATTTAATAATTCATTCATTTACTTTTTTTGAATAAAACATTTATTTAAATACAACTTTCTAATAATTTAAATTTTAGATTTTAAATAATTACCATTCTTTTCACTTCATTTTATGCAGTTAATATTGCAAAATAAAATACAGATTTTATATTCACCTTGCTAGCATCAAAATCATCCACAACTTCAACGTCAGGACACAATCCTGGTCTAATAATTTGCGCCTGACTTAGTGCCAGAATGACAACAAATAAAACGAACATCACAACGTATGCCATGATAGAATGTTATTATAACACTGAACAGGTATAAAAACCTAGTTGTTTATTTAAAGTGGACTTTTTTCTTCAATTGACCTTCTTTCTAAGTAAATAATTATATAAATTTCGTATTTGTCCTGCTAACTAACACACGCCAGTTATTAACAATGTGTGATAAACTGACGCTATCAATTTGGAAACTTTCATTTATACATAATTCATTCAACCTTGTTGTAATTTGCATTATATTTTATTCATTTTACGTAACTGTTTTTTTTTTCAAAAATATAGAATGATATCGAATGAATGGCCGTGGGAATTCATCTATTCAAAGTTTACACGTGAATTGATTGTATTATTAATTTTTGAATAGAATATTATATTCAAACACTTTTTTCAACAGTAATACGTAATGTCCGTAACTATATGATATACAACTAGTAGTCGAATCAAGTTAATTAAGGGCAAAAAAATTTTAAATGTATTTTATTACGCTCGAAATGTTGAAAATGCATTCGATTCCCCTCACATTCATAGGTAGTTATCTCATACATTCACTTTCACCTTGAACTGTTACGTCATATTTGCAACTGTCAGTTATGCATATCTGCATGTAAGGTTGCGTCGTAACGGGCGTGTTATTTTATGGCAGTTTCCTATTACCATTTTATATCGTAGAAACAATAGTCACCTACATTTAGATATTTTTTAAAGGATGTGATAATATGGAATTACAATGCGTGATTATAATTTTAATAAAAACATTATATTAAATGTAATAAACAGCAAAAGTATTGGCAAAATATACTAGAGAATTTAAAAAAGTACAACTAAAAAATTAAAACTAATTCTAAATATTAAGAACATTTTCAAACAATAAATATTTATAAATAATATTTTACATTCTCCAAACAGAAATTCATTTTTGAAAAATGTAAAAATATAATATATATTGCAATTAATAAATACACTATGCTAAATTATTATAAAAAAAGTATTTTTGTACTTTTCACCTTTTCATATTGCGCAGTATGCTTTATTTTATGAGTGTATTTGATTTTTGCCAGTTTTCTTCTTGATTTCTTGTTGTGTTTGTCCCTCCTGTTCCTGTTCTTGAGTTTCAGGAGATTCTGTTATTGGCGGAAGTTGAGCGAGATCTCCCCCTAAGGCGCAATCCTTCTGGTCCGTTTTTAGGAAAAATGTACGACTTATTTTGTTTTTATCTAATACACCATAGGCCCGTTGCATGATTGCATTATGTGGATTTCTATTCCGAGTCATAACCCATGCATTTTCTTAAACAGAGAAATATCCATAATATAAAACTAACGAACTTGATTTTGTACAAATTTATTTCATTTGATTCTTACGTGTATGTACTGGTCCAATGCCATTGCAAGACCATATTACAGCCACGGTATCATAGTCTGTGTCCAGAACGACGTACGATGAATCATATGGAGGGAATGAATTGTACTTGACTGATAATTTTGCTTCTCCTGTTGCTCCTGTTAGATCTATTTGACCATCTATAACTCTCTTGATTCCAGTTCTACAGTTTCAAATAAAAACAATATTGTCATATTTATAATAACGTAAATATTTATAGGGTTTAAAAGGGAATATAATGGTGTAGGATTAAGGTACAGTTGAGAGGTATAAGAAACAATAAATAAAAGTTTGTACTTACAGTCTGTTTGTAATTTCGTTAGAAACATAGATTTTTCCATTCGGTGCTTTGGAGTATTCGGTAGTTATACATCTAGATCCAACTTCACTTACTGCGAAATATCTTTCGGCTTCATACCATTTGCCCAAAAATCGATCAATATCGAAATTGATCATGGGCGCGTAGTTTGGACAGAAACCCAAGTTGGGTATCTGTCCTAGGACGCCGGTTCCAACCAGGGACAGCACTAGAAGGCCTGTATAACGCATGGCCAGGTGTATATTGGCGATATTGCAACGAATGACCAGAACACTTGTTCTTATATATGTATGTACTAGCGGAAAACGGGACTTCGAGGAACGTGCAATAAGTTGTAAAACAGGGCCGTATTTTGTTGTATAGTATCCGTAACTTGTGTTCCAAGGAAAAGTACACCAAATTCTTTACAATGCTTCTATTTATAACGTTTTCTAAAAACAAATTTTTCCTTATTTCATTATCAAAATAAGCTGAATAATTTTATCGACAAAATAAAAGCTTTGAACCATTGGAAACTAAAATATGAGTGCCGAAATTAAATAATTAAATGAATAATACTTAGTCTTCCGTTAATTTCAAATGGAATGCAATGGATTTTATCATGTAAAATGCGAATAAAGGTGAAGAAAGATGATCATTTATTTTGAAGAAAGAGTAAATTATTAATAAGATGTGTTATTTTCGTATTATAAACTCATCAATTTTAGTTTTAGTTAAGATCACCAAATGTAATATTTAAAGATTAAGTTAATACGGTTCTGTTTTGAATAGCACAAGTACAGATGTAATATACGTTGCAACGTACGTAAACTTTGTTTCAACCAATACAAGATGCGTGCCAATGACCACTATTGACTTAAAAGTCAGTTCAAATGCAGGAAAACGACAGTTTATAAGTACTTCTTTAACATTTAAATATTTCTACTTATATTCCTCGTTCAACACACGTCTGGCTAACGGCTATGCATGTATAGTAGTACGTTATAATAAAATTTTGATTTGAATTTACATATTCATGTACCTAGTACTGTGTTTGTTGGTTACAATTTAATTTAATAATAACCGGAAAATAACATTTTTACATCAATTTTCTCCTCAACTGTCTGATGTACCGTTAGTTAATGATTACTTGTTTATAAAAATATGTTTATCAGTACATGTACGGTTGAATGAGGCAATGGCCGTTAGTAGCCTTATAAACTTCACATGTTTCTATGATCACAAGTATCGTGAATTTTTATTCGTGTTCCGGTTTCTCTTATAAATCGAACTAGTCATAAATATATAACAACTCGGGATGTGCACAAATAAGTATGTGTAACGTATTTCAGTTTTTCCAATACCAGGCTACAATTTCTTTAACTATATTTTAAAATTATAATAAAATTTTTTTAAATATAAAACAATTTTTCACCAGATATGATTTCTTCTTTTATGAACAGACTTAGAATCCTATATTTGGTTAATAATTTATTTTCATTGTAATTTTCTTTAGTCAATTGCAATCTTGAGAAGGAAAAATATTGAATCCGAGATGGTTGGAATAAGTGACTATAGTTCCAGATGTTGTGAACTGTTTATTTCATAACTATATCATAAAGATGATCACAGATATGCGACGTTTCGACCATAAGGTTTTTGGTCATTATCAAACAATTTATTTTATAATAAAAGTATTCAAAAGTTTTTTTTATTGAATTTTTGTCCAGAAAACGACTCTGATAATAATTTTATCATTCTCTGGAATAATTCAATAATAATATTTAAAAAAATATATATTAAGATTAATATTCGTACATAAATATTGTAGTGTATATTTTGAAATATTAAATTTTCATTGTGTTTTCCGTGCAATATTATTAAATGATCATCTTCTGTCAATAATGTAACATTACAAATGGAGTGCGTAGTCAAATATTAAATGCACGTTAAACTATTCTCACTTCAGTTACTTAATAGCAAAACCAACTAACTGTTTGCGTGCATTTAATGTTGAGGAATAAATACAAGAACAATTTTGATTAGTTTATTTAAATATATGTACAGTTTGTGCGTATTTACAATCTTATTACATATCTAAAGAAAAATTAACTCATTGTACATTTGTACCATGCTTTTGTATCGACAATACGTTAATATTATCTTAAACCAATGACAATAATTCAGTCCTCACAAGTCGAATATAATAGTATAAAGTAAATTTAACCAAAACAAAACATTCCTCAGAATTTTTTTAACAAATAATCAAATCTGATAGAAACAATTTGCATTAGTACTTGCGAGGAATCAGTTACTGCTTCTGTCTAACTACACCGCAAAGCAATTGTTTGCCCCTTCAAAGACTACATTTCAAAACAGATGAACAGGTTCTAGATAAAATTATACAACATACACCGGGCAGTAAATCGAGACATAAAGAGTTCAACTAATGAACAACATTGGATAGTTTTCGGAGCAAAAGTGTAGAGGAAAAAGTTGCGCAAAGTAAACAATGCATTAGCGTAATGCTACAATTGTTATTAAAATGGATACTAGATTACGATCTGAAATACGTCGTCATAAAATTAAATCTCTATTTTCGAGTATTTGTTACTTTTTAATTGACAGTGGACATATATACGTATTTGAGTCGACATGTTTATATGTCTGATTCGTTATAAAAAGTTCCACAGAAACATGAGGAATAGTATATAAAATATAAATTATATTCGTAGGTGCAGGTATCTACAATATGAAATGTAGCAAAAAAGACAGTGTTGGTAAATATCTACGTATATATTAAATTTATGCAATCTCCGAATCAACACTGAATAATGAATTTGGTCCGCATTTTTTCTTTTGTAAAAATTATAGATAACAGTTAAAAAAAAGGTTAATTCTTACTGAAGTTTTTTGCTTATTATTGTTTTTATTACATTTTAATGTATTTTTTCGATAAAGAAAATGTGATCAATATGGAAGAATGTAAGTAAAAAAGCACACATACGGCGTGCTCTATGTATGTGAAGTTTCTCAGTGGTTTCAAATGTAGATGAAGATGGTTGTGTCGGGGCATACTCTTAAATTTAGTTCTTTGGTGTGTATATTAGAATATAATACACAATAATATAACTGTTCTTTAGCAAAATTAGTCCTAGAACATCACGTGCACACGCTGGAGACACAGATGCTGGTGTACACGAGAAACTCCCATGTCAGACCATGCAGACATGGTTTACTATAAATGTATAAACACGTTTCCGCAATGAACACAAGTATGGTTATCGTTTGACTATCAATGATTCCTAGCCAATCGGATCAAACAACTAACCAGTAATGAATGAATGTACACTTAGAAACAAACTAAAGGACGCTTAGATCGGGCTAGAACTCTAACATACATATCTTACACTGTAGTCGGTGGAAGGCATACGAACTGTTGATTTTCTGCTTGGTCCCGTTACTCAGGGCTTCTGCTAGTCCTTATGCTACGTGGTATTTAATATTAACAATTAATTAAATCAATGCTTATCTGTATATGTACACGTGTATCTAACTATACATACGTATGTACCACTCTAATAAACGTGTAAATGTAAGTGTTGAATTGTATGTGTATTGTACAGTGTGTATACATGTGTGTGTGTGTGTATGTATGAATGTTTCATGTTTGTTTAATCCCTGAGGGAATTTATTTATTTTATCTACGTGTACGTCTGCACGAGGCGACGCAAATATGATTGCGTTACACGTCAACGTTGACGTTTTGTGAGATTCAGGAAAGGCACTTAATTAAGAAAACAGCGAGAGTACAACACAGCAGAGAAAGGACGGTAATTCCTTTCACATATCACAGTAGTGCGGTTGTGGGGTGTACACTGCACACTGTACTACAGACACAGCTGGTTACTTACTTACATTCGTGCAGGTTCTTGCTGAGCAGCAGGTTATTGTGCGGACCAGATAAGTGCCTGATAAGCTCCGGTAATGATTCGAATGATAACGCACAAAAACAACAGTTGAACTTGCCGCCTGCAGTATCATTCGACGAGATGACGTTTCGGTGTACGGAGCACAGATGCTTCAACAGATGAGCCTTCTGCTTGAACATTGCAACGCACAGGCGACAAGCGAACGGCTTTTCACCGGTGTGCACTCGCAAATGCGTCTTCAAGTTCCACGACATGCCGAACTGCTTGCCGCAGTACTCGCACCTGTACTCGCGAACAGTGCCCCCCGCGCCCGTACTACCACTACCAGCATTCCCAGTGCCGCCGCCCTGTTTCCCTGGCGCCCCAGAAGCCCCGCTAGCCGAGTGCGATGCTTCACTGCCGTCATCTCCAACGGCACTACTGCTGAACGAAGTGGGAGCGTCTGCCCGGGGGTCTTCGCCTCCGGACAACGGTGTGACTTGCGTCTGACACAACGACCACGCACCCCACGGATGTTCCGCGAAATGTTGGTACGGTAACGGCGACTGGGACGGTGACGCAAGATTCTGGTCAGCACTGGGTGGTCGATATTTGACAACAATCTCCTCCGGCGGCGCTTGCGATGTATCCGGATGGTGTCCAGCGGGTGGTGTATGTGCCCTATCGGTCAGGTACGGCGGTGCTGACACAGAGAGTGGATGATGTGCAGCCAACATCGGATGTCGTGGTCCAGGACTGTTCACACTTTTCCTGTATCGATGGTGGGATGATATTTCGTCAATGTAAGACGGTGAGAACGGCACGAACGGTGGATTTTGTGCGGGTGAGTTGTGAAAACCGGGACGTCGCTTCCTGTGCGGAGTCACCACGTAGTTATCGGGACTTTGAACCAATGACATCAAGTCCTGTTCCGCGTTAGACGGTTTCAGCTGCGGAAATTCTTCGTGATGTTTGAGTGCGCGTGCTTCTAAATCCACCGGTTCAATGTATCCACCAGATTTTCGTTTTACTCGATGATGGTGAAACTGAGACAGCTCATGCACACGTGGAGTTATCTTAACTGTCGATTGTCGTATGAACAATTCCTCGGTGTCGCCTAATGAGATAGACCTCTTTTTATGTTCGACAGATGTCTGAGAAAAGTAAAGAACACATCCATACATATTAGACATGTCAAACATTATCGACTTGACATTGCAATTAGTGGCTTACCTCTGTGTCAGGATCATCTTCAGTATTGGCTTTGTCTTTTCCGCTATCGGAACTGTCACCACACTTTGTGTTCAGAGATAAATTCACTGGGTTTGAAGAACTTCTGCGTCTAGATGACAACCGGCCGCAATCGATCTCTTCATCTATATCTTGAATTTCGCCTTCTTCTCTCTCGTCGTCGTCTTCTACCATATTACGTTCTTTCTTCACTACTAAATTCTCGAGATTCAATAAAAACTCTTTGTCCACTGGCGATCCGTCTTCTTTTCCCTCTAAACCAGCGTCGAACTTACTGCTCGTCTCCGTTGACTTTTTGGAGCTGCATTCACCCTCGTCGCTATTGCTAGACCTCGAGTTCCACAGGTCAGACTTGATCTGTAGTAGTTCGAACAACTCCTGAATGCTGTCTAGCTCGTTCGACTGTAATTCAAGTAAAACAGAGAGATATGAGTTTGTGGTTAGGCGCGCGACTCGTCCACCCGGCGCACGACCATGTTCTACTTGTAGTCGGCATGTACGGCGCTGTACAAATGTCCGTACCATGCTCTCTGGAACATCCTTACCTTGATGCATGCCTGGCCGTGGTACAGGAAGTCGAGTAGATGTCTCATGTGTGCACTCTTGACACCGGGAATATGGATGACCGCTGGACCGTTGGCGTGTGCGGAATCTACGAGTATGCGACGTACCAAAGGACTTGCAGAAGCCATAATTAGTCTGTGTGCATTGATTGTAGTTTTATCATCGCATATGAACGTCATATCCGCGTAGTTTTCTGAATCGAAGCAGGTCTTTATTTCGTCTATAATTGTTGCATGATGTTTGCCGTAGTGTAACGTAAGCAGGCCGTGTGTTTCTGGTCCGTCAGAGTACATGGCGAAATGAAATAACCTGCAACCAACACAGCCGTCGTCATTCCTTTCACCTCGTACAAAACCGCACCGTGAATCGCAACGTAACACAACGCAACACAAGGCGCTGACAACACTCCTTCACTCTTCGACAATTAAACACTACCGCTGATCATACCTGTGTAGCGTCAAACTTATGTGTCCTTCGTTATGCAGTGCGTGTCGCACTACATGTAATATTTACATTTACATTTAATCCTTCTCATACACACGTTACACTCGTGTATACGTACATACCTAGTATTATTATTTCAAAGCATTTGTGCGCGAATCACAGAAATGAAAAAGAAAAACAACATTTACTTGGGTTCTGTGCACAAAACAGAGCGCGCACTGTTATAGCTAGAAGCGTTGCAGGTATGTTGATAGTAAATAGGAGCGCGAGATTAGAATAGCACTCGGGGTATTTGAGTTGCAATGTGTCCTCGGAATTGGAGTCGGTGATAGTTGATCGCACAGAGATCAGATGACAAGGGCGCAAAGGATACGGATAGGAAGCAGTATTATTGAGAGATGGTGATTAGATGCGCAGCGGGAGTACTGTCAATATTCAAGTATCAATCAGCACTGTTGATTAGTTGTTTGTTGTCACTATGGTGTGTGTATGTGTGTGTGAAATACTCACCGCTACGCACGATCCACAAGTAGCCAACGTATATACGTAATCCAAGTGGAACACTGGTCTATCCGCTACTGGTGACAGGACTTGCGAACACATTGATTGCAAGTATGGAAAGTAAGGGCGGCAACGTAACATGTGCACGGTTGTACTGCACTGGAACTTTGGTCGCCATTCACATGACGAACAGGGATGCGACCCATGTCGCCGTCGACACCAAACACTGATATTACAATACGATGATGTTGTGTTGATTGCTGCTGTTGCACACACTTGTTGCACTCACTGCACCACACACATACACACGTACACCACACACCACCGTAACCGCACACTTACACCCTGTAGACACTTACCGCGCGCAACCATAAGATCTCGCGGATAATTCACTATTCCGGGTGTAAAGTTTTGATGATTCGGATGGTATTGTTGTCGGCGCGGCCACTGGTGCTGTTCTCTCTCAGTGTGGTACGCGGCCGTTCTCGCCTGCCTTCGAATGAATAATATCTTCGGGCCGTGCGACGCTCTACACTGTGTTGCGCCACAAATGAAAGTAAAAGTGAAACGACAGCGAACCTTCACTAGCAGCTCACCGTGTGCCGTATCAGTCGGGCCCGGCCGCTGAGCCGCGGCTGATTTCACTGGACCTCACTCAGCCGAGCGGCACACGCACTCTGCTCTGTACTGTGTGCACTGCGTTGTCTGTCTGTCTGTCTGTCGGTTGGTTGCGTTCCGTCCTTACGCACGCACGCATGCACTCAAACAGTCACGTCAGTGAATTTGCAAGCGCGTGTTGACCACCAGACCACCACCACACTAGACTGGTGTATAACAAACAACACTTGCTCTGACTTTGGTGGTTGTTACTTGTCTGTGTTGTTGCCGTGTATATTGTACACTCAATATCTGTACAAATCCCAATTACATGCATACACTTGTATTGCGTTCCACCTCTCTGCTAGTCTAGCAGATATTTCTCTTGTTATATTACCAGTCGTTTACGCTTCTGTCAGCTCTACATTCACTGAATCACATAGTACTACTAACTCTTAATTTCTTCCTTTACTTTCCCCTCTTTCCTTTCCATCGCCCCACCACCATGTGAACTTATTATTTTTTCCTATTGCTTGCTCGCTCGCTCTTCTTTCTCTAGTTTCAAGGTCGCACTTGCCGTTCCGTCGCGCGACTGCTCTCTTTATTACAGGATTTTTACCTTTTGCTTCATTTATTTCTTGTTACGCGTGCTCTGTGTGATGACGGCGGTGGGAAGGACGACTGTTTTGCTTACGCTGCCGACTATTTTCGTTCGGCCTCCGTTTGTCTGACGGCCCCGTCTTATGTTATATTTTTAGGATGTTTAGTAGATAATGTGTTCCTAGCGTTATTCGTCAGCAGTTAGATTGGTTAATTTCGTACAGTGCATGCTTGTTTCGAAACACAAAACACGATTACATTTTCACTTTAACATATAATTTCGGCGCGCTATTAGAACGTCGCGTCACTCTCATCATTGTTGTTTCAGTTAGTTCAACAGAATGACGCTTGGTGTTTTGTAGACACGGGAACGGCAGCGTCGCCATGGCTAGTAGGGTCAACTGTCCGCACTGTATGCATTCCTTGACAATTTCGTCTGCTTTCACTGTCATGCTCTGGACTCGGATCGCTTGGTCAGACGGATGCATTTTTGGGACGTACCTACCATGTCTGAGATATACGTGTTATAACCAGTGATGATGCAGCGGTCAGATCCACTCCCGGGGTTAGTAGGGGTAAGAGGGCAACTCACCACTATAAAAGAGGCTAGGTGTGCGTGTTTATGTGCCCGCGTAGAATCTCTGCGCTTAGGTCCTAGTGTTTTTGCGGTTCAAGGGGACACAGATAATCACAATGGCAGCAAGCGGCACTTTCACAATATTTGCCGTTGTTATTGCCGCGCTATACCCTGTTACGTATGGGGGAGAGGGGTATATAATAAAAACATTCCGTATTATATACGATTAAGATCATACTGAAAACATTAACATCGATCATGTAATTGCGGCGGGGCTCTTTACGTGTATAATATTGGGCATATATTCTAATGCGATCGGTATTTGACGTACCGAGTTTTAATTTTTTTTTATATCCGTTCCCTGGCGTGCCTGCATGCCTTTCTGACAGTAATATAATTCGGGACCTTGAAATTTGTCCTTTCTTTCACCTTCTCGTCCTACTCATTGTCAAACATTGCGACACGAAACATTCTCTCAGCTCGGCACTGATGGTGGTGATGGTTTCCCTTTCTCTTACCCTGACGCCTATCCCCTGTGACCGAGCCACCGAACACACCTTCCTATCAGACCAGCCCCCTATGCGCTTGATTGTGTTCCACTCTTCAAATCCATATCCGTGCTCCTGTTTCATGCTGATGCTGATGTTGATGTTGATGCTGCGCCCCCACTCTTGGTCTTGCACGTCTGGCCAGTTGGGCTGCATAATACAGCCACTGAGATTTTGTTCCATCCGTCTGTCTGTTGTTCATTCGCCTTGTCTTACTCGTTCACTCCCCGCGCTTCCATTCGCCTTTCATTCTTAGAATTATTGTTGTTTTGTTCTTCTTCTACGGTTTACTGGTTCTTCGATAAACATCCCTCTGGAAGCATCACAATGTAATACATGTAGATGTACAGAATAATATTGTAGATGTAGATAACATTTATTTGAATACAATTGTTGTGTTTTCGTGTGTTACGTCGTTGTTGCTGCGTGAGTACTGTTGCGTCGCTACGTCACGTACGTCTGAGTGTCGGCATCGTGGCCGCCAAAACGCGTGCGATCATGTAATGGCACTCTTATTGTTATGCTGCGTTACGTTACTAGAGCACGAGGGAAAGTATCTCTGTGGCAGAGTATGGCACTTTCACTATCACGTAATACCTGCCTCCCGCAAATCTCACGGACCCTTGTGCTCTATCTGTTGCATGTTACTGGATGTTGTTCATCATGCCAGAGACGAACGGAACAGGAAGGTTCTGTTCATTGAATGTTTTTATTTCTCTTTCAAGGTTAACATATCACCTATCAACAAATCATATAGGTAGTAGTTAATAAACAACTATATACTATATTTCTGTGTGATGAGGATATCATGCTACCTACCGATGGTGCTATCTATAATTGTAAAGTTTAATTCATTGTGCCAATTGTATACTATAAATGGCGCAATGTAAGAAAGGCAAGTATTACCACTATTAAGTAACTGAATAGAATCGCTGCGTTACTTTACTGCGACTGTCCTCGAGACTGATTTTACTTGCTTGAAATGAAAAGAAAAAACTTCAAGGTCTCCGCTTTGTAGGGAAGTGAAAGTGGTCTTGCTTGAGGTGACACGGCAACTCTGACTCGACGGACGAGGGATGTAGTGCGGCCGGAGGGGCGTTGGGCGCGCGCAACTTGTCCTGCGGCTCGCTGCGGACTCGCCGTCCGTCGGCACGGGATGCGTGCGAAGCTAAGATTCTCGATTACAACAATTTTTCGTTGCGTCATTCTGCACGTAGCTTCGTTGTTGCCGTGAGAACTGCGGAAACAGAGACGTAAGATGATGTATAATATTTTATCGATGTCGGCTAGATCTTTATTTACTTCTGCTTTCAAATGAAAGTTAACAAAATCGGATTGCTTTATGTTTGGTTCTTCAGTTATTCGCAATAAACAGAACTTGATTTCGGCACAATTGTGTATGTGTCACAGATGAAAGGAACTCGTAAAACAGAAGCAATAATTGGACACATGATGTGTGTGACGTAATTGCAAAGTTCTGCAGGATTGACTCCCACGCTCGTGCTTACACTCTCTTGTAAATGTTGGTGTGTGCGATCATGGCCAGCATCAGACAGTGACTAGTGAGTGATGCTGCCAGCTCACTTGATCTCACAATACGTACATACAGCACATAGGCAGTGAGTGCACACTGTTACACTGTTTTATTACCATCGCAACATAATACAGCTAAAGTAGACACGGGAATGGACTTGCTCGCAAGCTGCTTGCTTGGTTCCTTGTTCGCGGCTTGTGGATGGTCGGGAATGACATCATCTGCATTAGCCGTTTGAATGCGAACTACGTATGTATACTACTAATCCCAGAAGTAAAATAAAATAATATATATATATCTGACTGTGTAAACAGTATATTTACGATAACATTTCAGTAAGCGATACGTTATGTATTGTTTACAATTAAAATTTCGAAGTCGCGAATGCCTAGTGGAAAGTGAGCGAGCCGAAGCGAGATGGGGGCATTACATAATCGGATATGGGTCGGTAGTCATATGGCAATTGTATGTATACTTAGTATGTACAGCGGCGCGCATAAGTTGCCGCAACATGGTTTCAATGCGATAGCATCCTTGAGCCGCGGCCGAGCCTGAGCCCGAACGTTAGCGCGAGCCCGAGTAAGCGTCTGATCGTGTTATGTCATCTTTCTTTGCTACGAGTATAAAAATGTATGAATATGCATACGGTCGAGCGTGCCGAACTGTCGATGTTGTTGGGGGTCGCGTGGCGGTAATCGGTGGCGAATTTTCCGAGACGATGCAGCATGCATAAGGGGGCTAGCGCCACTTGTAGACTCCTCGACTTCTTCTGTCCTCCCAGTCGTAACGATGGCACGTGTTCTAAATTAGACCGTTGGTAATTACTTACCTGCTTGATTACCATATGCTCTGACCAACCATTTCAATTACAGAGAACTACACACACGGCTCCATGTATCATCTATAATCATATATACATATCTCTATCAATTACTCACTAGTAGTCTAGTAAGAGCATAATCAGTTCGTTATTGACACACCAAATATCTCCGGCAATTTTTGTTTTCTCTATTCACATTTAAAATATGGAAAGTAACATGTATTTTTAAACTGAACATTTTTATATCAATATACACGATATTACAATTTGCAATAAAACAAACTTATCAGTTAGCACTGTCTGTTAATGTTTAATGTAATTGTTTTTTTAACATTATTGTGATTAGCGTATTTTGCTTGGATCGATAGGATGAATAAAGATTATTTGTTTTTAAAATTCAATTTATAAATTCAAATATGCATACACATAAGAATTAATGCTTATCGATATGTATACCTAATTGGATAAGTTAAACTATATTAGCAATAAGTTATTGTTTGGAATTGTATTATTTATAACATTAAAGAACTATTAATTGTACGACAAGTTATAGTTAGCGTTCTAATTAATTTGCAATAATTTAGTGTATGGTACATTTCTTATACCAATATTATTACATTTCTTTATTACTTTATTCAAAATGCATAAATTACTGCTCGTTATCAGCTGAAAACATGTACACATTTTCAAATATACCTATTTTTGGTCAATATTTATAGCAACATAAAACTATATGTTTTTAATAAATTTTCTAATGCTTATCAAGAAAGTATATGTACAATAATAATTTAATTTTGGTATATAAATCGTCGTTTAATGAAGCATTGTTAATTATTATCGATACAGAAAACTGGGCAGTGTTCAGTATTATTTAATAAATAATTTATCTGTTTACTATTACAAATCAAATTGGTACATACGTTTTAGTAGGCACGTGAAAAAATATTACAATATGTATCAATTCAAATAAACATATGAACGTATGGTCTGTTAATCATTTAGCAAAACGATTGGTTTTGAGACGGTGTCTCGTGGTGTTACGATTGCGATCGACTGTAAAATGCGTTATTTTGACCGAAGGTTCATGGCTGTAGTAAAATAGTGGCGAACGAAATATAAATTTCATTTCCTCAGATAGCAAAGTCTGCTTTATCTCTTCTAGTGGCAGCCTACAATCTCGTGATGTGCAAACATTATTTTCAAATCTCTTTTTTCGTCTTTTATTTTTGCGTTTTTTTTATAGATAAAACGAGCATGTTTGTGTAAACCTATTGCCTGACTAGCAATAGTGAGAGCGAATTTCAAAATGGCGCATCCAATTAAAGAAAGCACAAGGGCTAATAATAATGGTTATGTGCTAGTATTCGCCAAAAATTCCATGTGAAATATTTGTGAATTCGCGCTTACCTATATTTCTGTATTCATATCCATGACGATACTTTCTTTTCTCGTGTACGCTACAAGTACTTTACTCAATGTATACCCCTGTGTATCGATACTTACTTCTTAACGCAATTAAACATCGACATTTTATTGCATACCTATTTCTTCATTTGCGTACAGCATTCTTAATGAACTAGACGTAATTCAGCGTGTTCTGAAAGTACTAGTAATAGTATATAAATCGTTAAAGGGCAATGCTGTTTCAAAATATAGTAGGTACCATAGCAAGAATTTATTGGCATATGATCGGAATGGATACAACTAGATCTACGCGTGAATAGTTACAGCTACGCTATTTCAATGTAGCCACAGAGAAAGTATACATTCGATGCTATTGTTAAGCAGTTTAGTTTTATTCGGAATACATAAAATATTTACAAAATCAAATACATAGGCACTCAAATATCAACTCTATAGTGTATCTAGTTATTGGACATTTCTACTGTATTTGTGCATAAGGCAAATTATACTTGAACTATTGTTGCCGGCTCGCGAATTACGAGTATGAATGTACCTATTTGTAAATAGAAACAAATTCGCACTATTGCATTTCTAACTGTTTTATTTTAGTTTAGTTTTCATTGTACCAAGCATATTGCAATTATTTGCCATCTAATCTAGACGGCCAAGTGTAATATATACATACATTTGTGTTCACGTATGTTCAGTAGTATACACGATGAATTAAAGGCGATGTTCAAAGTAAATTTGCAAATACGTCAGTATTTTTTGACGACGGTAATTTGGTATCAGTGAGAGCCCGGTTATATCTAACAGATGTAATCTCTAACTGTTATTGTATTTATTTTTCACCTTGAAATACTTGACATAACCGCGAATGGAACAAAAGCACCCGTGGCGGTTTGAAAGAAATGTCGACAGAGCGTGCAATATTTACGATGTACATTTTAGCAATGTTATTATTATTTGTTTAACATCGTTTAGGCACTGCGATGTCCATGAAAATTGTTATCGCCTTTTAAGGCATCACGAGAAATTGTATTGTACACAAAATCGCACTACAAGTTATCAAAACTGGTTTCCCGTGTACACATAGATATTACATAAGATGTGTAACGTCTTTTGGTTTAGGTGAAAGTATATGTACCTGTATATGTATTATATATATATATATATATATATATATATATATATATATATATATATATATATATATATATTTGACAATATGTTATATATTGCATGTTACGTATTGTTTGCAAAACAGTACGCTTCATAATTTGTTCTCAAAATAATATAAGAATTAGCAGAAATATGTCAAAAATTATAAGAATTATGCTAGAACTACATTCGAGTGTAGGAATTTGTTAAGAATAAGGCATATATTTTGTCTAATTTAAAATGAAAGAAACATGTAGTAATATACTCACTTATTCCGTAACGGACATAAGATTTAAATAAGTTTTTTCTTGAAATTTATTAAATATTAATTTTTGTGCTGTATTTTTGATTCTTGAAATGAATATCTAACACATTAAAACAATCTGTGCATGTTTTTAAATATGAATATACATATTTGCGGTGGCCCCTAATATTGTGTATTTTCGTTTATAACTAGAAATTAAAATTCCACCATTGTTTCACAAACTTGTACAAGTACATTTGTAAATTAAGGTGTTCTGAAGCGCAGATGTGTCGCAGGACTTTCTCCATAACACAACAAATCGCAATATGAAATTTGATAGATTTTTATTTTCGCCTTTGTTATGTAACGTTCACTGTGTAAAAATTGTCCATTGTAATTCTGCATGTTCCTAATTAACTCGGCTGCTATTTTAAATACTATATTGCCATAAACACATTCATTAGACGAATATGTGGTGTTATTCAATGAATAAAAATAAAATGTATGAAATTTGTATCAAGCTAAACAGGTATTTCAGTATGGTGTAGTGAATTTCTTCTATACATATAATTTGAGGTTAAGTCGGTATGAAAGTTCGGGACATGATATAAATGGATAAAAGGGAAAGTTCAAATGTGATTTAGGGTTATAGGTATGTATGATATAACTCCGTATATATATATATATATATATATATATATATATATATATATATATATATAGGTATATATATATATATATATATATATATATATATATATATATATATATATATATATATATATATAGGTATATATATCTACACATCTACTATTTTATAAACAAAATATGCGAACGATAAAATGAAATTTCTAGTTATTTGCCACTTAAATTATATAACAAGATAACTGATTCTGATTACTTCATATTTAATTTAAATTATTAGTTTTAGAACAGTATATCTTGGAAATTAAGGACCTTTTATAAGAATTGTATGTTACAATAATCAATAATATCAATGTAAAAATATGAATTTTTATTATGAAATGTAAATAGCAGTATAGCATGATGACATGTATATCGTGAAATAGGCGGACTTTGCAATTGGATGCAATAGTTGTCACAGTAACGAACGATTTAAACTAACTTCAAGGACTAGCTACATCTTACCAAAACCCTCTTCACTTCACCATTTATGTACGTGTGTTTTTGTACATACCAACATACATACACTCGCCCTGAAATACATTTACACATATATTACCAACAAAATCGTATAACAAATTCAATCCAATTCATAAATGTAAACTGCCTCTCACTTTTAAGATTTGCTATATACGCATGCTGTTATGGAGAAAAAAAAAACAAGTACAAACTGGTCAAACATCATATTTGCATAAACATACTGGTCCCGTGACGCAAACTTTATTCCTATCAAGCTCTTGCTGTCATATTGAGTCAGCAAGGGTAGTTTTATTCATCGTTTCTTTGTGCTATATTTATTCTTCATAGTTTTGAATAATTAAATTGAATTTTCTTCAGTTATATCTGTTGAAAAGTTTGTGTCCAATATATAACAGAGATTTCTCATTTAGTTGTTAAAGTTTGTTACTGTTTTATCTCAGTTTTTAGTTAGAGAACCTGCTTGTATTTAGTAACTATCTGTTGACTGGCTTAACGGTAAGCATGAAAGTAAGCTTTATTAAACATTGCTATTTAACATTCATATAATGGTGGCATTTCTTATTAATTACTTTCCAGCATTACGTAAGAAGTAATGCAAATATTTACTCCAATTTTAAATACACTCATTGTTGAAATATGCGACCGACAATCGACATTTTCTCGCGAACATTATAATTTTACAAATGCAGTATCCTGATGATGATAATTCCTTTGAATTTGTTCGAAAAACCTAAAGATTTCTTGTTATGTTATAATTCATTATGTAAGGCAGTATTGACAAGACTAATTCTGTAGATGAACGGTATCAGTACATGTTTATCGGTCCAAGTTTTGGGATCTACCCAACGTACAAAGCACTGATCCACACCGCGAGTCGTGATCTAGATTTGTATCGAATTTTGTGAATGTCCGTGCGTTACTATGCCGTGTTATTTGGCCTCGATTTTAATTGAGTCTTTTAATTTTCATTACATTAACATAATCACACGGGAAATGTTTCTTTTCATATAGATGTTTATCGGTAAATTTAACGCAAAATTGACGGTGTCCGATTGACGGTTATGGATTAGATCATAATATCCAACGTGTCTTCAACTTCTGGCAATATGTACATACATATGATGTAGTTACACAGTCTTCTCTATCGAAGAATACTATCTGCATACACCCATATATCTGTACCATACATTTGGCATATACATATATACTAAATGAATAATTTTGTGCGTATGTGGGTATATGCGTGTACACGCGTGTATATACGAGTGCGTGTATGTGTGCGCGCGTGTCATTACATTGACCTCAATTCACTTTCACTGCTGTTGACCAAGATAATGTTCATTTCATACTGTTAGCAGATCGACGTTGTGTTTTGTGATTAATACACAGGGAAATCGTTGAATATGTTTGTGTGCATAATGTATGCATATTTAAGCATTTAAGAATTCAATAAGCACGGTTATAATAATAGCTGACTGTTATCGGAATCGATTAGATATCTGTTTATTTATTACAAAGCTCAGTAATCAAATTGTCATTTTCATATTAATCACCTATTTCTATGAAGTCTAATAACTATTTTATTATTATTTGAATAAAATATAGTTATGTATTGTTTTATTCATATTAAATTATTTGCGCCGTTATACTGTGTCTCAGAGTAAATATTATTTTTAAGAAATGGTGCAATTTGCAATTCTTAAAAAAATCACTGATGACAAATACATGTTATTTCAGGTACAGAATTCTAATATATATAAGTACGTCATAAATAACAATGAATGCAATTTTTTTCTTTTGAAAAATACAATTTCCTCGAAAAATGATGCATTAGAAAAGTATTTTATGTTATTGTACCTTCCCATCAATATGATTACTTTACAGTATTATTATTCTTTATAATAATGTATTATTATTTTAGCATAAACCAAGTATAATTTATGACATACATTTTTATATTTAATGCTTGTGTTGATA
The DNA here is from genome assembly GCA_963422195.1 of Carabus problematicus. Classification (NCBI taxonomy): domain Eukaryota; kingdom Metazoa; phylum Arthropoda; class Insecta; order Coleoptera; family Carabidae; genus Carabus; species Carabus problematicus. The sequence goes on from OY728577.1 coordinate 20,402,702, forward strand.
AAAGTATTTCGTGTTTTTGATAAAAAAAGTACAACTATGTTGAATAAATGCATTGCTATTAAAATGCGTTTTACATCTACATATTAAATTTTCAGTCAACTAACGTCAAATTCATTAATCCTTCAGTGATCATGGACGAATGAGAAATACTTCAAATTTATTTGTCCTTGTTTTGATTCATGAAGAGCATTGATGAAGCATTTGAACCATTCTCCATTTTTTCAAGGTCAGTATGGTCAAATTTTGTGCTTTCCAAACAATTTTCTTTACAAAATTCAGAAGATATTGGCAAAAGTTTTTGATGAATGCTCGTGAAAAATTTTAAATTATATTTGATATAATAATTTTCATTACATCAATTTGCTTTGAACATGGTGCAAAAAGGTTAGCACAAATATGTACTCCATGTAATCAATTATATATGTAGATCGTAGTTATTCTGACACAGTTAAATTTTAATTTATGATTACGGAAATGGTTAAAAATAGTGAACAATTGCATATTGTGTTTAGTGTTAGTTCATATTTATTCATTTATTCAAAACTGGGAAAAAAATTATGACCTAGTTTTTAAGGTATTCATTTATTTTTTTTTAATATACAAATTACTGCTCATTCAAAGTATTCGATTATCTATATATTTTGGACAATCGGCAACAATTTTATTATTGAAGATGTTTTTTTTGTACATAGTTCCCATATTTCATTTTAAGTTGAATGGTGAATGTTACTGGATTGAACCTGTCCAGAGAGAGCCTTGTGTTCATTTCATGTGATTATGGTTAGTTAACATTGTAGTATTTAACTTGGAACTGTGTTTCTCAAACATAAGAACCCTTTTGACTGTAATTAGGCACATCTAGTTCCATTTCAACATTATTATACATTTTTTTTTTATTTGTTTATTTCATAATCCGTGAAATACATTTACACACATTTAAAAAGGCGTTCACAAGTAACAAACAACCCGTGTGAACTTTTGTTTGACAATTGCTGAGAGATTTAGCAAAAAAATTGTTAATTTTATATAGGATATATTTGCTGTATATTGTACGTAATATGACAATATCAACATCTAGATATTTCCGTCAACGGCCATTTAAAATAAACTATTGCATCTTGTCTTAAATTTCATCTCGTTTAGTTTGAAATATATTTCGAAGAAAAGTGTAAAATGAAAAAGCTTTCTAGAATTCAAAACTATCTAGTATACATTAAATTTCAAAAGGTCACGCAACAGAATAATATGCTGAATATAAAAAAGTAATAAAAGATCATTGAAGAAATAAAACAAATAATTTGCTTTCACAATATTTTCAGTCAATGCTATTTGGTATCTTTAATTTAATTATATATGTATGTGTTTGGAAATAAAGATAAATTTCAGATAAATTTGGAATTGATTTTATACCTATATCATGTAACTCAAGCCGGCCTTATATTTAAATGTATATTGTAAATTTATTTTTCGGACCATAATACCCAAATTTTTACATAGAAAATTCTACTTATATGATTTTCTACTTATGGTTTGAAGGTAACATAAAATTACGAATCTTTACACTGGACCGAAGCTGTTCAATTAGAAGTTATTATCTTTAATAATTTATATAATAAAATATTTTTATCTCATGCATTTGGGGTGCGTCTTATCGTCCGAAGAAATCCGGTAATTTAATGAACTGGATATCAGCGAATCAGGTCTGTCTAATTAATATGACTGTTAGGTATTCTATAGTATTTATAAAATCACTTCGTTATTCGCCTAGATAGTAATAGTACTACAGTGATAATATAAACTAACCAATTTTATTGCATTTTATAATGAAACAACGTGGCGCAACCGTTTTGCAATTGACGTAGTTATTTTCAAATACTAAATAAAAGTAAATATATACCTGTATTTCGAGTCTATAGATTGTCGGTCGACTGATCTATCAAAAATTTATGAAAAAAAAGTATTTTGAATATGACCTTCTAAAGTGATTTAGGAAATTGAAATAAAAACTCAAATAGCCAAGCCATGTTTATGTGATTTTATATTTTTCTTGTCATGTAAATGAATTTCACGTCGGATGAAATCATTTGGATAAAGTAGTAATTTGAAATAATGAACATTGTACTACAAATATGAATTTTATTAAACACTTTTGATTATTTGATCAATTTTCACAGAAATAATTACTTAGCGACATGCATTATTTATTCTATTGTTTGATCCCATCAAATATCTTTTATCTAAGTACATAAAAATATGGTGTTTTCTTTAAAAACAAAAAGCGTAGAATATATTTGACTGCAACAGATATTTTGAGTTTGTTGACACTTATATAGAAATTATAATTAAATATATTTTTCCATACCCGTACAATATTTTATAATAGAGAGACAGAAAAATATATTAGAATAAATATTTTCCCAAAATACTTTTATTATTGATAAAAAAAGGTCTTATTTTATTAAAAAAATATAGAAATTATTTTAGATGAAAATATAAATGAATAAGTCATGAATAATATTCCATGAAACTTTAATAGCAAAATATGTTTTGGAATTGTTTGTTCAGCAATAATAAATCGTTCAAGATATCACAAATTATTTTTAAATTTAGTGAATATGCCTAGAGTCATCATTATATACTCGTATGATAATTTCTTATAAAATATCTAATTTCGAATATCTTAAATTAGATTCTTCATACATTCCTTAAGTAATGGTTATTTATAAATAACAGTTTCACAAAAAAATATATGATAATTCATTAAGTCGTGAAATCTGGATATTTTTAAAACAGGACACTTATTAATTTAATACCTAACAATTGGATATTCTGTTTTTTGTCCAACAAAAGTATTTGAGAAGGATAAATAAATTTGTATTATTGGAATTCGTCGTTGAGAATTCAAACTTGAAACAAATCATTTATATAATAACAATTAAGTCCTTTTACACATGTAAAAATATTACAAAGTACAAACATGTAGTTATATTTAGTACAGTTAGATAAAACATGTAGGAACATACATTTAACATATAATATATAGAGAGATACAGTATTTCCAGTTACATTTTAATCAAATCTCAAATAGTAAAACAAGCAATTTCATGTACTCCTATAAAATACTTGTGTTTCGATTACTGAAACGTTATTTCAGGAATCATAACCATGTTTCTATTTACTTCATCAGTTCTCTTTCCCTGCTTGTTTGTTATTATAATTTAAAACGAATTTTATATTGTTGTTTAACAGTTACAACTTATATCAATGGTTAGGACTCCTGTAACAATTCAATAATTGCAAATGTGTCGTTTTAAATATCCTTGTTAAACCCTGTACACCCCTTAAATAACCATTGGATCATTGGCTCAATATTAACAAATATAGTTATATACAAAAATACATATACCTGGTAACACGATACATCAGCATTTCTATTTCATTATATAATACGATAATTTGGTGTTCATAGTTGTGCCATGTTCGTTTATAAACTTTTTCCAGTATCATTTCAACAAAAATTATATATTATTCCTTAAGTCTAACATCATCTGTGATGTTTAATCTCATATTCATTAAAACAAACAAAAAAATCAATTATTAAACACATTCACAGAGCCGGCCCCAACCGTTCGGAATACAAAAATGTCTAGGGCCGGCCCTGAATACTCACACAGTTTTACATTTAGTGTTACGTTTATATCTCATTTATTTTTACTTAAATATATCGGCCCAGGGCTGTGTAAAAATCTTGTAGAAACGCTAGAAGCTGCACAAATGTTGGCCGTTCTTCTGGAATCGCGAGCCAGCAACACGCCATTACTGCGAACCTGCAGTATAAGATAAACATGATTTATTCCTAACGATATCAGCTTACCGGTAATTTTTCCTCTACGATGTTACCGATAAGCATTGTGTTCATATTGTAATTCAGTAAAAACTTCCACTAAGGTGATTCAACTCATATGTTTCGTGCACAGTTCCTAGTTTTATAACAATCCAAATTCAACATCTATATGTGTAGCAAATATACAATAAATGTTTTAGTTACTTACAGTTCATCTGGGCAATTGACTGGCTGCGCTAGTCGATACCCTTCCATTAAGTACACCGACATTTCGAAAGGATCGATCTCGGAATATGGTTGTTGAGCCAAAGTCGTCAGTTCCCAAAGTAATACGCCAAAGGACCACTTACGAAAGAAAGATCAATCATAGTGTATATTCGATTTGAAACGGTGCAAAACAATCACATATGAACATTATCAATTGTATGTTGTCTTATAATGTATCCTGGCATTTACGTTAACATTGAATATGTAACAAATGTTTTAAATGGTAGACAGTAGCTTATAAGAAACAGTTCTCTGGTCATTGTAGTGAAAAGGGATTTTGAACAGTGAATACTATCACTATCTATTACCTACTGACGAGGACGCGATCTGTTCAAGGTCAAGCGTGGAATGCGTTCTCCGCAGTAAGTGAGAATTTTTTGCACGGATTTTTTATTCATTCTAAAAACTCGCATATTATGAGATGTGGTGATTTTATTAGACTTTCTATAAATTTGTTACAATCCATTGTCTTTTATTTGCAGATGTCCTTCATACCGCTTACCAGAAGATTATGTTTGAAATTTTAATAAATATTAGTTGTCGTTTTTTATATTGTTTTGCAGCAAAACAGGTTTATTCTGAGTGCCAACACAAAACTATTTGCATATTTTTTGTCTTTGTCTGATTTGGAGCTCCTAATTTGAATATCTATTTCAATATTACCATTAAATAACACTAGTTTACACGAAAAATGAACCAAGAAAAAAAAGTGTTTTTTAGACTAATTTGGGGTCAGGGAAAACGAAAATGACAGTCATTTATTTTTCCAAAGAATCGTTTTCGAGATATTTGCAAAAAACCTGTTTTTTTGCTCTTTCTTCATATACTGGCATAAAACTTGATAACGGTTGATCAAATTAATATAAAATGTATATCGTTCGGAAGGTATGTTCTTCCGCTGTCCGACGGTATCTTATTTTTGTAAATCGGATTAAAATTCTTTGGGTTACAGGCGATGAAAGTCGGAAAAACATGGATTTTTCGACATTTTTTTTAAATCACTCATTTTCAGTTGTTCCATTGAGATAGAAAAAAAATTATTTTACATACTTTTAAGATTTCATATGAAAGATAATTTTATAGCAAAAAAACGAAGCCTGAGTTTGCTCAAATCGGACAAAAAATACAGAAGTTATGACAGATTAAGTGATGTCAAACAACATTAGTTTTTCAGAAACAGGTTCATACTTTTGGTCGAAAATATGTTTTTTCATTTAAACTCCTTCGTTTATGTTGCATTGAATCGTCACGAAGTTGCATCCAGCAGTAGTCACTCATCATTCCTTCATCCCAAAAGCCTGTTTCGCCTGGTTCATCGCTCTCAGCTCCCAAATTCGGAGGAAAAGAGTACAAATGTCTGTGCAGGAATTGTATTTTACTTCATACACTTCATACTCACCAATGGCATGAAAATTTTTCATCATATTTTGGAAAAATTTTGTCAGAGCATGTCCCAAAACTGTCAACGGGAAAAATTGAAGCGGGCATACTTCTTTTGTCCGCAGATCAAGAAATTATTCAATGACACCGAGTTCACAAAATGCTTGAACAGTACCGAGACGAAAGCTTGAAATGCTTTTCAGGACGTAGTTCTGGATTTTCTGGGAAACAACAGAAACCAGAACATCCGTCAATTAATCCAAAAAATGATGAAAAACTTTCATGCCATTGGTGAGTATGAAATGTATGAAATAAAATATAATTCCTGCACAGACATTTGGACTTTTCCTCTGAATTTGGGAGCTGAGAGCAATGAACAAAGCGAAACAGGCTTTTGGGATGAAGGAATGATGAGTGACTACTGCTGGATGCAACTTCGTGACGATTCAATGCAACATAAACGGAGAAGTTTAAATGAAAAAACATATTTTCGACCAAAAGTATGAACCTGTTTCTGAAAAACGAATATTGTTTGACATCACTTAATCTGTCATAACTTGTGTATTTTTTGTCCGATTTGAGCAAACTCAGGCTTTGTTTTTTTGCTATAAAATTATCTTTCATATGAAATCTTAAAAGTATGTAAAATAATTTTTTTTCTATCTCAATGAAACAACTGAAAATGAGTGATTTTAAAAAAATGTCGAAAAATCCATGTTTTTCCGACTTTCATCGCCTGTAACCCAAAGAATTTTAATCCGATTTACAAAAATAAGATACCGTCGGAAAGCGGAAGAACATACCTTTCGAACGATATACAGTTTATATTAATTTGATCAACCGTTATCAAGTTTTATGCCAGTATATGAAGAAAGAGCAAAAAAACAGGTTTTTTGCAAATATCTCGAAAACGATTCTTTGGAAAAATAAATGACTGTCATTTTCGTTTTCCCTGACCCCAAATTAGTCTAAAAAACACTTCTTCTTTTAGGTACTCGCCGGAAACCAAAAATTTGTAAACTAGTGTAATAATTAATAATAGGTTCGTTTTAGGTAGGTAGGTAGGTTTCTCATTTGAATGCGCAGACGATTGAAGAAATATTGTTTTTAATTAGAATGTCCACTGATTTTTTCATTGAACACACACCTATGGTAATTATACAGGTATCAGTTTTCCGCGTGCCATTACCAAATTTGAATAAAAATTGTTTATGAAAAGCAACAGTAAATATAGTATTATAAATTATTGGTGAACAAATCTAGTTCATAATTATTAATTTTCGTTTAATACTAGTCATAATGATGTGTACAATTGTACATATTTTAAGTATATTTATGTAATTGCAATGATATTATTATTATATTTTATAATTTGTCTGATCATAATATTACATGAATCTTATGTGAATAAAGAGAAAGAGTCTATGTTGAAAATGGACGGTTGAAAGTCGGATTTAAACTGGAAGTTGTCAGTAAATGTAAAGAACATTAAAAATGTGTTATCAAGGCTGTCGGGCTATCAACCTGAACCAGCGTTGGCCTTGAAACTTTTCTGCACTTCATTGACACCGGCTTTCTCACTGTTCGCTGAATTGAAATCTCCTTCACGCTAAATGGACCTGTAAATCTTCGTTGTTTAAAACAACGTATCACAGCGTTATTCTCTTTTGCGGATAATTAAAATACTTGTCGATTGTCTCAGTATGTAAAATGATAATTACGCAATATTATAAAGATAATGAATGTACAATTAGTACGTAAAACACAGTACCGATTTGAAATTCGAGAACCAAGAACATAGTATATGGAAATTAATAGATAAATACCAACATACATACATATTATGTATGTAACAAATATCACTTCAATAGTTCAGGTGCAACAAAATTCATACATATGTGTTATGCAACGATTTTCAGACCGGAGAACCATGTTAAATGCAACAATAATTACACTGTATGAAATTTTAGGAGAAAACCATTTCCTCTATAATGTTAAGTAAAGACTCTCTCTTCCTTCCTATTTTTAAATAACTTTTTAAAAAATATCGGAGGCCAAGCACGAAGCGTTACAAACCTATGCCTAGTATAATTAATATAGAAGTTCGGTAATTTAAGGTCGCAAATGTAATTTATTTCTTCTATTTTTTTTTTATATATTACGAATACGGACCGGAGCTAAAATATAATGATAATAATAATATAAAAATATACCTACATGTAACTTCCAAATTAATATTACCTTGAAAACGAATTTACAATTTGAAATGCTTGCTATCTCACTGGTTAAGTTTTTTTACGACTACTTATATATTGCCGGTTCTTTGTGTTTTTTACACATTTTTTTGTGTGTAAGTGGAAAATTTGACGGATCAAATGGTAATTGTGAAATTAATATACATACATAGTTGCCAATGCAAATATCTGACAAGCATAAAAATGTTTAAATTATTGATGTAAGTGAATTAATTTCTAATCAGTAAACGATATATTTACGTTTTAACTGTTCGGTTGTCGGTATGTGTACACAGAAGGAAAATGTAATTAGTTGCATGTGCTTTCATATTTTATCATATTCTTGTTTTTACGCGCGCAGGTGTTTTTGTTAAAATTGTTACAGATTGCGAACTAAAACCGAAGTGCACTATAAACTACTCAGTAAATAGACACAGAGTGCAGAACTAGATGATAATTTTGTATCTATTATAGATAAATTATTGATTCAGTGCAGTGTGAAATTTTGACAAAATAAATAAAACAAAATAAAAGTAAATACCACATAGTATATATGTATATTGTATTTTTCAGATCGTGTGATTGCTTTGTGTGAAACCTTGAGATATGGTTCACAACAAATATTTAATTTCAAGGAGTGGCAGTGGCATATTCGGTTATCTTCAGCACGTTCTGCCGAGCAGAAAGCGGAAGACAACTGAACTGAATGTGTTTCATTCCATTTCATTTCATGTCGACTGTGTCTTCTTCTATATAAATATAACAAATATTCGTCGTTATTTGTGCATGTAGTCTCAATACTTTGTTAAACAAATTTATGCTAAATAAAATCATTTATATGTTAAATAATGTTCAACCAAAATTCGTTCATTGTCATACAGTACGTCGATTACGTTAACGATACTGTTTATTTTTAGATTTAGAATGTGTCCACACCATATTTATATACTGATAGAGAGAGAGAATTTAGCGACAGTAGTTTAATGATGAAGTAGCATTTATTATTATCTATGTGATATGCAAATAACTCACAACATCTGAAGCTCCAGTAAACTGTTTATAAGATAGACTCTCCAATGCCAGCCATTTCACCGGTCGGTTCTCGTTGTCTCCCAAGCAGTGATAGTCACTGGGAAATAGATCTCTGGACAATGCGTTGTCTGTCAGTCTCACTCGTAATTTCTCATCAACACTGGAACAAAATAAAAACAAGAAAACCTAATTTTAGATATCTATTCCGCCATGAAGTAACCCTACAACTATTTTCCGATACACAACAACTAATTGAGAAAAATTATTCATTTCATATTTCTGTTATTATTTGCTATTCAAAATAATACTGCATTGCAAAAATCTGTCTATTGGTAAAGAACAGTAGGCAATTTGTTTACCATTCAAAATACAATTACAATCACCCATATTATAAATATTCTCTCGAATAAAAATACACATCTTTGTGAATGAATGTTTAGATTAATGAATAGAGTTTTGCAAATCATGATTCCTTTTTCTAATAATATTGTTTATTAAGCCATACATATTATGGGAAATTATTAATTATTTAAACTGTATGTGTAAAAATGCGAAGTCATACATAATTACTGTGGTATATTTATAAAACAGTAATCAAATAATTTGTTTTAGTATTTTAAAATATTTTGTTTTTGTACAAATGTTTTGATAACATCAATTACGATGAAATATAAGTTGTCGAATTACATAATGTGTTTGGGAGAAAACAGAATCTGCATGAAGCGATCGATTCAATGAAAACATTTGGTGATTGTCGGATAATAACCTTGAACCGAGCAGTAGATATGAAACTTGACTGATTTTGAAATGGATTTCACTAAAAAAGTGTTAGTATCAAAATAAAACATAATATACAATATTATTAAACAGAAAATGTTAATGTTGATAGCAAATATATAATTTGACACGAGACATTATAATAAAATCATTAAGCAATTAGATGATAAGCTAGAAAAAAAAAACTGTTTCTAATACATATACGATTCTGCAAAAAAGCACATGCCTCTTTTATAATAACTTTTTTTGCTCTATTATGGCGTGAATTGAATGCTTCGTAACAAACCTTGAAATAGAAATAATCGCACATTAGCTCACATGATTTTGTAATGAAGATGAATTTAGGAATTTAATCACATACAGTGAAATATACAATTTGTTTAATACAGTGTGTATATTTAAGACAGGATGTGATAATATTTTTGTACTCGAAATTTCATTTCTATACAACAAAGATAAACATAATATTTTTGGATAAAATTTGTGAATAGATGTCATACAACAATAACAAAAAAGATTGTTTATTTGCTGGTTTACGTATGTCGTAGCATATCTGATAAAAGGAAAAAAGCAGTCATATTTTTGTGAAAGTATTAATATCTCGAAAGCAATGAAATGACGTATCTTTGGCCTTCATATTAAAAACAGTTTACAAGCAAATAATTACATATGTGCGAAAGTAAGTATTGATAGTATGTAAGATACGTTACGCGCGAGCTATGCTATAAGACGGATGTGTTACAGTGACGATGATGATGACTGTCGTGCGCTTAGAATGTTCAAATCGCTATTCAATTATGCAAGTCGATTGTTAACGATTAATCGTCCACGAATGAATAACTGATCTCTTTACTTTACTATTCTTTTGATTTTCGGACGCGGATGACTTGCTTCCTACAGTGTTGTATTCTGAAATTTTATCTTTACAAGAAGATCAAGCAACATATTATTTGTTGAACGACAATTTATAGGATTTATATATCGAACAAGGAACCTATTTGGAGTAAAAATGTTAAATAAATATACTTACACACAATTTCGGGTTGAAATATCCTTGTGACATATATGCTGACTATGCAAATACATTATTCCCAGTACTGTTTGAATGGCCATGTCGACAAGATCTTGCGTCAGAAGGGTGTATTGCTCTTCGCCACGTTGCCGGCAATTCAGAAGGAACCTGTGAAAAGGGTACAGGTCCATTACTATTCTCAGCCTAAAATCATTTCGAAGAAATGATTTTATTGCCCATCATTTGCATGTAACGCAGAACAAAAAGGACGCACTCACTTTTTGCTCTGGTTTAAAAAAAAATCAAGGATTTTTGAATAATGCGTTTTTGACGTTGCCGGGGGAGTGTATAAGAATGAATATGAGAAATTAACATGCGGGTACCTTTTAAGGTTCCCTTTGTTGACATACGGGTAGACTAGTAATGGTTGTTTCGGGTTATCGGTATTTGCAGCTATAATAGAAAGAATGTTTTTATGTGATAATCCATGCATCATGGTGCCTTCCGCCAAGAACACTGTCACTTGAAATTTGGACGCCGCTTCTGTAACACATGAAGGTCTTTAGCAAATTGCTAAGGTTACATGGCGTTGTAATGACAGTAATTAGAATTTATTTTTTTAAATAATAATGAGGAGTGAATAATAAGTGAAGGAGAATATTTTGATTGTCTCGTAACAAAATTACATCCTAAACCATAAATAATATAATTTATTTCTTCAACGTTATAAAAAAATGTATGTTATAGCAAGAAGTTCAGATGAAATGTTTGTCAAGGACATTGAATTGGTCAGACACGATCCTGGATAGATGATATTGTTATGCTATAATTAATCAAATATATTCATAGTTCAATATTGTTATTTTGTATATATAAACGGCTAAATCAATTTGTAAAGAACTATTAATTATTTGTTTTCTTGTTTCTATGTCCTAGTATTATCATTATTTATGGATTTCTTAAAACAAAAATGTAAATACACATTTGCAGATAGCTAAATGAATAATTATTAATACTTTGTACAGGCATATATAATAGTAATGATTACTCGATACATGTGATTCAAATAACAATGATTCAATTTGCCGATTCTGGCCGAATGCTGATCGATTGTACAACTGATATACCCGTGACAATTTACGAATGATAAACGATTCAGATCATGTAAGCGTTTTGGTTGAGGTAATCCGAGAGTAGATTGTGTAAATGTCCTTCGCGCAGAGAAACAAAGAACTCGTTATTATTATAAATAATAATTATTCATTCATTATTTTCTTCGCCAGCGACAGCGTCGTCCACATGCGAAGTGAATGTTGAAAATAACGGAATGGTTACTGTTGTTTGTTACTTATACATTTAGGTTAAAAATCATTCGCCGCTAAAATTTATGGACTAGCAAAAACTGGCTTTTGCAATTTTTTGCAATCACTTGTTTTTTAGAACTAAATTATATAACTTTTTATTGGAATATGATTAAAAATTGGATTATTTATATTTCATGTTAGAAAAATATCGATAGTATGGATTAGTGTACTTAAAAAATATAGCCAGTTGTATTCATTATAAAATAAATGATTTACTTCTACTTAAAATAAATAGGTATATTGTTGTAAATATAGCAGAATAATATTGAATAATTGTAGTATTTATGGCGGAAATACCCGAAACAGTCTTTACGATGACTTCTTCCTGTGTATCGGTGTGGCAGTGTGTTCCTCGGTAAATTTGACCGAAGGTTCCCTCTTGTAGCAGCATGTGGGAGCTGATGGTTTTCCTCGGCACCGCTAGAGAACGAAGTCTGTCTGTCGGATCGTACATACGTGGATCATGTAGAGTTACCTGCATTATACCATATACAAATAATATTACATTCATATATATATATATATATATATATATATATATATATATATATATATATATATATATATATATATATATATATATAACATCAGTCACAGATTAATCAGAACTACTGTGTAATAAATTGTTATAGAAATATGGATCATGATTATTAAACATTTCATGAATTTAATATCTAGATTGTCAGATAGATTATTATTGTAATATGTTCGCACCCCTCAAAGAATTAAACAAATAATGAGTCTTCCTGGTTCATTTGGTATTAACAGATATAATAATTATTTTGGTTAATTGACGATTCAATGTATCAAGTAGAAATATATTATTACAATAGTTAGTCAATATTGAAATATCCTATACAATTTTGATTGTATTTTTCAGTGCACAGAAAGCTTCTGATTTTATAAATGTTTTCCATGTGTGATGAAAACTTATATTGTTATTTAACGTATTGTATTCTTATTTCGGTTTTCATAAGGAAATAACAAAGAAAATTACTGTTACAAAATATTCTATTTGGCTTTTTTTCCAATTTACGCATGGGTTTCCTGAGCCGTTCAATAAATTTTCCAGTTCACCGCGTATGATGTTGGATAGAATTTATCGAAGCTAAATTATATCCTTTGATATCTCATAAATATTCCATGAATATATAAAACAATATCGATAATAGCGGAAAATGGACGAGTCAATATTACGTAGAGTATATTATAAGCTTCGTCCTAAATGATTTATTGTACTACATTAAACCTGTATTATGGAAATATACGAAATATAATATTATTATACCATGTGTGTCCTAATGAAATCGATCATAATTGAATTTTTTGCTATTATTATAATAAATTCATACAATATTCATAAATCTAGTGAATTTTTCAAATGACACTAGTTATTATGTATACATTTACTTTCAAATAATCCAAGGATATTGTAATTTGTCAATTTGAAGGCTCTTCACTGAAGAGAACGATGTATTTTTAAAAAGATAAGCTTTTTACAATCTCCATTAAATATAATTATATTTCTAAATTAATTAATTTGGAAGGCACATTATTTTATCCTATAATTCCGAAGTTTGTCCGTTACTTCGGTTACTATTTTTTAAAAACATTTTCTATTTTCTTTTGTTGATATAATGAAAGCAAATTCATATACTGTGATAATTAACTTCCAATGTACTTAATGATTTTATCAACATACGTAAAATTCATTACAATCAAAATTTGATACAAAAAGAAAACATGAAATTTAAATCAAATTATTTTTCAAACATGACTTATAAGTCTTTTCATGTATGTAGTGAGATTACATTCAAAACAGATTAGTTTGATAACAGCAACTTGCCCGTTCCGTCCCATTTGAAATATTGCGTATGCTATATTTGTATAATTTAAATTAAAAAAAGTTAAAATACAGTATGATCTCTTTAATCCGAACCTCCAGTAATTCGAACAGCGGAAATTCACAACTATAATCCGAACAATGTCTCCTTAATCCGAACAGTGAACAGCAAAGTAACTTGCGCTACATAAATGTGCAATACTGCACTGATAAACCATATTTCTGAAGATGTTACAAGAAAAGAAGCTCTTGAATGGGCCATCGAACAAGAAGAATCATGGGAATCATAAACGATATGGATATTTTGGAACATGTTCAGAATGAATCAAGCTCGGAAGAAGAAGTAGAAATGATACCACGACGTATGAAGCACACGGAGGCAGTCAGAAGTTCCGAAAAATAATACTGAATGGGAACACTACATTCTATCCGAAATGAAAAATAAAATGGGCTCAAAAGACAGAAAAACCAAATATTAAACAAAGCAAAACCACTGAAATTTTTACAACTTCTTAGATTTACTTCTTACTTTTTTAGATTTACATATATACTTCATTTTTTTTAGTCATGTCATATCTAACAAAATACGATATGTAGTACAGTTGTTGATTTTTTATTTTAAAATAAAGAGCCTTTTATTGGAAGAATGTTGAAATTCATAGATAATTAGGAAAATTGATATTTTCTGTCTTTTGTCCGATAATCCAAATATTTCGATAATCCGGATCAATCCGTGCAATTATTAGTTCGGATTAAAGAGGTTATACTGTATAAACTTTTTCTTATTGACAACAAAAGTTTGAATTCTATCACGTAACGATAAAGCCAGTGTTACATCGATACAATAGATGACAATATTACTATTAATTAGATATTGGACTACATATTTATAATGTAACATGAGTTTCGTTAAGTTTTGTAATCTGCTTGCTGTAACCGATGAGTCAGGAATGTATACCGGGCAGTCTATATATTAGGCGCATTGGAATCTGTGAAACCGATGACAGACGGTGACTTTTTGAATCAAATTACACTTGTTTGACGTGAAGTCACATCACTGTTTTTGTAGCAATTAGCAAATGGACAGTGACAAACAGTTACTTTTTCTATCAGTTTGTTTCATAATTTTGACGTATAATTTAGGATTTATTAAATGTATCGTTATTTATATTGTATAGTGTTACCTGTAAACTAATTTTGTTGGAATTAATTACCGACATTGATTTACTTCTTATCAATATCGTTATTAAATAATAATGTAGATATTTTAGTTGTTTGTTGAATTGTTGCATAAATGTAAGATATCTTCCCATGGTTTCACGAAATAATAGTTTTCGAAAACTAGGACAAAGACTTGCAATTTATATGAACAAAGAAATTGAGAGATTCGAGGAAGTTCCATAGGAAATTCATGTTTTCGCTCAGTTCCTGACACATACGTGAGTCGGGAAGGGACGCGCATAGAGGGTAAAAGCATCGATTACAAAGGTAAATAGATACAGTTGCATCTGTACTCATGGGATTAAAGCAGCTTAGTTACACTCTACTGCACATTCAATTTAGTAGCGCACTACGCGACATCGAGGATGCAACCGCCTCCAGGGTTCGGTAAGGTACAGGTACACTGTACGAGCAAACATGATGCACGACGAACTTCTAGAAAATATACAGATTCACGAATTCATTCCCTCCGCTTATCCGTTGTCATACCTTATAATTATTAATTGTGAACAAAAATAAGAAGAGTGAAGTATTTTTTTCTTAGATAATATTTAAATAGAAAAAAATAATAGGTTCAAGTGTATTTTAAAGATCCCTGTATTTTTTAAATATTTTTTCATATTTTCTTTAATAAGTAGGGAATATATGTTAATTCTATTAGATATTTTTAAAAGAATATATATATATATATATATATATATATATATATATATATATATATATAATTAGAGAGTAAATTGTATATCACATATGCCAAAAATGTAATCAGTGCATGATTGTGGAATTAATTCTTACGTTGTTATGTAGACAGTTTCATACATGTGTCAAGCATTTAACCGTAAACTGTAGGGGTCGATCTGGTGTTAATTAATAATTCTGTTATTAATTGTTATGTTTGATATTACCACGCCAGATGTTCATTATCTGTTGTAACACTTGTATTTGGGCAAAAGTATTTGATATCAATTTTCAACACTGTGTGCTGACATTTTGAACATTGGGGGTATGAGCAATATAAAAAAAAATGATTAAGATTCTCTCTTCTTTTTCAAATGTGTTTCGGAAGAAACGCGCAGTTTAGTTTTTTTAGAATTATATATTATGTATATTCAAAATATGTCACAGCAATGCAGTTCACAGCTCGATACTAACAGCGCTACTATAAGCTACTAAAAAAAATGATGTATGTTGATGGCACAACTGTAGCAACAGTGTCAATATTAGCAGAAAAAATTAGTACTTTGCGGTGCCGCTTGTATCGAATTGTAAATAGCAGTCATAGTGTTTAAAGTTCACATACAAACGAAAACATGACAGACGTGTAATCTGAATTGACATTTCTGTAAGTCTGTAACGGTGCTATTTAGAGATTTTATGCATGATCCGAAAGACTGTAGCTGTATTATTTGATTTTGTAATAAGCTATTAGTAAGTTAAACCGCGATGGCTTACCGTGATCCAAGCTCCGGTTCAGAATTGGACAGATTCAGTAAACCATCGGAGTTATTTCAATCAAAATTCCAAAAATAAGCCGAGATGATCCCGCGGGAAACGGAACGAATTAATAGAAACTTATCGGCAGTGTGACGGTGATGTAGTACGGGTGTTGTGACGCACGATATCTCGTAGCAAACACAAGTATCTACTTTGTGTCCAATCAGAGTTTCCGCTAAATCCGAAAGGTGATAGCTTTTTGACGAGACATCGCCTTCTCCCTTTCGTATCCTGGAACTACAGCGTAAATCTTTCCCGAGACAAAGTAATGTTCAATCAACGTTGACAGGATACGTGTTTACAAAGCAGCGGAAATGGTTCAATTTCTGATTGCGCAATGGTTCGTTTCAAATTTCATTTTCGAAATATTTTTAGTATCCATATCCATTAATATTGAATGAATATTGAAAAGCAATTAACATATGGTTTCCCTGTGTATGACATTTGTTCCATACATGTTCCATTGTATATGAAACATAATAGCGCATATAAAATACAGGTGATATGTCAGCCATTTTTAAAGTGTTTTTATTTTAAAAAAATATGTAACATGTATGTATGATGCTTTTGCCAGTATGTAATAGTAACTTTGTTATGGGAAATAATGTAGATACGCATTTGTACGTATATGTAGATGATGTTGAGGGTAAATTGATAATGAAAAATATTGAATAGGATATTTGTAAAGAGATTTACATGCGGCAAACGCTATGTCGATGTGGCTGGAAGTAGCAAGGTGCGCGTGAAAGGAACACAATTATAGGAGCTAACATAGCTGTTGCCGCAGTCTATGGGTCCTGACCGTACCCTGGCTCAGGGGCCCGGGGGGTATGTGATTACTCTGAACGCTTGCAGCTAAATGGGGTTGGAAAGCGACGCCGCGTGTCGGACGCCAACATTGCCGTCGTCTCATGTGTCGGAACAGAGTCAGGGAGCAAGCTATTTCGGGGCTGAGGAATTTTAAATTGATCGCAGATCAAAGTACTTGAGCAGTCATCAAACGGGCCAATATATACCGTATATATGAGATTCGTAATAGAACACTCTAGGACGCACACACTCACGCGTACACTTTACGCATGCGTACGTTTTTTTCTTTCTCTTACTAACCCCCCCCCCCCCTCCTCACATTGCGAACAAACCACTTTGTCTATATTGTCGCATTCAGATTGTTTTTCTTTCGTCGCTTATCTCTTTCGTACTCTTGCAACTCGATAGCTCGGCTACTCGAAGAACATGTCCTAGATTCCATTAGTATTTGTTGTTACGCGCGTAAATCATCTGGGCGATGCTGAAAAACTAACAATACCGACGACCAAATAGTTCTACACGTTAACGAATTTAGAATTCTTTTTGACGGTCAACAGATCAGTTAGTTATTATTTTTACTTGTGGTATATTTTATCAAATTAATTTCCCTTTTTTTCTAACATTGTAAGGAGCTGGTAGCAGAGTTACTTACTTGCGATAGATGTGTGAGTTGTGAAGAAGCATAGTAGGATACACGTGACGGGCAATACTCCGGTTTGACGTACATATGACCAGAGTTATCCGCCAGAGCAATATGTGTGGTAGCGTATGGTGAAGGTGATCTTCTAGAACTGACTGGATACTTCTGAATACTAGCTATAGTCGCATAACTTCCGCTACCGACACTTGCTGCACGACCCATCGAATCCAATCGGATAAACACGTTCTGATTGCTGCCGAATGCTGCGCTTGTGTAACTCGTACTGAAAAATAAAAATACTCTTTCCCTGAACAAAATACTAGAAAACCACACTTACTGAAGCGATTCCTGATGTCGAACCTTCTTGCTTTTGATGTAGACAGCGGACGTAACAACTACGACAACACTTATCATAGTAATTGCGCAACCAACTGCCACATAAAATGTGCCGGTCGATGTTATTAAGGAACCCGGATCGAGACGAATAGAGTCGTTCCTTGCTGGTGACATTATTCCTTTAATAAAGCGGTTACATCATGTAAATATGAGAACAGTTCATCTTACTCAATGTAATTATTTAAACAAACATGTCATTTCCATTTTCATGAAACAAAAAACAGAGCATGTATATACATGGTTTCAAATGATAATGTTTCTGTCGAAGTAACTTCCCCGGGCTGGTTTAAATTTCTGCATATATGCATAGTCATATTTACTCTTTGTTTGTTGAAACGCGCAGTGTTTCGGGCATAGTATAAACACAGCTTAACAATATTCACTAACAAGACGTCAATGTTGTATGTTGTAATACGACTATTCATTCCATCGTTATATTCATGTACATGTAAGATGTTTTCATCATTAGTAATTCGAGTAGAGTTGACGAACATAAACGGCAGCTTCCTGCAGCGTCTTACGTCTTTTTTAACGATTTTGATAATCCATTTTCACTTAGTGTGTTAATTATATTCGGTATGGCGTCTGAACTTGAGAAAGCTTTTAAATACGGTACAAAGTGATTAATCAGTTTTTAATGCGAAATTTTATACGATTTGTATCACAAGACATTCTTTTCAAAGGGGTGTTATATTATTTTCACTATTTTGAACTTGACGACAACCTGAGATGATGGATTTGATTTTGAATTACAAGTTTTCACATTATTATCTGTCTATTTTGTACTGTTTTTCTACTAAATTTACAACACGATTTTATAGATGAGTTCTAAAAAAGTCACTTAATAGTTTAATTTGATTTTGTTGAAGAATATTTGTGGAACGAGACATTACGATCCAAATTAGAACATTATCCGTAATAATCTGTTTCACAGGAAATACAAGGGTAGAGTAGGGACCCTGATGAAAGAGAATGCCGATTAGAGTGGGGGAGTAAAGTAAAAGATAGCTTAAAGCGATCAACGTATTGACGTGTACGCACAGCACTTGACACGTCGAAATGAAAAATCCGTCAGCAATCAAGCGGCCATATCACAATGTCTCCAGCTCGATTTACGAAACAATGTAACGACTCAACCGAAACTGGTAACGGCGTGTTGTATGTTGTCGGTTAGTACGTTGCTTGTATGAACAGAACAATAAACAATACGAACACTGTTCAGTAAAGCTGTTCAGTAAAGTCTATAGGTTCGATAATTAAAATTTCAACCAGTAATACTGAATGAAGTGTGATTGCATGAAATACGTCAGCGAAAAAGTATGTTTTAAAACAAAATACACTTCAGATGAAATCACAGAATTGTAATTTTCTGCACTAATTATTCAAATTTCAAGTTGCCAATTAAATGAAGTACCTAAGTTGAATGAGAAAATTCAATTAAGGTATAGTAAATAAATTAAGCAATTAAATAGGCAACATCGACAGTTTTCATATAAATGTAAACATTTAACATTCGAAATCTCATTAACGATGAACTTTAAATTATTTTCTTTTTGTTTCATTTTATTGCGATAAAAGATAAAACACTTGGTTCGCATTACACTTACGGAATATTAAACATTGATCTTAGGATAATACTTTCACTTTTTCTATTTTAAAACAAATATGCCGGGTGTCCCAAGAAATCTGGGACATAGGGAATTAACATGTAAATATACAAATATTATGATTACTTCTGAACAATACGTTTTAGAGCAAAATTGTAAATAAAAAAGCTGTTCCGAATTAAAAACTGCATAGTATGATGCCATATTTAATGCTCAGATATGTTTCTGTAGCGAGTAAATCAATTTTGAAATACTAAATTTTAATGACAGATTGAAATAAAAACGCTATGTTTTGATTATTTGTTGTTGTAACTAGCAAAAAATCTGCAATTTTTGTTTAATGACCTCCTGATCTGTCATCTAAATGCAATATTTCAAAATTGATTTACTCGATATATAAAAATATTTGAGCACTAAATATAGCATCATATTATGCAATTTTTAATTCTGTACAACTCTTTTATTTACACTTTTGCTATAAAATGTATTGTTCAGAAGTAATCACATTTTTTTTAAATTTACATGTTAATTCCCTATGTCCCAGATTTCTTGGGACACCCGGTATGAGATTGTGTTAAATTCTTAGATAATGTAAGTTACTGAATAAAGAAACAAGGCAAGAAATGTCGAGCTGCAGGCCGTGAAGAATTTGGCGGAATTAAATAATTACGTAACATAGTTGTCAAAGACCCATTTTTGATATGAATATGAAACATTGTATAATTGCTTGAAGTGTTAGCAGAATTTTGAATTTCTGTAATAATTAAAACATCATATTATGTTGCCAAATACAAGTACACCAGCTTTAGAATTTGCCAGTTTTAATTTACAATAATAGCACTGAGAGATAAATATTGCGTTCGTGTTTGTACCTGGAGAAAAATGTCGCTCTGTCAGTGAAATGCATTTGGGCTTGTATTTACAAGAGCTTAGTGTAATATATTACCTAACTTATTTGTTTTATGTTTGTTTGTGTCTGTTTTGATGTAAGTTCGCTTACCTTTTAGACATATTTTATTTCTCCTGAAATTCAGCCAAGTTTCATTGTGCATCTTATTGTGTGCACTGACATTCAGCTGAATTTGAACTTCAATTTCAGCACTTTTCAATCCAGTGCATGGCAATTTTACCCTGAAAATATATCGGATCTCGAAAAAACTGTAATTAGTTTGTAAACATATATGAAACTTTTCTCATTAATTTTTAACATGATAACATTGATAATGTTTAGCTATCCATCAAAGAGCTTGTCAGCAGTACTTGGCTACATATATAAATATAACAAGTGTCCACTGAAATATGAGACACAGCGAATTAACAAGTTATTTTAAGAATCTTCTTCTCAATAAATTTGAGATGGAAACTACAAACAGAAAAAAAGTTATTTCGGAATCAGAAAAAATTTCCTTCCATTTTTAACTTTTGAAAAATGAGTTCTGTCAAAAATCTAGAACAACTTGATACTGAATAATGAAAGAACCTCCTTGGTATCAGAAACCAATGAAATGATAGAAAACAATGTGACATCTATCAATAACATAACAGAAATGTAAACATAAATGAGTGATGTACAAATCAAAACGCATATTTACTACAATGTTTGGTATGAATTGAAATGTTTGGTATGTAGCGAATAACTTTATTTAATTTTTCGTCAATAATTCAGCTTGCTCTGTTACATGTATTTAAGAAAATTAATTTTAAATTACAATTCGTAGAATTGGTGTAAAATTTAATATCTGCGAACATCACATTACGGTCATGTTTGCTGTTCGGTTATTGCTCTATATATTAGCGTCCGTTTGCAATTAAAACAACATGTGCACAGCATATCATCCATTAGTTTTGCGAATTAAACAAAAATCAATTTTATTTATCACTCACACATTTTATTGGAGCTCATTATAAATAGTATTTTGTACGTATTGTTTGAAATACTATACAATACGTAGAAATTATTTATAAATACATACACAATAATCTGCAATTTATGAATCTGGTTGTGCCAGTGTATACAAATATCTGTGTTATAATCATTTGTTCCTGTGGAGTTATTTATGGGATTACAAGTGCCAAATTGTGTTTTCAACCTATCGCATGAGATATATATGCATGTTAGATTGTGTTAGAACATACCTAAATGTCTGCACAACTGTTGGAATGACACCGCGAGATGAAATATTGACTTCGGGCGCCAGCAGTGCTCCTTGGTTATCGTAGTCTATTGTCATCACATACGGAAGCTGCAAAATTCATCAGCAGTATGAGTATCGGCCGATAAACCCAACCCATTTTACAAAAAAAGACACACACATAAAATCTCTTATCAGATTAATTCCACAAGCGGTTGATTGCAAAACGAAAAAAATGATGCCATCGTCCCAACTCTATGAAGATGTATTATAGATGAAATAATTAAAAATAAAACAGGACAGCAGGAGATATCAAGAATTTAAAAAAAATTATATTCATAATGTCGGATGATCAAAATATTAGCAAATCATGGCTATCCAGCCAAATCAGTGCTGTAATATATTTATTTATATCGAAATTATTAGGAAATCAGTTGAATCTCTTGATGTAAAAAGAAGCATTTTGATTTGAATTATTCTAGAAATACTTATTCATTATTAAATACTTAATCTAATATAATGTATTAGTAAATAATTATTTTATTATTACTAATGATAAAATAAGTTACCTAATGATTCATTAGGTAGCTTATTTATTCATTAATAATAAAGAGTATAAAACGCTTATTATTATTGGATAAAGATGGAGAAATTTAATTTAAATATAGTACAAGTAATAAAAAAAATTAATCATGCTGTACCATGCAATTCATGTGAGTGCTGTTTCAATATAAAATATGAAAACACAAATGGTTCGTAAGGAAACTAAAATGGCTGTTTCAAATTGCAAAGTAAGAAAATAAAACATCGGTTTCACTCCTTACGTTATCAACAAGTAGAACAAAAGAACTTGTTGCTTGTTGGTGAAGTTGATGCCAAGTAACTTGAATTAATGACAGAAATCGTGGAACTAAAATTTCAATTTCAACAAGAACGTATAAATATCATTTAAAACAAAAAATAAGGGTTTAGCGAAAGCAATAATAACAATATTAACCAACCAACAGATATCCATTTATTTTAGGAACAATTTACGTCGACAGTCCATCAATTATTCGAAGGACAATTGACGTCAACAAACATTTCCGTGCACGATCACAAGAAATCAGTTGAGATTCACGAATTTATATGAGCATGATAATAAACTTCTAGTGCAGAATAAAAATATGAAAGGAAAAAACTTACTGGTAAAAATCTCGGTGATAAAACATTTGTAGCTGTTGGTTACATGTTTACAATCTAGCGCTAGAAACTAAAGCTGATGAACTCATAAATTTCTTGGAATAGAAAAAACCGTTCAGGTACGACATTTACACGTGGAAAATTAAAATTCAGGTGAGTGAATTATGAAATTAGTGTTTCGATCTGACTAAAGGAAGAATAATGTTTATTTGTGATGTAGTTGTGTTATTACTAGACGTCATACGACAGAAAACAAATTGAAAATAATTTGAATGCATGCCCAATCTGTAAGGAATAGAATTATTATTTTGTTCGTGTGAAAGAAATAAGAAAAAATTTCGTCAGCGCATTGAATGAAGAAACAGATTACTGAGGCAACGTTAATTTTAAATCTTAATAAAGGATTCATTAGGTAGATGTTAGGGAATTAGGTAGGTAGCCAGAAGCTACTGGTGTTGTAGAATGCTTACTTGATCTTTAATTAAAGTGGCAGCTTAAGGAGTAATCTCGATCACTGGTGTCGTACATGATCGCTCTCGATGTTGTGGCTATTCTACGGGATTAGTAGAATGTGAACAGAACGGTCAAATAGATTTGTGTTTATCGGAAAACCATTTTCTTTGCGTGTTACACTATGTCTCAAAAGGGTCGACAAAGCACGCGTTCTATGCACACTATATAAGTACCCCCCTAATCATCTAACTCAGTTTATTCTATGATACTTCTACATTATCCTAGATCCTAGGCATTGTGCTTGGTGAACTTCCATTATAGGTAAGTTCGGAGAAATATAAATATTATGGATTATTAGGAGTGAATAAAGAGAACAACTTTTACATATACGCAGTTAACATTATTAAAGTTATATTATATATAATTCAAGTGCGCACGTGCGTCATAATGCAGAACAAGTTTGGATAAAACTGGAGAAAGTAAATAATTTACAAATGTCAACTCTTTCAACCTCGGCACATTGTTAATAAGTAAAACGAAATACGAATTTCAAATAACAATACTTTTAATTTCAACTGTTATGTTAAAATACTCCATCAATTTTCGGTAACTTATGAAGTTAATTGAGTGGATTCCATGTAAATAATCAGAATTTGTTTCTTTTCCGTACAAATAATAATTCATTGGAACAAGCAGGCACCATGCTATTACGAGCTGTTCAGAACAGCGGAAAGACAGCGGCAGGAATAAAGGGGTGGCGGGTGGAAGGTACAGTGTCAAAACCTAATTGAATTCTGAGAAGTTCTGCAGCTTCCTGGCAATCAACACGGCGTCATACAATATAAACAAACTTGATTTGTGTCGCATTAGACTATGATGAACGTCAACCGAACAGAACATTTGCCTGTGATTTCTTTTGCATCACAAGGAGCAAGTGACATTTTCCATTCAGAAAAAGAATTTACTAGGAAGAACATTACTAGCACATTAAACGATGTGTCAAACGTGATTGTAAATTTAGTTTCGATGCAATACGTGCAGGCTTTGTTAATTTTAATTAAATGTCAGGTAATCATGGTGCCGGTGAAATTTGTTTTTCACAGTTTCCTGTCGAAGTTCTCAATTGCAATCGTGCGTCGGTACTGAAAGCTGGTAAACATTGTACTGTTGACTGTAAAACCTCGTTAAGAAGGCCTGATTTCTTGCAGTTGTCGTAGTCGATTTCTATATGATGTTTGTTATTTTTAATCAATTATAGTATGAAGTTGATTATTACTATTATGTCAATATATTCGTACACCAAAGTGAGTGATTTTGAGATAAATTATATTTAATTACATTCTCTATTTAAACCTCATTTGCATGAAACAAAAATGATTTATTTTAATATAGTTAATGGAGAAGTTAGAGTGTATCAAACAAGTATAAATAAATCCATTACTGAAATATTAATTTCGATACTTACGCACTGTATTGACTCCAAGTCTACACCATTTTGGGAATTGGTCGATGAAGAAGAATATCGGAGAAAGTTACAAGTCACACGATGTATCGTAATAGTGATGATCATGTAATATTTTTGAACGTACGTAGG
Organism: Carabus problematicus; assembly: GCA_963422195.1. Classification (NCBI taxonomy): domain Eukaryota; kingdom Metazoa; phylum Arthropoda; class Insecta; order Coleoptera; family Carabidae; genus Carabus; species Carabus problematicus. The sequence continues at coordinate 20,427,984 of OY728577.1, forward strand.
TATCATATTAGATATGCGGCGTTCCCTGTTGACTTAATTGTCCTCTACGCTTGTCGGTATTGATTGTCAAGCTACATGCTAGTCTCTGGCGGATACATTTATTTTTCAGGAAGGGTGAGCGCTTGGAATCGAACACGACAAATTGTTAATAAATTATACATTTCACGATTCACTGTATGGTTGGCTGCGTTTTTGTTCGCCTCCTGCTATACCGATACGGACGATTCGGAAAGTCCATTATCCATGTACGTCAGTTTGTTATGACATGGATCATAAACAGTTTTATGTGATATTTAATTTTTAACAAATTTTATACACATTCGCAATTGAACCGTAAATTCATTGCGTAATATTTATGATAATAAATTGATTTATGTGTAGCATTTCGGCTAACAAAAATATGATTACATTGTCACCGGAATTAGAGTTTTACGGTTTAATCAAAGAGAATCCTTGCACATGCAAGCTTGATGTTGGCTCTAAACTGGTTTATATAGGTAATCTCTTGCGCTTCGGGCTTAACTCCACCGTGCCGTCACATTTTCCTTGCTTTTGCGAATTTATTAGATAATAAATGTTCCTTTTTTTCTCCTACACCGTCATCTTACCCTTCTCTTGATTATTTTTGTGCCGGAAAAAGACGCGAATGACGGCGAGACAGAGTGCGATAGTACGATACGTTTGGGAATGAACTGGCACGAAGAAATAACACATTACATGCTCGGCTCTCTCATTTTTTTTCAGTGACAAGTTATTGTTTTTCTTACACAGTTCGTGTAGATTTCGTTATTTATTCAAACCGTTATTAATCTTCATTTATTATAATATTGCTGTACGAAGTTGTAATTTAATAATGCTCGCTTTATCCGATAGTCACAACGTGGACCATCTAAGTCCAGTTTATAAAATACGACGCTTTCAGTTTCAAATTTGTGTAATAAGGCCAAGATCGTCGGCAGTTCTTATTCTGATACTTTCAACTTTTTTACCTATCGGTCGTAGCGAGCTAAAATGGTGACTCCGGGGTGTTTTAGGGCGTAGATTAATAATTTAACATCAATTTTTTCGATATGAGTTATGGTCTTTTTTTTACAAAAAAATGTTTCACCAACGGTTGCAGCTAGATATTTTGACTAAAATTTTGCAGAGAGAATGATCGATTTACTCCACTCTAAAAAACTTGTTATTCCTTAATAAATATGAAAATAATATATATATATATTTTATTTGCTAATAATATTTGAACCAATAAAAATTAAAATTGTGTCTCTTATATGCAATGCACCCATTGCACTTTAGAATATTAAGTAGATACAATATTTTATTACATTTTTTGTTTTTTTTAATGAAATCAGGAATGGCGAAATATTGACGAAAGTGACTGGTATCCTATTCAGTCTGTTACAAAGTAAAGAATAACGCTACTTCAGTAAAGTTCATGTTATGTATGTATGTATGAGGTAAAGTTAAGTCTGCTAAAATTCTTCTGTATCCCAAAGAAGTTAAGCAATAAGTTTGCTCGAAATGTGCTGTGAATTTCCATATAATAGCTAAATAATTTTTGTGCGTTATACTGACATCATCTAGCAAGGGGAATGACCGTCTGCGTCTGGATGAAGGGGTTTGGTGCCATCTGGTGGCGCTGGTGGCCAGGATGTCGAAGAGACAACTGTTGTCTATATGCATATAACTGGAAAAGCAACATGACACAGTCTATGTTCATTTCTCGGCTTTACAGAATTGCATATTAATTTGATTCAACCAGGAAAAAATCAGTTATAAAACTCTGAATATAATTCTGAATGTTCCAGAATGTATCCTTCAGTATTTATTGCTAATAAAATATCTTATTATATAAAGCGCTAAGGTCCGGCTGCTGCTGCTGCTGCTGCTCCATGCCTGGAAGCGTTTTCATTGGGCGTTTTGTTGACAAAAGCAAAGCCGACTATGCCGACTATAAATGCAAAAGGCGATGTTCTGTTTATCTGTCAAATCACTGTTTTCTGTCATTATCGTCGAACGAATTGACATTTAATTAATAGAGTGTTATTAAAAGTGTAATATTAAAAGTGTAACGACATATTTAAAGACATGTAAGTTAAAAAAATATTTATTATTTATTTAAAAGTATTTATGAAGTGACCTGCATTGAAATCATTTTAAAGATATAAAATAACAACAACAAAAATTTAATAAATATATCAAATGGATTACGTTACTCAAGGTTTTTTTTTACATATTCGTAATTAATATTTTTCCGTCGTATGACGGACATTTAACCTAGTATTAAAATAAATCATTAAATTAAATATTTGAGCATAGATTACACTGTTTTCGCAAAACTAAATACATGTTTGTTTTTAATACTCAGAATTTGCTGTAACTTGGTCTAAATTGAAGAATTAGATTCACTTCAATACATTTTTCACTTACTGTTAAATAGTATTTTATTTATTTCTAAATAAATATGCCTATGCATTTTTATTAACTTATTAAGTGATGCTAGCGTGCGCACACGTATTTGATAATAAGATCGAAATCGCGTTTTGAAATGCTGTTTGCAGAGAGGAGAGAAAGCGTAGAGAATTAAAATTCTGCTCGTTATTAATTTTGCATCTCCACCGTAGTCGTCGTTGTCGAGTTTTTTGCAGTTTCAGCCGATTATTGTTTATCGCGGAATGATTACAAGTCTGTGCTAGTTGGAATGAACACGCCCGAGGCGTATTGTTTGGAGAGGATAGTCCGCACTGTTAGAGAACTTTCAAACAATGGTCTCGGCAGATATCTCTCCTGCACAGCCACTGACCGAAACCGTACATTGTAAACGAAAGTGTGTATAGTCCCATCCACTTGTCCATAATCTCTATCGTGCAGCATTCCGTATCTGGCGTCCAACCCGTCGCACACATTCTCTCGCTTATTATTGTCTATTGTCGATTTTAGTCAACATTGTATCTTACCTGCGTTTTATCCATATACGAGTATAAATAACGAGAGTACGTGGCGTGTTATTTGCAAGGTTATAAGCTACGCGGAACATTCCAGTGTATTGGCAAATCGCATTCTTGTGCAGAATAAAAGTCTACAAAGAAAAATCTTGACACTGCAGTGACAGAAACCCGAATTTAATTGAATACCGAAAATTCTTCTTGTCAGTGAAAGGTATCTCGGGGTATCTCGCCGCAGCTTGTGCAAAACGGTTAGTTAGTTAGGGTACGCGTTACCCTGCTCAACTCACAATGAAAAATACATTTCGATCAATAAACGACCACTGGAAAATCTTTCAATATTCACGTTCCATTGAATGTCACATAGCTATTTAATTACAAACACTAAAGTTTTTTAATAAATTCTAACTGTATACTATATTGATAGAAACGTCCGATAATGTTCTGTTAGTATTTAAATAGTATTTATGAGGTTGCAGTGGTGTGAATTAAGAAATGGGTAGTGCATAATTTAAAAAAAGCATTTTTTTTTTATTATCATGCATTTTCTAAAATTTAAAATGAATAAAAAAGGGTCTGATTTTATCATTTTATGACTCCGAAACGAGAAGAGCTATTTTGATGAGCAACTGCAATGTCCAACTGATGGAATTGGTTTCATTTGGATTAAAAGTTAAAATTCGCAGTTGGTTGTGTTTCAAATATCATTGCATCTGAATGAAAAATGTCCAGCCAAATAAAATCTATAATTAACGTTAATTTGCAAATTAAACGTATCAGTTGTGTTCGGCGATTGTGGTCGATGTTCGTAAATCCGTGGAATAATAGGTATTACAACAAATTTGACACGGTCCAAATGAAAATGTATGCGTCGCTCGCAGTGTAGTTACAATAGTTTACCGACAATTTGGCAGATTCTGGTTCGATCCCTAGCGAATTACATAGGTACGTTTTTTATGTGTAGAATAAAAACGAAAAACTTTTACAGCCCCAAAAATATACGTACAAATTTCTCGTACTCAAGTAATCTTCATATAATGCAGTACATAATGACAGTTTTTATTATCATTATTATCGATAAGTTATAGTGTTTGCGTAACGTGTCAAATTCACCACTATATCAAGGAAGGGTTATATAAGCCTGCTTCGTCCTTCACTGCGCACACCTCATTTCGTACCCTGTTTTGTTAACCGCCACAACAACCGCTGTTCGCTGAAACGTACATTTCGTTATACAAGACCTGTGTGCTGCAACTGTCAAGTCGACACGACAGACAAACTTGGGAGACGCGCGAGATGTTCAAGGTAAGGAATTAACCTAAACCGCAGTACCAAATATATTACACCCGTTCTCAGTTATTACTAGTTACTTGTAGTAACCAACACCGTAGCTAATTTTCTGACGACATGAAGCAAACTTGTTATCAAACATTTACCCTTATATGCAATGTTAATATATGTTCGTGAAAAACAACATACAATATGAATATGTTGTTTTTATTTGATAATCTTTTCGGTTTGTTTTGAGTACTTCAACAAACAGGATTGTAAGGATTGTGGCAATGAAAGAATATGTTAATTATAACAATGACAGATTATCATATTTCGATTTCAGAATGAAACAATATTGCCTGTTTTCTTTACGGCAGTACTCATTACAGATTTTCTTTTTCAATTATAAATATTCATAATACTTTCATAAGGTATCCAAGTGTCTATTGAAACTTAAGTGTTCAAGAAAGTTTTGTTGAGGTTCATAATATCATAACTTTGATAAGAAACGTGGGACAATAATTCAAATAATACTTATTCGTTGATAAAGTTTTAAAACAGAATTAAATTAATTAATTAATTGTTTTAATTATTTTTATTATTATTTTCATTAATACAAAAGATATATATATATATATATATATATATATATATATATATATATATATATACAGTGAACTTCGCTTATAACGAACCTCAAGGGACCGACGAAAATAGTTCGCTATAAGCGAAGTTCGTAATAAACGATAAACATCAGAAATTCATTTTTGTTATTAATGCATTGGTACATGTTTCAAGTAGGTACATATTATGAAGAACTGTTTTGCAAAACTAGGCAAATCCGGATTTGTTCAAAATTTAGTTAGATATTGTTTTGTAATACATCTACATTGTACACTAACAATAGTTATTATGAATCTTATTTTAAAAATCGTTTATTTTACTATTGTTTATACTTATTATTATTTTATATTATTTTTATTTATTTAAAGTAAGAGCTTTACGTGTTTTCTTCGAAATTGCGTAACTCATAATTGTACTTCTTTAACACATTAAATACAGTGAACAGGGGCGGACAGGCCATGTGGAGCATGCTGAAATTTCCGCATGGGCCGTTCCAATAACGGGAAGGTCCGATAATTTGTTTTCATACAATTAACCACATATACACAAGAACCGCAAGAACTGTTACGGCGACCCTACATATGCGGAATTGAAAGATTTCGAGCAATCCCCTGATTACTTGGTAAAATGTCGTTTTAAGTTCGTTATAACCGAAAACTTTTGTGATTATAACAAAAATTAAGGTTCGTTATACCCGAAAGTTCGTTATAAACGGTTTCGTTATTTGCGAAAAAAATAACACACGTTTAATGATACTTTAGTTCGTACTTTGCAGATTGGTTCGTTATAAGCGAAAGTTCGCAATAAGCGGGTTCGTTATAAGCGAAATTCACTGTATATATATATATATATATATATATATATATATATATATATATATATATATATAGATTGGTATTGTTAGAATAAATTATAGCACCTCCAATGAACTAATTATTACCAAGCAAAAAGTCAGGAATATGAAAACTGAATAAACTTTACCAATATTTTTGAAAATACTATGAAGTACGCAGAATATAATCTAAGTTATGTAATCTTATGAACTTTGCGGTATTAACTAAAGTTACTTTGTTACAGGATTATTCTAACAAAGAAGCTTGAATTATAGATTAAATCTTCATCTTTAATGTGTGGCTTTTGGCTTTATATGAAAATTTTAAATATTATCTATCTTTTAATTAATAATATTAATAATAAAATGTTTATACTAACATCTGGAACTGAATTACATTTATTTAACAAAGATACTATAAATCAGAAAATGTATCTACTTACATTTTTCTAAAATGTCTGCGCAATAATCGGTCACCTGCGATAAAATAGCTAAAATTATAAATGGCTTCATTATGAAACATAACGGTACTACTCCATTAACATAAAAGTTCTTAGCATGCTATGATTTATCTGATACAATAAAATAGTAAGTTTACCGAGAAATTCAAGTAGAAAAACTATAATGTGAATGATTTTATTCAAATAAAACAGAAACACAAGTGAAAAATTACACGACAGTACCCTGTAACTGCTAGAGAAATCATCACTGTATTGTTGGCAACATTGTTTTAGATAAATGCGTGCAACAATGTACGTATGTAGACGGATTTCTGCCCATTCAAGATACGAGTTAGATTGGCCGTGTGCACGATTCAATCCGTTTTTACCGGTTTCCATGTCGCATGAAAGCACCCAAGCTCGATTGCAATCCGATGAAGCATTTGGATTTCGGCGTGACTTAAATCTACTTACAGAATTGCTGAATAATGTTAATTTTGTAAATATGTATCGTAATAATTTATTAATCAACGAAGGTAACTGATGGATGAAATGGATAGTAACCCGATAGGCGTGAATAATTATATAACAGTGGCAGTGTGCTATATTTCATACACGTTCAGTAACCTTGAACTGTGCCTGTTGGTTTTTACGTTATGAACTAATTAATTTTATCTGTCTCACAAGCTTCTGTTTTTAATTAAGTTATTTTAGAAGATAAAAACTGGACATTTCATTTATATTGTGTGATACTTCATGGACGTAATTTGTTTTTTAGTCACGAGGCACTCAATTATCTCTGGTTTACCTATAAATAACTCTAGATAGAGTCGTTGCATGTACGATATATTTAAATTGGAACACGTTCGTTTGTGGTATTTTGTTTTCTGTGTCATTTTACTGTATTTCGTTCTCAATTCTTGTTTTTGCCATGTGTTCAACATACGTTGGTACATACCTACATATAATTCCTTTTAACGATGAATTGAATTTACAGATTCATCAATAACAAAAATAATAATGTGTATGCTTATGTAGATCTGTTTGCTTGTTTGTGTTGTAACTGCAGTAGAGTAAACAATCTATCTGCTGAATATTGTATCAATTATTATTCCACGATATTCAATGTTTCGAGTGCGGTGTGGCAAGTTGCTGTGGCAACCAGACCAAATCCAGGTCGCGTTTTATTCGAAACATCGCTATCCATATACTAACAGCTAACAGACATACCGTTCGGTTTTATGTGTTTGATATAGTTAAATATTAATTGCCATTTCGACAGCAATCTAGCAACGGCACACCGATACGAATAACAACATTCTGATATCGTATCATATGATTACGTAGTGTGAAATTGTAAACTTTTTATGTAATATAAATATTGGCTTCAAACAATAACATTAAGTATTCTATTTTCAGTTCCGAAGTTCATCGTCAATATTATTAAAAAGAAGTAATATGTCCGTTTTAATAATAACATTAAGGTTCGTTTACACTGTATTTTACTAAATATAAAAATACTTCACAGAAACATTGCATTACTATGAAATTATTATAGAAATAGTATGCAATTTATAAATGTCATCTCGATAATTTGCCGTATCTTGATAAATATATGTAAAGTACCAATATTTTTATTTTTATTAATGAATTTTATATAAAAATAACACAATGTGCATATGTGTACAAGTATAGTAACAAAATACGCCTGAAACCGTTACATATTTCTACCCATGTAAAAGCTTTCTGTTCAACGCACAAAGCTGATGCAAGAATGTATGAGTTACAGCAGTGGTATTTGCATGCACGGGATAGTGACTAGAATATATGAAATAAGAAAATTATTTATGTTCTGCAACTTTATTTGTTTTTAAAGTGCGCCGCTCAAAATAAAAATTGTGCAAACTCTTTTGTTATTCATCTGTGCTTGCTGTCAAGTGTTCCCGGTTATACGAGTTTTTGTTACCAGGTAACGGACAGCCAGATTGTTTTGCAAATGGTATATCGTATTTTACGGACTATAAGACGCTACGAACTATAAGATGCACCTTAATTTTTAAGCAATTTTTTTTTAAATAACATTTTTACCATTTTTATTACTAGTTTGCAAAGCTAGACTAAATAAATTCTTAGTTTATAAAACCGAATTGACCTTTAAAATATTTTTTATGTTCATTTCGAGCAATTTTTTTAAGAAAAAAGTGCGTCTTATAGTCCGTAAAATACGATAATAGCATCTGCTTTTGCTGGTTGTATAAATACATAAGAACACGATATATTAATAAATGACTGAATTATAATCCAAGAAACATTTAGCGTTGTAACGTATATTAGCTGATAACGGAAATTAATGAAAAATTTAAGTGATTCTATAAATTGAAATTTCCTTGACACCGTATTGATTGGAAAGGAGTAATGGCTCAGCCAGGTACAATTATGATAGGAAGGAAATTATCCAAGTATACAGAAACTTTCCTAACTTCAATCGATATTAGTGTAATGTAATAACAGTGTTCAGAAAAAGAATTCACTCGATATTTTATTGAATGTGAAATGTATTAAGGAAATTACAAAATGGAAAATGGTTTTTATTTAATGGATGCAGAATGTAGATATATACGTACCGTATTATATTCTATAATGCATTTATTGTTCTCTTGTATTTAATGTATATATTGTCTATAGTAATGACAATATATATATATATATATATATATATATATATATATATATATATATATATATATATATATTTGCTAGTATATTTCTGATTTTAGTAAATACCTACGTAATTAGAACTGAGCGTAAAACTCACACAAGTTGATATACCTGGAGGTACCTTTATAGTGATGGATGTCACGTTTCAGGATTGGATACATATTGGAAATTGGTTTAACTAGTGTTGATTTTATATAAGCCGCTGAAGTATTACGTTACCTAGTAAATAGATGCTGATGAAATTGTAGCAAATGGCTGACGGATTGCAGCGCATTATATTTTTTTTTAATGTTATTTTCTTAAAGAAGAAAATTTCAGTCTTCATCTCCGGTTATTTTCACTTTTTCTTCTTCTTTCGTCGTAGATGTTTCCTGCGTCAGGCGAAAACGTACAAAGGCTAATTTATTTCCGTATCGGATAACGCAGATCTCATTAAATTTTAAACTTACTTCAGACTTTAATTGAAATCCTGGGTAGCATTACGTTACGTACATTCACGTGTACCTATTCCACTCTGTGATTACATTTATTAACTAGTGTGAAAATTAATATCTACGTGACGGGATCGTATGTTTATTCGGGTGAAATCCGAATGTTAATAACAGTCCATTATATAACCGATTGCTCGCTTCTGAACAAATAGCTTCTAAGCACCATCCTGTCTCTTCATGTAATGTACAAGTTAACACCAGAATCCCATCAGTAAATATTCTCCAGCTTTTATACGATAATAACTATTTAGTACACTGCATATGTAAACTTGCAATCATGGAATCGGTGACGATCAGAACTTACTTTTCGCTTTTATATCGAAACTAATGTAATTGTTTGAGTTTGAAATGATTATTTTAAAGTGTTATCGTGTAAATATAAGCAATACAGTTTTAAATGCAATATTTCTATGAAAGGAACAAGCGATAAAAAACGACGAGATTCAGAATAAATCTCGAATAAAAATGTACACGATTGAATCTATTTGTTATTGTTAATGTTATTTGATAAACAAGCAACATATTTTCACTTTAGATATTGTTGTTTTGATTCAAGATTCAAGTTGAACTTTGCTCAAGAACCCCTGCATTTGAGAAATATAAGGAAAAATGAACACGAAGCGTATAAGGTACGAAGTATTTTTAAAATCAAACCAAAATAATATAATATTCAGGAAGAACTCAGACGGTTGATAAGTACACGAAAGATGTGAGAAGAAAGAACGATGAACGGTGAGTGTATTAGACAAGAATTAAAAGAACGAGAAGTAAAGAGAGACCGAGAAAAACTTGGCAGGAAAAATAAGACAGGTGGTTGAATGACGAGGCGGAAAATTGAAGAATATGAAGAAGTACATTCACGAAAGGAGAAAGCAAAAAAAGATTCGAACAAAATCATCTTATAAAAAGAAATAGAAGGGCTTAACTTTAAATAAATAAACAAACCTTATAAATTGAACTATTATACAATAGTGTCCGAAATGTGAAACAAGTTCCATGATGTTGAAATTAAAAATCCTTGAATTATTGAAATAAAAGGTTACTCTTAGTTCAAGCTGTAGTAGAACTTAATTTACGAGTATTTGGAAATATGTATGTCACTGTATGTATTACGTGGTATTACTATGTAATATGTCAGTGATATTTTTTAGTAGCACAACTAATGTTATTGACTGATGAAACATATTAAATAATTCAATTATAATTGTAGTCTATAAGTGTAAGCACTGCTATCCAGAAATAAAATATTTCATTAGTAATAATTAATTTTTTACTGCGTGAATGATACGAAATTTAATTTCACACACACTTAAGTTTATGTGCGTATAAAATGGTAATAAAACGTCACGATTTACTCGACCGGCAACGAGCGGCGAGTTCATTCCGATTAATTGCATGTGCCCAATCAAATGGTTATTCCGAATCAGTTAACTTTACATTTGATCATAATCATTGGCAGAAAATATGATATCATTGGTCTCCGACATCCCCTATATGTACAAAAATCGACTGAACTGATTAAATCATTGTTTGGTGTTTATCCAAAGATCACGTTTATGAAATATACGATATGTATTATATGTGTCGGTTATCAAGACGACTGCATCGAGACCGGTCGAGACAAGATGGCCGCGGTGAGTATTATTAATGACAAGTGCTGTTATTAATAATAGTGTAATTTTAAACAAGAATTACGACCAAAAATGGTGGATGCGTTACAACAACTTGGCTGCTGTGCGAAAGGTATTTACTAATATTATTATATTTGCATATGTAACACTTTAAAAGATTTCCATTTTATTTACTTTTATTGTTTTCCGATATATGTGTATGGAATGTAGCGTTGTTGACATGGTGCTCGGTAGTTCAAAGTCGACGGGGCCCTTCACGAAGGGTGTAGCCTATCTCTAGATACATTCGTTCGACCGGCTTGCAAAACTGGCAGTTGTGTCGATTAGAGACGGGCCTGCCCGAAGTATTTGGACTATGCTAATAGATCATTGAGAGTTGCGACAGTACATACATGTATATGTATGCTCATCCTAAATCATTAACTATTAGTTGACTAATTTCAGTCTTTCAAAACGCTACATCATGTTATTAAATATGTATATTTCCTAGCTTATTGCGTTCGTAAAACTTTGAAAGATTTGCTTTTTCTTTATTATTTACCGAATTAGTTTTGCTATTCGTTTCGGCATTCATGTTTAGTACGTTGTTTTGTTGACGTGGTGCTCCTTAGGTCTACCTAAATCGACGGAGACCCCTCATTGGTTAGACAGACTTAAAAACTGGCAGATGTATGGAAAATTAAGGAGTCAGTTCGAAGATTTTTGGATTATCGGACAGATAGTGGTTGGTTTCAGCTTGTTAGCTCTGTTTTTCATTCTTCTATCATCATGTTTGTGCACATGATGTCGGAAAGTTTCTTTAACCATGTTTTTACGTTTTGAGTGAAATTCTCAAGAGATATTTTCATTGTCTGTTGTCAATTAGGTATATATTATTAAAAAATGTTTTATAATTTATTTTCGCTATTGTTCAGTACTTATTGTTTTGTGTTTTCAGAATGTTGTAATTGCTTGATAATGACCAAAATCCTTATGGTCGAAACGTCGCATATTGTTGATCATCTGTGATCATCTTTATGATATTTTTATGAAATAAACAGCTCACAACACCTTGAACTATAGCTATAGTCAATTATTCCAACCATCACGGATTATATATTTTCCTTCTCAATATTATATTCGACTAAAGAAAATCTACAATGAAGAAATAATTTTTAGTTAACAAATTTCCGTTTTTCTAAATTGTACAATTTATTACTATTCATACCTTTATTTCAGATTATTATAAAGCATACATTTTTGTATCGGGTTATTACTAATATTTTTGTTTTGTTTCAAGTTGTTGCTGACTGTTATATTTCTTTTATGTTATTAGTACCGGTACTATATTGTTATTATATATTTTGTCATGGTTTGGCCAATGTTTTATTTTCCCCTGATCCGAATCAAAGTGCGCACTTATTCCCCATATTTATATTGTTTATTGTTTTATATAGGTCTATGTTTTCTCTTTTTGTTTGCCGGGCCTCTGGGCAAAGTAGAGAGACCTTACTAGGATGGAACTAACATCTCCACAGAATAAATGATAACATTGTTAATTGTTTTCTTTAAACACTTGTTTGTATCATAACTGCCGACCATGTCGGTGCAATAGATGCGATTGCCCCCACATAATCAAATTAATAGGGGCGAGTGTATCAATTTGCCTCCATAGTTTTATTTGAAATATATATATATATATATATATATATATATATATATATGTATATATATATATATATATATATATATATATATATATATATATATATATATATACATTCACCTGAGGTAGGAGGATACATTTTCGCCCACAGCAAAATTAAAAGGCCTGCGCCTGTGTTCTATATTAATTTACAGTCATTAAAATTTATGTTTTAATCATCAACTGTTTACAAACATTGAATATTTTGTTGTAATATTAATTTCAGTTGAAAATAATGACAATAAAATGTGAGTCTACGCAGAGGAGCTTTTTCAGTCTGAAAGTTCGATGACCTACAACTTGATAACGGTCTGAATCGGGTATTTAATGAAAAGTGGATATCACATTCAAACAAAGTTCATGAACGGAAACGTATAACTATTTTTATGTTCGTACATGTTTGTGCAGAAATAGCAATTGCCCTTCAGTCTTCTCCGAGAGTACGTTTGTGTGCGTATGCGTTGTAAATCAATGCACAAATACACATAAAAACAAATTTATACGTTTTTCGTTTCCGTCAGCTCGGGAGTTTCCCTTGGTAACCAATATAGTATAATTGGAAGCGGGACATGCTCATTCAGTCGAAAATGCACGACGCACACGAAATTTCATATCAAATCTTCTCTACTACGTTGATTTCACAGTCAAGTATGGAAAACGATCAAATACGCCAAGGCAATAAACACATTTATATCCTGGCGTCTGTACAGTATTATGTTCTTTGTCAAATCATTTTACATTTATAACCTATTATTATATGCCCTTCAGAAACATCACCCATGTATTATATAAAGTGACATCGTTAATTAACTTAGTGAAGCAGAGGTAGTTAAGGTAAAATTTCAATAAAAAAAAAAAAAAAACTATTTGTATCATATCTGTCAAGTCGCATGTTACATAACCTGCCTGTGACGAGTTTGGAAAAAGTTTTGCTGTTAACAAAGTTTGTGTCACTTAAAGTTTATAGATCAAAGTAATATCATACAGAGCAAACACTATTTCATTTCGATCAATCTCACCTAGAGGCAATCAATCAATCAAAAATCCTATCGCATTTCGTATGCCGTCAGCATCAGTAGCAGCAGTGCAACATGTACGATGGCCCGATGGGTTAGCAGGGTATGTACTTAAGTACTTCCCTGCTCTTTCCGCCGCGCCAACGAATAAATATGCATTCTTCAAGAGCAACTTCCACCGAGTTGCAGTTACACCAGCACGGAATACATATTCCGTAAAGGAAACTTAGGACTTTTGCAAGAAAAAAAATCCACCTGCCCTCTTATATAATAAAACCGAATGGAATATTATAATCTTGGAAAAAAGGAGAAGAATATATCTCGGCAAAAGGGCCAATATAAATATTTAAACAAAGCTACTGTAGTTGTCACAGTTTTTACAATTTCAAATAAATATCAACGCACGAATCTTGTATTTAAATATTTACTTACGATTTTAGCAAGTTGAGCCAAATATTTTGCGAGAATTCGCTCAAAAAGTACATTACTAATTTTATATAATTTACGTCAATAATGGAATATTTTCATATTGATTTTCAAAGCTTGTTAGATATATATATATAAACACATGTCTGAACATTAAAGTTACACATAAAATGTCTGAAGAGGTAATTCACATCTTTGTGCTAAAATGTTCAGTGAAATTAAATATTTAATTATATAGGTTTCATGTAGCATTTTTATTCGTAATTAATGGAGTTGTTCATGGACGTTATCATATTACCCGCGTGTATTGTCTGACAGTGTATTAATAATATAACTGGTTAGAATTTCAATATAAATTGTGTGTATAAATGATTTGAGTTACAAATTGTTTTCAATGCGAATATTCAAGATACTTAGAATATATATATTTTTTTACCATCTCCAGGCATTGCTAGACATTTAATCGATTTATTGCAGATATAAAAATTTTATGATATCTATTATGGATAGTAAAACGAATGGATTTTATCATATATGTGAATTTTTATGCGTAAACAATTGTTTGCCGTAAGTATTTCTCGAGTGAAATGTGCTAGTTGAAATAGAATGTTTGGAAATAAACTTACCGGATGCTTTGTAAGACTTTGCCAGGAAAACTCGAGATCGGAAATGTGTGCTGGGACCAGAACCACGAAATTCATGGCGTATGTGTTTACCACACCATCTCTTACGTAGAACAGTTCCGCGTTCAGTCCTGTAAAACAACAACTAAATTAAGACGCTGTGATCTACATCCTATCCGCGGAAATTGTGACACCATTTGTACAAGTTAACTGCACTCCACCGAGACACATCAGACGAAAATACTGGCCAACAAGATGAATGGAACGGATACCCTATAGGGTTTAGGGGGAATAGAACACTGTGAGAACAAATAAAATTCTGTGCTCTGAGCACGTATGATGAAAACTCGAAGAAATTGATGTAAATCAAGTGAGTGTAAGTATATACGTATGTAAGCATTCCGCATTGGATGGCTCAACTAACGTATGAGACGAGCGGATAGCATCTCCCCTGTTGTTATTTTAAGCAGACATTCAAATAACACACGAGTTATTAAATGCTGTCCGTTTACATTCCCAAGTAGATCAATAAAAATAGACAAATATTGAAGAATTGTTTTTATACCGGGGAAACATTACAATGCAAACAAGCGGTCTGTTTGTTTAAACCCGAACAGCTTGTAAGCTAATGTTACGAAAACTAAATCCGTGAATCTGTCTAAACATGTAAAAACAAATAACGAATAATTTCTCCATAAAGAATTGAAATTGTCTTGTACACAAACAAGTGAACCGTTACGTAGATATCTTTTTATTCGCACATTATTGTGTATTGAAATAAATAAAATGCAATTGACATTTGTTTACCACCGTACGTCGGAACGAATGTTACCGATAACCGATACCGTCTTCAATTCCACATCAATATTTTAGTCTCAACTTCGAAGTTGGTTTCCGTAAATATCTTCCAGTACTTTTACGATAAACCTGATTAATAAGAATTTCATAGCCTCTCAAAAAATAATGTTTGATTTATTTTCAATGAGAACAATAACCCAAGTGATGAACAATATAATATGAATGTTTCAACAATAAATTTAAGTGTAGGCATTAAATATAAGTAAATTAAAAAACAGTATATTTATTATCAATATTTTACATTATATCCGTAATACAAATCGTGACGAATCCATTTCCATGTATATGGGAACACAACAATATTTGCAATCAGTTTAGTTAAATAAACATGTTTATTCGTGCTATGATCCCTCAAATTAAATTTTATTTTCGTCACATGTGCTAGTGTTCAAACATTACTTTGAACTGGCCATTAAAATTCACAATAATTTTTTTTTTTAATAGTAGAACATGTCCAGTTTACAACGTTGCATACGTACATTCGGTGTAAATAGAGCGCAATTTCCAAAAGGCAAATTGTTTCAAAATCGATTCCCGTTATCAGGTCCATATTAGCAATGTTTCATCAAAAACAGGATCACATCCTAACATAATGGGGCCATTATTTTAAATGGGTTTTATCAACGATTTTAATAGTATTCGACGAATAAAATTCCCTCTGGTTTTCGAGGAAAAAATCGGTCTCTGCAGATTTGAAACTAGACGGCAATTATGATAACACTTTAGCCCGTCTATTCACTTCAGTTCTGATATAAAATTCACCACACATGCATTGTTATGCGATCGCGATAGTAACCCCTGTTTGCGATTACGGTTCACCATCGTATCTGTTCTGTATACATAGAAATGAGAAGGTTATGTATCAATACATAATGATATACTTACGCAGCAGTTCTTTTGTACAATTCACAAACGACTGTTGTATTATACATATGATCGAAAAATGTATAACAATATTTTTACTGAAATTTTAAGAAGACGATGCACATTTCATACGTGATTGTTAACTGTTGATTAATATCTAAAGCAATATTCTGACCTTTGAAAGATTTACTAATGGTTTGACATTGAATTTGGGGATGTACAAGTTGGTATGGTACACCGTAGAATTAGTAACTTGAAATAACTTTATTATGACCAATGGGGGTTAACACAGCACTAGTATAGCAATGTTAATGGTCCAGCGTAATATTCGATTTTTTGATATATTAATAACTGACAGATTTATCGAAAATGTAACGATTACATAAAAAAAGTAAACGCCCATGTATTTTTTGATAACGTGTTAAATCACACATAAATCTCTAGAGTGGAAGATATGACACGAAATGTGTACACTCATAAAAATAAAAATAAAATCATTGACATGTAATCAATGTGAGCGTATGCGTCACATAATCACAGCGTAAGAGAAAATCACTTAATTATCAATCGTCTATATTCACGAATTAGCCGCAAGTAACTTGGCAGACAGCGCAATATCGATAATGACTCGAAATTAACATTTCACTTGCAAATTCGAGCTCACAAACAAGCAGCACTGTGATTACAATTGGCCCA
Organism: Carabus problematicus; assembly: GCA_963422195.1. Lineage (NCBI taxonomy): Eukaryota > Metazoa > Arthropoda > Insecta > Coleoptera > Carabidae > Carabus > Carabus problematicus. The sequence continues at coordinate 20,445,107 of OY728577.1, forward strand.
TCTCGGCCCAATAACGCCCAGGTCACCACCGCATTACACTCCCATGCTGGAGACCATTGGTCTTTCACTAGCTTCGTGCAACAGTGATTACATTTATGCTAATGTTTATCAGTATGTAGCGTAAAAATAAAATTGTCACGAAATGATAAATAAATGTAAGCTAAACGATAAATTGTGGCGAAAATTAATATCACAGTGAAATAATATGCAAATTAAATCATAATAATAAATTCAGTTTGTAGATACATATTAAAATTTGTACTACGTAGGACATGTTTTTTTTTTTTTGTTATGTCTCATTATTTTGCATATACTGCTTGGAGTTGACGGCAACATGTATTAAAATGATATTCAATATTTCCTTGGAACGCTTTCAAAATCATGAAAGCTCTCAACTATTGCTACTTTACTGAATATTTTCCACCGAAGTTAACGACAATGGCATTATGCATGAGTGATTTCTTTGTACAATTAAATGCAGCGTTCTACAAACATACGTACAATCGAATGAAAGCCATGTCTCGACATTTAATAACTGCGTACTGACCCTTTGAGATGTTTTTTTTTTCTTTCAACTTCACTGAAGTTGATTTTTTCGCAGGTGAAGCAATATATCCAATATTTATTGTTGTTCATTTAACACACACACACACACATTGTTCTGATATTGTTAATATCATTATGCATTACCAGTTTACTTAAACAAAGTAACGAATATTATTTTTATTTTGAAAATTATCTAGACTTATCCTCTAGTCTAACATAAGCACGTCTCGCATAATATTCGAAACATGCTCGCATAAAACAGTGAACGTGTGTTCATATAATTTTCATGAGTACTTCCGTCGGTGCAATCACATTACGTGTAAGCAAAATGTTTTCAACCCGCTGAAGGCTACTCCAGATCTTTTCGTAATCTTCCGATTCCATGAAATATAACTCGAGCAAAAGCCGAATATTTAAATTTCTTATTTCTCAAGAATATAATTTCTCTACACATTAAATTTTTAAGAAAACTAATACATTATTAATCCAATCAGTTAATAAATTCTTTATTACTGAATTTTTGAACCTTGTTTCATAACATATTAAGCTGACAAAATTAACTTGAAAATAAATAGACAATCAATAATCTTAGTTATAATTTTTGTTGCGATTTTGGTTGTGTAACTTTTTAAATACTTGTCTTTAATCTTATATTGTTTGAACTAGATTTTAGTTCTGCGTTTTATTATACCGTAATAGTGTTATCTTATAAACAAATTAGTTTGTAATTCTGAAATTCATAGCAATCGTTGATTAAAAAATATTTTTTCGTTAATAATTGTGTCTTCTAAAAATCTCGAAAAATGTACCTTGAATTATCGAGATAATAAAATTATCGAGGTAAGAGGAACACTAACTGTAGCAATTCACGTTTATAATTGACGTAAAGTGTCATTTTTCTTCAAAAACTTTAAAAATAGTACCCGTAAGCACATTCGCCTCGTTATGGAAACGGTTTTCTGGTTTTTATTTTTCACTTCACTGTTATTTTTATTATTCTTTCCTTTTATGTTAATTGTCTTAATTGTGCGCGGAGTTTTTCTCTTATTGCATTTGTTTTGTACGAGTCCATATCAGGTGCGAGACAGTATTCCAATACTCTCGTTGGAAAAACCGTTTTGTATTGTCAGTTCTTTGCTTACATATACGTCATTTTGTTTTCTTTTTAACTTCTCCCCCTGTTTGTTTCTTTCGTTTGCACTTCATGTTCAGTCGTATTTACTACCTGGCACAAAAATAAATATTCATCGGATATTTTACGCGTTCTATTGATTTGTTTCCAATGTAATTTAACGTTATATTAATATTTGTTCGAATGTCTCACATTCATTCTGGCATATTAATTTGTAATACAATATTGAATAAATTTGCGGGCAATATCAGAAATGTATCTAGTAATTCAATAAAAATGAACAAAAAAATGTTCTTTTTTTCTTGTATGTATACATTTACATATCACGGCTTTCTTTGTTCGTTATTTCACACTACTGTCCACATTTTATGATTGTTATTTCCTACAATGTGAATTTCAATACTAAAACTTATCCATATAAAATGGTGTTTGCTATTTTCTTTAAAATTGTTTCATTTTAATATGAAAAAAGTCATTTGCTTTGCAAATGGCTGTAGTCCGTTATCCCATGCTGATTATCTAACCCTCGAGTCCCGGTTTAGTCGTACAATGTGTTGCATACATTTACAGAAATGATCTGTAGTATCTGAAACAGCAGACAGCGTACTAACAGAATATTTGTAAACTGTTCGTTCTATATCCCACCACTGGCTTATACCATACACAAAATATTCAAGTTTTATTTATTATCAGTACAAAATTTCTAGATCCCTTATGAATATGCAAATAAATTTTCTTGAAAATTTTATGATAATTTAGTGAATTTGACGTTGTGATGTTCGCACTATTATTTCGCCACAACACAAATTCTAAAGTAGAATAATGTATGAATAAATTTACAAAATTTCAAGGAGACTGAAACATAATTCTAGCTAGATTCAGTTTATTCCTGAAGTATCTTTTGATTCGTGATTCATTTACATTTGACAATTTACTGCTGTTTACAAAATACGCAGGACTGACTATCTATCTTTCATTCTAGTTCTAGTTATTGTTTATTTATAGAATTTTTACATAATGAAATTGAAAATAATTTTCTCATGTTCGTCGGTATGTTTTATTACGAATATGATATGAGAGAATCGTTATTTGTATGTGAATATTATTCGGTTTAGAAGGTCGTTGGATAATTTGGGGGGATTTCGCCCCCGTTGTTCAGAATGCGCTTCATCTAATCCAACAAGGCTCGTACATTCTGTATAATAGTGTTCTAACTGCCAACATGGGACGAGTGTTATAGTAATAGTTGCGATAAATTCTATGTACACAATATCTTTCTTATTTGGCTTATATAAAAGTTTCCAGCTCGCTACCCCCGTAGTCTCGCCTTTCGGAGTTTAATGTACCCACTCTCGTCGACGTTCTCTATTAAAAAACTTCGGTTATTATTCCATAAAAGAACAATTCCGGACTCGTTCCGAAACCCGGACTTGGTCTGGAACAGATCAGACCAGTAATTCTTTCATGTTTATTGAATGTATTGTAAACTTTCGTTCAAAAGAATTGTCCAGTCAGAAATTTCTTTTATCAAATGTATGTAGACGCGAAATGTTTCTCTTCTAACAAAATTCCGTACAATTTATTTTTTCGTTACCACAGTATTATTTAATCAATGATTCAGTATAACGTTTGTATATTTGTCAACGTTAATGACGTAATAGTAATTAACATTTACAGGGTGGTGTACAATGGTTTTGGTTAATATGTCATGGAGAATACGGTACTTCAAACATGTTTGCTATTACTCTTTGCTGCATGATATGTATTCGTGTAAATATTTCGGAATCGTATCAATAGGACCTGGAACAATGAATTTCTAACATTTGTACTTTGATGTTGAAAAAGAAATTGGTAAATGTACAAAGTACGTATATTTATCAAGGATATAGGAAGAAGTTATTTACAATCACGTTATTGTCAGCTTGCCATTGTTGAATGAAACAGTCTGAGTTTTTGTGTAACAACAGACTTTAGAAGTTTGAAATTCAAGTGTTGGTTGTCTTAATGTGTAGGGCGGCTGTAAGATGGGGTTAAAGTTGTGGCGAATACTGTATAGTACGTGGTCTCTCGTCCTTTAGTCACTCGACATAAACGTCCTGTAAAGAGAGGAATGCATGTGTTGCTTTGCGTTCGCTTGTAGTCAAAGTGTTCCTAGGAGATAAATCATTAAAGAAAATTCCACAAAGTCTGTTGGTCGCTCGCCTAACCGACTAGAACCGTCCACTGTCATTTAAACGCCCTTTTGCAATTGCTCACTATAAAACCATACAGTATAGGAAATTTGATTCTTGCAGGTAAAAAGGTTATTCACTTAACAAACAATTGGTTCAATATCTGTAATATCAAGAAAATTATTTACCAACTACAAACTTGTATGCAATGAATTGTGTGTATTCAGTTAACTCAAATATTCATCTTAATTAAAATTTATAATTTCGGCAGTGCATTCTGTATAAAAAGTGCGTGCAAACAGAGTAGACGTTGAACAAGCAAGATGGTTTCACTATACTGACAAGAATATCAGAGATAAGATTGTTCTTTCAAATCTGTTCGAAGATTACATTGCTGAATTTTCAAAGCGCGGAGCATGAGAATGCTCTTAAAATTGCTGAATTTATCAAATTGTTAATGGATTTCTAGAATTATTTATTTTGTAGATCTGAATCTATCTGATTGTGTTAAAGCTGAAAAATAATGAATTCTTTATAATCCGTGCGGAAAATTGGAATTTGTTAAAGGTATTGCATTATTGGCAAACTAAACATTTACTTAATTTGTACAATAAGAAACAGATGTACGAAATAAAGTGACTACAGATTAAGAGAAGTACATTCCTTTTAATGCAACAAGTGACATAAAACCTTTAATTTTCTTCTGTATTTTCCGATTTACTTCAAATAACATTAACAATACTTAATATTTGCTTCACAGCATATTACAAATTTATTGCATTTATAGGTTATAAAATAGTTAAAATGTTCATATTACAACTTTTTACTTTGAAATATTCAGAAACAAGTCAGTGTAGAGAAATAATTTATTACTTCAGAACTTCTATATCCCTGAATTTACAAGGATTAAATATTTAAAACGATTTTAGTAAACATATATCAAAAGTTGCCTACTTTTGGCATTAAAATTTGGAAGTTCAGTTCTTCTATGATGCACAATTGGTGTTAAGTACCCTCGTATAGCACGGAAGTTAGTTCTTAAAAACTCTCGTGTAGTGCAAAACGCGATTAAGAACCAATACAAAAAGGGAGACACGTCAAAAGCTTACGAAAATACTACATTTCATTTTTATAACTATCGGAAACTTAATTTTTATTAAATGTAGTACGAATAAAATAAGTCACAAACAGCGTGTTTCAATGTCACAACATAACCTAACAACTTTTCAACAATGTAAAATATCGCAGAGTAAAAGCTCAAAAATTATACGGGGGTTGCTTGTTTATCGTTAATAAAAATAATACTACTGTCTCTAAATCTCACAGATTTGCAATAATGTAAGTTTCGATATTATATTTATAAAATATCAAGTTTAAAACTAGAAGTACACATTAATTTCTAAATTTACAAATATCTATTATTTGTAAAAGATATTCATTTCAGAAAGTACATTATTATTTACAACAAACAAAAGTTAGATTTGTTGCAATGATTGTTGACATAGACATAATTGCCAAAGTTTAGTTTTTTATCAAATATATCAAACGTCAATTTTGAAATCTGGGATATAGCGAATTAACATGTAAGTATAGAAAAATTGTGAGTACTTGTGACAAATACATTTCTGACAAAAAAATGTAAATAATAAAGTTATTGCAAATGTTCAGTGCTAAAATGTTTTTCTGTAACAAGTAAACATTATAATGACAGATTAGGAGATCATAAATAAAAAATAGCATGTTTTTTTATCGGTAATCAGAACAATAAATTAGCAAAGTATAGTGTTTTGTTTCATGACCCCCTAATCTATCATTAGTGTACAATATTTAAAAATTGATTTACTCTATGTACAAAAATATTTGAACACTGAATCATATTAAGTAGTTTTTAATTTTCAACTTTGTGAACTTTTTAAAAATGTGATTGCAATTTTTTCTAGATTTCCATGTTAATTCCCCATGTCTCAGTTTTAATGCGACTATATATCAGTATAGATAAGTATGCTCAATTGTTACCTAGCAGTTTCATAACCTCCGACTGTGTGATGAAGACGTTAAGATGCGTAACGGCAGGTTGGACAGCTATCAAAACGATGACAACCAGCAGAAGACTGCACGTGGTGGATCGAAACTCTGTCATGGTTGTATGTTTAGTAGTCCTGAACTGGTGTACGTTTTTGCCGGTGTCTATAACAATTATCAATCACTGGCATGCGTCATTGTTGTGAAACACTTTGTGATTTGGAACGTGCTGAAATGCCGATAGTTCGCGAGATTGGCGCGTTGCGCTGGTCCCGTGCTTGCCAGGCGCCGGTTGACGGATATACTGACGCGTACCAGCTCTGCGGCGTTTCGTGTTACGAGTCTCGTAAGCGCGACGCCCGCGCACTCCGATTCAAAGTATGCATTGAATAGTTTGATATTATTGTCTTGACGCCGACGCCGGATATGTTCGGCTCTGATCGGTAAATGCGACAAACACCGAATTACCCTTCCAGATATATTCTATACTTGGCAATATATTCGCATTTCATTTGGACAACCGATTTTTATTTGATGTATGCCTTGTAACGCATAATGACGATAAAGTTTTGATTCTATATTTTAACAGTTTTGCATTTGAGGGAAATATTTGCATATAATTAATGTTCCTTGTTGTTTTAAAAGTTTTGATTTTATGCTTTATGTTTTCTCACTTAGCGGTAGAAGTTTAAAGTGCAGAATTTACAATGATACTTTGGGTATATTTCCATAGTCATATTGTTTGAACGTTGCTTAGGTCTCAGAGGGGTTGCGATGCTGATTTAGAAGTTCTGTTATTTATAGTGACAGACTGTCTATCTGTACAAATAGACATACACAGGTTAAGTAAAGCAAGCAAAGCAACGTAACTCATTGCAAGGACGAGATATGGCAACGGAAAGCGGAGACCGGGCACGGCGATTGGATATAGTTAAGAAAGTTTTAATTGAGACCGTAATTGGATTATTTCTAATTTACATGCCTGCACTTCCTGACTGTATAAATCTACAGACACTGTGCTCTCAAACTTCTCGCGTTTGCCTCTAAGCAATTTGTTGCAAGAAAAACGTGATGTTAGTTTTACTACGAACCAATTGCTATTTATCCGTCAGCGACCAACGTTTTGTTTTCAGTTTTACCTGTCAAAACATTTTCTTAGCTCGTCTTGCACATTCAGTTCGCTTAAATCACCACAGTGACACATAATCGTTATTTAACTTAATACATTATAATTTTACTTAAATATGGTGTTTCGTGCAGCAAATTAATTTAGGAAGTGTCGTATTCAAGATTCGTGCGGTAGTTTTGATGAAAGCAACAGATTTTGCTTTATTTTTTTCTTGAAATAAGTTCACGAAGCAACTATAGTTACGGAGCGATGCACGGAAACAAGTTAATGACGTATCGGTATAGAATATTTCATTATTAAGAACTATTTCAAACCTGTATAGATTTTAATTAATTGATAATGATGTAGGTGCAGATTACAGCATGCACGGGTTGCCTTTGTTTCGGAACTAAGTGCTGGATGCCATAAAATCTTACTGATTTATAGTATATTCGTATTGATGAAGAAAATGAATGGAATTGATAAGAAATTGAACGTGCATTCATTTTGAGATGCAGATAAGTGCACATGTGATTGTTTTAACTAAATGCAAAAGAAAGTGCAAACAATACTATGTGTATGGTATGTATTAAATAAATGGATTACGTAATGTGCGAATTATTTAAATCTATTTCGAATTGTGAAAACGCAAATCTGCTATATTTAAATGAATATAAAAATCCATTCATACAAAATAATGATTTGCATGCTGGCAACTTGGAGTTTTTATATTAAAATACAATTAATTTCCATTGTTTGCACAGGCTACTGGGCATATATTTGAAAATCAATTAAATTTGCTCTATACAAAATATCGACATGATTTATTTTAATAAAATCACAGTACGTAAATGCAACAGGGAAATGCATTAAAGCGCTTTCGCTACACCTCCCTCTCCGCTAGCCCATATATAACATTGTGTTACCTGTCGCCTGTCTGTCAATTTAATTAAACACTTTAACAACACTTTATTAAGAGAGACACGTTAGTTTGGTGAAAGAATTTCAACTACATTTATGTTATGCGTATTTAATGAAACCAAGTATAAGTACAAGAGGGTGTTTTGCTTTCAAAATAATGTACCGGAAAATGGGCAAAAATAATATATACACGTAGAATAAAAATGACGAAATAAGGAGCGCGAAAATAGTATACTACGGACAGACGTAATACGTCGTCTCATTGTATAGTATAATGCGATTTGATAGTAAGTGAATCATGACTGACAAGGGGGTCTCTGCTATTGGGGGTGGCCACGAATTCTAAACCCCCTCTCCCTCGCTATGTCAGTGTACGAGTATTCGGGGACAGTGGGGTTGGAGTGAAATATCCAAGTAGATAGATAGATAAGCAAGCAATAGGGAAGGAAGATACGTCAACGAGAGAATACTCTGTATAAGGATGTGTCTATACCGTGTTCGACATTGAACTTCAGAAGGGAGGAGTGGAGATCATACGTATACCCTCCCTTTTAATACTATATTTATTCTTTTAACCATATTCTTAGCGTAGCTTAGATACTGTAATGCCTAATTTCTTTGAGGATTATTCCTCTTCACCAGCTGAATCTTTTTAACATCATTCTGCAAAAAGGTGCATTCATTTTTAAACTTTCATTTTGTCGCTGTTGGCTAGATTTTGAATATATATATTTTAGAAAAATCAAGCAAATTATATTACTTCCTAAAATCACCGTAGAAAGCATCTTCTTTAGCATACCTTGCATGTCAACTAGAATTATCACGTGATTAGTATCTACATAGGGAATAAATGCTAATCTTGTATAATCGATGATTTGATCCCTACTCAAAACTGAGCATAATATGCTGCTGTAAAAAAAACTTACATTTAACTACAGGATAGCAAGGATAAATTTGCTTTGTAAGCAAATTTCGTCATTTTTACAATCAGTTGATTTTTAATCTAAAAGGAATGTTGAATGCCAAACTGGTGTAGGCCACATTATGTAGGAAATGTTCACTATATTTCATTCGCAGTGTCAGTTCATATCGACGTAACTTCGCATAGTTTCTTCGATACGCTTACATTGTAACTTATAACCGTTAAATTGTTTATTTGCATTTTTTAATATCTATTGGAAATTCTCATTTGGATACTACAAGAATCCCCTCAGAAGTTTTACCAAATTATGATATTTATTATTGTACCAGAATACTTTAAAACTGAATGATTTGTTAGTGGTAATAATTTCAACTATGTATAACAAAAGTTTATATGCTGAGATCTATTGCTATACTCCGTTCAATTTTCGGTTTCCGGTACAGTACGAAGTCATAACCCCTATTCGGGATTTTGCCCTCATGGCCTGAAGCGAAGTGCAAGTGGTCGTACAAGTCGGAGTAGGTTGACAGCAAAATTACAGGCTTGAATCTCATCTGCAATGGTTATTTTAAGTGAGAGTCAAAGAATTTCCCCATTCTGTGTCTCAAGAGTAATATAATTTTTTACCAAATTCTGAAAAAGAAATTGATTTCATACAACGTATTATTGTTGTATTCTGATTTTCTGTTAGCGAATTAATCAACAGTTATAAAAATGATGGTGTGGTCTATAAAATTATATATGGAATATTTCGATTATTTATTTATAAAACTAGACGAAAATTGAATAGCTTATATTCATAAATTCAATGCAACCAGCAGCTCACTCGTGTAATGCGAGAAACTTACTTATTTTTTAGTATTGAAAAAAAAATGTAAATTCAAAATATTGACACTATCAAACGAGTGGGAAAATTTTGATGAATGAAAATCTCCCGTCAATAAAACGATCAGTGTGAAGAATCGACAGTTCTGAATTGATGTTAATCGTTTTAGTTAAGGTATTAAAGTAAAGAGCTAAGCACATAATTTTGATTTGTAGCGATGGATAACAGTACAAAGGGAACATACTTATTTCATATAACATTTCAATAAAAGAAGCAAATTGAACGTAAGATTTGAGATAAGAGTAGTAAGTAATATTACAGAAAATTACTCTTTTAAATTGTAGCCATGATATCTGATTTGGAGATCTGCTACCTGTTCGTGCAGTTACAGGATTGAGTAAGTTGATTTTCATGTTGAATAGTAAACGTTGCACGATGAACAACGAATGTTAAACGCGACGAAACGAGCGTCAGTAAACATGCCGAAGTTCATATTCGTCAATCATCGGGCTATTTGTAAGTTCCGCAGGGCGTTTTTGAACCGTTCTCTCATTTGATTTTCAATCTGACGACATAATAAAGTTTAGATATATTTTCTTTTGCGCAGAAACTCGTTTACCAAGAGCGAACGATGTTTAAACAAGTATAAAAATAAAGCAAAATTGGTTCTGTGTATTTTACCTTAATTTACACGCCTCACAAATTAAATACGATAACGGAGAAATCTAAAGGTGCGTTGCGCGACTCACGGCATCGTATAAACGTTATCCCATTACGTTCAAATACATTTATTTCAACTTGTATTTCAAGTGGCATGCTTTATATTAGTGCACGAATTTCACATTGAGTTTTTATGCTTAGATAAATTTAAATATGAAATATTTCAGTTAATATTAAATATTTAGATCGAATTTATTCATTTTTTGATACTGATAGCACAGGGCCGTCGTCACGAGTTTGACGAACAGTAACCCGCCTATCTCGTACAAATACTTTAAATTTAATTTCGATGTTAGTGGACTGTATTGAAATTTGAACGGTTGGAGAGAGCAGCTCTGTGATTGGCCGATAATAAGGCGGTCACTTACCTTTTTTATCCGGAAAAGGCTGCTGGGCGAATCCGTCTCTGGACCTTGGTAGGCTTGGTCCACCACTCTCACCAACACCGCGATACACACAATAAATGCCTTTGCGAAACTAACGAATTCGTAATTGTATACGAAACCAAATATATATATATACCAAAATATTTCTAACATAAAATATTTAACCGAAAATTTACAAATCAAAATCAAGTCCTTTTTTAAGCAAAGCAAAAATACGTTCTGCCACTTGCAGCTGGGTAGTGACCTCCCCTCTCCGGCCAAACCCAAAGCCACTCTCGCCCGTTCGTTCCTGTTAATCGGCTGTCGTCTAAACATCCCGCCCACCTTGGAATCCTATTCCTAAACCGACTGATGAGGAAACGTAGACGAATAGCTTTCACCAATAACTAACTAAATTTTAAGCTAACCTAAGTAAATACGAAAACAACAACTGATTTTCCTTCCATGGCGTGGTGGGAAAACATACATTATGATTTGGAATCAGGATGCTATGCTTCACTCCGACAGGGGCTGTTGTGGAGACTTAACAAAGTGGAAGCCCACGGAACAGTGATACCTGGTTGCATCAAGGGAGTTCACCATGGAATGAATATCTAACTAGCTTAATTTTGAGGGAGGGGGCATAACTTCACCATTGCCCTGGTGATTACGCCCTTGCTCGTTCGAACTTCGGCTACCCGAACTACACCATCTTGACCCGGGAAGACTCGGGTTATGCGTCCTAGTCGCCATTGAAGTGGCGGCAGGTTATCCTCTTTTATAAGGACAAGTGAACCTTCTGCCGTGTTTGGACCAAGTTTCGTCCACTTGTTTCGTTGCTGTAACGTACACAAGTAATCTCTTGACCATCGTTTCCAGAATGATCTGGTGATCTGCTGGATAAGTGTCCAGCGCGCTCGCAAATCTACGTTTAGTGGTGGCGCTGGCTCTGGTAAGGAACTAGGGGGTTCTAATAGCAAAAAATGCCCTGGAGTTAATGCTTGCAAGTCGTTGGGGTCCGAGCTGATTGGCATTAATGGTCGCGAATTTAGTGTCGCTTCTACTTGTGTAAGCACTGTATTGAATTCCTCATACGTAAGTATTTGGTTACCGACGGTCTTACGTATTAGCATTTTTGCTGATTTGATGCCAGCTTCCCAGAGACCACCGAAATGTGGACTACGAGGAGGATTCAAATGCCACGCAATTCCCCGATCAGCAAGTTGTCCGGCGATGATCTGGTTATGGTCATCAGACGCCATTAATTGAGCCCATTCACTCAATTTTCCTCTGGCGCCAACGAAATTTGTGCCACAGTCGCTGTGTATCTCATTGATACTGCCTCGGCGAGCAATGAATCGCCGTAATGCCGCTAGGAAGGCTTCTGTAGTGAGTTCCGAAGTGAGCTCAAGGTGAACGGCCTTCGTTGCGAAGCATACAAACAAGCAAATATAGCCTTTATATCTGCGAGCCTTTCGAAGTTTACCAAGAGTAATCTCGTATGGTCCGCCATAGTCTACACCGGTCACAGCAAATGCCTTTATGGCTTGGAATCGAGCAGCTGGCAGATTTCCCATGAATGGCTGTATTGGCGAAGGTTTTGTGCGAAAACAAATAACACATTTTGACAACCTGTGACGAATTACCTCTCGTCCGGAAATAATCCAAAACTGTCCTTGAATTATCGCTTGTAGGTTTTGTGGACCAGGATGCAGGTGTTGTCGGTGATAATGCTCAATCACTAGATGGGTGAAATGATGAGATCTTGGAAGTAATATGGGATGCTTTCTTCCACGCGCTAACGTTGCATGACATAATCTTCCACCTACTCTGAGCACTCCATATTCGTCTATAAATGGATTAAGCTTACGATACTGATTTGTACCCTGCTTACTGGTGGTCAGACGCCGTATCTCTTCTCCGAACTCCTGGCTTTGAATCCACTTTACGCACGTCATCAAGGCGCTCGATAATTCCTGTGCAGTCAACCATCCTGACCGAACATCCGTCCTTTGGCGCGTGTTGTGGATGAACCTCAAACACCACGCAAGGAGACGTTTCAAGAATGATAGTGACGACGAGCGAGCTAAGCAACTGTCCACGATATGTACAGTGCCGTCCTGAGGTGGGATGGTGGCGTGCAACGATATCACGCGGCCTTCCTGCGTCGATTCACCTTCAATCAGGTTCATAGTGGTTGCGGGCCAGTTCAAGTGTGGCTCCATCAACCATACAGGACCTGAGATCCACATTGGATGGTTCAGTAACTCAAGCGGAAACAAGCCTCTGGATCCACAGTCTGCGGGATTTAGCTGTGATGGTACATGTCGAAACTGTTCAGGTGCTACCCAGGATTGCGCTTGACTTACACGGTTGGCCACATATGTCTTCCAACGATGTGGAGACGCGCGAAGCCAGTTCAGTGCGATCATAGAATCCGTCCACACGATGCTCGCAGCTAGTTTGCCTTGCAGCTCTAAATGCTGCGTAACATTATGAATCAGTTTGGAGACCAGTACTACAGCACAAAGTTCTAATCGAGGTAAGGATATCTTCTTTATCGGAGCGACCTTCGTTTTGGCTACTAACAATGACAATGTTACTTTGGCATCCGTGTGATCAGCTCTAAGATAAACTACCCCACAATAGCCCTTTTCAGAACTATCAGCGAAACCGTGCAATTCTAGTCGAATCGCGTTATCTACATTTAAGCATCTCGAGAGTTTAAATGACTTTAGAGCTAACAGCTCTTGACGAAATCTTGTCCATTTCTCGCAAACTTCTACGGGGGGCCGTTCATCCCAATCTAGACCGATGTGCCATAGATGCTGAATAAGACACTTGCCGAAGAAGGTTACTGGACTGATAAATCCTACAGGATCAAAAAGTCTAGCAATGTCTGATAGGATAGTACGTTTTGATATAGGGGTGGTAGTCAGGCAGACGTTATACGAAAAACAATCAGAGCCTGGATTCCACACCAATCCAAGGATTTTCGCAGACGGTTCCGACTCACTTTCGAAACCTAGTGTCTCTGCCGATACAGCACAGTGTTCTGGAGGAACTGATTCCAACACCTCTGTGCGATTGCTCATCCATTTTCTGAGCTCAAAGTTTCCGCGACCTAGCAACTCTGAGAGATCTCGTCGCAGTTTTAGTGCTTCATCCACTGTGGGTACTGAAGTTACAATATCATCCATGTATGTGTTTGACAGGATGACCTGCGAAGCTTGTTTGAAGTTTGTCCCTTCATCCGAAACTAGTTGCTGGAGGGTACGAATGGCCAGAAACGGTGACGCCGATACGCCATATGTCACAGTGGTCAAGCAATACTCCAGTAACGGTTCTTCCGGCGCAAATCTCCAAAAGATTCTCTGATAATCTTGGTGTTTCTCACTGACTTTAATGTTTCGATACATTTGCCGAATGTCAGCGACTAGCACTATTTCGTGCTTTCTAAAACTAACCAATAGTTTTACAATGTCTGCTTGCAGTTTCGGACCTGTAAGCAGTACTTGGTTCAATGATGGACCATTTTGCGATGTCATGGATGCATCAAAGACGACACGAAACTTTGTGAAGTGTCTATTGTCCCGAAATATGCAATGATGTGGTAGGAAATAGGACCGACTAACACACGACAATTTCGGTGACGCGAGTACCATATGTTCTTGAGCTAGATAATCCTGCATAAATGCATCGTAATGTTCTCTTAGTTGCGGGTTCTTGGAGAGCCTACGTTCAAGCAGTTGAAATCTACGCAACGCGGGTTCGCGACTCTCGCCAAGAGGAGGCGCCGTAGATTTGAATGGCAATTCCACAACGTATTTTCCATTGGATAAACGAGCCACTGTCGACTGGAAGTGAGTTTCGCACTCTTGGTCTTCCTCACTTAGCGCTGTTGTGGACGGTGGTTCTTCAACCTCCCAGAATCTGCGAATCAGATTCTCTAGTTGACCCTGGACTGTCGTACAAAGAGTGTGCACCGCTGTTGGTTGCCTACTTATGCGACCGATCAAACAATAGCCCCAAATACTTTCAATAGCACTTGGTGCCCCCTCTGGGCCGGCGATAGTATTACCTAGCATCACCGAAGCAAACCATTCGGCTCCAAGTAAGATATCTACTGGTTCTGATCGGAAATAAGTTGGGTCAGCTAACTTTAGTCCTTGCAAATGATCCCAATTCCGGGGACGCACCGATATGGAAGGACAGTTTGTTATGTTATCAACAACTAATGCCTCGACTTGAAGTTCTATTCCATCTATTGGTTGAAACCAACATTTTACAGCCTCTTTTGCTACCCCTAGTGCAGTCTGAGCCATGCCGAATACAGGTACTGCTGTACTCTGGGTACGCAAGCCTAACCGTTTAACACACGAATTTGTAATAAACGTTCCTTGACTGGCGCTGTCAATCAGAATCTTTACAGATTGATAATCACCTTTGTGATCTTGAATGTAAGTTTGCGCGGTTGCTAGTAAGATTGTCACCGTTGAACTCGACGCGGTTGTTTGCAGAGTATCGACTGACTGTTCCGTATGTTTGTCGTCAATTGAACTAGTTTTAACTGGTTCCCCCTTGGACGTCGTGGCGACTGACTGCAACTTAGCGGATCCGTGCACGGTTGATTTATTGCCGAAATGCAATAACGAATGATGCGCGGAGGAGCAATGTTTACAAGCATTCCCTTTCGCACAGTCTCTTAGGAAGTGACCTGACATTAAACAGTTTAAACACAACCGATTCGCTTTGGCAAATTGCAACCGATCGTTCACCGTTCTTGTTCGGAAGTTACCGCATTGACCTAACCAATGTTTACCTTCGCACGCAGCGCACCGCGGTTCTGATTCTGCATCGGTGTTTACAACAAATGTATTTGATGCTCGCATTGACTTGTGTCCCTTTTCGGTGTTTGAAGCAAAGGATTTCTTTGGAATTACTTGTCCAAACGTAGTACCACTAGCTTGGACAGCTTCCATGATTCTAGCTTCTTCATTTAAGAAACTTATGAACTGTTTTAGCGTAGGCATAGGGTGATCAACGACATACTTCTCCCAATGTTCTCTCAAAGTAACATTTAACTTGTTGCTGAATATGAAGATCAGCGGTACCGCCCACCCTTCCACTGTGTGGCCCAACGCTTGCAGCGCCCCTAGGTACTCTGCAAGAGACGTCGCGAGTGCCCGTGTGGATTGTGGTTGGCGAGTTGCATTTGGAACCCCGAACAGTGCCTCGAGATAGGCATTTGTCAACAGGGTCGTATTATTATAGCGAGTTTGAAGCGTATTCCACGCGACTTGATAATTATCTGCCGTCAGAGGTAAGGACGATATCAAGGATAGCGCGTCACCTTTTACGACCGACCGAAGATACATATGTTTCTGAACATCCGACAATTGCGTATTATTGTGCACCGTTGCCAGGTATAAATCCGAGAAATTGTTCCACGATTTTACCTCTCCACTAAATTCAACAAGCTTTAATTTAGGTAAGGAAACGCCATGAACATGTGATGGATTTGCGTGCATAGTTTGACCTGGTGTCAGACTAATGTTTAATTTGTCAGAGTCTGGAAATGCTATGCTAGCAATTGCCTTGGCATTATAAAAGAGAGTTTCGAATTGTACAATCTCGTCTTGCCAATCCTCCTCGATACGCGGTGTCTGCTTCGCGTTGTAGGCAGCAATTTTCATAACAGTTTCATGATATCGTTCGGATGTTTCGTCCATCCCTTCCGACATAACCCTAAACAACGCTAAATCCTTTTTATTCTGCGGACCTTGCTCAACCCGTACCGCGACTTCTTCTAAACGCACTAGCTTCTCCATCAAGCTCTTTGCCAGAAAGTTCAAGTCATCTATGACCGGCATTGTATCAGATAATTAATTTTAAGAACAATAACAATAATGCAACCAGCACAGCGATTCTGTATCACCGGTTGTACTAGAGCCTGTGACAACTCAAAGGTCAATAAACCAATCTATTGTGCAACGAACAGCACCGAACGACACGATGAGCCGGTATTTGCACGAAACTACACAAGCAAGAACCAACAATTTTGATAATACAGGGTTGGAGTCACGAATTTGACTAAGAAGCGTGTCTATCTATTAGTTGGCAGTGCAGGAAGTTATATCCGGCTCGAAGGACCAAATTATGATAGCACAGGGCCGTCGTCACGAGTTTGACGAACAGTAACCCGCCTATCTCGTACAAATACTTTAAATTTAATTTCGATGTTAGTGGACTGTATTGAAATTTGAACGGTTGGAGAGAGCAGCTCTGTGATTGGCCGATAATAAGGCGGTCACTTACCTTTTTTATCCGGAAAAGGCTGCTGGGCGAATCCGTCTCTGGACCTTGGTAGGCTTGGTCCACCACTCTCACCAACACCGCGATACACACAATAAATGCCTTTGCGAAACTAACGAATTCGTAATTGTATACGAAACCAAATATATATATATACCAAAATATTTCTAACATAAAATATTTAACCGAAAATTTACAAATCAAAATCAAGTCCTTTTTTAAGCAAAGCAAAAATACGTTCTGCCACTTGCAGCTGGGTAGTGACCTCCCCTCTCCGGCCAAACCCAAAGCCACTCTCGCCCGTTCGTTCCTGTTAATCGGCTGTCGTCTAAACAGATACATACCTATGATATATCAAGTATACGTATATTTTATGTGAGTCCTGCAAGTCCAGCATCATAAAACTGCTGTCGAAAAAACATGCGTAAAATGTGTAATAAATTCTGGGAATTAGGTGTAGGCGTAAAGCTAGAGACAGGGGATTTTAAGGGCATCGAAAGCTTTTGAAATCACCCCTACGCTTGTAGTAACTCGATTGTCGACTATTTCCGGAGAAGGATGAAAATTAGCGTAATAGTTCACTTGAACTCTAGCATCGTACATACAGTGAAAATTGTACTGCCTAATTCTGTTACAGCTCGGAAATTAGCTAGTCTACAGCATGCAGATAAATCCGAATGAATATTGTCGTGCAACTATGCAGAAAAAAAAGCGATATTCGTACTTTGAACATGTTTCAAGCGGCTTAGAAATTCCATTTTAAGCTTGTGCATTAATGCATTGTGGTTTTAGAAGAAGTATCACGTTCTGCAATAGTGGATGAAATCAATAAAAAAATATGTACATAAATATGTTTTTTTAAACGCTTAACAATGGACAACTACATGTTTATTCCGTGTTCAAATCATTCATTTGTAAAACCAAGCAAAAGTATAATCGACTTATACGTATATTCGATATACAAAAGACGTTGTAGCATGAATTTGTTTGGATGTTCTGAAACAAAGAAAGTACTTTTGTTTTATAGTGTCTACCCTGGACGAAATAACTTGCAACCACACATAAAACTTTATTCTTTAAAAAAAAAATATACTGTAATAGTTCCGGAACCAGTACGCAGCTTCCCAAACCACAGGAATAAACTTTAACAATTGTGTATACAAGTTGTCGTTGAGTGTCGCTTGTTCGTTCGGTTGAACGCCTGTTTGTTGGTTCGCTCCGTGTTAGATGAAAGAGAGGAAGAAGTCTGGCTACGGACTGTACTGACTGGTGTACTGCGAAGGGGGATGGTTAATAGTTTCATTGAATCGGCACCCCGTTGCGAAGCAATTTCACGTTCACCTGTTGGTGGTCTGCAGCCTGTTCTTCCCTGCCATGTCGTTTTCTCTGTCATTTGCAGTACAGTTCGGGTGACGCGTTGGAATCCAATGTCGCCGTCGCTAGCCGATAGATCGTTGTTCGCTTCGCGTCATAAACCAGACATCGATCCAATCAGAAATCTATGACATGTACATTGTTTCAACGAAGCAAACAGAATGTCAGATATTTATGATTATAATCGCAGATGATTTTAATATGCGATAAGTTGGAGGTAATACATCGCTTACGTGATAAAACTATTGTTAAAAATGAAGTGATACCACGATTCTTCTATGCGGCCATTGATAACAGTTGTAATTACAGCTAAGTACGTGTTTCATAATTGCTATGATGTCTTCTATTGCTATTGTTTGGTGTCGGAGGGTGTTAATTTTGTTTCACTACAAGAGTGGCTGTTGAACATTGTGGGGAATCCAGTTGTACATCATTGTACATACGGTACTGCACCTCCAGATAGCCAATTTAGAAGACTTAACAAAGTGATTTATTGTCTGTTCAGTGAAATAGAACTTGGAGTATTTGTAATCGAACGCGCGTTCTATTCACGCATGCCCGCATGTCGATGGTTGTCATTCAATGATTAGCACGTGCTGAGTCAGTCGCTAACACACTGGTCTCTCCCACTGTTATATGGGAACCTATCCAATTTGTAATTAACAAACTCCAGTTGCTTTCGAAATTAAACGCTGAGCCCTGTGATTGGTGTACATTATATATAATAGCATTTCGAAATATGCTCAGAAGTAAATTAAATTTCATAGATCTGATCAAACATGACCTTCAAAGATCTGAATAATGAAACTAAAAAGATAATGCACATCCACAGATATCTGCATCCTAATACCTCTCAATAACCAATCTATCTCCCAAGTTAACAAAGAGAACAAGAATTGCATATATATATATATATATATATATATATATATATATATATATATATATATGTATATATATATATATATATATATATATATATATATATATATATATATATATATACACAGGGTGTCCTATTTAAACGGGCCACTACAGGGATCTCAGAAACTATAAGAGATACAAGGTCGGTTAAATTAGACAAAAGTTGCACATTTATGGGCCGATGTTAATGGCGATTTCATATTTTGAAAATATTGCATGGCTCGCTAGATAATGACAAAATTGTGATTTTTTCGAATTTTAATTTTCCATTATAACTCGGAAGGTATTGAAAATATTGAAAAATGTTTCAAATAAATATTTTAGCATAGAGAATAGGCTTTTTGAAGAATTTGATGAAATTGTTTTTTACTTTTTTATTTAAGAGATACAGCATGCAAGTTCAATTTTTTAAATAGGAACCATATTAAATTTTAGTTTAGTTAAATAGAGTTATTTTTCCTCTTTACAATGATATATTTGTTTATATAAATATCTTTTTTAGTTTCGAAGAAAAACTAAAAAGTATGATAAAAAGAATGATTTTCGTAGTATGCCATGAAAATTTGACATAAAACAATTGCATCCAAACATGTATAGTACATGCAAAACAAATGAAATTCAATAACATTTGATAAACGAAACAAAATGCGTTGTGTAAACTGAAAACTATTACACAGATTTTCGTATGAAGCCGTACCTACATAAATTATTTTTTGTCTATAATCTTTTGTTTACCAAATATTATTGAATTTCAATTGTATTGCATGTACATAACACATTTAGGTGCAATTGTTTTATACCAAATTTTCATGGCACACTACGAAGATCATTCTATTTGCCATACTTTTTAATTTTTCTTAAAAACTAAAAAAGATATTTACATAAACGAATACACTATTGTAAACAGAAAAAATAACGCTTTCTAGTTAGAGTAAAATTAACTATGATTTCCATTTAAAAAAATCAACTTGCATGCTGTATCTCCAAAGATATCTATTAAAAAAAAAAATTCATCGAATTCATCGAAAAGCTTCTTACGTATGCTAAAATATTTATTTGAAACTTTTTTCAATATTTTTTATACTTTGTGAGTTATAACGGAAAATTAAATTTCGATAAAATCACATTTTTGTCATTATCTAGTGAGCCATGCCATATTTTGAAAAAACTAAATCGCCATTAACATCGGCCCATAAATGTGCAACTTTTGTCTAATTTAACCGACCTTGTATCTCTTATAGTTTCCGAGATCCCTGTAGTGGCCCGTTTAAATAGGACACCCTGTATATATATATATATATATATATATATATATATATATATATATATATATATATATATATATATATATATGTAACAAATTACTTATTTATTGAGTTGAGTTTAAAGTTTTCGTATTATCTAGAAAAGTTAAAACCAGGTCATGAAGCATGTGTGGTCTGAACGAAAAGGGTATTTTTATTAAGAGCAACTCGAAGAGCAAAGAGAAGATATTTGCTAAGAACCCAATTCTCATTTTCCTATCCGGTGATCTCCTAAACGAAAGGGTTTGTATTCCTGCGTCCTGATGGTGTTTATAACACATTGATATATCAAAATTTGTTTTCCAATCTACCCCATGTGGAAGAGGCCGTAGTCAACCTGGCAGATTAATATGCATGCTGTCCACATCATTGATGATCTACCAACAACTTCGTTCTACAGGTAGGCTACTATGACCTTAGAGTCGAAAGCTTAAATAAGCTTACGGTTAGACGCAATATTTGTATTACCGTATGATCCCAATGTCTCCAGGCTTTGATTGCACATAATTTGATTGCAGAACATTTCAGTTAAAATAGTGTGCTTTATTCCAATTCAGTTTCTTTTCTTCAATAGATTACATTTTCAGAAATATTTGTTCCAATTCCTGCAAAGTATACATTTTGTTGATTTTCATCATGGAAATAATGTGTATACTAGCATCTAGTGACTAGATCATAGTTATATATTATAATTAAATATTTCAGTGCACTTTTAATATTTCTATTAAGATACGTATATCCACCCTGAATACATTAACGAGGGTTACATCATACATGTGTTACCGTCGTGAATGATATAAAATATGCCTCTCTCCCCTGGAACACAATATTAAGTTCGAATTTATTTCTGCGAAACTTTATTGAAACCCTTCGTAATTTTTTTTTCGACGATTTACATGCTTTTAAATTAACAAATGATATTAATATCCACTACAGACATTACGTATTCTCTACCTAGCTTAAAAAATAAATATATACATACACAGACTGATCCAAACCTGTGGCTCAGCATTGCTAACTTTTTTATTTGAAAAGATACGTAGTCATGCGTAGCAATAGCAGTCAATGTTTATACGAATAAAATAATATTAGTATACATTACATAATAGTAAAGAAAGGTTGTTGAAAGAAGAATTACAATAAGTAGTATGCGTATAAAAATATCGTAATTGTATCTATATTGTACACAGAAGGTATAAACAACATTTCCAATTTCTGCATGCAAATTGATCCG
Organism: Carabus problematicus; assembly: GCA_963422195.1. NCBI lineage: Eukaryota > Metazoa > Arthropoda > Insecta > Coleoptera > Carabidae > Carabus > Carabus problematicus. The sequence goes on from OY728577.1 coordinate 20,466,991, forward strand.
TAGAATTTTTACGTGTGACAGAATTTTGTCGAACATCTGCAGCGGACAGTTTGTTGCAGAATCAACACGCCATCGTCACTTGTGGGGGGTTCTGGTGTTAGCGATGGTAGACGGATGGAACAGGCGGAACAGGAGAATGAGTAGAGGGGGTATTATTATTGCCCTTAGTCGACATGAAAGGGAGGATTGTAAATTCTCCCCTATTGCAGGCTGTAAGGCAGCTGGAGGTTTACAATTCATTTTCTTACGGGAACAGCAATATCCAGACGCAATATTGCGTGTAGTAGGATCATAGAGAAGACGTTTCCACGCTCTAAAACCAAATTGATAAGCGGTTGCGTAATAAATCTGATACTTTATGAAAGTTGACACATCTTACAAGTTTACCATACTTTATTAGAAAACTGTGCAAAAAAAAAACCGTACATAATTAGCAATTTAACGATGCGCAAATATTCATTCAAATTAGCTTCTGTAAAGATGAATGTATTCAATACAATTTGTTATTTCTTAAATTATCAATTTGCTTATATGAATGAAATGAAAAATAATTGCAATCTGTGTTTGGTATTCCAATACTGTTTCATATACTCTTACGTTTAATTACGCTGGTACTTCATTAAATAATGTGCATGTAATCTGTGTCTAATTAGTTTAAAAACTCGCTTATCCTTTTTTGAACGAGTAACAATATCACGTACATGTACGTATATATATATATATGAATGTAGTTACATGAGTAACAGAAGGAGTTTGGTCGATATAACAAGTGTTCTCCACATAGCTGGAGTATGACGATCTCTTACCTATTACGTGCTTATATCCGAGGTCAGCTATTCAGTCACAACTATGGCCGAGGATGCTACATGATGGGACAGGGTAGTGGATGTGGGAGACAAGCAATGTGTAAATGGAGGAGGATGATTAGAGTAGCGAGTAGCATCTAGTAAGGACACGGTTGTTCGTTACTGCCGAGTTGCGAGTACTTTATTACAGGAAGTACCAATTCACAAGACATCAATTATTCATGGCATACAAAACTCTTCATAACTGTAGATACTTCCCACTGAGTCGTTTTCTTTGCTTTTCGAATGAAATTATCATCATAAGCGTTTTGCCGCGATCTCCCAGTTGTAGGGTTGCCAATCCAATTCCATCTTGACTACATCTTGCCATTGCCAACCTACAGTACTTGTGTAACTTGTTCGTGAACTTAAAAAAAAATTTGATGAAACGTTCGTTTTGTCGACTATTGCAAATTTAACTTTAATAAAATCTTGCAAATATGCTATGAAACTCGTTTGGAAGAAGATATTTCACCGGTAGCTGAAGCGGAAGACTTTTTAACAGTAATGTAACACCGAACATCATTATACTGACAACGAGAAGAAAATTCTATTTCTTCGCTTACACTTCTTCAACTTTGCTGGAGTTTAACAAACAGGCCAAACTAGTACTTCTTCTTAACCCTTTCACTGGTAAATTATTTGGATAGTTCTATTTATTTAATATCTTTTTGTTTTCAAACTTATTTTAATATTTTCCATCGAAATATTTTCATTCGTACATTTATATATTTCCCCGTTCTTTATTTCATTGTTACAGTAGACCTTTTTCTATTTGACATTAGTTTAGAGGTATACCAACAATGTGCGTAATCTTGTGTTACGATTTATTCCAATATATAAACTTGAATGCAAACATGAATTCTGCAAATATATCAACAAGATCAACGCGTGACCAAGCTGAGTTGGCGCGGCTGAAGGCCGAACATTACTAGTTACCAAGCCAACGTAACCTTTATCTTAATGGAACCATACGTTCCTTCTGCCGCTCAATACGATCTTGCAGGAAGTTATATTAGCCTAGTTGCGATAAAACTACTACTTACATGAACGACCAATCTTTCGTAAATTACTCGAAGGTATAACGTTATTTCACATCGCTAAATTCAGGATGTATACATTTACCGGTCTCAAATGTAATTCGACACGTGGCACTAAGCGATTGCCAACCTAACCTGTGGCTGTGTACGTGAGTTCTCATTTCTGAATGTAAATTACATCCTCCACGGTCCACAACTAGATGACATATTACCTGCTGTATATTTCTCTCACACATTAGATAAGATATTTCTATTACACGTTTCAATAATTTATTCTACGCAATATAATAAATTCATAGGTACGTACGTACGAACGTCTTGAGTGAAGTATACTGTCAACTTTTGTTACTAAATGGTAAGTTAATTATTGTTTTATCTATCTGCTTTCCATAGCTGATGTCATTCATTTGATATTGACGTTTCATTTAATTGTCCTGTCAGCATTGTGCCGATTTCAAAAGACATTATCCTCATCATGATCTATGATTATATGCTAAAACTTTATCTTGATGATCACTTCATTAAACGGTATTACAAGTTTGAAAAAAAATTTGGTTTCATTCCGATCCGTAACCGCAGAGCAACAGCAGAGTTGAAAGTAACTTACGAAGCTTAAATGAAATGACCGATTACAAACAGTAATATTTTTCACCCTGATCAATTTTTATCTCGATTTCAATCCCACTTAATCAGGATAGAACATAAAAAAATTATATATGTATGCATAATAGGATTTAATTTTATTTCATTTATTATTAACAAATTATTATTATATTAACATTCAGGATTTGAGATTATTGTGTAAATATATGTAGAATTATTCAATAATAACATTCAAAATGATACCGATTTAATCGATACAAACAGAGTTTGCACTATCTGTACAATGTGTTTTTATTATTTAAAAAATATAAACGTATAAATGTTGTGTAATAATGAAAATATATGACAACATAATGTGGTTAGCGTCCATATATGAAGAGTGATAGTTTGCTGTAGAATACGGTTACAAATTTCTCCAAGATCATTATAAATAAGGATAAATGAAGAACTGTGAGCCAGCGAAATACTGAGGACTGCAAAGCAAAACATAACATTTCTGTTCTGTCATCCAAAATGTAACATATGAGTCCAATGTTATGCGAATATTTGAAAAATACAATTTGCGTATTCAAGTAAATATACAAATTTATTTTCTCTTCGAAGAAATAAGTAGACACGAATTATTTATATCTTATTTGTCAAAAAAAAAGTTAAAAAGATTCTTAAACATGTAAAAAGGATTACTTGATTTAGAACTGTGTTGGCCAAGTCACATTTTTCATAATGTCATAACTTTGTAAATAGTATGTTACGTAAATGCGTACACATTTTGCAAATATAAACTGTAATTAGATGTAGAGTGCGTGGGTTTTCGGGTAAGGTTGGTAAAATTTCCGTAACAGTTGTTTACGAAGGAGACAACCAAAGCAGCGCACAGCGTATAATGTCACATGCTGTGGGTTCGAGCTTCTGTAACTCCATAAACTTCCATGGCTCGGGTAATCCCGTTTGTTGGCGCACCTGGTGCACTTACGTCGTCTTACGTCTTACAACATGTGTTTTACATCTACTGTTTCATCCTGCACGTTTACCTTTTTGTCTGTCTCTTTCTTTTTTGCTTTTGTTTTTACTCAATATGACTGTACCCTGCACTCATGCTAAACCTGTAGAGAACTATTGAATTTTTCATATTTCCGGTTTGATTTTATAGCTCCAGTAAAAGTCAACGGGGTTATTCGCCAGGAAAAAAAAATATTTCAAACATATTCGCATTGAAGTATTTCAATAGTATTTCATCATAATAAATAATGATTAGTTTCTGATTTTATACAGTAAAGTATTTTGTAGAAAAAGTATAGGAAGTATAAAGAGAGGAAAGTTTTATAATACTATTAAATAGTAACATGCTTTTTCCATTTGCTTCGGCCGTGTCAAATCTCTTCCTCAGTTAGTGGTCATCCCACATTGAATTACGTATTTAATCTTCGATATATCCAACCTCTCACAAATAATCATTCTTTATTTATAGTATCATAATTCATCGCGGCAGCTTAACGGTTATATATATATATATATATATATATATATATATATATATATATATATATAAATATGTATATATATATATATATATATATATATATATATATGTATATATATATATATATATATATATATATATATATATAATTGCATGTGTCGTATGTAATGTACACACCAGTTATAGTGTATCCATAGATATAAGAACTTGACTAAACGCAGCATGCTATTAACAGAGGATTATCCCAAATTATACGACACAGTAAATGAATAAAAAGCAGAGCTGTATTCAGAAATTTATAAATACATTTTGAAAAATAACAACAAAAATATGATATACATCTTAACAATAATAATACAAATTAACATAAATAAATGTAATATTCAATAAATTATTATTACGTCTTAATTATAGACAAAATGTCTCTTGTCTTTCCCGCTAAGAGCATTACAAATGTACCTGAATACCGCCACTACTAGTAGTTTATGGCCTCTCCTGCTGTGAAGGGTACCACCCTACCTATTAAGGAATCATGTCAAGTTCTTATATCTATGGATAGACTATACAAATGATTTTCAGGTATTAATTGTTGCTCACTAAGCCAGTTCATTTCCGTACCAATATTAATATTGCAGAATTAATCAACTGAAATTTAATTGGGTCCCTGATAATGCAATATAGTTGATTATATGATCCAGGGTTGAATTAAGATACGGAGGCTAGACGTTCTCCTTTTTGATAAGCTTGACAAGCAAACAAGGTGGTGATCTGTGCTTCTTCACAAGTAATTAAGTAAACAGATATTTATATATTTTTTGTCAAATACAATAATATTCATTGTAAGGTATTAATTTATCTTATGAACACAATAACAACAACATTAGCACCGGTACTAATAATTTGAAAGAAATATAGTGATTAAGAATAAACTGAATGAAATATATGATTAGTAATAACCTGAAAAATATAAATAATTAGTAACATAATCTAAAACTTTGAAAGAAGCAATTCGTTAACTTATAATTAATTAATTAATTAGGATGAGCATACATATATATGAAACTGATAGTACAATATCTTCGGGAATTACCTGTCTGTAATCAATACAACTGTAAATTTTACGAGCTAGTCTAACGAATACATCTGAAATAGGCACAACCCTTTGTGAAGTGGCCTGTCGACCAGGAGCTACCGAGCACCACATCAACAAAACTACGAACCATACACGAACACTATCAAAAATAATATATAAAAATACTAATGGGAAAAATTTAGAAAATAACTGATAAGTACTGATAAGTCCGAGACATTGGATATCATCGGGCATGTCTTCATAAAAACTTCGAAATTCGGGTATATTTAAGCACAAAACCATTGAAATCTAAAAAGTCTAAATATAATTTACAAGTGTTCTAGTTCTATAAATAAATGAAATAATATCCGTTCTAATTATTGGGAGAATATAATAAAATTCATTTTAATGTATTTATTTGCTATCTGGGGGAAGTTGTCCTCATTTAGAAATTCTGGTCACGTTGGTTAGCATAAAAATACACTGCAACCAAGCTGTACCTGATACTGAATCAATAAACGAAGTAAATCCTCCTATATGCGAAAATGTCAAAGATCAGAGTAAAATCAAATTAGAAAAGGAAATTTAGCACTTTCAATGTTGAAAGTGAAAGTGTTATTACCAATTTACAATTTCCGACTAGAATGCTAATAGATATTATATGTAATGCTGAAATATAATTCGCATATGTAATGTAGTTCCCCAACATGATAACAAAATTTACATGTTAAGGATAAATTTAGATCTATCGAAAGCACGTGGCGCTGACTTTTATTTCTATTGGTTCTTATGTAGGCATTCACAACAACTCAGAAGCACATCAAGTTGAAGTATGACGCGGAGCAATGCAGCTACGCCAGAAAATATTATTCGTTTCTCAAGTTTGTATTGGCATTCGTCATTCGCAAAGCATTAATAAAAGCATAAACTGCTGTCAGCTAAAGGCTATTTAATAAAAAAAAAACATATGAAAATATGTCAATAATAAATCCTATAGACATGAATGTAGTTATATTGCTACATATACGGTTCTCGACAGGTATAAACCTACTTTGACACTTGCTCTGTACGTATTGTGTTTACATATTCCGTTTATGTAATATGAATGTATCTGTTTGGAAAAATCTAATGTAATGTGTCTGTTGGGTAGATGTTAGTAAAGTCTGTCTAGACTTCAGAGGTACCTCATGTCTATCTAGTAGGCAATATGATGGCACAAGCTTAGGGGTTCCTGTGCAGAACAAACAACGACCGACCGAGACTGAAGAGAATTCCCTTTGGCCGCTAGTAATCCGACGCGCAGATTTACTCCGGTCGCTTGCAGACGTCAGGATCCATGACAGTATCACCTTACACAGATGAACGATCGACCTTGCCACCAGAATGACACCTGACGGCGGGTACGTACGCCGTAACGTTACCGTTTTGTGTAACGATATCGTATTCTAATGACACGGATCGGTCGCCACCGGTAACCATGGTGACAGGACGATGCTCTCCCAGCGTTGTTCATAGCGTAATGCTGTAATCAAGTTATATATTTACAATGTGATCTCCAACACTCACCACGCCAGAACCCTTCAATTATCTGACAACGTCACATAACAGCTTGTCGCCGGTAATATACTATCTCGTGCTCATGACCAGCAAATTTCTATCGCATTAATGATGTTGTCATCGACTACACGTTTTATTTTCGTTCATTTGCTTGACAACGCAACGTAGTGTAGCGTAAAATAGTGTACGACGTGTTGTAACAGTAACGTAAACTACGTATTTATATTCTGCATAAAATGTATTTATACAATTTTAATTTTGTCACCTTGTTGAAACAAAATTTACTTTTACATAAATGTATACAATTAGCAATTGGACGGAACAATGGCTAATTTAATATTAATTTAATAAAAGACAGCATGCAATTAGAGTTATTTAATTACTAAACATAAAATAATTGTCATTCATACAAACTATTACAATATTCTCAAATTATACATGATACTTTGTAATGGAAATAAATAGAGGCAACGTAATATCATGGACGTGTAACTAGAGTGAACGTACACTAACAAGGTGTCACACGTATGCCATGATCTATCATACTGGTGTTCGCTGGACCGTGATAATTTGCGTCGCACGGTGTATCGAGCAGAGCGTATTTTAACATTGCTGGCGTAGTGGATGTATCGTTGTCGAACGTTTATTGTGCATCGTGCAACACTAGGTGTGTTTTGTCTATCGTATACCGTCGTTTTAGCATCGGAATGTATGTAACATTTCAGATTGTAATTATCTCGACGTGGTTCGAGGTCCCCTGGGCAACGCTCACTGTGTTTCCATGTTCGAATTCATTTGTTTAGCATAACGCTTCTCAAACTGTTCCATTCACGGCCAGTACATATCGTGCCTGCGGAACATAACAAATACTATAAGCTTAACGCACCAAGGATTTAACACATTGTCTAGTTCATTCTTCTGCAATTTATGAATATTTATTTAAAATACAGGATTATGTCACATGGTAATCGAGTATTGGAATATCGGAAAACACTAACCACGTTTTCTATAATGGGGTACAATCAATACGTAATATAAATGTCTGCATGTCACATTGATTAAATTGCAAGAATATGTAGGTACATGTTACTTATTGTAATATCATTATATATTCATAAATACATTTCTAATTGTCTTAACAAATATATATATATATATATATATATATATATATATATATATATATAAATGCGACAAATACTATGATCTTCGGCGAGAGTGAAGAGTGTTAAGTTAAAGTTGACTGAATTGTTATATAACTTTTCGCTAGTTGACATGCTCTGGTATAGCAAGAGGTAGAACTGGCGTCTGAAGTCGGAAGTCTGCGATTCGTACGCAATTATGCCCGAGTTCTTAATTGGTAAGACGTTCTTCTTATTTCTCCTCATCCTCATCATTCTGCAGGGGTAGGAGTCGTTCCACACGTTTACTGCGCATTTCCTTGATTCTCGTTTTATCCCTTCTGCATTCCTTTATTTCAGAGTATTCTCATTACTTAACTCCTGTGTGAACCAATTATTCTAAATTCAAGAAATACACTTGATATAATATTAGTCCTTAAATATCCAAGCAAATGTCCTGATGGATCATATAAGATGATTATTATATAAATATATATAAATTGTTGTTATAATTTCTTTTGTCCAAAAACCTTTGGTAATATAGAAATTGTAAAAAGTTTCAGTAATCTGGAATACTTAAATAAAAGAAACAATAATTTATTGTTGCGTAACGCATACATACGCAAGTAGCATTCATTGAAGGAAGTTCGGCATAGGGTACACAGATAATATTGTATATTTGAGGTATGCAGCGGAAGTCTGCTCTAACTTTATACCCTAAAAGATTTGTTCGGTCGGAAAACGTGTTTGAAAATGTCGTTATTCAGGCGGAAACAACTGGTGAAGCTGAGAAACGTACAGACAGGAGTAGTGGCAACGACACCAGACCTGCCACGACCCTGCGGGGGTTTGGAGGGGATGATTTTCAATGAGAACATTGGGGCTGGAATTCAACGGTTGCCAGAGCAGCAAGCGACGCAAACATCGACGCCGACGCCATCACACGACGGTTACCGACAACATTCTGTCGCAAAGTCGATGACAATGATGGATTTAATTTTTCTAATTTACTTTATTTCATTTATTTGTGTTATCGCTACATTACATCTGTGGTTTACGACGTGTTTCATTCTACTATTTCACATGGAATCAACACAATAAAATACATATTCAGTGTATCCTTTTAACTTATTGACGTTCTGTCGAAGAACTGTAGTGTTTAATTTTATATCTGCTGCAGTTCCGATATACAATCACATGAAAATTTTCAACGTGCGTCTACTAGGTATACCCCTGTATCATGCTTTGGCCCCAATTTTATAAACTATCAGGATTAATACTAACTGAATGTATGCAAGAAATTTTTATGATGAATGTAAAATATAAGGCAATTTCTATTCTATTCTACAAATATACTGAATTATTCATTAACTAGCAAACCAAATTAACATAACCTGCAAATGACTATATACAGGCACTTATAATCAGCTGTTCGTATTAGATCTTTATTGGGATAATTATGTACTACAGCATATGACAGAATGTCAGTTTTTATAAGAAATAGTCATTTATGCACTTAGACTGAATATATTTCTTATATTGACGGCATCAACTTTTATCATTTCCATAAAACGATACCTAGGAATTGTACTGGAATATGACTTGCGCCTACACGAGCACAACCTGCACTACTGTAACGTTTAACTGGTTGTCGAATATGAATAACGCCTATGAGGAATAATTATATTACTGCGGTTTAGTTATGGTTATCCGTCAAATTAAAATACATTTTACTGGCTTATTAACTTATATTTTCCGTTTGTAAAACGCACTAATCCTTTAGCAGGTTTGACTACATAATTGTAAATATCAACATGTATTCACGAATCAAAAAGAAGTGAATAATTTTATCTTGTAATATACGTTAGAGATATGGGAAAATGAGAACTAAAAATAAAAAATTGGATGTCTTCCAATCCAACATGTGTTGCTTCCTTTCCATCCATTTTTATTTTTTCATCATACGTCATTTTGGCACTCCTGTAGTAACAGGCTAAGTGTATATAGTCGCGTATAATTGCATCAGATTGTATAAAAAAAATATGAAAAATTTCATCTACTTATATATAATAAATATTTCATGAAGCAGTAATTTCGAAACTACAATTAAATAAAACTTTAAAAAAAATATTCTCTTACATACTATTGTCAACTGAAATCAAAATATACGCTTTTAATAAACTTCCTCTGGGTTTTAAGGTATTACAATAAACATGTAGGTATTTGATATAATATTAGGCCAAAAGCATATTTACGCATTGGACATGGTTGCAATTTATATGGGAATTCGGTACGAGTTTGCTACTGAACCAATTAGTGCTTGTAAATGGCTACATACTACTAGGAATTTACAATTTAAATGACACATTTGCAGAGGAAAGAGGCTACCAGAGCATGATGTACCACATCACAAATTTTCATTCTGTATTTATCTGCAACAGCAGAATTTTTATCTGCATATAGAGTGTTTCAACAAGATATATCATTATTAATATTTCGTATAAAAAAAGTCTAAATTGCATACTTAACTGTGAAGGTTTTTGGTACAGTTATTCCAGTAAACATAAATGTTATTTTTCTGGTTGATAAACTACAGATAGGAACATTTGCAAATCATCATGTGTGCTCGATTATTACCCCACATACCTAAATACTTACATATTATTTGAATACATTTAATGAGTGGTGTGCTGCTAATTTTTGATCAATGGGTTCGCCTATTTTACATAAAATATCCATAAAGGTATGAAACACATAATATACGGATCTCAATCAATGAATTCGCCACACTCAGACTTTTTCTTAACATTTATATGATATAAATCATCACAATTCGTCTGCAACATAGCTCTACATTGAACTGTCTACTTTGAAATGAATTTAATGATCGCTTGTAACCTAAAGCTTGATACAGACAATACTCTGCGGCCTTGTTACACCAGCTGTGGTAGCATGTAGCTGCTGAAGCTAGTAGCAAGTCAGTTTTATAGGTTAGAGATGTTCCCATAACCTACTAATGCAGAACATATGTTTAAGTGCTCATTCAGCGATGTTGACGAACTGCGTACGAATTGTACATGTAGAACTTTCGCACTGTAACACACTCTGCTGTGTACCTACTGATCCATGCCATGTGGTAATAAAATCTTTAGACGACCAAGGTCACGACGAAATGCTTCCGAATGGCACTGTAAGGTCAGTTCACATTCAGACAGGTGTATCTCATAACGATTAAAAACAACCGCTGTCTTCAATATAAATTCGTATTACTATAGTAGGTGATACATCAAGTAGTGTGAAAATGCACTCTGATTTTCCTACCAGCCCATTTAATCTACTTTGTTTGCTCTTGCGAGCAAATCGTTGCAGAATTTAGAATGGGACCAAGTTTGTCCACTAAACGTGAAACTACAAAGAGGCGGAGCTGATTGGCAACTGTTTTGCACACATTTGCAAAAGAAAATGTGGAAGCAATCCATTTGGCATCGATATAAAAGTGCTAAATGAAAGGACGGAACGTTAAATAATTAAACTCTTTCGCTCTTATATACGGTTAATATAAAATATAAATGAGTGCAAATAAGGAACTTAATGAGAAGCACACGCGTGCATTATGGAAACATAAATTAACGGTTTCTATTTAATTACGACTGATCGCAATAATGAGTGTTTAATATTAACTAATGCTAATATATATTTCATATTAATTTATAATTACTGTTTCGACATGAGTTACCATAAAATAGATAATCTATATTTAAACAGGAAATATTAAAATGTATAATCAGTTATATTTGTATATGTGTATGTGTGTACTTTTTCTTTTCATTTCTTAATTTATACAAACTAATTTAGTTTCTATTGCAAAACCTGGTGACAATGTTTGCAAAGATGTATATTTCGAATTCATGCGAGCATAAACAACTTTTTCTTTTGTTTTTATCTGAAAAGCGTGACTACGACAATGTCATTTTGTTTATATTTTCTTATATACAGGTTGTCAAATATAAAATAAATTCAGTATTCATTCGTAAATATAAAAAGCATGTATTATTTTTTATTTAATACAGGTACTGTAATTGTATCTAATCAATTTAACTATTCAATTTGTTAGTATTGTCAAATATTTTAAATTTAAAATAATCTCAGTCATATACACCAAAGTTTTCAACATTGATTTACGGGGCACCCTGTATGATCATATGAATACCGTCGTATTTCTTGCCCAACTTCATGTCATAATTCGTCTAATGACATTTTGTAACAAAGCTCAATATTTTTTCAGTAGGTATTACATTACTACTATTTATACAATTGAAGATGAAAATATGAATCGCAGAGGAATATTTAAGTGAAGTTGCTTTGTTGTACAGAAAACCTCTATATGTGCTCGTTCTGATTGCAGTTCAGCTAATTAAACACTAATGTATATGAGAAATAAATAAGTAAGTTTTCATGAATTTAAGTTTAATTATCAAGGTTAATGTTAGCGATTAACCGGAAGTACTGGTATATAGCAGACGGTGCGACACTGTTCCATTTTACAGCAGTTTTTTCAACCGATTTTGTAACAATCTAGCGTAGTTTTCTCCAGCAAATCAAATTTCTTTTTCTTGGAAACATCATTTCAAACAGGTTTAATTTCACACGTAGAAAATCAAATACCGGAATTACGTTACGACAAATAAATAAATGATCAACCAGATTGTGCGTGATTTGTGAAATCACTAACATATCCATTGTCAGCCGAGAGTAGCTAGCTCGAGATATAGATCTCAATTATGCAAATAAACAAACATGTTAATAGACACAAACACACATCGACCTTGATATTGGATCTCGATTTTAAAGGTGTGCATTAACACATTCTAGAACTGATAGGTATGTATTCTATTTTATTTATAGGCATCAGATACAATTAACTTACTGAAGAATGTAGTGGTAACCAAATCATTACGCTAGAAACTGATTCTTATTATTAATAAACATAGGCACTAATTATATACGACCAGTATGAGAGGAATCCACTTTTAATCTAAATAAAATAAAATAATTTATTTAGGGGTTCCAGATAAAAAAATATATTATTTTAAATAAATAAATAAATATATAAATATATATATATATATATATATAGGTAAAATAAATAAGTTCTCAATTATTAGTCATTTGATAAAATTACAAAGTAAATACTTATCTAGAATCTATATCGAAATCAAATTAAATGTACAAGGAAATATATCATATGTTCAGGTGTTGAACTTTGTAACTACAGTATTTAAAAAAATAGTAAATATTTTATGTCAAACACATAAAATGGGTAGTTATAGTGAGATATATCACACAAAACGTTTTCAAATGGTAAAAACTTCGCTAATTTCAAATAGCTTGAGGTTATTTTTATCCAATTCACAAACCACCAAGTTATAATCTCGACTTGAAAGCTAAACGAACGCTGTTAAGCATGAAATTATTTAATTTCGCACAGATTAAAGGATAGGTCATATTTTAAATACTTCTCAGGTCAGATCCGTATCGTTATAATTATAAACCAATATTTTGATCAAACTGTATAGTAAATATGTATGTATATGTAACAATAATTCTTAAATATTGCAGAAAGGGTAGACAGGTTTTATACAGGGTAGAGGAAAGTTGATTTTACCATGCAATGATAGTCTTAAACTCTTACGTTATTGACATACTACTCAACATATTTTCACTGGAAAATGTTTCAACGTTCCGCAGCCTATTAAATTACTAATAGAATAAATCTTCAATGACATTGAGAACTTATTCATTAGGCGGGATTTAAATTTGAGATTTTCCGATAGGTAATAATATAATAATATTATTCGTTACTGATCGCTCTCACTAGAATCCTTGCTCATTAAAAAGCATGGTTGTAGTTAACAATACTCGCTCAGCCGGCACTGTGTGTCATTAAATCAAAGAAACTTATACACCAGCACCCGAGTGAGAACGAATGAGTGGACGAAGAGAGAGAAGAACGTCGTATAGAAGCGAAGAGAAACGCGACGGCATGTGATGGTGTGTTGCGAGAAGAAAGGTAACACACAAAAACACCTTGTTTCGGTCATGGCCCACTTAGCGACAGCAAACTCCGGCATCCTTTCTACACATGAAGCCACGTTCCGCCCGCCGAACTCACTATACTGGTGAAACTTTCTCTCAATATTATCATAGCCCACGGATAATCATCATACCTTAACCTCCACGACTCGGCTTGCTGCAGTTTATACATACGTACACACCAACACCAATTCTACACGCTGCATCATACAATACCACGCATTCTTTTTCCCTTTTATTTCGAAAAGAAAACTCGTTGTTCTAGTATCTGTTGTTTATTTCTACATATTTATCTAACCAGTTATACTAGTCATTGTACTGTTTCTGTCAATTTATTTATTATGTGAATGTAAACATTAACTTGCGATTGTATTTATTAATAATCGTATTCAATTTAATTTATTTTAATATATTTGTATAGAGACCAACTAAATCCACCATGACAAACTGAAAATATTTAATTCATTGATACATATGAAATAATCAAGACCAGTAATTGCGGCGCATGGTTATTATATTAATTCGGACGTTGCCATGTGCTACGGTGTTAATTTGGAAATATTTATTTAATTATGAATATACCGTTTAATAGTTCCGTTAAATTCTGCACATTCTGAATTTGTTAAGTTTGATTATTAGTGCGTTCAAACGTCTTGTGCAGCTAGCTATGAAATATATACATTTGACTGGTGCGTCAAGGTATCTGCTTTCCATTAAATCACAAAATTTCATGAGTTAAATATAACTCCTAATAAGATATGTAGTTAAAAATAAATTATGTTTCATATATGATCATTCAATTAACACATTTGGTTCAAATAGTTTTTCTTATAATACATAAACTTTAATGAAATGTTTTATACAATAGAAGTGTAAGATTAAGATAACGTTATGTGTAGAAGTTTTAATGAAATAAATTGATGCACAATTCATGTAATGTGCCACATTCACGAGACGAATAATGCGCACTTTCTAAAATAATTGTACGTATAAAAACCGCGTTATAGTTTCTGTTTTTCGATAACAATTCTTTTTAAAAACAATGAAACCGCTTTTAAATTAAGTAACAAATGATATATTACAACAAAATGCAGAAACAATGCCATCATTTGTTTATTCAAAATTTCTGATTAGAATTTTTATATCGGAATTTCAAAAAAAAATCTGTTTCTTTTTAAAATTTATAAATTAGAATATAAAATATGTTTCTACTTTCAAAAATATGTACGTATATAAATTGATATATATCTGTATAAAGGAAGAAATGAAATGTTTTCTAAATTTTCCACATTTTACTCTCACGTAGGTAACCTTGGCCCAAAATTGAGATCGTTAGGTTAACATTTACGGATACCGGTTCCGAGAATTTCAAAACATTCTCACTGACAGAACATTTATAAAATCAACTACTGTCACTACTACTGACTTTACATGTAAAAGCAGAAAGAAGAGTTATTGGAAATTGTAGAATTTAAAATTAACATATATATAATACACTGGCTTCTAGGACAACAATTCTGAACATGAATATAATTTGGAACTAACATCATTCGTTTATTTACAGTGTTTCTTGGAAGTCGTTACTTTCGTCTCCAATTCGTTGAACTTGGAAATAGAAGGTAGTGTAGTCTAGTATAGTAGTAGCAGAGTAATGTTCTGATGAATCTGTGAACGTAAAACTGTAGATATTATATCAAATGACATCCTAGTAGAAGAAGATAATAGTTGATACGTAGCTCAACGCATTATGTCACAAAATGAAAACGGATGTGTATCCGGCTAGATACCCCAAGAGAAACTTTCACCTTTCAACCAAACAACGGCAGTGAAACAGTTGCGCTCGCCCGCGCACTCATGCATCATGCTACATTTTTTATAAGGCATCGTCCCTTGCCCCACAACCGCCGTCACAATACACCTCTGACACACCTTGCTAACCTGTATACCAGTACCAATTCAAAAGAATATGATTCTTTAGAACAACAAAGAAAAGGAAACTTGCCGATTTATTTGTCATATCTTCCTTATATTTATTTTGCATATTTATAGTGAAAAAAAGTATAGAAATTTTAATTATTTAATCTTGCACCAAAACACCAGCGATGTCAGTAAATAGGTATAGCCCAGGTAAGGCACATACGAGCATATACATTGCTGGGAATTGTCATTTTATGTCAGCCATGTTTGTTTTCGAGCGCGTCAGTTAGTGTTAGTCGTTGATATTGATGTATTTTCATATCCTTCAACAAGATACCATTCGTAATTTGAAACTTTTTTCTCCAGTATCTCTACTAGATAATACAACGAAAACACTGCAATAGGTAAACTCTAACACGTGAAAGCTCTACGATCTGCGCATGCCCAAATCCAATCCCATTACGTCAGTTCTATCTTGATTGACGTCATTTTTACAGAAATATATGCAAGAAGTAATATCAATTTTTCACTAATGCAATATTATGCACGGCACGTACGTAAAACAGATAATCTTTCGTGTCTCATATATCTTCAATATCTCAAATATCTGGTTGTGCATTCCGTGTAAGTATATTTGAAGATATATCTCGTGGAACATGGTCTGGAATGAAGCCAAGTCATTTTTTCATCTGGCTGAAAACATTGCAATTAGAGTCGGAACACATATTAAAGTTAGTCTCGAAAAACAAGCTGATTCCGCAGTAGCTTAGCAAGGAGGAGCGGTGATAGTCAAAGTTATTGTCTAGCCAGTCACGGAACCTGGCACAAATAAAACAATATATCGGTGAAATCTGGGTCAAGACTACGCACATGCAGGTCCGTGGATCCGGATTCTGTCTATCGAAGCGTGTGGAGTGCGCGCAACCTAACCGTGCTAACTAGTTTAGTTAGTTATTAGTAACATCCCACTTGCTAGCTGACCGTCGTCAGATGCACAGCATACATGCACGACACGGCATGGCACGGCACGGCACGGCACGGCAAGGCAAGAAGCTCGTAATTCGGAAGATCCGTGTTATAAATCAAGTTAAGATGTTAAAACGGAACTCCGACATAGGACACACGCAGTGCTAAGATGACAACAGATATCTCACGAATTATTATCCGACAAAATCTCATGATGTTCACGTCGTCAGACAGGCAGACAGACGGACGATGAGAAATTACATGTAAAAAGCAACGATGAGTTTCTAATCTGCTGTCAATATGTTCATTTGATCTAATTTCTATTAAGCGGATAATGTCTTTGCATTTATAATGTACCCATTTTACGCTACAAATATACGTTTCTTTATAATCTTTATACTTTATAGTTACAAGTAGTTCTTTCATTAAAATTTGACGTGAAACTTCTAATTAAAATGAATAATTTTTAAATTGATTTGGTCTAATCAACGTCCTTTATATTTTATTGTAATGTATTACACACCATATCGTAATAAATCAATATAATATACGATTGAATACTAGTCATCAAATATACATAATACAATTAATAAATGTGTTAGTATCACATACAATTAGCAAAATTTAATAATTTTGTAATTACATATTAAATATAAATCAACCAATATCTCTATAATGGATTACGAAGCAATTGCTAACTAAATGCAATCATTAAATAATCTAATTTTAGTTAACCGTCCAAGTATGTACTTATATCAGCAAAAATAACATTAATTGTAGTTAAGTTAATTGAAAATAAATGCCAGGAGCATCCGCATAATGAGCATCGTACTACTAACACTAATACAGTAATTAGTATTAGTGTCATTCGATACTAATTTTAAGTTAATTACTAATTAGAGCAAGAAAATATATAATTTTGTGGAATAAACCGCATGGTATGGTATGGTATGTATGAATCTAGGTAAGAAGATTGTTATATTCAATTTCACGTGCTAACTGCTGTGACTGTTGTTATTGATTGAATGTCCTCATTAGAGCGTATAGTAGTTAATAAATTATGTTATGCACAATATACAAAATTACGCTTCATTATTGTTCATCTGTAAACAGAATTATGCCAGTGAATTACCTCCTTTGCCAAGTATGAGACGACAACTAACAAAATGGGACATGCTCAACTAAGAAATGACCGGGAGCAGTTAGGTTAGTTACCAAGTAGAGAGAGTATACCTACTAAGGATTTATTTATTGTGTTAAGTGGTTAAACCATACCAATGTACAGCAATATTTCAAACATAACATAGGTATTTTAACAAACCAGAGAATATTGTATAATGTGTCACCATAACGTAACATTGCAGAAGAAAGTTAAGATACAATCACGTAGATAAATAATAATAGAACTGTGGTATGACTGAAAGGATAAGCGGAATTACCGTGGGTTCATGAATCCGGATTTGTTCGCTCTCGAATTTTTGTGTTCATCGTGTCCGGGATAGGACCGACCATATTTCAGAGCATTATTACTAATGTGAGTGACGCAAGCGTGCATAAGCAATGAAACATAACTTTCACTTGTCAAATAATAACTTGGTACCCATATACACGTACACGACTATATGTTTTGTTGTCTATATATACACGAGCATACGTGTGCATGTATGTGTGTATGTATATATGTACACGAGAAAGTGAACTGTTTCCACTTTGGCTCACTGATAAACGTTTCAAATAGGTCTTCCAACACCATATGCAAATGGCAGCTTCTACATATGCCACGCTTGCATTATGTACATTCAAACAATGCTTAATAAAACAAAATTATGCATAGACATGTGGAAAGGAGTACATTATTTAAACAAATAATTCACGTTAGAAACTACATCTTAACATTTCTCCTTAATTATTTTATGCAGTATAATTAAATAGAAAATGTATCCGCTCTATTTCAAATTACTTGGTATCTTACAATTCTAATTTTACTGAATTGTTTTCAAATGCTGAAACTAATGTGATAGAGTAAAATAAAAAATTCTGCAGCCTACCCTACCCCTTTTAACAGTTTTTCGTAGAATTAGGGATACCTAGCTCACGTTGGGAAATATTGAAGAAAACAGTTCATTCATTTAATATCTACATGAATAATATGTCTGGAAACCGCACCAGAGTCTGTGAATTGCCAATTGATTTTAAACTATAATAATACCTGGATAAACATGTTACAAAGTTCACCATTTCTAAGCAACAATATATCATTTCTGGCATCTCGTAATACAGATGCAAACTGACAAAACTTTGTTTGTCAATTCTGTATGTAATTTAATGCTTGATGCAAAGACCCAGTTTTTCAAAAATGCGCACGTCAAAAATTCCGCTTGAATTTCCTTTTTAGTTTTCCTTTTTCGTACAATATTTCGTACATTTTTATTGATCTTATTTCATTCATTTGTTTCAATTAGTATTAGCTGAGATATAGCATAGCAACTAACAAAACTCTGTATCTCATATAATTTTCAAGTTCACATTGGTGCCTCGAAATAAATAAACAAATACTCCCACTAAATTACCCATTCTCTATCAGATAACTGCGTTATTGTACATAGTAAGTATTCCACGAGATCTCAGTTAACTCTGAATTGTTTATAGTGAAGTCAATGATATACTAACCTAGATAAATAAAATGAAACGGGTATTATATGTTATGCGAGCATACATATTCTTATAAATAAAATTAGTTGATACTATACACAAATACTTCGCTATGGTTCAAACAGTACTGTTGACTGATTATATTAACTCGAAATAATAATTTTTTTACAAAAAAAAACATGTATGTCATTAAATTCTCTCTAACATATATACAATTCTGATAAACGTCAAACGTTTCCTGAACATAATAAATTATGATTCCAGTAATATAAAATAGAATAGACATATGACTTTCTACAAAATCTATAAACTTTTAATAAATAATATGACTTTGTACAGCTCAGAAAATTGCTTGTCAGTTTGTGTTTTAAAATTGTACATAAAATAGAATAAATTATGAATATGAATACAATTTTACATCGGTCAAATGGGCTTTTGATCTAATATAAATAATATACTAGATGAATGTAATAGTTGAATAGAATGCAGAAGAATAAAAACATTGACAGCATTACAAGAGTAAGTGTGTAAAACACGATTACAGGTCCTACTTTATGAAATTACTAGAACAGAATTGCTTTACAACTTATTTACGAAGTATCGTATTGGACCACTTTCTAATCATTTTTCGTTCACGGACCACTGATCAGGGACCACTGCTCTAAAATTAACTAAAAGATTAACGGTACAATGCGGATGTCTATCATTTATACGCATATACATTTGTTTGCAAATATCTCGTGTTACAAAGTTCAGCATATTTCTAACGAATTCTCTTTCACGTTGTTCACCATCTTATTGATCGACTTTCCTTTGCTCTGATGAACATATTTTACGCTCATATAAACATTTGCAATCTTGTATTTGTCCTCCAAAACAAAAGAAATTCTCTATGAACAAATTCATACTCGTTTATTTAATGTACAATAGTTACTGTCGCGCGTTCTTTATATTCGAATTTTCTTTTTATCTATACTTTATTTTAGATTTCGAATTTTCTTTATTTATTACAATATCATATTATGTCGATTGTAGTTAGAAAATATAAAACAGATTAAATATACACAAACTAAAATAGTTGTCGAAACATATTTTGTAAACGAAAATAAATATTAAAAAAATAGAAAAGATCTTTGAAGAAGCTTACGTGACCTTGACGTAAGCAAGCGTAAGTAAGACATGCACTTAAAAATAAACTGACACAAATGTTAAATAATGTGTGTGATATACGTATAGGCAGGTATGTGTGTGTATTCACTTCACACGTATGCAAATATAAGGAAACTTACTTATGCATATAAAGAGACTATGTCGTGTGACCTACGCCCATAGGGCCCCAAACATTGTTTTATGCGTCATTCAACTACATGACCTGGAATCGTGTATTAAAATGTATTCAGAATCCCTTAACAATGCCTGGCTTCACTTGGCAGCCATACACATACATATATGTATGTTATTCAGTGACAAATACATTCATATCTCTAAACAGTGAATACTAACACAATTCAGCCAAATAAAACCAACATTTTATTTGATTCATTTCAAATATAAAATATAATTTATTCAATCCAATAACATTTAACACGGTACATATCGTACGTACTAATAAATTGTATCGAAATCAATACCCCCCGTAAAACCGGAAACAATTCTATCTAGACTGCAGCCCTAATTTTTAGGTAGGGATTTGGGAATACAATATATCAAATATCATTTGATGCATTCTCTGCTCGGTTAAAATAAAAACAAATGATGTTGATATAATTTCAAGTCTAATTATTGAAACATTGAGCAAGAAAAAAATTATCGCTAGTATTTACTTCTAAAATAAACTTGTGCTACATATACGAATAAGTTATATGTGTGAGTTTGAAACAATAGACATATGAGAGAATATATGCCATCTTAGTACACATATATCTCGAAACACATATACACACAACACTATATCTGACAATTAACGCAGAGTTAGTACTTATGTTAATTATTATTTTAATTAATTTACTCAAGTTTAACTATAATTCAGTGTGCTCTTGGCCCGAATTTAATTAAACATGAATTAAAATACTTTACAAGAAGAATTTTAAGTAATTACATTTTCACTAGGCTTTGTACTAATTTTTACATCAATTAACAAAACAAAATAGCAGTGTTCGCTAATTCAGTTAAGCTATTATCTACTCATTTACGAAATTAGCTTCAATAATGAACATGTGATTGGTGTACGGATATTTTGTATGTTTTATTTTGACACGGAACTGGATTAGGTTCGCGGCATGTCATCAGAAAACGACAACGCACTTTTACTTCGAGCTGACTAAGCGATACATTCATTGAGGGGGCGTAATCAGGAGAAAATCACTGAACTCTGATGACAACATGTCACATACATTTCTCTTATTTATGCAAATATGTACAATGTGAAATTTATTTAAATTTTACCCACAGCTGCAATTGTATATATTCATTGTTAAATGCGTTCAATATTTCCAGTACACATGTACATTATTTAATCAATAATAGTTGGAAAATAAAAATAAATGAAAAAGAAGATCTAAACTGAAATAAAACATATTATTGTACTATATTAAACTTATAACGACTATAAATTGTTATATTATTAGTTATAGTTAGTTTACTTTCAGAAGTTGACAACAAAATCTATTACCCGATGTAAACAGAGTGAAATTTGCCGGTTGTGCAATATTGAATTATGAGGAAACAATACGTTAGCCGAAAACGGAATGGTTAGTCCGGCGATGCGTCAGCAAAGAGACATCGCCGGTAAAAACTGAACCGAAAAGCGAAGGTGGCTTCACGTACGAGGAATGACGGCAGATGTACTTTATATCCGGTGTACGGAAGGCGGAAAATAGCGTGTCCGTCTCCCACTAGATACCCGCTCCGGTCTCTGTTAACATCGGATCCGTGTTAGCGAGTGTCTCCCTGACCAGAGAGTGGGGTGTACTTTCACATCCATATAAAATCAACGTGAGAGTTTCAATGGAATTATAAAGCAACAGACAACAGCACAGGTGTATAGAAAGACACACATATACTAGCGGCAGACAGTTGCAACATACATTTAACAGTCATCATAACCAACGCGTAATTCAGTGTTCATTAGTTAAATATATAGTTTGCAATGAGTGCAGAACAGTGACGTGAATCAGTGGTGACGGACAATCATCTTGTTGGATTTAAACTGACTTTACTGCAGTACACATTCAGTGGACTTACATCCATCCGATATTCACCGTCGGAATTAATTATCTAAAGGTGAGTAGTGAATACATCCATCATAAAACGTGTTAATTCATACAGTCAAACAGATATACAACAGAAAACACAAGTCATATCACTTTTGTACTTCTGTTTTAATTCAGTTTTCTTCAGCGTACGTAATCCATACCAATTTATACGCAATCGGTAACAATGTGTGCATTAATAATTAATTCACTGTACGTGATTATTAATATTGGCACCGGCTTAATGGATCGTGACATGTTTCGTTGTTTCAATTGGTTGTCAGAGAAATGTAACGCAATGTAATACAATAATTGTAACGTAATGTTTTCTATACGACGGCTGTGTATAGAGTGTGTTATTTAGAACACAGCCGCGGAAAAGAAAGCAAGGCAGTGTGTCAACTCACTTCCGTTTTGAGCGATTGGCACTTGGAGAAGCCGCTGCATTGCAACAGGAACGCAAGACGTCATATGCACCTGAGCGCATGCGCACAATCTATAGTGATTATCTTGCTTACGGAATAATTCATTGTCAGTTACTCCATTCGGTGTTTTTCCTGTGGTCGAGTTTTTTAGAAGGTCGTTTCTTGAACTACGTTACTGTTGTATCTGTCACATCAACTGTCAGTCAACCGAGAACATAGTTAAATGCATATTACATTTATTTATTTATTCAACTTCAGATTACATTATGTTGTGAGTGCAACAAGGGACATTTCTTTGAAAATCATTTTATATTACACAATACATTGTCATACAAAATTAGTATTCAATAAATCACATATCAGTTTAAAACACTCTCGATTACTATTAAATAATTAGCAAAATTTATTAAATTATTCACATTACGAAAATTACTAATTTCTAATAAGACTAATTTGTATAAGATCTTATCGCATATGAAATGTAGACTGTTATTTTACTCATAATTAATGAAAGAATTATAAATGTGTTAATATTTAGTGGTAATTAGAATTTGAAAGAATCTAGATCCAGGATAGATACAGTTCATTCAGCATATACCGTTTATTTACATTTGTATCGCCGTTTTCCAATCTGCACAGTTATGCCTAATTAAGCCAACTAGGTAATTATCAGAGAGAGAAATACGTCGATTTATAAATAATACGTGTAATTGGAAACAATGGTAGCGTGCGTTCTGCCAGGACTAGTGCTGTCATGCTTCTCAGCGAATATACAATGGCGAAAAGAAACCGACGTCATACGTACACTATTCACTGTAGAACAAAACTATGTAGGTACCTTACCTATCTGCTTGACTGTTCTAATTATTCATTCTTCAGTCTTGTAACTTTAAATTGGAAAACTTGTAATATCTTTCGTCGCTTAGAGAAGACGTGGTAGTTAAAATAGTTGCTTATTGAATGTTGTTCATACCGAGTAAGTTGTGAGTACGAGGTAAAATTCTGTTAAAAGTTTTTTTAACTAGATAAGCAGAAACGGCTGATAGCAGTTCTTTCTCCTCGTTCAGGCACTACTATCTGATATACATTAACTATAACTACAAACATACGTACGTACGTATGCAGTTGTTCGTCAATTCGTGTACTGGTCGTCGTTCTACTTTCGAACCTGAATATTCGCATTCACATGCGTGTAACAGCAGATAAACTTGTCATTTACGTTACATTATCTCCACGTCGACTCTGTTTACCAATTGGAAATTGTAATAGCCGACACGAACTCGATTCACCTACCACGTTTCCTGCATTATCACTTATTACATACAGTGATTAACGCGCATTTACTTATTTACTTACTATTGATAATCCACACCGCATGTTTTTATCAATTTAGTTAAACGGAAACAGAACCGACAAGAATTATGACAGATCGTCAATGAGAAAGTAGGTCCAGTCACAACAAAACATGCCGTTAGTGACATGACATCATCCGTGAATTTGCCTCGCGGTTTCAAGAAATAATCGTGCTGCTTCCATCATCCGTGTGTTCATCTAATTTTTCTGAACCAAACGAATTAACGGTGTTACATATACGTATATGTAAGTTACGTTGAATTCTTAACAAGAATCTGTGGGATAACACTTCATTGTTATCTGTCGCCAATATGATACATAATTGTTCTACATTTCACTAGCACGGTATTGTTTCTCATCCGTGTCGAGAAATAACCTTCACGCTACAAATCAAAACTGCTTAGAAATGTGTTGCAAGTATGTACATTTAAATAACGGTAGATTGACAGCACGATGATGTTAATAGCTAGCATTTTACATATATTTAATAATAATTAGAAAATGTAAAAATATTCCAGTGAATCCGCGTTCCGGCACAACTGTAAAGTAAATTTTGATTTCGTACGCGTTATTGGAGCAACAGAGAATGCTTGGTTAAGATCCAGACGTGGAGAAAGCGTGCAGTGCTCAGATTGTGTACGCAGATGAAAAGATGTCAGATAAATCCGGACGCTTGCGGTTTCGAATGTGGAATAGAGCGATTTAGAGAAAGTGGGCCGCCGGGCCGCATCCTGGCGTAGAGATTTGAACGATACGTGACGACATGGATAGATAAATCTACGCCAAACAGATGCATAATGAACAACTTCAAGTCAATACACTACGCACTACGAGTGGCGTGTATATGTGCGAGATGCGGTGATAGGAAAAAAAAGTAAACTAAAGAATGGATATGTGGCAGAGTGCCTGTTTGCCTGCCGGCCGTCGGCAGACGACATCCAGCAATCGGCCGACGGCTGTTTACAAGCCAAGTGGAGAGTGTGTCAGTAGGTCGTACTCGCACGGTGTTACGGGCGCGCCAGTCACCGGCACACACACACACGCCATACGCACTTATATTCATCCATCCATCCATTGGTATATACATATATACTCACACACACCCACAGTGTGAGCAGTAGTGCTATTGAACCGCTGACGTCGCAACGAAACACACACGAACCAACCTGGAATCTACTAACTATGTGTGTGTGTTTGTCTGTTTGCAGAACAAGTGCCTTGTCGGACAACTGACGTCCACATTAGTAGTCCAATCTCACATCACACCTCACCATGAAGAGATTACGTCAATTCATCGAGTTCTTCATCTTGGGTCTCCTAATTGTTAGAGTAAGTTTACTTGTCATTATTTTGTACATTACATTATTACACATAGCTCAATATTGATCCGCAATATTTACTGATGCAACCTAGCAATACCCGCATGTTGTTATGCAAAAAGAGAATTTCGGTGTTGTTTTTTTCGTGCAGGCACCCGCATCGTTTTCTTTTTTCATAGTTATGTTGACGTAGAGCAGTGTAACATGTGTGCAATCTTGCTGATCAACGGACAGTGGTCAGTGAGCATTCAGTCAGTCTGAAGGCCGAGGCGGCATCAGTACGGAACAATATCGCACATGCTCCACTGCATCATTTAATGATACAAGAGCATTCCAAAGCAATTATTATTATAACATATTCCACACACGTGCGTCTGTACTCACTGGTAATGTACTAATATATGTACGTGTATGTGTTACAGGAAGCCCAGTGCGATGCTCCACTCGTCGACTCTGCCTCTCTTCCCTTGGAACATCGCGCCGTATATGGTCCACCATTGTCCGGGCCAGGCGGACATTTACCACCATCCTCTGGATACGCTCCGCCCACTGTTATTCAAAGTGGCGGTGGAGGAGCCGGTCCTGATGATCCCTGGCCGCTCGCTACCCCTGATATGCCGCAGATCAAACATTTACAAGTGCAGTGCGAGAAGACCCACATGCGTGTGAACATTGAATTCGATCGGCCGTTCTACGGTATGATCTTCTCGAAGGGTTTCTACAGCGACCAACATTGTGTGCACATGAAACCCGGAACTGGACATCTCAGTCAGACATTCGAAATTTTCCTGAACAGTTGTGGCATGTCTTCTTCTGCTAACCACAATGCTGGTGGTTATGGAGCACCTACGCCTAGTGGTAGCTATGTAGAGAATACCATCATCATTCAATACGATCCATACGTGCAGGAAGTTTGGGATCAAGCCAGAAAACTCCGTTGCACCTGGTACGATTTCTACGAAAAAGCTGTTACCTTCAGACCATTCCAAGTTGATATGTTGCACGCCGTTACCGCAAACTTCCTCGGAGACAACCTGCAGTGTTGGATGCAAATTCAAGTCGGCAAGGGTCCGTGGGCTTCTGAAGTGTCCGGAATCGTTAAGATCGGCCAAACAATGACCATGGTACTTGCTATTAAGGATGATGAAAACAAATTCGATATGTTAGTCCGTAACTGTGTTGCTCACGATGGCAAGCGCGCACCCATTCAACTGGTAGATCAATATGGATGCGTCGTCAGACCTAAGATTATGAGCAAATTCCAAAAGATCAAGAACTTCGGCCCATCTGCCTCTGTTGTATCGTTCGCCTACTTCCAGGCATTCAAATTCCCCGACTCCATGAACGTGCATTTCCAATGTGTAATCCAAGTATGCCGCTACAACTGCCCCGAGCCCAAATGTGACGGACATGGACTTGGTCACGGACACGGTCACGGTCATGGTCTCGAATATGGTCCACCAAACCTTGGTCTGGCAGGCAATGCTCTTGGTGCTGGGGATTTCAACAATCATCTCGCTGGTCTTGCTGGACTCGGCGGTAACGGTGAATACGGACCTCCACCACTGCCCGAATATGGTGTTCCACCTGCATTCCCCGATCCTCGTCATCCTGCAGGCCCTACCGGTGCTTTCTCTGAACCAAACCCTGACGTAGTACCCGCTCCGCAAGCTCAAACATCTGCATCCTCTACCTCTAACCCGCCAAATCCATCATCTCCTGCTCCACAGGTGCCCGGTCAGACCAGCAACGAAATCCATTTGCCACCTCCACCACTACCAGGTCATCACGGTGCCTACAACACCGTAAAAAGGAAGAGCGGTATCGTTGACGAACTGGAAGGCAACCTGGCTACACTTGGAGGACGGCCACGATCGGTTGAGAGTCTGCCCGCTGAACTACAGGGTGCGAGAAGACGTCGTAGCCCGGAAACGATGAATATCGTAGTGAGCAGAGTATACAAACGTGAAGCCCAGGAAATGACTGATGTAAACACGAGTAGGACCATTCAGGTGGTTGCTCCTGGTGATGTGAATTTTGCACTGAACTCCGCTGCAAGTAACGAAACTGTTGTCATCCAGTCGGCTTCATCTTCTGATCCAGAAACCATCTGTATGTCGGTGCCTAGTTTCGTTGGTGGATTGGTGATGTTGCTGCTGGTACTGATCGTCGCTAGTTTGGTGGCAGCGTTCCTGTTCGTGCGTGTACGCGCCATTGATCGTAAGGGTGCTGGTGCTGGATTCATGAGCACACGAGGCTATGACAATTCCGAGTTCGTAAAGGTGGCCAACTAAATGAACCGGTCACGATGACCGGTGCTTACGTCTTCCTTTGTATCCAGTTTTCCAGACATGTGAACTCGAATGTGAAGCTCTTTGTTCCAAAGATGTTCAGGTTAATTAAGACAAGTCATTGTTTAAATTATTTATTGTGTGAGTGAGAAGAAGAATTAGTAGTAGTAATAGTAGCGTCATATGTCTTCAACAGAAACAGGTGCCTTCCTCATCCGGCCCGCTGATAATGTTATTTATTTCACTAAACTAAAGTCATCTTCCCCCTGGCTACAGCCCTGTACATCTTGTACATTTTGTGCTCGCAACCGATGTCGTAACCGGCTTTTGTTGCGAGCATGATCATTAACTAATTATTAATTTGTACGCTAAGTTAATTGTAAGTAATGCTGTTCAGTTGTTAAGATCTATTTATACTACGCTACTTTATGCATATAAATATATTTATTTCGCTAAGTTAGACTATCCTTTATGACACTTGTGTTCCGCCTCTTCTGAGATGGTTTTTGTAAGATATCTATTCCATAAACATTGGTAATTTATTATGTGTTGTACGATCATTGAGAGATTTCAGGACGAACAGATGCATACGTACATACACGATCGCGTATTGCATACAAGTCAAACGCATTCTCCTCCTCTCGACACTTGTGAAAGAGGAGAGATTGTCACGCTCTACTGCCCTACATTGTAAGCACAGTATACCAAAGTGTACATTACATTCATATACGCATTATGCATTTACCACAAACATACATGCACACTTACATCTATATGTTCAGTAGAGGAAATTCGTTTTCCTGCTATAAATTGTTTTTCTATAACTCAAGTATCAACATGCAAATAACGTATTGTATGTGAGATATGATTTTTTTTTTAAATGATGCATGGCATAATAAATGAAATTATTATTATGTTTATTGTTATATAATTTAATTCAATAAATACTCTGTTCATTAAATTTAAGCATTGCACATGAAAATTACTCCTAACTAATTTTATAGAAGACTTGTGTTGATATAAAAAGCAATTTGACTTATTCTATGAAACTGTGGATTTATTGTTGTTAAAGTAATCCTTGAATGTGCAAACTTTCGCCAGAAAAACAGCTTGTAACGTAAATGTACTCACAAATATCCTCTACTGCACATATATATGTTTACGGATGTATATCCGCCACCTGTTATGTCCGGATGTAACTTAATTTGCCCCTGTTTTGCTGATCGTTATTCAGTCATTACATCTTTCAAATATGTACTCCTTTTTGGAATTTAAATTATACTTTAAGACCAACATAATTATAAACTAGTGAATTGTTGCAGTAATACATTATAATCTAATGATTCGATTATATATTCGTGTTACTATTTGGCCTACTTACGACATCCTCACTACTCAGTTCTACATTTGAGTCTTTTAACTATCACACTTTCTCCTTGTGGTCATAAAAATAAATATTCCACTTCTCACAAATTGATCAAAACATACACGTTTTGACCAAATTCTTATTTTGATGTAGTGTCTAGTTATAAATATCAGTGTGTGCCAAAAATTATAGGTGAAGAACAAGAGATTAGAAGAAAGTAAGTTTGTTCTAATTTCTTTACAAAATAACAGTTATAAAAGCAGACTTAAATCTACAGGAGTTGCTTCCAAAGACTACACGACAAAAAAAATCTGTATATTGTAACTTGTTTACCATAATTGTAAATATTTACAATTAACTTTTATTAATTTGTATAGTTTCCGTAAGGAGATTGAATTGTAGAAGTTCTTTGCAGATGTAAATGTGTATTGTTGAACACCTTGTTGTGGCAAATAACAGCTGGCTTGACAAGTACCGTTAACCCAATACGTACCGGGTCTTATGCGCACACACACAAACATATAAACACGAACATATGACAAAATACTGTTTATTTCTTAGCACAAATACCTACACATGTCACTATTAAGGGTAACTACCTCACAAACTTCACCATAAGAACGACAGCTGTTTGTAATATTATAGCATATGGATGAACGATAACACATTTACTACGAAACATTTCGAGTGAAGTTAAATTAATGAAAATTAACGATTTCTTCGTATAGTGCAACAAAATTTAACTAGAATAGAGACGCATTCGAATTAAATATGTAAATGTATTCCAGAGATACTGAGTATCCTCTGAAGACAAAGTAATTTTGTAAAAAATCATCAGATATCTCGCAATACGTTTTAGAAAAAAAAAGGTCAAATTGCTAGGTCATGGATCAAAAAATCATTTCCTACTTTGTAACTTTTATATTCAAATTACAATTTAGATTATAGAGACAACAGATTTTTTTGTAGTACTTATTAGATTAATTATGTCAAAATTCGAAACCTGGATTATAAAGAAATAGAAATTCAAATGGCACGTGGTATTCAAAACTCTGATGCTAATAATGATTAGTAGTTTAATAGTTTAGAAATTAAATAAAAAAAAAGTGCTGCCACCAGTTTGTATTTGGATGCTAGAAGTAGGTATAAGATAGAAAATATTATTGATATTTGTACAAATTATATGGTACAAATATAGTAGTATGGATAGCAGATGTACATACCTAATTGCACAAATTGCTGCCACTAATAATACAGCAGTGTTATTCGGGCGTGAACGATAACGAGATCAGGAATCAAGCAAATGGAACCAAATTACCAACTAGTACTCCCAACAACATTCAGCATAAAATCGAATTACGTAAATAGCAGCAAATGTCTTTCTTTTTTACATTTGTTTAGACAATTTTAGAAACATTGAATTGTCCTTATTTGTATAAACATTATTAATCTTACAGGTTAATAAATACATTACAAGATGAGCATGCAGAAATATTTGTACCAGATTAAGCTAAACGATTTGTATAAGGTCATTTAACTTGGCCTGCATAACATGATGTCTTATGTCGTGCTCCGGTACCAATTGGTTAGAAATCTTCTTGTTGAATGAAATGTATCCAATCTTGAAAAACAATAAGTTTTTCAATAACCTAAAATCAAACAATATTTTTATACAGTTATTTACAGCCACTGACTACTTGCGCAACCGCAATTGTACATTGAAGAATTTTGTGCTAAATTAGAACGGAATCTTAACTATATAAATAATAATAAAGTATTACAAGAAAGTAATAAACATCTGCTATGCGAAATGGAAATTCCGCGCTTTATACAAATGTGTGTGGCAGCTGCAATTCACATATGTATTAATTAATGTGTTGTTGTGTTTAACATAATATTGCAATGTACATGTCATTATATTTATCGTTCAATATGTATTCACAGAGTAAATGTTTTGTTTTACACATATCCAACCAGAATTAGCTTTTGAAATAAAAACAGGACTATTTTTATATGGAGAAATGTTTGGAAAAGCGTGAAAATTGGATTTAGTGTAATGTAATTTATATATACTTTGTACATATGTACTTTCGGGAATTCACCGTTAGTCCCAAACACCTTCGTTAAAATTATATTAGTCCATTGAGTCACATATCGAAACAATGCCAGGAGCCAGACCCGTAATACCAGGAGGGTATTATTTCAAAAAATCAAACAGAAAACAATAAGGTTCGTCATTTGATCATGCTACTTTTTACTTTCTTATACATAGTATAAAGGAAGTATAGGAATCATGAAAAATTTCGATTGCGAGATTTTGATGGAAATACATGTTTTGAGGTCCCCTGAATACGTTTTGACTATTTTCGTAATGACGTCTGTGTGTGTGGATGTGTGGATGTGTGGATGTTTGGATGTGTGGATGTGTGGATGTGTGTCTGTATGTTCATTATCTTCAAAACGAGCAAAGTCAGGACAATGAAACTTGGTATTTAAAAGTTTATTGATTATATGAAGAGCTGATTAGATTTCTGGCATAATCGCACAACCGGAAGAGGAAGTTTACTGAACATCAAAATCGAACATTGCGAATTATTGGAGAAACTAAAAGGAATATGGAAAAAGTTTTGAAATAAAAGTTATAGAAAACAACAAGCTTAAAAAAAATGTTCTATACATTTTTGTTCTATCTTTATCCAATTTTGAGTAAAATGTATTTATATATTGGTATGTATTTAAAATATCATATATGCTATGAAAACAAAACAGACAAAATATTTACAGAAATACGAATTTGAAATGTCAAATATGTGCCAATTTAAATTGAGTATAAGAAAGTAGTGTGGTGACCACACCAGATTTTTTAATTAAAATTTGATTGTCTTCAATTTATTATCAGAACTATATTTTTTTATTGGTAAGACCTAACGGGAAATTCATTAATGCTAATTCTACATTTATGATGTATGTCACTCATTCATAGCACAGATCTTCAAAATACATATATGAATTATATAATACGATTTCTCTTTTTATGAGACAATTAAACGTATTTGGAATACGTGTTACCATGTGCATTTATTAAACTCTGACGTGTTTTATTTACTATGATGACAATAATAATTAATAAAGCTGTGTGTGACAGTAGTAACCAAGTGAATTACTTAGTACATTAGCAAGTTAACCAGCCTATTTATAGCCCTGCATTTACCATTGCAATCATAAGAAATATAAATGTAGGGGAGATTGAATGCCTAGTTGAGCATTCGTTGTTGTTAGCAGTAGTTAATGTAATACACTATAGTACTATTCTCTATTCAATATAAGTATTTCAAAACTTGTTCACTCAAGAGTATTCTTGTTTGAAAATTCAGATTTAACTGTGAATACTTTCGTTCGAATCTCGCGCATGTCCTTGGGAGAATGCTGCTAGTTTGCTAACGTGCTTGAAATATAATCGTGTGGGCAAAAGATAAACAGCGCCATGCACCCGGGAATATTGCTGCTAAACTCTTTCGCTCCTAAAATTTCTATACAAACAAAACTATGTTATCAAACGCAAATTGTTCGAAAATTAATGTCACAAGGGCCATATCTAGAGCGCGCATATATCAAAACGAAAGAGAAGTGTAAATGTAAGTGTTAAGATAATAAATTCATTATTTAAATATAGTATTATCTAATGTGTATGCTTATAATACGTTATATTAGCTATGCAATAGTTTATTTTTTTGGTAATTGCATTATTATTAAATTTATTTCAGCCAAGAAATTACCACAAGATGTCAACGTTAAAGCAGTTTTCGCATGTAATGAACTTGATCTTAAAGAAGTTAAAGTTTATGGGTTCGATTACGATTACACATTGGCATGCTACAAACCATCACTCGATTTCCTACTTTATAACTTAGGTAGACAAACATTAATAGAAAAATACAAGGTACATAACCTAAATTCTCACAGTGAATGTCAGTTTAGTTTACGTTTTCTTTTGCAGTATCCTAAAGAAATTGGACAGTTGGAGTATAAACCAGGGTTTGCTGTGCGAGGTTTGCACTATGATATAGAAAAAGGTATTTTGCTGAAGCTGGATTCCTTTCTCCAAATACAGTTCGGATCTGTTTATAGAGGGTTAACACCGTTGTCTGACAGAGATGTTTTACAAGAATATAAGAATCGCATTATTCCAATTGCATATGTGGAAAACCATTCGAAAAATGCACAGGTAGTAAGTAACGTATATAGGAAACATTTTGCTCGAATCTAACCTTTTTAACAGGACGCTCATTCTAAGATGGTCCACCTCGCAGATTTGTTTTCAGTGCCTGAAATGGGTCTCATTTGTAATGTTGCAGACTATTTTGAACGAAATCACATAGACTACCATCCTGAAATATTGTTCCGTGATGTAAAGGTTTGTACATTATGAATGAAAATGTCACCTTTGACAACCAACAAATGTATTTTAACCACAAATTCATTGCAGAATTCAGTAAAGAGTTCACATCCTGTTATGCATAAAATAGTTGCACAGAATGTTGCTGATTACATTGAACAATCCGTAGATCTGAAGAAGTTTTTTAATCGATTAATTGCTGCCGATAAAAAACTGTTCCTTGTGACAAATAGCCCTTACAAATTCGTGTAAGAATCTATTATGATGGTTTCCTTACACTTTTAAAATTTACTTTACATTTTACAGTAACAAAGGTATGGAACTGTTAGTGGGTGAGAACTGGAAGGATTATTTTGATGTCGTTATTGTCCAAGCAAGGAAGCCTAGATTTTTCACTGATGAATCAAGACCAATTCGTGTGTACGATGAACAGAGTGGAGCACATGTTTGGGACAGAGTTTCAAAGCTAGAGAAAGGAAAGATATATTACGAGGTATAGAGACGAACGTTTATTGCATTATGAGCTAACTATTGTTGTGATAAATTATAAGTAAAAGATTTTTAGTTTAATAATATATTATTGTTTAGGGAACTGTGAAACAGTTACAAGATCTGACAGGATGGCGAGGTCATCAAGTCTTGTATTTTGGAGATCATCCTTACAGTGATTTAGCAGATGTAACTCTAGAACATGGCTGGAGGACAGGTGCTATTATTAATGAATTAACTGTAAGTACAATATTATTTATCGGTCAAGCCTAGTTTATAATCGGAAAACGCAACGCGGTGAGGCAAACACAATGCCGCAAAGTAAGCACGCAAGAAAACTCCAACCGTTTATAATAAGAACGCAAGGTAATATGGTTTGACAGATGACATTGGTATACCTGTCAGAATATAAATTTAACATTTACAATGGACGATGCAATTTTGTCTTCAATTTATTTAATATTACTGATAAAAAAAGCAGGAAGTTTCTAATAAGAGGAAAAGGTGACGGTGGTCTGTAAAACCTATCAATTTTATTTAAATAATATTGGGTAGTACGTATTATTCAAGCAAATGAAATTAATTGATTCCGATCAATTTGTTGTATACACACGAATCTCTTTGAAACATTTTGATTATATATTAAATTTATTAAAACCACACCTAACTAAACATAGCAATCTTTCACTTCCGAGTTACGATTATCTTTGACTTTACAGAAAGAACAAAAAGGTTACAATTGTGATGAAATGTTATAAGTAACAATGCATTTTTCAGTTATTTATCGCAATATTAATGCAATCAGCATTCTTTGGGCATCATATAATGTGAGACATTTTTCCACCAACGAAATTAATACAAAATTTTTATTTTCTGAA
This sequence comes from Carabus problematicus, assembly GCA_963422195.1. NCBI lineage: Eukaryota > Metazoa > Arthropoda > Insecta > Coleoptera > Carabidae > Carabus > Carabus problematicus. The sequence goes on from OY728577.1 coordinate 20,502,105, forward strand.
TCCATGTTTATCTAAAATATGTTATTAATTAATCAATATAATACGTCTATATTAATACTTACATAATGATTGCTTAAAAAGTTAAAAACTATAGTACAATACTTAGTATCTTTGGATTCCTGTCAATCTCTCTCAAACGTCAAACAGATGGCGAAACAAAGACGAATATATTTATATTCTATCTCACACATCAAGCCATGTTATGTTCTGGATGCAATGCCGCAACGCAGAAAGATGAATATAACCATCTTTTGCGTTCCGTCGCTTACGGCGTAGCGTTGCATCAGCCTATTTAGAACGTGCTATAGGAAAACGTAACATTCATCTTTGTTGCGTCGCGGCGTTGCATTTTCCTCATTATAAACCAAGCTTAACACACAAGTTCAAACATATGTACGTTGTTCTGTAGCATGAAATAGAAACGTTAAATCGGAGAGAATTCAAGGAAAACGCGAATTGGCTCCAAATGTTAACGCAACTAATTGAAGATCACCAAGACTGTGAAGGGGCTGAAGATCAAGCGGAACTGGCAAAATGGATGAATGAACGAGATCAACTTAGGTAAGTCTAACACAATATAACAAGTTGTCATGTACATCAATACAATGTGATATATTTGTTCCAGGAATGATATCAAATGTGTATTTAACAAACAGTTTGGAAGCGTATTTCGGACATATCATAACCCTACATATTTCTCCCGAAGATTATTTCGATTTGCCGATATTTACACGTCAAGTATTACGAATCTATTAAATTATTCAGCAAGTCACACATTCTATCCACGAAGAGGCGTAATGCCACATGAGTATACTTCGTACTTTGTATGAAAATAGGCATCTTAATTTTGTTAGTCAAGATTTTCAATTACAATAATTACTTTATAGCAAATATTTGATATCATTTTTAAAAAATACTCCAAAAACAATATCAACCATATTGCAATTGTAAGATATTAGTTATCGGTATTTAAATACACACATAGTATTTCATTATTTTTGTAATAGCATTGTATCTAAACACAGTGGACAGTACTATTTATATATTTTATTCTAAACAATTGTGCCATATATATATATATATATATATATATATATATATATATATATATATATATATATATATATATATATATATATTAGTTATCGGTATTTAAATACACACATAGTATTTCATTATTTTTGTAATAGCATTGTATCTGAACACAGTGGACAGTACTATTTATATATTTTATTCTAAACAATTGTGCCATATATATATATATATATATATATATATATATATATATATATATATATATATATATATATATCGTACAATCATCAGTAGTGCCTTCACAGTATATGCGTATTTAGTATTTCATTAATCTAGTATATATGTATAGATGGTTCCATTAAGAATCATATAGTTTGCATTTTAATTTAATATATCAGATTATTTATGTAAAACCAGTCTTGACTAACAAAATTAAATATGACACATAGTTGTCGCAGTCGCTTGAAGTAAATGTGTACTATGTTGTTGAGTATGTGTATTCTATAAATGTTAAAAACAATGTTTATGATGAAGGTGCCAAATGTTGAATAAATGTATGAATATTTCAAAACATAATTATACAATTTGATTTCAAAATATATCAACGTTCGGAGAATTAACAGTAGCTACATAGTTATTGCATGTTGAATATTTTATTGTCTTCATATTTCATTAAAGAATTTTTATAGTATTCATTTTAAAATTACACATACGAGCTATATACAATGTTAAAATTTTACTAGCTAGATAACTTTGTAACTTGATAGTTAGGTAACTAGATATTTAGACAGCTTGATAGGTAGGATACGTAGATAGCTAGAAATTTAGATAACTATTTAATTAGGTAGTTGGATAGGTAGACAGGTAGATAACTAAATTGATTGATAATAACAAATGTAAAGATTTATTCGTTAGGATAGTGTAGGGGGATAACCAATGTAAAAGATTTATTCGTTAGGGTAGTGTAGAGGGACAACAAATATAAAAGGTTTATTCGTTAGGGTAGTATAGAGCAATACAAATGTAATAGATTTATTCGTTAGGCTAGTGTAAGGCAATAAAAATGTAAAAAGTTTATTCGTTAGGCTAATGTAGGGCAATAAAAATGTAAAAGGTTTATTCGTTAGGGCAGTATAGAGCAATACAAATGTAATACGTTTATTCGTTAGGCTAGTGTAGGGCAATAACAAATGTAAAAAGGTTTATTCGTTAAGGTAGTGTATAAAACATCATGTTATCCCACTTGCACGGGAATGCCGTGAAATTTTGTCGTCCGTGCACCAGTAGTAAAAAATACTTTTTTCTCTTCTGTGCTATTTTTCGTCGAAGACGGGTGCGTTCTGTTGTTTCATCGTATTTTTCTTCGATGCTATTGAATAGGTGTGCCATAGACATAAGAAAACTAGAAATGTTTCCTTGATTATATATTATAAATATTATAATATTACTAAAAATCACAAAATAAGTCAATCTAGAAACCATGATGTAATATTTTGTTTACAAATCTAGTATTTCGTGTATATTCTCGTCTAATAATAATAATAATTAAATTACCGAATTGGTACGTACGATTACGGTGATTCAATCGTACACCGTACATTAACGTAAATTACCGTATAATTAAGTAGGTAACCTAAGGTGACAATTAAAAAAAACCTGAACCAGAATGACAGAACCGACTGCGATTAAATCGCGCACTACTCATCCTGCCTTCACTATTTTAAATGTCTGGTTTAGAATTTTTTTATATTGGATTCTGACCGAGCTTTAGCTACTTTCCAAAATCCTACACCTGAACTCGCCCGTGTTGTACTGGTTGCATTTCACGCTAAACCAGATCTATATCCAAAAAACCAATACTGTACTGGTGAAACCAGTACGTATGGTCGCCTTATCGTAACCGTAGACCTGCAACACTGACTGGCGTGTACATAGCATGTCTGAATCCAGCAGCAAGATCTGAAAAGTAAACGGAGAGCATATGTAATCACCACAGTGATATACATACGTACATGTACTTGCTTCCCTGGACTGTACTGTAATTCTTTTGGAATAGTGTTTACCGGACGTGGTGATGTTTCAAGTTTTGCTAGTAGTTTATTCCACAAGTTCACTTCTTGCTCTTGACAAACTCATACTGATATAATAGATTTGGTAAAACTGAGGTCTCTGCGTATTCCACTAATTCGCTGAAATAATCATTATACTTGCTCCATTACTTAATATTATTTGTTTTCAAAAATATATCTTGCAAAAAAAAAACATTTCATAGAGCAAATATTGTTCATAGTGATAATTTTAATAGAAGTGGTGATATTTTAAAATTTCATTCGAATATTTGGTACTATGGCAGCACGAATCATATGGGAAATAACGGGCATGTTCACTACAGATAAACCCGTTTAATATCTCATCAGTTAATATCATGACCCACTTATTATCACTGAAACTTAAAATCCACTTGCCAAACACTATTAATGTAATGCAATTTTTACTCTATGAATGTCATCTCACTTAATATCCATTTCCCGCTTATTATAATGAATAGGTATATGTATTTTGTTTTTGACACTTCGAACTCGCCTAATATCATCAGTCAGGGTAAACAACATAAGAAGTTTGTTTGTTTTTTATTTTTACGCCTTTGGTAACATAATGAAATTAGAATAGTTATGTCAAATGTTGAATGAAGTGTGAGAAAGGTAAATTTTAATATGTTTTCTTAATTATTTTGCGATTAAAGTGATTGTATTTGCTTACGTGAATTGGAAAATATAGTTCAGTACACTATTTTTAAAAATTCCAACAAAACACCTCAATTAACGTTGGAAAAAATTGTTCAAATAAATGTATATGCAAACGTGTAGAGATATATATTGTTTTTTTTTTAATACAATAATGCTTCTGACATAAATTGCCGGTTATTATCATGAATAATCATAATAAGCAAGTTTTCGGTTAATGTCACGAATTTGGATTGTGGGTTTCGGTTTATATCATGAATAATCATAATAAGGGAGTTTTCGGATAATGTATACTATCACATAATTTGTGTATGAAAACTATTAATTTCTTTGAAATTGTTTTCTGACAATAACGATAAGGATAAGCCAAATAAGGCCTATCATAAAATCAAGATTCATAAATTAGTCAAGTACATGTTTCAGAGTGACCATACACTTCGAATCAACCTGGACAGTTAAAGTTTATTTTTATATCCCGTTCGGGGTCCAACAAACCTTAAATACACGGTGAACATGTCTAATCCCCCGAAAAAGGTGCCAAACAATCAGCAGCCGCCTGTGCAGCAAACTGTGCATTTCGAGGACGAAGTGCCAATAACTGCCGCGATGTTGGCAGCTGCCCCACCACAGGAGCAGAAGAATATGATGGGCGAACGTCTGTTCCCACGGCTCCGATTTAGGTATGCCAAACTTGCGCCAAAGATAACCGGCATGTTACTTAGGTTGGACAACAGCGAAGTGTTGCTCATGTTGGACCATAACGAATACCTGGAGGCCAAAGCTGAAGAAGCTGTGGCTCTGTTGCATACACACAAGCAAGTGAGACGGGCGGCCGCCACCCAGATCAAGGTAACCACAATTCATGAAAAGAAGAGAATCTGGTTTAAAATCGTGGGAAACATATCAGAAAGTAAAAGCAAACAGACAAGGACGATTAAAAGTAAAATCCAAGAAACATAAAACAGATGAAACAACATGCCCTGTCTGCAATAAAGTAGCCTCAGAAGAAATTACTTTGCATGTCGAAATGTGTTTGCAACGCATGGATAATAACGAGTCAGTTAGTGAGGATGAAAACAGTAATGTGGAAGGTGACCATGGGAGATTTGAAGAATACGAATAGCCCGGCCAAATGAGAATACGGGCATCTATTTTGCTAGAAGGTGGATTCGCTGGTCTAGGAATGGGTTCGGCTATTAGTAAATCGTCAGCAGAAGATGAAGACGCGGATGTTATAGTAGACGGCGATGATACTCAAATTTACGGCTCATTACAATACACAAATGAAGACTTAGTGAACGTTACTGGAGTGGAGAGTGAAATAAATGCCGAAATGCCAGGAACCAATTCGAACACATCAACTGCAGATCAAAACACAAATATGCCTATCGCAGATGACAATGAAATGCAAGAAAATGTCTTATATGCATGGGATGGTACAAGACGCCGGTAGTGTCTATCTGTTGTTGGCATTGCATTACATTGTGAGCAGTGTTGGCTTCAAACTCTGGCCGCTAAAAAACTTTGCCCGCAGTGTAATATGATCAAATCTCCAAAAGAACTCCGTCGCATTTATATATACAAATCTATTCCGATTCTGCTTCTGGGTAAGCAAATGTGACAAAAACAATTTAATTTAGATTATATGATCTAATCATATTCAGTTTAAATAAGTTCAAACTACTCCAGAACAAAAATGAAAGTGCGCGTGATCTGTGAAAAGTATTTATGTTAACAAAAATGCCTATGTTTACTGATATTACACAACTAGATAAAATATTTATAGTATTGACTTCTATTGGCATTTGCCATATGCCAAGGAAGTTCCCAAATTTTAATAACTTGCACAACATTAGTACGCAATTGGATATTTCTCGCCTTTCATCCTCCAGATTTTTATAATAAAAAAGCTGATGCCAGTATAGTATGTTGTCTACCATCATTTGCTTGATATGCTGGTTCATTACTTCATCACTACCAATCATTCCCGGAATTATATTCCTTGTTCATTCGTATACACACAGGAAAAAAATAACTGGGTACTGTATAATTGAGTACATTGTGTCTATTAAGTGTAATTCGTGCCTCAATGCATTATTCAGAGAAGAGATAAATTATAATTTTCATTAATATGTATGTAATTGTATTTATGTATATATACTGGGATTGTTTAATAGCCAAATAAACGTTATATATACATTTGTATCAATAATTTGGTGACACCACAACTTGCGGTTCGACGGTGTCTTACATTATAGTAGGTTAGAGTACAGCGTAATATGAAGCCTATAACGTAATTTTCTGTAAAAGAATTAATGCAATTTTACAAATAAAACTTCATTTTAAATACATAGTATGTATTACTCTCACAATTTATACTATTCACACGTCACTGTAACCATTTCCAACCAAGTTATAAAACATTCAGTATTTACTAATTACAATAAGGATTTTTTTAAATAGAAAAATGTCTGGCAATTTTAAATAAAAGTAAAATAAGATTATGGAATATAATGAAACATAATTTGTATGTATTATTATAGCAATAAATGTTAGAGGTAAAATCTGAAATATATAAAAATAATAATAAAATTGTATTTTTACAAATTTATTTTCATTAAATTTTACGAAAGATTATGAAACGGAACATTATGAATTAATCAGTTCAATAATGCTTTTATGCAGCAACTTATAATTAAAATTAGACAATTTTATCGCAGTACAGTTTTCCTATACACTTGTACATTACATTTAAGTTATCATTTACATATTAACAACGTCCTTAAAAATCTTTAAATGACTTAATTCTATTCCGGGTAACTCTCAGCACTGTCTTATTCAGAATCATCACTGAGTACCAACGGCATAAATAACTGACCTATGTTCATTACTTGTTCATCAATTGATGTTGCCTGACTAGTTCCTGATTTTTCTCTATTTAATTCACTTGTCACTGCGAAAAGGAGCTTAGAATTTTCCAGTGGTTTTGGTTTCAGATCATGTAGCTTTCGGGGTAATTTCAAAGAATTCATCTTCCATGAATCTGTTAGTGTACCCTGTCTCAGAAAATTTAAATGGAATCTCCGTGCTACGCCGTGTCCGATGCTCATTTGTTCTTCTAAATCTTTTTTTAACTCCAATAAATAGACGATTTGCGTGGCCATTGACATTTTAAAATGTTCAGCCAGAGGGCGGGAGTGTGCACGAGTGTAATTTATCTAAAAACAATAATTAATCAGTTTTACAGTAACTGAAGCTGTTTTATATAATCTTACAAAAAACACATTTTTGACATTCTCCGGAACGCCAAAATAAAACCACAGGCACTCTTGTAGATATCGTGGCTTGGGACGCACAGTACTGTTTTCTCCATAACTGACTGTTAAATCAGCGACCTAGAAATAAATATATATTTTCTATTATTGCTCTTTTTCAATTATTTCCAAAAATCATACCTGAGTATCGAAAACATATCGTAAAGATACGTTATGTTCATGAAATAACGAATCTGATAATGGTTTACAAGTGTGAACCACTTTTAAAATATCATTAGATTCTAAAATCTCTTTTAAACCACTTTCAAATGCTGTTGGCCCCATTATCTTGAGGTCGAATATAAATACTTGATCTCCTGTTCCTACTCCTAATAACGTCAGAAAGGGGTTCCTACTAAAATGTGGTACTAATGTAGCGATAGAGATAGTATCACATAATTTTATATGCTCTATAGCATAGTTAAATATATGATCTTTCACAATAATATAGGTAAAATTGCTAATTATTGTATTCAGCTTGTTATGATGTATTTGATAAAATGATAGAAATGGTTCAACACTGGGTGGCTCGGATACTTCTTCCAAAACTGTAATATTTCTTATCTCTGCTTGGTCAAAATGCAAAGGAAAATAAGACTTTCCTTCCGTTTGTCTTCTATGGTCAAGTAGTTTTATTAATACTATCTGACCATTTTCACAATCACGAACATTTCCTGCATATTTATCGCCATGCACTAGTTCCAGCAACAATTTTGTGCCCGGCTTAAATGTATAACCTCCAGACATGGTACAATTTCTAAAAAACACGTTATAAATAGTAATTGTATATACACTATAGATGAATTTTAGTTATACTTCACACTAATTAAAATCAGTATTTGTTTAGTAATAATTAAATTAATTGCAATGAATAAGACGTAGTTAACTGCTACGACAAGAAACACACTGTGCGCTATGCGACACTATGAATTGGGGACCTAAACTAAGTTTGAATAACGGGTTGTCGTTTGTTTTCTATGCATTTGTTATTAACTGTAATGTACTTTATTACAAAATGTACATAGTTATTAAAATGGATTTAATTATATGTATTAACTAGCGGTCTACCCCGTACTTCGTAAGGTAGAACATTTTTCCAAATAAGCGGCGTGCACTGTATTTAAAAATTCGAAAAGTAAAGCTTTGGTGGGTCACAAGATGTACATCAACGTTCGGAGAATTAACAGTAGCTACATAGTTATTGCATGTTGAATATTTTATTGTCTTCATATTTGGACATATTTTTATAGTATTCATTTTAAAATTACACATACGAGCTATATACAATGTTAAAATTGTACTAGCTAGATAACTTTATAACTTGATAGTTAGGTAACTAGATATCTAGACAGCTTAATAGGTAGATACGTAGATAGCTAGAGATTTAAATAACTAGTTAATTAGGTAGTTGGATAGGTAGACAGGTAGATAACTAAATAGATTGATAATAACAAATGTAAAGGTTTATTCGTTAGGATAGTGTAGGGGGATAACCAATGTAAAAGATTTATTCGTTAGGGTAGTGTAGAGGGACAACACATATAAAAGGTTTATTCGTTAGGGTAGTATAGAGCAATACAAATGTAATACGTTTATTCGTTAGGCTAGTGTAGGGCAATAACAAATGTAAAAAGGTTTATTCGTTAAGGTAGTGTATAAAACATCATGTTATCCCACTTGCACGGGAATGCCGTGAAATTTTGTCGTCCGTGCACCAGTAGTAAAAAATACTTTTTTCTCTTCTGTGCTATTTTTCGTCGAAGACGGGTGCGTTCTGTTGTTTCATCGTATTTTTCTTCGATGCTATTGAATAGGTGTGCCATAGACATAAGAAAACTAGAAATGTTTCCTTGATTATATATTATAAATATTATAATATTACTAAAAATCACAAAATAAGTCAATCTAGAAACCATGATGTAATATTTTGTTTACAAATCTAGTATTTCGTGTATATTCTCGTCTAATAATAATAATAATTAAATTGCCGAATTGGTACGTACGATTACGGTGATTCAATCGTACACCGTACATTAACGTAAATTACCGTATAATTAAGTAGGTAACCTAAGGTGACAATTAAAAAAAACCTGAACCAGAATGACAGAACCGACTGCGATTAAATCGCGCACTACTCATCCTGCCTTCACTATTTTAAATGTCTGGTTTAGAATTTTTTATATTGGATTCTGACCGAGCTTTAGCTACTTTCCAAAATCCTACACCTGAACTCGCCCGTGTTGTACTGGTTGCATTTCACGCTAAACCAGATCTATATCCAAAAAACCAATACTGTACTGGTGAAACCAGTACGTATGGTCGCCTTATCGTAACCGTAGACCTGCAACACTGACTGGCGTGTACATAGCATGTCTGAATCCAGCAGCAAGATCTGAAAAGTAAACGGAGAGCATATGTAATCACCACAGTGATATACATACGTACATGTACTTGCTTCCCTGGACTGTACTGTAATTCTTTTGGAATAGTGTTTACCGGACGTGGTGATGTTTCAAGTTTTGCTAGTAGTTTATTCCACAAGTTCACTTCTTGCTCTTGACAAACTCATACTGATATAATAGATTTGGTAAAACTGAGGTCTCTGCGTATTCCACTAATTCGCTGAAATAATCATTATACTTGCTCCATTACTTAATATTATTTGTTTTCAAAAATATATCTTGCAAAAAAAAAACATTTCATAGAGCAAATATTGTTCATAGTGATAATTTTAATAGAAGTGGTGATATTTTAAAATTTCCTTTTGATTCATTCGAATATTTGGTACTATGGCAGCACGAATCATATGGGAAATAACGGGCATGTTCACTACAGATAAACCCGTTTAATATCTCATCGGTTAATATCATGACCCGCTTATTATCACTGAAACTTAAAATCCACTTGCCAAACACTATTAATGTAATGCAGTTTTTACTCTATGAATGTCATCTCACGTAATATCCATTTCCCGCTTATTATAATGAATAGGTATATGTATTTTGTTTTTGACACTTCGAACTCGCCTAATATCATCAGTCAGGGTAAACAACATAAGAAGTTTGTTTGTTTTTTTTATTTTTACGCCTTTGGTAACATAATGAAATTAGAATAGTTATGTCAAATGTTGAATGAAGTGTGAGAAAGGTAAATTTTAATATGTTTTCTTAATTATTTTGCGATTAAAGTGATTGTATTTGCTTACGTGAATTGGAAAATATAGTTCAGTACACTATTTTTAAAAATTCCAACAAAACACCTCAATTAACGTTGGAAAAAATTGTTCAAATAAATGTATATGCAAACGTGTAGAGATATATATTGTTTTTTTTTTAATACAATAATGCTTCTGACATAAATTGCCGGTTATTATCATGAATAATCATAATAAGCAAGTTTTCGGTTAATGTCACGAATTTGGATTGTGGGTTTCGGTTTATATCATGAATAATCATAATAAGGGAGTTTTCGGATAATGTATACTATCACATAATTTGTGTATGAAAACTATTAATTTCTTTGAAATTGTTTTCTGACAATAACGATAAGGATAAGCCAAATAAGGCCTATCATAAAATCAAGATTCATAAATTAGTCAAGTACATGTTTCAGAGTGACCATACACTTCGAATCAACCTGGACAGTTAAAGTTTATTTTTATATCCCGTTCGGGGTCCAACAAACCTTAAATACACGGTGAACATGTCTAATCCCCCGAAAAAGGTGCCAAACAATCAGCAGCCGCCTGTGCAGCAAACTGTGCATTTCGAGGACGAAGTGCCAATAACTGCCGCGATGTTGGCAGCTGCCCCACCACAGGAGCAGAAGAATATGATGGGCGAACGTCTGTTCCCACGGCTCCGATTTAGGTATGCCAAACTTGCGCCAAAGATAACCGGCATGTTACTTAGGTTGGACAACAGCGAAGTGTTGCTCATGTTGGACCATAACGAATACCTGGAGGCCAAAGCTGAAGAAGCTGTGGCTCTGTTGCATACACACAAGCAAGTGAGACGGGCGGCCGCCACCCAGATCAAGGTAACCACAATTCATGAAAAGAAGAGAATCTGGTTTAAAATCGTGGGAAACATATCAGAAAGTAAAAGCAAACAGACAAGGACGATTAAAAGTAAAATCCAAGAAACATAAAACAGATGAAACAACATGCCCTGTCTGCAATAAAGTAGCCTCAGAAGAAATTACTTTGCATGTCGAAATGTGTTTGCAACGCATGGATAATAACGAGTCAGTTAGTGAGGATGAAAACAGTAATGTGGAAGGTGACCATGGGAGATTTGAAGAATACGAATAGCCCGGCCAAATGAGAATACGGGCATCTATTTTGCTAGAAGGTGGATTCGCTGGTCTAGGAATGGGTTCGGCTATTAGTAAATCGTCAGCAGAAGATGAAGACGCGGATGTTATAGTAGACGGCGATGATACTCAAATTTACGGCTCATTACAATACACAAATGAAGACTTAGTGAACGTTACTGGAGTGGAGAGTGAAATAAATGCCGAAATGCCAGGAACCAATTCGAACACATCAACTGCAGATCAAAACACAAATATGCCTATCGCAGATGACAATGAAATGCAAGAAAATGTCTTATATGCATGGGATGGTACAAGACGCCGGTAGTGTCTATCTGTTGTTGGCATTGCATTACATTGTGAGCAGTGTTGGCTTCAAACTCTGGCCGCTAAAAAACTTTGCCCGCAGTGTAATATGATCAAATCTCCAAAAGAACTCCGTCGCATTTATATATACAAATCTATTCCGATTCTGCTTCTGGGTAAGCAAATGTGACAAAAACAATTTAATTTAGATTATATGATCTAATCATATTCAGTTTAAATAAGTTCAAACTACTCCAGAACAAAAATGAAAGTGCGCGTGATCTGTGAAAAGTATTTATGTTAACAAAAATGCCTATGTTTACTGATATTACACAACTAGATAAAATATTTATAGTATTGACTTCTATTGGCATTTGCCATATGCCAAGGAAGTTCCCAAATTTTAATAACTTGCACAACATTAGTACGCAATTGGATATTTCTCGCCTTTCATCCTCCAGATTTTTATAATAAAAAAGCTGATGCCAGTATAGTATGTTGTCTACCATCATTTGCTTGATATGCTGGTTCATTACTTCATCACTACCAATCATTCCCGGAATTATATTCCTTGTTCATTCGTATACACACAGGAAAAAAATAACTGGGTACTGTATAATTGAGTACATTGTGTCTATTAAGTGTAATTCGTGCCTCAATGCATTATTCAGAGAAGAGATAAATTATAATTTTCATTAATATGTATGTAATTGTATTTATGTATATATACTGGGATTGTTTAATAGCCAAATAAACGTTATATATACATTTGTATCAATAATTTGGTGACACCACAACTTGCGGTTCGACGGTGTCTTACATTATAGTAGGTTAGAGTACAGCGTAATATGAAGCCTATAACGTAATTTTCTGTAAAAGAATTAATGCAATTTTACAAATAAAACTTCATTTTAAATACATAGTATGTATTACTCTCACAATTTATACTATTCACACGTCACTGTAACCATTTCCAACCAAGTTATAAAACATTCAGTATTTACTAATTACAATAAGGATTTTTTTAAATAGAAAAATGTCTGGCAATTTTAAATAAAAGTAAAATTAGATTATGGAATATAATGAAACATAATTTGTATGTATTATTATAGCAATAAATGTTAGAGGTAAAATCTGAAATATATAAAAATAATAATAAAATTGTATTTTTACAAATTTATTTTCATTAAATTTTACGAAAGATTATGAAACGGAACATTATGAATTAATCAGTTCAATAATGCTTTTATGCAGCAACTTATAATTAAAATTAGACAATTTTATCGCAGTACAGTTTTCCTATACACTTGTACATTACATTTAAGTTATCATTTACATATTAACAACGTCCTTAAAAATCTTTAAATGACTTAATTCTATTCCGGGTAACTCTCAGCACTGTCTTATTCAGAATCATCACTGAGTACCAACGGCATAAATAACTGACCTATGTTCATTACTTGTTCATCAATTGATGTTGCCTGACTAGTTCCTGATTTTTCTCTATTTAATTCACTTGTCACTGCGAAAAGGAGCTTAGAATTTTCCAGTGGTTTTGGTTTCAGATCATGTAGCTTTCGGGGTAATTTCAAAGAATTCATCTTCCATGAATCTGTTAGTGTACCCTGTCTCAGAAAATTTAAATGGAATCTCCGTGCTACGCCGTGTCCGATGCTCATTTGTTCTTCTAAATCTTTTTTTAACTCCAATAAATAGACGATTTGCGTGGCCATTGACATTTTAAAATGTTCAGCCAGAGGGCGGGAGTGTGCACGAGTGTAATTTATCTAAAAACAATAATTAATCAGTTTTACAGTAACTGAAGCTGTTTTATATAATCTTACAAAAAACACAGTGCTGACATTCTCCGGAACGCCAAAATAAAACCACAGGCACTCTTGTAGATATCGTGGCTTGGGACGCACAGTACTGTTTTCTCCATAACTGACTGTTAAATCAGCGACCTAGAAATAAATATATATTTTCTATTATTGCTCTTTTTCAATTATTTCCAAAAATCATACCTGAGTATCGAAAACATATCGTAAAGATACGTTATGTTCATGAAATAACGAATCTGATAATGGTTTACAAGTGTGAACCACTTTTAAAATATCATTAGATTCTAAAATCTCTTTTAAACCACTTTCAAATGCTGTTGGCCCCATTATCTTGAGGTCGAATATAAATACTTGATCTCCTGTTCCTACTCCTAATAACGTCAGAAAGGGGTTCCTACTAAAATGTGGTACTAATGTAGCGATAGAGATAGTATCACATAATTTTATATGCTCTATAGCATAGTTAAATATATGATCTTTCACAATAATATAGGTAAAATTGCTAATTATTGTATTCAGCTTGTTATGATGTATTTGATAAAATGATAGAAATGGTTCAACACTGGGTGGCTCGGATACTTCTTCCAAAACTGTAATATTTCTTATCTCTGCTTGGTCAAAATGCAAAGGAAAATAAGACTTTCCTTCCGTTTGTCTTCTATGGTCAAGTAGTTTTATTAATACTATCTGACCATTTTCACAATCACGAACATTTCCTGCATATTTATCGCCATGCACTAGTTCCAGCAACAATTTTGTGCCCGGCTTAAATGTATAACCTCCAGACATGGTACAATTTCTAAAAAACACGTTATAAATAGTAATTGTATATACACTATAGATGAATTTTAGTTATACTTCACACTAATTAAAATCAGTATTTGTTTAGTAATAATTAAATTAATTGCAATGAATAAGACGTAGTTAACTGCTACGACAAGAAACACACTGTGCGCTATGCGACACTATGAATTGGGGACCTAAACTAAGTTTGAATAACGGGTTGTCGTTTGTTTTCTATGCATTTGTTATTAACTGTAATGTACTTTATTACAAAATGTACATAGTTATTAAAATGGATTTAATTATATGTATTAACTAGCGGTCTACCCCGTACTTCGTAAGGTAGAACATTTTTCCAAATAAGCGGCGTGCACTGTATTTAAAAATTCGAAAAGTAAAGCTTTGGTGGGTCACAAGATGTACATCAACGTTCGGAGAATTAACAGTAGCTACATAGTTATTGCATGTTGAATATTTTATTGTCTTCATATTTGGACATATTTTTATAGTATTCATTTTAAAATTACACATACGAGCTATATACAATGTTAAAATTGTACTAGCTAGATAACTTTATAACTTGATAGTTAGGTAACTAGATATCTAGACAGCTTAATAGGTAGATACGTAGATAGCTAGAGATTTAAATAACTAGTTAATTAGGTAGTTGGATAGGTAGACAGGTAGATAACTAAATAGATTGATAATAACAAATGTAAAGGTTTATTCGTTAGGATAGTGTAGGGGGATAACCAATGTAAAAGATTTATTCGTTAGGGTAGTGTAGAGGGACAACACATATAAAAGGTTTATTCGTTAGGGTAGTATAGAGCAATACAAATGTAATACGTTTATTCGTTAGGCTAGTGTAGGGCAATAACAAATGTAAAAAGGTTTATTCGTTAAGGTAGTGTATAAAACATCATGTTATCCCACTTGCACGGGAATGCCGTGAAATTTTGTCGTCCGTGCACCAGTTGTAAAAAATACTTTTTTCTCTTCTGTGCTATTTTTCGTCGAAGACGGGTGCGTTCTGTTGTTTCATCGTATTTTTCTTCGATGCTATTGAATAGGTGTGCCATAGACATAAGAAAACTAGAAATGTTTCCTTGATTATATATTATAAATATTATAATATTACTAAAAATCACAAAATAAGTCAATCTAGAAACCATGATGTAATATTTTGTTTACAAATCTAGTATTTCGTGTATATTCTCGTCTAATAATAATAATAATTAAATTGCCGAATTGGTACGTACGATTACGGTGATTCAATCGTACACCGTACATTAACGTAAATTACCGTATAATTAAGTAGGTAACCTAAGGTGACAATTAAAAAAAACCTGAACCAGAATGACAGAACCGACTGCGATTAAATCGCGCACTACTCATCCTGCCTTCACTATTTTAAATGTCTGGTTTAGAATTTTTTATATTGGATTCTGACCGAGCTTTAGCTACTTTCCAAAATCCTACACCTGAACTCGCCCGTGTTGTACTGGTTGCATTTCACGCTAAACCAGATCTATATCCAAAAAACCAATACTGTACTGGTGAAACCAGTACGTATGGTCGCCTTATCGTAACCGTAGACCTGCAACACTGACTGGCGTGTACATAGCATGTCTGAATCCAGCAGCAAGATCTGAAAAGTAAACGGAGAGCATATGTAATCACCACAGTGATATACATACGTACATGTACTTGCTTCCCTGGACTGTACTGTAATTCTTTTGGAATAGTGTTTACCGGACGTGGTGATGTTTCAAGTTTTGCTAGTAGTTTATTCCACAAGTTCACTTCTTGCTCTTGACAAACTCATACTGATATAATAGATTTGGTAAAACTGAGGTCTCTGCGTATTCCACTAATTCGCTGAAATAATCATTATACTTGCTCCATTACTTAATATTATTTGTTTTCAAAAATATATCTTGCAAAAAAAAAACATTTCATAGAGCAAATATTGTTCATAGTGATAATTTTAATAGAAGTGGTGATATTTTAAAATTTCCTTTTGATTCATTCGAATATTTGGTACTATGGCAGCACGAATCATATGGGAAATAACGGGCATGTTCACTACAGATAAACCCGTTTAATATCTCATCGGTTAATATCATGACCCGCTTATTATCACTGAAACTTAAAATCCACTTGCCAAACACTATTAATGTAATGCAGTTTTTACTCTATGAATGTCATCTCACGTAATATCCATTTCCCGCTTATTATAATGAATAGGTATATGTATTTTGTTTTTGACACTTCGAACTCGCCTAATATCATCAGTCAGGGTAAACAACATAAGAAGTTTGTTTGTTTTTTTTATTTTTACGCCTTTGGTAACATAATGAAATTAGAATAGTTATGTCAAATGTTGAATGAAGTGTGAGAAAGGTAAATTTTAATATGTTTTTTTAATTATTTTGCGATTAAAGTGATTGTATTTGCTTACGTGAATTGGAAAAGATAGTTCAGTACACTATTTTTAAAAATTCCAACAAAACACCTCAATTAACGTTGGAAAAAATTGTTCAAATAAATGTATATGCAAACGTGTAGAGATATATATTGTTTTTTTTTTAATACAATAATGCTTCTGACATAAATTGCCGGTTATTATCATGAATAATCATAATAAGCAAGTTTTCGGTTAATGTCACGAATTTGGATTGTGGGTTTCGGTTTATATCATGAATAATCATAATAAGGGAGTTTTCGGATAATGTATACTATCACATAATTTGTGTATGAAAACTATTAATTTCTTTGAAATTGTTTTCTGACAATAACGATAAGGATAAGCCAAATAAGGCCTATCATAAAATCAAGATTCATAAATTAGTCAAGTACATGTTTCAGAGTGACCATACACTTCGAATCAACCTGGACAGTTAAAGTTTATTTTTATATCCCGTTCGGGGTCCAACAAACCTTAAATACACGGTGAACATGTCTAATCCCCCGAAAAAGGTGCCAAACAATCAGCAGCCGCCTGTGCAGCAAACTGTGCATTTCGAGGACGAAGTGCCAATAACTGCCGCGATGTTGGCAGCTGCCCCACCACAGGAGCAGAAGAATATGATGGGCGAACGTCTGTTCCCACGGCTCCGATTTAGGTATGCCAAACTTGCGCCAAAGATAACCGGCATGTTACTTAGGTTGGACAACAGCGAAGTGTTGCTCATGTTGGACCATAACGAATACCTGGAGGCCAAAGCTGAAGAAGCTGTGGCTCTGTTGCATACACACAAGCAAGTGAGACGGGCGGCCGCCACCCAGATCAAGGTAACCACAATTCATGAAAAGAAGAGAATCTGGTTTAAAATCGTGGGAAACATATCAGAAAGTAAAAGCAAACAGACAAGGACGATTAAAAGTAAAATCCAAGAAACATAAAACAGATGAAACAACATGCCCTGTCTGCAATAAAGTAGCCTCAGAAGAAATTACTTTGCATGTCGAAATGTGTTTGCAACGCATGGATAATAACGAGTCAGTTAGTGAGGATGAAAACAGTAATGTGGAAGGTGACCATGGGAGATTTGAAGAATACGAATAGCCCGGCCAAATGAGAATACGGGCATCTATTTTGCTAGAAGGTGGATTCGCTGGTCTAGGAATGGGTTCGGCTATTAGTAAATCGTCAGCAGAAGATGAAGACGCGGATGTTATAGTAGACGGCGATGATACTCAAATTTACGGCTCATTACAATACACAAATGAAGACTTAGTGAACGTTACTGGAGTGGAGAGTGAAATAAATGCCGAAATGCCAGGAACCAATTCGAACACATCAACTGCAGATCAAAACACAAATATGCCTATCGCAGATGACAATGAAATGCAAGAAAATGTCTTATATGCATGGGATGGTACAAGACGCCGGTAGTGTCTATCTGTTGTTGGCATTGCATTACATTGTGAGCAGTGTTGGCTTCAAACTCTGGCCGCTAAAAAACTTTGCCCGCAGTGTAATATGATCAAATCTCCAAAAGAACTCCGTCGCATTTATATATACAAATCTATTCCGATTCTGCTTCTGGGTAAGCAAATGTGACAAAAACAATTTAATTTAGATTATATGATCTAATCATATTCAGTTTAAATAAGTTCAAACTACTCCAGAACAAAAATGAAAGTGCGCGTGATCTGTGAAAAGTATTTATGTTAACAAAAATGCCTATGTTTACTGATATTACACAACTAGATAAAATATTTATAGTATTGACTTCTATTGGCATTTGCCATATGCCAAGGAAGTTCCCAAATTTTAATAACTTGCACAACATTAGTACGCAATTGGATATTTCTCGCCTTTCATCCTCCAGATTTTTATAATAAAAAAGCTGATGCCAGTATAGTATGTTGTCTACCATCATTTGCTTGATATGCTGGTTCATTACTTCATCACTACCAATCATTCCCGGAATTATATTCCTTGTTCATTCGTATACACACAGGAAAAAAATAACTGGGTACTGTATAATTGAGTACATTGTGTCTATTAAGTGTAATTCGTGCCTCAATGCATTATTCAGAGAAGAGATAAATTATAATTTTCATTAATATGTATGTAATTGTATTTATGTATATATACTGGGATTGTTTAATAGCCAAATAAACGTTATATATACATTTGTATCAATAATTTGGTGACACCACAACTTGCGGTTCGACGGTGTCTTACATTATAGTAGGTTAGAGTACAGCGTAATATGAAGCCTATAACGTAATTTTCTGTAAAAGAATTAATGCAATTTTACAAATAAAACTTCATTTTAAATACATAGTATGTATTACTCTCACAATTTATACTATTCACACGTCACTGTAACCATTTCCAACCAAGTTATAAAACATTCAGTATTTACTAATTACAATAAGGATTTTTTTAAATAGAAAAATGTCTGGCAATTTTAAATAAAAGTAAAATTAGATTATGGAATATAATGAAACATAATTTGTATGTATTATTATAGCAATAAATGTTAGAGGTAAAATCTGAAATATATAAAAATAATAATAAAATTGTATTTTTACAAATTTATTTTCATTAAATTTTACGAAAGATTATGAAACGGAACATTATGAATTAATCAGTTCAATAATGCTTTTATGCAGCAACTTATAATTAAAATTAGACAATTTTATCGCAGTACAGTTTTCCTATACACTTGTACATTACATTTAAGTTATCATTTACATATTAACAACGTCCTTAAAAATCTTTAAATGACTTAATTCTATTCCGGGTAACTCTCAGCACTGTCTTATTCAGAATCATCACTGAGTACCAACGGCATAAATAACTGACCTATGTTCATTACTTGTTCATCAATTGATGTTGCCTGACTAGTTCCTGATTTTTCTCTATTTAATTCACTTGTCACTGCGAAAAGGAGCTTAGAATTTTCCAGTGGTTTTGGTTTCAGATCATGTAGCTTTCGGGGTAATTTCAAAGAATTCATCTTCCATGAATCTGTTAGTGTACCCTGTCTCAGAAAATTTAAATGGAATCTCCGTGCTACGCCGTGTCCGATGCTCATTTGTTCTTCTAAATCTTTTTTTAACTCCAATAAATAGACGATTTGCGTGGCCATTGACATTTTAAAATGTTCAGCCAGAGGGCGGGAGTGTGCACGAGTGTAATTTATCTAAAAACAATAATTAATCAGTTTTACAGTAACTGAAGCTGTTTTATATAATCTTACAAAAAACACAGTGCTGACATTCTCCGGAACGCCAAAATAAAACCACAGGCACTCTTGTAGATATCGTGGCTTGGGACGCACAGTACTGTTTTCTCCATAACTGACTGTTAAATCAGCGACCTAGAAATAAATATATATTTTCTATTATTGCTCTTTTTCAATTATTTCCAAAAATCATACCTGAGTATCGAAAACATATCGTAAAGATACGTTATGTTCATGAAATAACGAATCTGATAATGGTTTACAAGTGTGAACCACTTTTAAAATATCATTAGATTCTAAAATCTCTTTTAAACCACTTTCAAATGCTGTTGGCCCCATTATCTTGAGGTCGAATATAAATACTTGATCTCCTGTTCCTACTCCTAATAACGTCAGAAAGGGGTTCCTACTAAAATGTGGTACTAATGTAGCGATAGAGATAGTATCACATAATTTTATATGCTCTATAGCATAGTTAAATATATGATCTTTCACAATAATATAGGTAAAATTGCTAATTATTGTATTCAGCTTGTTATGATGTATTTGATAAAATGATAGAAGTGGTTCAACACTGGGTGGCTCGGATACTTCTTCCAAAACTGTAATATTTCTTATCTCTGCTTGGTCAAAATGCAAAGGAAAATAAGACTTTCCTTCCGTTTGTCTTCTATGGTCAAGTAGTTTTATTAATACTATCTGACCATTTTCACAATCACGAACATTTCCTGCATATTTATCGCCATGCACTAGTTCCAGCAACAATTTTGTGCCCGGCTTAAATGTATAACCTCCAGACATGGTACAATTTCTAAAAAACACGTTATAAATAGTAATTGTATATACACTATAGATGAATTTTAGTTATACTTCACACTAATTAAAATCAGTATTTGTTTAGTAATAATTAAATTAATTGCAATGAATAAGACGTAGTTAACTGCTACGACAAGAAACACACTGTGCGCTATGCGACACTATGAATTGGGGACCTAAACTAAGTTTGAATAACGGGTTGTCGTTTGTTTTCTATGCATTTGTTATTAACTGTAATGTACTTTATTACAAAATGTACATAGTTATTAAAATGGATTTAATTATATGTATTAACTAGCGGTCTACCCCGTACTTCGTAAGGTAGAACATTTTTCCAAATAAGCGGCGTGCACTGTATTTAAAAATTCGAAAAGTAAAGCTTTGGTGGGTCACAAGATGTACATCAACGTTCGGAGAATTAACAGTAGCTACATAGTTATTGCATGTTGAATATTTTATTGTCTTCATATTTGGACATATTTTTATAGTATTCATTTTAAAATTACACATACGAGCTATATACAATGTTAAAATTGTACTAGCTAGATAACTTTATAACTTGATAGTTAGGTAACTAGATATCTAGACAGCTTAATAGGTAGATACGTAGATAGCTAGAGATTTAAATAACTAGTTAATTAGGTAGTTGGATAGGTAGACAGGTAGATAACTAAATAGATTGATAATAACAAATGTAAAGGTTTATTCGTTAGGATAGTGTAGGGGGATAACCAATGTAAAAGATTTATTCGTTAGGGTAGTGTAGAGGGACAACACATATAAAAGGTTTATTCGTTAGGGTAGTATAGAGCAATACAAATGTAATACGTTTATTCGTTAGGCTAGTGTAGGGCAATAACAAATGTAAAAAGGTTTATTCGTTAAGGTAGTGTATAAAACATCATGTTATCCCACTTGCACGGGAATGCCGTGAAATTTTGTCGTCCGTGCACCAGTAGTAAAAAATACTTTTTTCTCTTCTGTGCTATTTTTCGTCGAAGACGGGTGCGTTCTGTTGTTTCATCGTATTTTTCTTCGATGCTATTGAATAGGTGTGCCATAGACATAAGAAAACTAGAAATGTTTCCTTGATTATATATTATAAATATTATAATATTACTAAAAATCACAAAATAAGTCAATCTAGAAACCATGATGTAATATTTTGTTTACAAATCTAGTATTTCGTGTATATTCTCGTCTAATAATAATAATAATTAAATTGCCGAATTGGTACGTACGATTACGGTGATTCAATCGTACACCGTACATTAACGTAAATTACCGTATAATTAAGTAGGTAACCTAAGGTGACAATTAAAAAAAACCTGAACCAGAATGACAGAACCGACTGCGATTAAATCGCGCACTACTCATCCTGCCTTCACTATTTTAAATGTCTGGTTTAGAATTTTTTATATTGGATTCTGACCGAGCTTTAGCTACTTTCCAAAATCCTACACCTGAACTCGCCCGTGTTGTACTGGTTGCATTTCACGCTAAACCAGATCTATATCCAAAAAACCAATACTGTACTGGTGAAACCAGTACGTATGGTCGCCTTATCGTAACCGTAGACCTGCAACACTGACTGGCGTGTACATAGCATGTCTGAATCCAGCAGCAAGATCTGAAAAGTAAACGGAGAGCATATGTAATCACCACAGTGATATACATACGTACATGTACTTGCTTCCCTGGACTGTACTGTAATTCTTTTGGAATAGTGTTTACCGGACGTGGTGATGTTTCAAGTTTTGCTAGTAGTTTATTCCACAAGTTCACTTCTTGCTCTTGACAAACTCATACTGATATAATAGATTTGGTAAAACTGAGGTCTCTGCGTATTCCACTAATTCGCTGAAATAATCATTATACTTGCTCCATTACTTAATATTATTTGTTTTCAAAAATATATCTTGCAAAAAAAAAACATTTCATAGAGCAAATATTGTTCATAGTGATAATTTTAATAGAAGTGGTGATATTTTAAAATTTCCTTTTGATTCATTCGAATATTTGGTACTATGGCAGCACGAATCATATGGGAAATAACGGGCATGTTCACTACAGATAAACCCGTTTAATATCTCATCGGTTAATATCATGACCCGCTTATTATCACTGAAACTTAAAATCCACTTGCCAAACACTATTAATGTAATGCAGTTTTTACTCTATGAATGTCATCTCACGTAATATCCATTTCCCGCTTATTATAATGAATAGGTATATGTATTTTGTTTTTGACACTTCGAACTCGCCTAATATCATCAGTCAGGGTAAACAACATAAGAAGTTTGTTTGTTTTTTTTATTTTTACGCCTTTGGTAACATAATGAAATTAGAATAGTTATGTCAAATGTTGAATGAAGTGTGAGAAAGGTAAATTTTAATATGTTTTTTTAATTATTTTGCGATTAAAGTGATTGTATTTGCTTACGTGAATTGGAAAAGATAGTTCAGTACACTATTTTTAAAAATTCCAACAAAACACCTCAATTAACGTTGGAAAAAATTGTTCAAATAAATGTATATGCAAACGTGTAGAGATATATATTGTTTTTTTTTTAATACAATAATGCTTCTGACATAAATTGCCGGTTATTATCATGAATAATCATAATAAGCAAGTTTTCGGTTAATGTCACGAATTTGGATTGTGGGTTTCGGTTTATATCATGAATAATCATAATAAGGGAGTTTTCGGATAATGTATACTATCACACAATTTGTGTATGAAAACTATTAACTTCTTTGAAATTGTTTTCTGACAATAACGATAAGGATAAGCCAAATAAGGCCTATCATAAAATCAAGATTCATAAATTAGTCAAGTACATGTTTCAGAGTGACCATACACTTCGAATCAACCTGGACAGTTAAAGTTTATTTTTATATCCCGTTCGGGGTCCAACAAACCTTAAATACACGGTGAACATGTCTAATCCCCCGAAAAAGGTGCCAAACAATCAGCAGCCGCCTGTGCAGCAAACTGTGCATTTCGAGGACGAAGTGCCAATAACTGCCGCGATGTTGGCAGCTGCCCCACCACAGGAGCAGAAGAATATGATGGGCGAACGTCTGTTCCCACGGCTCCGATTTAGGTATGCCAAACTTGCGCCAAAGATAACCGGCATGTTACTTAGGTTGGACAACAGCGAAGTGTTGCTCATGTTGGACCATAACGAATACCTGGAGGCCAAAGCTGAAGAAGCTGTGGCTCTGTTGCATACACACAAGCAAGTGAGACGGGCGGCCGCCACCCAGATCAAGGTAACCACAATTCATGAAAAGAAGAGAATCTGGTTTAAAATCGTGGGAAACATATCAGAAAGTAAAAGCAAACAGACAAGGACGATTAAAAGTAAAATCCAAGAAACATAAAACAGATGAAACAACATGCCCTGTCTGCAATAAAGTAGCCTCAGAAGAAATTACTTTGCATGTCGAAATGTGTTTGCAACGCATGGATAATAACGAGTCAGTTAGTGAGGATGAAAACAGTAATGTGGAAGGTGACCATGGGAGATTTGAAGAATACGAATAGCCCGGCCAAATGAGAATACGGGCATCTATTTTGCTAGAAGGTGGATTCGCTGGTCTAGGAATGGGTTCGGCTATTAGTAAATCGTCAGCAGAAGATGAAGACGCGGATGTTATAGTAGACGGCGATGATACTCAAATTTACGGCTCATTACAATACACAAATGAAGACTTAGTGAACGTTACTGGAGTGGAGAGTGAAATAAATGCCGAAATGCCAGGAACCAATTCGAACACATCAACTGCAGATCAAAACACAAATATGCCTATCGCAGATGACAATGAAATGCAAGAAAATGTCTTATATGCATGGGATGGTACAAGACGCCGGTAGTGTCTATCTGTTGTTGGCATTGCATTACATTGTGAGCAGTGTTGGCTTCAAACTCTGGCCGCTAAAAAACTTTGCCCGCAGTGTAATATGATCAAATCTCCAAAAGAACTCCGTCGCATTTATATATACAAATCTATTCCGATTCTGCTTCTGGGTAAGCAAATGTGACAAAAACAATTTAATTTAGATTATATGATCTAATCATATTCAGTTTAAATAAGTTCAAACTACTCCAGAACAAAAATGAAAGTGCGCGTGATCTGTGAAAAGTATTTATGTTAACAAAAATGCCTATGTTTACTGATATTACACAACTAGATAAAATATTTATAGTATTGACTTCTATTGGCATTTGCCATATGCCAAGGAAGTTCCCAAATTTTAATAACTTGCACAACATTAGTACGCAATTGGATATTTCTCGCCTTTCATCCTCCAGATTTTTATAATAAAAAAGCTGATGCCAGTATAGTATGTTGTCTACCATCATTTGCTTGATATGCTGGTTCATTACTTCATCACTACCAATCATTCCCGGAATTATATTCCTTGTTCATTCGTATACACACAGGAAAAAAATAACTGGGTACTGTATAATTGAGTACATTGTGTCTATTAAGTGTAATTCGTGCCTCAATGCATTATTCAGAGAAGAGATAAATTATAATTTTCATTAATATGTATGTAATTGTATTTATGTATATATACTGGGATTGTTTAATAGCCAAATAAACGTTATATATACATTTGTATCAATAATTTGGTGACACCACAACTTGCGGTTCGACGGTGTCTTACATTATAGTAGGTTAGAGTACAGCGTAATATGAAGCCTATAACGTAATTTTCTGTAAAAGAATTAATGCAATTTTACAAATAAAACTTCATTTTAAATACATAGTATGTATTACTCTCACAATTTATACTATTCACACGTCACTGTAACCATTTCCAACCAAGTTATAAAACATTCAGTATTTACTAATTACAATAAGGATTTTTTTAAATAGAAAAATGTCTGGCAATTTTAAATAAAAGTAAAATAAGATTATGGAATATAATGAAACATAATTTGTATGTATTATTATAGCAATAAATGTTAGAGGTAAAATCTGAAATATATAAAAATAATAATAAAATTGTATTTTTACAAATTTATTTTCATTAAATTTTACGAAAGATTATGAAACGGAACATTATGAATTAATCAGTTCAATAATGCTTTTATGCAGCAACTTATAATTAAAATTAGACAATTTTATCGCAGTACAGTTTTCCTATACACTTGTACATTACATTTAAGTTATCATTTACATATTAACAACGTCCTTAAAAATCTTTAAATGACTTAATTCTATTCCGGGTAACTCTCAGCACTGTCTTATTCAGAATCATCACTGAGTACCAACGGCATAAATAACTGACCTATGTTCATTACTTGTTCATCAATTGATGTTGCCTGACTAGTTCCTGATTTTTCTCTATTTAATTCACTTGTCACTGCGAAAAGGAGCTTAGAATTTTCCAGTGGTTTTGGTTTCAGATCATGTAGCTTTCGGGGTAATTTCAAAGAATTCATCTTCCATGAATCTGTTAGTGTACCCTGTCTCAGAAAATTTAAATGGAATCTCCGTGCTACGCCGTGTCCGATGCTCATTTGT
Organism: Carabus problematicus; assembly: GCA_963422195.1. Taxonomy (NCBI): domain Eukaryota; kingdom Metazoa; phylum Arthropoda; class Insecta; order Coleoptera; family Carabidae; genus Carabus; species Carabus problematicus. The sequence goes on from OY728577.1 coordinate 20,528,507, forward strand.
TCTTCTAAATCTTTTTTTAACTCCAATAAATAGACGATTTGCGTGGCCATTGACATTTTAAAATGTTCAGCCAGAGGGCGGGAGTGTGCACGAGTGTAATTTATCTAAAAACAATAATTAATCAGTTTTACAGTAACTGAAGCTGTTTTATATAATCTTACAAAAAACACAGTGCTGACATTCTCCGGAACGCCAAAATAAAACGACAGGCACTCTTGTAGATATCGTGGCTTGGGACGCACAGTACTGTTTTCTCCATAACTGACTGTTAAATCAGCGACCTAGAAATAAATATATATTTTCTATTATTGCTCTTTTTCAATTATTTCCAAAAATCATACCTGAGTATCGAAAACATATCGTAAAGATACGTTATGTTCATGAAATAACGAATCTGATAATGGTTTACAAGTGTGAACCACTTTTAAAATATCATTAGATTCTAAAATCTCTTTTAAACCACTTTCAAATGCTGTTGGCCCCATTATCTTGAGGTCGAATATAAATACTTGATCTCCTGTTCCTACTCCTAATAACGTCAGAAAGGGGTTCCTACTAAAATGTGGTACTAATGTAGCGATAGAGATAGTATCACATAATTTTATATGCTCTATAGCATAGTTAAATATATGATCTTTCACAATAATATAGGTAAAATTGCTAATTATTGTATTCAGCTTGTTATGATGTATTTGATAAAATGATAGAAGTGGTTCAACACTGGGTGGCTCGGATACTTCTTCCAAAACTGTAATATTTCTTATCTCTGCTTGGTCAAAATGCAAAGGAAAATAAGACTTTCCTTCCGTTTGTCTTCTATGGTCAAGTAGTTTTATTAATACTATCTGACCATTTTCACAATCACGAACATTTCCTGCATATTTATCGCCATGCACTAGTTCCAGCAACAATTTTGTGCCCGGCTTAAATGTATAACCTCCAGACATGGTACAATTTCTAAAAAACACGTTATAAATAGTAATTGTATATACACTATAGATGAATTTTAGTTATACTTCACACTAATTAAAATCAGTATTTGTTTAGTAATAATTAAATTAATTGCAATGAATAAGACGTAGTTAACTGCTACGACAAGAAACACACTGTGCGCTATGCGACACTATGAATTGGGGACCTAAACTAAGTTTGAATAACGGGTTGTCGTTTGTTTTCTATGCATTTGTTATTAACTGTAATGTACTTTATTACAAAATGTACATAGTTATTAAAATGGATTTAATTATATGTATTAACTAGCGGTCTACCCCGTACTTCGTAAGGTAGAACATTTTTCCAAATAAGCGGCGTGCACTGTATTTAAAAATTCGAAAAGTAAAGCTTTGGTGGGTCACAAGATGTACATCAACGTTCGGAGAATTAACAGTAGCTACATAGTTATTGCATGTTGAATATTTTATTGTCTTCATATTTGGACATATTTTTATAGTATTCATTTTAAAATTACACATACGAGCTATATACAATGTTAAAATTGTACTAGCTAGATAACTTTATAACTTGATAGTTAGGTAACTAGATATCTAGACAGCTTAATAGGTAGATACGTAGATAGCTAGAGATTTAAATAACTAGTTAATTAGGTAGTTGGATAGGTAGACAGGTAGATAACTAAATAGATTGATAATAACAAATGTAAAGGTTTATTCGTTAGGATAGTGTAGGGGGATAACCAATGTAAAAGATTTATTCGTTAGGGTAGTGTAGAGGGACAACACATATAAAAGGTTTATTCGTTAGGGTAGTATAGAGCAATACAAATGTAATACGTTTATTCGTTAGGCTAGTGTAGGGCAATAACAAATGTAAAAAGGTTTATTCGTTAAGGTAGTGTATAAAACATCATGTTATCCCACTTGCACGGGAATGCCGTGAAATTTTGTCGTCCGTGCACCAGTAGTAAAAAATACTTTTTTCTCTTCTGTGCTATTTTTCGTCGAAGACGGGTGCGTTCTGTTGTTTCATCGTATTTTTCTTCGATGCTATTGAATAGGTGTGCCATAGACATAAGAAAACTAGAAATGTTTCCTTGATTATATATTATAAATATTATAATATTACTAAAAATCACAAAATAAGTCAATCTAGAAACCATGATGTAATATTTTGTTTACAAATCTAGTATTTCGTGTATATTCTCGTCTAATAATAATAATAATTAAATTACCGAATTGGTACGTACGATTACGGTGATTCAATCGTACACCGTACATTAACGTAAATTACCGTATAATTAAGTAGGTAACCTAAGGTGACAATTAAAAAAAACCTGAACCAGAATGACAGAACCGACTGCGATTAAATCGCGCACTACTCATCCTGCCTTCACTATTTTAAATGTCTGGTTTAGAATTTTTTTATATTGGATTCTGACCGAGCTTTAGCTACTTTCCAAAATCCTACACCTGAACTCGCCCGTGTTGTACTGGTTGCATTTCACGCTAAACCAGATCTATATCCAAAAAACCAATACTGTACTGGTGAAACCAGTACGTATGGTCGCCTTATCGTAACCGTAGACCTGCAACACTGACTGGCGTGTACATAGCATGTCTGAATCCAGCAGCAAGATCTGAAAAGTAAACGGAGAGCATATGTAATCACCACAGTGATATACATACGTACATGTACTTGCTTCCCTGGACTGTACTGTAATTCTTTTGGAATAGTGTTTACCGGACGTGGTGATGTTTCAAGTTTTGCTAGTAGTTTATTCCACAAGTTCACTTCTTGCTCTTGACAAACTCATACTGATATAATAGATTTGGTAAAACTGAGGTCTCTGCGTATTCCACTAATTCGCTGAAATAATCATTATACTTGCTCCATTACTTAATATTATTTGTTTTCAAAAATATATCTTGCAAAAAAAAAACATTTCATAGAGCAAATATTGTTCATAGTGATAATTTTAATAGAAGTGGTGATATTTTAAAATTTCCTTTTGATTCATTCGAATATTTGGTACTATGGCAGCACGAATCATATGGGAAATAACGGGCATGTTCACTACAGATAAACCCGTTTAATATCTCATCGGTTAATATCATGACCCGCTTATTATCACTGAAACTTAAAATCCACTTGCCAAACACTATTAATGTAATGCAGTTTTTACTCTATGAATGTCATCTCACGTAATATCCATTTCCCGCTTATTATAATGAATAGGTATATGTATTTTGTTTTTGACACTTCGAACTCGCCTAATATCATCAGTCAGGGTAAACAACATAAGAAGTTTGTTTGTTTTTTTTATTTTTACGCCTTTGGTAACATAATGAAATTAGAATAGTTATGTCAAATGTTGAATGAAGTGTGAGAAAGGTAAATTTTAATATGTTTTTTTAATTATTTTGCGATTAAAGTGATTGTATTTGCTTACGTGAATTGGAAAAGATAGTTCAGTACACTATTTTTAAAAATTCCAACAAAACACCTCAATTAACGTTGGAAAAAATTGTTCAAATAAATGTATATGCAAACGTGTAGAGATATATATTGTTTTTTTTTTAATACAATAATGCTTCTGACATAAATTGCCGGTTATTATCATGAATAATCATAATAAGCAAGTTTTCGGTTAATGTCACGAATTTGGATTGTGGGTTTCGGTTTATATCATGAATAATCATAATAAGGGAGTTTTCGGATAATGTATACTATCACACAATTTGTGTATGAAAACTATTAACTTCTTTGAAATTGTTTTCTGACAATAACGATAAGGATAAGCCAAATAAGGCCTATCATAAAATCAAGATTCATAAATTAGTCAAGTACATGTTTCAGAGTGACCATACACTTCGAATCAACCTGGACAGTTAAAGTTTATTTTTATATTCCGTTCGGGGTCCAACAAACCTTAAATACACGGTGAACATGTCTAATCCCCCGAAAAAGGTGCCAAACAATCAGCAGCCGCCTGTGCAGCAAACTGTGCATTTCGAGGACGAAGTGCCAATAACTGCCGCGATGTTGGCAGCTGCCCCACCACAGGAGCAGAAGAATATGATGGGCGAACGTCTGTTCCCACGGCTCCGATTTAGGTATGCCAAACTTGCGCCAAAGATAACCGGCATGTTACTTAGGTTGGACAACAGCGAAGTGTTGCTCATGTTGGACCATAACGAATACCTGGAGGCCAAAGCTGAAGAAGCTGTGGCTCTGTTGCATACACACAAGCAAGTGAGACGGGCGGCCGCCACCCAGATCAAGGTAACCACAATTCATGAAAAGAAGAGAATCTGGTTTAAAATCGTGGGAAACATATCAGAAAGTAAAAGCAAACAGACAAGGACGATTAAAAGTAAAATCCAAGAAACATAAAACAGATGAAACAACATGCCCTGTCTGCAATAAAGTAGCCTCAGAAGAAATTACTTTGCATGTCGAAATGTGTTTGCAACGCATGGATAATAACGAGTCAGTTAGTGAGGATGAAAACAGTAATGTGGAAGGTGACCATGGGAGATTTGAAGAATACGAATAGCCCGGCCAAATGAGAATACGGGCATCTATTTTGCTAGAAGGTGGATTCGCTGGTCTAGGAATGGGTTCGGCTATTAGTAAATCGTCAGCAGAAGATGAAGACGCGGATGTTATAGTAGACGGCGATGATACTCAAATTTACGGCTCATTACAATACACAAATGAAGACTTAGTGAACGTTACTGGAGTGGAGAGTGAAATAAATGCCGAAATGCCAGGAACCAATTCGAACACATCAACTGCAGATCAAAACACAAATATGCCTATCGCAGATGACAATGAAATGCAAGAAAATGTCTTATATGCATGGGATGGTACAAGACGCCGGTAGTGTCTATCTGTTGTTGGCATTGCATTACATTGTGAGCAGTGTTGGCTTCAAACTCTGGCCGCTAAAAAACTTTGCCCGCAGTGTAATATGATCAAATCTCCAAAAGAACTCCGTCGCATTTATATATACAAATCTATTCCGATTCTGCTTCTGGGTAAGCAAATGTGACAAAAACAATTTAATTTAGATTATATGATCTAATCATATTCAGTTTAAATAAGTTCAAACTACTCCAGAACAAAAATGAAAGTGCGCGTGATCTGTGAAAAGTATTTATGTTAACAAAAATGCCTATGTTTACTGATATTACACAACTAGATAAAATATTTATAGTATTGACTTCTATTGGCATTTGCCATATGCCAAGGAAGTTCCCAAATTTTAATAACTTGCACAACATTAGTACGCAATTGGATATTTCTCGCCTTTCATCCTCCAGATTTTTATAATAAAAAAGCTGATGCCAGTATAGTATGTTGTCTACCATCATTTGCTTGATATGCTGGTTCATTACTTCATCACTACCAATCATTCCCGGAATTATATTCCTTGTTCATTCGTATACACACAGGAAAAAAATAACTGGGTACTGTATAATTGAGTACATTGTGTCTATTAAGTGTAATTCGTGCCTCAATGCATTATTCAGAGAAGAGATAAATTATAATTTTCATTAATATGTATGTAATTGTATTTATGTATATATACTGGGATTGTTTAATAGCCAAATAAACGTTATATATACATTTGTATCAATAATTTGGTGACACCACAACTTGCGGTTCGACGGTGTCTTACATTATAGTAGGTTAGAGTACAGCGTAATATGAAGCCTATAACGTAATTTTCTGTAAAAGAATTAATGCAATTTTACAAATAAAACTTCATTTTAAATACATAGTATGTATTACTCTCACAATTTATACTATTCACACGTCACTGTAACCATTTCCAACCAAGTTATAAAACATTCAGTATTTACTAATTACAATAAGGATTTTTTTAAATAGAAAAATGTCTGGCAATTTTAAATAAAAGTAAAATAAGATTATGGAATATAATGAAACATAATTTGTATGTATTATTATAGCAATAAATGTTAGAGGTAAAATCTGAAATATATAAAAATAATAATAAAATTGTATTTTTACAAATTTATTTTCATTAAATTTTACGAAAGATTATGAAACGGAACATTATGAATTAATCAGTTCAATAATGCTTTTATGCAGCAACTTATAATTAAAATTAGACAATTTTATCGCAGTACAGTTTTCCTATACACTTGTACATTACATTTAAGTTATCATTTACATATTAACAACGTCCTTAAAAATCTTTAAATGACTTAATTCTATTCCGGGTAACTCTCAGCACTGTCTTATTCAGAATCATCACTGAGTACCAACGGCATAAATAACTGACCTATGTTCATTACTTGTTCATCAATTGATGTTGCCTGACTAGTTCCTGATTTTTCTCTATTTAATTCACTTGTCACTGCGAAAAGGAGCTTAGAATTTTCCAGTGGTTTTGGTTTCAGATCATGTAGCTTTCGGGGTAATTTCAAAGAATTCATCTTCCATGAATCTGTTAGTGTACCCTGTCTCAGAAAATTTAAATGGAATCTCCGTGCTACGCCGTGTCCGATGCTCATTTGTTCTTCTAAATCTTTTTTTAACTCCAATAAATAGACGATTTGCGTGGCCATTGACATTTTAAAATGTTCAGCCAGAGGGCGGGAGTGTGCACGAGTGTAATTTATCTAAAAACAATAATTAATCAGTTTTACAGTAACTGAAGCTGTTTTATATAATCTTACAAAAAACACAGTGCTGACATTCTCCGGAACGCCAAAATAAAACCACAGGCACTCTTGTAGATATCGTGGCTTGGGACGCACAGTACTGTTTTCTCCATAACTGACTGTTAAATCAGCGACCTAGAAATAAATATATATTTTCTATTATTGCTCTTTTTCAATTATTTCCAAAAATCATACCTGAGTATCGAAAACATATCGTAAAGATACGTTATGTTCATGAAATAACGAATCTGATAATGGTTTACAAGTGTGAACCACTTTTAAAATATCATTAGATTCTAAAATCTCTTTTAAACCACTTTCAAATGCTGTTGGCCCCATTATCTTGAGGTCGAATATAAATACTTGATCTCCTGTTCCTACTCCTAATAACGTCAGAAAGGGGTTCCTACTAAAATGTGGTACTAATGTAGCGATAGAGATAGTATCACATAATTTTATATGCTCTATAGCATAGTTAAATATATGATCTTTCACAATAATATAGGTAAAATTGCTAATTATTGTATTCAGCTTGTTATGATGTATTTGATAAAATGATAGAAGTGGTTCAACACTGGATGGCTCGGATACTTCTTCCAAAACTGTAATATTTCTTATCTCTGCTTGGTCAATATGCAAAGGAAAATAAGACTTTCCTTCCGTTTGTCTTCTATGGTCAAGTAGTTTTATTAATACTATCTGACCATTTTCACAATCACGAACATTTCCTGCATATTTATCGCCATGCACTAGTTCCAGCAACAATTTTGTGCCCGGCTTAAATGTATAACCTCCAGACATGGTACAATTTCTAAAAAACACGTTATAAATAGTAATTGTATATACACTATAGATGAATTTTAGTTATACTTCACACTAATTAAAATCAGTATTTGTTTAGTAATAATTAAATTAATTGCAATGAATAAGACGTAGTTAACTGCTACGACAAGAAACACACTGTGCGCTATGCGACACTATGAATTGGGGACCTAAACTAAGTTTGAATAACGGGTTGTCGTTTGTTTTCTATGCATTTGTTATTAACTGTAATGTACTTTATTACAAAATGTACATAGTTATTAAAATGGATTTAATTATATGTATTAACTAGCGGTCTACCCCGTACTTCGTAAGGTAGAACATTTTTCCAAATAAGCGGCGTGCACTGTATTTAAAAATTCGAAAAGTAAAGCTTTGGTGGGTCACAAGATAAAGTGAACTGGGCCGCGGGTTGCTCATCCCTGATTTAGTTGGTAATAAAATAATAAAAGTGATTTATTATAACTGCGTTTGTGTCAGTGCATAATATTAGCATTAATTAATATTATTCTCTATTTCATTGTAAAGAATGTGTGAAGTTCTGAGATGTAATAAGTTTGCTTTGCTATGACAATTAACAAAGTACAAGGCCGGCCCATAAAATTGACGGGGATCAACTTACGAACCCCATGCTTTTCATATGGATAGTTCTATGTTGCATGTTCTAGAGTCAGTTCACCAAATAACGTATTTTTATTAGCACCAAATTGCAAGACATATTAATTGTGTACAGGGAACTTATAACTTGATATTAAAAATGTTCTACCGTATGAAGTACGGGGTAGACCGCTAGTTAATACATATAATTAAATCCATTTTAATAACTATGTACATTGTGCAATAAATTACGTTACAATTAATAACAAATGCATAGAAAACAAACGACAACCCGTTATTCAAACTTAGTTTAGGTCCCCAATTCATAGTGTCGCATAGCGCACAGTGTGTTTCTTGTCGTAGCAGTTAACTACGTCTTATTCATTGCAATTAATTTAATTATTACTAAACAAATACTGATTTTAATTAGTGTGAAGTATAACTAAAATTCATCTATAGTGTATATACAATTACTATTTATAACGTGTTTTTTAGAAATTGTACCATGTCTGGAGGTTATACATTTAAGCCGGGCACAAAATTGTTGCTGGAACTAGTGCATGGCGATAAATATGCAGGAAATGTTCGTGATTGTGAAAATGGTCAGATAGTATTAATAAAACTACTTGACCATAGAAGACAAACGGAAGGAAAGTCTTATTTTCCTTTGCATATTGACCAAGCAGAGATAAGAAATATTACAGTTTTGGAAGAAGTATCCGAGCCACCCAGTGTTGAACCACTTCTATCATTTTATCAAATACATCATAACAAGCTGAATACAATAATTAGCAATTTTACCTATATTATTGTGAAAGATCATATATTTAACTATGCTATAGAGCATATAAAATTATGTGATACTATCTCTATCGCTACATTAGTACCACATTTTAGTAGGAACCCCTTTCTGACGTTATTAGGAGTAGGAACAGGAGATCAAGTATTTATATTCGACCTCAAGATAATGGGGCCAACAGCATTTGAAAGTGGTTTAAAAGAGATTTTAGAATCTAATGATATTTTAAAAGTGGTTCACACTTGTAAACCATTATCAGATTCGTTATTTCATGAACATAACGTATCTTTACGATATGTTTTCGATACTCAGGTATGATTTTTGGAAATAATTGAAAAAGAGCAATAATAGAAAATATATATTTATTTCTAGGTCGCTGATTTAACAGTCAGTTATGGAGAAAACAGTACTGTGCGTCCCAAGCCACGATATCTACAAGAGTGCCTGTGGTTTTATTTTGGCGTTCCGGAGAATGTCAGCACTGTGTTTTTTGTAAGATTATATAAAACAGCTTCAGTTACTGTAAAACTGATTAATTATTGTTTTTAGATAAATTACACTCGTGCACACTCCCGCCCTCTGGCTGAACATTTTAAAATGTCAATGGCCACGCAAATCGTCTATTTATTGGAGTTAAAAAAAGATTTAGAAGAACAAATGAGCATCGGACACGGCGTAGCACGGAGATTCCATTTAAATTTTCTGAGACAGGGTACACTAACAGATTCATGGAAGATGAATACTTTGAAATTACCCCAAAAGCTACATGATCTGAAACCAAAACCACTGGAAAATTCTAAGCTCCTTTTCGCAGTGACAAGTGAATTAAATAGAGAAAAATCAGGAACTAGTCAGGCAACATCAATTGATGAACAAGTAATGAACATAGGTCAGTTATTTATGCCGTTGGTACTCAGTGATGATTCTGAATAAGACAGTGCTGAGAGTTACCCGGAATAGAATTAAGTCATTTAAAGATTTTTAAGGACGTTGTTAATATGTAAATGATAACTTAAATGTAATGTACAAGTGTATAGGAAAACTGTACTGCGATAAAATTGTCTAATTTTAATTATAAGTTGCTGCATAAAAGCATTATTGAACTGATTAATTCATAATGTTCCGTTTCATAATCTTTCGTAAAATTTAATGAAAATAAATTTGTAAAAATACAATTTTATTATTATTTTTATATATTTCAGATTTTACCTCTGACATTTATTGCTATAATAATACATACAAATTATGTTTCATTATATTCCATAATCTTATTTTACTTTTATTTAAAATTGCCAGACATTTTTCTATTTAAAAAAAATCCTTATTGTAATTAGTAAATACTGAATGTTTTATAACTTGGTTGGAAATGGTTACAGTGACGTGTGAATAGTATAAATTGTGAGAGAAATACATACTATGTATTTAAAATGAAGTTTTATTTGTAAAATTGCATTAATTCTTTTACAGAAAATTACGTTATAGGCTTCATATTACGCTGTACTCTAACCTACTATAATGTAAGACACCGTCGAACCGCAAGTTGTGGTGTCACCAAATTATTGATACAAATGTATATATAACGTTTATTTGGCTATTACACAATCCCAGTATATATACATAAATACAATTACATACATATTAATGAAAATTATAATTTATCTCTTTCTCTGAATAATGCATTGAGGCACGAATTACACTTAATAGATACAATGTACTAAATTATACAGTACCCAGTTATTTTTTTCCTGTGTGTATACGAATGAACAAGGAATATAATTCCGGGAATGATTGATAGTGATGAAGTAATGAACCAGCATATCAAGCAAATGATGGTAGACAACATATTATACTGGCATCAGCTTTTTTATTATAAATTTTCTTCTCTATAATTTAAATCTGTAGAATGAAAGGCGAGACATATCCTATTGCGTAATAATGTTGTGCAAGTTATTAAAATTTGGGAACTTCCTTGGCATATGACAAATGCCAATAGAAGTCAATACTATAAATATTTTATCTAGTTGTGTAATATCAGTAAACATAGGCATTTTTGTTAACATAAATACTTTTCACAGATCACGCGCACTTTCATTTTTGTTCTGGAGTAGTTTGAACTTATTTAAACTGAATATGATTAGATCATATAATCTAAATTAAATTGTTTTTGTCACATTTGCTTACCCAGAAGCAGAATCGGAATACATTTGTATATATAAATGCGACGGAGTTCTTTTGGAGATTTGATCATATTACACTGCGGGCAAAGTTTTTTAGTGGCCAGAGTTTGAAGCCAACACTGCTCACAATGTACATGCCAACAACAGCTACACACTACCGGCGTCTTGTACCGTCCCATGCATATAAGACACTTGTAAAGTTCTTTGTTCTGATCACGTGACTCCAGTTCACGAATCCTTAGTTTCAATGATTCTATAATGACTTTCTGCGAAATATTTTCTTGCATTTCATTGTCATATGCGATAGGCATATTTGTGTTTTGATCTGCAGTTGATGTGTTCGAATTGGTTCCTGTCATTTTGGTATTTATTTCACTCTCCACTCCAGTAACGTTCACTAAGTCTTCATTTGTGTATTGTAATAAGCCGTAAATTTGAGTATCATCGCCGTCTACTATAACATCCGCGTCTTCATCTTCTGCTGACGATTTACTATTAGACGAACCTATTCCTAGACCAGCGAATCCACCTTCTAGCAAACTAGATGCCCGTATTCTCATTTGGCCGGCCCATTCGTATTCTTCAAATCTACCATCGTCACCTTCCACATCAATGTTTTCATCCTCACTAACTGACTCGTTAGTATCCATGCCTTGCAAACATATTTTGAAGGTTGGGAAACATTGTCCTAAGCATCTTGATGATATTTTTTTACAAATACCTATTATGGTCTAATTAGGGACATTATGCATGTACTTTTTGTTTTTCATAATTTCCTTTATTTTTTTGTCCTTTATTGTCCCTACAATTTTACTTAAAATTTTCTTGCATGTGTAGGGAATGAATCAAAATATTTCCATATTTTTTATTTTGGAAAATTATGTAAGACCACAGATTTTTCAATCATTTCAACATTTAGTTAAAATTGTATTCTATGACCAACATCATACATTTGTATTGCGGGGTTGCCTACCCCATCAAAATGTTTCCATATTTTTTATTTTGAAAAATTATGTAATGCCACAGAAGAAAAAAAAATATGTTTAAACTAAAAATAGAACAAAAGAATATCAATGCAAAGCCGACAGTTAATTTTTCGATATGATTAATTTTTGCTCACTGTTTATAATGGCAATTTATTGCATTTGAATATAATAAAAAATAGAATTTCAAAGTTTTTTTTATGCCAAAAGCTGATTAGATTTTGTGAATAATTGTAAAAGGGAAAGTTTACTAAACACGAAAATAAAAAATTTCGAATTATTTATAAATTAAGAAAGGTACCAAATAATATTTCAAATAAAAGCGATATAAATTTTGAGTATAGGATATTTAAATATTGATGTAATTCATTTACATTATGGACACAACAAAACAGAATATGAACGAAAATGTATTTGAAATGTCAATTTTAATTGGATTTTGAGATAGAATGATAAGAATGTTGTATGGTGATAAGAGAATTTTATATAGCACTGGAATATTTAATTTTATTGATTCTAAGACAATGTTATCTGTCAGAATTAACAATAATTTTATAAAATTGAAATATGAAAATATTTTACCCGTTTTGCTTATTGTTAAATTCTTGAATGATTTTCTTATTATGTCCATGGAAATTTCTGCGTTCGTAGCGTGTATAATGTTAAAAACAATACATGTTACTGCTGTACATCTGAAATGTCGTTGACCAGTTGCAAATAACCGCTCATCACCTCGGTGGGCGAGAACATGGTTGCATTACGGTCAGTGTCAAAGAGTCAGATATATTTTCAAAGATAACACATCTCCTGTTTGTACCCGATATGGTGTCGTGAAATGGATTTTCATTTTATGGCGTGAATAGCTGGATAGCGATAGTCTAGCTCAGTGTTGCTCAACCCAAAACTCATCGCGGACCGCAAATTATCTGCTTTTTTTACGCGGACCGGCGACAATAAATTGTATTAAAAAAAAATGCAAACTACATGAGCAATAAATATTTATATTTCAGTACATTAGTATACAAATCAATGTGATCGCTGCTGTTCTTTTTTGCTAGTAAGATGTTCAATTCTTGGATTTTAGTTGGTAACTGCAAGGCGTAAGGCAGAACTAATACTCAAACGATTTCGTTGTTTTGATTTTATCATTGCCATTGCGGAAAACGTTGATTCACATAAGTACGTTGTTGAAAAAGGTAGTAACATCCTAATTGCCTTTTCATGTAAAACTGGATATTCAGTTTTCACTTTAATCCAAAACTGTGTTATGGGCATTGATTCAAATAATGTTTTTAACTCTAAGTCTGTGCTTAATTCAATTAGTTTTTCCTGTTCAAAGTCGTTCAATCTATTAGTTTGCTGCTCAATAAACGGATTAATAATCCACATATATTTTAAAAGTTTTCGCGGACCGGTCAGATTAGAGCTGCGGACCGGCACCGGTCCGCGGACCGGCGGTTGAGAAACACTGGTCTAGCTTACACATTGATTTATAAATACAGGGTAGCATTTAGAAGATTTAGAATTGTCTGTGGATGTACAGGGTGTCCTATTTAAACGGGCCACTACAGGGATCTCGGAAACTATAAGAGATACAAGGTCGGTTAAATTAGACAAAAGTTATATATATATATATAATATATATATATATATATATATATATATATATATATATATATATATATATATATATATATATATATACAGGGTTAGTCAAAATTACCGGAACACCTAAATAATTCTCCTACCGTAAAGAATTTTAAAAAATTTTTCGTACAAAAGTTCTTTGGTTATAAACAAGCTATCGTTTACTTATTTTTTTAACATACAGGGTGTTCATTTTATGGTGGACATTAGGTGAACTTTCTTTTTTCAAATGGAACAGTCTGTATATTTTTACATTTTTTAATTCCGAGATTAATTATACGTATTTTTTGTAGGAATAATTTTTTTATAAAATGCATAATTTTTGAGTTATAAGCAATTAATCCAAACTCCTGAACTTCGAATTAAGAGTATTTTCATACGTACATATCGTTTATTTTAACCAAAGGGATAGAAAAAAATTGCAAAATAAAAAGAAATAACAAATTAAATAAATAAAATTCAAGCAAATGTAAATTAAAGTACATGTGCCTGCTTGATAATGCTCCACAACTTCATAAAACAATTGACAAATAGTCAATCAATTGACATTTAAACGACAGATTAATTGCTTATAACTAAAAAATGATGCATTTTATAAAAAAATTAGTCCTACAAAAAATACTAAGAATTAATCTTAGAATTGAAAAAAGTAAAAAAATATAGGATGTTCTATTTGAAAAATGAAAGTTTACCTAATTTCCGCAATAAAATGAACAGCCTGTATATTAAAAAAATACTTAAACGGTAGCTTGTTTACAACCAAAATACTTTTGTACGAAACATTTTTTAAAATTCTTTACGGTAGGAGAATTATTTAGGTGTTCCGGTAATTTTGACTAACCTGTATATATGTAACATACAAGTACTTGAGCATAATGTCAAAGAATATATGTTTATCTAAAATTATCAAAGACGACATTACATTTTATCGCCTCCTGTTCTTGAACTTCAACTTTGCAAGGGTTTGTCCTTGATAACATAAGACAGTAGACATAAACCTACGGCAACATACCTTAATAATATGTATTGTAGTTACTATCAGTGGCGAGTCATGAACGTTTGTTATTGTCCGCTCCAAGATTTTTTGAATTGATTCCCGGAGAATTAACGCAGCATGCTATTAACAGAAGATTATCCCAGATTATACCAGGTAGTAAATGCATAAAAAAACAGAGATGTATTCCAAAAAAATTATTTGCATTGCTGTTTATTTACACATAACTATATTTCCAAATAATAAAGCACAACCTGTATCTATTGTTGTTATAAAGGTAAACATTAATTGTATTAATCGTGTCCACAGTCAATGTATTAAAGATGCAATAGTCGGAATTTGGTCAGGGAAGTCAGAAATAAAACACTTTCAGACGTTAAGCTGACGTTTCGGTATATTTGATATCATCTTCAGAGTTTCTTATTTTTACAGGTTGCAAGATCCTTGTTGATATTTGCCCAGTTTTGTTCAACATGGGATTCCTTCAAGATATTACCACTACCTATGGTAAGGAAGCAACAATGTCGCTTAAACAATGCGCCAAACACAATCTCAACTGCGGTTGTTGAAAAAAATTACACTTTTGTGCAATTATTCTTTGTGAAAAGTTTCAACACTCTAGGTGCAGTAGTCGTGTAATAAGGCCAAAATCTCTGGCAGCTATTATAGTATTATTTAAAAAAAATTATTTTATCTATATTTATATCTATACCAGATTGAAATTACAAACTTTATTACAAAATCGTGTAGTATTAACGTTACAAATTATGTTCTGTACGGTTCGTTACAAACCGATATCGTATCTAATTAAAAACCGAAGAAATCACGAATCTCTACACATGTACAGAGAACCACTGGAATTACTCGTGTTGCGTGTATAGCAAACAATTTATATATTTTTACAACTACATACATAATACCAGAATCCAGAATCGTGTTCCACTTCTTCGCATGATTTTACTTACATAGTCATTCAACTGAACACAGGGTGTTAATGGTAATACTAAAGCAATTGATGTTATTTTGCGGTTTATATCTCAAGGTTCAAATATTCCCATCACTTTATACTCAAGCTATAAATAGACGAGAAAAAAGTACTGTGGTACTATTATTTGCCGTGGAAATGTGGAATTGATCAAATGCAGTAAAACGGCGAACGAAAGTAAACGTATAAGAAGATTTCAGTTGAAGTAAATCAATTTAAGGAGACAAACGACTTTGTGCCCATGTTTGTGTAGAAGATTCAATAAATAATGCTTGTATCGTTTAGTAATTCGCAATGTTTATTTTTTAGAAATAATTAAATGTCCATTACATAAGAAAATACATGAACCAGTTAATAGTTTGCATAAAATGACGTTTTGACAGATGAACTAATGTGTTGTTCTTAATTTTGTACAACTTTTTTTTTATTTATTCTTTTTCACCATTTTTATATATTTACATGTTATTTTTCTATATCCCAAATTATTTTGGACATAGATTTTAATCACGCATATATAATTTAAAGATAAAGTATAAAGCTATTTATATTGAATTTGTAATAATTTAATTAATATTGAATTACTTTATTTATTACTATTATTGAGAAGGAAAACATTGAATCCAAAATGGTTATAATAAATGACTATAGTTCAAGGTGTTGTGAATTGTTTATTTCATAGATTAATCATAAAGATGATCACAGATATAGCGACGTTTCGACCATATGGTTTTTGCTCATTATCAAGCAAAGAACAAAATTTTAGTTCATACAAACATAAAACAAAGTTCTTGAGAATTTTATTCAAAACGTACAAAAATATTTAAATGAAACTTTCCACATCATGTACGTAGACGTGATGGGAGATGAATTATTTATTCCAACCATTTTGTATTCAATATTTTCTTTCTCAAGATTAACAATTGACTACAATCTACAATGAAAATGTTACTATTATTGATAAATTTGAAATTATACTACAATATTTTTTATTCGCACCTCGATTTGTTTCACCACTATTGAAAATATGTGTTTACTGAAACCGCACTATTCAATTATCGCCTATGAAATGTCCGTAGAAGCAAGCAGGGTTGTATTATGTTTAGATTCGGGCGTCAATGTTCTTCGATTCAATGTTGGATATTCTTGAATCATGAACAAAATACTGTTAATATTAAATAAAAATAACATTTTAAGTTCTATTTTTTTCCAATTTTCAAACTGTAACGATTCATTATTTAACAATTAGTAACATCTGTTCTATGATCAGGTACATTAAACCATTTAAAATCAACAGACAATAAACGGGATTTTTAAAAATTTAGATTAGGTTTCAGATATTTTTGAGCATTTCCGGTTCTTCCAAATAAAACTTGAATACATTCCTGGTTATATGCAGTAATGGGGCTCACACAATTCTGTCACGTATTAGTTTTTACTGTATTTCCGAGATGAAGTTCAGGTACGACCTTGGTGAGGCGTGGTGGTTTGAAAATGAACTTCTGCCATTACACGTTTTGGATCTAGCTGAATACAGACAAAATTGTTTCTACTATTTCAATACCACTTTTATATTGGTGGCGTTTTTTTTTAGTTTATATTCAATGAATGCCTTGCTTCAATACCATATAAACGTATTAAAAATTGAAAGGAAATATGTATTTAAAAAAATATATATTATTTTATATTCCATCACCATTTTATTATTGATTTATTTTACACAAAATATAAATCTCATCTCTGTATATACCTATATATAATGCATTCATTTTCATTTATACTTTTAAAAAATATAATCTATGTATATATTGTTCTATTCATGTTATTTTAATTGGCACATGTCTAAAATACTGGTATCAGACATATTCCAATAAATTAATTAAAAATAGGTTTTTTCTAACATTTCGTTTTTAGTAGAAAAATGAATGTTCGTTGTCGGAAGTAGTGCTTACAGTTTATCATGATGTATACTATTTAGCATGTAAAAGTCTAGTTTTCCTTAGTACTATCATAAAAAAATAATAATTACAAATCAAGGTATCTTTACTGCTGATTCAAACATAATTCATGAAACAAACCTGGAATTGATAAATACTATATTTGTTTATACATAATATATCATCCTACTATATTAAAATAATTACCTCTGAAATCTAGGGAATTGTCGTATAATTTTAGAACAGTTGTGATATTAAATGCCTCAAAGCATTTTAGAAGCAATAGGAAGAATAATTGCTTAAAATGTAGACATGTAAGAAATATTGTTATAATAATAATCATACTGTCATATTGTGCAGTTGTGAATCCTAAACAACTGTGTTTTTTTTTTACATATTTTGTCTAAAATGCTTTAAGAAGAAAATATTACAACTATTCTAAATTTATTGTTCCAATTCGACTTAATATAAAAAAGTAATACATATATTGGAACATGAAAACGTTATGCTGGGAAGTTAATCTGTAAGTTGTTGTAATCACAAGAAACATAATTCTACATCGTACATAATCTAAACTGTAATTTGAAATCTTCCCGGGATAAAAATTTCCAGTTCCGATTTTCTACATTCATATATGGCCTAGATTTCAGAGGGTATACATGTATGTATATATATAATTGACTTAAATATGTTTATCCTTTATACATTAAAATCAAAATTAACAAATATTATATTAAATAATAATATTTGATCACGTCTTTGAAAGAGAATATGTTTCACTTAAATCTATAACAATAGTGATATCTTGGTTCTATATAGTACAGTAGAATGGAATGTTTTACAGTGAGTAATCTTAAGATATGGTCGGCAGTGATGTGATATGGTAGTTGCATATAAACACTAGAATATATACGACAGTTAAGTAGGGGAATATAAGTGAATGACAGTGATGATTTACTGTAACAATTACGAACGATTACGATTCATCACACTGTGAAAGAGTTAAATCACACCAATATAAATGTCACTCAGTTCAGCAACACACCTTACAATCAAATATTATTTGTAATCATTTTATACAGTTTATCTACGAGTCTAACAACGTAACCACTCCAGTGCCTTATTGGATTCATTGTCAGTTGTATTTATTCTTACGCGTGGCAATAAGTAAGCTAGAAATTAATGCTAATCTTCGAATAGATATAAGATTTGATCAATTTTACTATCGAAATGTTTTATTACAATTTACGAGATACTTACAATATTCTGTAAGACTAGCTTTGGTTAAACGTCGGTTGAAATATCATAGGGATGAATTGTAAATATCGGTTGATAAAATTTCCTTAAACATTAAAATGTAAAATCAGTCCCACTCGCCAATATACATTGTTCTGGATTGGTTAGGTATGTAACCTCTAGTTGGTATTGGGACGCGACCATATATTTGGTTATAGGGGGAGTCCAGCGCATCCGAATCTGCAAAAATCAATCAAAATGTCATCTATAACAATTATTCATAATTAGGTATATGTTGCAACTTTCTATACACTTTATATGTAAATTATTCATTACACAAAATACTGGAATATAGGAACTGAAATTAAAGGAAACAAACATAGTACCGAAAAGAGAACATATAATTATTTTTTATTATTATTTTATACCGAATCATATATTGTTATTATTTCATAGTATCGTCATTCAGAAATGTATCACTATATACAGAGTGTACAGAAATATAAGAAGCATGAAAATTCTTAGTAATTGTACTTCACCATGAACATTGTACGATGTGCTTCAAAAAATAAAGGAACTTTACAAAGTTCCAGTTTTTCCAGTGATGCAATTCGAGTGAGTAAGATATTTTTTTCAAGAAATTAAAATTTTGTTGTGCATGCACAATCGTTTAGTCACACAGCTCAACCCGGCTCAACCATACGTAATGATGGTACGTACACACACGTGCTATGTTAGGGCGTTAATGTTCTGAACACTCTTACCCGAGACAGAGTAATCTGTTCTAAATAATATCATATTATGCTTATCGCTTGATTTCAGCTATATATTTTATCTTCATTTTAATTATTTTTGTTATTATGTGGACGTTTAATGGCACTGGTATGCAAATATTGGTCGCTTAAACCAGCTTTGTAGGACATAATAGTCGGTGAATTTTTTAGTATGTTTTTATGTAACTTTTTTTCTGTATAAAGTTCAAAGTTAAAAGTGAGTTGAATTGTTTTAGTTACAGTTTCAGGTTGCTAAGTCCGTTTCGTAGAATTGTTATATATTTTTAAATTTGTTATTGTTTTCTTTAAAAAACAGGTTCTACACATTCGTAAAGCAAAACCGGTTTATTTGACAAACAACACATGCACTTTATTGTTATTTCAGTGTAATTTGTGAAAAATAGTGAAGTGTACATGTCCTACGTACCTAGAGTGTACGTAGGTTCCGGATGTGTATTATGAAATGTAACAACGTTATGTTCCGTCAAAATACTTCTATGTCGAAGTAATGCGCGTGTAATGAGATGATGATGACGAATGCTTGTGTGCTTGTTGAATATGTGCATGTGTTAGTTACCGTATTTAGCGTGCATGTGCAGAAGCCTTGTTCTCGTCGGTGTCTGCAATTTTTGATTACTGTTCATTTACGCGGTTGGTGCAAGGGCCTAGGTTTCGGCTGTTGATGGCATTGGTTGTACAACATTTTGGTCAATTTTTTATACACACCGATCCCACTTTCGTAGCTTCTGGCATGCCAGATGGCATGGGGCTGCTGCTGGAGTTGGTGCTGCTGTTGATGTTGGAGGGCTGCGTGGTGTTGGTGTTGCAGAGCTGCCTGGTGCATTTGTTGTTGCTGATGTAAGTGGTGTTGCAAAGCTAGGGGTAACGGTGATTGCTGCTGGGACATTGAAAATCTCTTTGATGGTACGGGTTCTTTCGTTTTCGATTTAACGAAATTTGGAACTCGAGCCCTCAAACCGCAGTAATATGGATCGTCTGGAAAATTTCAATTACATCATTACAATTTCATTCTCTGTATAATGAAAACTTATAAACATGTTATGCAAACAGTCATATACAGAATTTTCCACATAGGCTAAGACTGATTTAGGTAGATAATATTATAATTATGTCACATCACAAGCATGGTGACTGAATCGGAATTTATTGTTTAATTCATTTGATACACCTTACAATAACTTTTTGAAGGTCACACTAACATATATATTTATACTTTAATCGAAAGTTTGTTACAATTAACGAAGGTACAATATTTAATAATTAAATAATAATCAGATTTTCTCTTCAATCGATTCTATATAAAATCATATTTCCAAAACATTTTTAAAGATCGGTTTTTACGAAACTTTAATTAATTTGTAGCTGAATACTAGTCATTTCAAATTGTAAAGTGTACCGCGAGGTCACTAACGGCTGGGTAAAACATATCGTATGTTGAAATCGGCATTGTTTATTTGCTACATCCACTACAAATAGTAAAACGTTACTTAAGAGATACATATAAATTTGTTACTATTGTCATGCCATAACATACATATATATATATATATATATATATATATATATATATATATATATACATATATATAAATAAATAAATAAATATAAATTCAATCCATTTTAAAACACAGATTCTTTTATTCCTGGCTAAACAATACAATGTATCAGGATTAAAATCTTGGTTTCAATTAATACGATCGATATTTTCTCTAAATTTATTAAACTATCTCCGATTTGTGTTTATGAATGTACCTACAATAGTGGTTGGAAAAGATGACACATGTATTGGAAAAAAATAAAATACACTGAGCCTTCAAGATAAAGGTTTAGAATTCCCGTGAGACATTTTTGTGGCCCACATGGAAACAGTTATTGGCATCGCCTTTTTATCTCATAAACCGCAAAAATCCACACATGCGTCATTCAAAAAATGTAAAAATTATTAAAACCGGCTACAGATTGGTTGCTTTCGATAAAAAAATATGATAGTGGAAAACACAAAGACGTTGTCTACAAAATCCGACAATCAGTTTCGTTTTAGAACATTTATAGCAGGAATTCCTGTTAAATGTCATCAGGGAAATAAATCGCACGGTTTTATATTAAATATAACCTATGGTAAAAACAAATTTTTTATTACCGCAATCGTCAAACTGGACTGAAACGAAAGAATTTTATATTAAAGGAAAACAGTTTTCTAAAAATACTATTAATAGAGACAATTTATATTCACATTCCACTTTCTGTTTGCGGTTACCATATTTGTTTACAATTCTGCTATGTATATGAGAAAGTTATTTTCTTCTCCGTTATTACAATTGACAGCGTATTAGTAGCTGTTATTGTATACAAATCATCAACTTGTAACTAGTTAAAAGAAAACCGTTAATTCGTGTTGTGAAATAATGAATTTTCCTGATAATATTTAGTATGAATTTAAACACAACATATTTGAAATGATTTATTACTTAGTAAAGTCATTGATCTGGAAGAATATGAAAGCAAATATTTGTTGTTTGCAGAGGTGAAACAGTTGACACCTAAGTGATTTGGGTATCTATCAAGATTGCGAGTTGTTTACGTATTCGATTAGGCACGACGCGATCCTTGTCGTTTCGTTCTGGTGACCGCAGGTGCTCAAGGCTCGGCACTCGGCATATTAACTCGACAACGACTAACTTTCACTTGCATGCTTCTCTCCATACCTGTGCCATTCTTCTGTGCGCACCGTTGCACGATCTGCGTTTACCTACCTATCCACGTGCAACGTGATACTACACTTACAAAATTAGATACCAACTTAGTTTACGCCGTAATTGCAGTGTTTATTGTTCCCGTAAGGCATCGCCAGTAATAATTAACACACAAAATGATGGGTTTATTTTTCATTTCACAAATATCAACTAATATATATTTAACTGGTGTAAAATCTTATTGAAAACTTATGTACAACGTTAAATGACATTGAATATTAGCATTGGCATTATTGAACTAATAAAGTAATAACACATACCGTATTTTTTGTTGTCCTTTGTCTTATTTTTGCTTCTAGAAGATGGGAATGGTTTTAGCCTAGTTGTGTCGTCATCAATGTCGTCATAGTCGGGCTGTGAACCGTGAATAAATATGTATTAAATCCCCCTTACGCTAAAGTTAAATGGTGATGTTCTAACTTACCTTGGGTATGTCATGGGGATATAAGTTTTCGCGTGGAGGTAACTTGGGTGGTTTTTCACTACGCCTCTGAGCAAGTTGTTGTGTTTGCATAAGTAATTGTTCACGCGTAGCCGCAACAATACTGCTACCTGCAGCATTGCTCGGGTTTCCTGTACCGAAACCGGAACTTCCGGAGGAACCACCACCATTGCCCGCCACGCTGTACGGATCTTCATCGGGAATTGGGATGCGCGGTCTGTTTTTGATATCCATCACTCGTTGCACTGGAAATAGTACATTTATACCAATTCAGATTACGATATAAATACATTCTAATATATACGACACGTTTTGCTAAATGTTTACATATATGTATTTATTTTGACAAGTTGTTCGTGCAGAAATGCTTTGTGTTTGCGGAGTGCATACAACCTACGAACTGTCACGTACAACCGATGAACTCCCTAGATCGTTTCTGCACTGTATTTTTATGTGAATCACGACAAGTACAAAAGCTTGCGAAACGCAGAAAACAGAGGCAAAGGAAGAATCAGTTGTGTGTCATCTCTGCGTGGAGTTATAAGTAGCCACTAGCCAGAACGAGATTCTGTGTGAAATTTACCCTGTCGCAACGTTCCACATACTTCTGTTGTTGCGGCTTAATGCAACTAGTTACGTGACGGGTATATTTGGTTCAGAATGGTAGATAAATAAGTGGACATGCACTAGTGATGATAATACATCACAAATACATTTATATTACTATTTAATATTTCATGCAATATATAGATCTAGATACAATGCTAACAGACATTACAAATTATGTAACTATGAATTACCTGGTGGTAATTTCGATTTGAGCATATCCATTGCGACTACATTAATTATAAGAACCCAAATGGGACACTCCAGTACATCCGGTTCCGATTTTACAAAAGCAATGGCACTCAAACATTGACATTCCAGACGACGTCTGTCCGGATATGCGCGGCGTAGTTCTCGATTCACATTCGATTGGAACTTTTTCATGTCGAACAACTGAAACGTAATAATCCATAATGGACGCGTTTCTTCGAAAATTCATTCGATTGACCGGTAACCTACCTTTACGGGCTTCTCCGGTTCCAGAGCACAGCCAGGGAGTTTCAAGATTTCGTTACCGATGGCATTCTCATCATCTTGACCAGTGTTCTTTACGTAAACGTTGCATTTAGATACACGTTTGATAAGAATATTACCTGCGTCGTCCATCTTGATTTTCACACCCTGCCAAATAGAGTAACATAAAACAATTAGCATATCGTTACATTTCTCTTCAGTTTGTACGTACATGACCAATGTGCCTCTTGAATTCTTCCGTTTTCTGATCACGCATTGGGTTTTCAAATCCACATAATCCGATTCTGTAACCAAGAAACATTATTGTACGACCAATTGGAATAGAACAGAATAATCCTGAATCAGTTTCATCGCACAATCGTGAACAGAAATGTGCATTTGTCACATTGTTCAGTAAATGAATTCCTGATTTTTTACGCAACTATATGACAAAACAATGTATTAAAGTTAACACAAGTCGAAACGTTGATGGCTTTTTCAATATCCAAGGTTTTTCTTACATCTTTGTGGTTTATTTTTCACTTGTGTAGCAGTTAAATAGCTGAGAGATATTTTAATGACTAGCATTTAACTGCTTAATTAGGGACGTTGGCATTTTGAAGTTGTTCGTTTTTCTTCCAATAATACAGTTTGTACTATCTGCATATCATCATGTTCTTCCAATTGCAATGTAACCAGTATGCGTACTTCTTGTTTGCTTTAATTCAATCAAGTTGGGATGCTCCGTCATGATGGTAACAAAACCTCTAATTCGGATATCCGTGGAGAATTGGAATATAAAATGTACATGGGTCAATGAAGTCATAAGTTAATTACGTCACCTGGGAAAATATCACATTTACTAAATGGTTAGTAAATTAACGAGGTGATTCACTGCTGAAATCCTAAAATACGCTGGTCATCCACACCACAAACTCTATGTGTAAAATAAAATTATATATGTCTCCAAATGTGTATAAGAAATATGGTGCTATTAATACAATGAGTGTTCAACAACTGTGTGACGTTTTTGTTGTATATGTGGAGAGTCATTTCTCAAGTTATCAGAATATATTGCAGCAACATGACAAAGTCACAGCAAGTTGCTATAGCTGGCACAGACATTGCAGTGGCATGTCATACTATGTGTAAATCAGCCTTAACTGTTTTCAGAGATTTGTTACAATTACTCTGTGAGAAGATCCAAATGCAGTTCTAGGCAGACAATGATATCACCTAATACTTATGACAACAGACTTCGATATCTCAAGCATTGCACTACGTCTACCAGACGCTATTGTATCGATCTGCATGTAAATGGACTGGCAAGAAAAAATATATAAATTGTCACTTAATCCAGTGGGCGTTTCTTACAGCGACGCTGGCTCCAGCCTTGAGTTACATTTTACCTCAGAACCGGATCTTATCTGTAAGCGAATATACTAAGCTCGGACGTTCGGGTTTGTGAACTGGCAATTACTTTCACGTGTCCTAAACTTTAACAGGAAAATCCACAACTACTGCATACCGAATATGTCATCCTCAGATAAAACTTACTCAACACAAATATGTACCAGTCTCCCAAATGTACGTAGTCCAACAAGATAAAGCGAAAGTATTAATATATTAATGGTGCAGTTCATTGTAATTCTTATTTCTTTGTCTTGTACTTTGTTACATGCGACTCCAGTCGGTAGAATTGTTCAGTGTTACCATAGGAATGCTTATCAGATGATTTCATTCGAATTCGTTCAGGTGCCTTGATATTCACGAAATGTTTTCTAAATTACAAACTAACTGACTAAATAGTATAAATTTGCGACATACAGTAGTGGAATTGCTGTAGAATTTTTACGAAGTATAAATGTATTTTACGAAGATAAATTATATAGATGTGTACTAAGCAATTGTATGAGTTGTGACGGCTCTTAGCACCAATAACTATTTCTGTTTTATGCGTTTTGAATTTATGATGGGAGTAGCAGACTTGAGAGACACCCATATAGCTCGACGCGACTAACCGACGCTAGAGCACAGATAATCGACGCCCTCGGATTCTTGCTAACTCACGCAACAAAATCTAAAACTATTTATCTCTTAACCAGCTCGTATTACTGCCGATACGGGTGTATCAATTTTGATTGTCTTCTTTGTAACACCGGTTTAAGAATTCTCAATTGTTTGTACAATTACAATTGTTTCGATTCAATGATTTTTTCCTTGTCGGCTGAGCATTTATTTCGGTTTTCTGTTTTTCACTGCTGTTAAAACTTCGACTACACTTGTATACAATGGCCGGTGTCTGCTGTTATTTTAGTGCGTGTACACACGTAACGATGTCAATTCAGAACTCACACATTTTTTTGTTTCCATTTTCATTCTGACAATATAAAAACTATATACATTTTTGTATGTAAGTTGGTAGGAGTGTTATGTTTTGCCGAATGATATGTGCATAGTATATATGAAGCTATAAATAACAAACTATCTTCCAATTTATCTATTTTCCCATAACGATTCACGGTGCAATCAGTACTGGCCATAGTTGGCACCAAAATAAACAGGTAATTTCACTAGATTTTAAGTGAAATCACACTGACCATAAATAATATATTCCCGACGATGCCTGTTAATGTTAGAACCTATATATTTAGACAGAATGTGTAGAAAATATCGTATTGTATGCTGTGATATTTCCTCTTGCTTTCACCTCAGATTCTTCACAGCTATAAATCTTATTTCCGTCGCGGAACATTGTTCAGCATCCAGGAAGATGCTGCAATTCTTTGCACTAGGTACTCAGATAGATATAACAAATAGAGTTTAGGTTATGTATTACTAGATAGTAATTATAGATATATTCGATTATGACTGAACAGTTGAACATCATTTGCACAGTGTGCAAAGAGAGAAAAGTAATATAATATTGGTACTATGTGCCACAGACATGAGGGTACATAGGCGTTGTACTATGCGTTATTTATATTGAGCATAAAATAAAATAATGGTTCTCCCGTATCTCGTTGGCCTTGTGTTTTACGTATAGTCGCAACAATACTTATCTAAAGTTCGAACTATGCTCTGACATACGCACTAACATTAATTTTTTATCTCTACTGTCGCTCGCCATTTCTTTTACAGTAAATTTACAAGTGTCAGAGTACATCTTGTATATTGAATAAATATACCGGTTTCCCTTGCACAAAACAGTACTTTATAAAAAACATATAACAGCTGTACAACACTAGGGTGGTTAATCTTTTTTTTCAAATGCCAACCAGATGATCTTATTAGATACAGATGAATGTAAATAACATTATAAAATATGTTCCATAGAACTTATCCTTACGGTAAAAAATTAAAACGTGATTTTGACAATAATCAGAAAGTGAAACTGATTTCGGATACTACAACCAATATGACTGGTAACAAAATTAAATCTCTTGATTCCCAAATTAAAACAATGATTAACATATTTCTCCATACATACATTTATTTGTTTTTAAAGTAATTTGCAGGCTATTGCATGTTAAAAAATGCTGATTTCTTTTTAATATAAGACTAGTTAATTTTGAAATGATTACCGTATAGGTTTATGTCACTTTTGTTTTATTTATATAACAATCGTGAAATTCGTGGTTGACGTGCATTACGAATGGTGCAGGTGTGTTTTGCTTTTCAGATTCGACTTATTTGGAATACGTTTTATTATAAGGCGTCCGGGTATTTAGCAGCTTCAAGTACTTATCGCTTTGTTAATAAAGAATTTAAACTGCCAAAAACAGACGGCAAAAATCCAACCAGTCGACCTTGTATCACAGCCTGGTGAAGGTAACGAAAACATTTTTTTTCCCAATAAATAATCGATGGTTTTTTTTTTCTTTTCGTTATGGAACTGGAGTTATTAGCAGCTAATATTTAATTAAAATGATACGCAATAAAGTCAATAAATAAATGAACACTTCAATCAACATTTATAATACAGTACCAGAATCATTATTCACAGAAGTAATATTTTCATACTTAGCATATGATTATAATACAAAAGCCATTTAGTTTAATAACATTTCGGTGTTTAAAAAATAAATCAGTTTCACTACACTTTCATTTATAACGAATCAAGTTTTTCAATTTACGAACGCTAATAATTTTGTTTGTCATATACACATTGTTCCTTTTTATTATTCACGACTGGTTTTTGCTTAAAATTACCGTGAATTTATTACTCATGCTGTTCGCCAAGTATGAAGTTCGTAGATCGTTCACAAAACAATTATGGCAGCAAGAGTAATTTTGCCGTGAAGTGAAACAAAAATGTATAAAAAATAAAACAATTTACTTGTACCAAGAGTGTCTCAAAAATAAAATGCTAGGACATATTCAACTGGCTAATGAGCAAAAATACCAGAATAGTTCACATGTTACATGCTATGGGTTTATTTTAAATTGTGTTCAGTTTATACTGGACTTGACTGGCAAAACAAGCAATATATTTTATAATTTACTATTTATGCATTCAAACATTTCAGATAAAAGTCTAGCAAGCAGAATTGTTGTGTGTTTATATTCTAATTTTCTTTTCTCTCAAGCAATAACTAATTTTATTTTTATTTCCTACTACACCGTAATTTATTTGAGCGAATTATGAATGTCAAAAAGGTAACTATAACTATAGTATATGCGTAATACTGATACTAACGAACCAAATAGACAATTATACCAAAACAAACTAGTTCATATGAAATTAGAAAGGTATGTATATGTTGCGTGTTGTCATTTTCTGGACTGAGAACAGCTGTGTCACACTGGATACCTATACAACTGTCAAAGTGATGAAGATTTTGGCCGTAGTAATAATTTTTTTATTTGCTTTTTGTCTTTTATTGCACGTAGTATTTTTACCTTTGCTGCATGTAAATGCAATTGGACAGGTATTTTACATAGAGGCAGCAACATCTTCAACAAGGACAATACAATATTTTCTGACCAACTGCTGAGTTTTTATCCAAGTAACAATGGTTCGGTAATCCTAATAGAGTGTTCACTTATGACTCTGCTGTTTTTCAACAAGATAGAAGTACTTTTTTTATTTTATTCTATGCTGTGAATGTTTTGTGAAACGAAAAGATTTATAGGATCAGGCCTGTTGATAAATTCACTTTTAGTTTTATTATTTATGATCGCATCCATATATAAATAGATTGTTGACTGGTCATACATGACCGCTAGCAATTTCTTTCATATAAAAATCAAGCATTACATTACACACTAAGCAAATTATTTTAGCCATTGTAAATTTTGTTCATTTAGCTGACATTGCAGACATGACATGAAAGTTTAAAAACAAACGGTACCCGCACGAAATTAGGTAGGTCATTTGTAATGTAACTTATGATACAAGTATGACTATATTGACATTGGTAACGTTACTTACCGGAAGCCGTCGAATCCATCGTCAGAGCCGTTTACAGTTAAGACCGGCGCACGCGCATAAGCTTTTGCAACCCTTCTATTTCTTTCCAGGACAATTACTTTTGCCCAAATTTCATCGTCTATTTGTGTCCATTTGTCTAGCACCTCTTGAATGTGTTCCTGAAAGGATAAATAATAAAATATTATTCAATTACATATATTCTTTCTTCAATACAAACACACGTTCTTTACAGAAAAAGTTTTGCGCATATTGATTTAAAGAAAGTAGAACGACCGGAAATATATTGTAAAATTTAATTTCTATAGTCAATAACCGTTACAACTAAATTAGTGTTACGAGTTCATACGACAATTATTTAAATAAAAGTATTATATATTTGCTAACAATACATGTATATAATTGTTTTTATAATAATTATTCAAAATATGACCATGTAGTATTAATTGTTCCGTAAAGAAAAGGTTACGAAATACTTATATAACGGCAAACAAAATGTAGGTGGGCCATATCAAATCGTGAGTAATTATTTAAGAGTATTATTTCGTAGTTTGTACCGGTATTCATAATTTATTTATAACCTTTTATGTATGTTAACCGTAAGTAAGTAGTATTTACAAATCGTAAAAAGAGTGATTGAATTCAATAGACAGTTAAAGTGACCTTCAATATTATCTGAATATCTATATATCTCATAGGTACTACATTTTAGATAATACTAGTTTTAATTTAATATGAAATGGTATTTTTTTTTAAATGGTATGTAAACAGATTATATATATATATATATATATATATATATATATATATATATATATATATATATATATATATATAATAAATACCAAATAGAAGGGGCTATTATAAATCGATATTAAATGTCAGGGATTAATAATAAATATTACACAACTAACGTTTAACCACATGAAGTTTTGTCAGGAATGAACAGATTAATGTCATATAGTTTTATAAAACTTGTCACAGAGCTCTGTGAAGTAGCATTTATGAAAATGCAGAATGTATTAGTGTATAGCTCTGTATGTTACGATTTCATATGAATAACATGACATATTACAGGCAATTTATTACGCTGATATGTCAATAATTAATCTTGGCTATTTGCATTGCCAGACAGTGAAATACACAATAGGAAACACGATTTACGACAGGACGAAATTAAAAGAAATTCCAAAGCCACATATCTCACAGACAAATTTAATGGACTAGTTGTATATCATTTGATTGTACAGGTACGGTGTGTTTGCAAGTCTTATTGTAAGAGTTAGTGGTAGGTAATCCGGGACCGAGATCGTAACATTATGAGATATATTAACAACGTCGTCTAAGCTTGATTCACCAAACGACAGTGGACTTATACATGCATACCTATGAATGTATGTAGCAAGGCTACTTTCACAAGCTATACGGCGCATTGCAATCGTACCAGCTACCATTTGCAATAACCTGGTAATATTCCATACGCTATTATACGTATACCTAACTTAGCCAGTAGCAACACGCCTTTTACTACCTCACTACAGGAACAATTGTTCGCATTTATACAGAATTTAGTATCTACTAAATATATTGCAACTATAAATGTTTGTCTATATATTTAAACAATTCAAAATTAACTACCCACATACGTATGTACAGAGTATAAACAATATATATTATACAATGAAATTATCCCAATATTATTTACATATAATATTATATCGCATAACAAATGTAAATGAATTTTATTGATATTATCTTATCTAGAATGAATAAATAAATACTATTTACAGGTTAGTGTAATGAAATTGTTTAGAAATAAAATAGTTTATAAATACACGGTGTTCCTTTTTCTGTACATTAGACCTTACGCAATATGCAAGTGTTCATGTGACATTACAAGAGTATGCCTTTTACTAACTGGTAGCGGTAGCGGTTACAAACGAAAGTTATACACTTGTGTAAATATAGTTATTTCAGCAAGATTGAATTTAAACAACAGGAAATTATGAGAACAGAGTACAATGGTTGAAAAAATACGTACACGTACACATATACATAAGACAATGAACGTAAAATCTAGGTCGTAGAATTATGTACCATCGAACTGTACAGTACATACATATATTATGAGAATGTACAGCGTATGGAATTTATCTAAACTTTATTCAAATCGTTCAATACAATCTTGCAATGGTGCTGAAATATAATATTCTCAAATGACACTTGAAATAATAACGGTAAATATAAACTTACTGAATTATTATTATCAAACTTTCTAAATAGAAGAAAAACTTTACTTAATAATTAGATATGAATCATAAGTATATTCATTATATTAAAATACAGAAATATATTTACTTTGATAATAATAGCAGGAAGTGAACCATTATTGGAAGAAAGAAAACAGTTACTGATCATATTGGATCACTTTAATTTTATTCAATAAGGTACGATTTCACTTCCGTGAACGGTTCGTATCAGAATTTAATCGAACAATATTGTAATTGTGTACAGCTACATTTAATATCAAAAGTAAAATATTATAAATATACACAGTTGCCAGATGTACGTGGAATGTTTAAGTAAATATAATAAATGTTAAATGGTGAATTGAGTGTAGTTGGTTGCGTACTTCGTTATAACAGTTTTTGTTCGATTTGCAGTTATAAATACAAGCCTGCGGGCAGTGGGTCACGTTGTCTAGTAGTGGTTGCGCGCTCGCCCGTTCACCAGGCGTCACCTGATCGCCTTGGTAACCTGGTAACGCCGCTGTTGCCGCTACCAATGCTGTTAGCTGCGCCTTAACTACATAGCTAAAGCGCTACTAGGCTTTGCTTTGTGTGCTGTTTTTCTCTTATGCATATTATATTCACATGCATACCAATATCCACACCCTTATTATCACCGTGCTTCATAAATCAACAATCTTTTATTTTTCATTTCAATATGTTCCAGTTACACCATCCATTTAGAACACGAGATTAAATCAATAGTGCTGATAGCTATTTAATTTATTGACATTAATGTAATTTTAAAACTGACAATGTGATAATTAATAATATATATTTGAACGTTATATTTATGCTTATATGCGTAATGATTTCAATGCATGGTTAGAACAAATATTTCATTTACGTACAGCATACAATATGACATGTAGAAGATGAGATATTCGTGCAGAATTTAGTAGTAAGGAGTGGAATAAATAATATCATATAGATGTTATTTTAATATGAATACATATTAGTCAGAACATATTTGAACTTCGACAATACTATATCATAAAGTTACGATCCATTTGTCTGCTTGCTGCATAGTTAATATTACAGTTTGTTGTGCTACATACATGAATAATAATTACCTAACATTATATGCATTTATATTCTTGTTTTTAAAGTATGTAGTTCAACCAATGTGTTACAAGATTGAACAAGTTAAAATATACATGACGAATATGCATCCGGCGAATATGTATATGAATTCTGCTAACACAAATTGCCAAGAATACTCTATGTACAGTTAAAATTGTGCAAGAAACGAAGTCGCTATTCAAGAAATGTTATTACGGAGCTCGAGGGGATAAACCCGTTACGTAGACGTCCTTGCCGAGATCGCGTTAGTTCAGTAGTTTTGCGTGCTGCTAACACAATTGCTCTCGGAACAATATAAGTATATATGTTCAGTTGAACATAAGTTGCACGTTCAACTATTATTTACTCTCATATGATTTTCACCATTCGACTTAAACTGAAACGCTTTTTTTTTCTTTCTTATTTTCGAAAATACTTTCACTTTTGATTACTGGTTTGCGGTGAATGGGTTGATTTAGGCATTGGAAATTTGTTTCCCTGTTTCTGTATATTGACGCATGTCAGTTTATTAGTTTCTATTTTGTTTGCCAAAAATAGTACTCTACTTTGCGTAACAAAACAGCAAATATTTAGCACATATCCACAAACAAATCAGAAACTTAATTCTTATATAAAATTTTATTTTGCGTAAAATCAATTTAGTACGATATTTAATTGGATTTGAGTTATTAGATATTTGATGTGGCAACGCCGCTGCAAGTAGTTCTCGCTTTCTTGATTCACGTACATATATAAAACGCGTAACTTCAGCTAACAATTCACCTAAAATGCCGTCGTTGAAACTATCAAGTAACTTTATACATTTCCATAGCAACCGTTTTACGAAACATCTAAAAAAACACAAGGTCCGTTTGTCTAGTTTGGTGTGATGTTACCAAAGACAGAATACAAATTCACCATGGTATTTTATTTTTCACTTTCTACGTTAGCCTAAGATGAAATGTCAACTGAACAATAATGGACACGCGTAATTGCTTTAATAGTTTGGGAAATAGGACGTTACTTTTACTTTATACCGTGTCGAAGAGATGCACAATAACAACATCATTTTATTCGGTTTTCTATGTGAAATTAGATTTCTCCTGTTCCAATGATTTTTATAATAAATTTCTGTCTCTCAGAAAACAATTTTATTTTCTACTTTATTATTTTATACCAGAATCAAAAACAGAAATCTTCCACGATTTGACCAAACACCTGTTTATAACGAACAAGAATATTTGATTATTCGTTAACATCTGTCTGTGATAGATATTTCAGATACTTTTATAGCTGACAAACTATTTTTGAAGGTCACATGAAACTGATGTGACTATTTTTAGGCAGACTAGCAACAGTTAGTGTTTTGTAGCAAACTAATTTACATATTATCGTATATTAATTATTATTATAGCTGCTAATATTGATTAATACAAGTAGGGAATATTATTCGTCGTATTAGCGTTTCATTACTGTTATATTTCTGTATTCTAATGAAAGTTCATCTAAAATTGCAAATGGAACTACAAATAATATAAACATATTTCACAGATATATTGTTTGATACAATGTAATATTAATACTGTAGGTAGAACAGAGATATGAATGCATAGTTAACATTACAAAATGTACCTACATAAACTAAGTACATATAATATTCATGAATCCATGTGCGAAATGTCAAATAACGTGAGTCGTTTCTAGTACGGTACAACGTCGCATATCTGTTCTTGACATTTCCAACGTCCATGAGTGGCCTGAGCCCGCGCCCGATCTCCGCTAGAAAACACTTTCATTTCTCTGATTCGCCAGCAAATAAACAGCTTATACAAATATGAAGATGCCATCTTTTAGTGCTCAATTAAAATCACGAAAACAATGCAACTCAATTGTGTCTCGTTGTCCAATGTTTAGATGGTAAAAATAATTTTTAATATCAACTATGCGCATAAATCACGTCGTATTGAAAATAAAAATACTCTACTAGTCGGAGACTGAAGGGAAATAATCATTTATATCAGTGTTCCTCAAACTTCAGCAACATAACCGGCTCTTGTAACAAAATGAAATTCTAGCGAATCCTCCTCCCTTCCAAATACAATGAGTCGTTTAGATCATGGGACAGATATATAATTATTATTAATAATATTTATATTCACAGCCTGTATTTGTAGAAATCAATCCTGTTTTATGACCAGAGTTTGAGAATCACTGCTTTATATAATACTTTCGATACTGGTTTATCTATTTTCCTTGCTTTTATAATATTTTACTATCTAACGATGGGTAGTCGCTCATAAAATGAGGTATGTCACTAGCCTTTTGCTTCTTTATGGGACTATGAATATGATTTTTGTGATGTTCTTCCACAATTACCCGTATACACAATTCAAGTACAAGTTTCTCTTCTACCAATCACCGAACAGTATCAATTTATTTCTGCACCAAGATACATACACGCTCAAGGTAAATGTAATGTTAATCTATAGAGAGAAAGATAAAATTACTAGGCCATGAGTAAAATATTTCATGTAATATTTCTATTAAGGTAAGGCTATAAGTATGTAGATTTAAATACCTCTCACTTTCGACTGCTATTTGGGCAATGTTAAGTTGATAGACGCGATCTCTGCAAGACGAAAGCTGACAAGCAGAAAATGAGGTTAAATATCTAGACTTAATTGCACTATTAATTTTCAGATTATTGTCACGAATGAGTAACTAGAGAAACACTACACATGTTTGCATAAATAAATAAATAGTATTCTGTTTGACCACACATTCAAGTTTATACAAGTCTACTGATTTGCCATTCAGTGTATAGTAAAATACACATTAGTAGAATCTATCGCACAGTAAATAGATATATCTATATTTGTTAGAGAATCCGTAGACAAACACGGAGCTGTGGTACGAACGTTGCATGTACGTTAGTTATATGGGGGTCATGGACTTGCATCCGACTGGCAAGAGAAAGTGTCTTTAGACTGGCGATACAACACACTCGGAACACCTATCTACCAGGCCATGTAAAAACTTAAATCATCTTGCTAGCGTACAAAACAGATGTGCATCACACATTTACACGTCCATTCATACAGGGCTTTCCAACACTTCAATATATTGATCATTAAATCTTAATAATTATCCGTGTCGAAATGTTCGATCCAGCGCAAACTTCAATAAGCACAATTGCCCCACGTATTTACCATCAAATAATAATATTATAGAGTAACGAAACTACATAATTAATGAAAACTATATTCGAGAAATCATGTAAAATACCGTTCACTTTGAAGTTTAAACGAAGGTAAAAGTTTTATGCTCTGTTTTATTATTTTGACAGTATTAACAACAAATTAAAATTTATTTATTACACGTTTTCAACAATCACCGATTATGGTTAAAATGCAGCCTACTTTCTTAAATCTTTAGGCTTTGTATGGAACTTCACATGTACTCTTTTTAAATGTTGTTATTTGCAAAACAGATGCAAGGCAGAACAGAGAGAAAAGTTACATTAGTGTGTTTCTTGGGTGTCTAATTACCGAGATGACCTTGGGTTTGCAATCGAAAACCGAAAACTAGAACCAGTTCTCTTCGTGGGCACACCTCGACTTGTGACATCGCGAATTCTTTCTTTTTTTTAAATAATTTAAATAGCATTCGTCGTACCCTGACTTCACTTGCATTGTAAAGTTTTATTATTCCAAACAGTATCCTGTTACTTAGCGATTTTATGCATCGATTCACTAAACATTTATACGTTTATTACGCTCTTTTGGCGACTATTTTATACAAGCGCAGACCTTGAAATGTGACTGGAAGCAAAATACTTTTAAGCGGTGAATGTACGTACTTATAATCGCAATCAATTGTATACAGTACAACGGAGTATTATTCAATATAATAATAATACAAGTTACAAATTAACCGTTAGTCATTTTACAAAAAAAAGACATTTTATCATAAGTATTTACGTAAAAGGAAGTTTTTAAAATGTTCTCTATGCCAGTCGCGCATTCAAATCACGTATATTAGAAAATATATTTGTTGCTTTTGTTACCAACGATTGTAAGGTAATTTCAATTTATTTTTTTCATAGTTTACCACATAAAAAAATAATTGGTTTCTATTCACCCCTACAAGGAGTTAGAGCTACAAAAGTTTATTGACTCATTCATATCTGTCTATTCGAATAGCCATCAACAGTTAGTATGAGTGCATGTGTGTCCATTTAAAAAAATAGTCAAAAAGAATTACATTCATCAGTCCGTGACTTAATGCGCATCTTATCTGAAAACAAAGCACGCGTTGGACGGATGTTGCGCTAATATATATGTGTGAGTGAGTATAAGTGTGTGTGTGTGTGGCTGTGCCAGTGTCCATGCAAGTATGTGCACATACGTACTACACAGCACAATAGCATTGTGTCCAGCATACTATATCCTGTGCGTACAAATGTGTCTTATATAACTTGACATTCCCGGAAGCACAAAGAAATCGACCGGGATTATTATTTATTTTTTATGAATTTCATTCGGCTTCTTGATACTACTGATAACTATATTTTCACATACCTTGTACAATTTATCCTTCTGATACCAAACATCTTCTTCATCTTCTGGCTGTTGAAACGTGGCGTCCAGATTCAAATCGTCTCTAGAACGAGACAAAATACGACGGCGAGATACCATTTCTTTAGGTTGTAAGGGCAGGGGAATTTCTATAGGTCCACGACTGAAATAATCACAAAATGGAGCAGATAAAAATACAATTATTTATAATAATAAGCAATGAAAATAATAAAACACGTTCTGTTCATTGAAATAGACACCATATTAAGGCGGAAAAATTAAATTTGCAAATTATAAGTGAAGACTGTTGGTTGAAATAAGTAGTCAGTGGTCGTTTGGGTCAATATACCCGATACCCATTGAGTCCCGCACACGATCCATTTATGGCGTCGCGTGAACGTCCACATGTGAGAACGAATACTTCTTTTAACAGTTCTCTAACGGAGCTATCTCTGTTCAAATAGAAAATTCTCAATTACAATATCAAATATATGTGCCCACGAGATAAATAATTCTCATTCAAATCCAAATAAATGCTAAGAATTGACTACAAGCTTTTTGGGTGTCGTAAATCTAAATACCTCAAGTGTTTCGTCACTTTTTTTCAAATTTAATATTCCAGGGCCAACAATACCTGGATGATTGTCATTCGTCGAGGACGCTGGTCTGTTCGCCTACGTGCGTGCCACACTTGTACTATGCTTACTATTATTATTGTATTAATAATGTTTACTAGTGTCTGACACATTTACAATGAAATTCTAACTCTCTATCCTCTAGCCTGTAATATTACTGCACGTGTACGTGCACATTTCTTACAATGTACGTCTATCGCCAATGCATGAAACATGAGTACTTATGAGTACTTATTGGCGAACTGATCCTACGTTCAATCCCGTTTAACACAGTGTATAATTCTGTACATTTCTACGGTACCCTGTCGTACGGAGAAAGTAACGGAAATTATGTACAGCAAAAATTTAAATAAAACAACTTATATTTCGTGCATAATTTAATTCACAAAGTGCGCACAAAACACACTATAGTTAAGTAATATCTGACATTTATTAGAACATAAAATAAATAATAAATTTCATACACGATTTTCCGTATTACATGTAGTACAAAATTATGCATCGTGTCAAACAGACTTAGGATATATGTAAGTATATATTACGGAATGAAGCAACCTAGGATATTATGATTCTTTATGAAGAGAATACATGCAGCACTCACAATTACGTAACAATATTTATTAAACTTCAACATCCATGAAATTGATTTCATAATCATTTATTGTAAAGAACTAGCAAACAATGCTAAATCAGTTCAGCCAAATGTTCCATTGAACTGCTCTTTTGTTGAAATATAAAACTGAAATTAATTATTAGACCCGTCAGATCTTATAAGATCCAAGTATTTCACAATGATTCCCATTTGCCTCTACATAAATAATCCTACGTTTTATTTTTAACATATTATTTCCAGTATTTGCTTACAAACAATAACATTATTACAGGAACCAGTGCCGTGTAAACAAAGGTTTGTTTATATTTCATAGTTATTCATTGAACAACATATAAAAGGAATATGTCATACATAAAGCGGTTTTGCTGTTTTATCTTTCGTTTTTATTTTTTTCTTGTAACATTCTCGTTTTGCTTACAGAATATGTAGTCATTGTGTGTGTGTGGTTAAATATTTAGAGAACACCTCTTATGTCGCACGTATGCACATCCCACGATAGTCTTTGACCTGCACATGCGTTCTGCGAATTCTGATTTTATAGCCCCGTTCCAATACGGCCACAAACTCATTGATTCGTATTCATGACGGGGCTTTGCTAGATACGAAGTGAATACTATCTCGTACAAAACTAACTGTGCCCTGAACTAACTTACTATTCGTGTCTCATATTAAAATATCCGATTTTTGTACATTTTTGAACATACTGTAGTATGGTCAATTTGCAGCGCCATTTTTTTTTACATATTTTTGTTCTTTTACCGTTAGCTTAATTTCTTTGTTTTTTATACTTTAGACTATTTGTAGTTAATAGTTACCAAACAAACACACCAAACTCATGAATATTTGCATATTTGTATTGCTACCTAGTTTTCAAAACAACTAACCAGTATTTGTCAAACTTTTACGAAATGTTTAAATATTACCAACATTATAATAAGGTTAAGAATCGGTAACATCTGTATGATGATTTTTTTTTATTTATAAGCTTGCCATATGGCGTGTTTCACAGCACATTTTCGATTTTAAAACTTTTACCAAATCAACAATTTGCTTTTTAATACAATTATTGAATGCAATATTTCTGAGAAGCCGTTCGATATCTGCAGAGAGGAGGGGGAAAAGTGTATTAAACGTGTATTTTATTAGCATAGTATAATTTCACATAGCCGAGAGAGTTGGTGAAACTAACACAATCTTGAAGTGAAACTCTAGTCGAGTAAAGCAGGCACTCTCTGTATATTGTAGACTTGTTTTGTTAAATTACAGTGGACCAACACGAGTATTCGGCATCAATATATTGCCGTCGTCAGTGTTTATGCAACCTGTGATTTAGTAATCCGCATGGGTATCTGTTGACTAACTGATTCTCACATAAGACACACAAGACTTCTACTGAATGCATGACTCTGTCTGCTTGTGTCTACATATGACACAGTCAACCAGCTGTTGTATCCTCATCAACTTGGTCCTTTGTCCTGTCTTCAAATTATAAACTAAAAAGCAGTAGTCTAGTATCAATAAATTCAATACGTCTCGGAATATGATAAGTGACAAATATTGAGTATTATATTAACAAATAACATTGATTTCTCTGTAATTTAATAAAATATAGCTTACGAAAATAATTGATAGTAAGTGAAAAATCAGTATTCAATTGTTTAGCGAATTCATATACCCAAAAACAAAGAAAATATCCAATATTATGATAATATTTCATTAATAAACGATAGTAATAAAGAAATAATTAAATTGTTATATTTAAAATTATCAAAAAGAAATCAATTAAATATTTATATGTTCAATTAATGGACAAAAATTTATATTTTGTAATGGAATGTTAAACACAATTGCGAAATTTAAAATTGAATTGTTATTATATTAGAAATTTTATTCGTGTGAAATGTTTATTAAAATTAAAAACATAATCGAGAAATAATCAAAGAATAGAAAGCTGTTTTTCTTTTCAACAAATTTATGAATTAGTGAAATGTAACATGAAATTATTAGAAAAGAATATTTTCATACTGAATATGTAATTGTGCCATTTTATGGTTCGATAATTTTGCGATATATAACGGTCTGTAAGTGCTTGTTTTATTTGCATAAATTAAATTAACCACAATACGCATATTGCGAATTGAAATTTGAAGAAAAAAAAATTGTATACATATTCATTTATCGTATGTTGTCATAGTAGTTAACTTTGACACTAAGTAATTTCTAATTACACATAATTACGTACTTCTCAGTATATTAGACTCTACCTATTAAATTGTTTAATTTATGTTTCAATTGAAATACACTACCGCTGCATTACCATTTGCGATGCAGATTTACTATAAATAGATTTAGTTTTTTATTTTTTGCCGAAGACGTAACTTAACTGAATAATAGCTATTTATTTTTGCCTTGTACTGCATGTTATTTTAAAACAACTTGTCTAATAAGGCACGAATACAATATAGTAATTTGTCTCCTGTACTGTAGAGAGGACAATGTAATTCGTTATGAATATATGATTTGCATAGAAAGGAAAAAAAAAACGCCAGCATGAGTGGACCCAGTGAAATGCAGTAGTTAATATTACCGTCACAGTCAGCGAATAAATAATCAGACACTACATCTTTCGCATATACGAAATGCAACTGTTTCATTTCATAGAACCAATGGCTACATTGTGACTTACCTAGTAATTAAGTTAATTAATCCGATGTGGTGGTATGGTCACAACACACACACTGATTAATCACCACAATTTAATATAGAAATCCAATGTGACGGGCTACTGTTAAACGGTACATACAAAGTAATGAGAAAACTAAGGTTATTATTGAGATGCGCCCCTCGAAATGTCACACGCGAACCTATGCTACCTGCCCGGGCATCTATAACCTTCCTCAGACGCGGAAAGACTGACTCCGGAGTTTCTTCAAACAACACGTACAATTTCGGACTCTCCCGCGCACACCGTTCGAAGGTGTTCCCAATACGGACATGCGCAATACACTGTACAGGTGCCCACGGTGACGTCACAACGCCCATTATGACGTAGAATATAAGTGGGCCAAATTGCATCTCTCTTTGCCCGTCACACGTCTCATCAAGAAACAGTTTAATTCAGTGGTGTCAAACCTTTTACCAGCACAGAATTACGTTGGATGACATTGACAGGAATACGGAAAAAGCTGGCAATGAGATTGAAACGAAAGTATAATTTAATTACCCAAATGTGTTTTAAATAAGCAGATAAGCTGGTAAGAATAATAACATACTATTTGCGCCTACGATTATTACTACAATGCATTTATATTTATCGAGTATCTTCAGAAAACAGCATTCAAAGTATTGGCGGACTGGAAGCCATAGCTTAGATACCACTGGCGTAAATTACTGTTTACACATATCCAACTGTTACATTCACTTTGATATTCTATTCTCGTACCACTATGCTTATGCCATCTAACGATTTTTTTATGAAAACACTGTACTGCAGAACATGCGCAATTAATAATGTTGATAAATAAAAATAATGATAAAAAAAAAACTGGAAATGTCAATAGACAATAAAATGTATATGAAACATAAAAATACATACTCATCATAGTTAATGGGAAAAATTAATATTTGTATTGTTAAAAATCTGCTGTAGTTACTATACGACTTTCTCCATAACATATATGTATATCAAGTACTCAAACCTCAAAGGAAAACAAAAGTAAATGATTGCAGTACCACAGCCAATTCAACTGATTGTTAAACGCAAAACACTTGTGAAAAAAAAATCTTCTTGCTTTTTTTTTGTCTCCATGTACTAAGAATTACTGAGTCACTACTCAATTTAACCATTAATGATCGTTGAAAATTGAAACTTTATAAGGAATATATTACTTATACAACATCCACATTCGCTGGACATTATAAATGTGTTTATAAATTGCAAATACAAATTTAGTTTTTACTATGTATTAAATTGAAATATTTTTCAGATTAAGTTCATCCCAGATTTATAAAATATTAACATTTCCTAAGAAAAAAGTTTTTTCTTTGGATTGGAATTTAGATTAGTCAACAAATGAACGCGTTAATGATACATCAAAGTCACTGTTTATTAATTAAATTGTAATAAATATCAGCACAGATTGCAAATATATTCCTCAACAAGAGAAATAGTTCCTTGTATCTACATATAACATTTCGTTATGCATCAAATGTTATCAGAAAACATATAAGCTAAAGTGCGTATCAATGTTCGTGTGAATACTTTTCCTTTTAACATTTTAGCATCTTCAACATTTAGAATTATGCAATTAATTCTTCTGAAAATAAAAATGAAACTTAATATCAACCAACAGAAAAAACATTTCTACAAATGCCATTTTTCAGTTTTTACGACGATCGCAATTTCAAAACAAAAAAATCATTCCCAATATAGTTGAAGTTTATAAAACAAAATGACAATATAACTTGCAATACTGGTAAGACGGTAATAAAAATGTCGTCGGTTTTGTTTTTATTCTGGTTAAAAAGCGCAAGTGATCGTCTCGTTAAAAATATCCACGCAATGCAAACCCAGGACCGTCTTTACATTGTTTACGAGAGGATCATATCTCCCGCAGTATATTCAGAAGGGAAACCAGCAGGACCAAGATACAGTGCAAACTATTTGTTTACTTTTTAATAGATATTAGCTACGTTCATTATTTCTTTCATTACTGTTACACATACTATTTAGTTCAACTTAAACTTAAATTTAAATACAAAAACTAAAAACCTTGGCACAAGTTTTTATCCTTAATCCATAATTAATTAATACTATAGTTCGTTGCAAGAATAACTATATTCATTCAATGTTTGTAAAAAATTAATTAAAATTAAATTCAGAGCATTTTGACTGTCTCAAATAAGATTGTTTCAATCGAAACTAAGTGTTTGACAAAGCAGGATAAACGTCTAATCTCTTTATATGGATGTAGAAGGAATTTCTTGAAATAGAAAAACATGCTTGTACTTTTGCTTGGTGAAGTCAGACAGTGATTTTTCTATAGATCTTTGTGATTCGGCCAATTTTAAGGGTAACGTACTTTCTGCGTGCCGTACGTCTCTGACTGTAACCATGGTGTGCACAAAGTACATAAGATATCTCATGTAGTTGTTCCTCTTTCTTACTTTTTATTTTCTTTGTATTTCTTTCTCTCGTTTGGTTGCATCCGCAAAAACGGGTTTTCGATTAGGAAGGTTCATACTCGTATTTTTCTTAAGAATTATTTCTTTTTTTTCGTTTTATTCTTTTCGATTCGTCGTGTACCTTTATATGTCCGAATTAAAAATAGAATACGTCCTTACCTTCAGAATGAGGGTGCAGTAATTAATAATCTGCTAGGTTCTTCTCAATAATCCGTAGCACGTGAAACGACAATTTACGAGCGCACAAAAAACTTCATTTTTCTTTCACATGTAAGGCTACAGGCTACTGACAAGTGCATCTATGCACTTTTAAGCTGTGAATATCCTCATCGCACATTTTGGTCGCAGGTTAAATTCTTGTAAGGTTTACAATGACCTGAAAGAATTTCTTATATACTCTGCCAAATTGGCATCATTCCAAATAAATTTAAAAG
Source organism: Carabus problematicus (assembly GCA_963422195.1). NCBI lineage: Eukaryota > Metazoa > Arthropoda > Insecta > Coleoptera > Carabidae > Carabus > Carabus problematicus. The sequence goes on from OY728577.1 coordinate 20,572,603, forward strand.
CAATCTCATTTCAATAAAACAATTTGTTAAGTTTACATTTCCTGCAATGCAAAGTGGATACAAACTGGAGTAATATAAGAATTCAGAAATCAGGTTTTGACATTTCCTATTATGGTTTACATCTGTAACATTAAAATAACTAACACAGATATTGATTATTTTGGTTATTCTCAACAATATCAACTATAATTTTCATCTAAATCAATTGTGTATAAATTTTGTTAAAGTATTTTTACATAATATTACATTTTCATAAGCAGTTCTTTCGTGGAGTACAATAGTTAAAAATTCATAAGACAGGACAAAGAATTCCAGTCACGAAATGTAAACGAATGATGACGTTCTCGGTATATTAAACTTGTAAGCAGAGATTATAGAGTATAACATTTTAGTTTTGACATTTGTCATAAATTCACGTGCATCCCCCTTAATACGCGTCTATAGGTGTATCGCATCGAGTAGCCAAGAAAAAGGGATTAACATATTTTGAGAGTGGATTACTCTTTGATATGCATGTACATATGAACTGAAATTCAAGGTTGTTGTGCTCATAAAATATAATTTTGTGTGTTTCAACTAGAGAATGAATCTTTTTTGGATAAATAATAGCTACCATGTGACATTTAAATAATACCCCAAATAATGAGCTTTTGGGACAAAAAAAAAACCTTAGCTTTAAGACACCTTTTGTGTTTTATTTATAAAATTACTATACAAATTTTTGTACATCTAATAAAAACCAAAGGAAATGGGTAATACTCCGAAAAATAATTGCATGGATCTCTTATATCGAGATTTTAAACATAACCTCAAATTTATTAGTTCTCGACACGAATTATTTGATTTATACAATAATTATATTAATTAATAGTCTTACCATTTGCATTACCATAAGCAACTTGGGGATAAGCAACAGTTGATAATTTATAATGTCTTAAATATATTCAGATGCGGACTGGCCCATTCAGTACTGTACTTTACTCATTCCAGTTAGAAAAAATCAGGTGCCTCTGTGTATATTATATATTCTTTTAAAATATAATGCCAATACTTTGGACCAATGTTAGTTAAATTCGAAATGATTTCATTTATATTTTCTCCGCAAATGTAGTCTCGATATTATTACTGATACATGCTGATTTAATTTGTGGGTTTATATGGAGAAAATCGTAGTAGACCAATTTGAAAACGAAAGTTACAAATTGTGATTACCTTCTGGCAAAACATTATTCCTCTCTATACATTTTTTTTTCATCAGATGCACGATCGACCGCCATGTAGTGAATTATGCCTATTATCGAACTATTTAATAATACAGAAAAGATCTGCCAATTATACCCTTACTGATTATAATAATTAAATGTTAAAATACACCTATTGATCTTGAGAATATTTGAATATGAATAAGATACGGTAAACATGAACGTCTGCGGTTGAAATTTCGATAATTGATCCACATAAGACGGACGTTTAACCAATGAAGCAGTAAGTGAAAGTAACCAGACATGTCGACTGAACTCGCAGTTGATCGGTTTGAAACCGTGTTGTGTAATTCTTGGTAGCCCTAAGCTACAGTGTTAGCAACTATTTCAGTATGGGCTATTTGCAATTAACTGTCAATTACATACTCGTTAGAATCATTACATTCGCACAATTATCCTCATGATAATAACAAGTAATATGTAGTTGATAATCTGATATATTTTTGACGTAATATAATATATTGTTAGAATTCTTATAAGTAATCAATTTCTTAAATTGCAAGTGACAAAACTATTACCATTATTACTTGTATATTTAATTTTCAGCAGTTTTACGAATGTTTACATTCGATTAAAGTACTGTTTACTATGTAAATTGTAGTCTTAATTATAAAACAATTCAATTCTAAGTGAGATGAATGCAACAAAGCTAACGACGGCAATAAAATTGGCTACGGTAATTATGTTTGGTTCTTATTTTTCCTGGACGTCCACCTACGTACATTTAATAGTGTTAACGAGATTACAGTGGGTGTCTGGTAGCGCGCATGCGCACATGCAGACACCGAACGTAAATACAAATATAATTATTTGACATTGCATCACAGATATAAATCGAATATCTACCCACTGGTTCGGCTGGCTTTAGATTAAGCTTTCAACATGAAGCATATGCAGTCGAACTGCAGTTTATTTTTGCTTTTAACTGACCATACACTTTTAAGAAATACTGTTATTATTATTATTACAGGGTTATGGCATTAAATCAGAATCATTCAACAAAATCAGACCGCACCTATCATCTTAACATTCTAGGAATAGTTGTGATAGAATGGAATGCATAATAAAAAAGTTCACAAATGATGAGATTTTACAACTGAATATCTCTTGACGTTTACATATTCTAGTACTACATTGTATTACAACAGATTTAAGAATCTACACAAAAGTAAATTATATATTACGTTTAAGATAATTATCAATAATTCATTATAGATATTTTAAAATATGTTTTACATTAAAGTTTAACTTGACAGTTCAAACGTGCATACTGTTTTAAATTATAGTTATAAATCAAAATTATGAAATATGCATTGAACAGCAACTATGCGCATGCTGTTTATGTTGCTCTGCGTACTACTCATTATCTTACGTAAGCATACATGCAGCAAATAGGTTAGTGTACAACGCAAAATGTGAGGAATGTATATTATAGTATCTAGAATTATCACGATTTTTGTTACTGGTGTCCTGGTTACCGGGTGTCCCCTGAAATCTGATTTAAAACAGTGTGAATACTTCTTTCCTATACAGTTTAGGGCAAAAGTGTAAATAGAAACGAAACACCAAAAACATATTAATGAAACATATTAATTGCTATTAACTGTCCTACTAAAATCTACTATTTTTTTCCATTTTGCTAACAATTTAATATATTCTTTACCTTAATAATACCCTTAGCAGTATATAATATTTATACGTAATTCATATTATTTTTCATTAAGTTTTAATGTGTAATTTCAGTATGTGAAATATTTCCAAAAGTGAACTGTGATGCGGCATTTGAAAATCTGATTGTAACCTGCATGTACACATTGTGCTGCCGAATGTCAATGCACCAAGACTCTGTGCACTCATGCCGTGTTAGATTGATGAATTGGACGTATTGCTCTTCTACGATAAACAAAACGATTCTTAGTCGTTCATTTGAACAAGGTATCTTTGTCTCAACTTGTTGTGAGTCTTCTTATGCAGTACCGTGTTTTCAACGTACATTTATTTATTGTCCTTTGTTATTTGCATTTTATGCAATTCACTGTTTAATTGTTCATCGAATCTGGCACGATATATCGAATACATACATAATATTAAAAAAAGAAACCAATATAAATGTCATAGTATAATAATTAATATTATGTTATGTCTGTTTATAAAATGACATCTTTTAAATGCTTTTAGTTGAGTATAACATTATTTTGTTGTATAACTCGATTCGAGTTATAGCCGAATCATTAAAAATATAATGATATATTTCATGTACTAATTGAAATGTAATAATTGATATTTTAACAAGTAGAGCGTGATTTATTTTACACTTCAGTTTACAGACCAGTAAATTATTAAAAAAAATATCGCTACACTTGATTTTTTTCTTCGCATTCTTTCCCAATAATTCTCTGCTAATTAGGCGTTTCAGGTAAAATACATTATTTTATGCAATGAAACTATTCTGCAGATACTAGGTCAGCTGAGAATGCAAATCCAGATTTAGCGATTACTCGAATGAAAGTTGCAAAATGAACTTTAAAGATCAACTGAAATTATTATGAACGTACCTACATTGTTCTCGTATTGTATTACGTTCCTCACGATTTTCATATAATAAATAATACATTAAAAAAAAAAAACGTTTCTTGCATTTATAAACTAACAAAAATAAGATGAACTTCGTTTCAAAAAGTACTAGATAGCTAATTTATTTTTTATCTATTTATCCTTCAATATGCGATGTTCAGTATGTGATGTTCAATTCTGACGTACGTGTTTTGAAAAGAAAACAAGGAAACTTTCATCATATTTGACATACATAAGAAAGTACACGTAATTTCTTTCACGATATCTGATTCACTGATATTTCGTTAAAATGAACGATATTGCAACATTCGATATCGTTGTCAAGTTTAGAATATAAAATCAGGTTAGGTATCTTTTATTTATGTTACGGAATTAAACAGTAAAACTATGTTTTGTTACTTGAAGAAGTAATTTTCAAAAATACGTATATAATATCGCACCTTTGATGCATATATTCACACTATTGTATTATTATGCATACCGTTTAGTTATCCCATTGTTGTTGTATTTAACATGTATGCACTTGTACTGTGCACAAAACAAAATACTGTCTTCTGTTCGGAATACTTGACTTGTCCATTGCATTGTGAATACTGGACATTTACCTTGACCTCCGCCTACTGTTGTCCATCACAATATTACCGTAGACCTTTAAACCTCCGCGTACTACACTATTATTTTGTTTGTTAGTTTTTACTCTATTTGCCTCTAAAAATACTCCTGTATAATATTACTTTGTACAAATATTTGTTTAAATCTTATTACATATGTATGTCTGGAAACGTAGCCAGACATTTCGTAACGAAGAAATGAAAAGTATTCGCGCAATTAGAAATTGGTGGAATTGTATTAATTCGTAATCAGCTCCTACTACGTATTCACTGTTGACTAATCGGCAAATAATTGTTTGAAACACGTATTAATAAGTAAATGAATGAAACAATTTCGGGTAAAAATCATATGAAGTCACCCTATTTTACGACTTTCGAATATTGTGAATTTACAGATTATTTCAACACGATGTTCATGTATGAGGGCGCAAGCTGAATAACTGAATTAATATTTTGAGACGCTTTCTAAACACTGTAAGAATTTAATTGATAGAACTCTAATTACTGTTGTAAATTACTTAAAGATTTTTTTTAATGAAAAGATAGATTTAGAAAAATGTGCTCAATTCCAAAAAGTATTTTATCATGACATTACTTTTGCACATAAGATACGCACGATTTTCTACTAAACGGCAAGACAATGTTTACGTGTAAAATCAGACAAATTTTTGTTTTATTTTTTACCGTGCAGAATATATTACAATTGTTTCTTGGCGTATCGAAATTCTTTAAACCATTGTATGCATAAAACTGTTCCATGTATTCTACACATGTATTGAAATTCCCAAACCTGCATTTCATATTTAATTATTTATGGTATTTACCATCAGCATTTATTGATAAATATTTGGGGGTAACTTATGAAATTATTTACAATGCGTGTCTCAAAAAAGGAAAAACCAATTGTTTATGTTCAACGAAAAAAAGAAAAACATTATATGCATCTAGCTTTGTCACAATAATGTACAGTTTTCTGAAACAATAGTTTATTTATGTGTTAAAATATAGCAATATGAATATATTTACACATATTGAACATAGCGTTCATATATAAATATTGATTGATATTAATAAGTACTCATATGCAATTTACATAACTAATTCTTGTCATTTTTCATATTATATTCTACATTAAATTATTTTATTATTAATTACTTAAAACTGACTACTAAAATTTTATACAATTAGTTTTGAATACGAAGTTATGTAATTTTCGTAAATATATCAAATTTTGTCCACACTTATTCCTGTTGTGTCCTGTCGTAGAAATTCATTAGTTTATAATTTTTATTTATTAAGTACTATTATTGTAAATTATGTCCAGTTAGATAATCTAAAACAGTGAATAATATGTTCTTACCTTTGTTCAATTCTTCTTTTATTCGTTCCAGTTCCTTTAATCGTACGATATAACGACATCATTTTGTAAAATGTTGTGTAAATATTAACAAAATTCTAATCTAAAACAGCACATATAGTTTTATAAATATGTATTATTAAATTCACTAGTATTATCACATGCACATTCACTATTGTTGAATTATACCGCACGCAGAATGATCTATGTAGTAAGATAACGGTGCCTTGTATTTATAAAGCGGCATACAGTTTTGAAGTGTTGATATCACTAAATAACGATTGAACAATTTGAATTCGGACAGACTCGATTATTACAGACGCGTAGCTTGCCTGTTAAATATTAACTGAGTACATTTCTTCTAAAATCACGCGTGTTTGATGCGCTTACTTACACTCCAATCGGAACGCATACTGCCCGTTGCCAGGGCCGTAATATTGAAATTTATTACTTACAATTACCGTACATATGCCATATAGAACTTTCATTTATGCTTTCATTTTTTATTTTTCTCTACAAATAAATCATGATTGATTATACAGTAAAGGTATACGGACAATAATAATATACAGACATATGAATGCTAAATAAAAGAACTGGTGTTTTATGTGATATTTCTTGGAAAATTTAATGGGAAAAAGATTTTATTGATTTAATAAAATACAATTTTTTTTTATTGTATTTTTCAATGAATAATTTATTGTTAACAATGCAATTCGAAGAATAAAACTGTTCAATTAAGGTTTTTATGATTTTTACAGTTGCGTACCTATATGCAAAAAAAAAGTGTCTGTGGAGAAATTTAGTAATCCTGACCTGTACAGTGGACAAGTTCCACTGTGTACGGAGGCCCGCGGGTTCGGCTGATGGAATTCCTATGACATTATTTTTGTTATGTTGTAACTTCACTTTCGCTAGGAGCCCTCTGGGTAACAAGTGACCAAGAAAAACATAACCGTGGCTCTGAAATCATTATCTAAATCCAACAACAATTTCTGTGATATCAAACATTCAGTACATGAAACAGTTATTTAATTTTCCTGTGACCGAAATACAAGGATAGATTTAAATCATGTATTTTAATTTTTTTTAGCAAAATGTCTTAATGATATACTTACTAACACTTACTATTCAATTATTCAAAACTCTTTAATCTTGTTGAATAATAGAAGCAAACAAAATCAATCAAATGGTAAAATGGAATTTTCATGAAGGATATTTCATTAAAATGTAGCAGGAAGATTCACAACATCTGCTCACTTAATATTTCTTGATACGCGCGTTTCCATTTGAAATTATTTCGGTAAATGACGTCATCGGTAGCACGTCTAAACTTCGATTTAGATTTTTTGGCCTTTCTGTCAATTTTGCAGAATAATTTATTTTATATATGCAGAAAATCTACTTATAAATATACATGCACGAAAACAGAATATACAAAACAGTCAATATAATATTTACATTTTTTATTTTACTCTTTCAAGGTAAAGTAAAATTCCTTCTTATTTTATATAGATATAATATTTTCAAAAATATATTTTTTTAGTATTTTACGTTCCAATGTTGGCAAAACTTTCTATTCACATTGCATTTAAATTAGTGAGGAATGCAATAAAAATATTTAACTCCTATAACATTTTTGGTAGAAAGCATTCATTCACATTGGGCAATTATCATTTAACAAATAACCAAATTGGGGTATTTATGCACAATTGACCAAAAATAATAAAATAAATAGCTCATGGTTACAATATAAATATTCAGTAATACAAATTTCATTTCTCTATTTTTCATTTAAATTGCAATTAAATTTTAAGTGCATTCACTCGATTAAACTATTCTTACATGTTCTTGCTTGATTATTATTGAAGCAATAATATTAATTTTGTTTACAATGAATACAACAACAATTTTTATTTTGAATAAAGTTACTATAATTTTGTTATGCTACGATTGGTTATGTACAGAGTGGAAAAACAGAACATTTGCATTAAAAATTAGGAATGTATACAGACATACATGCCTGCAGCTCATCGACGTATGTGCAAGTCTGAATATATCACAAATTATTATTTATCTAGATTAACTTTTAAAATCCTAGGTGCCTAGGTCGCAAACAAAACAACAAATTTAAAACAAGTGTGAATACATTTTCTCGTGTTGACAAAAGAAAAGCAAACTAAGCCTACTATAAATGCACTGATCTTCTTTTGTTCATTTTTTAATTAAAAAATATTTTTTTCTCCAATGGTCTTACATAATTTTTCAAAATAAAAAATATGGAAAAATATTGTTCCATTTCCTGCATATGCATGAAAATTTTGAATACAATTGAATAAAAAATAACGCAGAAAAAAAATAAAAACTGAAAAAAAGTTGCAAAATATTTTTTTTCTCAAGTGCGAAGGAAAATTTTGAAAAATAAAATGTACCTTGCACAACTAGACCATAACAAGTATCTGCAGAAAAAATTTCATAAAAATCCGTTGGGTAGTTTAGGAGATCTGAGTGGAACAAAAAATCTCGTACGAGCGAGCGGACGAGCGACATACATACGGACATATGTTGTAATAGTCATTTCGTGGTCCAGGGGGTCTGTCCGGGATTTCTGTGCAAAAATTTTTGAAATCGGAAGATGCTACAGACATCGTACCGAACACTATAGCTCTTCGACAGGAGGTCGATGAGCTAAAAATGCACAATAAAACATCATTATTGCTTCTAAAATGCTTCTGTACATCGAGAAAACTAATTTTTAAATATTGCATAATAATTAAAGTAGCGTGAAATTAGTGAAAATGTTGTGAAAAGAGTGGCTTCAAGTCAGCTGCGTTGGTTTGGACATGTGGAAAGAATGTCAAATGATAGACTGACTAAGAAGATTTATTTGGGTGAAATTAAAGGAACACGAATGCGAGGAAGACCGAGGAATAAATGGATGAATATGATAGAAAATGTTTTGAGTGAACGTAAAATTATAAGCAGAAATAATAGGAGAGCATGTATGACAAGGTGTATGGATATTAGAAAATAAGGAATATAGGGCCTGCTACCCCAGTAATGGGAAAGGCGTGATGTTATGTATGTATGTATATATGCATTTTTATAATAGATTATAATAAAAATTGTCATAGTTTGCAACAATACATAATAATATGAATTTTTTTTTTACGTTTATAGATATTTTTAAATTTTCTTTGTCTCTGGATTAAAATTCCAGGGAATGCCCAACTCCCCCGTCTCGACACCCATGGTTGGTTATGATAATGTGCATAGCAATGAAAGTCTATTTTGCAGTTATTTTATTTGTAATATCTGAATATCGTTTTCAACAATGGATAATTCGTATATATATATATATATATATATATATATATATATATATATATATTATTAAAAACAAGTAATATGTCCGTATTATGAACTCGTCAATTTTAGTTAAGAACTCTCGTTCATTATCAAGTGATAATGAACGAGAGTTCGAAACGCGTCGTGATCTTAACTAAAATTGACGAGTTCATAATACGGACATATTACTTGTTTTTAAAAATATTAACGATGAACTTCGGAACTGAAAATATAATATTCATATATATATATATATATATATATATATATATATATATATATATATATATATATATATACCGGGTGTCCCAGGAAATCTGGGACATAGGGAATTAACATGTAAATATAGAAATATTGTGATTACTTCTGAACAATACATTTTAGAGCAAAAGTGTAAATAAAAAAGTTGTTCAGAATTAAAAACTGCATAATATGACGACATATTCAGTGCTCAAATACATTTGTATATCGTGTAAATCAAGTTTGAAATATTGCATTTTGATGACAGATCAGGAGGTCATGGAACAAAAATTGCATGTATTTTTGTTAGTTACAACAAAAAATAATCAAACCATAGCATTTTTGTTTCACGACCTCCTATTCTGTCATTAAAATGCAGTATTTCAACATTGATTTACGCATTATATAAACATATCTGCGCATTAAATATGGTATCTTATCATGCAGTTTTTAATTCTGTACAATTTTTTTTATTTACACTTTTGCTCTAAAATGTATTGTTCAGAAGTAATCACAATATTTCTATATTTACATGTTAATTCCCTATGTCCCAGATTTCGTGGGACACCCGGTATATATATATATATATATATATATATATATATATATATATATATATATATATATATATATATATATATATATATATATACAATATACAAAAAATTCTATCGACATTGTCCCATCAGCGTTCCAGATAGTTTGTAGAACAGAAAATCAGTAGCCATGTCTGCCAATTAATATCCACGAGGAGAAACTTTCATAACACACATACACTACATTCTTTCAAACCGAAACCTGTTCTATAAAGCGAATGTTTAAACATAGTATTTGTTCAATTGCAACTTTAGTTCACTCACATAAGTCAACAATCCTCGGCATTTTATTATTTAAAACTTCTTTAGTACTCTCCCTGTAATGCTAAGTCAAATATATTTCTACTATTCTCCAATTCGATGTGTTTAACTAATGTCAGATTTTCAGGGTGTTGTTCAATTTTAATCTCGTAAACATAATTACGTTGTTAAACATTACTGCTACTAGACAGATTCAATACTGTTCGCCTTGATTCGAGATTAACATTGAATCTTCTCCTAGTAGCACGATATTACTGGTTGTAATATATATTTTTTTAAATTATTAGCAGTTGTACCCTTAGCAATTGCGAAATCAAAATCATTTCAGGTTAATTTTTTTTTTCTACTGGATGTTACGTTTTTTCCACATTGAGCAAGGTACAGAGTTCATGGTTGTGTGTCACTGTTCACATTACAGTAAATAAATAATAACAATCCCTTTCTATATTAAAGTGTATTCTGAGGAAGAATATGAGAATTATACGTTTGCAATTCCTGAACATGTATTTCGTGAAATGCCATAGGTAGGTGCAAGCTATGAAACGAAACAATTTTATGAACTTGTTTGTACTTATATAACGTACCTTTAATATAAGAATTTCACTTACTATTTTAAGCTACGTATTAACAACATACCTGTCCAAACTCTTATCTTTGCGCTATGTTTAGAATATTTCCATTTAACGATAATAATCGAATAAAAAAGCTTGTACCAATTAAATTGACAGATTATATAATTCACAATAATAATTAACAATTCGACATTTACGTGTAATTATATGAAGAATTTATATATATATATACATATATATTTATAAAAGAAAAATAACGGAAGTTTTGATGACAAAGATCGCAATATTTAATAAAAGTGAGTAATAATAGAACAACAGTTTATTTAGCGGTATATACGTGAAGGATGATCCACTTTCTTAATGATAGTTGCGGAGAGCATCATTCCGTTCTGACAAGCACGTAACATTTTCTTGTAACCGTGATGAATCTCCCTTTCGATTATTTTGTTTCAAGGTCGTAGTGTTGTGGCGAAACGTCATTGGCATCTTGCCCCGTCATTCATAAAACTTACTAGGTATATAAAATGCATACACATTATTAGATTTTCTCTCCGAACTATTTGCAACATTCAAGGTTAACTATAAGGAACGACATTTTTAAGCAACTCCGTAAAATGTTTATTACTTCAAACATATTACAAATATTCATCAAGGAATATGATTCAAATAAACTAGAGATTTCGTAACCAAATCTTAAATTCTTAAATTTGCATACCGAAAAAATCACTATTTTATGCAGATTATTGCAAACATGGCTTTTGTATATATGTGTACATTTTTGAGCTGGAATAATTTGCTGCTTGTCATGCGCAGTTTCGACAATTTGACAAGTATCATTATGTAAAATCATTCGAATGCCGAGAGTGCTCGGTACAATGAGTATGGTATAAATTCTCTGACATGTGACAGGATCAACTTGTACATTCTAAATTTCAGGTGGCAATATAAGAAAAAAATCGCATAGTCGATAACTGTCAGTTTCGTTGGCATATGTGTTTTTTTTTATTTATCCCGAAGGTCAGACTTTTCAATTTCAAGTGTTCCTTTTTAATTCCTGAGCTGCCACATTCATTATTACATATCGGCCGATACAATGAAAGGAATTCTTTCAATTGATCAGTGATGAATCGTTGTGAAAAAAATCTACCAGGCTTGTATGGTCGATAAGTCCCCAGTTCCTTGTATTCATCATATTTGTGGCGGTGAAAGCATTTTTTTTTCTTTTCTTTAAAATACTGCATAATTGATAACGATTTCATTTTTTAATCACGGTCTTAATCAAACTTTTTTTTAAATAATTTGTAACACTATTTTAATCTTTCTAAATTAATTTCTATAAAAATTATTACATATTTGACAGTACAAATATTTCATACTCTCATATTTCAAACGTATATTGTAACGAATATACGAATTGAAAGGAAGCACTAAATAAACATTAACTTGTGGTTAATAAAAAATGTATTTGTTCTTAATTACAATTATGTGTACAAATATTGATAATGGACTTTGAACTTTGTGACTATCAATAATAAGTAATAGAATATACAATTGATAATAAAATATGACATATACAACACATTTTCATATAAAATTTGTTCTATTAAATGTATAATTTTTAAACCATTACATGGTTGCTATTCTTAGTAAACATTTTGTAGAACCGTGGACGGACTATATAATACATAACGGTAAAATAAGTAATTTGTTACAGCTGCCATATACTATATATAAAATAAGGAGTTATTAAGAAAAGTCACTCATCAAATGAAACATTGGCACTGGAGAATATAACAGTACTGAGATTTGTTCTTACACACAATATTGTCTATAGCTAACTATTGTAATAAGCCGAGATATAAGAGAGAATAATACCCCCGATATTATTCTATAATCGGAAACATTTTTTTTTTAAATAACATTAATATTTAATTTTATTTTGATGTGAGTAAAAATGAAATATTTAAAATAACCTTTATTATTATATGGGCCTTGAATATAAGCTGACCCCCCGCTTATTAAGAAACAATATTTAGAATAAATTCACACCTGATATTCGGCTTAATACCTAAAATTTAAGGGATAAGTTAACAAATAATTTTATGGCTAATGTATGGTGTACTTAGGGATTATAGTAATGGAATGCTCTTGCTCTTTCATGTAAAAAATTAATTAAACACCAGAAATAAACAATACACAGATTGAAACATATCCATACAGTAACATATATAAAGATTATTAAAATCAAATGTATTGTTTAAATTTAAACAAAACTGAAATATGTATTTTCCTTGGTATTCATTCGATAATGACAGGTGATTAGTACGTATAATATGAATTAGCGAAGAACTAGCTAATGATTCTCTTATTCATATACCTAAGCATATAAAAATGCCTAATGTGGCAGTGGAAATTTGAAAAGTAATATTTACAATATATTTTTATAGATAAGTAACATATTTAAGACATTTTTTATTGTTTTCACTTGTAAATAACGTTCCATATAAAATACACAAATATAAAATGTTTACGGAATTCGTATATACGTACAGGAATGGACTAGCACGTTTTTTTTTTTCTAGGGCAGAAATATTTTCAATCCGTCAGATATAATACAGAATAACAGTATGTAATGTACCCTTGCATAACACCTGCAGTCCAGTCCAATCTAACATGATATGTACATTTGATGTCAAGGCCGTAGAATATAGGTGGGAAACCGGGCATAATAATACTAAAATTAATTCATAATTTAACGATGTATGGTACAATGTGATGTAATAAAAATAATGACTAATTTTCTAGCGCATGTAGTAACTAGAATTTAGACATCTGTCTGCGGAACCCCTTGCACTAAATGTGTCTTACTATGCGACGGTTTCTTACTTGTCATCAATGGCGTCCCTTTTCCTAGTGCCCCATTCGTCGTGCTTGGCGTAAACGAATGCATTTCTTTTAGCGATAGAGCACTATTAGTTCGTAATGATACTGTGCTGGCAGATTTCATTGGTTTGCCCGGTTTATTTGTAGGTGTGTCCCGATATTCATAAATATTATCTCTACTGTGTCTCGTGTTGTTTTCTATGCCCGTATCTTGTTCTGCATTATCGTGCACCATGAATATGTCACCACTATAGTACCGATGTGATTGTCTAGAAGTAAATTTTCCAATGTAAATGCTTAAACTAATAGTATCAGTTGGCTAATATATACATACTTCAACCTTAATTTCCTATCCTTAGCTAGTCTGCATTAACCAAATGAAAGAATATACAATAAGGATAGTTAATGGAATGAAGCAGCAAAATAATGTTCACGAATAACAAGTGAATCCATTAAAAATTTCAGAAAATATCAAATGTTGATATTGCAAATATTAATAACCGTAAAAGGTAAACTAGTGAAATCAACAATAAAAATTTAATAATGCTATAAAAATTTGTTAATATTTTTTAACAATGCATATTTAACTACTAATGCAAGAGAAAATTAATAAAATTTAAAACATAAAATTGTTGCAAAATTTTTATTCGTGAACAATATTCTTTAAAGTTTTTGTGTTAATACCGTAACCCCCAAATTTATTGAAAAATTGTGGGTTCGAATTACCTTAGCTTACCTTTTTGCGTTCCTCCACAGCATACAACATACTACGACCAACACAATTAGCAAAAGACATGCGGCTGACATACTCCAGAAAGCGATTTGTAACGGTTCTTTTGGTTCCCACCAGTACTAATAAACAAATTCAATAAAAATTAACACATAAAAAAAATACGAATGAAAATTAAAGAAATATCTGATGCTAGAAAAATTAGGTTAAATACCTCCGTTACTGGCGGATATGTCGGCACTAGATGTCCTATTAAGGTTGGTAAATATTGGCTCCAAAAAGCAGACTCTGTCTGTCGATAATTCCACATTATGGAAGAATTATAAGTCGTGTTTAGATTTAGATATTTTAAATGTCCTAAATTGGCTTGTACAAAATGTAGACCCAAGATTTGTGTATGAGAAGGATTGCTACAAAATGAAATAAATCTCGCATATAATTATGAACATTGACAAGCATATTCATTACATAATACATACCCATGCCTGGCGAAATCTGTAAATGCTTTCATGAAGAAATGACTCATGTTTCTGTCATTATCTGTCCACATCATTCGATCAAGTCTTAGTTTTGACGGGAAGAACTCAGTATCCATAAATGGAGCCCCAGTTAGAAAATAATATTCACTATCATGTGGTACTTTTCTCCATTCTGGCAGTTTCAGTGATTCAACGGTTGTGTTCAAAACGTACAAGTATACCGGAACGTTTTGTTGAATCAATAATTTCGCCATTTTATCAAATGGTGCAACATAAAGGAAATCAGATAACATCTACAAAAGAAAGTTGAAAATTGAAAGTAGAGTTCAAAATGCATTTTTTTAGAAATATTTTCCTTACATTAATATATTGTTCACGTATTTGGGTTTTATTGGTCGGATCTGGCCAGTAAGTATACATATATTTAATAGCTTCATAGATACCATCAGGATTTAATGTGTAATTGTATCTTAAAACCATTTCTCTGATTTTTGTATGGACAAACTTATCATCGATTTCGAAATGTGGTTTTAAACTATCATTATTATCTGTAAAAGAATTAAAAATTAGAATATTTATGGAAATATCATGTGTAAATTGATCTTATGATACATACATAAGAAATATGAAGCTTCTTGCATAGTTACTCCACTCATGTAACGTAAACCACTGTTAAACATTTTTTTCTTGATTAAATCTTCTGGAGTACTGTACAGGAAATGCCAATCTTTCTCTTGCCAACCTTCATAGTACGGCATTGTCACGTTCATATCTATTACAGGGCCCCAAGGGAAGAAACCGACGTCTGGAGGAAACTCAGCATTACCCAGTTCATAATAACTCCTGCCCTGCTTCAGGCAATTCACTAACTTCCACGAGGATTCAATACTACAGCCTATTAGTTTACCAAATACTCTACTTGTATTTTGTGCTCTATATTTATCTACTATTAGGGCCCAATCTGCTACTGCTGAACCACTCTGAAAGGAATTTATTTTAATAACATACCAAATAAGTCACAGGTAACGTATTTCAACATTTTATTAACTATATAAAAAAATAAACATACCTGTGCTATAACTTTTGAAATCATGTTTCTGGACTGTGGTGCAACCATCAATAAACCAGCCGATGCAGCGCCTGCACCTGGTCCAAATAACGTAATAGAATTTCTGTCGCCATTGAAAAATTCTATATTGTCATAAACCCACCGAAGTGCCATGACTTGATCCAATATGCCATAGTTTCCAGGTGAATTTAGGTCTCCAGTACTCAGAAATCCTAAACACGTTCACATATTCAATATAATTTCTTTATTGGGAGATTTTTCCCCATAGAAATTAGGCTTCTATATAAACACCCGTGTATATCGGGTAGTACTCCTCTTCCACTAGTAAACTTACCTAAAGCTCCGAGTCGGTAATTGAAAGAAACAACAATTACTTTATAAAATGTTGCCATTATATGTCCTGGAAAAGTATTTGAAGCTCCCCTAGAATATTCTCCACCGTGAATATAAAACATTACAGGATAATGTTGAGATACACCAGTTGTCTAAATAAAAAATTCAATACAATTAAATTCTCAGATGTTATAAATA
The DNA here is from genome assembly GCA_963422195.1 of Carabus problematicus. Lineage (NCBI taxonomy): Eukaryota > Metazoa > Arthropoda > Insecta > Coleoptera > Carabidae > Carabus > Carabus problematicus. The sequence continues at coordinate 20,589,116 of OY728577.1, forward strand.
AAATTAATTGTAAAAAATAGAATACAATGACACTTACGGCAGGTTTATAAATGTTAAGGTATAAACAATCTTCATGCATAATTCTAATTCCTTTCGTATATCCAATATACTCGACAGGTTGCGGACATGCTGGCCCGAAGTCTACAGCTTGCATTAGTTGCCAACCTTTATGTGGTCTTGGAGGCTTAAACCATAAAATAATTATTTAGGAAAAAATATTAATATAGATTCACAAACATACCTTAAATCTTCCTTCGTTAATTGGCGGCAGTGCATATGGTATTCCTAAAAATACTGCTGCTTTGCCTTCAATTCTTTCAACAGGTCTGTTTCCTGGTCGATACAGAGAATCAGGGTCCGGATTATCATAAAGGTTCACATAAAAACCTTGCACCTGACCATAGTTTGTATTGACAAACACATCTCTTTCTAAATTTAGACTGTCCTGTCGTTTTTTCCCTTGTAAATCTTCCCGCCAGCTACCAAGGACTCCGGGTAACATAGGCTCGTCCCTATCATCCTGTTAAACCATTAAAATAATAAAGTTGAACAATGGAAAATTTAACAACACTCACATTTTACTTAGAATTTGTTTTGTTATTTTATCAGCCTGAAAGGGGCGGGGTCGAGGTTTTCTCAATATTGCAAACAAACATACGTAACTGTGTATCTATTATTGGGCGTTAACGATTAAATATTGTCAAATTTTCCAATTCAATTGCACGCACATGTGGCAAAATTCATTTATGCAAGTATGTATAAATATGTGAGAATCAACAAGTGTTGGTAAACAACATTCTCCTTGGTGATTTGGAAAAAAAAAATGTTTTTATCAGTAAGATAAAACTGAAACTTACAGGGTCGTATCGGTTATTTGGATCGTATCGGTTATTCGGAACTCCAGCGGCCTGTGCTGGATCGTATGGTTCACCACTTCGGCCGTAATAATTATTATGTTGATTCACCCCATATCTTCTATTGTTGTATGTGAACGTTTTCAAGTCCCTGTCTCCCGAATTGGGCGCAATGTGTACACTATCCCCGTTATAATATCGTCCTGATGGGTCATTTTGTTCACTTACAACAAACACACAACACAAAACGAAGTATAAATTTGTTATTCGAGTCCGTTGTTTTGATGCAGTAGCCATTTTAAAGAATGTGGCTAATTCGTGCCGTTGGCTTGTTCACTTGCTGACTTGACCGCGTGGGGGGCGCGGGACGAATTATGACGTCACGCCAGGTAGTTTGAACCAGCCTAGTGTTGTTGGAAACAGGTATTAGTTACACGCGACTTGTAGCGAACACAACGAACGCGGCAATTCAACTAATGCTCGTGCACTTTCGTACGAATTTATGTCCATACACATGTACATTGTCATATAAATATCATATATGATAAAATTCACATTAACTATTATATGATTCGGTAGAATACTGTATCGTGTTTTATAGAAACTGGCTTTGTTATCGATAGATTTTGATAACACTAGTCACCTGTGCCCGTGACGACGCCCGTGTTATCTATAAACGACACAGTGCCGTCAACATCAACTCACTGACTCACTCATTCCGTGAATGAATGAACCAATGCAATCGTCGTTAAGGGCACCAGTAGTAAATTGATGTAATTACTGACCACATGCACTGTGACGGCATTTTCTACTAAAACCACTAGAACATACTGGCGTTCATATTACAGTTTCATTCCTCGCTAATTCACCCACGCGTAACTGCCGCTCAACTACAAAGAAAACGTTGTTCATAAGAGTCATTTTCTTAAATGTCCTAAAGTTAGTTTATAAATTCAAGATAGCACTGATTGTAAACAATATTCTATCAAATGGTATTTGATAACCATATCTAACGAGATATCTTTTAATCTTATCTGCCCTTCCCTAGTCTACTTACAAAACCATAGAATCTTCTATTTTTTAAAATTTATTATATTGCAGAATGAATTTTACAACCGTATAATTAAATATAGAAATACATATATGTATTATTTATATACATTGTTCATTGTAGATTTTCTTTAGTCAAATATAATCTTGAGAAGGAAAATATATAATCCGTGATGGTTGGAATATTTGACTATAGTTCAAGGTGTTGTGAACTGTTTAATTCATAAAAATATCATAAAGATGATTATTTATATAATTTATGCTACATATTTACTTTAATTTATCGAATTTCATGAAAATCTGTTCATAAAAAATATAATCAATAACTAATATGTACCACCTTTGTATTCGTATGTTCTTTTATAAAATGTACATAATTATATGGGACAAAAGTAGTTTTTTTTATTTATTATTGAATTATATCGCGATCTGTATTTGTGTGAAATGTCAAAAAAATTCTTATATTCTTTATTGATATTTAGATTAACATCAAATGCATTGTAAAGCTTTATTTTTAAAATATGTTTAATAAATGCATGATAAATATCTAGATTTATTGGATTATTTTTTAAATATTTATAAACGTAAATAATTTATAATACCTGCATATGTAAAGCTGGTTTTAGCAAGAAATGTATTATCATATTTCAAATTTCATTAGGTTGAAATCCTTTTTATACAATGACCTTCATGTCTCACCGAAATATGTCCGATAGGAAATTGAATGTTGATTTATTTTTTATTCTCTATTATACGGGTAAAAGTGTAAATATAAAACTCTTACTTAATCAAAATTTGAAACACTAGTTTGTACGTTTCTTTATTTTGAACTTATATACTTTATATTTACAAAGTATCATGAAAAATTAGTAAATTTTAGTAAATATATGTATCAGTAATAGCTGAGTAATATTATTCTCTTATACCGAAATATGTACTGTAGGTTGCTGTAGGTTAACGCATGTCTACAATTCTGCTAGTCGTATTAATTTCGTAGTATTCCTTTCCATCTCGTTTCAGCAAACATGTTTGCTTTTCTCAAGAATAATTATCTATGTTCGTCTACATACAGAGATGGATTTACACAATGCATGCACACTCCGATAATCTTATCGCTTATTTGGCGAATGCTTGTTGATACACATCCCAATTCACACGGGTTACATTGCCTAGCAGTCGCGTCTCACGTATCTATTGAAATATTTACTGAATTCACTGTTACATATTTAATGATCCTTCGCGAAAGAAACGTCATGTACATAACTAATTGTTTCGGCGTTTGTTTTTCTTTTCTTTTTCTCCAGCTGTTTCTTATTAATTCATAAGCGTCTAAAATCAGTTCCATGTTTTACGATATATGTGCTTGCATTATTTAAAATTTTGTACACGGACCTTAAGTGATTTCTGTCACACTATTTCAAATTTGTAAAACTGAAAACCACATAAAATTTCGATTGAAATACAAATAGTATTGTGTAAAAACATTTTATACTATATTTTTAAATTTGTTTTTATTTATTGTGAACAATTTATAAAAGTGATATACAATCATACATAGATATTTAAAAAAAAATGCTATTTGAAGTGCCATAATAAACATTATAAATATGTAGAAATATTTGTTATTATTAAAAATGATTTAAACAATTGGTGTACTTAATGAGAATAAAAATATTCCTTCTATTTCCGTCAGGTTGGTTGTAGTTTTCACCCCCTCGCAGTTGTGGCGGGACAAGATAGGGGATGCTTCGATGATATTCGTACTTACCAAGAGTGTACTAATACACCATTGGTGAATCGTGTTCTGTGGAGGGGGTACCATATGTTTAGCGGATCACCACCATACCAGAGAGATTCCAGTGTTGACACTTTCTCACTAGCAGTTAGTCTGTCAACGAGTGGTCAAACATTTCGGTGGTTGTTGCGCGAAAACTTTGCAGTGATTGAATTTTACGTGACAATTTCAGTATAAACAATGGCAGAAGAAAATTTACATTTACCGAGTGACACTCAGAATATCGAGTATCACATAGTGACATTGTTTGAAAAGTTAGATGCTCTTCGTCGCGATAGTGCTTGTGTTCCTTTAAGCAGCGTCGGCAATAAAAAACCACCCATGCAAGTTGAGATAAGAACCCTCGAGTTTTGGAGAAGTATAATTTCGGAGTGTTTAGCTTCGTTCTTCTATGTCTTCATCGTTTGCGGTGCGGCTGTTGGTGCTGGTATTTCTTCGTCCCTACTGGCTACTTCTTTGGCCGCTGGTTTTGCTATGGCTACATTAACTCAATGTTTCGGACACATATCAGGTATGTACAATATACACTTACTCTAATATTTCATATAGCGAAATTAGCTATGTTCTTTGTTCAAATGTCAAATATTCATTTATTGAGGGACTTGTTTGATTAAAAACGTAGTTTTTTTATCAATACAAGTTGAAAATAATTCTGTAGTCAACAAGTGTTGAATCCAGTGAAGTTTATATAAAATAAATAAATAAATACATCCCGCTAAATCTCAGTAATTTGAAGTACATAGTAACATTTACTGATCTTGAAGTTAATATACTAATAAAATAGGAATAAGTTTAGCATATTCATTTGTAGTTTCTATAAACAAGCTTATGGATGTAAAGCAAACATTATATTGAATGTATTAGATAGTTTTAGTTTTATAATTTGTTTGTAGGTGCCCATGTGAATCCGGCCGTAACTGCAGCTATGGCGATTACAAGGAATATATCAGTACTTCGCGCAGCAATGTTCATAACAGCTCAATGTGGGGGTGGTATCGCGGGTGCTGCTCTGCTTTACGGGTAAGTCACCTTCTATACGAACAAGTAGTCATTCATAAACGGAAGTAACTAATACTTGATGTAACAATAACCATTGTTTTCTCATCAACGCACAATCAAGTTGTTTATTTGTTTGATTACCAATTCATTGCGTACCGTATGCAGGTTGTCTTTGTTAATGGTTAAGTTCTTAGCCCTACAACCGTACCCCGATGCGTGGTTGAGAGGACTCTGGTTCGTCCTACTTCCGGACGGGCTTGTCTTTTCACGGTGTTCCTTTATATAAATTGTGCGCATGTAAATATACACGCCTGCATAGAATTCATCGAGACAATGAATCAGCAGCTCCAAAAATGTTATTCTCTTAATTGAATACATTACCACTAGACAGTACATTGCATGTGACATATACAAGAAAGAAGCTTTGATATATTCAACAATGTATTTTTACCATTTTGTTGCACCAAAATCAAACACTATATCTCATTTTAGTATTGAAATAAATAAATGTCTGTGTAAGACTTACACTTTCATGGCAGTAGTAATAATTTGTCTGTTTATTTTCCGCGTGGAATGCGTAGTGTAATAAATATTGTTTGTAAAATTCTTTGGTATTGTACGACAGTTCAAGGACCGTCTTCAATTGCGAGCGCACTCTTTGCTGTGTAGAACGTATCAGATTTCGTACAGCTCGTCAAAAGTGCATGTTGTATAGCTGGAATAAGAGCTTTTTTGGTGTACACAACATCCGTTGTCACTTGCATCCTGTTATTTTTTTTGCGAACGAAACTCGAGCCGACCTAAACTACTGCTAGAGTTTACAGTATTCTCGCTTCGTCTTTCGCAGTGGCATATGCAAGGTCCGCATCTGCTTCGCAACTACTATACATGCTTGGTATACAAAGTTAACGTACACCTGCTTGCTCTGCAAATCTTATGGCGATATTTAAATCTCTAATTAAATACATACGCGCCGTAACATGCATGCATGTGCCGCAACTAAATAGTGAACATGCTTCATACATTTATCTGTATTACCGTTGTCCTGGAAAAATATTGTTAAACTAACGTATTTATTTTTGGAGAATAATGTAAACTATGTTCAGATTGGCATATGCCGGAGGCTTAGAAAAAAAAAAAAAAACGGTAGGTGTATTGTACGTGTATACATACTGCAGTGTGGGGTATCTATATTTGTACCTGAGCGGAACCATCTACCTGGCCAGTTAACCAGATCCATGCATACACCATCCCTGTATACTGTTCTGTGTTCTTCTACCTATACTACGGTGTACAGCTGCCCTTTCTTCTTCCCTTGACCCGACCGATTTCTCTTCCTTTTCATTATTACACTTTAGCGTACCATTTGCGGACAACTATACGGCAGTTTACACAACAATTCTTTCCTTATTCACTGTACTGCTTTTACTATTCATCACAAATACTACTTCTGTTTACAATATATATCGTCGTTATTTAGTTTGTTCAAAATGAAATTATCAATAATTCAATATCGTACTGTGAGATGTTAGCTTCACATGTTTTAAAATACAAATAATAAGTTGCACTCTACAGAGGAACTGTTGCTACAATTCATGAACACTTGTTTCAAAAGCTGACATTTGTTTCGCGGGTAAAGTGAAACATACACCACATGATGCCATGAATTCAATAGGCCACTTGATTCACTGTGCAATTTTTATTGCGCCACCCAAATATGTTAATTCGTTATACACTGGCGTGATCCCGACACCCTATGTCAGTCTGTTTTATACCATCCGTTCAACCATTGTCACATATTTCACTAACCTCTTGAGGGTGGCGGTTTCACTCTCCACTGTAACAAACCACATTGTATCACATTACTCAAATAACAGGCTTTAATTTTTAAATAAGTACAATATAATATGAATAATATGTATTTTAAACAACAATATTACGAGTATTTGAAACAGTATCACTCAGCCATGTAGAGTGCTTTGTATCAAATTGTTCTACAAAGTATTTGAAATATTTAACACTAGTTTATTCTTTATTATTTTTCTGAAATACATAAAATATTAATATTCCCGGACATGTGTTGTGCTCGAAGCAAGCTTCATTTTATATAACAAAATGGTTGAACTACCAATAAAAGCTATTGAGCAGTAGACCGGAGTATACCTGTGTATCCTCTTCTTAGAAAAGTGTCCCTACTTTAAATGGAGACAGCTGCTATTTCAGAGAATTTAAATTAATCCTCTTGTCGATGGGGTGGCAGAAATATGAATTAGAGCAGACAGGCCCAAACGTTCTACACTGACACGTGTGCCACACATGTTTATCCAGAAGATGCGTTGAAAAACATATTGGCAAGTAATATGTGAGGTGTTAGTTTACCAGATTGTTCTTCTGAAAGATGAACGATCCAAGATAAATAATCTGGAAACAAATACTATAAACTGGAGCACCCCTTAAATGTCAGCTGTACTATTTGGTCAAATGTGTTTTCATTTCCGTTAATGTCATTTCACATAAGGAAATGACTACTGCGTTTTACACGATCCAGGTATAACTAAAAGCAACGCAATCTTGAACGGAACTATACGCCACCGGCATCTTGCCTTGTTCGTGTTACAACGCGTCTAGTCTGCTGCAATTGGCAACCGGGACTTTGCCATATTTACTAAGGCACCACACTTCAGTGCGTATGCCACAACATGCATAGCACACGTGCAGGAGCCACGCACTCAATTATATGCTCCAGAGCACAAAAACGAAGGAAACTTTTAAAGTCTGTTTTATGTTATTAATTATATAATTTATAATTTATTATTACATAAGGTTAGTTTAATATATAAAAAATAAAATAAACATTTCAAGAAAAATTCTTTACTTTTACAATATTTCCATTTTTAATATAAATTTTATGTAGATACGTATATTAGAGTATTTTTATAAATTAATCTTAAAAATTAACGACAAATATAGCAACTTTTTTTTGTCAGGCATCAGCAAAACATCGTTTTAAGCAAACTTGACATTGAAGCCATTGCTGATGGCGTATGTGCCATCTTATCTGACAATAATTTCATAATTCTTATTCGGGGTAAGATTAGGCACTTTCACGTAAATTGATTAAGTCAATCATTATATCTTATAAGAAATTTAACACGCGAGAAAATTATGCATGATAAATATATTATATATACCATTTTCCTTGAGAGGATTTTGTTTTTCAGTTGTCTAAATGTGATTTTTATTTTATTATTGGACATTGTAGCATCTGACATATAGACCGCCAATTTTAAAACGGTTTAGGAGAAAATGATATGCCACATCATTAAAAATATGCGATCTAAGGTACATTTTCTAGTTAAATTTCATTCTCACAAACAATATATAATGTTTATAAAAAAATAGTTAATTCACCAAAAAATTACATCAACATTTTTAGTTGCATGATGTTTCATCGTAAATATTATATTCAGCATAAAAGTTGAAAATCGAATAAACGTAAAACTCATTCATGTTTCATATAAAAACTGTACTATCAAAATGAAACCCCGTATTTATTTTCTGTTATAGTATCAGAACAAAAATTTTGGGATAATAATGACGGAGTCCCGAAATTATTTTTTTCTGGTAGAAAGTACCCTTATACAGTTACATTGATTTCAGTGATGTTCCAGTAAACTAGAGAAACTTAGCAATGAAATTGTACCGGTGTTCTCTACGCGTTTCAGCTGTTGGCATCCATAAGAAAAAAATATATGCTCAGCTGTATCTAATCACAGGCCTTCGTCTAGCAGATGGTCGCTTATTTGGACCCTTGGCTTGGAAGATAGACTGACGACTAGTCTACGATGCACACATATTCCACTTGTGAACATTGCCTCGATAGTTATTTCTGAAAAACAATTTTGATAACATCATAACACGCATGAACTGGCGAAAATAATATAGAACACGTTAATTAAAAATGAAACGGCAAGTATTTTTGAAAACGAAAAAATAATATAAGACTGCCATGTACATATGTTGCAAGATAATATTTTATTTTGCGTGCGCTTGTAGCCTAGAACTTGCTCAGTCTTGAAAATCAAAAACGAAATAAAATCTGCAGCTGCGAGACGGAGTTAATTGAAGTTAAATATAATCATTCGTACACTCTGTGATTCAAGTAACTGTTGTTGTTTGCAATTGTCAATGAATTCGTAGACTTTTAATTTATTCTTAGAATAATTTTATACAATTAATTGATAAAATGGTTCCTTGCAGTGTTAAATTATAATATATCCGTGGAATACGTTTGAATTTCTGTAAAACAAAGTAGAATTGTAACTGTTGAAGATCATATGTAGTATTCTAACTGATTTTCACATAAAGGATTTCAGTAAGTGAAATTACTGGTTGAAGGCGACAACATGTACATATGTGTAATACATCTGTGTTTATCGAAATGTTGTGGCAAGATGTTGTACTGTTTTTTCTGAACTCAACAAGTGCTATATGCACATGCCGGAAGCCCAGCTGGTGTTTTAAACTCAGTCCCTCATCGTGCCAAAACTGTAGGTCGTGTGGCGCTATAGCTCGTGACCATTGTTTGACAACTGCAACACAAGACGCAACAGCTGCTTATCAAACACAGATCTGACATGTCTACTGTTGCTTTACATTTTCTGCTTCTTACAAACTAATATCCTTTTGGAAATATTCCCTTTTATCCAGATTCACTGACCAGTCAATAGCTGTATTCTCCGACCCTTAGGTATATACTACATATATGTATGATTCTTTTACTTTCCTTATTTGATACATCATATTGCACTTTGTTAAAGTATCAAAACTATTTGTAGAATTCGTAAAATAATAATGATTATTCATCTGTAATACGACTTGACACCTTATGACGTGTCGAAACGGTTTGATTACAGTGACAATAAACGTGCGATTAATTGTACATAAAATAGCCTTAGTTTAATCCTTACTCACTGTTCTAAACGCCCCTTCGTTTGACAAGTGCATACGATGACTCGATCGTGTGGGAACAATTTGGTTAAGGGTGAACGGGATCAGACAATACCGGAGGGGTGAATTTAAACATTTAAACATTTTGTATCACGATCATAAGTGGTTTTAATAGGTTACCCAACTATTGCCTGACATCGATACTGCATGCGAAGTCCTCAAATTGAAAGGATAAATTAGTAACGCCTTTTAAAAATATATTTTAATATAATTCAGAACAGATTCTGACTTCATGTGTACACAAATAATGTGAACAGATGTACATGTATGTTTTAACCAACTAAATTATATGAAATATTAACAGACAGAAACCATACAATTAGCATTTCATTACTTGGTATCAGATAAGTTGATACTTAAAAGTATTTCAAGTATTTCGTTTAAGATTTACGGTTTATAATATTTCTAACAATCTATTTCTAGAACAAATCAATACAGTTAGAAGCCACTTATAAGTACAAAGTTCATATAAACAGTAAAAAGAACATATACACAAAATTGAAATAAATGTTTGTATCATAATTATTAGTTAGAACTGGCCAACCACCCTTATTCTGCTCTGCCCCCCATAATCCCATGACACAAGTGTAAATTCTGTGTCTGTGAGAAACCACATCCTCCCTAGTTTCACAATCCTTCGGGACCCAGGAACTATTCGAACGTGTCCACTCCTTCCTGGGAATAAGCCATGTGCATATTTGTGCGAATTCAATTGACTGATCCACTATGATATAAACCATTAGGGGATTGATTTCAAATAGTTTCTGATCATGGGAACCGCAATCTCTATACGGAAATTAAATGACAAATATTTTCCAAAGTTTCCGGTAAAATAGTCGCTTCAATTGACCTGGCAGTTGAGCATATAAATTAGTCTTGGTGTAATTTTTATATTGGATTAGATGAAATATCTGTAACGTGGATATTTTCATACGGTTTTTGAATGTTTTGTCTGCAACACGCATGTTACTCAATAATTAGACCCTGACAACCGCACACTATGACGACAATCGCAGCAATTTAACTCCCTCATTCAATTGAGTTCCTCCTAGTGTTCAACGTTCAAATACAGAAAGTATTTTATGCTGAACTTTCAATGTCATTCATGAAAAATGTAATATTAAAATTCATTTGTACACATTTTATTTGTTACGCATTACACATTTTCTGTTAATATAATAATATATGCTGTATTACAATGATGACTTTTAAGGAAAATTACACAGAATTGGAAGCTTACGTAATTACCGGATATCCTATTTATACGCGATATGCCTACATTTGTAAAATAACTTTTCAGATATATTTCATCATGTTACATCTTCATAAATACCAATTATGATAAAACGACATACAATTAAACAAGAAATAATATTATTTTTGCTCTAACCAAAATTCTCTTAAAACATATTTGTTCTGTTTTAACACAGCTTATGTCATGACTTGGTTTCTGTCTACTCGAATGACAGTTGACCATTGTAATTTACTGAATTGTTTCTTAACTGTCGGCAGAGTTAATTAGTGGTCCCCTATGTAACTTAAGTGTAACTGATGCCGCTCACATGAATTAGAGATTTTATTTTGTAAAAATAGAAGAAGAGTAACCCATATTCTAAGTGGGTTATTGAATGTTTCAAAATGAAAGCGGCCTATACTTTGCATAGACTCTACTCAGTGTTCTTATACCATTAATAACTATTTATTATTTTGTTCTGATAACAAAGTAATGATAATAATATATACGATGACGTGAGCATTTTTGTGACAGGTGGTTCCCCGTTTTATTTTTTTTATGCATAGCATACACACGCTTACAAATCTCGCAGGGCGCGCGAATGCACTGCGTTAACATGTGCACTAAAAACCAGTTCATTCTTGCCCATTGTGGTTGAAATGGTCGGCTCATTGCAATGTGACCCATGGGATGGGGGAGCTGTGCTCTTCAAGTGCGATTGTTTCCGATATTGTTGGCCGTATCTCTCACCCTCGTACTCTTGCTCTCTAGCACATAACCCGTCTAAAAAATCGTGGTGTGTAAATGTGTGTAACATACACACCACATAACCCACGCGCACGAGAAGCCAATTCGATACATCTGTTGCCAATTTCGATGTTGTTCCTGTTCCATAAATAATTACATATGGAATACTACAACGTAACTCTGAAAGTAATACATACATAGTTGCTACTCTGGCTCTGATATCATCTTTATCGTACAAATTAATTCGTACATTAACAATTCATTTATGTATGTATTTATGTATAAAATCCTGAACCCACTCTGCTATTACTATGGTGACGTTTTAAGTTACAATTGACCCAAGTGACCTGACCGTTTTGTTGATCTGTTTATTAGCTGTCATAAATTTCGTTTCTACGGTATTCCCACGTTGGTTAAATGAATTATAAATGTTTTACTTGGTTCGTTGAACTCATTTTAGTTTTTGCAATTAGAAAAACACAATATAATAAACATAAATTCTTAAGCAAAAAAAAATATTTATATCCAGAAAGCATATAAATATACTTTAAACACCAGCAGATCTGTGCATAATAAAAAGTTATTTACATTTGTGTTTTCTTGTAGAGTGTCTGTGCCTGCTTATCAAAACAACCTGTCATCCGTGCTGGCAAATACTGCTAGCATCCCTGCATGGGAGAGATTCGCCGTAGAATTCATCTTAACGTTTATGGTTGTGTTCACCTATTTCGTATCCATGGACACATACCGCAAATGGATGGGAAGTTCTGCATTGGCTATTGGAGCTTCCTACAGTGCCTGCACATTCGTGTTGGTAAGTAGATATAAATTTGATTTTCCTTTGTTTCTATTTTATACATTTCTGGACATGCTACAACTTGTTATATATGGAAGACAAAATGTATAATATTTGTATGCTAATAACTCTGACAAAATATTGCGATTACTGAATATGACACATTAAAAATATTTGTTACTATTGACATGCATTCTGCATATTCTGTCAAATGCCGATTAACTCGAAGTAAAATATGGAGTATAGATATTGTCTTAAAAACAATGGAATTATTTCGAAATCTTGGATTTTTCATTTTAACAATAATGTATGTGTTACATCATTCATAATTATTGGAAGTATTTTTGTACAAATACGAACAGTATATGTTAAAGCTAAAGCCGACCCTGTAACTGTGGGTAAGGATGCTAAACTGGATTGGACGGCAAGCTACGGAGACTGTGATACCGTGTTACGGAAGGTCGAAATACCTAAAAAGCAGGTGCACATTCGATCCGGTAATTTGGACGGCATGCACATGGTTCTATCACAGCTGGATATACTCGCTCGCCAGTCTGGCCAACTCAACGTTATGAATATTTGTACTATAGCTAATCTCACCTGATATGAAACTGTCTGACATTACTTTCGCCTCAAACAAATATCATATGGCTTCAGATGAGCAGAGCATACATACACACATTGATATCCGGCGCGATATGTGACCGCCCGTTCTTCAATGTCACACGTCTTTTTAGCTCATCGGCGCTCTGACAAATAGCTAGCTATGTATTCAGTAATGTCTGTACCATCTTCAGAATAAAAAAAAAGCTCATATGTAATACAGACGTTTGCTTATTCATTGGATTTCGTATTTCATCAACTGCTTCTAAGTTTAATTTAATTGAATTATAAAAAATACAGTTTAGTTAAGGAAGTATAGTTTTGATATTTAAAGTATACGCTTTGAGTAAAAAAAATGCTTTGTGATTTTTTAAATATATCTATAATCTGGCATCCTTGAAGTCGTACAAAATATTTTTTTCATGATCCTTGCAGTAAATTTATTAAAATATTTTGATAAATGAACATGCTTTACGAGACAATATTTGTTTGAATGAATAAAATTAACAATTTGACTATTTTAATACAATATATTTGCGAACATAATATACACACTAGAGTGGTCGTTAAAAGGGTTCAAATTTTTATCGGGCCGCCCCCTAGATCAGCTCCAAATAAATAAATAAATAAAAATCCTGTAATTATTTCAAAGTTTTATTTTAATATTTAACCCTTGCCACAGAACTTAAAGTTTTCCATTTAAAATACATGGGGATTTACGATCGTTGCTGTTAGTATTTTATTGTAGGATTGACATTTTCAATAATTAGTTTACAAGGATGCTGCTTTATGCCTTATTGCTCAGAAATATTGAAAATATGTGTTTATCCATGTCTTAAACACATTTTAAACAAATAACATCATATTGGCATGAGATAATATATTTTAACGCTAGGAGGGTGGCAATTTTTGTTCATAATAAATAATCCTACAGTAAAATACTAACTGCAACGATTGCAAATCCCCATGCATTTTTAATGGAAAACTTTAAGCCCTGTAGTCAAGAGTTAAATATTAAAATAAAAATTTGAAATTATTACAGGATTTTTATTTATTTATTTGGAGTTGATCTGGGGGGCGGCCAGATAAATATTCGATTTGACCCTTTTTAACGACCACCTAATGCACACACATATACTAATTGGAATTATTTGTTTCAAAACAGAAAGAATTTTTTTTGCCGGATTTAATTCCAAACGACTCACACATTTTGTATAAACAATGCGTAAAGAACTCTTTCGTTTACAGATGCCATATTTGAATCCAGCCCGTTCACTGGGCCCGGCATTTGTTCTCAACAAGTGGGACAACCATTGGGTATACTGGATTGGGCCAATGGTTGGTGGTATGGTGTCTGGTCTTATCTACGAATTCATTTTCAATCCGCGTCGACACATTCGGCAACCAAAGGAATCTATTGACGGCGATTCTTCAAGCATTCATTCTGATGAAGATACTTATGATGATTTGGATAAACCTGCTGGTCCCAAGTTCCACGGTTCAACATACAATACTTATAGGCCAACTGCAGCCGCTGGTGCTTCTAGTTCTGGTAAGTGTAAACAAGAATAAAACTATATTGTTACATATGCATACATGCTAACACGTACTTTTTGTTTAGGTACTGGCGGATATTGTGCAAGTGTAGCATCTGCAAGTCTTTATTCTGCCCCACCTACTAAACTGGAAAGAGTTGAATCTTTGTATGGTGGTACGAAATCATTGTATTGTAAGTCTCCACCTCTGACGCGCGCGAATTTGAATCGTTCTCAATCCGTTTATGCCAAATCCAATACAGCTATGAACCGAGAAACTATCCCAAGGCCAGGCCCATTAGTTCCAGCTCAATCTTTGTATCCAATGCGTCTAAATCAACAACAAAGCCATGTGCAGAACCAGAATGTCCAAAACCAAATGCAACAGCGCACAGAAAATGTATACGGAGCAAGACCAGTCGCCGCTGGAATGGCTACACGTAGTGAAACAGCTGGAGCTTATGGAAACAATTCGGGCAACAATGATAGAATCTACGGAACTAGAAACAATCCATCTGGATCAGCAGATAATCCGAAATACGAGGAGAATCTGAAATTCCCAAGAGGTAACCGGCCCGAATCTATGTATGGAATGGTTAGTGGACAACCACGCCGCGGTGGCCAATCCGCACAATCAGATGATTCCAGTTATGGCTCATATCAAGGATCCAGTACGACTCCAAGAAATGCAACGAGTGCCACTGCAAATTATAGTTCCACTGCAGGATACAATGCGAAAGGAAACATTGCTAGTGGCCAACCAGGCTACACTGGAAGACAAGTTGGTGGATCTGACTTAAGACAATCGCCACCCACTCAACTATTGTCTACAGTGTCAAATTCAAGCAGTTTTCATCATAATAGGCCCCAACATTCTCCTAGTTCTCAGTATTAGAGCCTGTAGAATATTCTGTGTTTATAAAGGACTGAACTACTAATATTTAGAAACTAGTATTTTAAAATATGTACGTGTTTTTCGGTAGCTGTACATAGTTATTTATTTGCTACCTTTCTAGTTGTAATGAACGTAATAAATATCGCCATAGTGTAAAATAAAAAGAAAACAAATGTCGGCTAGCTAAAGTAGAATCTAAATATATATATATATATATATATATATATATATATATATATATATATATATATATATATATATATATATATATATATATATATATATATATATATATATATATATATATATATATATATATATATATATATATATATATATTGTGAAGCAAACATGTGTGTATGTTTTGTAATAAACGATTCAAATGGAAGTGCCCATAAGTAGATCTAGTCTTAACGTTTTTCCATCATTCGTGTTGAAATGTTAATTATTTTATTTTATACTATTGTTATTTATTCCAATCATTGAATCTTTATTAATAAAATTTATATCTTGTAATATATTAGTGTACTTAAAAAAAGAATTAAATAACAAATTTCCATGATACATAACTATTTCAATAAATATATACCCAATACAATTTCATTTATAAAAAATCTTATGTAATGTAGTATTAAGAATATATTTGTTAAAATATTGTAAAAATGTGTATTTGTATGAATAATACTACACCCAAAAAAATCGGAGCTACAATTTAAATCTTGTACGACCATGACAAACATTTTTTCGAAAGAAGAATGCCAAAGATTTTAGTATTATTAAACAAAAATATATCAAAGCGAATATTTTTATTACTGGATCTTAGCCATGTAAAACACCTTCAACCAACTTGCACTGATTTTTTTTTACTTGGACCAGTTTCTGATTAGATAACTTGAATTGAATCATTACAGGATGAATATACAGAAAAATAGAAGTAGTTTTTATATGTGACATAAAAAGAAATACATGTATTCAATATTGAGAGTTCATTAGATCAAATATAAATATTGAGAAAATATATAATTTTATTCGGAACAATTTAAATTATATTTTGTTCCCATATAAATTTCAATAATATGAAATGGCAAAATGGATTTATATTTTACATGGATTTATATTTGAATCTTACCATACAAGTAGTTATAATTTATTGTAACAGATGGCACATTTTGTTATCATTTATACATTAAATTGAACAAAGTTTAATTTCACCCAAATATATACATGATATGTTTACAACAATTATTTTCTTTCCATATAATTTCGATATAATATAAAGGCTTAAAGCGCTTCGCCACAAAACATTGACAAAACATCTAAATGCTTATTGGACGGAACATTACTCATCAACTGATCTGTCATTGTATCATTCGATTTCGGGAAACAAAATTATGCAATGTTTGTTTATTGTACATATTTCAGTCAGTAGTTGTTAATCAGTAACGTATAACATAATTTGTTCGAACCTAACCAGTGAAACCAATGATAATATTTATACTAATTTGAGAGGTTAGTATTTATTTATTAAATAATTCAACGGAAAAAATGTCACTAATATTACTTTATTATAGCTAAATTCACAATGAGTGCCAATGGTAATTACAATCCCGCAAGAGAATATTCTGAAAATAGTCCTGTGTATCCAGTATTTCATACCAGAGAAGAATACGTAAAAGCATTAGACACTTGGGTTAACCAAGCTAAATTGTGGCAAAATGTGTCATTATGCTTCCCTTATATTCTTATGGCAAACCAAATGTCACAAAGTATAAGTACCTCTCAAAGTCGGCAAGAACATAATTCAAATGAAGCTCGACATCAACACACCGAACCAAGACATATACCTACAGGTATTAATTAATTCCCATTGCGATTCGTTTATTTACAATGCTTAATTTTAGATTTAAACGACAACGAAGGTTTTGAATTTGTTGTTCCTCCAGTTTGGAAACGAATTGTTGCCGAAGGTGTAGATTTTTTAATTTTGTTTGTTCTGAAATTAGTACTAACTCTTCTTGCCTTAGAGGTTATGGACTCTACGTAAGTATATTGTAACATTTCTGTGCATTGCTGAATGTTTACGTTTTTAGTAATTGGCAATTTCTCAAGAAAGATTTAATATCAAATATAACAGATATATCGCTGAGAACAGAGTTAACCGGAGGGATATTAATACTGGAAGGTGTTCATCGTATAATAGTTTGTGCATATGAGGTAAATACCATTGTCACTAACAGAACAATTACACAAGTCTCAACAAAATGTTTACACAAATCATATTCACGTACGCATGATATAAGGGGAATTCGGGAAATATTTCAAAATATGGTTAGATATTATATTGATTACGAATGCAATAATATTGCGTTATTATTCATATAGCGATTGCATAATTTCCTTATTGTAGATGATTGACTGCTGTTTACTAATGCTATTCAATTTCATTGTTAAAATAATGATCTTTATTCGTAGGTATACTGGTTACGAGGGACACGCGAGTTAAGGTTCGGTTGTGCTACCCCAGGAAAAGCGCTATTAGGCATCACTGTGATTGCGGCTACAAAGATCCGTACAGTTGACAATCGTGCCAGACAGACTGTTTTGGTATATCCTGCTAAAGACTTGGGTTTTCTAATTGCTTTGTGCAGATCCTTTATCAAGAACTTACTAATAGCAGTTATGTTCCCGTTCTTCATAGCATTTTTTCTGTTTCAATTCAATAGAATTGGTTACGATATTGTTTGTAACACACTTGTCGTGGAATACGATCCGAATCCACCAAAACGAAACTGGCAATGATTCTATTTTCTAAATATTATCCGGTTGAAGCTGGTTCTTTCATTCCATTTTTCATTACATCAAAATTAGAATGACCGTGCGGCCAAAATTGATCATAGAATTCCTACAAGCATTCTTAAATATTGTTATTGGTTATTTACACTAAAATCTATTTAGTATTTGTATGCACTATTGTTTAAGCAATGTGATTACATTTAATTGAATACTACCAAAAATATCAAATGTTCACTTAATTTATTTGGTATTATTGGTAGAACAAAAATTATGTATCATCATTGTTGCGTAACTATCATTTGTAACAAAATCCTACATTAAAAGTACGTTTGAAATTTTTTGTACAAATATCTGTGTATAAATATGATAATATATAACAGCTGTGCCAATTTTGGCATTATTACAAATGATTTGCAATTTTCCACGATACAACACTTGTACATAAGCTTTCATTTTGCGTTTTATTTTTCGAATTTTGTATGGCTTGTCGAGTTCCGTAATATATTAGTTTATTTGAACAAAAATATTACTTATCTGCGAAAGATTTGTTACCGAAAATAAAAATTATGTTTTAAAATAAACTACTTTTAACTAGCTGAATACATGAATTGTTTTGAAATGTACTAGGTAAAGGTATGTAAATATTTATGTAAATTTGTTTGCGAAATATTTTAAGTCAATATTTTGTTGTACACAAAATAAACATTGATATAAAACTGTAATAATTTATTTAATCCTGTAGTACATCTATTAAATGAAATATGATGTTTTGCGAAGAACAATGCAACACATTACATACAATAAAGGTACAAGATGTAACATAGTCATGATAATATAAGAAACCGAATATTTGCAAGGATAGTCAAACCAATTGTATTATATACCTGACAAAACGCGTTTACAAATTAATTAAGCTACTTATGACCGAGTTTGGTGATACCTGTGAAATAGAAGAATAATATATTTTTTATTTTGTTAGATATTTTTCTGAAAAATCGTGGGTTATAGGCGAATATAGAATTCCGTATTATAATTTTGTTTCTATAAATAATTAGGGCACCTGTACAGGAAATTATGCAGTGCCATGCAAACTAGTGTTTGATGGAACGCACCCATTATTCAATTGAACTGGGTTTAACGTGGCGCCGACTGCGACAGTGCTGCCAAGCATAGGAGTGGCTGGTGACTGCCATCCTCGCTGCCGTGGCTCTTTCTGTCATTTTTATCTATTCATGTATTTCACTGTGATACGAGTATTGACGATTCTATAAAAAGTTTGTTAGTTTTTATTGTAAATCATGTCTACTTCTGGTGATTTTGGAAATCCCTTGCGGAAATTTAAATTGGTTTTTCTCGGCGAACAAAGTGGTATGTTAAATTACGTATATGGAAAACTATACATATTTATCCCTATTGTTAAATTATTTGTGTGGGCATGTTTTGCATCGTACCCTGTTTATTCATTTTGATTTGTATTAAAAAAATGTGTTAGAATACATATCACTTTGTGTGGGTGTTTTATAATTTTGACACCTACATAACGGTAACATTACGGATAGTGTTTACTGAATATAATATATGAAATGTACCATTGTAGTCTGTTCGGTTGGTGTACAGTAATTGTATTTTTGGTTTACAGTGGGAAAAACATCTCTTATTACAAGATTTATGTACGACAGTTTCGATAACACCTATCAGGTAAGTGCTGATTCCTTTCACATTCTTTATATTTATGAATGTCGAATTACGTTTCCATTATTTTTTTTTGCTTATTCAACAATTGTGTTTTACTTTACTTTTGGAAGTTATCAGTTAAGAGACCAGTGTAAATAATTTAGATTGCCTAATTACTGTAAACAAGTGACTAAATGTATATCGGTCATTAGATAAATGAATGAAATATTTAATGTAGCCGAAAATGTGTATGAACAGGTGTCTGTTATCTACTAGCCTCAAAACTATTGATATATTTGTATTCGCGAATGGAGGGGGTAGCGTATGTAAGGTCAGGGAGGAGGTACATTTCTTATATATCATAATTAATGCAGCGGACTTCATTTCTAATTAGAAAACTTAAGACACTTTATTTATCTACCTACTATGTGGCATTTTCATTAAAATTTACTGTAAATGAATTTTGACATTTATGAAAATTCACTAGTGTAGATTTCATTGTAAATAACATGTATAATATGTACTGTTTATCAAATAGGATACAGTTAAGTGAACGTAACCATAACGTATAAATATATAATGACAGTATGAACTAATGATGTTTGTACTCATGTTATAGGCAACTATAGGCATTGACTTCTTATCAAAAACAATGTACTTAGAAGATCGCACCGTTAGACTTCAACTGTGGGACACTGCTGGACAAGAAAGATTTAGATCTTTAATTCCCTCATACATAAGAGATTCCACTGTGGCTGTTGTCGTCTATGACATTACCAGTAAATATAATTTAGTTTTCTAAACCATACAGCAATGTTCAGTAATATCGATCTGTCATGTGCAATACACAGCGGATATGCGGGTCACATAGTTACGTGTTTATTTCAATCTGTGTTTACTTTGTGCCTTATAGATGCAAACTCATTCCACCAAACGTCGAAGTGGATCGACGACGTGAGAACAGAACGTGGTAGCGATGTAATCATTATGCTAGTAGGGAACAAAACAGACTTGTCAGATAAAAGACAAGTGAGTACCGAGGAAGGCGAACGAAAAGCTAAGGAATTGAATGTGATGTTTATCGAGACTAGTGCTAAGGCTGGTTACAATGTTAAACAGGTAAGACCGTGTCTTAGTTCATCTGTCATATCATCTGTACCTGTGGATGTGTTTGCGGATTCTGTCATAGTGTTTGTGTTATCGATTGCAGTTGTTCAGGCGTGTAGCTGCTGCCCTCCCCGGAATGGATTCAACGGAAAACAAGCCCCCAGAAGATAGTATCCTTTTCAATAGCTATTTTGCATGTGCTGTACTGTATTATGTAGTTCTAAAGCATTATGTAATTTTCATACATCATTATGTATGTTTTGTTTTGTTTTGTTTATGATTTTCCTTAATTATTTTTCTTAGTGCAAGAAGTCGTGTTGAAAGATACCCCGAACGAAGTGAAAGATCCAGACGGAGGTTGTGCATGTTGAGATGTGTCCTAAACTATTTAATTGTTTAGAGCCTTAAGTTAGGGGGTGACTGATCGGTAGATTTGACATTTATACATTTTGATACTGCTGTTCCTTAAATGGTTTCAATTACACTAGTGTGCCCGGTGATCAGCATAGCTTTAAAACTTCAGCACATAATTACCGTTGCACGTCTTGCTATACAGTTAGTTAATCATTGTCTATTTGTTGTCATTATGTACTGAAATTGAATGCGATCACTGGATTTCAATGATCACATTACTACACTATACCTAGGCATGTGTAGCTCTACAAAACTGAAGACAATACTGTTCAGTCTCTCACATGCTATTTTGACTGTACTGTTGTGAAACATTCTCATATACATTAGGTACTAATTACGGTATTCATTCATCATTGGGATTATACATTTTACTCGTGGGAACAAAATTAATCAACTACAGTGTTTCTAACGTATATACAATATATATACATATATTTAATAATAGATAATTTGACTTTTACCTTTTGTGGTAAATGTATCTAAAGAATAAAGGTTGAAATTATTGTACCGCCGATGGCAGCGGCAGTGTAGGATATAAGCAACGGTTACGAATTAATGTACACGTTGACCTTGTTTTGCATTGCTTAGCTTGGCGGCTCTCATATATCAGCATTTTACTTTACATGTTTACTTATACATACATACATTTATATAAGTATATGTGTGTTGTGCTCGCATGTATATTTAAGGCGCACTTATTTATTAATGTACAGAGTTTTTAGCAAATTTAATAATACGATATAATTTTATTTATGGTTATACAAAACTTGAGTTGTATATTATGAAGGCTATTAATTATATCTGTCTAATAATGATGGAAGGATTTGTTTGGAGAATGATTGGTTAAGAGTGATGCTTGCATGTCACGTTAGTGCGTACTTATTTGCACGCTGGATGTCCAGTATCCATGTGAGTTGTCTTTCCTTAACGCTGTGCAGCTGTCGACTTACAAACTCAGCCTCCTCTGCAGAACGAGCAGCAAGACTCGGAGGGTGGTTGCATGTGCTGAAGGCACAGGCCGCCCACATCAATGTTACACATGTATCCAGAACAGCTGAATACTGTATTCATGAATCCGATATAAGCGCAGCAATCTTTTAGTTCTGATTACGATCATGATTATAATATATCCTATGTAATGTACGGTTTCATTATAATGATATGATATGATATGTGATTCTATATGATAAGTTCAGTTATGTTCTATGTGGACCGAATATTTAGCTCTTCTGGATGCGCCTATATGAATATTCTTGCATAACACGAATCTAGCATCGTTACACGTTGATCACATTAAATAATTCCTGTGTACTTCTATAGCTTCCGTGTTTGGTAGAGGAAGAATGATGAAAACGCTCTCTTCTGTTCGGTTCTGATGTGAATATTTGATATGATCGACACATCAAACAGTACTGGACTATTTCAACAATTCTTAGAATGAATCATGAGTTACTTGCTTGAATAGTTTATAGATACCATGTGGTAGAAAACGAGTACTTTGCATCGGAGCAAACGTTTAAGTTTTGTAATTTTATAATATTTATTATTAATGTGTAAAAGTGTGAAACGTTGTATTCAACCTAACAAAGAATGTGCTGGATAATAGCGTTACGGTATCTGACGCAGCCTTTCAGTATTGTTCACATATTTCCATATATCTGTGCAACAATTCAAACGCTTTCTTTTACAAAGAACCAATATTTTCTTCTGTATAATGTAAACCTTTCTGAACATAAAAGTAACGAATTGGATCTGGTACCGAACTGTACTGTTGAAAAAGTGAAACGAAATTAATTCAATTAGCTCCATGCTTGTAGACACACATACACACACATCTATATACACACTGTGCCTGTGCGTACATTGTGAATCTTCAATCGTATTTTGTTTATAGATGTTCACTCTATTTGAAAATAAATAGCACAATGTGCTGTGTAGTCTATGAACTCGATTTGTTGTCAGAAAGCGTCGTTGTTTCACAGAACTCGTGTGCAATTCTTCTTATGTAATCTCATAATCAATTTAAATCAAATGACAGTCCCGACACTGATTCTAGTCGTCTTGCAATTTAGGGAATACGAACATAATGTCGCAACATTATTGTTTACACATACGTACATATGCTTTATATCGTATGATGATAGGATATTGTATACTTCATTTAACGATTCCGGCGGCACATATTTGCTCCAATGTTACTCTATATAAGTGGTGAACATATGTGGCTGTGCGCAAATTTTAAACTCAAAGAAAACAATACATGTATGTATTACAGTTTGCACATGAATTTATTATTGACTCATGCATTTATCATTGTTATACGTATGTAACATGATTATAATAATGTACTATTCTCGTATGCATTGCACGGATAATAACATTGTAAGATTTTATTTATAGTATTGATTACATAAAGCTATTCAAAACAAAACAGTACATTTTTCTCTAAATTTTGTAATGAAACACTGCTAATGTGAACGAAGCTGTTGTTTATTAGTACAAGAGTATTTATATTAACTAAACGGTGGATGCTTCTTATCAATAAAATGTGTTGCCTGAATATTCTGTCTTCCATATTTATTGACCGCCATTCCACATTTTAAAATTGATTTTCCTGGTCCATAACTAGATGTCTCTACGTGTTACATCTTGTTCATGAAGGAGCGTTCGTTTACTCGCTTTTTTTTCCTAACAGTTGGTAATGCAGAACACATATGTATACTCGTAGTATACAGTATTGTATGATTTGTATGCATAGTGGAATTGTGCCACGTTCTGTTGCCTATCTTGTAATTTGTTAAGAACTTTTTGAGCTGTGTTGAGTGTGCTGACTTCGAAATGACGTGAACTTTAACATCTAAAATTTCGTGTCCCTTCAATATACGTAAATTAATTGTAACCGATAATATAATAGAACGTTGAGAATTGGGCCACAAATAACCACAGTTGTATGAAGTGTCCTCGCTGTGCAAAACAAAAGCGGTTGAACATAGGCAGGCTAGTAGTGAGGTTGTCGTGTTTTCACCCTCTGTCTGTGAACTTGTCCGGCTGAATCATTTGGTATGTACACATATTTAATTTCGACTGTTTCTTGTATAAAGAGCCTTATCGACCTAGATGCTTCAGATGGTTACACTTATAAACTATCGATTACATTAGGTACTGTAAATGTTTATCGCAATTGCGAAGCAAAAAATTGTCAGTATAGACCATTATCGGAACGTTGCATCTCGTGAATCACTTGTCCCAACGTTATGATCAAACCAGTAATTAGTCACATTTGTTCGATCAGTTCTCATCTCATAAGTCACGTATAATATAATCTCCATTCAAGCATCTAGCACATAAGTATGTTTATAGGTAAAATCAAATATTGGGGACCTATATTCTGCTCCAATAGTAGAGTGTTCGCTTACGTTAGTTTCACTTTCAATTACTTGTATACTTATAGGTACGTACACCTACACAAACAACCACATACGTAGAGTATCATATCTCCTATCACATGTATGCGCAACTAATGGCTATATACTTTTTTTTAATAAAAATTCACTTACACTTCAGTATTCGGTCATATTGTATTTGAATTTCCGTCAACTAACCAATAAGTTAGTTCCTAAGTGTACAGATAAGGTAAATCATAGATAATATTTTACATTTACAATTAATGTTTTAATGTAAATAGTTATTATTCGTTAATTGTGTCAGTAGACACAACCAATTTTAACTTGCTATATGTCATTAGTAGTTTTTTGGTAGTAACACTGACTATTTCATATTGTCGATAGATATATGTGCATGAGCTTAAATTTTGAATATGTTTGTACAACACTTATCACCGAGATTCGTAATCTTCACGTTCGATATCGATTACTTTTTTATAGAACATATTTTTATTCTTTTATTCCCAGAAATAAATAAACAGATTTGAAGAATTTATATTTTTCCATAAAACAACATTTATTTTTATTTACAGCTAAGTACCTATATATGGTTACCAGTTTGATATATGACATACTTTGTACATAACAAAAACAATTGTAATCAGAAAAATGAATTATTGCGCAATTCCTAGAAATGTTATCAAACAACAACATTCATAATTAATTAGTTTGTCTTTAATATAATATGAACAAATTGTCATAATGACATTGTTACTTTGATAATGAAATGTAAGGTCAAAATATGACATTAAAATCTGAATGATCTTGCTTTCAGTTCAAGTTGTTTTAGTATGTTACATATATAATTTAATATCATTCATAATTTTCAGTGCAAGTCATGTTATGTATATCGGAATCATAAAAATAAATAAAACTATAATTGTGTCTATATGAACAACATTTTTAAGTAAACATTTTTACATAAGATAAGCTATGATAAAAAAAATATAGATCTATAAGTAGGTAACAGCGATTTAAGTTAGTGGAAAGAATTAGGTGAATAATTTCATACTGGGCAGTAGTATATGTGTACAATTATTAATACACAATATTTCACTGGTTTTGTGCTGTTCGGATGGAGTATGCGTTATGGAATCTGTACATTTGCTCTTCTAGTATTCATATTTGGTGCATTCGATGTTACGGTTAACTATGGTTATTATATTACATGTTAATTTTTGTCTATTGATATCTTTCTATAAAAGTAGTATGTCTCTAATACGAAATTTTGATTCGGATTGTCGATTTTCATTTTAACATGATTTGTATAAAGTTATGAATAGGCGTTATGTTCTTTTTAGTTAGATCTGTCATAGATGTACCGTAAGGCCTCGCTTAACGGTGATTCGGTATAACGCGGTTTTAACGTGAACTCAAAAAAGCGCTATATTTTCGATGATTCGTTATAACGCGGTTCATGAAGACACAATTACGGAGATTATGGATCAATTTATAGAAAATGACCTCGTATAACGCTGTTTCGTTTAGCGCTCTGTCTTCAGGAACGCATCTAAACTTCACTGTTGGTTATTTAGGTTAGCTTGCTTGATTGGCAATGCAGAATCAGTGCCGTAACTGTGATAAAATGAGTCTGTATGTAAACAGTTCTTAAAAAGGAGTTGTGTTCTATGCGCTATTGATTTTTTTGTAGTAATTAAATCTTTATTAATAGCCCTAATTATTATATGACCTATTCTTTCGCAAGAATAGTGTGATTAGTACAATAAGAAATTGTCCAGGGTACTGATAATTGCATTATTTAATTATATGGTGAATTTTACTCGAACGTAGTCCCTACTGGGATTTTTCCAATCTTCTAGGTCACATCCATATCGTGTTACGTTCAGATGACATTTCTGCATATAGATATATATTATGCAGTTATATTCAGACTAGAAACTACTCATCATCTAGGGCTGCGTTCGAAGTGGACAATTTAGTGCACTAATATTCCACGTGACTGATCGTATACCCTAAATTGCGCACTAAATGACGTTAGAATTTTAGAAATAGACATTAGGATTTATAAAAGCACACTACGCCCTGAATTGCGTGCCCTAAATTGACCGGCAAGATCCTAAAATCTTCCTAATTTCGTTGCCTAAAATACTAAAATCTTGAATTCGAACACGGCTTAGATTCGTTAAGTGAGATACTTGACGCTTGGCGGGAACACTAGTTTTTACTGTGATTCTAAACAATTTATCATTATAATGGACTTTAAAATAAGGTGGAAAACGCTTGTAGTGACCTTGACGCAATCAGAAATTTGGTTCGCGCGTGTACACTATGATGAAAGTACAGTAAGACCTCGTTTAGCGCTTTAGATCGTTCCTGAGCGCTAAACGAAACAGCCTTAGGGGTCATTTTCTATAAATTGATATATATATATATATATATATATATATAATTGATAATTTCCGTAATTGAACCGCGTTATAACAAATCATCGTAAATTTAGCGCTTTTAGGGGGTTCACGAAAAACCGCGCTATATCGAATCAGCGTTAATCGCGGTAGCGTAAGTGAGGCCTTACTTTATTTAGTATGTTATGTATTTAGTTGGGACTCAGAGATACGTTCATTTTAAGCGAGTTCGCTATAAGTGGATTCCATTGTATTTTGTTCCATAAGAAATTTTAAAATCAAATGAAGTATATTGCGTTGTAGTTTGTTCAGGATGTGGTATTTCCAGATCTTATGTCTGTAAGATGAATGGAACATTGCTATTTAGTATAGTTTCTTCCAACATATCTCGACTGTATTATTTGTACTATTTCGAGTGACTCTGTTATACATATTTTGTTGTTTAGCATTGTAATTTCCAAATGGCTGTTTTATCCTTTGATTTTTCTGATTTCATAAATTTTTTTGCTGAAGTATTCTAGTTTGAGATTTTGTTTGCTTTCTTTCTAGTTTTAAGTATGTTTTAGTTGTAAAATAAGTCGCATAAGTCGACAAGTAAACAAGATGTTGTAATGCAATCATATTCATTGTAATGCAATATAGTAATGTACTAGAAAAAATAAATAAAACGTAAAACTTTCAAAATATCACATCTAAATATATAATAACAAATACTAATATTAATACATATACATATACCTATCGCATAGCAGCTGTCTTGTTTAAAGTATCTTCTATTATTGATCGTAATTGCTATTGAAAATTGCACCTTTATTGATAATTACATTTTGTTACAATTAGTATTGATAACACTTGCCGCGTAGCAGCCATCTTGTTATCATCTTTATAATTGACAGTTACTGATAAGAGCCCGGGACATCGGATATCTTCGTGAAAGTTCGACAATACTTTCGGATTCTTTGCAACAAAAAACCTCCGAGAAAAAAATAGTTGAAAATATAATTTATTAACTCATTTAGTTTTATAAATATATGAAATAATAATATAATTTCAGTGAAATATATTGACATGTAATTTAAGATATAATTCTGTATTGCTATTTGCTACAGTCTTATTATATTCAAAAAGGATTTTGCCTGCACTTAAGAAAATCTTCGTCATTCAGAAAATGTTTGCGATTGAATTATATTTCTGAAGATTGAGTAAACAATCATTGGAATTTTGACGATTAAACCAACTCTCTTGTAACATCGATCAATGCATATCTGGTAGCAGCTACTTCTCGATGAATATTACGTATTCAAGAATACAATAATTAATTTATTATTTGTCAAACCACAAGTTTTTTTTTTTTTTATTTATCTTACGTAACAGAAAAAATCATTATCTTGTTGATTGACGCAGAATGAGTGATACGTTTTCTTTCTTTCTATAATTCAATTATCTTTTTGTTTAAAATACGATTCATTATGCTTCTTCAGCTTCAATATGTGTAGCTGTAATTGAACCGACAGTATGTTAATTGCTACGTTATCTTTGATTAAATATTTGGGGATTAATGCAAGGTTATTTAGTTCTATTCAAGGTATCAATGCTGACGCTAATGAATTTATATTTAGGCACGTTAATCTCTCCACACGAATAAATTTAATGAGTAGTAGAATATGTATTTGATAATATAATGAAGACATTTCTGGTTACGTTAATTGAATTGTTGTGTAGTTGAAATAATTCCGCATTTTTATCGTAGATGATTGAAATTAGTATATACTTGTGTGCATATTTGTTGATGATCGTTCATTTAATAGTTGTAAATTCGCGGGGAAGCTTGATGCCAAATTCAGCACTTAATTAATACCCAATGTAAATGCAAAAGAGCAAAGCGGTTCCTTTGAAAGAGCTAACTCCTGGTGCAAATGTGTGTAGGAGGCAGACGGCACACTGCGTCTTTGATGAGTAGTGTATCGGACGTGGTATACTCAGCACTCGGAGCGGGAGTGTCTCTGGCCCTTGGGCTCACTAAGCTTTAGATTGACTTGCTCATTACGCCCAGCGATGGAAGATTCATATTCATGAATTTCAGCGTTCCCGTACCGTTTTCCGAATATTCATCGTCTAAACCCATCCGTCCAAATTTGTTCATGTTTCGCTCTCGTTAATATATAATTAAACCGTTGTCTCGCAACATATCTATTCCCGGCTGAATATATCTCTACTGTGTTATAAAAAAGTTATTTGAATCGTTGTTAAAGTTAAAATAACATCCGATGTCAAACACAAACATGTATATTGTAATGTTCTATAATGTTTGCAAACTTGACAGTAACCGGATGGCTATTTCGAGTAACAATAAAATGTTTTACATTAAGTTTTCATTGCGCAAATTTACAAAAAAAATATTACCTATGCTCTATCCGGTGAAAGCACTTTTCCAAGACGATAAAGTGGAAAATTGGGTGCGTTTATCGAATTTGAAGGGCGCGTAATATCGGGTATTCGTTTGGCTTGGCGAAAGCTTTCAGATTTCATCCTTGACGACGTTAGTAACAAAGTTACTTTTCCTCGAATATTCAATAAGTTAATTAACTTGAAGAACTTGTAACTTGATTGCAACTGACTGCACGTATTGCATCGGCTATTCTATGCTGTGAATTATTGGTAACCAACACTGACCGACAAACCGGACGCTTGGACACAAGGAATTCGTATTCAATTCAACCATCGCTCTAGTTAGTCTATCGAGAATTAGATCGTGGTTTTGCTCTCACTCGGATGACCGGCTCAGATCACATTTTAATTCCATTGATTGTTTACCGCAATGTTCTCAGAACATTATCTCCATTTATCCGGATGTCACAGTTTACTTGCACTAGCATACGCAATTAGATTCTCAGATGTAGAAATGGAATAGGGAGCATTGGATTCAATTGAGTCTTGGCGACCACCCACACACCTACCCCCCACTCCACCTACCATATTCATTCAATTATAACTACTAAACGCTGAGATGAATGTTTCAAATTAAAGTCTAGCTAATCCTTTTAATTCTTTCATATGAAATTTTATTCTGTGTCTTATGATATGCACGTACGTATATTAAATACTTGTCAGTGATTTTATGCTGTATTAATAAACATAATTCTAATAGTCAAAACAACTGACTCAGATGTTTGCCTGGTATATCAGTCATTTATAAACAAAATGATACTGTTGTTGAGTATATGCATTGGCACGATCAAAATCATAATCATTGAATCATGCATGATGTGTAATGTAATACAGAAAAGTTAAAAGATATTTATATCGGTTTCGTATTGTTCTTAATATGGTTTCACCTCTATACACTACTAATATTACATGTTTGTGTAAGCCACGCCTTATCGTGACGCATTATGTGACAGCGTAAACTATTTAAGTGTCTCACTGTAGAACCAGTTGTCAGTTTCCGTACAATATGATTGACAATTAATTACAAAACGGATGGGTGGAACAAGTAGATGCATCCTGAACTTGACAATCCACTTTTATTGTCCAAGTATCTTGATTGTTTCGCCGGGTTTTGTTTTATATGTCATTCCTTATTTAATATATATATATATATATATATATATATATATATATATATATGTATATATATATATATATATATATATATATATGTATATATATATATATATATATATATATATATACATATATGTATATATATATATATATATATATATATATATATATATATATATATATATATATATATATATATATATATATATATATACTGAAAAGTTGTATGAACCCGTTGGAATTCTGATTATGAACGCTGAACCGTGTAACAGTGCATTATTGATTTCATCTCTTGTGTTATATATTCTAATATTAGATCTCGTTGTTTAGTATCGGACCAAACAGAGACCAATTATACGGAAATTAACTGGAGATGGGTTGTGTGAGTCACTACATTTCTTGTCACATGGCAACAACGAATATCAATCAATATTTCGGTGCGATTCAATATCGTGAACTAGTTAAACTTCAATATAACTTACCTCATTTAGTATGGCTTGTGTGTTACTTCCCGCTAAGACAACAGGCACTGTATATAAATATATACATACTTGAACACTTATTCCTTGTATATTTAAGGAACTAGATACTCATAGCTCCCCTAACACATTTGATCCGCACAAGCCAAGCAATGAACACGATTACAACTTACTTTAAATAGCTGTCAATTGTTTTATAAATGCTATTATATATACCGAATATTTATATTATTGTTGTTCCACCGGATTATAAGTACATGCTACATGAAATATGTATACAAAATCATATGAATTAAAACGCAACGTGACATCACTAAACATGTATCAAATAACGACATGCAATAAGTCTATCTGATCAGCATTATTTACATGTACTTTTACCATAAATTAATTATAATTCATTGTTTACAATTTATATTTTTTTTAACTTGGCGGAGAAGACTATTTAAGCATTGTAATACGGGTTTACTGGTATGATAATTAGTTTACTCTTTACTTGTATCAACCTGTTGATATGCTTGTATAAAAAAAATTATGTGTTTCTCTGAGTGACAGACATTATCCTATTCTGTTCTCTGCTCTCTTACGATATTTAGTAAATTTACGTAAAAATAAAACGGCACAAAATTAAAATAAATAATATAGTGGACTTATGCAGGCGGCTCTTCGTGACATATTTTTAATTCCGTGAATTATGTACTTTACTTCTTTTTTTACATTGTGATGTTTATTAGTATGTATAAAATACACACCAAATATATTATTACTATCAGAGATATATTTGCCAAAGACTGTGTTTCTATTTGTTATAACTTGTCTTATCTGTGTTACTAACATTTTAATCTTCTATTTAATTATCGACTGTGTTCCTGCCTCCGTAGGTTGTTCATTTCTTCGTTCTATGTATCATCCTTGCGTTTCTTGTAACATTATCTATCATCTCAATTCGCTGATCTGATCTGTGTGAAAGTCACCGAGTTTATACCGTGATCGCCGTTCAAGGTCAATTTACAGCGAAAAAAATCTATTTTTAATCAGTCTGAATGTACATTTACGTAGGAATACTGTTGTGCGTAAGAATATAATCCCAGTATAAACAATCTAAAATAAAAGTGTCACCATTTCTTGATTCGCACTCTTTTTCTTCAAATTGTTACAAAAATTTTCGTATCGTAAACTATTGTTTCCACAGTGCAGAACTAAAAAAAGCATTGTTTTGTTGTATTTTTGCAAGTAATGTTGACTTTTGTAGCACATATGTTGACAACATTAACTGTTTGTTGTGGAATACAGACTGCACTTTTGAGATGGGATTTGAAACTACGTAAATAGCAACATGTATTTTATCCTGGATATTACATGCTCCGTGTACCTATGTCTTTATTTCCATGACGACACATATGAACAACATATTTTGTTCTCAATGTATAAATCTTTAAAATCTGCAATTTAATTATTTATTTTATTCGTTTTTCTTTTACAGTAGTATATCCAAGGGGCCGTGTTACCATTGTTGGAAGGACGGATATTCATCATAATAGTATATAATTTCGGTAAGTAATTTCTCCAAGTGCATGAAAATACAGTAAGATCTCACTTGGCGGTTTAGATGCGTTCCTGAAGACAGAGCGCTAAACGAAACAGCCTTATACGAGGTCATTTTAGTACTGGGTCATTTTCTATAAATTAATCCATAATTTCCGTAATTGTGTCAGCATGAACCACGTTATAATGAATTATCGTTAATTTAGCGCCTTTTGGGGTTCACGGAAAAACCGCGTTATATCGAATCAGCGTTAAGCGAGGCCTTACTGTACATAAATGTGAAAATCATATTTGTTACCGACAGCGAAAATAGATACATACATCCTATTTTAGCACGTTGCAGTGTTTGAAATGTAATACGTGTTTATTTGTCCACATTGCAAATTTCAACATGTTGTTGGATATCATTTATATATATATATATATATATATATATATATATATATATATATATATATATATATATATATATATATATTCATTTCATATAACATTTGGTACATCTTGTGTTTAAGAATCGTGTACAATATTTATAGAAAAAAGTAAAATTTACCGACTTAACACTACAGCAAAATGATTTCCATGATGTTGGATATTTTACGAAGCATGTATAGCAGTTTTTTTTATATCTATAGTATACTCTGTAAATAAAAATCGTACACAATATGTTTCAAGAGAAACCTTTGACGGAATGATTAGATTTTCCAGTGAGATGCACATCAGGTACAACTAGATATTGCAGTAAAGAAAGCAAGTCGGATATGAAAACTGGCTTTTGATAGTATGGATCACGGGAGTCAGAACAGTATGCTTTTTCTAGATGGCAAATATATGTTAGTATATAATATTTCTGTTGCAATATGAAAAGATTTTTGATCAGACAGGATTCTATAAACCTTTCAAGTTCATGTAAAAATGTTACTTCACATTGTTCTATCGGTATATCAATTCAGGACATGACATCAATGAAAATCGGACGGGAGATTTTATTCGATAAAAACTCATGTTAAACTTCAATCGACTTGTTGTCAATTTCTTAATGTATTCCAATACATATTAAAGATTTTGTTGAAAATTTTTACGATTAATAGCTTTTAAATTTCTGTACAAATTTGGTTATAACTTGGGCATATTTGTACGTTGAAACTATTATTATTGTCGAGAAATGAGCATCTCTAGTCATGCATGTCAAAAATAATTAAAACAACAAGAGATCCTAATGAAGTTCCGTGTAGTCCGGGACATTTTGCATCCGGGATAGGGTCCATCCGGGGTCCGGAACCGTCTCGGCCTATCCGGAATGGTTCGAAATCCTAGTAGTGTTCCTCACAACTTTAATAAATCACTACACACAGTAATTTTATTTTAATTTTGCGATAAATTAATGTACAAATTCAATTAATTGATACCTTGCAAATTGTGATTAATGTTTTGTCAATATAAATCGAACTTTCAGTACAGAGCAACCCGGTATTGCAATAAATTCATTATTGGTGCACATGCATTATTTATAAATTAGAATACGGAGTGCGGACGCTATTTTGATGAAATTAGATTCGTCCAAAATAGAATGGCTTGTATCTCATGTTTTGAATATTATGTGGTATATATTATTCATTTCATCGGTATTGTATATGAAACAGTCGGTGAATGTGATATATGGCTTACAGTTTTTCACGTACATTTTCCACGTCCATTTTTGTCACACTCGCGATCCTTGTGGATACATGAATTTCCACTCAAGTTTCCTTACGACAGAGTTATCAGGTGCTCCTTGATTTCATTACAGAACTGTGCGAAATGTATGCTGTATGCATTGACAAATAAACCCTGTGACTTCTAATTTTATTGTGTCACATTCTGTGACATTCGTTGAGACGAAAACACATGAGACAAAGCTATGAGTTATGGTAAAATAAGTAACCTTGTTCGTGACATAATAATAACATTAAATTCTACATTTTTCATACGAAATTTATGACAGTGTTCCGTTGCATTTCAGTGGCAATGGTTATATTTATTAGAGATATGTAAAATTATTTTATTGAAATTATCTGTAGCGAATTTAACCACGTATCACGTATCGGAATCACATATTAACATTTTAGCTACATAGGTTAATTGCATTTAGTGCTAATAACACAGAAACACAAGTTCTATATGTCGTTGATTATAACGCGAATGGAATTTGTGTTCTCTGAAGTTCCGTAGCATCTACATAAGTGATTCTATTGAACAGTGTTTCCCAACATTTGATCACGTGAGTCTTCCATTATTATTGATGGATATTTATATCTCGGAAGATACATTCTCCTGTCTGTCTGTTGGTGAATGTGCTCCACCCGTTGGGAAACGCTGGTACAGGGTATTATTCATTACGTACATGGAGTTTCCCATTGTCAGAGTGATAATTACATGTCCTTATCACTTACCACAGTTCGGTGTGCCTAGCCGCATTGCATTTGCTGTACTTCCCCAAGTACATACATTCAGATTTGTCATTATCCAATGGATTTCAGACTCTGTATGTTTCATTAAGTCATATTAGAATTTCATCATGACTTGTGTCAGTGATGATGTAGTTATACTGCCTTTGTATGTTGCCATAACAACTGAGATTTGATGAAATTTCACGCTGTGTAACTCGATGATATAGATATTTTTAGTGTAAAGATTAAAAAAAAATCGTTAGAAAGAAAATATATGTATATAAAAATATAGCTCGGCGTTTAACCAGATTGCCGGTTCATATTTTCCAAAATGTACGATTTCGAATGTATATGCTCGTGTGATCGAGTTAGGCCCAGGAAATGCTTTTTCTGCGTCGCCCAGCACTGAGGTAACTGCTGTAAATCAGATTCGAATGAAATTCGATGAAAATATTACGAGTTTCTGTCTCTGTAGGAATTGTGATTTCCGGGATATAAATGAATTGTAAACGCTTGACGTACTGTGTCCGCCTAGGCATGCTTCTCTACACATTTATCCAGCCGATCTATATGTTCACTCCCATTTGGTCTAGTTTCAGTGCCAATCAGCCAACCAGCTAGCTTGGTTCTGGAAGCGTCCACAATTCACGATCATAGGGGATGAAACATTTTAACAATACCTACCCCCCGCCCCAAGCAACTATATAAATAATCAGCACGGAATAAGTCATAATCGCTTAGATAACTTGACATACGTACGTTAATGAACAGTTCAAAACTTGAGTACATCGAAACTTTCTGTACGTTACATCTCTACGTATACGAGTCCCTGTTGGTTAGACGCGGAACAGTGCGTTCATTAGCCAGTCAGCAATTATCTACAGCACTTAGGGCTAATTGTTTATCAAACAGGAAGTAGTTATTTTTTTACCCAATCTCTGTCTGACAGCGCACCTAAATGTCTGTGTACAACAAACTTAAAATAGAGTACACCACACACGGTAATCGGCGTACGTTAGAGATATGGCGGTCATTCGTAGTAATACTTCTGCTTTAAAAATTTCATTCCATTTGCTTGTCAACTGCAACAACACGCATTTGTATGCAATGTTAAACGTATGCCTGGGGGCTTCATTAAATCGTTTAGCAAATTATGCTATCAAATACATAGTTTAAATATAAATCTGTTTTAAGCACTTTACACTGATAATCTTCTTATTTTCATATCCTACATTGTGCGTCACTGTTATCCATCATGTTCCTAATTGATTAACTAATTTATATGTATATTTACATAAGTATTATATATATATATATATATATATATATAAATATATATATATATATATATATATATATATATAAATATATATATATATATATATATATATATATTAATATATATGTTATGTATTATTATGATGGACTTATGGAATAACGAGTCGGTCAGTGGAGATATTTACAATAACACAATGTCCATAATTTTGCTGTTCTACCAATGCATCATTGATGTCAAGTTCTGTAAGTCAACAAATAAATACGCAAGCAAACAATTATGATTGAATGATATTCAATATGTCTTTATTATAATGCAATGGATTCTATTCCCCCAACATCTCTGTCATGTAGTATCCAATTCAACCTGATATAGATATTTACTGCGATATGTAAGTATAATAAATATGTCTGGCATATAGGTATATATTTACCGATTTACTGTACCAAAACAAATCATTAAATATGATCAAACCTAAAGATGCCTGACTTTGTATTCGATAACAAGTATTTTATTTTTCTTTGTTTACAAGTTAATACGTATATTGGGAAATTGTCTGAATTTTAATATCAACATACTACTTGAGAAATGTTAAATCTGCAAAAAAATAATATGTATTCGTTATTGATTTTGCAAAAATTGCATTTCCGCAACGAAGGACGAGAATCGTCGCAAAAGTATAATAAATAGAAATAGCAATTTCTTAAAATAGAAATAATTCTGCTATTTTACTTTTGTGACCTTCACGCAGGGGCGTACCGTGCATTTTTATGGCCCTCGAGTCAAAATCTTATTAATTTTGTGATACTTTAAATTAACTTGAATGAACCATCCGAATTATGATTGTTGAAAATTATGCCGCCTCGCCAAAAGGTTGAACATAGCTCAATTTTAGTAGTACATATTTTTAGGCCATTATCAAATACATATTCAACACACTACATAAAATTTTACATGGTAATATGTAGTTATTTTTACTGACAACAAATATAAAAACCTTTGATATTTTGTCCAAAGAACTCGGATACGAACTCGACAACATATATATTACTTCCACATCTAGCTCGGCTGCATTCTGATTGGTTGGATACAACGGAGCTATGATGCATTTACCATCATTCGCTTTGCGCTTTTTTTGTTGTTGCTGGGTGACGTTTCATCAGACTGTGTAGAACACGGGTTCCCAACCGGTGGGTCGCTACCGTCTTAGAGAGCCGCGAAGGTTTTCCAAAAGGCCGGGTCGCGTAAACATATTTGCAAACCTCAGCCGAATGAATAATAGCTAAAAAATATTTTCTCTTTTTTTTCATGAAAATGTTTGGTGGTGGACCGTGACTTAAAATAGGTTGGGAAACACTGGTGTAAAACGTGCTATACCATGCATGCCTGTTGTATTATTGCATTCAGTGTTACGCATTTGTGTTTCCTTTAATAAACAGAATTCATTTTAAATTTCCGTAGGTACGTTTGGCAACCAGCACATGTTTATCTAAAACAAATTAATTTATCATTTGAACTGGAACAGATTCGTAAATTAACAAACATTCATAAGTTCGTAACTATTTCGGTTGACCGAATTGTTACACCATAACGTTAATTATTCTACTATACGTTATTAATCCGTGCATTTATGTGTACATAATTGTCAATCAACAATGTCTGATTTCGCTGACTGGAAACAAATGACAATTCCTAGAAATTGACGCTTTGAATTGTGCACAATTTCAGACACGTACTATGTGCTTTTGTTACATATATTTAAATACAAATCTCTTCGGCTCTCAAACCGAATTCAAATCATTTAATATAAAATACCATTTTTCACATGTAGTATCGTATTACCCAACTGTATATCGTTCAATCTTTTATTGTATCTTCATGGTACATTGCATTCTCATGAATTTATAACTATGCTCAAGTCCAGTTTGCAATATCGAATTTCCATGCAATTGAACTTTTGCAACTAGTTTATTCAATTACATTTATAACATTGTAAGCTCATTGCTATTCAAATATCATTTCGATTACTGTTACTGTATTTGTATTAACTATCGCTATGAATGCACAAAAGTTCAAAATAAATTCCTAGTAGTTTTTTTTTTGCATACATAAAGCTTATATTCATTATTATTGAAATACGGTGGAACTTGAAGGGACTAGGTATTTGGTTCACTATAAGCGAATGTACACTATAACGAAAGTGTGACGAAAGTATATATGTACGTTCATTATAAGCGAGTTTCCACTATATGCGAGTTCACTATAAGTGGATTCCACTGTATATCAGAATAAATATGCGAGGTTCATGGCGCTATTTTTGAGTATTATTACAATTACCGTGAATTTTTTGCTGGGAATGATACGAAAATCACAGTGCTCCATTTTTTTCAAAATGATTCTTTTCAGAGTTGTCTCGATGGTTTGTTTCGAGTTAATACTCTGTTTTTATATATTCTTTCGTGATATAAACTCAAGAGGATAAGTGATAAGCTGAAACTAACTGGCACCAATTTGTATATACATTTTATGAAATATAAAATATCTATTTTATGGCTTGAATTTATGTCTTGAAGAAGTCGTCATCTGCTTGACGAAAGGATAAATTATTACCAATAAGTTTAGTTCACATGAACTATCGATGATTATTTAATAAATTCGGAGTATTTCAAGTGGGTCCTTATAGAACAGGGACTACAGTATTGAAAACTGTTAGTCTATGCTCCTATATTAATCATTATATCAACTCGTTTCAAGTAGAACTCCAACTAGATTGGATTGAATCGGAACAATACTTCGATCGGTTCAAAATTTGCTATTACAAGTGTACTAGAACATTTTCGATCAGTTTTTAGTTCCTGAATTATTCAATACCAGTTGCACTGAAGTATTTAGTGGAGGCATAAACCTAATTATATTTAAAAGCAGTGGATTCAATAATAGTTGATCGTGAATAGTTGAACGTGCAGTCTCAAAAATCAATAGTGTCAGATGAAACTAATAATATGTACCGTTTTCATAGGGTAAAATGAACTTATAGTATTCCAGGTGATATGATCCGTACTGAAAGGAATGTTCGTGAAAGCCAGTTAGAATCGGTATGAATATGCGTCATTTATTATTTAGTTTTCAACTCACCGATATATTATTCTGATAGGAATTTAATAATATTGCTCATAGTAATGAATAATATTTACATATAATATTATCAGCAACACTACCGACATAATCAATTCAATGCTATTTTATTGAAACCATTATATAAATATAAAATATTTTTATGAATTATAGTTTTGAAACACTTGACATGCTGTTCTTTTCTTACAATTTTTTTTTTTGCTATTGCATCATTTTACTAAAAAAAATCCAGTTGAATCTATTGTACACAACGCGGCTAATTTTAAATTAACAGCTGTTAAAACATGGATCAGATTATTATACTACTAACAATTTATTGGTGCTTTGATACGTAAAGTTAGGAGGTGGAAGAGAATAGAATACAATCATTTTCTAGAAATGCTAGAGAAGAAAATGATTTAAACCTCAGTAAATAATGATGAAATGATAATATTGCTTGTAGATTTGAATCAGAGTTCTCGGGACTGTATAACTTGCTATATATGCATTTGTTTATATATATTTGAATGTTGGGATTGGTCGCGCTGTACTAGTTGAACATGCAATGTTCATGTTGTTGATGCGGGCAGTTATATGCGATGGGTGTACAGTTTTCAGCACGTCCCTACCCTTCCGGCCATACCTTGTGCGCGTCGCGCGCCGCGCGCCGCTTATCGTTGTCTCGCTCGTGTGCATGTCGCCTAGTGTCCTCTCAGTATGGTTATACGTGCGCGTTGGTGCTGAGCAGTGAGCACGACAACAGTGAACAGTAGAAACAGTGCATCCTGCGGAAACGACGGCCGCTACGTCTTCACGCGTGCGAATACCAACACTAACCTTACTGTCTCTGTGGCTGTGTGCGAGTGCGTGTGTGTTCAGTGCTCCACGTCTCTGTCTCTTACCTACAATGTACGGATTCATGGTCAACGGAACCTGTTGAGTGGTGTAGTCGCGTGTGTTTTTCTGTCTGTCAGTGCATATTTCTGTTGAAGCAGAAGTTTGCCAGTTTTCTCGTCCTCTTGGTTGTTTGTAGTTAGGCACAATAGGTGCTTTTAAATCAAAACACTCAGTGAGTATATATGGTGAATGTGGCTTGGTTGTTGGCATTTCTTACTGTCATAACAACATGAAACAACAAAGGTGAATATTTATTTACCTATTGTTTACATCACAACTATAACTCAACGGGAAAGAAACGAATTTATAAGGTTTCGGCTATTGTGTTTCAAGCTTCCTTCCATTCTTAGTAACTATGTACTAAATAAATACGCTTTATAGTTTACAAATTGCTATGCTGCCATTAAATAGTGTGATAATAACAATTTCCTTATATGTAACATTAAAGTTTCTGGTGTTTACTTTTGACTAATAAAATACTCTGGTTAATGGTTAATGTTCCACATTTTATTATGAAACCCTAGTAAATACATATTCAGATCATTACTCATTCACATTCGTTAAAGAATGTCGGTGAATTTTTCTTTTAATACGTGACAATACTTACTGAATTTCGAATTAATTAATATGGAATGAGTAAACAGAATTGTATTGAAAAAAATATATTTAAATGACATGTATTTAACTATTGCCGGTACGAATGATTTAATTTTTGAAACAGTTGTAAAATGTTATGTGCTATATAAATATCCTTACAGCATGTAACTTTTTGTAATTACAGAATACATTTATACGCACGTTTGTTTATCCAGTTCGTTGTATTCATTACTGTTTTGATACTATTTTTAGTGAAGGCATGTGGTGTTATATGTCTTTGGTATGATGATAGTGTTCTGTGCGAATGCAGATGTACCTGCTAGTCAGTTTGTACTTTATTTTGTTGGAACAAAACTGACATAAATTTTGCGAATTCGTGCTAATTAACTTAACCTGGAGTCAGCGCGAATCCAAAATTGGTTAGCTATATGGTAAAGAAAATATAGTATTTCATTACCGTTCATTCAGACCTCTAAATTCAACTCTTTATTTTTGCTCTTACCACAATTTAGAAACTAAAATTAATTTTACAACTTTTCATATATACATATGTTCCAAAAGAGTACTCAGATGATGCTGTTTTTTAAATGATATCATTTTTATTTTTCAATATTTTTTTTATTAATGTTTTATAAAATTGCAATACTGTTAAAAGGGTTTTCTGTTTTAATATTAATGCTGAAATGTATTACAAATGATGAATAACACAAGTGTCATTGTACATTTCAAAATAACAATAAAAATATCTATCTACTCACATAAAACAATAATTTATTTGTTCATTCATTTAAATTAAAAATGTGGTCTGTATATTAACAATTATCGAGACAGGAAATAATAAAACAGATTGGGTTCACTGACAAACCCGTGGGTTTCAGGATATGATACAGGAAATTCTTCGTTTTATATCAGAATGTTTTCATTTCTATTAAACTATCCTCGCATTATATTAACAATACAGTTAGCGTCGTTACGAAAATTTACAATTTTTCTTTTTCAATTATAATTTACGTAATAAAAAATGTCTTATTTGGAATTGTGTATGCACGCGTTTCTACTTTCAATTGAAGAACTCAGTAGCATTTATAAGAATTGTGGAGAATATCGAATTAATTTCATTATCCGTCTCTTCTAAACACTTCAGATTAATTCACCAGCTGAAACATTGTACTGATTGCCTTTTGATATTCAAGATACACATTTCAGTATATTGGATGTAATTTTTAACAATTTTATTTGCACTGTCATGCCAAACATAGTATGTATATAGTGTGTGTGTTCTGTTTCCAATATAACTTAACACAAACAGACATTCATCGCGTATATATGTTTGTTGATAGTTGAGTAACTATTTTCTCTTGATAGCTAATGTGAAATGTGTGCTTGCGCTTCTATATATTGTCATTGAACTTCCCAAAAACATTTACATGCCATGAGAGAGACAGAGTATTCATCTACTCCGAAACATAATTCAATTTCATTTTGTACGTCATTTTACATCGTTACACTTTAATAATCTGATTTCCTGGGTTAGATAATGAAGTTGCCTACTATAACCTCAAAATGTCGTCACTTCGGGTGCTTGTTTCTTTATTTTTTCTTTTTAGTATCGTATAACCATCAAAACCGCACTATCCGCGTCGAGTTATTCTGCTTCTATAGTCAATATAAATCATATAATTTCATTTTACCGACATAGACTCACATGCTAATTGCGTTATCCGGTACAAACTAATTAATTATATTGGAAGCAATTTCATTGTGGCATGCATAACTTATGATACGTCTTTTCTAAAGTAAAGTTATTGCATATATTACATTTGAATAAATTATTAAATTTCAATTTAACAGATCGGTGCAAGTTGAACTGTAGAACATTATTATTATTATTATTAATATTATTCTAAGAACATTGCGTCACAAAATAGAAGTACGTCAGAACAGTAACCAATTAAATTTTCATTTAAATAATTCCCATTACAACTGTGCATTTCCCACAGTTGAAAGTAAAGGTCGTAAAAATTCTTCTTCCATTAGTTAAATGAACTTGTGGTAAATTGCACATTATACATTTACTGATTTATGTAGTATTACATGAGAGATCTTGAAGAAAGTAACTGAATATGATATTATGCTATTATCGTACTCATTTCAACATGGTCAAATGTTAATATGTATGCATGTATGTCAGTGAATATACTGTGTCACTACGTGTATGATTAGGTCAAGTTTAATGGTTTGTTTGATGTGTGTATGATCAGGTTGGCGTGGAAGGGGTAATTTCGCCCCTGCAAAGCCCCGTTGTGGCCACGCTGGAAGCACTGACGAGTAGTCCATCGGTCGCGCTGGCGCCGTCCAGTCCAGACATGGATGATGCCAGCAGCAAGAGGCAGGCGACGAGGTAGTGTATTAATCATCACATTTCCAGAAATACTTATGTATATATACATACATACACACTTTCCTCATCATCATCATCATCATCATCGTCACACATGATGGATATCATTTATTTCATGTACCCTGACAATATGCTGTCTAATGAAATTGAACCAACTCAAAAAACATGATGCAGTCAAGTAATATCATATTACAAATAAACACTGTTAAACACAATGTTCCACGTAAAACAACAGCAGACAATTGAATCAGAAAACAGTCATTTATTAGGAAAGAATTTAATAAAAGATCGGTAAAAACATTTCACAGTAAATTGTCAGTGCATATTTGCAAATAATATTTTTTTTTTCTCAACACTAGTATTTCGTATGAATCACTACTGTTTTATTTATTGTTAATTTTATTATTTTTTTATTCAAATGCAATAGTATTGTTTTAAGGAAGATTGCCAGGTTTTCGGTTTTCCCTCAAATTGTACAGTTTTAGAATATCATATCAAATATTGTATCCGGGCAAATATGTTTTTATAATATTCGTTTGTATAGTAATTTAAATTATTTAATACCTGTCCAA
The DNA here is from genome assembly GCA_963422195.1 of Carabus problematicus. Classification (NCBI taxonomy): domain Eukaryota; kingdom Metazoa; phylum Arthropoda; class Insecta; order Coleoptera; family Carabidae; genus Carabus; species Carabus problematicus. The sequence goes on from OY728577.1 coordinate 20,633,305, forward strand.
CAAATGTGTAAAACCGACAATTTATATTCGTTAATATTTATTCATAATATACTCATATTACTTTGTGTTATTTGTAATCTGTAGGTAATACGTTAAAATGTAAACAATGATTTTTAAATTGTGTATTGTATGTAATAAACAATAAAAATAATTGTGGTTTTTATAATTTTTTGTCTCAAATGTTCGTGTCAATAAAATTGGGGATTTGGCAATCTTTTTTTAAATATTTATACTACTATTATTAATTTACAAGCTCTCTTGATTTTTAATTAAGAATATCAGTTTGGGCAGTAGTGTTTAAATTTATAAAATTAAAATAATTATTATTGACTAAACATCATTCGATAACACTAGTTTACACGAAAAATGAACCAAGAAAAAAAAGTGTTTTTTAGACTAATTTGGGGTCAGGGAAAACGAAAATGACAGTCATTTATTTTTCCAAAGAATCGTTTTCGAGATATTTGCAAAAAACCTGTTTTTTTGCTCTTTCTTCATATACTGGCATAAAACTTGATAACGGTTGATCAAATTAATATAAAATGTATATCGTTCGGAAGGTATGTTCTTCCGCTGTCCGACGGTATCTTATTTTTGTAAATCGGATTAAAATTCTTTGGGTTACAGGCGATGAAAGTCGGAAAAACATGGATTTTTCGACATTTTTTTAAAATCACTCATTTTCAGTTGTTCCATTGAGATAGAAAAAAAATTATTTTACATACTTTTAAGATTTCATATGAAAGATAATTTTATAGCAAAAAAACGAAGCCTGAGTTTGCTCAAATCGGACAAAAAATACAGAAGTTATGACAGATTAAGTGATGTCAAACAACATTAGTTTTTCAGAAACAGGTTCATACTTTTGGTCGAAAATATGTTTTTTCATTTAAACTCCTTCGTTTATGTTGCATTGAATCGTCACGAAGTTGCATCCAGCAGTAGTCACTCATCATTCCTTCATCCCAAAAGCCTGTTTCGCCTGGTTCATCGCTCTCAGCTCCCAAATTCGGAGGAAAAGAGTACAAATGTCTGTGCAGGAATTGTATTTTACTTCATACACTTCATACTCACCAATGGCATGAAAATTTTTCATCATTTTTTGGAAAAATTTTGTCAGAGCATGTCCCAAAACTGTCAACGGGAAAAATTGAAGCGGGCATACTTCTTTTGTCCGCAGATCAAGAAATTATTCAATGACACCGAGTTCACAAAATGCTTGAACAGTACCGAGACGAAAGCTTGAAATGCTTTTCAGGACGTAGTTCTGGATTTTCTGGGAAACAACAGAAACCAGAACATCCGTCAATTAATCCAAAAAATGATGAAAAACTTTCATGCCATTGGTGAGTATGAAATGTATGAAATAAAATATAATTCCTGCACAGACATTTGGACTTTTCCTCTGAATTTGGGAGCTGAGAGCAATGAACAAAGCGAAACAGGCTTTTGGGATGAAGGAATGATGAGTGACTACTGCTGGATGCAACTTCGTGACGATTCAATGCAACATAAACGGAGAAGTTTAAATGAAAAAACATATTTTCGACCAAAAGTATGAACCTGTTTCTGAAAAACGAATATTGTTTGACATCACTTAATCTGTCATAACTTGTGTATTTTTTGTCCGATTTGAGCAAACTCAGGCTTTGTTTTTTTGCTATAAAATTATCTTTCATATGAAATCTTAAAAGTATGTAAAATAATTTTTTTTCTATCTCAATGAAACAACTGAAAATGAGTGATTTTAAAAAAATGTCGAAAAATCCATGTTTTTCCGACTTTCATCGCCTGTAACCCAAAGAATTTTAATCCGATTTACAAAAATAAGATACCGTCGGAAAGCGGAAGAACATACCTTTCGAACGATATACAGTTTATATTAATTTGATCAACCGTTATCAAGTTTTATGCCAGTATATGAAGAAAGAGCAAAAAAACAGGTTTTTTGCAAATATCTCGAAAACGATTCTTTGGAAAAATAAATGACTGTCATTTTCGTTTTCCCTGACCCCAAATTAGTCTAAAAAACACTTCTTCTTTTAGGTACTCGCCGGAAACCAAAAATTTGTAAACTAGTGTAATCTACCGCTCACTCTAACATAGAGATTATTTTCATGATGCAATGTTCCGTATTTAAAAAAAAAATAGTGATATAATTCACAATTAATTGTATTTTATTTTCTAGGGTATTCAAGAAAAGTTCGCCGAATGCCAAGGTGAGTTATTATAGTTATATACAATACTGACGTATAACATTGGAAGCGATGATGGAATTCTTGAATCAATTGTCGTTCTTTATATCTTTCTTCACGTATATTATTTGGCTTGTTCTGCATATTCGCTGTTAGACATTCTTTTTCTGTGTATATCGTTTCAGATTTATTTGTTTATATTTTCTATTTCAGTAACTTCTTGATTTTTACGATTGTCTGATGCGTTGTAAGCATTGTTTGTTATTTCGATATTTTCTGTAAATTTGTTTTATTAAATAATGATGAATATATAATAATGAAATTTATTGTGAATGTGTAAATGTATGAGTAGTGAATATTTGAATTTGCTATAGATAACGGTGTATTTGGGGAAACGCGACTTTGTCGACCATATCACACATGTGGACCCAATTGGTAAGCCTTTGATGCACTGTCAATATTATCATAATATGTTGTTAAGTTAACCGCCATACTGTTTCTTTCAGACGGCGTAGTATTAATAGATCCCGATTACGTAAAAGAACGGAAAGTGTTTGGCCACGTCCTCGCCGCCTTTCGGTACGGCAGAGAAGATCTCGACGTGCTGGGTCTGACGTTTCGAAAAGATCTATACCTAGCTGCCGAACAGATCTTTCCGTTAGGTCCCTCGGCCTGCAAGCGACCACTCACACGATTACAAGTATGTACCTGTTTCAAGTAGCAACAATAGTGAGTGATATAGAACCTATTTGAATGAGTAACATTGGTAATTGCAGGAACGTTTGATAAAGAAACTAGGGCCTAATGCATTTCCTTTCTACTTTGAACTACCGCCTCACTGTCCGGCCTCTGTTACACTGCAGCCTGCGCCGGGCGATACAGGTAAACCGTGTGGTGTCGATTACGAGTTGAAAGCATTTGTGGGCGAGACACAGGATGACAAGCCACATAAACGCAACTCAGTGCGACTTGCGATACGCAAGATAATGTACGCACCCAGTAAACAAGGTGAACAGCCGTCGGTCGAGGTAAGCAAAGAATTCGTCATGAGCCCGAACAAATTACACCTGGAGGCCTCGCTGGACAAGGAACTCTACCATCACGGCGAGAACATAGCTGTCAATGTGCACATAGCCAACAACTCCAATCGCACAGTGAAGAAGATCAAGGTGTCTGTACGTCAGTTTGCCGACATCTGCCTCTTCTCCACCGCACAATATAAGTGCACGGTCGCTGAAGCCGAAAGCGAGTAAGTATTCGTGTCCGTAATGTACGCGTGTATCTTAATTTACAATTTACTCACCGTATATACAACGGTACAATGTTGGTAGTGATTTGATTCTGATGCTTTGGCCAGTCAGTCTTTAACATTGATATAGAGCCAGACAATCATGTATTTCGATTAGTAGTACATAGATGGTTCGCTAGCGATGTGATATTTGATAATAAAGAAGAAATACATATACACACATATACACTTGAATATACACATACATATGCCGGTGAGATGATAATCGAGTTGTGCTGTGCTGGTGTATAAGTACTATAACCAATACAACAATTACGTAGGGGACAGATATGTTTTTATACAGAGTCGGTTACAGAGCAGGTTGTCCCGTGTCGCCTGGCTTCACTATGTCTAAGGTATACTCGGTGCGACCTCTGTTGGCCAACAACAAAGATAAACGCGGACTCGCACTAGACGGACAGCTGAAACACGAAGACACTAACCTAGCCTCGTCCACAATGTGAGTTCGGCACTGGTACTGGAAGCAACCCTTAGCACACCCACCCACCCTACCACCACTTTGCTTTCCGAAACCACTAGCGTTACTTACTATATACTGTACTGTATTTATTACTACTACTGGTCGTATAACATTTAATATATATATATATATATATATATATATATATATATATATATATATATTTATATTCGTACTGAGGAGGAGTCGTGCGTGCATGTTTCGGAAAGTACACATTTTAGCGGGAGGTTCTCGTTGTTCACTCTCTCTCTATCTCTCCTAGATGTGAGAGCGGATAATCGAACAACGCATCTTATAGAATCGTCTCTGTTATACTCTCTCTCTGTCTCTCTCTCGAGTGCTGAATCCGCCGGCTCGTTGCAGTTACCGTTGTTTGTTGGTTGTTGTTGTGTTGAATTATTGATTGATTGATTTTGTTCTCTGTAGTAGACGATGTAGAGCTGTAACTAAAGTGTGTGCTTGTGGTTTATTTTGTCTGGTCGGATGGGTAGAGAGGGATGTCCGATAGGTCCTGGCTTCACGCTGAGCAAAGTATTCATGCTGACACCTCTCCTGGCCAATAATAAGGATAAGTGGGGTCTCGCCTTGGACGGACAGTTAAAACACGAAGATACTAACTTAGCCTCAAGCACTTTGTAAGTGTATGAAACAATACACATACTTAATTACTTACATACACGCATAAACATGTAGATATATATATATATATATATATATATATATATATATATATATATATATATATATATATATATATAAACATATATATATAAACATGGCATAAACATTCATTCATATAAACCTGTTTACTGTATGCTGGCATCGTTACCGCTTCGCACACAACACTGTTGCGCGTGCACTCATGTGCAGCGGGCTTCTGCTTACTTATGTTGTGATCGGAATAGCTCAGCCTCAGTGAAATTTAACTTTGGCTTAGCCTGATACACAGTTAATGAAGTGAGGTGAGATTTAGTTGCGATTTACTTACAATTCCCCTGTGTACATTAGTGGTACTGTCATTTATTTACTAGTCCGGAATTTATAAGAAACAAGCAGTAGTCAGTTACTATCCACTTTAAATGCTGCTTACATATGCATTATATGTGTACAATTTTGAAATTAGTTCCATAGAAGTACCGATATATTTGAAGTAATGAAAAACCACATAAAATCAGTGTATCTTGTGCTTGGCGACCTTATCCTTAATTGGCTTCGCATGTCTCATATATTCTTCCTGACCTGCTCTCTTTCTTCACCTGTTTTGCACGATTTACATCTTCACTCTGCCGCTTGCTGGATACAGTACAATTGCAATATTTATCCATGTTCCTGGTGAAAATCGTCATTTGTTCTTGCAGAGTGGCTGATCCATCGCAACGAGAGAATCTCGGTATCATTGTACAATATAAAGTTAAAGTGAAGTTATGTCTGGGTGCTCTTGGGGGGTAAGTCATTGTGTGATGAGATATATATATATTCTATCGATTATAATTGACTCCTGTTGCGTACAGAGATCTGGTTGCTGAATTACCGTTCATTTTAATGCATCCTAAACCGGAAGAAGAACCGTTACCGCTAACTACTAAACCATCTCCGTCACATGGTCCAAAGGAGAACTATAATGTACCCGTCGATACAAACCTGATACAGTTAGATGCGTAAGTAACAACATGGAAGACTGTGATTCGCTTCGATGAACTAACCATTTTCGTTTGTGTTTTTAGTGACATGGATAATAACCAGGATCATGATGACGATATAATATTCGAAGATTTCGCTCGGTTACGATTGAAGGGCGGAGAGACGGATGCCTGAGAGCAGGTTTCGTTGTTGAGGGCACGTCGGTCCACTGCTGGACCGTTAAAGCCGCTCCGTACACATGTGTATATTTCATGCGATTAGTCGTTGCACTGGGTGTGCCTAGTCATGAACTAAACTTATATTATTCAGAATGAACAATTGGTGTGTATGTATGTGCGTGTGTATGTATGTATAATAATATTCGAGCTGACACTCTAGCGGCATATATCTGTCCCGGAGATGTTTGTGTCTCATGTCACTATTGTTGGAATGTTTGTGTGTGTATATGTGTATGCATGAATATGTATGCGTGTACGTACATGTTCAATTACGTGTAATTACCTGTATCTACCTACCTGTAATGTACCAATTTTACTTACCTGTTAACATTTACGTAACCTAACCTAACCTCCCCGACGTCTCTCCCGCCGTGACACCCCCCCCCCCCCGTAACCTTCGGACATCGGACCTTACACACGACACTTGTTTGCTCCTTGGCTCTGTTCCGCTCTATGATCAGTAGGGTGGAGTAGACTGGGAACACGAACCTGTATAGCAGCGTCTGCATCTACACATACATACATACATATATACGTAACCAGGAATGTACCAAGCGACAATGGATGATCACTGATCATCCCGTGTGCGACTTGTCCCCCCTAGTCACTTCGCCGTCTGCTACTGTGACTGACACGCACTATTAGATAGATAAATGATGATCGTTGATGGCACAAGAAATGGTACACAAATACCTATATCCACTACCTGTACCGGTATACATGCATACAGACATCGGGTGATATGAACCACGGTTATATGAGTATATAAATACATGTGTTTACATTTCTATTTGTTTATTTACACAATTATCTGTAATTAATAATATTTCTTGATACTTTTATACTTTTTGAATAAGTCTGAACATGTGTACGTAATTTTCTTATTTATTCCTTGATTTGTATCATTTGCGATATACAAACCAAACATGCCAAAGCACAGGATATATTGCAAGTGAAATAGTTGTAATTTTGAAACTGTCACGAGAGAATGAGAGAGAGAGAGCAGTGCGATTTACGTACCACAGGACATTTAAACAAAACAATGAAACATAGAAACTCAGCAACAGAAGTACTGTACTATATACTATACTTTGTAGGTCACAACAGCAACAACAACTATCCAACAAGTGTGTGTATGTATGCAAGCGTGCCTGTAATGTGAGTGAATGCCTGTACGTACGTACATATATATGTATATATATATACGTTGTACTTAACGTAGCTGTTCTGTGCGCATTACCCCCTTAAACAAATCAACCAGTCAGTCAATGTTTTAGTTCAATTATTAGCTATTTTATTTATATATATATATATATATATATATATATATATATATATATATATATATATATATAAACAGCGAAGTAATTTTTAGATATGCTTATGTGAGTTGATTTAATTTGTTTCTGTTCTGGTTATGTCATATATTTTATTAGTTATTATCGATGTTGAGACGTGTAGGATAGTAGTCATAATTGGACTAGGTGACCGCTAGGTAGAACATACGGTATAACTTCTTACACATGTGGGTGGTGTATGTATGCGTACGCGTGATTGAATGTATGAGGGAGTATACATACATGCAGCTCCCGTCCATTCGCTAAGCTAACACATAAGTCGGTCGGACAGGGTGCTTGTAAATAAATGTTGGTGGTCCCTGAATCGTTCTGGACCTCATGTGAGCTACGATACAAAGAGAACAGGTGCCGTGTAAATTGAGAAATGTGTGTCACAAGTTGACACGACAGAGGACACATTGTATTGCTGCATATAAGGATGAACATACAAATTAACAAACGTCAGTATCTATTGCTATATTAAATTACATATTATTTGGTTTATGAAAACTAAACACACAAACTATAGATGTCTATTCGTGATCATGTCAAATAATTATTGGTCTAAAAGTAAGAGACTCTGCTGTCTTAACACTTGTGTAATGGTCATATGTTTTCGGTTTACTAGTTGATAGTCGAATACAATTGTATGAAATTGAAATATTTATTATTTAATTAATGTTTGTATGTTTATAGTATTCAGATATCGATATGACACTGTTGAATTAGATACTAAAGCCAGTCTTAAAGGAAACGGGACGTAATCATTTCCATGTCTGTCATTCTCTGTCTGTTTCGTTCATTACACCTACCTATTTACGTATTATATTATAATTCTTATTACATTAAATAAGTATTATTGTTAGGGTTCCGGTAATTTACATATACATATGTACGTACTTGACTGCTGTTGTACCTACATTGTTGTTGTACTGGATTCATCTATAATACATCAACATTTGTCACTAATCTTTACCAGCTAATTTAATTCAACCGTCATAAATATTGTGCAGGTGAACAGTCAGCAACAAGTCACGTACATATGTACATATACGTTATAGATAACTACTGCATATGTGCTTGTAATGGAAACAAATCTAACAATCGACTCAAACATTTCTGGACTGTGCTCGCAGTGCGTACAAATTGTGAGTTAAGCTCACTGTTATCAGATCCCTAATTATAAATAAGTAGTACTTCATGATTATAATTGTCAACTGCTAGTCTGTCCTATGAATCATTTGGGTGGCACAATGCTGCGATTTTCTTTAGTTCACTGGCATTTTAATTATTATTTTATTATATTATTTTCCTTTAAATCTCAGGCACTATATTTACATATAAACATATGTAAGTTTTTAAATTTTGTATCGTCTGTTTGTGAAAAGTAATAAATATTGCAATCAATTTCAATTGTCTATGTTCCTTTATTTCCATGTAAAAATTATATGAAAATTAGTGGGATACATTGTTCGTTACGCGAACATTTAAAGCCTAAATGTATGACTAATTATTAGACCTTAAATGGTGTTATTAAAAGTTTTGAAATTGATTTAAATACCTATAAATATAAGAATATTACTTTAAAATAATAAACATGTGCATTTCGTGCGTGAAATTAATAATTTATTATATATGTGTTTAGTTCTAAGAATAAACATATTAGTCTTCGAAATCAATTACAGCAACTTAATTTACATGTAAAACTTAGCGTCATTTACAGCTTAATATAAACTGTTTTAGTTGATTAAATTACTGTTTAATAATCATAATACTACATATACATATTTTCAAGTAAAAATCTTCGGAAATATATGAAGATCGGTTCATATCAGACATACAAAATTGTAATTATTTTGGTATTGTGTTACTACTGCTTTTATTACTTTCTACTACTAAAATTTAAATTATTTAATACTCACGCTCCACTATATGGCCGAGATACGTTCCTGGAAACTCGATTACTAAGCGAAATGCTGGATAACTAATTTTGCACCCAAGCCTCGTTATACGGCCTAGATACGTTGCGGAAAAGTTGGACGTAAAGCGAAAAGCCGTATAACGAATCAAGATTTTTTTAACGGATTAAGCATTTTTAACGAATCAACCAATTTTTTTGGCCGTATAACGAAACATTGTGGCCCGTAAATCGAAAAAGTGTTATAATTAAAAATGGCCGTTATAACCAGGGTTTGTTGTATTTCCATGTAAGAACAGAACACTTACACGAGGGTTAGGTGTGCTGTAACAACCTGTGGCGCAATCAGGAAATTTGAAAGGGCTGTGGAGACTATTTTTTACAATTGTGTAAGGTTGATGTACAACAAATATGCAGATATGGGTCTATTAATTTCGTAACCCCCCCCCCCCCCCCCCCTCCTGGTTGCGCCACTGGTAACAACTAGTGTTTCGCATTCTGCAATATTTTCAAGGTAAAACAGAACAAAACATTATCTTGATAAATTTATTTATTTATTTATTGGACTCATGACGCATGGTAACACATATGTATATCAATCATTATAACTAACATTTTCATTACAATTGGTTACAATGTAAATAACAGTGAACAATACATAATAATTACAGATTTTATGGCACTGAAATTAATAATAAACCAATAACATTAAGTCGGAAACTATCTTTTTTTTCAGATACTGACAGTGTTTTTACATCTTTATCTACATTAAAAAATAAAACGAGGAGGAGAAAATTAATATTTTGTTATGTTCATTGTGTTGTATTTTCTATATTCTGTTTACATTTCCCCATCGAGAAATGTAAAATCTTACTGATGAATTTTTCTTTCGTTTTGTTTTCATTGATTATAAATTAATATGATTCAACATTAATACTGTTTTTGTTTGCAAATAACAAGATATAAGCACATGTAACAAAATTACAGCTTGTATAACATTACCTGGTATTCCATTAGACTACGTTTTTTTTTTAAATATTACACAGACATTACGTGAAAGAAATAAAATCGGATTAGAATAATAAATTTATGTCTATCAGGAGTAAGTATTAATCCTATATCATTAAGGTGAGGGAATTATGCAAGTGAGCAGTACAGACTGGTGAACAAGTGTTAAATAGTTTTCGGTCGACAGTCTGCACTCGATATAATTTTAAGTGTAATCTCCTTTTCAGTGAAACAATTACGAATTAATTATTTTGAAAAAAGTTTTATGTTGGTGGTGTAAAATGCACAAATTATACATTTAAGTACGTTTTTACCTAATCTAAATATTTATAGAAGTTTTATTAAATATTAAGTGCTATGAACACTTTCACCAAAGTACTCCGATTGATGACTCGTAGAATCTATTGAAGTGGTTTCGCCAAATACATTTTCAAAATCAAATAATCTGTTAATTTCACATTCTAATTCATCGTCTGTCGAACACAGACTACTATTTTGATTAAAACCAATACTGTTACTGTTCTCACACGTTTTCGATACATTATTATGGACGATAACCGAATTGACACGTTCTGTCAGATTCGGTGTGTTATTGTATATTCCGTCGGCACTTTCACATTCATTAAATTGCAATTGTTCTACTTGTTTTTCATTCGGAGTGGGCATATGAAATGACCGCTCGGTAGTACTGACATCGTCGAATCTATTTCGTTTTCCCGTTTTACAAAACTGAATACACCCACCTAACCATTCTGATATTAAAGAAGCGGCTCCTATCAAAAATCCTGCACCGAGAAGCAGGAACATACCCTGCGTATCCTGTAAACTTAATGCTCGATCATCTATGATGTCTGCACGCACTTTTGTAATAGAATTTGCCTAAAAGAAAACAATTATAATAGTCTACTTTAATTGTGTATTTGTTCTGGTGAAATTACCTGAAGTAATTTACCAGTTGCACTTCGCATAATATCCCACTCAACATCGTTTTTTATTTTCTTTACTAGACCACTCTGAACTATTCGTGAAATAGCATTGTTCATGACATTTTTATAAACGGAATTTTTAGGAAACGCAATGCTTACAGAAAACTGTACAAAACATTCTGTGCTAATATGTAGAACTGATCGTTTGCTACTGCAATTCATATTACAAAATAGAATCAAAATGTGTCAGATTATCTTATTTATTTAATCACTTACGTTGTAGTAAAATTCGTCCGTACTATATAATCTAATTGATCTCGAGAACCTAAAAATGCGTAAGGCCAGAAAAATGCTTTGGAAATATTTTTTAAGCCGGATTCTATATCGGGTAGTAATTCCATATGTTTAAATAACCTATTAGATTTCTTATCTGTTGAGTTTCGAAACCAATATTGCCAACCATCCTTATCTGTAAAATGTGTTCATAGTTATTATAAGTAAAATATGTATGTTATTATGAGAAATATACCAAGTGTTCCAATTTGGTATCGTCCATTTATAAGTTGCTGTACGCTATCGACTGTTGTTGGAAATATGGGTAATGTCACAAACGCAATTATAGATCCAGTATAGCACGCAGATATGATTATAGTGAAAACCCAGTACCATCCTAGTTAATTAGAGCATTAATTGATAACGAATTCATAATTCAATTATATACTGTACCTATAAATAACCTCGTCGACAATTTCTCTGATTTGCTCCACGAATCTTTACCCGTAAATGTGAAACAATTAGTGAATGTTCCAAACACATACCAGAACATGTTCTCCATTTCTTTAGGTTCTTTGTATAAGTGTGAGAGGGTCAGGCGATCAGAATATGACAAAGGAAGAATTGCAAACAAATATGTGAAAGTTAAAGCTAACCATACTGTCCATTGAAAAGGCCCCATGATCGCTCGATATCTAATAACAGATTTAGCTGATTAAGGAGAAATGATTATAAGTTTATCATATAGTATTTACCTCGGCAATGCTGTAGACGTTAGCGAAATAAATGAAGCACAATCATGCGAATGTCCGTGTGACATTTCTATATGGTCTGTTCTTTCTTTCGTTACATACATACCTGATAATCCTAGATTTACTTTTTTCTGTAGCACTTCCTCGGCAACAGCTTCACTGGATCTGTTAAGATTTCTTTTGAATTAGTAGTTCCGTATAGTGAGTATATACTAACCCAAATACATTAGCATCAGATACTTCGTGGAAATCGATGGTAAAATTTAATATTTCTGATAAAAATTTGGTTAAACGGATTTCTATACCATCCCATTTGGCATTGTCATTGTGATCAAAACCCCTATTATTCGTATTCAGAATATGAGAAATAGAATACATATTACAAGAAATATTTTCTTTTACCTATTTATAACAAATGGCGGTTGATTTGCTACTGCTACGATAAATCGGTGTCCCGCAAATCCTTCAATCATTTTCTTCGGAAATATTGGTGAATTTGGCTTTGTTAGTTTGTTTTTATACCAGGACATTAATATATGTGGCTGACTGGACCCCAAACCATCGGTGAACATTTTGTGGGTGTATAGAATATATGGTATTTCCTATAGATGTATTATAATAGCGGTGATTCGATTTTAATATTCAAGTTTGTACTCACTTTTTTTCTAGCCAGTTGTTCGGATTTAGAGATAACAAGAAGATTAACAAAATTATGGGAAGAATCACTTGCAAGGAATTCATGCACTCGCCATTGTGAAGATCTTGATATAATAATTACTTTGTTTTCTATTTGTTTTCCAATTATTTTCTGAATTCTCATGACATCTTTCAAGAACAACATATAACTAACGCACTTATTTCCAATTGCGCTTGCTAATTTCTTTGTTGTATTTTGTTCAGAGTCGATCTGGCCATGTATGTAGGCTAACGGAAAATTTTTGAATAATTTTTCGAAAAAAAATTCGCCAATATTTCTTGCAGATGAATCGTAAAGAACCATCACTGTGCAGTTATCCAAGTGATCCGTTATTTTATGCAGTAATGCAACGAGAGATTCTAGCTGGTAGTCATCTTCGATCAATTTGCCGAAAAATGCATCCGTCCATTTAACTGTTTGTTCTTTTTCATGCTCTTTTTGTAGAGCACGTTTTACTGTCACACTTTCGATGCTTAGTTCTACAAATAACAAATGCACACATATTATGCATACGAGTTTTTCAAACATCTTTCACAAAATAACTGATATTTTCATGTTTTCAGCATTTATATCTGTCTCGGATCTATTTCATTGCTTTGATTAGATATTTTATATTTATGGGAATTTTCATTATTAATCAAATCCAGCTGGCTAGGTTGAACTTTTTTTTATCAAATTTGTATTTAAAATTCATAGAGTTAGACTGGCTTTTATATTTAAAGATTAATGTTAAGGAAAAAAGTTGTGCAAAACTGTGCAGTTAACCTAACGAATAAACCTATTACATTTGTTATTTCTCAACACTACCATAATGAATAAACTTATTGCATTTGTTATTAGTCTATCGAATAAATCTTTAACATTAGTTATTGCCCTGCTCTATCCTAACGAGTAAACCTTTTACATTTGTTATTATCCTACACTATTTTGACGAATGAACTTTGCCGTTAACTGTGCAGGTAACAAATGTAATAGGTTTATTCTTCAAAATAGTGCAGGGGTATAACAAATTTTAAAGGTTTATTCGTTAACGTAATGTAGGAGCAATTAAAAACTTAACAGGTTTATTAGTTAGAGTAGGCAACTCGAACTGCAACTGTGTAATGTTAGTCACAGAACATAATATCAACTAAATATTAAAAATCATCTAATAATGTTAAAAAAATCTGTATATTAAGGCTTTAATAATTCATTGTCTCATAAACAATCTGTGACAGTAAATAAAACAATGCATTCGAAATAATGTAGTATATAGCAGTAGTATATAGCAGCGTCATGTTCGGCAACATGTTCGTTGGATAAAGAGATATTGAGTTCTGTGGCCAACATTACACGTGTGTATTGCAGGTTTGCGTGCCTTAAAAAATAAGCTTTTACATTTATTATTGCCCATTCATTACCCTAACCAATAAATCTATTGCATTTGTTATCCCCCTACATTACCCTAACGAAAAAAACTATTAAATTTGTTATCCTGAGGATTTATAATGTAAAGTGTAACAATACTGGCATATAGATTAACAATATAAAACAACGAAGATTTATAATGTAATGTGTAGCAATACTGGCATATAGATTATTAATATAAAACATCATGAGGATTTATAATGTAAAGTGTAGTAATATGGGCATATGGATTATCAATATAAAACATCATGAGGATTTATAATGTAAAGTGTAGTAATATGGGCATATGGATTATCAATATAAAACATCATGAGGATTTATAATGTAAAGTGTAGCAATATTGGCATATGGATTATTAATATAAACATCATGAGGATTTATAATGTAAAGTGTAGCAATACTGGAATAGATTAACAATATAAAACATCACGAGAATTTATAATGTTAAGTCTAGCAATACCGGCATATAGATTAACAATATAAAACATTTCGAGGATTTATAATGTAAAGTGTAGCAATACTGGCATTTAGATAATCAAAATAAAACAACATGAGGACTTATAATGTAAAGTGTAGCAATACTGGCATATAGATTATCAATAAAAAACATCACGGGAATTTATAATGTATAGTGTAGCAAAACTGGCATATAGATTATCAATATAAACCATCATCAGGATTTATAATGTGAAGTGTAGCAATACTGGCATATAGAATAACTATATAAAACATGACGAGGATTTATAATGTTCACTGTAGCAATACTGGCATATAGATTAACAATATAAAACATCACGAGGATTTATAACGTCAAGTGTAGCAATACTGGTATATGGATTATCAATATAAAACATCATGTGAATTTATAATGTGGAGTTTAGCAATACTGGTATATAGTGTATCAATTTAAAACATCATGAGGATTTATAATGTAAAGTGTAGCAATATTGGCATATAGATTATCAATATAAAACGTCATGAGGATTTATAATGTAAAGTGTAGCAAAACTGGCATATAGATTAACAATATAAAACATCACGAGGATTTATAATGTAAAGTGTAGCAATACTGGTATGTAGAGTATCAATTTAAAACATCATGAGGATTTATGATGTAAAATGTAGCAATATTGGCATTTAGATAATCAATATAAAACATCATGAGGATTTATAATGTAAAGCGTAGCTATACCCTACACTACACTAACAAATAAACCTTTCATATTTGTTATGCCCCTACACTACCCTAACGTATAAACTTTTTTCGCTTCGTATTATCTTGCTATCTAGATATCTGGCTATCTTGCTATCTGGCTATTTCACTATTTAGCTACAAAAGAAAATAATTGTTTTGATAGTTAATTATATATTTTGTCTTCATTGTTTTATTTCCGGTATATTACTTGGGATTTTAAGTACGGAGTTATGTATTCCCTCTTGATATTGATTGTTCATGTATATCTGTCTTTTTTCTCTGTATGTTTGTAGGTTCAAGGTATTGTAGTAAGTCCAAGATTTAATGGAGTGACCTTGATGAGGTGACAGGACTTAACTTCTCAGTAACTTACATTGTTAAGATACTTAAACAATTTTTTTAGCCGAAAACGGAAATTAGTTTAAAACAAAAAACTTCGGGTTGAATATTACTATTGCAGCCTCTCCACTACAAACTCGCACGAGTCGCCTCTGGTGTACATACATAAAAAGAGTGTATTAATATTATATGAGGACTGAAGCAACTCCAATTTTTTTGGTATGGTTTGTAGTTGTACATACGTTCCTGGATATATGGGTACTTGAAATATTATTCAGTATGTTGAAAAACAATTAATAGTCAGCCTAAAGTGATATAAATGGTCGGGATTGAATAAAAGTTGTATGTTTTTCGATTGTATATATTGTACATATATGTATATGCATACACGTATAAATATTATTTCAAATATATCACTCACTGGTTTTGCTTTTTACATTATAATTAATTTACATTTCTACGTAGCTTCTTCTCTAGCGTTTCTTTTCTTGGAATTATAATAAATTAATGTATACTAAGAACTTAAACACAAGCCAACCACAGCTCACAGAGCGACTCTGCTTGCAAAAAATCTATAACTGCAGAACTAATTTAGATTGATACAGTTTAAATGAGTTACAGAACATTTATATTATATTCTAAAATAGAGAGACAATCCGAATGGATTTTTTTCCGCATATTTAAAAAGTAGTTATTATTTCGCACTAAAAGTACAGATATTACATATTATTAATAATTATTCTTGACTAATAAGTTACGTTTTCAAAAATATTTACAAATAAACTGATACACATTGTTACCAAGATATGTGCATCATCAATAATTTTTACATATTTTTTGATATTACTAGACATCTGGGTAACAATTATCACTCATACAAGATTGCATGACCTTGTATGAGATTCGTGTAAATTGTTTTATTTAAATTATTGGGCGGTTTTATAAAATTCTACATGATATTTCTAAAAATTAGATAAGTATTGTGGTTGCTTCGTTTAGTCTTCGATGTCGTTATCTATGCGACTGCTACGGATTCCGGATTTACCAGTCCATGGGTAGATGTCTGGGCAAGGTTGGCACGTTTTCATATATCTTACTCCAGATTTGTGCCATAAGTTGCATACTTTCGGGTTGTTGCAGCGTTTGGGTCTATCCTATATTACATGTAAAATATATGTTACATGTATGTTTTTCAGTTAGTATCAGGTGTTAATTGACTTACGGAATAATTGCATTGGAATGCTGCGAAATTCTTTATTCTGCTTATAGGTGTTGGATCTCTAACCCATTGGATAGCTTGCCAGTTTGTAGTTAAGAACACATCATCTTTGCTAACCAAAAAATCTAAGAATCGAATGAATCCTTCTTTATGATGAGGTTGAGTAAACCAGGCTGCGTGATAGAATAGACCGAAAGGAGCTCTATATAAAATATTAATTATGATTTAACAATATTTCAAAATTGTTTTTATTATTAACAAAGACTATTTATTTTACCTGTTTGTTGTATAATGGCGATCAAAGTTCTTGACCAACATTTTGTATACCCCATCGGCATCGGGTGGATTGCTGCAAGCGTCTCCCATAGAACAACGTCCTCCGTTAAGATCCTGCCACATCACCATAGGGACTTCCCAAACTCCTAGTATTTCAACACAAATAGATACATTAGTATGTGTTATTTGTATAATTCTAAGTCAGATCATTTACCTGGATAGGATCTAGTTGGACAGGGTGGAATCATGCAGTCGTGGAAAAGTTTGTAATCCAAAGTATATGGCCAACTTGGTGGTCTGTTCTCGTACACAGGTAGAGAAGAATCATATGTGAAATTTGAGTCGTACAACATTTTAAACATTTTGTTGCCTCCAACCTACAAATGAAATGGAATCATTAGTAAATAATTTTGATACTGTTTAACAAATTCTTACCGATAAGAATGGAGCACGCATTCCTTTAACATCTTCCAAATGTACTCCACCATATGCAGCTAGGATTTCACGCTGTCCAGAGACTTCGCGATTCCATTTCTTCTGAGAGAATTGTTCTCCAAAACTGTGCCTATATGTGAATGGTATGTTACAACAAATGAACATTGCAGAGAATATATGTATATTTGTTAGAACACAATTAAGATCATCAAGAAAGTCCCAATAAAAACATATTGCTGTGAAGCATACACGGCGTATACTATACAAGTTGTACTGCATTCTCAATGAATTTTCCACACACGGAACTATGGTTCTCGGAAATAAGATTTGTTAATAAATATTAGACAAGTCTAACAATGTGGTTACATGCGTGATTAAATATGTACATCAAATGTGATGAAAACGAGATAAACTTACGAAACGGTATGAGAGGCAATTTCGTGACCGTCCGAGTACAAATTTTGTACTTGACTGTAATCTGTCCATTCGTGGGATACGTAGAAAGTGGCAGCTATCGGACATCCGTTGGGATTGGTTCTACCTTTCTCGAATAAATCGGAGTACAGCCCCTTGTTCAAATCGTTGACGGAATCGTCGAAAGTGAGCAGTACAATCTGAGGCACTTGTTCAACAGGCAGGTCACCTATCGTGTGTTGTTAGTAGCGCGGGCACAGAACAGAAAGAGAAACAAGGCATGTTAATATGACAATAGTGTTCAGTGTTCACTCTAAACTAGACTATCACTTTCTATAGCAGAAACAGAATAGATGCAAAGCTCAGCTCAGCTCAGCTTAGCTAAGTTAAAAGAAAGGTGTACAGCTCCTCCGGCCTGTAAGTTCTTCACACACACATACACATATATATTCCTTACAACTTCATCCAGAGACTCTAGTCTAGAATCACACTTACGAAACAGTGTGTGATGCCATTTCGTGGCCATCTGCGTACAGGTTCTGCACCTGGCTATAATCGGTCCACTCGTGTGATACATAGAAAGTGGCCGATATCGGACACCCGTTAGGATTCGTGCGTCCGTTCTCGAACAGTTCGCTATATATTCCTTTATTTAAATCATTGACAGCATCATCAAAGGTGAGCAAAACCATTTGTGGAACCTCATCAACAGGGATGCCTCCTACATCAATTCACACAAAATATCTTCTACATGTGTTCTATCTATTTCATTTGAACGCACACGAGTTTCGTAAGATGAACTTATAATATGGTTTGTGGTTGAAACAAAGGAATAGTAATCATCATCTAGCATCTAATGACTTACCAGGAATTTCTTTTCCTCCGCAACTACAGTCAGGAAGTAGGCATACGTCCTTACGGCATTTGGCAGCGGTTTTGTCTACTTGTGGTTGAGGGTAAATGGCTTCGGGCCTGTGTGGTGGGTACTTGTAAATGTCAATGAATTCGGTAGCCTTCGATACAATAGATGTTGATGGTTTCAGTGTTGGTCGAGAGCGTCTATAACGTATAACAAGTGAAATTACATATTTGTAGTAGGTAGTAGTTGTGACGAATGCAGTGACTCACGATGTGGACGAGCCTCTGTTTACAGCGGAGTTATCGCCGGTGCTGGTATAGTGTGCGGAACCACGTCCTCTGGTGCTAGTGGTCCTAGAAAATAACGCTTCTGTGATCTAGCTCATCCAGTGCATTCTCATCTGACTGCTCAATATCGTGCGCCAAGCTCATAATAATATTATAAAAGATCTACCATGCATGTTCAAACAAACACCTGTTTAATAATTCCCTAATTACATTTTTGTTAAATTGATGCTTTGCTGAAAGAAATTCCTTCACAGTATGATTGTATGATTAGCACGTCATGTCGGATGTCTAAATATTTGTGTGACGACACGATACATTCATTATGTGTGGTGTGGTGTGGATTAGCCGTGTGTAGATGATATGTAGGTTCTATAGGGGCGTATAAGATGACTGTGGGTTCCTCAGTTTCATTGATATGAGTAGTTATTAGTATGAATCAGGATCTTGTGCTCTATTGCCGCGTGTGTTAACATACGTGGTAGTAGCGTGGAAGTTCTGGCGGAACATGTGATGGGACACATACAGATAGACAGAGACTGGGAGAGAAGAGTGTCCGACAAGTCAACAAACATCCAGTCTGTCGAGGAATCGGTCAACGCGTACTTGTAAGTATGTTGAGAATCGTCACGTGGTATAATATTGGGACGTGACATTGTGGTATTTAGATGGTAGGTAGATAGTAGATATATGTACGTTCTGTCATGATGATGGATACTTGCTGTTGTACCAATAAGCGTTTGTGGTTGAACAAACAGAACAGTTAAAGTTAGAACCACAGAAAGTAATAGTGCATACACAGAACAAAGTCTGCTTAATGTTTGCATATCGCATCGCATCGCAAATAATAGTACCATGCACAGTTACATGTTTAGGTAAAGTACATTGATGGAGGAATAAATACCTCTGTTTCTGAATTTCGTTGCATTTTGTGTCGGGTGTGGTTTGGTTCTCGTTACATTTGGAACTTTGAGAATTCCTGCGCGTTCCCCCGAATGCGATTAAAGATTTGATTGCAGTATTAACTCGGGATACTCGTGCTGGGATTGTGAAATTACGGGATTGGTCTGCTGCCACTGTCTTGTTCGTCGGGTAAGCGTCATTTGCCGTGGACAGTTGGAACGGCTTTGGTTTATAAGTCGGTGGACTGTCCGGTTCCTTCTTATTCTGCTCGTCATCGTGTATCGCGAGTATCTCGGACACGGGCGGAACTTCCGCCGTAGCCCTGAATGGTTTCACGTTGCGATTCGCAAACAGCTGTGTTCGTACTCGTTCACTATCTGTGTTCGTATGCGCGTCACCTATATTTGATGCTGACCGATAATTATCCGTTGCGCGATGCAATACAACGCTATCAACATTTGTTTGTGGTTTTAGTGTCGTCGCAGAAGTAGTACTTGGTATGGCTGTTGTGATAGTAGTACTAGTACTAGTAGTGGTGCTGGTAGTTCGAGTACTAGTTGTACTGGTAGTAGACGCGGTGGTGGTACTCGGGATATGCCTTACCGTTGTACTGCTAGAATAATATAAAGGCTTAGAGAGTTCACTTGTGCTAGTCGACGCAGCAGTACTGGTACTCGGCACATATTTATTATTGTTTTCAAAGGTTTTAGGTGTGTACTTCACATGGTTACCGCGTTCCGTTGTTGATGCCAAACCAGAATTAAATGATAATTTGAAATTAGAACGCGCAGTAGTTGGATGATTGATAGTCGTGTATTGAACAGTAGTTGAACGTTCATTGTTGTTATTAGATAAGTGATTGAATACGTTGGTACGTTCACTACTAACTTCCTGCGAACTTGAATAATCGTCGGACTCAAGGGAACTGCTTCTAAATGAATTCGATGTTGTAGTAGCTAAGCTGTTTATTTTCTTTGGATTAACAAAAGTTTGCGGAAAGCCAAAATGAATTTTTGATATGATCTTCCTACCAGTAGCAGTTCTTTCAGGAGAAGAAAACGTAGTGCTTTCAGTTTTTATAGATTTATCATGTTGTGTTCTGTAATTTTTATGTGTTGTAGATTCCGTAATTAATTCTCTAGACGCGAATGTAGGACGCTGCATTTTAAAAGGTGCATGTGATGTCGATGCGATGTGAAAATTATCTGTGTTTTTCAATGAGTTTCTATGTTCGTCTTTGTCAATAGTAATTTCCCTTTTTGGGTTTTCGGTAGAACGTACGTGTAATAGAGAAGAGGAACTATCAGAAATTGGGTCAGACACATTGGGAGTTAAGTTTCCTAGACGAGATGTTAACTTGAAAATTACAGTTTTCTTTTCTGGGGTTGGTAGTTGTGTCAAAGAAAATGGTGTACCGACAAAACTATTTCTATTAGGAAGTTCGACGGAACTCAAGTCTGTAGTCGTAGTGTGTTGAAAACGAGGCTTGTATGTAGACGGTGCCAAGTTCTCATTTTCACTGTCCTTTTGTGTCAGAGAGAAACCGGTACTAAGGGATATAAAGCGGGAAGGATTTTTTTCATTGGTGGAATAAGATTCAGGTTTAGTTTTATTGAAGGTATCAGTGACCGGAGTTTGAGGTGTATGGTTTTTTTGCCCCGCAGTTGCCGATAGTGTAATAATTATGGACTTTGGACGTGTTTGGTTCGCAGTGGCGATGATAGGTGATCTGTTAAATAAAACAGATACCTGTATTGATATTTGACCTTACAATATAGTTAACATTATCACTGTATAAATTTGTAACGCATATTCTACATTCTAGCAAAGACAGATAAAGATTGTTAAATGTTAGTAACAGTAATTTAACATGATGGAATGTACGAAGGCTGGTTCTGGTATACCTGAATATTATAGGTACATATTTAGTTCCTATAAACGCAATTAAATCTGTAATTAAAGATGCATGTTGTTGATTGATTAGTGAACTATCTACAATGATTATGGGGCCAAACTACTACGTACTACGTAAGAATCACGTAGTTGCGAATGTGTTACTAGAATTGAACTTGAAGAATTAAGTTAGTGAAAATTGAAAGGAAAACTCAATAAAAGGCAAGGATGATCATTAGATACTACAAATTATCATGATAACGAAAGCCAAAAGCGATATATGTATGTATTGAAAATTTGATATTCTACTTTGAGAGATTTGCTGTTTTGATTTTATACTTGATGTGATCTTTAGCGAAATGAATAATTTGCTTTTATATTTGTAGTACCTTGAAGGAATTGCACTCTGTTTTTGAACAGGAATAGAGCGTGGGGTTGTTGTTGTCGTAGTTGTGGTAACAGTAGTTCTAACTGTCGTTGTACTTCTTGGAGTACTTTTGGGTGTTGATTCCACAAAGTAATTCAGGTCATTCCTGTCACCCCTGAGATTTGGTATTAAAATATATTAGCAGTAGTAGTTGTATTATATACAAACATATATTATACTAAATTAACTAATGTAATACACTTACCTGCTTGGTTGGCGACTGGATTGACGGTAGCTGGTTTGGTCATCCACCTAAAATATATAAATATGATGTAATACTCTATATCTAAGCATAAATACTTTAATATTAAATGTTTATCCACCGACAAACATCAGCTAATTGTGAACGAATGATGTTTACCTGAGCGTTGTAATTATCTTCTTGGTAATCCTGCGCTACTGATTGCTGATACACATCTTGTGCTTGTGTACTGTAACCGGCATTCACATACGCAGTGTTGCGCTGAGGTGCTGGCTCTTCTTGCACAGTAGATTGTACGGGAACGGCAATCGGAGCTGGTGTTCCACGGTATGTGTGCTGGGGAGATGTTTGTTGTGCTCTGTTGCTGGTATATTGTTGTGGCTGAGTGTAATCTGAATAAAACAACAATATGTTAATCAAATTCATTTACTACCATTCACCAATTAATGTCTTTCTTATTTGACTTACCAACGTCCCTGTATAACTCTACGTCATCTTCATAAAGTGTATAGTATGGGTCATACTGGGCTGGATCGTAGTGTTGACTGCCATTGTATAATGTTCTTGAAGATCCAGTGTATTGCACTGTACCACTGGAATGAGGCTGACTACTGGAACTCTCTTCTAGTCTGCTACTACATTGCATCAAATATATTTTACAATTATTTATTCACACGAAAAACTCTAAGACGCAAATATTTAGTCAGAAAGCTAAAAAATGTACTAAAAGGAGGACGTTTTGTTAGTCAGTAGTTCAATAAAATATTTAGCTGTTGGTCTTATAAAATGTTGTTACCTGGTTTTAGAATGTTTGTTTCGAGTATCAGTTCTGTCAGGTTTTCGGTTTGGTCTCAATGTGGTAGTCGGTAGTCTTTGTGGTTGTCTACTGCGTACCGAGGCTTTAGGTGTCGTGGTCACTGTAACCCGAGACACATGTGTAGTCACCCGCGGCTTAGATGTGCTGGTGTGCCTTTGTGGCTCCACGTAACTGGTAGTAGGTCTAACTGGTATTGTTTTAGTTCCCTTCGGAGTGTGTGCATTCTGATAGATTACCGTCTCATACGTTGTAGCACGATTTGGCGGTACAGGTTCCCTAACATTATGATTTGCAGTTGGTTTTCTTGTGTTAGCATAACTTTCTGAGCTTGCATTTTGAACTGTCGATGACTTGGTCGTTGCTGGTTGGGGTCTCTTAGGGGAAACCGACTTATTATTGATGGTATCGGCAGATTCTGGGTAATCGTAATCATCATAATATTCATAATCATCCTGAATTTGTTTCTTATTTTCCAATTCTTTATTTTTTATAGGTTTCTGTCTCCTCTCATTTTCATTTGAAGATGATAACTGTACACCTGGATTTACTTTAATTCTAGGAACGGTTACCGATTTTAGTTTTAATGAATTAGTTTTGTGTATTTGTTCACGATTTATTTGCCCTGTTAATGAAGGATTACTTATGACTGGTTTAATATTATATTCTTCATTCGGTATCGGAAATTCATTATATGGGTTCTTGGAGTCCTCGTTTGTATCCACCTCTTCATCATCATAATAATAATCTTCTTCCAATGGTCTAGTGTTAGCTGGTTTCTTACTAACGAGGATACTGAAAGGTGCAGGAGTCCTTAAATCCAAATTGCCTGAATTAATTTTCTGAACCGTTGTTGGTCTCTTTGTATCTTTTTGCTTTGAATATGTCTGATAGTTTGTATCCGGTATTATTTGTTTTGGTTGAGTTGCTTGATTGATTTGTAATTTTGAAATAAAAGTATCGAAATCAAAATCTGGATTGGCAAATGGGTTTTCAATATTATCGTACTTGTTCGGCGATTGATAAAAATATGTTGGTGGTGATGGGAATTCAGGTTTTATATCTGAATTATGTTCATCAACGTTTCTTTCATTATCCTCTATACTTTCTGTATTCAGTGGTTCTTGTTTGTAATGAGGTTGTACTTGTTCCTCACGATACACTGGCGCACGATGCTGCTGTTTATTTTTAGAATTGTTTGAAGGAACATGCGGAGTAATCCTCGGTTTATGTGACGGAAGTCTGCGCTTTTCATAATTTAACGTTGGTCTTTGAATATTTACATATTCTGTTTGAGTGGGCGCATTAGTAACGGGCTGGAATTCTTTATAATACTGGGTCTGTTTACGATTTGGTACGGGTGGAATTTGAGTTGCTTGAGCTTGATTTGAAGATGCATATTGCACTCCGGGCGTAGCAGCTCCCACATTCCCAAGATTGAAATATGAATAATTGTCTATCAAGTCACTGTTCTGCGTGATCTGTGTCCTTGAATTAGGTTTAACGTTGTAATTATAATATTGATAGTTCGAAGCTGGTGGCTGCACGACTTCTGGCTGACTGTACACTTGTACTTTATATGGTGAAATTTTTGGCGAAAACGGCTGAAAGTTTGACTCATCGTCCTGTGATAAAATGGCACTGTATTCTGGCTGCTGATTGATAATACCTGCATTAGATTTGAACCCTAAATGGGCTCTTTGTGGTGAAAATGGCAGCAAGTCCATCGAGTTCTGCTCGTGGTTATGGTAGGATTGTTTGGTCTGTTGGTATTGTACGTTCGGTACGTGTCTAGAATGCCACGAAATTGTTGAATCGCTGGAATCTATAGGTGGCAGTCTGACTCACAGAAAAATATTTTTTAATCTTCGCTCTGAAATACTTTAAACGGGAAATGCACACGTTGGAAACAGCTAAATAATAATAATGAACATGAATTTAATCCATTAAACATGTGTGCAGTTCCCTGAAGTGTTGCGAAAGTCTTTACCTGTGTCTTATTTGTCGTTTGCGTCTTCTATTTTCGGTCAAATCATTTGTCAGTGAGTGGTCATTGTAAAAAGTACCATTGCTGATGAACCAAGCAGCATTAGTGGCAAGAGGTATTGTATTCTATATAAATGAAATAGGCAATGAATTGTGCTTACCGGTATTGTTGAATGGGTTGCTGTTGTTGGGTTCCGAAGGAAATAACACCAATTTTCTCACCGCGGCTACTCGACTATCAAATCAGACAAATACATTAAGTAATACTGTCAACTCTAATGTTTATTTTTAGAAAACTGAACATACTGGAATTGCGTTTGTATGTCTGAGTCCATCTCTGTCTCGTTGCACCTGTCCAACTGTGGAAGGCTGTCCTCTGTACACTCGCTGTTGGCGATCATTTTCAATTTCTTCAGCTGGATGAACATCTTCAGCATCAGCGTATAGTTGCTGTTGTTGTTGTTGTTGTTGTTGTTGCTGAAATAATATACCGTTTAATTGCAGAGAAATCCATCGCTTGAATGTGATTAATATGTTTTTATTGATGCCGTTTCGTACCTTAGTTATAATCTCTTGAGCGTGGTGTTGTAATTGTCTGGATTGACCTCTTGAACTGACAACCGCTGCTGGCTGGTGTGATGGAGCCGAGGATGTTGGTGCTACCATGTAACGTACCCGTTGTTCTGGCAAACGTTGAACATTTGGCGATGACACGGCTGCTTGCACGATACCACCGCCATTTCCACCGGTTACAGAAATTCCAAGTCCATTGCAACCTACGTTTCTTGGCCAATCGCACGTTTGCAGTTCATGACTGAACAGAAATACATTTAATTTTAGTTAATTACGATTTAAAAAAATTAAATTTAGGTACTTAACCAAATCTATAGAACAAAACCAATCAAAAATATTAATAAATCTGAAAATTAAAAAAAATTCAAGCAAAAAAAAAAATGGTCAACTTGGTGTATAAAAATATTGTTTTTTGATAAATCAATAAAAAAACTTCAGGCACACATGACAAATAGGTTGGAAGCTGATTTTTATTGCTGTTGCAGAGCTGGTAAAGGTACATATATGAATATTTACCTGTACATGAGTCCTCCAGTACATGACTCCAACAAAGCACCTCCAAATACGCACACATAGTACTGGGTACAGTCAGTAGGGTGCGGATAGTATCCAAATTCTTCAGGGCAGTCAAAATTGATGGTAGCTTTTGTATCACTTCCAACTGGAATATTTCGACCTTGTTTTCTTTGTGCGTAACCTAAACCTAGAAATCAAATCATCTATCTCAGTGTCTAGTTGTCAGAGTAGTATTCCATACCTATCTATTTATATATGTATGTATGTTTCGCAACTCGATGCGCATCAATTAAACATTCTAAATTCCTTAACTCGAACTTCGGATTATTTCGGGCGATTTTTTGTGAATCACCTTTTAATTACCAAATTATATGAATCGAGGTGTTTTCTCTTCACTAAATCATAGACTGAAATAGTTTTAACGCCAGCGGCAAGTTTTTTCTTTATACGATATGTATTCATATTAATTGTGAAGTTTATCACGAGGTGAAATTTGTATCGCGAATACGAAACCATAACATGTCTTGGCCGGGCTGGTCCAACAGCCTTTTTAATGTTAACGGTTATTGGCCGTGCAATAATTAATGCGAATGTTGACGTGGTCAAACAACTTTTAATTCGTTCTCTACTAGTCGTATTTTTAACCGATCAACAGTGAATCGAATATTATTTCCGCAATGTCAAATTGATAGGTACCTACTTGTGTATTAAGAAGATATCTATTCTCTGAATTCGATTTATACAATATAATTTTCTATCATTAATTATTTTATTATTGTTAATTGTACTAAATCAGTACTTATTATTTTTACAACATTGATTGTCAGACGTAGTAAAGCACTCGATTTAAGTGAGATAGATCTTCCAAATTAATTGTGTGACTTAATGTGTATTAAAACTATACAAGAAGCAATTTAAATAATACCATGCCCAGATTTTTTTAAATAATAGTTTTTTTTTAATACGACTTTTCATTTAGTTTTGCAAAAAATTACGTGTATGTATTTAAAGATTTGAACGGAAGTTATCAAGGTTCTATAAATGATTTGCATACACACCAAATAAAATTGTTTGAAATATAACGAATATCTTTATAATTGCGTAGTTTATCTTATCTATAGGTACGTCTATTTTTTAAATATTATTTTGACATTTTAAGTTTGCTATATCGACTTGTTAGGAACACATAAATATAAACGTATATAACACTTCTAGTGTTATTTCCTTATCTGTGACGTATGCGTAAGTATCACTAATTCCTTTCAATCTACTTCGCTCCATAAATGGAATAAATCAAACGTAACTCCGAGCAGGACAAGTATCCCGCCGTGTAATTATGAACAAATGTCATGACTTTATAATAACAGTCGGTGAAATGGTATGACATTTCATTTACATTCATAAGCATTTCTTACATACCTATGTGTCTTCATTTTTTACTCTATACAGATTACTATGGAATTAAAACTACACAAGATGCTGGCTTTTTTTAGGACAAGGTTCAACTTAAATCTTGAATTAAAACTAACACTATCGAATCTGTCCACTAGCATTAATATTATTTAAGTGGTAACGTAGTTTCACTTTGATTCATTTTGATTCAAGTTATAATTTGTATGTCATCCTTGAGTTCAAAGAATTATTCCAAAATAGTGGCTGTATATATATATATATATATATATATATATATATATATATATATATATATATATATATATATATATATATATACATATACATAAGTTGTAGGCTTCCTTGTAATCCTTAGTCCGTCTCTGGTTATAAAGTGTACAATAGACAAGTAAGCAGTGAAAATTATGTGTGTGTTAATGTAAAAAAATTATTGCTGTAACTACATCGTGACCTCTCCTATCCCATCATCATTAGCATGATGCTTCTCAGTGTATGTCAATACTGTCATGGCATCATCCCGTTAAACATGTATCGCACGTTGCCTTGTAATTACGATGGATTTTAACAAACAATGCACTCAGAATTTACCATGCAGGAATTTAATTATAGAATATGAGAGTAAATTTACTGATGGAATATTTTTTTTACAAACACGCACACACGAGTATTTTTGTTCTTCACTAGTTATGAGGGCCATGGCTACTGGAAATCTTTTTCTATTCACTTCTTCTTCGTATTAGTATGAAGGACACTTGATACAGTATAATTTTTGAAAGGGAAAATTGGGATAATTAACAGAATAACATCTAAATGTTTTTAACAGCAAATAAGTTAGACCTTCATCACTGATTATTATATAAATATAGGGTAACTGAATTTATAAAATTCAGTCATGTATTTCAGCGGGATTTTTTTATACATTTATTAACTGCCGTAATCGATGTATCATTAAATAATTTGTTTTGTCATCAGAACAATAAAATACATTGTAAACAATTTCTTATCCGTTCATTAAATGTGAAAGTTTATAGGTGGATTTTCGCACAATTTTAATATCAAATCTTTGTTTACTTATGTAACAAAACATAATGTCTGTTTTGCACTTTCATTTTGTTGTATGAGTTTATCTTAGATTTACGCGTATTGTATACCGGAATAATTGCACCAGTTGCCACGCCAAGCATATCTAGTGGTATGGTCACCAGTATTCAGGGGTACATCTATTAATTAACACTCTTTTTGTTTGTTAGTGACATTCTACAGTAAATACAAGGTGTGAACTGACAAGACGACGTTCATTTTCTCAATCTTACCGCCGCATGTAATTGGAATGTTATGTTTATCTAAGAAATACAGTGATTAATATATCATTTCGCTAACGGCTAACTTATTGTACATTATACTTGTATCGTGAATGTCATAGTTCATGGTTCAATACTTTATTTAAATTAATAGGTTTCATGTTATGTAACCAGCGATGTATGTACATCATAAGCTGTTATTTACATGTTGATGAATTTTATTTTGAACGCATAAAATAAAAACAACATCAAATTAAATTGTATAAAATTTTCATAAATTATTTCCTGAATCTTTGACTTGCCATATCCATTTAAATTTCACGGAATCTACTATAAATATTAAAAGCGAGAAAATAAGCACTTTTGTGCAACTCTCTAACTACAAGTTCATCCATTTCAGATGCTCCTGTCAAAATGCCAATTAAAACGTGTTCGAATTTATTGGACTACCTTGAATTGTGTGGGTTTTTAAATATATAATTTTCTACTCAGTCAATAATTACGTAGGCATATTATTTTTGTATCTAATTATATCTAACATATATGGAAAACTCAGTTACAGTTAGTTTAAGAGCACATTATTAAATACAGCTTCAATGGATCATTATAATTTGCAAAAAAAATGAGCTAATCTCAATCTAAGTAATTGCGATTTGACGGAGGCAAATAGAATTATTAATACAAGTGTGATTGATTAAAGTTTCCGTTCAGTTGTATTCGTATTATAATTAATCCGCATATAAACTACATATTGAAATTGAAAAAGTAGAAACTTGTATCGAGTCACCACGTTATTAAAATTATCTAAATTCGTTAACATAGCGTAGAAAGTAACATTTATAACGCTTATAAATAAAACCTGTGATACCTGTGTCAATTCAAGCGTCACACAACTCTCTTGGTGTACTGATTACTGAACACTGTTCATTTCTATAATGAAATCAATATTTTCGTCCATGACCATATCCAATCTGTTGGGTCAGTTAGCACTGTTTGAAGTATTGCTTATACACAGTCTGACATATGGATATATACATACATACGGTACGTTGAGGAAAAAAAATACATTGCTCTTTGAAAACACGTTAATACGATCCATTTTGTGGGGCAGAGAAAGTTTTACTGTGCGCTGCATTTCAACGCCAGTCACGGGCTGTGCCACGCCAGTTATCACTACTGTGTCCCCACAAGTCAGATATATATATATATATATATATATATATATATATATATATATATATATATATATATATATATATATATATATATATATATATATATA
The DNA here is from genome assembly GCA_963422195.1 of Carabus problematicus. Taxonomy (NCBI): domain Eukaryota; kingdom Metazoa; phylum Arthropoda; class Insecta; order Coleoptera; family Carabidae; genus Carabus; species Carabus problematicus. The sequence continues at coordinate 20,663,777 of OY728577.1, forward strand.
TATATATATATATATATATATAGTTGACGGCGTAGATTTTCTAAAATATTACCTACACTCATTTACCACGCTGACACATTAATTTGCAACAACACAAAAATATGTTAATCAATAAACTGTCATCATTCGCATCGCGAAAAACCCAAACTAATGGAATGTGAAGTGGATGCCAACAGTAGTTGGTACCTACAATTTATTATAATACCGTCACCACATTTGTCTTATCACCGTCTCAATATAATTTAATTTCATTTTAATTGATACGTTTATTCCAAAATTTCAGCAATTAATTTCAATTATCATACAAATTCCATTCGCGTGTTTGGCATGAAATTAAATAGTAACGTCAATATTATCTTCTAACTCAATTTGTATAATGAATGATAAACAACTTTTTGTGTTTATGTTTAGTGTTATGGAAAAAGCGTGCTATATTCAAATAGCGTGTTACTATGTACTCACACCTGACACAGAATTTTTTTCTCATTTATTTTGCAACGAATAGTTACGTTCAAACATGTCTGTCTGAAACGGAAACTGTACGTATGTGAAAACATATCTGGTACATAGATAGTCAGTCAGTCAGTTAAATGAAACTAAGATGATCGTTTGTAGTACTACGAAAGTAACGCATTGAAGTTTCTTTTCAATGTAACCTATATTTGCTACATATTCTCATAAATTGATAAATAAAATCACAAATATCAATCATAATAAAAGCATGCATTTTAAATTGATATTATACAATCTGTAAAAAGAATCAATTGATTGCGTAACAGTAGAAATATCTTTGAATAAATAATAATATTTAAATTTGTTACTCCTATAAAATATCACAGTATTGAATAATATAATTAATCTGCTCTCTCATGAGTTTGCAGTATAATTGAATTGACTAATTGCACTCAGTATTGTCACAGTAATTTAGTCATGTATTTGAACAAAACTCCACGCAGTGAATGAGGTACGTGTTGATATCATGAAACAACGTATTTGCATACAATTAAATTATAGTTCATAATATGTATAGAACTCTCTAATTATTCAACCAATCTCCTTACAGTTTAATGTGTATTTGAAAGAGTTTAATTGGAGCATGGTCTCATCATAGTTGATGCGTTGATGCTGAGAATCAGGGAAACAAAACGAAAACAATGTCGAGCTTATTTAATACATGTTGCAATTGTTACGTTACTTTAGCGAAACAATAGCATTTGAACATTTAGAAATTACATTGCCGTGTTCTATATATTTAAATATTTGATTTATTACCGGTGTAAAATAAAATGTGCATCCTATATTCGTAGTGCGAGTTTCTAATCAACTGTAGCCCTGAACTATTCAACAACATTTCATAAATACGGTTGTATTTCTTATTAGGTATATCCTGTGATTTTTACAAAAGATACAAACATTCACGTAATGATATATCCTGTATTACACAACACCGTTTCATACTAAACACTTGAATATACAATACCTGTACGATAAATAACATTCAATTATTACAGTAATGTTATGTCACTTTACTAGTAACCACAGTAAATGTCTTTTACATAATTCATGTGAAAGAGAAAAATTACGAGCTCGACCATTTCACACGAAAAGAAAGGAAACCAATTTTTCTTATTCATCTGTTCATCGCGCAATCATTTTGTTCCGATTATCTTCCAAAGAGAAATCACACATTCACTTAAGATTTGCCCTGTCATTTTTCTACTATCCGTTGTGACACTGATGTAGTTTTAAGCTAATATATCTAACCGGTACATTACAGTATATAATCCGTACTATCATATAGTCTTTATCCTCTTACACATTCTGCTGTTTCCATTTTATTTTGTAATTTGATTCCACATGAATAATACGTTGGCTAAGGCTAAAAGCATTTGAATAGTTTTACTACTTACAATAATTTATTACCGTTTCTAGACGCGTACATATGTGGGGGTACGAGCGAATTTATGTACGCATTTATATATTATTTCATTGGCTGCAGGTAATTTATAATTCCAGTAATATTTTTGAATCTATGTAAAAAAATCTAACAGGTCTACAATATTGTTCTCCAAATATGGTGGACACTGTTTAATAATGGTCGTAGATATATATCAACGGTACAAATTTCAGTCGCCTATAGCACTAGTCTCGCTGCCCACAAACATTGTGTTACCAGGATAATGGCGTCGCTATTCTTAATAGCACTTGTTCAGTTTACAGGGATAGTTCCTATGGGCAAAGTCACGTTCACGGCGCCTACACAACTTTACATTAAAATGTCAGTTCTCCTGTTCCTTCGTCCAAATGTTATATTGCAATAAATCAGGCCACCAATGTAATAACCGTCTGGGATCAACGATTCTTTACTATCATGTCATGCACCTGACAATTTCATTATTTCAACCTTAATTTCCACTCAGTGCACACACTAACAAATGCCAAATGATAATTATAGATTACGTAAAATACAAGTACGGTTTTATATGCCAAACTGGTATTCTACATCCTGTGCAGAATGCGGGAATACCAAAATGATTTTACGTTTTGTTTTTGCAAGATATCTCAGCTATTGTATTGAGTATGTACGTTTTTGGTGAATTATATTACGGTTCTGCTAGTGGATTTTTGTTTTTGCTTCGGTTCAGTGACACTGTACCATTTGGAAATGTTCCATTCACATTGTATGTAAATTTGTACGTTCCAGCAAACTCCTTCCAATTCCACACGAATAATTGCTGACATTGTAATGTATAATGTAATGGAGATATATCGATGGATCAGAGTTCCGGCTTTTTTACTGTTGTATTTAATTTTGTTATATATATGTAGTGAAACATACATTCGTATGTCTATATTAAATTGACAATATTGAAGCGATACCACGGTTAACTAAGATGAATACTGCTAGACTCGATTCGATATTGTTCGTTTTGATTCGAGATATAAGTTAAACCTCGTTCTAGAAACCTGGCAATATTCACTGATTCATAAAAACAGATTCCGTGAAGTGTATCGCGTAGGTATATATTAAATTCTATTAAATTAATCCTCCTCCCAAAGATTTCATGGTTCGTAACAAGTAAATGGTATGAAATGAAAGTTCTACAAGCGTGGCAAAAGAATAATTTTATTAAACACGTATGAAATTAATTGTTTTGCACGACCTTCAGTCAATTCTACATGTCTATTAGACGAACAATTGAATTATTACGAAAACACCATGAGAACTATTGATTTTCGTCGAAAAATTCATTTGTTACATCCAGATATAAGTGCATTTGTACTATACGTATATTCAAAGCATTATATATCAAGGTAATTAACAGCAATTTAACACTTACTGGCATTTGATACTAAATTAACAATGGTGAAAACATTATTAAGAAACAACGGTTGGTACAGAAAACCTTGGATTTGTTTGGTACATGAAAAGGTTAGGAAGAATATTTACAATTTGTTACTAATCCCTCATTGTTTTCTGACTTTTATTTGACTAGATGAATTTTACCATTTATAATTTCAATTATCAATTATAATTTATTATTGTCTTGTAATAGTTCACGACTAAACAAAAAGGATAAAAAAATCTATCGTATTTAGATTAGTCATTAATGTAATTTATGTAAAGTCTTCTTCTATATTCAATGAATGTTTTGTTTTGCATCAAATATCATAGAATGATTTGGTTTTAACTTTTAATACTTTATTTATCAAATCAAAAGGTGGGGTGTGAATTGGGATATTCATAGTTAAACTGTCAGTGTAGAATAGACAAGAATAACTGAAACTTGCCAGTTAAATTTATTGGGATAATTCAGATGGGAATACGTCGGGTATAAACAGGTATTGTACACTTGGGCTCATATTCCCATAACACTTGTATATTTTCCATGCAAAATATTGCTGAATAGATTTATACATTAAATTACGGTTTGATTTCAAGTGATTTCTCGGTGTGTGAGTGAAAGTGAAGGATACATTAACGTTTGGCAAACTTGCTTGCATGCATACAAGTATGACGTCGTACCAAGATCATCCCACGCAGTCAACTCCTCTGTTTGTTTCGTGCTATTCTCATTAATTACCACTTCACAGCAAACATATTATCACTCTAATTGAAATTAGGAAAGATCACAATTAACTTACGACATACGAAATTTCTGTGAATGCAAACAATTCACAACAACATAATTTATTTCATCTCGGCATTGTATATGAATATTTTATTGTGAGTGGCTAGCAACAAATGGAATGTACTATTATAATTCCATTATATACTTGGACTGATTAAATTTCATAATAAATGCATTTATACAGCCTGTTTCACTTGTTGATATTTACACGGTATATGCCAGTTGTTTCCCGTCGACATTTTACGAAATGAATACATTTTAATGAACCAAGAAACGAAATAAATAATCTAAATATACTGTCACTTAGCGATTGTTTAAAATATCAGTTAATTTCATAGCAATTAAACAGGTAAATTAAAGTTTCCGGTTCCGCGTGGTTTCTGTTGCGGATCTAGATTTATTTATTTAACAGGAAATAGTAGTGTCCTATATAATTGAATTATATTTTTGAAATCTATTTAGTTATTAGTCCGTATTACTGCAGTATTTCCTATTTTCCTTAACAAAACTGATTCCATTTGTATAAAATATATGCGTATATATTAATTTTTGGTATTATTGGATTTTATTTTTGAATGAACAAAAAAATTAGAAAGGTTTACTATCCTGCTAATATTTCGAGTAAAGTGAAAAATTTAGAAAGTGCGTTAATTTAAAATTTCGATCTAATTAACTAAAACACTATGTTCCGGCAATTTTGTCACGTTTTACGACTATATTCAAACATGATTCGAAAATATATTAAATATTCATATTCATTATATTCACAAAACAAACACGTGCAAATTGTATTTATATATTTCTGAAGCGTTATATTTAAATCATTTGTCATCACTAAAAACCTATTTCATACTAAAAATTAATATATTGGTTATGAAATGCAAAAATACTTTTCACAAAAAAGAAACATTAGCGTAATGTATGATTACAAAATTTAATAAACAAGTTATTAATTAAGAAATACCAATAAAACCGCAAGTATTGTTTAGTCAATTTAAAATTCATCTTCGTGCCGTATTAAAAATAAACGGTGATGTAAAAATAATCGATAATTTTTGCATTATCTTTTTTTGTTTGCTTATATATAATTTAATAATCCGTTAAATAATAAAAACAAAAAATATCACTTATTATATTATGTTCCAATAATAAAACTAAAATATCTGTGCTAAATTGACATCGGTAAAATAAAATTAATGATAATGTTATTTTTACACGTCCGGGAGTAGAAGTCGGTTTCTATGGCGTCAAACGCGGGACAGAAATGAAGCATTTACTCCCTAGGGACGAAAACACTTTTCGGAAGGGAGTTTTTATTATAACAAAGGTTTTTGTAAATAAATGTCTGTTGTCATGGTACGCGTTGCATGGAAACATTTCCAAAGGCTTCTAAATATTGCAATTTCGCTCGGATTTATTATAATTCATTATTTATGAAATTAAGTGTTTCTACTCCCGAACGTGTAAAAAATAGTATATACACCTCGGGAGAGACCACCATTTTTCCCTCGATGTATTTGTAGCCCTCGGGCTTCAAACTACACCTCAGGAAAAATAAGTGATTTCTCTCCCTTGGTGTATAATGTACTATTGTTCATTTGGCAAATTATAAAAGCGTTTCTGATAATAGTGTTTATTGGTTGTAAATATTAAAATAATGGGATCAGAGGTGATCCCATATGTATAAAATACATATTTTTATTATATGAATTCTCACCGATATTAGTTTGTAAGGCAGTAATGTACTGTTAATATTACGTAAGATAGCTGTTACGGAGTGTATATATTTCCGTTCGCAATATAATCAATTAACAGAGTATTCTCCCAGCATAGCTTGGCAAGTAAGCTCTTGACAATAAACAGTATAAAACGCTTTTAGCGGTTTCATTTATAAAACGTCCTTGTGCTATGTTGAAAGTTCATACGTTCACTTGCACAGAATCCACTTATAATGTGCAATGTTGCTGCATATATCAGTTCAACTAGTTTATTTCAATATTTATATTTATTATTGTTGTTGATCACGTGCATATGTTTCCCGATGTAGATTGAACAACAAACAAAAATGTTACAGTTATTTGCTAAAAAGCTGTGGTAAAAGATATTTATTGCAACGCGTTTCCTTTGTCTTAGCCGCAATTATAGATCTGTACATTCACTTTGTTTTGCAATAGAAAGAAAAACATTATGATATTTATTTATTTCATATTGTCCTAAAAAATTAATACTCAGTTCTACTTTACTGAATATTGCTGGTAATTTTCCAGTATCACTATATAAATATCTATAATCATATGTGTGGGCACCTTTCGCTCAACTATTTCCCATGACACGTTCCAAGGAACGTGAGAATACCGATAATAGCGATACAAGTTAAGGTTATCTGTAATATAAATATGTCTGGAGTGTTGCCAGGATTCGTAGAACAAGAGCATTAGTTTGAACCATACTGACGTTACGTACGTATATCTATGTATGTAATATAATGGATAAGATGGACAATATGTTACAGGTTGTAGTGTTGAAGATAAAAGTCGATCAGTGTTGTTGATGCAGTTGAGTAAATAAATCTCTCTGCGTCCCACATTTGTTGCAAAATCTTGCTAATGTATATTACAATGCAATGGTTCGTGTCAGGCCACATATCGTGTAGTAATATCTACTTGTGTATTTGTGACTGGCTATATACTTCAACACAGGCGGTTGCCAACGACGTCGAGGTCGCTAGTAACTGGCAAGTCATTATAATTTTGGGTGTGGCACCAATGATTTGACCTTCTAGATACCAACCAAGTTATATCCTGATTTTTGTAGATCAGGTTTTTAATGTCGAGCTTGCATATTTTATTGTCACGAAAAAAATAACTCTAATTATTCAGCACAAAAAAGTAATTCCATTCTCTGCGATTGCTCGATTATATTTCTTCAAATGTTACCTACGAACATTGGTCATACTGGTAGGAGTGTTTCAAATCTGTATACTGACATTCATCACAATTTGCGATAATAACTCAATAATCTATTCTAATACTAAATACATAATATGCTTCCTGCGAATCTTTGAATTATTTCACACAAATTGCTACAAATTTATTCAAACAATTTGTAAACAAGCAAAATCTACATTTTAAATCCATTTATGTTAAACTATATACATTCTAAAAGTCGATTTAGGTAAATTCAAAAAGAAATAATTTTATGCTGGAAATAGACTTTCTTCAAAATTATTCTGCCTAAATGTATTTATAAATTATTTTATATTATTAATATGAAACTTTTCCAAGTAAATAATTTCCTGACATGATAAGTTCATTTAAATAAAATGGTGTGAGAAATTAAATGTTTAAACTATATATGCCAAGTTACTTTCAATTTATGTACCTACTTAATATGCATATATATATATATATATATATATATATATATATATATATATATATATATATAAACGTTTTACTTGAAATTGTATGTTGTAACATGACTTTCCTTTCCAATTATATTTCATACTTTATCTCATTGGAATTTAAAATAGAGCAGTTTTTGTGTTTACACATATGCATGTTGGTTTCGTGCGCGACGATATGTACCCACAATATTGCATAAGTATTCTAGAACATGCATGTATGTTGACTGCAATTTATAATACATACATATATATGCATACGTATGTGACTATAACTGTTCATTGAGTTTTAGTTTTTTTAACTTAAGTTACTTCCTAATGTCCTATACCTGTTTTTGCAACGGTTGCTTGTTAGTATTAGCAAGACAGCTATAGCGCGAGGCAAACAAGTGGCTCAATGTCGAATAATAACGCGCACTGTGGTCCAACCTCATTTGGGAATTAACACGCCGAAATGTCAGACGAGTGATCTTTTTTTTCTTGCAGCCTCCGCCAGTGTCAAGCATTATCTCATGAAAATGATCTACATTAATGGTCGATCTTGTTTTTCCAGTTATTCATTGTCATTTATCATCTATACAGCTATATTTGAGAACTTTGATATTATAAGAAGAATTATAAATTCCAGTTTTTTTGTTAACTGCTCTGGAAGTTAATTCGAGATTCCCAGGTTTTTTAGCACAATTTATTATTATTATACATTACATCTATAACCTTAAAATTTTATCATTTTTATTTAAAAAATTTACATATCTTTTAGATATAGAATAATCCATTCATATAATAGAAAAACTAATGTCAATATGTTTATTAACTGTATGGAAAATAATCTTAATAGATACATGTAATAATATGTTAGTTTTTTTCTATTTTTTAACTATTCAATCTACATATTACAAATGAAAGTGATTTAGCCAAGAAAACATTAATGTCACCGAAAGAATGTAAGGCTCTAAAAAGGTCATTGACAGTGTGAACTCAACAGGGAATATGTGTAATATTAGAAGGATTAGTGAACTGATGGATCAGATAACGTGGAATTTGTAAAAAGACCGAGTAAGTATTTAAATGTGTTGGTATTCAGTTAAAATAAACATGTATAGGTATATGCTACTCATATATTCATATTTGTAACAGAAGATAATGAATTCAGTCAGCATTACGATATCAATGTAAATTTTTTTTTCAAATAATATTTTTTCTTAGGCAGGAAGCTCGGAAATTAAAACTAGCGAATGTAGTTTATTGAACTGTCATTAACACATATTGTAGAAAGTTTCGCTATGTGTATTTGTATTTGCTAAATGAAAATCAATCAGGATGGATAACAAATTGCGTAGAATGCAATATTAATTTAATAATTGCGGACCACGTTCTTGGTTAAATCATTATTAAACATGCCCTACAGGAACTCATATAATTCTAAGTAAGTTTTGGACATACAACTACATTTTCATATTGATATAGTAACATTCAAAGAGAAAAGAACTCGATATGTGTATGTTTTTGCAGTTTACTTTATGTAACTGTAACCAATTTAATAGGAGAACAGAAACATTGCAAATGCCATATATAAATGTTATCCTATATAGTAATAATATGTACCACCATGTTACTTAACCATAAAATTATGGTAATTGTATATCCAACGCACAATGGTCTATTTGTTCAACAGTAATGCACGAAGTACTTATCCGGTTATGGGAACCAAGCATTCGCATAACACAGCTAGATTTATTCCGCTTTATTTTAACTAATACAATAAAATCAAAGTATAATACATGTAACTTAACTGACAATGTCATATTAATTACCTACCAATCGATATGAGAAATAAAAATTTCATTGGCATTAAGCAATATTTTATTTCCTTATTAAGAGCTATACAATTAATTTCATTAATATATAATAGTTGTACACGGCCGACAATATTCGCGATAAAGCTATTAATAACTAAAAGTCAGCTACTATTAAAATCTAGTTAAATAATCGTGACTTGAATTAGGTTACTGACTGAACTAGTTTATGGGTTAGTATAATGTCCGATAAAAAAATTAAACCCGGATCTTGTAAGTTAAAAAAAGCCTAGGTCATATAAGACCAGTAATGACAGATCAACAAAACAATACAGTACTTGTGAACGGAGCATGTAAACAACACCATTGATCTTATTGATCAAGTGTATAATGTAATTCATATATAGTATGATATATGAATTAATTGGTGACCGCTAGTCCCGGATGCCGGGGTAGACGATATACCGCAAAGCAATGTAAAGTGTAGCAAAGCATTCTAGTATTAAGGTGTAGGTGCCGTATTTTGCACCAAGGTCGTGTTCCGCTCGTGTTAATATAACCTGATTGGCAGCGAGTTGAAATGTAGCTGTTCTAGGATACGCCCAGCAATAGCAAAGTACCCAGCCCGTTGCTTACGACAACAAGTCATTTGAGTTGCTGTATTTTGTACTTTCACTGGTCTGATTATGAGAACTCAAGGCAAAATGAGAGCGGTGTCGTGTTCGCTGTAGGACGATTGTCAGTTGCCTACATTAGAAATGTTTGTTTCTGTTTCAAAAGAAATCATACTGAAAATCTACTACCCAAGTTTTACATCCTATTGTTATTTAGAATGTTTCCATAAAAAGTGAAAAATAACAAAACATGACAATGACATTTAAAAATCAACGCCTTTAAAAAAAAAATCATATGTATTGGTAGTTTCAAGGTTCCGTGAATGCTTTGCGTGCTGTAATTAACGAACAATAAATGTTACACTAAATAACCCAGTCAGTAGGTAAAACCAAATTGCGTGAATTGTTACAATTAAATATACAGTTAACATGTTCAACAAACCATTACTCATTAAATCATATTGTTGCACTATGCACAAGGTAACCATGCAAAATATTGCTTACAGCTACGTACATACATACATGTATATATTTTATTAATCTAATAATCGTGCAATGCTTGTCAATGGAGGTTAAAATTAAGTTCCTTTTACAGATGCTGAAACAGGTGTGGCCTCATTCTGCAATATTAGGAAGTTATTCTTCCTAATGTTGAGACTAGTTACAACGGGTAACATTTAGGCAAATTAACTAACGCAGCTTCATATAGTAAGTTGTACATGATTAAGTAAAAACACTTTCTTATTTCTGATTCAGCTGTCACTAAAAAAAACAAATAATTAATTTTTGTTGAAGTGTACTACGTGTGTGCTCTACATTGCCACCTGGTTCAGCGGGTACTGTGCGCGACCTGTAAACCAGTTTTGCAATTGTTACAGAATAACTCGTGCAGGTTCGACATTAGTAACTGCACAAAATAAGTTAATTATCACCTTCGTCTCGCTAGACTTTCTACATTTGTATAGTGCACAGCTATATGCATTCATGCTAGATAAGGTTACTTGGGGGGGGGGGGTACAGTAGGATTCTAGATATTAAATCCAAAACACATTCGATAAAATATAACTAAAATTCCTATAGATATGCTTACATAAACTACTGACTCTAATACAAATTCTAAGTAAAAAAAAGTAACCAAAAATCCATTGTGAAACGTTATCATATATGACACGGGAGTTATGTCGTAATGTATTTTCAGTATTTACGCAAAAAATGTTTTAAAACTAATTAATTTCATTAGTATTCCGTTCTAATTCAGTTACGCGATGACGAAACACCACTAAGTCTGTTGTGTGGCATAATATATTCGTTACGCATAGTAGTCCAGTTGTCAGTATAGCCTTTGTCCTTTCTATTTGCAAACGTTTAGGTTCGGTTTGGCCCGTACGAGCACGTCGCTGTTGAATTGTCACTACCATTATTCCACACATGTCGGTAATGGTATTACTTTCGGAGAACGAAAAGCAATGCACAGTCCAGTGCACAGGGCACGCGTCCGCCCGTAACATTACGTTACCATTGCTGTACACCAAAAACTGAAGAGTGAAAGTAGGAACAGAGAAAGCATACGTGCATATCATATCGATGCGGCCACCGATATTAGATCTTGACAAATAAACCACTACATATCACCGGATGACGGTGGTGCATTTATATGATAAAGCCTTTAGATGCAGACAGACAAGTTAACTCTTGTTTTACAGGTCCCCCGCCTGTTGCCTGCCCTCAACACAAGGTGGCACGTTCTTACGTAATACCTTGAGGGTCCGAGATAAGTGTGGTTATGTAAGCTGTGGTTATTATTGAACAATTCTCCAAGTTCAGACATTCCTCAGCTACAAGGCAATTGCTAAAAAAATACGTGTCGCTAGAATTACTTGTTTTTTTTTTTATACGTATTTCATAATAATTTCATCTCATATAAACTGTATACCTAATGCAATATTTAGACAAGTGTGAAATATGAAAATATTACATTGCTAGAATACTATTATGTAAAATAATATATGTATGTATGTAGCTATAGCTGTAGAATTGTATAATTGTAAATGCAAATGATGTATTACCTACATATAACGTACAACACGAAGGTGTATTACCAAAGATCCCGGATTAGAATCTTGTCGGCGGATGAATGTTTGCAAATATCCTGTACCTATACAAGTCCAGATTTATTTCCATAAACAATGAATAGAATTATAAATATCAGAGATATGACATCACGTCTTTGCACTTTCAGTTTTCAATTATTGTTGTTAAAAATTATTTTACAAGTTTCGCAATTAACGGCCATATAATTAATGTTTAACTACTCGTGCTAACGACAAATGAATTATTATAATGATTTATTTATATGGATATGTAAAAAAAATAAATGCTTGGATACATTACAATGCACCGTTAGTAATGGTAAAATTGCATACAGGATGCAAGCACCACTGCAAAAGAAACGTTCCTTTTAATTGTCTTAACGTTGATATCTGCACATGATATGATTGTCTCGTTAAATAATAGTGTTACGTAACACTTGCAAATTATGTGCAAGCTATACGTGCGTTGTTTTCTGCAAAATCTCATATGGTTACCAGCGGCCGCTTGCGAACCTGTTTCATTGGTCTCTGCCCCCCTCGACGGATCAATGTTTATTTGTATTTATTTCTTAATACGTAACGTAAGCAGAAAATATACAGTATATTATTCACAATGAATGGCACCGAGTAAAAAATTCTAAACGATTACAATCCGTTCTGCAACAGGTTGTATTTTTTTGTAATCAATTTCGATAGTATAAAATTTCGTTAGTATTTTAGAAATTTGTTTCATTATAATACACTTGATTATAGATAGATTCGAAACAATTACTGTAATGAGAATGTCGAAAATTTTATTTTATGTTAAATAATATATTATACATAATACTGAATAAATGCAAATATAAATAAATATATTTAGTTATATGACTGGTATCACTATGAAGCTTTGTATCAGTTTCTATATCTAACAGCTGATATTGATCTTACTCTCGCCATATTCAGTTCGATTTGATATTTAATTGAATGAAATACCACAGCTGTATTATGTTCTGACACAATGTAGTTTGAGAACCAATGTCACAAGCAATAGGTGCTGAGTGAACGTCCTTACAACACGTGTTTACATTTAATTAACGAAAAGATATGTTTTTGTATTTTCATTAAAACATTATGAAATTAATAATAACATAATAATTCATTTTATAACGGTATTGCATTTTATTAGCCGAATGAAACAACTAGTCATCTCGTATTCTGTAAATTCTTCTCAAGCTGAATATGGTAATATAATTAACATGTTTTGTAAATCTAACGATATATTTATATGCAGCTTACATTTCTAATAAATATTCCTTCTATATTATTTTTAATGCTGTTGCGTTTGTATTTAAACGAATAAAAGTTAAGCAATACTATATACTACATGCAGACGCCAGCACGAATTTCATAATGTTTCACGTTGTTGGGCATCGAACTCGGAATCTCTGGAGAGGAATCAATTTATTAAACAACAGACAATGATTTAGTGTTATGAATGTGTACATTGTGGGCGTATTCGTAAGTGATAATAAATAAAATGTACTGAATATTGCCTATATTAAAGAATTTTCATATGGCCTATAATAATCAATTAGAAATTAACAGCGATCTGGTTTTATCAATACAGTTCTTACGTGAATACGTTGCCGGAAGTATTATAAACTGTAACAGCTTTCAAATCTAAGCGACAGATTGCTTCGGGCAATTTTGGTGCACAGACTTACAGGCACGTATTTACTGTGAATTATTTACTCTAATCATGCTTTACTCCACCTCAATTTATGTGACCTCGTACTCTTCTACTTAGGAAATTAAAAATTATATATTAACAAAAAATATTATGATCCATTTACCTTGAAATTGAACGCTAAAAATATGTATGTACAAAAAAAAATACTATTACAAATATTAGTTTTATTGTTAACGTTTTTATTTGTGGCAGAGTTGAAAGTATATAATTGAATGTTATGAGATTATGTCCTTCACTGTTTTTATTACAAAATCTGATACAATATAAGTGTTAAGTATAAGGCAACCTTATAGCAATATGAATATAAGTGAAATATGCCATATTTTGAAAGAAACACAAAGATATATAAATATGCCGCATTCCGTATCATGCTATATACGGAGTTATTGTGTTAAGAAATATTGTTACATAGCATAGCTAAATATTATCATAGACACCTGCCTCTTTAATCACATGAACCTTTCAACGTAACCGTTTATCGTTGACAATTGGTTAATCAATTTGTTCGTTCATGGTACTGATAATAATGTATAAATCGTCGAATACTGTTACTTTCGTTATGGAAAGTGAAAGTTATATCCATACGATCTCAACCAATGTCGTTGGTTGCTCGCGTAACTCTAGCGTTGCTCTAGCTCTGATACTCCCCTGCTACGTCCCATAATTTCAAACGTTCCAATCCATGAATTCCTTTGTTCAAATATCCCCTCATTCAAACCAATTCATACTTAGTCCTTTCATTCAAATCTTACGTGACTAAACAAAATTCCAATTTCGTAATTTATTTTTCTTACTTAAAACCCATTTGCTGACGTCCAGATTCACTTATAACTTACATTGTTTAGTTTTAAACGTACATATTTGTTATAGTGTATAGGTATTTGTGTACCTAAAGTTTGAATTCTGATTTCAAATTAAAACGATTTGCGAAATTCTTATGGTAAAATTTACCGTTACCGCGAAAACTGGTAACCACCCACAGTTCAAACTTAATTTTTTTTATCGAGAAAATATCATTTTATATCGTTTTCTTTTTCGTCAAATAGAAATCCACCATCTAAATTTGAAATGAACACCTACATTTTTATGCCTTTGATATTTGCGTAATAATATACTGTTTGTTTATGTTTCAATGTATTTGAGGTATACATAAACTTTCTTTTAAGGAATAATCACAATAAAAGCATGTTTTCATTCTTCTGCGATAGACTGAGAAAGGTCACGAGTATTGTCTGAATAATGTATATGTATATATATACATATACATATATATATATATATATATATATATATATATATATATATATATATATATATATATTTATGTAAGTACATAACGATACCGGATTTGTCATTACGCTAAACACGTTTTATCTTGTGGCTTTAAGATTGCAAAGTGGTGGGAGGGAAATATTTAAATGTAATAAAAAGTCATAATATATTTATACAATGTTACGTCGAACATTATTTAAAGAATTGTACCTGCCATTTACAATACACGCAAATATTACCTCCTCAATACAACAAGAATGTTAATAAAAACATTGTATACAATTAAAATATAAAATAAAATTTTGACATTTATAAATACTATGTAGTCAGCAGTTATTTCAATTTTTATGTATTCTTATAAATATAATCCTGTCAAATTTCAGTGAAAATATTTCGTTTAGAAAATGTTCAAATATATTTACTTGTACCAAATATATTGTTTATTATTATTTATTTTGTTTTATATATGTAGGTACTACTTTCCGAGGTATTTCTATTCTTACTACGCCACTGTCAGTACAAACTGGTTGTTGCATACCTACTCCTTTTACCGCTAGTCACGAAATTATGGTATTGAACATTGTTAAATGTCATATTTTTTTCGTTCTTTTGTTCTGAGAATTGTTTATACATAAACAAAGAAAATAACAAAAAAATTATTTTATAATAGATAATTTGTGAAATTGACTTGTCGGTAATATATTTTTGTTTTTCTTGACCGTTGCTTTCATGCTAATTAACCAGGTACGCACATTCAAACAGTTAAATACATCGCATACGGTTGGATGATGTAATGTTGACTGAATTGAATATCGTGTTGCTTTGTGTATGTATGTATGTTTGCACATACATACCTATCACAGGTTTTACCTAACCTAGCCTAACTCCGATGAGCCACGATTATGTAGAAAGGTCAAATGGGACGAATAGTTAAAAGTTGAGTGTACATAACAATGTCTGTGGGAATCTAAAGAAAACATCTGATGTTTCAAGACAGGATAACATTCATGTTCATCTAATTATTAGAAAACTGCAGGTAAAAAATTGACCATTGAGCTTGTGGAAATCGAATGGACCGATTTGGAAGAAACACTTTACTTTTTTAACTATATAAAAGTTGAAAAATCACCTTGATAAGAATGCGGATATTTTATACGGTTTCAGAAAATGACAAACAAACTAGATTTCTGTATAGCGTCAGATTATAAAAAAGATCAACAAAGAATTTTCAGTTAATTGGAATAGTTTCATTTTCATTCAATATCCACTTTAGAAAATTGTAAAAGAACAATTCTACAATTTGGTAATGTCATAATAAGCCACTTTGTCTTGTTTTGGGTGAGAGTGATTGAATATAGAAGTTTTATATCACTTAATATTGTTTTTACACATTTTTGCAGTTTCACGCCACTGCGTTCGTCTCAAATAATACAAAATTTTAGTTGATATAGAAAGTTGTTACCGTTTCTGTATTTTTTTGTTTTAATGAACTACACTGTGTAATTAGAAAATGAGTAAAGTAATGAGTTATAAGAAATTAAGCAACACTTTCAATAACTTATGTTGCAATTAATATTTTTTTTGTTGATTAATAACTAGTATTGACACATACATTGTCAAAAAATAATTTATTTCTTTTATATTATTACGGAAGAATGTGGTACGCATTTGTCAATAAACTGTAGTTGTCATCCAAATTGACAACTGTTAATAAAAATTATCAAATTAACATATTGTTTTGTTATTCATTCAAATGCAGAAAACTTAAGACATTTAGTAAAAAGTTTGTTATTTTTTTAATCTATGATTAAAATTGTTCCAGTTTAGAAAAAAGACAAATGATATGACATTAATAATAAATATCGATACCATATGGAACATTAATTATTGTAATGTCACGTAACATGCTAACTTGTTTGATCTATGCTAGCGAATGTTAACAGCCTATAATTTGTAAAAATTAAACAATCCTGTTTGTAGGAAGCATTATTGACTGGAGGTATATGGGTGTGGTAGCCGTCAGCACACTGTTCTATTATATTTCATGTTGTTATTACTTATGGTAATTTTTAAAACTTATGCAGAAGTTAAATATTCAAACATTGTACGATGTCAGAGAATGACTTTAAAAGAAAAGAAGGAAAAAAAACGTTGTTTTGTGAAAATATCTCTTGATTTATATGATACTATGATAGAAAGTTTCCAGAAACATGTACGTTTATTTGTATTATACAATTTTATTTTTATATTTGACTTTTATTGCCATAAAAATGAGGATTTTTGTCAAGGAATTCATGAATGGCATACTCTCACTAAAACATAGTTATTAACATGAACATTTCGGCCTTCCACCCATCGAGTTCGTGAGAACCACATAAGTACATACATACAATACTATGTGTAGGCCAGGCTTAATTACATTTACGGCTGTGGCAGATTTATTTTGAAATTTAAAGGCCATTGAAACTAAATACAGAACACCATATTGACTTGATATGAATATTTCTAACACTGTTGATTTACATACAGTCTCCACGTACTCTCATCAGCAAGAAGAGTGATTGTTTTGCATTGTATTAATGTCAAGTTAATACGAAACAACTCGCCAGATGTTGCAACTTCACTTAGGCATTTAGTTCACGCTGCGAAAGTAATAAAAAATTATATCTCTTGGAATTTGCTTGTGAAAATGTTGTACGTACTAATTTTCTTTCGCTTTTACAATTTATCTATTAATCAGTGAACGAGGGTGTTTCAATATTTAATTATTCATCGACATCCCTTGTAATACAAATATACTTTCAATATAATATCCTATTTCACTAGTGTTGACATTTATTTCCCCGGCAATTATAACGAATTTATGTAAATTCGTGATTCATCTCTATTAATCAACTCTCGCGCCATTTAAGATTTGTGTTGAATATGTTTAACTTACAGTAACCATATTTTAGCTATTTCATAAAATGTTTTAGATACGAGTGATTAATAATACTTTTACGAATTCACAATGACATTGGTCATAATTGTCATATTCTTTATTTATTCGTTTTGTTTGCGTATGAACCTCGAATCTTTAATGGTTTTTCTTTTATTATTTGTTACTGAACACCCGGAAAATGTTATTAATTGATCGTGCAATGCGTTTCGCTGTACACTATTATCAATACCGGTTTCGACTTCTCTTGTGCATTTTGCAGAATTGTGCAGTTTTTCAAATGTCACGGACACCCGATCATTTATGTGGGAAGCCAGACGGATACCACCTAGCGTTACTTTCCCTTTATACGTTCTGCTCCATATTACGTTTTCAGCCTTGCTAAAGCGTAAGACTTAGACTCGATACTCGATGTACAGCGACGCACGACAAATTGCACGTACGCTACACCCTGTTTGTGTGATTCCCACGCAATGTTGTAATGCTCATTGCGAAACGTTTTGACTGAAAATGAGTTGCGCGAACCGTTTGTGAATGCTGACAACCGTAATGAGTATAAAATCATATTTAATTCGCAACATCACGAACGTGATGCGAGAGAGTCACTTTTGTCTTCGCAGCTGATGTGCTCAATCAAGGATTCCCTAGAAACCCCATTTGGAAACTCTCGTTCCGCGTGCCAGCGTCTGTATCTCCAAACGCATAGTGTACTAGTTGCATGTTGAGTAATCTATTTACCCTACCAAATTCATCAACTTCTGTACATAATATTGTTAACAATCACTGATTGTTACCAATAAATATTTGTCAACGTTCATGACATTGTTTTTTTTTCTTCCTAAATAATTATATTTAATTAAAGTATTAATCAATATGTTTTTTTTTTAAATTATATGCAATGAAAGAGAAAATGTCAAATATTGAATTATTAGTGACAGATGCCTAATGTATATTCTATTTTGTTATTATAATTATACCGTTTCATTGTGTAATTATGTGTATAGAGAGAACATGTGTGTTAGTATTGCTAAGTAGAAATCGAAACTACGTTTCTCATGTTCAATTCTGTTGTGCTTTAAATGTGCTGTCGAGTGTACGTGTGCCTAATTACACATTACACATGCACTCGACGTGACAACGCATGCGCAACTACAGGCGTCTCTACTGTCAACTGTCAAACACGCGCGCGCGCTCTCTGACAATACAAGTACGAATGTCGGTATGTATGTACGAATGTGTAAATATGAATGTTAATATGTAGTATCCCCTAGAACTATTACTTACCGGTACAAATAAGAAGCACTAGAGCACCGACGCACAGACGTCCCATCGTTGAAGATGTCATATTGCAGTCACAGTTCCAGGATCGCAGTGTCTCGATCAAACAATATCCGTCCTCGCACCACTGGTTCAACACTATCGAACGTCGTTTATTTAAAACATCCGACAATGAATGTCTCGCGTGAAGGAGCTAATTGTTATTTCTCAAACACTTCTCCATGAAAAAGAGATTTTCGAAAATTGAATCAATCTCCTGTCTACCGTGTGCAACAAGAACAATTGTTGTCGCGGTAGGTGCTCGCACGATGACTGGATCGAGACTGGATCAAAAGTTGGTCTTAAGTGAAATGTATCAGTGGGGGCCTCAAGAGAAAACTAGTCCCCCACTTCAATGTTTCTGTTTTTCCTTCGTTGCACACACACACGCACACACTTACGCGCGGTAACAACCTTCATTCGGCTCCGTAACAATCTACCGTTTCGAATTTGCAACTCCACCAAGCACAACCCCCGACCACTAGAAACAGAGAAACCCTCGTCGCTCTTAACCTTGACCTGCCGTACATCCGTGTGCATACACACACGTATCATTTATCTATCTATCTAGAAACCATCTCTAATTAACATATTATTAATTACCAACGCAATGTTTCGGAATCGCTCGCATTTTAATATACACGATTACATAGCCGTGAATTCTTCTCTCTTTTACTATTGTTTTCAGTCATTTCAAATCATGTTACGTCGGTATATAATGAGAGGTTCCCAAATATTGTATGTTCGTGTTAGAATTGGATACTAGAGTTCAGGGTAATTATTCACTGTTTAAGATTAGAATTTGTATAGATATTTAATTATTTTTTTGTTCACACATTATCAACAATGTATTATGACATGTATTTCAAATTTACATATATATTATCTATAATTTAAGATGGCACATTTGAATATGACACATTTGGGAACATGATTCACATTCACATTGGATTGTTAGCTGATCAGCAGTCAACAATTAGAATATATCTAATCAACATAACACCCTATGAACAGACATGTTTGTCACAAATAGGACCTAGACGGTCAGGAGGGAAGGGATAATTTGTATTTCGCTGTATAGAATATATCATATTTGTATGCATGCGAAGTTGTCCACAGTAGTGCGTATCAGTCTTTCGTCGCTGCTTCGTGAGCGCCTACACATGAATCGTAAACTCTTTTCGTTCTTGTTCCTTTTTCTCCTGGTACCTGTACAGAACAGAAACCCACACGAATACTTAACGTTTCACTAGGCACGGCCATAGTTCACATGCTTACAACAAAAATCACCACTTGCAAATGTACTTATATACTAAGTGTAATGCAAAAACGTTCTGGCACACAATTACGACGGGTTAGTCGTTGAACGCAGCATCGCAGTCTTTTTACATACATAGTAACCGATACTGGTGTACAAAGCATAGCATTAGATAAAATAATAATATTACGATATTTTCCTATATGATTCGAGTTGGTGGGTACGTATATACCGGGTGTCCCAAGAAATCTGGGACATAGGGAATTAACATGTAAATATAGATATATTGTGATTACTTCTGAACAATACATTACAGAGCAAAAGTGTAAATAAAAAAATTGTTCAGAATTAAAAACTGCATAATATGGCGACATATTCAGTACTCAAATATATTTGTATATGGTGTCAATCAAGTTTGAAATATTTGATTTTAATGACAGATCAGGAGGTCATGGAACAAAAATTGCATGTATTTTTGTTAGTTACAACAACAAATAATCAAACCATAGCGTTTTTGTTTTACGATCTCCTAATCTGACATTAAAATGTAGTATTTTCAAATTGATTTACGCATTATAGAAACATATCTGAGCACGAAATATAGCATCTTATCATGCAGTTTTTAATTCTGAACAACTTTTTTATTTACACTTTTGTTTTAAAACATATTGTTCAGAAGTAATCACAATAATGAACATATTTAGTTGTGTATGCACCTTGCCAGGAGAGTAGCGAGTTCTGCAGGCAATTTGCTGGTACTAGCTCGCCTGTAGCTTGGTTCTCGATCACATTCCGCCTCGCTGAGTTCGCGACTATCCGAAAATCCAGTGGGAGGTTGTAGGCGCAAACTGGAAGCAGCCGAATGCACCCCGCTCACCCTATCCTTGCCCGTATCAACGTTGCCATTGTCCACATCTTCCGAACTGTAACATGAAAACGCCAACTAACGAGACGGTAATTATTCATGTGCATGCATTCGTATTTGCCCCGCTAGGAAACTACAGCTACTCTCACTTTTGACCTATGTGATTGCTTTTTTTTTATGTAAACATGTTCTTGCGTAATATCAAGGTCGCGATACAAATACACGGTTTTATTATAAATGGTCGCTGTTACCTCTATATGTGTGTACATGTTGCTACGTGTGTTTTCTGTCAATGTGTATGAGCATGTGACTGTGTATCGGTGAGAACGTTCGGTGGGCGTTGGTACTTCGTGCGCCGTTCAATAACGGAAGGAAAGGTAGCAACTGTGCAAGCGAACGGAGTGACCATTCGGTTCACGATCATAGCAGTGGGAATGAATGTTAGCAAAACATAATATACGCATATGCAGACTCATATTACGTGTATGTTAGCGTAAATTCAAACACTAAACTATAAGTCTATAATTACATGGAAAAATTAACAGTAATAATCATTGCGTATGTATGTGATGTATGAAGAGAGGTACGCGACTTAGCTTGGCTGGTAAGATACCTTGGCTACCTGCTGCTACTGGACGGCCTGTGGCGGTCGTGGCGTCGCGGCGTTACTCCCACATGACGTGGGGTGTTGCGTCTCTCAGCCATCGGTGATAATTCATTCGACTCTGTACTAGAATCGAGCCTAAAGATATCTGAAACACACACAACCATGTGTTTGTCACACGTTCCGTGAAGCATTTCAATGTCAGTAATTAAAATTCCTGTTAAAACAGTAAACATATATTGCCGTGGTTCACTCAAAATCAATGTCAATTTGATAAACTACACATGACTTGCATTGGGATGGATTCTTATAAATGTTTTTTTTTTCTTGCCCACTTGAACATTTATAAATAAGTATGAGCATACAAATGCATATAAACTGTTCATAGTTTCCAGGGGGAAATCTGTTAGCTACATGTTCATTGTTGCGTACCTCGGGACTGTTTTACAGGGACCCGATAGTTGCCAGCTGAGCCTGAACATTCATTACAAGGACTGCCACTAGTATCCTCTGACTCGGAATCAGCTCGATGCGGGGTGGGGTCTGCTCGCATTCGCATCTGTTGTTGTCTCACACGGAAATCTGTCAATCCAATCGCTATATCTAATTTATTAATTCACTGTTGCTAACATACGTTATGCAGGTAATTGCTAATAACATATTTGTCTGTTGTACATCAACAAATGTATGTATGTAGATAATGTACAGAAAAATGTATATTTAATGTAAGCCAATTACTGGAGCATGGTCGACTGTTGTTGTATGTACTTATTATTGTTTTATTTCTGAAGCGAAATGTCAAAACTTACAATGCGCATGTGTAAGAACCTTGCAACACTTAAATTACGGCGTAAGTCGAACGTAATATTTCGTTATTCCATTGTTCACGCGCTTTCCAAAATATAATCTCAACATTTCGCATATTTATAATTCACTTTCAATATCATAAATTATACTCGTGTTACACAAATAAAAATCTTTTTTGGACATTCTATTTTATGACTGAATAACTTTCAAACCTTTTATGTCTGTTTGAACTAATTGTGTGTTCTTGGGTGAAATTTCATGTTATATTTGCATAAGTATGGATGGGTTTAGATAATAACGTTTATGTTAACTAGTAGTTGAATATGTTAGACACGGGGTAATTTCCTTACCCGTATTGTATCGGTGTTTTTGCCAACTACGTTTGTCCCCAATTTTCGGATAGACATCATTGTGTTCCTCGTTCTCTATGTGACCGAATGTCTTGAATTGCATCGTATAATCTAACGTGGACGTTGTCACGGATCTGCTATTGTTTCCCAGAACACTGAATGTGGCGTATGGACTGATCTCGTACATGCCTGCACCCAGAACTGCTCTTTCATTCGTCATATCACTCTTACCGGTACCAGTACCGAGGACGTTCGCTTTCGTGTTTTGTTTTGTTAAGGTCGTTAAAGGAATTTGACTGACAACGGTCATAAAAAAATTATTATTGAAGCCTTGAAATATTTAATTTCCTAGAAATTATATTGAAAGTATTACCGGAAACAGATACGCAAAATTCGTACACATGAGTGCAGATATGTTTTGTATGAATTTAGTTCGAAATATGAGAATATGTACATGCATTGTTAAATCTTTTCTCTTATAGAATTCACATTCAAATAAAACTAAATTCTACATAGTTCTATTGATCAATATAATTGAATATAAATTATACGAACTGGATAATCTGTGATATACGATATATACATATATGATAATATATGAGCAACAACTGATAGTATTAGTTACCAGCAGTATCATCAACTGCTAATTTCTCTCCTGCTTTAACAGGCGACGATGTATAAACTTGTTGACAAGCCCTATGCTTGGTTCGTTCAATCATTTTTTCATCAGGCTGTTCCTCTTCTTGAACGACCTCTTCTTCATCAGTTCTAAAGAGAACATAATCCGTTTGAAACATGAACAAACTATAACGTATCTCACAAATAACCTTTGCATTTTTTGAAGCGAATACCATACCAGTATGCCACATGCAAGTATGACTATCACGCATAACAGTGGTATCAGAATAAACGCATTCCTATACACATAATTGGGATGGTTTGGTTCATCTGGATACTTTGATGGAAATGGTATTTTTCCTGTAAACAATCAGAGGTTCAGTCATGAAATATTCATTACGACACTAATACCGAGTTAGCAGGAATGAGTGCCAAGGTCATACATTAGTTAAATGAAGATTTAGACTGAATTGCTAGCCTAGACGGAGTATCCTATGAAATCTGGGACATAGGAAATTTACATGTAAATATAGAAAAATTATGATTACTTCTTAGCAATACATTTTAGAGCAAAAGTGTAAATAAAAAGCTGCTTAATATAATACCATATTCATAAATAGTTTTATGTCTCAAGTAAATCAATTTTGAAATACGGCATTTTGATTATTTGGCGTTTTGAATGACAAAAAAAAAAACATGCTATTTTTGTTTCCATACGCGTCCCACATACACACCTCCTCGAATGGTCGTAGTTGCAAAGTTATATATGCCACTGATGAATCCTGCATCATTCTTGGCAGTTATACGAAGCTGGTACCATGTGGCAGGCATTAATTCTGCTATGTACAAACGCTCTTCGGACACGCTACTAGACACCAATCGCCATTTTAGTTCGCCAAATATTCTGTACTCAACCGCAAACTGCGTAATAGGACATCCGCCGTCAGGCCAACTGAACAGATTGAGCTGGAGTGTAGTAGCATTAGTGGATAAGAGATCCAAGTCCTTTGCAAGGTTCGGTGAACCACCCTTTGTACGAACAGTTAACAAGTGACTGGGATTACTGTTGCCAACCTTGTTATGTACCACCAGATACATGTAATACACCGAACCACACTGCAGATCTTCGTACGTGTATGTTGTCACTTCCGGTGACAGTTCCTGGCCCTTCCAATCCTCGCTGCCCTTCTTGTAACTTAACGTATATCCTGAACCAAACAAACCATCAATTATCACTCACCGTAAACAACTAATTGTTATGTACAGCTACCTTCAATGCTCATTTACACAATCTCAATTGTACGAAGGATTTTCGAAATTTTAACATAATTTATTACATTTTTATGGCTTATTTGTGCACGAAAGTTGGATATTTAGGTTTATCATATCCATACTGACCTTCTTTACGAAAGTCAAATGAACACCATTTACTTCAATAATAATCGTTATAGAATATACGGGAAAATAAAGAATTCCATTCCATTACAATCGGATTTGTAGATACGTTTTATATTAAAGTTACCCTGTATACTTGTACCACCATCATCTGGATGTTTCCATTTCAAACGAACACTAGTAGTCGTGGTGTACTGTTCTTCCAGCAACGGTTGACCCGGTGGTAGTAACACCACCAGAATGTACGTAATTTCATCCTCGCCAAATAGATTCTTTGCCGAACACGTATAATTTCCCGCCAGAGATTTGTCTGCACCTGCGCAGATAACGTTTCAATAACGATTTACGCCTATTTAAATACATGTGTTGTTTATGTACATATTCAAATTACGGCAAATTAAATATTTACTGATTTTGTAACGGAACTATATGTCCGAATTGATTTATACGATAAACTGTGTTCAAGGTTGCATTAATATATTCACAAACGAACTTGACGGTCATAGAAGCAAAAAATATATTCAGAAATTTTGAAGAACTCGGCCTAGGTGAACTAAGTAAATTCGAAATTGCTACAAAGAATTCGTATGTTCTAATTAAGTCTGTGATTAGCAAATAATACAAGGTCCAAGAATCTACACATCGACAACTAGGACGTGTGAATTTCCAGTCTTTCCAAATCGATAACATCTTCATCGTAGATTTGTACTCCTAGACAATCACAGAGAAATTTACCGTGGAGGCTCTTGCATCCGCTCAGTGACCTGTGCGTGTCGTATGACCTAAAACCTCAAAATTGCCCGTATGTACATTTGTCTGTACAAACGTTCAATACGTTTTTTTTTTTGTTGTGCCGAATACTGCATTTATATCAATAGCTATTACAATATATAATTATTTCAACAAAATAAATTAGATTTTTCAATCTCATCATATCACCTACACAAATCTACCAACGCACATATATGTTAACTAATATTTTACGCCTATACATATTGTATGACAGAAATATAATAATCGTACTGGGTATATTCAGATGACCTTCCGGAGTGACTTTGTAGAAGGGACTGAAGGTAATGGGTCTCTCCCTGTGCAGCCAGCGGGTACGGGGAGTGGGATTGCCAACAGCCACACATGGCAACAGTACGTTAGACTTGACAGCACGTGCAATTTGCTGACTGAACGATGCAATGCGTGATGGTGCTTTGATGACAGTTGCTTGGGCGATTATCGGAGTCGGCTCACCCTCACCGATGCTCGTCGTTGCTGACACCCAAAATTCGTAGAGTTGATGTTCTTTCAGGTTACGCACCTCGAACATAAGTCCAATGGTGTTAACACTGTCGTCCGCATGTACCAGATGACTCACGTGTTGTCCCACGCGTCCGGCTTCACGTCCGTATACAGTATAGACACTGATTCTTCCATTAGGCTTATGTGGCGGCAACCAAGACACTAGAATAGATTCACCCGTCAATGCAGAAGCCTTTATATTAGCAGGAGGTCCCGGCACTGAAACATAACACAGACACACAAGCATATAAGTAGATTATGCATGCAAATGAAACCAGTGATATTGAACCTTATTCCTTCACGTACCCTTTGAACATCCAATATCATAATAATACATGCACAGTAATTTTGCAAGGAAATAGGATTAGAGTATAGTTTTTGGTTTCTGTCAATACATATATATCCGCGATTGAATGCCACTGAATGAAATAGCAATGGTTGGTACACTAACCATCCTCCTCGGTGGTACAATGTAATACTGGACTAAGGGCACCATCGCCAGCGTTCGTATATGCTAGTACTTTTATAGAGTAGTTTGTATATTTGTGGAGCGTATGTAAATACGTCTCCGTGCTCGTAGTTCGCTTTATCTCGCCGCCGGGGGCCATATCCACTGAAACATAAGCGCACATACATATATGGTATGGTGTCGGAGATACGTTGCACGTGTATGAATGGCTCACCGTCATCTGTGGCCATTAGTCTATAGAACACTTTGTATCCTTGTATAAGACCGCCATGCTGCGAAACAGGCGGCGGTAGCCAGGAGATCTTCATACTCTGCGATGATATCTGCGAGCACGCAACGTGTTGTGGTGCGGCTTCTGGCACTGTTCAAGAACAGTCTCAGATACAAACAAAATAGTATAACATACATAAATAATCTCCCATATACATTACGTACATAACTCATAACTTACAAGATACTAGTTATATTTGCTAAAGTAAGTCAACTGCTATAAACGTATTCAGATTCCGATTAAATCTGATATTCTATTTAGTGGTCACGATTTCACAATTTACCAACGCATTGTTTGCAAATATAAAATAATAATAAAACGAGTAGACTTACCGCCCTCTTGTGTTGTACCAACGACAGGCATTGAAGATGGTCCTGCAGCCACACTGTTGAAGGCTCGCACTGTGATATCATAACGCGTAAATTTCCTGAGACCCGTCAGTTGCACTTTGGTTGTTGCCCAACCCTTGACAGTCATGGACTTGGAATTATTGACCTGTACACCCTGTTCATTCCAGGTGGCGATGTACCCCAATAGTTCACCATTCCATGTCTCACGTGGGGGAACCTGTTCAATATTCTTGCAAATCTCTACTCATATATTCCGTCACAACTAATTCCTTATCTCACCTGCCATGACAGGAATAATTCGCCTTGTCCAACAGATTTTACTTGCAAGTTCTGGGGTGCGTCGATAGGGGCTGTTACCAGAATAATATAGATTAATTTAAAATCTACGTACACACCTTTATTTAAGTGGCACCTTCTTCTTGTGTTTTTACAACAACGGCATCCGTGAATGCACTTTGATCGATATTGTTCACAGCTAAAATACGAATCGTATAGGCTGTAGCAGGCAGCAATCCTTTGACAATGGTCATCTCTCTATGGCCATCTTCCACACTGAGTAATATCCATGATTATTTCACTCAAATATAAGCATTACATTAAGTATTCTATTCAAATAAATAGATCAATGAATACTGAGGTACACATTGCTGACTTGCCTTTCTGTTCCAACCGAACCAACTGGAATTGACACATTCATTGCCGTAGAATGGTCCCATTCGTTATATCCAGTACCTAATGGTTGATATTGTACCAGGTATCCTAGAACGGGACTATTTCCATCAAACGGACGTCTCCAGGTGAGACGCACAGATCTGCTATTGACCTCTACCACCTCTAGCATTACAGGTGGATCCGGACGTTCTGCATTCATTTATTTCATATTACTTCTACGTATAATCCACTTGCATCACAGAAATTACATTCATATGCTCTGAACTCTGTCCGCTTACTCTGCATCAAATTTAGTTAGATAGATATTGATTTTATTACACCATCTAACGACTCGAATGTTTAGATGAGTACACTATAAAGTTAGGAATACTAGGCAGTATAAAATGCTTGGAAATAATCTAATATAAAATCAGATAACTGGTTTTCTTCATTTCTATAAATACAGAATAATAACCGTGGGCTCTGGAGAAAATGTGAGAATGAGTTATATGATATATGAATGAAGTACATCTATTTTTATAAAATAGAAACCATAATGTTATATTTTCTTTTCAGAAACAAATTTGTGCATTATATTCTGACATGTAACAGATTTTTTTTTATAAACTATATCAGAAGATGGATCTAAAAGCGCATTCTAATTCTGATTGATTATTTTAGTAGGCATAATTACGAGACTGAGCAAAAGACAGAAGCATAGAATTATCAGTGAATGCGATACTGCATATCACTGACTTGAATCCTACCTTGCACAGCTAGATATATTAAATGGTCACTTCTTCCGAAAGCGTTCTCCGCCTGACAACGATAAACGCCAGAATTTTCACGATCCGTATGAGCAATTGATAATTGTGACTTCAATCCGTTGTCTAATTTCATTTCAGTTATTGTGAACCTGTCATATATGCGAGATCTACAGTTATCTTGAGCGAAGTATATACATGCAACGATATTGCTCACCTATAATTATTTAAATCCAACCTGTTTCCGTTATGTGACCATGTGACGTCTATCGGAATGTCCCCATAGACCTGACAGACAAGTGTCGCAGGATCGCCACGTTTCGAGGACATATTCTTAGAAGCCGTATCGAACCTGGCTGGTTCTGTAAGGCAAACATGGTATAGACTTAAATAATACGCGTGACAGTACACGTAACGAACCATTGACTCCTATGTATATGACTTTAGTTAATCCGGCACCTACATCGTTGGCCGCTCTACACAGATAGTGACCCTCGTCCTGAGGATCCACCGACTCTATCCACAAGGAACCGTTTGCCAGTAATATCGTGTGACTATGGAAATTTTGTATCGGTTGATAGTCCATCGATAATTTACCTGTTCAGTTAGCGAACATAGACAGAACAAATAATAAGGCATTCGTAATTATAGCGGAAATCTCTTGATAAGCATTTGCGAAAAGCAGCAACATTTCGTAGTTTGCTGATATCGAACCTGGAATTGTTTGTTTGTTTGTTTGCAACGTTCAACACTTTGCATCGATGATATAAGCTACACCTGACTGCACTTTGTCTTGCGAATTACCTCATTCCAATTGCTGTTCCGAATAAACTCAGTTTTATTGATACACGAGCAAATGATGCTAGTAAATAATTCTTGACAGCCGTTTCGGTTGAACAACGATGAAAAAAAGAATTTTGTACAAACACGGGAACTTTCACAAGAAACGAACTTAATAAAACCACTAACTGTTATAAATAAAACTTTATTTTCTTACACACACACACACATATATATATATATATATATATATATACCGGGTGTCCCAAGAAATCTGGGACATAGGAAATTAACATGTAAAATTGAAAAAGTTGCGATTACTTCTGTATTATATATTTTAGAGCTTTGAAATTTGGTACAGGTGTAGGGATAGCTTATTCGCATTGATTGGTATTAATTAAAATGATATTAATGCTCACATTTCTAATAAAAATGCTTTTAAAAAGTAATAATTAAAAGATGTATCTTAAATATCATTTTTGCAAAAAATTATTTATAGCGTTGCTAGCACAACGGTAAGATGCTTATTTGGTAATTTAAATAATTCATAAATGTTATGGTTCGAATCTCCAATATACTTTAGAGTTTTTTTTTATTTATTTATATATATATATATATATGTATATGTATGTGTATGTATTTGTATTATTATATCTGTGGGCTCTTGTATCATCTCTTTTTGGTTGGGCAAGCGTAAATGTATCATCGTGTGACAGTGATTACTTAGTTAATCTCAGGCCTTTGTCTAATTTCGCTTATTTTGCATAGTATACATAAGAATAGTCCCACATCAGTAGTAAAATAAAGACGTATTAAACTATTTTCGTCATCTTCTATATACGTATATATTTTATTTCGCCATCCCGAACAAAACATTCACGTATAAATCGTAATAAGTGATTTCGAATATAAACGGAATCATCAAATTTCAGGACCCGAATATCAATAACAGCTAGATTTATGAATAATAGAGAACCGATTTCATAGATCCCGTAACACACGTCAATTTATTCATTTGATATAGCATTGTGATGCTATGCAGTAAAAGAAATGTGTTTCTGTTACTGCTGTTTATTGTGAACAGAAGTATTAGACTAGCACTTAGTATTATCCATAGAACATTTCTTTACCATACTTGTAATCATATCTTTTGTACAGACCATGAAACGTTCATAAATGAGTCAAATATATAGAAGACAATATGGACAAATTATAATCCGAAAATTTGTAGAATTCAAACCGTCTTAGAAAACGTATCTGCCATCTTTTGTATCGAATTGAACGAACGCAGACATCCCACCGAACAGGCACGTATTGCAAGTTATCTGCTTTCATCAATGGTTATAGATAAGCTGATATAATTTAGATTTTTTTTACAATTTGATGTATTATATTCCGTTTTTTCCGTCCCTATATTCATGATTAAAATAATTTTCTACTTAGCATACAAAAATTAGTTTCTATATATTTAATTTTATACCTATTACGCTAAAAATGTTTATATTCCATCATGTCAAATATATTCAACACAGTTTTCCTTTGATATTGTCATATTCTCTATTGTCATGATAAAAAATGTATATATTAATCATTTCAGTTGGCCATAGGTAAAATTGAATATGAAATTTGATATAATTATATAAATGACAACGGTAATTAAATGCTCACATGTACAGGTTTTTACAGTAACTGAATTTTATAAAATGATGCCCGTCAGAAATTAGTTTTAAGTAGGTGAAGCGTATCATAATTACCTTGTCCCTTCAGCCAGGTAATATGCGGTCGCGGATAACCTTTCGCTTCGCAATTCACGGTAACGGAATTCCCTAATAACGTCCAGACATCTTGCGGTTCCGTTGTCCATTGGGGAGCAACTATAAATATAACACGGAAATGCGATGCAATTTCTGTTAATTCATTCATTCCAAACACACCAATAACTAATAATAAATAAAACTCAGTTATAAAACTATATTTGAGTAAAATATTGTCCATATTTATCCTTTACGTAACGTAACGTAAAGATAAAATGTTTTTTATTTATTTATTTCTAGCACGAATGTAAATGTCACATTAAACAACATGAAAATGAACATGTCGCGCGTAGAAATATACATGTATGATGTATGTATCCTACTTTCAGTTTAACTAAAACCAACCGACACGTTTTTGCCTTAGTTAAGACGTAAAATACTAAGTTTATTTAGTGATGAAAATTCTATTAAAAATAAATTCACATTATATTCTACATATTATCGAAAATTATAATAAAATTTGATAAAATTCAATGTCACTCACATTAACTAATTTTAAAAAAGTATTTATAAATGAAATAAAAACAAACGATTTGAGACAATGAAATGAATACTTTACGATGGAGTTTTTAATTTTAAAATATATATTGGCGTTACGTATAAATACTCATTTAAAGTGTAGATCTCTGAGACAGGCTTAATTCTAAGTACGACAGTTGCAGTTAAATTATCCGTGCGAAGCTAATCCATGTAACATTTACTAATTAAAAAAGAAAAGATGAAAATGTGATACCTTTCACCATAAGTTCAGCGGTGTAGTTAGCCCTTGCAGCACTGTTACTGGCTATGCACGTGTATAGACCACTGTGTCGTGACGTCACTTCCTTAAATATTAACATACTGAAGAATTCAGCGGCGCGCTCTTCGATCTGTCACAGGGAAAAACAAATCTGTATCTATCTTCGTTCACCTTGTTTCCATTTTACAGTGCTAATATCATATATGTATGAACTAACGAATCAATAGAATTATTTTCCGAAAGGACAATTTTAACGTTAAACTCAAGGTATGCAACTAAATTAACATCTATGTGATGCGTATTGCCTATATATTCAACTATTATCGATCTATGTTATTTTGTAATTTATTTAATTTTTGTGTTGTTTTTCTATAAAACCTTTAGCGTAACAAAAAGCAGTTCATATTTCACTGCTACAAACCTGTTAATTTATTGAAAAATATTTCAAAACAGTCTATAAATATATGAAATATATTATATTGTAATATTTAGCGTTATAATGGATTTTTCACAAAATACGCATTTAGTAGTACCTGGTAGTACAGTTCGAATTTGTACATAAACAGGTCACATTTATATTGGAAATACGTAGTTAAATAATGGTTACGTTGACAAATGATTGTGATCCTGTAGATATTTTTATTATTTCTTAATATAGTGGTTATTGCATTCCACAAATATAATGTGACATGCGCTGCATGAATAAAATATTTGTGCCTGCCGAGTAATCACAATTGATTTCCACAGCGAACTATTCTAATGTGCACCACTGTTAGCTCTGATCTGCATAAATAATAGATTAGTTCGGATTTCTGCACATTAGCAAGTTGTACGGCTGATCATCTGCCACCTCGGAGCTGTTTTAAAATAGGTCACATATTTACAATCATTGGTCACAAATTCTCACAATCTCTGCCAGTGTACCTATATCCATATTATAATATACGTATAGTCGATTCAATGTTTAATATCTGTGCAACTTGTAAATTATAAATTACATATTACGCTCGCAGGCGAATGACCACCTATACCTATACTATATCCCTTAACAACCATATAACTGGAAATTATTCTTCCTCATATCTAAATATAATTTCTCAAGTATCTCCAAACAGGCAAAGGGATCTCAAGACTCCTTAACATGGATCAACATTAATTAATAAGTTGAAAATACTACTTATCGTAACTCAATTTTGAAAAAATAACGAGCAATAATTTTCTTAGCTTCACATTATAAAATAAAATTGATTACATAACTGAGAAAGTTAGGTATTATCTAAAAAAAAAATTTGTTTACTCTGAAATGGTCCAAATTAGGGAGATATGTATAATATGAAATACAAATACTCTTCAATTTACTTTTTAACTAAATCCTTGTAAACATAAT
The DNA here is from genome assembly GCA_963422195.1 of Carabus problematicus. Classification (NCBI taxonomy): domain Eukaryota; kingdom Metazoa; phylum Arthropoda; class Insecta; order Coleoptera; family Carabidae; genus Carabus; species Carabus problematicus. The sequence goes on from OY728577.1 coordinate 20,697,487, forward strand.
CTATTGGAATAAGATCGGAATATAGTTTCTAGCGCAAAAAAAACAGTTGGAATAATAAAGGATCTAAACAATATAAACGATAATAATAATAATAACGATTAAACGTATATTTTCATACAAATAAATCAATAAATAACATGACATAAAAAGTGCATAAAACATAAAATAACGATATAACTAGATATAAAATGACTCGTTGTCCTGCGTATATTGGATACTTTTTATTTGCTTCATGTTATATTTGTATTTGGAAAAAGTGAATAAACTTCTTTTCGACGCTATTAAAGCCAGGGACGGAACAGTCAGAATTATAAAAACTCTCGTAACACATGAACTTCAAGCGAATTAAAAGTACCCATCTCCCAGAACAAAAAAACTTAAACAGTACTGTTTTTTGTGTATAACACTATTCTGTATTTTCTTAATCCAATTTCTTGCTGTAACTTGAACACGGAAGAAAAGAAAAAGTATTAGAATCATGTGAAATAATATTAAGGATGAGTGAAGTTACTGTTCGGTACGGCTGTAGAAAAACATTGTTAACAATGAGAAGCTACAGAGCCGGAATGTCCGTGTTATTTGCGGCCGGGTGATTGTTTGGAAGCTTTACGGTTTATAGGAACACGGATGAACAGCGAAACAAAGTTGTCAACTGGAAATACGAAAACATACTCATTAGCTTTTCCGTACCTGTAACGAGGCTGACACAGGCGCATTGTCCTTGTACCATGTGAAATGAATAGGCATATCACCGGATGTGACGCTACATGTAACCTGTGCCCTGCCACCCTCTTGCAGACTACTGGGAAATATGAATGGTTCCAGCACTGGTGGACTATGCACGATCAGTTGCATATCACGTCTTACCATTTCACCACTCCGACTTGTCACCGTACATGTGTATCCACCTGTATCATATACATACACACACACACATATATATATATTTATGTATATACTCACCTTGGTATCTAGGTAAATAGATACATTGCCAGTACCTGAATCGGTTACCGAATCAACACGACTTATGGTTAGCGAACCGCCAGCTTGTGAATCTTCTACACGATGCCTAAGGTCACCCGGTAACTCCTGACCGCGACGTTCCCAACGTACGGTGCTTATTGGATAGCCGGAATAAGGACAATACAAGGTCACATCCGATCCAGCCACCGCTTTCACTGACCCAATAGATCTTATGAATGGTGGACCTATTATATGTAAATAAAATTACACAAATATTAAATATACAAGCAAAAACATTTTAATTATGTCAAAAGTCAAAAATATTACATTAACTATTGCGTTACAGATAACAAAGAATTTCTAACACAACTAATGAGTAAAAAAAACATGTATTACTTTGAAATATACATTATTTTTTTGAATTAATGAAATAGTGAGCGAGAACAGTGGTGTTCATATTTCTATATTATGAACAGTAAAAACATCTCTAGCTATTTATAGTAAGGTCGAGAGATTAAAGGCAAAAGGTATTAATTATCATTTTATGATTTTTTTTTCCGCTAGACATACTTCATATTATAACGATGAATACAAATGTTTTGTAATTATTTCTGTGTTTGGTATACGAAATTATTGGAAGTAAAAGGCGAGGATTCGGGTTGCTTGTCAACGAATGAAAAAACGAACGGACGAATGAGAAGTCACATCGATTTCCGGGTGTTAGGGGGAGGAAAGTCAACTTACGGTACGGATGACAGGCCACCGACGACCAACCGATTTCAGCGGGCATGCACGCATCGTCTATTAAATTGCAATGAATAGCTACGGGGACGAGGAAAGAACTTATATTTAATTGAATTTTTAAGTGGACCTGGAACGGGGCTCGAGCGGATTGCACACGTATTAAAGTTTTAAGTAATCGAGTGGGTATCATCCGTTTTACGACTTACCATAAATATTGAGTCTTGCTGAATGCAGTGCGGAGCCAAGAGAGTTAATGGCCCGACAGCTGTATAGGCCGCCATCCTCAACCTGTACGTTCGTGATGTTCAAATGGCTGATCACATCGCCCGCCTGGTCTACATACTGACCGATTGCATATCTACACAAACAAACACCACCATCCATCCCATTGATCCATCTCTCTCTATCTATCTATCTATCTATCTATCTATCTTGCAACATCACAATCACACATCAAGAAAAAATATATTCACTCATAGTTCCATGACAATAATTCTAGTTGTAAATCTTATAACATATTTCAAAACTTATAAGTAATGTCTATAGTAGAAACATTCGACAAGTATATATCTACAATGTAGTTTCATTCGACAGAACTTCTGCTTCTCGCCGACAGATGAAAGAAAGACCTCGTGATCGATTTTTGCGAATGACATTTTTATTAAACAACATAATTTCAATATAAATAATATATACCAATATGAAATGTTCTCGAAAAACATAGTTACTTATACGCTATAGAATAATTACCGTTTATATTATTTGTTATATTCATTAACATTTGATATACTTGTGTATCAGCGCGAAAGAAAAACGCACACATTCAATGAATAATTTTTAAAAAACTGATAAACATACATAAACACAGTCCAATTTTAGATGTTTTAATGCATGTTATACACAAAGTTAAATGAATACATATATGAGCATGTTATTAATATTATTATTAATGCATTAACTAGCGAAAACTCAATACGCACTCAAAATCGCTTCATTAATGTTAAACGGGTTGCATTCACACATCACGTGCACATTAATATCGATTTATTACCCATTAGTAATTTCCTAATTACCTGAAAATACCTTTAATTATAAATGTTCATATAGAAAGAAAACAACATACATGATCAATATTAACAATTTCGTTGTAGAATATAACAAACAATATATAATATATCAAATAAATGTTCTATACCGCCCATATCAAATCTATTTAGAAGAATGATTAATATTTTATATATAATGCATAATATAATAAATATATTCCACTCCGAGATAGATAATATGAACTATTATATTTTAATATATTCACAGTTTTGCATACACTGTATAAATAATTGATTATTCCGATAATGAATTGTGTTAATTTACGATTCACTCATTGTTGATATTTGATTATGTCATATGCACACTGCAAATATCGTGGAAAATTGAAAATACGTTATCCTACACGAAATCACATAAAATTGGCGTCATACAAATACTAGTGTATATATTATACTCCAACTACTAATTACTCAGATATGTTGCATCACCGCTTTGCCATAAAGTATAAATAATTTCTCTAAAAGTTAAATAAAATTGACGCTTCTAACTTTACTATTATTCATCCACTAATAAACGTAGAGTTGAAATTTCACTGAGCAGGTCCATAAAACGTCTAGAATACACAGCAAAAGCGACAGTATTGTTAACTCTTCCGGAAAACATTTAAAAAAATGGTCGCGAAACTTAGCTGTTCGACCTTGTAGTGCAGTGTTTGGACCTATAAACTTTAGCACTTCAGAAGGTGCAACAATCAATCAAAGAGTAGAAATAAATGTCGGCAGTGCTGTCATAATTAACTGAGTGTTTTTAACTTTTAAAATATAAGCAAATAATAGACATAGTTCCAATTTTAAAAGATATCGTCAAGTTCCCGACATGTTGTGACTAATTATTCTTTCTTTATTCAATAACTGTAATTATATGATACAGTAACAAAAACCGGACATAACACAGACTACCGAAATTCTAACACGTCAAAAAGCATTTTGGGGCGCTAATATATCCAGAGCAGACATTGAATGGAGTAGGCCGTACATCTGTAGGTACGATTTATATGATTAAAAATGAGATTAATAATATTTGTGTCCTGGTAGAATGAACTATGTCAGCTTTTTGTTCACGTATTTTACCGCTTCTGCCATGTGTTATTTGCCCTGTGTCTGTGTTCCTGCTGACCTGGTTTCTAGACTTTCATTATATATCCCCCCGTTACCCCCAAGTAACAATTTATTTTTTAGGTTTGAAAATAAATAGAAAATTAATGGCTCATATTCTATTACTAAAACAATAATTGTGCCCTTGTTTAAAATAGATAAAGTACTCGTAGTATGGTCCTTAAGTGTCAATTTTTTTTCTAAAACTATCCCATAGTTTATGGTAATTAAAACTGGAATTAAAACTAATTATGATTAAGGTATTAAAATTTAAAAAAAAACTAGAACAATAAATAGACAATAAAAAGAATTATTAACAGAAATATAACTACTCATTTTGTCATTTAAATTAAAAGTCTCAATTCGTTACGGCGCTTCAATTTATTAATTCAATTAAATGATTGAATTAAAAATACAGTTAGTGAAATGTAATGCCATAAATGTTGATAATAAAATTGATACATTACTGGTAGTGTGACCATGCAACAAAAACAATATTTTTTGATATATTGATTTTAGTTGACAACAAACAATTTTTATACTTTATAAAAAGTTGCATTGTTTCAATGGTGCACAAAATATCATTCACATACTATAAACTGACCCGAAAAGCATTTTCAGATAATCTATAAAGTCCATTAATAAATAAAAAAAAAAAAAATTTTAATATCGAACAATTTCAATGTATGTCTCGTTTTTCTTAATGACAGACATGCATTAGTGCATGAGTTTATTGATTTCTGTTAATTTAATTTCGTACAACTGTTTCTAAAAGTAATGTAATACATATTTAAAATTTAATTTTAATTAATTTAAAACCAATTTCAGGTAGTATTTCGAAAGAAAAAAATTTAATGCAATTTTTACAATTTAATTTCAAATTTGTTACAATTGGCATTTATAAACAATTGAAATGATTATTTAACGATTGGCAACTTTTTGGAAAACATATTAATTAAATTCGCACACATCTCTATTCTCTGTAAATTCGCCATATAACAGTATGATTTTTTTTTTGAATTGCAGAATATCGATATGAAAATAGCTCATTGGTCTATTTCACGCGTTAGTCATATTTCGAATAAAAAATAAATGCAATTTTAACTTACACACCACCATCGCTGTAGATATGAATTCAAATGAAAGCACAAAAGTGGGTGAACTGAAAATTTCTCGAGAGAACATTAAATAATCAATCAAACCGTAATCCCACCGGACTAGTGTGTCAGTGAAATGTGTGTGAATGATATGAGATGCGAGAATTTTCGAATTTTTACCGGACAAGAAGTCAAACTTTCTGATTCGTTACAGTAGTGAGGCGTCACAATACGAATAAGGCCATGCATTTTTTCTCTTTCAATATATTTTGTTATCACACAAAATACTACGCATTCTACACATAGCATTGCCACGAGTTTGTTGTACAATAGAGTATGCTAGAACGAATATAACTGATTCTAGAACTTCATTCATTATGTGCGTTTTACATCTACCAAATTTTCATCAAACGTCAAATTCATATTTCCGTCAGCGACCATAAATTAATGTAAGATACTACAAATTTATTTGTCCTTGTTTTGAGTCGTGTCGAGCATTGATTTTTTTTTCAAGGCCAGGATGGTCAAATTTAAATGATTTGAACAATGATTTAAAGTTTGACAGATGTAAAACGCACTTTAGATCATCTGTTCGTTTTAGCATATATGTACTCGTTGTAGATCGGATATTGTAACATACTCGACATACTACGGCGGGCGATACATATTCGTAAGTATTTATTTAGCCAAGCTAATACATATGCAAAAAATATGTATAAACAATGTATTATTACATTAATAAGAAACTAATTCAATCTTGTTAATTTCATTTTGAATTCTTTTACAGATGATGCCTTTTTAATTTCATTTGGTTATTTATTGTAGTGATCCGAACCCTTATGAAATAAACAAATCAATGTACTAATTTTATCTGATCTTTTAATATAAAATAAACTTTGTCCTCTTGTATCATAAGAGTTAATAACTAACTAATAAGGTAATAAGCGAAGATGCATCTCATTGAGAAACTTCGGAAGTTGATTTTCCTGTTTGATTAAACGTCATCATTTGCGGTACTCATTTCAAGAATATTCTTTTCCGGTTGATTGTTATTATTACAAAATCATCACAATTGTAAAATTTCTTTAATTTTGACATGTGTAATTACATTAATTATTGATTCGTTCATTCATTTTGAAATAAGACAATTGTGGCTTTTCTATAGTGCATACAGCTAGTACGCACTAGTCAGGTATGAAACTCTGACATCCAAATCTAGGTCAATTTGTCGCACAAATATGTATTGTTTACCATACGAAATAAAATCTGTTACAATCTTTTCATGAAAACGTAGACTTGAAGAACACTATGTATTTATTACACTATAACATACGAAAGTAAGTAGATACTAGACAAAACATTGAAATTTTTTTAGTATTTACTTGCTTAACTAAATTCAATAATAATTGAATATCAAAGGATTCGTTGTATCCAACGCATTGGCAGACGCTTCATTACCAGTTCGTTGATACCGCGTGACCGAAACCAAGAACAAGAAGTACAACTTCGAAACTGTCAAATTGTCAGGTCGTAAAATTGTTGCTACCATCGTGATGATATTTAAAATTAAACGCGAATAGGAATCAATAGCTCGCGACCTCATACTGGTAATCAGTCTGTGCAATTATTACAGAACCGCTGTTTGTTTATAATCCTTCGACGAACGATCGATCCAGCAATCCGGTAGCGACCAGCGTCCAGCATGCACTGTCCAACAACCACCCACCCACCATAACCGCTACAGTTGAATGCATAATACTGATGCATTGCTTATCACCTGTGCGGCCGGATGCCCGTTGTTCCGATCCGTTCTCGTTTATTTCTGTGAGCCGCATACAAAAAAACAACACTGTCATTTTTTCCGTCGCTCTTCCAACATCACTGGTTTTTGTGATGCGGCAGTATATTAAAAATTTCGAATTGAACTGAATAAGCATTTATTATTCAATACAAAACAGTTATAAGTTTACGAACGTATTTTACTCGTGTCCTTGATTATTTTGGTAGTATTCTTTAAACTTTGCGATAACTGTGTAAATTATTTATAAATATCAATATCCGTCCGGCATGATAGAGAAATATACAAAAGTGAATGAATGTTTAGAACGATTGGGTGGTTTGTTCTAGTCCAGTGTGCAGAATGTCAATAGTTATTCCACCTACATTATACATTTGACATACTCGTGCATACACGGTCGCGCACATATACCACGTTATTGTGTTGCAGAATTGACAGTGAACTGCAAACACTGATTTAATATAATCCCAAGCGCCACATGACCTCTAAATTATATATGGACCATACGTACATAGCAACAATAATATAGTCACACGCATTGTTCTATATACCCAGACATCACAGCATTGGTCATCGCATTATCAACTGTGTTACGCATATACAGTACACCACATTAGAATACACTATAGATATATGATCATCTCTTATATATATATATATATATATATATATATATATATATATATATATATATATATATATATATATACATACATATGTATGTATATACATACACAAGATTTAACAAGTTACTGATTATTTGAAACCTACAGCTTCATAAACCAGTATCAACAGTTATCGATTAGAATGAGATATCCAATATGACTTGCCTGTCATATGCAGTTCATCAACGAATACCGTTCTAATTAATAATTCTTGTGTACATATCTGTAGAATATAACGTTCTACATAAACTCCCAAACCGGTATTGATAACGATAAGGAAAGTTTTGAACCAAAGTACCTGTGTCCTGCTGTAAGCTCGGATAGTGGTTCCCCGTCCAGTAACCATTTGAACTGTGGCGGCGGTGAACCAGTGGCGGAACAACGGAGGGACACATGGGGTCCCGGTCGTAATGCTTGCTCGATGAATGTGTACTGTAGTTCCGGTAGCGTATCTGTACAATAAATTCACTGCTATTCACTGCATTTCAATAGTATTTTTATACACAATGAAATAGAAATTAACAGCAGAATTTTCAAAATGGTGCTATAATCATATTGAAATATACGAGAGGCAATCAAATATAAACAGGAATTTATGAGCTATATTTTATTTATTGAATGCAATGAAAAATAAATTGAAGATGTCTTTAACTATTGTTTCTACACTTCCAACACATATTTTAAGTTTTTCAGTGATTTTTCTAACAGTAATTCTTCAATTTTCTCGAATAAATGCTTCAACGAGCATCTGCTTGTCTTCATTGGTTGAGGTTTTTAGCCGGCGAACATGTGGTTCAATTTCAACTCTTTACCGACCCTTTTTGAATGACTTGCACCAAACATACACTCTAGACTGAAACACATTCGTCCCCGAAACTGATTTTAAGTCTAGAGTAAATCTGAAATGGACTAACACCTTCATTTGTCAGAAATTCATTAATAATTCGCTGCGCAACACTACCGTGTATCTCTCGCACCGACGTGTTAATTACAACTGACAGTAAAGGGGGAACAACAAGCACTATACTAACGACACGTTCAAATATGCATGTGTTTGTCCAATGAGACTGTCTACTTGCACTCTTTATAAAAACGAAACATGAAAATATCTGTTTATAATTGGACACTCCTTGTAAAATTCGCTTGTACACATTACAAATATTAAATGTATTCTGCAGGAAAATTAATGTTTTCACGAACGATTAATATTTTATAGTAATATTATAAGAAGATTACAGTGGATTACATCCAGAGTCTTATAATCGCAAGAAATGCAAAACGAAATTATAAGCGAAAAGTGAAAAAAGTAAACTGTTAATTATTTTGATCAAACATGTTTATTAAATTAAATTGTTAAATGCTGTGGAATATTTCAAGTGGAAGCACATATTTGAAATAAACACTGCGAATAGTTGTTATTATTATATCGAAAAGACCATTTAACGTATTATACAAATAAGTATATTTACCATTTCGAATAAATATCGTCTGCTTGAATGACTAATACTCCATTTCAAAGGTAGTGAATAAATAACACTTTTCAGGAATACTAGAAAACATTTCATTTCATCCGTATAGCCCGAACATGTCGAGAGGATTGTTTATTATTCAAATCACGATTATAATTTACAATTTGTAAACAATGTATGCGCATGTGCGTTCCGTTAAACATATAAAATCACTTGTGCGAAAAATGTCGAATTGCAGCTCCGCTTACAATGAATAGAGTTTCATGCGATTATACACGTTTCCAGATGACTTGCGCCAGGTTATTCTTCAACCCCAACAAGTATTTGTTACTACACAATATGGCTCGAGCATACACGGGGTTTACATGTTACGCGAACATGTAAATTAAAGAGTTTTGATGTATGTTTGGCAGAGTGTTTTACAGAAAGTAGGTACGTGAGATACTGGGCTAACGTACCTTTCCAGTACACGTCGCTTCGGTTCGGTTCGGTTCCGACGACGGCGTCGGCGTCGGTGTTAGCTACTGCGAAGGCGACGGATTTCGGAACGCGAAAAAGTGCACCGGAAATGAGTTTATACTTCCGTCAACAATATATCATGTAAACCCACATTTCCTGCCTTTTCTCATAAAATAATTTTATACTTGAATAAAGGCGCTACGCGAACATAGAACAGTACAGCAAGGCAAAACGGCCGTTATTGGCCGAGGGTAGACGAGATACCTACGTACCCCTTACCGTCTAAGGTAAAATTAAAGAAAATATCATGAAAATGAAGTTGCTACGGTCGACGGTGATGATAAACGAGTTCATTTAAATTGTTTGCCGATTTAGCTACTAGCTACGAAACATTCCATGGTTGAGCAAGAGGGGGAGCCAAAGTATCATATCCGTTACGTACGTAGTACGTACCCTATGCCGCAAGAAATATACCACTTAAACACTGAGGTGCGAAACGACTAGACTAATTACAGACAATAAAACATCATTTGCAGTAATATAAACGCATTAACAATTTGAATATATGCATAGCATCAGTGTTGCCGAAATTCATAGTGATTTTGAAATAGAGCACACGGTTATGAAAACCATTTGTAGTTATTGAATAAAGGGAGCATAATAAATATTTTTATAATAATGTTTCAATATGAGTTTCAAATACGTAATGATTCATAAAAATACAGTACAAGTGACCAATATTGATCTCATTACCAAAGATGACAAATATAATTTCTAGATTTGCGCAGATATTATTGAGGTATTAGTGAACATTTTGCGAACGTCGCCAAATCAATCAAGGAAAAAGAACCGTTCGATGGAACCGGCAATTGAGATGTGAGTACCGTGCGCGATCAAACTAGCAGACTATTGTCATTTCACAGTGGACTTCGTTAGCAGCACAAGCTAGTACATTTAAGATACAATCGTGTTATTGGAAGTACAGCGGATACATGCACTATAATTGATGACAATTTTTATTTTATTTTTAAATAGCATATAGCTAGCTAACAATTATTCTATCGATGTTTTATTTTGTTTCCACTACTAATTGTAAAATAGATAACAATGTTTCCGGAAAACTAACCGTTTATATGCTTACATAGATGTCCATAATGACATAGCACATTGCTATACAAAATTATTATTTTGCTCATTCCATCTATCTTCTTTTGTTTTATACAAGTTATGCTTACGCAAAAGGTGTCTCTTAATGTAAATGACAAACAATATCAGCTGCAACTGAATCATTGCGACAGGTGTCATTACAATGTGGTAGGTATAATCGTATTATCTTATAAAAAATATAAATCGTATATCTTAATTAATTTTCCTACTTAATGCAACATAATATGCACTTGACACTAGATAGTCTTGAAACATATTGGCATATCGACTTAGTTTATTTATAGGTTCGTATAAACAAAAATCAATTCCCGGCCATTCAATTTTAAATGAGATATGTATTTCCCATTTCCTAAGCAATGGAAAACAATTATCTCTATTGAATCTAAGCTTGATACAGTAACAGAAAGGACTTTTTAATCTTCTCCATTTCCAATCACTGAAATCTCTTAATTGAACATATAAATATTTAATTCAATACTAGTAAACAAAACAAAGAACACTACCTGTTATTTACAAAACAAAATGAACTGAAATATTTATGTAAATGATTAATTACGGTTACATCAATAAAAGATTTGTATGTATTTACTACTGAATATTGTACATCAGAAGTCACGATTGCCTGACTGACAGGAATAGAACTTCTTAGTACGTTACTAATTTAATTATCTTGTTTACACAAATAAAACTAAAGGAACTTTCTGCTTCTAGTAATAAAACGAATATTTCAGTATTTTAAAATGCTACGAAGTAAAGCCGTTGGAAGACATAACTGTTGTTCACGATAGTACATGTATCCAATTATAAATAATTCAATTCGCAACAATTATTGTAAAATAAACAACGGTTTTCTCAGAATCACAGAACTATTTTCAATTGTGATGAAATAGCATATACACATACTCTTGTGCAATATAGGTACGTATGGCTGTGAAAGAAACAATGAATAAAAATAAAACTATAAGACATACGTGCACGTATGTTCGCTGAGAATATATCGACTTGCTTTTGTACATTTTGTGTGGACGATGGACAACAAAGACACAAGGTGAAATTATTGTGTCCGGATGATCCTAGCTGTGTAGTTATTAAGTTCTACGTTCCTCCTGGCCAGCTGGCATGTGTCATACACAATGCCGTTCCAATCATCCGTGCAATATCCAACTAATATACTATTAAATTAGTAATTATTTATCAATTAAGTATCCCTGTACCAGAGCCCATGAAATAACAAATATGGTCGGGAATTAATTCGCACTAATTAGATATACGTATTATGTACCTCACGCAATATGCCATGCGAATATTGCGGATTTATACATATACAAGTAAGAAATAATATACATATCAGGAGGCTTCCGAATGGTAGTGAAATGAAAAGGAATCATTGAATTACACATATGCATAAGAGATACCAACCTCCGAGACGTAGTTCAGCACTGCCTTGTGCACTCTCCCGATCATTTCGGACAATGCATTGGTATATGCCACGGTCGTGGCGTGTTACCGAACCAACGACCAGAACGAGCGGAGACATGAGTCGAATGCGGCCACCTGAGTCGGCCGTACCGGCAACCAATGGTTCACCGTTTCTCAACCACTGGACAGAACCAACCGGTGATCCGGATACTGTACAATTGAATGTTGCACTCTCACCCGAATTCACAACCTACATGAGAAAAACCAAACGGACAGTGACATTCATGCTCTTGTTATCGACGTTCCCTCAGTACCAATCGATTCCCGTTATCCTGCTGATCTCTTATTGCAGTTCCGTATCGCACCGAACCATGCCAATTTACCATGCATATTCTCTAACCCTACTGCACCACGTACTCTCACAGCTACACACTTCAGATATTCGACAACGGAATACCAACACTTATACGTAATGAAAACACTGACAATATCGAAACAAAAAATTCTACCTGCAATTGTGGCGTAACATGCGCGTTCAGATGTGCGGTCACTGTTAGGTGTGTGTCCAATCGTTGTTCGCCAAAGTTGTTGAACGCTTTGCAGGACCACTGTCCCGAATCCTCTGGCTCCACACGCCGTATATACAGGATATCTTGTATCGGTACGAGTCGCGAACTGGACACCACAGTCTGTAGTTGTCCGCCCAATTGCCGATACCAGCTGTCAAACAATGATTTATCGACTCTACTCTCCGTTATATGTTTTTGTTTTATTATTTATATGCGATTCTAAAAACTTGTTAAAGTAATTACCATATATACACATTTTACAAAAATTTTGCTAGCATTTAAATTGACTAATATTCATGACTCCAATAAAATGCTTTCAATATTTGCTAATTCAATATTAATAGAAATTTAATAATAGGTAAAAAACACATCTGATGATGACATGTGTAACAGATTTGAAGCTAGATATTTTTTTTCCATATAACGTTGCAACACATCTTTTAACGATTACTTTTTTTAGGTAGTATTTAGCAGGATGTGCCAGAACTGATATCAGACACCGGGAATGATTTATAAGTTTTACCCGAGCTACACCAGAAAAGGACAAAAAGTAACCATATAATAATAAATGTAACATACAAAATGCGTAAATAAGATATACGAATAGTACATTTAATTTTCGCATGAACCATTTGCAAAATATTGTAGTAATTTTGTAAACTAAAGTCTGTGTTTAAAATGCAATATTTTTGTACATTACATATAAGTTAACTGATATTAAAATGATCGTACAAATATGAGAACAACGAATAGTCAATTCATGATGCAACAAATAACTGTATAAAATACATGAACTAAAAAATTATAACGATTGCAACATGTCTATAGAAAATGTCAAATGTACATATGGATTCTTGTGTTATTGACTGTTTGCTGATAAACTTCTATTGCTCTCTGCGGTCTACATATTTCGACGTTATAAACAGGAATCGTACAACCTATTATCAGTATAGATTTTCACCATGTGAACTTTTGTTTTATTTGAATTATACCTAATATGTCATGACGAAATGTATGTTAGAGCAGCGTGGGATTCTCGGCAAGTGTTCTGCAGTTCCGACATGAAATACATATGTTTATTTCCGTGAAGAATCAGTATATTTTACATTCATTGAACGCGTAGACGTATGAGTGATAGATTGCTGTAACGATAGTAAGCACGCTCAAAGCGCCCTCAGCGAATTGGTTTGGACTTCAATGATATCTGGCACTGACGTAAAGCATGTCCGTATCCCGCGGGAACCGGATACTATCCCCCGAAACATATTGAGGAAGCAGTATATTAATGCTTAAAGTAAATAGAGCATGGTCAATAATCATCGATCATTAGTCTCTGTGCTATTTTTTACCAGACCAAATGTTTCCCTAAGGTATACTATTGCATATAAATAAATCATGTATCTTCTAACAGATGAACTTTATTATAAATAAAACTACTTGCAACGGCAAACAGACAGACCGGTTTGCTGTCATTCATTTAAACGGAATACAAGAATGTAATGTAGCATTTTAACTACTGTAGAGCAACAAGAATGGAAATAAAAAAGGTGTGAATATTAAGCAGTACGTACTTATGTACCTATATAAAGTACAGTATTAGTGGCGTTATTAATTATGTGGTACCTAGCACTGTAGAGAAGAGACAACGTGTGAAGAAGGACTCACGTGAATGTGGGTGGTGGATTCCCCTGTGCGGAGCAACTGAGATGCACGTCGCTGCCTCGCTCGACCGTGATGGCGGTCAGCGTCCTAGGTGCTAAACGCGGAGGCATGCTGCCTGTCGCCTCTGAAATACATTAATGTTCTTATCAGCTCCTGACCTCGGCTCACTATAATCCGTCGGGAATTATCAATGAACCGGCCGCAGCCGGGCACAAAAGCACGCTCCACAATGAACTGTTCTTAACAGTTAGTTGATAACGGTGATGAATGGTTAGTACTAGGGGTGAGAGTTGGTGGGGTTGAGTTGTTATGTGGGAGAAGTTTGATTAATAATGAGACACGTACAAGCGTACGCATCTCATATTCTTGCACAAGCACAACAATAATAAATACCTGTAACAGTAAGCATAGCAGCGACACTTCTTTTCCGTTCTTGGGTGAGTGAATGTAGTGTCAGACATGAATACTTCGCGAGCCCATCTTCAGGTCGTGCGGATCTAATGTGTAGATCTCCGGTACCCGAAATCATAATATAACGTCCACCTGCAATAATATAATATTTACTTGTACGTTTGTTTCATGGAACTGAAGATTCATGTACGAGTAAGTTTCGCGGACCATAAATCATAAATACAATTTTCACATACATATTCGTACGAAGAGAAATTTTTACAAACGTAGCAATTCGTATAAGTAGGTATATAACATATGTATTTTAAAATAATGCAAATGCATTTTTTAATGTGACATTTGACTGTATATTTGGAGAAATGATGATAGTCGCGAACTGTTTTCTAAATGAGTATCAATAATTCTTGATCTGGTTTTTGATTCAATATGACTCATCATTGAAGAAAAATTGTTCACAATGATATCTGCTGTCGAATCAATTATTTTATTACGTCAAAATCAGAGCGGGGACTTGTGAGGTTGCCGATTGTATAAGGAAAATGTTTATTTGTATTAATTTAAAATATCGATCTCGTGAATGGTATTATGAGTTAAATGATGAAATATGTCCGGCGAGTAAGAAAAAACCTGTACAGAGACTCAAGTCTGATTTAGATGATGCGCTGGGAAGGTCCGAATCCAAGCGTTATGACATATCTTGAAGCGGTGAAATCCTTTCAAATTGTGTTAGACCACAAATACTGTTACAACGGATAACTTCATTACCAAACAGAGTCGTAAGTTAATGTATCTCGCAGAAAAATTTCACTTATTTCACTTCACACATCTCTCACTTGTTTTTTGTTTTTATCGCAAAACGACGAATGAAGAAGCGTGCGCTACGCTCAGTCACGCCGAGCACCGACGACGGAGACGGCCGCCGAGTTTACTTCGTATTCAATTTAACTTTCTTTTCTTGAGTCCTGGCGGCTCGTGTGAGTCCTTTTCTCCCCAGTGGCAACACGGTTTAACTTAGTTTTCTCACTGTAATAGCCAGAGAGAAGGAAAAAACCCATGTGGAATGCAAGATGAAATTTCAAAATACTCACGCATAAAAACAATCATAAAAAAGATAACATGCATCCATAAAAATTATTTATTCCTATAATCAAATCGAGCGCTCACACTAAAAGAACTTTTATTTGGCAAAAAAATTGTATTTTGTTCCCAATTCGATACACAGGAAATACCGTCTGGCTGGTAAGCGGTTACAGCGGATCAGAAAATACAACCGAGCAGGATGGAGTGAGTTTTTTTTTAGTGGCAGTACGCTGACCTCAATACAATTGTCCCACAACTTTCTACTCACTCTTCATTCGGCCACAAAGGACATCGTATTTTATCCAGAATAAAAATGATGGTCGTATCCTTTGTTGAAAAGGAAAAAATCAATTTACACACTGGCATCCAAGTTAAACCTAGGCGGCATTATAAGTGTCACTAAAGATGCCTAGTTCCTTTATTCGCAACACACACACGGACGTGTGCACGCCACACATTACACGGACACGGATCCCTCATCAATCGTTGTTTTCTTTTCTTCAACCAGACACTAGGGCTAGCGCTAGTAACTAGAGACAATTCTTTCTCCTTACGCCTACCGACGCATGTGTCACTACTTATCCAGGAGATTTGTACTACCCACCACATTGCCATGCTGACGAGTGACAAACACGCACGAATGTAAAGCCATCCATATACAAATTTTGTACTTAATTAATACTCTTACCATGTCCGTCGAATATTTAATTAAAAGATATATTCTTATTTAATTTTTCAAAATTAAAAGCACTGTATATTATCACTCGTTACATGTCAACAGACTAAAAAGAATGTTCTCCAGGAAATACATATATAGACGCTGAATATTTTTCAACATTGCAATTATCTGTTATTGTATTCTAGGGTTTGATGCAATACATAATGCATAGCTATATACAGTGCGAATAATGTAAGGCTATACACTGGCAACTTTATTTTAGCTTTAATCAATTTGCCCATGCTGGTATCAATTCGTTGAATAATTTAAAATTAGACATAGGGCATTTACTTAATGTTACCATGGTGATTACATACAAAAACTCAAATTTATTATGGTTGAATAATGTAAAATTAGACACTAGTCCACAAACTACTATTTTTATTTAAATCATTTACAGAATTTATTCCATTTTTTTAATCTATTACATGTTTTTGGATTAAAAGTACACTTTAAGTATTGAAATTGTAATTGGTATCAGTACATTTCCAAAATCAGTTGGGGGTGATAACTAATTTGCCACCGTTTGATGACATGTGATGGGCCTGCCCGGGATTTCAACGCTGAAATAATCAGAAATTTCTCGCAAAGACGTCCCTTCTAAATACCAGGATTACATCTTAAATTTTTCTTCTGTAATGTAAATTTTTTTCACTAATTTTTACGCAAACTTGTGAGATATTAGTAACACAATATTAAAAACACAGTGACATTTACCAAAACAAGCGTCATTGTAATTTCAATTGTTACTGACATGGGCAAATTGATTAAAGCTAAAATAAAGTCGCCAATGTATAGTCTTACATTATTCGCACTGTATATATATATGTTTGTTCCTTATACAATTCTACACTCGTCGACCGATCGAGTTTAAAATTTGCAGAGATACTCTCTAGGACCATGCAGGTGTCATAGGGTACATGGGAACGTCGATATCTACTGCAAAATATAGAAAGAAGGACATAAAATTAAATTTGACATATGTACATAATTAACAGTCATCAGTACAATATTATTCTTTTGTTGGCATATGAAAAGCCGACTATACTCACATAGTATATTGTAAGTCTTTTGTTCAATCTGAATTTAATAACTGTAATACTGTTACGTAATAATTTAACATTGATTATGTAAGTAATTATACATGTAAATAATTGTAATATTTCAGTGCAAAATTAATAAATTGTACGCAAAGAAATGTATTCACATTCGCGTCGGATGGAAAAACACAAAATATCGTTTATTAAAAAGGTTTAAAATAACTATTGGAAGAATCCCGAGCGACGCCGGGTACTTTTAGCTAGTAAAATATAAATTACTATCGGACGTAATATGAAAAATTACATACATTAAAATCAGTACATGAAGATTAGCATGGATAACTGCATCTCGCAGATATTTCATATTAGATAATAATAAATATGATCAACTGATGAATTCGAAGAGAAAATGGGAAACTAAACATAGTACGGGTACGACCAGTATTCGTGAACAAACATGCCAAATTGTAAATTGAAGTAAAAAAAGAAGAAATAACGCAGAGTTTGTTTGGGATCAAGCGGGCGCGAGATGCGTCAGCGAAATCATAAATGTGACGAAAAAAAGAAGGATCGAAACGGGACGAATTGAGATCGGTACGGGTCTGAAAACTAAATATCTAGAGTTAACTTTGGAACAGAATAAACCCACGTCCAGTAAGTTTGTTGTTACGCTAAACCATTTTAATGGTTTTTCATAAAATTACATATATATATTTATATATATATATAAAATATATATATATATATATATATATATATATATATATATATATATATATGAAACTATTTGGCCAGACCTGTTAATACCCGATCTAAAGTCTGTGTAAATACAGTGACATCGAGAAACGAATTGTGGATGTGGAAGTTTGGAGGGGTCGGTGAGCGAAAGGGACAGATGTGAAACTGCATCACATATTCTTGACGTCAGCGAGCTGACCGGTACAATGCATTGATTAGTGGTATGCTAGGTACAATGTCCGTTCGTCATTCACTCATATAATGGAAACCGACATGGTTAAACCCAATGTTCCGTTGTATGAGAAGCCATTCGAGAAATGGATCTCCGTTGAAGTGAATTGAAATGCTTAGGCGAGACAGTAGTGAATGTCGGTAACCGTAACGGTAGGTATACTGATAAAGTTTCCCCGTTCACTCTCATTATCTATCGTGTAACAGAATAATTACTAGCAGAAATGTATCCTGTCAGAGAGTTGAATCAGTTATTAGTGGTCTCGTGCATTTACTTACGAGAGCACTGAAATACTTACCCATGTCCGCACGTCCAGGCAGTAGAATAGAATCATCTCGGAACCAGGAAGTAACGGTGACATGTTCCTTCACGTAAGACGGTATAACACAACTGAGTACCGCCGTATTCCCAGCGAGCACATGTGCTCGATATACTTGTACGTCGTAATGTTGACGAACCACTGGAACATATGTACATGTTTGTTATGTTCATACCGTGCCTGCTCATTACTCTATTACAGTTACGCAAATACAACATCACACAGTAATTACCTATCGATATTATCATCACTCGTATGTGTGTTACAAACCTAATATGTGGAAAAAGTTTTAATAAGACATCCAGTTCAGTTCAGTGTAGCAATTATTGTAACGAGTCAGCTTTATGGCAATTAGCAAACGTTAGCTTGCAAGTACGTGCACGATTCCATAATAATAATAATGATAAAGAAAGAAAAAAGGAAAAACGTACACGTGCATGGTATACCCGGAATACGGCGTCCGACAGCTTTCCTGTAGCCATAGCAACATACTCTATTGCCTCACTGTCAAGTGTATTTAGACGAGTGAAATTCGTCAAAGCAGAAGTTACGTTCTACCGCTGTTATAAGAATAAAACGATGTGTTTCAATACCACCTATTAAGTCACTAAACAATACCACGCTCACCCATTCACCAATACGAACGTTGCACAAAATAATATCAACATGCACGTGCATATACGTACATGTACGTATACGTATATAAACACATGCTAATAAGCATGCGAGTAAATAAGGACTCCATCAACTGTTTACCTATGTCCCACATACATTTTCAACCACACACAACAGTTAAAGCAAACCAATTTCCACAAATACACGTATTTTCCTTTCAGCAATATTGTAATTAATTTGCGAGCATTTTAGAATAAATAATGAAAATACCATTTACACAATATGTCAATACAACAAGCAGTACATCTATCAGACGTAAATCATCTGAAGTTACGAGTATTTTAGAAGAAAATAAACAAATATAACTGCGGAAGGATCGTGCAAACGCCAAACAAAAACGAATCTGGTAATATCGACCAAATCGTCAACAAGCAAACGAAGAGTTCATCAGCTTCGAGACGTTTTATGTTTACGCATCCAAGTAAACGTATGCACGCAGATTAACACACAAGATTGTTCGCATCGAAATTCGAATACGTCAAATATTTAACCTACCGTCTACCCACGCAACAGTTCTATATTCGTCACGCGTAATGGACCATGCGTCGATATACAGGTGCTCGCTTATGTCAATATTCCTTCCGGGTGCTAAAGCAAATTGATTTTTTTGCGACAGTAATAAATATACATACAATAGAGCGGTTTTCTAATAACTCTATTTGAGTGTATGTGAAAATGATTCGGAGTAAACTGTATTGTTATTATTGATTTCTACAATGATAAACCTGTAGTTTAATTTCTGTATTGTCCAGAATAACCGTGCATCAGTTTGCATTTTCGGCATGATACAGGTGGATGACAGAGTTAATTCACTCATCTGTGCATTGCAACAATCGTTTCCAACGATTGGCAAGGGAACATGATACGATTATGTAACGAGCTCTAACTGGTCCTACCACTACCTTCACAACTCGTAAAAAAACAAACAACTCAATTACACTGTTCGACTTTTTGGCAAGTTGTTCACAGCATATATATTCCCACCAAACTAGTATGTGTTACCGCTAGGTACGTTTATTTCGTATTAAATATTATCCTGCATTACTAATAAACATATTTTCAATGAACCATGTGAACCAAACATCATATATGTATCTCGAAATCGGTGTAATTAACCTCAGTAAGACTTAGATTGAACAAAACAGTGAATTTACTAAATAGTCCTATAATTTACACATCGGTTCCCAGTAGGGCAAAGGGCCAATAAAATACAGTTCGATCGTTTGGTAGATTTATTTGATTTTTTGTGTCTGTTTCATTTTCATTCCATGCTCACACAACGTTACACCTAGAATTTATAACAAAAAAATAATCATCCAGTTTTAAATCTATTATTAAAATAATGTTATGGTCCAGGGTAGAAATTACTTTTTTTTTAAATAAATTTCCATATTCATCGTTAGTGGATAGATGTAGCGGTTATTATGAAAGATATGATTTAATTTTTTTTCTAGAAATGGAAATTAGATAAAAATTCATATTGATCAATTGTAGCATTACTGCTAAAATAGCTATCTATCCAGTATTATGTACATAATACACATTTTTTTATTGTTGTTTTCACAAAATACAGAATTTTCTTTGTAAAACAACTTTTCGAACAGAGAAAAACAGAAAAATGTGATATTTCAAAATATAAACTTTTTGCTTTTAAATTCTATTCAATTACATATACAGATATGTACTTGGGATAAAAAGTTTAGATAATAATGAAAAAATCAAAGAATATAATCCATAAATAAAACAATGTCAAATGAAAAAAAAAACAATAAACCACATGCACAATATAGATAGTTGATAGTTTTATTTTCAGTAAGAAAAACGAAACCAAATCCATTTCCATATTCCTCGTATATTTTAATATTTTCCATTTGAACTCCATCATTTTTCATTTCCCGACCGGCTGAACTCATATAGTTTGTGTTTGTGATTATGCGCGGTATTACTGTCAAATATTGTGCCATTTTGAAGAACAAAATCGACCATTTAAAAGGATTAAAGGAATTTTATTATGCTGTATGTTAAAGGGGGGGGGGGGGGGAGTATATTATATATGTTTGAAACATAAATGGTCCTATGCACAAAGCTGGCCAATGACGGACGTGAAAACATGGTTGCATGATACGCATCACATTAAATTAATCCAATAGAAATTTATCAAAAAGGAATCCATATGTACTTAATGTATTGAACGGATAATTCTCTTGTGATCTGTCACATGTTGTGATATGTATGCACGCAGGCAAATATCTGTTAAATTATATAAAATAGGAGTATATTGTTAGTATGCCAATGCAAATGGATGTATGTAATATGTTAACAACTACTACACGTTACTATTGACATACCTACGTAGAACAATGATTTAAATAAAGTAGGTATACAAATAGCTAGAAGTACATGTTATATAGCACCATCAATACGATAACAAACGCATTTTTTACAATGACGTGAAACTGCATGCATATAACGATAAAATGGAGAGATATTACAACATCAAACGTAACGGAACGATAGATGGTGGATAGATACCGTCGCAACATATATCTACATAGGTGTCAATCGTAATCGTATTCTTTCCAATCATCGACAAATTGAGGAATGTTTGCAAAGTAGCTAAATTGAGTTTTAACAGAATTGTGACAATTTGCAACGCAATCAAATACCCAACTGCTATTGGCTACATCGAGTTTAAATTCACACACACACAAACATATGTAGTAGAGACTTCATATCCATATATGTATATATTACATATGTATTGCGAGCGAGGCAACGATGTCAACTCGAAGATGCGAAGATGAGCTTGATGCGTTGCTGTGTAGTACCCAGTAGTACCTACGCGTATAACACAACAGTGTTGGAAATGACACTCTGCTATGGAAATTGGCTATTGCTGGACATGCAATATATATGATGTCTGTCGTTGCACAGCCTTCCGTGTACCCTATGAATGCCTACTTAACATATTGTATCATACCACTCCACACATACCCCACTAACAGCCAATGGAACAAAGAAAACATATCGTATAAATGTATGTTTCGATTAAAATACAATCTAATAGCGGTTGGCTTTGGAAAGAAATTCAGCACATTCAAGTTGAGCTACATTTCCTAGTTTTTACTGAACGTCTACGCCAGTAATTTGTAACTGTTTTCAATTAATTCATCTGAGCTAATGGAGTAAAATAATAACAAAATAGCGGTAGATGAGCTAAACATAAAAAAATAAATCCTTACGTTTATTTTGTATACGTAGTACTAATGTTAATATAAGTACAGTAACATTTACATCAAACATCATAATGGAGTAGAATTGTAAACGGTCAGCTTTTATAAAATTAAAATGTATTTTCTGTTGCGGTTTCACTTCTTAAAACAAAACGGTTGTCATCCCCTGCGGACGAGGTGGCGGTGTGTGCAGGGGTATGACGTTGGTGAAGTAGTAGGGTGTTTGTCGCACAGAGTGCTGGTACGCTGCTTATGTACATGTGTTGAAGTACCAGTCCGTAACGCGCGAGTGAAAGGAATAAGGGTTGTAAAGAATAAGGTGAAGGAAGAAAGAAAGAAAGAGAAGAGGAACACAAACATAAAGTTTCACACAGGAACGCAGAACGCCCGTTTTTATTTCATGAATAAATATCTGTGGACGTGTAAATTTCATCTGCACTTGCACAAAGAGTCGTGTTTATCTAAACAGTCTTGTGACCAGTTCCCCCTAGCTGGCGTGGTGATATGATGTTCCTGGCTCTTATTCGTACGCCTTCGTACTAGTAGTGCACATTTACCCGCCCGTATTCGCACATTCGTTCCATCTCTGTCTACCACTCTCTCAGCACTTGCACATGAATCATATTAATGGAGATGTTTTCGTCTAATTAAAAGGGTTTTGCATTTTGTAATGCTGCTAAATTGTATGTATAAATGTAACCATACCACAACCATAGTTTATTCACAAAATCAAATAGAGTCTGATGCGTATGAAAAAAGTTTCACACACAAAGAAAGCAAGTGCTTGACATATTTTAAATGAAACCCAAGTTACATTTGCACACGAAGCGCAGTACATTAGAAGTAAAGTATCATTCCTTTTACTTCTGTCAACCAGACACCCTCTTCTTACTCACCTAGATTTCAGATATTTTTTTTTTACTGATGTCACTAGGTACGGTATACAATTTATTGAAAACTTATGCTCGTTGCTAAATCCTTCCAGATTCCACTAAGTACCGCTAGAATAATGATAATCAACATATATGTATATTGTAAATATGTTCTAAATGTTTACATATCTAAGCTACATATTTCTTGTTGTACTGGATTTTATACGTTCTGTAATATAAACACAGAAGATGATGTGAAGTAGAATTATTTATTTATGCAGTCATCAAACAATATAACGATAAGCACACATAAGAATTCTCAGTGAAATCTGTCTGCCTCCGTTTTCCATTTCATCAATCTTGCTGATTGAACTGATCCGCACGTACGGCCGTTTCCACTTGACGATACAAACGCTCACATATACGTAAAACTCCCCTCGTTTTAACCGTTCAACATTACCAATGGCAACTGAACAAAACCAGAGTTACGTCTCATCAAATCAACTCAATTTTATCTATTACACGATCAACTCGATTATTCATTATTAATTATCTAGTTTCCGAATACACGACGTTGACTATAGACGTGTGATTTTAACTAGATAATCTTTCATGACATATGAAGCAAGATTTCATTGAACAAATGGAAATGAAATTATTGATTTCATTTATTCATATTTTTCACCATTTCAGTATTCCACACCTGGCTGTCATTCATTTCGCAAATCCGACATTTTGTTTTTCCTGCAAAATGCTACATACGCCGCAAGCTTCTATTTTAATGATAGAATACTCTCGACTTTTCCATTTATTAACCATGATTCCGATAATATATTCATGCATTAGCTGGTTTTCGTGAAAACCAAAATGTAACTAACATTTTCTATTCGCATATTCAATAAAGATTCATGTAACTTGTGCTACCATGTAAATATTGCTACGCATGAGATTAAAGAGACATAAAAGTTGAAAGTGGTAATGATCTTGGCACTTTTGAATACATATACGATCGAAACTGAATCTCAATTTATAGTCGTCCCAACAGAGCAACAATATGGTATTAGAAAAAAGAGTTTCCAATCGTGCAAATATTACATGTTCAAAGCAATAAGAATTCGGTTTGTACGTTGTAGAGACTGATGGCAAGAAATGCACGGGATATTTTTTTTCTTATTATTTTCTATTTGCTTGTGAAGAGAATATCAGCAAAGGAAGCGTGCAGAGTAACCTTTGCCGGATTGCATGCAGAGAGAAGTTGGGAAAATGCAAATATCGGACGCCACTGAAGAAGAGAAGTATAAGGCGGACGAACGTCACCGTCTCACTTTCCCCACGCGTTTTATTTACCCTCAATGCCTCCGCTGTGTGAAACGACAGCATTGACAGTCTAGCACTATTAAAATTCGTTGGTTGTCTGAATAACTTCAAAGCGCGTACTGATAGTGGAAAGATTTCTCGTACACTCATAAAGAATGCAAAGACATTCTTTTCTGTTGTCATATATATCTGTACTCAGGTCTGTGCAACATTGTGTTTCATATTTAATCATGATATCTCATAACATTTATGTTGAATTTCCTCAAACACACAAAAAATAAATAAATTCCACAGTAGGATTCAAATGAGTTTTATTTATATGTTGATGCATTTACCTGATAACAGTATATTGTGTGTACCCTAGCAGTAGTAGCTATGATGTGTAAGTGGATTAAACATTTATATTATAGGAGTGTATATGTTAGTCTTTGTGAAACAACTAATAATGTAGCCGTTCATTGAAATATACATGAATGGTTATTGTTGTTAAAATACATTAACGCGCCTAACTACATGTCTGTCACAATTTGATGATTTGATGTCATGTATGTGCATGTAGAGATACATGTGTGTGTGTGTGTGTGTGTGTGATGTATTTGTAAGCCGGATAAACAGGATGGGATGCATATGCCTGCGCATGCCTAACATTGCCACAAACCAATAACGCACATATATACCGCAAATATGCAAGTCTCGGATTGGAAATTAAATGAACCGATGTTCTAAAATAACAAATACCATGTGTATTAACAAACTAATAGATAAACAGAACGTACCAATAGATACTACTTATCTATATACGGCGTGCATTGTGTTTCAAGTGGAAATCGAATGAGTAGATAGTCACAGAGCCATGGAAACACGGGCCCAATCGATCCGGAATTGAATCCCCATCGAGGATTACAATTTACCGGATGACAGGATCGAAATGTGAAATAAATATAAAATGAATCGGATAATAAGAAGAATGTGCGGTGCATTCCGAGTGCCGCGCATCTGCCCAGAGTGCTCAATATATCTAACCGACAGAAACATATCCAATGTGAATTACCTACTGAAACATATGGAAACCAATAAGGATCTAGCCACAACGACAAACAAACAACAACCTATTGACTTAGTTTCAAAACCCATCCTCATATTGTAAGAAACAACTGGTGCCATTCTAAAAAATAATAAACCGATATTATCAAGTGTCATTTTCAACATTCATACCTACTATTCCGCGAGATCTTCCCAGGACATAGATTTATTGTAGATGATGTACAAATAGATATATCGAGTGTATTATGTCTTTTTGTTGGCACGATAATAGATTAAATAACTGATCGTACAAAAAAAAAAAGTATTTATTATGAAACGAAGTGTTTGTCACGGTTCGTATACGCAGTGATTTAGTTAACGTCCGGCACGGAAGCAGCAAGTAAATTGAGGTGGACTGACAGATGAGCATTTGATATATGTGGCCGCTGATGGCCGGATTCCATCGAGATAGCATACTGAATCCACACATTACTCTCAAAAAATAATTATTCATTTGATGTTCCGAATAATAAGAGTGCTTGACCGAATGTATTTCTACACGTCAGGACAGAAACTAAATGATACCATTATGTCGACATTCGATTCCACTTTTTTCGCTATATCAAGGTGCGAGTATAAATGACATTCCATCTATCCTAATAACTCTAAGGGACAGAAGTGTGTATGTTGTGTAACGAATAAGGTCAGAGAATATAACGTCAGACTATAATGTATGGGTAATTAGGTTTTGAATATTGTTATTAAGAACTGTCGGCGGTGTTTTATTTTTTCATAAGCGTTCCGGGCCGGTAGACCAGAGTGGTCCCGGTACGGCAGTGTCTCTGACCCGAGCCCACCGTTGGTTTCACTATGACTCCATACTGCCTCGCCACTGCTGTGAGTCACACGGGCGTCGAGGGAAATCACAACCGCAACCCATTCTATTATTCAGTGTGGTGCCGCATCGCGACATCATCGAATTCATTGCCGTACCCTCAAACTCATTTCGTATGGGACAAAAAGAGAATCAAGGCGACTAAAACAACACGTATTAAGTTCGCACTCCTACAAAAGTAGCAGAGCATAACTGTAGCATCTAGCCGAAGGCTGCACCAGCCACTGGTAACATTATTTTATTGCAAAATAAAAACACACATACATACATACATACAAACAATGTGAGTTGTTCTACGAATAACCGTTACTTACTGTGTGACTGGATGCATATAACATTAATTATGGATGCAGTTTATTCATGCGTACATCGACTAATTAATTATTAATCTCGTCATGCATTTAAAATCGTTAACGCGACTGTTCACGCGTGATCATATAACCCGCTGCCGATGTATCAAGCGTTCCATTTCGCCAATTAACTCGATTTGTGAACTAGAACCTGCACATGTGAGAGCCTTTTCAAATCCAACCCTAATACTCTGTATAGACTAATATACATACACCGTACGACCTTTGTATCAATATACCTAGTACTTGTAGCAAATACCAATCTATGTCTACCGAACAATCCGAACACATGAATGTCATTATAGTTTTCATTAACCACATACAGAACTTTTGTACATTGAAACCTAATCAATTACCTACAGCTACAATGTCCGTATCATATTGTACAGACAGACCACTAATCCAGTGACAGGCAGACACTCACCTGCTCGGACATTCACGTCCCTACTGAGAATGGTACCGACGAGATTTGATGCTCGACATCGATACTGTGTCGCGTGAATCTCCTTCCGATAGTCCTGTGCCCGGAACGGTGGGAAGTACAGGGTCCCATTACCCAAAGACTGCCTATAAAATACCAAAATATACAAATATCTCATGTCCGAAACAATTAGTGCCATTTCGAAGGGAATCGCTGTCCGTGTTACACATCATTTCAAGTTGCCTCGTGTCTCATTGGATGAATCGTGTACGGTCCACATGACAGATAGGGCATACAGAATATTGACGTCAATAACTGGTCATCATATAGATATAGAACGTCGTCGATAATGATATGAGAGTTTTTAATTGATATAACCGTGCAAAATATTCATTAAATCTAAAATTCAGATTTGGTGAATTTTATCAAAATCGAAATGTAACAGACGACGCCGTATCTGTGTGTCTGTGTTTAACACTCGACTGAACTTGAATAAATCATTGAATGTTTCATGGGTGCACAAACTTCGATCGGCGAGCGAACCCGGTCCTTTCATCAATTTCATTCAATCCATGCAGTAATTTACTTCGTTACGGCACCGGATTTGACAGCATTTTTGTAAAAGTCTTTCAAATATCTTTTTAAACAAATATGTTAGCTAATACACATTTTATAATCATTTATATGTTTTGGCCAGTGAAGGTAATAATATAGATTATTATTATATTTGTGAGGTAGATTATTATTGAAATGTATTTGAAATGTCATTCGTCATAATATTTGAACCAGCTAATAGAAGTACTATATTAAAGCATAATTCTTTTATTATCCCGAGTCCATTTCAGTCCTGCGAATTTGTTGACCCGGTCAGACTGAATGCAGGGTTGCCAGATTTAGAAAAAAGGATCGAAAAAATAGAAGGTGTGTAATACTGAATTTACTCGAAAAAAGTAAAATATCTCCCTGCGGATATGAATGCACAGTAGATTTTTAAAATAATTTTATACAGTTTCTGTTTCACGAGTTTACGGTTTTCTATCTTCTGTGCAAACGCATTTCATTCACGTCAATAAGTGTGTAAGATGTTCTCTAGAAAGTTCTATTAGTTTGGACAAATTTTCAGGGAAATAGTGTCTACAATTCGGATACACGATCGGCGGGATATTTGAAAGTCATACGGGACGTGGAACAATCCTTTGTTATGTGGAACTGTCCCACGAATTGCGGGACGTCTGGCATCCCTGAGTGAATGAGAACGGTGAAACGAATAGAGAATGGATGCGAAAGCAGAACCGGCCTCTATTCATTCTGTCCCGCGAGGTCTGTATTACAGCGTTATGATGACACGCCACACCCAACCACTCAACTCATTTTTATTTTATGGTTGGCAATGTTCAACATAGTTTTTATACGCGCATCCGTATTGTACTACATACACGCACGAATATATATATATATATATATATATATATATATATATATAAATTTGAACAAAAATGTGATTAAATTGCCTATAGCTACATCACACATGACAAACAAGGAATTCAATATTTTATCCTATAATAGAATATTTATACGAATATAATGGTAATTGATAACTGGTAGATATACTGTGAATATGTATGTATGCAGATACTGTATGCTTATATGACAGAATACCGTCCAACGGCACATAACTGTATAACATTAATTATTCCATTAAAAAGCTTCATAATGCACTATATTAAATTGAGTCGCGGCTACATCAACTAGCAGTGCTATGCGCCAACAAGTGCTGGTCGATTCTCCACTTACATTCAAACAGGATATTCATACCCTTCCGTAGTGTAACACGTAGATGACAACATACAATGTATTCTCTAGACTAACAAGTACACACTCCAATTGCCAGAACTGAATAATTAACTTTAATGTTTACTTATGAACAACCTTTCAACACCAGACATTACCATAAAAACAATGATCCATATATAATCCTAAAAAATAGTGAGAACGCTGCTGTCCCTATATCTGCATACATTCACTAAAGAAGAATAGTATTGCATATTACTATGGTAATTAGTTAGGTGACAGAACGGAATTCTACCTAATATACCATACGACGCATAAACTCCACTACACGCAAGCTAATTTATTAGTCAGTCTCTGTGTCGTTTATTAAAAAAGAAAAACAGTGTCTTTCTTTATTTCTCCTTCTTTCATTATATAGGTATTTACTCATCCTGGTGTAATATTGCCTTCACCAAAATTATTCGGAAAAAGAATTATTCTTTCATTACTTAACATTTCGATGCACAGAGTTACAATAAATTTCCACAATTAACCAAATCATTGTTGAGTAAAAAGAAATTAAGCCGCCTAAATGGGGGATTAAAAAGTTGCAATGTTAAGAAAAAACGAAGTATAATTAAAAAAAAGTACTGTTTTATTGTATTGACAAATTTGGAGAAACAATATTTGATTTAGCAATTTAAAGTGACACTGATAAAATGTAATTGACAGTTTCATTTTTATTCCTTTGGAAATAAATTAGATAGTAAACATTTACGAGAGTCAGAATAACGAAAAAAGAAATTCAATGTGATATGTGTGATGTAATATTGATATATCAATGAAGCTTACATATGTGTGTGAGTGGTATATTCTATTGTAGTGAAATTGCACTTGGTTTGCTCTAGGTTTCTTAGAACACATACGAGTATACGATGTAGCTTTGTCAGAGAAATGTGCACAAGATATAATGAGACATTGCGGCCGGCAAACAGATAAACTTCCTCATTTTCCAACTGTGCATCAAGAACATCACATGCAAAGCAATATGCATGTGTGTTTGATAAATATACCAATTTTATTTTTTATTACGATTTTATTTAATATATTATTATTATTATAGTAGACTGGTCCAATTATGAAATGTGGTATAGCTAACTTCTTTATTTGAAAAGTCGATAAGTGTGTTCAGGATTTTTTTCTTAAAAAATATCGCGTCCTGTTAATAAATTCATAAAAATTTACAACAAATTAATATTAATTGAAAAAAAATATATAAGAGCTTACAAAAATTTCAAATAGAATATTACATTAATATAATTTATTCGTCATTTCAATATATATATATATATATATATATATATATATATATATATATATATATATATTTATGCCTATCTTTATTATGTTACTGACTAGTATGCGAATATATAAAAATAATTAAAACCAATATACAATGCATACATGTTACATCTTGCCTATTTTAAAATAGTATTATGTAATGTAAATTATAGGGTGCATATATCAAACTTAAGTCATGTATTTTGATTCTCGCCTTGTATGTACCTAGAATATTTTATAACATACCATTAAAGTCTATTGAAGTATATCACATATATTTTTTTTCTGAACTTTAGTTTAACCGTTAGTGTTGTTTTAAAAATACCTAAATTTCGAAATCTCGCATAAAGTTACTGACATTTTAAACAAAACTTTGTCAACTTTTAATAGCATTATTTTTAATAAATTTTATACATACACTGTAATTTATTAATAAAAACATACGGATTTTTACTTGAGGGGTTTTCGTGTAACTTAGAAACTATGAAGGTTGTTTTTTTTTTTTCGTAATACTGGATATAATGATAAAATCCTCATTGAATAAATTAACAGCGATAGAATTGTTTCTGTTTACGGAGATAAGTATCTATCATTTGGTAAAATCAAAAATTACCTAATAGATTAACATAACTTTTAGTATAACCTTGTATTTATGAAATTTCCATAAAGTATAGCTTCCTTATGATTGCACGCATGTACAAATTAATATATGTAAATTGTGTGTATGCGATCAAAACGGGGTCGCAATATACATATTTATTTTGAGGCCTTTTGTCAATAAACGAATAAAACGCAATTAAACCTCGGGCAAAATTCACGCACGCAATGTTTTGACCTGAAACCATGTGATTTTCTGGCAACTAACG
This sequence comes from Carabus problematicus, assembly GCA_963422195.1. Taxonomy (NCBI): domain Eukaryota; kingdom Metazoa; phylum Arthropoda; class Insecta; order Coleoptera; family Carabidae; genus Carabus; species Carabus problematicus. Next base: position 20,729,001 of record OY728577.1, read on the forward strand.
GTAAATGAATTATGATTAACAGTGGGCAACTTCCGCACAGCAGGTACTAAGTGAAACAAGTAAGTGTATTAGTGACCTGAGTCCAGGAACAGCGGTGACAATACTTCCATCTTGCAACAACCACTCCACTTGGGGTGCGGGCGAACCATGCACGGAACAGCTCACCTGCGAACCACTTGTGTTTGAGAACGTTAGTGTCGATGGGGGTTCCTGTAGAAACACTGGACCCTGCACTCCGTGCAACTGACACCGTGCTCCTGAAATAGATAACAATACTTTCTAATAAACATAAAACAAACATAACAGGTAACAAATATATCATATATGTATCTATCATACATATACATATATACATACAAACGCGCGCGTTCTCGGTATACATGTACAGTACATACATAATTCATGCACCGGTGCGATATACCGAGATAAATGACCATACGCACATAATGTTGTAAACGTGTTATCCACGTACCACATACATCACGATCTGTAATCAGAATGCGTCAGACACGTAGAATTGTATCTGTGAATATGATACGTGAATGATACATCTATGCCCAGTACTAAAGCGAATCTTAAGCCCGCGCGCATAAACAGGGATCATATTTAATCTAAGATCGCACACCGAACAATTGTTCATCAAACGGGTAGCTTTAATAGTATATTGTACGAAGAACCCAGCGATTGTATATCGATATTGTCCGTATTTCACGTTATCATTGTTCATGTAAGTATTATTATTTGTCTCGCATATTCTTGGTTTGCTTTATATAATAACGGCTCAAAGTGGAATGACAAAACTCGTGTATCTCACGACTAGAAATCAGGATCAGCAGTATCGCAAAGCAGAGTGAATGATGAGCTTGTTTAAAGGAAAACAAAATCTTGCATCCGTTACAAATTTGGTACTGTTTTACCACTAAGAATATAATTTATAATTTTTTTACTAAATTTTCAATTAGTATCAATTTCCAGACCAGTGATAAAACACAGGAGAATTGTCTAAAATATATAATCTTAATAAGAATAGTAATGGTTTCTTAATATTTGCGATAATGAATCAATTAGACATTTATTGGGAAGGTATGAAATATTCACGCATGTATGCGTCAGTACACGCTTCTGGACATTTAATATATGCATAGACATAAATTACATCGTAATATGTTAACATGCACCAATGCTCAAGTACTATAGGGAAATGGATATGGTGCAGTATAGCAACTGTACGCATGGACTCCGTAATGTGTAGTCGATATGTTATGTAACTAGCCAATCACATTTGCTTGCTGCTTATTTTACAGCGACACAACAATGCACTCACATCATACACGACTGCGACTAATTCATTACAGGACTAGAATATAATAATATACTAATGTAAATAGTTATATGGCAAGATAATATAGATGTATAATCTAATAGTGCACGTCTTGACTGAATCTACCGTAGTACCGGGCCATCTACGGTGTAGCAGAGGATGAGTATTGTGTACGAATGTATTGTACATATACATACATGTACAATACATACGTATAGCCCGTGCTCTAACCACCGGCGGCAAGCGACAGTTCACATAAAAATACAGTGTGCAAGCAAATAAATTGGGTTTCCATGTAACTGCTCCGGCGATAAAGCCCGCCGCGTTTCATCCCCTCGTACCCAGCTCAACCACGTCCAGCAGGTCGATGCTGGGAATCACGGTCCACGCTCGCTATTCAATGGACGTATCTGATGAAAACATCTGAATAGCACACGCCAAAGCGAACTCCTGTTCAGTATTTTGTTTAGTTTATGGAGCAACAATAACTCGCATTTGTTTACCAACATTTATGAAATATTTTATCATTGCCAGCTGATAAATTGTCAAATGACATACAGTGATACAATTGTAACAATAACAGAGTAATGAATAGGTTTCTGATAAGCTAGCATTCCTTTGGTAACGTCGACCTTGATGAACTGTCATCCATAAGCACAAACAAACTGATAGAACCACCGGAAATCAAATTGTTAATCTCATTGTACACGGTGGACCGGCAGGAAATCGATGTAAACGCCAAGTTTCGTGATGGCATTCCTAACAAATCGATACTGACAATGACACGTCGCTTTCGTTGTGCATTAGACAGATTTGAAAACATGTGAAACACGTGCTTGCTGCTATATGGAAGATATGGAGAGGTAAGAATAGATTGACAAGTGAATGAGAGTGTATAGGTATATTAGCTGTCAATTAGATCTCAAGTTAAACAGAGATCCGTCATTATCTATCATAATTGCGTTAACTCGTTCCCAATCAATCTTAAATTTAACAGTGGTGTGTTTGTGTAAGTGCTTATTCGGGAAATAGGTGAATGCATTCTGATCGGCACCCGTTAACAGCCAGCTCTGCGAAGCAAACAAGTATTAATGAAGGCGATGTCAGTTTAATAGAGATGGATTCAGTAAACGGAATCTCCTCCTTGGACATGTGCAAATGTTTATTCGCTGTACATGTTATTTAAATATATACAAGTACATACATATATATTCGTATCACTGCCAACATCAGACATTATTGGAGCCACACATGAGTAACTGCCATACATGAATCGTTATACCATTTTATATTTCATAGTTTGCATATAGAGATACGAGTGTGCATAAATAAACAGTATAATTTGAACTGGTACACCATGTGTTGATGATGTAGAATCAACATAATCCAGTATTCCTTGTGCAGTCGAAATCAAAATCAGCTAACTATATCGACACTGGTACGCTAGATACGCCGATAACCGACTGAATTCGCTGGAAATCAATTCGAACGCTGATGCTGACGAGATATTGTCCAGCAGTGACGTGATGCATCGCCGCATTAGGCTTCAATTCTGTTTGGTCGATCTTGGTTGAAGTTTGACCTGAGCATATTAAGAATCAGGAGTCTATACGTGTGGTGAAAATACGATGAGGCAATTGAGCAACTAACACGATTCACTAGTGGTATCCTAGGCAAGGTTCTCGACGACCAACACAAATAAACAACAACAACAAGAAGAAGAAGGTGAGAAAGACCTAATGGTATTCCGGACGTGATGTTTTCAAATTCCAGGTGCCCTTTAAACATTAAGAAATTGTATTTGAAAAATTGCGAGACATCCAATATATACATCGACTGTATTCAACTTCGAAAACGTTATATCTGCATTAGAAAGGACGATAAAAATGGAATAATACCTCACAAGGGGAGATGAAAGAAAAACATATTAGGTAGCTACGGGTCGCACGTTCACTCTAACTTGTGTTTATACAGACTCACACGTACACATGAACACGCGGGTCGACGGGTATTGTATCCACTTTCGCTTTATTTCAGTGTCGCTTTGGGACTGACTCCGTGTACACTCGCATCCAGAGAATCCATTTTCATCCACGTAAAATAACGCCGCACGCTCCTCCATTGCACTCCACGTTCCAACTGACAATATTTCATTACATCTCCACATCACACATTACTTATTTATCTACGGACATATCCGTATCAAACTACTGCACAATTTATGTATCTGTATGTACCAAGTACTAAGCTAGTAGTCAAAGAGAAATTAACCCTTCAAATATTCAATGAATGTAAATAATGTAGTCCTCGGCAAATAACTGCTAAGTTTTTATGTAAATTACATTAGAAGGAAATAAAACTATGATTATTCAAGCTGTCAATATTGCATGCATACGTTTTAATTAGCTTAATGCTCTGAATGTGGAATTCATCTCTTGCTAATGTTAAGTCCCTGCACATTCCTTACCACGCTCCGCCACTGAATGCTGCTGATTCTAGATTTATTTGCTCTGCCAGTCTGACACAGAGGTATTAATCTTACCGTCTCGCGTTGCCCTCAAATATTTACACTGTATCCAGACTACCTCGACTTTGGCCTCGGCCTCGTCCAAGAAATACGCCAGCTCTAAGAAACGGAGAATAACCCTTTCGCGCAGGTTGGTGTCACATGCGCCATTTGTGACTGATCGAGTTCCTACGGTACCAGTAACATTTCGAAATTCTTACTTGCTGCTTTGTACCGATGTACAATATCTTACCATTCAATTATGTCAATCTGGTTTATAGATACGTACTTGCTGTGTGATGAATGATAAGTGACACATTGCACTGGAGTCGACTAGACATGTATCCTTCAGTTTCAAATATCATTTCTCCACTAGTTCCGACATGTACCGCTGGAATTTCCAACCAGCAAGTGTTCATTTTTCATCTTTCTTCTGTACGGTTATGTTCTTATATATTGTTTTACCATGCAGACATGGAAATGAATGTTCAACTACGGTGTCGATACTGTCGGTAGGACATCGATCCCTTCGTATCATTCAGCCTGAAACTGGAAACCATTGGAACGTATCGGTCGCGTATTTTTTCTATGCGAGGCGTGAACAAAAACATCGTGACGTCAGAACTTATAGGGAGCGCACAGATAATAAAGCCCATCTAATCCGCTTATGTTTCCCGAAGGCCGTTGCAACGGCAACGTTGCTAACACACGGCAATGAGTCTGGAAACTCAAACAAAAAGTAAAATCGTCCCTCATTCTCGCAACGCCTCTCGCTTCCGATTTCATTCTCGTTTCTTCCCATCCCACAGCCATCTAATCTCTCGCAACGATACTCCTACATAATGATTCCATAATTGATAGGATTGTTGTCATTGGTTTTCTTTATGCGTTACATCCGATAATATACAGACATTGTACACAATTCATCACTACGCCAACCATCAAACCGTACAACAGTAGTTGATGTGCTCCAGGTACAGTATACGAGCAATTATCATTAAACAGCATTAGGTGTTCATATGTTTTACCGGTGGGGCGCAGAACGACCAGTCTGTCAACAACGCTGGAAGTACCTAGTAGTGGATGATAGTGCTGGTGTAATGCAAGAGGACCAGAATGAAACATTTGCTGTAGTCGCGCGCGCGATGTACTATATACAGTATACAAGAAACACTCACCAATCTCCGTGAGATATTGCGCCCGCGAGTGGTGGCAATTATAGCAGAGTGGATCACGTTATAACAGTCACCACCACAACACCCCGCACCATAACGCGGTATACCGCTAACATCGCATCCCTTCTTAATCACGTATGGAGTGCACTGGCACGTTATTGCATCATAAGACGGATGTTTGTTTCTAACAGAGCCATATCAAAACAACTGTTCATCATAAAAATACAGGTGCTCGTTCTTCTGTTTTGCCATAACAACTACAAAAATACACGGCAAATTAAACTAATTTGATCGATTATACCCAGTACTTTGAAATGCTACATTTACTGCTCAAACGTACGTTGATACGAGAAACTAATTGCCCCGTACGCTAAATACACAATGTATATATTTAGAGAAATCCCCTTTTTGGTTCTCTTATTTGTTTTATTCAATTTGACAAGTGACAATACACGAGTGCCTCAGTAGTTGCAGGTTCTTTAGTGATTTATCTGCACGATATTCTACAACAAATAGTTATTTTTATAGCGCAAGGCAAGGGCATACATATATGTATAGTGAACAGTACACCAGGTGGCGTTCTTGTATTTCGTGTGACGCGCAACTAAATTGACGAGCAAGTCGTTTGATGTAGACTCAATAATAAAATATTGAGTATGAAATGAATAACAGCGTGTGTACGCGTAGCGCAAAAAATAATAATAATAATAATGAGGTGATGTATTGTGCGAATGTGATATACATACTTTGCAAGTATGATATGTATCATAATTAGGTATTTATGTACACGTGTAGGGGTACGGGTAGCCACAATAACTGAACTAATTTCCAATTCTGGGACCGCGAATGACCCACGGCTAACTGTAATTGCGCAGGGCAATAATAACATCCACATACACCGGTCCACTGTTTACTTACCGTGTACACAGTGTGTATGTGTATTCATCACATGCATACATGCAGGAAGCCGCTGTATTCTATGCCTGCGGCATACCTACACATGTACAGTAGCCTGTGTATGTGTAAATTACGATGTGTGTTTGTCCGAGGGTGACAATACGGATGAGGACTATACGTTATACCTGTATATTGTATATTTGTAGGTATATCGCTACCCGGTTGTCTGTCATACTACGCTAAGGACGAACAGCAATAAATGTAACTGTTCATCTGACATTTATACCGCCGCTCAATTATACCACGTTACAACATGAACTAGGATGCGTGCATACTTTGTACTTGTATTCACGTGCGAAACTGCTCGGAAGCTGCTGCTGTGTGAAGCAAACAGCCTACAGCGGATATTTTATTCATGATTTTCACTACCGGTTCGTCATCAATATTAGACGCTCATCCAATGGACTGCCGTTCGGCTCTGCTTCACGCCTTTTTCACGTTCAGAAACTCTAAAGCGTTCCACTTTATCATACATTCACATGGTGACTATATTACATTTTATTTATTTATTTATTTATATTTATATATATATATATATATATATATATATATATATATATTTATATATATTTATATATATATATATATATATATATATATATATTTATATATATATATATATATATATATATATATATATATATATATATATATTGATTTGATAGATACAGGTACATCATCGTATATCACGCAATTTGCAAACGATAATTGTTTCGAATTGCATTAAGGGATGGATTCCGACTGGTCCCGATAGTATAGCCACAGGAGACTGAAGCTCAGAGGTACGGTGAACGGTCCTATTGCTACATCACTCACCGGAAATGATGGCCAAAACCAGCAACAGCTGAACATCCATTTAGTAGAAACTCACTCCAGCATTGCCGCACCACCTGAAACAATAAATGAAATTAGTCGTGTAATTAATCGCCCCACGATGCAAGCAAATTACAACCGGTAAGATGGAAAGAAGGATCGCGGGAACAACGAAATGGGATACAGACGACACTGACAGATACAAATACGTACACGGCCACTTAAAATTAAATATCTAGCAAATGTAAGATACACATAAATAGAATCGCCAAATAAGTTTCTTTAAATGTAATCTTATAGATTTACGTTAAAAATATCATATTTTTGGGTAACTGGAGTCTGGTCACATGAATCAACAATTCTACGGGCCAATTACTTGTCACATTTCCGTCAGTATACAGTATACTGGTTTGCACACAGTTACAGTACCTATACATGTAGAAACTTGAATGCGTATCTGGCCACATAGTACTTTTCATCAATCAACCAAACCATTAACGGACACATACTCACACACACACACAACAAACGTCAGCAGGTACACATGTTCGTATCATCCCACATATCTGCAGCAATACGGCACAAACATCGCCGGCAGCCATTTCCTACGTCACGATGAACATCCCGAACACACCCGAATATAACTGTTTTTATCCACATCAGAGGATCCACAAACCCTCGGCCTTTGGACTGAATGCGGCCCAGGAAGACATTTCCTATGAAATAGTTATAAGTTAAAAATATCTACTAGCATTCATAAAACAGAACGTATCAACATTTAATGAAATACAAACTTTTAGTGTGAAAATGAAGGTTACAGACATTAGATAGCACAGTGGTATATAGAATAGAATAATACAATGATTACCCTATGTAAAATAAGTTCATGCTAACACCACCCTCCAAAACGGAAAGTCAGGATCCACCCTAGGGACAACACATCGAACTGGCGTCAATGAGTTAGGAAGCCGACAAGCTGCCAGGTGAAAAATGTCAACAATATAGTTAAAGCGTCAGTCTGCAGGGACGCCAAGCATTCGGGCATAAAGTTTTACGGGATCCTTCCTATAAAAGGAACGTAAATTGGAATACCGAATATTTTTAATCAATAAAATAAATAGGAAGAAAATATAATTCCCTGCACACAATATTTCGCAAAAAGTAAACACTATTTTCCGAGTAATGCAACTAAAAGTATGCAGCAAATATTTTTGTTGACTTATACATATTATATATTACATAAAACATATTTTTAAAAATTTTAATTTTCTACTAATAGCCTAGTAATAAGCTTTTATAAATGTACGCTTACCTTTTTACCACACTCTCTGTATCAGTCAATCTGACCCAATCATCAATGAGCTCTATTATAATCCTGACATTTTTAATTAATTAATTAATTAAAAATGCGCATGAAAAGCAAACAAATTTTCAATAAAATGTATGATGCTAGTTAAAAGTCCTAGTAGAGAGAAGCAAAACGAGATTCGATTTGCTGCGGCCCTCGTAAAAAATTGCAATCCGGCCCATGTGATTACTGAGCCCCTGGTCTACCCTATCCTACCGTACGTAACCAATCAGACTTTTCCTTTTTGTGGCGTCGGTTCTTTGTTTGTGTATTAATTTCACCGTGTGATCAACCAAACCACTGAACGACTGTAGATGAATACATGAGACACTAATATGAATGCACAATACGCCAGAGACATACAAATGGAACTTCATCGTTTATTACAAAAAACAAAATGCTACATTTTGTCTGCAGATACTATTGTCGATACGTATACGTCAATGTCATTTAATCTGTTACTCTATTCTACGGTATTATCTGCCAATTCCGAGTTCTTTGGCACAAGAAAAACAACCTTTACTGTAAATACTATTATGCATCAAAGCTCCGCGAGGAAATTAAACCTTTCACATTGCATTAGCAATCCGCAATTATGTATTCTAGCTAGATTATATATTTATAGCACAGAGTAAACTAATATACAGAAGTAACGTTGGCGGATTATAAAACTAAATGTCTGTTTCAGATATGCAGTAGCACTTCTTGATAACAAGTTACTCTTTTGGATATAAAATGGTGTGAACACATGTTTATATTAATCAGGACAAAAAAAAACAATGGATAACAAACAACAAACAATAATCAACTGAGCAAAATTTAATTTATATCAAATCACATAAACAAAGTCTTTCATAATCCGCTTCCATCTGTGCAAGGAAAATGATGTACACTATGAATACAAAACATAATACGTTAATGGTATAATACCATTCCAATCCGTTCTGCATTGCTCATGTCCATTATACTGGGAAATATATATATATAAAAAATAGAATCTAACGCACAACAAAAATCCATCAATTATTTAACTACAGACTAACTACGCAATAGCACTCTAATTTCCGCATGGAAGACTCAATATTCCAACCACTCTATTGTGGTTTTTTTTATTCCCCGGGATATTCATATCCATTACAAAATACAATAAAACGGACATGTGCTAGAAACATTATTATTATGAACAAGGATGGCAGTATTCTTTACACTGACTGACATCAACAAGATGTGATCAATACTACATACAGAGTGCCATTCACTAGTAGGCAATAGTTTCACTTGGAAATGCTGTAAGGTGGTAACAAAACACATTTTGCACAAATACATCACTTCTACATTCTTTTCTTCCAATTACTTAACGGGATAAAACACGGATTTCGTTGCATTTTAATTTAAATAGCTAATACTCTATTCTCGCTCATGAGTGGCTTACGTTTACGTTCGAATCACTGTAATGATTTGAGGTACTCTGTTCCATTATATGTGCGCATAGTACTGCAATAACTAAATTTTACAACCCTGAAGGATAAGGATATTTCGCTATAAGACTATAAGTCGTTCTATCCAGAAATGAATAGATACAAAGTACATTTTATTTTTCTTGCCACTTTCACACTAGCAATTTCAGTTGATGTGTTGAACTGTTGATTCAAATAAGTAATGACTAAAATAAATACAAAATAATCAACTTGACAGTGTGATAGATACAAATGTATAACACTGCAATAATGTACTCTCATGTCAAACAGCAATGATTCACTAACGTCACCCGGTAACTTATTAAGATGATTCGAATTAGTTGGGCAAGATCTGTAACGGTGCAATGTATCAATGAATTAAATTGATTCCGTACAGGGGGTAACGTTAACAATAACAAACTGTGTGAATCCATTCAAAGTGAGTTAAACGAAGTAATTTAACGTGGCCGGAGTTCATTTAGCTCCTTTTTTATTATACTCACGAATAGATAATAATAAAACACTTGTTGCACGACGACGAAGTACAGTGCGCCGGCCTCTACCTTAGTCCCCACACCAACGCTGCCAGACGCTTGCACAAGTTTCTCCACGGATACTGACGCCGACGCCTCACCGACACCGTCGTGGATACTACTCTTCACATACACGCAAACGTATATACATATTCACATTGTTGGCCAAATATTTATCCATTAGACAAAAACACGCACATTCATAAACACAGCGGTTACTACAAGAAAGACAACTGATTAACTGACAATTCAACAAAACGATTATTACATTACTAATCTATCTCATACAGATCAATTTTTAGCTTAATCGTAATGTTTCAAAATTAAATAAATTAAATATAAGTGGATTAAGACAAGAAACAGATTACGACAAAGATCGTGGAAGTGTGTCGAGCGTAATACGTAAAAAGCAAGCTAAATTATATAAATATTACGCCATTCGTATTATAAAACTAGCTGAAACACGCCAAAAATTACGAAGACGTACAACCAAATGAAAAGACAACGATACCAAATGTTCATAGGTACTGCAATGTTAAAAAATGCACATATTTTTCTATAAGAATTTATTTAATCCAAAGTCATCTGAAGATTTATATCTCTAAATTTTGCAAATTTATTTTATTTCCGTTAGCAATTTCAACAATATTCGAATAAATTGTGTAAGCTATTCAACAGATGTTAAATACATTTCATTATATTCATATTTGAAAATAGTCAGTGTTTAACTCAATTTGACATTTCTATTGACAGTCTCGAAGCAAAGGAAGTGTTACGTACGTACTTTCGTAATTATTAATATTTAATGTTAAAAACACGCTATCATTTGTTTTCAATTCAGGTTTATTTATTACTATTTTAAAACATCATGCTTTTCTGACGCTACGATTTTATTATGTCATTTACATGCGTTATCATTGTCACTGTCTGCATTAAACAAAGAAAAATGTAATATTTCTTTAATTAGTTTGTTGTCGTTACACGTTGAGCGTCATACAACTTGATATACGTACGTGCAAAAAAAAACAGCCTGATGCGAGAGCTAACAACAAGCACTATTGTTCAATGGCCTGTGCATCAAGCTGGAAAATGATGTAGTTATCACAAAAAAACACAACGTTTCAATTACGAGAAACATGTTCACATATTACAATGCTAGTTAAAATATATATGTACGTAGATCTAATAGAAACTGCAGCTTGTAACATAAAATGTATGTGTTTCAGAAAATTACTTGAACTTTTATTCAAAAGTAATAAATTTAATATGAACAAGGAAAATATTGATAAATGAAAATCATAAATACGTTTTCTTGTAATATCTATTGTTGTACTAAAACTGTAAATGTAATTTTTAATAGAAAAATATTTCTTCAATATTTAATTACAAATTTATTTATTTTAACGTAACGTAAATATTATGTTTCTAATTTAGTAATTTTGAAGATGTTTATTGGTATTTTATGTGATGAACCATAAAACATCACTGTTTCAATATTTTAACCTGATTTCACTGGATGTTGAGCGCGAGTTACAGTCCATTTGTACCAATCACGAGCGTGTATAAAAATAAACATGAACTACTGACAGCAAAATATACCGTTACGCAAAGCATTAATATAGTAGGTACAATATAAAATTCAAATATTTGAGGATTTTTAAAAATAAACCATACACACACACACATACAGCCAGGATGTTTATAAAAGTCATGTCTTTGGTATGAACGTTAAGCCATACGAAGAACTCGAGGCAGGATTGTAAGTGTAAGAGAATAACTTTCCCAAACAACACAAGAACTGTCAACATGACATCCACGATGCTATAATGTAAACTTCTATGGCCTGATACATAGTATTATCTGACTAGCAAATAAAATGCAAAGGGTGTCGTATGGACATAAAAATTCTAACCAGGCCCAGCCACATGAAAACAGAGGCAATAAAACAGTCATGCGGACTACACGAATGAAACATTTTTGAAATAATCAAAAAAAGCACAGTATTATTCGCCTGGAATTAGATTATATATTATATATAATATCAAAGTTAGTTTTGAGGAACGAATACATATGATGGAATATATTTTTCTTCAACAAGATACTGATGTGAGAAGTTTATAGAAAGTTTCCGTTGCTACGTATATGCACAGTGGACCCAATCAGATGGTATCGTTTTACCCTCTCTCGCCAGCACTTTCCAATATCACGTCGATAACATTCACAAAATGACTACGGCACTGACCGGACCAATACGCTAAATTATTATCGGTGACGCACGTTCATTACATCTGAATTATAAACCGGTACATTCGGTCTATAAAATCATATTATATGTGCAGAAATAACACTGCTAACACATTTATTCAATATATTATCACATATCGCTGCTACCATATTCATATTGCATCGCGCACATGAATTGCCAGTTTGTCAAACTTCTGTGAGTATTAGGTTAACACCAACTAATGATACCTACATATGATAACATTTGTGTGTTCGTTACATACATATACATATTACATATCAGTGTTCTGAATTAAGACAGTTTTTTTTTATCAAAGTAACCATGGAAACCATCAAATTCCTAATGTACATTGCTGTTATAGTACCGGACATGTTAATAAACATTCTGAAATAGGTATTATTTTCATTACAGTTGTCATTCGTATGCACAACCACTAGATTATTCGCGTGTGTTAACACTACCACATTAATTATTAAATATATGAGCGCTCTACCGCTACACTCTGTTCACCGCGATCGCAATAGTACGTTCAAATACACGCATTCACCGAATGAAAACTTGCATATTTAACAAACTTAGACGCTGGCACAATGCTACACACGTATTTATCGACAAACAACTCGACTAAAACATAGGGGTATAACTTATATTATAATATTTCACTATATCGCATGCAAGGATTATTTCGCGGAGTCACGCTGACAGAATGAAAACTGTCGCCGCATATTTTAGTGAAAATGCAATTGTCATGTTACGCAGAGAATGCTGATTGCAATGTGTACCAAATATCCATTTATACACGCATTCATTTTTAATCAGCTTATTTCTACTCCATTAATTTATTTTATAGTAAAGTTACGTCATCCGAATATTTCCGAAATAGACTTTGACAAATGTTCAAAATATAAGTTTACAAGTGTAAAATATTTATAAACTTGACAATTCTGTTTATATGAAATCTTACGATCTACATTTCCTATTCTATTCCGTTTACAACATGAATTAAAAATACTATTTCATATTTCAACAGTTTTCTCAATTTAATCGGTAGAAGTTATTATATATTTATATTTACGTAACGTTACAATTGTACACATGTATTTCTGAACAATAACAACTTCAATATTTCAATCATAAATATCTAACTTAACATATTTCTCTGTCCGTTATTTGTTCTCAAAACATAATTTTACTACAGTAACTACTAACAATACTAGTAAAGTTTTGTCTCGTTACAAAATTAATAATTTTTTTTTCAAATTAAAATTGAACAACAATAATTCAGCACACTATTAGATTTTTTATTCTTTCGAAACATAATATTATCGTAGTTTATAATTATTGTTCAGATAATAGTCACTTGAAATTTGCATGTAATTATCAAAATGAAAGGATAACATTTATTAACAAGTTCTTTAAACGAATTTTTATTACCTATGTTACATTTGTAAAAATAGGCGAAATGTGATTATTTTGTTATATTGAAAAGATCAGGTTATAAATGTTTGATTGTGAAACTGTGTAAAGTGCACAGAGTGAATGAAATAAGTGAATAAACATACCACGTGCGTCCGTAAATATGCGAGCACGCGTCCGGTGTTCAGGAGCAGATTCGGCTACGTCGCGCACCTTGTTGCTACCAGAACAGACTGAACCCGCGAACTGATGGAACCTACTGTCTCCTGCCGGCGAGTTGAACCCCAACCGCAGGAGGGTAAGGTTAACCTCTCTCCGGGTGCACGCATCACACCGCGCCGGACCACAAACTCATTCTCTCTCTATGTGCGATTGCGTACGTCTCTATCCCTCGCTCTCTACACATATATTTTCAACAATACTCACAATTCCAACTTTTCGTTATATTCCTGCAAATACGTCTCTACTATGTTTCAACATAGTAAGCCACCATATCTACGCCGAAATAATGAGAGACAATGCATAATTAAACAGTTTTACTAAAATTCTTTGTATCAGTTCGGTAGTTATTCACAAGTTCACAGACACAACACAACATTGTAACACAGTCGAATATGTAAATATTTGCACGTCGTATTATATTTCTCCAAGTTCTTGGCTTACGGACTTTCATTTCACCAGATAAATAGTGTGATTTTTCGTATACATTCTATGTTTTATTCTATGCGTAAAAAAAATAAGGCACATACATTTCTTCTAATATTTAACGGTTTATTTTATTATTCTTTTATTTGTTTATTTAGAGAACCAACAGCAAATATTAAATAATACGTTTCCATAATTTGAATCAAAATGTTACAAAGTATACGTATATTAGAGAAAATAACAAAAGTTATAAGGCAACATTACTCACAATTTGTTAGTACTCAAATACGTTACTACAAATTTTTCATCCTGGGCCATTTTCTACAAAGTGACCCATAATTTTCGTAATTGTGTCTTCATGAGCCGCGTTTTAACGAATCATCGTCAATATAGCGCTTTTTTGCAGTTCAAGAAAAACCGCGCTGTAGCGAATTAGCTTAATCAGAATAGCGTAAACAGTATACATAATTCTATTAATCCACAAATTTTCGTAACAGTTACTGTTAGTAGAGAATAAAATAATTTTTTAAACCTGGAATACAATAAACTAGTGAATGAACTATTGCGTATTGATTTTTCCATTCGTATTTTGTAGAATTATATCTACCAAGGTGTCTTCCAAAAATGAGAAATTTTTTAGACTTTCGTAATAGTTTTAATATAGAGTTTTGAATCTTTTGTTTAGAAAATAAATAATTTTTTATGATGCTTTCAATTTCTTTTATATTATTTTTTCTACTGTAAACACCAAATTCAAGAAACAAAATCTACTTGACTTCTAATTAGGGATTTACATAATGTTATAATTGTTGTCTATTTTAGGTTTGATAGTTGTATTAAATTAAAGTCCAACATTTTAAATGTCTATTGAATATTTAAACTTAATTTCTGGTAAAAAATAAACACCGAAATCTATGGCAATTCAATGGATTAAATGTTTCTCCAGTGAAAATTAGTAAATATATACTTCTACTACTAAGTGTATACATTTACACAACTTTAAGCTTTTGCTGTAACATATATTATAAAACATCGGTTTAAACATGTTTACTCATATTCCGGTTCACGTTTTAACGAATATCGGTAATTTTGAAATTGGTCAATAATTACAAACATGTTTACTACGGGATTTATGTGTATAATGGCGATATTTTCCAAATATCAGGAAGGATTCCAGTCCGTAGAGACTTGTTAAAAATAATATATGACGACTCTGTTAAACATCATGCACAAATTTTGAATTTTGTCGGGTCCTGAGCTTTTATTCATATCATGGAAATAGTAATAATATATTATCCTTGTTGAAATTTAATACTATATTACGTTCCTGACGCAATGAAACTCCGTAACTTGCTTCACAATCATTATAATATACAAGATTTGGTAATTGACAGAGTTTTCAGTATTATTTATTTAAAAATTAAACTATAAATTCTCTTATTGTTTTGCTTTAATTTGTAATAATAAAAACCAATTATGGTCTTCTATGTTTTTGAATTTTAATGCATTTTCTGTGATATTTATATCTCCTAAATAATTTTAATAATAGATATTAACAACGAAATGCGATATTTATGAATTTTCAATAAGATAAAAGTTTTGTCCTTATTTTTAAATTTATTATTCCAATTTATTATTACAGATTATATACCAGATCTTCGTATTTAGCAGTAGTTCAGATTTTCTCATAATGAACCTGATAATGATAATTTAGATTACACATACCTATATGCAAATTACTTTAGTAGTTGTGAGGTAGCCATATTATCACCCACATATTTTCTACAGATAAGCACAATGCGCTTCACATCTGTCAGATATTTGTAACTCTAACAATGAATTATTGAACCAAATTTTTGCGAGTTATACAGGGTGACCCATCTGTGAATGCCCACCATTGGAATCTCCGAAACTATAAGAGATACAAGGTCGGTTAAATTAGACAAAAGTTGCGTATTTATGGGCCGATGTTGATGGCGATTTTGTATTTTGAAAATATTGCACGGCTCACTAGATAATGACAAAAGTGTGATTTTCTCGAATTTTTATTTTACTTTATAAGTCAGAAGGTATTGGAAATATTGAAAAAAGCTTCAAATAAATATTTTAGTATAACTAATAAGCCTTTTGATATATCATTTTTTTTTACTAGATATTGCCGAAGTTACAGCCTGCAACTTTAATTTTTTAAATGGGAACCATAGTTAATTTTAATCCAGTCCAAAAGTGCTATGTTTTCTCTTTACAATGATGTATTTGTTTATCTAAATATCTTTTTTAGTTTCAAAGAAAAACTAAAAAGTAAGATAAAATTAATGATTTTTGTAGTGTGCCATGAATATTTGGTATAAAACAACTGCAATTAAATATGTTATAAATCTGCGAAACAATTGAAATTCAACAACATTTGATAAACGAAACAAAAGTCGTTGCGTAAACTGAAAGCTAGTAGACAGATTCTCATATGAAACCCATACCTACATAAATAATTTTTGTCTCTAATCTTTTGTTTACCAAATATTATTGAATTTCAATTGTTTCGCAGATTTATAACATATTTAATTGCAGTTGTTTTATACCAAATATTCATGGCACACTACAAAAATCATTCATTTTATCTTACTTTTTAGTTTTTCTTTGAAACTAAAAAAGATATTTAGATAAACAAATACATCATTGTAAAGAGAAAACATAGCACTTTTGAACTGGATTAAAATTAACTATGGTTCCCATTTAAAAAATTAAAGTTGCAGGCTGTAACTTCGGCAATATCTAGTAAAAAAAAATTTCATATGATATATCAAAAGGCTTATTAGTTATACTAAAATATTTATTTGAAGCTTTTTTCAATATTTCCAATACCTTCTGACTTATAAAGTAAAATAAAAATTCGAGAAAATCACACTTTTGTCATTATCTAGTGAGCCGTGCAATATTTTCAAAATACAAAATCGCCATCAACATCGGCCCATAAATACGCAACTTTTGTCTAATTTAACCGACCTTGTATCTCTTATAGTTTCGGAGATTCCAATGGTGAGCATTCACAGATGGGTCATCCTGTATAATAGGAGTATAATAATTTTAAGATACTTGTTGAAGAAAAATCAGTGATTTTTGTTTTTAATCTACAAACGTTTTTTCTGAGTATTAAAATACCAGTTTATATAAATTGTATTATTCAGAAAAGTTTCAATCAGAAAATGTTTAAGTTTTTTTTTAACGGGTTTTTTTCTGTTAAGAAGTAAATTTACTAATGTTTTATTTATCTTGATCGCAGATTAAAGTCAATAATATCTATTACTTTCGTATTTAATGTTTCAATAAATTTAATATTTTTATATTTTATTTTCTTACGAATGCAATAGATTCTATAAGCTTAGCTTCCGAGTTTTTAATATCTATTCTGCTTCATGAAATTGAAAAGGGTTGGTCCAATATTTACTTGTTCATTGTAACCATCAAGATCTCTACTTGAAGTTAGTAAAATGATTTAAAACATTTTTAGTTTCAGGAGAATTTATATAAAAATGATTTTGACAGGAACTTAAATTAGTTCTGCACACATACGATATACAAAGAATATATTGGTATCCCATTTTTACTAAATTGATACAAATATGTACCTATATCCACCAATTAGTAGTGTGATTAAATATTTTTGTGGCTTAAACAAGCTTTTCAAGTTTACTTACTTTTACTTTCTTTGAAATTAAACGATATTCTTATACCATGAAAAAGAGTTTCGTGCTTCCAAATAAACCTGCTGCACAATATTGTTACGACTGAAATGTTCATAAAATATATATGTAACAGCGAAATACTATAAAGCGTGTACTCTTGCAAAATATTCTCCAGTAAAAATGAACATTAATTACATTGTATATATAGAGGTAATAATATTGTTGCTCAATTTTCACGTATCTATATAATCAGTTTAACTCAACGAACAGAAAATAATCGAGTAATATTTTTTTATCCAAATTTTTCGATGTCATATCATTGTTGCAGCGATGTCTGATATGAAACTAGCTTTCTAATAATAAAACGAACCAAAAATCGTATATTTTCATTTGAGTATCAAGTGGTAAATGGACTATTAACTTTAGTATGAATTTATTGAATATTCAGTAATAGCGTATAGACTAGTATCTCGTAAGTACTGGACTATATTACTAGCCTCGGATTTCTGGAGAAAGAAAACGCTCATGAATTATTGAATACGATGGACCACCGACCAGTGATCAGCATTCATAGCCCTCCACATTCAGAAATAAATGGTCCCATCATGTGGCTGCTTTAATGCTATTGATTCTATATTGATATATTACTTCATTTCTGACATACGCTCTCTTATGCTCATAGGATACATACCTATTTTGTATATACAAGAGTATATATTTGCACAAAGAATGTAATGTATGTACATACTTAATTATCACATGTCAGTTATCAAATTTCATGAAAAGATAAATAACACAGTCCAGTATTGTCTATTGGATATTTTATTTTCAGGTGTATAACATTTTTCTACATCTGTATATATTTACACGCAGATAACAACAAAACAAATAACGATAAATAACTTTATTAACATTAAATTTGTATTTATGGTTTATTGTCATTGGAACTACGTTAACTATTCCTGTGCTAACAAATCATGGCCCATATGGAATTCAGTATTTCTTGAAAAGTATATATAATTATTTTCATATTACAGTCAAGCTCATTATGGTAAGACTTGGTCTTTGTCGGTTTCAGCGACATGATCCTCGTCCCAGAGCCTCAAAAAATCACACACGGCCGTGTGACCGAATGCAGTCGCTTCATTCATTGGTGAACGCCCCCATCGATCGTGAATATTATGTGGCACTTTGCACTGGGTCAGCAGAAAATTGACGCAGTCGAGATGTCCCTCAGCGGCCGCTAGATGTAGCGCTGTACGTCCGTCATAATCAGACAGCGACATATCTAGTCCCGATAATTTATGCCTGAAAACAAATACTCGCTACCGTAACATATACATGTTATGACCGAATGACCCATTTAGTTAGCACAAGCATGTTAGTCAAACCCTGATTCCTTAACTGGTGTCAATTGTCAGTTACTTAAATAATTCTACTGTATAACGATAGTATCTAATTACTCGTCAATATGTACATATGGTCATGTTCTATTTCTGTACTAACCTTCGGAGCGCAACCACGTCACCGCTCGCAGCCGAAAACAATAAGTTTACAATATTCAGACCTTTGGTTTCAAATTTATGTCTACGCGGATCTTTTTTATCGCTTGCATGCTTCAAATTATCGTACCGATGGAAATTAAATTTATGTATGAGCTCCTGTAAATTAATATAAAATTTAAATATCGAATACAGGGGGTACAGTATTTGTTTGTTTGACCTCACAAAACTGAACGCCCCTGCAACTGTTACCAAGCACATCAAGAGCTGGTGACCACGTACAAATGCCCATAACATTCGGTATAACAACGAGCATGCCACCACACACGCCTGATTTGGCTGGCAGTCCTACCTATTTCAACAACAAGGTAATAATGTAATTGCCAAATGCCATAAGCCCGTAGTTCAAATATTATACTTTGAAAGCAAATTGGCCGGAATAATCATACATGCCACAACTGTGCATAAGTGACAGGACATCTCTTACAACGTCCGGTTTAAATACTTTTTCCTCGGTTAATGGACAAATACCACCATTAGCTAAAGTGGATGCCATTACAGACATGATATCACAATTCGCTTCCATAGAACAACACTGAAAATAAAAGTCCATGCATTCTTTAAAATTCGATTTTTCCGGGTAACATTTATGCTCTTTCATAAAGAATCCTAGGGCATAATTTCTGTCAGCAGCTTCCCGTTCCGACAAGAAAACAGCATTATTAAATCCTAAATCTTCGCCACCTGCCAGTCGCTATAAATGAAAATTATATAAATATGCAAAAAAAAAAATATGTACGAAACCTTATTCTATATAGTTTCATGTTACACGATACCTCAAAATAATTCATGGTAAAATCAAATTTTTCAGCAAGTGTCATATCTGGTTTTATAATCGTTTTCAAAAGGGAACACACTAATATGGCGCCAGCGTTTATCATAGGATTGTGTGGCTTTTCTAAAACGGAAGAATGAGTTGTATGTTGAAACATATACAGGGTGTAGAGAAAGTAATGCAACAAGGCTATATTTTTGTTATTATTGAATTTAGACAAAAATGTTTCAGACAAAAGTTACATGGTAAAAAGTACTTTATATTTCTGTGACCTTGAAATTCTCTTAAGTCATTACGCGCATGCGTTACGCTGTGCAACTTAAGTGATAAGTGACAACCAACGCAATTTTCATAGCTTTTTTAATTGTTTAGTTGTCACATCACTTGTTAATTAAACAAAGGTAAACTGATTATTCCTTAAGTTTTACTTAAATACCTTAAATTAATACCTATTTTTCTTAAAAATTTGATTATGTAACCAATCAAAATTTTTATACTACCGGACGTAAAAAGTCTTCCTGATTCCAAAAATTTAGTCAAAATGGTATGTTGCCATTTAAAAAATTAAAGTTGCACAGCGTAACGCATGCGGGTAATGACTTAAGAGAATTTCAAGGTCACAGAAATATAAAGTACACTTTACCATGTAACTTTTGTCTGAAACATTTTTGTCTAAATTCAATAATAACAAAAATATAGCCTTGTTGCATTACTTTCTCTACACCCTGTATATACATAACTACGTACTGTTAAAATCTAAAACAAGTTCATTGAAATTTCGACCACTAGGTTCTTGTCCGACAAACTTATGTACTGTCTTCTGTCCCATTTCTTCCAATGCAATCGCGTATGTCAACGGTTTACTGCAAGATTGCAATGTAAACGGTTCATTTACATCACCTATTGAGAACCTCTGACCATCAATTGTACATAAACTGACGCCCCAGAAGTCGGGATTGACTTTTGCCAGTTGGGGAATGTAACTGGCTACCTAAACGAATTATTATTTACACTTAAACAGGACAAACAGTGTTCTATCGTATGTTTACATTTCCATTTGTGTTCGATTTACATTTCCAGTACATTTCCTCGATGTCTTTGCTAAACGCGGGAAAATCTGGAATAATAAACTGATGTCGAAACGCTCTAGCTATCAAATTAATATCTGGTCCAATTATACTGAAAACATAATACATATTACAGTAATAGATAATATTCTTGGAGCTAATGAATACTGTACCGTCGGAATGTGTCCAAATCTAGTTTGAGAGATTCTAAGGATCCACCCTCTGAACTTGACTTTTTGTGGACGTTCTTCAGATTCTCTAAGAATTCGCTAAGACGTGGATCATTTTTACGAAGACCAGTATTGCGAAGTGCCTGTATGTTAATATTTGTTGTGCGATTAGAGAAAACTAGTATAAAATATAATGTGGTATAACATATACAATACCGCTAGAAACTTTCCCACGGGAAGCTTGTTCGTATCTTCGTTCTTGAACATCTCGAACAACACATCTTCTGTTCTCTGAAGATCTCGTTGTTCAGATCTAATACAACGATTTGTATATCAGCTTGATAGTAGTTTAGCTTGTGGGTTGTAAGCAGGACAATTGGGGACTCATATACTCACACTTGCATATAATTGATGTTATGGATAAATGAATAACTGCGTCTGTAAGTAAACATAATATTACAAGTCTGCTTGCCATTTCTATATATGTACGTAACTAGAATTCATACCTATTACGTTTGCCATATAATCTCCGTTTGTCCCGGGCAGATCTCTGCTACAACGAGAGACCATGTTAGATAAGTCGACAAGACATGACGTACACAGTATATATTTATACATAATCGTAGTATATTTAACTTACGTCAGTTGTAGTTCCAGTTCCATTTAAACTGTGGTACGATTTGAATGTGGCGTTTTCGTGTACGATGTTTGCGTACTGCGGAAGAAACAGGCTGTTGGTTTCTCTCATTCGGCTGACATAATTTATAAATAGTCGACGCATTGCGAATTGGCACGCTGTCACTCACTATCTCACTTAAGTTGCTTTGGCAGGCACAGGTGAAACATACAAAAATATGTACAAACGCTGCCACCAATCTATAAACGTTAAGGGCACCGCTGCGTCGTCGCACGTCGCTTTTAACAGGAACAGCGCAACAGGGTAAGAACGCGCAAGCTTATCGAGCATCATACATCCCACAACACATTGCTACCACTGTTTACTTTGGATATTCAAACTAAACGATGCTATTAGAAAACGCAAACTAGTTACAAGCCGATGTATTTATTCTAACGTGACGTACTACTGGCCACACCGATATATTTGTTCTGACGTAACGTATTTATCATTCACTCATTATGATCCATCATGTGTAAATTAAATTAACTCTGTATCAAGCTTACATAAGAGAAGTGTATTCCTATTCTACCTTCCGTATATCATTCTTTGTACATACATCTAAGTATATTAATAGTAAAATCATATTATTATGGTTTATTCATTACTGTTCTATAATTATTGCAAGTAATACATATTGTCTAATTGTCTTCAATTTTTCAGCACAGTCTTGTATTTACGATCGTAATATAATTATAAATTAGACTTTTTACAGAATGTTTAAATAATCTGTATTTCAAAAAATGTTGTATTTACATGAACTATTTCGGCGATATTCTGTGTTTACATGTTAATTATTCCATGTGTTATAAACCGTAATTACTTATTCTCAAAAAAAAATCCCCGCACCCTGTTTTTTTGAAACTTTCTGAAATAATGGTATAAAATCTGTCTTTTTATAAATATTTTACCTTACTTAATATTAGAAATGATTTCATCAAAGTTTCGAATAGTTTTCAAATTCCATTTATGTACTAGAAATTCATGAAAACCTAATGTTAAAAATGACAAAAATGCACAATAAGTACAATGGCCACGCAACACATCCAAACATTGTTAATTGTATAGAAATTTAGCTTCTAAGGATTATTTAAAATTATTTTCTGAATTAAATCAAAATACAATCATTCTGTCATGTCCGTGTTCAAAGCTAATGAATCCAAACTAATTTACTAAATGAACATGGAACATTAAGCGCATCCTCAAATAAATCCCTGCTCTGATAATTCCATTATGTGCATATCGTTATCAGTACGGATTAATATTAGTATTACCCACAAACGAATGCATAATCATATTAATTTGATAATGCACAATAATACCACATAATTTATAAACAACCGGATTATATCTGTACCTTGAAACAAGAACAACCAATGTCAATATTTCTCTAAAATGAGATTATATGGTACTTTGGTACTTGTACTTGAACTTTATGTATTACAAGAACAACCAATGTCAAAATCCTTGTAAATATTAAGTTACCGCAATAATACTAATCATAATGTCATATGGAGCAATTGTTTGCTCCATTCTTTCGTGCCATTTATCTACAAATTAACAATATTGACATTGGTTGTTCTTGTTTCAAGGTACAGATATATTGTTGCCATGACAGCAGATTATAACTGCATGCAGATGATTAACAGGTAGGTCAAATAAAAAATTCATTATATTGCTTGTAATCGATTTACTTAAAAAATAATATAAATAATATTGTAATATCCGTACTATTTTTCGCTGTCTTGAAATGCTATCTTACACTGTGGAATAAATAGTTAGGTACATAACATACATATATACATCAAACAAGCAAAAGTAGGTACATTATACAAACCAAATAGTCAACAAATTAATCGAAACGTGTGCCAACAACATGAACATAGGAACAAACTAACAAATATTTACCTTAGGTATATATATGATGTACATATTAATATTACTAAGGGCATACTATCTAACTTATCATTAATATCCGACTTATAAATGACTTAAGAGTGAGTAAGAGCTGACTGCAGTTGGTCAACTCGCCTCAAAATACAGCTATTAGATCTATCGACTCCCTATGTCCACAGTTTTAACATACGTTGCACCCTATTTCGTTTATAAACAAAATTAAACTAACTAACACAATACCTAAATAATCTAATCTAACTAGTGCACTTGTGGATTTGTCATGTAATACTAAACTATAACTTTGGATGAATGAAATTATGTACTAGAACAGGAATTTACTCGAAATGTACATACACAACTTTGAACTCCCATTGTATCTCGTATTAACGAAACTACAAAATACACTCGCACTCAATTTAATTTACGCACGTTCATTTTAATATCATTTATAATGACATCACCATAGACATGATATTTCTTTACAATGCATACTAAAATATCAAACATGAAAGTCTATCTACGCTACATAATTAGGCAGTTACAATCTAAATTGAATATCACCTGTATTCCATAATAATTATCTTACGGAACCTGTTTTTATTACATGGGATTTCAAAGTGTACATTTTGAGAAACACTGCACTAGACAAACGGAATACACGGTACAGTGAGCTGTTTCACCGAGACAACATTGCAAGACAGTAAAGAACACATCTCTGACAATGGTAACAATCTGTCTTTATCTGTTCATTGCATAAATACCTATCATATATATTTACATATACAAGTGATAATAAAGTAATAAGAAATTCATTTTCTGTTCACTTACAGAACAGATATTTAAACTACACATTTTTCTCTGCAAAATATTGTCTACAAACTTTATACAACAGTTCTTAAATGTGTGCATAATAAGATTGTTTAGAACTAGAAGATCACGGCTCCACTGGTCGAAATTTCATAAAATAATATACACCTGCCCCTCACCCGATTTACACGGTACTTTATTAACACGATTTCGCTTTTATATGATTTTCAATAACGGATTAAAAAAATTAAATGAATTTTGTACTTCATAAATGAACTGACACAATTTAGTTCATTTTCGATTTACACGATTTTACATACAAAGAAAATAAAACTATTTCGGTATTCTGAAGTATTCTTTCGTGTAAAGCGGGGGATAGATGTATAATAGGTTACTCTACCTCTATCTGTATGTATGGTATGTAAGAGTGCGTCTCTCTCTATGTGTGTGTGTGTGCGTAGATGTATCATTGAAAATTTAAAAGTACAGTTGCCTCTTTAAACACATTTTAAGACTAACTGGAATATGGTTAAAGTTATTTATTATATACATTAAACTATAAATATTTATTCTAGAAAACCGAAACTAGTGGATATTCTACATAAGTGCATGTGTGTATGTATATAGTACTATGTTGTACATATATGATAACAATAAATGAAACTATGGAATAGATTTGCAATGCTTTTGGACATACATACATACATGTCGAGGAGAGAGAGAGAGATTCTGATATTTACATGAACGACTGACTGTCTCGTCCGTCCTAACACTTACCTAAATATCTGAGAAGAATGAACAGTCAGCCAGAATGAACTGACATGTATTTGTACATTATTATGTCTATCAGTCTGCGATATACTTGCCTAAGATTATAAAACACCCGTCTTTTGTTAACTGTGTTGGTCATGCATCTTTAGTCTACATGGAGGTGATGGTGTAAACGATTCATCTGAATCGACTGTCTTTACTGTAGTTTTTTCATTTTCTGTCCAACACTTGTCGGACTCACTGTCACTACTATCACTATCCTTACTCCGATCCCGTTCCCGGTCACGATTCCTGCCCCAATCTCGTTCTCGATTCCTCCGTAACCTAGACGATCTTGTCGGTTTGTTTCCGGTGCCAGATACTTCGTTGTCCTCACACACATGCCGTCCATTCATACGTTGCTGCTGTCGATCTCGTTCCTCGTCCCAGCAATTATGCCGGCACGCGTCTCGATGCATCACTTGACAACCTCCACTATCCCTATGGTCACACCGTCTACTCGTGCTCCTGCAACACGAACTGGTTGATTCACGCTTGTTGCTGTTGTTATTGTTGCTCCTATGTTTCTCCTGTGCACCATCCTTGCACTTTGACGGTTTACGTTTATCAGAACACACGACCCGATGACATGATGCACGTTCATTCCGGTCCCATAAGTCGCGATGTCTACTTCGTTCTCTATACATCGGAGCCACCACTTCTACTTTGATGTTCGTAGTAGCAGTAACCTTGGTGGTGTATTGACCGCTTGAACTACTACCGGAATCATTCTGCAACACACGAACCGTTATAGAGTTAAGATATAAAACAAACTACAGTATAATTTGCAATCATTAGATAAATATGTACAACCAAATGTATGCACACTAACCGGATTACTGTATTCCACAACAACTTCTGGTTGTACAACGATACTCTGGTTGCAGCTCTCTTCGGTAATAGTAGTGAGACTTGGTTCACGTGTAGCCTTGGTCGATGGCTGGTTACGGCGCGGTGCTTTGGCACTGTTGTATTGTTGGCGGGTAGGCACTGGAGACGCTACCGGAGGCGGTGTTGATATTCTGTCCGTATGCTCCAGCGGAATAATCTACAATTATTAAACACACATGAACATCCTGAAGTATGACATATGTATCGTTGTATTCTTACCTCCGCACTCGGACCAAACATGGACAAAAGAATGGGAAAGAAAACGAAGCCGTTGACTAGCGCAGTAACCATGAGAACGCAAATTACATACAACAGATAATTTCGGATAAAATCGAATTCCGAAGTAATCCACAGAGAAACGCACACTAATAAAGCCAAATCTCCTTTTAGTATTGAACTGCAATTTAGATCTAAACTCAGTCTGACTCTCCGCTCCTTGTTCCCGATGGCGCTAACGAAACCCTGTAAGACATGGTATTTGTAAAATAAAACATTTATAAAGAAACATGTAGTTCCTGTGTCTGTTACACAACGTACCATGAATATGAGACTGACATTCCTGCCGACGAGGATCCAATGCAGAGCGATGAATACAGCAGTCATGGAGTTAACATTGACAATAGACAATACAGCAACACTGGTACCAATATTGAATAGGATGCACCATACTTTGTTCCATTTGAACAGCAGACAACTCAGCAACAATGTGACACCACACAGAAGCACGATTTGCACGATAAGCAAATAATTCAATACGAGAAACTGATCGAAGTAGGCGAATATCAAGCCCAATGGGTAATTCTTTAAGCCTTTAATATTGTACGTTTCCGAAATGGAACGTATCTCTCTGAGTGTGTCCACAATTTTTGTTGTACTTTTCAAATTCTTCAAGTAGAAGGGCATCTGGGTGTAGACTAGCGGCTGGGATTTTGGTATTTTCAAATCGAAATCAGCCTTGGAACTATAATACTGAAATGGTTTCGGTGTCAGGTTTGACTTTGAACTAGAATACGACAACTGATCGTTGCTGGTCCACACAGACAGATAATTATAGAACGCACTAGCAT
The DNA here is from genome assembly GCA_963422195.1 of Carabus problematicus. Taxonomy (NCBI): domain Eukaryota; kingdom Metazoa; phylum Arthropoda; class Insecta; order Coleoptera; family Carabidae; genus Carabus; species Carabus problematicus. The sequence goes on from OY728577.1 coordinate 20,756,821, forward strand.
CAATGATTCCATCTGTGACCAGTTTTTTCTTCAATATAACAGACTTGTCCACAGGATATTCAACCACTCCGGTCTGTGACAGTAGTTTAAATGCTAACACTGCTTTCTCAGTTGCATTCTGAAACCACTTCTCGCTATTCAAGCAATTCTTCTCTAAATTATTATCGAATTCCTCTTGTAAATCCAGCAGGAAGTCTCGAAAGTTTGCCAGCCAGAAATCGTTCATATTTAAACCACCGTTAGAATCTTTTAACACATTAGGTACTTTGCTCAATGATGAGTGATACTCGTACAATAGTTTCTGATTTAAAGGGTATTCAAATTCAGTAGTAACCAAATAAAAACTGTAAAAACCGAAATACTTATTCTGAGATTCTAAAAAATTGTATTCCTGCGTATTTCTCGGCAAAAACATTGACAGGCTTATGTCGTATTCCATTTTCAGTCCATTGAATACGCAGAATATAATTAGTACTGCGTATGTGAAAAACGAAATAAATCTGATAACTGGATTCAAGATAAACGAAGATAAATAATGACTGAATAATGAGAATATATACGTATGACGTTTCTGGCATATTAGTTCAGTTTGAAGTAAACTTTTATTGTGTTCCTGGAAAAATAATTTGTCCTTTAGCACCGAATACGAGACTATATAATAGTGCGTCAAGTCTACATATGGCTATAAGCAAATATGTGCTTACGTTATTATTCGTAACTTGTGTGTGCTTCGATACTTCACCGAAACAAGCGAAGCCTGCTTTCTTGCAACGTATCTCCAAGGACATCAAAGCTGGCACAACGATCAACAAAGCTGCCGTATTGAACACAACTAGGATAGCACACTGTGAACAAATAAAATACATTTATAATAGATGGAAACGAACGAACAAAAGTTTTATTACCTGCAATGAAAATGTCCGTAACGCAGGTATAGGAACTATAGCTGCAGTGGCGAAAGCCGCTGCATTTGTAACAGCGGACAATAGTACACTGACTGCTGAACGTTTAACAATTTCACTGGTCTGCTGGCAACGATGGTAAGTGCTGAATAACAGGTAGACATCTCGCAACGCTAGACCGACACTCACATACGGCAATACATGAACACTGAGTACATTCATCGGAAATCCAAGCACACTGCACAATCCAAGTCCAGCGGCTGTCGAACCAACTAGTAATAACGTACTCAGAGCAGCCAAACTCGAATCCATGATCCACGAATAAACCAGCTGAACACAAACATAAATAAGTAAGCATATTGATGTAGGATACTGTTACACAATTAACTTACCACCATTGCAAGAGCAATAGATAACTTGACCAGATTCAACTGCGAATGCTGTTCCAGTATGTCATTTAAAGTGGCGGTGGAGAACGTATTAAAGTGGTACGATGGTGATGTGATGTTCTTACTAGTCAGTGTTCTGATCTCTTGTGAGAAACGTTTCTGCCACATATCAAGGACTAATGCGGCTTTCTCTTGACTCCATCCGATATGATGCACTTTCCACGTATTGAACCAGAATTCGTACATTCCGTGAACATCCATCAGCTGTACGACGGTTTGCAATGCCTTCGCCTGTTTAATGTGGCCGGTTTTATTTTTCACAGCACCACCGACAAGTAAATCCTCTGGCCAGTGCATGTACTTGGCAGCGAAACCATAACAGCCGCTTGTCAATTCAGCACCAATATCTGGGATCTGACTTGAGTTCTTGTTTGGTGCGGTGTCAGGACATTCGGGATCTTTCGGATTCAGGCATGGCTTCTCTTGATAACCGGAAGTGATACCAGCTCGTCGTAAATAGTTCTCGAGCATGTGGTAATCGAAATTGAATTCGATTTTCTTCATATCTGCAACCAATTGTGCCGGATGCAGATTCGTCCATTTTGCCTTACTTCCTATGACACTAAATTCATAAAACCAAAATATTAGCATCGTATATAAAACTAATATAATACACATATTTTATTTTTTATTATTTACCCTTGAAGACGCCAGTGTAGTTAACGCAAGACATGCAATGTACATAGGTATATATGCACATTTAGTTACCAAAAGATTTAGGTACAAAATATTGCACGGAATATACACTTACGGAATATTAACAGGATAATGAGGTCCCATCAATTTTGAGCCTTCCCAAAAACAGTCGATTGGTGTAATTATAGAGCAGGGCATGATGTTATCGAACATCTGCTCAATGAAATGTTGATCGAATGACGGAATACTGGGCGATTGGCACAAATCTTTGAGACGCCAGGTTCTAAGGAACGGAAATATGTTTGTTAAACGCATGTATTCATGGAATATAATTAACGTTAATTCACATACTGGTCAAATACGTTGACGGTAACTTGAGTAGCTTTCTTCAAGAGATCCAGATGCTCGAGAAGGCCACGAGGATGCAGCAAACCTGCCTCTGGGTCCGCTGGTGTCTGCACAATCATCTGGTGCGTGGAAAGTAAATCGACTACACTCTGGCCTTGTGTCGGATGTGCATCGTTGTCTGGAACGCCGCCAGTGTCCGTAACCCACAACTGATCGATGCTCGAATGGAACGTGGTACTCTTCAAGCCGACACAGAATGTGGACATCACCAACAGACTGACGAAGAGCACCTTGCCAGCGTGTGTATCCAAGAACGTACCGAGCGCCCGCAGGTGCTGCTGAAGACGGGCGCGAAGCCACAATGTCCCACGATCCCCTTTCGCCTTGCCCTATTACACAAATATCAGTATAAATTCATATTTCAACCATGCAATGCAATGCAATATGAATTATTACTTAAAAAGACAACAAATTGAAATATGCCAAATTCAATGTCAATTTTTTTACTTATCGCCTCGATCCAGTGTAATTGTAAAAATTCTCCAAATTAAAAAATGCGAGCAAAGAAAAAAAACTAATATTGAATTTCCTTTAAGGCGCGTTTCAGTGAAAGATATACAGAATGTCCCCCGAAAACATAAGGAAATAGCATGTCAATTTAGATATGTATTTTGTTATATTTTCCATTCAATACACTTTAAGGCAAAAGTGTAAATTTGTTGTTCATAATTAATAACTGCAGAATATGATCTTTTGTCAGTCCATTGCAATTTTCTTCTAATATGTAATGAAAAATTTCAAAATCACATTTTAATTCCCATATTTCAGAGAACACAGTATATATGGGTATATTTATATACTAATGTAAGTATATACGTATATATGTATGTACATACATGTATATTGATGTGTATATGCATGTGTGTCCGTCTATGTATGAGTATGGAGTACATATGTTTGCAGTGATGTAATAACAACATCACGAATTCTAGTGCAAAATCTGTTAATACTCCTCTAAATGACAACCATAAAATGGAAAATCCAAGCCATATGAAAGGTGTAATTTTGAAAAAATCTTCAGTCTCTTTAAAATGTGTTTGTGAATAGAAAAAAAGTAATTTATAATTGTGATGAAACAATCATACTAAATTTCAGAGAACAACCATATCATAATACATAACCAGATGAAATAAAATTAATTAATTAGAATATTTATAGTTAAAAAATACGATTTACTTAAAATATACTATGTGCTTCCTTCTCTTGTAATTCAATTGTTGATTCAGACATTACAAATTCGTGAACATTTGGGAAACAATTATTAATAACGGTTTTTCATGTTATAAGTTATTATTTCGTATATCTCGGCAAAACTCATCACACGTTAACATTTCTATAGCGTTATTTATACAGTCAACATTATCAATAAAAAAAACTTAATTATTTATTTATATATATATATACATACATACATACATACATACATACATACACTGAAGAAAATGAAAAAGTTCAAATTTGTAAGCAGTACAAATTTTACTTCAAATCAGAGCCGGTCGCAAAATTTTGGGGATTCTCTACAAATTTCGTATGTGGGTGGAGGGACCAAACACGTGACTAGAAACGAACCACGCCGTTCCAAATATATGTACGAAAAATTCTAGCTCTTCTCGTCATCTTTATCTTTTAATTTTAAGAACGTTTACAATCACTTATTTTACAATGCTTGTTTTACAAAATTAACGTAACCCGGCGTTATGAAATTGCGGGGTCTTTGGCTATAACTCGAAGAAGAGATTACCCAAATGAAACGCAAAATACGAAATTAATTTTTTTACTTAGTACAATAACTTTGAAAAATCATTGTAGAATTTAAAAAACAAAACATTAAATAACAAATAAAAGGCTATTAAATTAGATTTTCTCATTTCTAATATAGCCACCCTTACGGTTATAGTATGATACACCACTAGATCTATAATATATAAATATGTATGCATATACAGTGGATTCGCTTATAATGAACGTATTCCAACTAAATACATAACATACTAAATACTTTCATTATAGTGTACACTCGCTAATAGTGAATTAAATAGCTGGTCCCTTCCAGTTCACTATAAGCGGATTCCACTGTACAATGTACACATAGATGATTGTGTGTGTGTATATATATATATATATATATACATATATACATATATATATATATATATATATATATATATATATATATATATATATATATATATGTGCAGCTATGCACGGATGCGTGAATATATGGAAGGTTATATGGATATATACACGAAGTAAGCAAACTTATGCAAATATACACACACAGACAGGTAGATCTATATGTGCATGCAAATGTATGCCCATATATGTATGTGTGTATGTGTGTGTGCGTGCGTGATTTGGCACGAGTCCGATACACACATGTAACCTAGCAACATCACAGTCTCTTCCTCTTCCACTGCGCGCTCGCATACATACACACGTACATAAAAAAGAAAATTATAGACAGCGAGCGCATACCAAACTAGTAAATAACATAACATGGACCACCCAAGTTGGTGGTGTGACGTCACACAGGACCACCCAAGACAAAACATAAACGGGTCTATCCATTTCGCTCGCACATGTTTTCTCACTCTGCCAGACTGTCTGCCAGTTTTTCCACTCTGTGTAAGACGCCGACGCGGTAACTAAAAACAAGCTACTTCCTACACATACGTTATGGTGGCGCGAGTATGCTCTCCAAGGGAATGACACGCCGGTTCCCGTAATTAAACATAACCCGAAAGTCTTTTGTACAGTATCCATCAATGACAAGTAACCCCCTAATTATCACCCACCACCGTCAGCACTTTGCTCTAGATTCCTTTTTCTAAACTTCTAATATTCAGTCGTTTGCTAAAATACCTCTCCTAAACCGACTGCACCTGCTCTTACTATTTCCTAGAACCAACCAACCATCCAGCAGCACGTATATTCAATGTCCATCCCTTTCTAATAACCCTCTAGCTTGCTCTCTCTTCTATTTCCTTCACTACCCCTTTCATTATTACATCACGAACACTGTTATTATCTTCTTATCATTTTCAAATAATACTACGTACTTAAATGTCCGTATCATGAACAAACGATATTCGTCCATGTACTCCGCGGTGTGTATCTGCCAACTTGTAAATCTCTTTCAATTCCCCCCCATATGAATGTTCGCTTATCATATCAACGTGTGTGGTCGCCCCCTAACACACTAACAATGACATACATGAAAACAAACTCACAAAGTTATGTTCTCTAAAGTAATGTGTAGCTTATATGTTCGCACATGTACATAAAACGAAAAAGTTAATGCGATTGCTATGCGCTCGCTCACCGTGTAATATAGAAATGTAATATGGAATTTAACATTTGGAACAAATTGCACACGCTATATTCAAGCTACACATCTATTTCAAATAATATTTGTAATTCGAGAAAACATTATACATTGACATTTATCATATTACTAACCATATAGTTTAAACTATTCCAAATAACCAGTATTTTCCTGGAATATAATTTTACTGTTTATTTTATGAACATTAATTCATTACGTATACATAACATGGTCGTAAAGTAATAATAGAATGGATCCACATTTATATATATATATATATACCTACGTGTATATATATATTAGTCGTTTTTACGATGGTTCGCAACATAAACGATATAATAAATAGCACATACACAAGTCTTATTATGATTCAACAATGAGTATTTCAATTTATATATATATATATATATATATATATATATATATATATATATATATATATATATATATATATATATATATATATATACAACATATCCAAAATCAGTATTATTTATTTATTATTATTCCAACAATATTATAATCAATAAGCTATAGCAGCACAAACAAATTGTCACTTTCTTTCAAAATGCATTTGACCGGTAATATTTTCAATTTAAAAATCCATCACGGCTAAGAAATACAACGTTATTTATTTGTAATGATATATGGGTACTAAAAATTCCACTTTTCATATAAACAAATCAATATTTAAAAACATACATAGATAAATATTGTTATTAATATTATATACTACTATTACTCCAACTATAATACATATTTAAGTGCATTGTTAACTTCATAAACAAATAATTACTTGCATTACGTAAGAGTAGCGAGTAATTTGGAAATTGCATGCAGCATTAAATTACATTTACATTACACATGTAACATTGATTGGTACGTATGTGATTGTTGTAAGGTGCCCGCATCTAGGCAGCAGTGTGTTGAAGTGAATGAAAGAGTACGCCGCCGTACGACGAGGACTAGGGAAAAACGGAAGTAGATACGTAGTAGTGTGTTGTCTCTCTCCCTCCCACAGAGGGGTTGCAGAACCAGTGTGGAAAGATAAACTAAAGTCGGAATGGCAGACGTCGAGACGGTGTTGTCGAAAGCAAGGGCATAAGAGAAAATGAAACATTCCCACACCCTTCACCGCTGCATGTACCGAGCCCAGGTAGTGAAGACCACACAAGACGCTTGCCCGGTGGTCCCCCGACTCAGCAACCCGGAGTCAAAGTGAGACCGGACGCATCGGACAGCGCGCACTGCTCACCTTAGCCCGATATCAACAACCATCCATCCGCCAAGCAAAGTGCACTATCGTCAGTCACACTATAATGTACAATACTCTAGTATATATACTACTAGTAATACTACTGCTATACTCATGTTATGTCTCTATTCCCCGAACTAACATCTGTAGCCTTCAGTTTGGCCCATCTCTTATGTTATCAAACTTGAGGCTACTTTGAACTACCCGCAAACAGTTCAATAATAAACTACGTAAATAAAACGGTAATTTCCTATTACACATTAATTCCCAATGTTATAAAGTATTATGTAAAATGGAATTTCGAGAGTAGGGGTATACCTACTTAGAACCGACCCGTAACGTCGTTATAGGCCTGAAGCTTACGCCCGTGCGGATATTGGTGGACCACACACGCAGTCAGTGTATTAAGACTCCTTCCTAGAAAGGCCTAAGCGCAGGTCCAACAACCGGCGATGTGCGCTAGCAATATCTCCAAACGCGAGACCACATAAAATACAAAACGATGCAAAAGCACACGTGCTTTTCACATATCAATAATCGAAATTTTTATATACCTATGCGCATATATATATAGTTAACATGGGTGGTCGTTAAACAATAACCACATTGCATTTATTTATTTCTAAATACATAGTTACGTAACGTATTAAATGCTATCAACACTGTTTACATGTATCGGCTTGGGTTAGCATATAAGAATTATAGTAAATATTGCCGGCATCTACCTTCTACTAAATTTGAATAAATCGAAAAGTGAATGGTTCTAGAACAATTCAAGCGAGACATTTTTCCGAAACTTGAGCAGTGTTGACTGTATGTGCGTTTCGAAACATTTCCAAACTCAATTGAGGACAATTATTCACTGAAAAAATCGAGTCAACAATGGTAGGTACACTGCCATTTCTAAATTGTATACTTCTTAGAATTTTTTTCTTACTATAGATGACCACCCTGCCTAAGAAATTAAAAATCCAAGAATAAACAGACCGACAGTCCCTTTTCTATTCGTGACCATAAAAACATAATACACATGTTTCACAGCTAACTGCGATTTATATGTAACATTAAGTGGTAATAATATGATTGGTTGCTCATAATGCACAGGTACAGTCGATAGTAAATATGGCAATACATGTATGTGATGTGTGACAAGTAAGTCAAATGCATGCGCTTAGTTAAAGCTTGTACATTTTATATAATAAGTATATACATATTTGTACCTTCTCCAACTGATCAAATGCGGTGCTCGTATCTGCCCAACTAGTCCGTACATATAAATCGGACCCATGTCTCTCTGGGTCCTTCTCGCATTCACCATCTCTGTCCCTTTCGGTGTCAGCAGTTGCCATCTCCACGCCCGCATTTATAAATCGTGTCCTCACCTCACACGTTACGCACAACTTGAACTGTCAAACTGTACGCACTAACTTACATTTTACTTATTTCCTCATTTCCATAAACACATCACACTGCCCGATCATCTATTTTAATTTTCACTTGCACTGCTGATACACTACATTAAATTTAAAAGGTATCGACAAAAGATAAATACGCGTAAGTATCTCCTGTTTCTGATGTGATATTTAAATATATAACCTCAATAGATATCATTTCACTCGAAGGCCAAATTATCATTTATTAATTACAAAGCACTGGTAATGATGACATTTGTTTAACTATTTTATAGCAATGTGTTTACATATAACACTTTTATCACGAATTAAATACACACACGTATACCCATCAAGAACTAACTGACAATACTGGACTATGATATTTGTGGCGAAGTAAACTCATCCTATCACCAAGAGAGAGATACCCGACTGAGGATCTCTTGGCGTCGGAAATCAACGACCTTAACCGAACTAGGGCCACACACGATGTAAAATACTTTCAATATAATTATTTCCCAAACTGTTTCAAATAATTAATAGGCGATACTTGGAAGCAACAATCAGCACTACATTTCACTACTTACGTACAAATATTAAAATTCATTAAATATTACATTTATATTCAAAGTATTTACAGAATACTTACATATTTATTATATTAATATTTGCGCATCATGGAAACATTTTAACACTTTCGGGAACAAAACAATAAATACAAATGAAACACAGAGCATTCCTGCAAATAATTTTTATTTTCATTATATTCAAAAAGAAATAAACAGTTGATTCATATAAAATCGGCACTTTGTAAATTACATGTAATATGGACGCATATCTGTCAGCGAAAAAATATCTTAAATATATGTGTCTATTGTACATAATGATAAAATAATTTGTTAAAATGACTATAATTTTTGTTACTTTTACATCTTAGCATTGTCCTTATACCGGGTATTCATAAACTGTCAAATTCTACCTAATCAATATTCAACATGATTATGTTTTCTTTCTGCATATAATATAAAGACGAAATGATTTATAGCAACAATGAATAAATCTTTATAGGGTATGTAGCAAAATTAAATAGGCATTTTAAAATCAAGCAATGAAACTGTTTCCAAAACATTACGTTTTGAAATTTATTTTTAGTTACAATATGAATAGAAAACATTCGTTTTTTTTTTTCATGAAAAATAACATTAATGTGCATGTTTGTTGCATGTTTGTTTCATGATCTTATTTACTGTAAACAAACATTTATACGTCATCAATTAAAAAAAATGAGTTCCTTATTTACCATCTATGACTGCATGTACACTCGGTATAAAACAGTGCTAGCAAAAATAAAATATATACATCTTTTACTTACATCGCTCAGATTGAAATCGAATTCATTAATTTCAACACTTCATGAAAATCATCTTACGATTGGACGAAACAGTTGCTAATGCGTTCATTGAGGATAGTTAATCAGAAAAGTATAATCGTGGAAATTATTATGCAAATGATTTCAAACTTTATTTGGCACAAAATAAACAAAACATGAATAAAAAAATATTTCAAGTGAAAACTGTTCGCTCGTGAATGCATAGTGCGATTTACACCGATCTTACTTTAATATAAATAACTTTCTTATACAAGATTGCACTTACGTTACTATGCTAGTAAAAACAAAATTGTGCTGTACGTAGTATATATTACTACTAACTGAACTGAACTGGAAGTTACTGAATAGTAATACTACAAGTCCAAATGAAAGTGTCACCAGTGACTTATTATCTGTGTATTTATCACTTCTAGAACAACTTTCAGTTTATAAAATGTTATATGTACACACATAGATTTATAATAATCGATGAACAGAAATAACAACTGTTCCAAAGTTACCATTATAAAAACAATTCAGAACACTGAACTATTTTATTTATTTACCATTAGTTGTAATAATGTATTGTATGTATATGTATTTATGTGCGAGCGCCCATACTGGGGTATTGTATTAGTTCATTCATTTAATTACACTAGATGCATGTATATGAATGTATACATTATTGCTATTATCTTGTCGTGGTATGCGACAGTAGCAAAAATTATACAAAAAAAAAATCAATTAAATTAAATGATTAATCTCTACACATGGATATATATATATATATATATATATATATATATATATATATATATATATATATACAAGTGTGTTTGTTCTTTTCTCTATAATATAATACACTTGTGACAAACATCTAAAATATCAAAAAAAAAAACCAATATTCATATATAACAAACAGCGTTTAGTCCATTTCACTGGTACATTTATACTGCTATTATTACTTATATATTAAATAATTATTAATTAGTATCTCTTTTAAATATATGATTATGAATTATACATATATACATTTGGGCTTCAGGGATGGTATGGTTAAGAAACACTAAACACATGCCATCATTCACTGTGAGGTACAGACAGAACCAAAGCACAGCTGCGTTACGCGGAACTTAAGCAAGAACGTATGTATTACTGGAATGTTTGAGAATGCGATAACGTCACCTAACAGTAAACGACAGCACGTTTCACGTTCGACATAAGTCATGAAGTTTGTTGTCAAGTCGGTCTGATCGGGCCTGTCTTGTTTTAGCGCTAAAATGGAGAGGTTATTGATTCTGGAATACTGCACGGTACACAAGTGGTGTCCACCCGAGCAAGGCACCATACGACGAACGTACGTCCAGCGGTCACGTTACGTTATGTTTCGGAGTGAGTAATGTTGGAATAGGAACAGTCGATTCCTATTATATACAAGTGTGAAGAGCATACTCGGGCGTTGCGATGTGTACGCCATAATACAGTGTACATATGCTGCACATATGTACAATATACGTACATATTACACTATGATATCATAACAAGGAAGGAACAGAGAGTATGTAACGAGTTGAGTGGAAAATTCATGATTGAACGAATGAGAAACACTGTGTCTCTGTGGAACCAGCTATGTAGTCTAGAGAGTATGCGAGGACTATAACTTGTGATTGGACGTAAGCCAGGTCAGACCTTCATATAGGCCATCACCCGTGGTTGCACACGAGGGCTGCACATACCAGTTACGGTCTCTGATGCGAGTTAGTCCCAATTTCTCTTGAATTTCATGGGGTTTCATTGCTATGGTTGCAGAACAGATAATGTATACACAGTAAATCACTATAATACAATCTTGATTACACTAACTTACCATCTGGTAAATCTTGTTTGTTCGCAAATATTAGGATAATAGCGTCACGCATCTCTCGATCGTTTATAATTCGATGCAGCTCCTGGCGGGCTTCGTCAATTCGGTCACGGTCAGCACAATCCACCACGAATATCAGTCCCTGTATGAAACACACTCTAATTCATAAATCCCATTCGAATCAAACAGCACTTGGTTATTGCAAACCTGAGTTCCAGTGTAATAATGACGCCACAACGGCCGAATTTTATCTTGTCCACCAACATCCCACACGTTGAACTTCACATTCTTATAAGTCACTGTTTCCACATTGAAACCGACCGTTGGTATTGTTGTTACTGATTGACCTAATTTTAATTTATATAAAATAGCTACACCAGTTCAGGAAATGTCACCAAAATAATGCACAACATACTAGTTAACACAATCAATAAATCACCAAAGAAGGATACTTGTTTTACCCGCAGCGTCTAATCCAAGCATCAAGATTCGCATCTCTTTATTTCCAAATATCTTCGATAACAGTTTCCCCATGTTGCTCGCCAACAGACACACAAGTTACATTCTAAAATATCAAAACAATACTGTCACATGTCATTATCTAAACTCACTCATAAATTTCGTAACACTACGGCTTTAAAAATAGCATTCTAACACACAACTAAAAAATATGCATAGCATGATATTAATTGATATTAAAATTTGTGAAAATGATTTGTAAGCTTCAAAGTAAGTATTACACATTAAAAACTCGAATGGTACATCATAAACAATATATGATGTGAATGACAAAGTTCAAATTCACGGAACTAAAATGGAAAGTCATATTTATTAGTCAATCTTGTCACAGTAATGCAAAGTTACAAATTAAGATAGGCGTGTAGTGCGGCTATGGCGGGTCACAATCTTCAAATCATTGATTAAATAGAACACTAGCCAAAAAAATCTTTTTTAAAATATATTGAAATAAATCGATAATTACTGCAAATAATGCCTATTGAAAACTCACCAATAAACATCTACAAGGTTTAAAAAAACTTTAGAAAATAAACTTTCACTGACATAAACGCCATGTTGGCCGGTGGAAAGGACATTCAGTCGGTAACGAAGAATGAGGACAAACGTCAAACACGTAACTTGTAGTCAACCTGTAACGACATCTATAGTTCAATCAAGAAATGTAATATCAACACTAATTTATGTGCTTTATTATCGTGTTCTTGACGAAACAAAATAGTAAATATTTCAATTTCAATTTCAATAGACAAATATGTAATTTCAAAAAAAATATATTTCATATGACAGGTAACAAATCGAGTCGTATTCTACAAAGCCATTAATACATTTTTTATCAACTAACAAATCAAAATCTTTTGTTTTCACATAGCAAAATAACAGTTCTTTTATGCAAGAGAAATGAATACGACCTAGTTTATAGTATACTGATAATAAATCGACATGGTATATAATTAAATACACACTGAATCCAAAAATTCTCTAATTTTTCCATCTAGGAACATTTTGCGCATCATTTTCTTTATTACTGTGTTGGTTTCGAATTTTTGCGCGATGTAATTAGCTCTATTGGTAACATTAATAGGAATTCCAGCTAACCGTGCCGCGTTAAATCCATAAGACCTGGGACATGGACCTGGCACCAACTTATACATAAATGTTACCGTTTCTTGAGTAACTTCATTCTCTTCGGATTCTAGTTGACAAGCCTATATAGAATACCAAATAATTAACTAACAAATACACACACACACACACATTTATATAATACTAAGCTATTTACCATATGACCAAGTTGAATGTGTGTATTTCCTTTGAAATATGTTAACAGACTATGGTAGTGCGTAGAAAACATAGAACGGCATCTTGTGTTTACAAGTTGCGTAAGGTAAGCTGTAGCAATTGCAGTTCCATCGTAAGTCGACGTACCGCGACCAAGTTCGTCCACAAAAACAAGTGAGTTGCTCGTTGCATGGTTCAGTATGGCAGAGGCCTCAAATAGCTCGGTCATGAATGTCGATCGGCCACCAACCACGTCGTCCACGGCACCCAGACGCGTGAATAGTCTATCAACGCAAGTGAACGACAAGCTAGACGCAGGCACGTGGCAACCTATCTGTGCCATGATCGACAGCAGGGCAACCTGACGCATCAATGTAGACTTGCCACCCATATTTGGACCAGTTAAAAGTAACAGTGGACTATGGTTCTCCGTGCCCAGGTTAATGCCGTTTGGCACAAACGATTCGATATCAGAAATACACGGATGAATACCATCTTCGATTACAATCATTGGCTATGCATAAAAAAAAAACAAATAATACTAATTTCGCAATACTGCTAAAGTATGTCTTACCGATTCTGAAGAGAATGGTCGCACATCTGGTACACACATCGATGTACTTGCACTATTCGTGTACTCAGCCAAGGATAACAGGACATCTAAGACAGCTAAGCAATGGCAAATTTGTTTCCATTCATCAAATCTGCAAGCAAACAGTACAAAATAATATTATAATTGTCAGTTTCAAGTAAAATGGAAACGTACTTCGAACTGAACTTCTCAAAAATGCGTCGATTTAAATCTAGCAACGTGTCTTTTTTTCTATCCTCTGCAGCAACCATTTCTGCCAACAGTTTCTATAACCAATATAAAGTATAATTCTTAGTAATAATAATTCAATGGAAATACCTTTGTCTCATTGGTCCTTAAACGTTTTGTTGCACCTTTCTTCGAACCCTTAACTCCTTCGACAACGTAATCACGAGTAATTTTATTAGAAGCATTGTCTGGAATTTCTAGTTGGTATCTGTTTTTTTCTGTAGTACAATATGACACCGAACATCCAAAGAATTTTTTCTGGCTTTCTAGATATTTATCTAGTTTGTTTTGTACTTCATTTATGTCATCTATAGCACTATCATACTCTGCATCAACGCCATACTGAGGTATTATTTTGCCTAGTTTCTCTGCTTCTTCGGCATTAAAAGAGTTCTTAAAGAAATTTACAGTTTCACTCATGTCTGGAAATATGCCTTCGGGTTCTACACAAACATGTTTTCTCAGTAATCGTGATTTTACATCTGTAACATATTCAAATGTAAAACATTCTTACACACAATTTACGTACATTAACTAACCAGACAGCATTTCACAAATAAGGATAGCACTCTCAAAGCCATTTAGCGTAGTCACAAAATCATGAATTTTATTCTTAGAATACGTTTTTTCTTCGTATAAGATCGCTCGACTATCAGGATGATCTTCAGCACGTGCAGGATTACCCAATAAGTGAATTCTAGATACAAATATGTAAATGAATATATTGTACAGATACATATATGAAATGTTCAACATTTACCTAGAAATGTATCTTTCCAAATCGGGTAATTTTAACAATATTTCTTTAGCCGATTGCATATCGGCAGGACGTTTGATAAGTTCCGAGATTGCCTCTTGACGATCGCGAATTTCATCAACATCACATAAGGGTCGGCAGATCCACCGATGCAATAATCTAAAAGAATAGATATATGTACTTCATATATTAAAAATAACTAAAGAACTTTTATTACCTTTTGCCAAATGGAGTACAACAGTGATTCAATGTGTTTAGTAGAGATTCATTTTCACCTAGCATATTGAGAGATTCAAGGGCATATGAATTTATCACCATACTTTTGTTTCCTTTAGACATATCTGATGGAGTATAGAGTTCAAATTTACCCAAAGTCAAAAGTTGCACGTCCAAAAAACTATCACGCAAATACCACAAACAAGCACCTAAGCATTGCATTGCTAAATCATATTCCGTTTTACAAACTGTATCGAGTGAATCACCTATAGAGATAAATACAAATGTATATGCAAATAAATACGGTGAACAATTCAATATGAAAACTTACTATCACTAATCATATTCTGTAATAAATCAGGTAGCTGTACATTATCATCGCTGCCATTTCCTTTAAAATAATTTCTTTGACGTAACACTTCTATTGTCTTACTGCTTGTATAAAATTCTGTTTTGGTATTCAGTGTCTCTATCTTTATGTTACCGAGAGTAGTTACCAATACAGATTTGGTTTCGGCGGATAATTGTTTGCGTTCCTCCAGTAACTATTAAAATACAAATGAGAGATAATCTATAATGTAAGTCATGTGAATAATTACCAGGCCTGGAGGATGCTCGGCTAGCAAAGTCAATAGTCGTGAATAACATCTATCATCTTTGAACTGACCGAGATGGAATGTACCAATAGAGGTATCCACGAAACATACGCCAAACTCAATTTCATTATCAGTCCGAGTTTCACGAATGGCAAGCAGATAGCAAGGCCAGGGCTCAGACAATTCAACATTTTGCAGTCCATGAACGCGTGTCGCTTTTGTCGTGATCTGGCAGATCTCCCGCTTAACTACTTTGGTATGCTTCGCACCTCCGTGAGTTCGTTGAGTCATTTCTTTAGGAGTTTCAGTCTGTTCAACTCTAGCTACTTTGTAACCACGTTCAACTAATGAATCCGATATACGACCGTACGCACTCTCAGGAAAACCAGAATGCGCGAAATTACCCTAAATGAAATACAAACATGAACTGATTTCAAATTTACTACAATAACAATACAATGTACCTTCATAAATGTTAAACCCAATTCATTTACTCCTGTCACTGCATCCATGTGGTACAGTTCGTAGAATTTACCTACTTTGAACATCAACACACAATCATAATGTTGGCTCTTCATTATCCACCACTGACGCACCGCCGGAGTCTGTTCTGCAAGAAAATCACCTGGCACATATAGTGTTCTTGGATCATAGCCTGGATCACTTGGTTTTTTGCCATTTTTATCCTTAATTTTATCTGGTTTCAAAAAGAAAAGTCTATTATGAATCCATGTATTCTCTTCTTTCTTTCCACCGTCGTCGTCGATTTTATCTCCGTTTTCATCACCCAGGTCGTCTTTCTTTTCTATATATTCGTCGTCATCACTACTACTCAATTTCTTTTTAGTGTTTTTGTTTTTTCCCTTACTTGAACATTCTTTTTTTGCAAAATTTTCTTCGTTTTCATCAGTGGAACTTTTTTTATCAGAATTTCCTTCGTTCAAATAATGAAACTGCTTAAGAGAAACCAGTTTCTTTTCAGTATTTGTATCGGTTCCATCACTTGAATCATTTTCCTAATAATTACAAATGATAAATAATATTACATAAATATAAAGTAACAGTAAATTACCATTTCAACATCTTTTGCAGCTCCAATTCCTTTTTTAACTGCCGATTTCTTCAGTTTTACATCGCTTTCCTCGTTGTCAGACGAGTCACTTTCAGCAATGATTCGCTTTCTACGTTTTGTCGGTTTTATATTCTCATCTTTAACAAAAATTGAAAAGTACTTAATTATTTCTTATTTAAAATTATATATAACATACCATGAGATGTGTCAAGTGATCTCTTTTCCTTTGTTTTTTTCGGTGTTTCATTATCATGGCTAGGTTTCTCATCTTTTGTATTACTATTTGAAACACTTGGTGATCTCGTAAAATAATTAAACAAAGTATTTCCGTTATGGCTTTGCCTTTTACTCATTATGTCAACTCTAAACACACTTTGCTTTAATCACACTAAATTAAAACAACGTATTATGCAGTATTATGGCGCAGAATATACAACAGGTCTCTGTCAGTCTCTGTTGGCCTCTGTATTGTTTACCGCCGTATGTATACTGTACCACTCTGCACAGATAAATCCCGCGCAAACACCAGCAAACACGCAATGATAACCTATAATTGATATTTTCAGTGAACGTCACGGCGCCATTTTGAATTCAAAACAATTTGCTTAGCAACCGAGTTGTTTGTGGGTTGGTAGAGCAATTTAGAACACGTGATCAGAGCAAAAAATGGTATGGCACGCATTGTATCATTGTATTGCCAAGACGCAACTGTAATATTTGTATAAAAATATATTTATTACGATGTCATCAGTGGCGTAGCTACTGTAGAGCAAACGTGTGCAATGCATAGGGGCCCACGAGTGCAGGGGGCCCTACCTTGGACAAGTGAACTGAGAAAAAAATACATAAAATCATCAAGATAAAAGAAAATAAAAATATAAGAAAAAATTAACAAGGAAAATAAATAGATTGCATTTTTTTAAAATTATGACCAACATGGGAGGGGGCCCTCCGACCATACTTGCATAGGGGCCTAAAATTTCTAGCTACGCCACTGGATGTCATCTATGATGAATAATTTTTTCTTGGTTTCATTGAACGTTCGGACAAGTATGTATGGTATAATTAAAATATTCGCACTTAAAAAAAATCCAGCTAAAAATCGGTTTGTGCCATACCAATTTTTTAGCTCATCGACCTCCTGTCGAAGAGCTATAGTGTTCGGTACGATGTCTGTAGCATCTTCCGATTCCAAAAATTTTTGCACAGAAATCCCGGACAGACTCCCTGGATCACGAAATGACTATTACAACATATGTCCGTATGTATGTCGCTCGTCCGCTCGCTCGTACGAGATTTTTTGTTCCACCCAGATCTCCTAAACTACCCAACGGGTTTTTATGAAATTTTTTCTGCGTTAGTTTTTATTCAATTGTATTCAAAATTTTCATGCATATGCAGGAAATGGAACAATATTTTTCCATATTTTTTATTTTGAAAAATTATGTAAGACCATTGGAGAAAAAAATATTTTTTAATTAAAAATTGAACAAAAGAAGATCAACGCATTTATAGTCGGCTTAGTTTGCTTTGCTTTTGTCAAGAGAAGAAAATTTATTCACACTTGTTTTAAATTTGTTGTTTTATTTGCGACCTAGGCACCTAGGATAGTAAAAGTGAATCTAGATAAATAATAATTTGTGATGTATTCAGACTTGCACATACGTCGATGAGCTGCAGGCATGTATGTCTGTATACATTCCTAGTTTAACGTGACCTTGTGATGTCACTGTAAACTGCTCTATAAGGTTTGTAATAATTAAATTATTTTTTATACTTTTTTATTAACAAAACAAAAAAATATAGCAAAATATATTTATTATAATTTCAATAATAGCGTGAAGATCATTCAACAATCAGATTCTATTAATTGGAGCTAAGATGATAGCTGTTCTTGAGGGAATATAAACCTGCAAAATTACAAACAAGTGAAGATATTTTTAAATACAAAAAAATATATGTATATTTTTCAAAAGTATGTTATACCTGTATCGAATTCGGACGCATTGCGTATCCCTCTGGTTGAGTAAAATATGAAACAGAAGTGTCAATTCTATTTTGGCCTCCAAAATTCGAATCATCTGAACTCAAAACAATGCGATACTCTCCTGCATTTTCAATTCCAACACGATAGTCTGCGAAACTTTTTGTATGATGGAAATTGAAGACAAACAATAGACCGGCCCTTTCAAAAGCAATAACTTTGTCCTCTTCATGTTTCCAACTGACGTACCCCTTAATCAACAAATGCATTTACTTCAAACATATTTAACATATTGATCTAAATAATATTACCGGTCCACTGCTCAGCCAGCCAAACTTCTCTTCAGTATGGTTCATAGCAGCATCAAAATTATTCAAGAATTTGTATTTCAATAACTCGTCGTCGACAAGATTCCATTGGCGTCTTGCATAATGGAAAGAATCATTGTTACCTTCTCTGGGGAAATCCAACCACTCCGGATGACCAAATTCATTACCTATATAAATGTTTATCACATGTTTATCGTACTACCAACTTATTATGTACGAATTTACCAATAAAATTGAGATATGCTTCGCCGCCCAATGCATGCGTGATCAGCCGAATCAATTTATGTAGCGCTATGCCCCTGTCGATAATAGGTGAAGCATCAGACATCGTAGACATGTGCGTATACATCTCTTTGTCCATTAACCAAAACGCAATAGTCTTGTCACCAACAAGAGCCTGATCGTGTGATTCAGCATATGCTACATTCCCTTCCATCCATCGACGATTTGATAATGTATGTACAATATTTCCTATTTCCCAGTCTTCATCACGATGTCCCTTCAGTAATTCGATCCACTTATCTGGGATAGCCATAGATAACCTATAGTCAAAACCCAAACCACCTTCGGCAACGGGACGACATGAACCCGGCATGCCAGATACATCCTTCATACAGACATTATATCAATATAAGAACCTTTTCCTTATGATTTATATACACTTACTTCTGCTATCGTTATCACATTCGGATACTGCTGATGTAAAATATAATTTGCAACCATCAAGTAAACAACTGCTTCTGTATCGACATTCATACCGAAATACTCATCATAATTGCCACTAAAACCTTCACCCACACCTCTGGAATGGTAAAGCATTGATGTCACACCATCAAATCTAAACCCGTCAAATTGGTATTCATCAAGGTAGAAACACAAATTGGATAACAAGAATCGTTGAACTTCAAATCTACGAAAATAATAAATGTTAGATGAAATAACAATAACATCCTCTAGTACGTACTCTATATAATTAAAGAGACGACTGTCCCACAAAGGATGCTGTCCTCTTGGTCCACTGTGGAAATAACAACTGTCTGTTCCATCAAATCGATTCAAACCATCCATCACATTTTTACTAGCATGTGAATGCACCACGTCCAGCAATACATATAAACCACAACCATGAGCAGTGTCTATTAACTCTTTCAATTCCTCAGGAGTTCCAAAACGACTGAAATTAAGAACCGCAGATATAATCATTCAATGTTTTAGAAGTATTTCTCCACATACCTAGATGCAGCATAAAAACTGGTCACCTGATAACCAAAACTTGCATAATAAGCGTGTTCCATGATGGCCATAAGTTGAATTGCATTATATCCTGCAATTTAAGTACAATGCTTATTAATTCGGATGTTTTTCACAGTTCAATTACAAATTTTACCTTGCTTTTTAATTCTTGGAATAATATTTTTAGCAAATTCTAAATAGCTGCCTACTTTTTGTTCGGGCGTAGCAATTCCAACATGACATTCATATATTCTTAAACTTTTTGGTTTCTGTACTTTGGCATGTTTGAATTGGTATCTCTAAAATCCAAACAATGTTATTAGCTTTATTAATAATAACAATCAAAAATAATAAATTTTACTTCAGACATGGGAGGATTCCACAATCTCTGTTTAAATGTAGTACCTTCGGGCTTCGGAGGCTGCACTACGTAAGTTGCCCACGGAGACAGTTTATCTTCTAGTGCTCCGGTCTGCGTTTGCACTATTATCTAATTGAAACATAAAATATAGTTTCTGGCAAACGTGCTAAATTAAAAAAATACAATACCTTTACTTCTGACAGGTGTTTAATAAGAGGAGAACCATCTTCATTTGGAGGTAAAACGATCTTCCACTTTCCATATTCTAATTTTGTAAACGGATGGCTTGTACGATTCCAACCGTCTAAAAAAATGTCAAAAATTATTTGTTACATGTGAGATTCACTATATAAATACTCACTAAAATCTCCGGTCAAAAACAATTGTTGTGCTTGTGGAGCCCATTCTAAGCAATGAATTGAATTATCTGAATTTACATGTAATCCGTAGTTTTTATAACTCTTCAGAAATGTTGATAAATCTTGTTCACACTCACAAATTTTTTCTGTGGCATCTTTAAAACATGCATATCTGAAATATTTCAATCCAAATTAATATTATCACAAATTGCAACTAAATACAATAATATATGAAACAATTGGTACGCAATAATAAACATAACCTTCTCAATGTGACTATGCGACCTTCTGAATGTCATACACTTTTTGTATGGAACGCAAAATGAATTTGTAAAAATTACCTTCTACGAATTTCTCTTTCATATGGTTGTAGATATGGATCACGTTCTAAAAGTCTTTTTAATTCTGGTACTTCAATTTCCATCGGATCACATGATGAATGTTTACCTCCCATGTTTGAAAATTGCGTTTCAATGTTTGATGTACATACGATCTCGCACGACAGTGGCAATAGAATGATAATTTTTTTTTTTATCCAAAGATTCTTTCTAATCTCTTAGCAGTGGAATTTATTTTTAACATAAATATCGTATTTATATCACTGCTTTATGTTTAATCATATCAACATACATTTTATAAATAAGTACATATTTTCAAAAGTTCAATATCTAAATAAAAAAAATCCTACATACATAAAAGCAATAATACAATTTAATGGATCATATAACATTACTTTATTGATATTTATCAAAACATTATAACAATTTAGTTATGATCTAAATCATAATGAAGTAAATATTATCTAGTGTTCAACTGACATGATTCTATTTACAGCTGTTATTACTACACTGATTTGTAGTAGATGACTAAGATCACAGCCTGTATGAAAATGAAACATTAACTATTTAACATTCAGTACATAATACTACAATGGCCTATTGATGGTCTTAAAATTAATTATCAAGATGATTTGGCAAACAAATGACAAGGCGTTACACAAAATGTTTTACACGGTAAAGGAAAAAGTGAGCGTTTAACATCGGGAAATGAAAAAGATTAAATCTTTATAAAAGCTATTGGTAACTCTGATGTAATGTCATCATCACCTTGTACATGATGGTAGATGATATTGATATACTTCCCATTCCCACAATAGTACCGCATTATTTATGCCCATTACCATGATCGTTTAGCAAACAAAAAATTACATTGCATGTGAAAATAATTAACGTACATTTTATTATGTCTTTCCTAAAATCGACTCCAAAATTTGTTCTTTGTCTTCTTTACATTTAAACAGATTGCCCAACACTATGCCGCAAAACAAAATTAATCCTATATTATGATTTGACCTAAACTTCGTAGCACAATCTTTGGGATTATTAATATTTAGACTATGAATCTGTAAAGAAAATAATATTAAATATCTGTGTCAATTTAGTAAAAATATTTAATGTTTTATGCCGTTTACCTGCCACAGCAAATGAGAACTAACCAAGGCCACGGCGGAATAATAAGGCCAAGTCTGATCCACCATAATACCTCCAATAGTTAAACCGCTTGTCATAATGGCAGAGAACCCAGTGAGCCAATATTTGGTGTGTTCTTTAAATTTGATTGCTGTAGACTTAATACCCAGTACGATATCATCAGAAATATCCTGAAAGCGACATGAAATCCCAGGAATGCCGAGACATTGTTCAGTATAGTCTATGATACATACTTGGTGCGCATATATAGTGTCATATATGATTGTCCAACAAGTAGCCGAAATGTACATTGGCAGACATATGGCCCAATCCACTGAACCCTGCACAGCAGAATAGCCCAGCAAAATTCCCCAATTGAACGTCATGCCTAGAACTAGTTGTGGCCAATAGGTAACGCGTTTCATTAGTGGGTAGGTAATGACTAGAACCAGTGAACTGGCACCTAGGAATACGCTATACCAGTTCAGTTGCAGCAGAATAGCTAGGCCAACACTTAACTGACTAGCAAGGAAAGTAACGGCTTGTCGCATGTTGATCGTTCCGCTCACTAGCGGTCTGTCCATTGTTCTTGACACCTAATGATACATAGAAGTTTAAACTACAAACTAATTGTTCAATACATTATATCACATTGTACTAGTATACCTTACTATCTATATCTTTATCCCACATATCGTTAATTGTGCAACCAGCACCCCGCATAACTACGGACCCGGCACCGAACAATGCAAGAAGGTACGGATCTGGGAAACAGCCTGGAGTGGCTGCCAGCGCTATACTCCAACTACAAGGCCAGAATAGTAACCACGAACCTGTCATACATACTGTTATTCTAATATTGTTGTATAAAATAGAAAATGTATACCTATTGGTTTGTGCAACCTCATGATTTTCAGATAGGGCTGCATATATGAAGGTGTGCCATTAACACACCATTCCGCGATACCAATTTTCTTTTTACATTCTTCACGTCCCTGACTAAAAGCTTTTTCTGACTAAAAGAACAAATACTTGATTAGTTCCAGTATAAAGGCAAAATGACATGTGTAACAAAATTAAAATTCAAATCTACACTTACTTGCAATTTTGTAATTGATACATATTTATTAACTGCATTATCTGTGCTACTCGATTTTGATCGCAATATTTTCTGACATATGAATGAAATTTTATTATTTAAACATAATAACCTATTATGTTTCATTAATTTATACATTTTATGTTGCATTCATTTAAATTAACTTATTGGCAGTTCGGATAAAATATTGTTTGTTTCTATAAACAACATATCTTATATACACTAAAATAGAGGTTAGTTAATAATTATTCAAGGCACATGCTCTGGTACATTTGATCATATTTGAATCATTTACCGGCGTTACTTAAAATTAACCTGAATTAACCTTTGGCTATACTAAATTAAACTGACATGTCCTATATATTTGGGAAAATTCAAGAATAACACTTTTTCGAAAATTATTCGTAATTAATGATACATAGATCATATATATATATATACACATAGTATATATATATGATCTATGGAATGCATAGATCATATATATACTACTGGATAAGCGAAAGCATATCTTCTAAAAGCAAGTTTATGTTATGCGTAGGATTAAGAGAGATGGAATATGGATTTTATACAAGAGCGAGTGAGATAGAGTAGCAGAGGCAAAATTCGGAGTGCGCAGACTCACAATGCGTCATTTTCCGTGCACGCGTGGTGTCAAACAATAGGTACGTTCGGTTATGTTTTGTGTGTGCGAGCTGTGCCTGTGCAGTGCAAAGATCACGTGATCACCGTGCATTCCGAGCCTGAGTATAATAAACGAACGGTTTTTAACCAAATGTGACCGCCAAATTCAATCTTTTATATAGAAGACAATTCTAATAATCTAATTAAAGTATAGATCATTATTCTCATAAATTAAACCCAGCAGATTAACGTTTATGGAATTATAATTATTTTATTTTATTTTATAAAGATGAGAAATGAATAAACAATATTTTTATATATTCTTATGACTATAAAATAAAATTAACATGTAATTAGAATACAATAAAAACATTGCAGTTTTGTATATTACAAAAATCACTCTTTTTGTTTAATTTTTTTCGCAATTCTTGTCATTAATTTTTTTATAATGTTAATTCTGCATTCCATAATTTATCTGAATATTGGGCCTCTTCATTTTGTTCGATTTCATTATTATAAAATGATCTCACTAGTGGTCAGACCTGAATTATCACGAAAATATAGAAGTCATTTTTAAAGTTTTCGCGGTAAGACAAGTGTGCACAGCCGGCCTCACATCTTGTGCTTGGGCGAACTGTGTCAGCACAGTTGACACAGCACAGTAAATAACGAACGCTCCGCGTAATGCACAGAACGCACAAATTGGAATAAACGAACGACATTGTGCAAGATATTGAAAATGTGTGCACAGAACTGAATAACCGAACGCACCTAATGAATTGTGTATAATATTGTGCATAACACAAATGGATATAAATTATATTCACATAGAATCGAAGTTTACATTAACTGTAGGATACTGTTGGATTTTTAGTGGATGCAGAATAATTTCACTCTGTATTGAAAAAGATATTTCATATATTTTAGCACTCTACAAATAACTTGTTTCATTCATTCTATTGCATTCGATGGTAACAAGCAAGCTAACAAGTACAACACATGTATTGTGACAAATCATAGAAAAAGAAAAGTAACTAGTATATGTAACCGTAACATACAAAAGTCCCTAGTCTTTCCTAAAGTCGAAGACAACTATCTTTAACAGATACATTTTATTTGTAAAAATATGAAGTATAAAACTGGCATTCGCCAGAAATATACTAAATTAATATTATTTTCTCACGAATTAAAACTAATAAATATTGAATTATTTTCTTCTTTCTATCATTCACTAACATTTCCTAGAGTAATTTTTTTATTTGTCCTCAATCCTGGTTTACCTCTTCCAGTACATTCAATTCCAAAGTAAATCAATGTAGTTGTTCCAATAGTAGCTATGGGTTTAATGTTAAATATTTTTGGAATACATTTACTTACACCACTTGAACTATTTCGCGATCTTCGTGCTGCAACTTTGCGCTTGCGCACTGTGAACTTTGCCTCTGTTTTCTTTCTCTCTTGATCCTACGTATAACATGTTCCGCGTATCCAGTAGTATATATATGATCTATGATGGAATGATAGGAACTTTTCAAAATTCCGGCAAAACCTGGCAAACTGTAATATGTTACATAATCAAAATTAAACGGGGGTATTTTAAGGGATATAATTTATAATTGTTACAGTAGTTTATAAATTATATATGTGTGTACTTAATAACGATATATGCTATCCAATCATGTCAGAAAACTTTAGGAATATTTTGTAAAAAGTATTCTTGTAAATGAAATTACACAAATAATATTTTTTTTAGTAGTAAAGGTATAATTAATAAAATAGAGATGTTTT
This sequence comes from Carabus problematicus, assembly GCA_963422195.1. NCBI lineage: Eukaryota > Metazoa > Arthropoda > Insecta > Coleoptera > Carabidae > Carabus > Carabus problematicus. The sequence continues at coordinate 20,782,924 of OY728577.1, forward strand.
GTACTCTTTTATTAATTTTATATTGAATTATGCTATTTACTATTTACATGCGTTTCTGTGTGTTACGATTGGTTACGATGTCAGGATGTCACAATCGGGAGCGATCGGGAGTAAACACCACACTAATTTTACCTCGGTGCACTTCTAGGTTATGTGACATTTGTTCCGTATATTTCTGGAATATTTCAGGCAAGGAAAACAAGTGAATAATAGTTTAGAAAATGAATAGAGGCCAAGAAAGGGAGGTTGATCCACCTGCTGAAATTGAATCTCAATTTGTTTTAAGATTACCAATTGTATGTATTTAATTGTACTTATTTCTGTTAGCGTCATTGAATAATTAAAAATTGTTAACTATACAGGAACCAGCCAAAGCATTACGCGAAGCTTTAAAAAACGGTGCAACTAATCTGAAAGATAGGTGCACTATAAAACTAGAGAATGATATTCGTTACGGTGAAGTACGGGTGGATCATTGGGTGATGCCTGCGAAATTAGTTGATTTGCCTACAATAATGGAGTCATTGAAAACAATTGACAATAAGAGTTTTTACAAAACAGCTGATATATGCCAAATCTTAATTTGTAAAGAGGAAGATGATCAGTCCATGGACGAAGAAGTAACCTCTAAAAATAAAAAGAAAGATCCCAATAAGGTAGATAAGAAATTTCTGTGGCCCCATGGAATCACCCCACCAGCGAAAAATGTTCGTCGTCGAAGGTTTCGGAAGACTTTAAAGAAAAAATACGTAGAGGCACCTGAAATAGAAAAAGAAGTTAAACGTTTACTTCGAGTTGATAATGATGCGGTGAGGTTCATTGTATTGTATTACTAATAAGATATATAGTACTATTTATTCTGAAGATTATTTGATTTTTCAGGTGGCTGTGAAATGGGAAGTGATAAGTGAAGACGATGAGCACAAAGTAAACAAAGGAGTCGTCGTGAAAGTAGAAAAGGAACCAACAGCAGAAAGTGGTGACGTATCCATGGAAACAAGTAACCAAGATCAACAAAGTTTAGATATTGGTAAGAAATGCAACCATAGGCGCACACAGAAACTTTATACGCGGATGGTCAGAATTTTTAAAATATTAAATCAAATAACATAATTTATTTATTCAAAATCTAATTTTAAATACAGACGCAGCTCTAAAAAAATACACTAAAATTAAATAAAATAATCAAAATTCAGTTATATTGTAAACCGCGTTTCTGCTATCTTATAGTTAGGTTGTAAATAATATACTTTTGTTCGTGATTAATTGCATTTAAATAATCCAACATGTGTGATTTGTTGAATTACAGAGCAGTGTATATTCGGCGAAGCTGTCAGTGATTCGGATGAGGATGAAACCAATATAAATGGTTTGGAAATGGACGAGACTAGTCGCTTATCAGCTGAAGATAGTCGTTTATCTGATTCATGTTCTCTACCTATAAATTCTGGGTCTAAATCACTAGTAACTGAATTTACAAGTGAAATGTTCTCCGTGTCTGATAAAGCAGACACATCGAACTTATTAGATATTAAAGATGAACCACTGGAATACCCAGGCTACAGTATGAATCAGTATCTGAAACCTGAGCCGGGCCTATACTTGAATGAACAATTATCAAAAGGTAAGATTATTTTATTATTATAAATACCTCAACTATAATACACTTTACTTGCAGATAAAATCTATGAACGCATGGAGCAACTCCAGCTGCAGTTAGCAGATTTGCGTACACGTAGAGAACAACAAGAGATGGAAATCGTTAATATAGAAAATCTTGCTTTACGGCAACGCTTCCAAGAAATCTTAGACAATTTAACTCATGAATTACTTGAGAAGGAACAAGAATATCAACAACTGCAAGAGATTCTTAAATTGGCATATAAAAATATGTAACGAAAAATACTGTTTTTTAATTGATTTACAAATAAGGTTTTGATGTTGGTGTTAGTATTCTTCTAAGTTTGATACTTGTACCAAGATTTCAAGATACTATGTTACAACTATCTTCAGCTTATAACGTGTCACAACAGCCACTTGACAAGTTCAGGATTGTGTTTCATGATAGTATAATTGGAAAAAGTTATACAGAATAAAATTATGAATAATAAATGTTATACAATTTTATCGTGGAACTGCTTGATTCTTATAAAACTAGTGTTTCTTTTTATCAACGATATATATCATGAAAATGTCAGTTATTTATATGTTAAATATTACGTGCCGTAGACAAGCCTATATACCAGAAAAGTTGTAATTATACTATTATAAATACAATTTCAGTACTATAAGAATTTTTAGACTGGAATAAAAATAAGGGATCATGTTGATTATAATTTAAATATATGTAACATTGTATTGTGTATATATGAAATAATTTCTGTAGATCCTATATTATACATTTTAATAAACAATATATGTATAATGTTGTTTGTATGTATTCAAATACCTTGACCATATTTTCTTTTGTAAAGGTAATAATTTTTTCAATTGATTGAGGCTATTTGCACATACATAATTGGTTTTTTTTGCATGTACAGAAGGTACAACGCACTGCACTACGGAATACATACTATACTCTACATCCTACCTATTATTAATATTTATACTAAATGCATAAAACACATCTCAATGACAGATTCGCAATTTATGAGTTCATAAAAATGTATGTAATATATTCAGTAATATGGTAGTTGTTAATGTTAATTTTTGTGCCTCGCGTAGTATCATATCCTATTCAAATATTTACTCAGAAGAAAAAAAAGTTGAAATAATTTGGAAATTATCATGAATTATTAGCTAATCGTAAAGAACAACATAATGACAATTGTTGCTTCATTTTTGTTTAGTAGAGATTAAACAATAATTAACATTATTTTCTTTTCCATTGTTATCTAATATATTTTGAATTGTCTCCTGATTAAATGATATATAAAGGGCAAACTTGGGCTTATTGGACACAGTTTTGCACAACATTTATATTACATTTGCTCTCAATAGAAGAGGGAATGTAAAAAATTTAACATTGGATTTTCTGTGCAACAAATTTTGGTAGGACATTGGCATATATACACATTCAGGCAGATTGGTGAATAAAATATGCTCTAGGGAAGCAAGCATTTGATGGACAGAAACAATAAAGTGCATTGCGTAGTGTTGTTTACTACAACAAATTTAATTACAGCAACTGGTTTAAATCTAATGTCAAAGTAAGATTAAGCACATGTGGTGTTATAAGCCAAACTGATGTTATCGACACTGTATAAAATCGAAGGAGAATAAGCGAGATGCATCAGTGTTACGACGAATTTCGTAAAGAGCAGTTCTAACAATAAAGATGAGAACACAAAGTCAGTTTATATTTTTCATCGTTGCTATTTTATTATTAATTCTAGTAGAAGTGAGCTTTTGCAGTAACAGCGACTTGCACAGTATAGTAAGAGAATTTGTAAATTTTAGTGTTTATTAAGTTTGTGAACATTATATGTTTGTATGTTATACAGGATGAATGGTCGTCGAAAGGATTGACAAAATCCACTGGAATAAATTCAGGCTTATGGTTTGGTCCACGCATGGGTCGCCGACTCAAGCGAAATTTTAAGGAAGCTAATTCTGCTGGATCTTACAAAAACAAAGATCAACTGAATTACATTACAGACTTGCTGCAGGGCGAACCGTGGTCGATTATAACAACAAATGGTAATACCAATATGTATTGTAATGAAATTCAAATTTGTTATATTATTGCGGTATATCTATTCATTTGTTAATTCAATTCCTGCATATCTTGTATTACAAATTATATTTCAACTGGAATTTATATCCATATAAATACATATCGCTGTATTTGGAAATTGATTAGCGTGTAGTATTACTGAACTACAAAGGCACTTGTATTTTCAGAGGGCAAGCGACAAATGAACTTCGCGCCAAGGCTGGGTCGTGAATCCGATGAAGAGACTGGAGGATTGATTGGCAATTCAGACAGATGGCTCCAAGAAAACGACGTTTCTATGGGTTCTGGTGATATGATGGCACGTTCCCCTCCTTTTGCACCACGACTTGGCAGAAGAATGTGGGCGCAATTCGTTTGATTGGCATAACTTGTTTCACTTACCATTATTGTAATATCTACTTTAACAAAGATAATTATGAATTTTCACTATATCAATAAATATTATTAAATACCAACATATACTACATATATTTTGACTAGGTGTTAAGAATCATAGACAAGATTTTTAATAAACCCTCTGATTTAATCACATATTAATCATAGATACATGCTTTCAAATAAGCTTGTCCTTACTAACAAAACATTCAACACTACAATGTCATAAGGGCGCATGTTATCAACGTCTCTAACAAGATAAGTTATTCAACAATATCATGGCACTGATTATAATATCACCCGATTCTATAAATATGCGTATAATAACAATATATTTTGACCAACAAAATCAGTTTGCTGGTACATATTATTAAATATATATAAGTACATGTATATATATATTTAATAACAACAATTTGACCTGTTATTGGGAGAACCGACTGGCTGCAAATTCGTTTGGGGATCGCCATCGCCCCTAAGGGGGCCGCGTTGGACGCAGCGTGACCTGCTGGCGCGTCCAACGCGGCCACCGTAAAAGGTACTTAATCACAGTAGTCTTCTATAATAATGTATGTATGTATATATACATACATTTATATATATATATATATATATATATATATATATATATATATATATATATATATATATATATATATATATATATATACATATAAATTTGGTTCAACTTGCAACTCATGTTGCTTGGTATATGTATACATAATAGATTTTACGAGCTGGTATTGCGCACTTGAGCAAGCCCCATGTATATATAACTTTACGTCTAAAATAAGAACTAATCGCTAATCATGAGTGTGTTCTGTGTGTGCGTGTGTATATGTGTGTGTGTGTGTATGTAGGTATGTTTGTTCGTATGTATGTGTGTCTATGTAATATGAATATTATTGTAATACTAAGGCACATACCCAGCTCATTGCTTGTACGACGGGCACTATACGGGAGGAGCTCCTGGCGCGGTCCTCCGGCTACCCAGCAGCCACGCATATTTGTTTGACCTGTATAATGAGCGCGGCTGGGGTAGCGAGCGGACCGCAACCGAACCTCAGGAGGACCGCATCTCCTCCGTGGAAGACAAGCATCGCTGAATGGGTCATCGACTCACTACTTTATGTGTACTCAATCAAATAGGAACGAATAATGATTAATCAATAATCAATGTATAATAATTAGTTAGGTAGGTATGTAGGTATGTTATAATATCAATAATAATAGTAATAATAATCATAATAATAACCGACGTCATTCGATGTGTATATGATGAGAACAATGTAATGTAATATTGGTATTGTGGATGACGCGTAAGACGGTTGGAGCTGCAGAGCGGTTGCTGTGCGACTCTCTCACTCGTGGATCATGGTGACTTAGGTGTGGACATACCACCCGTGTCCTGCAGCTCCCGTCCAACTACCGGCTGTTGATCGAGCGCATCGGCTCCGGTCACAGCTGACTGGAAGAATCGTTCTAAAACAGCAGTACTAACCATGGTCTCGACCTATCCATTCATGGACCACACACTCTATATTCTACTTCATATCAAACTCACCTTCGTCCATCAATATGACAGCGTTCGTTTCGGCGTTTGTTGCCGATACCGGATGCGTCATCATGGTGAAGTCCTCCTGATCGAGCGTGATGAACGGTGCTGCCGTCCAGCGGGGCACAGCGCTAGAGCGCGGTGTGGTGCGTGCCGGGTTGTTCACCGCAGACGAGTACATGCTGAGATTCGTGGGACTGATCACACCAGACATTGTACTCATCGAACTCATATTTGGATAACTGAAGAGCTGAAACAATAACCGCAAAGGGCGCACATGAGCACGACGTCGCCTGCCGTCACACAGCGTGCACTACCAACATGCCCCGGCTGCGTTGTGTGGAAGTGGTTGAACGTGTAGTCCCTGTTTGGCGAATAGGATCCTGGACCTGGACCCGAACCACCAGCTGTCGTCACCGATATCCTCTGCAATGGTGACTTCCTTCTATCATTCGGACTAAGTGGTGGCGGAGATGAACTCAGCTCGGACGGGCCAAGCACCTCCTCCTGCGGCGAGTTCTCACCTCCTGGCGGTGTTATCGACGATGGCGGTGAACTCGTTACATCCCCCGTGGACCGAATGATTGCGACAGGTCGGGCCATGGGTGGAAGTGGTGGTGGTGGCAACATTGTTGCCGGAAAGTACTGCGATTTAGGGCTCCGGGTTATGTTCGACTGCATCTGCAAACGCATCGCATCGCAAATCACAATATTTGTGAAGCGATGTTGCCGCGTGCGTTAATACTGACCTGTGCATTTTGTGGACTATTATCCGCTTCTTGACACACGAACGTTACGAAATCGGAGAGGGTATCGTGTCCATTCTCTGGGTATTTCACGGGATTCTGATGCTGTTGGTGCGGATCCGGACTATGCTGGTAGAATATCGTGCTTGGACTTACAGTTTGCGATGTTGACGACACGAGTGTTGTATTTTGCGTCATCGCTGAAATGTACAGAAACACCGTAAGGATATGTCTGAAGTCTTTAAATGTAGTTAAAAGTTACGTACAGTATGCAGCGGATACAACCATCGCATCGACGGAGGACGACCTATCGCTGCCGACAGCTGCGACTGGTTCGGGACCTCCATAGCTGTTACAGTAATACGCGGGATGTTCTACTTTTACGCTATTCATCGTCTGCTGTGTGTCAGGTAACTCGTGTAGGATGGACGCTGCAATTAAAGAAAACTATCATTGTAAACATCTGATTAGAATAACCACACTATATAACACACGGAGCTATTTACATTTAGAGAGTTTCCAAAGCTCTTTAGATGAAAAGACGCCAGTGGCTAATATAATATCGTTACAGATGACACCATTGTACGGATTGTGAGTGTAGCCTGCTTTAAAACATAAAACTACTGTAACTTAGTTCACATGAAAGGTGGCATATTCCTACGAACCTTTATTTTTACGTTCTTCATCTTTTTTATTGTTATAACATATACCGCTGAGGATTTCTGTAAATCAACAAAGTTAAACAATGAATGAAAATAATAATGCTATATATCAGAACGTACCATGGCTGTTGATAAAATTAGCCAAATATAAATCTAATTCTCGCACGGATACGTTTATATGGTACGGATTGACACAGAGGCCGGGTTGCGAACAGTCTGGATTTTTCTCCAGACGTTCACCGTCCGTACTCTCGAGAGGTATTGCTTTGAACAGTATCACCATGACAAGATCTAATCGCCACACCTTGTCCGCTTGTCTTAAACAGTCAATGCGTCTCATTTTGCCTTTCTGGTCCGGATTCGAGAGTACACAGACAGCGGGTCGCTTGCCCGTTATACTCAAAACGAAGTCTTCACGACACTCTTGCGTGATATCTTTCCGTAATTTTCCAAGCAAACGAGACGCCCATTTTTGTTTCACCTCGGCCTTTTCATTCTGCAACACAACCATCGATATTTGACAGAATAATTGCTTGCCGACATTGTTACGAACCTGTAATTCATCTTTGCATTGACGCTCCTCCTCTAAAGACATTCTCTTCTCATGTTTCTTGTAATATTTTCGTTTGGCAGCCTGTAGATTGAACCATGTATACGAGAAAGACTTGACGAAAGGCAACAAGGCCTCGATGAAAGGATGGAACTCATCCTGAACCGGTAACAGAGAAAACAAGGCAACAATAATTAAATAATGGGTCACACAGAATCCACCGTCGCACATCGAACGGTCCATGCACAGAAAAAAAGGCAAGAATACTTTGTGATTGTACATCGACTTTGAATAACATTAGATATAACAACAAATCTACATAATTTGCACAATGCAAAATTGAACAATCAATAGGCTTACGTTCATAGAGAAACAGTGCGTCATTTATGTATAAAAAGAGATGAAAGTAAGAGTGATAAGGACCGATACGATATGATATCTTCAAATATATTATAAATTTAGTCTTCATTGATCATATTGTTCATGCAATTACAAAGCCGAACTTTTCTTAGACTTGTTAAATGGAAAAAAAAATCTGTAACGTATTGATATCTATAAGTTATCTACTTTCACCGTCGTGTAAAAATAATGTGTATATTGGTATGAACAACAGTGTAAATTTGACAGGTAATAAACGGATTAGAAGCCGGTAGATATATATTAATACATAAACAAATTAAGGAAACATGTCAGACTATTGAAACATATAGGTAAAATGTATTTTGTTGTCCGACTGTTCATCTGCAGAGTAATATTATGCTGCAACTGAATAAGTAGAGGGAACAGTACAGAGAATAAAGAGAGCGAGGAGTTAGAGGATCGCAATGTCGTATTGTTATTGAAGGCGTGTGACGTTGAGCGTCAATGTGCATTCCAATATACGGTCAACAAACGGACAATGGTACAAGAATGCAACAGGGTCACGTAACGAATTTGCATGCACTACACATAAAATGCCAAATAAAACTCGCATCGCATTGCACAGAAACAATCACATTTCGAATTGCAAGAACACACTCGGCTAATCCTCTTTTCCGTCACCATCACCGCTAAATCATCAGTCATCAGGTTCAACTACGCGAACGGTCAGTATGAAATGTCGTCATTCCAGCAGCTGAATACATTTGCAATTGTACAACAGTGCACATATAAATATGTACATAAAATGCATTCGATAATGTGACAGTGATAGAATAAAATAATAAAAACCGGCCCGCTTCGATCATGAACGGCTAATACCAATAATTCAGGGTCGGCGAATGACAGATACAGTAGCAACATTAAAAACGAGGGTGCGCGCGGAAACACATATATCACTCAAAATAGTCAAAAAAGAAGAACACTGAACACGTCGCAGCGGTCCGAGCGATGCCTCGCGTCTTCGCGCGCCTCCCGGTCTACCGGTGGTGGCAGAGACGGCGACGACATCGGCACGTCCGCGTGCACACAACACTGTATGTTAATTACAATATATGTTAATTACATATCAAATGTAATGTTGCGGATGGGTGGAGGTGGTACAGGTTGTAGAGTGGTAGAGGTAGTGGTAGAGCACCTGTCCTGAGGAGGGCGTCTGCAGATACGAGGACACATCGGGCTCCACCATACAGCTCCTCAGCGTGTCCGGGATGAACATCCCTCGGCGAGGGCGGCGAGGCCGGGAACACGCCTCATCAACCGACGTTGCTCACCAGCTCACCACGGTCGGTCCGTCCTCCGTTCCTCTCGTGTCGTGTTTGTTGTCGTTGTCTGTCGTCACACGCACTATCAACGTGCAATCGGTTCGTTATCCGTTTCGTGGTGGCCGTCGTAGACAGTGAGGGGTGGCGACGGTGGTGGGGGGGCGTTACGACCGTGAAGGAGAAAAAAGGAATAGAATGGTGGCAGAAAGTGAGGGGGGGGGGGGGCTAAATAGGGAAAGTACGAAAGTAAGAGAGAAAAGTTATCTCTTCGTTTTTACTGTATGTTCGTCGTTGTCTCTTTTCTTCTCTCTTTCTCCTTTGAATCCCTCCAGTGCAATCCACCTTCCACCTCAAGTTTTCCGTACTGTATGTATGTATGTATGCGGCAACGTTCGTCACACTCCTACATATACACAGGTACACGCGCGCACTTACGCACGCACGCACACACACACACTAGGAGCGCGCACGCACGCACGCACCTACAGAGGCACGTACGCACTCTCACCGTCTCGACGCCGCAGACGCCATCACTACTACTAAGAACGACGATGTACTGTACAATGACGACAACGATTCACTCAAGCACACACTAAATGTTCTCCACGCCGGACAATGAAAACGATAAGACCGATAGATGTACGTCGCGTTCTGCATTGATTTCACACTGGGACCGCCGCACTGCAGCTGTCGATATGTTGTTAAATTCGCACAAGATCACATGCTAACCAGTTAGCTAGCAGGTACTGCACCGACCACGAAACAATGTGTTGTTGATTTACAGACTTGCGGCTGGTAGCTACGATTAATATAGACTCTAGCACTAGGATTTATTTATACATCGCGGTGCGGTCCGGGCCAAAAATTGCTTGTGACGGTATGGCGCGACACTACCGGCGCGGTGCGCTATGGTGCGCTGCGCTACGATGCGCTGGCCCGCCGACGGGACGGAGAAACTTCTGTGCCGTAATACCAATGCTCCGTTGTATCTCGCCCACTGACTAGCACTGGCGTCCACATTCGACGACTCGACGCAATGCCAATCGATCACGCATCGTATGTAACAGGTTACTTAGTATTCCTCATGCAGATAAATGAAGAACCAACGATTACAATCGCAATCAAATAAACATTCATACACACACCCACACATTTGTTTATATATTTATTTATTTATTTATACAGTATCAATATTCATTAAGACATTGTGCAATACACACCCCAACAATATTAACAATATACAGTAATATGTAGTGCAATAATCACAAGAATGTGGACCAATAAACAACGTTCAGTATGAAAAATGAGAATGGAAAGAAGAATCGTGACACCTGGTCAATGAAGATGGCAGTATTGCGACCATCACAGAACGTATGATACTGGGGTTGTACGCTTCCTATACGCGGTCTGGAATTCAAATCCTGTGGAAACAAACATGATATATATATATATATATATATATATATATATATATATATATATATATATATATATATAGTTATTGTTAGTATTTACCTTGTAATCCGCTAGGTCTGATTGTATATCCTCGTCAGAATATCCCTTCATAACTTTAGTAGCAATAGGGCCCATATAGTTATTAACAACAGCGAATTCCATTAAAGAAAGAAACACGAACACAGAACAACTGGACATCCAAACATCAATGGCCTTCACATACGATACTGGTGGTAGATTTTGTTGGGACTGAGTGTTCTGAGTAGCTACAGATAGAGTCCATGTGATATTCCATGTCAATATTAGGTGATATTACTAACGAACCTAGGGTAAGCAGAGATGTAACTCCTAATGTCACGCGTGCCGGAATCGCTTCCGGTTTTATCCAGAACGATATCCATGACATGACAACAATCAATGCGGATGGTATATACGTGTGAAACAAATGATAACCGAGTCGTCTGCGTAAATTGAACACTATTGCTAAACATGTAAAGTTCCCTGTGGAATACTCAATGGTACAGTCAGTTGTATAATTGTTAGAAATATCCAGTTGCGGCAACTCAACGTCTGGATTCACAACGAGCGGATCTGTTACGTTCCAAATAAATACCAAATCCTGTACCGTATGGGACACTGAAAACTCATGGCACATAAATATTCTGAACTACGAAATAACATGTCAAGTTAACTACTCACAGCTTTCTATCATCATCATGCATATTTGTGTATCATGGGGATACGATTCAAATTTCATTGCACAGGATAATACTAATGTTAATCTGTAATAGAAAAATATTCAACAAATATGTAACACAGAACATATGATACGCGCGCGCACTGGCATTTGTAATTACTTAGACATATAGAGTAGTGTTTTATCGTGATACAGCCACAAGTAATGATTGGGTATGCTCATTTCATGAAATGTAACTTTCTTCGCATTTTTGAAAAAACAATCAGGCCTCCAAATGTTATGCAACCATTCTACATCTAGAATTCTATATTCCTCACTCATATTTTCAGGTAATCTCAGTCGAGGATCCCGCCAGCTCTGGGCAAGAAATATGTCAGTTACGTAAGTCTAAAATGTAACATTTGCGCTTATATAATGAATATGCACGTAATACACAATCTTACCATAGATTCCTCGTTTATAGAATCTAAAGACAATACTGTCACATGAAAGTACACAATCGTGGGTTGCCCTAAAAGTTTGGGTGCGCGGTTTTTGTCGTAATGTTTAGTTTTCAGCGGTAAGATATCTCTGAGTGACAAGCTGGTTTCAGACATTTCTCGACTGAAGTTACACAAACTGAAACAATACATCACATCTGCGACATGAAAGTCACACGCACAACCACTCACCTAATCCTATAATATGACTTACACAGCGCCAACGTAAATGAGGAAACAAACACCGAATATCGGAAAATGGTTCATACCAGTTGTCGACGAACGACAAAATAACGTGTACAACGTAGTAAATAAAGTTACTTCGATACAGAACAGCCAGAATGTTCAGTAGTAGTAACACTAGTATCTGCCATATTAACTCACGTATTTAATTTAATTATCTTATAATAGGCTTACATCCAGTTATCCAAGTCGATCAAATTAAAGCACCACTTTCAAGTCAGCGGTATCTTACAGTTCACTTTTAAATCAATGCCTAAGCATTGTACTTCCGCAGGAGGGAACCCAGTGGCAGAAAGTATATTCGACAATACACTTCATGTATATTTTGCACAGTACCTACGTGGGATCACCTTCACTACATAGATGTATGCATATACCGAGCGTCAACGAAATATCGCGACGTACTTATTTAGAACATTTGATGTTACAGCAAACACAATGAATAAAAGGTACAGAATAAAAAACTTAATATTCAAAAGCAAAGTAATTCGGAATGAATAACGATATTTTAATGACAATTAGACAGACTACGAAACAAAAACATTATTCATTGACATTTATTGGTTATTGATCGACAGCTGTCATTTTTACAAAACAGTTTTTAAAATTAAATTCTTAGTAGCAACATTTAATATATGTACTATATTTGTTGGGTGAAGTACTAAGCAAATGGAATATACCTTTATTTTACAACAAAATTGATAAAAATATTAGTGGTTGACCAAATGAAAACAATGTTTTTGTTTTATGGCCTATCTACTTGTTAGCTCATCGGCGTATTGTCCATGAGCTCCTATAAGGTGTGCTAAAAAATAGCACAAACATTTTGTACAGACCATATCCCGAAATTATGATGAGCATATATTCGTATTTATGTCGATTATTTGCTGGCTAGGTAGATTTTTATGTTCGTCAAAGTCGTACCGGGTTCTTATGTAATTTTGATTTTGTTAACATATTATGATCTAGTAGTGTTTTCATTTAATCAATATATGTATTAACAAATGACAGTGGATGTTTCAACAGTTACTTCTTTTATAATTTTTGTGATATTTACCAAGTAGTGGCACTACTGTAGTGTTTAGGATTTTGGGAATGTTCAAGTGCATTTGGCCATATATAAATTTGTTAGGAGTATATTTATAATGCTAAATTTGGACATACGTCGATGAGTTACAAGCATGGGTGATTGTATTCATTCTAGTTCTACACAACTTTTTCCGTTACACCTCTGCTCGTAATTAAATTTGGAAAATATCTGAATTTTCCCAAAATTACACATTAAGTATCTAGTCTCGATTTGTTTGTGAACATGTCGCACAAAGATAGTCAGAAATTGTAGTAAAATAAATAAATAAATATATAAAATCAGCTAACATCCGTACACGAGGTTGTGAGAATAATTGAAAACGAACCCATTTACCATGAGTTGTCCACATGCGCTGAGGCTGAGAGCCACAATGTCATTCTTACTAATCGGGGAAGTGTGATTGTTTACATTAAGTCATGTACTACTATACACACTGTATATGTAATTAAAGATGTTTGTTACATGATGAATGTTAGTTATTGCTAATACGCACACAGCCGTCATTACAACAGAGACAACAAAATCATCACACTAATAATTAATTATAATGATAATAATAATACTATTTCCGTTACTGTATGTATATAATCATTTGGCAATGCAACTGTTGACACGGACCGGTCCGTGTCTCAGTTACGAATTATTCCCGGTAGCCATGGTAACAAACATCTGTTGAAAATCTGCTAGCTCTTGTCCAAGCATTTCTATACCCGGCGGATGTGGATGGCCGGCTGCTGCTGCTGCTGCTGCTACTGATGTCGCTGTGTTCTGTTGCTCATCCGTGTTTCCTGTACCTGGTTTAGCTGTACCACCACTAGGTGCGCCGGTGGGTGCCAAGGTTGCCGCTGCTACTGCCGTACTAGCTGCCGTCGAATGCACCAGTTTAGATGATTCCTTGGAACCAGGTGCCTGAGCTGGTTTCTTCTTGTCGCCGTCAGTTTGATCGGAGCGACGTTGCACACTCTGTTTCGTTGCGATCACAGGCTTGTTGGGTGGAATGGGTGGGGGCAGACCGCGACCCAGTATTGCTCCCTTCTTAGGTGGCGGTGGTTGCACAACGGCCGCACCCTGGAATGCCGCTTTACTTGATAGTTGCGCTGGAGACAGTGGTCGAACACTTGGCGTGGCAATAGTGACAGCTGATGTGTGAATACGTGCAACACCCGTCTGTCCTTGGATTGTCACATTCACCTACCAAATACATAATAGCACAGTTATTATATCGTATTGTTCCAACTCACTAGAATACACACTTACCTTCGGTGGAGTAATGACTGGTGTGGCTGTCTGACGCAAACCTTGTCCAGGTGAAATAGACTGCGCTATTCCCGTGGCTGTAATAAATAAATGTTTATATATGTAAGAAATGAAAGCTTGTATATATTTACATGCAATACACTTATCAGAGGATTTGCATAATTCAGCATATAAGCGCAACACATACTTGGCCCGCATACTGGAACACTCGAAACTGTAGCCGTTGGTTGCACTACTTTAGCAACACTGCTCGTCATTGGCGCAGCCGATGTATCATCTGAGCTACGCGGTGAACATTTACTCCTCACTGGTAACACCTGACTCCGTAATGATTCGTATTCCGTTTTTGTTTTTCTTAAATCTGCTTCCAGCTCGCGGTATCTACAGAAGGTAATATTATTGCAATCTATTCACTACCGTTTCCCTACAACTGAACACTTGCCTCTTTTCTTGTTCAGCAATTGAATTCTGCAATGCTTTGCGGTCGGTGTCAAATATTTGCATTTGTTTTTCCAACTCTGCTTCCATTTGTAATGATTTTTTACTTTCTTCCTCAAGACCTTCAGCCATTGTATCTATACGTGTTTTCTCTTCAGATAGGATCTTTATATAGAATCAATAAATACATAAATAACAACCACAATTGATTGGCTGTGTACGGAGTATAAGTTATGCAACGGTTAAGGTTGATTTACATATAACATACTATGTTCCTGCCGATTACGTGGTAACCACTTGCACAGAATATAATTTGAATTAATTGAAAACAATGCTATGGACTGGTCATAACATGCTGTGTGTTTATACATGTAATGCCCGATGATTACGGTGCCATTAAAAAATATTTTTGGAAATTACTTTAATCGGCACGGTATTTAAATGAAATATAAACAGCGATGTCGGCAGGAACACGGTATGCTATGCGTAAATTAAGCTTTAAAGTGCTTACCAGATAGAAGTAGTATATATTGTAATGTAATAATGTGTTTAAATAACAACAATAGTAAATTAATACTCTGTGACTAGACTAGAGTAAAGCATGTGTGTAGCATATGTAGTTTACCTGCGCTAGATCTTCACTTCGCTTTCGTTCCTCGATGTACTTGAGGATTATCTTCTTCCGCTCGGCCAGCAACAAGAGTACGATCTGCTTCTGTCGAGCTTTCTCCTCGTCCGCTACCTCCAGCTGCCGCTTGAGCTCCTTCTCCAGCTTCTTTCTCGCTTGCCGCTCCATGTCCAGCTCCTGCCAATCACTGCTTTACACTGGTCGCATTGCAAAACGTTTTGTTCAAATTTTACAAAACCAACGTTGCACAAATAAACAATGAACTCTGATATTAACTTAAAACACGATATCAGCTCAGAACATACAACTGAATTGACCGCTTTCTGGTTCGTCTGAGTATTGTGACGAAATTGAAACTACAAACCTGTTTCAACCTTGTTCTTTCCATTTCCAAGCCATAGGTAATGTCATCTCCTTGGGCCGTGTCATGTTCGTGTTTGTATTTCTCTTCCTCCAGTTCCTGGATAACCTTCTTATGCTTCAGTTCTGCATCTCGGATGATATTCGCCATATGCACCTGTGCCCGTCGATGTTGAACTACGAGATTCTCCAACGCTTCCAGCTGCTGGTCCGCCAGCATCGATATGTCTTTATCGCTGTACGGTGGCTTGGCACTAGGCCCATCGGCGAACATGTCGCGCAACAATGCTGTATAGGGATCATTTAGAACTACTGGTCGGTACCTTCCCACGTTTACAACTTCTTTCAATTTCTCCGACTACAATTTATACAAATTTAATGTCAGCTACAATACACAAACAAATAAATGTACCTTAAGAGCTGCAATAACAATGTCACGAGCCTGAAACTCGCCTTCATAATAGCTGAGTAATTGCAAGAGATCAGATCGGGTAAATTCAATTTTGGTATTACGCTGTAATAATAATAAAAAAAAAACTTTATAAAAATATAATAAAAAAAGCACCGTTACTGCTCTACCTTGAGTGTATTGCTTGCATTTGCCGTTCGATCTAGCTGGTCGAAGTGACTGATTTCTGTTTGACTTCCAGAAGGTAGTGGAGCAGTTGGTTTTTCTGGTGAAGCATTTACGGTTGAACTACCGCCACCAAACCCTATACCCAAACTACTGAACCAACCATTCTGATTATTGTTAGAAGCCATATTGAATCTTATCTGACAGAACCCGGCTCCATGTATTATTCAAACCCAACGGAACTTGCTTAAATCACTTACACATTTTTACACAACATGCATGCAATATTCAATGCATTTATGTATACAAACGGTTTATTATTCTGCGGGAACATTGATTCTTTGCACATAGCATCAACTTTTACTTCGATATATTTATAGCATGAAGTTATTCGCATTATACTTTTCACATTTCATTTAGTGTTAATAGACATATAATGGGTTTAATTTCAATTATATTGAACATAAATAAATACAGATCAATAATTTGTCACCGAATCAAATAATACTGTCAACTAACACACACGACTTTAACATGACTGTTTACACTAGGCAACCCGTGTGAAAATAGTAATAGTAGCACCAACAATTTAGTTTCTTTCAGTTCCTAGGGACAACTAACATATTTGACACATGAGTTTTTGAACACATGGCTTTAAAAGCAACTATCGTAAATAAGAATTACGTACAAATTAGTACAAAATGAACTTATTTGTTATAAACAGGTAATTTAACAGTTTAACTTTTAACATGTTCGGTTTTACAACCGTATCAATTTTGTAGGTATACTGGAGAGGAAAATAGCAGTGCACCTGCGGAGTCTGATAAATTAAGAAAAGTTTTAAAGAATATTGAGAAACGTAAAAAGCAACGTAAACAACGAAAATTAAAAGCTGCAACTATAAACGAAGTTATTAAAGAAAATAATGCAGAAACACCTATTGACGAAGAAACTAATGTTTCGACTGCTGACAATGAAGTGATCCATGAACAGTCAATACAAGATGTTACTTCCATGGATGTAGATACTGATTTACCAAGTGTTCCCGAAAATGACGATAAACAAGAAAAGAAACTTGAAAATATTGAAGGGTTTACAGTACTCAATTCTGAGCAATATAATAAAAAACAAATAGTAAGTATACACGTTGTAGATTTATATTCTTTTCACATACTGTGCTATAATGTAATAATAATAAAATGCGTAATAGGCATTTACGTTGTACACTTGCAGTGTTAAAAATTAACCAATAAGTCATATTTTATAAAAGTGTACTCATTCATTTGACATTTGTTTGGAATGCTGCAGGTGAAGCGAGTTTTGCCACGATGGCTAAGAAACCCAAGTTTAGTATCTATGAATTTGCAAAAGCTAGACAAAAAAGTATCAAAAATGTCGGAATTTGATAAGGATTTGAAAAACAAGTTGAAGGAAAAAGGCGTCAAATATTTGTTTCCTGTACAGGCGGAATTTATTCCCTGGCAAATCAATGCATCTAAATGTAATAGGTGTATAATACCACAAGACGTGTGCCTGTCTGCGCCAACGGGAAGCGGTAAAACATTAGCATTTTTACTGCCTATCTTCGAATGTTTGAAACAAAAATTGCTGAATCGTCGTACGACTTGGAAAACAGTGCGTGCGCTTCTAGTTTTGCCCACGCAGAGTTTAGCATTACAAACGTACAATACATTTAAAAGTATCTGTACGGGTACGGGGCTGGATGTAGGCGTTGTTACTGGGGAACATTCGTTCCAGGATGAACAGAAACAAATAATTGCTAGAAACTCGGTTTGGGGATCTATAAGCCGTGTAGATATACTCGTGTGTACTGCGGGAAGATTAGTAAACCATCTTAAATCCACTGAAGGTTTTGACCTTTCACATCTGGAGTATTTAGTGATTGATGAGGCCGATCGTGTGCTTGATAATATCCAAGATAACTGGCTGCATCATTTAAATGTTCATTTACGTGCAAATGGTACTTTGAGAATATAATCACTTTATTTATCATCAGTTTATTGTACTTATAATTTTGCAGATTTTAGTTCTCAAGTATTAAATTTACTTTCCGTAAAGAATAAATCAGCTCCACAGAAACTGCTATTTTCCGCAACTTTGTCGCAAGATCCCGAAAAGTTACAAAAATTAATGTTATTTCAACCGAAATTATTTACATGCGTATCGGAAGATGCAAATGTAACTGATGCGGAACCGGACAGATTTGTAGGGAAATACACGACTCCTACAGAGTTATCTGAGAAATACGTGACGTGCACGGCGGAAGTGAAACCATTGGTCTTATACAAGTTAATCAATGACCTGATAACTGAAACGGACAAATTACCAAGAATTCTCATCTTCACTGTATCTGCGGACATGGCACACAGATTAAAACTTGTTCTGGAAACCATGTCAAATCAAAAGATAAAAGTTGGTGAAATTTCATCAAATCGTCTCAGTCTGGAGAAAAGGAATACATTGTTAAATTACTTTATTAATGGAATTATTCAAGTGTAAGTATATTGACAAATATGTGTATGTGACATATTTCCATTTTGATTTGATTTGTCATATTTAACAGGTTAGTTTGCACTGATTCCATGGCTCGTGGTATAGATTTGCCAAACGTAAATTGTGTGATCTCATACAGTGCACCATCCTACTTGAAAACATATATTCACCGAGCTGGTAGAACCGCAAGAGCTGGCGCACAAGGATTATCAATTACAATAGTGCAGCCAAAACAAAAAGAAAAATTTTTAACAATGTTGAGTCATGCTGGCAAACAAAATTTAGAAACTGTAAGTGTATTAAGTTTATGTACTTGTGTATATTTTATTAAAGTGTATTGATATGTTTTCTAGATTAACATCACCGAAGAGAATATTGAACCGCTTATACCTCTGTACGAAAAATCTTTAGAAAACCTAAAGCAACATATTAAAAGCGAAACAGAGAACAGTTTGACGAAAATGAAGAGGGGAAAGAAAACAGGAGTCTTACAAAAACATAGAAAGAAAAAAGTATATATTTCTAAGGAATAACGTGTTGTAATTATTATATATTCTTAATAAAACTTTGTTTTGAAATACTATTCATAAATTATTATAATATTCGTCATTCCTTGCACTATTTCAAATATGAATCATAATTTTGGTAGCAACCAATGTTTAAATTAAGGAAATGTTATTTACTATAACCTATAAATTATTGTAATTGGTATTATATTTTTAAATGTTGAACAAAAAAAATAATGTAAAATATTACAACAAATTTTTAGTATGAAACTATTAAAGACAATCAAACGGTGGCTGTTGATTAACAATAATCGTAATTTCCAAACATGAATAAAATATGTTAATGGCGTGAGCACTGTTGGTAACCGTGGAAATGGAACATATGATCTACCACCCATTATTTTATGAAAATTTCCGTATTTATACATTAGTCCGTTAATATAGTATCCTAGGTAAGAAAGACATTATTTTTTTCTTAATATTTATTTTAACTTATTTATAAAAAATATTCTACCAACTAATTTTTGTGTATAAATGACACATATCGGAAACCACGACGACGCATGCCTAAACGTGACCCGAAGTCAATGATACAATCGCAGAATGGATTGTTAGACGTTTTGCAAAATACGTGGATAATTTAGCATTGAAGCTAAGTTTCGGTAGTGTTTCGGTCGGTGTGTTCGTTTCTGGGTGTGTGATTACTTATGTTATTGAATACCGGCTATTACAATTCGTGGATGTTTGTGTTTTATGGCAAAAAATGACGTTGACCCGGTGCAGAGGGAAGTAATGGCGCTGGGCACTTGTGGGGCCTGCATTGCTTAGAAATTGAAGCATAAATTGTTATTTCATACTTCATTTGCACTAACGTACGATGTATATTCGCGCGAAGTATCACCTTTATTTTTGCTGATATATTTGTGTAAAACTAAGTTGAAATTAACTATTTCTTAATTATTGAACAGGTACTGTGATATTTAAACAAAATGTGATATTAAAGTTTTAATTAGAAAAAAATTAAATTTACGTGTTGAAAAAATATTGTTTGACTGAAATATGAATTGTGAAAATTGTACAGTGCCACCCCATACATCATTTTAACCATTGTCATCTGCCTAACTGTTTCAGGTAATTTAATTTCACTGCATATTGTTCCTAAAATTAGTTTTAGAAGCCGTATTTGTCATTTAAAGGCAATACATGTGTTACATATATCTTGTTAAACAGAATTTGTTGAAATTACTATCAAAATATATCTTTATGGTAATAGCCTTTCGAAAGATAAACGACAAGAATATAAGAAAGAAACATTGTTTTGATGATCTGTTATTTCAGTGTCATGACTGTATTGATAATTTTATTTCTTAGTATGTGTTTGTATTCAAAATTTTATCACATATTTAAGTTATCTAATCATATGTCGATATTAATCTATTAGTATCAAGTCGACTTTGGTTAAGGCAAAAACAGAAATCTGAGTCATTCTTGACAGTTGTTCGTTTTATATAAGTTCAGTGAAATATGTAATATTTATCAATTGGGAATACTTAAAACTACATAATCCAACGGAAGCCACTCAAACACTCTGGTTCTGATGTGATACCAACCAAATTTCCTTGTCTATACATACGTCTTGAAATTGAATTTGTTAGCTAAATGAGGTATTACAGGTTTGATAATCACGAAATGTCAGTGTTTAAGTTGATTATCGTGTAAATGCATGTATAGTATGAAGAGTGGTTACACATTCATTTGTTTTTAAAGTAAATCTCCGTCAGTAGTTTCATTTGTTTTTTATATGTCATAGTTTATATTGAATTTTGTTGGCTTTTTCGTGTTTTTTTTTTTTTCGTTTACGTACTAAAGTAGTTTCTTTTCTTTTTAGTCTACACTACATCATGGATCCCAGGAAGAACTCCAAGCGACACGGTAATGTTGTGTTTGTAGTATAGTTTGCAATATAGTTTGCATCCTATTCCATAACCTAGAAAACAGATGTACTGCTTACTTGTCTGTTAGTAATTGTGCATTTATATTGCATATCTGTTTCAGCGGGCGGTAGTGAAATGCACTCTTCCAGACATTCAATGAGCTCGAGCTCCGGTGTGCTCATGGTGGGCCCAAACTATCGAGTCGGAAAGAAAATTGGTTGTGGAAATTTCGGAGAACTGAGACTGGGTACTTAAATGTTCTGTTAATTATAATTCTATCATATTATTTACCTATACTTGGGTTTCAGGCAAGAATTTGTATAATAATGAACATGTGGCCATAAAAATGGAACCTATGAAGTCTAAAGCGCCACAGTTACATCTAGAGTACAGATTCTATAAATTACTTGGTACTAAGGGTAAGTACATGTGTAATATTCGACTTGGAATATAACGTGTTATACTCACTAGTTAACTGTCATTCCATAGAGGGGATCCCAGATGTATACTATTTTGGTCCATGTGGTAAATTCAATGCGCTGGTCATGGAATTGCTCGGTCCCAGTCTTGAGGACCTTTTCGATTTGTGTGACAGACGGTTCTCCTTGAAAACTGTTTTAATGATTGCTATCCAGCTAGTAAGTTCTCGTACAATATTCTCATATCATACGTTACATTCTACTTGTATATTTCTTTACAGTTACATAGAATCGAATATGTACATAGCAGACATCTAATTTATCGCGACGTCAAACCGGAGAATTTTCTCATAGGTCGTAATACCACGAAGCGAGATAAGATCATTCACATAATCGGTATGTGTAATTTCGTGTACAGAACACTGACTGTGTATACTTACGTGTACTCTATTGTGTTCCAGATTTTGGACTAGCCAAGGAATACATCGAGCTAGAAACTAACAAGCACATACCGTATAGAGAACACAAATCACTTACAGGAACTGCGAGGTTAGTGAACAACTGAACAAATTTTATATCCTAAGTGCATACGTAAGTGTAATATCACTAATGATTTTATTAGGTATATGAGTATAAATACACATTTGGGTAAAGAACAATCGCGAAGGGATGACCTTGAAGCTCTAGGTCATATGTTCATGTATTTCCTACGCGGCTCGTTGCCTTGGCAGGGTTTGAAGGCCGAGACGCTTAAGGAACGTTACCAGAAAATCGGCGACACGAAACGCGCCACGCCTATCGAGGTTCTGTGTGATGGACATCCAGAAGAGATGGCCACGTACCTCCGTTATGTGCGTAGACTGGACTTCTTCGAAACACCCGACTATGAGTATTTACGTAAACTCTTCACGGACCTCTTCGAACGTCGCGGCTACATAGATGACGGTGAATTCGACTGGACGGGGAAACCAATGGTAAGAGAGATCTATATATATATACGGTTTATTTGAATATTTAATTTTCACTCTTTGAGTTAAATTATTGTATGTTGCACGCACGCATATGTATATATGTTCATATGTTTTACATCACTCTTGTGCATGCATACACTGTAATAAATAAAGCCGCCGAATATCTATGTTCTGCAACAAATTAGACATGCGCCGCCATCTCACATTGGAAAAACCAAATCAGACAAGGTAAACGATCTGCTCTTTTAGTCTGTTTTGCCTACATTCGCAACTATATACACGTATATAGAATGATTGAATATATTTATCTAAAAACTGACAAATCATGTTGTGTTTGTGCAGAGTACTCCGGTTGGATCGCTGCAGACCGGCCACGAGGTTGTCGTGTCTCCGAACAGGGATAGGCACACAGTGAACAAAGTAAGTTAGAACTTCACAGCGACTGCATGACTTAACACCGATACGACTTCTAAAATATTCAAATTTTATACCTGTTTCAAATAAACAAAATTATCCGTCATTCTTAGTTAACAGACTTTGAATTGTTTATTTTCTTTAGGAAAACTTAAGTTATTTGTTTGAAGAGGATAGTTTTGATCGTGTGGTTTTAATAACTGAGGTTTGATCATTTTTACTTAGTATGTATGCTAGTGTAAGCCCGTTAGTACTTGTATGTTACAACAAACATAATAGTGTAGTATTTTTAGTCATGTCACTTATCATTTTCAATAGTTGAGCGTAGATACAGTACAGAGCTTCAAGAATACAGTGGTTTATGGAATAACTACGAGTCCAGTGGTACCCAGTTGTTCGCAAGTAGGTGTATATACTAGTTGCTCTTATAGTAATTTCCGTACCTCTGTCTGCGCGTCAGTTCGCTAGTGCATATTCATTTAGTTACACGTATTATTGGGTTCGATGTTTCAGAATACAAATAAGGTGCCCGCGTGGACCGAAGTATCAAAACAGAGTACACTTGGTAACCTGACGCCAGCAGATCGTCACGGTTCCGTACAGGTATTGCTAAAAGTTTGTTTCGCGTGGTGTTGATACGTTAAACAAGTATATCTATTTGTGTTTACTCTGTGCAGGTGGTCAGTTCTACGAACGGAGAACTGAACACGGATGACCCCACTGCTGGACATAGTAATACTCCAATAACGCAGCCTCAGGAAGTCGAACTTCTCGACGAAACCAAGTATATTGATTGTTACCTGCTGAATGATTTGCATATGATTGTGACATTTTTCATTTGCAGATGCTGTTGTTTCTTCAAGCGTAAGAAGAAGAAAGCTGCACGGGCGAAATGACTACAGTTTAGTGAAACAGATCAACATCTAACGTTGTTACATTGTACCCACAGTACTGCTACCGTCAACTAGATGTATGCAGTCAGTGTACATATGATTCATTGATTGATTGGTCGAGTAGTGACTGTTCGTTTTAATCAATTCCGTTGCTATAATTCCGCCGCTTCCATTCACAACCAGCAGCAGAAGTGTTCGGCAACGTTGATTTAAATAAACTCATAAACACTCACTTATAATCTCCTACACATAAAATACATACGCAGTGAACCACCACTGTTCTTCTTATACATATGTACGTACAGGATGTTCGCGGATGCATACTATCATATTGTGTCTCTTTATTTTTTTATTTTTTTTTTTTTATAACATAGTAGTCATATGTTAATCAGACTAAATGTGCCGATTATTGCAAAACAAGTTTCTTTTAACAAATGGTATTCTGTTTACAATGTTCGAATGACACCATATTTCAAAGTATATGACGTTCCTGAATCAATCATGTATTGTCACAGTTGCCATTGGAATGAGTAATAGCAGCAAACTATTGTTAATTGATTCTGCTGCGTGCATCCCGCATGTATCCTATATAGATATAAAAAATATATTTGAGCAGTGATTTATGAATTAATTCATTTGACGCATTACGCGTATTTCTTTCATTTAGTTTCATAGTGTATAATGTAACAATAATAATAATAGAAGTACAAGAATATATAATTAGTTTTTCGTTGATGAAACCAACGTTGTCGGCATGTACGTATATTTGTATATCTCTCTTACTGTATTGTACTGTATACATACGGTAACATACACACAACAATGAAACACACGGCTCTCTGAGCATTGTGCGTGATCCATTCATCCATATAAATATACGCTGTTGCGGCAACTTGAATTCTCCTCTATTTGATTGATCTCTTATCATCAGTTAATTGGCATCAGATACGTGCACATTCAACGTCTAGCAATCACCGGACACTAGACCGATCACCACCAACTGATTACCGTTCTAATCGATTCATTTTCATTTCTATTGTATTATTATTATCTGTTTGTAGATAAAAAGTATAATCATGATTAAAAGCTGAGAAATTTAATTATTTATCGTTCAAACATTAAAATAAATATTTATCTAATTATTTTACGACTGTCGAATAGTATGCTATGTAGGAAAATGGAATTTTAAAAGTACCGTGTCCAGAAATTTAATTTTCCTACTTATTGATAGATAATTTATTGAAACGATGAAAATTTTACATGCAGACCAATATGAAAAATATTCGTTGTTAAGTTAACTGTATTTCAATAATGAATTATAATATAAGTAAACGGTAAAATAGCCTTTAAGTTTATGTTAGATTAAGCAAGCCGTTCAACCATATCCAACATGAAATGTTTACAAAGTTGGTGAGCAGAAAGCGCCTTACTCTGTACGCATTTTGTATAAAACAAAGCAGAAACAAAACGATTCATTTATATAAATAAATTGTGCAGTGTATACTATACAATACAAGACATAAAGAAGTAACAAACGTTACACAGATTTGTTATTAGAAATGTAGCCGTGTCGAATATTTAGCCTGTACTATATTTATTTTATAAATTAACCAACGGTTTATACATTTTTAATATCAAATTTGCTGCCACTAACGAGTTTTCTTGTGAATAAATAATAATAAAGGCTAACATTTAATGACACTGTGTAAATATACCTATTATAATTAATTGTATTATTACGAATGTCCGATCGTGGTGTGTGTGTGTGTGTGTGAACGATCGTACGCTTAGCCCGTCTTGGCTCTGTACGTTCGTTCAAGCGACTACGTTCATCGGCATTTCTATTTAACGTAATTTGTGATTTATCCTCGTAAATTAATGCTATGTTGTTGATCTCAATTAAAATTTGATCGACTGCTTTAATTTTAACTTATGTATGTATGCTTTCAGATTTCTATATGTACTTTACGAATATGGAAAATTTAAAGCATACAGTTTAATCATTGTTCGTTACGCCAGTTTATTTTATTTTCATTTGTGGCTATTCTTTAGAATATAATAGATCCGTTCATATTGAAACTATGTCTAATTTGTTACTTGTGAAACGTATCCTTAACCGATTGTTCCATTGGTGAAGTTGGTCGATTGTCTACCAACTGCTATCACTGATCGATTGTTGTTGATTTAAGGAAGAAAACAAATTTGTACACAATATCTTACTGACTTATATTCCAATCGAAATTTTTAATAACATAATTGATTAGAATATAAATGCTAACAGGCATACGTGACGTACACAAGCGAATTAAATAAGGATAGAACATACAATAGTGTAATTTATTATTATCATTTAACCAACGTTACGCCGCTTGTTTCACTACGTGTCCCCCACAAACATATTTCCATTCCAGCGAGATGGGTGCACGTGTATGTATATATGTATATGTATGTATAAACAGTTATTATTCAAATACTGACAACGAGTGTCTTATCAAAATGTCTTCCCGGTCACCGTCATTCATAATATTCTGTGTGATTCCGGTGCGGCATACCGCCTGTCGCTATTGCAACATTGGTCTTCTGTTTCTTCTCCGGTGGCCAGTAGTCATCGATATCGGGTTCAATATACCGTTTAATCGCCGGCGTTAATGTTTTCAATCGGTATTTCTCTCCACCACCACTATCCTCTATTCCGCTCTCACCACCGTTATGGTCCAGTATTGGTACATCGTGATATTTGCGCGATCCATTCAGTATGTCCGATGTGACAGTTTCGTCGTGCATTTGCCCCTCGACACTGTTATCGGGGAACGTGATGAACTCATCCATGTTCAGCTGTGTCGTGTCCTCGTTAGTTGCTTGCTGGCTAAACAATAGCGCCCTCCGAGCTACATATTGCTGCAATGTGTTCAACTCCTTATCGACAGCACCGCCATTCCCGCTGTTTCCTGTATTACGGAGGTTCGGTAATGTAACCAACATTGCGCTCAGTAATACTATCATCAAACAAGTGGCTGGATGTGCTCTGGACGTGCCTGTCTTGAATACAAGAGCTTGCAGTTTACTCAACTGGGTGCTCAACTTGTTGTTTTGGTTCTGTAACAATTTGATTCTCTTCAGTAATGATCGGTTTTCCTCTGAACACTGTTTCACCCTGCAATCATACGGCAACAAATGTTAAGTTAAAAAAAACATCATACATACATGTATTTATATACAATACCTCTCTTCTAATCCATCGACGTATTCCTTTTTTCGTTTCCGCGAATCCTGTGCTGATATTTTATTACGGATTTTCCGTCGGATCCGTTTCAGTTCCCGTTCTTCGTGCTTGGTCAATGGATATCTGCATGGCAATTGTATTCCGTCTTTGTTTAAGAGACGTTTCTCTTCTGGTGTAAGTAACAATAACGGATACTGGCCATCTATTGGCTCTGAATCGATATCAATATCTGCATCAAATTCCACACTTTGCTGTGATGAAACTTCCTCATTACTTACTTCTGGAATATTGAACAAACTACAAATGTCATTTGGTTCACAATTTTAAAATCTTATACATTTTACCTTCAATGTCACATTTTCGTAATGGGGTCACGATTTGCTGATCAGAGACTTGGCTAGTTTTCTTTACTTGACGCACAGTTGACGGTGCGAATTTAATATTTCCAGCCTTTAGATTATTTGTGTTTATAATCTTAATAGTTTTCAAATCTTTAATATTTATTGGCAAAAGGACAGACCTAATAGATAGAATAATTATGACTACATATATACAAATACAAAATATTGTTTACCTGGAGTTTGCATTTAAAGATTGTACCCTGATAATTTGTGTTGGCCTTTGGATAGGTTTGATAATGTCTGGAAATAAGCAAAGTATGTACACACTCAAACAAACGAATATATGTGATTAAAACTTACTTATTATTTTCGGTTTAGGCTTTTGTTCTGACGTCTCAACAGTCTCCTTCACATCTGCCATTATTGGTCGCACATGTTTGGTAGGTTTGACAACTTCAGTAGGCATAGATTGTTGATTACTTATGACAGGTTTCTTTGTAGATTTGTCAAGAATGGATAGCAATTCATCATCAGATAGTATCTGATCAGGTATTTCTTGTAAGTCACTACTGAGGCCACTATCCGAAAATGTACTTGTTTCACATTGTATGTCGTCATATGTCAAACTACCATCACTGGTAATACCCATGTCGATATCAAAATTATCCAATAAGCCAGGATCCAGGTCGCAGCCATCTAAATTAGTTTTCTCCAAAGAAAGGATGGAATCGAAAAAATCCGAACTCTAAAAACATATGTTTTTCATAATGTAAGCACAACATAAATATTATTGCATCACATAATGCACAAAAAATGCTTGCAAATACATTAGATTCATTCGAATTTATTTATGTATAAGTGAAAATTGTACGTACGCAAATGATATTTATTTTATATGCATACACGTATACATGGCAGCATATCTGTCACTTTGTCATCATGTAATTTAGCCTATTACTTTAAAACAAAAACGTACCATTAGTTCAGGATTATCATAATTGGGTGATATTTCCATGTCTGTATCCATTCTTAAATCAACTTTGTCCTTAGTTTTCGTTAGAAAATAGTCCATTATGCTTAATTCTGACATGTCGTACGATAGCAGTACTTCTTGTAAGATATTTAATTTATAGATTACATCACATCAAAAACAAGTAACATAGATTGTATTTGTAAATACAAATCTGTTACAAATGTAGAAAACAGAAAATTATTAATATTTTAAGAACATTTTATTACAAGCTGTTATTCACTATACTCAAGCCAGCGTGGAATTAATTACGTCACCACTAGGATTGGTGTGGTACGTAAACGAGAAAGACGCAAATAAGAGATAGCACATTCACAAGGCGCATGTTCCATTAGAGCAGAGATTCTCAACTAAATTTTTATTTTTGTATAATAAAAAAAAGTATACAGAAGCCACAAAATATTTATTACAAATCTAGATATTATAATTTTTTGCACTTATCAGTACTTGTTCACTGTATCACATGTTGAGTGTTTCTGCTTTAAACTACTGAAATGAGGAACGTAATATAGCGGTAAATATGAAATATGTACCCAATAAGGTAATTTTTTAGTTTGCAACATGCATAAAAAAAACGGATATATATATATATATATATATATATATATATATATATATATATATATATATATATATATAAGATATACATATGATAACTAATTTAATTATAATTAATCAATATAAGTCTTTGATATATCAACATAACAATTCTCATGGAATTAAAACATACTAACCCTAGCACAATAAAACTTTATATTAATAACTATTTTCTCAATTAAAGTAAAACAGATCATACATTGTCAACTTATAACACGACTGCCTTCGTACCAAGATCTAGACCTAAAGGAATACCAGCGCCAACACCAAAATCCTTGCAAATCAAATAATAAACGTATGCTTATTTACATATTTTATACGCTAATATTAGAATTTCTTATAGCTCCTGATATTCTTGTTCCTTGTCAAGTAATTCATAAGATAAATTATCTAAGATTTCCTGCAAGCATTGTCCATCTCTTGCTGTCCTCTATGTGTACGCAGATTTGGTTAGTTAATTCGGCCCAGTTTATATACAAAATGGACAAAATAAATTACCTGCAAATCAAGAAAAAGGGTTTACAACAAATTTAACAAAGTGCAAAGTTTACATTTGGAAACAGCAAATATATGCTAATAATGTATAGTTGTGTTAATTGTATATCTAATTTCAAAGTAACTGGTTGTACTACTATTATGGCGAAAGATTGTTTGTCAAAACACCTGTAACATTTAATTTATGATGGGTTTGTTTCATGTATGTAATTTATTTATATATCTTATCCTTGTTGGGTTTATGATTAAATCCAATGGCTGCGTTTAACTGCATCGAATATAAATTTAATAAACATATAATATATTAAGTTTGAAAATTATCTTTTGCATTCTGTGAAAATATGGGATAAAAACAGGATATTAAAAATTTCTAACTTATATATAGTCTATGACACAATGAATTAATTACTGATTAAGAATGAATACTACGAAAAAAAAAAAAAATACATCAGGTTTCTATAGCCCTCGGTTAAGAGGCTTCATATATCATATTTCATTTCACCACAGCCGTGTCTAAAACAAACGAAAGAAACAAATTCATTCGCGTGACATACTTTGAAGTAACACAACCAAGAGTATTACCGTCTGTTTATACAAAAGATTATATTTGAAAATAATCAGACTGCAAGTAATACTGAGGCACAAACGTTGAACATGGTATCTGAGAAAACACCTCTTACAGAGCAAACCAGCGCAAACTATACATTTCAAGCTGGCGTACCGAATTATATTAAATTGAAACGACGATTCCAGTGTTGTTGGGGCGCTTTTATTTTGTACGATGATAATAATACAATGTACATTTCATAATATGCTAATAATGTGCGCTGTTCCAGAGCTGTGGTGGTATGTGTGCTAGTGATCGTGGTATCTTACATGGTAGCCGGTGTCAACGATGATTCAGAAATAGCGGAAGCGATACAGGTTGGTCAAGATGCGCTTAATACAAGAGACAATGTTGAACAACATTCAGCAACATTACAAATGGCCAGTCCCAGTTACAGGCACCAAAAAAGTGTGGCCACGTCATCAACAGCGGACAATCTTGGACGCATCGGATATGCGAGTTACCATGCAACACGACGTCTAGCACATACACGGTACGTGCTCTTTAATATGTGAAATTCAATTTAGTTGTCTAGCAATATAAACATATATTACATTTCAGAGGGTACAACCAAAATAACCCTATGAAACCTATATGTGGCGGGCAACTGCTTGAAGATGCTGGCTGGTGTAATCACAGCAGAATAAATAATTGTTCAACGAGTTCAAGATATCGTACCATCAATGGCAGCTGCAACAATTTAGAACATGCAAACGAATGGGGTGTTGCATATAATAAATTTCGCAGAATGTTAC
The DNA here is from genome assembly GCA_963422195.1 of Carabus problematicus. Lineage (NCBI taxonomy): Eukaryota > Metazoa > Arthropoda > Insecta > Coleoptera > Carabidae > Carabus > Carabus problematicus. The sequence goes on from OY728577.1 coordinate 20,814,150, forward strand.
CGCCCATGTATGGTGACGGCATAGGAAAACCGCGTACTAGCGTCGGCAATGGTGAACTTCCAGCAGCGAGTGTAATCAGCACCGTTGTACATCGACCTGCGTACAAGAGTGATCCGGATTTCACGGTGATGTTGGCAGTATGGGGACAATTTATGGACCACGATATAACAGCAACTGCGTTAAGCCGAGGCAAGAACGGCAGTGCGATAGCGTGCTGCACAGCTGCATCGCCACTTCTAATGCATCCCGAGTGCTTTCCGGTTCTAGAAAAACAAATTGATGGCAGCATACGTTGTACAGATTTTGTTCGGTCAGCTCCAGCAGCTACATGTTGTCTACAACCACGTGAACAAATTAATCAAGTGTCCTCGTACATAGATGGTTCGGCGGTATACGGCGGTGATGAAGAACTTGCATATGGACTCCGATCATTCCGTGACGGAGGTCTAGAAGTACTTGTAACACCAGATGGCCGGGACTTATTACCGACATCTGACGATCTAACAGATGGATGTAATAGAGAATCGATGAGTAAGAAGGGCAAGTATTGTTTCATATCCGGCGACAGTCGATCGAACGAGAATCTCCATTTAACTACTATGCATCTACTATTGGTGCGACAGCACAATCACATCGCACGCAATCTTAAACTTATAAATCCCCACTGGAACGATGAACGTCTGTACCAAGAAACGAGACATATAGTTGCAGCTCAGATTCAACACATCACATACACAGAATTCTTACCTGTTATCTTGGGTGAGGCCATCGTCAAACAATATGGTCTGCGGGGCCAAGTGGATGGCTACTACCATGGATATAATAGTAGTGTTGATGCTTCCGTTGCAAATGTTTTTGCTGCAGCAGCATTCCGATTCGCACACACGTTGATCCCAAGTTTAATCAGGATGCTAAATAACGATACGTCTACTGACGAATATGTAAGACTTCATAAGATGTTGTTTGATCCATTTCGCCTTTATGCAGTTGGTGAAATGGATCGTATACTGAGAGGCGCAATGCATACATCTATCGAAGCATCGGATCCATACTTCGCGGATGAACTTAAACAACATTTATTTGAAAGGGAAGAAGAGGGACAGGATATGAAACAAGAGAAACACAATGTACCTTGTGGCCTCGATCTGGTAGCACTTAACATACAGAGGGGGCGAGACCACGGCTTACCAAGTTACACTGCGTGGAGGCGTGTGTGTGGTCTGTCTGTGCCTAATTCTTTTGCTGACATGATCCAATACGTAGACAAAGAATCACTGCAACGCATTTCCCTGCTGTACGAACACGTCGACGACATAGACCTGTATACTGGAGCATTGGCAGAAATTTCAATTAACGGTAGCCTACTAGGTCTGACCGCTAACTGCATCATAGTTGATCAATTTTTAAGGTTGAAACAAGGTGACAGGTACTGGTACGAGAATCCAATGGTTCCGCAGGCATTTACGTCACACCAACTGACCGAGATACGACATTCAACACTCGCAGCAATAATCTGTGATAATGCAGACGACATTCAGGCCGTGGCTCGACAGGTTATGCGACGAACCAATACAGGCAATAACAGCATAGTACCGTGCTCTACAGTGACCAGACTCAATCTGACTTACTGGAAGGATTAATGATTTTCATTTGTAACTGTTGATGTTTGTATCGTGTGCGAATATATGCATATGTAATTTATGATTGTAAAATTTACTCACCCACGTATACCGTAGGTCTACGCCCGACTAACTTGCTTTACGAAAGCGTCTGTGTAAAATAGATCGCAGAGGCGTCTTATGACGTCATACAGTATACAGCTGACTATTTTAGGAGACAACAAGGACCACTATTCACTTCTTTTTAGGTTGCTCAATAAAATATTATACACTGATGTAAGAAATTACATTAAAATTTATTAAAATTAACGAAACATGCACATTATTTACAATATTAATATTATAGCAACGTAAGGACTATGCAAAAAATACAATTCCATCACACAAATGTACTAAAACGTACAATAAATCCATTCATTCACAAAACAATAACTATCACACGGCTGTTAATTTGGCAGTGTGTCGTACAAAATGTCCTTAACAGATTGAGTTAGATGTTCTGGGAACTTGATGTCAAATGAAACGATCAGATCTCCTCTACGTGACGGCTCCTTCGGCAATGGCAATCCATGTCCCTGGACGCGTTTCACGGAGTTCGGTTTTACCACTTCGTTGGTGAGATTGATGGACAATTTTTCACCAGACATTGTTGGTACGTCAACTATGCAGCCACATAATGCTTGTTTTAATGAAATTTTAGCTGAATATCGAATATCGCTGCCTTCGCGTTTGAAATGGGGATGTGGCTTGTCTCGAATGATGAATACAATATCAGCGGGAATTTTATTTCGACTCTGATCGCCTTCTCTCTGGAACGTTATTTTGGTACCTGCCTTCCATCCTGGTTTCACATTGATTGTGAGCACTTTGTCTTCTTTTCGAGTAGTTCCATCTGGTTGGACAACTTTACGACAAATTTTCATCTTCTTCGTACATCCTTTAGTAATATCTTCCAGGGACACGTACAGATCATGCTCGATAGGCGGATCCTGCAACTTATCCTTGTTACGGTTGGTGTTCCCGTGAAAGTTGAAGGAGTGGCTACGGAATGCTCCACCAGGTCCAGTTTGACGGGTTGGTCCCATTCCCAATGTAGCGAACGGATCCATATCAACATCCATGTCATCATCATGAAAGTTAAACATTCTGTTGCTGCCAGGTCCCATGTCAAAGAATGCCTGGAATGGACTTGCAGATCCAAAGAATTGTGCGAAAGTTGCACGGGGATCTCCATGGAATGTGTAAGAGAAGTTCTGTCCACCTCCACCTTGTGAGCCAGGAATACCGCCCTTCAAACCTTCTTCGCCATGAGTGTCATAAATGTCGCGTTTTTTCTTGTCAGATAACACTTCATATGCTTCAGCTACTTCTTTGAATTTTTCTTCTGCACCAGGCGATTTATTTTTGTCTGGATGATATTTCAATGCCAATTTACGATAAGCTTTTTTAATGTCATCGTCAGATGCACCTTTGGAAAGTCCTAATATTTTATAGTAATCCTTGCCCATTTTTGACGTATTAGAAATATTCCGAAATTCCTCGTTACAACTGGGACGTTATCCGTTTAAACTATGTTAAATTCTTTATGTATAATATATATATATATATAAATAATATACACACTATGAACTGACACAACTCATCAACAACTGGCACAAAACTGAAAGCACTGTAACGTACTTTACGCAATTTATATAAATACATTAACTTCTAGAAATCTCTCGAACATTCTTATATGACGCCAGTGGCATCAAGCAGTAATGTTGGTAATCATTACCGACATTCCGCGGGAAATTCAAATCTAATATCGGTTTTAATGCGCAGTTACAAATTGGAATATGAAATTGATAAGAATAAATATAGAATATAATTATAAACTATGGGGAAACATCAATAATAAAACTATAAAATTGTTTTACTTACATATACTTCTTTATTTAGAATTTGCATTATCTCTCTAATCTCAAGAAATATGCATGTCTGCATTTATGACTATCTTCCCTTAAATATGTATCGTAAAAATTTAAAATAACTTCTTCCACTTTAAATCCAAATTTCTGGTACAAAAATATAGCTGGATTATCAATTGCAACATGTAATGTTATATCTTTTCCCATACACGTCTGAAATGATAATAACATGGTAATACTTCTTAATATATACGAATGAATTATAATCATACCTGAATCAAATGATAAATCATAAAGCTGGCTATTCCAGATCGTCTCCACTCAGGACGAGTGAATATGAACGATATATATGTTTCATTAAACTTTACGTCTGGAACCATAAATGCAAAGCCAACTACTAACTTTTTGTACAATACAACACAACTGAAATCCGGATATTCCAGAGCTTCGCCCACTATAATACAGATTTGTTTTCTGTCAAATTATAAATTAAATAATATATAGTATTTACTACAAAATTCACATACAATCTACACCAGGCCAGAAGAATTGTTCGCATAAACAGTTGATAGCAGGTATATGATTCGGTCTAACATAGCAGTAATCCAGAGATTGTAAGGGTAACGACTTATTGTTTATTCGGTACTGCAGTTCAGACATAAGTCGAAGCCATATTGCTTTCGGTGTTGGATCCCGTCGAATATATGGTTTTAAAACACGGTTAGTGTACGGTGATAACAAATAATCATCAAACTCCGTGCCTCCACTGACCAATAATATTTTATTGCAGCATATTCTTGGATAAGTTTTATAATGACAAAACCTATTGTTTTCTCCCTCAGTCTTAAGTACTTCAATTGTAATCTCATCATCTATATTGAATTTTCGTAGTCTGCGTTTACGTTTTATTGCGCGTACAGCTAATTTCCGTTTTAATGCATGAGAAAAACGGTTTACGTCATTTCTCTGTAAATATCCTAAAAGTGCTTGTTCTTCAGTCGGACGCATTGGAACTATATCAGATTTATATACAGCTTTATTTTTTGGTTCAAGTTCATTCCAAAATTTGTAGAAATTAGATTTTGGACATTTGGCAAATAAAGAAGGGTCAGAGTTCTCACGCACTTTTTTTACTTCTTTTTCTAAGTCATTTTGTTCAATATCAATAATAGAGAACAAGTCATTAATATGCTAAAGAAACAAAGATTTGAAACAAAAGTGTTTGATAATACTTCCAATAAATCCTTTACTTACATCAGAAATTTGATAATCATGATGTAACAAATCCAGTGTAGAATCTAAAATTTCCTCATCTAATAAATTTAAACTTAAAATTGGTTCATTCATCACTGAGTCCTCTTGTGTTTGTAAAATCATTTCCTCTTTGACTTCCTCTTTTATCGTTATATATTTACTGACAAGTTTTTTCACATATGACAAATCATCGAATGTTTTACCGTTTTTCGGCCTATCCGATAATAATTGATTATCTTTAATAAAATTGAATTACTATTAGCATATCTACATTTATGGATTAGTAAAGACGTACGTATCGAAACGATTATTGAAGGTGTTAATGTAGGGTACGTTAATCGCCACCATCCAGGCTCTCCCAGAATCCTCATGCCGGATGTTAGAAAACAAGGACTAAAATGAGACAGAGAACCTGATACCGTGCCCATCCAGTTTTTTCGGCGTTTACTGAAAATAATAATTACATTTAGAATATGTACAAATATGAGTAAATGATCCCATTGTACATATACACTGAATATTTACAAATCTTTTGGAAAGAGAATACTCCACTTCCTGTCAATAAAAGTTACTAAATGAGTCTTCCAATGAAAGAAACCGCCTTTCGCCGTTCCGGGAGTTTTATATTGTAGATGATATAGTCCTACGATTATAACTTTGAACCTTTAAATTAGAAAAAAATTAATTAGAAGCAAATAACAACGAAGTTGTTCTAGAACCTACCATGTCATTTTGTCTCGATTAAATACTTCAGTATTATCTTTACTACATTCTGCACATGTATATTTAAAAAATATGTCCCCATGTAATCCACCGGGAGTAGATTGTCGTTTCAGACAGGAAATATGCACTTTATTACTGCAAGTGGTACATGTCAACCATTCAGCATGTAATGAATCTACAGGTTTGAGACAATATTTACAGCTTGTTTCGTCTGCCATTACTAACAATATCTGTAAAAAAATAAATACAATAAGTATGATCAAATACGGACATAAAAATATGTTAGTATTGTTTTTAGTACTTCTTATTGAAATATAACTGAATATAACTACTGGCACAACAGTCCATACTTGCACAATTTCAAGGGAGAAAAAAACAAAAGATTTTGTGAAAAACAAAAGGTGAATTTGTGCATTCCTTTTTTAATTACTAAAACATCTTTAAACGTTAAGAAACACATGCTGTTAAATTCAAAATACAAACAAAGACATAACCAAACAAATACACAGTAGAATTAAAAATATAGAAATGTTAAATTAAACGTGTTAAAAATATAATCTGCAATAATAAATTATTATATAACGTATAAATATTTAATATAATCATACAGTACTAAAATATATCCAAATGCAAGATATAAATTAAACGTACAAAATCAAAATACAGCGTGATACAGCGAAATCTATGTTCTAACTCCTAACCAACTTCCTTGGTCCTAATTCAGTGAAAACAGTCTGGTCGTCAGACCAATGTATGTCCGAAGATACACGATGTCAGTATACGACATACTCTACTCTACCCTAGACTACACTACTCTACTTAACCCTTCCCCTAACCTACCCTACCTGTAATAATAATTAATGCAGTTCCACGACTTCCAGATTCTGTACATCTCTGACTTATATACATGTTCGTGCGAGTTCGGGAATATAAATTGGTCTGACGACTAGACTCCTGTATTCAGTGTTTCTCAAAATGTGGTATGATTTGTACGTGACTGTCATTGGTTGGTGCAAAACTTGACAGAATTTGAAATTCGGTAATGCTAGTTTTTCAATATAAACACTTCTATTTGCACCCAAAAGTAGAAAATTAATTTTTGTGCTCAATTTTAATTCTAAATGTTTCGTAAATAAAAGTGAGTGGTTATTTTTTATATACCTATTACAATTTTGCAAATTTATGTTCAAAACTCATTGTTATGATTTCACAAAAAATATATATTGATCTTCTTTTGTTCAGATGTATACGTTAAATACTGTCATATTTTTTGTGTAGAATAGAAAAATCAAAGAAAAACAAACATGAAATAATGATACATTTGTTTATTTGTATTTAAAATATTTCAGTACATTTATGAATAATTTGTTGGTTATAACATTTGTTGAACAATTTAAGTAAGGTTAAGCATCCAAAATTACGTTCTTCCTGTCCGCATAGGAGAGCATGGACTGAAAGAAATTAAACAATGAATATATTTTATTTTATCATAATTTTATATTACTTACTCCCCAGTGATCAGGGTTCCATTCCTCAAACAGGCCAGTGAAATTCTCAGGCTCACCACCTTGTTCCACAGATACAATATTTTCGTCATTGCGTCTAAGGCTCTGTACGTAACAAATATAAAAGATAAATAATGAAATTTTCCTCTATATTTTTTTTCAGATAAAATTTACCTCTGCATTTGACATACTCAACTCCTTCTCCTCATCGCTGGCATCTTTTCCTATCCAAACGAAGATATCGGAAGCAGTCATTATTATTGCAACATCATCTTCATCCAAGTCCTGAATATGAAAGTCAAACATATATAGATCATGATCGTTCCGGATGGTAATATATTACTTACATCTTGTTCTACATCGATAATTTCGGTAGCAACAAATTTGCCATTGGGCAGTACTTTACAGTGATAAGCACGCAGAACTTCTTCAGCGCTTCGAATAAGTCTCGTGTGCAGTTCTCCAGAGCCACGCCAGGTTGAAAAGTACTGTCTGAAGATACTGGGTTCCGCGCCTGCTACAATTCTTTGTACCCTGGTCCATGATGGATAATTCTTTGACGTTAAGAAGTGTTGTGCTTTGTTCATAGCTTCAGATTTTTCTTTGGGATTGCATTTTTTGCCGATCCAGACGTACAAATCAGCAAGTTCCGTATCAAGAATAAAGCAATCCTAGAAATATTTGATTTTCATTAATAATGACAGTATGCACTTACCATAGTATTATAAAAAAATTAACCTGTCATGTACATACTTCGTTATTCAGCATTTCCTGTTTCAATGGTTTCTCTGCGACTTTCTGTACTTCCATCTTACCACCGGCGTCAGATACCTTGTAAAGAGCCACAACACGTTCTTCGGTGCGTTCGAATGTTTCATCATCTCCTCCAACAGATTCATCTGGTACTTGAGTCGGAGAGCCGGATCCAAGAACTTCAAAGAATTTGTCAACTTCATCTTGTGTGCTGAATTCATCTATAAATGAAAACAAAATCAAAATTATTTTATTCGAGTATATAGTGAAATTTTAAATAACGAAGTATTCAAGTTAAATTGTTTATTTATTTAAATGTTTGGAAGTAATTTCCCACAATTATTCAGCTGTTTTGGGTTTGATTTTCTGAGGAATTTATTTTTAAAAAGCTAAAAAAATATTCTTCAAAATTAAGATATGCAGTTAAGTGAAACTAGATGTGATGTAACTGCCAAATATTAATCGTGTCATTACTTTTAATGAGCCCTTAAATAGTGTGCGACTGACAAATTAGACATTTTATATGGTATTCTATTTTTAATTTTGGGTAAAAACAAACATACCGATGACTTGAACCTTTGACCTTCCGCCGTGATCCTGATCTCTGATTTGGTTGGCTGCACTGATGGCCTTGAGACGTTCTACACGTTTGCTCTTAGGTCCTACATACACGTAAATATCGTTACCGTTATCTAAAATGAAACAATCGCCCTTGTTTAACGAGGCTGCTGATAGTTCCACCTGCAAACATTACGTTCATTAATTACCTGTGCTATTTTAATTTTAAAATAATTAACTAATCAACGAAGTCTTATCCTTCAAATTACAAAATTATGATAAAATTACTATTGATATAATATCTATGTATACCTGTTTGACTCGAATATTTTTCTTGCCCTTGACTTGGAACAGTTTTTTCTCAGCTGTGTTATCAACATGAGTAAAACCACTGGCAATTCCTCCAGGCAAATATCGCACACCTTTAAGAACATAGACAATCTTTTATTTATTTGCACACATATCACTGAATTATCATAAATTGATATCGCAGTTAATTATTTGATAAAAAGATGTTGAAGAAGCATAAACAACTATAAAATAAATAGAATTCTTAAGATAATCTATTTAAAAATATCTTTTGCACAAGTTTTCTTTTGGAAAAAATAAACAGTATTATATAATCATTACAACATTACTAATTACTAATGTTGGAACATTTTTTTTTTCTTAATACAAAAAGCTAACGAAATAGAAAAAAAATAGATTTCTAGCTATAATAGTTTCGTTAAGGAGATACTAAACTTGAAAATGTAGGTTTTAAGTAAAATACAGCGATACTGCGACCTTAAATGGTTTCCTTGAGTTTTGTTGAACAGTAAAATGAATAATTACCATTTTTAAAATGTGACAAGAATTTCTGTGATTCATGTTCCTGTACTTCTCTGTACTGGATAGCAGCACCATTAAGTTGATCATCAAGCACAACAGTCAAGGCTGCGGCTGCTCCAGATTCATCTTGTGATGTTTCTTTGCCAAGCCAGAAATGAATGTCCCAGGAATAAGATCCTTTATTATCTTTCGTCTAAAATGTCGGAATTGCGAGAATAATTACAGTCGTCTAAATTTAAATTTCATTAAAAACTTACGAAAAGAACAATGTATGAATCTCCAGTATGGAATTTGCCATAATCATTCTCGGAGTATGCTACTGGTTCAAAGTTCTGTAAAAAAAATCAGTATGTCTCATTAATGGATAATAGTTTTTTTTTTAATTTTTCTTCGACATAACATTGTATGTTTGTCTTTATAGTTCGAATAAAGTTTATTACTTTTGCAACGATTTGAACATAGATCTAAAAATAAATTAATGGTACCAATGTGACTCTTTGATATTTTATATTCTATTTTTGCAATCTTTCTACGCAATAAAACTTTCTACGAAATCATTCGACGAATCAACACATATGTTTTGCAGTTGTGTATCTTTTTAGCATGCAACTATATGTTGACTGATTTTCCTTAACATCTACGTAAGTGCCAAAAGTACTATAGTTCAGTAAACAGAATATACAGTTACAAGTAATCTATTTTAATAGATATTAAAAAAAATGTGTCTTCGGAGAACAGGGTAGGCTTTAGAGTTGCTCCCATGATCAATTTTAATATTGACTATGTTTAAATGTCGAATACATAGTTTTCCAGAATACTTTTAATCGTTAAAATTATTGGCAAAAAAATGTGAATTATCATAAAAGCTAAAGGCTACGTGGTATTAGTGATGTTAATTAAATTTTGAAAACAAATATATAATATTTAATCTATTACTGTCATGAAAATTGTTAAACGGCAACCTAGTCATTAAGCGACACATTACCTTTCCACGAAACGCAGTTTATGAAGTACAACATAAATTATTAAAGCAATAAAATAGCTACAATTTAATTTGGACCATATATTTCGCTGAAATGTATTATGGCGCCGGTTCATATTTATTATAACCTTGCTTAGCGGCCATGGTTTTTATGTGATTTTTGTGAAATAATAGAAATTAAATTACCTTGTTACTATTGTAGGTATAAAATTGTATTAATATTGCAACAGGTGTTATCCTGATAATACACGTTATTACGTTATCTAAAATTTATTGATTCTATATTTAAAACCGGCATATCACAAACAAATATTGACAAGAGGTAACAAAAAGAAATTGATAAAACTACTCAACATTAATAAATTAATGTTTTAGTTTGAATTAAAATTACTACATAAAAATATTTAGAAAGTTTTCGGTCGTCTTCTACCGTGGCAACTACATTGATAAAAATTTTGTGTATGATAACAAAATAAATATGAACTAGTGCTAATGTTTAATTAAATATTTATATGTAATAATGACTAACCTCAATTCTCCAGATCTCTAAGCCAGGTTTTTGGCCGGCATTGACAAATGCTGAATGCATGACTGGTTTCCCTTTTGTCTTTGGTTTTGCGGTTTGTTGCGTACTGATCGCTGGTCTCGCTGCTCGTCCGCCCGTAGTAGCACACGAACTGTACTCAACCGCGATTAGTACGGCGGCGAGGATGTAAAAAACATACATGGCGTAGCGCATATCTAAAACGGAAAACACCGTTGACTAATACCTATATTCTCCAATTCGAATAGTCAAGTATTCCCCATGTTCAAGAACAACAATACAACAGTTTTACTACACGCTTTGTTTCAAATAACCTTGCAAGTGTGTAACTGTTACAAGTACATTATAACACACTAATTACATTGACTCATGTGTTTATTCAAATTCCACACATGTAAATGACTAGTTTAAATCTACAAAAGCACTTACTTGCGATATCGTTGATTCACTGGTCACTACTGAAGAAATTTATTCCAGTTCTAGCATCTTATACCGAATGAATGTTTTGAAATTACTGATCCGCGGAGAGGTCATTGATAAATACGTTTCTTTTTTACACAACTGGTGACGTATTACATTTTAAATAAGTCCAATTAATATTAAATTTGTAAACTTTTTTAAAGGATTCTATGAATTTCTGAATTCCCAAATTAATTATAAAAAAGTTATCATGTTTATATTAATTATAAATGAAATATAGTAAATAATAAACAAATAATAATTCTTTGAAACAATAATTTCTGTAACAAGATTAAAAATGTTATATCCTTCTGTTCCTGCAACTGGTCGGATAGATCAAACAAACATATTTACATATTTGTGAACACTTATTTACGTTAGTATCTCACTTCGTCAATATTGATTATTTAAAAAATCTGTTATCATTTGGTATATTGGATTATTCTGTATGCGAACTACTTATTGATTAATTCATACAGCCTTACTGGCGCCACTATTATCATTCCTATGTGCATCTGGGATAGTAAAGGATAAATGTTACAAGCTTGAATATTAACGTCTCAAAAATGTATCACCTCGAATATTGACAGCCTCGATTGTTCATAACATAACTATAGTAGAAACGGATATATTATTTAATCATTAGAAACGAAAATGCAATTACAATCATTTACAATATCGAAATTTTTCTTTGGAAAATCCATTTCTACCAACAACAGTATTAATATAAAGCCACGTTTATTTTCATGCAAACTTATTTCTACCGTAAATTTCAGTTTTCCTATTGAACAATCACTTTCTATTCTACCTTGTTAAAGCATAAATGTTTCTTATCAGCTAAAATAATATCAATATACATATTAATATTATTGATAAGTGCACTATCAGCTGTTTTGTTTCCATACTTGCTTTGTATATTGATTCATTTTTGAGTAAACTCGTTAAAAATTGTAAAGTGTGTAAATATTATTTATTTCAAATAAAATGTACTTTTTTAAAGAATACATTGTAGAATTGTTTAATAGGTCAAAAACGAAAGCAAGAAGATGGATCTTCCATTGCATCCGTCTAAGGCAGTGCACGCCCGAACCGTTTTTTTAGCAACGCGGGCTCTTGGCCGCAGCGGGCGGTTTCCCGCAATCATCCGCAATGGAAAGTTGGGTGCGCGCACGGACCGCATAAATGTCGATCGTATGAAGTTATGAATCATATTTTCAGTTCAGTGTAACATGGCGCCAATGACCTATGTAATGACAAGACTTTTATACGTCTTTCATTTGAATCCAATTGGTTCCAGTTTGGTATAACTGTCTCACACCTCTGTTCATAGTTTTTCATTTGTATTTTTATAAACTGTATTTTAGTAAATTTTAAACATACAACTGTCAAGATTCGTGAGCATTGTTTATGCGCAAGCTTATGCGGTTTCTTCACGGTCCGTGCGCGCTGGCCTATATATTAACAAGTGTTTCATATTCCGCCGTCGCACAATGCGGTCGCCGCACTGCACGAGAAATAGAACATGTTGCATTTTTTCGACGGCTGCGGAGAAACGACGGTTCGTCGCACTTCTATAAAGCTAATGTCAGACGGTCATGTTTTTCATTATTCTGTTAGTGTTTAGAATGATCACTGTGAATGACTGACGTCACACGGCATGGTTTTGTCAGTCTGCTCTATTTAGGACCGGCTCTATTTGCATCATTCAAAGTGATGCGTTTAGCTTCTGATTGGCTGAAGCGTTTTGCTCCATCTCACTCTATTGACAAGAGAAGCACAAGTGGTAGCTAACCTCAACTCATTATGTATAATTTTTAACACTCCTCTTCCATAGTTTTCTCTGGCTAACCACTGACGTTGCCATAGCCGTTTTTCTTTAATTTGATGATGTTCAACGCAATTAAAGATAACCAATACTCTCCTCCTATTGTCCATTTTTAAACGTCCAATTCAACATGCAAATTGATGGAAAAAGCGATCGTGTGACATGGTGTGTCCGCAGCTGACTTCAAAAGCAGGGATGGTGACGTCATCATATGAATAATGTCAATATAAAATGATGAAAAGAATAACTGTCTGACACTGGCTTAAGAAATAATGTGTTCTATAACAACCGTTGGATCCCTGCAACCGCTAAACGGCTAGAAAACGGTTCGTGCGCGCACTGCCTAAGGATTTACAGTTTCTATCCAAAACACATATTTTTGAGTTTGTTTTGCTAGACATCATAATATTTTACGAATGTATACATTCCTTTAAATAAAATTCGCATTAATTTTATAGTATCACCAGTATTTCTTGTTAATTATATTATATATTGGCAACTTTGTAAATAAGAATTACGCCGTTGAAAGAGGGATATATATATATATATATATATATATATATATATATATATATATATATATATATATATAAACCACATTGCATTGTAATAAGATCCAGGCATGTCATTTCGAACTGCGTATTCACCAGATGCTGATGTAGCGTCTAGCGATATCAATTATCTTATTGGTCACCGTGAGAATAACCGTAGAAGTCAGCGTTATATTGGCTTATCGCGAGTACAACAATAACAGAAGATGCAGTTACTTAATTCCAGTAAATATTCTTATATCTGTTATCCTACGATAATAATGATTCATTTTATTAAACTTCCTTGAAATCAACATCCGATATGACGCAATCCAATACAACAATCTGTAGAAAAACGTTTTCAGACAATTTTACTTCTATTATTACGGACAAAATTCATTATACCAGATACTTATTTTAACTAGGAATGTATACAGACATACATGCCTGCAGCTCATCGACGTATATCCAAGTCTGAATATATCACAAATTATTATTTATCTAGATTCACATTTAAAATCCTAGGTGCCTAGGTCGCAAATAAAACAACAAATTTAAAACAAGTGTGAATACATTTTCTTCTCTTGACAAAAGCAAAGCAAACTAAGCCGACTTTAAATGCATTGATCTTCTTTTGTTCAATTTTTAATTAAAAAACATTTTTTTCTCCAATGGTCTTACATAATTTTTCAAAATAAAAAATATGGAAAAATATTGTTCCATTTCCTGCATATGCACGAAAATTTTGAATGCAGTTGCGTAGAAAATAACGCAGAAAAAAAATAAAAACTGAAAAAAAATTGGACAACTAGACCATAACACGTATCTGTAGAAAAAATTTCATACAAATCCGTTGGGTATTTTAGGAGATCTGAGTGGAACAAAAAATCTCGTACGAGCGAGCGGACGAGCGACATACATACGGACATATGTTGTCATAGTCATTTCGTGATCCAGGGTGTCTGTCCGGGATTTCTGTGCAAAATTTTTGAAATCGGAAGATGCTACAGACATCGTACCGAACACTATAGCTCTTAGACAGGAGGTCGATGAGCTAAAAATTATACCACTATTATATACATATAACACAATTATTTCCCACATTATATTATTTTTTAAAAATGGTATTTATTAGTTATTTGTGGCTTGTTTGTATGTCACTATAATTTTATTCATTCCATAACTTCCAAATACATGTACCTAATTATATATATATATATATATATATATATATATATATATATATATATATATATATATATATATATATATATATACTCTAAAGTTATTTTTAGAATATAATTATTTAACTTTTTCAATTTTAGTATGTAAATTGTGTCAAAAATATTCTTTAATCTTTATTATTCCTATAGTGACAATAGTTTTATGTTTTTTTTACATACTAGAACTCAGATAATTTAGTACAAGAATATAATTAAGTTGTTAGCCTAAAATATTACATTTAAATAATTACAATAATAATACCTCTCTTTGTGTTTATGCATTAACAAAAAAATATATATTAATTTATGTTCTATCCCAGATAGAGGTAACTTGCCTTTTGGTACAATGAAAAGAAAAGATCTTTGAACATCAGTGTGAAGAACACTTTCTTCGAGATCAATCTATTTTGTGTGGAATTACATCTTGACTTTTGCCTAGCATGATAATTTATCTTCTGTTATTTGCCCGTTGATTTTAATATTTTTTCACATTTTTATATATGTATTATTTATTTAAAAAAAACCCAAATTTTGAAAATACATACTTTAATATATTTTTCTTCATACAGACAAACATTACTGAAATTAGAAATTATAAAATCATAAATAATAGGCCGTAAACAAAAAGATAAAATAAGTAATTAACTGTCAAAACATCTATTTTATTTTATTGACAAAACTAAAGCCGATTATTAATGCATTATTCTGTTTTTCAAAGAAAAGTCAAATTCATTTAAAAATATTTTTCTCTGATTTTATGCAATTTTCTGTATTATTTCCTGCATACGTAGGAGGTCGATAAATTAAAAATATGTCAAAGGACAGTATCATAATTAAAAATGTAAAAAAAAATCTAGATCATTACAGTACAGAGATATTTGGACTTGAAAATGCGGTTTTTTTCTTATTTCTGCCTTTTTATTAAGAATAATGTAATAAAGATGATTAACAAAGTAGTGTTTTATGAACTATAATATAGTTACTATACGAGCAGGAGCAGATTGATTTGTCGAGGGATCTTGGGAATCCGTTGTAGGAGAAAAAATAAATGATGGGTTTTTAAAATAAGCATCAATGTAATAACATTTTATGAAATTCGTGTTTACGAGGCTCTAGAGCATTGGCAGTTTTTTCGTTATTAATTAAGAACATTTTAAATATGTATTAGTTTATGTAAAATTAGCCGGACGTGTAAATGTGAGCTACGGCCTCGAGGATTTCTGCGGTAAAACGACCCGGAATATAAACTCTAGTAATATTTAATATAAATCGAGGATTTGTTATCTAAACTTTTCTAATGCATGTTTATAATTGTTGATAAGCAATAGCAGAGTTCAAATAAGCATAGCGTATATCATAATAACGTATTTGTTGTTGGTGAATATGTATCTCGGTTTTCTATTGTAATTTTAGTAGAAGAAATCGAAAAAGATATTTTAATCAAATCGTACGTACATTTAGCCGTAGAATCCGTATCTGCAATAAAAAATTGGGGTTCCTATTTTAGATTCAAAGTTACCCCGCCCCTCCCACTGGTGGTGGGGGACTATTTTTTTGCACTAATGCATTTCCCCCGCAGAATGATTAAATTTTGATAATTGAAATTTTTTTTGTAGAGTGCCTATTTTTCGAGATATTTAAAAGTTTCAGGTTAAAACAAAAAACACACGGTATATATAGATATAGATATATAGATATATATATATATATATATATATATATATATATATATATATAGCGGAAAAAATTTTAACACGATGTTGGGGAGGTCATTTTGAGTACAAAATGTTATATGAACATGGGTCCTATTCCATTTTGGTTTCCACTATTCGTAAATAATTCGGTATATAAATATATGTATGTATATATATTTTTAATCTGGTATTTTACTGTTTTGACCTTTGTATTTATGTTTAGCATAATATTTAAATAATATTTCTACGAAATAAATTAGTGAATTAATATCCTTCAGTTTTTGATGCTATTGCTCATTCTACAACTTACATAACTCGACATCCTACAGTTTGATTATTGATTATTCATTCGATTACGAACCATAGATAAACGAGTACAAGCATAAATGAGTATCGATGAACGTGACTGATAGAAAACATATGTAAGTTTTATATTTATTTTAACACTTAATAAATAAGAACGAAATAAAATATATTTAAACTAGTATTGAAGAATCTAAGTGATGGAAAAAAACGTGAATACAAACATTGATGACAATAAGATTTTATTATGCAAACATATTCGAGTAAAAATACATTTCTATGTGCAAAGATCTTGTTTACAAACATGAATTAGAGTAAAATGACCGAGACCTTGAGTTTTTCTATGATACTTTGAATAAAAAGTGACGTAATTGCTCAATGTTTATCTATATTTAAGCCAATTAAAAAGATTATTTGCTCCCGTTAGTGAATATTTAAAAAAATATAGTCACCGGATATCTTTTTTCGGAGTTCTGATAAGGTTTGATATGGAGGAAACGTAATAAAATTCCCACTTTACGAATCATGCCATACTTCAGTGTGTTTATAGAGATATTTAATATTACTTTATGAATTCTTACTTTTTGAAATATCGGTACTATCTATGCACCCTGATTATAAATATATAACACAGTGGTGAGTGAAACACTGGAAGTGGTAATTTTTTTTTAAATACTAAGCTGATTATACCATCAGGAATTTCCATATAAAAACTTTTTCCTGATGTCCCTTTATCGGTTACAATATGAAATTTAGTTTTAAAACATTATATTACAATTTATTATTTTATCTCTGTAAATAATAAAGATGTATTCTTGAAAACAGTAACGTTAATAGAATCATTATGAATGAAGATTTGCAAAATACAGGGATCGAGGAAAAAATAAGAATTTTAACACAAAGTAATTTATTACTATTAAATATCTGACCTTAAAACTAAAAACATATTTACATACTCGGTAACTTTTTGCACATATATAAAGTGCTATACAGGAAATTTAACAATGTTAATATATATCAGCGATCGGCATATCCCTAGCGAAATCACTAAAATAATAGCATTATTGCCGAAAATAACAAAATATTTTTATAACAAAAAGTTACATTAAATGCTACTAAATATATTCCTAACAAATCTAAATGAAATTATGTATTTGATAAGAATTAATAATTTTACGCTTGATACAGTGCGAATGGAATTATAAAATAAACAGCCTGACTGGAAAATAGAAAATGCGACGTTCGGAATAAAAAACAAATAGCCGATCGCTGCATATAAAAAATATAATTTTTAAGTATATTTATAAAGCAGTCGGTTTAATTAAATCATATTTGCTTGTAGATCCTCCCACTGCAAGCAAATCTTCAACAATTTTCCAGGCACTTAATTTTCTTTGTACTGTTAATTGACGATTGGTGCCTTTGCCGTGGCTCTTGGACTGTAAATTTAAGCGTCTTGCAGCCCTAAAATAAATATGTATTTGCACATTATTACCACAGGAATAATAATGATATTACATGTACATACTCATGGATAAACTTTCTTTCATCATTTGTAAAATCTGGAGAAAATACCAAGCTATGTGTATGTTGCATTCTGGCATAATTTTCAAGATATTTGTTAATTTGTGCTACCATATTTTTACAATTTTTAGAGCCGCCCAAACCTAATCTATTCACATTTTCGTGAACTCTGAAAGAAAATCATATTAGAAGCTTATATATGAATTATGCATTATTACGTACTCAATTGGATTTTTAATGCCACTTTGATTTTTACCCAAGCCTTGGCCACACCAGCCCATTGACTTCATCATTTTTGTGCCTATGTTATTTTCAGGCAATGTAGAGGATTCCGGAATTGTAGATTGCTGTTTTTCAATTTTCTCTCCGTCATACTTATTCTTAGTCTATAATAAATACAGTTGAAACAAACATTTGAACAAAATATGGCGGCAAATATAAAAAATATACGTACCACGATAGTGAAGCAATATTTTTTAAATAAATCCAGAACTTTCTGACCTAATTGTTCACGAGCTTTCTTTTCATTCTCTGCACAACATAATTCAATCGATTCTGAATCAATAGTTAATGCATATTCTCTAAAAATGTACGGTTATAGTACTTTCTTGTAAGTGTCCCTTACGAAATGCTTACCGTAATACATTTTCTACTTTGCCCGTTTTTATTATTTTTATTTGTAATCCAGCTTTCATGCATGCATTGACACATTTTGCATAAGC
Organism: Carabus problematicus; assembly: GCA_963422195.1. Taxonomy (NCBI): domain Eukaryota; kingdom Metazoa; phylum Arthropoda; class Insecta; order Coleoptera; family Carabidae; genus Carabus; species Carabus problematicus. Next base: position 20,833,109 of record OY728577.1, read on the forward strand.
AGATTGAATGCAGTTGGGGTCTTCAAAAATTACAATTTTTCCTTTCCAGCCAGGCTGTTGTTGTGATTTGGTTAAATACTCTCGTTCGTACATACTTGCACTTACAAATGAAGTGCTGACTCCATCTTCTTCAACATCTGTTTTTAATTTTTTGGCGTCAATACAGGTTGATTCATTACATTTTTTAACAGCATCTGATGCTAGAATAAATGTCCTTTTTAATGAATTTACCTTATCTTCTCTATATTTTCTAACAGCCTCAACTTGACTTGCCAACTGCTGTACTAATTCCATTAGATTTTTTGAATAACTGCACAAATATAATTATTAATAATTATTTTACAATGATGTTTGTAAACATTGCAAATCTAACCTGCAACCCAGAAACTCAATATTGCAAAATACTTCTGCTAAGCACACTACCCGATCTTCTGGATATTTATCTTTATGCATTTCCATGAACGCTTTGCGTAAATTCCACCTTACTGGTGGTTCTGTTGGAGTAAAGTATTTATTTACATTCCAATTCATATCCATTGAGGTTAGAAACAACAGATTGGTATATTCTATAATTCGTGTTATCGCGTTTTATAAGAATGGAGAACAAATATTTTCGACAGATTAAATATAAACACAGTTATATAAAATACTTCAGATAATGTGCAATATTAAATTACAGTAATTACTGCTTGTTTACTACAATACACTGAATGCCACTGAATGCACTGCAATACCAGAACACCAGCAATACTGTATGGTGCTGTATGGAGCTCAACCTTTCCTGAAATGTTAAAAAAAATACATCTAGTCACGTGACAAATGTCATCTGTTAATTTATCAGGTTACTACCATAGTTCTTATGTATACTAGTATATATAAGATCCATGGTTAATACATTGTATACATAAAAGTATGTTTTTTCTACTATTAATTTAGGTGTGTCCTTGTATGTGAAGATGGACTTTAATCTTTTCTTTTATTTGTAAATCGTTTCTGTATTATTACAAATCTGTGAAGACTATTTTGTTTTCAATATTTGGACAAATGGCAAAATGTAATTGGTACGATTCTATTTCATACAATGTTATTAACAATATCGAAAATTTCTTTCATAGGTAATGTCTAATAAATACATTTTAAAAAGTCTCGTATGAAGTAATTAATAATGTATATATTTTTTTTAGTTTGGGAGAAAAAATTGCTCATAAACCGCTAACTACAATATCAATATGTATTCTGGTAGTATTATTAAGTTCATTAGGATTTCTTAGATTTCATCAAGAAAAAAATCCCATAAAATTATGGGTTCCTGAAGATTCTTCCTATGTACATGATACAGAATGGTTAATAAATACCTTTAAAATAGCACAACGTCCACAAGTAATCCTTATGAAAGCAGACAATGTTCTCATTCCAGAAGTATTGCAAGAATTAAATAATATAAATGAGAAAATAATAAATTCACGTACTAAGGAAGGAATACGATGGGAGGACGTTTGTTTCAAGTAATGAGGTTTTCTTAAGTTGTTTTAAATATGATAATTTTACTATTAATTCATATAGAATTCCTACGATTGATCCATCACTCGTTCGTATGATTAAAAAATTTAAGAGTTTTGAAAATGATTTTGATCCAAGTGTTTTGAATTCTGATTATTATTGTCAAATAATAGAATCGTTAACCAAAGAATGTTACCAACGAAGTATTCTAGAATTATTTAAATACGACAAGAATATATTGCAAAACATGACAAAGGAAGATATAATAAATTATGTAAATGTAGTAGATATAAGGTAAGTGTATAATTAATAGACTTGTATTTATTTGTAGTATGTTATTGTAAAATGTTGTAGCCCTGTTACTGGTCATCCCGTCAACTATACAGAATTATTAGGTGGCATCATAAAGAATTCAACAGGCCATGTTATTTCAGCACAAGTTGTGCTATCTTTTTATAATGCTGAAATAAATTTCACTGCTGTTGAAATGGATAAAACTGGGAACGATTTTGGCACAGGAGATTGGGTAAGTTTCAATATGCAATTCTTATTACTTTACAAATAGTTCTAAGAACCCTGTGTTAAGTAGGTCTAATGAGAGAGGAGGAATTGCATTATAACTAGAAATAATAAAATATATTTAATCATGCATTCATTTTATGTTAAACTCAATTTTCAAAGTACATACATATAATCGCAAAATTTAAGTGTTTAACAATATTTACTAGATATTTCACTTGGACAGATATACTCAAACCAGTTGGAACGTTTATAACTATAATTAATATTGCTATAATTACATAGGTTACGGAATCAGTTTTAAAGTGGGAAAATGAATTCTTAAAAATCTTAACAGCGGCACAAAGATCCAGTGAAAATATGGAAATATATTATGCGTCAGGACGAAGTTTTTCTGATATAAGTGAGTCGACAATGTTGCACGATATGCCTGCATTGGTGATTGGAGTAATAATAATGATTGTGTATATACAATTGGCAGTGTCCAGATTTAACTGCATTGATTTTAGGGTATGTTCGTGTATTAAATGTATTAATAACCATTCAATTATTTACTAATATGATTTCCTAGGTTTTAATTGGATTTCTTGGATTATTTAGTATAGTACTGTCATTTCTAGTAGCATGTGGTCTATGTTCGCTCTTCGGGGTGTTTTACGGACCTGTACATACTTCACTGCCGTTTTTATTAATGGGTTTAGGTCAGTATTACAATCTTAATTCGAAGTTTTAAAGAAATTGTGTGTATATACGTATGTATTTTATAAAATAAATATACTTATAGGTGTGGACGATATATTTGTAATTGTGTCATTCTGGAATGAGCTTTCAGTCGAACAAATGCGAGGATCTTTACCACAGCGTATTGGATACGTGTTAAGACACGCTGGTGTATCAATCAGTTTAACTTCAATAACAGACTTTATGGCTTTTTTGGTGGGATCCTTTACAGTAAGAATATGGCTTAATTGTTGAGATATAAGCTATATGCATACGCATGTGTAATGTACGGTGTCCTCTTGTTTTTTAGATTTTACCATCACTGAAATCATTTTGCATATATGCGGCTGTAGGTGTCTTGTGTACGTTTACATTTGTGATTACATTTTTTACTGCGTGTTTTACATTAGATCAAAAACGAATAGAAGACAATAGAAATGCCTGTGTACCGTGTTATAAGTATGGGGTGTATGAGAGAAACAAATGTAGTCAAAAACAGATGTCGAAGCATGTATATCACTTTATTTACAGTAAAATTATTTTAACTGTTCCAGGAAAGGTATGTTTTTATTTAATACAATAATGAAGAAATTATGTTTAATTTGCTTTTTTAGATCATAGTAATCATGTTAACAATAGTACTTACCGGCTTTGGTCTACACGGAGTATTACAATTAGAACAAAAATTTGATCCAATGTGGTTTGTACCTGAAAGTACTTATTTCTACAAATATATTGAACAACGGAAATTATATTTTCCAACTATGGGCTTCGAAGCTGGAATATATATGGGAAAACTTAATTACACACAAGAATATCCAAATATAAAATCTGTAGCTTCAAAACTGAACAATCTAACAGATATCCTACAAGTTACAAGTTCATGGGTAGAACCATTTCAGTATTATGTGAAAAAGACTTTCAACAAAGGTAATGCGTCCCTAGTTTTATATATATATATATATATATATATATATATATATATATATTTATTACATATATAGATATTGATGAAAGTACTCTGTCTGCTGAAGAATGGAATCTATATATTTCAAGATTTTTATTCAGTCCTAGTGGCGCAAAATATCAGGCAAATTTTAAATTTGCAGAGAATCTACAATGTGGAATGCCTACTACACAAATTATCGTAAGTACTCAGAATCACAGTAGACTATCCTAATATAAATATATCACATTATTTCATTAAAAGGCATCCAGTATAGATTTTCAATTTCGGGGGTTCAGGGGGCCCCACGAACATTTGCCTGCGATGCACGAAGTGTACAATATAAGTGACAATGCGAATTTTACAAGCGGCGATCGTTTCGTGACTGTGTGGGGGAGAATATTTGGAAATTGGATGACAGATGAGGTACATACAAAAGGTAATTTATTAAAACGACTATATTACATAATAATTTAATTTCAGGTCATTGATAAAGAACTTACAAGAAATTTGGGATTAGCATTAGTTTGTGTCATGTTTTGTACTATGGTACTGATTGCAAATCTACAAATATGTTTTTGGATATTCATATGTGTATTACTGACAATGGTGAACGTATGCGGCTGGATACAGATCTGGGGACTGACCATTGATCTGGTCTCGTGTATCGCACTGACACTCGGTATTGGGCTATGCGTAGATTATGCGGCGCACATAGGGTACATGTTTGTTACAGTGAACGGGAATACTAGACAAGATAGAGTTTTAACGACAGTTACTAGCATTGGCCTGGCGGTTCTGCATGGGGGGTTATCCACACTATTAGCATTGTGTATGCTCAGCCAATCAGAAGCGTACACGTTCCAAGCTTTCTTTAAAGTAAGTAGTTTCAACGTGCAACAAAATCATCAATATACAAATACATATTCGTATTATTTATTATAACTGCTTTATTTCAGATATTCTTACTTGTCGTGCTATTTGGCCAGTTCTACGGTGGAGTATTATTGCCTGTAGTATTAAGTTTAGTGGGACCCAAACCTCATTTAACTCATCAGTCCGTTCAACAAACTGAATTATGATAACGAGATGTCTGGAGATAGAGTAGTCAATACAACAGTCATTTAGCTGGTGTTATTAATATTCGTATTATTTTACCTCCCAATGCAGTTGGAAATAATTGTAGCATTGTAATAATACATTGTAAAAATACTACTTAAATGTATTATTTAGCCAGATTTTTGAATAAACGTGTTTTTTTTCTTGCTGTTAAGGAAATGAATTGAATATTTTTGTTGATTTTGATTAACTGTATAGTGTACAAGAGAGTCTTTGCATTATATTTATGAATTTGTACATTAGAAAATAAATTTTGTTGAAAATAAAATTTGCATGTTTTAGAGATATTTTCTATTTAGTATTTTAAATAAATCCATTCAGTCTTTTTTTATAACATAGATATTACATACCAATCATGTTATTGCAAATGCAATCAGTTACACACAATAATACTAGTATTAGTTTATGGTGCAAACACACTTATGCTGCTACTATATACACATTGAATTGCGGCGTACATACATCAGGGCTGATTAAGAACTAATGTTAAAGTTAATATTGCCCGAACATCATGTATGTTATACAAAGATATACATACTGTAAATTTAAGTGAGGATTATTTACTAGGTACACGACATACATCTTGCGAGATCTTCTATTCAAATTGTAGAGGACGGGTAGATTTCATACTGTACTTGTACTTATCAGTTATTCGTTATTATTGATTAGCAAAACATAGGTCAAATTGTATGTGCACACAGTGTTCACGTAAATAATCTTCACACAAATTTACAGACAGCGTTATTCAAATAATGATTGGACACATCTCAGTATCTCGTGTGTTTGTAAATGAATTACAAATAATCAAATGTATTAGGTATATAAGAACGCATTTTTATTTTTCATATTTAATTAAGAACACACTCACACACAAACATTACACATGTGTACATTATATATATATATATATATATATATATATATATATATATATATATATATATATAATTTACACATATAATGTTCACAGTTAAAAAAGAAAATGGCATTTTAAAGGCATGCAAAACAATAATATGAATGATGGTGAATGAGACGAGACTGTAGATATCTAAAGGAGCCAAGGAGATATCCAGGATAATTGGAACAAACACACAAGCTTTACAATTTCAGTCAGGAGACATTTAATATTATTGTTCATTATAGAGCTCTACTATATCACACTTAGTGAACCCTGGAGCCTGCTTGATAATAGAGGAAAATATACACAGCCTTTTTACACAAACACATAAACTCACATTTACAAGTTTCATTCAGTTGAAGATCATCATTCATAATGCTTGCATAATACAATGACAAGTGTGAAATATAAAAAATGGCTCTGTTGTACATACATTCCCGTATCGTAACTTGTCTTGTCATGTTGATCAAGTGTGCAGCGCGGGTCACAGGCAGTACATTGAGTGAGATGCATGAAATGAAATATGTACCTTTGTTCATATCGGCAACACTACAGTATGTTTCGCATGACGGCTTGTGGAAGACAATCCTTGCGACTGTTACAAATGAAATTTATAAAAATATTAAACTGTACAAGGGCCAAGTATAATAAGAACATTCATTATTTATTATTATAATCACGATTATAAAAAGCATTGCCAAATACGTGGCCAGATAGGGAGCCGGGGCCTGGGGAATATTGGTTTTGCATAAAAATTTCAGTAACATTACACTAGTCTCGGGTCTCCTGTAGATGCACATTTGCGTAAAGATCGTTCCCAACATACATAGAAAAGCTCAGCACTCTGCTCAATTTTGATATGATGATAAAACAATTGCTAGTGTTAAAAAGTTACGAGACACAAATGTCGATAACGACCGATAGATAGACTGACAGACACTCATCGTTTCGTCAAGTCTCTTCTAGTCTTCCGAACAGTACAGAACGAAACGAAATGAAACAAGGAAACATAGAATATCATATGTGATAAAATATTTCATTTCATTTGTATGTATGTTATGTTTGTTTGTATTTGTTAAAATAGGAATAAAATAAAAGTGTAAAATTGTAGAATATAAATGAATCTGTTATTTATGATATTGTAGTAATAGAGCTATAAACAGTACTCAAAATCCTACCAGAGGCACTTAAAGTTCAAATTTCATTCCCTTGACATAATTCTATCTTAAATGTTACTTGTTTCACTTGCCATTTAAACATTCATGCATTGTGTTCGGAATGACATGATGACGAGAGATATGTCTGTGTGACGGGAGCACACGGGACTCTTCATCACTGTTCATCATGTACATTACGCATCATACGCACACAGTGGGCTCAACCAACGGCTCGTGCGGGCAGGAAGGTGGTGTTAATGAATTTACACGACAGAATCACGTTTTTATATATACGTACGTATAAAACACAAATGGAATTCAAGTAACACGATTTATAATTATACGGAATGTTTAATGCTGCATTGTTCGCAATATTCAATTGGAGATTGAATGTCTTATCGTTATTAACTGTCATCACATAATTTATTACATTTTACTCAAGGTGGTAGTGCGGTGTAAGTCAACATCATGCCTGATTGTTGCTGTTGACGAACAAGTAGGTAACAAAATGTTTAAAACACTGAGATATTTGGTTACAAGAATGACAGCATATTACATGTACGATATCAATAGTTATATTAATGAGGGCAATATTTCCAATTTAATTAAAAACTTTCAGACATCGATTTATAAATGTTGTAACATCAAAATCCACCACATTGATAGGTAAATGTAGGTGGTCAGAGTTCACTGATTATACTGATCTCTGATTTTAAATGCGAAAACAACACACACATATATCTCCCAAAATAGACACACATACACGCGCGCACTCTCGCACGCACACACAGAGAAATGCAGACACGCGTACAGTACACACAGACATACATACATACATACACGCACGCACGCACGCACCTACAATCAAATGAGAATTCTATAACCGTCTGAATTGTTAAGATTCGTGACGCACTTGATTCGGGGACAGCTGACACAGACGGCGGTGAATCAATGTTGAGTTACACTTGGTTAGAGATAGAGAGTACAGCACTACAATGCACTGCACCAATGAACGGGTCGTCGTTGATCGATGATAGTTGAATTTTCTTCCATCACATCGTTAGTTTTATTTATTTATTATGTACAACTATTTCACGTTGGCCCGGAGAACACTTGGCGCTCGTTATCAGACTTTTGCCTCATTAGTTCATTATGAAACTAGTTATACTCTTGATTGTTTCGGGCACCCCCGGTTGACTGCTTGCTGCCGCTGGCTGCTGCGTCATTCGTTCGTTCGATCGGTCCACAATAAATGTAGTGGTGTTTTTACTTTAGTTTGTCGCTCGTACATTTGTAGATATGTGTTGCGTTGTTGTGGTGTATTTAACGTATTTAAACAGTTAGTTAGTTACAGACATAACATAACAGAATGTGACGTGATTTGGTGACATGTTGGCAACCTATCAACAGGCTAACTCCTGGTGTTGTGGAGCCGACGGGTAGGACAAGGGTGCTATCGGAGACGCGGGCGGAGCTGATGGCAACATGTCGGGGGTGGCTATGTGACCCCGCGACAGGGACCTACATCACGGATTCGATTCCACGGACATTATATTGTGTACCTGTTCCAGTTTATATGCAAGTCGTTGTTTCTGAGAAAATTCATCTTCTTCCAGTGTTACAGTTAACTGCTCGTTGTACTTCATCGCGTATGTGTACAGTTCATGTAGTGCACAATTGGTATTGAACTCTGTAGTGTGTAACTATAAGAACAGACAAACTTAACATAACCGTTTCCTACAATGGAAATAGATCACTTACCCTAGACTCTTCGGCCAGCATTGCATTCATGTCCTGGTCCGATATTGCCGGCATCATCTTTATGTCCGAGTAATAACGTTCAACCCACTCTTTGTAGGATGGAATGTCCTTAGCGTATAGGAGTTTTGAGCTTGGAGAATCTTTACCTGTAACAGCAGACCATAGAGAAGTGAATATATTGAATTTATACGTGAATTAGTAATTGCTTACCTAGCCTATGGTCTGAAGTTGAACATGAATCCATGAACGTTTGAGCAACCACAGACAGACATGAATCCACTATGTTGGATTTGTGAATATCGAATACGAAGTTTGGATTTTTAATGAGATTCACCCAAAACCTGAGTGGCAGAGAATTACTTTTCCATGTGTGCACTACCTCGGGATCTGAGATGCCATGTTGTAATGCCTGATCGTCCAGGAAATCGAACATGTACTTGATAGCGAGTGGTAGTGCGGAACCTCGATGCGCTGTACTGAATATCGTTTCAAATAAATCATCTACGAACTTTTGTAATGTTCCTTTCGTTGCTAAAAGTCTCGTTAAATAAATTTCGGAAACCATCTTGTTTCCTCTTTCCCCTTCCTTCTGAGCATCGGTGTCGTGATGTTTCACCAAATGCCACACTTTCACACCCTGATCGTGATCATGATTCAGGGGACTGGTGGCGCGACTTAGTGGCGGACTAGCAGAACTAAACTTGCTAAGATTCAAAGTTTCATATCTGTAATGAATAATTGACCATTAGTAACATGTTCGAAATGATCACACACCCATACAATAACACGGATAACATACTTATGAGATTTATCATTCTTCTCTGAGAAAATGCTCAGATTGTATATAGAACTTTGTTTTGACACAAGGTTAAGACATGCCCCGTCCGGCACTCGATAGTGGTTTAGAGTATTACGTTTCTTCCATTCACTCTCCGTCTTCGTGGTACTATCTTCATCATATAATATCAATCTACCCGAGGTACCGGTACGCCATTCCAAATCCAGATCATCTTTCCTCGGTCTCTGTGAATACGGTGTAGCTCGGTATATTGTGTCCAAAGCTTTCTCCTTCACCTGACTGATGGTATCACAATCCAACACCTTCACTGGGACGTTTTCTGTATTCGGATCTAGTCCACCAACGAACACTGTCTGTTGCGATATGGATACGTACACAGTCTGAAATGAAAAAGATGCACTTTACATTTGCTAAAAGACACCATGTAATCAACTAATAATTTACCATTGGTTTGAAATCTATAGATTGTCGAATCAGTTTTTCCTCACTAAGGGAGTATCTCGCTTCCGAAGTAATCGCATCCACTGGACCTTTATCTACCTGCTGCTTCATAGCACGGAACAGCATGAACAATGGTTCACCAGCGCACTCTCTCAGGAATTTGTACAGTAGAAATGTAAACCATGCACTCAACATTTTCTCAGCAACACTTTCAGTACGTCTAAGTAGAAGTTTCGGATGACTCTTGCCCTCCATGCATTTTTCAATCAATTCAGCCAGCAGTGTCTTCAATATATCTGTGCAATATTCCATTTTACTTTGCAAAGTAACCATAATCAATGACGCTACGTTCACACGGTCTCTCATTGAAAAGTAACGGTTGCTTTCTAGTGTTCGAATGAATAATAGCAAAAACGTTTTATTCATAATTAATTGTCCGAAGAGTCTTAGACCCTTCTCTTTGCGTAATAATTCAGGTCGTTCCCATTGTAAAACTACATGATCTTCTATATTTGGGAATAAAATTTTCATAGCATAAGTGCGGTAGTCTAAGAAGGGTATGCCACCAGATGTTAAATCTCCAGTTAGATCGGTCATTTCGGTTTGTAATTCCGCAAAAGCTACAAGGAAATAAAATGTCAAGCACACCACAACGTATACACACACACAAAATTGTATATGTACTTACCTTCTTTACATTCTGCAGCTACACGTAATTCTAGTATGTCCATTTGTTCTTGCATGTTCTTGAGAACACGATTGCTCTCGGTTGATTTTCGTCTGTATGCTATCAGGAACGCAATGAAAATAATAAGTAGAACGACAATACCAGTGATTACACCAAAGAGTGCTGGTTTCGACAAAGCACCATTTATGCCTTGTGGTGATGAATAGGAAAGCATGCCGATTACATAACGCAATGTGCCACCCACAATGACAATCACTTCCGGCAGAGATTGTTCATTTGTCAAACCATGTTCGTCAATTGCTGGTGGTTGTGCTTCAGGCGGTCGACAGGTTAACTGTTGTCTCGATAATGATGTTACATTACAATAACTATTACCAATTTGAACAACCACATCAGATTCCTGACATGCGCGGTCTAAATGCTGACCCTACAACACAAGATTGTTACAACCAGTCTAAAATCTACGTATGTACATATAACAACGACAGAATATCTACTTACATTTATTGTAAGATAATCTGATTTGTAATATTTCACTTCTTCACTAAACGGTTCGTAAATTGGATTAGGATATAACAGAAATGGATTGTATCCATGTTGGACTGTAAGGTTTTGTACGCCCGACACGTTATCCATTCGGAAACCATATTCGAGATGCATTGGTTTATCAGCGTCTAGTTTAGTTTCATCGGCTTCGATAACAGGTGAATCACATATCATACTATTGTTTGTAAGTATAATGCATGTCTGTAACATATCCATCCAAAGGGTAAATTCGGTGTTAACATCGACAATATGTCGATAACGAATGAATTACTTACACTTATAAACATTTTCTCTTCGTAGTACACATACATCTGTGGATTCTGCACGTAGCCTAAATTTTTCCCTGTAACCGAAATCTTGATGCCACCGGCTGGAATACCTTTAGGAACTTTGATTTGACTAGCAACTCCTGATTCTGCAGATTCTATCGTAGGGTCTTCGACATATTGGAAGAATTCTTTGTCGAAATATCGGTCTCCTTTATCGAATTTCATTCTCAATCGACCTTTATTAATTGGTTCATCTGCTGCACTTGTCATGCATAGAGCTTGATGTTGTTCCGTACTGTAAATAATAAATGCATTTCATCTATTAATCTATCTGCTATCTTGATAACGGAACAATTCACTTACGAGATAATTTGGCAGGGCAGATCATTAATGAAAGCTTGAATTGTGCTACCGGCATTCATAAACTTTCCTGTGATGCGCAACATTGTACCACCGGAACGTGGTCCAAATTTAGGTGCTATTCCTTCTATGACCGGGTCCACGAATTTGAAAGGTAATTTAGATTCTCCGCGATAATCTTCTACGCGCACAACAACAGGGCCCGATCTTGGTTCATTGGTGCCTGGACCGTCAACCTGTATATATGAGAGAGCACAGAATGTGGAATGAATAAACTGATGCGGAATAGATAACATAGTCACAATGATTACCTTGCAGACGATTTCTTTAGTTTTAACATACAATTGTTCGTATGGCTGACAATTAATGCCAGCAATGTTTACACCGGTGTATATGTCTTGAAAAGTTTTTCCTAAATTGATACCCTGAATGGTGATGTTTGTACCACCTTCCCAAGGTCCAAGTTGTGGGCTAAATGATAAGACTTCAGGATTAGGACAAGTCTGGCTGCGGTTTAACCATACAGCAGAAACACGTTCACACTGTTCTTTAACTTCGCAACGATCAGAACTTTGACACCAACCGCAGCCGTACTTCTCAGCCAATGCTAAACACATGCCACAATTATCGGCCATATCTCGACATCGGTATATAACCACTGAAAACAGATTCACATTTAGTCAGTACAAGGTACCAGTGTTGTTAACGTTTATTATACCGTGTATATTATCCGGATTGTCCAGTGGCTTAGATCCACCCCAGATTACAGCGAACGTTGCGGTAATGTTTGGTGCTTTGGATGTGTACGAGAATTCCATGGGATCGCAATAGATTGTGTCGCCCAGAAGTTGGGCATTCACGCTAGTTACGCGGCCCTCAATGTTGAACTGACAAACAAACCGGGTCTGAACAATGAATTGTCCGATGATGTGCACTTTAACCCGAATAGACTTTTTAATACCAGAAGAAACTAGAATTTCTGGCGATTTTCCAACTGTAGCATTTATTGTAGGGCAAAAAGCTGGACCTGATCTGTAACTTGGTCCGATTCGCTAAAAAGGACAAAAAAAATCAACACATCGTAACGCAGTGCGGTTTGTTTGAACAACATCAAACCCTAACCAATTACACATTAGGAATACTTACACTGATTCCAGTAACTAAAATGTCATTTCTACAGTTTTCTGCCGTATCATGTGTACATCTATGACCGTCAACACACCAATCGCATGGAAATGACGAAGACACACATTGAGTACAAGAACTGTACGTGTTACAATCAAAGAATGTAAAATTGGTAGCTACGAAATCAGGACCCGATGTCATTCTGACAGAGAGCTTTGCAGTAAAGTGATCTATAAAGAATCGTATTTAGTAACAGTATTATGTATGTTGTTAGTATTATACTTACGTTGTCCAGGAGGAATCGAAGGTAACAAATCAGTTCGTGGTGTTGTACAGTTAACACCATATGGTTTACGAGTTGCATTCGTAATCAATGTTTTGTCAAGAGCGGAAAATGCACACAGAAACTGACCAGACAAAGTTGGTAGATTTTCTATCACCAGTTCCAACTATAAACACAACAATATTACTTGTTAGATCAGTGGTGCTTTTGCATGGACACAAAAAAAGCTTAGAATATTTTATTAAAACTGAATTTAATTGTAACTGTTCTTACTGAACTTTGTATATTTTATATTTATTAATATTTTTTCACAGAAAAAATAATTTTACTGATAAAATAAAAAGAAAAGATATATGCCCGTATATAATTTTAAATATAAAAAAAACCCTTTGTTAGGTACTAGAAGCAATGTTATACGAATGTGCAGCAAATAAATTCAATCATTGATTGCAGACTAACGCTAACATTTGTAGAAAAAAATAAAGCAATTACCGTTCTTGCTGTGGTTCTCTGCAATTGATTTGGTGTGACTGTAGTTATTGTAGTACACCGACCGCTTTTGTAGCTGATCCAGTATAATGGGTCTTCCGCTGCGTCCTGGCAATCTGATCGTAAACTACACCTGTAACAGGAATACAAAATTATAAATGTCACTATTTAATGTCTCCTATTATAATTACAACGTACTAGTCAAAACAATATCTAACATTGAATCCCTATAAACTATGTTTGGAATTTTCACTTGGAAAACGTTAAATAATCTATTTCATTTTCTATCAGTTAAATGTAGTCAAATACCGATAAAACATTATAAAGTGCAATTTATAAAATAACAATATTTGAACGTCATTCACTATCAATTTAATACGAGCGAAATTCTGACGAATTAATAATAGACACATTTAAAGGGAAGCAATTTAATGCATTTGCTGTTAAATAATTCATATTGTGTTCATTTATTAATTAGATATTTCAATGGTAGTTTTCAGTAAATATTTTTATAACAATAACTGTACCTCTGAAAATGAAATGAACATGATTGAAATAAAATTTTGTTGATATATACAGTAGGTGGCCAAATTATTAGGGATAGTACTCAGTTTCTTGTTTTTTTCTTGTTAGGCTGATTTTTTTAACAAATAATTGGTTCTAGATTTCGTACGTATTTTTTATTGACAAGGGTGTATTATTGAGATCATGAAAACAACAAACGACACGAATGTGGTTATTTATTTCGTAAAAGTAATATGTGCATCAATAAAAAGCATTTGAAATACAAAATTCATAAATATGAGACTTGTCCCTAATAATTTGGCCAGCTATTGTACATTGTAAACGAAACTTCTATATTCTATTAAATGAAAATAATAATAAATATAAAGCGTAAGCTCATGGTTAGAATGTTTACAAAGAGGAATGTGGAACGAAGGAATTTGTGTAATTAACTCGGGAGGGAGAAGCTGAATATATCGACGAAGAACTATCGCAAGATCGAAACAATTAATGTTCCTTGTCTTTGCTTCTTTTGTAAACAATACATAAACGGTGCTGTATCGAAACACAGAATATATCTCACCACGGGTACGAGCTATTTCTACTATGTGTAATTATTACCTTTCAGTACTTATAAGCAACGTTCTTTCGAATTTAAAATTATATTAAAATTAGTGCTAAATACATTTGATCAATCATGAATACAGCAAATAATTTTATCAGTAAAAGTAATATTCAAATAACTATGCTATGTTCTATTTTCAATGTAATACCATATAGATACTTAAATCAACATATAAATTACTAACTAATTTGTAAAACTATCTAGAGATATACGCCAAATAGATATAGTATTTATTTCAATTGCAAATCTACCTGGAATCCATAAAGCAATGTATTAAAATATAGCTGAAAGAAAGGATGATGATCAAATCTATGCATATCTAGTTCGATTTTTATGTTGTATGAATATAAATGTATGAGTAAAATAATTTATGAATTGAAAATTACATTCTAGGCAAATACCCAACAGTGGATAATCTTATTTTTGCAAATGCTTTACTAAACATGAAACACTCAAAGACTTTGATGAATATCAGATATTCGCTTTGTTCGGTAGCTAACTTACTTAAATTGTACAATGCAGTGTCTGTATTTTGTTATGATATGGAAGGGGCAAGTTTTCAATTAAATTGATGACAACTTGAAATTTGTGAACAAATGTTTGGAATTTAAGTAACATACAGAGTGAAATTCAATTTCTTTGGGTAGATAAAATTCTATGTCTGTATAGTCTTTATTGATAATTTTCAGTTAATATGTAAATTAGAGGCTCAATTTGGAGATTGCTTTAAACTGGTAGGTACGTTCAATTTCATGGGTTTCCGTTGAAAAACCATTGGGATTTAAAACAAAATGCATTTACTTGTTAATTTAGATATGATAGTTTCGTCTGATTTAGCTGAGATTATACAATTGAAATTATTTGTAGCCACTGTTACCAAGTCAGCAAACATACAACATTAATATTTGTATGCTGCTAGTGAGATAATATTATAGTAGTGAACCCATTACACCGACATGCATACCATATGATACATTAAGTGGATACAAGCTGACTACGTTTACATTTGTCCAATGCCCGATTGGAAACAGTACAATCAAATGAAACGACTGCAGGTAGGAATCGGTGTGTACCTACTGGTGTAGCAACTACAGTTCACTTCGAATGATCACTGTTCCATTCTATTGAATGTTACTGTGGATTTAGTTCTACCGAATCGTTTTCAAGTTAGGATTGGAAATGTTTAATGAATTTTTTTCACCTTGATATAGACATACGTTGATTTATTTAAATCCGAAATGTGTCTATGTGTCATATATATTGTATGTGTTCGAGAACGCGCCGTCGTAAACGTAGTGGTATATAATATTTATGTGCTATTTAGTATATTGCTAGACAAATTGATTGTCTGAGTTGGTACGGTATTGATTTTATCATTAGCATTAGCTTACTCGGTAGATAATTAGAAGACAGTAAAATTTCAGATCTCGAATACACTGAAATAAATAGATAATAATAGTTTTGTTTTTTCAGTAGAAGGGAAATTTGGAACAGTTGGGGAGCCAGCCCTGTCGGAAAAACAATTACTGGAAAAGTTAATGGTTAACATGTCAATAACTCATGGTTTAAAGTTACTTAATGATGATCAACGCATATACTTACTATCACCGTTATATATTGTATTTCAAAATATTCTTGTTTTATTTTACACAAAAAAAAACAAACACCACATATATACGTAATTTTTGCTATGACAATGATTTGAAAATAGGATATGTTCCCATGGAATTGTTGGATATCAATAATTGTACATACTTGTTTTCTAACGAACACCATCCACAGTACGGATCTTTCGCACCCAAGCAGTCCCAGCACGTTTTGTAGACGCTGCACTCCTGCACCTTCACCTTTGACACCTGGAAGAGTAAGTATTTTCTGTTAGAAAACACGTGGTACGCGAATGACGGAACAATACATATGTATACATATATATATATATATATATATATATATATATATATATATATATATATATATAAATATAAATATAAATGTTAGAATTGGACAAGTACGCAACGGGATTTGATTGTTTCCATTGTTAACTAGCCATCCGAAAAAAAAAAAACATTGTTCACGCGTAAACTTTTTTTGTTTTGTTTGCTGGAAATCTAAATTAATGGAATTAACGATGTAGGGACTAACATATTCGTTTTATAAAAAAAATATTTCCATTTATTCCACCATTCAAACTCGACCAATAATAGCTTTATAATGAAAATTTTTTACAGAATTTTCCGTATACATGTACATAAAATACGTACATATAATAGAATGTAATACTTTTCTAGATATATTAATAGAGAATTTCGGAATTAATTTAAAATAATGTTAAACCAGTGACAGTGCAAGTTAAAGAGACAGTACATAATTTAAATTCATAACAAAATATATAGAAAACAAGATTTGTGACTTGTTTAAACTTTCTGTATAAAACGAACAAAATAAACTTTTGACACTTTATCAGGACATTAATTTAAACTTTGCATATTTTGCGTGTGGCAAGAAATGTAAATTCCCCAAACATTTTCATAAAACATTTAGGTGAAATAAACTAATATACACGGAACTATGAGCAAACCAACGCGAGTTAATGAAATTATTTCTGTATTTACTAATTTCCTTTTCAACATAACAAACTTATGTCTTCACCTAAATATTGGTATAATTAATCATCTATAAGTAGAATCATCTGTAATTTATAATTGAAATTAAATTTATATATAACTGAACGTGTTTAAGCTTACATTCGTCCAATTTATGAGTGTAAATGTTGTGAAAAAATGAGAAATAACGTGTTCCTTGCTCACATATTATTATCGGAAAATGGTTTCAGTTCCAGAAATACGACAAATAACAATGTAAAAATTAGTAAAATTGTGTACTATTAATAAACTTATGGAACTAAAATAACTAGTTAGAAAATAAATCTAATAGATACGTAACAAATCAATGTGAAGATCTGTAGTGTACAAATTTCATTTTACTCTTTTTAAAATACAAAATAAATAACGAATCATTGAATTGTTCCGAATAAAATGGAAGTTGATTACCGAAAATGTAGATTTTAGTAGATCATGTGAAAAATCTTTCCGAGTTCTGAACTGAATTATCTTGCTTTCAGCGGATACTGTGTACCCGTATACCGACGTACACTCATAATAAAAACAAAAGAGTTATGTAGAAAAGAATAAAGGCGCTGGTACGGGCGATGACGACACAGGATAGTGAATTAAAGCAATGTCTTTTTATTCCCATGTTCGTATCCTATCGAAGCGAAGCGAACGTTGATCGGATTACGGGTGCAAAGCGACGAATTATTTCACGTTTACCGGTCACCATATTTGATGGTATACCGTCGGACACTGTCTGTCTAATTACATTTTCCATTGCCGTGTTCACACGGACAGTATATCTGGCCGGATTTTCTTTATTTTTTGACAATATAAAACAACATGTATTTAACTCTATATTGGAGATAATATTAAAATGAAAAATTAGCGACAATTCCGAGTGTTGAATTATATAAAACGCAGATGACTGAAATAGACTGGAGAGATAACAATAAAAGTTGGATTTTACACCAAAATCAATAATGGTATATTAAAATGTTGCACCGTTAAGATGTGTTTTGAATTTATGTTCCACGTATCATACAGGATCATAACACAATATAAACTTCTAACATACAAGTTAGTTTTGTAGACATTGTGGTTCAGTGTACACCTTCCTCTACGAACTCTGAACCCGTAACCAGCTCGTGAAACACTGTAAGAGTATTCTGCAGTCTCTGGTCAATTACATCATCTGCTGTACTAGCTCGAATGCATATCTGACAAGCACGATGTTGCATCGTGCATACTTTCATTTCATAATGCACAACGATCGACGATGAACAAGTGAACAGTCATTTTTGTTTGCCAAAATGAGCAAACGTACCGTTATAAATATTATATGAAAACACATATCGATTGTTGTATCAGCAAAACTAGTAAAATAATCAAGCAATGACAACAATTGCACAATGGATGGATAAAGTTTAGCAAGGAGACTTTTAAATCAAGCATCTACTTCGAGCGAGATAAACATACTTGTTTTCTCCCCGTGGAAAAGCATCCGACAAAACAGGGAGATAAGTGAGATTGATATTAATAGTGTTTTAGGTATGTTATTTTGCAATATTTGCGACACGACCGGTAAGGATTGAAAATAATCCAGAGTAATTCTAAAAAATATACTAGACAAATAAAACGAAACACAATTAGAATGTAGACTTCTATAGTTTTGTTCATCTTCACCAAATACAACAGCTTGTAAGAGATCCCGGACAGGGCAACAAACGTATTAAGCCGGAACGACCTTGTACTTTCACGAAGGTTGCTAAAACCGGGGGCCGTCATATACGTACGTTTTTTTCTACCGGGTGAGCAAAACTTCCGTCACCGGTAAAACTGTAGCCTGTCCGCTGATATTGACGTATTTAACGCCGATTATCGTCAAATATATTCTCTACTTGGAACGGAGATTTCCAGATCAATACATAGACTTCGGTTGAATCAAATGGAGTTAATAATGTGATGCAAAACCGGACGAAAAGACAGAGATAAAGCGAAACGCCTGCTCCTTATAAAATGTCATTTCAGCGACGTTAATTCGTCCAGAATTCATCTTTAATATATGTGGGTGAATTATGCAATTTCACAACGAGTTGCATTAATACCACAGTGGGAAGTACAGGGGAATTAGTTTTATTTATAGTTTGTATAAATTAGCTTGTTAGACACTGGGCATTCTTCTGAGGGGAAATTGTCAATATCCATCGTCAACAAATCGTTGTTCGCGCTGGTTCACGTTTCACGTAAGCAGTGTGCGTAAGGTGCGGCGCAGTACGCACTACAGTTCGATGTGGCCGTACGATCTCGCTGGCAAGTTCTGCCTTTCAAGTGCTGGCAGATATGGATGCCACCTACAATCATGCGCGTGCGCATTAACGTGCCCGTTGCCTTGCTGGGAAGGGAGCCAACTGTTCATTGATCATGATCTTTTTCAAGTGGGCCAAGTCGCCAAGTGTATTGAATTGTCTACATCGATCGCGGGTACGCCAACGATTTGGTATAACTTGTAAGCACTTTTCCATTTGTCATCCAAGTGTTGTATTAACCCCCTGCCAATCGGTAAATGTAGAAACATTGATGCATTCAGATTCTATATTGCCAGGTATACATGAGAGAGCTGACGCGGTTTACTTCACTGCTCTCGCGCTAAAGGAAAACAGTGACGTAGAGAGAAATCTGCATACACACATTATGCACAATCCGTTCAGCACACGTCAGTATGTACATACAAGTACCGGCAAAAATAAACACGAATAGTGTGGAGACTAGGACACAATGTTATTCTGTACACAAAGCAGTAACGAGCATGTGACCAGGGTTGTACATTCAAGTGCGATTGGACACAAAGTCTATACTCTATCCGATGTTATACTTCATTACAGTGTCACGCTGTTTCAACAGACCGGACAGACGGTCGGACAAGATTGGTAAAACGAAATCAGATATATCTGTTGGACACTGAAGTTGTGCCAACACTTTGTTTCGGTTCTTTAACTGTTCTTCGTGTTAATTGACATGATTCATGACAATTGTAAACAGATAGAGAGAGAGAGAGAGAGACGGGAAGTAAGTAAAAACAGAATATGGAGAAAAGAAATAGCCGTATATCTGTGTGTCAGTTGGCTGACCACAGTCGTGCAACATGTCATTCAGGAATTCCTAATCCGATGATCTACTCCAGACGCCTGGATAACGTTACTGCTGAAACGGATCAATATAGCTACGAGACGGCCTAATTTGATACTCCCAAAGTTGATCGAGTGGTCACCTGAGTGGGCGGCCACCAAGAGCGTTCAACGACCGCATGGCATTCGACGACGATCTTCGTTGTCGAGAATGCTAGCAGCAAAATACTATCATTACTAGCTTGTATCTACATACACTATTACTAACACTATACAACGCGTTGCACCAGCTTCGTGAAATACACATTATTCAATGACTAATTGCTTAATAATCACGATATGTACAGTGTACACACAACTACATGGAACTGCGGGTATTTCTAAACGCATGTGTTTCGTGAGCAACGGTTCAAATACACGATACATGTTCGGTACTCATTCGTTTCCGTTCAGATTTCCAGTATAAATAAATCTTGTACATTGTACGGTTCTCAATAATTCCAACTACACAAACTAATAGCGATTGTTTCCCGTGGAACAGTGAAAACTGTTGCAAATGAACGCACAGAAGATATGAAAGTTTATAATAATGGCGGAATTCTATAGATTTTCTCGTTCGATCTGCACGGTAGGTTCCGAGCAAAATGTTCAAGCAGCATTGTGTTCGTTCAGTACGATTGTTTTAAATGTGTTCGTTCGAGTCAATGCCAAGTTGAGCCACAAAACGTATTTCTGCTCTGGCTCTAAAATTCGGATAGTGTAAAGGCTTTAAATGTAATTGAATTATTTGCAATAATTGTTAACAAAGTTTTTATAAAAATACCATTCTATGGCAAATCAATTAATAAGTGATGTAGTTCTATTCTAAGACAACTAACACCATATATTGAATAAGTGACAGATATACTACAGGAATAAAATAGAGTTCAATTGCAATGAATCCAATGACTTGTACTATAACGAGAATTATAGTGTGTTTCAGAGAACACTTTGAACTAGTTGGGCTGGCAACGAGGAGATTCAATGAACAAATCTAATATGTCAAGGTCCAATGATGAGTGAAGTAGCAGAGTATACGGTCACTTCAGTATCCATTTTCATTGCACATAACTTCCATCTTTCAAATAAATTAGTTCGCGTTATTTCACGAAATTCTCGCATCGGCAATATTCAATTTTTGAATATCAGATAAGGCTCTCAAAATTGAGAGGTGTAAATCTCGCATTCTACGCTTCTAGTTTTTATCATGAAAAAATAATAAAAAGGCAAGTCATGTAGTAAGAACTGTGAATAATTACCTTTCGTTCCGTCATGACATATAGATGCATAAGCTGGGAATCGAAATGAAGATCCGGGTTCACTGGAGAATTGTCTTCCACGAGCAGATCCCCGTATTCGAGTGCGGACGTGGATGATTCCACAACAACCTGGAATACAAATATGTGCTTAATGACATACAATTTTATAATAAATCCGTGATGCCATGCGCCTTTTATATCGCAGGTACCATTCCTAATTACCACAACTGTATTGTGTACGTACATATTAAGTAGAAAATAAACGTAATCGTTTTGTTTTACGTCAGATTAAAACGAGCAAAATATAAATATAAATATAAATATAAATATATATATATATATATATATATATATATATATATATATATATATATATATATATACAGGGTGGTGACCGCGACACCGGAACATAGGAATTTAACATGTAAA
Source organism: Carabus problematicus (assembly GCA_963422195.1). NCBI lineage: Eukaryota > Metazoa > Arthropoda > Insecta > Coleoptera > Carabidae > Carabus > Carabus problematicus. The sequence goes on from OY728577.1 coordinate 20,855,322, forward strand.
ATCATATTCTTATAATTTCCTGCTTCCCTAATTATTTTAGAGAAAAAAGCTTCAAATAAATGTTGTAGAACATAAAATTCTACATTCAAATCAATAAACACAATTAATTTTCCATGCTTTATACCGGCAGAAATTAAATTTAAAATGTTGAAAATTAGCTTCAAAATACCTAGGGGTAGCCTTGGAAATGGAACAAAATTCAACAAATGATTGATGTTTTATCTGTCAGCAGAAAATATTTCTTGCTTCATGAATTTATTGCTAGTAGTGAATTATAAGAAAAAATGGTGGATAATTATTTAATTAGTGAAATAAATAAATTTCTTAAATTATATTACAATGGTAATAGTTTAAGAAAAGTGAGAGATTTATTTGCATGTTCGCACCCACACAGACCAATTCCTTCAATACATACGATTCAAAGAGTTGTTAATAATCAAAGAAAATATTTGCTTTTCTGATGAATCCACATTTAGCGTTAATGGAGAACCAAATGTTAAAAATTATCGTCATTGGCATAAAGAAAATCAACATTTAGTTTTAAATAACCATTCACAATATCGTGCAAATGTTAACGTTTGGGTTGGAATGTTAGGTTCCAATATTATAGGACCTTTTTTTATTGATGGCTCACTGAATTCGGAGAAATATTTAGAATTACTCCAGACCGAAATTGGACCTGCTAATGATAATGTTGCAGGGGAAAATATGATTTGGTTTCAGCAGGATGGTTGTCCTGCTCATTTTACGAATAAAACTAAAATATTTTTAGATCAATCTTTCCCAAATTGCTGGATGGGACGCGGTGGTCCAGTAAACTGGCCAGCGCGATCCCCGGATTTGTCCCCAAACGATTTTTTTTATGGGGGCATTTAAAAAATAATATCTATAAAACTAAACATGCAAATGCAAATTCTTTGAAACGAAAAATTGTGGAGGAGTGCAGAAAAATTACTAACCGACAATTAAAAAATATGCAACGCAATTTTTATCATAGACTTGGATTTTGTTCGGCAAATAATGGAGATTTATTTGAGCACTTAATTTAAAATAATTCTGAATTAAGTTTAAAATACATTAAAAACATGATATTGGTAATAACAAAAAACAACGGTTCTTTTCAGGACCACCAATATTCTTACAAAGAGAATTTCTTTTAATGCAATTTATCATAAAAATTAATAATTCAAAATTATTTTTTCTTCTGACAATTTTGTTTCAGCTAATTTTCAATTTTATTTCTGCAGTTATAAAAGCATGCAAACTGTAATAGAACTTAAGAAATTAATTTCTTTCATTAATTAAATAATTATCCACCATTTTTTCTTATAATTCACTACTAGCAATAAATTCATGAAGCAAGAAATATTTTCTGCTCACAGATAAAACATCAATCATTTGTTGAATTTTGTTTGAATTCCAAGGCTACCCTTAAGTATTTTCAAGCTGTTTTTCAACATTTTGAATTTAATTTCTGCCGTTATAAAAAATGCAAAATTAATTCTGTTTGCTGCATCTAATGTAGAATTTTATGCTCTACAATATTTATTTGAAGCTTTTTTCTCTAAAATAATTAGGGAAGCAGGAAATTATAAAAATATGATTTTACATGTTAAAGTCCTATGTTCCGGTGTCGCGGTCACCACCCTGTATATATATAATATGTAAGTGTATAGATGAATGTAAGTTTAATAGTTTAAATTCAATTATAGATAACATAATAGTTAGGAAGAGATGATTCCAACCATAAGTGTTTCTGTTATTTTAAATACAAGAAGAACCTATATGTCAATTCCCTAGTTATACGAGCAACGGATGCAACATATGATTGTATTCCGTATTGCAAGGGGAGATCTTTACAACCCTGTTTAGTACATGTAGATATAACACCCTAGCATTCCCCTTAGATGTTCACTATTGTAAATTTCTATTCCGAAAAAAAGTCGAATATTCAGCAACAAAATTATAAGTAAAAAAGGAAATCAGCAACAAAAAATTAATTATACTACAAAAGTATTGTATAAAGGGGTATTAATAGCCATCAAATTATGTTGTTTAACAAGAATGTAATTCAATACTGAACAAGTTTTTCCTCACACTTGTATTTTAAGCGACGGCATCTTACGGGCAAAGTAATTTCATTTAACTTCTGAATCTTAACTAAATATTCATTTAAACTCCATCTCATTTACTACGACTAGACTTTTTTTAATTCGCAGGAAAATGGGTACAGACTTGAAACATGTATATACGTAAAATCTTATTAACCCTATACTTTAATTTGAATTTCTGCCTTTGATATTTCTTTGTGAAACAATTCGTGTCTAAATTAAAACAAGTGAAGACTGTTAATATTAAATGACTGTTATATGGAAAAAATATTACATTACGTAATTTTAAATAAATCTTGTGTTTACATGTATAGTACACTCGGTACTATATTTGCCATCCTAGCTATTTATGCTGGCCAAGAAGTGAATATGAGAGGTGAATATTTTGTTCGAAACTACAGGTTTCATTTGCAGAATCAGCATAGCTGTCGACCAAGTTGAACATCGAATATATTCCTAACAACGTATAATCAAATTGAGTCTAATGGACGTTGGTTGGATAAACTATGTTGACAGATTCGGAGTAGGAAAATACGGTACGAGACAAAAAAAAAAAACACGTCGGCCATAATGTAGGTAAAGAGCGGATAGAAGTGCGAGTAGCGCACCGGTCAGCAGCACTTCATCCAGCGAGCATGCATGTAATATTGATCAAGGCATGTATTAAACCATCCAATGCCGTTCCGCGAAAACTCACAAAATTTCATTGGCTATAAATAAAATGTTCACTGACACATTACACTTTAGAAGTACTGTTTGGGTCAAGCTGAAACGTGTACGTGGCGCGGTGTATGGCGTGCCGACGTCGCCGTGGACGCGAATGCGAATAGCGAACACACCGACGCCAGCCAATGGTCAAACGTGCTACTTGAGCGGCTGGCGTGCGGCCGGCCAGTCACAGTTACGATAAATCGATTCAAGCCCAAAAGCTTAACTCAACGTACCATGTGCAATGATAACTACATTCGTTAAAAATAACTAATGGAAATTCGCACTCCATCGATCCAATGTACGTAGAACCGGCCACCAACAGAAGCCAGCACCGTGCACGGGACAAAACAGTACATACGAATCATACGTATCGGACCTGTAACACAATGTGTCTCTCCCCCAGAGATACGTTCCACTCAACGTGGCTACGATGCGCAAAACGAGATGGCCACCCAACCTCTACTCACTTAAGATAATGAACCACCGCTCAGTGCGCGGATCCTTCTATCCGCTCAACTAATCGAACAGAATGATGTAAGTACACACACACACACACACACACAGATGTACCTATAGGTAGGTTATATATACGTACAATATGGTTGGACGGTTTTTAATCAGCTCTTCGAATCGCAACAAAGTATAGTTCAATTATGGTCTTGGCTTTCGTACAATATTTATAATAATATTTATTTTCGTAAAGCATGCTAGAAAATAATGGCCACATTATTAGGAATACAATTTGCATATATTTTTGTATTTTATATAATCACTTAATAATTTCAGGGAAATTATCGATATACTATATGTACCTGTGTACTACTTTCTAACGTGAGTGACAACTTAAGCTATGGTAAAATTAATGGTGAGGTAGTTTTGCGTTAAGAATAATTTAGATATGTAGAACAATTGAGGAGCAGTGATGTGTTTCTGTGAAAGAATATTATGCGGTTGTAAATTGGACAGGAAGAGCGCGCGTTGGCGAGTGAATAACGAACACAAGTGCAGTGGGGGCGAGATTGTGCGGGCGAATTGAAAGATAACATGGCCTGTATTAGGATCGTCCGTAATTAATGCCGCGTGAACTTTGCCTAATCTCGTATGGCCCGAACTCTGGGGGATTAACGATGCTGTGTTTGCTCATCTCGCCTTGTTCTACAATCCGTTACAATTTATTCCAGTTTTAGCGTGTCATAATATTGTTTAGTTCACGAATGTAATACGACGTACCCGTAAACCAATGGGCAATTGTCTGTAAAGGTTCGACCTTTACGATAAATCATCATCAAATAAAACAGAGAGACATGATGAAAAACAAGTACACACTGGTAAATGTAAATAATAAATTAATTACGAGTACAATATTTAGTTTGGTCACTAAGAGACAGAGAGATAGATACAGAGAATTGGAAGCGTAGCTAGGAGTAACGCTTATGTCTGCTAGATACAATTACTTACTTGTACTTTGTGTAATTTTATTTCAGTTCTTTTGTAATGGCGCCAATTTAACAGAGTGATGACAACCGTGTACTTTTCGAACAAAACTTGCTGTTGGCAAATCTTACGTATTTAGTACGCGAGACCAGTACAAAAGAACTCGGTAACAACGAACCTACATGGTGCACAGCAAATTCTACTACCTTGGGCGAACAACTTCAATAGTTTCATCGGGTAGATATGCAGCTCGCGGACCAATCTTTACCTTGCTAACAATACGCATATGCCAACCGTGAGCTTAATGTTTTCAATTGTCAAACGACTGTTTTTATTTAGCCTCTTCCGGGAGACTATTTTCTATTTCTCGTTTTCACCAACCAGACTACTAGCAAAAACATACATGCCAATGAATAAGTACAAGGGAAATACAACAGTACAGACCAGTCTGAACGAGCATTTACTTTACCTGTGAGTATAAATGGATGAATGAGATGATCTGAATAGGTAATACATGTATCATCTAGCCGATATTGAAATCATATTTCCATCACACAAAAGGAAATCTTTGTGTACTTACATCTATAGCGGGAGACGTCTATAATTCGCCGGTAACCTAGGGCACTATAAAGGATAATCTGTCGCAATTTTCTTGCCAAAGGCCACGGCTTGCATGGTTATCGAACGCACGCCAACAAAGATATAAGCTTATTATAATTTTAAACACATCGAATATGGACTTGGAGAAACTACAGTACCGATAAAAAACCATATTTACATATTTTATGCTACATTTTGTTATTCACGAAAGGAAAATAATAAAATAGAAATATTGTCGTGAGAAATATAACACGGCTCACGTTTAGTCAAATGAAGCGATTTCAACTGATTACTTTCTTTTACATAACGTCATTCCGAGTCGCTTTCCAGTCCAGGTATACATATTTCGGATAACAACGACGAAGGACAATCTTTAATCGAAACAGTCCAAAAGGAATAATAAATGATGAAGACTATTCGATAAATAATAAAACAGAGCGTGATACAAATGATAAAACTAAGTAAAATACAAATAATGTGTACACACATAACTGAGTTTTAATTTTCTAAAATTTATCTATCCAATACAAATTCTTATTTACTTAGTTTATATTTCTTATAGGTACATACGTACGTATATCAATAAAATTGTTACATTAATAGAATCAGCTAATGGTGAAGAAATATATAACATGTTCAAACATAATTCGTCACGAAAATGTATCCACAGTATAATCGGATAGCGAAACAGCTCTTATATTTATAACAAACCTAAATTAAACCAGTCTAAATCTGTTGAATTGTAATTGTAACAGAATGATAACCTGTTTCATATTTAATAACATTCTATTCTTTCTGCACTATCTGAATTCATCAAGTTTGCAATTCTTGGGAAGCAGTATTCCCGTCGCCATTTTAAACCGGAACCTGTTTAAACCGAAATGTGTACGTACAGCCTGAATCGATAACCGAACCATTAAAATTGCATGCGATCGGTTCCTTCCTTTTTTATTAATTTTTTTTTTTTTATAAATTTGTTTCGTAATTTTTTATTTTGCCCATGTTAAAAAATCAATAATCCCAATTGGGGTGATATAAAATAATAACAGGCTTTAAGTTCTAATTCCACTTGATTAGTAGCCATAATTAATTTCATTGTTTTATATATAAAGTATAGCACACCGAAATCCTTTCAATATGATATAACAAATATAATATTCAATTTAATGAAGAGATTTTGAATAAAACCACAAATGTTTATTATGCGTTTCAACAGTTTGTATAATTTCAGAGGAAAGTAAATCAATAAACTGTATTATTATATGTATATGATTAAAAAACATATAATAATAAATAATTACATATACATTTCATTTTTAATTATAAACGCAAATATTTCGCTTATTTTATTAAAAAATAAACGTAGAAAAATGTATAAAATACATTTGAAAATGTACGAGTATGACAAAGCAATGTTATAGTAACAGGGAACTGGTTGCATACTGAATGTTAATCACAGTTTTCGGTCATGCGGAACACGTCCTCCGTGCTATTGCATGGTCGCTTGTTTCATTTAGTTGCAGTCTACAGTTATGTTATGAAATCAGATTTATTTGTATTGAATCATGTAGCATATAGGCAAAAATTAAATCATACGTTGTTAACCAACTAATTAGAATATTTTCCAGAGGAAAGCGTGAAAACTGACCGCGTTTCATTACGACGCATTGTTTCTGTGTATCACATATGCATGACACTCGTGGTTCCTGCATACAAAGTAACAGCATTTATACACCATACCAGAATCCAATGCATTCTACATAAATCAAATCTCTGTTAAATGAGAGATATAGTTGTGTTATGTTCAACTATTCGACAATTTCAATGCAATCTAGTTATCTGATCAACCTTGTTAACAGATTATTAAAAAAAAAACTGAAACATTTTAAATTAACGCAATGTAAATTGCAATTGGAAATGGATTTATAAAGATACCTGTAGAATGCAATGGATACTGGCCAAGCTGTATACATATGCGGACAATGGACATAGATATGGACGTTACAGTATGCAGTGTACATATTACGTATATTTGGGAACATGAGGGATTATAAAGGCAAATAGGCAAATGGCCGGCGGTATAATAAAATATATATGGACATCAGTGGTACCAATCTGTTGATGTTCATGTCATAATCATATGGTACATACACATTGTCAATGGACTATGTAATTTACGTATATACCTGCATGTATTATGAAGAAATTAGTTGGTGCTTAATTAGCTGTAGGGGGCGGGATCAATCATCGATTTGAATCCGATGGAAAAAAATTAAAATGTAAATGATATGTAAATGTAGATTCTGACTGGTTTCATTTGTTTGACGGAAGCTTTTTCAAATCACCGTGCACCATACCGTCTCTATGGTGGAAGTGAATTTCCCTCTGTTCTTTGGCCGGGCGACTGTTCCTCTGATAACATCTTATTTTGAAGCCCGGGTATTTACTTTCCACGCTTACTGTAAAACTCTGATATCGAATAACTAAAACTGAACGCTGCAGGCTTTGTGGGACTCGAACCATCGATTTACCTCGAGTTCACTGTACAACGCACCGGTAAATATTTACCATCTATTTGATAAACAATAGCGTCGATTTATTAACATGACAATTATATGTACTATTCAGTTACAGAAGAGAAACGTCAGTGCTTGAGTGTGAATGCAGGCATGCATGTATGTATATGATGATTGTGTGTATGCATTGTGAAAGTGGAACTGCACTGGGAGCCAATGGAAAATAGTTTATTTCCAACAATGAATGAAAAAAAAAAAAGTTTCATTCAATGACGAACGTAACTGTTTTGGGGGGGAGGGATGTTCTCGATCAGTAGTCGAGTGTGCGGGAAACGTGTGGGTATGATTTCAAATGAACCCTCGTTTGTTGTCGACCCTTACGCGAAATCGAAAAGAAGGGATGGACAATGCACGGACGTTATGGCAAAGTAAAATACAATAGAGGCTGTACACACACAGGCGAATGTCATCAAAACATGTATTACCCAAGGTCTGATGCCTGCAGCACGCATCTTATAATCAGGTGAATTGCACTCTCATGTGTTGATTATGTATTCAACATCATCGAAATATCTTACGTGTTTCGAACTTGCAAAACTTGCACATACGTCTCGTATAAGCGAGGGTGGTACGGTATATGCAATGAGCTATGTGTACAACAATCTTCATACATTGTAGGTAATTTACCGGGAATTCGAGCACAACGGAACGAAGATGACGCCAGATATATTAGGTATAAAACGACAACGACAAACACCGAAATGTATGTATCTTCAATAATTACACGTTACGGTTACTTATAATCGTTATATGATAAAATGTTCTACGATTTGTAACAATAATTTCAGTACCGATATATATATATATATATATATATATATATATATATATATATATATATATATATATATATATATATATAATTTTTAAGAGACATACAACCGATCGCCTAGTCTAAAGTTACAAGAAAAGTTTATATTTGACTTGTAACTGAAACAGTTCAAGCAAAATTTCAACGTAAACTCATCAAGAAACAGAAAATAGAAAGAAGAAAAAAAAGCGAACCGGTATGAAAATCAAACTTCAAAGTTTCATTGAACTGTTGTAGATATTTGTTCTGTGAATATTTTTCATCTGATTATAATAAAATATTTTTAAATTAGATTTTTTTTTCAAACAGTGTTTATCGATAACGAAACGATAAAATATAGAATAGTGTTTACTAGTGTCTACTATAAGATTTACTTTTGGTTTTTATAATAAAGGATATTATAAAATTCCTTTCTTATAACTGCGACTAATTAAAATCAGTAAGGATGTAATAAAGTATAGATGCAGTACCATACCAACGTAACAGTAAGGTAAATTTAAAGAAGAAAAAAGGTAATAAAATTTGTAATGAAGAAATATTTCACGTTAGCAATGAAGGGGTCGCATACCATCCGTGCAGGGTTGCTGTAAATGCACGCTAGGCAAAAATGTGACGGTGTTCAAAGATTGATAGGCACACAGATAAAATACGAAATGAATCTCACTGCAGCCGGGTGAGGTAACAGCTAAACCATCAGACATGTTTATAAATATGAAGGGTGGAAAGGCGGGCGAGAAGACAGGAGGAAAGGGGACAATGCCTTAGCAACGAGAATGCCTGCAACAGAGGTAGGTGTGTAGATACGTATACTCGCAACGTAGGACGGAATTGCCGGCAGCCGCGATACAGATCCAATGTGTATGTTGGTGTTATCATCAGAGCATCATTCCGCTCAGTCCGGATGTTGGCCAAATTACCGCGAATTCACAAATATAAATTTGACGGATTGCACTTCCGGCATTAGTGTGTATAATTCAACAAATAGACAAGAACAAATATACATCAGTTTATGAAACGTAATTATTTAGTTCCATTATGAAGAGCACCATTGCATGCATCAAGTCAGTAATGCATAAAGATTCAGGTATATAATGGGGATGCATGTGTATGTTAATTATTTCGTATAAGATTATGTGAGATATATACTACAGACGTAGATAGAGAATGAAAGGGAGAGTGAGATATAAAACATTAACAGGAGACGTACGTACGTCTATACAAATTACACACGAATATTGTCATACTGTGTGTGCGTGTGCGAACAAGAACAAGACCTGTGTCACAATATTCCTGCCTGCATCCGGTAAATTCGCTGATAATAGCTGGCCAGTTCCATTCGTGTTTCCAGGCCCGGTAAACGGTAAACTGCTACTTGTGGATACTTGCTGTTACGAGCACAACCTGAATGTCGACCAAGGACATATCAGTCATTTCATACAACACATAAACTTCTATTCCATCCATCCATACTTCGGATTTAATGTCCATTCGCATGAGACGCGGCATAAAATGAAAACTTACCGAGGTATCCAGGGGATTTAAGCTTTTGTTATTGAATAACTCCCCCTTGTTATGGTGACGTACAAATGTGAACCCCTTATTCGCGCGCATCATGTACTGTGCAAATACACAGCACACACTTACTTGCCATATTCGGCCGGCAACGTTGATATAAAAGAGAAAGCAATCAAGTACATAAGGTGAAATGTAAAAACAGGAACTCATTCACCATCGCAACAACAACACGATATAAAAACGTCATTTAGTTCCCTTATATATTATGGAGCAATTCTAACTTGTAAGAGCATTCCCTGTAATGTAGTTAATATTTAGGTAGTAAATGGTATAGATATTAGAAGCGACACACGAACACAAATGTAATTTTCTACTAAGAAGGTAAAATGTATTTACTGTCCAGCAGAATCAATTAGGTACTTTTCAACGGGCCGATATTACTTTATTTCGATTAATGTGACATTGGAACACAAGAACATTGCCGAGGGAGCAATGCTTGGGGAGAATTACGTGGCACGAGGGTGAAACTTGGCATGCTGGGGATCGTAGCCGCCTGTAAATATACGAAGAACCATGGGAACAGCAACAGCAACAGTACAGCACCGCACCGCACCGCACCACACCACACCGTATAGTGTATAGCGCAGCATCACGGTGATCATTTCTGTTGCAATTTGTGTGCTTGTTGGTTGTTCCTGTGTTTTGCAGATGGACGAGGAGGGCTATCTACCGTAGCAACGTTGCCAATATGTACCCAGACTCCATTCTCTTGTATTCAATGTACTTCGAAACCAATACAAACATCGACAATTACAAAACATACATTCTACAACCTGTAACAAACGAATACATTTACACTGTTCTGCTACAATCTACCTAGCTAATTCAAACATCAAAATCTCGTACGAATATAGAAGAGAAACTAAACACGAAATCAAGAGTCCAGTGTAATCGGATATGTGTACTCCTTTATATACGCATGATGGCGGATAACCAAATTGAGTGAATTTGTGCATCCATCAGTATTCGGGAGAGTGTGCAAAATGTTGTTAACACATCTCTGACAGTTGATGGGAAACCTTGTCGACATCATGTAAAACTACAGATTCTAAATGATATACATGTATGTGCGTGCGTATTATGAGCACGTATACAGGATAATACGGTCTGATCACGCGGACCGTAAGTGACAGCATTAGTCCTTGTAGTAATATGTCTGGAAATGAACTACACAATAATCCACTTCACAGAACATATTGCTTTTCAAATGTATTTCATTTCGAATTTCAAATGAATTTATAGAAAACTATTATTAATGGGAAATATTTGTATTTATTTACACCTTACTAGACAAGTATACACAAGAGAGAAGAAAACGCACGAAGGTTGAACGAGAAACGGTAATAGTGAACTCAGGTGAATTGGCCACACTGTAAAAGCCGTGTGGGACAATATAAACAGGCAGATGTTAAGCTGAAAAGCGCAGGGAAACGAAGTCTGCAGATAACTTCAAAGCAGGCGATACAGAGGGAGGCCTTGTCAACAGGATAAATTGTGGCACGAGTTTAACTTGGCCCGTAACTGTACCCAGTGGAAATATTTCTAAGAAGCTCTTTGTGCCTTGGAGGTGTTGTACCGACTAATATATTAATTATTTATATCTGAGTTTCATTTTCTTTTTAACGCTTTGTTTGCAACATAATTTTGAAAGAAATGTTCATTACACGTACCATGATTTACAGAGTGCTCAGAACATCCACAGACGTAATCATTTTTTTCACATATAACTTTCATGTACAATCGTAAATGCATTAATGATCTCACCGTACCTAGTACACTATTTACGTTAGTTCGTTTTCGAAATATTCTTCTTTTCGTCTTTTCAATATTCGGTCTTTGTTAAACAGACACTCTATGCACCAAAGCACAACTCCTATGTAGCAGACTCGTTATAGAGCCACCAGTTTCTTTGCACATTTTTTGTTTGACAGATTGTGAGACTTTTCAGTCTGGATTTGGACTGAAGGTAACTGAAGGCTACACTAAATAATTGATGCTGAACATTTGAAATATTCTAAAATTATATAAAAACATGTTTTGACGCAAAGTAAATGTTATAGCGGAGTACAAGACAGCATATTCCACTAATATCGAAACCAATGATAATAAAATATTTTTGAAATACATTACATTGTACTTGATTTGAAAGAAAACAATACATTTATTTCTCAGAAACAAATAAATGATATTAAATTCAGAATGTTGATTCGAATCATTTATGTAAAATAGATCATACTAGGAAGGGGATGAAATTTAGAAATTATGCGATTACAGTTCTGGGTATCGGTTTGAACTTGGATCTCTGGTCACCTATATATATATATATGAGGACAAATACCCATTTCCAAAAGACAAGAAAACCTCACATTAATTTAAAGTCGTCGTTGGGCGATAACTGCGAATGCATATCGCACAATTTATAGCGAACCAAAATGCCAGTCTAATATTTATGGTGTCATTAGTGACAGCCTCGTTCAGATATATGGCAATAGTAGCTATGTAAAAAGATGCCGGTGTCCGTAGAATTATCAAATTAGCACATTTGTCTTCCAACAATTTTCTTGCACTCTGCGTAAACTGTTATATGCGAATATGCGATTAGAATTATTTAAGATCTATTCCAAGAACACCAACATGTAGGTATTCTACGTATAAAAGTCGATCTGGTTGCCGCAGCGTATTCTGAAAATGAGTAAGTTTCCAGCGAAAATGGCGATGTCAATACGCCAGTTTGTAGACCTTACTAAATCATTCAGTCGTTTGGAGTATAGGGCTACGTATAAATTGGCGCAGGTGACATTTTTCAACATCTATATTAAAGGGAATTTAAAACCGTTGGAAATTTACCACGAATGGGTTCTTCGTCTATTTTTACTGTATCTCAATCAATATATATACATATATATATATATATATATATATATATATATATATATATATATGTATATATATATATGTATATATATATATATATATATATATATATATATATATATATATATATATACATATATACATATATATATATATATATATATATATATATATATATATATATACATATATACATATATATATATATATATATATATATATATATATATATATATGACAACGTAGGTTGTTCAATTAGTTTACTGTTTATTAAAAACTTATTTTCACGTAGTTATACTTCCTAGCAAAAAATTTAAAAAACCAAACATAATGGTAATTGAAAATTATGAAATTTTAATGTTTTGTTCAAACTCCAATTTTATTTCTTCTTATTATTATTATTATTATTATTTATAAAGTATAAAACATTTTTGTTAGATATCAAAAATATATTAACATTCAAATAAATATATTAAAAAAAAATAAAACTAAATTACAGACTAAAATATAAATAAATTAATATTTCCGTTGTGTTGAATTTTAAATTTAAATATTTTCAATTTTATCGTGATCTTTTGTAAGACGAACAAATATAGTAATATGAAAACACTTTCAAATAAATATGTTAAAAAAATAAAATAAAATTACAGACTAAAATATAAATAAATTAATATTTCCGTCGTGTCGAATTTTACATTTAAATATTTTCAATTTGATCGTGATCTTTTGTAAGACGAACAAATATAGTAATATAAAAAATTTAATTTAAATATAATAATAAAGACTTTTTTGAAAGAAAAATATTCTTTTCAACTTAAAATTATTCTAGATGTAAATATAACAAAAACATGGTAGTGTATGAATGTAAAAATTAATAGACGGTAAAGTCTAAATGCACAGGAATTTATATATATATATATATATATATATATATATATATATATATATATATATATATATATATATATATATATATATATTACATTTGCCGTGTTATTACATACATTCATTTGCATTTTATTCAAGGTGTATACTCCTAAGTATAAAAACGATAACATACAGTGCTGTCTTGCAAAAAAAAATTTTTAAATATATATATATATATATAATATATATATACCGGGTGTCCCAAGAAATCTGGGACATAGGGAATTAACATGTAAATATTGAAATATTGTGATTACTTCTGAACAATACATTTTAGAGCAAAAGTGTAAATTAAAAAGTTGTTCAGAATTAAAATCTGCATAATATGATGACATATTCAGTGCTCAAATACACTTGTATATCGTGTAAATCAAGTTTGAAATGTTGCATTTCGATGACAGATCACGAGGTCATGGAACAAAAATGGCATGTATTTTTGTTAGTTACAACAACAAATAATCAAACCATACCATTTTTGTTTCACGACCTCCTAATCTGTCATTAAAATGCGTAATTTCAACATTGATTTACGCATTATATAAACATATCTGAGCATTAAATATGGCATCTTATTATGCAGTTTTTAATTCGGAACAATTTTTTTATTTACACTTTTGCTCTAAAATGTATTGTTCAGAAGTAATCACAATATTTCTATATTTACATGTTAATTCCCTATGTCCCAGATTTCTTGGGACACCCGGTATATATATATATATATATATATATATATATATATATATATATATATATATATATATAAATTATTCACCCGCCCGCCCATCGCTCATTATTTGACGTGTGATAAATAAAGTAAAATCGAGTTTACCGAGCTTGTTGGTTGAGTGTGCAAAATTTTTCGGTGACCTAACCAGAATATCTAAGCCTCAAAATATAATGTTACTCATTGTGAGTTTCTAAGATGACATTTAGTTTAAAAATCTCGAGTCATAATCAACAATATTGACACGAAAGTACGTTGTTTACTTGTTAATTCAGAAATACATGATGTTATTAATACCATATGGTTGCAATTCTATTTCTGCCTGTTCAGAATAATTACAAATCATTCCACGACACGGTTTGTTTGGCGCATTAACTAAAAAAAAGTAATAATAATGGGGGTCTCTCAACCTTAGTACAAAATAAATTAATAAAATATTCAATGTTCATATGTTGGTAAATTAGAACGATTTAAAACTAATATTTATTTCTATGAAAAGTAATCATGAAATGTACTATTTAGCAGGAACTTCATTTCATATTGACTAAAGTAATTTCAATGTTGAAAGCGAGCCAAAGTATCTGCGCTAGCTATTACTTGTCACTAAATGTGTACTTGTAGAATTCATTAACTTAATTACCTGAAACGGGTAATTTTATCTGAACTACTTTCATCAATATTCAATTTAATCTCTTCTTAAGACCAATCCTCACATGCAAGCTATCATGTAACATTTTTATTTTATTTTGGAAACTAGGACGTAATATCACAGCGAATATCTTCTTTTGTAATTATTGGGTTTAATTCTTCAAATGAAAAGTTTATAATTATGAGCGGAAAAGTGAAACAATTTTATGATGCAGTCACCTTCTACGTTGTTCAATACCTAACTGCAATATTGGTACTTAGTGCATAGAAATCCTTCTTCTTTGTCTTAATCAGTGTGAGTTATCGCACCTCGCCGCTTAACTCTTTACAAATGAGTTCGACTCTAATATGTAAAGTTAGTTGTGAATTAATCGCTGAATTGGCAATATCCACGTTTACCTATCGATTAATAAGAATTCATATTAAAATTACTATTACTACATACATCCAGATACGTTCAAAGGTTTTAAAATATCACAAACGTATATTTTATTTTTCATTTACATAGCTGTCTATTATTATTTAACGATTAAAAAACGGTTTCGTAGTTTGAGAAACGCTGGTTTGAAAATGTTCCATGCGCTATTGAACAAGAAGGTGGATGATTGTGGACGACTGTGCATAGATATCAAGAATATAAATTGGATAATTACTAGTGGTTCCTTGTCCAGATCCATTACAAAAGGAACACTTGCGTACGACCCAATCTAAATTATAATTACTTATCCAAATGCGGAACTGTAAAGTATATAACGGATTTACCACATTACGGGAATAACCAGTGAATAATAAAATGTTTAATTTTACAGCATGGAATTCTAGGTTTCAAATCTATCAATGAATACAATGAAAAATGGAACATTTCTAACTATTATTATAATAAGTAATTATACATGTTCCAAATGTTTCATACGGGTAACATTATATACTTGACAAGTTAGTTTTCTAGTTATGAGCTGCGTGGTTAGATACTATTTGTGAAAAGTTTCTGGATTTCAAGATAATATTTGTTTTTACTATTGCTATTGTTCTATTAGTATAATCATAAATTATTAGTATTAGATTGTTAATATGACGAGTCTCATATTTGAGACCGCTAAGATGAAACAAAAATTTACTCAAGTTTGAAGTTCTATTTCATTTGAACTATAAACCAACGAGGGTAAAAGGCATTCCTTTTTATTAGATGAAGCAGATATATTTAGTGAAATCGTATCTGAAATAATATATATGTCGAATGCGAATCTGTTGGGCTGTATGTGAGATATTCTATAATCCGGACAGTTAATCTCCTGTTCATTCGTATACGGACAAATTTGTATTGGATGTAACAAAGTTATTATAAAAAGTAATATCCGGTATACTCTATAATGAGTAATTTTAATGTGACGGGTAGTAAATGAAAATAAATGTTTAATAAAACTGATCAGGATATATTCAATAAACAAATTATGTACCTTACTAAACTTCAAGAACGATGACGTTCAATTAATTAAGAAAAATCTGTCTCAACAGAATTTGTGCAGATGCAGTGTCGTTGAGTGATAGCTGCTATTATAGAGAGTAAATACATTTTGAATAAGAATTAGAATATTACGATCTGAGAATCTGATATAAAGGCGATTTTCTTTTTGAAAATATTGTATAGCTTACTAGGCATCGACGAAACTTTTTTATTACAATTTATTACAGCGTCAATGTGAAAAATGGTTCAAATAAATATTCAAGAAGCAAATTTACTGTCTAGACTAGCGGATACAAAAACTACGGTGGATGTTTTATTAAATTTTTCTATTTTAGAAACAACGGCAAAAATAATTTTTATTTATTCAATGACGAATACCAAAGTGATGATGATTTTTACATGCGTGCAGCAACTGATAGGCAAGCTAACTAACATAAGTAAATGAACATCACGCGAGTGTCACTCATACAGTGTAACGCGTAACCCGTTTTTCAAGTCAACTTCTTATTCTTTTCCATTCGTTTTTTCTTTTCAAATAAATATTATTACTTTTCCATTGATCTGGCGAATGGTAATTTATTTCTTTTAAGGGTTTACCCGTGGTCAAATGAATATCCGTGAAATTTATATTAGATTAATTTGAAAAGCGACAAGTTCAGATACCCTTGTGAGTGGTTCAATTTTTCTTTTTCTATTCATCTCGTAACCGGTACATGAGATGACAGTTTCAATTTAAAAAGGTTGGACACGCATATCCCATGTACGGTACCCACATCAGTTCATTTTTGCTTGCTAACGTCTATCATATTTCCTCGAAGCAAATTACGTATAAACAAATATATTTTGCTAGATACGGTTAGTAGTAGGAAGAATATATGCAGATATCATCCTGTTTACATGCGCTTTCATCGAATGAAACCAATTTCATATAGCGGCTGTCCATTCAGAATTGACTGAAATGTTCTTCAAATCAATGTGAATCGATCACTGCGTATATTCAATTGGAATCGCTGAATGTACATATATTTTTCTAAAAGTACTCGTAGTAATTCGTAATATTCAGAACGAAATTGAAAATCCTACTGCATACGCAATATAAAAACATGACTAATATATGGATGTATGACGATAATGTTTATTTTTGTTTTTATCTAGTTTGACAAACGGAAATGTTTATATATATACATATATATATATATATATATATATATATATATATATATATATATATATATATATATATATATTTGGTGATAATTTTACTATCTTGACGGAACAGACATTATTATAGGATGTGGTAAATACCGAAGTAGTGTATAGTGCTGTACTGTGGTACTTTTGCAGCATGCATAATTCTGCGGAATAGGTACGATGAGTACTGGCACGACGCGGCTCAGAAGTAAATAATAAAAGTCGACGGTTACCTGGTGCAACGTTTAGCATCTGCCTGCCGCGGGTCATCAAGAACAACGCGTTAGACATCAGGGGCCGTGAGACTCGTATATACATATACTATATACCACCACCACCACCACCACCAGCAGCAGCAGTTTTACAAGCTGGTAAGCATTACGCATCATATACCCATGTACATGTACACCTAGGTTATATACACGTCTCGACCAGCGTGTCCCGCGAGGGTGTACGGAAAACATACAAAAGTTCCCGGTAGTTATAATTGCTCTTAGGGTTGTTCGGGGAATCAAATAAGTCAACAACAAACCTTCTTCAGATGTCCTTTAGAAGTACCAACGAAGACGACGGTAAAGTCGCCCGTCGATGTGGCGGCTACGGCAGAGAGTCTTGTGTTGAACTGCAATACGGGCACTGCAGTGATGGGTTGTTCACCTCCCAGAGGTGTGTTTACATCCAGTCCGCAGAAGTCCTCGCCGATGGTTTGCAGTTTCTAGAACACAAACAATCGCTCGTATGATTATACTGTTACTGTTCACTTACAAAACAAACTTGCTTTAACAAAACTCATTGTTGTAACAACAACCGTCACATTGAAAAACATATTCATTTATTTTAGTTTTCAGCTATGGATTTGATGTTATTTTCATTAAGTAAAACTATTCAAATATATTAATAAATACTGGCAAAAATATTGTTAGAAACAAAATGCAAATATGTATTAGCAATGACAGGTCTAAGTGAGCATAGTCGGCCTTAGGGCAAGACAAACAAGACAACTGCCTTGGGTCCTACGCTGGATGAAATTGTTTTTACCTCTTGTACTTTCTAGCAATTTCGTTCTTAGTTTCATACTTTTAATAAAATTAAGGATGACACGTCAACCGAAGGGGTCCCGCTAACTTTCGCCTTTAGGCCCCGCAATATCTAAGGCCTATAAGTGGGCAATTGTTTTGGGAATTTTAGGAAGACAATACAGCTACCACGTGATTGTATTATATATTTTATTTGTATTTTCTATAGGAAGGAATAAAATTCTGTCAGATACTAGCAGATTGTTAAACATTTGAAACTTAACGAGTGCTATTTAAAAAACAACTGATTAATAGATTAAAAAATGTAACGTATATATAATAATTTAATTTCTAACAAATTGGTTGAAATTAACTGTTTCAATTTTCTAATGATTATGTATAAACTGTGAAACTATTCACGTTTTACATACAAACGTTAATTCGTTAGATAACTCGTGTTTATACGTTAAACGTAAAACATTCTAGCACACTTGGTTTAATATAAATATATACACATTTGAAAATAACATACAGTGTACATCTGGGAGTCAGTTAATAGCTTTCATAGGTATCCTACGCGCCTCGCGAAAGAATTTCGAGTATGTACGCTAACCATTTTATAATTTTTAATAACAGTATGCATTCTCTTTTCTAATTTATTTACGTCACTTTGTTATCAAAACGTTTTTCTTTGTGCACTGATTTTGTTCGTGTTAAATATATGAAATTAAGGCAATATTCATATTAACAACTATATACACATGTACGGAAATGAAATAAAAATTCTCTGTGCAAATGTCGTTTTATTAATGTGAAAGCCGATATTAAACAGGGAGAGAGAGATAGTTCTTTATTTATGCTGTGTACAACAGTTATCCTTTTGAAAAAATATTTTAATCTTGGTATTATGTGTAAATGGTGTAAATAATTAATTATTTATTTGTAGATGCAATGTTGCACGTTCCAGTACAGATGGTATGGATGTGTGTTTGCGGATTTTATAATATCCGTACACGTGTGCACAGACGCTTCCGGCAGTAGAGTTTCAATATTAACTGGGATCACACTTAGTAACACACCGCAAGCCGGCGGCCATCAGTGTACGAATGTGTGCACCGTTGTGAAATTTCATGGACTAATTCTGTCAGCTACACACAAAATGGAAAACGTGTAACGTGCCATACCAAATGATTAATCATTAATGGTATTTTATAAAAGATTTGCGTGGGCGAATCGGTCGTCCCTAATACCGATCACATGAACACGACAAAGGAGATAGAGTGATAGAGGGAGAGGACGGGAAAGAGAGAGATCGTTCGTTTGTGTATCTGTATCGGAAACAATAAACGCGATGCGAGAATTGCAGTCTTTAAAATGCTGCGGCTTTCAGTACGTCGACTGAATTCCATCAATTGTGATATGAAATTTGCGGCATTTTTTTCATTAATTCAGAAGCATGTTCCAACTGGAGGGAAAGGAAACACACACACACAGACATATAGATCGGGCTGCGTGCTTGTGATTACCATTTGATGAAATATTCTCACACGTGCACAGATATAAACAAAAACCTATCGCATTACTGACAGATCATTTGTAGAACGTTTGTATCAGTTACATTCAATGTTTGGTGTAAAGTGTAACCAACGAAAACCAGATAAACTAAACAAAGATTAAAACAAAATAAATACAAAAAATACAGTAGTCCAGTTATAGAAAGAAATTTTAAATAGATACATTTTAATTATATTAAATAATGTAATTTAGTTCATTTGATGCGTAATTAACCAAAAAATGAGTAAAAGAGGAAATCTGCTTTGAAGCGTTTATTATATATAATAATGTATGTATGGTCTGCTGATAAATTAAATGTACCTACGGATATTACAATTTGTGAGGTAACTATTTGATATAAAATGATATTCGACCTTTGATGTTTGTGGTTACGACTATTACTATCGGAAATCTAATATAATAATTGAATTATATTCCGATAACTACGCATATACAATTATGTAGGTATCTACAATTGGTTTAGAATGTTTCTAAACAGTAATTGATGGTAATTCTGATTTTACATTAATTTTGTTATATATTTGTTATGGGAATGTTGTTCAATATCTCGACAAATAATTACGCTTCATTTACGTACCATTAAATGGTAATTTAATACGATTATTGTAATCCGTAAATGAAATAATTTGTACGGAGATATAATTCAATAATAAATGCATTGGATACTGAAATGTACAGATAATGGTGAAACGGTTACTTGTCTGGGTACATAATTGAAGATGTATATTATAATGTTGAAAGTTGAATTCTCCAGATATTAATCTGTGTCCATGCTATGATGGTATACCACCACGTACTTGACTTGATATGCATTGTGGTAGTATCTGGTGTACACAAGGGAACACTATGTACAATGTACATCATTCATTACCTAATTTCTTTCCTATTAATAAATATCAAGGCGGGACACATGCAATGTCCAGATGTGGTGCACGTTTAAACTTAATTTTAACCTGTAGACTTAATGGTTATTTTTGTTGTTTTGCAAATTTAGTTAGCGTACAACGAGCTCATTCGTATGAATTGTGCAAGGCCTAACATAATCTGCTTTTGTATATTCAGAGCACCAACGCCTAAGTTGTTCAGGGAATTCATGCCATTTTGTGATTTCAAACCCACGCTTGTCTCTACTCTAACAGCTTCCTATACTGTTTTATTCATATCTCGTCCAAGACCAAGAACATTTATACAGAATTGTGAATTCGGACCGTCTAGTTACAACCAATACACTCTACCTCAATCCTACCATGCACACGTACATAACCTAACAAAATATCAGTCAACTAATCAAATTATTATTACACTTTGCATACTGGTCATTTGACATGGACACTTGGGTATACTTTATGAATAACCCACGTAAATTCTTTACTTTGAATATACATTTCCTGTATCGTGAACAACGTGTGCAGAACAGTTAAATGCACAACTTTACCAAACTCCATTACTAGTTAGAATGTTACATTCTGGCATTACGCTATTATAACATAAACAAATGATGAATGCAAATAAAACTGTCAAAATGCATTGTTGAGTTAGGTTAATGACGAATTTATGTCACGACTAAATGTTACTCTTCGCAACCTGACAACATAATTAAACACGAAACTTGGGCAGACGTATAAAGATACTGCAAACATTTCAATTTAAAAATCAAATTTCGAATTTAGCTATGTAGATTTCGTTTGTCACTGGGTAACGCAGCATATAAATTTAGTTATATTATATATTGGTACCAATTTTTCTTTGATAAATGTACGTATGATTAGTCTAAGTAGGAAATTGCATTTGTTATTGATCATATGTATTCCTAACAGCGACATGGCGCGTATAATGCATTATAATACGGAATTATTGACGGTCTCGTAGTATTCTAGAATAAATGCAGCTCATTACCTGTCATATCGATTCTACAACTTCAACTATTAGCATCAGTTGTCAACTCCTAAGTGGACAGAAACAAAAATATGTATATTAAGTGGAAATATTTAAAATTTGATTATTTACAATTGTATAAAATAAGTAAACAATATTTATAAAAACACTTCATAATATTATATCCGTTGTAGTATAGATTTATAAACACAAAATACTATATAACCTAAATATTTGTGTCTAACCTCTAATCTGTCAAAATATTATGCAAAATTATTCATTCAAAAAAATCTTAAGCACCGCATTGCTTACGGGTTTTAGCTAGTAATATTATACATTTAACAACAAATATACTATTATAAGATATTTAATTTTAAGCAGACAAATACTCTTCTGTTCAATGAAGTACCGAACCTAGCCGAAACACACCGTGAACACCCGACCAACGATGTTAATGTTAGGATCGAAGCAGCTCATACACTTTTCACATATTTTGTGCGAATTCGGAGCCGCTTTTGACTATCGTTTGTCCTTTCCTTAGTGGCCATAGTGCTTACACCGCTTAAATTTATTTATTTTATAACGTTCGGGAATTATCGTAACATTTGAGTTATGTTCGGGGTCGCGAGAAATTAAATTGTACCGTGTGGACGTCATAACTTGAGTTTGCCCTTGATTGGAAACGTCACATGACAAATAGATCAAAGTTGCTTGTTAATAATAATTGCTATTTACAAAAAAATTTTACTTTATCATATTTAATATCATTACAATGTTCCTCTATCGTTAATATCAACGAAGATAATACGATTCAAATATTTTGGCAGTTTTTAGAATTCATGTCCGTAGGTTGGCAAGATTGGTGAGTCTTGCTTTAATCCTTTTATGATTCTGTGCAAACTTTACTAACATAACCATATCACTATTTATTAAAATATGTGAAACACCTGTAGAACATTAATTCTGGTTATATTTATACACGAATATTAACAAATTATGTATGTTGCAAGTGAAGTTATTATATGTTGAACTTTTAGGTACAATTTTTCTTCAAATCCTGTTTATTTACCACTATGAATTATGTACATTTAAACTTTTAGTTTTCCACTAACATGGAATCGCGTCCGTACACTTATTCTTAATATCAAGCAATAGTCTTATTTCTTGTAAACTAAAAACATAGATTTATGGTTTTAATGAAAGTTCGAGTCCTAGACCAGTCCTAAGCCAGCCCGGGACCCTCCCGAGGCCTATACATACATGGAAACGAGCTGTTACTTTCGAATTCGAAATGTTACAATACTAACTGAAGTTACCTGGTATTTTATTTTTAGAATTAATATAAAATACAGATTTATTTACTAAATAATTTTAGTCAATGTAATTATCACGGAATTTTACAAATGGTTATTAGTTCCAATCGATTATAACGATCGATAACATGTCATTAACGCATTATGTACTTTCTTTTTTGTATATGTATGTCCTAGGAAAAACATATTATAACTTCTAAATTATTAGAAAGAAATGTGTTGATTTCTACATTTTTAAATGATATCACATATGTTCATACGTCATTAAGGTCCGTGAAGTTGGCGAATAGATGGAAGGCACAAATTCTGAAATATTGTTCAATAATTAGTGCCTAATTTGTGCTCTAAAAATTAATTTAAATTAGTATCCGAGTTATTAACGTTTGAAATTTTCGAAAAAATTCACGCTAAAACAAATTTTTTTTAAATATTACTTTTTTATTTGTTCAATATTTATTGCTTAATTTATGCCTATTTGTGTCCTTAAAAGTAATCTTGTACGATAATTCGTTTTTGAATTATTAACAAAAAATTGTTCTATTCGCCAAGTTCACACTAGCAATAAATGTTTTTAAAAATTGATATTATTAATATTTTTATTTTATTTTAGATTTTAAATTAGTACACATCAGGCACAAATTATCTATGTAAAAAAATATTTAATATTTGATTATTATTTCGCCAATTTCACAGCAGCAAAAAAGTATTTATTATTTATTCAGGTATAGAATAGGTATTATTACGTTATTAGCTAACATGTACGTATATTAAAACGCCAGTCATGAATGTTAAATACAGTCTACGTTATTATCTAAAATACTCTATCTAAATAGTTACTTTCGATAATTAGATCTGCGTCACATCTTTCACTTTATTTGTAAGTTCTTGTGTACATACAGTTTGAGTCCAGTATCTTTGTATATTCCAAGCGATGGCGAAAACACCAGAGTATGCAGGAGAAATGTTTATTCAGAATGATTTTATTTATAAATACACTCACAGTGCATATTTGAGTTCCACTTGAAGTTTTAAAAGAACGAAAACATTTTAGATACATATAATAATTTTAATCAACCATGTACCTTGTCAAATCGCTATAATTTCTTGTGCAAACCAGTTCAAGTTTGTTTTCGTAATAAATATATATATATATATATATATATATATATATATATATATTTTGCAGATTCAAGTCCGTTATCTGTACTGTTCTATATTTCATATCGAAACAAACACCACAATAAAATAAACATACTCGTATGTTAAGGTTAGCAGTCTAGTTCGTGATTTAACGTGAAAGGAAAGAATTTTCAAGTATATAAGAAATCTAGGCCGTACTACCGTATTACCTTGTAGATTATAGGTAATACTTATAGATTATTCGTAAAATGCACAGTTATTGAAACAACTAAAACGTTACTGAAATATAGCTAATAAAATATACACTGTACTATTTTCGTTCAGAAAGCATTTAGTGATTTTCACATTAAAAACAAATGGAACAACTGGTGAGTTAATGGCAAAATGTTGTAGTTATTTGCAAATGCAGTATTTTATTTAATTACTATTCAGTTTTGTAAAAATAAAAAACCTCACAAATAAATTATTTTTAGATTTGGAAATATATTTTTTTTAATAAATGAAATTAATTAAAAAAAATTTACAAAGCTGGATTTAATACATAAATTTACTACTACATGAGTTTTCAAGTATAAATGTAACACAGGGGTCGGCAACCTGCGGCCCGCCAAATAATGAATATTAGTTAAAAGCTGAATGAATATTAGCTATAAAAAAAAATCTACAAATACAAACAGCAAAACAAGCTTTTCATTTTTGTTTTCTTCCAGTACAGCCACATGTACTAGCTTGGTTTGATTTTCGAAAATTATGCAACGTGTTTCCGAACAAATTCGTTACAATTAGACATAGAAATACGTATTGAAGAGTAAAAGTGCGTTTTACATTTGTTAAAACTTCAAATCATTTAAATTTGACCATTCTGGCCTTGAAAAAAAAACGGACAATGCTTAAAACGCTTCATAAATGATCGTCCCAAATAAAAAAGGACAAATAACTTTGAATTATTTCACATTGGTCTGTGGTCACTGACGGTAACAAGAATTTGACATTTGTTTGATGAAACTTTGATAGATGCAAAACGCAGTTAAGAACTGAAAAACTGCAGTTCCACATGGCGGAATAGTTACTGTCAATATATTGTTACGGAATAACCCATTGGCGCCAGAATGGTTGGCGGCCACTTATAACTCAGACAGCGAATAATGTACGAGTACGAGAAAAGTGCATAGAAAGCGATGTAAAACATTTGTCAGTTGTTGTTGTTCTTGTTGAATTACGATTGTTAGAGAGAAAAACATTTTCACTGAACTATCAAGACGCATATACGGCAACAAACAATCAATTTTAACAAATATCTGTTTTACAACATGATATTACATAATATTATATAATCTAAATTAAAAGTGATATATAAAAATGTATAGGAAAAAGTATTTGCTGATGCCATTTGAATAGTTGAGTGTTTCATTTTTAATCATATTCTAAGTGCTTCGCAAAAAATCAATACTAACTAATTGGATTGATAGTTTTGTCTACTTTGATTCAATTGAATTGAATTATATTTATTAGCTTTGTATATATTTGTAAGTGAAATCAAATGATACAAGAGTTTTTTTTTTTCTTTCATTAATTTATCTTTTATAAAGTTAATGAGGTTTGTAAGTTTATATAATAAGAACTATAAAAAATAATCTTATGATGCAATAGTATAAAAATATTATCCAATAATTTGAATCATTATTAAATGTTCGTTAAATATGGTATTGTTTGTCTGTGACACGAGAAATCTGGGCGCTTATTCAATGCTGCTGCCCCTTTCATCTTATTGCTGTTTGTATCCCGTGGTGCAACTGCGGAAATCGGCCCCAATGCACCTATAAATCGAATGCCTCTCCACATGTGCAAAAGTATTGTTTCCTCTTTATATATTTTCATTTCCCCATTGGTAACACCAGTATAATTACGTCACTTCTGCAACTGATCACGTGTTCTGTTTGTTTGAAAATGAAATATATCCCGAAAGACATATACATATAATTTCATAAGTGTGTATTTTGCATTTTATAAATGGAAATCTACACTTAAACTATGGAATTCTGTAAAAAGAATGTTAATGCAGAATTATACACGATGAGTAAAGAGCTTAATTTACATATACATGCATATACGTACTTGTATACACAATATTCCGTGAGTCATTTACGCGTTATACGTTGTATAATGTACACAGATATAAAACCATAGGTAGGTGTTAACAAATAAATTATATATTAAAAATAGTGTTTAATTTGACCGAGACAATTATCCGAAGATCTACGTTATATTATGAATAATAGATAATTTGAATATGGCGGCGAGTTGCCGTGGACGCAGCAGTAGTTCGATTGTACGACCCTGAATATTAGTTCACATTGTCAACAGAATTGCTAGGACATGAATACTAAGATCAGATTTCACTCGACCCAAAGCAACTGTCGACCATGTGATTTCCCTGTGGACCGAAGCTAGTGAAAGTAATTCATATACCGATACCATGAATTGTATGCGTCACTACTTTTGTGTCTATTGCTCGATAGTGTTTAAATATTTTCTCAACAATGTATGTATGCCGTAGCACAAAAGTAATATTTTATGATGACTGATCCCCTATATCTAACATACACACGCACGCACAGTACACTCGGGTGTCTGGATATTCGATTACGATTTCCATTTATCATACGTACACATAATATGACAAATATGGGATAGATATAGATTTGATAAGCATTCTACATGCATATGAGAGACTATTTACAAGCTACTGTATGCACTGCAGACTGACAATTAAACTAATAAGAGAGAACTATGTTGTTTAGTATTCATCATCAGAACCGGATGTCCGTAGCAGGACAAAGATATATACAGAAAAATCTAACAAACAATTTTATATACATATATTTCTGCTGTGCACATGTAAATAAAATAACACGAATAACGGTCCTTTTTTCGGCTGGACGGAATAATCAATCATATCTAGGTGTAGGAATATCAACCATACTGAACTCGTTCCGGTCTCATTCCTACACAGCTCTTTCATACTATTTACAATAATAAATTTACGTTAATTTCCATTTTTTACAATGAAATATATAAATTTAAAATTAAAACAGGTATAATGCTAATTTAAAAAGTGTTTTTAGGACAACAACCGTTGAGAAATTTCATTGTAGAAATATCAATATTTGCTATTGTTATTGTTCAAATTATATTTATCTGATACGTTTAATTTTCACAGAATGGACAAGCTACGTAACTGTAACTAAGCACAACTGATTCGTACCGATGAATACGTATTGATTGGCACAACAATACCAACGGAGATTTTATTATTTTAGGAATTATTGGTTCACCCTACACTGATCGACTAGTTACCTTTCATACGTAATGTTTATCGTTATAATATTTCTGTTAACTAGTCATCTTTGCCTAATAATAGTATAAAAATATTAAATAATATTTATAAAAGCTGTCAAACATGGAAATGTTTATAATTAGGGAAACAGACCGTATTTCAAGCGTGCTAATCATCCAATAACTGAATGTTTATTAACACTTATACGTGAATCATTCGAGAGGAAGATTGGAGGAGTAGGTAGTTATGAGATTGAGGTTATGCGAAGTGCTCTCTATGTACGGTGTACGTATCGATTCGTTTCGAAATATTCAGTGCACCTGAGCCGGCCCGCTGCTCTCAGCCTAGGAACGGCACGAAGATCCTAGATTGAAACGGGATATGTTCACAAGAGCAAGTGATATAATTCGTCAATAATAACGCTGAATCATGGCCTCTTTACGATACTAAAGTGCACTTTTAACAACATTCTTACCCTAGATACATGCATACACCATACTCAATACTCAATATTCATATTGGAAATTCATTTGTTCATTTTAATTTACGAAAATTTACAAAAACTAATGGCACAGTAAAAAATAGACAACTTCGTAGTAAAAACAATGTTAAATAAAATATTATATTAAATCTATCTACAGTACTGGATATTCATTAAATGATTCCATACTATTTCATTGTAACTTTTATATATTTTAATACGACTTATATTATTTCAATGTGCACTGAAACCGTACTATAAAATAATCAGGTTCCTAGAAATGAACAAATGAATTATTCTGAATATATAAAATTACATGCCATACTGAAACTCTGTGCACTATCTGTTCAACGAATTTTAACGTGTATAGTTCGTTTCTAGTTATAGTAAATTGAATTGATTGCATAATAGGTAGACTAGAATCCTTCAGAGTTATGATATTAATAATTACCGTCACAAAAACAACGTTTCGATTTAATATTTCGGTAGATAGCATGTTTATAAATGTATTTATGTGTAAATAAACAGAAATTCAAATATAAATTTATAAATACATCTTCGATATTTTTTCATCGGAATAATTCTCTGCTTAATAGCACTGCACCTCCTACAGTCAATTTACTATAACTTGAAACAAAGTATATCACAGGGTTCTCCTAAGATAAATAATAGTCACTGTTGTAATGCATATTAGTTTGCGTTGATTTGCAGATCATATTGTATTCATCAAAATGAATATTATTTAAAGCAATGAAATATATCTATGTGACGTTTATAAGACGTGCAAACTACGTCAGTGATGAAACTAAAATAAAATAAATAAAATTGAACCACACCCTACCATGCATGATATTTAAAATAAAACATGTAGATATTGTTTGCAAGTAGGAGATTAGAACAAAGTTCACATATTATTTTCTGAGAGAATACTTTATACATGATGATATAACAAATACAGATTACAAAGGTAAGTAGATAGGAGAAATAAGTTAGCCCTTAAGTTCCCTAAGTAAAGATACAAAGTTTCCAAACAGAGAGCAAATCTGATCTCCGTAAATAGGGAGTGCATCTTATGAATGGTATGAAACGAATAATAAGAAGAGAATTTAAGAGCTTTTTCTAGTTTCAAAGTGAAACAAGGAAACATCACACAACAGAGACCTTTCGACCCACGATCCATTTGGAAGTTTGACGTACGCTACAGGTACGGATTCAACTAAATTACTTTCCATATGAGCAAAAATAAAAGAAAGAAATATTTCAACGAATTAGACTATAGTGAATGTAGAGAAGCTACAATGGGATGCATCCATATAGCACTATGTAAATAGTACGAGGAAAATAATTAGTTTACAAAATGAAACGCATGGGTACGTACGTGTATGAAATAGAGATTTGAGAAATAGGGAGAGCCAGTCTATTGTGCATAGTTCGCACATCTGTGTGTAAAAGGGACGAGGAAACCATAGGAAGAGAATGTTGGCAGACACAGATTCAAAACTCATAAAACAGATAATACCGACAGGCCGGATGTCTGGTCCAAGCATGTCGCTTCAAGTACCAATGGCTGTGTAAGCAACCGCATAGCAGGCGTCTGAAAACTACATTATAGCTTGCGGTTTCACTTAGGCACTACGGTATTTTTATATAAAAACAACTTACAACGTTTATATATGTAGTCTAGATACTAATTCAACCGAACACATACTATATATGAATATCAACTTTAGTTTTCTCTATACTATATTATACACTACAGTTTTCCTAGTGCGAATACATTTCAAATCCATTTAATTTGACACAAATCATACCTATTATTACTTACTATAACACGTCATATCTAGTTGTGCAACATGTTGACATTGCAAAGGACAAACTAGTATTATGATTGTTTTTTTTTTTTATATGACTAACACAGGAATATGTTTCATTAGAATCATAACAATGAATCAAGTTCGAACATGTTTCTATTCCAGTTATTTACAACGTATATTTCATGTGATACACAAAATTACTGTTTCATAGTGTTTTCATCCTTATAATTATAGCAGTTAATGTATATATGTATATCGATTGATATTCGTAACAATATGACGGATAAGCAAACGTAATCCTTTTCCAAGAACAACTACGGTGTAAACTATTAAATAAATTTATAATTAAAGGTAAAATCTCCAAGCAAAATGGTTAATTACTCTTGGTCTTAGTTTAAACTACCGTGCAACTTTCTGCACAGAAACAATAAAAATATTCTCAAACTTTGCACTTAAAACAAGTAAACTGAACTAACTATCAACGAACTTTTGATCAAAAATTGCGTTATCGTTTTTCAAAGAATTGAAACAGAAAGAAACAAATTAATCGTCGGTCTATTTTAGTAAATTTAACTTGTTAATGTTTATCTAACTGATATGACTTGTACGATTTTAGTCATTGTATGTTTGATACGTACCTACTTATGTATCACAATACTTGGAATCGCATTTACTGGAAATACAGTATTTTATTACGCATATAATATGCGATAAAGAAAATATTTTTTACACTAGTAATACATGATGTTAAAGTTATATTTAAAATATTATTATTTTTATGCACATATTTCAAATATCTCTCTTCAATAACAGTTTACAGTGATCTTTGTTAATAACAAAACCTGAGGAATCCCGTTATTAAGAATTTTATTTAAAAGTGACAATTCATATAACAGATCCGAATTTCACGGTTGCTTGCTATAGATTTTCAAATATGAACAATATATATATATATATATATATATATATATATATATATTATATACAGGGTGACCCATCTGTGAATGCTCACCATGGGAATCTCCGAAACTATAAGAGATACAAGGTCGGTTAAATTAGACAAAAGTTGCGTATTTATGGGCCGATGTTGATGGCGATTTTGTATTTTGAAAATATTGCATGGCTCACTAGATAATGAAAAAAGTGTGATTTTCTTGAATTTTTATTTTACTTTATAAGTCAGAAGGTATTGGAAATATTGAAAAAAGTTTCAAATAAATATTTTAGTATAACTAATAAGCCTTTCGATGAATCATATGAAAATTTTTTTTTACTAGATATTGCCGAAGTTACAGCCTGCAACTTTAATTTTTTAAATGGGAACCATAGTTAATTTTAATCCAGTTCAAAAGTACTATTTTTTCTCTTTACAATGATGTATTTGTTTACCTAAATATCTTTTTTAGTTTCGAAGAAAAACCAAAAAGTAAGATAAAATGAATGATTTTTGTAGTGTGCCGTGAAAATTTGGTATAAAACAGTTGCATCTAAATATGTTATAAACATGAAAAACAATTGAAATTCAATAATATTTGGTATGGTTGGTAACTATGGTTCCCATTTAAAAAATGAAAGTTGCAGGCTGTAACTTCGGCAATATCTAGTAAAAAAAAATTTCATATGATTCATCGAAAGGCTTATTAGTTATACTAAAATATTTATTTGAAACTTTTTTCAATATTTTCAATACCTTCTGACTTATAAAGTAAAATAAAAATTCAAGAAAATCACACTTTTGTCATTATCTAGTGAGCCATGCAATATTTTCAAAATACAAAATCGCCATCAACATCGGCCCATAAATACGCAACTTTTGTCTAATTTAACCGACCTTGTATCTCTTATAGTTTCGGAGATTCCAATGGTGAGCATTCACAGATGGGTCACCCTGTATATATAATAATATTTATTTATATATATATATATATATATATATATATATATATATATATATATATTATATATATATAATAATATTTATTTATATATACAGTGAACTTCGCTTATAACGAACCTCAAGGGACCGACGAAAATAGTTCGCTATAAGCGAAGTTCGTAATAAACGATAAACATCAGAAATTCATTTTTTTATGAATGCATAGGTACATGTTTCAAGTAGGTACATAATATGAAGAACTGTTTTGCAAAACTAGACAAATCCAGATTTGTTCAAAATTGAGTTAGATATTGTTTTGTAATACATATACATTGTACGCTAACAATACTTTTTATGAAGCTTATTTGAAAAAATCGTTTATTTTACTTTTGTTTATACTTATTATTATTTTATATTATTTTTATTTATTTAAAGTAAGAGCTTTACATGTTTTCTTCGAAATTGCGTAACTCATAAGTGTACTTCTTTAACACATTAAATACAGTGAACAGGGGCGGACAGGACATGTGGAGCATGCTGAAATTTCCGCATGATCCGTTCCAATCGCGGAAAGGTCCGATAATTTTTTTTCATACAATTAAACACATATACACAAGAACCGCAAAAACTGTTACGGCGACCCTACATATGCGGAGTTGAAAGATTTCGAGGAATCCCCTGATTATTTGGTAAAATGCCGTTTGAAGTTCGTTATAACCGAAAACTTTTGCGATTATTACAAAAATTAAGGTTCGTTATACCCGAAAGTTCGTTATAACCGAGTTCGTTATATGCGAAAAAAATAACACACGTTTAATGATACTTTAGTTCGTACTTTACAGATTGGTTCGTTATAAGCGAAAGTTCGCAGTAAGCGGGTTCGTTATAAGCGAAATTCACTGTATATGTATATATATATATATATATATATATATATATATATATATATATATATATATATATATATATATGTATATATATATATATATATATATATATATATATATATATATATATACATATATATATATACATATATATATATATATATATATATATATATATATATATATATATATAATATAGTATAGTATAGAAGAAAATACCGGCATTAAAATAACAACGTTAAAGTGCTTGTAAGAGGATAAACTACAAGACCACTTGATTGCAGACGAAACACTTGAAACTTATTAATTTTGTGCATTCTTAGTTCTATTATCTTCTGTACGAGCAGATTATATTGTTTCAACAATATAGGCAGGTACAGATTTCTATTAATAGTACTTGAGCATCAAACTGTGCACAATAAGTAAACAATATTTATAACCTATTATTATGTTACCAATGTTGTATATATGCATGCCGAATAGGTGTTTGTAACCGAGTAAGGTGAAACAGGTATTCAATTTCAATAGGGGAAGTGCAAGAGGGTGGTGTTGGTGGTGGCTCTGCGGTGCATATATGTAAACATACTTTCCACATCTACTTTGCAGCTATGCGACTCCGGCTACTGGATAATATTATGTGTGCTGTACGTAGGCAGTACCATATCTATGCACAGGTATATAGTGTGAGCAGGCAGCAACACACCAGGCGCTTCGGTAGGTATAGGTGTACCAGTGCGCATGCGCAGATACTACTGTTCCGAAACCGCTGGCTAACTGGTAGACAAGCAGCACGCACGCACCCGACGCATGAGGGAACTAAACAGTTCAATCCGCAATGCTGCGCATGAATCAATAGCCACGAATCTGAGATCCGGGCGCGCTAAGATGATAAAGCATACATGTTCGTTCTCGTATTGCGCTAAGAACCGATATGGAAAGGCACCAACTCAATATATGTACGTATAATCGTTGTGCATGACCATGACGAGCACCTAACTGGTGAACCTTTACCCATGGAATGTTACTAATCAGAGGTCGTTGTATTTAGCCACCAGCTTGCGTCTAAGTAAATCCACTTGTGTGTGTGTGTATACATTAGTTCAATATTTATACATAGTACGTAAATGTTCCGTGTTCTTTTCGTGTGTTTAATTAAGAAGCATTAGTTTTTAGTAATTTTGCGTCGAGTTCGGTTGGTTGGTGGTCAAGTACTTGAGTAGAACAATAGTTAGCGTCGCTTCGTTCTGATTAACCTCTCACCCTACGCA
Organism: Carabus problematicus; assembly: GCA_963422195.1. NCBI lineage: Eukaryota > Metazoa > Arthropoda > Insecta > Coleoptera > Carabidae > Carabus > Carabus problematicus. The sequence continues at coordinate 20,889,551 of OY728577.1, forward strand.
AAGTGTGAGACTGCTTGCTTGCCTGGCTGCTTGCTTATATTGGCTCAATGGTCCGGTTTTCCTATGCTCTGGGACTTTCCTGCAACCCGTACCTGCCTCGTCCCGGCCGACACATGCGCACAATGCTTCGTCCGCCGATGAAGCACCTATCACTACGTCATAGAGCAGATCCAGGAATGTTCATGGGCGACTCGTGCCAGTGTCCACAGTGAAAATGAAAGTAACATTTTCATAATAACAATCAAAATCTATATGCATACATGTTTATTGTCAAAGGATTATTCTAAGCTGATTTGTAAACAACAGGCTTTGTCATGTACATTTGTTTTCACTGTATTTGAATTCAATGGACGGATTTTTTTATTTACCATTTATGTTTAGTGTAGTACGCCGTTCGTGCTGATATTTCAAATGGCACGGCACGGGTACGACACTGCACGTGTAAATACCACAGCATGCCTTGACCATCATGCCGCAACATTGTTTTCGCCCGATTCGAATCTAACCGGAAATATACGAAATGACACGAATGTATATGCAATTTTCAAATTATCACAGTATGGTACACTCTCGCTAATTCGAATATAGTGAATTCGTATTGACATATCTTATAGACACGAAAGTGTACTGTGCCTGACGGTATGTCTTTTGTCTTTGCCTGCGCAAACTAGTTAGCGCTGAAACAATATACGTATGTGTCAACAGTAATTAACCTAAGTCAATAAATGTAAACAAAAGTCGAATGGGAAAATATTTTAATGAACAAAACTAATTGTCATTTTCATTAATATACTGTGTTCCAAAAAATGTATACCAATTGTAGAAAAATAATAAATTTGTAAGGTTCTTTTGTTCGTTATTTACTCTTAAAAAAGAAGTAAAATTGTGGTAGTTTTATCAAAGTTGGCTTGGTGTTGGTGAGGTATAATGAGAAATGGTAAATTTTTGATGTAAGCACGTTCAACGAACAATCTCCGGAATTTGTCATGCTCAGTGTGCAAAATATGAAAATTTTAAGAAGTCTACGTTGTGTTTGTTATTAACCGCGTGACTAACTAGGGCGCTGTGATTTATATTTCCGTTTCGTCCACGATAGCTATCTAGCTGTTTAACTCTATTAACGTATTACGAAGTTTCACCAATATAAGACCCATTAATAAAAGAGTTAACAATGCGTAGAGTATAAAAAATATTAAAATTTATCTATAGATCATATTATTGTTGTTTGAATCAGAATCATAGAATTCAATGCGGATTATTAAATACATACATAAATAATATCTCCATTAAATAACATATTTAGCTTTCCATAAATCATATATTATTTTACAGTATCTGATTATTAATTAGTATAATAGATATTTCCAGTTCATTTCGACTTTCACATGTGCAAATATGTACTCGTATTAATAAACTTTCGGGAAGAAATGATATTTACCGAGATACAAAGTAAATGTTATTGATAATTACATTAATATCATTGATAATTAATATTTGTTATTAAATGTAACGTACACACAGATCTGTACAAATTGTAAATAATCTTTAGTAGTTTAACTATTACGCTGTATGTAGGAGGAGATCTGTCGAATAAGTTATTTATTTACTTAATTGACTTGTCTAGCAGTTCTAGGATTGTGACGGGATATTTTCTGACGAACAAAAGGAACACAATGTAACTTAACCAACAGGTCTGAGAGTAATATCCTGTAGGAGATGCCGAGATGCAGTAGTGTGAACATGAACGGAAGGAAGCATGGATACATCCGTAGTCAGGCCATTGCCTTCGCGGTTACTGATTTGACGTTTGTCGTGATAAAACATCGTTCTTTCTACATACGTACATGCATATACTCCGGTAAACCCTTAGGTATGCATAATTTGAAATTAACTGTAATAGCTTAAATTCAACAACAGTGAAGCAGTGTAGAAAAACGAATATTCAGCAAGTTTAATTATCGTGCCGAGAATGGACGAATCGATTAACGTTTCAAGGCTCTCTTGTTTAATTACCAAGGGCGCGGGAAATTGAATTCCCTTAGACTTAGACATTTTAAAGAATATACAGGGAGGCTCAAGAATAACGGATTCACTTATTTTCAAACAATAAAACAACAAAACTTGGTATAATACTAAAATTACATTTAGTTACAAATTCATTGGAATCAGCAAGATATCCCAATTCTTACTGATTTGTTTAATATATTATTTTAAAATGTATGAGTCATTTTCACGTAAATGTATTTGTCAAAAAAAAAATTCATTAATGTACTTTTTACTTGGAGTATATAAAAAGCAATTGCTGATTTATAGCCAAATTTCTATCCACAGGGAATTTTTTTTTGTGAAATTCCAATCCATTCAAGTAGAGTATAGTGTCAGTATTGCCAACATTGTGTTTAAAATGAATGTGTCAATTATTTGTACGCTCACCCCGTTACAATACAATCTGTTATATAAAGCAATTTGTCAGTTCTCATTTGAATGTACATCGTTCAATCAGAAGATAAGTCTACTACAATTGTTACATACTCATTACACAATAAAGCTTTATTAGATTAGAGTGCCATTATTCGAAATGTTCAAAAGATAACAATTCTAATTAAATAGAATTGAAATAACCTCTCGAAAAAATACTATGGTATGTACATTGAATTATTATTGAACAAGAATTACTGGTTTACACAGATATGTACATTGTACATATGTAAGAAGTAAATGAAGTAAATCTATAGTGAATGTACGTTTGTTTTGTGAAATTTCTGACGAAGGAAAACGTGCAATAAGAACTAGTCTTTTTATAAGAACACCAAAGAACATCTTTGCCTTTGTGTCGCGAAACAGAAGGAAAATCGCAAATGGATTGTAAACTGCATAGATATAAATACGGTGTGTGCAAATACGTACATGTAACCTACAGGATATATTTGTGCATGTATTTGAGAATTATTACTAGACCAAATATCCTTGTGTTATTGTCAGTTATAGAACAAGAGTGCAGAGTATTGATAACATACGAATGGAGAAGATTAAACGGAATATTTAATGATTATTTTGTCATGCCGGAATGCTTGTCGCATGCTATCGCAGCAACCAAGCATAGTTGGTTTGTAGCGAGAGACCAACGCAGTACCATACTAATACAGTCAGACAAGTATACTCTGCGACATGCTGATAGTTGAAATTATCACCTTTTCCGGTCCGATATATCAGAAACAGATTATACAGCCGTGATAACACTGAAATTACAGAATTGCGGTTCGTCTCATCTTCCAGTTGAATAACGGGACATACTCAACGAACCAGACACGAACAGACACGCGTCATTTCACCTCCTAACCACAGTCGACAAATTTAATACTGGTAAAAGATAAAACTTTAATTCTAATTAGAGCGATATCAAACGACTGAAATAAATTACGTGCCGCAGTAACAAGTTATTTTTTTAATAAGACGACGAAACTTAAATTATTTTCAATGATGGTAAAATAATTTGTAACGTTATAAATAAATGATGATATCATTGTGAAATAGGTAGCTTGATATTGTTTCACGACAAACAGTTCGTTTTATTTTTCTACAGTGTAAATGAATAGCGGATCATTTGAATAAAATGTGCTGTCGGAAGAATACGCGGCACAGACAAAACAGAATTGTGAACCACTAGTAGCCGGAAGAGATAACAGAAACAAGATACACTGAAAAACTCACTGGAAATGCTTTTTTAATTCCACATAAGGTCGTAAGTTCTGTATGGCAATTCCAAGATTAATGGTGCTGGCAGTATGATGTGTGTCCTGTTGGGTTAACAGGAGGAGAATACGAAGAAATCAATAAGCAATGACCGTTCATGAGGAAAACTACTACCGTGGCCAAACATTAAAAGTGGGGTTTCTCTTTGAGGTCAATTGGACACTGATGATCAATAAAATTGAAGAAGAACGTGCTTCAACTTTTTAACACACACGCTAAATATACGATGTTTGGGTAATAATAATTTATTGGAAATATCGGTAAGGAGATATACCATACGAACGGTAAACAAGTTCAATGGTTAAACTGAAAATACAACGATCCATGACAAATATCATTTAATCTATTATATTGACAGAAGAACGACAGAAATACGCGTACAGCGTTTTGGCAATTGAATGAGCGTGGGTCGTGCAAACAATGGTGTTTCAAATTTGCATTGTCCGAACGGAAACAATTTAACTGGATGCCAGTTTCATGTACATTGACCGTACCTTTTAGAAATTAAACTGGCATTTGTGCCAAAGATAATTGTTCCGATGTGTTATTCATTCGTAATACCGATCAATATTACACAGCAATACGTATCTATTTATGATTTATTTCACATTTCAGTAAGAATTTCGCATAAGCACTAAATGTCACTATGCAGACTAACTGCATAGTAAAACGAATACTCGATGTTATGGTTTCAACAACTATCTTTGCAATTCGTAGAATTTTTTGTTTTAGTGTTAGTATAAGTTTAATAATATTATGTTTACCAGTATTTTCTTTTGTTCTCTTTAAATATGGATGTTTTACTGTGCATACTATTGCAAAATATAAATACGTATTTGTAAATATCAATATATCAGTAAGTCCAAAGCGCCAACTTACAAAAACAAGTAAATATAGTAATATGTTTTCTGCACAAACACGACAAATTAATTTTTAATTTAATGAAATATAATATAATTACTACGGTTTTAATACAGAGGCGAGTTAAAATTAATTTAAATACATATTTTTTATCAAATTAAATCAAGTAGTGAACATGTATTTACAATGAATATACGCAGTTCGAAAAAAAATTAATGGGAATTAATTAAGAGTAAATGTTCATTTATTGATAAAAGAGAAATGGAAAATTGATGAAACATGTATAATCCAAACTTACAGAACAAATGCATGTTCATGTAAAAAAAAAAACAAATAAACATTACTACATTAAACGAATACAATTTTATTTAATCCATTTTTACTGCAAATAATTTCTGTACCAATTTATGTTTTTTAATTAACGAATTTACAAATCAATACATTTAATTCATTATTCACTGAAATTTCAAGACACTAGTTTTGTTATTTAACGGATATTTTAATAAAAGCACATTGATATTTGGAAAACCGAAGCAATTAATATAGAACTTGTTTCTTTTTGCATAAATGGTAAAATTTAAACAAATATGCTGACCACATTATATTGTAACTATGTAACATTATCATGAGCAAGAGTACATGTAACACATATCGTCTCTAATCAAACATGTCCAAACACGTTGAAACACGTCCAGACGAAATTCACAAGAAATATGCCAATGTAATGCGAAAATATTTGGCCGTATCAGTGAAACAATGCTTTGTCATAGGTTGTATATCAGAATGACGCGGTTATACTTGGAAGCAAACAATATCAGTAACAAGAACTACTCTCTCAATCGTAATGAATTCACAATTAGAAATGCTACAGCAATTGCAGATATAAAACCAATATAATAAATAAACAGTTTTCATATTCATTCATTCGAAAAAAAAAAATATTGAAATAAAAACATGTTCAGAAGAGTAAAGGGTTATGTGTAATAATATTTATCAACACGATTTTACCGTGCAGTATTACAATGTCTGGTCTCGATATCTCCAATCCAATTACCGTGAAATAACTGTTATAACGCAACATGTTTCATATCGTATAACATAATAGAAAATTTCAAAAATATTTTATGGGCAATAACATCCCTAGTAATGTTGATACATTGTAATACTTATCACACAAGTTGATGATAACAAAGTGATAAATAATTAAACCTTTTATATAAATTTATAAATAATACAACCGGTAATATAATAAATAAATATTATTGTTGTAATGTAATAATACACAATTAAAATAAAAATAAATTAGATTAGTCATACCAGAATAGATATTTGAATTTAACGTAAATAATATTTAAAAAAAAAACAGAATTTCAATTATTAGACGATGTTGAATATCTAGGTAACCAAATGTTGGAAATAAGTAATTCATATTTTTGCATGAAATTTCCCACTAAGAATATAAGATAACGTAAGTACACATACGTATAACAATACGTAATGTTCATGTTTAACAGTGCTACCTTGGGTAATTGGGATATAGCGTGATGATGTTACTGTACGTATTCGTTTATTTCTAATATATAATGCAAAAAATCGGGATTCAACTGTAATATGTAAAACCTCTATCTTTGAATAAATGATACTTCATAATCAATACAATACATACTTTCAAAATCACAATTCAAATATTGATGCTGACAGTAAAAGCTGAGTATAATAAAAGGATTATACAATCAAAACATGTATCAAAATGTTGAATGTGTAAAATTAGCATTGAAATTGCTGACATATAGATCAGAGAGAACTGGCAAATAAATAATACCAACTACAGACAAATTCGTTGATCTTCAACTGTGTGCAAACGTATTGCAAGGATCATTATGAATGAACTATTAATAGGAAATAATAAAATGATGCAATAACACTGTTACTATGAAAAATTTTATATTTTTATAGCAATAGTACACTCTGGATCACTACAGCCAGTTGATCTAATATCAATTGCTGGACTGAAGATGATAGAACTTGGACGTTGTATGTTTGGCCATATCTGAATTTTCAATCAATGGAAACCAACCCTACAGATACATTTCCCAGTGGTACTGGTCAACATATGTCTGGTCCGATAGTGGAAACAATATGGACATTCCCATCCAACTCATTTAGGAACTGAGGCCAACTCCCGCGTTAGACCATATGTTACCAATGGTAACTTACCACACATAGACCAGTCAGGAACGCACCTGATCCAACAGGCATTTTCACCACTCTAACGTTATAACACACAGTCCGCTTCTAACTCTGGTACAGATAAAACTCACACATATGCAGAATAGGTATGCACTAGTGCTGTTGGAATGTAAGTAACTCAATAGTTATTTGCAATAGAAACGTTCAATCACATTCAGCGCACTAACAAACAGATTCCATTCACTACAATATCTGTGATCTATAATCTACTAGTACAAAGTGACCTTTCGCTTACACACTAAGTGATAAATGATTGACAAACAAATATTCACTATACTATAGTATTTTGTTATTTGAAGATAATACAAAAATGTATTTGTTCCTAAATACAAATGTATTGAAAAAAAAAACCTGTAAAGACATATACAAAACTAACGAATCCGATTCCGTCACTTCGGGCTACAAGTATCGTCATAAAATTCTATATCGATTGTCGTTTTCGGATTCTTCTGTTGCTACATAGAACCACTTGTAACACTACTACGTGTATACTCTATTCCACGATCATATTCCTGATTTCTTGATTTGTAATAATTAGTTTATTGGGGGTGCTATATTCTAACAATACAAATTCTGTGAACTATTTCAATAGATAATAAGAGCCAAACACAATTGTAACCCTGTTCAGTAGTGATCTTAAGAATGAATCCCAATAGCCGTACCGATCGTGCAGTATTCCACACATTTTTGTCAGTGAATATAGCAATGAATCTGAATTAAAATCATCTAAAATAAAACATCAAGTAACGTTTCAATAATTTGATATTGAATAATTCTATTTAAAATGTACCTACGCGAAAAAACAATAAAATATAATCAAATCAAATGGAGCGCAAACACATTTAAAATTCAATAGATTGACATAACCAACTTATTTTTTACATTATTCAATAATGGTACTCTATTTTTAACTGTTTATAATATAACTAAATACAATTATGTAATAAGTATAACAATTTAAAATTAATACATAACTAAAAATACTTTGTAAACAGCACGTTTACTGTATCAGTTTTGTATGCTATTGACTGAAAGCTTGTAATATTTTTAATATACATGCTTTCAATAAGATGTCGTTCAATGTGACAGAATACAAGTCAGTAGATTTATTGAATATATATATATATATATATATATATATATATATATATATATTGATAATACGATGATATTGTCCATTATCATTTCGCAATAATTTACTGCTTTGAAATCAGCACTGCATTACGTGTGCAGTCAGAGAGTATTTCCAGTTAAATTAATATTATCCAACGAAGCAGAAGTCGCCGATTTGATTTGCAACATTATTAATTTCACAAGAATATACATATCCTGCCAGAAAACTATTAGCAAATATTTGTGTCGACATAGGGCGCGAAAATTGTATAACAATTTAAAAAAATCCCACCACGCCATCTAATTATAATAACTATTTCAGTTATCAGAAAAATAATATTAATTAAAAACTAATCTACACGATGCTTGTGTTGCTGGATATGCAAGGAAGTTACTATTCTGGAATAGGTTTTTTTTTTATATGAGTGATATACTGGCATGGAATATCCGTGTGTATTTTACAGAGATAAAATTACATTGTATAACAAACAGGGTACCTATTCTGTAACTTAGAGCTAGCTCTGAAACGCCGGTGTCTCCATATTTAGTGATGGTATCTAGCGGAGAGTAGCCGAAACAGGGCTATATGACGTCATGTCAGGCTCTATCTGCTACCCGCCGTAGAGCTACCTAGTTGGGTGTTGTTACTTCATGGAGATAGCTCTATGTTCAAATCTCATGTTGACATTTGTTAAAAAAGGTTATATTTTATTTAGAACTTTTGTATGCGATTTTTAGTGTCAATTCACAGGTATGTTATAGAATCAAATATGAAAAATGAATATGTGTAATTAATAATAACAAACTAAACAAATCTGAAGCTGAATAACAACATCTGTTACATAATTGCCAACCTACATCAGCACAACCTCTAGGCACCAAAATCACTACGATAGAGCAACCGAGCTGATTCTGTAAATAGAGACAGTCACTGTTGCTTGACGTCATAGTTATAGAGATAGCACTATACAAAGCTAGCTCTAAATTACAGAATAGGTGCCCAGGTAATGACATAGCAGTACCGTACACCTGTAGTAACTGTTAAATATTTAACATGATGCCTTTTTGTAATATACGTAGGTATAAATATTTGATAATGTCTTTCATTCTTCATTTTCATGAAGTGAATATTCTGACTATTCAGGACAGGATAAATTGACTGATGGATTTCAATTTTTATCATGAAGTAAAAGGTTAAATAAACTGTAAAAAAATTGGGCTGAAATAATCGTCGAAATACTATTTTTTTTTTATATGGTTAATATGTTTACATTATCAGAGATATACTTTCATAGTGTGCTTTGTTTAGTTACACAAACAATGTATAAAATCAGATAAGATTTTATTGTTAACCAAGTTGTAATTCATGAAATAGTCTGAACTGAAAGGATTTATAGACACTGATAATGTGTTCTGTATAATTACATATAGTATTATTTGTATAAAATATTTACATAAGAGCACTGGTTGTTGAAAGAGCAAAGGAAATTGGTATACTAATATGGTATACGCAGCAAGGCGTATTCTACTGTTAGGTACTGTGCATATCGGTATGCACGGTAAAAATGAACAATATGTTAATATGCGTTGGCGTTGGGTTGAAAGTGCGACATTGGACGGCGCAAGAATATTCGTGTCGGTTGGACGATATATTTTACGTAAGTAACGGGGTACCGGGTGTTCGGAACTGTTGGCAACATGGGTATAGCCTATAGGAACGAATAGTCGGCAAACAGGGAACGATACTATTATATCGCCGAAAGAGACAATGTATTTCTAGTGACATATTGCACGGCAACAAACTGTTCAGACGTTAGACAGTGGGATCGGCAGAGTACAAGAAAGAACCGATGTAGGTGCTTGCGTCGACATTGATCAAAGGAACCGGCTGCAGGCAGCGGCAAGGGGGGCGGTATTGTGTGTAGGGACCAATGCCATGCCAGAGTTTCACCATTCTTAACACTGTTACACTGTCAATTCCGATCTACACTCACTCCTATCCCTTGTCGTACACCAATAACAGAATACGATTATGTACACCATCACCTGCATCCGTTGTTTCAAATGTTTATTTTTGCACACTCGATATTTACTACAAATACTTGCACAACATCCAAAATGAACTGAATAATATTCTAATTTAGTATACAACAGCGAACAACAGCTGCATTATAATATAAATATAATCGTAAAAAAAAAAAACGTTCTAAATTCATAGTGATTCTAAATTACATTATGGTTGAAAAATTCGTTAAAATCTTAACTGTTCCCTAATGATTAGAAATTCGGAGAAAAATATTTTACAATTACAAGTTAACTGTAAATACAGTAAGTTCTCAGACGAGGCCACTTTAGAAACATTATCTTATCTGGTATAGTTCCGACATTTACTGATATTTCTGACAGTTGACAAAAGATAATTTCATAAAATACAAACGCTAAATTACAAACATTGTTTTTATGGAATGCAAGGGCATTATTGTAAAGTAAACAGAGCAAAGTATTTAGAACATGACAGCAAATATATAGGCCGTGCAAATATAACTGCACAATGTACGTACTGTTATTTTAAAATTGCTCATAATTGGAAGAATGATCCATAGGAAACACCTAAAAAAAAATTGAAAATTGATTTACTCGTAATAATGTTCTTATGCACTAATTATGGCCATATGGAGAGACAATGAATACAATTCTCTTGAGTAATAATAAAATATTAAATTTAAAAAATAAACAATAACATTTGCCATATCAGAAAAGCACAAAATTTACTTACTACTATATTATTGTATAATTGTAAATAACATATTTGAAATTCTGTTTATATAGCACACATTCAAATGGAAATGGGAATGGATGATGATGTGTGAATCGCAATTTCGATACACATAACGTTTGTGTGAATCTTCCGTTCGTATTACAGGTAAACCGTTGTGCGGTTTACCTGGTGCAACTGACTGATCACACGCATGCAAGTTCGTAACCGTATTACAGTTAATAACACACAAACACAAGTACATACGTGCACACACACACACATCACATCACATTCAGGGATAACACACAGAAATGTAATGAGCAATAGGGTATTTGGTGTTTCGTTTATTGGCCGATCGATTACTACTGGAAATGCTATGAAGTGGAAATGTGTTTCGTACCAATGTTACTAATGAATTTGATGGTACACATCAAAAGAGAATTGTCCATACCATGTTCGTACTGATCGTGTAAATAAAGCTATATATGATTTATAATATATTGCTAGTTTCAAATTCAGATTCAACATTGTTTTTTCATATATGTATTTATGGATTTACAGAGTTGTGTGCAATACAGGCTAGTTTTTTGATAAATACACAAAATTACCTGACCGTAATTACAGATATTTTAGTTCATATATAGAGAATAAGTCAACGAACTTTTGTAAAGAAACATATAATTAAAAAATCTACAAAAAAAAAATCTGTATTAAAACCATTTCACTTAAATGTAGTTTTTTGGGAATAATATTTAGATCCACAAGTAAAGTGCAAAACGGCCTTATATATGAGCTTCTCCAATGTGTAAATGCGTAATAAAAACTGACAAGATATTAATTAGAAATTTTAAACTATACAAATGATGCTAAAAATTATACTTTCATATATGCATTAGTAGATTAAATTAAGATAAAGCAAAGTAAACTAATGAAACAAGTGTTTGAAACTAGTTAATATTTTTGCCACAACGTTCACTTGCGTTATCTTGTGTTCTAGTTTTGCAAGTCTGTGTGTGTGTGTGTGTGTGTGCAAAAAGACAAATAGCGTACTTGTCTTCAGTACAATGTTCAGGTGATTCATTGTGCATAATATCATTGAACTGAAATATAATTGTTTTCCTATTTCAATATAACATGATTAAACACAATCGGTGTAACAAAAGCTATAGAAACTGTAGCCTGTCACATTCTGTATTGCAGTTAAACATTATTGAGCGCATTATTATACTACAGAGTAAGGTACACGAAGAGAGAAACGAGTCTGCGCAATACACAAGTATCGAGCGTTCACTCTGTAGAGAAGAATTCCCCTGTATATGTATAACGTGGGTTCTGTCTCTATGTATATGTATGTGCACGTAGAGTGAGTCTGCGTTGTTCCTTCTGTGGTATGTCACTACCACGCATCCTCCTCAAGTCAAAATAAAAGGTTAACACAGACAAGGTGCCTCCTCTATCTATCTCTCTCTCACTCACTCACTCACTCTCCCTGTTTACTTCCCACCATCATTCATCCGTACACGTAAATATTCGTTACCGACGTTGATTAGCATCTCATATTTCACCTAATAACTACAACAATACGCTTCATATCATTATTATTACTTCCAGTGTGAAGCCAAATACGCAAATATGAAACGATGTACAAAGCCTTCAGTTAGTACAACAAACTAATAATAGCAACGCTGTAACGCATTCAAACAACGGTTGACGCATTCGTCTACAAATACTAGTTACGAGTCAATGAAATTCACAGTCAATTCATTAATTGATCATTCGTTGACATTACATGATTGTTTTCGTTAAACTTTAACGACCTGCTTATACAACTAGATCAATGAACGTATAAAAATATTTACATCAAAAATCCAGGAGACGTTGATTGAGCCAAGAGCAATTCCGCTGTCGGCGAAATGAGTACAAGAGGATATGAACATGACATATATTTTTGTTGAGATGACACGGATGATCTCCGAACTGGATGTGTTTTGAATTGAGTAAAATAACTTAAAGATGAGATACAAAAAATAAGTACAGTAGAACTTCGTTTAACACTTCAGATGCGTTCCTGAAGACAGAGCGCTAAACGAAACAATGTTATACGGAATCATTTTTATACAGGGTCATTGTCTATAAATGGATCCATAATTTCCGTAATTTTTTTTAAATATCTAATTATGTAAATTATGAAATGTAACGAAATAACCTACAAGACACATTTAGTGACTACATAATAAATATTTGTCGGTACTAATAAATACTTAATCAACGTTATTATTTAATAAATTCCGTATTAACGGTATTAAATCACTGATTCACCCGTAATCTTGTAACTTATAAACTGTAATAAATCATCAAGAACAAAATGAAATAGTAAAGGATAATAAGATGTCATGTACATATATGAAATAATATAAAACAGTGATTCACAACCTTTTATGTATAAAGGACCAAATATAACTTCATTTTTGAACCGGGGGCCGCATTTCTATTGCAACGAAAAAGGTCACAGTCATTTTATTAATGTGTGTTCAAATTCGAAATATTACAATAAATTAAATGCAAATATACTTTGAAAAGCTTAAACACTAATCCGCAAATATAGTAATAATTTTAAAACAATTAACAGTCAAAACAATTGTTTGTTTGATTGTACAAAGCTGATTATAACAAAGTCATATAATGTAACTAATTATTAATCAATGGATTTTATTTTTATTATTTCATGTGTAGGTACATTAAATTAATTTAAATGGGTTTTTACCATGGTCAAAATCGAGTGGACAATTATGGAAAAAGGGGTATTATTACAAATAATTTGAAAAATTAAAACTGCATACACAAGTCAAATTAAAATATGTATATACAGTGAATTTCGCTTATAACGAACCCGCTTACTGCGAACTTTCGCTTATAACGAACCAATCTGTAAAGTACGAACTAAAGTATCATTAAACGTGTGTTATTTTTTTCGCATATAACGAACCCGTTTATAACGAACTTTCGGGTATAACGAACCTTAATTTTTGTAATAATCGCAAAAGTTTTCGGTTATAACGAACTTCAAACGGCATTTTACCAAATAATCAGGAGATTCCTCGAAATCTTTCAACTCCGCATATGTAGGGTCGCCGTAACAGTTTTTGGGGTTTTGGGTATATGTGGTTAATTGTATGAAAAAAATTATCGGACCTTTCCGCGATTGGAACGGATCATGCGGAAATTTCAGCATGCTCCACATGTCCTGTCCGCCCCTGTTCACTGTATTTAATGTGTTAAAGAAGTACAATTATGAGTTACGCAATTTCGAAGAAAACACGTAAAGCTCTAACTTTAAATATATAAAAATAATATGAAATAATAATAAGTATAAACAAAAGTAAAATAAACGATTTTTTCAAATAAGCTTCATAAAAAGTATTGTTAGTGTACAATGTATATGTATTACAAAACAATATCTAACTCAATTTTGAACAAATCTGGATTTGTCTAGTTTTGCAAAACAGTTCTTCATATTATGTACTTACTTGAAACATGTACCTATGCATTCATAAAAAAAAATGAATTTCTGATGTTTATCGTTTATTACGAACTTCGCTTATAGCGAACTATTTTCGTCGGTCCCTTGAGGTTCGTTATAAGCGAAGTTCACTGTATAAAAATTTCATCGTAACTGTTTGAAAATCTCGGTCGTTAATAGTAAAATTAGCGCATATATCTACATAATGTTTCATTTGTTAATAGGAATTCCTGAATCAAGTTAATTATTAGTGAAGCTCATTTATTTATTTAGATTATTTTCGTTTCTCTTTTGCATATCTTGTAATTTTGTACTAAAAAATAGTAACTAACGGTCTCTCAGTTATATTAAATACCTATCTTGTTTTAATATAAATTCCAAGTGTTTACTATATTAAAAATATAACATACACAAGTGAAGAATGCGTAAATAAAATGTAGGTATCTGTTCAGGAATTAAACAGAAATATTTCATGCATAAAACCTTTAAAAGTTCCATTTTCAAACTCGAAATATTCGAGTAGATTTGACTAAATTTTGGTAAGGCGATTCTGTTAGACAGTACTTATAAAAATTAGAAACAAAAATCTATTACGAAAATATCGAATTTTAAAATACAAGATTGAGGTTCCCTGAATATATTTTGACTATTCTCAATGATGTGAAGTTATACATTCAATATCATAATATCGAATGAAGATAGAATAAAAAAGAGCTGATTCGATTTTGTACATAAATGCAAAACCGAAAACGGATGATTAATAAATAGGATATTTTTTCAAATTTTAAATCGTCGGAATTTTTTGCAGATGTAGAAAATATATTTCGAAGTTAAAATGTTTTATGCATTTTTATTCAATCTCTATTCAGTTTTGAGTAAAAGATATTTATATAATCATGAAAGATATTGAAAATATCTTATGTTTTGAAAACAAAAGATGGACTGACAAGTTATCAGAATAATTTATATTATGAATCTTCGGGTAAGAAAATGTAATATTTACGTTATATTAGTTTTGAAATATTCCAGAATAATTATACAAGAAGGTATAAAATACAAAGAGCAGCAGTATATTGTAAGAGACGATTATTGTAGAGTGGAATAAAGGAGCAAGTTCCATGACTTTGTCAAACTATCGTTAGCATGAATGGTTATTTCTCCTAATGTACGCCTATGTCATAAACAAGACATCTATCTTGCTATATGTGTCCGATAACTTTGAAACAATATTAGTGAGTCGTTCCAAGTTGGATCCAGAGGATTATTATATCCGTGCAACATGATTCCTTTTTAGTAACCAACTCATATAACTGGAGAATCTCGGAAACACGTGTTTGTAATTGAACTAGCCTGTCCGAACGACCATATGGTGACCACCTTTCAACGAAAAACTTTTCAATCTGGTATCCACTCATTATCTATCGTTAGAAAATAGTGTGTGCGATGAAGGTTACACAATGATTATTACATTATTACACAATAATCATGAATATTGTGTGTTGCGAGTGACATATAAAGTGACAGTCCTGTGTAAATGAGATTTTTGTGAAGTGTCTTCAATTTACACCAGAAGAGGTATCAACTGGAAGATTAACGACACGATAAGCGAGTCGGTAGATCTTCCGAGGAAAAGTTAGATTGGAATGATAGAGAACGTGAACGGCAATTATCAGTGTGACAAAAAAAAAGGAAGGTACATTTGACACAACGATAAAATGAAAGTGTGTAAACGAAAATGATCAATCAAATAAATGTTGAACGTGTGAGCCACGAGTTACGGTCAGGTGTAGTACAGTATTCTAACATATGTAAAATAAACCAGGTGCACACAACACCATTAGCATATGCAGTTATTGCATTGGTTTTTCCCACTGAAGGTCGAACGAGAAGGCTCAAGCGGATGTAGCACATGCCACGAACAACATCCGGTTGTTAACGAAAGAATAAACAGAACTATCTTATATAAGTGAGGGACGGAATGCAGGAGGGTTGTTCACAGGTATCGACAACCACGGGTGGCGGTGGATTGCAGCGTGGAATATTTAAAAACCTAAACTTTATCGACCCGCCACCATACTTCCTCACTGCATGACGAACTCAAAAACCTAGTAGGTAGCTACGGGGGAAATCTAAACAGATCCTAGTTCTTGCTAGACCTTCAAAGACTTACTACCTATATTTGTGTGCCGCTAGTGATAGATAGATAGATCACCTTCACACATTACTACAGGCGACCGGGATCCCGGAGAGCATCCGAAACGATGACAGTGAGAATAAGGGCCGTACGCATCCCTGCGGATTCAGATCATGGTGAATAGAGCCGAACCCGGAGGCCATGGCCGACGGCAGACCGGTGAACAATATAATTGTATCGATTACACGTGAACACCGGCATTTTCAATTAGAGGTCACTGGATGTGCGAAACGTTCAAATAAAAAGCAATGAAAAACAAAATCATACCGTAGATTTTCCTCTGGATTTTATTTACGAAAAGAATTACAGCGCTTGTCAAATGTCAAAAACAGTCGATATGAAACTACCGTTACACACCGAATTGGTACAAAATTCTTTTCACAAACACAGAATGCCGGATAGTTTTTAATCAAACAATATTACTTATACATTAGACAAATTATTCGAACAAATTAATGGATACATTTCGTGAACGATTCGTAGAATTAGATGTTCAATAATGCGGTGAACTGAGAAATGGTTTAATATCGAGTCTGCTAAATTTCAAACAAACTGTCATAAACGAATTACAAGTATTTCAAACTTATATAAGTTAATTAGTTTATGATAAACGCAGTGGCTTCACAAAATGGGTATGAATCATTTTAAAAAAAAATTATAATTAACTTGGCAGACCACAGAAGTCCTGGTCAATCTCGTTACCAAGTTACACTTTCTACGCACAGGAAAATCTATAGATAATTAACACCTATATACGGAAAACCATATTCCGCGATGAACTTATATCATACATACACACACACATAAATATATATATATATATATATATATATATATATATATATATATAAAGCGTGGTTCTCGTTTTACGATTACGGGCAGTAAGACAAACTTTCACCAAGTCATGCCAAAGAGAAATTTATAGAAAATCTTTTTTGATCGTACTTAATTAGACGTAAATTCGCCAAATGCGAAAAATACCAGCACGTATCGAATCCGCGTGTGATTCTGACGTAAATAACAGTATTCTAAGAATAACTTTTGTAAAACTCAATGATTCGATATACATATACATATATATATATATATATATATATACATATATATATATATATATATATATATATATATATGTATATATATAGAATGTACCATCCATCTCCAGTTCTTAGAATATGCTGACGTGTCAAAACAAGTATCCGAAACAAATGACTGTATTGCATCGTTTAAACAGTTTAATATTCATGCGGCACGATTTTTTTTTTAACTAATAACCACTCGACTAATTGACAGTGATATTTTATATTTCCTTTTTTATATACAGTGGACCCAGGCTTTAATGATTGGTGCAGCAAACTATCAAATCACTTTACGATGAACTCGCCGTTAATATGGACGGGCAAAATTGTTTTATAGTGTTCATTATATATTTATGGATATTTTGAAAAATATTTAAAATTATCATTCGTTTATATGATGAAATACTATTTATTGACAAATCACGTGATACATATTAACATGAAGGTTATACACCAACTGGAAACGAGTTACAACTGGTTGAAATTGTCGAATAACTAGGAACAGCGATATAAGAACACATGTATGATGTACATACAGAACGAATAATGACCAACGGAAACAGAATCTATTTTTTTGTTTTGAAAACAGATAAAAGCTTAATGCATCACGCCATAAAATTGGTGAACTAATTACGATAGAGACTGACTCAACGTTCGCTAATTAGTCATCCGCCCGAAGGAAACAATAAATTGATTAAAATAAAAATTATGAACGAAAAGTATAATCATAATTGGGAATAACTGTCTGCAACTCGACTGTGACCATGTTGGGGGATTTTTTTCTTTCCAGAAAATAACATCAAATTGAACGACGGGACGGAATGCAAGACACTTCCAACTTTCTTACGCTTTCCTGTACCCGACGAGCAAAGATCAACACAGATCAGCAACATGGAGAGATTAAACCAACTTCAACGGAAGCATTTACTCCTGAATTATGTTTTACTTTGAATAAATATTATAATTGAAATAGTGTATGTTTGGACCATGTACGTTTGTATCGGTAGTTGTAGTTGTAGTTGTAGTAGTTGGATGTCAACTTGGAGTGACTTACCGCGAATGCAGGGTTAGAGCCGGCATTCAAGCTCGCGCGTATGAATAGTTTCAAATAAAACATCGTACTCAGAAGGGTTGGTGAACCGAAGCGGTAATGCTCGGGCCCTTGCTGCGCGCGAGTACCGCCCGCCAGCAGCGACCCGGCCGTACACGATCAATAAACGGGCGAAGAACGGCTGAACGCTCAACGACCAGACTCACTGCTGCTAGCTGGCAGGCAGGCTAGAGCCTAGCTACTCGCTAGTACTACACAGAGGGTTCACATACAGGAATCATCAGTACACAGAACAGGCACACCAGTTACTACTTACTACTTACCGTCATGATGCATGAATGACTCGGTGAAATGAAGTCGAGGCCCCTGCTGCCGACGCCTGAAAAACACGTCTTAATATTCTGCATGAACTTGCGACGGATCGCTTTCAGCGAGTAGACGACCAACGCGGACCCGTTCGATGACGGCCTGTTCGAGTACGAGGAATCACTCTCACTAAACACCGCGAACAAAACATCGTCCTGTGCGGTGATACCGAGGTCGCCGGCCAAATCGGAACCGGCCTTGCCAACATACGCGGCTTGCACCAGATTATAACGGCGGCCAGTCTGTGGCTCACCGACACACTCCATCGGGATCTCCGTGTACGAATAGTAATGTTCGTCATCGTGACAGACGCGCACCATTTTACTCATATACTGTGACGACGTACTGTTCATTTGTGTTGTGAGGAAGTAGCTGAAACCTTCCGAACTGAACCCGTACACATAGTTAATCGGGTAACGTTCGCGTGCCAACGAATTAACGAACATACGGGTACCGGTTGTGACGGCCGTATGTGCAATGGTGAACATACGTTCCTTGTCGAGACTACGACTGCTGATCGCCGGCACCTCGGAACGGTACGGTGAGCCAAGTGTGAATGTAACACCAACGTACATCACCTGGGACACGGGTGGATTTGGTGGTCCCGGTGCTATGAAGGCAACTGTGGATGCAGTAGCATTATTGGCGACAACTGCTTCACGTACCTCCTGTTGTACATCGCTAATATTGTGTAGATTACGTACGGTACATATGCCTTGGAACAGACTGCCACAGACAATGAGACGTGTTGTCGTATAGTCGATAACCAGCGCTTTGTTAACGTTGTCCGTTTGTCGAGTGGCCACGGATGACGTGCATTCAAGCACTGAACACAGATCCGAGTCTTGTTTCGGACCGGTGACGACACGTATGACCAGATCGAGGTCGGGCGACAACTGATACAGATGATTCACGGCACCGATGTACACGCGACCGGTATTCTTGTCCACAACCAGATGATTGAATCTCTCCACATCCGTATCGCCGAACTTACGTACGATGTCCGTAGTGGATGCGGCGAATGTAACCTCGGACGACACTAGAGACAACAGCACGATGATGATGCTGCACGGCGACCACCACATGATGCGAACGGCGGCAACACCAGCCAACACATACACCACGCTCCACGCTCCACGCACCACGGCTCGCGACAACGTCTCTCACGTCATGGGACCTGTAACACAACCAACATCCGGACGTTATCAACATACGTATATGTACCCTCTAACGTAACAAACACGGTAAGTAAAAACATCAACAAACAACAAACAGAAGTTTACACCAAAAACCACCAACATTCACCGCACAACCAGATTACTCAACACTTCAGGATTATTTATCAATGATACTCTAGATAGCACAACTAGCCACAATAACAACAACATCAGTGTAAATAAGAAAATAGAATTATAACAAATAACATACAAGTTCTTTCATACCGAATTTGTAACTCTCATTTTAATACATATCTTGACTTGTGATAGTTTTATAAAATTATGTGCATAAAGTTCAATTAGAGGTTATTTTTAAACAGTGTTATCTTGTTATTGCATTCCATTATTTTGCAGCATCAATGTCACTTGCACCATTAACATTAATTGCATTATTAATTGCGTTTCACATAATTTGTAGCACTGCATGAATACACATATCCTTACACACTACATTTCGCTGCATATAAAAACAAATGTTCATTGGAGTCAAATATCTGGCTTAGGTTATAATGTGTTGTGTTCATTTCTGTCAGAAACTGTACCCACAGTAACACCATCTAAATAATTCAGCATCCAGCTGTCGGAATACAATCCACTATACTAATATATTCCTAACTATTACTATATGCAAATATAAATAGCTATACATGGCAATGTGTTGCAAAAGGTTATGTGAATCTGGAATATTTCAATTACAAAAAATAATAATATTACAGTTAGGCAACCTTTTTACAGTAAAATGTATATTTTATAACTTTTTTTAACAAACCATTGTACTTAAAGAACATACTTTAGTTGATTGCAGAAACTGCAAAAAAAAATTGTTTCTCACTTATTTTCATAAAGTTATTAAACTGTTATGTAAAAAATCTATACAAATACACATTTCAAATTCAGTTACTTTTGTATTCATTTTATTATTTTATTAAAATATATTTGTATCATTGAGGGAACATTATTTATACAGACTGTACCGAAAACTATTTCTAATATAATGCAAAAAAAAGTGGTAATCATTTTCGATCAATGTTAATTGTTATTATATATCGAAATATACGAAATAGTTTTCATTTATAATTTAGAGCAAATGTTTTTTCTGCTAAATGTCAGCAATAAATAACTCTAAAATATGTACAGCTTCTCTGTAACGGTTTCTAAAATATTCAACGTGCAATATTGTCGGAATTTATCGAACACGTTATCTATTAACGCTATGTAAATTTGTTTTTGAGAAATACTTTTTTACATAGTCAATCGTTCAATTTGCAGTTAAAATTGTTCATGTATCACACAGACTGCACAGGAATGTAAAATTAAAAAACGAAATGCTCTGTAATAAAAATGTAAATATGTAAAGTAGAACAAACATTAATGGTAATTCTTAAAAAAAATGCATATTATGTATTAAAATAACATTTGTATTTTAAATCAAAAAGAGCAATATTCATAAACATTGCAGCAAAATGTATAAAACAGGTATTAAAGAATTTACACAGTATAAATGAAGTTTATAAGTGACACATATCATTTTATCATATAAATTATAGTAAAGAAAAAAATATATATCGTTTTCAAATATAAGAGAAGTCAATCTATGTGAACCACCATATTGATATGATTAGACATTGCGGTATTTTCTGTGAATTAATTTGTGAAATGTAAATTCATTACAAGGTCATCAAGAACCACGTGCCACCGGCCATCCGTTAAGCACATAATGGAGAAACATACATGAAACCTACACAACCATTGGACGAAAATATTTCACCATACTTTCATATTACATCATACTGACACTAACCAACTATCTTACCAGCTGTAACAAAAAATTAACCAAGGAAGTGTCAAATTAACGGATGCCTACCAACAAATATACAAGGAATTCGATCCGTTCCGTAAAATTTATTTCTAAAATTTAACGCATCTAAATTTATAACGTCCAAGTTAAATGATATTTGATATATGTATAAACATAGATATGTGCATATTGCGATTACAAATTTCAGTTCTTAGAAACAAAGCAGTGTATTTTCATAAATTACGAAGGAAACTAGTGACGCATGTTCCCAGTATATAATTCTGTCATACAGTATATACCTAAAGCCTATAAGCCTCATCCAAGCGTACTTGGTATGTTTTTGAACAACTGAATCGACCAAGGCCATGGTATCGGATGACTCACACTCACATGCCATGGTCTCATCTGCTCACCACTAGCCAGAGCCTTTGGGTTCTCAACTATGGAATCTGTACATTTGGCGCCAATGCCCCTTGTCAGCAAAAATAACGATATTTCTAAAGCACCAATAGTTTCAAGAAAAACTTGAAGAACAATCTATTTAAGTCGCTCAGTTTACAATACACATGTTCTGATTACACATTCATTTTAAACTAAATATAACCTGTACGTAATTATGATTTTAAATGAAAAATAATGTCAAATTTCAACCTGCAATACTTGATCTCGTACATGTTTAATTAAATGCTCGTACAAATAAATAACCTGCATCTTATTTTCTTAATGCACCACTTCATTACGCTCAGTTAATGGTATTAGAATCTTCAACGAGTGAGTAACTTGCGTTAATTACAGATAACTATATTTAATTATACCTCAATACCACCGACCATGGAATAACGTTTCTCTTACGTAGCCCACGCGAACTAAAACAAGATAATGGGATGACGGTGCCGCGATAGACAAAGAACAATCTTGTTGCACGTTGCAATGAAGTAAACGGTTTAAAAATTCACTGTATAGAAATAAACACATGAACCAAGACAGTGTGCGGGTTTGCGCGGTAACTACATTCATCAGTAAGGAACAGTGACGAAGTTAGCATTGGAACATGTGTGAGTGTACAAGAACCAGTCCGAAAAAAATATACCACATAATGCCACACTTACACAGAAAAAACTCTAACTCCGTATCGAATGAAGATAAAACTACACTGTTCAAAACATTAGTAATCTGGTATGCAATATTTATAACGATTAATATAAAACTAATACCTACATACATAACAAAAGTGATTCAACTACATACACGTGACATGTATATACTGCATATCTGCGTGTTAGAACAAGCGTGTTCTTATCATATTGCTGCGATAATTATCACTAATATAAATCCTGTGGTCACTGTACACAGAAATACATACGTAACCACCAAAGCCGCAAAACTGCACATCATGTAGTAGATATATACATGGGAATAGGATATATATATATATATATATATATATATATATATATATATATATATATATATATACATACTTCAATATAGACTGTGAACTGGTCACAATATTCTATAGTAATACAAAACTATGACCCACTTTCTCATGATTATATACCACGATTTAATAAAAATTATTGTTTTATTAACATAAAACAGAATTTTTAGACATTATAAACAAAACTTAAAAATTATAACAAAACATACAAGTGCAGTACGGATATTATTAATACCATTGATTGAACATTTACTATTGAGCACTGTCAGCATGATCGATGGAGATATTGTGAAATAAGTCCAAATGCGATGGGTCTACGATTCATTAGAAATTCTGAAGAGCCTTTAGTTTCGTTTGGAATAGAAGCATTCTCAGGTATAATACCGGAACAGTGAAAGCAACAATGAACGAAACCCGACTGAATGATTTGCTGAGTTGCCACGCCGCGCGCCCTCTCCCGCTTCCAACTAAAACCAGTGTGTACTTGTTTGAACATGTCCTACCATATCCAGCAGACCCATCCCAGTCAACATCTAAAGCACATGTTCTCATATTATATATATTATATATATAATGTGTATGTATCTGCGCAAAATTACTTCGATACAACACAAATATTTGTGAAAGAATGGATGACGTAACATTATTTATTAACGGAATTAGAAATCAAGGCATGCAGATCAATATCAGGAGATTTCGAACAGTTTTCTGTCACGCAAAAAGATGTCATACTCTAATTTGTTCATCTCTATATTATTTAGCTTGTCAGGCCATCAAGTAATTTTATCTGACAGCTGCTGACACACCACGCCAAAAACTCTCTTAAGTTAACTAATAATAACGTCTGTACTTAAAACATGAAATAAAAACGTCAAAGATTTGATCATTTTTATCTTATATCTATATGGATCATTTCATCATTAAATAAAAAATTAATATGTATCATAATATAACGAAAAATTAACATAATATACAATAATGCTGCAACAAAATATTACATTACTTGTTACAAATATTTAAACTTTCATACGGAATTATTTCTGATGTTACATTTCTATAATAAACACAATGGAATTTTAATTAAATGGAAAGTATCCTCGTTTGAATAATATTGTGTTGCAATTTATTGATATGAAAATTTTCTGTTAAATTTGATTGACTACCATTCGACGAAACATAAACCGAAATAACCGCTCTGATGTCAAGTCAGTGGCGACGGATAATATGATGAATAATCACTAGAGTTTCGCAAAATCTATTCATGAGTTGCAGAACTACCAATATGCGGTAACAAAATTTACAGGTCGTGGTTAAATTAGATTAGTACAGAAGACTTTATAATGAGCTAGAAATCAGTGTCTGCTGTTGGCCTAGCAACTCTCTCTCCATACATACGGACTTGAAGTGCGCTAAATTAACATCCTTCATAACAAACTCTAATAATTACTGGTCGCTTAAAATAGCGATTTTTTTCATAGCAGACAGGAAGACATCATTTATGTCTATCTGAATATATGTACATATATATATTAAAATCGCTTTCTTCTTCCATCAAATAGAGATCGTTCGACATTACAGAATAACTAAACTAAATTTTACAATAGTTCTTTCTGGTCGGACGTAAAGAACTGAACTAGAGCAAAACGACTGGAAGAGAAGCTTACGCACAGCATAAACTACAAAACAAATAAAAAATGAGTCAAGGAACTGTTATCTTATGGGAAAACTTTTACTTATTGTCCGCATCCGTTTTATTCATAATTTTTTTTAAGGAATTACTGTTTATCTATTACGAGAAACATAAAATATATCAGAATTTTTAACGTATGTCGTCCTATCTTTATAAACTCAAGTTTAATGATGTAAAAGAACGGAAAAAAATCTTTATCAATTTGTAAGTGAGGAATATAATAAATTCATCATATAGATTATCACAAAAGTCGGTACTTTTTAACGTAAATGCAATGTACTATAGTATTTAATTCGATACGAAATGCAATTATACACTTGCATCTTTATTTAACCTGAAAATCAAAGGGAATGTGAAGAAAAAAATATAAGACGTGAAACATATAGCAAACTAAAATAGCGGGCATGATGGAAAACTGATTTGATCTATAAGAATAAACTGTGCTGTATACTAAACAACTTGAACAACAACGAAGTGCAACTGACGAGTAGGACGTAATGGGGAATGGAATGTGGGAAGGCATCTGCACGGCCATGCCAAATGCCTACTGCCTCTCGGCGGCTGGACGGAGATCAGGACAACAGTTTCTGAACACTATGTTACTGGCAGCAAAGCATCACAACAAATTAACATCCCCCAATCTTATAGCATATCAAAATAAAATCATCGTGAAAAATCTGTGAATCAACTGTCTAGATGCAAGTCAACAAACAAAGCCTAACACAGAGAAAACGGACATATGGTATATTTACCTTCAAAATATAATCTCGTATCACTTGTTCTGCTTCTCAACTACAGCTACTGGAATTGGTTAGGAATAAATGTTCGCCATGAGAGTCTTTTACAGGTATTTGATCAACGTATAAAAAACATAAACTAATTCAAATCACATCACACGTTCGTCACTGCTCTTGGTAATGCTGTACGTTCGAAGGTTGCATGTGCACTAACACAGATCTTAGGTTACCCGAAGACAACTGCAATCGTAAAACAGTTATCGATGTTCATTCATATATTTTATTTTTGTTCATAATGACAGTGTTCAGACAAAATTTGTTTTCTGGCTCCAGCACACTTAGTTTCTCCTTGTAAAATGCCGTATAATTGTGAACACTATTGCTTTTAATTTCTACTATAGTGTGATATTATTAAAGTGTTACTAAAACATAATCTAATATTTAATTCACATACGTACATACACTACTTGTATTTATTAGTGCACTACTAAATCACCTCATAAGACAATTCTGTATCTAATGAACGTCGCCACAGAACTGAAGCGAAATTTACCCCACCCAGACGCGTTCTTCAACGGCGCAAGTCCGCGCACAGTCATGGGCGTGCCACTATATAATTTCAACTAGGAGTTTCATAACAAACTGAAAGTTTTTTGAACTCATTCTATACAGCCCGACTAATATTCACCTATCACCGAATAAAATTAATATCAGAATAATGTTCTTCTCTAAACTATTTACAAATATTTTCATATATTGGCTAACTATGTACAATTATAGTATAGAAAATCTGAAAAATTCTACACTTTGTTGCTAGTTTCGTATCATTTCCGCTTTCTTGCCGAAGAAATAGCAATGTATGTTTATACAATTATGACGGCCTTGATGCTGGGATACATGTTTTCTTTAGTTAAAATGAAGAAATAAAGTATTCAAGACTATATATTACTATTCAATTACGCGAAATTCAAATCAAAATACTAGTGAGTTATTTTGTCGTTCGGTAAATAGGCCATATTATTTTGACAATATACACTAGAAAGTATTCTAAATACAATAAATAGACATCGACTTGAAAACCATTAAACGTAAAGTTAATCATACCCGTCATTGCTTCCTCCTGTTCAGTAGATTAGTCATATTTGCTATTGCTTATTTAAATAAATATGCACCTACAATGCACATGCGCTAAAATAGGTATTTTTGCTTTCAATAATAACCATACATAACAAATACTGTGATATTCAGTGATTCATACCAACAATAATTGATTATGCAAATTGAATAATACATGATTTGCATATAGTGATATAATTTTTCAAAACAAAGTGAGAAGTTTCTGTTGATAGTTACAAATCACAGTAACTACATGAAGTGGCACATAACATAATAGTACTAAATACTCGTGAGAAAACAGCGAACAATTTACATAAAAATTCAACATTTGTTAATTGCAGCCATGTTAATGTGATTCATGTAGGTAAACAGAGAAGTGTGTTTATAGTTCGTTTATGAAAATGTATAACAATAGGAAAATATGTTTTCATAACGCGATGTTACTGTGAACGACCTTGAATTATGATAAACCAGTTTTACCACTTTGCACATTGAATAGTACGTTACCATTTGACTTTAATAAATTTAGATTCATGGTTCTTAGTGTTTTTATTTCACATATGGCTTTCAATTGTTGTCCACCACATCAGTCTCGCAATGGTATACACCATCTGTTCGTGTAATGCGCAACAGAAACTCATTTTCTATGTACAAAAATGCAAGAACTAGTTCATACCGTCTTCTATTATAGAGAGAAACTGTCTCAGAGATTTTCTTTTATATATGACGATATCCATAAGGAACAAATTGGCTGTTAAACTTAAAGAAATACCGTAAATAAATAAATATAAAAAGATTAGTTTTCTCCTTATTTTACATATGACCTTACATTCTTCTAGTCTAAGAATCTTAATCATCTCGAACAGAAATAAAAAAAAAAAGCTATTAATTGTGCCGATGTACCAACATCTCGCTGAGTCAAGATACATTTGTATCTCCAAATTTAAGAGAATAAAGAAAATGTATGAGGAATAATCTTTTTTTAAGGATCATATTTTAAAAAAACATACTAGCGACAATAGTACACGTACATCATACATAGCCGGAAATGAGAATGGAGTCACTGTCCACAACAGTCCACAAGTTCATATACCAAACATTTCTGATCTCGAATACACGAATCTCGAAAATGCAGAAAACAATCAAATCAAAATAGTTCCGCTAGTGTCCGCTTATGTAAGGCTGTCGCCACTGGATCGGCAGTCCCAAACAGTGACTCTAAACATTAATGTATGAAGTATGAAGTTATATGTAACTGTCAAATATGGATATATTATTGCGTATATGGTGTTTGCCACTTTAGTTCTTTTCTATAAAACTATCTGTAAGAATTCATATCCGTTGCTTCTTTATTAGATCTTTATTGTGTCTTGTGGTAAAGTGGAGAATATCCTTATATTCAGTTTTATATGGCATTTTCCGAACCTTTGCGTATAACTTAACAATTCTAGAATCACTGTTTGTGAAGCTTGCCTGAATGATTTTGCAGACAACTGCGTTACTCAACGGAGACTAGGAGAACTATTTTGTCATTTTACCTACTTAACATTCGAGATTAAAAATTCGAGAAATCCGGATTTGACACATTTAGTTTTTTGGTAATTATAAAATACTAACACTGGACACTGTTGTTAATTTAGCGTGACGTAGCTTGGACGTAGCATTGATGTATTTTTTTAGACAAATGACGGTCATTTTGTTTTGAATTCACATCTGACATCTAACTTTGGTATTGATCTTCTTTCTCACTTTCAACTTATCTGCTTGTCTATTTAAGTGTAGATACAAGTAATGAGTATACTTAATTTTGACAATAGAACATTCCTGCATTCAGTTACAAGGTCAAAAAAATGGCACTGGCTGGCACATTATAAAAACAAGATCATATAGTGAAAATATTTCTACTGACATTTTTAACCTTCAATCAGGTGTGAATGATATCGAAATATATATGTATATATTTGTGTAATGTTTAAGGCATTATTATTTTTAGTTTCATTACTGTAATCTGTTCTGCCGTAGGATGTGGTACCAGAGACAACTGTAATTTTATTTTAGTATATTTATACGTTTTGTAACCTTTACTTTTAGATCAGAATGAGCTGTCGAAAAAATGGAGGGAAAGATGAAGAATTTAAATGTTGATGACGAAATTGATGCGGTTGAAAGTATGTTAACACTTTGTTGAATTCCTAGAATATTTACGTGGGAATGTTTGAATTATTTATAAGTTAACTATAATTGCAAAATTGCAATACACTCATATAAACATGTGTTATGTGCAAATGTATTGAGACTTGTGTCTCTGGAATTTCAAAACTTAAAAGCATATTTAGTTTTAAAAAATGTATACTAACATTTCGTTTAATCAGTGGAAGTTCTCATTCAAGAGATTTAAGAATCAAAATAAATTAACATGCTTCAAGTGATATAATGATTAAATTATCTATATTGTACAGGTTATTGGGCGAAGGAGTCTGGGGAGAAAAATTACGTTTTTCAACTAATCCTTGTATATTTCGCTGAGTTTGTTGGCTTCATCAGCAACTGCGTAGTAAAACAAAATAGATACATGTAGTTTGACATGTGCAATAACAGTATTAGGTTAAATTATCTGGTTAAATAATTGCTTTTATCACTGTACTATTAGAATAAATTAACACTGAATGTATGTTGTATAGAGACCTATAAAAATAAATAAATGTACTTACCATTGCTTACATTTTATTTAAATATTAAATTTTATATACCACATATATTAATTCTACTATTAATTAAATATCTTCTGCACAGAATGTATAAATAACAAAATTTTAAATATGTGTGCCAACAAGCACCTTGTTAATTGTCATTTGATCACATGTTCTATAAAGCTCCTTCTGAAATAATATAATCAAGAAATTTCACTTATTTATGGAACAAAAAAAGAAATGAAATATATTTTTACGGAACAAAACTGACAAATATTTCAAGTATAAATATTGTTTGTTCATAAAACAATAGATGGCTCTTAAGATACATGTCGGTAATTACTGTTTGTGATATTATTTAGTGTCAAATGCCGTTTGCTCATGCGCTTAAAAAAAATGTATATTTTATAAAATACCTGTATTGTTGAATTTGAAAAGGAAATTGTTTTTCGTTTGTACAGGCAAGACACGAAATGCAGATAAAGCTTCTCAATAAAATATCACGTAATAAAAGTGTACTGCAATAGTTATTCTTTTTATACATAGATCATTAGAGATATTCATCTTTAGTAGGTAATAACATTTGGTTGTTTTCGAGATTAAAATTTCTTATATAGTGCTATTTGTAGCCATTTTGGTGATCAGATTTGCATATATCCAAGCGCATAAAACCAATCTGTCACTCGAATACAAACTCCTTAATTTTTGATTTGATACTAACTGATCGCAGAAACGAACTAAGTTTTCATCAGCAATGCTGTGCATTTCAATTCAATACTTTATTTTTCCCAAACTCATATGAGCACATACCACTCGATTCTTCTGCACCTGGTACCATTCGATTGCACGGTCACTCCAGTACTACTACAGACACAATTATCTCTGTTTTCTCAATTGACATGGACGTAAATTCGTTGTAAGGAGGATTTAGGATGTAGCCATTGATGAATATTATATTATCTGCCGTTTCAATACTCCGAATGAATAAAAACAGATTGAGATTGTTAGTAGCTAGCTATGTTTATCACTCTTGGCTGCTCTTGACTATAAGGTACCTGTCTGACAAAATTGAGATCTTGACAAATAGCTCGACATAGTTTTTACATATGCAAGAGCTACAAATACTGAGATGTTAGAAATCCTTTCTAACTCATGTGTATTCATATTTAAAGAAGAAAAGAAACTTTTTTTTTCATTTAAGCACTAGAAACATTTTCTCTTTTTGTTTTACAGACATATCAGGGATGAACATCTTATTCAAGAGTATACTTTCTCTTTTATGCAATTGGCTGCTCTCAAATTTGAAAAGGTTCATGTTTACAGGGACGTTTGCAGTTTTCTATAGAATCTTATACACAGTGACGTGAAACAATATGTTGTTCAAATAATCTTTACTATACGTATTCATTCGCCTTGCAGTTAGCCTACTCGCAAGACACCGAGAAACTAATGTTGTAATGGATAAAATTTAGTAATGTTATATGTATTCTTTTCATCAGAAACTGTATCGTATTTTAATTAAATTATTGTTTTCGTTTAAAAAGAAGTTATCTTATTCATGATCCTTAATTCAATTACAATATGATTTTAGTATCAAAACTCAATTATATATAATTAATTAAAATAGTTTGTTTATATTACATTTAAATGTAGAATATTTAATACATGATTTGATATCATTGATTTAATGCAAAAGTGATATTTACACAATTAAATTTATTGTAAAAAGTGGAACTGAAATAAAAATTAAAAACAGCACTTTGACAAGCGGAAATAAATTACGAATAAACAATTTTTCATTATGTAAACAATATTATTTTAGTGTATATAAGATTTTTTTATTGTATATTTTCTATTGAAATATTAGTCTAGGTTGTACTGCGTGAATGTGCCACTTAGCAGAATGTGCGAGTGAAGTGGGTGCGCTTTGTTTATGTCCTTGCAACCTGTAACTAGGTGTATGTACACGACTACTAGTTGGAGTTTGCAATTTGTATCCAATGTTCTTCTTGTGCAAGACTGCTGATGTAGTTCATTTATATAGTTGCACTTGAGCTAGAGATATATTAGCATGAGCAAATAAGGTCTTCATTCTGAGTTAGAGAAGTGGTGTGCGGTGTGCGAATATGTAGTTTCGACATGGGAGTAGCGCTCGGAAGAGCACACTGTCAGTTGACTTGAACTCTGTCTCGGGCAGGTTGCCGTTGCCTTACGTGTTTCGCTTCATTCGTACCCGTGACAGGTGGTTGCCTGTTGCCTGGCGTACACGCTCTGCGTACCGCAGTGCATTTATGTGCGGAGTGTTGGACTGGATCACCGCTGTGCCCTAGCGAGTGAACAGACCGTTCTCGTTTGACTTTAGTTCAGATCAGACAGTTGTGGAGTGTTGATGTAGTAGTGTTGCGTCGGTAAAAAGCCGTGATTTTCGTTTATAAAAGCCATTGCGAGTTGAATGGCCCCCTCGTTTTTCATGCATGTGGATGGACATGTATGACTCCAGTGTTTTATATGCTGGCCAAGTGTCTATAGTTCTGTGACTGTTTAAGACAACACGGTGCCACTTACTGTAAACAGTTTTACGTTCGCGAATCCTTCTTTCTGACACCAGACAACGTCTTGTCTCGCACGTTCTACTATATCATTGTCGACGAAGAATTAACATTTCGTTTCAAACACAGTGTATATCTTCAGTTAAAATCTATTTTAGCTTGTCCATAGACAATGAACTTAATATCCGTTATTCCACGTTAGCGGGCAAGCTGTACAGGAAGTCATAATTGCTGAGCTTGGAGCAGTTCTTTGAAGGTGAGATTACTTTTTTATTGTTTTATACTGCGATATGTCTAGGATCATATAATTGCCGGATACGTGACCGTAGAACAGGCTATATATGATGGATAAGCTATAGCAAAAATTATGAGGAAATTACATTCGATCTATAAGATGATTGAATAAAAATAATTTATCGCCGTTTATTAAGACTCATACAACTACAATTTCAAACCGAATTCTGCTCATAACTAAGTAAATAAATGAACATACAGTGATAATATGCAATTCTGACATTCGAATAATTCAAGTAGTATATATTTTTCATAATAATAAAGATAAAAATGAACTATAGTCTGTATTCAACTATTGTTTTATTAAATATATACAACTTTGGGGTTTGATTTCATGTTCAGTTAAGTAATCCGTATTTCTTTTTTATAAATAATATATGAATAAATATGTTTTATGTATATTGTTCATATAATGTGAACAAGTGTGAAATGTGAAAATGATGATACAATTCTTGAACATCTCAACTATTGTTCTAGCACAGTGTTTGTATCAGTCTGATAAAAATTAGAGCTTTTATTATCATATAGTCAATCGTAAAATTAAACGACCATCATATAAAACGAAAGAATGAAAACGAAATAGATTTCTTACTACATGTAAGTAGAGTAGTGGCGGGGGCGTTAAAAATTCGTAATTGTAGTTGAAATGAAATAAACACTAATATATCTGCTAGCGCTTTTAGTAATATAACTCGATAAAATTGTATTTATACGCATGACATTCAATGCAGACTAAAAACAGGTTTAATATTATGATTTCGGCAGACATTAAGATTATACACTGGATAATACGATAAATAGTCCAGTGTCAAAATATATGAAAGTCGCCCTTGTCTAAATAATATGTGATTATAATAATTTCGTTTGTTATGAAATGGTTTATTGGACAGCAAATGTCATTATTATTATTATTATTATTTTAAATACTGTTAATCATAAAGATTGTATTTGCATATGTAGATGCCAAAAACCAGAATTACATATATAAGGTACAAAATTAAACACGGTCATTGATATATAGAAGTTCCTGTAATTAAAACAAATCTTGAATGAGTATATAAGAACAGGTTTTGTTCATTTTAATTGACTTGTAAGACATTTTATTTCTTTTAGATATATCGGGTTAACGTTAACTTCACATATTTCCTGCCTGATATGGAACAATTTTTCTTTTTTCTAATAGTTATTTAAAAACACTTTCGTTGCCATTGATGGTTACATTACCATTTCAGTTTAAATTGACAAAACTTCTAGTTGTTAGCGAGTAAATTGTTCGAAATTATTTTATTCATATCATAAAATTAACTGAACATATTAAAACAAAAATTAATTAACATGAAAATTTGGTATCATGGCTATATTAAACAAATTACATTTTGTAACACGTACAACATGTTTTCAATTTGTTACCATACCATTTTCAGAAAGTAATCATGTAAAATATATTAATTTCATGTTGTCTGTTGTGCCACTTAATGAAGAAATAGCATACTCCACTAAACAAAAAAATTATTGTTTTGCATTTTGTTTAAATATGAATTTAACATATAAATATGTATCACTCATGCGTTGTTTATATGTATATAAAAAATATATATTTTATACTATGCTCATATTAAGTATCTCGAATCAGTCTGCTACAACCATGAAAATTCAGGTAATTGCTTCTTCTATATATGTATATTATTTTTGTTCTGGAAATATGTAATTTTTTGTTGGAAAAAATACGTGTTAAAAGCGAAAGACGTTAAAAGATTGTAAATTAATTAAAAAGTACTTAATTAATAATATGTACCTATTAATATTTTGAAAGTAAAAGTAAATATACGATAAATGAGATTAAAGGGAATTCAATGCAGTCAACGTAGAAAAATGCATACATTTAAAGAATGCAAAACAATGTAATTGAAAAATATTGATATCACGTTATTATTGAGTTGTGCGTTAAAATAAACATTTGCTTTATTATAGTGAGTAATAATCAACCTTTATAATTGTATTATGTTATTTTTTTTAAATTACTATATTAATTTTGCAGAGTATACGAAATCCAAAAGAGCTACATGGAAGTTCCGAACACATTTGCATAAACATATATGTTATTTTTTTGTCGGTTTGCAATTTGCATATAACAGAACATGCTGGTTTTCAATTATATTTCCGTAATATTCTGGTGTAAAAGTATTTTTCAAATTATCAGGTTTCTAGGACGAGGTTCAACTTAAAATCTTGATTTAAATTACCTACACCTTGTTTTAGAAACAATTACAAATTTCAGTTTGTAGCAATTTGTAATGACTTGACTTTTAAAATAAGAGGTTTATTTTTTTCTATCAATATACTATAATACAACAAAACTAAAAAAATACTAGATTTTCCACACATTCTACTCTTTTATTTATTTTCACAACTTTTACTCGGAACTGTACTGCAATTGAATAGAAATAAATACGAACAATAAAACTTTCATAAATGTCATATAATATAATTATTATTATCTAAAATCGTTAAAATATCAATAAAAATTATATCTATAACTAATAATACTATGTAATTGATTACTTATTTTGTGTAGATTAAAAATAGAAATATAATAATAAATAGGTACAAGAAAACAATATGTAATTTTTGTTAAAATGATGGTTCCGTGTGATTGTTGTAATATGATATTGTTGGGTGTATAGCGTATCCATGCACGTAACGCTATTGTAACGGTTTTACCCACACATATACTGTTCTAGATTACACATTCAATAAAGACGTTTACTAATAATGTGGTTCACCTCTTTTTTTAGGCACTGGAGAGAGAGAGTATTTCAAACAATTATGGACTGCCTTTGTTCAGCGCCTCGTTCTATTCAGTGCAAGATAATTCTGCTAGACGAACATGAACTAATATACGATATCCAGGTCAGTGCATACCCAGCTCATTCTTATTATCGACATACTCTCATACTCATTTATTTACTGCTAATTTTATACTGAGATAAATATATATATATATATATATATATATATATATATATATATATATATATATATAATTATTATTATTATTATTTTAATTTCTAGTTCTCGTCATGCACGTGTAGTTAAAGTTCACTAATTAATATGAAGTACAACAGTACAACTTGTTTTATACACACATCCTGAATGTGCGACAGTTTTCTATTTAATATGGAATATAGACTGTGCATGTCGCACTAAATGATACTGGTACAACTCACTGTGGTGTTGACCATCTGAGAATTGATCATGACATTAACATGTTTTCCGCCATCTGTTTCTTTACATAGTTTGTTGAATATATCATATAAGTAATGTAGCACACAAGACACAGATGATGACCAGTTAACTAGATATGTATATTTATTGCACGTGGCTCTAGTTCATGGCAAATTAATACATAGATATTCCATTACATCAGTATTCATTCATCGAGTGGTTTGGAAAAAAAATTATCATAAGATAAATTTTGTGTAGACGAACATACATAAAATTAACATGAATTATGTTTTATTACCTATATTGTCATTCTGTAGTCAGGGTCATTCTCTGGCGATGCCATGACCTGACGTCTGGCAGTGTTACTGCTGACCAGTACTCCATAGTGCCGTATACTGAGTACCTAGGGTATTTATCTACGTACGTACATGTGCCCATACCGACAGCGATATGAGCCACGTAACGCTTAATCATGTCCCGTCAGATAAAAGAAAGACTTCAGAACGGCCAAGAATATCATGTGAGATGCGTTTTTTCATGTGAAACCTACTTTGCCTTCGTCTATCATTAGTGATATGTATGACGAAATGGTTCGAGCCCGAACTCTGTAACACCCAAGTAATTATGTTCGTGAAAGAGCTGTTCAGTAGGTATAGTCCGTCTTAACAACTCTGTTCACGGACTTGTAAGACAAAATATTATCGGATTGTAATACTCATGTAGATCGGCACACCTTTAAAACCGTCATAACCGAGTTCATAAATTCGACTGTACATAAAATTCATGTATGCATTTTCAATGCCGTGACAGTTACACTGAAACAAAAAATCACGTTAAAATAATCGATTGTAAAATGATTCATTTTAAGTATGTACTTGTTTTCAGTAAGAGTTGTTAATATTGAAATAAATCTTTAAGTGGATTTCAAGAAGAATCATTTAATTACAAATGATTGCGTTCTCATTTTTAAACTGAAATATAATAAAAGAAAGTAAAATTTGAATGTAGTATTTGGCAGTAATAATATTGTTCGGAGTAGGGCAACATAGTTCAAAGGTATTATACACGTACCGCTGAAGGTGACGTCAAAATGACGTAAATACTACAGAACACATAATCAAAATTGCCTGTTCATATTCTAGGTTTTTATGTCACAAAAAAAGTATGTTACGTTAAAAAATTATTACATTATAGCCCGAAGGACATTAATAAAGACATAGATTACAGTATTTATAATTTGTTGACGTCTTACAAGACAGGTTTGTTAATACAGTTTGTAAATTTATTTAAGATGCGATGTAAAATCTTACTGAATTTTGGTGTTGAATGGTTCAAAAACATAGCTAGTCATATCCATGAGAGATTTTTTGACCAAGGTAAATCAATCAAATGGACAATATCAGACTTGTAATTGTTCGATTCCTTACTTGTCGTTGTCCACAAATATGCATAGTCGATCTATTATTTTATTTTTGATATTATTTCTATATAGTTATTCCTATCCCTATATTATAAATTTAAAATTAGAGTTCCATCAAATTGTATTGAAGAGACATGTATCTTCGTTACAGCAAGTTTGAGTTAATTAAATTTTTATTTATGTATTGTGCACTTTATATACACGAACATCTCATTTTTGCTGAATTAAAATAAATTGTAGTTCTACAACAATCACAATATTTGCGTCTCTGCACAAACAACCCAGTAGAACTTTTTGTACTGATGTTTAACAATTTTTTTCTCACTAATTGGGAAACCTGCAACATGTAGGTCTGTATTGCAGTATAAAATTATTTTTTTTTGTAACAAAATGAATTCCTAAAGCTATACCTATTATTCCGACAATATATATAAAAAAAAAATGTAAACACAATTAATTATATTTGAAATTAATCTTTTTATTATTTAAATGACAACATAAATATACTTGAACTCTACTAATGCTTTATATGTATACTTAAAATATAGTATATCTGTTGTCAAATTAGCATTTCATTTGTTAATGTTAATAGCAAACGCGATTGCAATACTGTTCTAGTATTCTATGAATATTTTAGAAACAAAAATATGTGAAAATTCGTTGATAGCACCAAGTGGAGTTAATGGAACACAAAGATTACATTATAGTTTATGGTAAAAGTATTTAAGATTAAAAAAAGAACCGTTGCCTGGAATTTGTTTCCTCATAATTACATGATGACCAAGTGGCTACATTTTCCTTTTTCTCTATGCGAAAACAAGAACGATTTGTCAGAAGAAAAAATAATATACATTTTGTACATATTTTTAATACATACTTTCATCTACTGCCTGTTCGAAGCGTGTATATAACTATTTATTAACTAAATTTATAAACGTCACTTTACGACGTACGTATATACCTCCTTGTGCTGTGTTATGCTCTTACAAAACAGGTAGTATAAAAAGCAACTTCATTAAACGGATATAAAGTATTCGTTTATCTACTCAGAAATATAATAAACAGAAGTAATTATCACTTTCAGAAATGACACTGCGATGAAATGAAAATATTTTTATTTAATAATGCATTATTCTCGCACTCGCCTATTGACATAATAATGATGCATGTACGTTCCGAGTTAGATTTTCTTAAGATATACGTATGTACTAGTTCAGATAATGAACAACATGCTTTCAGAAAAGTAACTGTATATATCCGGCTACAGTGTACATATAATTATATATATATATATATATATATATATATATATATATATATATATATATATATATATATAAATTATATAATTATATGATAGGAGTGAATAGTTTGCTAATATGTATTATGTTGAAGAGCCAGGCCGCAGCAAACACTGAATGGAGTTACTTTTTTTTCGTTCTTATTTGCTAGGTACCTTAAATTTTAAACTACAGCATGGATGCAAGAATCTGAACAAAGTTTTATGTATTACGTCAACTGTATTTGAACGTTCTTGTGCTTGCAGGTTTATACTAAAAATCTATTTGTTTTCAAATGATGTGGTAATAGTTAAACAATTAAGCAAATCTAATAAATATAAATCTGATTTAGTTCATAGTATACAGTAAGTACATTTCACAAGAAATGATAAGTTCATAAAATATAGGACTAGTTACGAAGCTTAATTTATTTCTTATTATTTTTAGTAACATGATTCCGGCTATATAAACCTTATTACAAGTGAACAGCACGAAGTATTGAGAATATGATGATAAACACAGGGAGTTATTAAAAACTTATGCATATATAGTATTAATATCATATTGGAGCATTCGTATGCAAAAATAATTAATAATCGTTAGAAGCTAGCGACAGATGTAGAGAATAGTCCCAAGCTACTTTCTCTTTCAAAAGTCAGACCTCAAATGATTAATATTATTTATTTTCGAATGAAAAGAACACTACAAATTTCACTAGATATAATAATGAACGTAATTTCTAAAACTCTTATATTATACGAAGACCTGAAACTTTTAGCGAAAACTTTCTTGGAAATTATAAACGATTCTGATTCGTAGAATCTTCCCTTTATGCATGATAATGATATTTTTAGTTCCTCATGTGTATAATAACAAAGCGGCAAGATTTCACAGGGAAACATTTCTTATTAGGTAGGTATGTGTTGATCGCATGCTTAGCTCAGTAGGACTTGCAGGATCGCAGAGCTGAACAAGGCTGACTCCAGCTGACTTGTAACGTATCATGCCAGGATACAGTCGCATGTTCGGAACCTTCTACTGAATACGATAAATGGTATGCTGCACACATAATTGTGTCCAGCCCAAATCGGTACTGGGATTACCCCTTTCGATTCTCAGCAATGAGTGGACTATAATCATAGCGTGCGAGGTGGCCGTTCAGTTTCTACCACGCTCTTTGTCTATCTTCTTCTACCATGCCTTACCATAACCATTAAACGCAGCCCAGCATCGTCTAACATTTTTAAATACTTCATGGAACGATGATGCCGTGTATGTTGTACCACAATATCGGAGAATTCGATACAAATATACTGGACACCCGTAATTATGTTCCAGTTATTTGGGAAATGATATATGTGTGACTTACCTTTGGAATAAATACATTTCTTGTCATTTATATCAGACTGAGAGGTCTTGTACAAACGTGAGTCATCGTACTGGATCCCATATGGACATGAGCACTAAGTTTCGCGCTCATGGTTGCGCACCCAATGGTTCATCGACCCTAGATACTTGCTCATTGGTAACGAGTTAGGAATGCTTAATAATAATATATATATATATATATATATATATATATATATATATATATATATAAAATATTAAATAAATAATCAAATTAATCAAAACTATGACATTGACATAACAAATATATCATTTTGACAAACAGTTTTATAGATATTTGAAGGGAATA
Organism: Carabus problematicus; assembly: GCA_963422195.1. Classification (NCBI taxonomy): domain Eukaryota; kingdom Metazoa; phylum Arthropoda; class Insecta; order Coleoptera; family Carabidae; genus Carabus; species Carabus problematicus. Next base: position 20,929,646 of record OY728577.1, read on the forward strand.
TTTTTTTTTCTTCGAAGTTTCACATCAAATAATAAAGAAAGTATAGGTACTGTTCCACTTTTTGTTTTCAAAATTGATGTTCATACGCATGAGTGCAGATATAGTTGGCGTGCACTCTTAACATTTATATTACTTTAACATGTTCTGATACAGTTTAACAAATATATACGCATATTGCATAAATGTATGATCTTCAAAAGAATGCAATAAACATTTTGACAGTATTCTTGCAGAGTTGATTTTGTATAAGCAAGGTTGTTTAAAAATAGTTAAGATTTTTCTTTGTGATGTAAATTATAATGGTGAGTAATCAGCTTGTCTTCGTCTAAATCGACTTTTATTAATCATACCAGTGACGTATCCAGAACTTAATCTTGATTATACTGTATGTAACATTTGTTATTAAATCGATATTACACAAATGTACAGTAATATGTAACACGTATTATTTTTGGTATTTAAATGAATACAAGGCCGGTTTAACACATTTTTTGCCCGGGGCATAATTGCCGCACGCTCTATAACAATAAAATTAAAAGGTAAAAATTCCATTAATTTTCCGGGGAAAAAATTGTACCTTAAAAAAAATTCCGAACTACCCTCATTCCTAATACGGTCCTTTGTTTCTTCCCTTGATTTTTTTTCTAAATGTTAGAGTTCAAGTTATAACGTGTTTCTGCCTACATAAAGTCGTTAAATAAATTAGGACCAGAACAGTGGAGCCACAAAAAATATCTGCAAGTATGCTTAGAAGAAGTACGAATGTTACATTAAAAAAAATGGTTCAGTTTTCACATGTACTTATATAGAAAATTCCATTGTTATTAAATATGAAATAACAGAACCTATTGCAAGATTTCACGAAGATAGTAAGTGAATGAATGGTCGTAGAGGCATTTGGAATATGTATTTGATTATACATTATATGATTATCGACAAACATCACATCAGTTCCGTGCTGAAATGTTTCTTTATACGAATATACGTACATACTAGTTTACAGTGTGCTGATAGCAGCCTGTATGGACAAGTACATTTCAGCACGCAGCGACTTTCATTGTTCGTCGTCTGCACAACACAGCACAGCACAACATACATATTTAAGTTTACACAGACTTGTGGACTTCGCATCACGCATTTAAATGCTGCATGACAAAGCCTTGCATATAAATATAAGCCTGCTTAGACATGCTGTATATATTTTCAACATTCGATTATGGTATTTTTTATTTGAATCTCCATGATTCAATATACGTATACGTACACCTATTGTATCTTTGATAAAAGTAAAAGTATGCACTTGTCAACTTTAATGAAGCATTTCTAGTGAAATGTATAGATACTTACGTGGGTATGCATTATCGGTGAACGATCTGCGTTCATTATAATCCGTTACAAATCGAAACCTATCATTTTTTGTCGTTAAATGAAAAGTATATTTTGTGAAATCGTTCAGTTGCTTGATACATTCTGAACTATAATTTTCTAATAACGAAGAAAAATTCAGTCCTGAACCATATTATCACCAAGAGCTGTAATATTAAAAGATTTATTTTGTTAGCAGTGAATCCGCAGGTAGTTCCCACTGGCCATCCAACGCTTGCGTGCACAAAAACCACAACCAGACACAGTATCGTCTCAGGGTGGCGTAATTATTATTTACCTTTCGGCCATGATAATTTAGTGCATTTCTCAAACCGTGGGAAAACAGACTACATTCCAGGAATGCTAATTTAAATAATATTTCAACCCAAAGATGACTATAGCGCGCGTAAAACTGAACTATCCCACATGCTCTCTATATAACTACATATATATGAATCATATATTTATTCCTATTACATGCTAATCCATTCCAAATACGCGAACCGAAGCTGCACGACTCGGTATGATCATTTTACACGAAATGTTCTAAATTTGGCATATAGGGCAGCAGTGGAATCCCAGTCTAATTAACTAATTGAAATTTCAAGCTACATCTGATAACAAATTACTACACTGATTATCACATAATTTGAACCTATTTCTGTTAATAGACGTGTATTAAGACTAAATCCAGACTTATAGAAATATAATTTGAATATAATAATTATGTTTTGTTTATAGATATATTAATGTGTAATAAATTTTATGCTGTATAGACAGAGATGATTAACTAATCAATACATATCGGAATAGCTCAAAATAAGTTGTATAGCATAGTGGATGGTGCATGTATGATACATACGTACATACATATATACTGATACAAACAATGTATTTTGTGACAGGACAACAACACGGGCCAGGTAGTACTCGACTACGTATTCAGACACCTCAATTTGTTGGAAACCACGTACTTTGGTCTAAGGTACCTGGACTTTGAAAACCAAACGGTAAGATAACTCGCAAGCATTGAATGTCACCACTACGTTGGTTTACCGATATGTTGGGAATGTATTTTGTAGAAGATTTCATGTAGATCATTTTAAACTATGAGTAATTAATTGTGTAGTGATATATTTGCTGAAGTTAAGCAATATATAATTCCATTAAGTGAGTAAGTTTTTGTTTTTTTTGTAATCGTTTACACGGAAGAGTAATCATGTTTTAATAATCGCAGCACTGGTTGGACCCGGAGAAAAAACTAAGCCGCCAGCTAAAGGGTTCAGAACCATACACGCTCTACTTCGGGGTCAAGTTTTATGCTGCCGATCCGTGCAAGTTGTTAGAGGAAATCACTCGGTAGGTGCTTGATAAAAAAATCTATACATCTATCTCCTTATATGTAATAACCAAATTTGCTATCAATACCCATATCCTATATGAATATTTATTATCTGTCTTTAACTCTGCTAGATGTCATTATTCTACTTTTTTTTCTCTTAAGCATTTCCTGTGCTCCATTTTGCTCGGGCATTTCTGTTTTCCGGTGCCTAATTGGTATGCTCTTATATTATCTTCTGCTGCTGAATGTCCAGTTCGATTTTCAACTGATGTTAATCTACAGTTCATTGCATTTAAACGGTACTTTGACATTTCCTGCGTATTCCGGAATACGAATTAATTATACACGTTAAAATACTCTAACGTTTTAAAAATAAAATTTATGCTAACGCCATTACTGGTCGTAGTGCGGTCATTTTTAGCAAAAACTAGTCGAAGAACTAGTCATTTTTATTGCATTGCCCGCTGAACCACTGAATAGCAATAGATGATCCTTGATCTCGCATGAATTCTAATGAGATTATTACGGAGCTGGATTCAAACCAGATTAAAACCATATCAACTCGACTTGAAAGATGTTATCTGTTTTCTTGTTGCCAATACAATTAGAATATTGTAGTAATAATAACTCTTGCATGTTCATCGCGTCGCAATTTAAATACGTGCACCCTGATACTCGTATTACTGGCGTCCGCGATAATCGTAATGTACTGCGAAATTGAAAATGTTTACCTATTTCATCAATATGATACTCCAACTGAAATAGGATACTTCGGTGAACGTGATATAATCAGAATAATCTTATAACTTCTAAATCAAATATATAATATAGCTTCAATTTGTGTCATAGGAGCGGACGGGATTTTAGAGTTAGTGCGTCACTCATCTTGGGTTTAAGCTTTCTGGAAAATGAGAAATCCAGCGAAGAAGCTGGATAGATAGGGTTACGTTTATAAATCTGATATGACGATTTTCTGACAAATATTCACGTTACTTCTCTATTGTGTAAAGAAAATATTTCCTATCCTAAGCGATCTCTTTATATATAATAATATCAAATATATAATTAGAGTATTCAACCATGAATAGCCGATGTTTAACGGTTTTAAACGGTATGATACAACAGGTAAATTATATATTTTTTCGTTCCAGGTATCAATTTTTTCTTCAAGTAAAGCAAGATATTCTTCAAGGACGTTTACCAGTATCCTTCGAATTAACAGCCGAACTTGGAGCTTATATAGTACAGTGTAGGAAATCATTATATTTACATGCATTTTTACCACCTTTTATTTAACAAATAATACCCTTCTGTTATTAATTTAAATTTAATTCAACCAGCTTGCTTCGATTGTTTTGTAAACTTTTATTTGATATTTAACAGCGGAACTCGGTGATTATGATCCACGGAGGCATTCACCAGGTTACGTATCGGAATTTCGATTTTTATCAAATCAGACAGTCGAACTGGAATCGAGAATCGTTGAAATTCATAAAACACTCGTGTAAGTCACAAAATTTAGTCGAAAATATTCGTATTAAGTCATTGTAACAACAAAGTTGATTAAATTGATTCATTTTACAGTGGTCAGCTGCCGTCTATTGCGGAGTTAAATTACTTGGACAAAGTAAAATGGTTAGAAATGTATGGCGTCGACCTTCACCCCGTATTGGTAAACTGATTTATGATCATTCATAAGTACAGTTAGCAATAATTACTCTATAATATGTTTTTCCAGGGCGAAGATAACGTCGAATATTTCTTAGGTTTAACTCCGAGCGGTATTATAGTCTTACGAAATAAGAATACAGTGGGAAATTATTATTGGCCAAGAATATCCAAAATATATTTTAAAGGACGATATTTTATGTTACGCGTGACTGATAAAAACGTACGTAAGAGGTTCATTTTGTTTGTATGATCAATGAATAATAATGGAACTTTTATGCTTTAGAATGATGAAAGTACATATGGATTTGAAACACCTTCAAAACCTGCGTGCAAACATTTATGGAAGTGTTGTGTTGAACATCACGCTTTCTTTCGATTGGTGCAAGTTTCTACAACGACCCCGGATATCTTTTCGTTAGGTTCAAGATTTAGGTATAGGTAATTCATACTTCCTACTGTTTAGTTATGCGTAAACTATTTTTAATTATATTCGCAATTAGTGGACGCACAGAGAAGCAAGCTGTTCGTGATGCACAACTCAGAATAAGAAATCCGCCATCGTTTTCTAGAACATCTTCAAGGAGATATCAGAAAAGAATTGTAGAAGGTGTTTTAGAAAGTAATTTTAAACGTAAAATTATTTATTTTTATATAATTAATCCATTTGTTTATTTGTAGCACCAAAATTAGATGAGACAATGAACGGAATGCATTACCATTCGCAAGAAATCAAACATGTATCGATACCGCAACCTGCTCAGTCGTAAGTTATTTATCGTTTCTTGTTTTGCTATTATCGTTTCTGTTAATATTGATTGTATACATACTTTTAGATTTGACAGTCCGTATATAGCAACGTGTAATGTAAACAATATAGATATGCAGTCGCAAAGAGCAGATTCGCCGAGGAGCACCAGAAGTGCACCTTGGTCACAGCCCCATTCTAGAGGCTTGTACAATACAATATCTCCACCTAGTCCAAGGTCTGTACGATCTGCAGGTCCTCGGTATAGGTCTTCTTCAATAGACAGCCAAAGTTCTACCGATTCAAAATCATGCAAAAGGTATAGAAAATATCATTATCACACATGATGTTGAAATTATAGAAATTTCATTTCTCAGACGTCGACATCAGCGAAGTAGATGGACGTCCGACAATGAAAGTGAACTCTCCAAGTGCTCAAGCAGATCTCATCGTAAACATAGAAGACATCGGTCCCGAGGAAAGAGAGATTCTACTTCGGAACAAGATCCGCATGTCCGGCGACATAGATCACTTAAGAATAAGTGAGTTGTAATATTTATATATGTGTTAAAAAAAATATTATATGTGCATTCTATTGATAGGCACTCGGAAAGTTACTACGAACTAGTAGATTCAGGGTCGCAGTGGCGTGAAATCCAAAAGAAACAAGAAGATAACTTGAGTAGCATACAGCAAGCGAATGTTATAGTCAATCACCGATCTGGCTATGTAAACAGCGGACTGGAGACTGAAACGGAACCAGCCTATCATTATCGGAACAAACATCGGAAGCATAGATCTCGTTCCAGATCTCCGTCAGAATCCAAAACATGGTTACCCGATGAACTAAAGAAGCACTTGGAGTTTGATCTTATAGATACAACTGGCATGAGCGAGTCACAATTGAGAGAAATACCGTACACAGTGGTCCAAACCAATCACGCAAAGCAACTCAAATTAAAGCACATGTCATGGGGAAAAAGGTAACATTTCTCCAATTCACATCATTGTAAATATATTTTTTTTAATGGCAGTGCAGTCATAGCAATATGATGCCTGTAAAATCACAGAAATAATCATGGTAACAGGATTATTTAATATACGCGGATTCGATTTCCGTCTTACCATATATGTAGTTTGCAATCCACAATAAACTGTAGGTACCATCTTGTTGTGAGCTGGTAACTCCCCTGAAGGACGTTAAAAGTGTTTAATTGTGCTACCCCAAGTAACCGGGATATAGTGTGATATATTTTGATTTTAAATGAAATGTTTCTATTGATAATATCATTTGGTATTTAATAAGCAAAATGTATTAAGTGTCATATAAATCCTTTGAATATTATATTGTTGTTTGTATAATATAGCGATACATTGTTGCAAAATGAAAAACACATATCGTACAGCCCACCGCCACCCTACTCGCCACAAGCCTCGAATGTCACCAGAGTTCGAGATATGCGCGTCAGTCATTCTAGCGCAAAATGTGATTCACACATGCAACTGCTGAACTCAGATTTTGTAAATAAAAATGGATCGAGTGTGGCGTCTAGTTCTAGCACTCACAGCACCCTGAACATGATTCCCAGGTATTATATTCGCGTATTTCAGTGATGCCGCGTAACAAATACCTTCTCAAATTACAGGATGTTAGAATCGCTTAGTCTCTCAGACAACAATTATCAGTATTCGAATCGTGGTAGCAAAAATCGAATGGGCAATTCAGCATTGTACTGCAATCCAAATACGTTGCTTGGCGGTGTTACCAGTGGAAGTGGGTTACATGGCGGCCCGAATATAGATACGGCAACAAGAATTAACCACGAGCATAGCGACTCTGGACTCGGAGCAGAACAAGAATGCATGTATGGTAGTGAGAGGTAGATTGTAGTCAATAGGTGTATGTTGTATTATTTGATATTAATAAGCGGTTGCTTCCAGATCAACAAATGAGAATGTACATCAGGGAGCAGCCAATAACAAAAATACGAACGGTAGTGAATTACGTGATGTATCCGCGCACATGTCTGTGAGTAAATCAAACAATGATGCTTGCAAGTTGTTAAATCCCCACGACTTGTATCCGTTGCCCTATCATGCAACACTAAATCCATCCAAACCAGTAACCGTTAACAAGATCCCGTCTTCGTTCATCGATACGAACAAGAACAATGTACATATTACGAACATGGACAGTAGATATGCGAGTAGTTTCATTTCCAAATCTTCATCACGTACATCTTACTCTCACAATAGTGCCAATGCGGGCATGCCCTTCAATAACCGCTACACAGGCAACATGGACCTGGACAATGCTATGAACTCTACGAGATCGAGTATCAGACAACCTTTTAATAATGCTTCTCCTTATTCTGGTGACCTGTCAAAGGCTCGCTTATTTGCTGCTGACAATAACGCTGCCTCTTTCATTCACGGCTCTTCAAACTTTACCAGATCAATGAATGCAAATGGTGGTTGTACCAACGACCAGAACAACATTACTGATATTGGTGCAGGAACAGGGCCAGGGGCAGGGGACAATATGAACATAAACATTACAGACGGACCTTTGCGTCTCCGTTACCGACTCGGTCACAGCGTGCGCTCCGTGCGCAGCACCCGCTCCGAGGGTACATCGAGGGACAACAGTCAATTCATTGCTTTTAATCAGCCCGTTACTTCCACACAAACAAACATGAACAAACTGAACGTAAGTATATTTGTGCCTTGACACTCACTCACTCATTCACGTACCCCGCACTCGACATCATTCTACAACAGAGTACAACATACGTATTTACTTCTTGCAATTACATATAGACAATGCATTCTTGTCACAAGATGCATATATTTTATTTTCTTGATATTTACCAGGTTAAATCATATCAATTCTGTCATTATTACAATGTTTTAAACCCGATGATTGCATATTGAAATGAATCAATTTAAATGTATTAATGCTAAACATAAGCATTCTATGGTTATATTACTCTTTGAACACAATGATTGATGAAAATAAAATATATGGATCTTATTAGAACATACGTACCACCACCATCACCACTGGTTATTATCATACTATATACCTATACTACTGGCTATCACACGCTTTTTTGTCTTTTTGACTGCTTCAATCTATGAATCTAAATCTATAACAGGGCTACTTAATTTTAAATTTAACTGAATAATTTATGTTTGAACACAACATACCAGTATATATGAATACAAAAAATGTATTTTGTTATGTACCTATATAATATCAAAGATGATTTGAGTAGCTCTGCTCTAGAAACTGCTTGAAATTAATATACGCTTATTATAACCAATGTTTGAATTGCAAATAAAACCTTCGGGTTTACAGTACTTTGGTGATTATTATGCTTTGCGTAATAGCTACTACTTATAGATTCATATTGTCGTACCAAATCTGTGTCACAAACACATGCAATTACGTGTATAAACGAATGTACATAATGCGTACGTACGTGTAAAATAGTTAAAATATTGAAGCAGACACAAAGAATGAATGACAGAGCAGCACAGTACAGTACAGTACACACAGCCATTGGTACTGCATGCTAATTACGCGACCGAGACAGATCATTGAATAAAAAGTGAAGTACGATTTTTGCATGTGATGTGATACAGAGGGGACACAGCACTAGGAGCACTCGATCAAAGGCACCATTGCAGTTAGAGTCAAATCCCCCACTTCTTCCTATAGCGCATCGTCGATCCCGATCCACTAGTTTGGAGTACATACTGACTCCGCTTATCCGGAGCACATACCAGTGAGTAGACAAGCAGCTAGTCAACAACGGACATATCCACACGTCAGAATGCAAATTCTCTTCAAATTACATTCACCAAAATATACAATGAGTAGTGCTAGCATATTCATATATAACGTAGTCAAATATACTGTTGTTATAGTGTAGTTTGTCTTGGTAAAATTCTATTTGAAATTTTAGTTTGTTGTAAATTGCAACTGAGCATAGCAATTATTCGTTATTCATTTATTTTTGAAATAGCAATTGTTTTCTATTATGACAGATCGCAAGCACGTTAGGTGAGTCAAAGGAAGCAACGGTGCCACAGAACGAGAACAAAGCAAATGGAAATGCGAATCATGCATTTAACGGACCAGCTAAACCAGGCGAGTCGACAGAAATGAGTACTGAATTATGATTTAAGCAGAATTACATGTATTCATAATGTGTTTGTATTATTAGCATAGTATTGGTGTTACGTTACGAATATATATATATATATATATATATATATATATATATATATATATATATATTCGTTGTCCAATGGTAACATGTGCAATTGTATAAGCGGGTTTAGACTGGTGTATAATGTTTATTCGAATGCATGCAATAGTTGTTCGAAAGAAGAGGAACTACCGTACTGGTAAATGGAACACTATTTTAATATAATTAACGTTTAAGCTGTTCAATCTTGATTTAAAAGATTTATCTACAATAGGTAATTGTATTGTATATACATACATGTATGTATTTGATGTCCAGTGGTTTCTGAGACATTGGAGATTCTTCCATACATATCCGAGATCTATTTCATTGCAAATATTTTTTATTTATTGCTTCATACAATTTTATCTTAGTTAATTATTCCCATTTTTTATTTACTATAATGTTAAAATTAATCTTTATTTTATTTATTAAATCAAAAACAATCAAATATATGTGATTGAAAATATTAAGATTCTTAATATATTTAATAATAAAATATATTTTGTATATTTGAGTATATAATTAAAACCAAAAATATTGACGATATTCAGCAAAATACAATTAATAAATAAATAAGATGTTAGGAAGAAGTGTTTGTTATGAGTTATTGTGATTATCTGGCAATCCCTCCAATGTGTTGTGAAAGTAATATCGATCAATCAGTATTTTAAAAGATATTTTAAATAGTCAACAGCCTTACTTATTGATTCATCTCATTCGAATTGTAATTAATATTAAATTTATTGTTATATAACTTAGTACTGTGTTGCATGTAAACAGTATTTACTAATTTTTTGTTTATGAAATAGTGCCAATGTTACAATTTTACTGTATCTAAATGTAAACACTTCTGTGCTTAATTTGATGAAAACTATGTCTCTATGTTGTTTTAAGATATATATATATATATATATATATATATATATATATATATATATATATATATATATATATATATATATATATATATATATATATATGTATGTAATACAAAATGAAGTATCCGATTTAGTTACTATTTATTATTTCTATTTTACCTATGTCTACATAATATAGAAAATATTAAACGAATTATTGACTAACCTATATAATAAATATTATTTCTCATATTTATTATATTATTACTTAACTAAACCGATTATTGTTAAAATTAATCGGTTAATGTAAACATTATCTAAAACATCTGAATAAAGTTTAAAATAAAACATACAACAAGCTTAATCATTTACCTAATTTTTATTAATTATGAAATGCCTACATATTAGTTAGAATGTATTTTCTCAAATATAAAATTACACAGATTTATTAACTAACAAATTCATATTACCGTATATCCTATCCAGTATGTAGTTTGCTCTATTAGTTGGAGGTGGGATCAGGAGGCTCAAATGATCTGGGTCTCTGAGTCGTAGGGCCCCCCGATCCTCGATATAGATCATAATAATGAATATAAGCTAAAATAAACTAGGTTTGTACACCCATACCTGAAGCTCATCGACGTATGTCTGGATAAATCACAATAAACGAATATTCATTGAAATACATTTTTGCACATTTAAAATCTCAAATAGTATGCCGGAAATAAAACAATGAAGGTAAAATATTTAATTAATTGTCAAAACATCTATTTCATTTTGTAGCTAGATAATAACAAATGTAAAAAGTTTATTGGGTAAAGTGATGTACGGCAATAACTAATGTAATAGGTTCATTCGTTAGGGTAGAAATGGGCAATAACAAATGTAATTGGTTTATTCGTTAGGGTAGTGTAGGGTAAAAACAAATGTAATAGGTTCATTTGTTAGGGCAGAGAAGGGCAATAACAAATGTAATTGGTTTATTCGTTAGGGTAGTGTAGGGCAAAAACAAATGTAATAGGTTTATTTGTTAGAGTAGGCGAACCTGCTATACACATGTGCGTGTTGATCACAGAACACAATTTTAACTTGTAGTATGTGATATATACTACGTCATTGATAATACACTATTATTTCTAATGCATTGTTTTATTTACTATCACAGATTGTTTATGAGACATACAAGTATGAAATTAACACAACAATTGTGGATTTAATAATAAATTACAGATTTTTTCCACCATTTTAAGATTTAGTTGACCAACATTACACGGATGTATTACAGATTGCATATCCTAACGAATAAATCTACTGCATTTATTTTTACGCTACACTACCCTAACAAATAACCCTGTTGTTATGCCCCTACACTACTCTAACGAATAAACCTATTACATTTATTGTTGACCTACACTACCCTAACGAATAACCTTTTTGCAATTGTTATCCTCCTATACTACCAAGTTGGAGGGATGTATGGACAGATGGATAAATCTTTTACATTCGTCATTGCTTTACACTAACTGATACTATCACTACCTACACTATCTAATATATTCATCATAGTTTTACCTCCTCGACCTCATGTCTACCGCTACAATGTTCTTTTGATGTTTTTAATTTAAAAATATTTTTTCTCCAATGGCCTTAAAAAAAATTTTTAAATGAAAAATATATAAAAATATTGTTTCATTTTCTGGTTGGATAGTCTAGGATTTAGTGGAATAAAAAATGTACATACGGGCGAGCGAACGGAAGTACGACATACATACGATTAATGCGATAATAGTCATTAAGAGATCCAAGGAGTACATACGTATATATATATATATATATATATATATATATATATATATATATATATATATATATATATATATATATATATATATATATATATATATATATATATACCGGGTGTCCCAAGAAATCTGGGACATAGGGAATTAACATGTAAATATAGAAATATTGAGACTACTTCTGAACAATACATTTTAGAGCAAAAGTGTAAATAAAAAAGTTATTCAGAATTAAAAACTGCATAATTTGACGACATATTCAGTGCTCAAATACATTTGTATAACGTTTAAATCAAGTTTGAAATATCGCATTTTGATGACAGATCAGGAGGTCATGGAACAAAAATGGCATGTATTTTTGTTAGTTACAACAACAAATAATCAAACCACAGCATTTTTGTTTCACGACCACCTAATCTGTCATTAAAATGCAGTATTTCAAAATTGAATTACGAATTGTAGAAACATATCTGAGCATTAAATATGGCATCTTATCATGCAGTTTTTAATTCTGAACAACTTTTTTATTTACAGTTTTGTTCTAAAATATATTGTTCAGAAGTAATCACAATATTTCTATATTTACATGTTAATTCCCTATGTCCCAGATTTCTTGGGACACCCGGTATATATATAAGGGCCTTCAACACGTAGACTGTTGTCTGCAGTACTACCCTGATTTCTAATGAGTGATTATTAAAATCCATCTAGATTACGATAATTTGCAGCAATTGCTGAGTGGAGCATGTCGTAGCACTTTTGCAAGCACTTGTAACACTGTTTCCACCCCCGAGACTTATCCGATACGTTGAATAGCCTTACAATCCTGACGAATATCTGCAATACAGAATTAAAAACATCCATACTATATACCTACCATTATCTGGCTTTTAAATGTGAATAAAAAATGTTATTTATAAAACAAAGATTGTCCACTATTTTACCTTAATTGGTCTTGTTCCTCGAATTTTTACTATTTTCATCTCTAGGTTCCCCAAGGTATGGCAGATTCTGAAAGTGGAAGAAAAACGGAGTTGGGATGGTTGTGAAAGTAAAACACTGGTGCATATAAAATATTTCGGAATCAAATAAAAGGCAAATAAGATAGTTTGAATTTTATATATAAAAAAAGTAACGGTATGGTATTCGGTATTCGTATATATATGTATAGTAGGGGATATTTAAGTTAAATATTTATTTAAAAAAAAGAACCTACAAGTAAAATATGTATTTACAGTGCAAAACCTATAGTAAAATGAAATTAATTTTAACATTTGTACAACTAACTTTGTAATAAATTAATAATCTCTTATATTAGAACACATTTGTTGTGTATTATTTAACACTGCATTTGCCTGTAGGTGGTTTAATAACTTAAGAAGAACGAAAAAATCAACCTAAAGGATAATTTACTAAATCACATTTAAAAAAAAGATTAAAAAAAATTGTCTAATCCATTTGTACGATTTCTTAAACTCTACTGTTATATGATGAATTATAGTGCTTAACAGTTTTCGAAAAGTAACAAACCACATTCTGAAAAAATTGTTTACGATGTTAAGCTGCGTACTGACTTGGAGTATTCATGTACACACGCAAAGTTCGGCACGCACACGTTCATGTAAGTTAACAGCACAAAAAGTTTATGTTTGTGCACACAATTGTGTTTAGGTTCTAGCAGTTCAATGCGCACAGCACGAAACAACAATCGGCCATCCAAAACTGAACGCACATTATGTAACGAACCGTTAAGCTACAGATCAAATTCGTACGCGCACACTTCATGAAGCTGCGTACTGCTTTGAGCATTTATAAACAAACAAACATTATGTTGAACAATGTTTTTGGTACACACAAATATTTATGAATGCTTTATTGAGTTCTGGTTGGTGGTAGTAAAATTGTATTAAACGTAGCAGTTCCCATCTAAATTGAGCATGCAAATCGTATATAATACTGAATTGAGCATTTATGCATAATGTCGTGCACGCACAAATGTTCAAATCAGTACGCAGCTTTATATTTTAAGGTAACATTTTAGTTATTATTATTCTAACAATCTATGCGAGTAGTATATCAGTACGTTCAAGAAATGATATACAAATTAACATATACAAATATAGAGGATTGAATTGAAAACCGAAGTAGTGCATAATATGTAGGATCGGATGAAAGAATACGTTTTAACGCATTTTCACATTGATAAAGTTGAAATATAGGACCAGCATAAATTATAGTACATTAACGTAACTGGAACCAACCCTTTTGCTCTTGTTTGATTGGTTTTTTTTAACCTTTCATTATCAAATTACTGAGTATTTATTTGCAAGTACTTAGAACAACAATAACTATTAACTCAAAATTAGTTTCAGCAAGACATTGAGAATGGAATAAAATTGATTACCGAATTATTACCAAAAATGAAATATTTTCATTACATTAATTTGAGAAACAATATCACTCATTGTCAAATTGTATTCCAATTACTTGTATGCGTATATATATATATATATATATATATATATATATATATATATATATATATATATATTGCTGTTAATGTACTATATAACCATATTCTTCAATTAGATCTCGTAATTATGACTCAACAAATATCTAAACAGTATGTACGATGTTGAACAAAAAAAATACTGAGACTGCCATGAACTAAATATTTGTAGGGGAAGATGAATATATAGGTTTATAGACAAAATCACAATAATAAAAAAAAGAAAAAACCCAACGGAAAACTCTATTGAACTGTAGTCAACAGCATAATATTCATAACAAGTTGCTGCATAAACTGATATATTTATCTTCCTCTGAAAATGATTAGTTCATAAACTACAAACACAGTCTCGATATTTTTTTTTTTAATTTAACCACGTTCATACATATATAACATTAGCATTGTAAACAAAACAGTGTATAGGTTATCTTCTGTAAAAGTAAAGAAGTAAAATGGTTCGAAAAATAATTATTACTTGAATGAAAATTAAACAACAGAGATAGTTACATTTATGCCCAGGTTGCCGTTATCAGCAAATAGCTGTGCTATTGACGTATCGAACACGAGACAATCAGAATTTAAAATTGCGGCAGCTACACCCTCGTGACTGGAACGGGGCATTGCCTCCCAGGTTAAACGTCGTCGATTTCCGTTCAGTTCCAAACTACAACAGACATTTCCCAGTAACAATAACCAATAGTACACACACACACATTATTTATATATATACAGGGTGTAAACAATTAAAAAAATTATGAAAATTGCGCTGGTTGTCACTTATCACTTGTTAATCAAACAAAGGTAAACTGATTATTCCTTAAGTTTTACTTAAATACCTTAAATTAATACGTATTTTCCTTAAAAATTTGATTATGTAACCCGTCAAAATTTGTATACTATCGGAAGTAAAAAGTCTTTCTGATTCCAAAAATTTAGTCAAAATGGTATGTTGCCATTTAAAAAATTAAAGTTGCACAGCGTAACGCATGCGCGTAATGGCTTAAGAGAATTTCAAGGTCACAGAAATATAAAGTACTTTTTACCATATAACTTTTGTCTGAAACATTTTTGTCTAAATTCAATAATAACAAAAATATAGCTTTGTTGCATTACTTTCTCTACACCCTGTATATATATGTATGTATATATATATATATATATATATATATATATATATATATATATATATATATATATATATATATATATACCAAATTTTCATGGCACACTACAAAAATAATTCATTTTATCTTACTTTTTAGTTTTTCTTCGAAACTAAAAAAGATATTTAGGTAAACAAATACATCATTGTAAAGAGAAAAAGTAGCACTTTTGAACTGGATTAAAATTAACTATGGTTCCCATTTAAAAAATTAAAGTTGCAGGCTGTAACTTCAGCAATATCTAGTAAAAAAAAATTTCATATGATTCATCAAAAGGCTTATTAATTATACTAAAATATTTATTTGAAGCTTTTTTCAATATTTCCAATACCTTCTGACTTATAAAGTAAAATAAAAATTCGAGAAAATCACACTTTTGTCATTATCTAGTGAGCCATGCAATATTTTCAAAATACAAAATCGCCATCAACATCGGCCCATAAATACGCAACTTTTGTCTAATTTAACCGACCTTGTATCTCTTATAGTTTCGGAGATGCCAATGGTGAGCATTCACAGATGGGTCACCCTGTATATATATATATATATATATATATATATATATATATATATATATATATATATAAATAAATCACTCACCGATATGCAAAGTTTTCTGCTTGTTTTCGAGATCCGATCAGCTGTACTATGGCGAAAAACTGAGTGTGGCCGTCAAATTTTTCTTGCTTTTCTAAAACCAACATGAAATGATGACCAAAGCAACTCTGCATCATTACCCAGTCCACAGCCCCGGGTAAGTTTATATCAGTTGCTAGGAACACAATATCTTCGCCTGTAAACACGGCACAGTAAGGAATAACCGTAACACTGGGCAGTCAAGTCAGTCAATGATCTTCTCACCTTGCAAAGTTGTTATACTCTTATGCGACATCATTAAATGTGGCATAACTTGCTCTAGTGAGCCCTGCCAGCGACACGAGGCCCCCGGGCACGGGCAACTATACGGGCGAAACTCACAAGCTTCTTCATGTTCAGCTTTCTCTGTATGAATCAGTGACACACTACAGCCCGTGCTCGAGTGCTTGCATGGAAACATTACATTGCTTGCAACCTTTTCCATGGCAAGGTTTCTGATATTTCCTACAAATATGCATATAGAAATATTATTGAGTAAAGTAAAACATTAACATTTCTACTCACCCAATTGTCCTCGGCATGTGGGACAACAGGTAAGTTTCGGTCTGCAGTTGGAACAAACTAAATGTCCACTTTGACATTGTAGTATCGGAGGTAGTACGTAATCGAAACAAACAGGGCACTCAAACAGGCTTGCTAAGTCTGTTGACATGGTGGTAGTAGAGTTACTTGTAGATGTGCTACTACTAGATGTGCCACTAGAACCCGATCCAGTGGCGTTAGTTACTCCACGACGTTTGCTGTTCAATTGAGACATTGATGCCCCCTGTCTGAACATAACATTCAATATTAGAATCATACAGTAAACACTATAATTTACACATATACCTGAATTTATGCACTGTACGTGAATTCAGCCAAACAAGAGAAACTAATATATCATATATTAATTTGGATGAAACATTGAGGCAGTCTGTCTGAAACATAATAAGTGATGTGTCATTTGTACAAGTACATAAATAAAATAAAAACAGTTCATAATAGCACCTGCGAATTTAATAATAAATAAAGAAGTAGGTTTGACACTGTCTCACTATATAAGATTAATAAATACTTTATAAATGCAATAAAATATATTACCAACATTAATAGCAAATATATTCCTACCTCTAAATTATAATAGGCAATGATGAGATAACCGCATTTGTAGTTAAAAGATATTCTGAATATTTTGTTACACCATTACCATTTAACTAATGTATCAATGACTGAAGGTGTTTTTCCTGAAATACTGAAAACATGTAAAGTAATTCCAGTACATAAACTGACTCCTCCGAAGCTTGATTTACGAATTTTCGTAATGCTTCGGCCGAAGTTGAATATTTAGAAAAATATCCGGAATCTACCAAATACCGAATACACAGCACATCCCTACAGATAATGTATACGAATTTTTTAAACAATTATTAAGTAATAAGTAACATAATTTTCGATCAAGTTACTTAATCAGCAGAATACTTTTGAACTTTATCAATGAAGTATAATTTTGTGTTCATATGAGCAAAGAAGTAGTGAGTATTTTCATATGTATAAGCAAAACCTTCGATAATATATATATAATATTCTTCTATAATAGAAAGATCTGGTATATAAAAAAAAAGTTTTGCTTAGTGATTATCATGCACAACGCATATTTTGAATCTGGCGTAATGCAAAGTGCATTGCTTTTTAAATTAAATATTTAACCACCATTATAAAACATGGAAAGGTAACAATTTTTGCTGATGACACGTCCTTATTTAACAGTAGTAACATCTTACTTAGTGAGTAAAACAAATGAAGGTATAAATAGTATTTTCAACTGGTTTTAAAACAATAAATTATTGTTTGCCTTAATGATGAAGATCAAAGCCACCTTGATCAGAACAGTTTCTAGTACTATATTTGGAGTTAATATTTAGGTTAAGGATTATTTTAATACACTCACAATTTCTAACACCAAGATCTACAGATATGATAGTGATAAGATATTATATTGTTTATAGCGTTGTTTGCACTACTTAAATTGTCTTATGCCTCCAATCATGCGAAATATTATTTTTTTATAGTTGAAATATTGTATCGACAAGTGAAGAATAGCAAAAAAAAATTAATTCAATTATACAGTGCACAGTAATTTCTCATCTATACAAATTATAAGAAATATAAAGATTTTGAGTCACATATTAATGCATTCCTTGTGTTGCCAATTACTGAATGGTTAGTTTTCTCTTCATATTTAAAAGGAGTCTGTTACTGTTGAACCATTGAAGTATACTATTTATATTTTCATATGTCTTTACACCAAATCAAGCTTATCAATATGATTGAGAAGATTGTATCATCTGCAAACATTGTCAAAGTTTCTGAATTAATCACATTAGGCAAATCGGTAATGAATCTATATCTAACACTTACTTGCACAGTTCTTGAATTAAGCACGAAAAACTAACATTTTACGAAAACTCTGCAAACAAACATAATTTAACAACAAATGAACCTTAATAAATATGTATATGTACATGAATTACTTACAATTGTATATGATACATATTTTACATGTTTATAGATGCGCACATTTAACGACTATTTATATAAAAATCACACATTATGCTTTAAGCATCAGCCCAATCTAAAGTATCAGCTGATCATTTATTTTTTTAATGCATCACCAAAACATAATGAAAATAATCGTAAAATAGTTTCCCAAATTCTACTATGACATGTCTTATATGCCTAGCAATATTAACCACTACGTTTACATAAGCAGTTCTGAATCGGTTTAGAAAAATCTTAATAATTCTAAACCGGATTATAATAAACTTCGTAATTTTACTTACAAATGAGTTTAAATATTAAAACATCAAATACAAATATAATACAAAATACTTACTGTGAAAGAAAAACAAGTTTATATTTTGCATGAGAATGATATTTATTTTAAAAATATTTATTTATATAATAGTACAAATAATTTTGAAACGTTATTTGTCATTTGAGTCTGTTGTTTGTGTACTATTTTGCTTCTATTGCTACTATTTATATATATATATATATATATATATATATATATATATATATATATATATATATATATTAATTTTTAATAATGATCGACTGCTTTCGGTTTTGCAATTATCGTAAGCACCATAGTTGAGACATGTCAAATTGGTCAAATGAATATTTAAAATTTATGAAATACAGATAATTGAAACGAAGTTTCTTTGTAATTTAATATTAATACTACAAAATGTATGTGATACTGTTCGTTTCAATTTATTGTTAATTAAAAGTAAATTTACATAAATCGTTGCATTAAATAAGCAAAGATTCTAACTAGCCTAATTACATAACAAAACAAATAATAATAACTGTGATATTTTAATTATGTAGTACCTACAGTTCATATATTCCGCAATTTATTTTAGTTCTAATAACACCGTCCTCGTCGCTAAAGGCAGTCTAAAATTAATGAATCATATTAATATGGAGTTGCCTATGTATTCCTATCTCTTTCCTATGATCTCGTCTCTATTGTCAGAAGTCAAAATATGTGTTTATTGCCATTTATTGCTATGCCGCACTGTTTTGTAACGTATATGTTTATGTATGTAGTCATGTGAAGTAGTATTTCGTGTTTATTATAGAATTTTCACAATAAATCTTATTTTCAGCCAAAAACTGGTTTATGTTTAGAAATAAGTAATATGGCTGAAGTTCGCCAGTTGGAGAAACGTGCAAGAAAACGAGTGAAAGATGTAAAACAAAAAGCTCGTCCAGGTATGAGCCATATATTGTATACCAAGTAATTATTAACATGAATTACTAATACATGTATATATTTTTTCCATACAGAGCTAAGTACTAAATTATTGTGGGTACAACAAGGATATGCCGACAACTTTCAACCTTTTAATGGTGTAATTGATAATTGTGAAAGAATTAGTGAAAAAGCTGTAACACCCGAAGAGTTCATTAAAAACTATGAACTTCCGTCTACACCCGTAGTAATTACAGATACCCAGTGTTCATGGAGGGCTCCAGAAAAGTGGACCATGGATAAATTGTCGAAGAAATATAGAAATCAAAAATTTAAATGTGGCGAAGATAATGAGGGTTATAGTGTTAAATTAAAAATGAAGTATTATGTTCAGTATATGCGTACAACGAAGGATGACAGTCCTTTGTACATATTTGACAGTAGTTTTGGGGAGCATCCCAGTCGTAAAAAACTGCTAATGGACTACTCGGTGCCCTTATATTTTCGCGATGATTTGTTTAAATATTCCGGCGAGAGTCGACGTCCCCCGTACCGTTGGTTCGTAATGGGTCCAGCACGTTCCGGTACTGGAATTCATATCGACCCATTGGGTACCAGTGCTTGGAATGCTCTTGTGCGCGGCCACAAACGTTGGTGTCTGTTCCCGACGAATACACCTAAAGAACTGATCAAAGTGCCCGGTATGCTCGGCGGTAAGCAGCGTGACGAGGCGATCACCTGGTTTCATGTAGTTTATCCTAAAACGCGGGAACCTGGTTGGCCAAAAGATTGTACCCCGATTGAAATTATACAGAAACCCGGTGAAACAGTGTTTGTACCAGGTGGTTGGTGGCATGTGGTACTCAACCTGGACGATACAATTGCTGTTACGCAGAATTTCTGTAGTCGATCAAATTTTAACACAGTGTGGCATAAAACGGCACGTGGACGTCCCAAGCTTGCACGCAAATGGCTCGCGAAATTAAAAGTGTATGAACCGAACTTGGCACGTGTCGCTCTTAGCACAGATTTATCAGTGTCATCAGGTGTTGCATCGGACAGCTCGAGTTCAAGTTCGAGCTCCAGTTCGGATTCAAGTGACTGTAGCGATTACTCGTCAAGCGAGAGTGACAGTGGCCAGGAAAGTTTACATAGTAAGAAGTCGAAAAAGAAATGTAGTTCTGCGAAGAAGATGCGTTATGCACGTGACGAGGTAACGTGCCCAATGTCAATATGCATATATGTTATATTCTGTTATTTGTTTGTCTTAATGCATTTCTTTGTTTTCTAGAATTCTTGGACTAATAATACTACGATCCAGCTGCCTGTGTCGCCGGCGTCATTGACCAGTGGTAATTCGGAACCATTTCAAGCAAAAGTATCGAAATGACGAAATGTCTTGACTAGATATAAACTTAGACATTAGTACAATTTAAGTAACGCGTAGTCGTTCATGTATCTGTACAGAAAATTAGGCAACGACAGTACAAACAATCAGATGTGCTCCAAGTAACTGCGAGGACAATACACCTGTCATGTGTAGTACAGTACAGGACGAATTATTTCAGAAATTATGTTACTATATGTTTTTTTTTTATAAAGTATTTTTAATTTTTATTAATACTTAAGATTACTAATATATCGCACGTTTTTTTTTTATATATCATTTTAGTTTTCTAAATTGATATGACGACTGATTATTTACCAAATGGTTTTGATTCAGAGAGTACAGTATAATTATCTAAAATATCAACTGTTTACTAACTGCATGAAATATCTGTGCTACTCTGAAACTAGGTGAAAAAATACAATGTATGTATGTATATGCACGTGAACGTGAAATATTCGTCTAATAATATTGCATTGAATATGTTGAAACTTGTACATATTCGATTCAATATTGTTCTGAATCGCTGCAATGTATCTAAATGTTGTAGCAGATCAATATCCACGTTAGAAGTTCAGCCACAGTATACTGTAAGATCACACATTATAAGAATGTGCAAGTGATTATATACTCGTGCCTCTATTTTTATACTTAGACATCCAAAACCAAATAATTCTAGTGCGTATTGATATTTTTAAATACAATGAGTGCTAAGTTATTATTAACATGTATTGTAAATATTCATTAGTATTGTAAAATTGTAATATACGGTAATGTTGTAAAGTTCCAAGCAAATATTTGTATAAAATACGCATAATATAACTGTGCCTTTATTTATAGATTCGATATGTTTTGTATACTGTAAATATACAAGTGCCATCAAATTGATCATAATTCAACTATTGCAGTTACATTTACAAACTTAACTAATTCTTGATCCACACATTTCTTATTATATCTAGTAGCATTTTTTCCGGTTTACAATATTTATAATACCTCCACAATTTCGTAATGATTTTGTAATTGCAAAACAGTCATTGAACATGAACTTGATAACGGCTATAATTTATTCATAAGATAGACCTATAGTAATGTTCCAAGTCAAAAGTGTCAAACCGAAATATTAAGCAATTGGAAAAACCTACCTATGATAAAATTTTATTATACTATTCATTCGTCACACTACTTTAATACACAACTTTATAAGTACCTATGCCACGTTTATCACAAAACTGACAAATATTTGAGATTATTAATTTTTGCTTTTTATAGCATCTATGATTTTTTATGTACCCAAAGTGACTAGAAAAGGGTTTTTTTAAAAATTTTCATAATTTGTTACCGAATCCAACTTTTTTATTTACACTTTTGCTCTAAAATGTAACGTTTAGAAGTAATTACAGTTTTTAAATATTTGCATGTTAATTCCTATCTCCCAGATTTCTTGGGACACTTCGTATATGCATATCACGAATAATTGAGAAGGTTGTGATGTATGTATACGTTTTGTATAGATAGAGATTTCGTTGGCATAAATTCGGGTATTCCTGGGAATTTTATATGGCTCTTTTTTCAGATAATGTAAAAAGCAAGTATAACCGTGAAATATCACATAGTACTTTCCGCGAGTTGTTCGGTAAATATGTGCGTCGCAGTTTTGACCTATCAAATCTACACATTACCGTCTTACTGCTGAATCAGATATGTGACTTTATATATAGGCAGATATTAATTACCGTAATAATTATATGTAAATAGAATGAACAATTGTGTTGGTTCAAAATAATGAGATAGGTGCATATTTAAACATTTAATAAAATATTACGTCGATAAATTAATATTGCATTTTATCATATGACAATGTTAATTGATTCTTTTGACAGGTACGTTTTATGTTAGAATTATAAAATATTGGCATTCACATTATTAAAAATTTTCACATATTCGCCATTTTTAAATGTTCTTGACGTAATACTAAAATGTTCTGAATTGTTCTGAATGTTGGCAGAACAAGTATAGGTTATGTTCATACTTAGTGCTTGCGCAGATTACCCTGCTATACAGTTTCTTTTCATTTCTATGCCATCTCACTCTATCAGCATTCTTGTCTCTTTTATCTATGATTCGTGTTCTACTGGCTCTTGTTGTACGGTGGTATGTCGAAGTGATGGCCGCTTGCGTTTGCTTGATGCTAGTCGTTGAATTTGTGACATTGTAAACGTTGTCTTAGTACAACAATCGGGCGTGTCATTTGCAGTACTAAACATCAATGTTTTCTCACAATGTGGACTTGAAGTGCATAAACAATTCATTAAATACAGTTACGTGATTTATACAAAAGAAATGTTCATTTTGCTTCCTACTGTTTTACGTTCCTACTCACTATTCACATACGGGTAGACCAAAAATATTTTTTTTTATTTTCCACGCTGTGATCATCTTTACCTGTAATCAATTATCTACTCTAAGTGGTCAATTCGTCCTTCATGAGTTTTACCATCTTTATTCATTATATTACATGGTCTTGATTTTATTGTCAAATGAGTGATTTTCCAAGTGAGAAGGTTATCCGAAAATAATGTTTATTTACATATGTGTTTCATATGAGTTTGATAGTTGCAGAGTAAAATATACGTTCATATAAGTGATTGTGTGTACTTGTTCGATTCGTGCTTCGAAAGAATGATGCATGTTAGAATACTGTGCGCTTGTGCGTTTTTATATCATCTGTCTACGGCTCATTACACTCAACAATGGGCAGTTCATATATCAGGAGGAAAGAATGTTGTAAATGAAGTAGCAAGGGATTACGGATTTGTGAACTTGGGCGAGGTAAGTGTCTATGCCCTAATATCTATAAATCTATATATATATATATATATATATATATATATATATATATATATATATATATATCACATGTAATTCTAGTAAATAATGATATTTAAAGCCACAATGTAAATCTTGGATATTACAACTTTTGTGTTGGATTCTCATTCCACTTGTTTTGGGATAAGCAGTAATTTTGTTTAAAGTTGATTCTTACTGCATATATTGATTGTCCGAAATGGAATGAAGAAATATTGCCAAACATTGCAGTCAATGATGAATGTCGGTTTTCCACATATTACGTCAAAAACACAGTATTGTGGTGTTTACCACAGATAAAATGCACATAGGTTATCGACAGGTTGCCCTTTTCTAATCATTGTATTTCAGAACACGTTATTTTTTATCAAGCCTTATGATATTTGTATTATATGCGAAAGGGGCAAGGGGCTAGGCAGTCTGGATTGGTAATTAAACAGATTCAATGTATTTAATATGACGTGTTTATTTATATAAATGATTCCGATTTCATATATCTATGTCGTTATGGTAGTCACTGCGGTCAATTGTCATCGTTAAATTTCCTGCTATAGTTGCCATGAGATCTTGAGGTCTTGCGATAAATATAGTGTATCCATAGATATAAGAACTTGACTAAACGCAGCATGCTATTAACAGAGGATTATCCCAAATTATACGACACAGTAAATGAATAAAAAGCAGAGCTGTATTCAGAAATTTATAAATACATTTTGAAAAATAACAACAAAAATATGATATACATCTTAACAATAATAATACAAATTAACATAAATAAATGTAATATTCAATAAATTATTATTACGTCTTAATTATAGACAAAATGTCTCTTGTCTTTCCCGCTAAGAGCATTACAAATGTACCTGAATACCGCCACTACTAGTAGTTTATGGCCTCTCCTGCTGTGAAGGGTACCACCCTACCTATTAAGGAATCATGTCAAGTTCTTATATCTATGGATAGACTATACGGGAATGTACTGTAGATAGATTCCTTGAAATCCAATTCTTGGAACAGAAATGGCTATAACACTATGATACGGTAATTGTGCATTATGTACTAATTGTACGTACAGAAATATTGTGCTTTCAAATATGCACTATCTGCTCGTATATATTATTAAATTGTGATTTCCAGAGCATGATAATCACATTTAATATGCTCAAAATAATTCCCTTATCTGTACAGTAGCGATTGAATCCATATCCGTATAAATCAACATCTCCCATATGACGGGTTTTTCCATTTCTTAACATTTGCAATGCAACTTGTGCAAATAATTGCTTTTATTGCTTCCACATGGGTC
This sequence comes from Carabus problematicus, assembly GCA_963422195.1. Classification (NCBI taxonomy): domain Eukaryota; kingdom Metazoa; phylum Arthropoda; class Insecta; order Coleoptera; family Carabidae; genus Carabus; species Carabus problematicus. The sequence goes on from OY728577.1 coordinate 20,955,313, forward strand.
ATGTTAATTATTCTGAGAACTGCAGGTTCTGTCGTAAATATGCAATCAAGAGTATTTATAAAAGTCAGATATAGTACAATAACGTGAATTTGTATGTTCAGATTTTTCCGGATTATTATCATTTCACACACAAAGGCGTATCAAAGCGGTCAGCACGACCACATTTGGGCCACCAGGCTCGACTGTCGGTAGATGAGCGGGTTCATTGGGCCCAACAGCAAAAAGCCAGAAGTCGACAGAAGAGAGACATGAAACTACTAGATTCAGATCCAAGGTGGCCAAATATGTGGTACTTGGTACGCTAATTATTTACTGTTAAATAAATAATGTTCAATGTGTGCATGGTTGTGGGCTGTGGGGAAACATGATACATGTTTACATATTGCAGAATCGCGGTAATGGCTTAGACATGAACGTAATACCTGCCTGGTTGGAGGGCATCACGGGTAAAGGTGCTGTTGTAACGATACTAGACGATGGACTCGAAAAAGATCATCCAGACTTGATACAGAATTATGTGAGTAATCGAATGATAATATAAGAGCTAAATGTTATGCAAACACGGTGTGATATTACAGGATCCGTTAGCTTCGTATGATGTCAACAGTCACGATTCGGATCCGAGTCCTCGTTATGATATGATCGATTCGAACAGACATGGTACTCGGTGCGCCGGCGAGGTAGCCGCGACCAGCAACAATTCCGTGTGTGCATTAGGAATTGCACACGGCGCTCAAGTAGGCGGTGTCCGTATGTTGGACGGTGATGTTACCGATGCGGTTGAAGCTCGTTCACTTAGTCTGAATCCACAACATATAGACATATATAGTGCATCGTGGGGCCCGGACGATGATGGCAAAACGGTGGACGGTCCTGGTGAACTCGCGACTAGGGCTTTCATAGAGGGAGTGACTAAAGGTCGAGGTGGTAAGGGTTCGATATTCGTATGGGCATCAGGCAATGGGGGTCGGGATCAGGATAATTGTAATTGTGATGGTTACACAAACTCCATATACAGTCTGTCGATATCCAGTGCCACGGAACAGGGCCATGTACCATGGTACAGTGAAGCGTGTAGTTCAACACTAGCGTCCACATATAGTAGCGGTGCATTAGGTGAACGACAAGTTATCACTACAGACTTACATCATTCTTGTACAAACAGTCACACGGGCACCAGTGCATCCGCGCCACTCGCTGCCGGTATTTGTGCACTCGCATTACAGGCTAATCCGTCCCTTACATGGCGTGACATGCAACATATCGTAGTACGTACCGCACGTCCCGAGAACTTAATCGCTCCTGACTGGCAGACAAATGGTGTCGGTCGGAATGTGTCGCATAGTTTCGGTTACGGCCTTATGGATGCGTATGCCATGGTGAAGCTTGCTAGGAAGTGGGTAACAGTTCCTGAACAGCACAGGTGTGAAATAACAGCACCGCATGTGGACAAGTATGTATTGTTGTTCAATCCGAATCAACTGTTTAGTTCACCAGATCATGCTAACTGCTCTGTGTTGCAGACTAGTGCCGGCCAAAAGCGTTGTCGTACTGAAGTTGGCTGTGACAGCGTGTGAGGGTGTACAGATATTGGAACATGTACAGGCGAAATTGAGCATTTACACACAGCGCCGTGGTGATTTGCATATACAGCTCACATCGCCCATGGGTACGAAAGTGACGTTGCTTGCTCATAGGTAAGCATGGTGACTTGTGACTGTGACAGTTTGTTTTCATCATTTGCCACACACGCACTCAGTCCTTCACTTCTCATTCCCCGTAACATACACGCACACTGCCTATCATCACATTGTCGTTATTATTAGTTACTCTACAGATGTACCGGACTCGATATGACAGTCAATATTTTATGTATATTGTGTATGTATGGGGTGGATGCGTATATCTATGAAAGAATGTAATGTTTGTTAATTCGTATGTATGTATGTATCTGTCTGTCTCTCTCTCTCTCTGTCCGTGTGTACGTCCGTGCTGCAGGTCACACGATACATCTCGACTCGGTTTCAACCATTGGCCATTCATGTCCGTACATTCATGGGGAGAACCACCTTTTGGTACCTGGCAACTAGAGATTCACAATGATGGCAGACTACTAGGTATGTTGCAACAAGTAGTTCCGTAGGCACGTAGTATCAGCTAACCTTCGTCAACATCCTTCTACATCAATACCATTTTACTAACAAACAACATGCATGTTGGACTGTGTCTTACTAACTATTACATTTCGGTTTCAGGGCGTGCAACTTTACAGAACTGGTCCTTAATACTGTACGGAACTAAAAAGTTCCCATCCGATATTCCCGAAATTTCCGCACCAATTAAAACACCTAAGTCTAAATCGTCAAGTCCTAAAAAAGTAAAGAGCCCTAAGAAATCTAAGGGTAAGATGAGCCCAAAACCATCGCCAGCCAGCACTAGAGCGCCGAAAACGAAACCGAAAATAGAATTTGCGACTATACATTTGACTACGCGGCCAAAGAAAAAACTACAAAAATCAAAAGTTACCGTACAGGAGACAACTGTCTCACCTTGTGTATATTTAAATGTAAAAAGTAACGTCACGAAAACACTACCGAATTCGGAAAAAACAACGGAAATTGTATTAAGCAGATTCGATAATATTTCAAAAATCCCACCAGTATATCAAAAGTGTCCGAAATTTGAACACGTATATCCAGAAATATTTCCGTCACGCGATATTGTCAAGTATCAAGATGGTTTCGTTTCACAGAAACAGAAAGAAATCAGTCGCGATTTGAATCCGAGTAGAAATGTAAAGTATGTCAAAAGTACGGTAGAGATAACAACGCCTGTTGACTTGCCGACGGAGAGCACCAAGAAGTCCACAGCCGGTAATTCGATCCAACCTGCAATCATTTGCATGCAACGAGTATTGATAGATGATAGATAGGTAGATAGTTCCTTTTTTTCGTTTCAGTTACTATTGTTTGTGGCTAGTCGCTTCATATTCCTGTTTTCGCACATCACACCTAACCCGAATAAAACCCTGTTTTGTTCCGTTCAGTTCAGTTCTGTTCTCTATATCCACTGTATGTACTGTGCATGTGTTATTTCTAAATTATTTATATCTAATTCCGTATTCTGTACATACGTACTATATGTACGAGTAGATAATTGTAAAGAGATTGCAAATATCTATGAATTGATACTGTTGTTATGGTTATTTCCATGGCAACCAGTAGTAGTAATTAGTTGTAAGTGAATGTACTGAGTGAGATATTATGTATACATATGAATGTATGTGCGTAGCCCGTCTGCAGAAATGGGAACTGGTGTTGCATGGCACAGAGACGTTACCTGAAGTGGACATGATAACCGCTGTGAACGTAGTACCGGTGGCACCGGTCTCTGCTTCATCAGCTGGTGCATCCACATCAGTCGATGTACAGTTGAATTCGATAGACATCAGTGAAGAATCATGGAAACCAAATCCACAAGTAAATATCTGTTTAATATTAATAGAATGGTATTACAATGTATGTATATGTATGGTATTTTACAGACGCGTATTGACGAGATGCATCGATTACATATCCAGCAGATGTCGGCAGATAACGTGAGCTCAGGTTGTGTCAAATCAGATAGCAGTACATGTTTAGGTTTGTGTTTGGCTGTTACATTATTTTTCCGTTTACATATGTTCGATAATAAATGTGGCGTGTCGGATGCACTTGCGTCATTATACGGTGTACGACTAATTCGTAATAGTAGTACCATCCTCTGGAAATATTACCGGGCATCATCTCAGTCATCGTCGCCACCACCACCATCATCATCATCACCATCATCATCTTCATCATCTACGTCATTAACACGGAACCATGAAGAACCAAAATCACAATCGGCACCATTACCACGTGTCCGTGGTTGTGCATGTCACAGTGTGCATAACAACAGTACTTTATTACATTACTCGAACTGTTCACATTGCGAACGAGCATTCAAACAGCTACCGAATGACGAGCGTGCATTGGCCGTGGTCACACGTAACACGTTGCGCGTACGGTTGCGGGCACGCTTACACACGCAGCTACGTGAACGTGTCGTTAACGAAATGTACGTCCTCATTGCTTTTCTCTGTCTGTATTGCACGCTTGTCACACGACTGCTAATTCTCCAACCGCCGGTCGCAGCTAGTTACAATTCTCACCACCATCATCAGCTGACAACGTATCACAATCAGACGACAAATCCGAACGTTAAATTATTAACACGTCACACAACCACTACCACCATGATATTACAGAGTTCGCGTCTTGTACTCCAGTCCTGATACTGATCACACTGCGCTGCTAACATGAACCAGTAACCACCATTCTCAATTAATATCGCTAACATTTCGGTTTGTTAGACGACGGCAGTTTCAATTTAAATTGCACGTGATGTGGCGACGAACGTCACATATCTTTCATTATTTCGCGGGTCATATCACTCGTTCAAAGTATCGACGTACGTTTCGGACAACGACTTGTTTTCGTTAATTATCGTTAGCTCGTGATTTCTATCTTTGTTTGTTGGATATTGTCTAGTAAAATGTTCTAGTGAATAACATAGCTATCTTGTAATAAATGTATCTAAACTCCTGCATTTGTCGCAATCAATCTATTTATTATTTTAACTTAATATTTTACACTTTTTCGTGTAGATTGTGCCAAATAATATTAATGAGTGTTCATAGGTATTTTGTGATAAAGAGGAAATATAAATTCATATTTCGTGCAGATGAGTCAATTAGTTATGTTACTGTCAATGTTCATTAACTAATTATTCATAGAGAAGCACTATTGGCAACAATTCTAGTTATGTTTTGTGCAAATATGTATGCATGATATATATATATATATATATATATATATATATATATATATATATATATATATATATATATATATATATTTCATGCTGTGAATGTATTCGAAAAACTGAGGTTCGAGATTATAAGTGCAATTAAAATGTAGAAAACTTAATGATAATTAATTAAAAGTCATATTTACACATATGATTATGAAAGGCATGACTGGCTCCGCACATGTTCCTTAAGAGCTACCTTGGTTTTTGTACATGACATATTACCTACTACTATTGTGTTGCTACTACATTGTATATCTACTGTTATTGTACTGTAATACATATAGAAATTAACTGTGATTTTTTTTTTACAAGTATTATATATATTTTTACTAGTTTTGTAACGGTTTGATGAATAACGATAGTTCCTGTAGTTTTTAATTAATTTATGAATTGTGTTGTGAAGTACATATTTGAATGTTTATAAGGTCGTATTCAGACGATTACTACTGTCACATTGTGTAATGGTTTCGATTTGCGTATATTTATGTGTCCGGCACAATTAGAGGCATCTTGCGCGCACACAGCAACACACACACACACACACACATATATATATATATATATATATATATATATATATATATATATATATATATATATATAAATGACATTGATGCCGTTCCATCGTTAAGGTGCCCACAGACTAGCATACATGTACGTCATACCTGTTTGTCAAACATGCTTACGGGTTGATTTTTGCCAGTGTGTGTTCAAAAAATCGCAAACATATACTTCACACAAGTTTTCCGATTTGACTGGAATTCATCAACGCACTAACATGAACTTGTATATACAAGATTGTCTTGGCCACACACCGACGATGTACATCGCACATATATGACAAACATGTATGACGCATATGTATGCTAGTTTGTGGGCACCTTTAGACTACGTATGTATGTGTGTGTTGTTACATATGTTCCGTGTGACAAACATTTAACCATTCCATTTTGAATCAGTTCGCCTGCTGCCGGATGCCGATAAGCATCTTTACAGTATAGATTGTTAAATATATGTAACAAACAAATCTTTGTAATAATAATGGTAATTAAAAAAATAAATTGTGGCTGAATTCTGAATAAGTGATTAGGAGTTGGTCAAGCAGTGTCGAACATTAACCAAGTAATCGTCTCTTATTTAGAACGAATACTTTGGAGATGGCAAACTGGTGAGTGATCCCTTTCTTCTATATTTTTACTAATTTCATTTTATTCTTGGTTTCACGTTTGGTTCAGTTCAGTCACAGTTTGTTTATCGTTGTGTTATGTACGTATGTGTTTGTGAACAATTAGTAGTATGCTCGTTCCTGTTTTACAGAATGCTCACCCGGCACTGTACTCTATGATGGTGTTTGCTCTGACAGTTGTCCTGACAAGCACTATCAGGGTACCACTCACGAGACGGCTAACTTGTGTTTGCCGTGCCATTACACCTGTAAACATTGTCAAGGCGGTGCCGATTACCAGTGTTTGGACTGCTATGAAGACGCTCAGTTATACATCATTAGTGATTTTGAGATGTATTGTTATCCAATGTCCGTACTCAATCGAATCCACATCTCTGATTGGTATTACCGCATCTATGTGTTGCTGGTTGCCATTTTACTGGCCATTATGATTACACTTATTGCATATTTTACTCGTTCGTATTTTTACAAAAATCGATGGAACAATGATATACATTCCGCCACATTGAAAAACATCCGACAAATAGAAAGTGATATAAAAACAACCATTTACAGTGACAGTGAATGATTTACTCCACTGGGATACATGTAATGTAAAATATTCCAAACTAAATGACATTTTAATACGTGACCTAAGTGTTTTGTACATATTTATATATCTATGTATGTTTTAAATAAAGATATGTATTTAAAACTAATCCGTTTCATATGTATGGACAGAATAATATAAATATGCTTATTATATTTGCAATCAAGTATTTATTTTATTTATCCATACGACTAATGTTATATATCTAAGAAGTCATAATTATAAACGAATAAGAAAGTTGTGTAAAAATTAAAACAAAAGGTATAGAAACTGGTAACCAATAAATGTAACATGCATTTAGTCAGTTGTAAAGCTGTAAACAGATTAGTAAAGGTAAGTTCATTCGTTCATTCTATAACTAATTCGTTTAAAAGTGATCAATAATCCTCAATTTTTATAAGATAATCCTATTTATGGAATGCAATTATATTTTTGTTAATTATTAAATAGAAACTTATATTCTAATATATTTTGTAATAAATAACTATATTTACTTTTTCCGCTTGAGGTAATTAAATGATATGCGTAGATATGCAGAATAAATTCGAATTTACCACCATATATGATACATTCACAAACCACGTGTGGCGCTAATGTTCTAATGGTTCACATGGTCCAGAAAGCGGTCTAGTTATTATCTCTTTTATCTATGGTAATGTCACTTTTTTTAATTTTGTTTGTGAATCAGAAACAGCGAAAGCAAGGGATTTTTAACCGAAAATAAGTTTCCGCCATTTTGGATTATTTATGAGCAAATTAAAAGATTGTATCTGCTGGAACAATCTAAATAGAACTAGGCAGGACGTAGAGACTGTATGATAATGTGCATATTTTGTTAATATTTTCAATTTCATCTGAATTATTAAATATAATAAGTGATTTGTAGTTTTGTTATATCGTGTTGATCAATAAAATATCTAATACATTCACAAATACATTGTTTCATTTCATTTAAATCTAACTTGTGCGAAACAATAAAAATGGGTGCTTCGTAGATAATGCCAAAAAATAAAATGATTGCAAAAGGGTGTCCCAAATGTGATCAGCAAGTAATGTAGTACGGAGTTTTTTCATAATGTAAAAAATAAATTTTTATTTGCACATAATAGGTTCCTGTTGCGTGCAAAGCTTGTCCTTGTGGGCATTCATTTTTCAATGCTCGTAGAACAACTCGTATTCCATCCCCAGGAGAAGAAATACGGAGACGTACACAGCGTGTTCGAAGAGAGAAACCCAATTATTATGATGCACTTGAGTATGACAAACAATTGAAGAAGGTAAGTAAATACTTGACACCTTTCTAATGCATTGTTTGCTATTAGATCGCTAGGTTTTTCCTTATTATTGTGATTATTATTATAGCACCAGCTTATACAATTTCAGAGCAAGACACGAAACAGTGAATGTGATAACGAAGATGAATCTAAACGAGATTCAAGTGCTGTTACAAAAACAAAAAAGAGAAAATTGAAGAAAGAAGACGAAGACGACGATGACTTAATTAGTCACCTCTCACCAGAGAAACAAGTACAGTGTGCAATTATATTAGCGGAAATTAATCGAAAAATGAGTTCAGTAATGTGGAAACCTTAACTATAGGTACATTTAGTTACACAAAACACAATATTTATTTAGATTAATTGATGTATTTCACGATTTGGTAGTACAAAAATATTTTTATATACTTGACATTATGTTACTTATTGTTTCATGTACTGATTGTGTCCGAAACAGCAGTGTTGGCTATATATGCGTGTAAATATTTTTTTTTAATATATATATATATATATATATATATATATATATATATATATATATATATATACGTACAAATGTGTATATTTAGTAATGGTTTTCAATATACGTAAAAATACATGTATATTCAGTAATAAATACATTTGGATTAATAAACGAGAATATGTTATGTAATACTTTTGGTACGACTCAAAACTGAAGTATATTTATAAAAGTTTTTAACTAAACCGCTCTTGTGCAATGTAAGTCATTTTTGGTATGTATGAAAATCATTCGTTTCACAATTAATTGATTAATTATGTAAGATCGACTTTATATAAATAGTAACGTGCTCGATTATTGACTATCGTGTGATAATTTTTATACTGAAGTAATGCCAGGTGGTATGAGCAATAAAAAATAGTTAATCCATTATAAAAATCAATACTTGAATTTACCTTGCGGTATTTACAACATTGGTAATTATTTTCAAATACTGATTTTGATCATAGAATAAATATGTCAGCACACCGGACCTTGCATAAATGTTCTGATGTCTTGGATTACAAATGTATGCATGTAACTAAATATACAAAATCTAAACCTATATTAATTAAGAATAATCAGGAATTGAACGATTTTGTCTGTGAATATCATTTTACATTATTTAATGAAAATCACAGCAATTTAAAGCGTAAGCTCGAATATGATTGCGTTATTGGTATAATTAGCAAAAATAGCTTAACTATAATTATTAAGCAATATTTGCGCATGCTGTACTAAATAGAAAAAGTCGTATATAAACTTGAAAGATTTATCAAATGTTTACCTTCAGTAAACATTTTCCAAATATTCACGTCTGTCATAAATTTGCTATAATGTAATGAATATACATATGTAACAGAATAGTCACTGGTACTTAATTTTATCAAGAGCGCGTCATTTCATAAATTATATATAAATAAAATGTTTGAAAAAGCATATTAATAATTTTGCGGGAAAAGACATATTCGTTTACATAGTGGGAAAATAAAATACAATGAACTAAATGAAAATTGAACCTTGGTATCCGAAACCAGATTATATTGACTAAAATTACGAGCGAATTTCTTCGTCAACTAATTCTTGTCGTTGACGTTTCTTAATGAACGGTACAAATATCCAAATACTAGCACCGATAATAAGTACAATACCGAGTGTAGTGAACAACGGTACGTAAGTGTGACTCTGTTCATACCATACCCCACAAAGTGGCGGGCCAATCAACTGTAAAATTCCATTGACAAACAGTGATATACCATACGTGGATGTGAGACGCTCGGTGCCAAGCATATCCGCCATAATAACAGCAGTGACGCCCACATAAACACCCGATGCCAGTCCGAATATACCGCAATAGACCGATAACATGATGTAAGTGGATGCTGTTGGTAGAGCGGACAAAGCAATGCCAGAAATTAACAATCCACCGATAAAATACCACTGTTTCGGTATTAATTCTGTATCGGATAATGCCGAACCACCGATACGACCAAGAAGATCTAGAGCTGACACAATGGATATCAACCAAGCGGCCATTGACTTATCAAACCCTAACAGTACGGCGTATGAAGGCAATAGAATAATAAAGTTCGTATAACTAATCGCGTTAGTAGAATTCGATATCAAAATGACGAGATACAACGGATCTTTAAGGAGAGTTATATCAAAATATTTGTTTCTATTTGGCATGACTTTTTCTTCCTCATCGCCACTTTTGCAGCAAGTTGTAACGGGATTCATGGTGATGGAGCGAAGTGTAAGGGAAGACGCAAACCCTTCAGGGTTCAGAGCCGACAGGGTACTGCCGTGGTAAGGTGTACTTACGTACTGGAAGGAGCTTGTGGAAGGACTTCTCCGTGGCAAACTTGCAGCGTTAGTTCTTAGTCGGGAAACAGGCAGACGACTATGCGAATAGAAATCCATACTTCTGTTGTTTGGTGCTTTAGGAACAGCATGCAGCGATGGTGTACTGTGAATTTGACTATTTAACACGGTCCGGTAACTGACGCGGGACATTTCTTTGCTTGTTGGCACACTGATCTTGCGCTCCCGCGATGAAACTGGACTAACTGAACTTCTATAATTTTGTACCGCAATGCTGGATGCACTTCTTATGAATGTTGTCTTGTCATCCGGCTCATTGTTTTCTGGTACAGCTATTTCTACTTTTTGATTTTGTTTTACTGACGTTGGGTTAGCATTGTGATTTACAAAATGTTCTTTCTCTTTGTCTTCTTCCGTCTGATTGTCTACATCATCTTTGATTTTTGGCACTCTTTTCATGTGCTGTTCTACGGGATGGTAAAACATCGCCCCTACCCATACATTTAGAGTTACGGCTCCCATGATAAGAACGGCCCCTCTAGAAAACATCTGTTATTGAAACTGAACTAACTATTTTTGAAGTAGCGTGCTAACAACAATTTGACAGCATAAGATGAGTACGAAATTAGTCACCTGTAACCGTAAGCTTCAAGTAATAATCGTAGCACAGGTGGTAATATTATCGACCCGATGGCTGATCCTGAGATGCACAATCCATTTGCAAGGCCACGCAGACGCACGAAATAACTTGTTACAATATACACAGTAGGTGGAAACGCCAAACCAGCTCCAGTACCCACAAGTAAACCATAACTATAATCAATACAGAAGGATACGAATATTTCATGTTGAATACAAACATAGAATTAGCACGTACCTGACATATAGATAAGTGACAGATTGTGCCCAGAAACTGAGCATCATTCCTACTGCAGCAAAAGTGCCGCCAATTAATGTAACAGTTCGATAAGAATACTTTACAGATAAAATACTGGATAATGGGCCTAGAGCAAATATCAACATGGTTACCATGAAACGTTTAATGCAGCTCCGAATATTAACCTAAGGAACTATACAAAAAATAGCAAAGTGCAGGAATCCAGGCCGCCGCTGTTGGGGTGGCTTGAAATACTTCGAGGAATTCTACAAATAGTACGCCGAAGGATTTCACAGTTCCCGGTACTAAAATATTTACCAACATGGAACCTATAAGTACTAGCCAACCCCAACCACCATCAGGTGGTACTAATTCTTCATTATCATGATCATCATTCACCGTAACTTTCGACATCCTTTTATTTCCATTATTGTAATCCGCTGAACCTTCAAAAAATATATCAGACAAAAAATATTTTATTTACACGGTAAATGTGACACGAAAAACTGTATTACAAAATTCACATTTTCATTGCTTAATATGTTTATTTAATTATTACCTGGTTCCGTTTGCACTATTTTCTGATAGTTAGTTCCTTTATTCACGTGGTTCTGTGAATTATCCATTTTTTGTTTTGTATCACATGATTCATTAATCACACTAGATTTATTATTTAACAATAAATCTGAACACTTCTCTTCATCTCTCAAAGGTTCTAGAGTCGCCGACATACTTAAAATTTATCAAATGTACAAACGATGAAACTACTTCCCAGTTGGTCTGTACCTTAAAACAAAGAAATCTGTTGTTTCTATATACAATCATAGACAATCTGATGATACCATCAATATAATCAGTGATTTTACACGTTGATGAAATATGACGTAATTAATAATCGTAGATAAAAATTCGAAAATATGATTTAACATTACGTGACACTACTTTCCTTCTATTATTTTAAGATATTTATTAAAAATATTAAAGAGAGCACTTGACAGCACCACTGTGTAGTGACACATATCGACAACACAAAAATTAGAAATTTCCGTAGATCGAATGTTCACTAGACATAATTCGCGCCATTGGATTCTTTGTTCGTTTATTAATTTGATGCGAAATAAAAACACTCGTAACTTGAAGTACACTTAATACGTTCCACATCATTTAAATATAGACTATTACCAATGAATGCCCTTGAAATAATTAAATACTAACCTTATATTTGTTATGCACGCTACAATAAAGAAAGCTAAACAGTTTAAATGATCAGCTGTTTATATGATTCATAATTTGCACAATAAACATTTGTAAATTACGAATGAAAAATCATAATATTTAATCTAATACTACATTTGTCTTATCTTAGGTATATTAACACAAAATACTATATACTTGCTCAACTTATCTAAAATTCGCGAAAAAACATTAGTTAAGGACATTTTCATCATTTTTATATACACATTTATGCTGAGTTTTAACTAATTAAAGTTACGCTCGGTGATATTAAAATAACAATTTAATTTACTTTTTTTTAGAATAACGTAAAGATATGTATTCAACATTTATTAATATTCGAGTAACCAATAATATTTGGTCATCAAAACGATGCTTGATAACGGTAAATAACTTAATCAGCGCTCATAAAATTCTGGGCCGCGCCTCCCCAGGGGGGTGACTAGACTTATTCACGTGGGAGGGGGAGAGATATTGAAGTATGTATTTGTAATAAAAAATACAAAATAACGATAATGTGTTTGTGTTTTTAACAAAAAATATTACATACATACATTCGCAACATTATTCTACAAGAGGTTTGATAAATATACTGACAAATACAAATACGGTTTTTAATTCTTACCGGTTTAATATGCTTAAAATGAAATACCTGATCATGGTAAAGTATAAAGTACAAGTAATGCAGAAAGAACTATGCTTTTGCATTCGAATTATTTTGCTAATGCATATGAAATTTGAACTGTAATTACGACAGCATTAAAAAGTTTTTTTCGTTGTATCTTGTACTACATTTACGTCACACAACTACTCTGTTTTATCTTGTCTAAATCTATACATTTCTTGTAGGATGTAAGTGTAATAATCAAAAACCAAATATGACAATATTTGAATTTTATTACTATGTATATAATTATATCTTCATTATGCCACTTTTATCTTGAACATATACATATTTTTATCACATGTGTATATGGCAATATAATCCGCAAATTTCCTGTAAAATATCAGTTTCTATTTAGCGTATTTCGTAGAATTATATATATATATATATATATATATATATATATATATATATATATATATATATATATATATATATATATATATATATATATATATATATATATATATGGCATGAAAATTTGGTATAAAACAACTGCAACTAAATATGTTATGTACGTGCAAAACAATTGAAATTCAATAATTTTTGGTAAACAAAAGATTAGAGACAAAAAATAATTTATGTAGGTATGGGTTTCATATGAGAATCTGTCTACTAGCTTTCAGTTTACGCAACGACTTTTGTTTCGTTTATCAAATGTTGTTGAATTTCAATTGTTTTGCACGTACATAACATATTTAGTTGCAGTTGTTTTATACCAAATTTTCATGGCACACTACAAAAATCATTTTATCATACTTTTTAGTTTTTCTTCGAAAAAAATTAAAGTTGCAGGCTGTAACTTTGGCAATATCTAGTAAAAAAAAATTTCATATGATTCATCAAAAGGCTTATTAGTTATACTAAAATATTTATTTGAAGCTTTTTTCAATATTTCCAATACCTTCTGACTTATAAAGTAAAATAAAAATTCGAGAAAATCACAATTTTGTCATTATCTAGTGAGCCATGCAATATTTTCAAAATACAAAATCGCCATCAACATCGGCCTATAAATGCGCAACTTTTGTCTAATTTAACCGACCTTGTATCTCTTATAGTTTCGGAGATTCGAATGGTGAGCATTCACAGATGGGTCACCCTGTATATATATATATATATATATATATATATATATATATATATATATATATATATATATATATATATATATAATATATATATATATTTATATATATATATATATATATATATATATATATATATATATATATATATATATATAATTTATAAATAAATTGTTCAAGTCACTAAATAAAAAAATGGCATGGTATTCCCCAGTATTCCCTATGTACCGCATAAACAAACACCGAGAATACAAAACATAATCTTTCAGATAAAAGGAAATACGATTAACCGCGGAGTTTTTTTCCAGATTACGTCATTTAACTTATAAATAATAAAAAAAAAACACTTTCGTTTTGTTTATCATGTGTGAGTGAATAAGACTTAAAATGTATGTAACTTTATTTGACTTAAACATTGTAAATGTATTCATGGATCCTTGAAATAGTACTAAATATGTGCAACTGAAATAATGATCATATGACGTACTCCTATTAGTTTCTTTCATGCAGTGGCAGATTAAGAATAATCAGGGCCCCTAGACAAATTATATTTGGGAGCCCCTCCCAAAAAAAAAACACAATAGCAGTGATACACAATCTTTTATGTAAATATATTTCGTTTTTGAGTTGACCCTATCGTACCCAACTTTCTTTAGTTCACACAAAAATTAAAAAACGGGCCGCTTAAAACTGATTTCGGCTTAGTTTGAAATGAACAATTTACATGACTGGTTTGGTACCCGAAATTATGCAATAATTATGTTATGCTTTTAGAAATAGGCACTAAGGTGTTTCAATGCACACCTCACCGTGAATTGCATACAGTAAATCGACCGCTAAAGCCCGTTTTACATTTGTGCAAAAATCAAGTGAAGTGGATTCAAAAATAATCAGTCGGTTAAAGGACATCACTGTTGTAAATCTGGATTTTTCAAAAATATATTTAGGTGACAATGTTTAGAAGTTCATAAGTTTTTATTCTACAATTTTGTATATAATGATAATAAAATAATGATACAACATATATTTCATAATAAATAAGAGGCTAAAAATGATGTAAAAACTGTTTTTGAAAACATTATCAAATTCAGCTCACACAAAGCACACACGTTATCGAACACATGCATTTTATCACCTAGGAGAGGACAAAAATCAATCGAATATTGACCAAATACACACCATTCTTTGAATATATAACCATAATGGATCCATTAATGCTTTTGGTCCTAATGTTTAACAATCGATTCCTAATGTAATTTGTCACTAGTGAAACATCAACGGAAAACAGTTTGTTCCATGCGGAACGTGGATAATCTATTTTACTTGCACCAGTTCTTATGCTTATAACGTTCTGAACAGCAAATTTGAACGATAGAAGTAAAAAAGCGCAATTAATAATTCTTTCGTTTTTTCGTGAAATACATATACATATTTTATTACAACAGTTCTAGTGTAGAATTTGTTCTTAATATCTCAACGACATTCATAAGCGAATTTTAAATGTATCTTTGTTATTTTAATTTCAATACAACCACTTTGAATTCGGTAAATCGATTAACATATTTCCATATCATTGTACTCATTCCAGTCACAATATCTATCTCTACTTATTTGATGCCAAATTGTTTTATTCTACTTTATTACTTTATAATAACTTATGAATGTGGGCAGACTTTTAGAAAGAAATTAATCTGTCGATTAACGAGTTTTCTGTTGAACAGAAAATCTTTATATAACTAAGATGCATACATACATTCATATGTAATTACGATCAAGAAAATTGGCAAGATGACCTATTACAACAATTCTGATTGAAAAACTGTTCAAAGGACGTATCTAGGAGTATTTGACGGTTGAAAATGATTTCGTTTTCACGCGTTAAATATTAAACATGTTTATTTAGAAAATATTTTACTTACTGCATCAAGATAACTAAACATACTTCAATAGCATGTCCCATAAATATAATCAGTAACTGATCTATTTTTTGGTTAAAAAATACACTAATGATTACATAGTAAATCGAATATCTTAATACTCTTATTCAGCCCGATTATGGTGACCATTGTATTTGAAACAATATTGTATAGTATACGATAATTGTATTGAATACAAGAAATCTTAAAATTGGTAATATGGTGACATTGTATTCTATACAATATTGTAATTCATTACAATATTGTATAGAATACAATTGACCTTGGAAATCGGTATTACGGTGACCACTTAACGATTGTAAGCTTTACAATAATCGTATAGATATCTTGTATTCATAACAAGCCGTTCGAGCACTTGTTAGCACAAAAATCGTATATTGTATTGAAGTTGAGACGAAGTTTCTGTGTGAAAATGGCACATGACAGTTTTATTTTGTTAACCGAAGCACTTGGAAATGATGAGGAAAGATAAGTAAATGCTTTTTTCAAGCAATATTAAAATAAAAAATTTCTTAACCACATTTTTACAAAGAAATCTTATGTTATTTTTGAATTGTCACAACATCTGCGAGATTCATATCCAAAAATTTGAAGTTCAATTTTTAAATAAGTACCATAGTCAATTTTAATTCATTAATTAATATATATATATATATATATATATATATATATATATATATATATATATATATATATATATATATATACATATATATATATGTATATATACATATATATAAATCTCAAAATTCTACATTGTTAAATGAACAAATTTATTTAAATTATTCAATTCTTTTTAAATGTCTAAATTAAATATTAGTTGCCATTGTAAATTTTTAATTGTACTTAATGTACTTGAATGTATAACTTTTATTATTTTATTTATATTTTTTATTCCTAATGACAAAATGTCGAAACATGTTGAATAAATAAAAAATATAGTAGTAAAACAAATTAATTTTAATTAAATAATAATATAATGAATTACTACAAAGTTGAAGAAAAAACTATTTCATATATATATATATATATATATTCATTTCAAATATAAAAATCAACATTATAAATATTATTATTATTATGTCAACAACTGTCAAGCCAAATAGGTTAATTATCGCTGTCAGAATTTCCAAAAGTCAACACGAAATCAGTGTTGGTAGTACTGATTTTCTAACTTCAGTTCAATAACGATTACAATATCGTAATGGATCCGATATTGTATAGAGCGCTTTACAAGGTGGTCACCGTAATAGCATATCTTTACAATATCTTACAGCACCTTGTTTTCACACTTGTAATGAATATGATATTGCTTTGAATGCAATGGTCACCATAATCGGGCTGATTATCGGCAACATTTTCTTACTACAGTTATAATTTAACAAACATAAACAGTATTTATTTTGTTTAATTCTTGGTAAAACATATTCTAGTTGAGGAATCTGTAGTTGCCAAACCAACCCATAGTATCTACATCGATACACACATACGATACACGATAATCTATTCTGCAGTAGAAACTATTCATCCTATTAACATTATATGTTAACGTTTAAAAAAAATCGAAAACCAAACTCTTTGTGTGACTTACAATTTAGGGAACATACCATGAAATGTATATTGACGCGACACTTAATAACGATTTTTCAATAATTCAAAATTTGCTTTTTTAATTGAATCTGATTTACTGAAACCTAAATCAATTAATTATTAACTTTTAAATTACGTCCATCTACAATAATATATTTATATTGACGACAAATAATATTCTATCTGCCTAGTTTATATTACTGATAGAAATTTGTTTAAAATTTCAATATAAAAACCAAATAGCATTATAGCAATTTCTATAATTTTACTTGCAACTAAAGCCCGTATGACACGGTCAATGTTTTTGTACATTTTTAATGTCAATTTTTAAGTTCAATTTTTCTGTACATTTTTGTGAAAGTGAATCATTGAAAGAAAATATTTCTGTATGCAACGTATACAAGATTTTCACTTTGTGAGCATGCGCAGTTGTCGAGACTTTTTGTTTTGACAGTTTGAAATGGTTAACTATTTTTTTACGAACTAACCAAACTTTGTCAAATATTGAAATGAATTCAAGTGAGGCCGAATTATTAATATTAGCAGCATTAACTACTGTTACGGCTACAGTCTATTAATAACGAAACTTGCGACCACGACATTTTATTAAAAGAAAAACGTTTGACGTTTCAATCAGCTATTACGCGCTTATGCGCATCTTGTTTGCGCAATTAATTGAAAGAAACATTGAAGGAAATAGAACCAGTTCTATTTTTTAATGTACATTAAAATTGACTGAAACATTGAACTACTTTACGTGTATGATACGTTCAATTTTTGACTTTGTAAAACATTGACATTAAAAATGTACAGAAACATTGACCGTGTCACACGGGCTTTACACACTGTAACTTGCTAAGACATGTAGATGATTTAGAGGTGGCTAGCATGGCATGCTGATATCGCTCAAGAAATTCTGCTGCAGAGAGCCATTGTCTATTGCACATAAATATACCAAACTATCAAGTTCTCATAGATTTCAGCAAATATCACATTGAACGAACATATGCATATATTTTAATATGAAACAATATATTTTTTTTATAATTCTGCTATTATTTAATATTTAAAAAAAAATATATCAAAACATTTTCCATCATTCAAAAAATACTAATATTATATAAGCAAATACATAATACAACAATAATACTAACCCTATTAGCATTAAAATTCCAAAATTATGGCGTGATAAAAGCAAATATCGATTTATGTATTTTTCGATATTAAGTCAATAAATATTTTTCAAATAAATTAATTTTGATTCATAGTTGTATCTTTTTAAACCAACTACGAACATATATTGTTAAAATTTAACATGAGATCATAAAAAATGTAAAATATTTAAAATAACAATAGCATTTTAAAATTAAAATTGACATCTACGTATATTATATCAGAGAGTGCACTGCTATTTGAAATGAATCTGCTTACTGTGATTAATATACTACATTGAAACTAGCATTGCTGACCGTTACGTTACGTTACGCTTACTTACTTGCCGATGGTCTAACAGGCTCCTGAACATTGTTCGTTGGTGAGTCTTTCTCTTCTGCGATGCGTGGCAGTAGCTCGCCGGGACAGGACAGATTTAATGACAGTCTGTTTTCCGCTAGATTCGAAGTGACAACTGTACAACTATTCCCTGTTATACCTAGATCCGCTGAGACCGGTACGAATGCGGTACTCTCACCATCTCTGTCACGATCAGTTGTGGCAGTGGAACGCCACACAGTGGCCGAATTACCCCGTGGTGCAGTCTTCACTACTGGCGTATTACCGGACGAGACGCAACACAATGGTGATATCAGTGTGCACTTGCTCTCAGCACTGCGTGGATGCAACCTGTCGGGAGACAATGCACGACGGAGCAATGGTGAACCAGGTTCAGCGCCTTTTGGACGTGTGAAACCCTTCTTGCCTTGACCGGACAGCGTAGTAGTGGGAGTGCTACCGGCACTTGGACTATACGATTGAGTCGTATTGGAGCTGCCCGGCTGATGGCCTACAGGAAACGCTAGTGGACTGGGAGACCGAGTAGGTGAAGACGGTAACGGTGATGGTGACGGTGTTCTAGCCAGAGGAGATAACGGTATATGGCCCACGGACTTTCGACGATTAGGCACGTTAGTCGAACAGGATGGACTTGCAGCATGCAGGGTTTTGGAGCAGCCGGTAGAATGGAGCTTATGTTTGAGACCATGGAGAGTAGACGGTCGCTGGTAATGCTGCTTGTTGCTATTTCGGCTGGTTGACGTCGGTGTGTTAGGTGGTGTGGATGAATTAGGTGAACTGGATGGTGATGAGGTGCTAGTGGAATGTTGGTTGTAAGAGTCGCAGGGAGACAAAGACGATCGATTCAGTGGTGGTGCTCGGATGGAAGGCGGTGATGAGTTTATCACATCTTGGGGCCTTGGAAATGATGAGAAACTACGACTCGGTGTTACGGTTGACGGAGACGATATGCCTGCTGCCATCTGATTAAAAATACACAAATATTATACCGTAGCATAATGTAACGGTGCAATTCTTTGTATCACACGAACCTGTTGTATTTCAACACTAGCACGTTTGCTACTAATCCTTCTGAACAATGACGTTTTCCTCTTCTTATCCGATTCTCGTTTTTGTTTTCGCTGCCTGTGCAAACTTCTGCGAGCGAGTTTGCTTTGCCACAATTCACGTTTACGACCGCCACTCTGTATGGATGTCTGATCCAATGGTGTCGCTCTGAGACTGACATGTTCCACACCGCCCAAAAGTAACTGTAATACCTGAGTATGGTACAGACCCTGTACAGCTTCACCATTCACATGCGTTATTAGATCAGCAGGTCTAAGACCTGCTTCAAACGCTGGACTTCCTTCGTCCACTGCCTGTGAATCCATTCAGAACATTACATGAATGAAAATTCTTAGCGACATGCATGAGGTTGATTCACTATAGATATATTATATGAAATTACACCGTACATACCATAACTAAATGATGCATCGTATAAAAATCGGTGTCACCGTAATATACACGAATAGTATGAACTGTAAAACCAAATCCTCTTGGACCTCGACGAATGATAATAGGAGGTTTCAAATTAGTAACAAGAGGGGACAATTCACGACAAGGAGATGTATCACGTGAACTGGCAGTGCTTGAGCCACCTCCTCCACTTGGAGAATGAACACCGACGGGCGACGCTTGGTATTCATCTACAAAAGCCACATTTAATCAGAGCAAGAAGCAACCAGTGTGTGTGTGTGTGTGAATGAATCCATTACCTGATGGTATCATCAGTGAAAGACCTGACGCAGACGCACTCTTTACTACAGCCCTGGACCGATATTTTGTTGGAATAGACTGACTTGATGAACTTTGATTATTGTTGCTTGTTGATAATTCTCTGGTGTTTTCCGATGAGGCTGTCCTCGTCTCAATGCTGGTAATACATATTTGCATGTGTAGAAATTGTATAAAATAACTGTGTTGAGTGTATTACACACCTGCTATGTTCATCATCCACGGATATAGAGAACCGTGGCAGCATGTCTCGACTGTGACTAGACCGACGTTTGCGTTGTATCTGCGGCGACACATCATCACTATCCGTTTGGGAAGATTCTGGTGTGCTGAACGTTTTATTCAGGTCAATAAATATCTGAAATATAATACGATAAGCATTGAACGCACGGGCCTTATATATCACATACCTTTCGGTGTTCCTGTGAATCGCGGTCTGATGACGTAACTAAACTAGATACCTTTAACTTAAGTCTAGCATCTGACAACTCTGGAGTGTCGGGAGTGATAGGCACTAGGTTAGATGTAATTTTATGTTCACTGACAATATGTTCTAAACTATTGACTCGTGTATTTTGCACTTTGCGATACTGTGGCGAACAGGAAGAAAATAATCCGAAGACTGGAGAATCATCAGTGTCGTCCGTGTCATCTCCAAGCTCATGACTATAACGATCGATACGACCTAAAAATATTGGTCCATAATTAATTCATTATGTCAACAAACACAAGCAGATCCAAAAAACAGTACTAACTATCGAAATAGCTTGTATCCTCGTCGTTTTCAAGTTGAGGTACAAATTCAGCTTTTTGTCGCAACAATGAGTTCCAATCTAAACCAGCAAAGTACACATGTTCTTTCACCTCATGCGAACCAGTGCTACCAAGACGATCCCGTGGTGTATGCTGTAATAATGCAGTAATAAGATCCTTCGCTTCTGGTTGAACTATCCAATCTTCAGTGTCTGGCCACTCGATATCATCTAAATGTAAACAACAGTACAATAAACGTACTGACACAACATACTGCGAGAAATACCTACCATTTACTGTATGTGCAAATAATTCTTCTGGTGTTTCACCAAAGAACGGAACACAACCAATCAAAAATTCGTACAAAATAATTCCCATCGACCACCAATCAACCGGTTTACCGTAACCTTGCCTACAAAGAAAATTCATATTATGACTTATTGTACAAGATTTGGGAGTAATATTTCGTTACCGAAGTATAACTTCTGGGGCAATATACTCTGGTGTTCCATAGACTTGCTTGTCCGAAAACTGTCTAGCTTCACAATCAAGGTACCCTTCATAAAGATTAGTAGCCACTGGAAGACAAATAAAATTTAAATATAAAATATTTCTGTAAAAATTAATAAGTAATTTCTAATTATTTACATGACATAAGTCCCATTTTGCTAAGACCGAAATCCGTGAGCTTGATGTGTCCTAGAGCGGTGATTAATAAACTGTAGAGGAAGAAGAATCAATCAATATATTATAGCTACATATTTACGTTAACAGAACACTGAGTAACTCACTTGTCGGGCTTCAAATCCCTGTGTACGATTCCATAACTGTGTAAATATTCTACAGCTAATACAGTTTCAGCAAAATAGAACCTTGCCATGTCTGGCGGTAGTGGACCTATGTTTTTCAGTAAATTTGCACAGTCACCACCTTCTACATATTCCATCACTAAACAGAGATGTTTTTTAGTTTCGAAGCTGCAATACATGCTGACAACAAATGGATTATCGGCAAAACTAAGAATATCACGTTCGGCAAACACCTGCTCCACCTGGTTCCGTAACATTAAATTATTCTTGTTGATCTTTTTCATCGCAAAACGTTGACGTGTCTGTTTATGTTTCACTAAATACACTGCTCCATATGCACCATTTGATACAAGTTTGACTACTTCGAAGTCTTGTTCCTCCGGAACATTGTTACACCATTTCTTCGTATTTGGTGTTGACGTAAGGCAAACGGTTGCACGCGATGGTCCGGCACTACTGGACGGCCAAGAACAGTCTCGGAGTTCCTGTTGCAGCTCCGCTATGGGGTCCCTATTTAGACCCAATTTTTGAATTATATACTGCGGTATGTCCGCCTTGATCCCTTGCAGACCCTTCATCTCGCCCTCAGCAGCTTCTAGTAAGTGATAGAACTCTTCAGGATCGAACTCTAAACATTCGAGCAGTCTAGCCGGTCGTGATATGATCAACAGTAACTTCTTTATCAAACCCATCACCTGTGAGCCGGCTTCTTCCGACTTATCTTTTGTCTAAACAGTAACAATACACAAATGTACAAACGAAACACATCCATGGTGCACAAGTATACCTCTGCTAATAAACGTTCCAAGTTTTCTGACATTTCGTAAAAATAGCGACTGGAAATAAGCTTTGCTTGAGATTTATGCAGACAATCCCTGGCCATTTCTAACACCTGATGATGTACAAATCGAACTATCGGTAGAGCATCGCACGTCTCTCTACTGCTTTCCAACGACTTGTGCTCGGTTATATAGTGGCCAAGTCGTTCCTCCATTTGTCGTGTTGCTTTAGGAAAACGTTCTTTGTACATGACGTTCATCATTGAAATTTCGTTATCAATGACAGGAGAACGACTTGGACTACTAAAAACAAACGTTAGTTGAAATACAAATCAAAAGCACCGTAGTCGATACTACAGTCACAGAGCAACCTTAAACTACGGGATCGTGGTCTATGCAAAGGTGAACGGTGTCCACATGCCCCCTCCTCGCTAGTAGACGCGGTAGCTGCCCCTGTATTGCTTTCATTGCTTGAGAAGTGATGCGTGAGTAGACGCAATTCATCGCTCGTAGGGAAATTCGGAAGCTGATGTAAACGTTCTTGACTAGAACACTTACTCTACAATGTAATAATAAATCAATCATTGTACAAAGTATACATAGAACTTTAGCATGTGGTTAGTTGGTGAGGTGACCGCCTCATGCGACACTATTAGAAGCGCGACACTTTATTGTTCAAAATTTCCAATTTTGGTTATAAAAATATATATTTTCCGTATCTAATAGAAATATGGCGATTCTACTTTTTGCTTCAGGCGGCAAAATATTACGTCATGGACCTAAAGGTATACAACAAGCAATACAACTATACACATGTAATAACATAACACTCACAGACATGTTCGAACTGCCTGGTGTTGTGCCATAACCAGATGACGGAAGCGATGCTACAGACCATCTTCTACCGTCGCCTCTAGATCCTGCAATTCTACACAAGTACACAAAACAATAGAAAGAATTTGTTATACCCTATGTATTCAGTACGAATCTGTATGTACCTCTTAATAGGTGCGAATGAAAAGTTCATACATGGTGAAT
Source organism: Carabus problematicus (assembly GCA_963422195.1). NCBI lineage: Eukaryota > Metazoa > Arthropoda > Insecta > Coleoptera > Carabidae > Carabus > Carabus problematicus. The sequence continues at coordinate 20,979,640 of OY728577.1, forward strand.
GAATACGAGGACTTTCAATGGGACTCCCTGAAATTGGTGAATGAGAACGAGGAAATGTTGGCGAGGTACTGTTTACGAAACTTAAACGATGTACTGCAGCGGGACGGTTGTTACGTCTCCCAATTCCCAGGTCCTTCTGTGAGACATGATTAGTTGACAAAAAATCAGGTTGTATTAAGAAATCAGACCTCACCATATTAGTTGACAGCGACGGTGCCGACTTCCCCAATGCAGAACATCGAAATCGTACGAGATTGGAAATATCTGCAACTGCATGTATCGCAACAACACAGAATAACATAAAGCAAAATACATATGAAGTGATGTTGATTTTCTAAATACCTGGTTGGCCTGGTTTAGGTTTAACTGCACTGGGTTTTTTTGGAGCGACATATTTTGAATTGCTTTGTGTTCCTTCGGGGTCCAGATCATCAAAAACTAAAATTCTCGCTGAATTACAGCGACCCCGCGATTTAACCCCACACCCGTTACCCTCCATTCAAATTCGACCAAACTTACAAATCCACTCTAAATACTCATAGGCCTATATACAGCTTTCATGTCTTGACATATGCTAAAATTTTGATGCACATCTTCATACTCCAATGAATCATTATAAATGGAACACAATAAAATTACTTCCATATTAAAATGCAAATATTAAACACGAAAAAATGTATATAGATATATACATGTATTTGATGTATATATGTGTATGTGTATATATATCATCAATAGATAAATCCTAATACACAGGCATGCGTAATAAACATTACGCAGCCCAAATAAATGTATTAAAGACCAGTTTCAGCATAGCGATAGCGTAATATACCGTAAAACGCATTACCACAGAGAGGTAGGTGTAAACTGTATAGCAAATTTTTATTGAAATATTTATGAAAAAGGAAATTATTGAAATTATGTAAAGACAAGAATATGATGGGTTTAGAACATTTATTTTATTTTTATAATTTATTTTTTCATCAGTAGCTGTATTTGATGTATTTACAGTATTTAGAATTTTTAATAGCACCAGCCAATCAAAATGCTTCAGTTCTTCTTACTCTACTTTTTCCCTATGTTAATAACTCATTTTTAACCCACCAAAAGGAAATAATTTAGAAGATTTTAATATAGGAAGTTTAGTTATTCAGTATGGCCATCAATGGCTATTTACTTCAAATGGTCGAAGATATGGACTAAACTATTGAACCATGGATAAACGATAAAATTTAACAAAATGAATGTTTAGAACGCACCCCTTATTATGTCACGTGATCTTAGCCAAAGATAGGTTGGGCAAGGTTGCGGCCCAATATTGGTACGACGATGTAAACAAGTAATTTTATAATAAGTATTGTTTATTTTAAACATTTATATAGTATAGTTAAAACTGTTATGAAATTTATTTCAGTTATATGCATAATATGCAAGAAAAAATATGTTATTTAATTGCGCCAATTTTTTGTTTTCTGTTTAATTTAATAATGAATGTTAATATTTTGTTCATGGATTAGTCAAGGAAAGTTGAAGTTTGTTTAGAAATCCGATATGTCTTCCAAAAGGTAAAAATGTGACAATTTGTATCTAAAAAATGTGTTCTTGATTTGTAATTACCAATTATACTTGTCTTGACATCTTTTGCGGCTTATTAATAAACACCGATATTCATATTTTTGAATAACTAATGTAACTGAATTATATATTCTAACCTCAAATAATGTTTCCAGATATATAATGATTTTTGTTATTCTGTTGTATTTATATGTATTAAATTTAAATTGAGTCATGTAAGGTGTTTAATAATGCCATAAATTTACTATAATTGCCTTATATAGGAATTTTAAGTTTTTATTAAATAGAAAATTAAATTTTTAGTGAATTGAAAAAGCTTTCGGAAGAAAGTTTAACCAGACAACCAGAAGAAGTGTTTGATATAATATGTAAACTTGGCGAAGGGTAAAAATATGGAGTTTTGTAAACATATACCATATAAATTCGATAATATTTATTTTTAGATCATATGGTAGTGTTTATAAGGCCCTACACAAAGAATCTGGCCAAGTGTTGGCCATAAAACAAGTACCTGTCGACACGGATCTTCAAGAAATTATCAAAGAGATATCTATAATGCAACAATGTGACAGTCCGTATGTTGTAAAATATTATGGAAGTTACTTTAAAAATACAGATTTATGGGTTAGTGAACCAGGAAAACTATGTTCGTAGTTCACTGAAATTAGCTCGGTTATAAAATTTTGAATTGTTTAGATTGTTATGGAATATTGTGGTGCCGGTTCGGTATCAGACATAATGAGGTTGCGCAAGAAAACTCTATCAGAAAATGAAATAGCTACAATTTTATCAGACACCCTGAAAGGTTTGGAATATCTACATCTTAGACGGAAGATCCATAGAGATATTAAAGCTGGGAACATACTTCTGAATGCCGAGGGCCATGCTAAGCTTGCAGATTTTGGAGTGGCAGGACAACTGACTGTACGTACACGTGATTATTCTCTTAGAAGTCCTCATATTGAATTGTACATTTCTTAGGATACTATGGCTAAACGAAATACCGTAATTGGTACACCGTTTTGGATGGCACCGGAAGTGATACAAGAGATTGGTTATGATTGTATTGCGGATATCTGGAGTTTGGGTATAACTGCTCTGGAAATGGCAGAAGGCAAGCCACCGTACGGTGACATACATCCAATGAGAGCAATTTTTATGATACCTACCAAACCACCACCTTCCTTTCGGGAACCCGATCAATGGACTAATGATTTTATAGATTTTGTTAGTATTTGTCTGGTTAAAAATCCCGAGGAGAGAGCTACTGCCACTGATCTGTTGCAACATTCCTTTATAGGTTCGTACTAAATTCTAGTGTGAATTCATATGCTACCAGTTAAATTTCTATATTTGCAGGCAATGCGAAAACTTCAAATATACTTACTGCCATGATAGCAGAAGCTTACGAGATCAGGGAAAACCAAAATTACCGTAACACCCCGTTCACTATTGCAACAGGCGCGAAGCAGGTTACAAAGGAGGAATCAGTGAGTATTTTGTTTTGATTTGATATTAGAATACATTTGATTATACATTTTAAGGATGAAGATTGCTATGTGGAGAGTAAAACTATGCTACATTATCCAGATGATGGAACTTTGGTACCTGAAAAAGATAAGACACTTGTATTGGAAACACAAAATAATACTATGGTCGAACTGCTGTCGGAACTTGGTACAATGGTCATCAATAGTGACTCCGATGCTACTATGAAAAGTAAGATACATACCTACACTATATTACTTATCCGTGCTGTTTTATTACACATCAAACTGTTTCAGGACATAGTACTGGACATGGGGATGTAGGAAAAAACTATCGACCTTTATTCCTTGACCATTTCGATAAAAAAGAAGTAATTATTATACTAGTGACTAAATAAAATATAACATTATGCTATTTCTGAATTTCTAGGCTAAAGATGTAACTGAGAAAATGCCAAATCCTGAAATGGCAAATGAGCCAAGTGAAACTTTCGTTCCTCGAGTACCGGAAGAAGTTCAAGTGCCCAAAGCGGAACCATGTCTGTTTCAAAGTCAAGTAAATGTGTATCTTAATCAATTACCTGTTAGAGACAGTGTAGATTTAAACCAACGCAATAACGAAACAAATGTACAAAGATATGAAAATCAAAACAAATATCATAAACCTTCAATTGAGACTGACATTGAAAGCGTAAGTACTAAACTGGCTTTATGTAACATATCATAGAAAATGTAAATTTTGTAGATATTTTATAAATAAAAATTTCATTTTCTATCTTTCAAATGTCATTGTAATTTTATATGACTACTATAAATTCAGCTAAGCATTACATACAAGGTGTTGTATAGAACTTAGTGAAGTATATTACCTCCTTAGTAATTTTTACAATGTATAAATAATAAAGCTGTATGAAGTATATAATTTAAATAATTATAAATCTGTATGCCGAGAAAATAATTTTGCTAGTACGTTGTGAGATTATTTTTAGCATGAATTACAAAGAAGATAATATTGATACATTTCAAACAACACCTGTGTACTTGACTATGAATTATATTTTGCATGTGTTGTGATTTTAGTTGATGTTTCTAAGTTACGAAGAACTACAACAACTAAAGATAAATTTAGACACCGAAATGGAACGAGAAATTGATGAACTGAAAAGACGCTATCAAACAAAAAGACAACCGATTGTTGACGCAATGACTACGAAACGTAGAATACAATCAAATTTTTGAATTGTTATTTCTTTGTTAAGTACGAATTATATATCAGATATGTCTCCAAGTGAGAATATGTTTGGTTTAGTTACGGGAGAGGTAGGCAATATACATAAAATAGTTGAAAGTCATATGGTTGTGTGACTTACAGTAGAGAAATCAACAATCATAGTATTGCCAGCATATTTCTTACATTCATTTATTTACGTACAAGTTATGTTTCGTTTCGTTTGCAGTTCCAGTAGTTGAATATAGTGTGTTACTTGTCATTTAGATTTAGGTTGTTATAAAATAGTGCCATATGCTTCGAGACTTAAGATCGAATATTGTTAATATCAGTAGTGATAACAATTGTTTATATTACATTTGATTACTGCCATTAACTAGTATACAAATTCATATTTTCCTTTATGTTTCGCAAATGTATGGCCTATACTCTATTGCATTGCAATGTTTCATAAACATTATATTCAAGTTAATTTAAACAAATTAGCCACATTGATTTTGTAGTTTTCAATCAACGTAAATAACTGTGTTATGTTACCATTACGAAAATGTTTTTTGTTAAATGTTAAAATTAATCGAAAATAATAATGTATTTATAGTGCATTATAAAAATAATCTTTGTATCATGTATTATATCGCCTTCACTTATATTTTGTACAGAACGTAATGATATTTTTGTATTACAAACAACAAATTATTGAGAATCAACAAGAATTAGCAATAGTGGTAAATACGCAAATGTGTATAAACTGTTTCCTAGTTTAGTAAACAATTATTTTAGTAAATATCTAAATATATACAATATCAAAGGAATCAACATTGTTGAATTTATAAAAAGTGTTTTATTTCTAGAAAATAGAATTCCTATAACAAGAAAATTTAATATGTGTTATTAAAGTTGAAACAAATTTTAAAACAAAAAAAAACGTATTTATTTTCTATGTTTGAAATATATAAAAAGTATAAATGAAATATAAACAAAAAGTTTAACACTTAAAGTAACTAGAATTAATTCTATTTTGTAATTTTCATTTGTTAAATTCAAATTCAGTATTACTTAAATATGAGTGATAAATATTGCATTTTGACAATTTTAATACCATCTAATAATAGAAGCAAAAACTACAAGTAAAAGTGTATGTACAGTGTACCCTTTCGGAGAATAGACTAACTAGTGTTGATTTAGAACTATTTGGTATAGCGCAGTAGAGTATTTTTTTGTGGCAAGTAGGTTTTACATTCCAGAACTGTCAGGACAGCGAACCAGAAGAGTTACCGGTGTCAAAGTGGTGTTAACGGTGGTTATTTAGTTGGTCGACGGCCGGGATCCAGTACCAGCTGAGGTAGAAGTGTGGTGACGGTAGCAGAAGGCGAAGGCAGACAAAGCCAGGGCGAGTGCCAGTATTAGTGAGCATGCTGATACTGAGTGTTTGCTGCAGTGTACAGAGGCCAGTGCCAGTGGTTTAGTGTTAGTGTGCGGGGCCTATGGTTGAACGGAAATCTAAGTCGTGTTTTGTGAGCAGCGAAGAACTGTTGTGTGGTGTAAAAGTGCGTGGCCGTGTCTACACGGCGATCTTCTCTATATTCGTGTTGCGCGAGTGAAACGCAAACATGGCTTTAAATCAAGAGGTAGATCAATTGAAGTCTAGTAAACTGGTCGTTCGCATCGATCAAGATTCTGATTCTGATTTACAAGCATTGTTTGACACTGTATTGAAACCAGACTCGAAACGAAAATTACAATTGCCTCTACGTATGCGAAAGCTTCCAGACTCTTTCTTCACTCCGCCGTCAACTGGTTCTAAGTCACCGTCAATTTCACATTCGCGTGAAAACTCAGCCGATTCTGCTTTTGGTTCTGCCGGCGGTGGCAGCACCAGTGGCGGCGGCGGCGGCGCGCCTTCCACGGTGAGCCTCCAGGTGGCGCACCCCAGAGCACACAGCTCGCCAGCCTCCTTGCAACAGACCTATGCTGTAGGACAACAACAAGCCACCACCGGCACAGGTGGACACCTTCATATCAAACAGAGATCTTATGATGTAGTCAGTTCTGTCGCCGAAGATCAAACACCTCTGCCTCCCGGTTGGGAACAAGCTCGCACACTGGAAGGACAGGTGTATTATCTCAAGTGAGTTGTTTATTGAGTAGGAAGAGAAGGAGACATGTGTATGTATATGTATGCTATGTTACCTACACGTTGCGTACTGGCACAGCGAATGGTTCCGGTTCTATCGGCATCAGTCTCTCTAGTTAGGTGTGTGTGGCTGTCTGGCGGAGCACAAGTGAATCAACAGATCCATTCGCTACATCGTATACATGCCTTTGCCACGTAACATACGCACGTGCGTGCCTTTGTATGGTGACATAGTTGACGGGACGTTTTTATATCCTTCGACCTGTTTATTACACACTGCATACATCTCGCTACATCCGTCTTCATTTTTATTCAACTATTCCAACAAACGCATTGTCCATTTGTTCAGTAGAACATTTATGAAAATATCGATAGTTAACAAGTATATGTTTCTAAATATGTATTGCATATCCAGGCATCATGTAAGATGATCAAATGTCAAATTCACGGAAATATTTGACTCTGAACATCATTAGAAGTAAAAAGCTGCTAGATCCTCTGTTGAAAGTATATAATTTCAAACCTTTCGTTGGCCTTGTCGGACAATAATATGGCAAGGCCATGTAGTATTACATTAATATTCATGAATTTGGCAGTCTTCTTAGTAAAAATTGAAAAATATGTGATTAATCAAACTAGGACTTTGAAATTCGAAATTGTTTCGTCGAATAAGAACCTTTTTCATGAGTTTGTACTATGTTCATGTTACTACAATATTTTCTAAACAATTCCGGTACATATAAGTGCAAGTCCAAATAATATGACCATTACATGACATTAACTGTTACTAGAACTGAACTGTGCATCGCAATCATTGAACGTTGAACGATCGTTCATTTTCATTCGAAATCCTGTAACTTTTACATTCGAATGTACTTTTACTACATCCAGTTTGTTCTTATCAAAATAACTTATCGCTATGAATAGTGTTATCTGTATGAATAGTACACAGTAGTGACTGTGTAACCTAGGTAAACTAAACATCTTATACGTACTTGCGTACTATGTAATATCCTAGCTCAGAGCTTTTCAATTGATCGTGCGAAACTACTGATTAAATTTCGATTCATTTTGCATACTCCTACAATATAGTGTCGATATGGATAAGCATCAAATAAATGCAAGTCAAGTATTTCATGTAGGCGTATATGTACATCAATAAAAAAAACGCTAAGATAAGGCCCTAGAATATTTTTTGTACGCCTATAGAATATATTAGAGAATTTGAAGTTAGATAATATTTACAGAACATATTAAGTGTTTCAATAAACAATTATACATGTTGTTAAATATTTCCGAAAACCGTACTGACATATGTATGTAAAGTAACTCTTTAAAAAGTAGTAACGGTAAATGATTAAAACCGTAATTCCTCTTTCCGTAAATGAGTAGGTACGACTGTCTTGAAGTAGCTAGTTATAGACATCCAGGAACACTAAATCGGCAAATGTTTGGATAAGTTAGGTCAAGTTAGAATTTCATGAAAATGTCAACAAATAACTGGTAATTGTTATAATTATTTGAAATATATTTATTATAGAAACTATTCTGTAACTTACTTGACCTACATAAACTGACAAGACGCCATAACACATGTGTCCGTCCTTGAAGCATCGTTGTGATTGGCCGAATGCAATAGATGCAAGAAAGATGAAAATAAAAACGTTTCTGTTCAAGTGGCCTGTAGATACTGCTGCAATGCACAGGCAAAAATATCGTATTATACACTAATAAATGTGAACACACATTTAAATCAAAATACCATCTAGACTGCATCTAGAACAAATCGCTGCTGTAGTTTATTTTACGGGGGATGAATGATTACATTTGTTCTGCAGCGCTAAATAATATTCTTTCAACTGCTGCTTTCATTTCTCCATCTATCCTTAAAAATGTAAATGCTTAATTATTTTTACCTTTTAGTAATAATAAAAGTGTTTTAGATAATTACAAACTGTTCGAGAACACAATATTGCCAAGTAAAAAAATAGCATTGTATTTGGTATATAACAGAAAATAAGCAACAATATGATATATTTGATTTCTTATCGCAAATAACTGTTAATAGTACCTTTCTAATAGAAAATTCATTAGTTTATTGCACAAACATATGTATGTCGATACTCATCTAAGTCAACAAGAAATGGGAAATTGTCTCATTAAATGCTCGTTTTGGAACAAGCCTGAGTTTACGTAAATAAAATGTGTCATTAAAGAAAAGTCTCTCCAAATTATCTACGTTGTCTGTATATTACGTCAGTATTATGAAAATTCAGGCTTATCGAGATATATAGAAGTTATAGAACCTGCAATACTTATTATATTGTTAAACTTCACACAATAATTTATATAGGTGCATATAATATATGTATCTGTATAAATTATTATTTTATATAACTCTTATATTATAAGAGTTTTACAGTTTTCTATACCAGTGGTCGCCAAAGTTTTTTGATCACGCACCCCTAAGACAAAACTTTTTATTCGCGCACCCCTAGAACCTCACTGTGGACAGTATACTATATATATATATATATATATATATATATATATATATATATATATATATATATATATATATATATATAACGTAAACATGGCATCAATTATTAAATAAAATAAATATATTTATGTTATTAGAACCGTTTATACAAGTATTTTTTACATTTAATAAACTTTTTATATTTTTCTGGCGCACCCCCTAGTAACATCTCGCGCACCCCCAGGGGTGCGCGCACCCCACTTTGGCGACCACTGTTCTATACTAAACAATTCTACATGAATTTCACATTAATTCAACACAAATATTCCAAGTTAAAATTTATACTTTATACTTAAATAACCGTAATACGCATTCCCTTTTTACAAGCTTTCACTTGTTTTAATGAACTTAAAATTTAGTCAAATTTTATTTAGCAAAATGAAAAAAAAACACTGTCGTTATTATATGTCTTGCTATGATAGCCATTCTTTCCCTCAATAACTGGACGCAAACATTTCAGGAAATATGATAGGAATCATAACGAATTTCGAAATGTTTCCATCAATCAGATTCATAGGTATATACATACTTATTGAATACGAAGGAAACGCGACATTATTCGCTACAAATCAAAAGATAATACGCAGTATTAACAAATATAAAAGTACCTATTTATACTATAAATGAATGCATTACAGAAGCGTATTAAAAATAAATGACTTGTTAGTAACAGTGTAAAAATCTTGTTACTAACAATAAGAGATATGCATTGGAATCAAATGAGGTTCACTAACCTGTAATACAGCGTGTTCATGACGCGCGTGTCTGTATGCGTGCGTGCATATATACATTTAGTCCGTGTTTATTCCGTGTGCTGATGTGTATGTTATCATATTATATATATATATATATATATATATATATATATATATATATATATATATATATATATGTTATATGTAAAGCATTGTTAAGGAATTTCTGATATCTGTAGCTACGTATATTGCTATATTTGATTAGCAGAAGTGAGTAATGTTCTCTCTTGAATTGTACACCTTACCTTTGCGTATAAAACCGGAAATATTCCGTACGCGGAAATGACGGGAAGGCCACATGACTGAGCGATGAACGTTGCCCAGTCACGTAGTTTTGTTGCATATATTGGAAGGAAATGTCACATTATGATAAATTAACTGAATATCAATATTTCCGATTTGCAATGTTCTAAATTTTTGGCAGCTTATTGCCGTATTTGACCAGTCACAGTCAAACAATATTGATAGTACCGCAATTGCTTACGTTTACAGTCACGTAAGATACGTAAAATTTGATTACCAATTTCATTGTTTTCACGCCTTCAACTAGAGAATAATTTATAATTTTGTGTTGACATGTTTTTGTGCAAAAATACCTACCAATTTCCGGTATAACCGTCATATATCACGAATAATCGTGTGCAGTATATTTTCAGAAGGATGATTTAATTCCAAAATACATAACATCCTATGTATTGGATGAATATTACATATATCAACATCTTTCAAACATTCTAAAATCAAATCAAGTTCATTCGCTTTCAGTCCATGTGCTCGCCGTATAAATATATCTAATGCAAAGCTCTAACACAGTGTTAATGAAAGTTTGATACAACCAAATTGGTAAACATTTTATTGTTATTATCTTTCCACCTGTTTGTCTCTATAGAAATTAAAAATATAACACTTCATTCCGAACTTATCAGCTAATCTGATAAACATTGATCAACGGTGTTTCTGTTAAGTACAGATATATCTGCTCCAATTTCAAATATACTGTATCATCAGTGTTGCAATAATAAGATTATGCAGAAAACTTATATCAATACAAGATATTTTTTCCGGCGCCATTCGTGATAAGATTAGTTTCATGTATCTTCATTTTGAACATTTTCCTTTGAATCTTATCAAAATACCTATTCTCACTAGAATTGAAATATTTTTTTATAGTTTTATATTGTTCATTTTAATTGCCACATAAAATCAGTTATTGTGCTATTGTTTATGCAATTTATATGGTAATAAATCTTAAGAAACGGACATAAAATGTTAAGTAGTTCATTAATATCACAATATAGGTAACAGTAAATGAGATTTTCTAAAAATTTATTCATAATTATTTTAGTGAAACTTCTGTTTTTCTATGATTATGTTAATTTTAGTCTAATATGAATTACAATATTTGCTAACATGTCTATAATAATTATTATAGTTAGCATTTCTGTCTCTACAGTTATATTCACGTTTGTTTTAACTTATTGAAGACGAATTACAGTATTTGCTATTATATGTTTAAATTATATTGAAAGTTTCCTAACGTACTTGCTAGATAACAAAACTATTGGGAAAGGAAATATCTCCTTCATTGTTGACCTTGAACTCTTTGCTAATTATTTTTTGTGATTCATAAATATACCGACAATTTAATAGAAATGTCTACGAACTAGTTTAGTTTTTAGTGTGTTCGTGATATACTTCGTAATTCTATTCCAAGTTATATTACACATTGTTCTGTAACATACATAAATATGAAATATATAGGGGTTGCTGATTGAATAAAATAAAAATGAAAGTAGTTGTTACGAATGCCCGTCAAATCCGAAATTACATATTCCTGTAGAAAAATATCAGCAATTCAGAGTATCTTCCGAGTAATTTTTTTGTTCTTTGCTTTGGTTACAAGTCGGGAGTATTTCGTTTAACTATTAAATACAGTGAAATCCTTCTAATTCAAATTCCTTATAAGGTAAAATATCCTGTATTTTAACTACATTATCCACTCCGTTAACGAAAGAATGTAGTATTGTGTACATACAATAATAAACACAAGTAATTTTGACCGGTATGCAATGTGTACAAAATGTTCACTCTGCGAGCATTCGCAGTTGCCTAGATTTTGACAGTTTGACAGGAGGAACTCTTTGTTTTCAAATTAACTGCATATAAATATGTATTCTAGCGAATACGAGTTATTGTTCTTCAGATATTAATAGAAAATGATTGTAAATGATAACTTTGCAAATACAAACTTAGAAATGTTAAAAATTATGTATTACCTGCGCAACACTCGTGAGCACTTTATGTACATCATTCTACATGGAATGCGACATGTTTTATTCAATTTTTTTCTGTATAGAATACTATACAGACTTTATAACAATTCTTTCGATGCAAGGGTACATACATTTCTGTAAGGAATTATGTATATAATTCTATACAGAATTATACATCGCGTCGAACAGAGTTAATTTTATATATCCTCAAAGTCAAAACAATGTCTTTTGGAAATTGTAAGGAAGACGACAAGGAAAATAACAATCATTCGCAATTATAAAGAACTGTAAAATCATAGGAAACTCTTCAACAATTTCAGGAAATACAGTTTTCTTACAAAAACTACGCATTCATTTAGCATAGTTATTAAAATGTCCAATACGTGTTATGTTAGAAACATGTCATTAATTTTCGTTTGCATATTCAACATTATTTACTTTTCCTCTAACCTCAAATACAATAAAAAAAAAATTCTAAGAACTAACGAATTGTGCAAGATACAGTGGAATTTGATTGATTGATTAAAATGAAAAACAAGGGACAAGAATATATTTTTCTTCGTTATTAAACAAAAACATTTCTTTATAATACATTACAACATCACGGATCAAATGCATATTTCGTCATAACTGGTATAGGTTGTCACGTTTTCCTCTTGAGTTTCATTGCATGTGTAAGAATATTTGACGTTTAAATTTTTATTACCGGCATTTGTATACAATTGCCACACTTATATTTCATTGTATACATTTCTATATATCGTTTTTACTATTTGTGTAACAGTAACAAATTTCATTGTTTTATATCCATATATGTAGGTATTTTTTTTATTATTTCTATTTAAAATCATAAATAATAATTAATTTAATAAATTACATATATTTGTAAGATTATTATTTAATGTATTTGTTATTTTCATATAAATTCCTAATTAAACATTCTGGTCTGTACGAACGACCTTCGGCATTGTATGTAACCAAATCGTTTATAATTTCATTCATTTTTACATAATACAATAATTGAATAACTTGTCAGAATTTAACAGTTTAGAACAGAACGTATTAATGCTTGTTCTTAGTATTCTATTAATATTGTGTATGTTTACTCATATGAAATGAATAAAAATAGAAATTGAGAAATAAACAATACAAATATTTCAATAAATAGCCCGAAACTTTTGACGTAAGAGTTTAGTAAACATATTCTTTCAGTTTTGCAACTATGCCCAAAATCGAATGAACACGTTATCTTTCCAAGAAAACTTTTATAGAGGGGAGGTGCCATTGTTCTATATTTATTCCCATTCGATATACTGAACATACGGTCACATATTCATTCATCCATTCATACAAACACACAATGATGTCATTAAGAAAAAAAGTCTCAAACTCGATTAAAACATATTCAGGGGATGTTATGAAGTTGAATTTCGTGTTCAACTAGTATTTTTTTACGTTTCCTTGATTAATTTTGAATTTAATCTGCAATGAAAAAAACCTTGGAACTAAATACTTATAAAGTATATTGATAATAATTATCGTACAGTATCCAGTGTTAAATGAATTTTTCTATGGATTTTTATGTAGATACATATGGATTTCCGTATGAAGAGAAACAGTTATAATTTAAAATTGTAATTAGAATATCAGAACGGAAAATTTGTCAGTTACTGTTTTTTTTTGTATCGGGAAATATATTGCGGCTGCATTTTATGTGAAATAAATTCATAAAGATCTATCATATTTCGCGATTTTTTTTGTATTAATAAATGTTTGTATCATAAGCCTGTATAACTTTATGTGATAAAAATTTAATTATTATTAATACGTTTTTGAAATAATTTCTTCGTTAGATGATATATGCAGTAGTTAATATTATTAGTATGTATGTTTAAACATTTTTCCAGCCATAATTACAAATTTAAATATTATAAAGTATGCATATGCTAGGTTATAAAGTATTTGTTGACAGTTATGAAGATTTACATTATTTTTTAATCATCTTTGATTAAAATTAATCTCACCAATGTACACGTACACCATCATGACGTCAGTAATTTCGTCACATAAAATTATGACGTGAACGCCCTGATACGTTGCATATTCCATATATAGAGTATGAATGGATGGCCAAGCCTCGGATACAAATTCTATTGTCGCGCTATAGCAAGATCGACTAATGCCGGCTGCTAGACGTCGAGGTTCAACTTAAATCACGAGTAAAACAAAGCAACATTGAATTTGCCTTGATAGCCGTTAATATTATTTCAATAATTAACCAGTTTTAACTTGAATCTCGTCCTAGAAATTCAGAACATTTGGTCTTATTTAGAAAAAAACTATTCAGATTGCAATACAATGCATTCATTCAGTGTGTTGTGCGCGTTTGAAATGTTCTATTTTGATGTTTCTTGCTGTTTTAATTTAAGAAACAAAATATTATTCCACCATTCCGCTATGTTGCAACAAACGTGGAAATATAAAACTCATAACAAACTATTTTTTTTTTTTAAGAATTATATACGTATATATTTCACAGTATACAGAATATAGAGTGCGTTACAGTAGTTAGTAAATGTATACTGTTACTAGTAAGTGTTTACATTTACAATGTTTTAAACTTTTACTGTAACATATGTTTTAATGATAATTATTACAAAATATCATTTAATAAAACTGTTGTGCTGTTTGGCAAAATTTATATGTAAAATTTGTTATATTTATAAATAAAAGCTATTATATATACATATATTGTTACATGTTATTATTGCCTTATTAAAATATTTATGTATTGTATTTATTATTGTACTATTGTACTTTTTCATTCATCAATTGGTTTACAAATATGTACCTTGAAATACGCTATCTCTTTGTAAATTAAAACTTGAATAACCGCAATAATTCGTAGCAAATTATTAATAGCATATATTGTTTATATTTATTTAAAATAAAAATTGTTTGAAAAGTTCGAACAAGTTTGGTCGGGACTGTATTTATATGGTGGCAGGTATATTTACCTCCATTTCATGAATAACTATTCTTTCCCAGAACAGGTATCTACCTGGAAATTTGTAAACAAAAATGGTCGGTGTATCTGTGGTATTATGTAGTATATTCAAGCTTCAGCTAAGGCTATACAACTAAATATATAATAAAAAAACTTGAAAATGCTTCAGTTTTTAGTGAATATTGTACAATGAATTATTTGCGAATAGATGTTTTTGTTATAGATGATTTAGCTTTGCTATTTTTACTTGGGTAAAGTAAAATTAGAATTCCCGTAGTTTACCACATAGAAATGGGGTGAAACATTTTAAATTTATTTAGTAGACTTTCGAGCATATGAATAATTGGAAAAGTATATTCTTTGCTGCCTATAGGCATACATTTATTGCCGCCCCTAATGTATGTATGTATAGTTAGGAATTTGTAATAAAAAAGTTATCATTGGAAAAATTTCCTTGAAGAATAAACCAAACCGCATCGAATTGCTTTCTATCATTTGAGTCATAAGTATAGAAAAAAACAATTTTTCCTCTATTCATTTTGTCGACTTACTTATTGGAATAAGCTTTAGTATTCACACAATATTTTTTGTCAATTTCTGAAGTGATTTATTTACTTCTTCAAAAAGCAAAAATCTTACGATCTGAATTAGACTTGTACTAAGTTTTTTAGTCTCATTCAAAAACAGGCAACACTGGACTAATAATTGACCGTAACAAATTTAAGTACAGTTTGATTTTACATAGATACAAATGAGAGCCATCTGTGTTATAAATAGAAAAGTATAGTAAGGTTTCTGTCTGATATGAGCAAAGTATTTTGACAGTTCTGCTTGCACGTGTTTGTTATTGTTAAATATTACAAATTATTTACAGGTATAAACTTACAGAAATATTTTTAATGTTCTTTGCATTATTAACGCAAAGAATTGGAAAGAATAGTTAAAAATGAAGGAACAAATTAAAACATTTGGTAAATAATTTGAAAAATATGCAATATATGTCTTACAGCAGATTTTGGCTGTTTACATCGTTTAAAGAATCGTTTAGTCCCCACCTGCTTTAGATCGGCACAAGTAAAAAGTAGACCCGGCTTAAATTAGTGCAGCGGTGTTCATATCGACTGGACCAAATGTGTTTAAATGGAATTTGGGTGTAAGGTGTAAACATGACCAATATACAAGCATAAATACACTTCACAAACCACGTCAAGGATGTAGCAATGTATATGAAAGTCAGGGCTTATTTTATAAATAAGAATAAGGGTGATATTGATTTATTTATTAAATGATTTCATGCAGTAATGGCAAATTACTCTGTGAGGCCCCTCTTTTCAGCGGGCCCTAGGCACGTATCTATTTTGCCTAGTGGTAAATACAGTCTTGTATACTATTACTTATAATATACTATGTAAAATCCAAATTTTTATTAATTTTATTTGGTATTTAAAAATAAAAATTAATAATAATTTAATCAGTTTGCTGCCCCTCAATTTTTCGCATTATAAGCTAGCGCCTGTTGGCAAATCCTGACTGTATCAATATGGATATTGAATATAACAATATTGATATGTTAACCTGTATTGATATGTGTTGGTATCTATATGAAATAAATTCGTATTTTAGACATGCCTGTGTCTCATATACTTGCAAACAATGACAATAACGATAGTAATAACACTGATGTTGCCGATGATAATAGCTTTAATGATAAAACATACCAGTGAGAAAAGACTGAGGTCTGTAACTAGTAGCTTGTTCTTAAAATGCTTTCACTTATTCAATGCCAACGGCTGGTATTTGCTAGTATTCTATATTTGTTTTTACTTTTAATGTCTGTTCTACTTTAAATAACATCCAATTAAGAAATCAACAAAGCTCGTACAAACATGTATCTTAGTATTTATTATAAATTACACTTACGAGAGCCATTGTTTTCTATGAAACAAAAAAAATAATGTAACATTACAAAATCGTTACATTTTGTGGCATATGAACTACATAATATTCGTAACAATCAGCATCGCTTTCTGCACGACACTTAGTCATGCTCATTCATTCGCTCTTTCTCGCAAACTTCCTTACATTCTTGCTAACTTACTCATTGTCCCTAACTCTTCCTCGCTTATTTATACAATCACTCCTACTCATTCGCTCGCTTTTCTCACTCATTCATGCGAAATGGAGATGTTTATGAATTGCGTCTCCTGTGTGTGCGTGTGTTTGTATGTATTTGTAGGGATATACGCATCCATACTTCTAGTGTAAATTTAGATTATTTTAATATCACAAATCTCATGGAAATATTTAACAAGTTTATATCATACGATACGAATAAATTTTAAACTTTATTTAAACAAAATTATGATATAATTTTGTTATTTTTTTATTACATACTTTATTTCGAAAACACATTTAAATACAATTTGTTTATTCTGAAGGATCATTAATGAAGTTTATGATATTTTATTCGCAAACTGTATTACTGCTCTGCGATGCACAATTTATTTTACTATTACTCTGTTTTATAACGGACTATTGTATTATTTCTCGTATGTTGATACTTTGAAACCACCATGCATGTGACACGTAATTATGTATTAAATTATCTTCTTTTTTCACACAGCATATCTACTTAACATATATTAAGGTTATCAAAACAATATATGAATAACCTTATGTAAACGTTATTTTGCTGCTGTAATCATACAATATTACAATTAGTTTTTTTTTGTCTTCTAAATTGTATGAAACCAATTATAATGAAATATTTCGTGATATATTTTTTTTATATTCAATGATATTAATATTCAAGAATTCTTAAATAATACAAAATAAAAGTAGCGAAATAATCTTATATAACGTAAAATTACATGTCGTTGATAACAATATGCTGTTCGTCAATGTCACGGTCATTTTTCGTAATTATTAGATTTTGTTTCATAACATGCAAGTTTATGTTATTTATATGAACAAATTGCTATTGAAATGATTTTTAAAGTTTTAATTTATAATATATACTAATATAAACAGGGTTGCCAACATGAGTTTATTCACCAACGTTGTTATTACTTACCGTAGAATATTTTTTTTAATAACCTTAAAATTATGATGAAGCAGCTCACTGACAGATCTTCGATATACAATTAGAATATTGAATGTAAGCATTTTTTTTTTAACAATTCTGCAGAAAATGTACATGTATAAAGTGCACAACGCCCACAGTATGGACTCAAACCAAAAATCTAGGCTTAGTGACAAGTCAATGCCAAACAATATTACTAGTACTAACAAGCAGGTGCCAATGCTTAAGTTTAGTCACCAATCCACGTGCTGCTCCAGGTATACATAACAAAAACTTGTTCCATTCATAATAATTGTTCCAATAGGTTCCACACTCTTCTACGAAATTGTATATTATATTTTTCAAACGAATTCGTACATTCGAACCAAAACAGTTATTTGAAAAATATCGTTTCCTCTTGTAATCAGCATTTCGTAAAATTCGTAGAACATGTGTATTTTCAGAAACAAATCCAACGAAATTGCAGTATTCTCAGTGTTTCCGTGAAATATAACTACATAGCGTCAATTTTTCGAACTAAGTTTACTCTCAAATGTTTGTTGACAGCATGTTTTCAGATTGCGTTCTTTTATAAACAATGTTGGAGCTATTTTCTAATATATTTTCAACATGGAAAACAATTAAATTATATATTTTGTTTACATAATTAAATTATAATAATTTTTTAGTGTTCCAAAACTATTTATATAAATATTGTGTATTTCTACGAATATGATAGTGTATTCGGTGAAAAACTATATGCAGAGTATGATACTAGTGACATTATAGCTATAAAGCTATAAATATTGTTCGTTATTAAATAAATGGTTTAGTACTGATTTAGGTATGCAACTAAGTTGCGTCAGTCTATTTTCATACATGGGAGTGAATGTTGAGCATGGAATACGCCAGATAAAACAATAGTGAAATGTGTATAATAGATCTATTAGAAACAAATTTACCTATATATGAAGAATGGTCTTAGTAAGATCGTAGTGTTTCAGTTTATTCAAATCAATTGCATTAATTTTGGATAATTTGATGAGACCAATAGAGTCCGAATTAGAGAGACAGCGAGAGAACCCTAAAATGAAATAAATAAATAGGTATATATTTTTGTTCATTGATACTTATTTTGAAGAAAAATAGTCGCTTTCATGAAATTGGTCACTGGCAGTGTTCTTGTCCTAAATTTGAAGTATTTTTTGAACAGTATCTTTTGTAAAACAATGAAATCAATAATGGATTCGGAATATGATTTATCTTTTATTTGTATTTATTATTGACAGCACTGTGAAATATATATGTCTAGTTTGTATTTCTTAATAACATAGGGCGATAGTTAATTTATCAAAATTTAAATTTTTTTATCGAATAATAATTGTAAGAATATTTCTATTTGTACAGTTTTCTCTGAATTTGTATTCGTTGAAATAGAAGGATTCACGTTGATTCTTGTATCGTGTAGTGTCTGTGTCCTGTGTAAGAAACATGGTGCCATCTTTAGACTACGGGTACGGTGGGGGCAAGGCAACGCCCAGAGCGGAACACAGCATGCAGAAGCGTTGGTACTAAAATAGAATATAAGACGGCGACCTTGTTTTCTAACTATGATATATTTTAAGAATATTTGGTTTCGCTGAGCTTACGACTATTATATTCAATGGAGGAATACGCGCAAGTTTGGCGGCAACTAGGCGCCTGTATGTGCGCCCACTAACCCGAACATATCTACTGTTTGCTTACATTGTCTTACATTCGTTATTCGGTCAGCTATTACTATATACACGCTCTTGTTTTCATCTCTGAACTGAACGAACCGATTCAAATCACCTCACACTTAAGATTCTTTCTAATCATTTTGTCTTATTTTATTTTTTCTACCCAAAAGTCACATGCTACTATTTGAACCAAGTGTTTATATATTTATTTGTTTTTTTATTTTATTTTACTTACAGTCATTTATTTATAAATAGAAAAATTCTTGTTCAAATGGTATGCTTATGTACTTTGTAGTGAAACCACTTTTAATAAAGTAAAACTAGTTTTTTCATTTCATTTAAATGTATTTACGTAGTTTATATTTAATGATACATATTTATCAAAATGGCTACATACAATTTCAGTTCTGAATCTTGAATCATTACTAACATTGCGTGAGAAAGCCAGTGATCTAATAAAATTTTCCATGTGGAAATTCATTCGTGAAACAGATCGATTCAAAACGACTAATGTCAGTGGTTGTACTTACGGGCAAGAGGAATGAGCCGATGATAACCTTGGAGCTGGACTAAAGTTTTTACCTGCTTTATTTTCTATTTATTCCACTATTATCTCTCATAGTTTTTAGTAAAGATGGTACTTCGGCGAAAGCGGCTCCGTTTATAATATTATGCGCTCCGCAAACTGTCAAGGTTGGACCTGACTAGTGAACTCTTAATACAAACTGATTCATAATATGAATGAATATTTTCCGTGAACTGATTCTACTATACAGTGGTACTGGTACAGTCCAGTCGGGCGCCGACAGAAAAAAAAAACATATTATATATTTACTCAAATATCTGGGTATTTGTTTTAATAGAATTGAATATTGTAGGTATCTTAAATAGAGAGTTACGAAGAACTAACCGATGTTGTTTTTTCATGTTTCATAGAGAATATATGAATGTGTGTATTTTATATTTTGGCGATGCCTTGGAGTTGCCATTGCAGAATAAAATAATCATGAATGGCGTTGACGTAACGACCCATCAAAACATTCTCACATATTCGCTCTCTGTTCATGCGAACTACATAGCTACAACTGCTATGCCGAGGCCATGTTTGTAACTAGTGGAAGTGTAGTCTGGTTCTGTTACGGCTAGCACTGTTACAACAACCGATTTATTGCGATACGTTGTCGATATAGTTTCTGAAACGTAACGATTTATTACAAAATAATCAAAATATTTCGAGTACTCCAGCGTATTACTGATAAATAATAATTCTGTTATTATATACATGTTTTTTGTTTGATAATCATTCAAGTGATAAAAAATCTACTTAGATAATAAAAATCGATAAACCAATGACATAAAGAATGTTTTTAATTAAAAATAAAACTGCTAATTTTTGTCTAAAAGATATTTAAAAAAAAACAAAAGAAATTGGTTTAATTATATGTAAGGCATATTATAAATGAGACAATATCTATATGTAACATGTTTTTATTTATTGAATATTGCCCGTATGCATTTGGAATATAAAATGTTTAAAGGAATTGATTTAAAAATTCGTCTTTTGAAATTTAGTTTCCCGTACTATAGTTGATGTTTATCTACTATTGACAATCGCTACGTAGTCTTATTTCAAATAACTAATTCCGAAAATTAATATTAAACAAACGATATCAAAATAAAAATATTGGATTAAATAAAAATTAATTAATATAAAAATGAACCGATTATGAAAAAAAATACTAATATCGGAGTAGTGTTTGATAAATTTGTTAATCCTTTTTACTGGTAGATCATTTCACAGTTCCTGTTAACAAAATTAAAGCGAAAGTTTAGGCTGTTTTCGATTATTGAAGTTTTTAATGTATGTATTAGGAAATACCGATGGAAATACAGTATTTTTTAGATTGTATCAATTTCTTTTCTTAGAAACCATTCTGAGAAATAGTATTCTCAAAATAATATTAGTAATCGCCGATGAATATAAAATGGGTTATTTTGAAAAATATTATTGACATGTTGCTTTTCGTAGAAGTAAAGGCAACTGTAGTATTGTGCCAAACTGACCAATCTATGTTATGTTTACATATTGTTCGTACAATATGAATTAAGATTTTTTTTTTCAATTTCACCATAAAACAATAATGTGATAATGGAAATTAATGTTTACTAACAGTGATTTTAATCCTGTTCTTTATTAAAATATTTCAATACATATACCTGAATCGAAGCAGTGTATCGATATGAAATGTTAGAATTTCTCATTGTTATGGCTAGCTATTATTCGTAGAACAGCACGGAAATGATTTTATTTACATTGAGATTACATATGAGTTATGCTTAGTGCATAACCGTTTGAGATTATTATGACTTTGAGATATATGTTTTTACCTTTGGATTGATTTATAGTTGCCATTAAATGTGGTATATTGGCCATATTCATATTATTATCGAGAATTCTAGAACACAGCAATATACTTCCAGCGCATATAAAATGGAAACAAAGTTAATAGAAAAGAAACTACATAGTCGATAATAATTGGTAGAAAGTTTATCATCATGAATTATATTTAAATTTTCATTAATTTATAGGTAACAGACAGTTTGTTGTAAAAGTATCGTAATTGTGATATTTACATACAATATTCATGAATTCCAATTGGTATTATTCTGCTAAGAACACTGAATGATGTATTTTCTTTTTGGCCTATGAGCTAGCAATAAAGTATTATTATTATTAAGTATAAATATAATATAACATATCGGACAAACATTGTACTGTATTTGCAGACGTTAATTGATGATTAACGTTTATTTAATTGTGTATTGTTTGATTTGTCCATTAGCCACAT
Organism: Carabus problematicus; assembly: GCA_963422195.1. Classification (NCBI taxonomy): domain Eukaryota; kingdom Metazoa; phylum Arthropoda; class Insecta; order Coleoptera; family Carabidae; genus Carabus; species Carabus problematicus. The sequence continues at coordinate 21,002,272 of OY728577.1, forward strand.
TACACGCACGACAACGTGGGAAGACCCCCGGAAAACTTTAGCCGCACAAGTGAATCAACAGCAGCACCAACAGAATGTGGTGCCACAACAAGCCCAGCCTCAGGTCCCCGTTGGAGCTGCTGCTGCCGCAGCCGCTGCCGCAGGTAAGCCAGTTCTGCAACAACGCACATACCTGTATACATAAGCAGTAAAAGTAACTAGATAAAACTACATACACACGTACGTACACTATATAACACACACATACACCAGTTCAACTCTGGTAGCGAGGTGTAGGCCATTAACTCGTGAGTTCCAGTCATCTTGGCATTTATAGGTTAGATAGAAATTGGCGTAGCTAGTTCCCGTGTCGGTACTTGGTAGTAAGGGATGGTGATGTAGATGCGTATTTCACATACTTTGTAACGGTTGCGGTTTCAGGAGCGGCTACCAAAACACCATCAGACGCATCACTAGGTCCATTGCCAGATGGCTGGGAACAAGCGGCTACTCTCGAAGGAGAGGTGTACTTTATCAACCACCAGACAAGGACTACGTCCTGGTTCGACCCACGAATACGTGAGTGTGTTCCTTGTTCAGACAATTACTTATTTGGTTGATAGTAGTCGTAGTAGTAGTAGTAGTAGTATCAGTAGTAGCATCTATGCTACAGCTATATACCATCAGAAAACTTCAGCCTTTATATCTTCTCAATCTCTATCAAGAAAACACAATTATTTATTGAATTTTCTCTCTTTTCTATATTTTCCCTGAACACTCATGGTGAAACTGTACCGGATAATAAATTCAAGCTCGTTCGGAATGATATGATAACGATTCAATTAAATCGGTTATATTCAATTCTACATTTACGATATCATATATTCACGTTCTTACACATAACTTAAATATAGCTTGGAATAACGTTCAAGCTGCGGTTATCAATGTTGTTTCATAATTATCGTTATCGGTTGCGAAGGTTATGATTTATATAGGTATATAAAAATAAATGAAAAAAAAAATTCAAAAGTACTTTCATTGTAAGAATCTTCTGTCCCAATTCAGCAAATTTACTTACAATTTATTAAAATACACGTTACAGATGCTGACTTATACGTTATCAATAACGTCATTGATAAGATTTATATGAAATGCATGGAATTAGTCTTTAATATTACTTTCCTTCCGGAACTATGCAAGTTATATCTTTATACGAATTCAGACAAAATATACTCGATGAACATACACTGCAAAGCAAATAAATAGTTATAATGGTTTACAAAACTATTGTTAACGGAACTAGTGATTATTTAGAAGAGTATTTGTTGGTTTTTCTTGAATGTAAGAATGTGTTTTGTTATTCGTTGCAGCCGCACACTTGCAAAGATCTCCTGGCGCTGGTTCTCTGTTGCCACAGAGCACCTGGCTGAATCCATTACCGTCCCAGGCACAGGCAGCACTTCAAGCTACTCAACAGAAAATGCGACTCCAGTCGTTACAGATGGAGCGCGACCGACTGAAACAAAGACAACAAGAAATTAGAAGACAGGTAAGATTGTACATGACATTTGTACAAGATATAGCATATTATTGCTTCGTGTTATCTGTGTGCAGCAAGAATTAATGCTTCGCGCAAGCAGTACGGAACTTCCATTGGACCCGTTCCTCTCCGGTATAGCAGACCACTCTCGTCAGGAATCAGCTGACAGTGGTTTAGGGATGGGCAACACGTATTCAATGCCCCACACACCAGAAGGTTTCCTAGCAAACATCGATAATGTAATAGACAATATGGACTGCGCTAGTGGTAAATATTATTGTTACTTTATTTATTGAGTTGCCCCGATGTTCTTGTTTCATATTTGTATTGTAACGTTTTATATATTTAAGAGGGTGGAATTAGTACAAGCATGGATACACCGGATATATCGTCGCTGAATGATAATATCGATTCCACCGAGGATCTTGTTCCATCGTTGCAGGTGAGTTTTCGGTAAATGAAGTTTCTCTACACATCGTATGTATGTGACAGATGTTGCAAACTTGTATTGTATGTATCAATTACAGCTAGGAGAGGAGTTTCCTAACGTAATCCTGGATGATGTACAGTCATTAATCAATCCCAGCACCACGAAGTCAGACAACGTTCTCACTTGGCTGTAGATGTGTTCTCACTATAACGTTTGATACATGTAATATTTGGTACATAGCGGAAATCTAACTACAAGATATACTTGAAACGCGATGTTATTCCACCAGCGATATTTAAATAAACATACCATCACATTTATATCCCAGTTAGCTGGGGTAACAGGGTTTAGCAATTAACGCACTTTCACGGGGAGTTGCCCGCTCACACCAGGACAACAGCTACACTTCCTTATGGAAAGCGAACTACGTATATACTAGTGTCTGAGGCGAGACGTGAATCCGCACTTATTCTATGTTACCATATTTCAATGCTGGTATACTAGATATTACAGGAATGTGCCTTTCTTTATTCTTCTTACTATACATACGTATGTACATACAGATGTGTCTCTTTTATACAAGTCACTGTTGCATTCTCGAAAACTATAGGAATGGTTCAGATAAAATTATTGCTATTTAATTTTTGGGAAGTTGTGCATTAATTGTTAAAGGTTTTTTGTTTTTAGAAAAAAAAATAATAATATAATAGATAATATATATTTATGCCATAATTATTAATATTTTAGGCACGCATTTTGGTATATGATCGCATGGTACAACATAAAATTTCATTTTGTTAAATGGAATGCATAATTAACTGATAGCTTGATTGAATCGACCTATAAAGCAGGCATAAACAACCTTTTGAGTAGCGGGGCCCAACTGAAGATGAAGAACAAAGATAAACAAAATCAAATTAATATGTTTTTACAAACGTGGAAATCAGAATAATATAGAAGCATTAATATCTGCATATTTTTTGCGGGACACTTCATTTCATATTTTTAACAATATCGTCAATATTTGGAAAAATATTTATTTATTAAATGAATGCAGATAATTCTTGGTTTTTTTTTACACAGCTAAAAGGAGAGAGTATTTGTATGTTGCTGGTTTACGTACGGTAATCATGATTTATTTGTATCGAGTTTCACGGTTTAGTAGGATACAAGAAAAGTTGTACGCGGGTCATAGGTTGCATATGCCTGCTCTATATAGTTCTTGAGGATCTGTATGGTGGCATGTATAAAATACACATCATACATATGTACATGAGGCATAAATAAATAAGTGACCTTTTCAAAGAAGAAAACAGAACATGTTTGCACAATATCTATCGAGCAAGTACAGCTGAGTAAAATTCTAAAATAGCATATAGTTCTATTCCTGTAACTTGCATTTAACTTTGTAATACATCCAGAGAAAATATGAATTGATCGTTGACCTGAAACATGACATAGTGCATGGTATGATCCTCCTTGAACTCGACGGATATTGTGCGATGCAATGTACGTGTGCTGGATTCATGAGTTGATGTGACTTATGGTGCGCGAGCATACATGTTTATACATGATCAGTTGTTGAATGATGAATGAAACAGAACTAGTAACAAAGTGGAATACGTTTTTCTCGAGCAATAATCACGACAATATGACAAGCACCTTACAATGTCTTTTTAAATCAAAATACCGTCCAATGTGTTGTTTAAAGTTAAAAATCATATATTAAATCTATTATTGTTATTATTAGAGACACGATGATCAGACGGCGTACATACTAATTTACATGGTATGCACGCACACATTTTATATATATAAAATATTTTATGTTTGTATTTCATAGTATTAATTAAGTAAATCATGTATTTGTGAATAGTAAGTAAAATTGCATATGCCTAACTATTTCTCGTCTTGACGTTGAATAAAGGAGCATAGTATGTTATTATAGTTTTAACCATATAATTTGTCAGTTTTCTATAATCTTGTTTGTAATATATTATTAAGGTATTGATGATGGTATAGTAATAAATCACATACATACGTACGTACGTGCGTACATACATACATACGTACGTAATATAACGTATATATATATATATATATATATATATATATATATATATATATATATATATATATATATATATATATACATATATATGGATATATACATACATATTTGTATGTGTGTTGATATCATTAGGCAGCAACAGTAAACATTTATGGAACGCACTCACTACTATACTCATGGAAGAATAGTAGTGTTGTTGCGGTCCGCGTCCGTACATACATATCTATGCTTCATTTCTACATTAATTTGTTATAACCAAGCTCATCATTACTATTATTATTTTTGTAATATGTGTAATAAATCAAATATAGATTTATTATTGCTCATGTCGAGAGAATTATGTAATACACACATTTTACATTAATTATCATGTACTGTAAGGAATTGTTGAAAAATTATGAAACGTTTGCGTTAGTGATATTGTCAATGAAAATGCCTTATTTATTAATTATTTTAAAATGTTATTGTGCTAATGTTTCTTAATTGTATTTTATATGATCTAATTTTAAGTATTGCAACATTATTTAGTAATTGTGCTCAAAAATGTAACTAATACAATCCATCCAATTCTTGGTGCCTTGAAATATTTGTAAATATATTTGACAATCACCTTATGTATACATATACAATTATTGTTAATCTTAATATACCTTTTTACACGTTTACACTATTTACCTACATGTTTTTAGTGCCTTTTCAATTAGTTTAAAATTAATTTTCAATGTTTACACCTATATTCATAAGACTTTTTAAATCTACTTTTGTTAAAAGCTCTTTAAAGGTCAAAAAGTGAAAATATTACTTGGAACGTAGTAAACCAGGATCGTATTGGTAATCACAAAAACTAAACCAACTTTTACTAAAGTATCTTTTAAAATTCATCTATGAATACCGGTGTTAAAGTGTTTATAAAATATGTATATCATCGATATATTAACTAGTTTTATAGACAACATTTATTTAAAACATTTTTAATAAAGCATTGAAATATAAGTGTTATACATCTTTTCCCGAATTCACTGTGATTAAATAAGTAAAATAATAATGGTTTAATAAAATTTTAAATTAGATAAAATAGAAATTGAGTAGATAAAGAAAAAATCAAATGTAAGGCAAAAAATATAATTTTTACATACGCGTTGTGTTGCGATTCCTGTCAAGAAAGTAGCTCATTTTTTATGGTAGTGCTATCTAGTGTTCGTGTACTGAAGTACATATTTTAGTATGCAACAAAGTTTGTTACCCAAAGGCAAATCATACTTTAGATAATATTTTGTTCCATGTAACGAAAGTAACATTACCGGTTGCAATACGCAGTACAATATCAATTTCTCTTGTGGCCGTCGACACTCAAATCAAATATTATCAGCACACATAATTAAGTATAACATTTTTAATTATTATTAACATTTCATAATTTAATCTTTTATATGAACAGCTTTAATTTGTTAGGAATCTATTTTTAGATCTTTATCTCATTTTAAATTCAGCGCGTATGCAAATGAGATGGGATATTTGTGTTTTTTATCAAGTTAGCTACGAAACCTCGAGTAATAGTGCAACAGTGTACACTTCTCGGCTTGAACAAAAGTTTTCGTGGACCGATGCTAGCGCTGCGTGTCATTGTAAATAATTGCAAGAAATACGATTTTGTCAACATTCATATTAATAATTCTTCTGACAAAAATATTACCTATTAACATCTATAAGCTGTCATTTTTGACGTACAGTAAATCAAAGAACAGAATGTCTTCGAGATAAACCGGTAAATAAAAATGAAAGGACACTATAGTAACAAAACGGCAAATTTGGCGTAAACGTGAGTAACAAATTTCTATTGTTATATTGTCGTCCGAGTAGGCCGTGAAGTGTACATCGTACACTGTTATCGAGAATGTCATGGCCTCGGGCCATATGGAACCATAGTAAGATGTGGACATGCGCGTTCCATTTACATATAATGTCAAATACCCACGGTGATAGGGATCAATAATACTCATAATTTTTTTTAGTTACCCACAGTTACCCAGTAGCGTTAGAATCGTCAGAAGTTGTGTTTTGACCAGTGACGTTGGTGGACGAAGGAAGGGAAGTTTGACATCTGTAACAACGCCGGTTCAGTACTCAAAAATGAAACTAATTGACTTGTTGAGAGTGCTGTTTGTCGTATATGTCTTGTCAATTAATTTGTCAAGCACGAATGAAATTAAAAAGTACCCTCTCTTGATGCCAAATGTCACGCCGAATAAGGTAAGTTTTGCAATATGAATATTTCTATGTTCAATATGTTTCAAAAATTTAATTATACACGTATTTTCCCAAATTTACCAAAATCGTACATTATCATTTTAAATTATTACACAGAATTGGGGAATTTTATCATTTGTTTACATTAGTGACGTCATAAAACATCCTATTAACATGTTCTGATTATATTTCTTATGATGTATATGTAGTATTGAAACATTTTCCTTTTTTGAAACAAATACGGAATATTATGAATTTATAATGAATTCTTTCTATTTCTAGCCGGAATTATATTTATGTACACCTATAAAAGTGGTGCCAGATAGAAGTTATTATATAGGCAAGTATATTTTACTGTAACACATACCTAGATTTTAAATGAATAATGGAAAAATTATGCAAACATAATAATTCTTTGAAAGTATTAATTTTATCCATATGGCATTAAGTTATTGTCTTGTTTTAATATCAGTTTATATTGATTGCGCCATATGACTCTTATATTAGAAATAATCACTACAGGTGGTAGGTACAGATAAAGTTAAATGTGACAGATGGTGTTCATTTGTTTGTTAATTGATAAGAATTGTTTAATATCTGCTACCGTGATTGAATTATAACTAAAAAATAAGATATTCTTTAATAACAACAAAATTTGCGTTACATGCCGTATTTCATTATGATAGTTTATATACATATTTTAGTTGGATTTGAACCGAATGCAACCATGGATACTGCACATCATATGTTGTTGTACGGATGTAGCAAACCTGGAAGTTCCGATTTTGTGTGGTTAGTACTTAATGATCTACTAAAAATAAATATTATCAATTATATAAACATACATAGAACGAAAGGTATTCTCTTCATTCATACTTGTCCTCTTCTGTCTAAATATATAATAAGTTTTTTGCAACATTCATTTGTTTACATATATTTTACAATTCGTTTGTTAATATTTATCTGTCAAACGCTATGCTAGTTAAATAGAACACATGTTTGATGGATCATAAATATTACGATATTGCACTATTAAAACCCTTTATTTATATGAGTTTACCTACCTAATGTAAGACAATGTTTATTTATGAAGAAGTGAATTAAATTTTTCTTGCATAAAAGGACATGTATATATTTGAGCAAGTGATAGTATTGAAGTACATTTATAAAATTCAATGCATCTAGTGCATTATTTAGTAAATTTATCATTATGAACCCTTAACGACCAAACAAAATTATATGCTATACTATTGTATAAGCCTGAGTGGAACCTCTCGACTGTTAAGAACTAATATTATAAGACTAAATTAATATTTTTATGATTAGGAATTGCGGCGAAATGTCGTCGGACACCGAAAATGCCAAAACTTATAGTCCATGTGGGGAGGGCTCGCATGTACGTATTACCTATCTATATTGCATTAACTATTTGACACTGTTATCATGGAAACTTGTGTACGGTATTAATATAGCAATAATGTCAATTTTTGTAGAACCGTTAGTATAGACTCTTTTTTTACGATGTTTGAACTCTTTGTTTTACTCATTTCTATGAATCTTATTATTCATACAATGAACTATAGTCTCCAAAAAACAGAATACTTCATGGTACTATCTTCCAATTGAATTGGCTTTGCTATCTATTGACCGAGTAAATGACTATTATAGTAAAACATTATTATATATTTGTATTCCTGTTTAGGTGATATATGCTTGGGCACGTGACGCTCCCATGCTGACCTTACCGGAGGATGTAGGATTCCAAGTGGGTAAAGGATCTGCGATCAAGTATTTAGTATTACAAGTACATTATGCATCAATAGAGAAATTCAGAGGAAAGTATATTGGATTTTACATTGAATCGACATATTTAAACATATATTTTTTACAGATGGTAGTACCGATAATTCGGGTATATTTTTGTATTATACAGAAACACCGTAAGTAATATTTACATAGTTACATCTATGCTACAACATTGAACTAAACAATTGTACTTATAGACGAAAGAAATTAGCTGGAGTAATATTGTTAGGGACAGGTGGAATGATTCCACCAAATGACATTACAAAGATGGAGGCAGATTGTCAGATACGAGAAATGAAAACTATATATCCCTTTGCATATCGTACACACACTCACAGTTTAGGTAAAGTATATACAACGTGAAATGGATTTATAAAATAGATTAATTTATACATCAATTTTGTTATATGATTACAGGTAAAGTTGTGGCAGGATATCGGGTAAGACCGGACGAAAATCGAGTTGATCATTGGACTCTGTTGGGTAGGCGAAATCCACTTACTCCACAAATGTTTTATCCAATATTAAATAATGTTACCATCAAATACGGCGATTGGCTGGTAAGTATATCGTGCAAGTCACGTTATGTCTTTTTCATAGTACGTATATTGAAAATAAAAATATTCTAGGCGGCCCGGTGCACTATGGAAAGTCATCGTTCAACAGTAACGCACATTGGGTATGTATAGTAATGTCAAATGCATTGTCGACCAGTGATCTGTACTATATCGAATTTTTAGAGCAACGAACAAGGATGAAATGTGCAATTTTTACCTAATGTATTATGTGGAAAAAGGAACGCCACTGGAAATGAAATATTGTTTCACACAAGGTCCACCGTACTTCAGCTGGAAGAAATCCGAGAATCCTCTGAACCACATACCGGACAAAGAAGCTTCGACACTTTAACTGTGGGACCCATATACAAATAGCCCTGTGTCCATAACGACATTCGATATGCATAAGTGACATGCTGATTTCAGCGATAAATCTCTGTAGAATAAAATATACATATATTTTTAAACTCTCCTCTTCCCATATATCATATTCGAATCTGATATCGCTAAAATTAGCATCTCCCTCTATCTGTCATTATCTCTGTCAGGACTTACTATGTACACAGAAGCAAGGATCCACACTCCAAATGAACCATTCCACTTCCGCGTGTTAGGATAGCTCGAATTTGGTGTTGTACGGACAAGGGCGGCGGTATAGTACATCACTGACTACCTATATCAGGAAAACTTATCTGTATTGTTAATGAAAGAGAATCATATGCATGTGATCAATGATGATAAATAAATTGTATACTTAATGTGGTATAATTTATAATCTAGTGTTACAAAACCGTTTCTGTGATTTAAATTATTTTACGATGAAGAAATTACATTCCATGAAATAAAGATTATTTAAAAACAAGTACATAGATATTTTGAACAGTTTGTTACGTTACACTGTGTTGTCATGTAAATCATTCCCCATAATAATTCGTTAGACCTTGAAATAAAGAGGAATATATTTTCTTTATTTACGAGTTGTGATTATTTTTTCTTTGCTATTTTGCGACAATTACGTAGATATTTTTATCAACATGTTTTGTTACACTGTCTATTGTTATTTAAATCATTCCATAGTTTTTTTTAGGTCTTGGATAAAGAGGAATATATTTTCTTTTCTATGACCATATGATTATTTTTTTCTTTCAGGTAGCTTTCTTTAGGAAAAAAACGCCATTCTTATCAGTAATGTATAGAATTCTTTTACTTTGTTGTAAGACACAGAAGTATAAGGGTGTCAAATAGAATATTGTGTAATTTCTGTATGTTCGTTTCGAATCAACAAGAGAGTTGCTGTAAAATAGGTATAAGAGTTATCTATATATTTTTAAAGAAGCATTTGCTAAAATTTAACTGAGAAGGTAGATATTCCAGATAATATCATAAATATGATTTTGTAATAGTTACGAGATTTGTAGACAGCTTTTTTTTGTGTGTTCGCTAATTTGTTAATAATAGTTATCAATTTGAAAATTTTGTTACTATTCACAAACAAATTTGTTTTTATAGCCAACTTTACTTTTGCCAAGAAAACAAAATCCGTATTTTAGCATTTAATTATATTCATATTTTATCCCTAATCGAATTAATATATCGGGTAAACGGTAATACATACTTCTTCCAATTTTCAGATTTAAATATTGGACTTTTTTCCGGTACTGAAACTATAAGAAATATTATTATTGATACGATTTTTTAAGCATCAACAAAATATTTATTTAATAAAATGGAAAATTATTGTTCAAAAGATGATGATAATTTGGCAATTGTGCGCGATTTGACAGAGTGTATAGAAATGTACAAATCTGAAGACGGTCCAAATATGTTGTCCGATAAAGAAATTGTACTGTTAGTCAAAGAGAAGATTATTTCTTCCTACCATCTAGAGACCGCTTTAAATAATCCTGAAAGGGGTGTTCGTATTAGGAGACAGATTGCCGGATCCGAAGGAGGTTTTTTGTATGCATTAAACGATTTGCCATATAAGAATTACAATTATAGTAAAGTATGACCATTGTAACATATTGTTATTGCATGTTATCGCTGATTTGAAAATTTTAGGTTTTGGGTTCTTGTTGTGAAAATGTAATTGGTTACGTTCCTATACCAGTTGGTATAGTAGGCCCACTTCAGATTGACGGAAAATTTCTATATGTACCAATGGCAACCACAGAAGGTTGTCTTGTGGCCAGTACAAATAGAGGAAGTAGGGCCCTAATTGAATGTGGAGTGAAAAGTAAAATTGTCGCTGATGGTATGACAAGAGGACCTGTAGTACGATTTCCTTGTCTCTCTAAAGCTAGGTATATTTTATTTGTCGATTTTAAATGTAAGTCCGTTAAATTGTCTTTTATTATGTAGTGAAGTAATGCTGTGGATAGAAGATCCCAAAAATTTTGATGCCATAAAAAACAGTTTCGATAACACGAGCAGATTTGCACGTCTCTCAAGAATTAGCATGAAAATAGCTGGAAGATATTTATTTTTAAGATTTGTAGCAAAAACAGGAGACGCTATGGGCATGAATATGTTATCGAAAGGTACAGAAATAGCCTTAAAATTTGTCCAGACTTATTTTCCTGAAATGGAAATTATAAGCATAAGTGGTAATTTTTGTTCTGATAAAAAACCTGCAGCAGTAAATTGGTAATTTGATACACAATATTTTTAAAACTAAATGTGTAATTAAATAAAAAATTCCATTTTAGGATCGAAGGCAGAGGTAAGTCCGTGGTATGTGAAGCAATTATACCAGGTCATATTATAAGCAGTGTTCTGAAAACGACTGTACACTCATTGGTTGATGTAAATATTGCTAAGAATATGATTGGTTCTGCCATTGCTGGCAGCATTGGAGGTTTTAATGCGCATGCTGCCAATATTGTGACAGCAATTTATATTGCTACGGGTCAAGATCCCGCACAAAATATTGGTAGCAGTAATTGTATGACTTTGATGGAATCCTGGGGCGAAGATGGTAAAGATTTATACGTATCTTGTACAATGCCGTCAGTTGAAATAGCCACTGTTGGCGGAGGTACAGTGTTGCCAGCGCAAGCCGCCTGTTTAGATATATTAAATGTTAAAGGTGCAAACTCAGAATGTCCTGGTGAAAATGCAAATCAACTGGCAAGAATCGTGTGTGCTACCGTGTTGGCTGGAGAATTATCCTTATTAGCAGCACTAGCCACCGGACATCTAGTTAAAAGCCATTTGCGTCATAACAGATCCACGGCTAATATGGCATCAGAAGCAGATAAATGTAACAACACTACAAAAGAATTATTCGCATCTTATACTAAATGTTAGAGCAATATCTCTAATCTTGTATCATTAGCTTGCATTTGATTTCAGTATCTACTATACTATATATCTAATTTTGTTCTGAACACATATATTACATGAAGTATAATGAATTGTAATCTACCTTCTACTTTTGTTTCAATAAATAAGCATTAGAAAATAATGTACATTTTATAGCAAAGTTATTCCTATATGATTAGTTTTCGTTTGAATATACACGCATTCATTTGAAAAAATAAATGAAATATGAATCCTTAAATTAATCCGATTCTGGATATAGAAAGAAGTATCCTAAAATAACTTTATTAGTACTGCTCGCTTACTTTCAGTAAAGTATTGAAGAATTTTATTTAACATTTGTGATTGAATGAGTTGTAGCGCTTGAAGACAATTTATTTATGTATGTCAAAAATATATTTTAGTTATAATATAATTCAAATGTTAGAACAGGAACGCTAATAATATCTTTACTACGTATTAAAGTGAAAGTAGCAAATTGGAAAGATAAGATCGGATTTGTAAAATGTTCTCATTGATTTGGCTTGGCTACATTTTGAACAATTTTGAATTATGTTGGTAACAAGGAACATCGATATAACCTACTATGGCCGCAAAGCAATATCCCGTTCCACTATTTAAATCCAGTGTTTGACAGTTCAGTCAGATAGGTTAAGTAAAAACATTTCAAATTTAGATGAGGATTTAAAATGAATGCTACAAGTTTATACGTATCGACGTGTCGCTTAGTTTTACAAGCAGATGTAGAAGACCCTAATTCGTGGACAGATTTGTATCGTTTAGTGCCGTATTTAAGACAATCTCTGTCATGTTCTGTGTGTAGTAATTTGTTGATAGAGCCACATACACCAAAAGAAACAAATTGTCAACACCATGTATGTCGAATGTGTAGGGGTGGACGCAAGAAACTAAAACCAACATGCATGTGGTGCAAAGATTATACAAGATATGACGAAAATTTGCAGCTTCGTATTTTACTTCAATGTTATAAAAAATTATGTGAATATGTGATCAGTACAGCAATATATATAACTTTAATAGAACAAGCTACTACAGCCTCAGCGAAAGATGAAAGTAACGGCACAACTAGTCTTATTGATCTTATTCAGGAAGGAGCAGGCTTTAAGGATAATTATAAGAGCACTGCCGGCCTGACGAAATCCGAATACAGCATTTTACCCTGTGTCTATACAAATTCATCAACACAAACTTTACAAAGTACTCCTACAGTGACAGGAGATTTAAATAAACAAATACTGCCTTCAAATGTACGGACAGTATCAAATGGTTCAGCTTTGTATTCAGTGTTGTACGCAGGTAGAAACAAAATAACTATAAAACGTAAACACTCAGAAAATGATTCTCAACAGAAGAATCTATTGGCAGAAACTTCACAGGTGATTAAATTGCTATTAGTTTTCTGAACTTGTTAGCAAGCCATTTGTTTGACACAGGCAAATACGAGTTTCAAGAAGCCCAATCAGCGAATAAATAATCGCAACTTTCCAAAACGTAAAGGTTGCAGATGTGGAAATGCTACCGCTACTCCAGGTAAATTAACCTGTTGTGGTCAAAGATGCCCTTGTTATGTTGAAAATAAAGCGTGCATTGACTGTCGATGCCGCGGCTGTAGAAATCCTCATAGACCAAACGGATTTAAGGTTAATTCAAAATATATATTTATTAGAAGTCAGAGATTTTAGTGTTCAATAATCAGTGTTAAATTTACCCAGGTCCGACCGCATATACCTCAATTACATGATATACAGCTGCATACAACGATATTAACGAATGACTCGATAACAATCGAAAGCATTGAACCGCCAAGCATCAATTTCGATAATTCTGGGGACATGCAAGGTATGTCGTATCTAATAGATATTATTTACACGTGTTTATCTTAAGTATTTTGTTCGTTATCAGTGATGGACTTGTACGGTTCAGATCTAAGCATTTCAAATAACCTGCCCAATACAATATTGATGACTGAAGACAGTCTGCAGCATACGAGTGATGGTGAATCAAGTGAAATAGAAGTTGATGTATGAAAGTGGAGCTACAGTAGTGAAAATAATAGTTATAAAACTTACATATATTTTTATATGGTAATCGTATTATTTTATATATTTTTATTTACGTTACGTTGATTGTATCGGAATATAGTACCATTTTTCAGGAAATTGTATTTATAGTTATTTATATTTCTCTGTAATTTGTGTTGTGGTTACATATTTTTTTATAACAATAATAAAACCATATATACGTTTATACAAAAACGCATAGTGTGAAAAAATTTTAATATTGATCTGCAATTATTAACCCTCTGTAGCATAATAATGTGGGTGAGATGAAAGTTCAATACTACGACGGAATATATTATAATCTAAATAACTCTTACCATTCGATCACAAATCTTTTAAAGTAAAATTATCAGTGAGAAAATCTCGTCTGAATTTGCACTAAATAGTACTTGACCTGAGCCTGAGTAATTGGGATATAGAGGGATGGTGTGGTGTGATCAATACAATAAGTATACGGTTATGTATCAAGAATGTATTGGCGTTCACAGTGTGAAATTTGAGAATGATGACAATTAAAACAGATATATTCACTTTGTTAGAATACACGTTAAAAAATTGAGTAAACATTTTATTGGCATATGTTGTATAATGTTGACATGCAGATATGGTTGTTAAATTGATAGGCAATGGATCATACATATGCATACTTAGGTTTTAGGATAAAGTGACCGTTTATTGGTCCTGTATTTTCTAACAGTATTACTATTATTTTCATATTTTTTATATGAAATTTATGATGATACCGCTTTGAGCTAAGCCAGACCTGACCGTAGATATTGGTTTCGTACTCATGGAGACTAGATAAAAATTCGCGAAAAATATATGAATAAAAAGAATTGTTTATGATTATGAAATGCTATAATCAAATTTAAGTTCAAGCTTAGTAAATATTAAATTATTACAGAACGACGTAATATAAAATCTTTGTTGTTACGTATTTTAATATGTATCGCATGGTAATATTTTATATAAAAATTAATACTCAACGTGCACTTTTATACTTACACTAGTCAGTATTCATTATTCTATAAATTTTTACATCTGTTTGCAGTGTTTCCCAAACTATGTTCGACGAGACACTATTAAAAAAGAGATCTTCCCCAACTTCCGCTCGCCAGAATGCTCATAATTTCCTCTCTACTCTGCTCGGTAATTTTAATAAATCAGCATTTCGTAAATATATTTTTAGACGAAGTGTTTTTAACTAAAAAAAAGTTTGGGAAACACTGTGGTATTGTGTATGGTATTGACGAAGCCACAATTCATAAATATAATTATACACGTTGCTTCATAGTTTTGATAATTAAAAACTTTGTGCATACAATTATACTATAGAGGTAGTTTTCTTTCATACCGTACTAAATAAATTATTTAAAACGGTCTATTAGAAACTGGATATTTTACAGGTATTGATTTGCTAATGTAATGAACACAATGTTGCCAACCCAGCAGCGAACAAACTTCTGAACATTTCTCATCGATTTCCTTTTGCGACTTTTCTTCAAGTAGTTTCCCTAGGAATTTCAATATTCTGCCGTAATGCTTAAATACAGTGGCATGCCACAGAACGAAGTGTATGATGTTAGTTGAACCGGTCTGATGAACAATAAATAAATACATTTATTTATTAATGTGTATCATTCATATATACTATATCACATTTACCTTCAAATCATTTGGATCGACGAATTTTAACAAATGCTTCCATATATCTTGAATGTACTCGAGATATTCTTCATTAGCCTTGTTAGTAGACTGGTCCATTAAATATATGCGACACATGGCAGTGCCCTTTTTAGTCAGAGCATCCAGTATTGTTGTTTTTTGTCGCTCCATAGTACTATACAATAATTATGAATATTACCACATGTTACTAGTAAAACAATAGGTCACTATCAAATCTTAGAATAAAAAATACCTCTTCAGTTTAGCAGCATCCTGTCTCTGATCACTTTTAATTGCTAAGAAGGACAGAAGTTTCTCAGTATCAATAGAAGATATCACGAGATCTGCTATTTCTATTATTCTAGAGAAAGTTGCACGACTTTGTTTTTGTAGCTCAGTATCAGTGAAGAGTGGCAGTTGACTCTTAGTTTCTAGTGCATCAAGGCATTGCATCATGGCACTATGCACAGCCAAATGATCCGGATTAGAAGTTTTCAGTTCCTCATAGAGAGTGTTTGCTTGCTCTAGCACATCTGCAGAAAAAAAAAATTGTATCACTAGTAGTACATCTAGAATTTCAAAACAAAATACCTAATTTCGACAAAGTAGACGTTTTAAGATCTCTCAACGCTTCATTGTACTCTTCCATTTTTGTTTTTTCTTTATCAGTTTTGTTGTTAAATTTCTTGGCCGGATCATGTGGAATAAATTTGAACGGATAAACGTCCACTTTCTTGCCAAACTCATCTTTGGCATATGTAATCATACCAGTCAAATATTGTCCTTGTAGTGATGATATTTTTGATCTGTAAAATAGTAAAATACGCAATGAAAATAATATTTGTAATACAATGACCTGTACGTACTTGTCACTAAGGAAGGGCGATATATAAATTGGGACGGATGTACCCTTCGTTCCTGCAACTGAGACCATTTTCTTGCCTTGGGTAATGGCATTTGCATAGCTGTTGTATACGTCTAAGGACAATGAATTAGACAATTTTCGATTCAAGAGCATTGGGATGTCGGTAAGCTTTTCTAATAGATCTTTTTTCTCGTGACGAATTTGAAGCTTGATCACATAATCACCTCTTTCTAATTTCACATTATACTGCAATATTTATGTTAGTATATCCACCTAAATTTATAATAAAATATACTAACTTTAGAAGAGTACGCATCGCCAGCTGATAGTATTTGTTTATTAGTATCAAACAACTGCCATAACTGGGACTCAAATTCAGACTCATAGAGTACGTCACTGAGTAACGGACTATTCGGTATAACTTCTGTTGCCTTTGATATATGGAATTCGTATGTTAGCACCAATTCATAGATTTGTCGGCCAATAGGTATAATGTCACGTTGAGTCAGTGGACAGAGTTTCGAGTTGGTAGGTCTGAAAATACATCATTCTTTCGTTTTAGATAAACTCCGATAGAACCAGCAATGACATAAGGGCATACCTAAGTACTTGTACAGACGATTTTAGCGTAATAACTGGTGCTATTTCTTCTGCCCGTAAACAACGAAGTTCTAATTGGTGCAACCCATCGACGGCTTGCATACTTACACAAGTTGTGTCCGGTTTAATGCCGTGCAGAGACAACGAATAATCGAGTTCAACATCGCCTAAGTTAGCCCAGAATTTCGCAATGACAACTTCTAGCACGTGATCACCCTTTACAGGGAAAGCCAGCAGTGTATCGCTGTTTGATGTGACGAGAGTCATTTTCTGAAATTCTTGGGACTTACAACTCTGTTTCGGACGTAACTGAACGCAATGTATTACAAAACGTCCTTGTTTGTTGTGTTCTACGCAACGCATGTGTAATACAGCCCACGTAGCATATGCAGGTACGACGATAAAATGCCGTTTGATAGTGTTCGGTTTGAATGGTACCGATTTCCACTGCAGTTCAAATGGTGACGGAGCACTGAACTCTTCTGGTTGCACAACGGTTATAGGTATAGAAAATAATGGACCTTTCTCAACACATGAGACGTCATAAGCCTCGATACTAGTGAAATGTACACCCGGTGTCAAACCATTTGGATCAATTTTAACAGAGATCGTTCTTCCCAAATTTTGCAAATCTAAGAAAGCAGGACACTGTACAAATTCGCCTTTACAGATCAACGCGAGATGAAGACCAAAATTAATTTTTGTCTTCGGATCAATATTAACGCAATCTTTAAAACAAGGCTCTATAGTAACACTATATTCGATCGGCTGGGTTAATAAGCCGGTACGAACGTGAATGCCTTTGCCGTTAAAAACACCACACGAGATAGCGAAACGAACATCACGCGCTGGACAATCATGATAATTTACTAGATATTCAAATGCTCGTTCAACTTGTAACAGACCGTGTCCTTGTGCGAATATATCGACTTGCTTGAGGAAACGGGCGCTATTTTCCAAAGCACGCTTTATAATATACGGCGAGTACGATATACTTTGCTGCTGTAATCCAGACAGTAAGATACCTGCAATACAAAATTACTGTAATCAACTCACTATGCATTAGTATAGCGTTAAGTTCCTAACGACTAACATTCGACAATACTTACCAACAGCTCCGGCAACGTGTGGTGCTGACATACTGGTACCATTCAGCAGTTGTGAATTTCGCAATGTGAAATTAGGCACCGATGTTATGGCTGCTCCGGGCGCACATACAGATACTCCTAAGTCTCCATCGATAGTGGGTCCCCGGGAGGTCCATGTATATGCCATACCAGGGAGCTTCTGTCTCAGTGAGTACTCTGCAACCATCATTTCCGGCGATACGTAAGCACCGACACCAACGATTACATTCTGACAGATGTCAGGAGGCGTGCCCACAGTGCAGAGTGCGGGGCCATGGTTGCCGGCTGAAGCCACCCACACAATACCATACTTGTTGACGACATCACATATTAATTCTCCTATACGCCTACACAGTGTAACAGATAAACACATGTTAGATTGATTCAGCATTGTAGACGTAGTATCTCAGCTAGTCAGCGTACCCACTGTTAGACCAGTTGGCGTGTTCGCCATAACTCATATTAATAACATGGACTGGATGATCTGTCTTCTGCAGTTCCATAACCTTTATGATGGCTCGCACTAATGCTGTACCAGTTTCCATAGACCCTAATCTTCCATCACCTAACACGAAATACAGTTAATTTGTCTACTTCGATATTATTTTTGAATTATTATTTACCAACTGTTAACGATATGATCTGGGCTCCTGGTGCAACACCATTCTTTTCTGGATTATTCGGGAAGTACGCCGATGCAATGGAGGCAACATGAGTTCCATGACCGGCTGAAACAACGAATATGACCGAACGTCCCTATATGCTTTGACATGAATACTTAAAATGACACGCACAACATAAACCAACAATCTCCAATACATTGCCATTCTCATGTATATTGATACTGATATTTAACTGATCTGCTTTAGTCAGTGGCGAATAATCATACGTTTTACTGTATTCTCTTAACAATACGCCATTTTCTAAATTCCCTTCTTCACTGGTATCAATACAAGCAGTCCACACTTCTCCATCAGAGAATACCACACAATCATAAACTGGTCCAAGGTCCGCGTATTTTTTATCTAAATTATTTAAATACTCTATTCGGTATTCTAAATCCTCTTTTGTTAACAATTCTTTCTCAGACAGATTTTTTTGACCTAAAAAATGTAATGTTTTATATCATTTTTAATCGACCCGAATCAAATATACCAGCTGTTTTAAGATTCTCGAATTTCTGCAAGTCACGAGACGCTTCTGCTACTATAATCTTATGTTGGACATCCCATAGTTTTTCCTTGCGCTCTGATTCAATACGTTCTTTTAATTTAGATGGATACAGTTCGAAGGCATTTTTAACACCCATATGATAATCATTGCTAACATTGTTCCAAGTTGATGGTACTTTCAATTTTCGTCCAGTCAATCCTAAAATATAACCTTCTTCGTCCGGCTGAACAACGGTGGAAGTATCGACATCTCCACTACCACTACAGTCAAATCGCTGAATTATTTTTCTCTGGCCCGATGAAGTTATCTTGGAATAAAAACATATATGATTAAATGAATTTCAAAGTAATATTTAGCAACCTACTTGTAATCCTGGTGCACCTGGATCCACACCGGAATCAAAGATTGCGATATTAATATTTCTTCCATCGTATTCAGGGTATTTAGTTAAAAACGATGAAATTCCAGTTTCTTGTTTAGGCAATAATCCCCATACTGGAAATTGCAAATCAGCGACCGAGTCTACCATTGCATACAACGACTTATGACTTATCCACTTATCTTTTGTCACTGGGCTAGCCATCAAGGAAGATTTCTTCCTTGCTAACCACGGCTAACTAGGGCTAGCTGGCAAGCATTCAACACATGAAAATTAAGCACTTGAAAATACAAACATGATAAAATGCAACACGTGAATAATCAAGGTTTCAATTCAAAATTACAGATAATTATTTTAACTACTCTCCGCTCTCTGACGTTAGAACATTGACGAACCACATAAATAAACAGTGGGACTAAACATGTGTGTACATTGTACATAACATGTTTGGTCGTACTGTTCTCTTACAGTCACTTACAGTGTTTTTTAAATGTATGGCATTGTGTATGTTCAAAACAAACACAGATAAAAAAAATTTTAAATAAAAAAAATATTGCTAGCACAGTCGGGTATACTGGAATGAACGTAATTAGTTAACCTCACTTTTTCTTCGCGTACAAGCCTTTCAGAAACACTGATTTACAGCCACCAGGAGTTCTAGCGTTCCTTAGCGGAGAGTAGATGAACAATTATGCGTAATTTTTTTTTATTACACCTCCTTAGCGTTCTCGTGGTACAGTTTTCCGTGTTGAAAACTTATCCTTTTAAATTTGCATTTAAAGTATTGTTCTGTCATCTGTCACTAGACTAGCTAACTATAAAAATGCGGGAACAATTTAAATAAAGTTTACTGGGAAAGTAAATTCTAAGCGCAAAAGTTTTGAATCTTTAGATAAATAGACTCTATTTATCTAAAGATTCAAGTCTATTTACTAGACTAATATGCTGTTATAAAGATTAAAAACATAACATAAACTCAATGTCAAAATTATTATATGCACACCATGTTCCTAATTAAAGGTGAATAATGCAAGTTAATCTATCAATAATATTTCTAAATCCGTAGACAGAAAAGAAAGGAAACTAACGTATTCGGAATATACGTAAAAGTTTGATGAAGTCCAGATAAAATTATTTATTCGCTTTGCTTCTTTGCTGTGGCACCGATTTCACGATGATTAGGTATTAATGTTGTCGCACTCATTGATTAGTATGTTCAAAAATAGGTACCTATATATTTTTCTCAAATAACTCGGTATACCGGCTTTAAAATTACACATGGAAATTGCAATTTAACATGTTAATTTGCCATGAGAAAATCATAGTTTTCTCAAATGTATAACTTCTTTTGATATATTATTTGCAAATAGCCACGAAGAAAAATTTTAAGTATGTAAAGTGGATACATATATGTAAATAAATTTGTAAAATATAAGATCACGTACGAAATTTGACATTTGAAAATGATTTGTTTTTTGTTGAACTGTTGGTCGTAATTTTAAAATGGCTATTCGAAAAAAAAAAAAACGTTGATGATCCAGCAAAAATTAAAACGATACAAATGTGTATTTAGTAAAATAAAAGGGAATAAAACATGTAAACTGAAATAATGGAAGAGAATCTACAGGATGATTCACGGATGTACATACTACATACATGTGGCATGTATGCTTGAATCGCAACATAAAATTAGAGTGGGGCGACTACAACAATTCAAACTGTGATTTTGTGAGTGGGGATTTCGGTTAGTGTATGTTCTGTGATATGCATGTATGTATGTTACCTTCAATAAGTTCAGTAGACGTAAGGCTTGACAGTTCGGTTTTGTGAACGTAATTATCTAGCTTGAGATGCCAATATAATAAATACATCTTGTATTCCGCCACTCAACGAGGTGAGTGTCACAGTTAACTGTATTTGTGTGTGCCTAGTGTACCGGTGCCAGCATAAATGATGAATGGATATTTTCTCCGTATGTAACTTCTGTTGCATCTGCATTACAAATGACATAGATTTATGCAAGTACGTTTGTCTATTTACATATATTTTTGTGTACTGCATACAACTTTATTAGATACAATATTATTTCAAGTTCCGGTAGAATAACTTATATTTCGTGGTACTTATTGTGGAATAAAAATACTTTTTTTTGGTAGAGTTTTTACAATATAAAAACCGGCTTATGTAAACATATAGAAAAGTGATGGATTACTATTCGTCATATGCCATGTAATTGACATATTAATTTACATTCGCACCGATTCCAATAACAATAACTATCGATGATTTTTTTTTATATCGATAACAATATTTATATTTACAATTATTAGTCATTTTGAATAGATATGATTAAATTTGCTAAATGACAGTCATAATAATTAATGTTGCACGTGTAACGGAAATTATATCAAATATAATTAAATATTATATCAAATATTGTACAGGATTATACAAACGGAAGATATGTGTATATTGTCCTGTGAATATTTTTACCGCAGTAGTAAATAGTGATTTTGTTGTAATTAACGAGAGATTAATGAAGGTAATTACATTTTTATTTTATTTTCCCAAGTATTAAAATTGTATTGCACACTTTTTCATTATTTTTCTTATTGTTTGTTAACAACTACTGATTATGAGGAAAAGGTAAGAGTGTGACAAGTAAATTATAATTTTTATTTGTTATTTTGTTTATAACATTATGTTTTTGTAAAACACACATATTTGTTATGTGTTTCCACATACATTATTACATTTTTAACTAAATATTTTGCAAATGATAATTATATGCTTCAATTGTAATGACCCGCGATAGTTTACATAGCGATTAAATATTGTATGGAATATATTTTTATTTTCTAACATGAAACAACATTGGTTGTTACCATAATATGTGGATATTTGTTAAAGTTCAGTAAGTTTCTCATCTATAGTAGGAAAGTATTTAGACGAGACCAAAGGCGTAGCCTATTATTTTCTACAAATTTAATTCAAGCATATCCTATTCATTGATAATCCCAATTAGTTTCATAAAACGATGTAAGGAAGATTTTTGGCTTATATGTACTTTAAATAGTAATTATTTTGTAACTGTGAATTTTCCAATAGTAATTGGAATTCTAAATCTTGATCACGTCAAATTTCAATAATTATATTGTGCAATAAATATTTCAATTTTCACGAAAGAGGTTTTGCATATAAAATGTGAAAGTTGAACACGTTGATTTAGATTACTTTGCAAAAAAAAAATTAATTCACTATTTATGAAATTAATGGTATACTGATTGTTGTGTAGTTGAACGTAGAGAAAGATTTAACTACTACGCCTCTGGCTAAATGTATCTAAGGGGAACTGATGGGAATATCTAATGAACCTTGATGAGGATCGGAAAATATTAGCTACAAATAGAAACGATTATCTCGAGCTTCTAGTTGTAGTAAATAATCCACCATAAAACTTGGACTTTTCTCGGTATAATCCTATAAATGTACTGATATATTGTATTAACAACCGATAAGCCTCGTTTAACTAGAAACTAAAATCATTATTGAGGCATTAAAGGCAAAATCCATAAACATTACACGGGCGCTTATTTGCTTACACCAATGTATTTAATATGTATGCATTGTAACTCATAAGTCAATTGTTTTATTCCAGACATTTATTTTGCCATTATACATTTAATAGTCAAGAATATGAAATTAAAAATATCAAGTAATATTTCTCAAATTTTCATTATTTCAATAAAAAAAATGATTGTATATTATTTTGTTGTTTTTCTTTTTCTTCGATTCTTTATTAATTTCAAATTCAGTTTTTTATTCATGGAATAAGTGGTTAAAACACGTGGCACACATAGTCTCGAGTAATTACCAACTTATATAATGCGCGCATCATTTTTCCTAGCAAGTTTATATCACATATGTGGCTTCTCATAATATATTGAAACATGAAAACAAAATATCCCAATTCAATCACATATTTATGTACCTACTTTTAGTTAATTACAGTACTAGTTTACAAATGACTTTTAGTTATATTATTATGAAATGTCAGTAGAATTTGGTGCATAATTGTGTTTTTCGTGTATTATTCTATTATTTTTAACTTTTGTAGCTTTGGCTTGAATTAAATCTCAGATTAAAAATAGATATACGTGTGTAGAAAAATGCGTAAACAAAAATGTCAATATTGAAAGTATGATGGAACTATTCAATTATTGAATTCGCGGAGCGGCAATCATTTAATTACGGTAAATTATTGTTGATGGCAAATTATTCGAGTATCAGGTGACCTGCTTTTGTAACAGCTGATCGGTATTCATGTCATGCGGTTATATAGGTACATGTATAAATCAAAGCCTTCAGTGTTGATTACATCTTTGGTTTGTGTAATAAGCGATCAGTTTACAAACTTACATCTACTAATAAAAATAATAATAATTGAAATACGATCTGTTGTGGACATTCCCATTAGGAAAGAAGTTGACGACAATGTATTTAAATGATTTTTGTTGCTAATGAGATATGCTGCAGATTGCAGATAACAATATTTTCCTGGATCAGTTAATGATAATGATCTAGGGCTTAGTGCAATAACATTACTAGCTAATGACATACATATTTCAAATATCTTTAATTTTAGATCTGGCTTGAATACTGTACAATTTAGGCTACATATAAACGTATTGTTCGAATTGACGATGACAGTAATTGCACACATACGTACATCTAGTAGGTATGTTGTTTTGTGAACTGGCATTGTGAATTATCAAATTATCATCGGCAACACATTACTTGATTATCACAATTTTTAAATAACAAAAAAAAAACACTAAGCCGAGGCCATTTTCACGGTCAATATAAAAACATCTGAGCTTGCGTACCTAATATGTATATTATACAAAATGGTAAAGGATGTTGTCAAGCCGCGTAAATATAATTACATACCCTTATAAAATAATTAAAAATCCATTATAAATATCTACAGCATTTTTTAACAGATATTTTATTAAATTAATTACATATAATTCTATTATGATTTTTCTTTCCAGATTTTTTCCAGTTTAAATCAAGGAAAGAGATCCGTTGAAAATGTTTTTGTATATGAAATTATTCGGAAACAGAATTCTCAAAGACTTTCGCCACAAAGATTTATTGCCACTGAAACTATTATTTTTCATTCATGCATCCAGTAAGTAAACATGTATATAAATTATATTTTCTTTACTTCATTCTTAAAAAAATAATATATAAATTAATTTTTGAAATGAATTAAATATTTAACTGTAATATACAGCATGATTAAGAATATTTTTTTTGACTAGCTTCATTAACTATATAGTAAAGGAAATAATAATAAAATATTAGGTAGTAAGGCTTTAATATAAAATAACTTACGAAATGATTGCACGCGAAAATACAATTATACTGTCTACTTAACAATTGTAAAAAGTTACTTATCAATTATCAGTAATATGAACAGGTACCCAATTTGTTGTGTTTTTGAATTTTTTTCTACCGTGACAGTAAACATTAACGTGTGTAGAAAGAAGGGAACATTTTCTTGACCTTTAAAGATTCTCTCGCCATTAATTATTCTTAGTAACTTTAATGCACATCGATATCCTTGAATTACCAACTTAATATGCAAATATAAAACAAAAAATGAAGTATTGATTTAAATTCGGGTTTATTTTTATTTTAAATACCAGTCTGACATTTGCGAAACTGCTTGATTGTAAACATAACGCAATAAAATGACATTTCGAAAATGTGTACTCAATTCGCTGATCAACGTTAAATTTGCATTTAATTTGTTATATTATTAATTATAAAGCATTTAAGAAAGTTTTTTTTTTATTACGAATGTTTTATTGGACATGTTACATTTGTATTTTATTTTGTTCAAATGTAAGATTTTTTATTTATTTTTTTTTGTTGTTGACAAACGTGTTATAATTATTTTCAGCGTTATATGTGTTGTATCCCTATCTCACAATTCACATGAGAGAACTTGGCATAAATGTAGAAGAAACGGCAATTATGTCCGCTGTCATTCCAGTTGTTGCGATTATTATGCCGCCTGTAGCAGGAATGATAGCGGACAAAATAGGAAATTTTAAGGTAAGACAATTCAATCAGATTCGAGATGCATGTGTAGAACATACATTACAAGATTCGAGGTTATACATGTATAAGTTAACGTCTTCACTTTTTTCTTGCGGTTGAAGAATATCTTCTTGGAAATATAAATTATAACAAAAAATATATGCTTAAGGAGAATGTCACTCGTAAATAATTTAATTATTACACAAAACAATTTTTTTATCGTCTAACTACATATTTTCCAAAAAGCATAATTCGAATAAATGCTGTTTTAATTTACTGTGATTTCTTGGGAAATAATGAATGTATTATGACATTATGCTTATTCCAATAAACAGAAATTCATTGATCGTAAATTTTCGAAATAAGTAAGCGATAAGTTCATTATCGGGTATTTATTTCTTTCAATACGCATTTTATAATGTTTGGGAAATTATATCAGTGCATTATTAAACAATATTTATGGAGAAATTGTTTACAAAATAAGTCCAAGGCCAACCATCTATTGTAGCCGGTTTTAATTTTTATGTTACTCATTTTAATATGTCATATATTGTTATGGTTTCAAATGTTATGTAATGTTTTATCAATAAAAAAATACGAAAGATATATTATATTACACATCCATATTTAATAAAATTAATATAAACATATTAGTCAATAACTAGGTATTTTATCAACTGGCATGTATAGCGAAAACAATTGTTAGTAATTTAATTTTTTTAATTCTTCGCTTTAATTCTGATAGGAAAGTATTGTAAAATACGTAATTTTTATCATAAACTACAAACATCAATATGTATGTTATAAAATATTGTAGGCCTTGTACTCTTTAACGAGCGAATCACGTTTTTTATTGTAAATTATTATGAGGATTTCCAAGATCGCTATTCGAGTGTACTATTGATATCTTGCATTATCTCTTGCAAACGATGAGTTAAATATAACCTTGAATGCACGTTAACAACAGCGTATGGTATTTACCAACTGACCGCTGGATATTCAATGCAATAATGTACAGGAGAGAGGTAATGAAATAACGGCAAATGCTGAGCCACACTAAAGATAATTCTACCGATGTATTATTTTACTAATTTTTTATTGTAATTTTATTCAATCGTAAAATAACAAATGTATTATTCGTAACATTATTTACGTGTATGGTGGCTAAATACTTGACATGATATAAATTTTTCGTGTTTTACGTAATTACATAGCAAAACAAAACGTGTTGAATGTGTTTATAATTTTGCAAAGTCATTATTCTATCATAATTATAATGAAGGGGTACTCAACAAAAAACAAACTGTTATTAGCTATTAGATACGCTTTCTTTGAATGTACCATGACTATTGTGGAAATTTAACACAAAAGTACAAACATATTTTATTTATTTGTTTCTGTTTTGATTACAGACATCGTGAGAAATTTGTATCTATTATGAACTGTATGTATCGTTTTGTTATTTTAAACTAACCAGTATATTGATAATAATCACGCACACACACAAAAACATATCATCGAAGGTAACAAGGTTCATAATGAACGTTCATTTTGAATGGTAATGCTAATGTCCATTAGAAGAACACCTAGAATTTATTGTGATACAGTACAATCACGTTAAGGTGAACAAAATAAATCCAGGCTTGTTCATATTATCGAATTGTTCAAGATGTATTAAATTTAAGATTAAGTATGAATAGTAAAACACACATACTTAATAAATGAATATAAATACATATATTTGACATATTATGGTGTTGATATATATATATATATATATATATATATATATATATATATATAAATTAACAAATAAATAAAGGGTTCCCACTAGCAGTACCAATTGTGTTCATATTAACGAGACCTAAAGATGTTCACGTTTTGAGGTAGTCGATGTTAGAAAATACCTTGTTCACACTACGGAATAGTTCACATTTCCGGGTGTTCACGTTTACGCGATTGTACTGTATTTGAATCATACGTGCCGCTTCTATGTTATGTAGTTTAATTACTCTAATATATTTACTAAATAATATACAATTGTAATAAAACTGTGACTATCGCCTGTATTATTTATACATGAAATGTAAGCGACATTAATTGAATTTTCAGATATTACTCGCATTATTTTCAACGTTGGGAGGTCTGTCGGCTCTATTGTTATTGGTTGTGCCTATTGGACGAATAACAATCACGTACCCAGATCAACTCGTAATGGGCATGTCATGTAATCCAAAGAGACCGGATACTCATATGTCGCTCACTGTGTTCCAAGAGCACCACTGTGAACCTGCACATCCTTTCAAGTACAATTCAGAAGTCACTATTGAATCATGCGGATTCGCGTGCCAAGCATTTGTGAATCCAGCAGACTCGGCAGCTATTTTGTCCACATCAAGTTATGGCATACATTTTCTTGATACGAAATCAAATTACTCGAAAACCGTAACGTACGAATTAGAAAATACATTCCAGAAACAACCCAAACAAGATTTGAATAACCACCGAACACTTACGAACAATGAAAGATATAAAACTTCTATACGGAAACTGTCTGAGAATGCATACTTTTTTCCAACAGTTGGATTGTTTAATTTTTCTTGTGATATAAATGAAGATATACTGTCATTGAATGTAACAGATACGAATACAACAGGTAAACCACCAGAAGTTAAGAAAGTATACGTTTGCCGATTTGGAACCGTACAAAATGTGCACAAGGCAAATGCTTTTAGACAGAAATTTTCGGTTCAAGTTACAGCGAAAAATACCACTGAAGATTTTTTGGAAAACATGTTGACATTTGATGTGTTAAGTATTTCCGAACACCTAAAAGATGAAATGAAATACCATCAGAGTATGTGTTCTGCAGGAATTGGTCAGGTAAGTTGTACATTATTGTATTATCGTGTGATATTACAACATATATTTTCTATTTTCAGTCTGGCCAACACGTATCTATTGATATCCTACGATATTATTCAAACACAACAAAGTCTTATAGAGATTTAAACTTAGGCAATTGTGCTCCACGTTGCATTGTGACAACACCTCGAATGTCTATGTGTGACAATGCGAAATTAGTTTTCGAAGTGAACATGAGGGTGACTTTCTGGTCGTATCTGGTGGTCCGAGTATTTATTGCAATGATTGGTGGCACTGCATTCGCTATGTTCGAGGGAGCCGTTATTGCAATTCTCAGAGAAAAAAAAGCTGATTATGGTTTACAAAGGATATACGCCAGTATTGGTGGTATGATAAGTTCACCAACTTCTGGACTTCTTATAGATTATTTCAGTAGAGGGAAAGGATATACAGATTTCAGGTATTACATTGCTCAAATAAATTACGCAACTCATGTAATATATATTTATATATGTATTGTTGTTACAGACCAGCTGTATATTTATACGCAGTATTGAAGATTATAAGTGGTATCTTAATGTTAGGAATTAATTTAGAGTTCAAATCTCCTGCACGTAACGTCGTCTATGACGTCTTAGCCGTCTTAAAGAAAGTGGAAATTATTGCATTGTTTATATCATGCTTTATATTAGGTAAAATAAAATTAATTGTACAGTATATATGTAATAATATTTTTAACAAATACATTGTCAATAAATAGGTACGGCTTGGGGATATATCGAGAGCTTCCTGTTCTGGTTACTTCAAGATTTAGGAGGAACAAAAACTTTAATGGGATTCACAATAACTATTGGCGGAATAGCAGGCATCCCACTTCTAGTGCTCTCTGGTCCAATCATAAAACGAATTGGTCACGCCAATGTCATATTTATAGGATTCTTATTTTATGGCATACGTTTAATGGGCTATTCCATCATTTACAATCCTTGGCATTGTCTTATTTTTGAAGCTATGGAAAGTGTAACGTCATCCTTGAGTTTTACAGCAGCAGTGACATATGCAGCTAAATTATCATCAGTAACTACAGATTCCAGCATACAGGGTATGATGGGAGGTATATACTACGGAGTTGGTAAGAGAATATTGACTTAAGTTATTATCATTATAAACACAGTAATGTAAATTTTAAAATCACAGGTAAAGGTTCAGGAAGTCTTATTGGTGGTTACCTGATGAAACTAGTTGGAACAAGACCAACATATCAAATATTTGCTGCAATGACAGTTGTTACCGGTATCTTGTACTTCTGTTTTAATCATTTCTGTATAAAGAAGACTACAGATGATGAAGAAGATGAGCAGAAAGAGCAAGATATAACCAAAGTTCCTGTTGATCTTCCTACAGGTTTTGTGGAAGTTGAATTAATGCCGAACTGGAAAGTGATCGATGAAGATGAAGTTGAAAATCAAGTAACCAAGAAACAAAATAACACTGTGTTAAATGGTCACGTAAATTCGGCGTATGATAAGAATGAAAATGATAAAACGATAACTGATGATAGTCAGATGAAAATTATTAATGAAGTAAGAGATATTGAAACTAAAATCATAAATGATGAAGCTGAAAAGAAAAATGATACTTCCACTGATAAAACGAATAGTAAATCTTAAAATATATTATAGTATAATAAAATGAAATTTGTTATATATAATATGTATTATATTATACACATGTATGAATATGTTATTAGTAATTAATCCAGAGCATATGCATTTATGTTCTATGTTGATTTTTACCGGTAGTAAAATGTATTTTCAAAATACAATTTAATCATTTAGTTTGACTCATATGTGAGATATAGAGTGTGTAAATGCATATAATGTTATAAGGAAACTTCGCATTGTATCATTGCAACAATTCACAACGGAACCAAATCAAACCCCAGCGATAAGAAAATACCTGAATTAACTTATGTACAATTTAGGTCAACACTATAATTATTTAATCAATATCCACTTGAATAATATTCTTAATAATAAGAAAAAAAGTAGTAACTATATCTTACAAGTACATGAAAATATATTTGTAAAAAATCTTAAATGTATTTTATATAATTGTAGATAATATGTGTAAAAATATTTAAAGATGTAAGATTAATTTCATGTGAAAATAATGTGATACTGTAGAAAAGATTAATGAAAATAAATTATATTGAGACCATCATGTTTAGGGTTTTCTTTTATAATACATACATGTGTATTAGGGTGGACGTTAAAGGGGGTAAAATCGTATTTTTATTCGTATTTTAAATGGAAACTTTAAGCGCTGTGGTCAAGGGTTAAATATTAAAATAAAAATAATTACAGGATTTATATTTATGTATTTGGAGTCGATCTCGGGTGCGACCGATAAAAATTAAATTTGACCCCTTTTCATGACCACCCTAATGTATATGGTGTTTCCAGAATGTACATATTGTATTCCTTAGAAAAAATTTGGAACATGGATTAAAATAATGATAATTAAATAAATCAAACTAAACAGTGTTGAAATTCACATACAGAAACGATAGAAGATCAATTCGTCCCTGTTAATGAAGGATATCAAGTTGGAAATAGTTGCTAACTTTATAGGAATATGCCATAATACTCTATATATGTATATATTTATGTTGTTCAATTTAAATTTACAAGCTATTAGACAGTGGGGGCTCGTAAACGTTTGTAATGGAGGGGCTGCAATATTTTTCCGGTTTTTTAACTAATATTGGTTTTGGCCGCCCCTGATGTTAAATTAATAATTATATTCAAATTTTGCAAATGATTCGAATATTAATGTTTCGTTAAACGGTGTCATAATTCGTGGTAATCACGAAGGTTTAAAATGGGAAAAATAAAAATTCCGTACCATATTATTTTAATGTGAATTATAATTCTGGAATTGTGTATTGTAAAGCTCGGTACTGACTATATATTCCCAAAGTAAAATGAAGTAGGCAACCATATTAACGTGATCAATGCGCAGGTATGAAGCATTCGTTCATGCAAAATCCAGAAGAAATAATAAGCATTTGTATTTTTTATTATACATCGCGACATACTAGAAAAGCGAACTGAGTTTTTTTTTTAAATTATTGTTATACTGTAACTAAAGTTTTAAAGCACTATTCAACTATCACCACAAAATTTGAATTAAATATTTTTAGTACATTATGTTTGTTTAAAATACCTGTAATCACTTAAATTCATAATTAGAGCGGGCTATGAATTTTAAATTAGATTGGCAATATTGACAGTTGATAATATTATTTGAATTGTCAAAGTGACACTTCAAAATGTTTAATTTAGAACATAAAGTTTTTCTCACAGTTATTTTAAGAACGCTGAACGACAAGAAAATGGAAATGGAATATATCACTGTGTAAATGATTTTCAAAATTATCAGGTTCTAAATTAAACATTTTGACAATTCAAATAATACTATTAGCTCTCAATGTTGCCAATCTAAATTCAAATTCATAGCCCGCTCAAATTATGAATTTTAATGATCACTCGGTAATATAATGAAACGTATTTTGTGGAAGTGATTGGTATGTTATTTAGTTTGTATTTGTCTGTACTTAAATAACTGTCAATTTGTACATCTTGGTATAATTATCGAAATAATTAACGATAACCAACTAAAATGAATGTGTAAATATAAACGAATATAGGGCGTTCGGTCGCAAACACATGTTGAAGAAAAGTTAACAAAGTAATATTGTCATTCACACGTGCGCACGGAGCGCTGTACAAGTGCTATCCGTAAAATCTGTTATTAATGATTGTACTGCAAATTGTTCGTTTTCAATAATGACATATTTACATTGTGTTTTATTCATGTTTTTTATGGTAATACATGTTTATGGGAGACCAGAAAATCAACTGACAAATCAAGATGCATCTTCAGGTACCGGTTTTTTAACTTCTTCGTACTCTCAAGTATCGCGATGGGGA
Source organism: Carabus problematicus (assembly GCA_963422195.1). Lineage (NCBI taxonomy): Eukaryota > Metazoa > Arthropoda > Insecta > Coleoptera > Carabidae > Carabus > Carabus problematicus. The sequence continues at coordinate 21,035,084 of OY728577.1, forward strand.
ACTGGAAGTAAAACGATGGACGAGGGCAGAAGTAACGTAGGACAGACTCCATGGACACAAAGGTAATGACTACCGTTGTTTTAAATACTGAACTTTTTTTTATTAAAAATCCAATTCATATACAAATTAAAAATTTCAGTTCTGATGCTCATGTTGTCAGAGGACAAAATTTAGTAAACAAGAACCGTAGAGTAAAAATATCAAATAAGAACTATGACACGGTAGTTGATGATAATGCGGGAGAAGTAATTCAGCAGAGATTCAATCCAAGACCATGGTTTGCTTACGAGGCAACCAGTGGTAAAGGACCAGCGTATATCCCACCCACTAAACTATCTAATAATAATCAACCAGATTATGCTGGACCAAATTTCGATTCGTTCCCATTGGCTGTAAAACCATCAGAAACTGACAAACCATCTCCCGCGAAACCACCGTTTGATAGTACAGATAAAACAGTAATAGATATGGATACTGAGGTTGATAGTTATCCAGATACTCCGCAAGTAGATGATACTGGTAGTAATGGACAGCCTTCAAATACATATGGATCACCATATAATTCGTATTATCCAGCTTCAGATAAACCGCCTGCAGGTTCACTAAAGAAACCTAACAATTTTGTAACCAGGCCATATGATGACTATTTACCTCCAGAAGTGGGAAAACCACCGCAAGAAACCCATATTCCCAAACATCCAGAGCACGACAGTATGGGAGATTTAATGGTAGACCATCCGAAGCATGTGGACTCGCATTATTTTAATCATGATCATCCTGCGTATTCATCAACATTTCATGATGATCATGTTGAGAATCCACCTAAGGATGCACAATCAGATTCATATGATTCACATGATCATTCATCATACCATGATGATCATGATGCTAAACCACCTAAGGATGCACCATCAGATTCTTATGATTCATATAATCATTCACCGTATTCATCATTCCATGACGATCAAGATGCTAAGCCACCTAAGGATACTCCTTCAGATTCGTATGATTCTCATGCAGGATATTCCTCATCATTTCATGATGATCATGATGATAAACCACCTAAGGATGCACCGTCAGATACATATAATTCTCATGGTTTTCCTAGTTTACCAAGTTATATAGAGCATGATCCGCATGTCCATGGACATTCCTTCGATACGTATCAATTCCCTTATGATCATCATCCTCACATATATCATGAAGTGAAGACAACCACAACAGAAGCACCAGAAAAGGAACGATTAAGCAAAAGGCCTTATAGCTACTATTACCTCGGCAGGAAACTATGGTACATTCCGCTATATTTCAGTGTCTATTTCATTGTATACATATTTGTGTTAATATTGAAATCAATAGCGCGACATAAGATTACTTTTAATCATTATTTTGAAGAAGATAAAAGAGAAATGAAGGATATTCATGCGGAACACGAGGAGTATGTCCATGAACTTGAGGATCACGTAGGCAAGGAAATCAACAATGCGCGAAGAAAATATGTTATGTAATAATGTATGTACAGTATTGTGTTAAAAAATGCATATACAATAATTTAAATTATAAAAATTGGGAAAACAGTAATATAATAAATCTCTTACATCATAAATAATCGTTCAGTATTCATTTCAAAAACCTATGTATTTTATAAATTTAAGATAAATAAAATGTTTTTAATGTAAGAATCGATTATGTATTTTGTTATTACTCGGATAGCAAGACGTACGGCTGTTAATAATATTTTAATTAAATATAGTACTAATAAGTTTTCACTTATTTATTTACTTAACCGTGTCATTGGAAATAAATTATACACATAAAAATATAATTAATTGAGTATTAACTTTTCGTAATTTCGTAAATATTTGAGCTATTTCAGGTATTTAAGTAGCATTTGAACTGAGAGCAAACATGTAAGGTTTGCTATATTTAAAAGTAAATATTTACTTTTCAATCAAATACCGTTGAATAAATTAGAGCAAAATGAGATACTGGAGCAGATATCATGACTTGACATAGTCGCGACATTTTCACGTGTAAATTACGTATGTGTATCTAACTGCATAACAAACAGTATTTACTTTAGATGTTACAGTAATACAATCCAGATCCGTTACTCTTGTTTTGTAATAATGTGCTAAACATTAACCAACTAAATTGACTTATCATGAACGTGAAACATTCAACATGCTCCCATCATTCATAACTTGACAGTTTAAGGATGTCTGTTAAAGGAAACATTATTATTGATTCGTAAAAAAAAAACAATTGTTTAATCAACCTTTTGTGTTATGTGCAAACACATTGTAAGTAAATACACTTCTCATATTTTATATAAACACAAAATAGAATATTAATTTTTATGTACTAACAACAGAAACTAAATAAATAAATCAGTATTTGTTTATCTTTTCCATGTGCACCTTTGATATTCTAATTTAGACAAAGGTGAACATAATAATAAAAATATATCGATTAAATAATATTGATTTTAATTCTGTTTCGTTATTGTTAGTATTAACAATATTTTTGTTTTAGATTGAAAGTTTCAAAATGGATTTGAGATTAATGCAATCTTGGATACTATGGCAATGGATTCTACTGACAGGTATCATGGTTTCAGCAAATGGAAAATCGATAACTACCGAAATATACCCATTTGTCACACCAAGTGAATTTAGTCAAAAAACAGAGATTCCATTAAGCAGGTTAGAAAATAAAAATACAATTATTTACATATTGTAACATAATCCATAAATGGTAAATGTGTGCAGATATGAACGTGGTCTAGAAGACTACGATGAAGAACAAGAGAGACTGAACCAAGAGCAAGGGAGAGGAATGCAATACGATGATCATGAACATGAACATGAACTGATGATGATGGAATCGGAAAAGGCTATTAAAAATGATCCTTGGCAAGGATATTATGACTTTTTAATTAATGAAGGTTCTTTTAAATTTTGGGCTGTGTTTCAGGTAACTTTTTTATTTTTGGAAAATTTATTTAGTTTCGATATCATTTAACTTAATAACAAAATGAATCGATTTTTAGGTTGTCACGGCTGCTATTTTAATATACTCAGCATTGGCAGCGGTATATTATGCGAAATACAATTTCATTCAAGCTGATTACGACGATGATTATTTATTTGGACGCTCAGCAACCAGTGGACGAAGTACGGATACTCTTTGGTCTGGTCTTAGTATGGAAACTTTTCAAAGAATATTGGACGCGATATCATCCAAAAAATATTCTTAATAAAACAGTATTTAACCAAAAAGAATTATTTTTTATATATTATTACATAAGCGGAATAATTTAAGTAAAATATATGTTCGTATAGTATTTTTCTTTATTTCTCCTTCGTTCAAATCTGATCTGTTCTTTCCTTCCTTTCCAACAAGATTATAATCTTCTACATCCTGTATAAAAAAAAATACGTGACTATTATTATGAAAATAGCAGCGTCGAAAATAATAGTGATGACATTTGTATATATAAGGTATTGCATGCAAAGTATAGACACATATATTTTTATATCTAATTAACTTCAAATAATAAATTATTGATATTTAAATCAAATATAAAACCGAATTAATTAAAAGTATGATATTAGTTAAACAGAACATTTATTTACATAGGTTTTATGAAGTATTATATATTATTATTTGCGCATTATTAAGAAATATACTATATATATTGTAATTGTCAGCTATTAGTTAAAAGTAAAGTAGATTGACTAGGGCAAATTATCCTTTGATGCTCTTATAATCTGGAAAGAATTTTGCTTTAATTTACTTGGAAATCACTTCTATGACCCTGTATTCATAGAAATGTAAAAAATAATAATAAATAATTAATATTCTCATTAACAAACAATGTCCACATGTTGAAATAAAATTATTATTAAAAATAACTAAATAAAATGACGTACAAAGATTATTGTTTGCAAATTACAAATTATTTATTATTTGTTTAGAAACGAGATTAATACCGGATGTAGTGTGAGAAATATCCAGAAATAACTACGTATAGGGTGAGTTATAAAAGTAAATTACCTACTAATTATTTCGACGATATATGGAGGCAATGACATAGACCTACAAGGTTTTTTATATCATTTTCCATTCGTAATTGGCATATTAATTCGATTAATTACTATATCTGGTAACTATCAGTGGAACATGTGCAATTTAGATGTACGTTCTACCACTGTGTTTAATAATTTAGATGTAATTGGCCATTTCTAATTGTTTCCAGAATAAGTAACGGTTAGAAACTTGTTGCAGCACGTATAGCACAGCCTAATGTTAACAGTGTGCTGATATTTAATTTAATATTCATAATAAAATCGATGCCCCTAACACATAAAGTTGAATTTATTATGTTTGCCTCATAAACTTTTCATTCAATTTAGCGATAGTTGTATAAAAAAATATGAATATAACAAGATGATCATATAAGGCAAGGACAGAGACCAAATATCATTACGGTCAATGGCAATGAACTCTTCGTGTGTTGGTACAAGGGCAGTAATGTACTTGACACCCAAATAAAATACTTTCATGGCAATGGATTTGCAGATACTATTTTAGGTATCGGTCAACTTATAGTTTGACTAAACGACCATAACGAAGACCGTAAAGTCGTACGCAGTCCTCAACAATGTACGATAATAACGTACCTATACATGTACAATTTGTGCAACAATATTGTCTGCACCGAATACTGATAACATTATTAAAAAGAAAGAAATAGTGTCAGTCTGGTGTATTTATAAAATCATAACATGGTTTGGTTAAGTAATATTTACAATAAATGAAGAGATTTCAATGCATGGTTAGAACGGAAACCGTTTTAGAGCCACTGTTGTTTGCGGAGGTAAGACGGCCGAGTGCAGTGTCAGTGGCACAGATGGACGTATCTGGGGAGGAGGTATATGACAATTATGTGGGGATCTCGTATGAAAATGAAGTACAAGCAATGTGCGTAACATAGATATGCCGGTCGTTCAGAGCACGCTAGTGTGTCGGAGACGAGTGAACGTCTTTCACATGCTTGCACTCGTATGTAAAGCTAAGCAACGTACTCACTCCTACCGATCTACCTGCCGGCTTGCTTGCCTGTCTGCTTGCCTGCTTACCGAGTTCTTCCGAATTGCTTCAGTCAGTTAGTTAGTGAAGAGTAGTACGTAGGTATACATATATGACAGTAGGTAGGTAGATAGTGTTCGTTCATACAGCGGTGTGTTCGTTTCAATTAGAGTTGTAGTGCACACTATACAAAGAGATACTCGCGCATGAGAAGTGAATGAAACGGACCTACTGATCCTGTCCGGGTACCGGTTACTTTGTTTACCTTGTGTAAATAAAACGTTCCGTGAAGGTTCAGTTTTGACAATGTTCACTGAATGTGTTTGTAAATCGGTTGATCGGTCGACGTGTTAAACATAGAGGAGGGTACGTTTTGACTTTTGTGTCAGTGGGCACGGATAGTGAGGTGTTAGAAGTCTGTCAGACTGTGGTAGACATGGAGACATTCTGTGCGGCCACTGCCAGGGACAAATATAGGACTGCATTGAAACCCAACAGCGTTTACAATGCACATCTTTACGCGCGAACCTTGGCCAGACAGGTGAGATACATGGACACAAATCAGTTATACTTACAAACCAATTGCACTGTTTACAAACGTACTGTCAAACATCATTTGTCGCACTACATATTCACTTGTTATGTTTCTCTAATTATACACTGTTCCTGTTCAGAAATTGGCTTAATTCTCTTATATAGATGCTTGTGTAAAAAACCCAAAAACATTAAATTGTTAAATATGCTTCAAATGTTTACTTTATTAGTAAAATATAGTTAATGTAATATGTAATGAAATTGATTTTTTAAATATTAAGAAATAGCAAGTTTGAAAATAATTGCACACGGGCCAGAACACTGTTCTGCTTGTGATTCTTCATAATTCGTACGATTTACGGTAAATTAACTTCTTACAATCATTATTATCCCAAGGTTGGATATCATAATTGCATTAATATCGTTTAAAACCCGAGTCAAGATTATTAATAATCTTCGTTAGCAAGGACATTCATTTTATCCCAAAAATATACGATACGCACTGTCAATTTGATAACATGTGGCAGCAAAATCGAAACGTAGTGTGTACAGAATTTATTTAGTTAACGCAAACATTATTTAATAGCTGCACTAAAATATCACTCTTATAAGCAGTGAGCTATTAAATAATGTTGAATGTTGACTGAGTTCTAAAATGTCAACAACACACACACATACACACACGGAATGTTCAATTGTTTAAGATTATAGTACAAATACGTACGTATGATATAGTAATACCAATTACATAATGCAGTTAACGTCAGTAATGCATTTTTCGTTTTTGAATTGGGGATTTCAATGATGGATATTAACACAAAACATTTCCAAATTTTTAAATTAAAGTTTGTAAACGAATTATTATCAATATAAAATATTTTTGAATCATATATTTACATTATATTATACAACCTGCGAAAATAGTTATGTAGTAACCGGAACTAGAGGTTATAAAATGTTATCGCTGTACGTCCCGGTAATGGTTCGGTATTAGTTTATCGGATACCTAATGAACATACGTATTAATTATAATACTGATCGTAAATGTGTTCACACAGTACCCACAAGAGGCAAACCAGTTTCATCAAAATGTTTAAAACGATATAACTGTAAACAGACATTTGGGCATGCAGAAGATGTTAGTGTTATATAAAGTTTTGTGAGGTGAATACAACATATAAAAATACAGTACATTGTACTGACACAAGATAACTATTTTTGTACCCATCCGATTAACTGTACTTTACACGATAGTTCATATGAAACAGATACGTTCTGCGTAGTCAACTGGATGCTTTTTGAACCTAGATACCTATAACATACATATGTATGTACTACATACATACCATCACGTTTCCATACTATCTGGTCAACAATCATCAAGCAACATATTTGCGTATATTTTATTCAGGACATTCTATCCATATCTATTCAATATATTCAGTTATTTGTGATAAAATTCATCAAAGACGACATGATGGACTGGAGAAATTACTTTAGTAACTGCGTTGCCTCTATGATCATAAATATAATTTTTTTTTTTGCAATAATGATCACAGGATGACATGGGCATAAATATAAGTAAATAAAAAGTGGTTTATTTTGTATGTACAGTTTTTTTGTTGTTGTCCTGTGTACTAAAACCCGCTTGTTCTAATGGTGCGTAGATACATTTTCATATAATTATTATGTTAGGTAATGTATGTTGTATATATGTGAGTAATAAACGATATAAACTGGAAGATATAAACCAACGGCTATCAAACGTCTGTAACAACGTGCGTTTGATATATAATTGCCAGTGAAGAAATCCGGCATAAAAATAGGTTTTGTTTCACTCGGGATATGGTAATGGCCTTGAAATTAACGTACTTGCCTGAAGGTGCATCACGCAAGCGCACGCTCATACCAATTTGTCAAACAAGCTGAAGTAATTCCATCAAATATGATTATATATCAAACACACACAGCTCTGCTGTCAATAAACAGAAACATATTTGATGAGCTAACAGAAATAAAATATTCACCGGTACAATTATATTTATGTATGTAAGGCACCAAGTACAACTATTTATTAGCATTAAAACACCGTCATGTATAAAAAAACAGTTATTAAACGAAGAGTATTTATTATCAGTAAACTGTCGTCAAAACGGTTTCTTAAAACGGCGTATGCAGTGAATATGACTTAAATCAGTACATCACACTAATAAAGATAAGTTATAAGTATAAGGAATACTGTTACGCATATTCACATAATATTAATATAGAATGTATAACATACTTATTTGAAAAAAAAAGAAGATTCGTGAAGTAAATCATTGTTTATATATATATATATATATATATATATATATATATATATATATATATACACAAAATTTTATTAATTAATTTAAAATAAATATGTAACAATAAATAAAGTATGAAATTAACTAAAAAAAATAAAAATAAACATAACATTTTTCCATTTAAATTTGAAAATATGTATGTAGTACGTACATATACATATGTATGTAATTATTGTAATATGTATGTGTGTTTATTAGAAAAGAATAATTCAAATTTAAAATTCACCAAATTATCAATCGAAATTTCATTCGCGTGTTGCGTCTGAAAAATCAAATGACCTGTGCTGCACACCTTGCCGCAAAACTTAGTTCGGTTAAGACAATACAAACGCATTGTCCGAGTTTATCTATGTTTTTCTATAATACAGTAAACTAGACAATACAATTTCTATAAAGTTCTTTGTAAAAACTACTTTACTGTACTGTTGCTTTTAAAATTGCTTGGACGAAAACAATACTAAGAAAAATTGATAACATAAACCGATGTCATGATTACTATAACCGAAATTTTTTTAATGTAGTTGTATACGTCCGGTCTCTACTTTGCGAAAGTGATAATAATAACCGATTGATAACATTATCCGTGATTCTAATAAGTGGAGTGCACTGTATATATGTACATGTACAGTAAGGCCTCGCTTAACGCTACCTCGATTAACGCTTATTCGATATAATGCAATTTTTCTTGAACCCAAAAAGCACTAAATTTACGATGATTCGTTATAATGCGGTTCATGAAGACACACTTCATGAATTCGGTAATTATGGATCAATTTATAGAAAATGACCCAGCATTAAAATGACCTCGTTTCACGCTGTTTCGTTTAGCGCTGGAACTTATCCCCCGCGTTAAGCGAGTTCTTACTGTATGCGTGTTGTGACAGGTATGTATTACGTCACGGCATACATGTATACAATGCTTCGCAGGCGGCAGAAAAAATCAAAGATGTGATAAAAATAAAGTAGTACGCCGTCGGCACACTAATGGAATGAAATTATAGCAACAGAAAGAGCTAACATGAAGGGTGCAGACACCTAACACAAGGTCAATCAATTCCAGATGTTTTTTTTTTATAAGTACGTACATCCTTGGAACGCCGCAATACAATCGTTTCTAAGGTTCGTTTCATTTTGAACATCGTGTTTTATGTACATCAATCAGTGAAATTATTGTCTTATCGCTATACCTACAAGAATGATAATTTATCTCATTAATTCATATCCTAAATTGATTAAGGTTATTATTGTTGCTATAGTGCTGACTGTAGAAGTGTTTATTGATGTATAATCAAATGATTAGTTGGATACTTTATATTCTTTGATGCAGGTTTGCTAACAACACTCAAAATCGGGAAAAGATAACAGGTCAATGATAGCAGGATAGGCAAGAATTGTAGTTTATGCTGTTACATTTATAAATGCCATAGAAAATAAGAAATATTATCAGAGACTTGTGTGTTGTACCGGGGATATACTTCAGTAACACATTCTAAACATCTATCTTGGAAAAAGAGAACATTTCATGTAGAATTGTAACAGTGCGTTACTACTGTGCATACAAACAAATGAACCAGTTGAATGAAAGAGAAGAAAGGTCAACAACTGATAAAATATCGCTGCGAAAATAAGAACAGTTCAACATTGTTCATTCAAAAGTGGTATTCTTTGTTCCATCGCCATCGCAAAACTATATCCTAAACAACGGATTTTAACTTTAACAAATTACTTTTTAAGAGTGTATGGAACGTTAATTAGATATATAAAAATAAATCTCATACAAATTCCCACGTGATGTCACTCACGTCATGGAAGGTCATTAACTTTAACGAAAATATAGACAAAAAAAAGTTATGCAAACATAACAGGAACCGGTTAACAAAATTCACGTATACATATGTATTTTATGTTATAAAACGTATATGAAATAATCGTTCAGTTGCATTTATGTCTAAGTTCACGAGGTTAACGATTTTATAAATTCAAAATAAAATAAAAAACATTCGGAATAACTGTTTTGCGACACAAAAACCTGTTACACCAATCAGGCGTACTCGTTTCCATAATTTGTTTTTTTTTTTAATATAAAAATATTTGTGAATATCTTAATAATAACAATATATAATAACAATGTATAGATTCAAAAATATATTTCATAAATATTAATTATGTAAATACTTCACAATCAATATTAGTTTTATATCTAAAAATATTTATAAAACTGATATAAAATAATCTTACATAGTCATTAGGAATATTACTAAGCAATGGCGGACACGAAATTTGATGTGAATTGGACTTTTCTTCAAAAACACTTCTCTATTTAAATATTTATTATGGAATTTATTATATACAGGGAACAGGGATATGCAGGTTTCAAATAACACTTCAATACATGTACCCATAGATGTAATTTCCCGAAATAAATAAAGTTTCGCTTGTTTATGTCAATTCGCGTAATTAAAATGAGGCATTCTGTAAAATTTCATGCCAATGAAAGTTTTTGATAATAAAATCAAAATACAAATGTGATTTTATTAAAAGGTGCTTACTTATATTATAAAAACTAAACAAACACCAAATGACGTCTAAGAAAATGATAATTTTATCTATTGCAGGTGCGTAACTAGAAATTATAAGAGGGTGAACTTAAAAATTATGAAAATTCGATTATGATTTTATTAATACTTATTTGTCTTTAAAGAATGGAGCTTTAATACTCAGAATTTCTTGTGCGTACGCCTATGCATAAAAAGCATGATATAATTGACAACATTCGTTACCAATTACAAGTTGAAAAGCAACCACCGAAAATGAAATCGTTTATGTTCTGTTCTTAAAATAAAATAATAAATTAAAAGTACTCGGTTTCTGATACAAAGAAGAAGAATCCATGGTATACGTAATTAGTTCCGGAACTTATGCAATTGAGTAAATTAAGAATTAAATTCATAACGATTGAATCGGTATATTTGAATGCATGAATTTATTGAGAAAATTAAATAAGAAGTTCTCATTTTACAAATTCGTTAGATTGAGATTTTTAGATTTCGTAGAAATTTATCAGAGTATTAATTCAATCAAGAAAAATAACCATTTTGGTTTTGGTTTGTAATAGCGTGTACAATGTTTACAAATTGTGTATAAACTAGATTAAAATTTAAAAAGTTTACTGTGTTAATTTAATTTCTTAGCTTCGTCGTTTGCCCCTGTATTATAGGTTCACATTTAATTCAATGGTATTCGGACAAGAATAGTATGTTCATTATCTCGGGATCACGTAGTCCGGACGGTATCGAGAACCAGAACATTGAAATGATTGCAAGAAATACCTACTTCATCGTGTATTCTCACATTAGACCACCTATGTCTGCACATACTGTGTTCTTTTTATATCATCAACCACATTTTACTGTTGATAAACAATGCAGTCATAATTATCAGTCAAAAAACAATTACTGAAGATAATATATATTTTTTTTTGGCTCAACTGCCTTTTAGCCGAAACTGTCCAGTATTAGTTAAATCTAGATAGTATCACTTGAGTTGGATAGGATATGCTATGCCGGTTATACGATCGTTCCACCTACCTTTTTATTGTTAGTTAATACATAATCAAGATAGTCCGTGATTAACCTAGGATTTGTGATATATCGTTCATGAACTATGATGTTCATTTTTATGTGTTTTTTCTAAGGTATTCATTTAGCTGTGATTAATTAGAGAATACTTTAATTGTTCACTGTATGTATTCATCTACATTCAGTAGATTATCAACTATCCGTATCCAATTAAACTTCACATACGAATGATAATAACAACCTGTGCTCGTTGGACTATGGTTTGCGATAAATGAATTGAAGAGTCATCTTTTTCGAAGACCAACTGTTGCATCAATGTATTCACTGTTTCTGCTACAACTGCACTGAAATGAATAGATTCACTCACGATATATATATATATATATATATATATATATATATATATATATATATATATATATATATATATACAGGTGTTAAAAAATTTCATGGTATATACATTATATATATATATATATATATATATATATATATATATATATATATATATATATATATATATATATAAATATATATACAGGGTGTTACAAAAAGGGTCAAAAAATTTCATGGTATATACTGGTATATACATTTCGATGTACTGATTCACAATCACAAAGAATTTTTTCAAAATTCGCAAAATTATGGACATGCTTCTAGAAGAGTACATTTCTAGTACCACTGGTGACAGTACATTATCACACAATTAATTCATTTGTTATTCAACATCAAACAAATGAGTACGGGTATTCAACAAAAAAATTTTACCACGTAACTGATGTTGAATAACAAATGAATTAATTTTATTCTGACGTTTTGTGATAATGTACTGTCACCAGTGGCATTAAAAATGTACTTTTCTAGAAGCATGTCCGTAATTTTGCGAATTTTGAAAAATTTATTTTTGATTGTGAATCAGCACATCGAAATCTATATAGCTTGAAATTTTTTTACCCTTTTTTTAACAGCCTGTATATATATATATATATATATATATATATATATATATATATATATATATATATATATATATATACAGGGTGTTAAAAAAGGAAGAGAACATTTCTAGTGAAATTTTGAAAAAATTCGTTTTGATTGTGAATTAGCACATCGAAATATATATACTTTGAAATTTTTTATCCTTTTTTTAACACCCTGTATATGGTTTTAATTAAAAAAAAATATGTAATTCTTTAATAAGTAATAACAAAATATGTATATTTAAAAAAATACTCTATATACACAGTCTGAAGCTGATCATAGGCGATCATGGCTGATCATCTGATGAATGATTGATTCAAGCGTGACGATTATTAAGTAAATCTGTTACGTTTGTAACAATAATCCATTGGAAATTACTTAGTTATTCAATGTAACAAAAGCATGTAATATGTTATACATTACTTAATATGCAACAAACATACATTTTTCTGTACATTAACACGCATAAACGTGCTTGCGCGCAAACATTTGTGTGCGCACGAATGCCACAAGTTTGTACAGTACAATTATTTTCTTGCAACGACTGAATTGCGTGTGCTTTATGTGCCAACATGTGCGCAATAATACAAAATATATCGGCGAGGATACATTTAGCGAACATTGACTTATAGTCTGTGTAAGGAAAAGAAATTGGCTACCTGCAGCGTAGGTTATATTTATTAAATCATTTCTATTACAGTTTGAATCGATGGTGCACTAGTCATTTGCATTAATTCACAATCCAAAAAATCACTATATGCAGCTTTATACAGCTATAGGACATTTGCGTGTACTCGCAATGCCCTTCGTGAAATTTACTAGCATATTTAAGAACCAAATCTAATATGTACAGTAAATTTGTGTTGAAACGTCGAAGACACTTATATTTATTAATTATCTACCTTGATGTTGCAATTTTAAAAAATTGCAAAAATGTTTTAGTTCAAAGCTCATTTTCTATATGATTTTTTGAAAATGATTTCTAAACTTTATGATAAATATTGTACAATACAAAACTTTGTTTCATTCAATGTGTGAACATTTGTGTTGAACACAATAATGAGCGCAAAAAATATTTGCTTGCAATACAAAAACTTAATTATGTACAAAAAAAAACGATAGTCATTTTTGCAAGGATGGTTAAGATAACCACAAGCCTTAAAAACACGTTAAATGTAATGAATATTAGTCTCGTCTAAACTATTAAACTGTCAAGGTTGTTTCAGTCATTTTCACAAAAAGATATACGTAGTTGTTATAAAATAAAGCAAATTGTTTTAAGTGTAATAACTAGCGCTAGATCAGCGACTGAACATTTAGTTTTTGTTGATCTATGCGTCACGATTATAACAATATATAAATTATATTCCGATGATAATGACAGAAGATACAATTATAATTCATTCTTCATTTTAGAATGAGTACGCTTATCCAAATCCAAGTCCAAGTAGACAGTCCTTGCATACATTTGGAAATACACCGGACCCTCTATGGGGAGATCAGCAATACAGGGCAATAAAGCAGAAGAAAAACCAACTATGTTCAATAGCTCTAACAACGGCAATATTTTTAGTTGCAATAGCAGTTCTTGCCATTGCAGTTTTAGCATTTTACATGGGGGCCCTTACGACAGACACAACGAATCGTAAGTTATACCTACACAAAAATATAAATTATCAATGGAATATTGCAATATTTATACATATTATATATTTGTTTACAGCTTTAATAGCGTTCAGTTGCAGTATGAAAATAACGAGAGGCGATTTCTATACGCCGGCACTGAAATACAATCACACTTCATTATATAGAGAGAAATCGAGGAGATACAAATACTTACTGGAAACAATATACCAAAAGAGTTTACTTGGTCCAGCTTTCGTCAGTTGTGTTATAGATAGATTTATAAACGTCTCTCTTACTATTTATTTTAGATTAAACTTTAACAGAAAGAAAATACTTAGGTGAGCAGTTTCCCATAATTCCATATCATATAATATTTAATTGTCTCATTTGTTTAAGAAGCATATCAAACGTAGAGAACGCCATTAAAGACATTTTAGTTAAAGAAGTTCAGTTGCGTAAATCCGCATTTAGAAATATCAAAATAGATATAAATAGCATTACCGTAAAAAGGTACTTAGATAATGATTACTCTACAACCTTATACCAAAGAGAAGATATCACTACGAAACCAAAACAAGTAACTCATACAAAAAATAATGTATTACACAAACCTACGACAAACCAAAACATAACATTAACAGCAAATATTCCAGTAAAAAGAAAGACAAATATCGGAGAACTGGAAATCAACGAAGATGATATCCCAGTTCTACAGGGTTCTTTTAAAATTAGCAAAACAGATGCGGATATTACAGAAAAGAATAAGAATGCACATAGCGAAAGAATAAAGCCTATTAGTCACACAACAAAAAGGGTATTTGATACTACACAGAAACAAACAACATTAACTACTAAAGCTACAACGTCAAGATCAACAAGAACAACAGCAGCAGCAGCAACAACAACAACAGCAGCAACAACAACAACAACCACTACTACTACTACTACCATACACCAAACTACATCAAATAGACCTAATATTCACACTCAACCAACTTTAACCCTTGTTGAGGAACCTTGGAAACCAATTAGAAATCCCGATAAGACTGAGGTACTTTTAAGTGATATTCGTAGAGTTGGTATTGCCGAGACTACTGTAAAAAAACCACTACAACCAGATATCAGTTTACATAATGCCTACCAACCTTTCAAATTGCCAGCAGAGCCTGTGTATACAAGTTTTACAAACCCGAGCCTTTCAAGCCATGTGCGTAATACTGGGCTGTTGGGAGCAAGTGAAATAAAAAGCCATCCTATACCAGTAAACAAATTTGCTGATAATGCCGAAAGTTCTATACTATTGGTGGACAGAAAAGACGATCAAAGTTTTGAAACACTCAAGTTAGAAGATGGTAGTAGCATACATTTTGATAAAATGGAAAGTGAACAAAATGAAGGAGAATTTGTAGAAATTGAAACATTGAAATATGTGCCAGGATCTGCATCATCTGATGATGATGTAGTACATTCATCAGAACCATTCTTACAATGGCAGTTAATAAATAATAGCCAAATAGAAAACTCTCCATCCAATAGCAAAACACAAAATAATGGTATGAAACAACCATCATTTCCAATTCTACAGAACATATCAACAATATTTCATACATTAACGTCTAATTTAGGAATGCCATCAACGAATAACCGATTTGAAAATACAGAAAATGTAAACGACATCATTCCCGAAAATACTGAATATCTAAATGATTCAGAAATTAGGCATGGCTTGGTTGAAGTAATCAACTCGAGTATGGAAGAATATTTAATGAAGCGCTCTGAAACTTCAACTAAACTTCCACTTGTAACGCTAATTCCGGTGAAATCCAATTCTGGTTTACGTAACCCTTTACGTCCACGACCAAAAATCCCAGAAGAGGAAATACATAGTACTACTAGTGCTGAAATATCAGAGTTAAGAAGTTTCCCTGCTGATTTTACTTTGGAAAAACAAATGTTGATTGATTTACATAAATTTAACGTAGAAAAAACTCCAATGCCATCGGAACCCATTATCGAAAACAGTGAAACTAGAATGAATTTAACTGATAATCTTACTAATTCAGAAAACAGTGCAACTACAGACAACAAATATACTACAGAATTATCAGTAAATTATGCAGAAATGTCCGGAAGGAAAAATTATACATCAAAACTATTAAATATTACAACCATAGAGAAAAGTAACCCAAATACAACAATTATTGTAAATGTAATCAGCACTGTATCTAATGTAACCAACAAGAGAAATAATTCTGATTTTCTGGGTAGCAACAGGTTTAAAAAGTTGGCCGAAATATCGAAATTGTATGAAAATAATGTGACAAATTTAGGCGAACCTGCCATTTCAACTAAAGCTATCTCCTCAAGTTATACCGTCAATCAAGCAGGACTGAAAATATTGACAAAAACTTTTAATAAATTTCCAACCACGTTCAAGAAAGATGATATTCAAACATCTAAATTTAACAGCATTCCTATGTCCATTTTCGCTAATAACGACACTGGTAAATAATGTTTTCGCACATGATAATTGTCTATGATGTTGGCCTACCAAGTGTACATACAGCATTTACAATCTGCCAATTAAACGAAAAAAAGTCAACCACTTAGTATGCCAAATTCATAGATCGATATTTTGGATTTCAATTTGCTTATTTGAAATTATTTCAGAATGTAATGATTTTCGATTCAAATGCGGCGATGGAATATGTTTACCATTAACGGCACGCTGTAACCAATTAATGGACTGTGAAAATGGAGCAGATGAAAAAAATTGTACTTGCGCAGATTATCTTCGTTCACAGTTTCTTTCGAGGAAAATCTGTGATGGACTGATCGATTGTTGGGACTTTTCCGATGAAAATAATTGTGAATGGTGTTCTCCTGGTCAATATGTTTGTTTAAATTCAAGAACTTGTATTGATAAAAAGAAATTATGTGACGGGAAACGAGACTGTCCACACGGTGACGATGAAAAGCAATGTGTTATGGTAGCTCCAGATCAAAGAGCAGCAGATGATTTTCCTTATAATTCTAAAGGTACGCTCATTCAAAAAATATATACTATAAATGAATAAATTCAATTAATTTAAAAAAAAATATGTACATTAAATATGTTTATGAAATTATAATCTACACCAGAATAATTATAGGATACCTATTAATTAGAAAATATGGACATTGGGGAAAATTATGTACAGAAAATTTCGAAAAAGTTGTAGCAAATTCACATGCTTCATGGCAAGTATCTGATTTAGGACGTGCTGTTTGCAAAACAATGACATACCAGTAAGTAACAGAATTGCTCATACCAATCATGGATACTCGTTAGTACACGCAAAAAAATCTAAAATCTATTCTATTTTACAGAGATTTGGAACATATAGAACGTGTTACGGATCCACTGCAAAACGAAACCAATTACTATGAATTAACTTACAAGTACCAGAATAACACTAAGTCGAATTTCTCATTCGAAAAATGCGAATGCAACAATCGAGAAGTGATCAAAGTAACGTGCAAGGCTTTAGAATGTGGCACACGACCACAAACTATAAACCATTTGGCAAGGTAGGAAACGAATGTATGTAGACATTGTACACATTTTAATAGAGTGTCTTCGCGACGTGTCAGGATCGTCGGAGGAACTAATGCTCACTTGGGAGCGTGGCCTTGGCAGGCAGCTCTGTATAAGGAAGGAGAGTTCCAGTGCGGCGCTACGCTCATCTCAGAAACATGGCTTGTTTCGGCAGGACATTGCTTCTACCAGTAAGTGCTAATATAGTCTAATAACCAAATATGATTTTCTAATAAGATGTTTTCAGTACGCAAGGTGACTATTGGGTGGCGCGGCTAGGCGCACTTCGGCGAGGTACAACATTCCCTTCGCCATATGAACAACTACGACCAATATCAAAAATTATTCTGCATCCGGATTATGTTGACATAGGATTCATAAATGATATATCCGTCCTTCGAATGGAATCTCCAGTGGTGTTCAGCGATTACGTACGACCAATATGTTTACCGCCAGTAAGGACGGAAGTGAGCAATGGTCGAGTATGCACTGTGGTTGGCTGGGGACAGTTGTTTGAAGTAGGCAGAATATTCCGTAAGTCATATTATTCAGTTAATATATGCAATTACTGCCATAATGATAATAATATTTGCGCACAGCCGATACGTTACAAGAAGTTCAGCTTCCAATAATTTCTACGGCGGAATGTAGGAAAAAGACAATATTTTTACCGTTATACCAAGTGACGGACAACATGTTTTGCGCCGGGTATGATAGAGGGGGTCGTGACGCATGTTTAGGTGATTCAGGAGGACCATTGATGTGTCAGGTAAACTATAAATAAACTATTACGAAGTAATCATATTGATTCATTGATTTGCTATGCAGGAAAACGGAAACCGGTGGACCCTTTATGGAGTGACAAGTAACGGATATGGATGTGCCCGAGCTAATAGACCTGGTGTATACACAAAGGTAGCGAATTACATAGATTGGATAATGTCACACATGAATGGGAATCATACGAACAATAATACAACAGGAAGCAGACACTCCTGCAGGGGTCACCGATGTCCGCTGGGTGAATGTTTGCCAAAAAGTCGATTATGCAACGGGTACATAGAATGTAATGATGGAAGTGATGAGAAAGACTGTTTTTAACATTACCGAGTGCAATTAAAAAAAATATAGGTAAATGGTACATAATTACGTGATAAACAAGATATAACTGACTGATTTTTGTCACCGAATTAAAAAAAAATCTTTTAGATTGTTGACATGTATTTTTAACAATATTGGACATACTTTGTTCAGTAACACTGAATAAGTGTATATGTATTAAGAAATTATAACCCAAAATTATATATTAAATGGGGTTAATTTTCCATGGCTACCTGGTATATGTATATACCAATTGTATTTTGTAATAGTCTGTATGTGTATTTATTAAAATGTATTTATTTTTATAATGACTAATGTATGTATGTATGTTCCTGAGACTAATTGTACGTATAAATAACACAGTAAGATAGACAGATTTTAAAGATGATCTGTTTCTGATATTGTTTAATAAGTTAAACAGTTTTGCAAAAAAAGTATTTATTAATAGTATAGCCAAGAAGCAACAATATTGTATTGCATGTTATACAAGTATACCTGATTCATTGTAACTACAGGAAGCTTCATTACAATAATTAATAAAAATGAAATATTTATACATACTTTCACAATTGTTTATTAATGAAACTTGATTGGTAAATATATGAAATAAATTAACCCTCATGACTGAAACACCCAAAACCTACTTGTTATATTTAATTCAGATTATGCACACATACACATTAAAAGTTTCCTTGTATATAAAAATGTTCATGCTGCTCATATACATGAGAGTTATACAAAAATGTAAAAATGACCCACGTTTAACTTGTGATATGTGTTAAACCATGCATCTATATTGGCTTCTACAACGTTCAAAATTCATTTATATTCTATTCCCACATGGAATAACATTGTACACCTCTCATATATACATACAAATACGCATATAAAATTTATTTACTTATTTTGTATATCATTTTAAAAGACAATTTAAAATATTCCTGTTTACAAATACTGAATTCATTATTAGCATATAGTTTATAATAGTGTGATACAGCCTGATGCGCGCTATTAAGTACTTAGCCTTTGCTTTCGATAATAATAGTGGACAGACCCTTGCCTGGAACGACTGTCGTTTTGTACTGCTCCGGCACTGGATATTCCGACTATATATACGAATCACATTCATTGATTAATCAATAATACGCTACATAAAAATCACACACCGAGTACACACGTATATACTTACATAATCACCATTTCCTTTAGGAACCATAACGTTCATCTCTGATGACTTTGAAGAAATGATTTCTACCGCCAAGGAGTCAGGGCTTAGGTACATTTGACAGCCATCAGTTTTATCGACGGAAATGGTAGGTACTTTACCTAAAACCTATGCAAAACATATCATATATTTATTCATTTTCAAAGGGATTGTATTTCAATGTAAGATCCTTACTAAATATTACTACTGCTCATGCAACTAAATACTTGGAACATTTATAAATACAGTATGTAATTACCTGCATTTGAACAGATTGGCAGTTTATGAATTCAATAGAAGACACGAGTGAATCGAATACGATGGAAGATTTTTTACAGGAATCCACGATGACAGAGTTTAACTTTCCCTTTACAACCAGCGTAGAGTCGGCACATTTGTACATGTATACGACATTATTCATTTCAGCGTTATCGACAACTAGATTATGGTTTCCTTTCTGGTATTCCTATACACACAAATAAAACATATATGACCAACGGAACACACAAATATTTTCGCGGTTTCTACACATACCACAAGCCACTTTTTTCCATCGCGGGTGAAATTCGGTGGCTTGTCAACAGGCATCGATGGAGCTACGGCCGTAATCTGTGCGGCACCGGCTGGAGCTTTAAATGGCGCTGGACCGGTACGCAGAGTAGGATTCTTGTGGGTTTGCATTTCAGATGTCACTTTCTTTAGACCTGTAGAACATGACAGCGGTTATACGTTTGTAAACGATATATTAGTTAGTGAAATGTTTACTTTTCGTTATGGCTTCTCCTTGGTTGATCTGAGCGAAGAGCGCAGACCTATCTTGACTAGCATCATCGGAAGAAATAGCCATATCAGCCAGGTTCAATACCGGCGGTGGTGGTGGACAACCAGCGGGTGGTGGTGGAGGTACACCAGCTTTGCCGGACCATACCAGGCCAGTAGTATGGTGCTGTTTAATGAACTGTTGCAGTTCGCTTAGAGTCTGCACCCAGGACTTGACCCATTCAACATGTTTTTTATCCTTTTCTTTCCAGTCCTTCAGCACACGATTGGTGTAGAACTGGCCAGCATCGTTCATTTCCTTTACGTAGGGCGACGGTGCTGGACTCTACATTGTGTTGTGTACATTAGTCTCATGTCTAGTTACTGCACGCATGTATGTATGGTTATAGTAGTAGTACTTACCACTGTTACCCATCCTAATGCTGGTATACTTTCGCTAATGGCAGACAGATGGTTGAAGTAAGGTGAGGCACGATGTTTCTCCCTGAAAGACTGGATAGCGTTAATCTGTTCGCTAGTAGGTTGCAGCAGTGCGATTTGTTCGGATTGCGAGGGTTGTTTGGACTGACTCGCTACAGTTAAATAATGCAGTTGGGCGAGGAAAGCTTTCTGAACGAGATCGCTATGGCTGGCTACATCGCCGCCAATTTGTTTCGATATATTCAAATACTGGGCTAGTGAACCACTAACGATATCGGAGAAACCGGGAACACTCATGTTGGTTTCTAGTTTGTCTACTGTTCCTACTGATATATTAGTTCCAATCGAATGTTCTATTCGAGTAGCGACGCGTTCTAATCGTTCTATTAACGATTCTAATTCTGCAGAGAATGGATAATTGCAAGTATGCTCATCTGTAACAAGACAACCAATATACAATTAGTAATTCCTTCAAAGTTTTCATACTCTGGTCACATACAACAATATGTATTCTATTTAGGTTAATATACTGATGATGTGCAATTAAATAAAAAATCAGAAAAATATGAGACAGTACCGATGTAAGTCAGTAAACTAGGGTCATAACAATCATAACCATTGACTAAAAATTAGTGCTTAAATTACACAGATAAATTAAAACAATATTTAAATCTAACGACAGAATGATACATGAAGCATTAATGCAAAAATTTTATACAAAAAAAATTATTAATTTGAGAAATATCTATTTCAAAAATATATTTAATAGTAATTCTTTTAAGGATTCTTAAAAGTACCTTAAAACAAAAATGATAAATATTCTGGTAAATGATTATTATAAAATCATACCAATTAAAAAATAAATGAGTATATAAATACATATATAAATGTATTTATCTAACAAGTCGTGTGAAAACTAACAAATTATACAGCTTCAATTAGAGTTATGAGCGCGAGATCCGGAACAAAGTCAATTAAATGATCGTAACTATAGCGGAACCGCACTAACTTTATGCAGGTTCAATGGATCTTAATCCACCACTATAACAATTTTTAGTTACATATGTATGTATTTATGTTTTGTTTGAAATATAGTCTGTCAGTGGCAATTGTGTGCACACGTCATTTAATTGCATTTGCATTAGGTAATAGGCCGTTATAAAACGCTGATACATCATTAAACATTAGGTTGGAGCTGCAGAGTCGATCACAGCAGGAGGCGTAACTATGTTTAAACGTGAGCAACGATGATATTTTTGGAATCTGTTGGCACATACTAGCCTATTTTTGAATGATAAAACTAAAACTTGATGTTACACTACAAAATAATATTTTTTGGCATAATTTTTGTTTAGAAATAACTAAGTAATTGCGTTGTGCAATAGAAAAGAAATCTTTTCTTGTGTCTTGTAATAAGCATGACTCGAATATTATTTCATGCTGATTAAATACGTAAATAAAAAACAACAACTGTGCATTGAAAAAGAAATAAAAACAGAAAAGATAATTGAATGTTAAATCGAAGATGGGCAGCATATGGAGAACTGTCTGCTATGTGTGTTGCAAAGACAGATTTATCTGGACGGGCACTATGTACAGTTGTACATTGCGATATTTGCAATAACCGCTAATGAACGGTAATGCAACATCATTTATGTAATGTACATGATTTTGGGGGGAAAATGGTGAAGAAATGCGAACAACAACGGTATCTCACCGGCACCGCCAGCCACAACGGGTCCTAACGGATCGAAACGGACTCGATGTTCCGCAGCTGCTTGAGCGGCGGTCATCAACTCGGAGAAGAACCGATGCCTCCGTAAGGCGAGTTCATCTTTACCGACTGGTGTGGCCGGCGGTTCCTGAGTGCCACCCGTCTCCTGGTCGTCCTCCTCCGAGAACCACCGGGGTAACCCGGGTATCGAGCCTTTCTTAACCGGGTACGGTGTCGCCAGGTTCGTGGCCAACGGCACCGGCGGACCAACACCCTCACTGAATACGTCGTCATTGTCTGACGTCGAATCATGTGGTTCCTCGATTTTAATATCGGTCTCAATCACCAATTTCGGATTTGGTGACTCCATGTGTTTGTTCTTAGTATATGGAACAACTTCCGGCATATTTATATTGACTACTGACTCTTCGGATGGTAGTAATACAGGTGTGACAGGCTTTGTAGATGCGTTATCTTTAGAGTCCGTATCGGTGTAATTCAAATCAGTATTTGTTTCACTTTTGCGTAAGGAGTTCTTCGTAGTATTGTCATTTAAATTATCTTTTTCAATTTTCTTATTCTTTGAAACTTTCTTAGTGCAGCCACAACATTTTGTAAACATGTTGTCACCATAATAATAATATAATTTTTGGAATTTACTGTATCACATTCCGTCAGTCAGGATAATCGTTAAACACACAACACTGTACATCACCATCTATTAGAATGACGAATTTTATTTACTTTACATTTCACACGCTCCAGTACAATGTAAATTGTAAAAATGACAATCATTTAGAACGAGAATTGCCCAACCCTTCAGAATACAATCGACAAGGCGAAATCTGCAACCCCCACCTATTCAGTCCTGCCCTCTTTACACATTCCGTTAAAACACGAACCGCCGCCGAGTTGCACCCTAATGCAGAACTACCCTGGAATTGTGCCACGAATGTAAGCACACAGGAACCTAATACAATATGAGCAACAATAATCATATATGAAAGCTTACAATAGATATAATTTGCTACATATTTGCGTCGAATAGTTTACACTGAAATGCCGGAAATATTGTTCACCTTAAAATGTGCATACACATACACTCTTCTATCCAAATGCAGACACTTACCCTGGAAATTTTCCACTGAATTAAGTATTAAAGAACTAACTATGAATGCACATAACCCATATTATAGATTTAGTAATTTAATGCATATATAACAGTTTATGTGAAAAACGCCGGAAATATCTTTTATCTCTAAATTTATACAGGCACACACACACACAGTATTTACGAACTAGTCACTTTGCACATGAGTGTACCTATCAGGCAGTGACTCAGACCTGTGATAAATATCTACAGTTTCAAGTATTTCGATATTAAAATGATATAATTAACGTTACATAAAAATGAATTTTAGAAATGCAAACTGAATTAATAATTATGTAATGTAGTAAATATCAAAAACTGGACTGTCTAATTTTATAATCAAATTATCTTACATTTAGCTGTATAAAAATAGTTTTTAAATTTATATTATTAAATATACTATTATATTAAATACGAAATCTTTTGCACAATTTGAATCTTTAACATTTGAATTTCTTTGTAATGTCAAAATAATTGAACCATTAAAAAGCCGATTGTCTATGATAGATGAAAACACTACAATTATGAGTAAATACACAATTACACTCACCAAATTGCTTGATGGATTAAAGAATAAGTCACGTCTGTATTATTTAGCACTAGCAATTTTGAAATACACTTAATAACAGAAGAAAGCACAAACAGGGCGGTCACTAGACAAATGCCATGTTGTAACTAAACATATATCCCTTCCCTAAACACAGATATAGTTTACTGAAATATCACAGATGGCACAACATACTTCATTTTGTTTCTGGATGTTTAAAAGAATGCGGTAATTTAAAACATACATTTTCATGCCACACACTGTAGTTCAGTACTTGAAAATAAAAAATTCTAAACGTTTTTGAAACAAAATTTTAATTACATACATACAGCCTGTCTAACAAGAGTATAAAAAATAAACTATGAAAATATAACTCTTTAATAGTACTACATCCTGATATTCATAACATGTTTTATGAAAATACGCTGAGGTTTGGTACTATACCAAAGTACGATATAAACAAGTATGAAATCTAATAAATACATAGGAAGTTCTATAAATAAACTTACACCTTTCAAAAACATTATATGAACATATACAATTTTATAAAACAAAACCACTGCATATATTAATCGAAATTTCATTATAAAAGGATCCTCGATTAGGCACTAATATTTCACAAATATAATGTACGTAAAATGGGATCTATAATACAATACATATAATATATATAAATTATTAACAAAAAACGATTACGTAAATATGCCTTTCCATAAATTAATATACTTTGGTGGATACAGTAATTGCTTTATGGCATAAATCTACGGCATTTTGTACAGGTAAGACATTAATAAAATCAAGTATAAAAACGTAATGTTTAGACACAGTCAAATCTGTCCAATTTATGGACATGGTGTATGTATTTGTTCACTGTATTATATAAATAATTGATGACTTTATTATAATGAATAACAAATTATAACTTAGATTTATTAGCATATAAAGTATATATTATTGCTTCGTATGCAATCCTTAGCACCAATTATCCGGGCATAAACTGTTCAATGTAATTTTAATTCAAGTGAATTGTGTTCCAGGTAGTACAGATAACTGGCGCTCATTTATAGTAGATTTATTTGCTTAGTGATCAAGAAATCACAGTCAGTTTCACACGTGATTCATGTGCACGTTATTGGAAATGATTTAAAACAAAGCATATTTCGTAGTTATATATGACTCATTGCATTAAAGTCTGTCCATATTATTGCAAGAGAGACTCTATCAGGATACTTAGTTGACTGAAAGTAGTTAGCGCGTTATCTATATTTAAGTAAAGTTTAATATTCTGGACAAAGCACCATTGCTCCCATGAACACAACAATTCACTTATAATAATATACTACTGTTATAAGGCAATGATAATCTAATTCACTTGGTATGTATATTTTCGTAGGTACATAATGGTTAAAATACATGCACTTACTTTGTGTATACGTATGTGACCTTATCAAATAATATTTTATAGTCTTATTAAATAGAGATACGTTAGTGTTTCGTAATTTAATAGTATTACTAGTCATAAACATATCTGTGATGTATTAATTCTTTGATATTGTTACAACTAGAAAAGACTGAAGTGAATTCGTACTGACATATTCAGGACAGCTCGCCAATAGGTGCGTTTTCCAGCCATAGATCGTGAATGAAGTTGTACAATCGGTCGCTCACCGCCACCTGTCGACCAAATGATTTGACCTATCATCATGTTTGTAGCGCATGGAATAAATGATAGGTATTAATATGACAATACAGAATACCTTGAATGGTGTCGGATTCAGGTTGCGCTTGATGTCTGTACGTAATGTTTTCAGCGATGATGCAACACGGCTTCGAATTATCTCAAGGGATGGTAACGGTTGTGTTATTCGTCCATCCTTCCAATATACTTTGTGTAACCTTTCCACCTTTGTCGGTATGACATATGCCCGTTTCGACTCTTCAAACGGATGTCTGCACAAGACTTTCTCACCAACCTCTGGTGGTGGTTCGATAGCTCTCTGTAACAAGTCAATGAGAGCATGCTCGCTGGAGCCGTACAGACGGTATGCTTCCTTGCGTCCAGGCATCGTCACTTTGCCAACATCCTGGCTTAGCTTGATTCTCGGTTGATCATTGATTTCCACCATTTTATACACACATCCCAACGCGGGTTGCCGCTGGCACGTCACTAAGTGTGTTCCAATACCAAAGCAGTTTATTTGATGACCTTGCTCGTTCAAACTCAGTATTGTTTCCTCGTTAATGTCGTTTGATGCCATGATCATCAAATCACGGAACCAGGATATGTCATATTCCTCCGCTATGTTGATGAAAAATCGCCGTGCAACATTCGACAAGTATGCTAAATCTCCGCTATCTATACGGATTCCGATAGCTTTGTAACCCAAGTCATTCAAAGCCATTGCGACAGCACAGAAGTTCAACAAACCGCTCCTATATACCATACACAGAAGTACGTTAGGTAGTACGGTATTGCATGATGTTGGACGGACTAGGGTGGTGCAAATACAAGCGGCATGCATAGGCCAATTAGAACAGATAAAGCACGGGTAATCAAGCAATTGTACATTGCATTTCTCGGTAACAAGATGCGCACATTATTAAATTCTTAATTGACACAATCTTAAGTCAAGAAATGCAATGGTTAATCAGTGATCGTATGGATGTTAGTGTGAAAAGAAGGAAAATAAAATCTGGAGTAAATAATATACTGTTTATGTAAAAGCGGTAACCATATAAAGCAACTGCAGTAAGATACAACTCTTGTCTCGAGAGAGTGTCTCGGGTGCAGTAAGTGTCCCGATGCGGGAGTCTTGCTCGCCTGCAATTTACGCTTTCGCTTCTGCCGAGGCCTATGTGGATCAACGAGACAATGGTGTGTGAAGCATATGTATCTCGAGTGTCTGTCATACACTCGCATACATCACAGCGGTTTCTCAATGTGAACGTACTCCAACTGAGGGGAGCATAGAGTGTGTAGTAAACACATGCCTCGGTAACCTATAATAAAAATAATCACGTGCCACCCAATGCTAATAAATAATGATCACCTAATCTATCAACTAACAAATCAACAATTTATATATATATATATATATATATATATATATATATATATATATATATATATTCATTCTTTCTTTATAGAATAGTAACATAA
Organism: Carabus problematicus; assembly: GCA_963422195.1. Lineage (NCBI taxonomy): Eukaryota > Metazoa > Arthropoda > Insecta > Coleoptera > Carabidae > Carabus > Carabus problematicus. The sequence goes on from OY728577.1 coordinate 21,062,901, forward strand.
AAAGTTGACTGATATAAAAAAGAAAGACATGTTGGTTGGTTGCTTTGCTGGTAGGTTGACTGATTATACGTATGGACGGATGTAAGTGTAAGCGTGTGTATGTACGTATATAAATGTTTGTATATATGCTTTGTAGGTAGGTATATGTTGCTTTACTATATGTTACCTCAACGGTTTGTCCACAGATTCCGCGGTATGCGAGTGCATGTTAGACTGAGATCGACACGGCAACTGGCGACGCTTTAAGCCACGACAGGCTGAGAGAGTAATTGGTGTCATAGTGATGTTCGTGTGGGGCATGCGACAGGAATACCTCTTAACATCATACGTATCGACTAGCGCCATAAATCCATCCGGAAATGCGATGGCAAATGATATGAGCGCGGCTAGCTCGCCATCACTCGCCTCCGTACCGAACACCTTGAATAACGGTGCCAGCTTTTCACGCCAGTGTGTTGCAAGTGCGGACAAGTCCATCTGTACACCAGTCGTACGGTGCGCCAATATTTTCTTCTCCAATTCTTCTACGTTAGAGAACGATGTAATGAAAGCATGAGCATGTGTGCCACCCACAGGAATGTTGAATAACTTTCCAGCCAACACATTGCTGGTCCCATCGAATCCACCTATGCATGCACACAATAAGCATACAACATGTAATACGTCTTATCTTGCATACTTTATCACATATGTACATATGTGTAATTAGTATATCACTACGCAGTGATACGTGTAGGTAGGTACTTAAATTTGTATGTTATGTACCGTAATAACATCATATAAGCAATTCAGCTATCTCGTATATCAATTGGTACCATCGTGTAACAGTGTACCAATGACACCTCTGCTCAATCGATAACCTGCATTGCACACATACACCAGCGAAACTTTCCACAGTTCTGTTATCAGGTTTATAAAGAAAATATTTCGTACCAGGTACGGCATGCAATCAATACATATACAGGTGATGATGTGCATGATATAGTGAAAGATAATTACGCACCTATATAGGAATATTTAGATGCCGATAAACCTCCATCCGGACCCTGAGCTCGTCTTAAACCAAATTCCAACAAACGTAAGTTTGTTCCTGCCGCTATTCGATATCTGGCAGCATTTGTCGCCATCAAACTATAATAAAATGTACACCATTTATCAATATAAAACGAAAAATCAATATAATATTATACCTAGCATAATTTACGAGTGTAAGCAGCGTGGTTTCTAATATTTGTACAATAATTAATGGTCCTTCGACTCGCATAAGTGGTACTCTATATTAGGAACAAATAATGGAGATAAATATTTACATGTTACCGCACAGTAGCACCCAAACCTTGGAAATGTGACAGATCCTTCATCCACTGCATAAACTGTTACATCTTTTACAGTTAACTGGCGCAAAAATTCGAAAAATTCATGTTCTATACTACCAGGTAGAGTTTCCTTTAAATATTTTATATCTATAAAATTTAAATGAATTTTAATATTTTCGTTCTAAAACAAAACTTTCAAATATACGTACCACTGTCTGAATAGTGAAAATTCTCTAAAAATTTTAAGCATTCTTCAAGGCCAGCAAAAATTGTAAATTCTCCCTGGAATGGATTTTTTCTAAAGAACAAATCAAATGCAGTAGTGTCTTTTGTTTTCCCTGATTTCCAGTATGCGTATGCCATGGTTATTTGGTACAAATCTAAAAACATAGGTTAACGGTCATGGTCAACGTACAGAGTGAATATTATTCTTACATAGTATGGTGCAGAAAATACAATATTTAAAATATATATAAATATGTATAATATTTACCCGTTAATAGAGGTTGTACTATAGAATTTTGACCTAACCTCTTCAACGTCCGTGATACGTCCTGCTTGTCTGCCATAGCTAATGCCAGTATTGAAATCTTTTTCTTGTTAGCTTAGCGGAACACCTACTGACATTTTAACCGAATGAACAACAATTTATATCTCACCTAGCCAAACACAACGTCTTCAACATGTGGATTATCGATCACACGCAAGGCGTGAGGTCATGACTTGAAGGGCAAAATAATGCTCACCTAATAATTTTTAAGTAATTTTACTTTAAATACAAGCGAAAACGATTTATCTACAAACAAAAATTCAATTTCATTTTTACTTGCTTTAAATTATGTGCTGGTTAATCACGGATAGAACAGAGGAAAATGCCGCGCATTTAAAAAAGTGTAACTACTAACTACATACGTACATACTTACTAGAAAATTTTTATGTTTTATCTGTCTAAATAATTAAACTGCGCGAGTCGCACTTGTTAATTATTTTAATTAGTTATGACTTGTTTACCACAACTTTAAATAAACAAGTATTTTAAAACCGATTTATGATAATGTAAAAACAGTTTTTTTAATAAAAACTTATTATTTTGAATGACGAATGAAATTGTATTTATTTTATTTTGGTTTATAAAAATGAGATAATATTGCTACGTGTGCACACATGAGCTGATTGTGTCGGTCTCTTGGTCGGTCTGTCACTGCAAGGTACAAAGTTATCTGTGTATATATGTATACATATGTGTGTGTGTGTGTGTGTATGTATGTGTCTGTGATAAAAATAAAATCCATTCGTCGCGGTTCTCGCGGCGCATATCGGGTATTCCCCTGTTTATTGTTGTCGTTAATATTGTTAAAAGATAATAAAACCACATTTTCTACTGAAAAAGACATTCTATTGAATCATAACTCAGGCTTGTGTACACGTCTCTATAACATATGAAAAATAGACATTTTTTGACTGTGTATGTGAACACTGAACACTATTCAATACTACAAGCTAATAATACTGTTTCTGTTCAGTCACAAAAAATAAAATTTTCTAATTTTGACAGACGTAGATTCTCTCATAAATAATAAAGAAATACGCAACAAGTGCAGTATATCCATCTTATAGCTAATATTTCTTATCATCATCATCAGACTTACATATTTATATTCATTATTACTAAATAAATCAACAAGTGCCAATAGAACAAAATAAACAGTTTGCTGTCATTGAGCAAATCACTTGTAAAACAATAAATACAATAGAATTGTTTTGTTATATAAATGCACATAGTTATACATAAGTAAACAACGCACATAATATAAATTACCGAAAAACAATGAATGGTTAAGTTGTCCTTAGTAAGAAATAAATATAACGTTATAAGAAACATCGATAACAATAATATACATGACAGATATTTGATACATTACGATCATAAACATAAGTAGAATTGGTAGATCATTATCGAGAATAAATATATCGTACTCGTATACAAAATTGATCACAGTGTGACTAGAAAATGCTCATTTCATTATATAATCAGTATGAGGCTAACCGGTTTCAATATGTAGGAAGAATTCAACGGTAACATATGGAAGTTTAAATTGGAGATTGATAACCTGTATACATTTTTACATATTCATTGATTATACAAAAGTAATCGGTTCATATTCTTAAATATGTATGGGGTGAACTGTATTAAACCAAGTGAATATTTCACCGCATAATTTCTGCAGCTTTCTCACGATCACGTTCTACTTCTTGCGGATGCATGCGCTTTCGGTGTGAAAAACAATTTCCTGAGCTGGCAAAGGCTTTCGGGCAGTACGGACACTGGTACGGACGAGCTCCTGTGTGTTGGTTTATATGAAACTGCAAAGTACACAGAAAACAAACAGAAAAACAATTATTCAGCATTTATGTGACAACCTTGCAGGTTTGCGATCTCATACACACGTTACATACTTTTAAATCTTGATTTCTCTTGAACGTCTTATCACATAACGGACATTTGTGGGGCCTCAAGTCACTGTGGGTAATGCTGTGAGCACGCAATGTACTATTAGTCGGATATACTCGGCCGCAAACAGTGCATGGATACTGTACACCACCATGGTATTCCTTATGTCGATATAAATTAGATTGCGTTTTGAATCTAGAAATAAATTTATAAAATTAGTAATTATTTGCCTACAGATAAATACCTGATAAATAATACAGATAAGTTCAACAGAAAGATAAAATATAATTATAGTAATTAATTATGTAGCTTTCTCTCTCTATCACATGTTATTTCTCATGACCTTAAGCCACTGTTCAAACATTGTGTTAGAGACTGACACTAATATGTTTAACGTGAAGATATACAAATAAGATTAAGAATAAATACCATTACAGAGGCAATATGTAAAATTAATAACAATCTTAGTATATTCTAGCATGCACACATAGGAATAAATAACTTAAAATCTGAATCGTACTTACACTCTTCCACAAATGTCACATCCATATTTGCCTTTGGGCCGGTGTGTTTCTAAATGCACTTTCAAATTGCCCTTCGTTGATATATGTTTACCACACACCGGACAAACAAAACGTAATGAGCTACCGTTTTCTTGTGAATTCTCAGCAGTGTCTAACGCTGAGAATTCTTGTTCTGATTCACTTTTCCGGATGGAATTTTTATCATTGTCTGAAAGTACTTTTCTACCGTATGGCAGATGACTCCACATGTGGTTTTGTAAAGCAAATTGTGACGTAAAACGACGTGGACATATGGAGCAGTTATATGGCTTTCGAGTTTTAACAAATTCTTCTGTAGAATTCTCAGACTTCATCGATGATGATGACATATTCGTATCATCTTCATCAGCAGTTGATACACTAGAACTATAATCATCGTCCTCACCGGTGCACTGCAATATCATCATTGGATCAACACGGACTTCCATCTCGGTTACTTCATTGTCAAGACACGGTTTGTCAACAGTTCCCTGGCAAATCACTTAAGAATTAAGCAGAAATGTAGATACCCTTTACAATGAAACAGTACCTTTGTCAGATATGAATGCAGAAGTCCTCGGTTTTCAGCTTGTTTAGAATCCGTAGTATCGTTTGGTATTGTACAATTATTTGCAAACAGTTTATTAAATTTATCCTGTGTTTTTACTGCCATCGTAGCGAATCTATGTATGCCGTCTAACTTGATACAACAATTCTCGCATACTGTTTTAGGTAATTTATCATCCACTGAAACCTAAACAACAAAAATCAAAACACACATGTTTTGTAAACATATAAAATTGTTTGTGAATTGAGTAATTGTTATACTGTACCGTGATGCAGAGGTATTTTCTTATTTTTGCTTGCAAGTATAATTCTTTACCCTCGTCTCCAAATATAAAAACCCCGTTTTCTTGATCTTCCGAACAAATTCTACAGATGTGGCTATATTTTTCATTAATAATATCCATTTCGTACTGTCTTTAGTAACGTCGAATTTTTAATCCGTTTCATTAATAAACCTCGATTATTTTTAACGATCTTTTTGCTCATGACCTTAACGACGCCGCCGTAAAAACAGCGAACGAATGCCACTGTTCATCTCGCACCGACTCAATACAATTTAGATTACTTCGATACGATGCATTTAAAATTTAGAATATTTTTATCAACCACTTATGTTCCCCGCGCACATTTTCACGAGAGCCGACATCTCTGGAGAAACCGATATTCATTGTTCTGTTAGATTTGTAACTGACTTATATGACATATGAAGAATATTGTATAACCCTTCAGACATGACAATCACGTGTATTATTCCCGCCATTATGCACAAAACCCTCACCCCTACGACTGACGCGAAACAACCCTAATATAGCATTCAGTAGAAGAAATCAATAACGTACGTGCACTGGCAAACAATATATCTAGCTATTTTATTCTTGGTACAGTAATGCTAATGAAATAATTACATACATATATTCGTATAATTGTTGGTTTATTTCTATTAGTTTCAATTCTGTAAAAGATTACAAGGATATTCTTTTTTTGTTATTTAGAAGAGTAACAGTTTCAAAATTAAATTCTGTAATATATATTATATAGGAGCATATATACAGTAAGAACATATTTTTTTATATAACAATATCCAAGTTGATAGATATATTATTTACACTATTATTATACATAGATTTTTATCTTGAACTTGACGTCTGCAGAAGATCCATACACGATTTCGCCTTGTTCGACCTAAAAAAAAGAACCAAATATAAAATAAAATCTAAAATATTACAGTAGCAGTTTATTATTTTTATTTAAAAAAAAAAAACTAATATAGGCGCATAGCCAATAGAACGAAGGGAAGGAGTTATAGCGACTTACTATTAAAAAACAAAAATTATGCGTGGTAGACAAATAAACATCTCTGAATACAAAATGACACGCATATTTCCCTATACGAGTATATTGGTTGCAATTTTGATAATGAATATTTAAGTACCCATTTACTTATCTTTTATTTTGATTATTTTATAGTGATAACCATAACTAAAAGAAAACTTACGAATTTTTTGATTTGATCCTACGACAAAGATGCAAAGCGATTGGTCCTGATTTAATGCTCTTAAAAAGCTGTACAGCTTCCCCATGTGAAATGTCATGGCAGACTTGACCATTTACTGCAAGCACTTCATCACCTGTAGATAATAATATGTAATTTATTAATTTGTGATATAACAGTTGGTACATATTAGTCAAAACGAAAATAGATAAAAATAATGACCTGCTCGTAGTCTGCCATCTTCTGCAGCTTGTCCACCTGGTAATATGCTTTTGATAAATATACCAAGTGCTCCCCTTGGAGAGTCCCGACCTCCGACTATAGTAAATCCAAGCGATTTCTTGCCTGGGCCCTTCTCGAAGATAATGGTATGAAATGTGCAAACAGTAGATCGTGGTCGCCGAGGCAATGTGCAAAAGTTCGTCGTAGATCCTAAATAACTGCCAGCATTCTTTTGATCTTGATCCTGCGACGTTTCATCTGCTGGTTTTGTACACTGATCTGGTTCGTCAAACGATTCTGGGGTCAAATGTGGAGGAACAGAATGCCTTGAACCAGGATTATGAACATTTTCATATTCGTTACTAGGCGTAGGAGTATTAACGAATGCAGTTTTTTTAAATAATTTACTACTGCTACTGGTTGCTGCGTTCTTCTGGAAATGGTTTTGCTTTTTCAAGTTTGAAATGTCGTTTCGGTTGTGATCCACTACACATTTTTTGTATTCATTAGATTTAAATACTTGATCTTTTTCATGAGAACTTTTCGATATATGTTTAGCACTTGGAAAAACGTATGCGTTTTCATAATCCACGGAACTTTCTCGCATCAATCTGGAATTAACACCGACAGTAGATTTTACACTTGCAGTAATTGGACGAGATATGACGAGTTCTATTTCTGGAGAACTGCAACCTAGTACTGCATGAGCTTCTTCTAAAGACATACCAACTAGGAGTTTTCCGTTTACGTTTAGAATTTCATCTCCTACCATTAATGATCCGTTACTGAAAATTTTAATACGATTATTATATAGATAATAATAAGATAATATTGTGTATATAAAGTACAGAAGTGTAACTTACTTATCAGCCAGACTGTTAGGTAATATATGCGCCACAACATATCCATGATATCCTGGTGAATTTTTTTTCGAGATAAATATACCAAGATCTTCATTAGAACTGGATCGATCTATTCGTATAAATTTTACTTCTGTAGGTATTCTTGGCGTATTGTTTCTTGAAGGGGGAGTTAACAAGACTTCTGAAGGATGTCGGTAATTTTCTGGTGAGCTCGAATTTGATGCGACTGGTGTTTTTCGAATGACTTCTCTTCTATCTAATGACCGTACTCTGTGTGTATTATGATGTAGAGGACTGTATTCTTCTCTTGTTGCTGGTTCTGTTTTATCACCGGAAATGTTCATTGGACTCCATGGAGATGGATGATGGCTGTATAGAAAACTAGAATTTCTATTATCTGTTTGACTGGAATTACCAGTGCTATAGCTAGACGACGCCGCACTATCACATCTGAAGGCACCATGGTCACTGTCCAATACGGAGGAAGTCGTCGAATCACTCACTAGGATGCCACTATCACAATCCTCCGTGTCAATAAGCAATGCTTGTTGACTCAAGTCGTCTACATCTTTGAATGGATTTATTGTATCTTCTTCTTGATATAAAGGATTGTGACGCTTTTGAAATTCTTCCAAACCGGGTAACGCTCCGTAAGAGAAACTTCGTAATTTGACTTTGGAATTTTTGTTCTTACATTTACTTGAAGGGTCACTAGATTCACCATTTTTGGCACTAGAGTTATGTTTATACAGTTTCGCTACAAATCTGTTTGTGGAGGAATGCAAATATTTCTCAGAGATGGCCTTGAATTTTGTGGAAAAACACGACCCATTTCGTGCTTCACTCTTTTCGACTTGTTTTTTTGATTTTCTTTTAGCCTTTGGTGAATATTTACCGCGATCTATAGTGTCTATGTCGAACATCACGTTTTTTTGTATATCCTCCGCACTGATATCGGGATTGTCACTTTGCTTCAAACCACTCGACTTGCATGAGTATTTCATACAAGACTGCACATTTTCGTCAACTACGTACGGATGCACCCGTTGCATTACTTCCAGATCACACTTACACTCACATGCTGATGAAATATTTGGTTCAGTTTGGTCTTGTGCGGTGGTGGTGGTGGTGTTGGTGGTTGTAGTGGTTGTTCCAGTTGCTCCCAAAGAACGAAAACAGGAGAGACGAGTGTGTTTGACCCTATCTAGTAACGGTTTTCGTATCTCCTTTGACTGAACAGTGTCACCTTGTTGCTGCTTATTGCTTCTGTTCTTCTGTCTACACTTTGCCCTTTCAACAATGATTACACCTTCACTGACGTTGTAGATGTGTGTATCAGCACTGCTTCCAGTACTGCGACGTCTAGACCATACAATCGATGTCGGTGCCATATCTAAAAGTGAAGTCAACCAATGAGTATACTGAGTTCTATTACATAGGTACTTAGATCACTTTCACTACCATGCAAATGTCAGTCGTACGTGAATGCGCTCAGGTTTTATACAATGACAAGCAATACGTCATCCGATGAGGAAATGGTCATCGGCTCAATGTGAATAAGACGCGGAAACCGCAGTGATTACGCGAACTACTATTCCAATATGGTTCAGAGAAAAACTAGACCTTAGTCTTGATAGTACCAAAATTAGAACATTATCATTTTCAAAGAAAGATAAAATAAATCAGATATGTCAAAATAGCCTTACCACTTACACTAGCGGTTTGAAATAGTATTGTATTGGTTTATAAGATGATGTTATTTTGATGTATTAAAATACAATGAAACCTCGATGAATCATATCTGAAGGGATAGAAAAAAAAAACAATGAACGCGTAAAAACAATTGTTGCCTTACAGTAATAAATATTGAAAAAATGTGTAGTTGTTAAATAAAACATGTTGCTTTTAACAAAAATGGTTTTTAAACGCCAATTATTTTATCACAACTGTAAAAATATCACGTATATTATTAAATATTTGTCAAAACGATCAGTGCAAGTAAATTATCAAAAGGACGATTTTTTAACAATTGATACGATAGCGTAGTCTACATAAATGTAGGCAGAGACATACATACGATGTATCCGGAACAATGACAGGTGCAAGAAATATGCACCGAAGTTCCATTGTAGTTCAATAAAAAAATATTTAACTTAATGTAATTATTTAATCAATTATATAAAATGTACGAATGTCCGATATTTTCTCATATACAGTATAATTTTTCAACAAAAAGTAACCTAATTACGTCATACCAATGCGTGGTTGATTTTGCACGAGAGCATCATTCACGCTTTGCACTACGTCTTCTTCCGGTGTTCCTGACGACACGTCATTGCGGAGCGGAAATAGACTGAGCAGTCGCGGGGAATCGCCTTGTTTTCGGAACCACCGCATCCTGTGCATACAATTCATGATTTTTAATCAGCGAGATTGTCATAGGTGTCGAAATATGTGTACAAAGGCACTAGTAACACGCTACAATTCATACAAAAAATCTACCGCATCATCAGTAAGAAAAAATACAACAGAGATAAATAAAATAATTATAGACATAACAATTTGTTTTTAAGGTCGTAAACTTATTACAGCATCACGGAAATCTCTAAATTCCTTTACTTTCCGATAGAATGATGTTTTAATGTGTGTGTCCCACGGTAAAATACGCAATTACATAAAAATCGTCCATTAAAACTCTAGATGATTTATTAACAATGGCAGCGAGATCATATAATTCGCAAATGAAAAATATTTTTAATTGATTGTGAATATATTTACAACGGGATTAAACATAAGTTTCGTGAAACGATCATTTCCAACTAAACAATTTCTAAAGGCTACAAAATAATATGGAATGTTAAATATACTTTTGGTATGTATTTGTATGTACATACGTGCACATATAAGTCTACAACTATTTTATTTGTTTTACAACATTGAAATACCTGAAGAAATTTTATAGCATTTGTGTTGTGTTACAACAGTATTTAATGTTTAGACTAGACATAACACTAAACACTGTACAGTATAGTACATATATTTCTAACACTGAGTCCATAGAAATACCGTGAAAATAATAAAAAGTAAAAATATATTGTATTTTAATTTAAAATAACAGATATTTAGTAATAAACTGTCAAATATTCAATCAACCCAAAAAGATATTAAAAACTCAATTAATGCATTAAAAATTAATGCAATATTTGTAATAAATTAACGATTAAATTATTGCAGTTCTATAACCAGAGTCGGTCTGGCCCAGTCGGAATTTCCCGGTGAGCCGCATTAACAAGACGTCCAAAAACTCATAGAAAATCATTTAGCATTCGAACGGTATTACGACAATTTCTCTGTCGATGTAATGTAATTTGCTTGGGTAAATTGTACTTTAATACACATTTGTTGCAAGTGAATAATTAATATGATGTACATATGTAGGTGGAATGCGCCTTTTGTACGAATAGACATTTTCTGTATACACCAACATACGTACATATTGTCAATGAGAACGAGTTAAGAATATGTATGTAGGTACGTGCATAAGAAATTTCATTATAAACGCAGGCAGTGTACAAACAAACATCACATGAGTACTAGAATTTATAATTAAACAGACATATACACGTACGGACAAAGGCACGGATTTATTTATCAAGTGTATAAACGTATGTATGAGTGGTGTACTTCAGAGAAATATAGTTAAGTCAAGGCATGTACTCGTGCCTGAGAACATCCATAGTTATCGTACAAAAGAACGATAGATTGTCAAGAACCGTTTGTTCATTCGCAGACGGACAACTTTTGTCAAGCAAAATTTCTCCTTGACGTTGAAACATTCTATAATAAGAATTATGTATAACAAACACATTAACTAGCAATGGTTACAGGTTTAAAGATGTAAGTATGTATGCATTCGTTACGTCATACATACGTATATCTTGCATACAATATAGTGTTGCGGTTTTCAGACTGTAAGGGGACTGGTTTGCGAAAATAATTGCTGTAATAACTGCCTAATAGTATTTCAAAGTTCAGAATAGTTTTGTTTATACAGGAATCGGTATATTACAGGTTCGTGTCGTGGGCGAACATTAGATTCACTCCGTCCATTGCTATCATAGTAAAGTAAAATATATATACATATATGTACATATATCCGAAAAGCCAGGAAAACATACTAATATTCAATTATTATCCATTAATCAACCGTGATATGTAATAATTTTACATAAGAAACAACAGTTAAAGCTCACATAGGCAGTTTGGCATGTTTATATAACAGTAACCAGTCATAACATGTAAGAACGCATTTTTTTTTTATTCACACGGTAAAAATTCCCAGAGAAACATTTCTTCAATTGTCATGTTATGAAATTTAACATTTATGCAACAAAAAAACTATAGTAACTTTTGGTAAATATTGCGTATCGTATTAATGACTCACTGATACATATATAAATACGCAACTTTTAATTGATATTTGTTATATTTTAATTCTCATATTTACACGTCAACGCAAATTTTGTGTTGCTTAGATTTAATAATATTCCATAGATTTTAGTAATCAAGGCAATGTAATAATTAGAATTATATTTCAGTTCTCATTTCAAAATGCCTGTCGGAAATATTTTATTCTGTCAAATACTAATTATGTCAAGCGCTAATTAGCTTATAACTATGAGCACAATTATTAAGGATTTTCCAAGATACATACTTTTAGTAGAAGCCCAGGTAGAGGGGCCCCACGGTGTTTTAGTTGCGCCACTGACCGAAAATTAAAATTTGTTCAAAATGGTCATTTGTAAGTTTATCGTGCATACCAATAATAATACAGGTAGATTAGTATTCTTTTGTATAATAATACTTACTTTTATCTTACTTAATACTTGATATTAATGAACAATATGCAACCATCTATAAGTTATTATTGTTTTATTACTTACATAAGGGCTAATAAGTGATTTACGTAGAATTTTACTTGAAAATGCGAAGTATACTGTATGAAAGCAGGTATAATTTTGTACCTTCCAAAGGTCAAACATTCCACGTATACAAATATTTCTAGATATTTAGGATAATGACAAAGAAATGTGATTGTGTATATGAAAGATATAGTTTTTTTTTCAAATATAATATATGTATTCATTATGTAACTGTATTTGCAATTTACAACGTTTTCATGCATTATAAAGATATGTTTACTAAAGAACGCTTTCTCTTATTTTATTAATACTAAGAAATGTGTTGAGGGTCATCTCTTTGGAATTCAAGGACGTTCCTACTGCAAAAGTATGGTCACACGATCGCATCCACAAAATAACACTGCCGAGTTTCACATGGCTAAGTATAATCACTAGAAATAATTGCGTATGATTCATACTCCGTTGAATTTCACGCACTTGATAAATATATTTAAAACATTAATTCTGAACAGAATCGGTAACGTTATATAAACAAGAATACAATACCCGAAGCGTGACGTGAAAATGGCGTTAAATTAACTGATAAGGTACAATAATAGGTAATGGCATTTCTCAATTAACGTTTACAGAAATCGATGCTATAAAATTGCTATTCGTTAACTATTAACTGTCACTATTGATATGCGGCTACATAATTTACAATATCAGATCGGTATGTTCTTGAAATGATTAAAATAGGAAATTAAAAAAATGTTAGTTATATGCTTAGTAAATGCGTGTGCAGAGAACATCGTGATCTACCTGTATGAAACTACAATTTTTTGCTGACCCGGACTGACTGCTGTACTGTCAGTGCCCTTTTAAAACGTTTTTGTGCAGGTAAAATAGTCTAGTCAAACTCTTAATGTCAGTAATATACACTAGTCTTTCTTTTTATCACATGTAATACGTTCCGTGTTTCATAATACATGGTAAACCAGAAAATTTAAATGGCCGACGTTATTTTTATTACAATCTGGAGTACAGAGAAACTGTAATGATACTTAAACCATAAGGTTGGTGTTCGTTATGAACCAATTCTGTAATGAATGTTCAGATCTGTTTTTAACTGGAGTACCAAATGTACTGGTTGATTTAACAAAGCAAAGATGTAGCAGAGACAACAGTTCACATTAAACATTTTTTTGTAACGGTGTATAAAATGACAGCGATGTTATACTACATACGTTTTTGAGGTGTACGGAATATAATACAAGTGGGCTTTGTCCTCTACTCGCCAACCTGCGATATACAAAAATTACAACAAATGTCAAACTTGTATGAACAAAACAGTTTTATAAATAACATTGTTACTATGCTAAATTAATGTTGCTTCAACACCATTTCAGATAGTCAGTATGGCAGAATAAAATATCGGTTTATCAGTATACATTCTATAAGTTGGTATTCGGTCTTCAACATTCTTGGTATAACTGAACTATATTGATGACTAAATATACATATTTAGATCAATATATTATATCATTGTTCCAACAAATTAGATTGGGAATATTTCATGGCGATTGTGTACTATATTTAGACATTACTTAAGTAGAATGTTTATGTTGGGAAAATATTGAATTATCAAATGTTTGTCTTGTATTCGTCCATATTATAGTCTCGTCAAAATAATGGAAGGTACCTCAAGGCAGTCCTATGTATGTACATACGTATGTATATTTTACTTTTCATCGTCGAAGAGACAACTAGTTATTATTGCACAGTTCAAGACGTATCCATAATGATTACACTAATGATACCAGGATGACAACAAAAAACGGGAAACATTCCAAAAAATAAATAATAACTCAAGTTAATAATAGATTACTACGCTTGCGTGAATTTCCTATGCTGTATAGTTTACAATACTTACGGGCAAATTCGTAACTACTACTAAATATTACTACGTAATTAGTTAAAGAATATTCTTTTATTTTGAATAGTAAATACCTGCAAAATTACAAACATCCATACATGCATATACGTATATCTTCTTCAGTACATAACCACAATGACGTCTGTAATGACATAAAGATATTGTTGTGTTTATGTATGACACACGTATGTATCCACACAGACTCCAAACACAAGCGTTGCTTAAGTACGTGTGTGTGTGTGTGTTTGCATCTGACGGAAACTAGTATTTTCAACATGGCATGCCTATCGGCTATATTGAGTAAGACACATACATAATATAAATGAGTAAACAGTTTCTCTTTATGAAATTCCGTATTAGATTTACAATTTCATCCAATCACATTCATCAGTATCGAATGAGACTGATGAACTTTGACACAAAAGATTTTCATCGTTATCGTAAGAGAATGTAGTTTTTTTTTTCATCTGAAGGAACAAAACAAGCCACTTATTCTATATAGAGTATATCTTGGTAAAATATGATAATAACTGCAACGTAATTATCTATTGAGAAGAGGACATTACACTTTAAATATACCAGTTTCTGAAACAACTCTTCTAGGGATTGTTATTTTCCCTGCGTCTAATTATATTGAAATTGAATAATTTGCTTAATACATTCAAGTAACAAATACTAATTTGTTACTTATTTAAATTATGCAACAAACTTTTAATTCCATTTTGAACATCGATGATTAATACAACTTGGTTTACTTTGAAAAATAAATATAATTTCTGAAGCAGTTACTCATTACGAAACAAACAAGTGTTTGCTCTCGAAATCCAGCTGAGATTACCTACTCGGCCTGCTAGCTGAGAAAGTCGCAGGGTTCGAATATTTCCAATACATAATGCATTCGTAACCAATGCTGTGCGGCGAGGTGTTCGCGGAGGTTTCTATAACCGGTTAATGAAAATTACTCATTTTGGCGAATTCGCTGATCAAGCCTTTATTATTATATTACCTTTTAAATTTCCAAGTTGTTTTTTTACCAACACAAATTTTAAATATTTAATAAGATTATATTTTGTTGATATTCAGTGAAACTGTTATTAATAAAAATTAACAGCACACCACGAATAAATGCATAAATTCAATGACACGACCATATTGCCTGTGATATGTTGCATATTTTTTACCTGCGATATATTTACACAATTTTCTCACTGCTGCAGAACTATACGGGTACATATAAGGTTCATCGCTATTTTAATTATTAATCGTATGTCGATTTATTGCTTTATGCAAACTCACTCTTTAACAACAGCGAACAGTACAGAACTTCACGACCAGTTACGAATGCTTTTGCATTGGGCATGTAGCTTTCTTTATGTTTGATTTAATCGTGAGGTACTGGAAAGGAAAGTAAATTTTTTTCCAACCGTCTCACAGCCAGTTTCTTGCTGATAAAAGGCAAAGCTCATGGTTATACGCTGTTGTTTGATTAAGAAAGGTAGAACTATTGAATGGGATATTGCATAAACAGATCGTAATGCGTTTAATCCAATATGCTGTTCTTTTACGCAAACAATTTATAATATAACGTGTTTGTTTATATACGCTTTTGTCTTTGTTGATATTGTATGCATTTTGTAAATTATTATTTATTTATATATGAAAAGACTATGTCCATGGACAAGTGAAATTCCAGCAAACATAATGAAGGTGGTTAGGTAATCTGTGAATAATGGCCGATAGTCACGTGTGTGTTTACTGGAAGTTGTACAATATCGTAACAGTTTGTGCAAATATTAAAAGAATTCAATAACGCTCTACAAACGTCTTTAATTTCTTCATCTTCTCAATTATTGTCTGTCACATGTTTTGATAGACCAGAAGACAGACTAATATTTATGCATAGTGAATCAAAAAATTCTGGATACCTAGCACTTTATTGTTTAAATTAATTTTAGGGCTACTGAAAAAA
This sequence comes from Carabus problematicus, assembly GCA_963422195.1. Taxonomy (NCBI): domain Eukaryota; kingdom Metazoa; phylum Arthropoda; class Insecta; order Coleoptera; family Carabidae; genus Carabus; species Carabus problematicus. Next base: position 21,079,162 of record OY728577.1, read on the forward strand.
CTCTTTATTAAAAAGTATATAAATGTTTAAAACAGTTTTAATAAGCTCTCAAATGGTATATTTGTTATTTCTATTAACATAAGTTATTCACAGTAAATGAATATTAGTTTCATATGTATTTGAGAATTGTGTATGGAGACTTTGGTGGATTAGTGTCCGTGAAATATATTATGTATTGCTTTGGTTCGAATTTTAGTTATATGTTTATATATTTGACGCGTACACCGGTACTGTGGGACCGACTTTACAGTAGAAACAACATATGTTAATCGACGACTAGCCAATTGGTAAGTTTTGCTTGAGCGACAAGCGCTCTGAATTCCACAACATGAACCTGTACTGCCTAAATAGGAAGATTGTGCACGATATAGCACGTATAAGTGTATGTGGAACAATAAAAAAGTAACTTTAAATGAAATGATAGCCAGTTCTACATTTGCACGTACACATTCAGATGATAGCAACAGTTTGGATAGGTGGTAAAACAGTGAAAGTAATTGCAATAACTGGTTTATGGTACACGCATTCCAACGTATCTTGTTATTAAAAACACCTTGACCTTCTTAATTATTTGATTATTATGTAAAATTAAAAATATGTAAACCCATAAGAAAAATATTAGTGTTAGCAGTCTGGACCAGAGTAAAAGAATTTCATTCCGACATGCGAGATGAAACTGAAAGCAGAATACGTCATGTAAAAAAGCAAATAAAACAGTTGTAGTCACCAGTTGTCACTGGCAATAAAATCTAGCTAATGCATTAGTTTTTAAAGACAAAATAATAATAATCGTATAGAAATCCTTTTCCACAGCGTATGAATGCAAACGAATGAAATGAATTGTACTAGTCATTTCACTGGAATTAGAAAATTGATTTAAATTGTAGATAATGCGATGAGAATTCTATAATAGTTACACATAGTAACACATGTTAAATGAATTCATTTGACAAACTTTTCGACAGATTCTAAATTGAAAATAATAATTGTAAAACATGTATAGTTACTTATATCTTTTGTACAGTTTACAATTGCATGTACATACACGCTTGATTGCTATTACAACACACATAGTTTCTGTGTTAAAGAAAATAAATAATAAACAAAAGCGGATGCACAATTTTTCTTACCATATAAAATGAGTTATTTACCAAATTAGATATTAATAGCAGCCATAGCAAGTTATTGTAGGCACTTGTATAATACCGATAATCCCGTTGCATTTTGAAGTAATAAGATGAATTTCCTTTCAAACCTGATTTCAAGAAATTAAATCGTAAAAATAAACCAACTCAAGCTAAAGAGCCATCTTAATACTAGTACTCGATAAGGATCAATGTGATGTCCTCTTACACTCCGGGGTTAAACAAATCATTCAATTGAAATGTTTTAACAATTCGCACCATCCATATGAATCATTCCGTCAATTCGATGTTCATTTACAACATTACATCATGTCCAAAAAATATATGCAGACATTATAATAATAATACAGCATCTAAACAACAAATAACAAGTTCCTTGCCATGTGTTCCGGCAGTAAATGTATGCACTAAATAATTAATAACCTATTAATTGTTCTATACCGAATATAAATTTGTTCGTAAATCATTATTTCTGGAATTGTGCTGTCGGGCCTAAGAAAATATATCAAACATCTGTTGTTGTTTTTTTAAATTGAATTATGAAAGCAACATTATGCTTTGTTATGAATTATTGTACATTTTCATATTTCCACAGATTTTAGCAATAATATTTGTTATTTATAAATACCAGTTTCTTGCAATGTTTATTGAGAGCAACATTTATGTATGATGTCCTTGGAGATAAATAATTAACATTACTTAGGATATATCTTTGAATATGTAGCTATTTGAAATAACATTCCTTCATGACACTAGTGCATGCAAGATACTATTTCCTTCAAGTGACTTAACAAAGAGAATTTCTAAATTAGAATAAATACAAAGTAATTTATAAGCATTGTATTAAATACACGAGTATGTATTCGTATAATTTGGTTATCAGAATACGTGGCCTATATTAATGACAAATGCTATTTGTTCAACAAACACATTGCAAAACATTTGATCGAACAAAAGATGAGTAATATAAAATAGTAAAACATTACCTGCTAGAGTGCTGTGATAGTAGAAGAATCTGCACACATAGAACAAATCATGGAAATGAAAACACTATTGAAATTCGCGGTATATACGTATATATTTGTGACAACCACTGAACGCAATTGGAAAACAACACAGTCAGTACACACTAGAAACACAACACTAACTGAGCTTGGTAGTGTGGCTCAGGCTTGTAAGTTCTTACAACGCAGCCGCAGCACTAATAGCCCCTGATCCACTACCTGGATTGTCGTGACGTATCACCCAGGTGCGGCGAGCACCTATGATAAATATTCGCGTATGGTCATTATTCGACTCGTTCGATTCTGGTAACAATCGGGATGTTTTGTCATTTGTATTTGGCCTTGTTTCAGTAGCTGTTCCAGTTCACTACGTGAACGGAATGTTAACAGTTACCTACCATGGACGGACTTGACGTGAAAATACGGTACGGTTGAACCGTGTACAGCTACGTTTTATACCTACTTGTATTTATCAACTTGTTATTTAATATTCCATTTACAGAGGATGTTCAGAAACTAATGCACCATTATGGAAATTCATTTATTTTTAATAAATCTCTTATATAAACCAATCACTGTCCTATATTTGATTACGCTCACTTGAAACTGTATTCTTTATTGGTTTGTTTACTTCTATATGTGACAAAATAAAATAACTACATACATTTATATTTACTTATAATTTTTTAACTAGAAATGCCTTGTGACACTAATTTTATCATGACTATCCATTATCAGTACTAATTTCATTTATGTTATTCTAAGAAAACTGAGATATTACGTAATATAATTAATTAGAGAAATATAAGTGAATTATAAATGATAAATTACCACAAATAATAGTGAATATTACAAATGAATTAGATTATTTCTTTATACACTTTTTTACACAATGCAAATAAAGAAATAAAAGAAACAGATAGATTTTTATTAATATGTAATATGAATAGATTGAATTGTATTATTTATTTTTCTTGGCTGATTTAGTTGAAACTAGTATTATAAATTATTGTTATTACGATAAACGAATATTAACTCAAAAATTGATACTAGAGTATGATTCAAATAATTCAGGCTGGTTCAAATAAAAAGAACGTAAATTCTTGTTTTATCTAGGTAAGACCAAAAAGGGATTTCAGTATTGCCTAGTTAAACGAATTTTAATGTTTTTTTTTGTTTTCATATACGTATACTGAAAAAAATACACGGTATGCATATAAAACAATTTTTAAAAATCTTATAGTTTACTCAGTACTTAATTAAAATTATTATATTTTACAATCAAATTTTATAAAAATTCTAATTATTTTATCAATGTGTCCCTACTAAAATTACATTTTACACGATTTTAATGGTTATTTATAATATATAGTTTAGTTATATTTTTATAGATTAACTTAACAAATGTCTTATATAAATATAAATTACAAAAATTATAATTGCAAACTTTTTGTATCAGGGATATTTCCAGAAAATTGTATTTGCTTAGAAAAATAACTGCAAGAAAATTATTATTTTATAATAAAGCAACTTTCTGTGTATTCAATTCGGTGCGTAACGCACAACATGAAAGAGACGCGAGTTGTCTACATCGAAACAAGATCTCTTGAAAAAGATGTAACATTAGCCATATTCTTTTTATAACTCAGATCGTTTTAAATTGAGCAAAGTAAAATTTTAGTTATAAGTAAAAATATATTTTTATTAATATGTGTAATAGTAAAATGTAATAAGGCTTTGAATTATCTATTTAAATTTGAAACTAGTTTGAAATGATTTCATGTGACAGTTTTCTCGGAAGACAATATTTGACTTAACTTACTGAGTAGTATTTAGTATAGCTTGGAGTTTAATTGATGTAAAAAGAATACAGTTGTGCTGTTAGATTGTGACATGAAGGATAAACTGATCGGAGAAATGTTGCAAGGGCGATCAAATATGAAATAACGGCCCTTTCGTATAGTTAAGGTGCTATCTCACAAAGGACATATTTTATGATAACGTCGAGAAAACAAACACAGCTTATAGATTACACATTCATTTTAATTTTCCTTAACAAAATGTCAACCTTATTATAATTTCTGTATGTAATTTTCATAAATAAATCCTCGCATAGCTTCGAAAAAATGATTATTTTTGCACATAATGAATAAAGTAACGAATAAAAACCAAAGATTGTACACTTAAACTGCAAATTTCCACACACGTATCATTTACTTGAGGTATGATGTTTATGTTAATTATATAAAATCAGTAAGTTAGGTATAGAACTGTGTGTGATGACGATGTATGTCTATTATGTGGATATCATAGGTTGTATATTTATTAATGATAGACTGTGTGCGTGAATGTGTGGTGCTTGCTTCATTGTAAGACCTAGCGTTCATCAGTTGCGAGAAGAGTAGCGACGTGGGGATGCCGGTGCCGGGATGGTTCATGGTTTGCACCTGAGTATATGTACATGTATGAGTGAATGTGTGCTGCCGATTGGAGAATTGTTAGCCCGTACGCACTTGTGCAGCGATTGGCGGGGGGGGGGGCGGGGGCGCTGTTGGAGGTTTAGGGCACAGGCACAAGTAGGTTCTTCTACTATATAAATTATTATTGCATCATGTACATTTGGTATATTATTCACATACGTGAGTCATGAGCTTTTTAGCTTGAGCAACAGTTAAATTGTGTAGTGGTGAAGTGAAGTGAAATGATATAAAATGATGTGCGCATAATGTAGTAGTTAAGTTAATAATGAACGTTGCACGGCCGATGACACACGTTGTTGTTGTTGTTGTTGGTCTTGATTCAGATCTGTTCTAGTACTTCCCGGGCACCCGCATTGCGCGCCACGCGTCTCTACCGAATCTCTATAGTTTGTTGAAAAGCATCTGGATTTCAAGATCAGTGTAAATTAATCGAAACTAAATACGTGTTTTTATTATTTCTTCTTTCAACCATACAATAATACATTTATTCAATATGCCCATCTATGTTTTACCAGCTTATGAAACAGCTAAAGAAAATGGCATTATATAGCAAGTTTGAACGAAAATATTAAAATCCGTTGTTAGTCAGCTTAATAGCTCCACGAATTTCCCAAACTCGTACACGGAATTTGATATGGTGAATGAACTGAACGATACATTACAATATGTATATCGTGGAACAGAATGGAAATAAGATAAAAGAGAACGTGAACGTAAATGATAAGAGGTGGTGTCAGAAATAGTGTTATTGTGTAAGAGAGATAGAAGAACGTTTGTTTTTAACCTACGATATATTTTTAGAAATTCTAAATGGTATTTGCTACCATCGTACTGCATCACTAAGTTATGTCTATCTTAGAATGAACATTTGGGGGACGCTAAAAGCTACAAGCAAATTCATTCAATCATCACTCGCATTCTGGGATTAGTGCTTGTCTCAAAACATCGTACAATCGTCATAGAAATTATACGTAGTAAAACGATATTAGGTAGAACGAAACGTCTGCTTCAGTATTAGGGTAACTGATTGGTGGACATAGTGGAATAGACAGAAATCCCCCTCAATGACCACCAGTCATTAAACTATTGCTCTCTGTGCGATTTACTTATTGTAACAGAGCAATGCGTAGCGCACCAGAACACAGTACAATATGTTGGCTTGTTCGCTTACTTAGCTTGCATGCTCGCTTGTTCTTACGTTCTCTTCGATCGTTTGTTTCATTTGTTTTACACAGAAATGAAAAAAAACAACAACATATAAATCTCAAATTGCTGATCGCACCAAACTGTATAAAATGCCCAAAGAAACATTTTCATATTAAAATCGTATTAAATGCTATTGTTATATCTTTATTATCATTAAAACAATGTTATTGTTTATTATTAAAAGGCTTTATTTGCCTCTCTTATTCCGTAAATATTATACTTGTAGAAACTTGCATAATAATGAAAAATTCGAAGTATATTAAACATGATATTTAAAATGGTGTACATGGTATAAAATAGAGACACATGCACGTCCGTCTGCGTCGTGTCGGTCGTCCCGTAAATGAATAATATGTATATTGGTGAGTAGCATACTTGCATGTCACAACTGGAGTTTCTTTTTTTGTCTGTACAGGACGCACCGTCGTCACCGCAATCGCACTTGCATGAGTCTGCACTCAGTGATTTATGTGTGAGCCACCACCGGGCCAGGGTAATATCAGCGAGAGACAGAGTGTGAGATTTCAGAGAATCTGACAGAGACTGATCATAGTGATAGAGATAGAGAGAATATTGAGACAGAGTGAGAAATTAAAGGGAAATGTGCACGTGTCATCATACACACACACATATATATATATATATATATATATATATATATATATATATATATATATATATATATATAAATAGAGTAAAGGTACTGTTGGTAGGGATTAGGGGGGGGGGGCATTTTGTTAGGAGACAATGAAGGACTAAGGGAATGTATAATGTTTTGATAAGGTGGTGTTTTAGGCTACGTAGATAGGATAGGTAGTATATGGTGTATATAATGACACGTGTACATTCCTATATGCATATGTGTGTATGTATAATAATACCCGCACCGGCGGCCGCCCGATGCTAATGGCGCGGCATATATAAATGAACCTGCACGACGAGCCGCCTAGTCGCGTTCGTGCAACACTGTTTATACCCGCAGTTCAATTTATTTATTAAATACCTATTTATTAAATCTATAACTCATAATTTTAAAAGGTTATTTAATTAATTAACTTGCGAAGATCATCACAATAATTTTAAATATAGGTGGACACCTTTTATTTGTATCAATGGGCGAACAAAAGGCAGACACGTGTGTACCCCGAAACAAAGAGTACCGCAGAGGTAGGAAGAATTGGGATAGTAGGCAGGGCTGTGTCGGCGAGGCAATGGTCAGAAGGTATGGGATAGGGTCTTGGTTAGTTAGTTAGTGCAATTATTGGTACGTTGGGGAAAATATATTCAGTAGACAAGGATGGTCAGTAAGTAAGTTATAAGGTCGGTAGGGTAGTGAATTAGACTATGTATTTATTATGAAGTAGGTTTGGGTAGTTTGGTAGTTGTATTGGATATGCGGAACATACAACGGGTGTAAGTGGGAGCGGGTAAATCTTTTGTGTATTATAGTCGTTACGCATAGTTATAGTCATTTAAAGTGTAAAGTAAGTGAGTGACTAAGTGATTAACTAGAGACCAACAGTTTGTGTGTAAAAGTTGTGTGATATGAGTGGAACGTGCGGACTGTGCCGCCGTCGCGTATTGGATACGTACAGTGTCCAAACGAGTAAGCGTACTATTGCACATAAGTGCCTGCCTTTTAGTTGTTATTTTAACAGCTCGTGTAATGTTCCATAGGGAAGGCACATAGCTACCAGCTACCACTGTGCCGACACCATACGCTGCATATATATGTATCACAGTAAACGTTCTTGAGTCTATATTATATAGCGGTAGGTAGAATGTATATTTACGTTATGTACGTTATACCTATTATATATATATGTATGTATATGTTATATCTGTTACGTGTATTCCGTGTGCTTGTTGTTTGTTATTAATTACGTACGAACACATATACATGTGCATGTATATCCTTACGTAACATATATATAATGATACATGTGGTAGGAGATACGTCTCATGCATACATTGTGTTACATTACATAATTCACACACGTTACATCATATCATACAGAGAACACGTCACAACATGTCACATAACGAATTACCTATTCGGAACTTCTAAACAACATTACCATCATTAACATCTTGAGCCTTATGCTGCATCAGCAACCGTCGGCCATTCTGTTTGTTAGTGTATTTGTGTGTGTGTGCGCGCGGGTGTGTATGTGTGTGTTATGTTACGTGTAACACACTGTACGGTACGAGTACGAATCGGTGGTTGGTATATGTATTGTATTTGTGTGTATGGGTGGCTGTGTGAGTGTGTATTTATGTATGTATATATATATATATATATATATATATATATATATATATATATATATATATATATATATATATATATATATGTTTATGTAATATGTAGTAGGTAATACATGTTTAGATGTTTGTGATTCTACTTATGAATGACCTAAGAATCTGCAATTATTATTCGTCGTGTACCGTAATCCGTAACCGTGATCTTTGCCATAGGATGGCCTGCGACCTGCATCACCTAGTTAGTAGAGCTAGGGCTACAGCTACATAGAACTAGTACTTTAGGGATTGGAGGCTGGGGAAGGCGTTGGCTGCTAAACCGCCGTGAGCCATTGCCGTCCCTACTGTACGATGATGTGCGGCGCAGACAGAAGCACCGCCACTGTCGCAATGATGGTGAACATTGTGAATATTATCAGGCAGAACCTGTCCACGACCATTGCGGCGAACTTCCAATCGCTGATCACTTCCGCCTCCTCGTCCGCTTTCTTCATGCGACTGGTGATGAACTGCAGTTCTCGTAGTATGTTCTGCAATTCCCGTTGTGTTCCGGAACTGGGTAGCGCTCCCGATTCCTCGATGGTAGTGGCACGCATGAAACCCGGTCCAAGGTTTGTCGTGACGGTGGCGTTGTTACCGCCGGCGCCCGTCGTCACGTTCCGGAAGTCATCGTCTATGTCGAGAACGTTCGCCAGTAAACTTTTCGATGAACGTTCCTTCAGTTCCAGTTCCTTCATACGACTGTTCATCAGTATCGTTTTACGCGTGATCTTCTTACCGGGTCGACTCATGCCTAGTATCCACGGTAACCATTGCAGGAACACCGATTTTATCTAAATACAACAGACAGACATACACACAAACAGTAGACACGTGTAAAGTAAGTGTCAGAGTAAAAGTTGGATGGTAAATGGAGCAAATAATAATTGATAACTAGGTGATGATATCATCATGCATAAGTACACCCACCCATTGTGGCATCTCGTGTATATCTGCCGTCCGATGATGATAGTTGAGTACAACAACAGTCAACACGACAGACGAGGCCACCATGAACATGATGCAGTTGAAGTAGGTGCCTGTAACACAGTTGTCACGTCACCCTACCGCCCCGTGCTCTTGCAAGTCACATCTAAGCACAAACATCGTTGCTTTACATCACGCGTATTAACTACTCACTACCAGTGGTGTACTTACATACATACAGTAGTTGCATAGGCACACCACACGTACACCAAGTTCATTGGTGTACGTACACACATACACAGTCAGGCATACACACGTGTACAATATATGGACATAATACACACAGAGATATATACATGTGTGTATCATGTATAACACACTACATACACACTCACATACACCACGTACATTTGCATATACACATTACGTAGTAGTGAATCAATAATTCGCACCCATATGCACACACTTGCACTACATGTAACATGTACGATACATATATAATTATGTACATGGTTTTATATATATATATATATATATATATATATATATATATATATAAATATATATATATATATATGCTAGGGGTACATGACATTACATACATACATACTGTTTCAGCTAGATATATAATAATAGTAGCTAATGGCGCTAGACTACCGGGGTACGATATCTATTATATCGACATAACTACAGCAACACTACTACGCTACTACATGTACGACAAACAACATATAAAGAAGTGAAAACAAAAATAAAAACATCTTTTATAGCATTACGTTAGTTGAAAGGTACAACACAAATATCATCCATCTAACATACAACGCATAAGATATCGTATATAGGTTTATACGCAGTACGTACAACGTATATCCAATTATCCACACAAGTTCCAATATCGCACTACATATTCGTACCCTCCTCAGAAACATTTCTGAATACATATCATGACATGTATATTATAAGGACTGTTTCACCAAAGTTAAACTGTGCACGCGCGCGCTCACGCGCACGGCATACACTGAGTAGTGCGTGCCAGGCGCGCAAACACATACGCACACCCGACGTTCACTTTTGTTTATTGCACATGTGCAAGTCACTTATTCTGGTATGTTTTATTAAACCGGTTAGTTTTAATTGGCATTTTTTAGTTTTACAATATAAACGTACAGAGGTTGCAGAGATCAGATGGGATATAAGCCATAGACAGATCAGGATAAACAAAATATCATCATTAAGAATTAGTTAACCAATATACGTATATATGTATGCATGTATATATGTGTGTGTGCGTGTGTCTGTGTGTTTGATAGATAGAAGGTAATAGCATTCATGTCAATGAGTGAACTTGGTTGTTTTTGCATTTACGCACGCATGCATACATGCATTCGTACGTATGCACGCACGCACGCACACAGGCACGCACACATACACACATACATACCTATATACGTATATATGTTCAGGTACATGTGTAATAAATTAATGTAAGAAATAGTGAAAGATTTATGAACAACAGACATGTTGGATGCACGGATGAATGGATGAAGAGTCGGTGAGTCAATGAATGCAACAATAGATACGTACCGATGCTGATGATGAAGGCGTGTGTGCAATGTGAAGGAATATAGTAGCATGGGCTGTGACTGGTGACTGTGAGAATATCCGGGTTCACGTTGGCGGTGGAGGATTAATGAGTTATGATTCTGTGGATATGATCACGCGATATTCGTTACCGGTACGACATGATGAGCCAAAGTTTTATGTAATATATAAATATAAAAGACTGAAATAAGTAGATATACAATAATAGGTAGCGTTTATGATAATAATAATAATAAGATAATAATGAAATAAGATAGTACTTCAGTGCGTGTCATTTAACATTTGGTTTAGTCATCTCAAGTAGATTACCTGCATTCGTGGGGTGGGGTAGGTGCTTGCTAAGTTACCGATTAGCGACGCCACTGCCGAGCGTGGATGCTCATCTCGCCGGCCAATGGCCTAAGCTGGGCATCGACAGCCGACAGCGACTCGGCATCGACCTGGCTTCGACTCGACATAAAGCGCTCGCCACCACTGAATGCACCACAACTTTAACACAAACATACAACATGTTTGCCGTTACATTAGCCAGTATCATCATCATCATCATCATCATCATCATCATTCAATCATCATTGCTTATTTAGTTATGCTTAGTTGCTTATGAATGTTCATTGTTTAGTTCTGTGCTTGTTTAATTAGATTCATATATTAAGCATAGTATGCATACCAAATGCATACCAGAATTTTACGAGGAGGTAACGAGTCATCGACAGAAATAATAAACAAGTACAACACAGTAAATAGGAAAGAAAACATGTCAACAACAAAACATACAGATAAAGATACTCCTAGTGGGACAGAGCCATTTGATACTTGGAGGTGGAGGGTGTACATGGCGAGTATTCATGTGAAATATAAGAGTATAAGTAGTCCATAGAGATATTATAGAGCAAGTATGTGTGTTTTATATATGCGTAAAAACGAGCAATAAATACATGCTGAATCAGACAATGGTGACTGTAGTCTGGTCGATACGAATATAGCATGTGATTTGCTAATTAGCTAGATATACATGTACGAGTAGTGCCGATAGCGGTCTCGTCATCATCATCATCATCATCATCATCATCATAGTCTCATTCAACATAAGTTAGTTAGTTAGTAACAAACAGCTGTTCATCGCCCAACAGAAGCACTGAATCGGATATATACTAACTACACGCTATGTACGCAGTAGGTATATCATATTGCTATATTATATATTATGTAATAGTCAGAGAGAACGAGGAAAATGCTAATTAGCGCGTCTTCTGGACACCGTCCTGCAAAAAGGACATCGTTTAAATACACGAACACAAAGAAACAAATAAACAGAAGTCCACATCGGTGATACAAGTGGTTTGCTAGACAAGAGTGGATGGACGGTGACGGTACTGGTACTGGTAACGGTGTAGTGCTACATAGTGAATAGTGGTAGTAGAAGTGGTTAGTATCGGGTTCTCACCTGACCACGACATGGGAACTGGGAACATGGCAGCCATGAGAGTACTGCCAATTCTGAGACAGTTACAAGGATGTCACCGTGCGGCGAGAAAGTGACACACACGTGGTTCATGTTCACAGCGATTATATGTATATATCAGTTACGTATCATTTAATATAACGTTATTTTAACTGGTAAAATGCCTCACAATATCAATAGATCACCTTCTAACATACACCCCAATACAGTAAAAGAAAAAGCACTCTAAAGTAGATAATGTATGCCACATCAGTAAGAGTTGAAGTGCTGTTTCATTCTGAGGGCATGCACCCCTCGGAAGTGTTGTATCCCCCGCGTTACGGTAAGCGGCGCATGGAAGCGAGCCCCGCGTACGCGGTACTCACGTTCCATTCGTCCACCACATATTTAACAACGTAATGATTAGGTATCGAATATTGTACACAATAAGCACATCATATATGAATATGACTTTATGTAAATATGGTAGACGAAAGGACGCACGTCCGCCGTTACAGCAGGTAGGTACTGTACCATCATCATGCACATGTGTGTTTTGCAAATAAAAATACAATATAGAATGGAAGGAAATGTCGTGTCATCATCATATAGTGTCTAACCTATCAGGGGCACTGCCTCGGAGGTCTGGGTTAACACGTGCGCCACCAGCAGCGAGAATACAGTCTGCGAGAGCAGTATAGTGACACCTGCAACAGACAAACCCAAACCCCGCTCGGTCTGACTGCCTGGGCCTCGCCACGTATATAGATAGATAACCTACTGTGCTATACGTTATCCATATATCGTAGCTATAGTACTGGTAGTCCGCTTGCTATAACATTATAGGAACAATAGCTCGTTCTCGTAGCACTAATACCAGTATGGCTGTTGCCTATATGTGGGTGGGTGGCTACGGGCCGATATGTTTCGCTCGCTCGTATATATCTAAATATTTATGTAGCATAGCATAGTAGTACTATTAATTAGTACGTATTAAATTCATGATATATTACATTAAGCACATGTATGCCATCCCTCCGTCGTTCCAAGTATCATGGCGGGACGACATGCACGTGAACATATCCACGTACATGCCGTTGTACGTCGATACGTCCATGACATAAGTCGCACGCTCACTCAACTAACAACACAGGTACCGGAACACCACCACCTCTCGTTAAGCGTACCGCACATGGCTGGCCTGTCCCCGTGAACTAATCAAAGAGGAAATGTTTGTGCCTCGTAGTGCACCTGACTCCTGTCGCTACGGGATCATAGTCACCGACCAACTCATTTACCGACCGAATCTCATTCACCGACCGATAAATACACCGATACAGAGGGAGACATCACTTCTGAAACAGCACTCCTAATTGCGCGATCAACGATCCGACGCGATCAGCTCATGTGATGGGCGAAAACATTTCTTCTTTGATTGCATCGAAAATTAATATCAAATCAATAATAATAATAACAAATAATAATAAAAATCTATTAAAAGCTGAATCGATTGATAATTTATATATATATATATATATATATATATATATATATATATATATATATATATAAACATGACGAACAATCGCGCGCGAACACAACAATCACATATACACAATGAAACACAAGTCATATCAGGCAGTACTGAGGATATATGTTAGCGCAGGCAGGTCAGACACAATGAAACGGTCGTGTACCTAACAGAGGAATGGCGTCAGATACTTGGGGTAAGGTTTCTGCCACGAGGTTCAGGAACACAGTCAACGAGAGCAAGATGGTCACTCCTGCAACAGAACACAGCTTGAACATGGTTGACGGCCCGGGCGGACCGTGATGACCAAAATATCGTCGACACGGCCGAACTCGTCGTGCCGTCTCGCATCCACACTAGTATTACTAGTAGTTAGTATAAACAGCAGCGCTGACGGTGATCTTCTATACTTACCTTGCCTCTAGATGACAGCCCAACGTTGGTCTGATGTGAAAATAATGACTGACGATGGTTTGGCGTCGGTGAGGTTCTAATAAATACGCGTACAATGATAGAGATGTAGAGTGGGGTGGAGACGCGAGACAGCACGGCGACACCACAGCGGCATGCTACACGGTACACGCACGTTAAGATTATACCTAATTTTATATATGTACCTACATTCATCGGTCCCGTCATACTGGGGATTATTGTCAATTTGGATTTTGGGGGAGGGTTATTGTTGTTTGTCTATATGTGGTATAAGTGGTGTTGATGTTTGACTGTTACATTGTCGTTGAACGAGTGGTCATATGATCATGCGACGGAATGTGGAGGTCGTGCAGCGTCACTTGCTACCCTCCAAGTATCAATGTGACTTTCCCGTACAGGGTCGAGACACTAAAAGGAAGGCTTCAAACATACGATGCTCCCAGATGTGAGGGGGCTATGCACTGCATTGCATACCTATCAATGGCACTGCATCGGACGTGGTTGGTATCTTTTCGGCTACTAGGTTGAGAAATACAGTCAATGAAAGAAGAATGGTGACACCTGAAATGAAGATTTTGAATTTTGAACGTTTTTATGGTGAACCATTTACATCTGGCTGGTATCGGACGGCCGATGTTTCAAATCACACGGTGTTCCGTCAGTTTTCAGTTTCATCGCAAATGTAAAATTCTAGTAGTAGGTATGAATCTCGACTATATGTAATATACAGTAGATATATTTATATATATATATATATATATATATATATATATATATATATATATATATATATATATATATGCATGTATATATCACATAAGTCCTTTACACGTATATGTATATATTGACGGGCTGGTGTCAGATGTATATACTTGTAGATCTGTGTAGTAAATAAATGAATGCGTGTCCGCTGTGGAGTCATTGGACTGAGTCCACTTTGACATGCAACAGTTTCATTGTCGAACGTGGACAACAGTTAGTTAGTTACACAATACATATATGATACAGTGACTATATACATACATGTATTGTATATGATGTCAGTAATTGTTGTACTAGTTTGTATATACGTATATGGTATAGCGTAGCACACAACGGCGTGGCGATGCGAGATGAGCGCGCGGATAAGTGTTGTCGCCAAGCGCCACCCACACAACATAAGAACGATGCAGAACAGCGTAAACATCACAGTGAGCACAACATAAGCGAGCATGTATGTACCTAGCGTAAGCTTCTCGCCCGAGTCTGGCGGCAGCGTAAACCCCAGCAGCGCCATGGAAGAAATGAGCACGCAAGGAACTATGAGATTAAAAAAGTAGTAGAGTGTTCTCCGGCGGATCTGTATGGTGAACGTCACGTCCACATACGGTTCCGGGCAGCACTGGTACACGATCGTATTCTTCTTACCAGGCATCCCTGTAACATAGTAAACAGAACACACACACACGAAGATGTGCACGTTAGAATCTAGATCAGATTCGAGCATCGTGTTACAAAACCTACCTATCAGATACCATTCGCCGTTCGTTATGAAGTCCGACAAATCGCCGCCGTCCTCGGAGTTGAGCACCAGGTCCAGCTGAATCAAAACTTAATCATGTAATAATGATCACGTGCATATCATATCATACCTTGCCGAGCACCATACGCCATGGACTGGCCAGAGTGCATACCGGCGGCATGCTTAGACAAGTAGGTTCTTTCACACAGCGTCTTCCTTTAACTGTCTATCTACCTATGTATCTATCTGTAAGTTCATGCACTGGTCCTACAGTGATCGATAATGTTATACACTGGAAAGGGCAATCGTTGATCACGTGTAACCCATTTTATCAATAATTAAAAAGTTCCGTGTTGCCACGTATACTACTAAAGTTTGGCAATTGACTACTGAATATTTATTCATGCTTACTATAACTTATAAGTTCATTGCCTTATGACTTATGAGTCATTCAAACACGTTTAAAACAATGATGGCCAATAATCCATGTATTGAATGTAAAATCTTTTTTAGAATATGGCAAAAGAATATTTGAAAATTATTCGTAGCAAAAGTTTTTCCAACTGATTAGGAATTGGAATACATTTTAAATTTTATAGTATTTTAAATTTTATTTTTGCTTAAAAGCTATTACTAATGTTGTATTGTAACGTTTAGATAAATCCTTGTATATGGAATTACCGTAACGGAGCTTTATACGTACATATGTGTGCACTTACTTACATACATATTGTAATTTAAGAACACTTTAAAATAAAGATTAGCACTACTAGTACTCACGAATTACAAAGTATTCGTACCAACACGAAAGGCCCCAGCCCGTCTGAACAAAAGTCGATATACGAAAACAAGCAAAATTCACGTATTCAAATTTCAATGAATACTGAACGTATGATTCTTCACGTGAGGAGTAATGGAGGTACAGAATGAACAAAAAGTCATGAAATGATATATATAACGTTTGTTCAATAATATAACGATAATAAATTGTCAGAATTGTGCAATATGACGTTGTTATGATGATGCATCGCATAATTGTGGGAGGATTGTTTATTAATGATACTTACAAATACGTCAGACTATAGATCACTAGATCATAATTTCAGGAAAACAGTTACAAATATCTGAGCCCCTGGCACACAATGCATAGTCGAAATGAACTAAATTCGTGTGGCGATTTGAATGTATTTTGTCCTTTTTTTTATTGAAATAATAAATGGCGTATCTTAACAATACAAGTAAAATTAATCCAAAAATAAGTAATAATGTAATTCAGAAAAAGAATAGTTTTAATTAATTGAAAAAATATAAATAAATAGGATGTAAAATGAAGAAAACGACAAAATATGTGTAATTATTATTTGACAGTGATGTCCCTTTCTAGTAATAGGCTTACTATGCGGGGCATGTTTTAACTTGGTCACTAGGTGTTCATTTAAGTCATGGAACACCGTACACTTACCAGGGCTAGGCGATGGTTCCTATGACATACCCGAAATAGCAGGCACTGCGTTTATTAAAAATGAAAATATTCGGCAATGAACACACAGGTATATATGTATCGGGACACATACGTATGTAATATGAACACCATTTGTCTGTCGGAAATGGTGTCCGTCTCCATGTACGAATATGTGTGAGTAAATGTTGCACTCGCATACATTCGTACGTTGCAAGCGACAAGCATTGAAGCAAACATGTAAACACCAAGCTCAGTTTCGCTGTTGGATGCGAGATTTGCACATCCCTGCCAGAAGCAAATTCACGTTAATCATCCTACCAGGAACTTCGGTTCGTCGTCTGTTAGAACAAGAAGCGAAGTTACTGGCAGAGATGTTAACATACCGTGTTGCCCCATGCAAAATAGTCGATCAGTATGATACAACAGTCACATGGTTCCCTCGTGACTGGAACATTTGTATTATGTTCGTAGTACGTATATGTGTTTAGTAACGTGTATTAGTGTAAAGCGGGGGAGGTTGTTAGTGGACATAGTACGTTTGTACGCACATACAGGCGCGCGCGCGCGCGGCCATTCACCACCGACGGATAACAGCAGATAACAGATAGTGTGGGAGTGTGGTTCGGCTCGTGTTGGCCGTCTGCTTGCCCGCAGTTGCTGTAGCACAGGACAGCACAAAGCACACAGACTCTTCGCTAAATTCGTTTGAACATGAAAACAAGACGCGGTAATGAGTATACAGCTAAATAAGCTGAAGCCTTCTACAGCTAGTTGAACATCAGCAACAGTAGCTGCGGACCGACACGTGCATATACACCATCGTCTAGCCTCACTATCTCACTGAACTCGGTCCAGTGGACTCCGTCGTGATCCGGATGTATGGAATACTATATTTTATTTTACAGCTCGCACCAGGGCACTCTCTTAATAGAGATCCAGCCCTGAACATCGAAACACAACGGACGAACGTAGCACCATGTGATCTTGTTATTTGTTTGTGTAATGTGTGTGTGTGTAATCATATATACAACATTCCGCTCGTTCACTGCATCCGTCCAAGCTAGTGTATCGTGTACGCTTGGTGTTCTCTATGTATTAGAACGCGTACGTACATATCATATGAGTGGGGCGCAATGTTTATAGAGTGAAGTGTATGTCGGAAGCACATGTATGAACACGCAATGTATGTACGGGTATGTAATGTATATAGAGTATGGTGGTACGGTATGGTTTATGAACAATGACACATGTATAACAATGCAGCAATACCTGGTTGCCGTCATAGGTCCAGCTACCGAACTTCATGTCACAGTGTTGGTCATCAAAGGGGAACCACGTAATGTCTATCTTGCATGTGCTCTTGAAGATGCCCGGAGGAACGTACAAGCAGCTGCCGTTATGTTTGACCACAACGTTTGTTTGGAATGTCCCGTCGAAACCCTCATCAGCACTTTATAACAATACACAAAACGTTACCAATTGCCGTGTCGGTGGTAGGTGACGCGGACAGCGTGTTGCATAACCGATGTCCAGTTACGCCACACCGCTGGTTGGCAGACAGGTATAACGTAGTCGGTACATACGTACGTGAACGTTGACCGATTAATTAGAGCTATCTACTAGCTAGTGGTAGCTAGAGAGGCTGCGGGAGCTAACGATCGACGAAATAATCCACAGCGGAGCGTACGTTCGCGTATCTCAATAATGAACACATGCACCAGAACAAACACAGCAAACACTGACTGACATCTAGGTACAGTAAACAGCTAATTGCGTTCAGTTGGCAGAATCAAGTTTATTTTCGATTGGACTCGGATATCGATATCCTCATCGACCGTCATGCTCGGCAGCCAGCCGTAGCCGTGGGTGCTTTTAGTGTTCGTACTTTTAAAACATATTTATCATTTATTTATTTCCAGTTCTTCCATTGATCGGTTATTGTTAATTTCAGGTTATGGTTTATTTTTAGTTTGTTGTCGTTTAATTGGTCATACCATTTTAGTTTCATTGATTTAAAAGGTCGCGCAAACATTTTTATTAAGTGCTGTTAGCGAGTGCATTTTTCAGGGAACGCCCAGTCCCACAGGGTTCGACCGCCAGCTTACACCTATTGATGCGTCCTAGATATACGTAGTGCGCTGCGCTACATTGCAAGCTGCAAGTGACAATCGACTCCCGAGGACCGGGCACAGATGTGGCCTACAGAAACGGCTAGCTGTTTGCGTACTTCCCACCAAACTTACACACATTTCGTCAGATTTACTTTGTCAGTTCACAAAATATGGGCGCGCCGAGCCGTCCTTGTTTCCAGAACAGAGAAACTGGATTCGACATTCTGTTCTTTCAACGAAGCACTTGATATCAACATTGAAGCGCACAAAACAATACGACACAACGGCAGGATATAATAGAATCCAAACAGAGTTAAGAGGACTTGATCCTTGTAAATCTACACAATAATTTCGACAAGTAATTCATCAGGGATGCGCGCCCACATCATTGGAATATCTCAGTATAATTCATGACGTTACAATGTCATCACTACTCCGGTCCAACGGGTGCACCATGTGCCGACATCGACACTAGCACCGGGTAGACCGGCACATCGCCAACGGTAACGCGCACATATATACCGGATATCTGTTTCACTTGTATTGTATATGAAGTATAATGCAAATGTTTTGAAACAATTTTAAACAAAATTTATTTTTAAGATATATTCCAAAAAAGTGTATTTGTTTAACAGTATAAGTGACAACGAGAAATAGCAATGTATTTCGTATGTAACACAACTCCAGTATATCTGGTATATATAGATATATACGTGCACTTTTACATTTGTGGCACGAGCCACTGTTATATCCACTGGCTTTAGGAATGACATAGACATGTCTTAAAGTCAAGACAAGGTTATTTACTCACAAATCCCGTGTAGAAAACATACAATAATGAACAGTGGCATTTCGATACGAGAAGTATTATGTGGAATGAACAAGAATTACATCATTCCATAAGCCCGCGCTGTCACAACCACACATACAGACACACACGCGCATGCGTACGTATCATTTTACGTTCAATATTTGGAAGGTAATCTACGACAGTCCACTAGACATGTTACCTGTTGTACATTAGCACATCCGGTTTCCATAATTTATTAGGAGTTATCCTGAGATCTTTGACGCCTCCATATTCGGAATCATTCCAACGTAGGTTGTAATCATTCCATTCCTGGATCACAGAATCAAATGTGAGCGAAGTGTGAAGATTTATTTCACAATATAAATTGATCACAGACAGACAATTATCTTTGCAATCAATTCACCTCGTTCCGTTGAAAATCTCTCTAATGCTTTATAAATTGCTCCAATATGATCTGCTCAACGAATGAATTACAGTGACACGGAACGAAGTGTTTTTTTTTTTGCAAGAGTTTGTACTAATTATATATGGTTGAGATCAGTGCTAGTTTGAATCAATATTTTTAACATCATCCCTAAATGATTGGTAAGTCCATTCTAGCTGTGCTAGTTAATATTAGAAAACAAACGAGCTCTGATATTGACATAGATTGTGACTTTTTGGAAAGTTTGTTGCAGTTTATCTGGCAGCAACAAACCTTTTGTGACTAACTTGTTCAGAAGGCATTAACACGTATACACAGATGACACATTACATAATAACAGGCACTAAAGACAAGTAGGCTAAGCATGGCATCAGTCAAATGGCCAGATGAAGCAAATCGGACATGCTGAAAGCAACGCTATGCCTGATACACGGAAATATTTGTACAAGTTACCATAGACTAGTATTTCTCATTACCTTTAAGAACTCACATTGAACCAAAATTTTCAGGATATTAAATTCGTATCTCGGAAACACTGTTTATATTTCTTATGTTTTTGTAAAAAGTTGAATTAATATGTTCAATGTATATGAATTTTGGTTAAATTGTTTTATTCAAATGACGTAATAAAAGTGATGAGAAACACTGCTACAGGTCATAGAGAAGGGAGGAAAATAAGAATTCCTCGAGTATTTACTAATAGCGGTAATATACACATGCATAAGACCAAGCGGTTATAGGATCATGCAGTTGTTTGGTCTAGATTAGGGTGGATTACTGTTTAACTCTCTTGATTTTATCTATATTTGTTTAGTGTATTCATTTACGGTCATGTTTCAGTTTATTGTGAACAAGACTCGTTAATATTCTACTGTTGTGTGTAAGTAATTATAAAAAGAAAATATTATTAATGAACATGTGTAGCACAGTGTACGGTGTATATAGATCGACGAACACTTGTATTAATATCGTGCGTACTGTGATTATGTAAGATGAACCCAAGAGAAACAAAACCAAACACAGCTGGACCAGAACCAGATGTAATAGTGAAATAGTTCGAGTTGGCACGGTGAGTGCGTTCCGTTTCGGCCGATCAGGACGACGGTAGTGATCGTACGAGACAGAAGCAACCAGCCGTCACCAATGCACCGGGCCAGAGCCACGTCCCTTCTCGGATATATACCATGCTACGTAATTGGGATAACGAAATTGTCCGTCTGAATGAAAACAAAAACAAGGTTTCTTATTAACAATTGCGAAAATCAGAATAAATACTTGCACCTAGCTAATTATAATGAATAAGTCAAATATTAAGAAGCATATATTATTATATATTTTAAAATATGTCACACACACACGGCAGTATACAAGTAGTTACCGGACGCGCCAGAACTAACTAAATACAACGGATTCAGCGTGGCACGTGGATCATACGTGTTTCCATACAGTATACAACAACAGTGATTTTCAAACGTACACACCATCCCATCTCCCAACCCCGGATAATATAATACTATTCAGCACATATTAGTAAATATATGAAATAGTATAATTACAACGGTGACTATTTCCACAATGAGAAATTCCTGTTGTACTATATAATTAAGTATACGTTTGTATGCCAGTAATATGTAGAAATATGGTACTGTGCATCAGCAGCAATAATACAACGAATAACCTTGGTAGACACATCCTACAATTTGAAAAACGCTGATGATCAGATTTTACATTGTAACATTTGTTCGATGGAAGACTGAAGTCTCATCTACTTGGTAAAGTTTCAGAGGATATCAATATCGGATAGTTTAGTTAAGTGGATTAAGGGGAAATGGAGTGGAACGTGGGTGGGTGATGTCTAGCGGGTAACTATACAAGCTCAGGTTATATAGTACAATACAGTACACTAAATTGTAAAAATCAAATGAAAGTAAGTAACAAGAAAGAACAAACCACGACGCCACAATCACAGAATGTAAACGGGGCAGTGAAGTCATTACAACACGTTACCTGGGAACTGGGGATATCCAAACACTACCCACCAACTGAGACAAGATGGCCAATGATTTGCTACAGAGTATTATTCGATGTTATTATATGAGAAAATACTGACAGAACGTACAGACGTGAAAGAACACATAGAAGTAGTGCGCACAGCACAAATTCAGTCAATCAACCACAGGTAATATAAATACGTGAACGCGCGTACGTGATATACTGGGTATAATACAAGAGACAAGTTACTCTTATCCAAATGATAAATAACGTAACCAACTAGATATTACACGGGTAGTAGGTAGACAGGTAAAAACGAGTGGTGTACAACTCAATACTACGTTAAAATACACACAAACTGCTTTCGACATTCGGGTAAGGTATCGATCAACGAGCATTTGATACAAACAGTTACTGAAGAAGATATCGAGAGTTACAGGAAGTCAACAACTAACTGCCGTGTGTGTATATATATGATTTAGTTAGTCAGTTGGTTTTCACTTACCAAAGAAAGCCAAATATTTGTTATTAGGAGTTGATTCTTCTCGTCCTATGGTAAAACAATAAAAGGGAAACATCGGTGGTTAGTCACATGACAAGTCACATGCATTGCTAGGTCGCGTATCACGCTCCGCATCCATCCGAGTACGGGCCGTGCAGTGCACGTACTCAGGGATACACGCGACCCAGGACAGGTGTAGCTGAAGTACAGTTATAGGTAGTATAATTATATATGTAATTGACTGATATTTAGTATCTCATGTATCCACGAATAATTGTCATTATATTATTAGTACTACCTATTACGCTCCTCAGCAGTACCCATCCACCAGAGCTTTCCAAACGTCCATAGCCACACAACCAATACGCAAACACGAATGACGAACGCCGTCGACCCTAATCACAGGTAACAATCTGTATTGCATGTAAAACGGTAAACCATATGGGCACACGGTGTCTCATTATGTTTGCGTTGCTATCACATTGCGGTAGACTGGCTGGACCACATGGCACTTACCAAATTCAACCACGCGTTTGTCGTGAGTATCTGATTCTTTTCGTCCTACACAGGGGAAAAGAAAAGTAAAAATAACAAGACAAATATCAATGTTCTCAATGTTCCCTTCGTTGTTTTCACTCTGAATATCGCCAGTTGTTCAGAGTTGTCGTTCACACTACACTCGCTGAGAATTACATTCGCTTTTGGTACAAAATCAATAAACTGAAAGGGAACAGTGCCAAGCTAGACGAGAAAGACTGCATCGACATCATCACTGCCATCGTTCTATATCGACATGTAGCTATATTTATGAATACCTATATAATTTCTATATTATATAGAATATTGCATAATGTATGTATGCATAGTATTGAATCCTCTTCGTAGCTGTCACGCTTTATCATCAGAATCAAAACTAAATCTTTTCAAGGTGACCAACTTTTCATTAGAAACTATTTCATACTCATTAGAATGGTTCTATATTGATAATACAAAACTGTCATTATACTAACCACATCAATGATTTGTTGCAGTGTTAGGCCGAATTTTACTTCTAAAGGCTCCGACTCGTTGGCAACGGGTCGTTCCAATATGTTGTAAGGACCCAATAAGTTGTTTAGAAGCCGCTTTTCATGTGGCCCCTGAAGCGAACCTGATGAAAACATTGAATTGACTCACTTGTAGATAAAGCACCTTTCGATAATGAAATTACAAACTTAAACGCAAAAAGCAAGTAATGGGTCACATTTTTAGTACTTGTTTTCTCATATGAAAGGAA
This sequence comes from Carabus problematicus, assembly GCA_963422195.1. Taxonomy (NCBI): domain Eukaryota; kingdom Metazoa; phylum Arthropoda; class Insecta; order Coleoptera; family Carabidae; genus Carabus; species Carabus problematicus. The sequence goes on from OY728577.1 coordinate 21,103,313, forward strand.
AATGGTAATGGTTCATTGTAAGACCATCTTTAAATATATATCTGCCAATGAACTATTTTATTTTAGAAAATGATTTGCTGCAATGAAGGAATTCTATTTAATAGTTTAATACGACAAGTATTTTATATAACAAGTTTATCAAAAATTAAATGATCGAACCTTGTGAATACTTTTTTAGATTCAATATTTGGGCAAATAAGCCAAGAAATAATTAAACGAAAAATACTGAAGATGATATTCCACTGATTTCGAAAAGAGAAACTATTCAAACTCAAATTAAACAGCACACACCCTGCGGTTGTTCACTATCATAAATCAGAAAGCTGGAAACAAATGTACATGAGTATTTAGTCTAAAATGTGTGTTGAAAATCTAGAAACCAATAAAATCCACATTGAAGTACTTCCACTATTTTTTATGGCGGAAGTATTTAATATGGAATATCATAGATACATGAAAATGTATGAAATAAAATGACGAAATATTCATTATTAATTATAATGATTCTCGATGTGTCATGTGCAACCTTTTTTTCAAAAGAATTGCAAAATTACTTAATTAATTTAAAAATAATGTTATCGTTGTCGATGCCAGTATCCCTTTCTGAAATTGTAAAGATGTTGAAAGGTGAACGTTCTACACAACAAAGTTGGAAGCTATCATCATATTCAACAATATTTATGAATATAATTTAAAGTTTCTAAATATGTACGTATATTATTCATTTATCATGAGCAACAATATCAATTTTATTCTTAAGAATACACGTTATAACCGTTCTTCAAAGTAATAACTAATAATAATTAAAGAATGAAGTAGTGTTAAAACAAAGTACAAGTACGAAATATTGAATTACGCTGTCATACGTCGAAACAATCGAGAAGCGGATAGTCGATTGTGTTCATTGTTTAATATCGTGGTAACCTTGTTTTCTCGTATATCCCTATTAATGTTTTAATTAGAGATGTATACATTCAGAGAATGTTACTGACTTAATTACTAAAACACTGACGCGTATATCGGTAACGGTGGCGTACAGACTGGTACAGACAGTAGTGAAAGGTGACGCAGGTGTGCGTACTCTAACCAGGAGAAACATTTCCAGCCCGACACAAAATGCTACGCCATAAGATTAGTGAAGGCAAGGTGGGGTTGGGCTTTTAAAGTGAGAACCCAGTCATAAATTATCATAATATCGCACGCCCGGCAATTATTTACCCTGGCCAGGATTAGTTTTGCGCGGGTAACTAGTACAACGGAAACATACGACCGTACGTACGAATGTATATACGCAAATGAGCAAAACGGATGGCGAGTGCGCGTGCGCCCTCACACAATTAATAGATATATGTATAGTGGATGTACAAAATATATGTATATAGTTACATATTTATATATATATATATATATATATATATATATATATATATATATATGCATAGCTAGATATTGGTATTATTAATAAACTAAGTAATATATGCTAAGTATATGTGGTACATACCTGGTGGCATGGTGGCGAACATGAACACTGCAGTTAGAAGAACGATAGTTCGGTTCCGGGCAACCATTCTAGCTACTGCTTGGTCCGACTGCCGTCGCGGAGAACTATGCCGTGAGAGCGATCATCATGCCGGAGTGTGAGTACGACACCATTCCTCCGGATTTAGCCGTCATACCAGTAGTCAGTGCACGTAGCGAGTTGATGTAAAGGTGAACGTACATACGCCCACCGGCCGTGCCTGTCTATCTGTCGTCGTCCGTTTTTGACCGATTGCTTGTGTTGTGAGCCTGTGCCCCGGCCTGATACTAGCTCGCCACCCTTGAACACACGCGCGCCCTATCCATAGCAGTCTTCGTGTAGTACTCGTCGCAACTAATATCTGTGTGGCCGCCCGATCTGAGGCGCTTTGTCTACTCTACGGAGTATTGGAAGTGTTTGTTGCTGTAGTAGTCACGAGTAGAATTAGATCTACCCGTCTAGTGTGTATCAGTGATAGTATGTATGTCGACGTATCCCGTAACTTTGTACAACGGCGACCGATAAACGCACGCACTACTCATCAGTCGTTTAACGTTATGTATCTAATGATATTACGGAGAATGTCACACTAATGTATGATTCGGTATCAGTATCAGTACGGTTACCCTTCTCAATAGGAAGAGACAGCAAGGCTATGGGCACAGGCACAGAGCAGCACACAACACTCCACGACGAGGATGACGTTACGGGGATACTGTGAATGCGGTGGTGCAGGAGGAGATGACTCCAGTGATCAATATACTGAGACGGGTCGCATGCGCCGGTCCGCTGCCGTACTCCCCGGGAGCCACCGGGAACGGCCAACATGGGATAGGATCACCGTCGTGTTGGTGGCGCTCGTGTCCTGGTGGCGGCAATTCCAGGAATGATCCTTCCGGCCTCGAGTATTGCGAGTGATAAACGCCCACGCGCACAGCTGTGGCGTGTTCATTCAGTTTCTCATTCATGATACGTCATCTCCTCGTCTCTCATACCAGCCGCACAATACTTGGGGTCACACGACGACAACGTTGCGCTGCGCCACAACACATGAACCACCTACGCACATATACTCCCACTGTTAAGACACTACACTACACTACACTACACTATAGACAAATATTTTCACTTATGTTCAAGCATACACACGCACAGATAAATGCATACGGACACTTGTAGAAAGAAGAATAGAAACACCATTGTTGTATAATATAGAAAACGTAATATATTTTTTGCTGATAACTACGTTAAACCACCCGACCATATACTAGATATGGTCCGAGTAACGCATCAATACTTTTGTGCTCCAGATGTGATAATGAAATATAATCAATTTTATATAAAAACTATGATATATAATCTTTTAAAATACATATAAATGGACGGAATGTGGTTAGTCTAAAATTCAATACGTATATAATGCTAAATAAAATCAAAAGATAAAAACAAATGTCAAGAAAATTTGCTGCTCAACACAATAGACATGTGAACTGTACATAAATGGTCACATGTTAATAAACCTAATACTGAGTAAGTGCCCACATACAATATTGACATTTGACTTAAAATCATAATTGTGGTGCCCTTACTTTCAGTCTTTACAATATAAAAACTGCCGAAAAATAAAATATCTATAAAAATCAGATCTTTTACAATACAAAAATGTGCGTATTTAATTATAGTAATGAAATGTAAGTGTAAGTGAGAGCAGAGAAGATATTAATTATTAGATACTCATTTATGATAAATTGGGGCGCACTATTTCGGAACGCAGCAGCATCCCCTGTAAAGAAGAATAAATCAGTTAGTAATGTATATGCAATATAAAACAATCTGTTCCATTTCGTATTTACCCATTTGGAATGTGAGAGCAGGAGAACTCATTCTACCATCACCACCATTGGAATAGGCGAGCACACGCATATGGTACATTTTGCCCGGCGACAAGTCTGTAATATACGCCTCCAATTTCCCACCGACCAATATCAGAGTGTCATTGGCCGTACTCATATCCTGCTCCACTTCCCATACACGTATCTGTAACAATCAACACGAATAATTAGCTTTTATTTTTACACGGAACACTATATTTTATATGTACCTTATAGCCAATAAGCGGCTCTTCTTCCAACGACGGAGCAACATAACGCCAAACAACGCGCACTGTAGACGGATCAACGCCGAACACATGGACTGAAGACGGAGGTTTCTGTGGAGCTTTCCTAAAGGTTCGTTCTAAAACAAACAATAGATTCCATGATTAAAATGTACAATATTTTCAATCATGAAACAAATAATACCGAGGTATCTTTCACTTTCCGGTCCTTCACCAGCAGCATTGTATGCCATCACTTTAACGAAGTAGTACGTGTCAGGTTGTAAACCCACTATAAGCGCCCAGGGTAAGGTTGACCGCGACAAGTAGTATACTGCATTTTCTTCTTGAATGTTCTGTTTCCAATACTTCAGCTGCAATGAGAAATGAAATGAAATTAGTGAACATGTTCATACAAGACTGACTGTGAATATGAATCATCGTACCCTGTGTCCAATGAGTTGTCCACGAACTCGTTCTCGAGACTGATCTATGGCCATCCAGCTCACATTCAGAGCGGTAGAGTTAAATGATCTGGCTTGTACTTGTTGCGGTGCTACTTGAGGCATATCTTCTGCAGAGAATATTGTTACCACTTCACTCTCAGGACCAGCTCCATTGTCATTAATAGCCTAAACAATAGGTATCGTATGTTAGATCGAACATATCTAACAACCAGATGTCGCAAACATTTACCTGTACTTTCACATCATACTCGGTGTAATAAAATTCGTGTGGTGTATGAACAACAGACATGCCTGTATTACCATACTCCTTCAAAGCCAATGCCTGGAACTCCGTATCGTGTTTGCTACGTCGCCAGAATATCTTGTAATGGATACCATGTCCGTTCTGTTCTTCGGATCGGAGCGGTGTCCATGTGATAGTGAGATCACCAATTTTGCCACCACCACCGCCAATATTGGACGGTGCTTTGTAAGGTCTGTCTGGAGGCGTTGCATGTTGTGGACTCGGTGCAGACGGAACACCGGTTCCTAATTCGTTTGTAGCGGCCACGCGAAATTCGTATACGGACCAAGGAACAAGGGCATTTTCTATGTTTGCTTCTTTTCTACCAGTGTACCGGTCGATTTCCCTTGCATATATGCCTATTTGTAAACATTTGCTAGTTATTTTTCATTTAACACTATAGAAATGACATGGCCTTACCGTAAGAAATGTTCATCCAGGTATGATTCCAGTTTGTACGCGCACTTACAATATAATGTAGAATATCTCGGCCATGAGTTGTTCCATCCGTCCACTGCAGAATGGCAGAAGTCTTCTGAATATTAATCACTTGTACGCCACCGGGAGGTCCCGGCGGACCATGGATCGTGACTGACGTCTTCGATGATATGCGACCGACAGCGGACTTCACTATGCATTCATAGTCTCCCGCTTCAGCGAATGTAGCATTTTCAATGTCCAAGTATCCACCATTTATCCTCTGAGCAATAATAATATAAGTATGACATATACTAACAAAAATTGTAAAATCTTAACTTACCATACGATTATTATGCATCACATCATAATCTCTTATGCGCATTCCATTGTGTGTCCAGATGTACGCAACGTCTAAAACTTCTTCCGTGTCAGCTTGACAACGTAAAGCTAAATTACGATGCACAGGCATTGTAATTGCAGGCTGCAATGCTTCAACCAATCTAGGACCATCTAAAAAGCACGGAAGTTATCAAATCAGTTTCCGGTGATATTTATAAAACGGAATGTAATAAAATGTTACTCACGTAGAACAATCAATCTTCCACGAGATTCATCAGTGCCGTAGACATTCGTCGCAGTACAAGTATAAACACCTTCATCATCACGTGACACGGGACTTATGATGAGATTACCATTATCCATTATACGTCGATGTCCTCCCGAACCAATAACATTTCCATCTTTTTTCCACACATATTTGGGCCGCGGCGCAGCTTCTGGATTGCAATTAATTGTAATATTGCCTTGTTCTGCTGCATACGTTTCAGATTCCAATGGCCGTTTCTTGAACGATGGTTTCAAGACTAACAGAACATACATATATATATATATATATATATATATATATATATATATATATATATATATATATATATATATATATATATATATATATAACTAGAAATAGTACAATTACTTACATAGCACACGTAACTGTGCAGATGAATATGTTGTTTTCAATTGATTTTCAGCACGACACTGATACATGCCAGGATCTCTCTCACGGTCCAAATATTTGACAGAAAGTACATTGTCTTGTATCTGATACCTGTCTCGATCTTCTGGATCCAGATTATACATAGCTATACATAAATATACATTAATCATGCGATGTACATACAGATTAACGCAAATATAACTCTTACTCAGTTGTCTTCCATTTTTCCACCAAGTGTAATTTACGTCAGGAATACCAAATGCTTCACATGTCCATGTTAAATCACCCTTGTCATCAATGTGTTTGTCAACTAGAGGAATAGTGAAATTTGGTTGTGCTGAAATGAACATGTAATTATATATTTGTAGGAAGCGGATCTACAGGGTAGTGTACCTTGTATGTTCAGAGTGACACTGCGTTCCATAGTGTTCTTATCATTGTAAATACGACATACATATTCGCCTTGATCTTCCACTTGTACCCGGGGAATGACTAGAACTCGACTGTAACTCATTTGATAAGATCCACGCGGTAAGTTGCTACCTCGTCGTGTCCAGTTATAAGATGGAACAGGACTAGAACAAAACACAGTTTTGTTAGTTGTAATTTCAAATGGAAGTTATAAGCAAAACACTTACTATGCGAATGCCATACATTCCAGTCGAACTTCCTGGCCAGCAATAGGTGCTTCAGGGAACGCTTTCGGAAAACTATTTGCGAATTTCAAATGTTGATAATTGGCTAAAATGAATATTCAATTAGAGGTAACGCCGACGAGACATAATATGATTATACGTACAATGCGGATTCACTCTCAGCTGGAAGAAGGGACCATTACGGCCGGTATCAGACACCTTGGATTGTAGATTACAACTGTAGTTTCCTCTATCTATAGTCTCCAAAGCAGAAAAGTACAGAGCACCATCGTAGGATACGAAAACTCTTTTGTCCTCTTCCACTAAATTAGGGAAATAATCACGAGCCCAGTAATATTTTACACCCGGGAAGAAGTGCTGTGGTGGATCACAATACATAGATTTTCCCCAATTTTGATCACCCGATTCAGCCGATCGTTTTAAATTGAATTCCAATATAAAACCAAAGTTCAACTTAACACTTTCCGATATGATTGTGCCAAATTTATTTGAAGCTTTGCAATGATATGATCCGCGGTCTTGTTTCTGCAAGTATACCAGATTAATTTGCTATCAAAATCAGTAAAAACAGTACTACAGACCTGTTTAGGTTCGTTTATAATTAGCGTACCACCGCTAACAGTGTATCGATTTTCCGCTAAAGGATCTATTCGTCGTGCTACTAGTCGGTCGTTTTCATAATCTTCTCTGAACCATTCGTAAGTTGGAGTTGGGTATCCGCCTGCTAAACAACTTAGTGATATCACCTTTGAAATTTTTTCTTTCGACAAATCAAATGTTCTGTCAACAGGCTGTTTTATAAAGAACGGACCACGGGGTATCTCTTCGGGATTATCAACGTCTACGCCGTATGTGTACGTACGTTCATCAACAACCAAATATTGCAGTACGTTAATAGCTCCTTCACAAATATACAGCAACGGTTCGTCACCGTACACTTGTTGATATCCCCAGCGCATTAATTCCGTAGAAAAACTACAAATAATTCGATATTATCATATATGCTTTTCAAATCTCCTACACGTCAAATGTAACTTACCTGTAGACTAGATAATCTTTTCCCGCCGTATCTGAGGAATCTGGAAGAAATGCATTATCCATATTCAACAACTGGGATCCATCAACTGGATTGTTCCAGAAGCCAAGAGTCTGTTGATGTGCAACAGTATACCATCTTCTGTGTTGTGGATCTTGCCAACTCAATTGGTGTACCAAGAATCCATGTTCATCAAGGCTATTTACTGCCACCAAGTCCGAATTATACGCCTAATATTCATTACAAATGTTAGAATTAATATATATTAACTGTATAACACTACACTTACTTGACAGATCTTCCTGGCTTCATTATATGCTCTTAAAGGTGATTTAATAAAACGATAACATGATTCTTGAAACTGGAGCCAATATTCAGGGCAATGTAACTGTTCATACAAATCACTGTGTATATTATTTATACTGTAAGGCCCCTGTGTTTTTACTACCACCAGCATCAGGCATAACATAAATGATGCTGGCCACATTTTGTACTTCAAATTTTCTGTAACGGATTTCAGTTTGCAGGTTAGAAATATCTAGATGAACAAATAAATAGATTTGTTAAAGGTGAAATACTGTTCTTTCATTTAAATATTAATTTGAAATTTAATATTATTTATTCTGAACAAACATAAATAATATCCGAAATCAAACAAATAGGGAGTGGCTACTTGTCCCTCCACAACAATTTAAGAAAGTGTGTTATTTGTTTACATATATAATTACAAAATTATTATTATATAAGTTATAACTACACATATTGTTATTATTATTATTATTATTCTTATATACCTACGTTTTGTACCATGTAGATAATAAAACTAAATCTTTCAAGAAAAATTAAAACTGTCTATGCGTCACTCACAATTAACACATGAATCTACATCAATCAGTGGCGTACATCATATTTAAAAAAAAGACTCAATAGGTGTATTCTTTTTACAGTTTGGCTGACTGAGTTAAGACCTAAGCTAAGCCAGGCTAAGCTGAGTTGACTGTATGTAAAAAGAACAAGATTTTTTTATTTTTCTCAGTTAGTTCACTGGCATGTAAGAAATATAAATTAGCAGAGCAGCAATTTTACACTGTGGTTATATTGCATATTAATTAATACCATCGTATCATTAAATGGTCAACTATTTATTCTATGTATTTATTTATAAAAAGTATTTTTTACAAAACTAATGCGTTTGCTACGTTTTCGTTCATAATTATAATAGTGGCATCGTTTACATATTCGAAATTATCAATTTTTAAACAAAAAATAACAAAATAACTTGAAAATAACCTCACTATTACTCTTTTTATCAAACTTTCGCGCGTACAAATGCTGCATAGCTCTTCTAAGCCTGTGTTGCGGGTAGTGCGTCATCGGTAAGGGGGAGGTTGAAAAACGTAGATAAAGTGAGCTACGACTTGTAAAAAGAACACACAAATAACTAAGCCATTGTGAAATAACCAAGCAATTAAGCCAGCTTAGGTAAAAAGAATACACCTAATGGCGTGCGGAACAAAAATTGGATGGAAGATTGCAAATACTGCTCAACATATGAAAATACAAGCACGAAAATGACGCAGAATTGTTCATCTATTCGCCGCTGTGTTCCGCTGTAACTCGCGGTGCTAGTAAGTGAATAGTAGTACCAAACATGTTATGTTATGTACCTATTCATTAGTCATAATTAAACGAATTCTTGACAAAAAAATATCTGCTATAATAAAAATTATTTGACACATCCAAATTTTCGAGCCCTGTATTTTTCAGAAAGAAAAAAGAAAACCCATTCGATACAAAACGATTTTTAGATCCAAAATCAATATTTTTTATAATTATTAAAAGTAGTTCTTCAACATATATGCTTCATTGATTTGGAAAAAAGTGTTCGACAAGGTAATAAGACAGAAGGTATGGGAGTGTTTGGAACCGAGAGGTATTGATAAGCAAACACTACAGTGTGTAAAAAGTATGTACAAAATTAACAACAAATATGCCAGAACAAGAAATAATAAGCGCTTTCCTTTCGACTGATCTAGCTACCCTGAGCTACTCCCAGCTGAACTGAACTGCACAGTTTTGTTCCTTTCGGCCTTGGGTAGTACGATCTGATCTACTCTGTTACTTCCCCCTTTACCTCCCGAAGCACCAAAAATTCCATGGTGCGAACTGAACTGCTCGCCCGGTTAGCTGCGTTTGTTGTATATATGCAAGCAAGTTGAATAATGTTCTATAAAACGTATCTCCATTTGTCAGATATTTATGATATTTTTATGTAGTTAATAAACAAATTATACTTTGCAATTCATTTTTAGTACTCACGATGCATTTTCTGATTTCTCGTAATCTTAATTTTTAATAATAGCTTGATATAAGTGTTCTTTAAATAAGTACGGATACTTGGGAAATGACTGTTAATATTTTTATTTATATATTCTATATTTATTTCAATATATAAAGAGATGAACATAAAAAATAATTATTATCTACAAACAAAAATTAATTTTGTTGCGAAATCTGAAATATCAAGCTAGTCAGTCAACTACCCCACTAAATTTTGTACGTTCCTTTCGCATGAGGATCAGTTCAGTAACACCCCGATCAGATCAGTTCAGCTCCCCCAGCTGGGGTAGACGAAAGGAAAGCGCCTTATGATGAAAAATAGCGGCTCCTCTATTTTCATCATACTGTAATATGATAAAACGAAGGTGTCTCATTTCACACGTATCTTTTGTGTCTCATTTTACGTTAGTTTGGGTTTATATTTGTCATTTTAGTTTGAAAAACGGATGCGTTCTGTTTTTTTCATCATAGTTTCTATGACGGTGTATGATGCTGTATGATAGGTGTGTCACGGGCATTATGTGGTAGTCGAAAGGAAAGCGCCTTTTGTACTTCTCAAACGGATGCGTTCTGTTGTTTCTTCGAAGTTTTCTTTGATAGGTGTACCATAGGCATAAAACCTCGAATTTATTTTATTTTTATTAAATGTAGATTGTACATATTACGAGTGTTCCGTTTAATACAATATTCATATTTAGTGAGTTTCATATTGATACAGGAAAAAATATTAATGATTTAATTGATGGTATATACATGCGTTGCATCTAGTCTTTTGCTGGAGAAAAATTATAGTTAGTGCTTGTTACAATGTGAAATAGATGGATCGAAAACAGAGAATAATGCACTTTAATCTAATTATGGGCTTATGAGAGAAAAAATATTTCAATGATATTTAATTAGTTGGCGCGCATCGCTTATACGAGTATCTTATGTTTCGTCTTCGTCTTGTCGGAATAGGTAAGCCGACCAATACGCTAGGTTGAACATTGCGAATACCAGTGGGAATGTGATCCGGGATATAACATCGATTCGTTTAGACCTGGTGGGGAATTTCGACAGCCAGGTGCGACAACAATTTTCTTGTGACATTTGTAAGTGAATTTCACATTGTCGACTCATGTGTTTCTGTAATAACATTAACAAATATATATATATATATATATATATATATATATATATATATATATATTATATATATATATATATATATATATATATATATATATATATATACACATTTCAGTATTAAATGAAAATCATACTGACCGAAAAAGCCGCATTATTTCTTGCGAATTCCAATTGACGTTTTTGGGCTTTGGCAGCTTTCTTTTGTTTATCAGTGCGTGATGCATAGTTTACGAGCGCAAACTCTAACAATGCACCGAATACAAATGTTAAACACACCCCTGTCCACACATCAATGGCTTTAGTGTACGACACTGGAGGAAGAGACGAATTTATTCCAGAAGTTTGTGTGGCCATTGTGAGTAGAGTAGTCACACCTACATTATTGAAATAATCTATTAGATTTATATATAAAGTAAAAAGTAAAGAAATAAGATACTTCAGAATTTAACAAATAAAAAGAAAATTACTAACACATGAAATAATTGATATTGAAATATAAGTGACTGCAGTATTTTTACCTAATGAGACTCTAGCTGGAACAGCTCCCTGGTCTAACCAAAATGAAACCCAAGATACAATGACCAACATGCAACATGGTATGTATATTTGTATAAGGTAGTAACTAAATTCTCGTTTGAACAATAAGTCCACTTTCAAGCAACTGTACTCGCCAGTATTCGTTTTACTGTTACAGTAGTCAGTCAGAAATTTCTCGAGGGTAAATCTCGGTAAATGTAAATTTTTTACCACTTGAACTGGATCACCTTCTTTCCATAGAAAAACCAAATCATCTGTTGTCCAACCATCTATACAAAAATAGGTACTCTTTAAAAAGGTCAACATATCAATTAATTGTTTATATACATACAGCTTGCCATACGCAATGAGCAGATTTGCTGGTCTAGTGGATACAGCTTCAAATTCATGGGGCACGATAGTGTTAACGATATTCTAAAAATACGTATGCTATTAATATGTATAATTATCGAATTAATTAAAATGTGACTTACCGTATACTGTAAAGAACTGAACCATACGGAAATATTCTAATATAAACATTGGGCATGATTATGTTATGGAAATGTCCTTTTTTCTCATTTGAAAAAAATAAATCTGGCATCCAAACTTTCTTGGCTTCTGTCAATGTTAAATATTTCAGTCGACCCCCAAAATCATTAAACTTCAGTCTTTCATCTAACCATTGTTCACGGAACGTGAACTGCACGCTATATTCCTGGAAAGGAAACGAAGATAGCTCCAGTGAATATGAGAAAATAAAGTACCAGATAGATAGATGGTGCAGACATACGGGCAGAACATGCGTCAGATATCATATACTGCGACAAACAGACACGAGAAAATACAGAAATAAATAAATGTCCTGGAATGAAGAAACAAGTATAACAGCATGTTCAGGAAATCCAGGAGAAAACACCGACGCTAGTCTAAGACGTAGATAATACAGAATTGCATAGAGTCCATATCATTCACTGTACACACACAAGCACTTACCATGGTCACGTCATCAATCTTTGATATACTCCTTACAAATATGTTGACACGGACTATTGCAGGACCATCTAATATTTAAAAACAAATGGCGTTAGTTTTATGTATCAGCCAGTTTCATGTGCCAGTGTGCTCACTATGTCTTGAATTTTTAGTTTATTGTGTTTTTTTTTTCTAATATTATTAAAAAGACCTCAGTTCCTTCTATTTTCATTCGTAATGATTTTAGATGTTGTAATAATTATGATATGAAAATTTGACATACTAATAGAATATTATAAACGTATACATTTTTAATTTATAATAAATAAAATTATCTTGAATTAATAATTTTAATGTGCTGTTGCTTTCCAAATGTCATTCGATTTCCATGATTAGAATGAATTAAAATATTTGATGCAATGTTACAAATGGTTATTGGTTATTCACTACTTAGTGAACATACGTAATTTATCTTGTTATATAAGGAAGTAATGAATTAATTACACATTACTTTAAATAAATCGTATTAGTACCTTAAATATACAATAAATAAAATATAAACTGATGCATGGGAGATATACGTACGTATTTCTTTAAGTGCTTATCATATTGTTCTATACATGAATAAATGAAACCTTATAATTGCATCGAAACATGACTAGAATCCATTCATTCATTCATTCATAGAATTAGTACAAGTATTATTTCTGAATAAAATCAAATCGACAGAAATACTGTTTATTGAAATGTATTGTGCATTCTCACCTGTACCGTTTATTCCAGATGGTCTTATCCGGGCATCATAATGTCCGGGTCCCAATATTTTATCCAATACTTCTTTTTCTTTTGCACGAAAGTTAATTTTAGCAGTACCATCGCTATAACGGAATATTAATCAGATACAATGTAAATACAGTGCTATTTTATAATTACCTAATAAGACAAATTATTAGAAATGGCAGATATTTATACATTTTTTTCGAAACACCATTACATGTAACACCTTTTCAGTAGTACACACATTTTTGTTTTGTTTTAACATACATTAATTTTAAAAGAGTAGTTAAATAATGAACACTGTACTCCATGTTACCTCAATTCAAACATGTATTGATTTCTGTTCGCTGTAATTATCCGTAAATAAATTATTGATTGAGATGACCTAGGAATAACAGAAATTTTGCAGAAAATAAGATAACTGACAAAGCAAATATAAACTGATTTTATATATCGATTTTGAGAATATAAACCCTCTCTATATGTATTTTATGTGCAAGTGGCGCCATCTTGCGAGCAAAGTGGTAAAGTATATGTGATACGCGATTCGACAATGGATTTCCAAACAAATGGCAGCTTGTCTTGCCAATCGTTCCATGTTATATCATGTTTTTAATGTGCTTTTGACAAATTAGTGGTTCCAGAACAGTTATATTTTGTTATGGTGCTCTTCTCCAAGCATGAATTCAATTATCTTAGTATAAATTATATTAAAAAAATAACCCAGAATGTCAGGCGAATCTGATATGGACTATTCTGACAACGACTGTGAAGACGAATATGATTATTATAATACAGGAGAAGATTGCGATATCGAACAGATAGACCCGAGTAAAACTGATCCGGAATATTTTTCCTACGAGTGTTTAAGTGAGGAAGAAGTGGAAAGATTACTAAATGAATCCGTGGAAATTCTCAGTAATAACCTTCAGATTACACCGTCACTTGCGAAAGTGAGCCATCCAATGTTTATATTTTATACAACTCTGATTTGATATAACGCTTTGTACTTAGGTCCTACTTCACTCTCATAGTTGGGGCATTCAGGATATTATTCGCAAGTACAGGGACAATGCAAGTCAGTTATTAGTAATGTCCAGGGTGAAACCTCCACATACGCCTTATGTGAATCCCACTCGTTGTATTACTTGTCCAGTTTGTGTGGTCCCCCAAATTACGGAACAGTTTAGTAGCCTCTCATGCGGACATTTGTTCTGTAAAGAATGTTGGAGAATGCACTTCGAAGTGCAAATCGCTCAGGTATTATTCCAGAAAATACACAATGCCGAAGAATATGTGTGCATGAGTTCTGTTTTTGTGTATACAGGGCATGTCTACAGTGATTAGTTGCATGGCCCAAGATTGTGAAGTGCTTGTCCCAGAAGATTTTGTCTTAACACTGTTGACGAGAACAGCTTTGAGGGATAAATACCAACAGTTTACTTTCCAAGATTATGTAAAGTCACATCCACTATTAAGATTTTGCCCAGGACCAAATTGCCAAGTAGTAGTTTATTCCAAGGAACCAAAGGCGAAACGTGCTGTTTGTACTCACTGTAAAACAATATTCTGTTTCAGGTAAGTCGCTAAATTAACTATCAAGTTCAACTTGCGTGCGTAACCGGTGTGTTTGCTAGATGTGGAACCGATTATCATGCTCCAACCGATTGTCTTGTAATTAAAAAATGGTTGACGAAGTGTGCAGACGACAGTGAAACGGCTAATTACATAAGTGCTCATACCAAAGACTGTCCCAAATGTCATATATGCATAGAGAAGAATGGTGGTTGCAATCATATGCAGTGCTACAATTGTAAGCATGACTTTTGCTGGATGTGCCTGGGCGATTGGAAGGCCCATGGCTCTGAGTACTACGAGTGTTCTCGGTACAAGGACAATCCGAACATTGCTCACGAGAGTGTTCATGCACAGGTAACAAATATTTTCTATTCACTTGTTTCTTAATACAGTTTTAAATGTATAACATCTGTGTGTGTATTATTATTACATGGTGTACGATCACATGCCCGTATTACTGATACATATAATCATTGACATGGCGCCAATTAACCTATAAACATAAGCGTGTCTGATATTTTACGGGGGAGATCAAGCATTTACCTGTGTATTTAAGCTATATGTATGTATATGTTCAGGCACGTGAAGCACTGAAGAAATATCTGCACTACTATGAGCGCTGGGAGAATCATTCCAAATCATTGAAACTTGAGGAACAAACACTGGAAGCGTTAAAGACACGTATCAATCAGAAGGTAATGAATGCACTGGGTACGTGGATTGACTGGCAGTACCTATTCACGGCTGCGACATTGTTAGCCAAATGCCGATATACGTTGCAATATACGTATCCGTATGCGTACTTCATGGAGCCCGGTCCCCGTAAAGAACTATTTGAGTACCAGCAGGCCCAACTTGAAGCGGAGATAGAGAATCTGTCATGGAAGATTGAGCGTGCTGAAACTACCGATCGCGGAGATCTAGAGAACCAGATGGATATAGCTGAGAAACGGCGAACCACTCTGTTAAAAGATTTTTTGGATGTGTGATATTTTTTTAAGTGATTTTCTATAAATATTAGATTGCTTTTAAATACATATTTGGGCACGTTTATATTGTGACATATGCATGTTTTCAGTAATTTCTGTTTTTTCCCCGTTCAGGCGAGTATAAAATCTGTTCACGTTTATATGCAAACCTGTATAAATCTAATTCGTTTTGTCTGAATTAATAGTATTTTGAGTATTCAATAATCAGGTACCGTGTTTCTAGATACGTAGCAGTTTAAATTTATATCTTTATATAAAGTTTTGTACAAAATCATTATTAATATACATTTGTGACTTACTATGCATATAAATTGTACTTGCATTTAATAAACATATCAAAAATTACTTCATGTAATCGATTTGTTTTCCCGTAAGCTCCTTACCTATGATTGATTCTACATAACATTCACGTCAAATACGAAATAGTCTATCTATTCCTGACGCAATCAGGCCGAATTCACCAAGGTAACACACATCGAGTTTCTAATTAATTGTGTTTTTCACAAAACACAAAATTCATTCAAATACTAACATAATATAGAAAATAATTTATTTTTGCATATAATCAGGACTCAGAACCAGTTAAGAAAAATCGGTTAACCGTTAACGATTAAATGTAATTTCAATAAATATTAGTAACATTTATTATGTATGAATTCAAATTCACATTTCACTAATTTTTGTTTATTTATTCAATAATCCTAATTTTCCTAAAAACAACTGTTTTAACCGAAATGTTCTACATGAAAATAGAATTTTGAATAAAACGGTAACGTTTTTGCACATATTAACCAATATTTTTTTTCGGTTTCAAGTCCTTATAACTAAAACAACTTTATTATAATTTAAATTAATTGAAGACACTGACATACAAATAAATATTCTTTTTTTTTAATAAAAGATATATCACCGTTGAGCTAATATAATAAAGTTGATTTATATTTTAATAATTACAGTTTGAACATGATAGAATAATGTTTTATTATCAAATAATAGACAAAATATTACTACCAATTGTGTTTTTATCTTATTACTAAATTAAAATTTTATATATACAGAATAATCCAAATGTCATATAACTATTGGAATCTCCGAAACTATAAAAGATACGGTTAAATCAGAGAGGTTGCACATTTATTTTCCGAAAACATTACATGACGCACTAGATATTAAGAATTTATTTTTCTTTATAATTAACAAAGGACCAAATATATTAAAAAATGTTTCAAATCAATATATATATATATATATATATATATATATATATATATATATATATATATATATATATATATAACGAACTTTTCCCTAAAACATTAAATAAACTATTATGCAGATTTCCATATTGAACAACACCTAAATAAAATATAAATTGTTTTTGGCGCACTAATTTTTTGTTCGTTAAATATTATTACATTGCATTTTTTTATATAATTTATAAAACATAATTATAAATGCGCAACTTTTGTCATTTGAACCAACCTTGCATCTCTCATAGTATCGGTGAGCATGCAATTTGAGTTACCTGCATATATTTATAAGCGATGCATTAGTTCAAAAGAGAAAAAAACAGAAAACTAAGATTTTTAGGTTAAAATTCATTTCTGGCAATTATGTAAATATTTTTCAAATATCTTCAATTACCAGTGTAATAATTCATATTAGAAAGTACTTTTTTGTCATATGTCAACGTGTGACCCATTCAATAATAAAAATAAATTTATAAATCATGAATTGTATTTCCCTCTTGAACTGAGTCATCGACACAAAAAACTGAACGCACCCTAAAATATAAAATACTATTAACAACATTTAATAATTAAATTATAACATAATAGTATACACAATTAGTTGACAGTATAGATCCGAGTTATTTGTAGCATAATAATAAAGAAATATTTTATGCAAACTACTAGTGCGTGAGCAAATTTTTAGTTCTTCATGATATTGTATATTTTTCGTACAACAATCTTGACCGATTCCATACCAAATGCATCATTTCAATGACTGTACATTACGGAAATATGTACAATCATGTAAATAAAATCACCGGCACACAGTAATATGTAGTGATTGATTAACACTTGAATAGAGTAAAATTCTTCGCAGTAATCAGAAATTGTATGAATATAAAACCATTTGAAGTCCTTCAAAAATGCTTGCTGGCCAAATTGTTTGTTCTTCGAAAGTGGTCACATATTACATAACTCCATTTCTAACGGACTAAGTGTACCGTCCGAGAACCTGCAATTTCTGGTTATTACTATACAAACTATACTGAAAATGCCCCCCGATCTCTAATAATGGACCATGGCATTGAAATAAGCAAATTACTGTACACTTAGAAATCTGGAAATCGATAATAAGCAGTAGTCAACTGAAATTTAAAAATAAGCCACAGAACACGAGTTCCCCATATTCACAAAATAATAGAATAAGAACTATAAATATAAATATGAAAAAAAAATAATGATATTAATACCCGAATGTTCCATCTTCCACGTCTTTTATGATTATACCTTCGTCTTCAAGGCACTGCGCTTCAATACTCTCGTACTCTTTCAGTAATTCTTCTTGATCACATTCTACCTTGTCGTCGTCTTCTGTAGTAGTTATAATTTGTATTTCTGAACCAGCACATCGTTGCTTGTGCTTTAGCAAGCTGACTTTCTGTACATAGCCTTTATTACAAAATTCACACACGAACTTTTTAATGTTATTATGCATCATTTCGTGTTTTCGCAAATTACTCTGTTGTGTAAATGCTTGAAAACATACATCACACGTATAAGGTTTGATGCCTTCATGTAGGTGCTCATGTTTTTGCAGATTTGACCGTTGGGTAAATCGTTTGTTACAGTACGAACAACAATATGGCTTCTCACCTGGAAAGTTGTTTAATTAAAAAAAATGAGACATTGAGATCATTACAATAGTTATATGAAATTTACCAGTGTGCAAGCGCATATGTTTGCTTAAGTTCGCCTGCTGTGTGAATCCTCTTCCACAGAGGTAACATACAAATGGTCGCTCACCAGTGTGAATAATTAGATGTTTCTTCATATTTGCCCTTTGAGAAAAACGTTTGTTACAGTGCGGACACGCAAATGGTCTTTCACCTGCAAATGTTATATGCAATTTGTATACTTCTCCAATTGAAATAATTCATTACGTTATTGTACCTGTATGCGTTCGAACATGTTTCCATAAATTGCTCTGTTGTGAGAAGAACTTTTCACAAATTTGACATTGAAATGGCCGTTCGCCGGTATGTATCCTCAGATGTCTTTTTAAACTGGCAGGTGTGTTGAATGATTTGTGACACATATTACAATTGTGTCTGGTATCTAGTGGATCAACTATATACGTGAAATTTATATCATCTTTGGCATTTTCTGGCTTTTTAGCTTCTTCATAATTGTGATCATGTAACAATGTATCAGATATGTCGGTGTCATTCGTCGTTACAGTATCACTGTTTGTTTCATCACTTATCTCTTCTATAACCTGCAAATAATCTTACACATATATCATACATACTATAATGAATAAAATTCAGTAATAATTACGTGTTCATATTTGTGTTCTGCTGCTTCAAATGCTTCTAACTGCTCTACCATTCCACCAAACGGTAAGACTAGAACTTCTGCAGATTCAATACTCATCTGAGAAGCATCCTGATTACTTGGCTGTCCATCTATTAATACAGAACCATCGTTTTCAATCTTAATAAAAGGGAAGTAAGTGTACATTGGTTCACTGTCAGATTCACCGGCTTCCTATAATATAAACAACGTACGTAACGATATTCTAAACAAAAGCAACATTGTTTATCACTTACTTCATAAATATCTGATGTGCTTTCTTCACCCATAGTTTTGTGGTTAATATCCTTCAAATTAAAAGCATTTATTAAGAAAATATCATAACGGATTAAATAAATATATTATTTTCACATACATACTACATTTGGATGAACATGACATCTACGACTTAAAATAATAGGAATACTACAGATAAAATGTGTGTGACTTTAATTTCAATAACCAAAAATTTAAAAACATTTCAAAATTATTTTCTAACACTACAAAGAAAAAGAATATTTCTCAGGAGAATGTAAATAATCAAAAATATCTTCTTACTTTATGATGATTCTTCTTGATTCTTAAACGAAAGCAGCCATCTTGTTTTACAAGAGTATTATTCACGAAAGTCTAAACACATTTAAAAACGAAGATATATTTCTATATCCACAATATTGCAATTTCTATCAATTATAATATAAACAGACTTCACTTATATGACAACAGTGATTTAGAAAATATTAAAAGAAAATTATATATTACATGAGATACCGAAGAAACGTGTAACGCGTTGCCTACTACGCCTCGCATCGATAACAGCTATATTCATATGCGCGGGAAATGTGATTTAGTTTAAAAATATTTCAGATGTATATATCCTTGAATGAAATTGGTCTTACAAAGTATTAAATCGTTATGTTTTTTCTTTTATTATTATAGTATTGTAATATATCGGACATAATGTTTTTGCAAAAATAATTGTTGGCTTTGCAAATTTGTTATTTGTTTTGTTTTTGACATAAAAATAATTTTATGTCAAGGACATAAGTTCAATTTTAAAGTCCATATTTATTAGATAAACAGAAAAGAGCCGCTGTGCTCAGCTAACAAACTCAAAATGAAGTCATTTATATGGATTTTCGTATTGATTTCATTATTTTGGGATTCGGTTAGCGCAGAAAATTACACATATGAAACAAAATATATTACCTTACCTGTCGACCATTTTTCGTAAGTATTTAGCTTATTAATATTCCATTAATTACTAAATTAATTAATTCTTAGGTTTGCTAATAATGAGACTTTCAAACTACGTTACCTAATTAAAAAAGATTATTGGAAATCTGATGGCCCCATATTTTTTTACACTGGAAATGAAGGAGATATAAATACGTTTGCTCAAAATACAGGTTTTATTTGGGACATAGCACCAGAATTTTCTGCTCTTGTTGTATTTGCAGAACACAGGTATTGATAAAATATAAATAATTTTAATGTTTATTGAATGAAATATGTATCATATTTTGTGTTAGATACTATGGCGAATCTTTACCATTTGGTAACAAATCCTATACAAGTCCACATTACCTTGGATATTTGACATCTTCTCAAGCGTTGGCAGATTATGTGGAACTTATTAATTCGTTACAAGCGGAGAATTCGAAAAAAACTCCAGTAATCGCTTTTGGCGGATCTTACGGAGGCATGCTAGCTGCATGGTTGCGGATGAAATATCCTCACATAGTACTGGGTTCTATTGCTGCGTCAGCACCAATATTGCAATTTGAAGGACTGACTCCGTGTGGTGCTTATAATCGAATTGTAACATCCGATTTTAGAATTGCCTATTCGTCTGAATGTGCTGAGTGTATTCGGAAATCGTGGAAAGAAATACGGTTTGTTGTTGTATTTTCAAATTTTTAATGCGTACTGAATGTTTTTTTTTATTGCAGTGATCTGGCTGCTACTGATGCAGGCAAAACTTGGTTATCAAATGAATGGAAGCTATGTAAGCCACTAAAAACGCAGGAAAACATAGATGATTTTATAGATTTTTTGTCTGAAGTATATGGTAATTTGGCTATGATAAATTATCCGTATTCTACGAACTTTTTGGCCCCAGTACCTGCGTATCCTGTGAAAGTGCTCTGCAGTAAACTTCAAAATTCCACAATGTCTGGAAAGGTGCTTGTGAGTGCTGTACGTAAAGCTGTTAGTGTGTACACTAACTACACTGGTCACGTAAAGTGTTTGAATATAGATAACACTGCAAACTCAAATATTGGCGAACGGGGTTGGGATTTTCAGGTAAATTGTGAATTTGTCCTTAGTTTTCACAAAACAATTATGAGAGTTCTCTTGTAGGCATGCTCAGAAATGGTGATGCCCATGTGCTCAGATGGAACAAATGATATGTTTGAGAACATCCCTTGGAATTTCAATAAATATTCCGATAAATGTTTCAAAAAGTGGGGAGTTAGACCAAAGTTACAGTTACCGATATCTGAATATGGTGGCAAGAATATTTACGCGGCTTCAAATATAGTTTTCAGTAACGGATTGCTGGATCCATGGTCAGCAGGAGGAGTTCTGCACAACATTTCTCGTTCAGTTTTAGCTGTTCTTATTCCTGAAGGAGCCCACCATTTAGATTTGCGCGGGGCCAATAAATTTGATCCAGCGTCCGTTGTTCGAGCCAGACATTTCCATAAGCAAATGATATTAAAATGGATTCGAGATTATTACAGTTCATTAACAAATTTTAGAATGTAATAAAATTTATTTCATGATCTGATTATTGGCATTCAAAATACTCTTTTTGTGATAAATCTGAACAAATTTTTGTAACTGAATAATATACATATTTACAATAATTATTTTTGGTTTAATTTATTTATATTTAAAGGGTAGCGTTAAAATATGTGTTTCCGCTGTTCGTTGACAGAGTTGTTATTGTGATTTCCTAAAATGTCTACTCGCTAAAATCGATTTAGTACAATTTGATCACTAAAATATATTTGAATTTGAAAAGTGGTATGCATATTCCATTTTCACTGATCCAGTGGTACCTGAATAGTATATATATTTTAAATTAATAGTAAAGTAACTAATGATACGGAAACATATTCGAACAGCAATACATTACTTTTAAATTAAATCGGTTATAAAAATAGTAAAGTGAAACTGCTTCACATTCAACAAGAATATTAAATTAAAAATCTCATATAAATATTGTACAAGAAGCTTTGAAATGATATCGTAAAAAATTCAGGATTCAAGATAAAAATTGAATATAATGTGTATTTTATTTTTTCAACCAGTGGTACTAAAACAAACTTTAAATTAAGAGGTCGAAGTACCAAATATGAAAAATGTTATTTAGTTTTGATACAAATTTAATGTGATAATGGAAATATGTACAATAAATATATCTTTGATTAACTTTGTGATCATTTATTACTGATTTTCTCTTACTCCAAATGTCATTTTAATTGCAATGTGAATTTTGAAATGTTGATTTCAGAACAATATGTTTTCCTCTATGATCTCGGCAAATTTTTCGAAAACAAAAATACAGGAAAAAAACAAGTACAAAAAGTCACATGCACCATGTCTGCCAAAAAATCATCAAAATTGGTTGGAAACTTATAGGTAAATACGCAACTATTTTTGGGATATCTATATTATAATTACAATAATATATTATTACTTGAACTATGGTCGCCAAAGCAATAATAATTTGATATCCTAATATTTACCAATCATTAGTTTATTATTAGCTTATATTAACGCTGTTCACTATATTAGTGGAATAGCTGCTTTTCCTACTTGCGAATATTTTGTTAACAATTGTTTGTAATGTAATTTTGTCGTGTTTTGTAATTTTTAGTTCCATCCTCCTAATTATTGTTTCACTTTATAGTTTATCATTTGCTTTATTTATTTTTGTATAATGAAAATCTATAGATATTATTTATTATTTTGGTCTGGGAGTTCCTTTTTCGTGTTCTATCAATAACAGTTATGGATTTAATATCTTCTTTAATTGTTATTAAAAAAATATTGTTATATCAAATTAACATTATACTTTAATCATATCCCCTATATATTCTTCTATAAACGTATTGTTGTCATGCGTAATTTTAGATATTATTATTGGCATCTGTATTTCCTTTTTATCATTTAATTTTGGTTTCTCGCCTTTGTGTATTAGAATTAGAAGGTTGAATGAAAACCTTTGCTTTAGAAAGAAATCGTCACGAAAAACGAAACTGAAAGTGGAAAAAACCCTTCAGGGTGACATCTTCAATAGATATGGATGTATGGGTTAATCAGTCGAAAATCTCAAAATACAATATAGAAATTCGTACCATATTGGCACAAGGGAATTATCAGAAAATGCCTTGGAAGGAAAAAGAGAAAAATGTTAAAAAAGGATAGAACAGAAAGTAACAAGTAAAATATTTTATACTTCAACAAAATCATTATGTTGAATACATTCAACGATTATGAATTAGTTTAATATCATACAGAATTATTAATAAAATTATCAAAAGCAATAACTAGACAGTACCTATTAATAGTCTAAGATTAAAAAATAAATAAAATTTATATTTACATTAAGATAACTTGCAATATAGGAAATAAATTTTCGTTTCAAATAAATACGATGTTTGCGGAGTGTAATTGCAAAATACATATTTAAATTCTAAATTTAACATTTGTGTTTAGGAAAGTAAAAATTCAGAGATCACAAATCATAAAACTTCAACCTTACCTAAACTATTGAAATGAAGCATTTGACACTTCAAACTTTAGACTCAGTCCATAATTTTGAGAGATTTTTTATGGTATTTATCAGTTTGACAATATACTTCTAGACTAGTAAAATATACTGGATCGTAAAACGTTTATTCACAGCGTAAGTAAACTGAAGTTTGAAGTTTAACCTAGTTGCATAGATACTATACTATTATAATTTGTGTTTATCTAAAAAATAGTAAATAAAACTGGGACAAAACATCAGTTGTCCTATATCACTTAAGAGTTAGAGTCGTACAGAAAGAAACTCGGAACTTGTGTCATTGCTTTTCGTGGCCAGAGGGATTTTATTGGTGACATCTTGTTTCTTGACACTCTCACACCAAAAATACGAAAAGTTTCAACAATCTGTGTCCGTGTTTATTCTTTCATTGTGTGCTCTCGCGTAGTATTAGAATATAATGTAATACGTAACTCCCTGCTCCTGCTGTCGTTAACAAAAGCTGGTTATTTATCTGAATATTACTGTTCGATTAATGTAGATTACAGTAGCATAATACATTTAATTTTATGTTCTCTATTTGAAATAAAATTATTGTTGGAGTTACAATGTAGCAGCGGTTTTCAAACATATTATAGACGCCATCTTAAAATTATTATTTATTAAAATTCATATGTATTTAAATTGCAGTTGGTGACACCAACTTGCTTTGAGAATAACAGGGTTGCTGACTATTACATGTTTCGATAATATTTAATAATAATTCAGACAAGCATGTTGCCACAGCAGCTACGTCAACTGATTTTTAGTTATCACAGATGTTATAGTGTTACAAATATATATAATATGTGTATATATATATATATATATATATATATATATATATATATATATATATATATATATATATATATATATATATATATATATATATATATATATATATATATATGTATATATATAATATTATGTTTAGCCGGAGAGGGGTGGGGTTCATTTCTCCAAGAAGAGTCTAGTCGTCAGACCAATTTATTTTCACGAGCTCGCACGGACATACAAGTCCGGGATTTACGGAATCGGGAAATCGTGGAACTGCATTAATTATTATTATAGGCAGAGTATGGCAGAGTAGGGTAGGGTTGTGTAGTGTAGTGTAGGGTAGCCAAATCTATAAATTGCATTAACAGCAAATGTATTGCACACAAGTTTAACACAACGCATTCTTACAGAGAGTGCATGTGTACTTAACGTTACAAACTAAGAACAGGCATGCTCGTATCATGTCGTATCTTGTCGTATACAGACATCCTGTATCTTTGGAAATAAATTGGTCTGACGACTAGACTCTTGTTAAAAAACATGAGTAGTATTCAGTTTGGGAACCAGCGGAATAGAGAGACGTTGCCGGTTAAATATTTAATTACGATGGAAGAATCGGAGAAGTAAAACAAATAACTGTCAAAGATGCTTGAATTTGAATCAAGCTTATTACATGCCAGTAGAGTCAAAATAAGCGAAACGAAGAGATTCGCTCCGAATGCGAATGAAAAATACGAACGCGAAGATCGAATCGTTGTCCAGAGTTCGGGATCGGGAATGATAGTAATAAGATCCGATGCACTGTACATACAATGCAAAGAAAGAAACAGCTCCACTGTATAAGATTCGACGCCATAGGTTAACGAATGACAACCTGACAGTCATATTAATGACATGCAGCTTTTTTGTATCTCTTCCGTTCGGTCTGCAAAAGCACCACAAGTAAACGTGCGCTATCCGCTGGTAGATTCATTGGACAAAAAATCATCTAACCAAGTATACCTTGTTTTAGGATTCTGTTATATTTGAAAGGGTAAAAAACGAAATGAGAATGTGCTTAAAATATCCGCTCAAGATTTTTGCGATACAAACTTGCATCTAAATATCTATAAAATTGTTATTGAAACGTTGGGAATTGTTTGCATGTTTATGCCTGCCGTCACGTCTTTAGCAGCAAATTTTGGGGCATAGTATAAATATAACAAATTGTACACCAAATTCATTATGTTTTGCCTCGTACATTTTTAGTACGTAATTTAGTTTTAAACAACTATAAAAATTAATGAAAAACGCATTTTATAAAAGGTACAGTACCTAATGCTAAGAATAAACTGAAATAAGATTTTGATCCAGCGGAAAAAAGTACAGTATAGTTACAGATTGTGAAATTGTAATTACTAAATGCTAAACAAAATCTCGATTTTCTCAAAACATATACGTACGTGTTAGGGAAAAAAACGAAATAAGAAAAATAGTTGAATGTAGCCGCTGGATCCATCGTGTCACTTCCATTATGGCAGCCTTCACAGAAAGTACTGCATATCTTTTATGACTAGTCTATATAATCTCTAAAATATTTTTTAAGAATCAACACAATCACAATAGATTAGATAAGATAAATGTTAAATAAATACATTCATATATATATATATATATATATATATATATATATATATATATATATATATATATATATATATACAAGTATTTTTAAGTATTTGTTTAATGATTAAAATACATGTTCATATTCATATAAAAATATATTTAATTATCTGCTTGTTTGCAGTGTGATAAAATAATGTATTACGTCAAGGTGCAGATTATTTCGATATTTGACATTCGTGCTTGTTTTCATAAAACATAATGCTAAATGAATGATTTGATTAGCTGGGTTAATAATGAGAAATAATCAAAGATTAATTAATATTGATCATATTTGGAATACCAGAAGGAATGTATAAGAAGATTCCTGATGAATATGAATGTTACGAGAAGTTATTAAATGAATATTCTTACAGACATATAAACAGAAAGTATAAAACGTTTTATTTCTGTATAAATATGACGGATAATTTTGTTACATAAGGACAGTGGTGCAACAATCGAAAAATGGCCCAAATGTAATTCTCCAAATTATGCATTTACGTTTTACTTCATTGTTAATACTTATTACTGATCACTAATTATTGAATTAACCTTATGAAACAATATACAGTAAACTTCGCTTATAACGAACCTCAAGGGACCGAAGAAAATAGTTCGCTATAAGCGAAGTTCGTAATAAACGATAAACATAAAAAATTCATTATTTTTGTTAATGCATAGGTACATGTTTCAAATAGATATATAATATGAAGAACTCTTTTGCAAAACTAGACAAATCCAGATTTGTTCAAAATTGAGTTAGATATTGGTTTGTAATACATATACATATGTACACTAACAATAGTTTTTATTAATCTTATTTAAAAAAATCGTTCATTTTACTTTTGTTTATATTTGTTATTATTTTATATGATTTTTATTTATTTAAAGTAAGAGTTTTACGTGTTTTCTTCAAAATTGCGTAACTCATAATTGTACTTCTTTAACACATTAAATACAGTGAACAGGGGCGGACAGGCCATGTGGGGCATGCTGAAATTTCTACATGGGCCGCTCCAATCGCGGGAAGGTCCGATAATTTTTTTTTCATACAATTAATCACATATACACAAGTACCGCAAGAACTGTTACGGTGACCCTACATTTAAAGATTTCGAAGAATCCCCTGATTATTTGGTAAAATGCCGTTTTAAGTTCGTTATAACCGAAAACCTTTGCGATTATAATAAAAATTAAGGTTCGTTATACCCGAAAGTTCGTTATAAACGGGTTCGTTATTTGCGAAAAAAATAACACACGTTTAATGATACTTTAGTTCGTATCTTATAGATTGGTTCGTTATAACCGAAAATTCGTTATAAGCGGGTTCGTTATAAGCGAAGTTTACTGTATATATATATATATATATATATATATATATATATATATATATATATATATATATATATATATATATATATATATATATAAATTTCATAAAGCCATAGGTGGACTGTTATGTAACAAATTAGATATACAAAAAATAAATTCACTAATACTTGAAATAAAATGAGACTATGATATTATATACTTATATATTTGGCTTTGATTCTATACGTAAACACTGGCTGCATTGATCATTCTAGTTACGCCACTGGCATAAGAGAAAAGTGTTGTGTTTTGTGAGATGTGTGGGTGTTACCTCATACTTAACCAGTAACTACACTTGTCCGTTTGCAATGTTAAGAACGGATATGTCAACTAAAGAGACGCGTGTGTGAAAGGAGTCGATGTACGTATGTGTGTATTGTTGCAAGATTCACTGGTGAGAGCGAGTGCTGTATGGTGCTGTGTATGCATTCGATGCAGAGAGTTCTAGGAAACATTTTTGTATGGACTCAATTTAGCGACCCTCCTCGTTTCACATAAACACACGCAGCGGTAGCGTAATGACTACGGGCGCGTCGCCCGAAGAAGAAGAATATTCTTGTGATAGAATGTTCGTCACATGGTGATTCAAGTAGACTCTGAATGGTAAACTTGAGCGACGAGGCTGAAGTGCCTCATTATAGGCAAATACGACGGCGCGGCGCGAACAACTTGCTCCAGTCCACGTCCCCCTGTTGCAATCGGGCAAAAAATGTAACGCACGACCGAGCGCCACCTTACTGAGTTACATTCAATTTTATTTTCCATGTAACGAGCCAGCTTCTCGTCTCGGCTTTATTAAAAGGCATTAATTAAAAATAAAGTTCAAATCATTAATACGGATAACGAAACCGAAACAATCCGCCAAGCAAATGAATATTCTTCATAATTGAACCTTTCGATCTTCATAAAATATTAGTTATTTCCCAATGTTAATTCAAATATGACTGTCTATTTTTCATTCATTGCATTGGGCTCGTATAAAGGGTTTAAGTTAGTAATTGTGTGAATTTAAATTCGCCAAGCCTCTTATATGATACACCACTGACATTGACTTACTTCATGTGATATCGAAGGCTTAAATCAAAGGTAAATTGAGACGGTCCGGCTAATATAATATGTACTGTGATGTGTATTCTCACTGTTTTCCAGCATACACTGTTGCCATGTGAAAACACACACAAACATAAGAGTGAATAGCATGATTTAACGTGATTGTAACATTGTTTTTTTACTGAGAAATGTACGTGTATTTCACTTATATGTACTTAGTTATTCAAATAAGAACTTTGCTCTTTATCGTCATATACAATAAAATCATTAGTAAGTTTTAGCCGCAAGTTTCATCTGAGTAAAATAAACAAGCTATCAAGAAAATTATGATGAAATTTTCAACAAATCTTCTGAACAGTAATTTGTTAATAATATAATAATTATATTTTTGTTTCACATTTAACTATTTTTTTTTAAAACGCAGTAACAATAAATCATCCTATATAAACCTTACGCAAATAACATTATATTTGCAAACCTCCGACTGAATAAAGATTTAATTCTAGAGATTTGTTGGAATTGTTGAAACTTTACATTTTTGTGGAAATTACTAATCTGATGGTAAACATATTTTGTCCTCTATATAATGCTTTGTATGGCACGTCGAATTGAATAATATTCAAAATGGCATTGTCGCAGTACGTCCTTGTATTTTCCGTTTTACTGTTGGTAGGATCCGTGTGGTCTTCGTCCGGTGAATTAGAAGAGCCGCTTGCCAGAGCAGGTTCGCATAGTCTGATTACGTGCCAGGACACGAGCACCGCATTCAAAAAGTAACTAAATGCATTTATTACATCCATAAAATAATAGTATAAAGCATTTTATTGTCTGCAGATTATTATTTTCTACCACGTTTGCACGTTCTGCACTCTTTCTGCAAGTCAGACAAGAAAGATTCAACTGGCCAACATCTGGATTTTCTAGTACAGTTATTAATTGTATCAAGGTATGAACGAAAGATCCTTATTTTATATATATTATTTTAATGGTTTTATTGTTACAATAGGTGACCGATGAGATACCGAATAACTACGGTGGTTATGTAGAAATTACCAAAGGTGGATTGGATTCAACTTTTGTTGAATTTTTGTTCACATCACAATGGTACAAACGTATGAGTTTCTCGATTGAGATATATGGTTCAACTCTTTAGAGTTCCGCGGTTTTGTATAAATAAATTTTAATGTTGAAATACAAGTGAATAATTCAAAAGCTAGATAACTTTTATTGTATTTATAAATTGTTTGCGTGATGTATCAGTAGGTATCTGAAGAATAAAGTGTAGTAAACAATCTCGTGATTAATATATTTTCGTCGTTTTCATTAATAGTATAAGAAATTTATACGACACACCTTTAGCCGCATGTCAACGTCTTAATTCAACAAGATAGATGGTCTCTTTTATAACGGTTTGTCGGTATTCACAATTCAGCAATGAAGTCTGTCAAAGTCGATCCAAAGCTGTCCTATTTTCAGGCGATTTCAAGTCAGAACCATTAATCTATGAAAGGAACCGTATCAGCCAATAACCAGATGTTCACCAGCGATATCTAATCGGTGGTCGCCCTGTATTGAACAGAAATACACTTGCGTATATTTGAACATCTATTACTAACAATACGTCATATAATACAGTTGAGAGAGTTAGTATAATACGCCGGTAATACTATGCCAATGACTATAATGACTAACATTGGTGTATGTTGGCAGAACGTGAATTGGAACTATGTGATAAAAAGTCGAGTGTACGATAAGGTGTATGGTATGGTTGTGAGCTACTAACCGACCGACGGCTTTCAATATTCATGTCATATCGTATAAACTAAAACAGTACGCACTGCCCGCAGCGTTCCCGGATCTCTGTCGACAAACTTGTGGTAATTGAAGTTTAAATGGTTATCGCAGCCCGCGGCCAAACTAATATTGGAGACCGCTGATTGCTGTAGAGTTCACGCCGGGAAGAACTCTTCATCATGACAAAAGAAGATCGTTTATCACATTTACAGATGGAGATTGCGAGATAACTTTTCTCTTTTGTGCAAGTTTTATTATGTCTCACAGTCCTTTTATTGTTCCTCTTAATTCCTTATATCGACAGGATACTCTCGCCACTGGCCGTTATTTTAAACAGAATAATACTTATTTTGTAACATAGCTGTGTCCCATACATTTGGAATGAGTCAAGCTAGTTACAATGTTGTTCTGTTGCTCATCCTTTGTCAAGGCGATGTGTTATCCATCATTTCATTTGATATTTGATATTTGGCGTTAATCTCACGCACTGTCGCACATTCGAACATCACATTACATATGATAACGGTGTTCTGTGCTGGTGAGATAGATAGGCAAGACGCTATGTTGTGTACAACACGAGCCATGTACCTACCTGGCTGAATGGCATGTTCACCCGCTTGTCCGCACGTTCGGAAAGTCATATCTGATATTATGCATGTGCGTCACCGTGTTTACATTGAACAGCCAAGCAGACGGTTGGGGTGCTAGGACGTGATAAAAATTGGGTTTCAGATTCCACCGGCAAAGAAAGAAAAAACGTGATATAATAAAAATGCTGCAAGTTTGCTTTGCTCGTTGGCTCATCTAGGACGTTCGTTAAGTAACTTAATATAGTGAGCGTGGGTTCCACTGCGTTGCTGCTCCTTACCTACTACTGACAATTCATGTGTCTGGTTTTGCTGTCCATGCAGTTTCATCGGCACTCGAGTACCGGTGCCGATGCCAGTGCTGGTTGCTTCTTCGTTTGCTTTATCATCGCGTGAAACGTTCTACTCGATACCGCACCGTGCAGCCGTTTTTGGAATTCCTACGGAACGTTTAACTTTCTCGCATTTCTGCTCCAGCGAAATTCTATGTTTGACTTCTGTTTTATTTTTAAATTCACCAGAAGTCTTACCGAATTAAGCAAGTACATACTGAGTTCTTCCCAATCTACCACTCGTCACGAAAACAGCTGTTTCTGAAATTATTTGTGTTATTCAGTATTAATACATATATTTAAATATAAGATTATTTAGACTTTGTTTTCGACAGTACAATGGACAGTAAAATATATTTTTCTCAGATCTAGCATCGATAAGGATCTCTGTAATCTTTGTGATTATCAACGATCTTTCATGTCACATTAAATGACAATTTACTCGAAGTTTCTTTTGATTTCGCTTTAAACTGTTGTGTAGAGATAACTTTAACTTTAAAGTGGTATGAGATAAATAGTCAATTTGGTAAATATTGTGGAATTTCCTGTGCAGTTTAAATTTCCAACAATTCGTCTTGTTTTAAAGGCCAATTGTATTGTTTAAAATGCTCAACTCCAGCGAGTATCATCTGCTCCAATGTTTCATTTGATCCATTTATTCTAAACAAAATATAATTTTTACGTTTCAAATTGTTGTTCTACATGTGGCATTATAAATATGAAGTACCGACAACTTGTTTGATGTATATGAATTATTAAATCTACTCGTTGACATTTAGAACTGAGAATGGTGATTTTCTTTTATTCTCATCTTAAGGGAACAAATTGTTATGCTACTCATTAGATAGCTAACAATGTGTTTTGTATAGCATTTAGGTACTGTCTATATATCTTGTTGAGTGAGTGTTTCATGTATGTATGTGCATAAAAGTGAAAATATACTAATTTGTCTTTTATGAAGATTAGAAAGAAGAGAATGCGTGTACTGGTAGTGTTCTTGGGTAGGAATACCGAGTACACTTTTGCTCTGTACCGGTTTATAGTATACCAGTCTCTGTCACACCGCAATGCGTACATTGAGTGTACACGCAGCTCGCTCGCACACTCCAACAGGTCACAGAGTTTGCTAACCTCCAGTTTGCACAGCGAGTCGACTGGGTAAACTTGTAGACTTGAGTAAATCTCCGCAGCCAGCTTTGCATATAGGTATAAGGTTTGTCGGCACACGGCTCTCGGCTTCCATAAAAAGGGTTGCGGCCGTGTTTACAAAACGGCCTTTCGGGGGAGACTGCTACGTCGGCCGGGAAACCGTGGAATAAAAAGAGAAATTGTTTTACAAGGCATGCTAGCATGTATGTATACATGGTAGCATAGTAGTTTGGTACGTACATACGTACTCAGTATATGGAGACGAGACTCGGTTGTTCATTTGACGATACGAGTGACATTAACAATGTTTTCTCACTTGTTTTCCTTTATCATTTTGAACATGCATGCCTGTATACATGTATAATGTGCGATGTACACACATGTATATATATATATATATATATATATATATATATATATATATATATATATATATATATATATTAAGTCATTATTGTATGTATGTATGCAGGTACGGTACCGGTAAGTACTTACGTCGGTACATGCGTGCAGATATGTATGTAGGTATGTATCTATTCATATCCCATGTATGGATGAGAGTTACTTGACATTACCAGTTATCCCCTTCAAAGTATGACCCTTGGGAGGTGACTCAGTGATTTTGACGTTTTTTCAACCGATCGTAACTGTACTGGACATTAGATCCACAGTCACACTTCATCTTGTTTTTCAAATTGAGGATTAGTTAGAAGTCACGAAGTGGGTAGGGGAATTGTGGGAGCGTGAAGATAATTTTTTTTGGCAAAAATTCTCGATCTGAGCGCGCTGTGTGAGCAGGTGCGTTGTCGTGGTACATCCACCAATAATTTGCAATGTTCTTTCGGACCCACTGGACCCGTTTTGAAGGCGTTCCAGGACATTTTGGTAGAAAGCCCGATTAATTTGTTTCTTCTAGTAACAAATATTTTTTGTGAACTATTTCTGAACATTTGTGTGGTTTGTTAACTTGGTTGGTCTTCCAGAACCGGGTTCGTCTTCAATGTTTTTCCAAGTCTTCGTGAAGGCTTTGTGCCATCTAAAATCCATTTTCCTCGATAGAATGACATTATCCTAAGCTTCATTTAAACTTAGAAATGTCTCGGTAGGAGATTTTTTCACTTTTACGAAAATTTTAATTGCTTAACGTTGTTAAATATATCATATAAAAAAGTGTAACTGGTGTCCTAAACACCCTTATGGAAAATGACTGCTAGTACTGTCACAATTAGTGCAAATAACGTCAAAATTACTGTGAACCCTTCCCAAGGATCATACTTTGAAGGGGATAATTTGTAATATTAGGTAAGTTTCTCATATCATGCATTCGATATTCGTTGACGTTTGCACAGCTTTGAAGATATTGCTGAGAATATATATTGTTTGAAACCACTGTAGAACTGTACATCTTAGTAGGTTTAATGAAATTACGTGCTGTGACAGTTAATCAGTACAAGTTTCAATTTATTTCGATGCACACCTGTCTTGTTTTGATGAAGAACGACTGTTTTGGCCACCTGATATACATGCGTGTGCTGCTGTTGCTACAGGCACTCGTTTGTCATCTGTTAGAATTGACATATCGAGAAGAAATTCACTTACTGCAAGGTTCCCTTTCTGTCAGCGTTAGGTAAGAAATGATTTGTATGTTTTTTTCAACGTATATACTGATTTATATATTTACTCTGTTTCCCCCTCATCGTTCTCTGGATGTAAACAATTTTGCCTGAAGATATTAGATACAGACAACTTTACAACTTATTATAATTTCTAGTAACGATTAAATTCGTTTTAGGCACAATATCAGTGGTAAACAAATTAGTATTACAAATATGTATTCATATCGGCGTCTAGTACAATTATTATGGTTACAATTTGTTATTGAACACATTTTTAAATCAATTTAATTTAATCAAATTCGTCTTACATTATAAAGAATGGAATATATTTTTACCAGTTTGTCCATTATTTAACATGTTTCTGTTATGTTAAGTTTGCACAATTTGTACAGCAAATTCGTCAATATAAACTGTCAGGTAGTGAATCTTATTTCACGTAGAAAACAAACCATGTGATATGTTGACAGACATTCTAATATTGCTCTTATAAGTAACAGGGAGTCAGGGAAACCAAATAACTGTCAGTTTTATAACGCCGAAATTGTGTTTACAAATATTGTATGAATTCTGCTCTGCATTGCCGGATCAATCTCTTGTGTTTAATATTTTTTTTTTTACATTTATGTTGCAGTTTGAAATAATTTCTAGGCGTTTACTGCAAGTTGAATGAATAATAATAATAATAATAATAATAATAATAATAATAATAATAATAATAATAATAATAATAATAATAATAATAATAAAACGTTTGCAAATTTTAGTATTTGCATGAAACACAGTAGCAACAATTTCGAGAAATGTTAAATTTTTCATTCTTACCCGAACTAAGAATAACATAAATATCTTAGAATATAATGAATGATCAATTGCGCATACCAACGGAACGGAATATGACGTAGATTAAAATCGATTTGCTATAAATTACAATCAATTGAGGAAATTGACAATGGTGCAGTCCTTATTGCAACCAAAGTGGTACGCGCAGGAGATACCATCGAATTACTTCCAAGGAACCAAATAATTTACGAGGATTATGAAAGTACGAATTTCCGACTGAGATTATATTAGAACCAATAGTAATAGGAATTGATAGAGTTCTACCAGAACGTTTACATAAATGACACAGGTGACCAAATACTCGTTCGTTTTGAATATATACATGTGGTTTATAGGTATCGTAAAATACGTTAGCTTACAGTACCAGAATTATAAAGTGAAACTAGTAAATTGTAGACAAAATCAAGTTAGTTACTTTCATGTTGATCCTAATATATAATGTATGTAGCTACCTATCGTATTTATATATAATTCAGCTGCGCACACTAGATCACAGAACGAACAGCATGCGAATCCGAATTTGTATGCCGTTTCGATACTCTTGTTGTAATATATTCTATTTTATTGCGTCCAAAACATATGTATTTGTTGGGCAAAATGTGATTATATTTGCCTTTATTGCTGTTGCTACAATTAATCAAGTTGATTAAACAGAATTGCTGTGTTGAATAATCTGTAACGTAGATGCCATTAGGACTTCACATTTATGTGTATATAATGAAGTATTGTGTAGTAGTTGCGAATTATTGATTGTATAAAAAACTAAAATTCAAATGGAGTTTGGAATTTGTTCTGAATGTTTTTACTGCAGCATTTCACTGAAATAGAATATGTTTGTTTCAGTTTTTAATAGTTCTTTCAACTGCCAATTAGAGATGTCAAATAATCTATTAATATTTAACTACAGTATAGATTTGTGTTTGGAAATGTTCGCGCAATTCTGGTAATTACAGTCAAATATTTGTCATTTCAAAAATTATATACTGTGCCAACAACAAATTGCACTTTATTTACTCTATTTTAATTTCTTCGTAATAAATTTATGTTGCGAAGTCTGCCTAATTTAATTAACGTTTTTTTATTTTTTGTTTGTTTAATAAAACTGTCTTATAGGTATGTTTTTTATATCAACATATTTTAATGATGAAAACAAGTATAGATGTCCTTAATGTTTCTTAGAACAAACTACATGAGAAAATACACACGATTGTATATTATATTTAATATACAGAACAGTAATTCAAGATAGTAACCTAGATCAAAATTCTTCACTTGCTGATTTGATTAATGAATAAAATATGTTGCTGATAATATTGATTATGCATTTACATACTTATCAATCATAGAGTGAGAGATAAATTGTTAGCAGGATAGCGGAGTGTGAAAAGAAAGCAGAGGGGAGTGAGTGCGTGGAAATCTTACATTTTTGGAATTATAAGGGAAACTAATTCTACCGAGATATTGGTACATCGCACTTATTTGAAGATGGTATTGTAAATATGGAGTCAAAGTAAACGTAAACAATTTTATGAATGAATAGATATTTGTATTTCATTTACATAATACATGCTGTATATTATCAATTTATATAATATTATTTAAAATTATAAAAAGTTATTCAGAATAAAAAAAAAAATTATGAAACGAGATTTATTTGTACACCAAGGATATATATGAACAAATATTGTATAAAAATACTGTTTCATATTTATTTTATCTCATGTGACATTTATTTTGAAATATATTTCTGTTACAAGAGGTCTGTCACGAAATTAATGAGACTGATTTATATATATATATATATATATATATATATATATATAAACTACAATGGTTATGGACAAAATCAATTTATTTTATTATAAATACATTCCTCTAGCTTCGATACAACGAGTGGCAGTTTCTTCCGACGACTGGAACGACTTGTGCAAGTTCTGTTTTGGGATTGAAACGTTTTCTTTTCAGCGGCAATTGCAGTTTCGTCAGTCACATAGAATAAACTTGAGAGAATAAGGTGCGAGAACAAAAACACTGACTTGTTTTCAGGCTCAAAAAACCCATGAAGTTCTATATTTCAAACCGAAATGGATTTTTTTTGCCTATCAAATGTTCCCGGCCGTCTGAATCATGGAAATTAATAGGAAACTTGTACACGGAATAAACAATGATCCCTGTACACATTGTGATTGTAGTTTTTACCAATTTTTAAATAGGTTTTAATGCTTACTTTTACATTTGCAGTTCTGGTGGTACTAACATTTATGCCTCACAAACCAAATGACAAAGTTTTAGAAATAACAGTTATAACAATTAATAAGTTAAGCTTCAAGATGGCACAGAAAGGTGATACACCTTGTAAGGATTATAATAAATAAAATTCATGTTAATTTCAATTATATGTTGATGTTATTTCATATAATAGTACATTATACACCAAGGGAGAGAAACCACTTATATGGTTGTCTCTCTCGAGATGTATATACTATTTTTTCCACGTTCGGGAGTAGAAACACTTAATTTCATAAATAATGAATTATAAAAATCGGAGCGAAATTGCAATATTTAGAAGCCTTTGGAAATGTTTCCATGCAACGCGTACCATGACAACAGACATTTATTTACAAAAATACAAATACATTTCACGACGATGAAAAAAAGGTTTAGCACCACAGATCTAGAAGTTACGTGTACACGTCTTCGTAAGCGTTCTGGACCACACACGTTACATATACTCGTATACGTTTGTACATGTGCCTGTACACAGTGGTGTGCTGCTCCCGGCTGGAGCCCGGTTCGGTCCGGTTTGCGCAACTCAGAATCAAATGAAATGGATATGCATAAGGACACTACATACACAATCTTACCCATAAATGCCCTAACGTTTATCATCTTCTGTGAAACAAGAATCATGGCAATCGACTATGTCTAAAAACAAATACATGATAAATTTAAAATATGTATTTGACATAAATTAATCAGCTAATATTTATTTCACCTAAAATTATAACGAATATTATTTGATATATTTACAGAAATTAAGAGATCTAGTAAACTGTATTTTAAATAGATTTTTTTTTATTTCGGCGTTTTTTTTTTGCTTAAAAGAACCCGAACTACGAAGTGTCATAGTTTCATGAAGATGGTCGATGTCCCGGACTCTTATCAGTAACTGTCAGTTATAAAGACAATTACGATGAGACAAGATGGCTGCTGCGCGACAAGTAAATATTATCAATGCCAATAGTGACAGAATATTATTATTAATAATGATGCAATTTTGAACAGAAATTGCCACTGTGGAGGACACCTTACAACAAGATGACATACTTGTAAAAATTTTAAAGATTTCCTTTTATTTATTTGTTATTTGCTTCATTAGTATTTTTTTCGGCATTCGTGTATAGTTCGTATTTTTGTTGGTGCTCGATATTTAGTGCAAGGTCGACGGGTTACTTCACGAAGGGGGCTAATCAATATATTTATTTCAGATTACTAATTTCGGTATTATATTATTATTTGTATAATGTATTTCTTGTTTTTTGGTCAATGTTTTATTTATCCTTGATCCGGATCAAAGTGCGCACTTATTTTCAATATTTATATAAGCGAGCCGGTTAAAGATTTGGCAGCACCCCACTGCATGTACGCATACTGAATCTAAATTAAAATTTATTTTCTTTTATCGTTTCTATTAAATCAGTTAACATATTATATATAATGAGCAGAAAAATTATTCATACACCCTTTTAAGCATGGATTTGTATTAGCCAAATTTTTGGATTGCTCCGCATTTATTCCGCTCCGACATTGACTGTGCTGCTCCAACTCCGTTCCGCGCACGAACTTAAATTCATTTTTAATTTTATCTGAAATAAAAACTTGAATTACTTTTCTTTAATATCAACAAACTAGAATGTTTTATAATTCATTATATTAAAAAATTACACATAATCAAGTCTTCTTTCATAGTTTACCATAATCGTACAAGTTATTATTTTATCTAAAAGAATAAACTATTTCCGCAGTCATTCATGAAATCGGTCATGGAATAAGATTTAGTGGGATTTCTTTAATAACTGCAGCAAGATAAATAGTAATACAGACATTAGCAACGTTTATTGAACAACCTTGTTGATAACAACAATATTGTTTGAGTGGCTTATGGAGTTTACGAATTGATATTTACCTATCTACGATAAAATAAATTTAATCGTTTCGTATACGTACAATGATGATATTGTTAAAATCTTTAGTTTTGCAAAGTTTCCTGTGTAATACCCTGGAATTACAATTAATTCGAAGGGCACGTTTTTGAAAAGTAAATATCTCATGTGTTCGATATGAGTAACCCCACTTATTATAAATAATAATTGTCTCGAAAAGTAACATTGTAATTTGCTGATAACAAAGCACAATAGTTATTAATTTATCGACTTATTATTTTATTATTTACGAGCCCCTTATACGGTTATAATAAATAGAAACGATATAACCCAGTGGTAAATTAAATTTTTTGTTGTTGTTAATTTTACGTATTTGTTCATAAATTTTCTATGTATTCTCATTTTATGTTAGTCATCGGTTTAATCACTGAATATGTATTTCTTCTGGCTAAGGCATGCTACATATGTTGTAAAATGAATAAAACAATTTGAAGCATTGTATTATATTGTATCTTTGCTCCCTAAAGACGAATTTCCGAAAAATCCTAGGTTGAACAGCAATGGGAAGGGGCTCGTATTTGTACACATAACGTTTAATTAATGTAAGTTTCGTTAAGTTAATTCACATTATTAATTTGCTCTATAAATAATATTATATTAGTAGAATTTTTGACGCAAAGGCGAGTCATGGTTATACTGCAACTAGGTACGTTAAATTTTTATGTATACAACTCAGTAAAAAAAAACTTATTAGCTTATGTAAACGCATTATCACAATCAAATTATTCTGCTCTATTTTCGTTTTAATCCAAAGTTATCGAGAAACGTGCCTCGAGAAAGATTTTCAACCTGATTTAATGGAAACCTGTGCTTCTTTAAAAATTATGTTTACCGAAGATGTTAAAAATTAGAACGAAGCTAATATTGTAATTGAACTTTGCTTGTTTTTTATTGAGATTTTGTAACACAGAATACGAACTAAGCTTAGGTGTTTCCTAATCTGTAATCTAATATACCAACGGTATAATTTTATGGCAAATTTAAAAAAAATTCGATCAATGTTAATTATTAGAAAAATCAAGAAAAATGCTTGACAACGTTGCATGGTTTATTTTTGTCGAAGATTCGTTTAGCTAATAATTCACGAAATAAAACGTGATGCCCCCTTTGTTGTTGACAATGAACAGTCAATTCTCCACCTGTCCACCTTCTACATTGTTAGATAACTGACACAAGCTTCGAAGTATCCAGGCATGACGTAACTGTTAAATAGTATTTCGAACTACCTTAAAATAACTGAAATTCACATTGCACGATCATGCAAAACAAAGGTAATTAAATTTAATGACAAAAGAAATGAAACAAGACGTTATAAAATTAATTTTGCAAGTGTCTGCTTGATTAACACGCTGGCGCCGTACAAAGTGTGCCGGTACGGTTTGGTTGGTTGTTCCCTCAGCGAATGTAAACCACTGATTACGGGTGTTAAAAATCGCATAGCAAGTAGGAAAGATAGGAAACCCCTAGATCAGTGTTTCCCAAACGTACAACATGCTCAAACCTTTTTTCAAACATTGATTTTACTCTTTTGACAAAATATATATTATTTATTTCAAATTTAAAACACATTTAGAAGATAAATAAGGTATTATTGTGTTGAATTTAGTAAATTATTTTTGCTGCTAATAAAAAAACAATGAAAACACTGCCCTTTATTACTTTTAACAATACTGCGTAGTAGAGTCAAGATGGGAACCAATGACAATTCGTGAACATGACTAGTACTACATAGCGACTGTTTTTAGTGGTATGTTTTTTCAGTACGCTGCTCCTGGTATTAGTAACCGATTCTGTTTATGGACTGGATGAACTGCAACGGCAAGAATACGCAGGGGCGCATTGCGGCTTTTTGTGGTCCGAGTGCCAAAATCATTGACACTTTTTTATTCTGATACCCGACAAATTTTAATCAACTTTTGGCTATTGGTCGTAGCGAGTTTAAATTGTTGATCCCAATTTTTTGTAGGGGGCGTAGATTTAGTATTTAACAGCGGTATCACGATCCGAGTCACTTTTTTGATTGCATTTTTTAAGTGTT
Organism: Carabus problematicus; assembly: GCA_963422195.1. Lineage (NCBI taxonomy): Eukaryota > Metazoa > Arthropoda > Insecta > Coleoptera > Carabidae > Carabus > Carabus problematicus. The sequence continues at coordinate 21,144,898 of OY728577.1, forward strand.
GATACAAACAATTGCAGAAATATATATTTTCTGGGTTTCTATTGATGTTTTACTTTTAACCAAAATAATCACGGTAGTATTGAGTATTACAGTTAACGAACTTTTATTAAATAATACAAGCTTAAAGTGAACAAATTGTACACATGATAGATGTAGGTGATTAAAACAGAGAAGCATAGACAAAGTGAGCTTGACATATTTTGAATTATACTAGCTGAAACCATATTCTTGTGAAGAGTGGAAACTGTGTAATAAGGGTGAGAACTCGTATCGGTACAGTGAGAGACACAGATGCGCTTCTGAAATTAATCTAAAACAAATAACCGGAAAGTATAATTTTCGTTTCTCCTATTGTTTCCGTAAAAATTGCACTGACGCAATCTGAATATCAATAAATGTAACAATTGTTCTGATAAATTATTAAAACAACTTTAGGCATTTATAAAACTATGCAATTATTATTACAAATACTTAATAATTAGGGAATTATGTAATAATCTGGTAAATGTATTTGTAGCAGCAAAATGTTATTATTATTAGTTATTATGTATGTCACACGATAGTATATTATGATTAAAAAAAATCAATTCTGTATATACCTTTAACATGGGAAATCAATTATTCTTTATGTAAAAGTTCCCAAATTAGTTTAGAGAAAAATACTTCAAATAAATGTTGCAGAGAATTAAATTCTGCATCTAAGTTAGCAATCGGTTTAATTTTTGACATTTATAACTGAATACATTCAGTTAAAATTCTATGGTTATTCCGATTTGAAATAATTTTGTTTAAAATAATTTGGAAACTTTAACATGAAGAAAAACTGATTTTCCATGTTAAATGCCTATGGCCAGTTTTTTAATTAACATCCGGTATGTACACTACTTCTGTTTATAACTGGTGTGAATAATTGCATTCTGACGTTCGTTCAGATTTTTTACAATTGAATAAATTCTTTAATCTTACATTTTTACTCACGCGGCGTTGTCAAGAATTTTTGCATGGCTGCTAGTTGAGCTTTTAATAATGAAAGGACAAACAGGGAAAGTACAACTGTATTTACGTGTAAAACTATTAGTCAGTTAAAATTTAATTACCAGACGTATTTTTAATCTTCGTTCTGTCATTTAATTAAAGTACCTTTTATTTATGCACACTCTCATCGAAATTTTGCGCTAGACGTACCGTGAACATTAAAACGATATCACGTTATTGTAAAAAATCTAAAAAGTATTTCTTGAGAAAATTAGTTAATGGCAGATAATACTTCAAAGTATTTTTTTATGTTCTGAGGTTTTTTTTTAATGGTGGTTTCATGAAATGTCCACTTAGTATTCGCTCGTTTATCCGTCCGTTTTCATTACTTGAAATATCAGAACAAAGATTTAGCTCAATTTTGCACATTACATCCTGTATTGTGATACATTTGCCCAGAAATTAATTTCGGTTTTATTTTGTGAAGTACCTCTACATTTCAAATGTTTCAAACTTTTTGACAATTTGCATGCTAACGTGTTCAGTTTAATTAGTATATTAAATTTTATGTTACACTGTAAAATGAAAACTGCATGTGTTTTTTCCTCAATTGTATAATATTCATCTTTTTATTATTTCGGCGTGCTTGGTGAAATATTTGTTTAACTGATTATTTTTTAGCGTATAACCTGCGTTCCAACTGATGTTCAGATTAATCAATATTTTACATAATATCAATGAAGATATTAAAATCTGGTTTCAATATAAAGTTATTTTTACTTAAGAAGTTAATTAACAAATTAACCGGGAAGGAATATGAATCAATGAATATGTCAGTTAAACATTCACTTAATATTTTTATTTTCGCATCACGTTTGCTTTGAACATAATATTATCTTTTGAATAACTTTTTCAACCAATCTGCTAATTGTGTGCTCAGTTGGAATTTCTCTTTGATCTGCCATCTTTAATACGCGATCAATTTTATCATGTCGTTAAATAACTCGAACTCGTTACATTCATTTTCGCAACTTCTGCTTTGCTTGTTCACAATTACACTTTCATCTAACATTCGGTTCATTCTCTTAATTCGATCGGCACAGCCTTCCTTCAGGCTTGACAACAATTCTCTGCAATGCATTCATTTGTTCCGTACTTCGTTCATCCGCTCTTCCTTCAATCACACCTTGAAGTTTAAATCACAGTATTATTACTACTGATTTCAAGTAGCTAGTATAAATACGTACATTATTGTAAACTGATAACTATTCCTACAACACATTTATGAAATAGTTTAAGCAGTAGTAAATAGATAATTGCTTGTACAATTCATTAATTTAGATATAAAGTCAGAATCTAAATCAGTACGTAATAAAATCCGTGTAAATACAATGTTTACTTTGAACAATGTGAAAATTAATTGCATGCACGTAGGAAAGCGTTCTTAAATGGTTTTTTAATGGTGCATATTGGCGCGATGTGGCTGGAATAAGAAACCGCGTGTCTTAGTGCTGCTCCGCTGTCCAGTAGTTGAGATAAATGTCGGTTTTTACTGCTTAAGTTATCGGGTAGGTTGGCTGCTTGGGATGTTCTGCCGTTCCCATGTTGTTTTGTTTTGTAAGTGAAAAAAGGTAACATTTTACCATCGACCACTAGTTGCCGGTATCACGTTCCACTCCCTACCCACTGAATTTTAGCTAAACGAAACGATTAGCTTCTCATGCGAGGGTCGGACGCCGTCAGCGTCTGCTCACGGCATTAATTTTTAACAAACAATTGTTCGCTTGTCAGATTTCGTGACTGGTTTGCGATGCGTGCACTGCACACTTACAGCCGATTTAGCTGCCACACACATTTATATTATAATTTACGTGCAGTTCAACAAGTTAATTGAAGATATCTACACTTTTATAAATCTGTAACCAAACATGTATTTACAAAACTTGTGTAGTATAGTGGCGAAACAGAATTTCACTATTGAATTATTGCGTGCTATTTTTAAATGTGATGTATGATTTATGTAACACTTGCTTGTTTTGTACCTGCCTATGTACATACACCTGTAGTTCGGTCGGGTTTTGTAGTTATGAAAACGTAATGCAATTATATGGGTTAACTACACAGGAATAGCACAACACGACGACAGCATAATGACTGGTACGTACATATTCAGAATGTTTCCTAATGTACATACAACTAATGTCGGTGTCCCGAAATACGTGACATGTAGTTTTGATTGTATAATAAGTCTACGAACTCAACAGATTTGGCAAGTGTTAGAATATTCTGTTTTCTATTTGGTATTTTATTATAGCTATTCGTAAAAGCTAAATAAGTAATCCTGGATGGTGCGCCGCGATGCGGTATTGGAACGAACGAGGCATTTCGGCCAACTGAACGTGGCAACCAGGTAGATGTGCGTGGAATTTTCAAACATGACAGAGTCTGGTGCCATCTATCAGATGATTATGAACGAGTACGTTTTATACATGTTCTGGGTATGACAATAAATGGAAATTTCATACGTTTAATTTATCATGCCCCGCGTTTGTTCAGGATTATCTTTTGCAAATATCATAATCCTAAAAAATCGACTCTACTGTTGATCCCTCTTCCACAGCGTGAGTGGCGTAATTTCTGCATCTCGCGTCCGCCTGGAAATGGTGATGCTATTATATGTAGATGGTCAGGGGAATTAAAATTTATCCAAATCGCACACGTAAAGAAACCATTAATTTCATCTAAGACTGTATGAATATATGATGGTATTAACCACACATTTTTTCGGAGAGTTTGTCATTGAATGAATAATCTGTCCTCATAAACATGCATGGTTATTTATTCTACTAGAGTAAAAGTTATACTGAAGGTTCATAAATCCTTATTATTTGTGCATGCTGATTAATTATATACGATAAACATTTATCTGACTCGACATACGTAACTGCATACGCTGCTTGCTCAATTGCTTTAGATGTGCCTTACTTATATTTATACAGTGCATACGTCTATAACCAGGTACCCTATATCCGATATGTACCTATAGATGGGGCTATGTTTGTTTACTTAAATATATTTTCAGTTAACAAATCTAACCGAAAATTAGTAATTTACTTTATAGGATTTATACATGAATCAACATTGCCAGTACACAAAGATCTATTAGATACCGTTATTGATTCAGTTTCACTGATGATTATTCCATAAATATTCCTTTCATTAATATTCATGTAAACAACTTTAGTTATACACTTTTTCATCTTTTTTCTTAATTATAAATGTACGAATACATTACACAATTATTTTAACACTTCTTGGGAATATCGGTGCCTGACTAAGGCAAATTAGTGATTGAAAAAATTGTTTACATCTTTATTTAATTATTCTAAACTAGCATTTTCCAACAACATTCATATTCAAGGCAGCTTGTTTATATTTATTACTTAATTGTCAGTGTGACAATTCATAACTTTGTTAATTTGAATTTAGCTATAAACTGTATTAACGCACTTTGGATTTGTAATAGTAAGTAAGAATTTGAAATAATTTCCAAAAAATAAAAATCGTAATTTAAAGACCCGTAAAGTGGTAATTTCAATGATTTTGTGTAGCAGATAATTATTCATTAATATCGGAATGTAAGTGAAATGGAAGAATTCCTGAGAAAAATATAAAATCAAATTGAGAGACTGAACATTTCGCTTGGCACGCCCTACAATGTTTTAATTAGCAAAAGTATTAGATGAATAATCATAACCAATCTGTCATTAACACTACCTTCCATTTAAAATATCTCCTAATAAATTGCAGAGAATTATTTTAGCTCCGAGTCGAATGTGTACAACGAATGACCGCTGATAAATCATGTTACACGTTTTTTTCTTCCTTATTCGCTCGCGCATATATACATATATATATATATATATATATATATATATATATATATATATATATATATATATACATATGTAAATTGTCGTATTGATATCATATTTATATATATATGTATATATATATATATATATATATATATATATATATATATATATACACATATGTAAATTGTCGTATTGATATCATATTTATATATATATATATATGTATATATATATATATATATATATATATATATATATATATATATCAGATTAAACATACCGACTTCATGACGACCAACACATAAGTTAGTTGCGTACGCTCTTGACCGTGAAATATTAATTTGATCGTTTTTGTTTTTTACAATGTAGGCAGCATAATTGTCAGTTTTACGCTTAATACTTTATTTTCTTTGTGACATTTTAGTATAATTTTGTAACATTATTCGGTGTAATAGTACATTTTCAAGGAATTCAAACGTCAAATTGACAATTACATTGTCTAGATAGTAAAAACAGTCAAATTAATATTTTGATTTTAAAATAAAATTAGCGCGCAGCGAACCTATGTGTAGGTCGTCATCGCATAGACCGTATTTGACGTGATTAAAAAATTGCACAAGTTTTTACGCTAACCTGACGTTGCGAAAGGTCAAAATGCATATGTCGGTTCAATGTAGCTTGTCTCATTTGTCACCGGTTGTACAACCTTAAAATGAGTATAATAAATTTCCAGAACTGAATTACACGTCACTAAATTTTACGATTTGCGAGATAGGTAGTTATAAGTTGCAGGATCGGATGCATTTTTACATCACTGAGTATGACTAACTGCATAGATGTATAATACAATATATATATATATATATATATATATATATATATATATATATATATATATATATATATATATATATATATATATACAGGGTGGTGACCGCGACACCGGAACATAGGAATTTAACATGTAAAATCATATTTTTATAATTTCCTGCTTCCCTTATTATTTTAGAGAAGAAAGCTTCAAATAAATGTTGTAGAGCATAAAATTCTACATTAAAAGCAATAAACGGAATTAATTTTGCATGCTTTACAACGGCAGAAATTAAATTCAAAATGTTGAAAATCAGCTTAAAAATGCTTAGGGGTAGCCTTGGAATTCAAACAAAATTAAACAAATGATTGACGTTTTATCTGTCATCAGAAAAATATTCCTTGTTTCATGAATTGATTGCCAGTAGTTATTTATTAGTCTTTAATTTAAGTGATATATATGAAAAAATGGTGGATAATTACTCAATTAGTGACAGAAATGAATTTCTTATGTTATATTATAATTGTAATAGTTTAAGACAAGTGAGAGATTAATTTTCTTCTGACTTTTTGTTTCATATCCAAGGCTACCCCTAGGTATTTTTAACGTAATTTTCAACATTTTGAATTGAATTTCTGCCGGTATAAAACATGCAAAATTAATTCTGTTTGCTGCATTTAATGTAGAATTTTATGCTCTACAACATTTATTTGAAGCTTTTTTCTCTAAAATAATAAGGGAAGCAGGAAATTATAAAAATATGATTTTACATGTTAAATTCCTATGTTCCGGTGTCGCGGTCACCACCCTGTATATATATATATATATATATATATATATATATATATATATATATATATATATATATATATATATTGTATTATTTGTAGAACTTACGTCACTGCTGACAATTTGTTTTAATGGTAATATATTCTGAACGATTAGAAACATTGCGAGAATACAGAATATATACTAGACAGTTATAAATGAAATGGTACTGAAGTGCAATAAATGTAAAAACTTGCGAATTTGCATGCATTCGTATTTGAATGAAGTCATTCTTTTTCTGTATTTCTCGCAGCCTAAAATCTTTAGCATGTCACGTACTATATAAGAATTTGAATACATCACCCACGGGGGAATATGCAGTATTCCAAGTGAGAATTCCCTGCAGCTATGAGAAATGAAATTTTCCTTGCTGGAAAATCTGTTCAATAAATACACACATACATATATACAATGGTTTTTTGCACTAAATTTTGTAAAATGAAAAATAAGGAATTGTGTGCACATTGATTAATAACGCTCGATTACACATCTGATACGTAATGAAATTTTGATTAGTTAGGAAATTTATCATCATTAAAAATATTACTGTTGGAATGGGTTCACCTTGTCTACCCGTCTTCTATCTCCTACACTGAACAGCTGCCACGTTCATCAAATTTTATTAAAATTACTTTGTAACTTAAGCACATGCATCGTCTAACAAGTTTTCTTCTGGCCCATAATATTAACGGATTTAAGAGCTCTGTTCTGCCAACACAGGATAAATAATAATCTTTGTTTAAATTTTACACATTCTCCAGCCATTAGTCTAATGAAAAGATTTTACTAGACAACAGTATTCTAGAATCAAATTCGGCTATATTGAATTTACTCTAGCAGGTTATTCAACTTTAAGAGTGGAACGAAGTCACGCGTAAAAGAATTGAAGAATGTCGATGGGATAGCGTGGCTTGAGAAGCATCATCAACATCATTCTGTTCCCTGTTCCTGTTCCGTAGGTACTCGCTGACGACTGACTGGGCGACGTCGTTTCGGAAGTTTCAATTCGCACTTACGGTGCACGTCTGTATCCCTAGCAGGTGTAAAACTAGAACTGCTAGTAGATACGGATAGTGAATACGTGTGTATTCAAAATAACGGTGCTTCAGCCAACTAATCTTCGAAAGTGGCTTTCACATTCGCGCCGCGCCACTCATACCTCATCCGTACAGTATACCGTGTCTCTTACACATTTGCTTAATGAGAGAATACCGTAATTATATGAGATGCTTTATTGGGTCTTGTTGTCCCTAATCATTTTACATTTTCTCAGCACTCTTCTTGTCGCCGTTCGTCCGCTAACTTGACAAATGTGACGAGTTGTGATTCTATAACAGCTCCTCCGTCTCTATTCCCTACAAGAGATGTCAATACATATTTTTATCGATTTATAAAACTGATCCCAGTTGATTTCGATACAAATACATGTCTGTATTTGGTTGGAAAGTTGTCATTTAATAGAAAATTTATCCGTTACCATTCATCTGGGGAATGCAAGGTAAATGGTAGGTAGTAAATGACTAAAATGATCTATAGCTTGCGATTATATTAACTTCTTCCACGCCGCTTTCCATAAAGATAATCTAGCTGTTTCTTGAGGCTAGTAATTACGGCTTCGTGTCTATTATTAAAGTACCTAATTTGTAATGCGTACCAAGTTTGCACATCAGATGGGTCGTTCTTTAAGGAAGAGTTTAATTTTTAACCGCAAAGGGAGTAGTTCAAAATATTCTTTTTTAAAAAGTCAAATAAGTCTCGTTAATATCCCGGCCCTGTAGTCGAGTTGAGTAGCCGGTGTTAGCTTGCGAGGATGAACCGCGTACCGGGATCGTACTCGTGTTATCTGATAGAAAGTTCAGGTATGATTAAACATACATACATATGCAAAGTAAAACACACTGTTAGCTCATTCGCTTTACCGTATCACCTGACCAGTTTCTAGCTCTCTCTCTCTCTCTCTCTATTTCTCTCTGGGTATGTATATACTACTATTACGATGGAATGAAGTAACGTGTTAAAACCTGGCCAAGTCCGTATCACTCCATTCATTCGTACCGATCGAAAGAGTCTCAGCATTTACGAATGAAAACCTTTAATATTGGCAGCCCAGATAGTTAATTAAATTACCAAACACTTTTAATTTAATTAAGAAACCTTGTCGGCTTATACGTTAAGAATATGAGAGAATCGACTAAATTTTATTCGATTTACTCAATTAACATGCTTTTATTTGTTTCAACAAAGAATAAACAAACACAGATTCCACGTTGATAGTTACGTTCGTGTACAAATGTAATTTAAATTAATTAACTAATGAAATAATGAATTGATATTGTTGAATTATTAACAGATATAATTAGTATGAGAAAGCTATTTACTACACAAAGAATGCATATTAAAATGTAATGAAACAGAGAAATAGTGAATGCATTTTACCTGTTTATTAGTCTTACAGATACATCAGTGCCACGTGGAACAACAATATTATTTCACGGCTGAATGGCGAGTAGCGGCAGATAACAGTGCAAAAGGAAATGGGCGCAATTACAACATAGTTATGAAAATATTTTACCTTTTTCATAAGTAACAAAAGAAATCAAACAGCCAAATGGACTTAAATGTCACAGATTTTGTCACAATAATTCACTGTGAAATGTGAATTAAACGTAACAATGGAAGAAAATCTTCATTAGAATTTCTTTTTTCTGTTAGCAAAAAGTTCTTTGCACAAATGATTCTGGAAGTAATGAAGTTTCCAGTGGCGAGGCGTCACTATTACAATAAGGAATGCATTTTTCTTTCAATATATTTTTCATATAATAAAAATCTTAAGAAAAATCTAGTGTGGTCGCCATATAATTTTCTCCATAACATGTACCTACGACATGTATACAAATACTCCAATATCAAACGAAAAAACATATTAAACGATTTAAATGTCAGTTCATTTGATGTTTTGTCAAATGTATATTATTTTTGTAATCATTTTCTAGTTTTTCAAATAAAGATTATAAAAAATATTATTTTGAATCCATATGTAAAATATCAAATCTATACTTTATATTCGGATGTTTTTGAGTTCGGAATGTTTAAAATATTAAAATTGTAATAACTTCCGTTTTTTGTTTTGTATATGGATTACTGGTTATATGAATCCGCAGTTTTATCGAATAAATTTCCAAATAACTTAATCAAAACATCAAAATGCATGGAACTATTGTCGGTTATTTGAATAGATTTTCGGTTATACGAATAGTTTTCAACATCTTTCATTCAATTTTTTCAGGGAACATTTTCAAAGAATATCCTTTTATAAATAAGTCATTAAAAAAATAGAAAATATGCCGTCTATTTCCTACAATTTATTTAAACTAATTTTGACATTAAAAATAACATATATACCTATTTAAAGTAAGTAAAGTAAAATAAAAAAAATAAAAATTCTTAAGGATAGTGTAGACTTGTGGTTCCCTATATCGAGAGATTTTATACAATATATCCATGGATGCTTCGTCAATAGATTATTCATGGTTTTGTTTAATTTGTCCGACACTGACGGTACATCAATAATGACGTTTACTAACACGTGCACTTATCACATTGCAATGCTGTGTAATGAGACAAAAGAAATAGTTTTATTACTTATCATCATGCATCATCATACCTAGAGGGTGCGTGTTGAATAACATTGCGAATTGTCTTATCGCCATTGCGAAAACACCTAATTAAAAGTTCCTAATGAAATGTAATTAGTCCCCGAGAACAAAACTCGGTAAAACGGGAATTCCGAAAGAGTGAAGGCGATTAGGAATCATTAACGCTGCAAATCTTTTAATTAGACGCGGAACCTGTAAGTACGTACAAAAGGCAATTTTGTTTGTACCTACTTCATGAATGCGGTGAAGCATTTTAAGTTAGTTTTACAACTGTGACATTTTTTTAAAGTAACACAAACATGTACATTAACTCCAGTTCTATTTGTTAAATACATATATACCTCTAAGTTTTAAAATGATTAATTAACGAATTAATAAAATTATACGGTGGTTTATTTACTTTGAGAACTTTTGGAGGAAAATAGTTGTCAGTTACTTTCAACTCAAACTTTTTCCTTCGGCCTCTTATATTCGATACGGAAATTTTAAAACAGGGCACGTTTCTAAATTCTGATAAGAAAAGTTTAAAATACTCACGGATAGAGTTTTTCACTACCTTGAATTTTAGGTAACTGAAGTCTTTTACAAAATAAGAGCAGTATTCTTATAATATTAGCTAGCTATACGCCATATTTTTTTGCACGTAATTTCAAAATACAAACAAAAATACATTCATATCGCTTCAAATGTATTCGTATGGGATACTTGGCTTACCAAACTTGAACGCAATATAAACAAAATATTTTTTATATCATTGGTGTTTTACAGTTAAATGATAATTCTTGGTTAAGTATCTAAATGAGTTTTTTTCTTTTATTACTGTTTTAATTTCTGGTTACTTACATAATATATAACAAAAATTCCCAAGATGTTATCTGTTCTGTGTTTTCAACAATTGCTTATTTCAAACAGTTATATTTTCATACCATGATTATTGATTTAATAGACAATTCGTTTTATTTTCTGTTAGACAAGAACTGAAACTTGTAGAATTGGTTCTTGCAGAACTAAAACTTGAAACAACTTGAATTCATTGAACTTGATTTCGCAACTTGCCGGTTTCTATCAAACTTGGAATTCTATGAACTAATTTTCGACAACTCAATATTCATCAAATTTTAATTACAATAATATATATATATATATATATATATATATATATATATATATATATATATATATTAATAGATTTTAAAGAATAACATATAAATTTCATTATTTTGTCTATAAGTAGTGAAATTTGTGTTGAATATATGATATGGGAAATGAAATTCTATTTATAACTGGCTACCCAAATATATAAACTAACTACAAATTCAATAAATTTTATATAAATGTTCACTGCAGAGCCATGGAATTTGAAAAAAGGGATGTGACACTTGTTTTTTTTTAACATGATATAATGCAGATCTCTCGGGGAAAAAAGATAATAGAATTCTAATGGCCTTATAAATATCAGTAAGGTATCCAAGGAATTTAACACAGTCAAATAACGCTGCAGCAGTGCAATGAAGGAGTCAAGTAATCAAAATTACAATTAATTTTATCTACGTTGAATAGAAAAAAGTATAAAAAAACTGAGAACAAATAATCTTCACTGAAATATAATTGTGAAATACTCTAATTAAACTCAATTAAGAACTCAAAAGTTAATATTGATAATTAAACGTTTCAAAAATATACTTTTCACATACTTTTTTATAAAAGAATTAAAATATATCAGAATTACTTAGATTTATCATTTTGTGCTGTAAAATTCTAAACGGAAAACAACAGATGCGTTATAAAATTTTTTGTTGAACGGTGTATTTGGCAAAGAGAAGCTTGGAGAGATGGCGTATCGGTAAACAATTTTACGGACGGTATCTTCCAATAGAAATGATTTTACGAGTATTAGGTGTATACGTTAAATAGAGTATCTGAGTTTCGGGTTGCGTCTTCGTGGGATTCGGTTCTTTGCTATGGCGTGTGCTATCGCACCTTATATCCTGGATCGTCGAGGGGGTAAGCTCCATATTAATATGTAAAAGAATATTGATTTGATCGTCACAAAAACGAGATCGTGCTCAACCATAGCGCTGAATTGTAGTATGATGTGGGCAAAGTTGCCTTGCAAGATTCAACGCTCCAGCTATGTTGAAAATCTGAGGTCCATAGATTTTTTTTTTGTATTTTCTCGCGAATTTTGTTACTACCGATGTCCTCCAATCACGTCTGTTATTATTTTACGTACATTGTCTTCCTTATCATAGCTCCATTCAATTTACCACTAACTTAACTATTTAGTACATTACCTAATCGGGCATTCGCTGCACTACTAGACGACTAGACTTGTGAAACAAGCCATACACTTTCTCACACATCAACCGATGTTTCCATGATTCAAAATCAAGCCACTTGTCGAAATGAACCACGATTTTATTATTACTCATTATGTTCGTTAATATTCTTATTTCCTCTTTTCCTTAGAAAATTTCGCTAATGTACAGCGAATATTTCATTACTAACAAACCTTTCCTTCTTGTTTCTGTGAATATAAATTTTTAAATATTCTCTTTGGTTCGTAAATGTAGGAGGCAATGTATTTTTATTTCTCATGTTAATTCATTATACACAAAAATAAGAACCTATTTCAAACTTGCAAATACTATATATGCTACTGCTTGTAACATTAACTATTTTATTAATTTGTTTCATAATGCACATCTGAGTCGGATGATCTGACTTACAAATGAGAATACAAAAGTCTAAATTATTACTACCATGTAATATTTATTGATTTCTTGGTATTTGGAGATATTAATCGTATTGTTACATGATAGATACAAATATCATGTGTAGTGCACCTCTGTAGAGGTATAGTACGAGTATACTAATGGCTTAACTGTTCATATGTCCTTACGATTACTGAATATTTAATATTGACACGTTTTATTATTGTATATTCGCTACTAGTACCTACCTGCATTTATGGGACAAGTCGTAGTTGTATAATATGATGAATGAGCTGACGTGGGGAATATAACATGACATGACAGCATATTGCGACGTGGCAACCGAATTGAACCAGTAGTTTTTTTTTTGGTTATGTATGTGGTATAAAATCTAAAACTCGAACACGGAATTTATAGCGAAATCCTATGAAACTTTCCACTATAGATGAGGTGTTTCGGGTTAGCAGGAACACTACGTTGACACAATGTGTTAATATTCCTCTGGGGTATGTTTATATTATTGACAGGTTATATACATACATACATATTATATACCGGGTATCCTCTGACATATAGGATATAGGGAATTAACAGGTAATTTTAGAAAACAAAGATTGTGATTACTTCTTTCCTAAACATTTTTACTGAAATAGTATAAAAATTGTTCCGAATAAACGAATGAATATTATGTTTATTGATAAAATGTTTTTGTACCTATATAGAGAATATCAATTTTGAAATATTGCATTAATCTGGCGGATTAAACGCTATATTTGGATTAAATGTTGTTTCGCTTGACCAGAAAAATAAAATATGTTGCTTTTATTCCATAATTTCCTAATTTATTATAAAATGCAATATTTCCAAACTAATTTATTCAATAAACAAACACGAATTTAACGTTGAATATAACATTGTACTATCGTTATGCAAGTGTATGTATTGTGTTTGTTATATTTCTCGCTTAGTCCATACAACCAGGCATGTACCTACCCCGCGCCACAGGGCAGGCGTCCGTTGATGTCGTGCGGTGTTGAATGCGGCTCCGCCGTCTCATTGTCCTAATTACTATATATTTTATTAATCACGTGGATTAATCAGGCTGTGGTCATAGAGCGTAGAGCGGCACAGTTATTTCGGTTCACTGTGTGTTTAAATGTGTGTGTGTGTGTGTGTGTGTGTGTGTGTGTGTGTGTGTGTGTGTTTGTGGCCAGTGTTCAGTTTGCGTGGATATTGATCAACCGTATGTAGTTTACATGGTATACACACAGCTACACATACGCACAGAGGAACACGCAGGCAAATGTACACATACACTGAACGCAAATGACTATGTTATTCTACCCATACACATATGCACGGACACAGGTATAAACATACGTATGTATGTGCGTATAGTGACTAGCATGTGCATATTTATAGGTGTATGTGTGTTCGGCATGTATATGTATATAGTGCAACATCGTCGACCGAACACCCCTCTCCATGCAGTATGTATCTATGTTGGTTATGTGACATACTAGATGCTATTTACGCAACAATGCTATAGAACACTACTAGTTGTGTTGTATGTATGTACATATGGGAGTGTATGTGTTTAGTATCAGTGTACATGTTATGAGTTGGCTTTAATTATCATTCTATGGAAATATCTCTATTAATTGCCAGCTTACAACAAGTCTGTAGCTTCCGCTGGATCATGGTTACTCGCTAATGTTTCGCATGTGACAATGTTTCGATATGTTCGTCACGGGATTCGTTGCCAGCTGTTGCGAATGTATATTTACTGTATTCATCTTAACTTTACATGCAAACGTACATACCATTCACTTTGTCCTATGTTTCGTGGTACTTTGGTTAACAGTCTAGTGTCTGCATTATTGAGAACATACTTCAATACTTACTTACAGATGGTCGTTGCAAACGTAATCTGGCAGACAATACATATCATCTTCGCGAACATTTAACACTTTTCACCTGCTCAGCTAAGAATTTAGCTGTAAAAATGATTTATAATTCTCTATACAAATACTTACAAATGTATTTTCACCCATGTTTTAGTATGTATAATTTGTGATTATTTTTCAATAAAAATGGTTAATTATATTTGGCGCCCCGAGCAATCACTTTGGCTGTTATTCAGTTTTGCGTAAGGTTAGGAATTTGGTGTAACAGTGGGACGTTTGAAATAAAACAATGACTTGTTTACTTATTTGATGTAACATATATATATGTATACTTTTTATACATGTACATTGAGCACATCGAGTATCATTTAATTTTTTACACACACGCAAGTCCACTTTGGAACGACAGTTAGACTTGCATGCACCATTGGTTCAACAAACACTAATTAAAAGCAATGGATTATTATTTACATAAAACTGCATTATTTAATAGTGTAGGTATTTTTCTGAATTTTTTAATGTTTATATAAATAAACAATAATATTCCTTTTATTAACGTAGGTACTCAGAGCCTTATGTGCTGCTTGACACATCCACCGTAAACAAAAGGAACAGTTGTACACACCGATAATTAATTGGGAACACTAAACAAGTATTTCTCATTTGTCTGTATGGATTTGTATAGAGCTAAATCTTACCCCCTTTTTCTAAAAAAATCTCTTCAATAACTGATTATATTATATGGGAAAAATACCTACTGTCAGAACTTGTAAAAATATCTTAGAGATTATAAGTATTTATCACTGTAATATATCAATAAAATGAAACATACGAACTGAAATAAACCTAGCAGTCGAAGGCGTAGTATGTATAATCTAGTAATTGAGCATGAAACCAAGGTGTAAACACTGAATTCATACACTCATGCATAAGTATATATGAGACAATCTACGTCCACAAATGACGAATGTAAATGTAGATGATATTTGGGCAGGGACACTACAATTTGTAGGTTACAGATACAGATAATCACAGTGTCCCAATGCTCTTGATCTTATTTACATTCAGATTACGGATTGTTCACATACCGGTCACGCTTTTTTTAAGAAACACGTGGTGTATGTTCATGTGCCATTTGACTGATTCATTGACCGTGATTTTAACAAAATTAGTAGATTTGAATGTGGGACACTAGTAACAAGTGTGAATTTTGAAACGAAAGTGTTAAATCTAAGAGCCTTACAATATTACCCTGTTATTTGATTTTCACTCTAAACGTCTATTATTTTACATGTGTCAGAGAGTTAAATGATTGTATGTTTCATTTTATTTCTACCTGTATCTGAGCACGGTTCGACTCTTCCCTATTTATCGTTTTCATTTTTAGTTAAAATATTTACAGTCCATCTTGTATCAACGATAATATGGATGTTTCATTTCTACAAAAGCTACATTTATATATAATACATATTTTCTCATTGGTTATATTGTTTTGTACAGTTAAAATACAAGTTAATATGACTAACTGATACATAGTTGCAACTCCTGGAAATAATTAGGCATTAATTAACATAGTCAATGTATGTAGTAGTAGTGGTTAGTAATAGTAGTGGTGGTTAGTTGTAGGAAACTAGAAGATGTGTGTCTGTATTATTGGGTACGGTATGCAGTCATCATTGTCAGTCAGTGTTTTTTATGCTCTACTCTGCTGTTGCGTACTTGGCTCTACACTGTACTATACTGCACTGTACTGTACTGTACTGTTAGAGAATGGTGGGGTGGGTGTTTGTTGTGTCGCAACCCGTCCATGCGGAACTCCACGTTTTCATTTCACGCCGATCTGTGCGCTGTTGGGACTACTAGCGTTGATTGAAATCACAAATGAGCCTAAATCCTGCTAATAACCCAGCCCATTGTTGTTTGGGGATTACCTCGCATGTAATTAGGCAGGCATAATGTTTTTCTCATACAGGGGAGAGATAGATATTTGCGGTGGTAATTGGGGGCGTGGCAGTAGTGGTGCTACTATAATGGTACTTATGGCTCACTGACATTAGTAGCTAGTTAGTGGTGGTGTATATTAGTTACAGCAGAGCGGTGTTTGTAGTGTATTACAGGAATGACCAACCTTTTTCAGCTATGGGCCAAATATATCTACTTTTGATGGAATATTTAATAAAATAAAATTAAACAATTATATAAAGTGAATTACAGTGTTAAGAATTTTGTTTGTTATTAATCACACATATCATTTTTATTGTACGTAGCTATATGTACGTGTATATTTATAAGACGAAATTAAATATGAATAATGGTGAAATATAACTGCCGGCTGAATTAAAAAACTGGGCGAGGTGTATTTGGTCCGTTGGCCATACCTGGTTAGTCAATAAAGCGAAACGAACATCGATTTGAACAAAAGCGTGATTTTTTTTTTTCTGTTTTCAGTCTTAAGAATGTTTGAATTACATTAATAAAATGTTGTGAACAATTCTACATTCATTTCGCATACTTGATTAAGCGTCTTTTGTCACTTGTTGAGTGAATAAATATATATAATATACATAGGGAGTGTATATGGGAATGTGACAAGTGCAAGCGTGCATCTACTATGATTGTGTGTGTGTGAGTGTATTTATAACGTGTGTTTGTTGTATATGTGCATACGCGTGAATAAGAATGGTAAGATTTTTCTTTACGGATGTAGCGACAAGTGCGCGTTGTATGGATGGGTGGGCTATAGGTGGGTAGGGCGCTCCTGTGGGGGCTAGTAGATTTGGAGATTTCAATCTTGGTTGGACTGGATGCGAGGCTGAAGAGTTTTCACAGGTGCGTTCACCGCAGAGCACATCGGATTAGCAGAGCTACAGAGAACAGCGTCGTCCTGCCTATTTGGTTGGCTGAAAACATATTCGAACATAATTCAGTCAAAGCACATGTGTCCCACAACATTCTTTGCACAATACATAATAGACATAATAACGAATATGTAACAATAACAATGACGATCGTGGATGGAAATATCGAATTGATTTGTAATTGTAAGTAGATAGACTGATAGAGATTCAATAGTTACACACGTAGATAAGGTAGTTAGAGTATGTAAGGCACGCGCTGTCAGTTATGAAATGTCCGCTTCCGTAAGTAGAGTTGCGAATGGTAATCGCGTTTTTACTGCGTCGGTTACCAAACTTTGCTTTTATTCATTTTATGGGAGTCAAGTTGTGGCCGGGTTGACTCGAGGCGGCTGTAAAGAAGTCGACGGAGCGATGCAAGGTCCCTCGCACGACGACTGACGACGCTGTCCGGAGTACGGTAGTGTAGGGGTAGTACTAGCTTGGGGTTACGGGCGATGCGCATCGGACGTGGGGATCTCGCGGCATATAATCTAGGATTCTGGCAGACCGGCAAACATTTGTCATTTCTTTTACAATCTTTATACGAAGAACGTGGAACAGAAACTGTAGGGGGTGCACACTGTGACCGAGAGTGCTCGAGAACTCTCTCTCTGTGATTGTTCACTTTTAAGATGTTTATTCAGTCTATTAGGTTTATTACATTGCTCGGTCGGTCTAGGACTTACAACCAATTTAACTAATGCTCCTTGGCTACTGAAATTGTGTGAAGCAACGATTTCAGTGCAACCGGTAACCAACAAATTATCTTATTCATAATTTTATCCACATGTTATTACGTATTCATATTGAAAAAGTAAACGATGTTGGTACGTGTTCAATTTTTGTTTAATTTTACTAGATTTTTATCGTTGTTCAAAATGTCTGTACGTGGTAAAATTGTAAATTTCAGTTACTTTTTCATGGCACTCACAAGTCTGTTTTTATTGTGTTTCTAACTTTACCTACGTATTTTTTTGCGTGGATAATCGTGGGTAAAAAGCCGATTTCATCCAAGTTTTCTTCGCTGGCTCGAGTTTTTGTATATAATCCGTTGAGAATTTCTCAGGAAACAATGTGAGAAGTGAACGAATTACCCGTTGATTTAGGTGGACATTTTTTCGAAAGGATCTAAGACTATCGGCAAGTTGGTTCTAATGTTAGTATTGGTAGTATCGACCAAGTGAATGGTCGTTCTTGCAGCATCGGTAGTTCCGTTGCTGCAGTTATTACTGCTCGTGCTCTAAGTATCAAGAGGGAAGCCATCGAATGCGGCTTTGTAAGATTGGAGATTTCTGAAATTCAACCCCCCACGTACTACCATCGTAATGACCAGTTTAGCTTTTTCTATCTTTTGAATACATGTGCTGCTATATATTTCATGTGAATGCACTGAACCACCGGACCAAAATGAGTGAGTGCGTCCCTACGATTGTTCCGAGACAAGAGGACTCACGCAGGAAAGGTAACTTATTCCAGCATCGTAACCAGGAATAAGAATATAAAAACAAATACGAATCAAGTGGCATAGCAATAAGAACCAGAAGTACTTCAACTTGCTACGTAATTCGTACATGCTTCAGTGTCTACAACCACTAGATTATCTGAATGTAGTATCATCCAAATGTTACTCCAAGTTTTGACCCTTCCAAATGCCTTTTACTTTTCAAGATTCTACATTGAATAACATAACATTTTTCGAATGACATAATTTGTATGTACATAAATATAAATATTTTAGACAAAAATTTTAATTGGAAAAGCAAACCGCCCCTAAATAAAAAATAGTGTAAGGGATATGTGTCTTTGACAACTGGGTTCATTTCATTTATAAAAGCATATGTTACTAGCGTTCGTTGATTGAAGTCCACAGCGATTAGATGTTGTGTTTTCTTTGTATTGATTCATTTCCGCTTTTCTATTAATGTATTTTCGATTTTTATTGGGAACCAGCAGGAGCGTGTAAAGTAAAACTTGATCTTTGTGCCCATGTCGCGTACTATTGTGTACTGATTCATGTACGAAAACGATTACATTTCCAATGTTTTTGTTTCTCGATTAAATGTAGAACTTATACATAAAGTATTCGTATCTGTATAATTATGTAAGGAGCTTGTGTTAGTAATAGTTGTCAAGTGGATTCTTGATCACTGTAATTGAGTGAATTAAAGACAGTTGCGAAGTGGATATTCGATTGTCTTGACTGGTTTTTCGCACAATGTGCTCCATTGTGTGAATTTGAGCATCAATGGAGATAAAATCGGAAATCGCTGAAGCTGGAAACGATTGTGGCTTTACTTAAACTTAGTACCAGCCGTCCTGATAAAGCCACGCAGGAATTCACGTAAGTGGCTTACTAGTCCCACTTTAGTAAAATGTACGGACTTGGTGGCACGGACATTGTGCCAAAGAGAATATTATATGAGTAGGGAACATACATCAAAGGAACAATGTGTATTGAAACTAAATATAAGGTGATTCCCAAAGCTCTCCTCTTTGCCTCGATATATGCTGGTGCCTGCTATCTGTAAGTGTATATATATATATATATATATATATATATATATATATATATATATATATATATATATATGTGTGTGTGTGTGTGTGTGTGTGTGTGTGTGTGTGTGTGTGTGTGTGTGTGTGTGTGTGTGTGTGTGTGTGTGTGTGTGTGTGTGTGTGTGTGTGTGTGTGTGTGTGTGTGTGTGTGTGTGTGTGTGTGTGTGTGTGTGTGTGTGTGTGTGTGTGTTTGCCGTACGTTCTACATTGTAAATTGGGCTGCTGTAAGTTGTGCATCGCTTCTCGACTTTAGAGTTTGCTCTGTTTGGGCACGGCTTCTGCTCTGTACTTTACGTTTTGTATGCTCTCTCTATACACAGTAGAACGTGATGGTTAAATGCATACTGGTCCAGGAGCTTTCCCTCTTCGTGCTCCGTGGTTCGCGGTCGACCGGAAGATTTCCGGATGAACGTCGACTATCGTTTTTATAACTCATCGCTTGCGAATATGTAGCGTGGGTACAGTTGATCGGGTTCTCCAACGGTGGACAAACGATTTTCCTTTTATTTATGAAAGCGACACGCGAAAGTAAATTCACCCGGATAATACACTGAATTACCGTGATTTCCTCTTTGCTCTTTTACTTATCTAACATACAGGCACGTTTACAGTATATCACGTACATACCTACAGCGTCTACGCTTTTCAAATATTTTAACTAATTGTAAACTTATACTTTTTATTTTAATGATTCACGAAAGATACGTATGCATTTTGATAACTATGTTGAGAGTGGAAAATACGGTGGAATGATACGGTATTTGATTCAATTGACGATAAGGTTTTTATAATGGACTTTTCGCATTTGATTGGAAGTTTACGTGTATCCAGCGTTGCGGATTTCTTGTCGGGGGAAATCGAAATCTAGTGTCGTTAGCGCGTATCTCGGCTGTTGATTCCCGTCGCATGTGAGGCACATGCGGAACGAGCCTGGACCGGGGGACAGAGTTAAGGGCAGTTATTGTTTCTTTGTTTTGATCGCACCACCAATGACTGTGGACGGAAGGGTGGATTTGCTTTTCGATAAAAGAAAATCGAACGTTTTTCATTTAACAACCGTCAGAAGCGAAGTCCGGCAGAGCGTAGAACATAGGAACAGGGGAACGCAGATAAATAGTAGGAACGTGACGTGTAATAACAGAGAGCTGCGGCACGACATGCCTTCTGATGAAACAAATATGAAGAAATATTATGCAAGTGTCACCGAAATTCGAAAAGAATATTTTCGAATATCACCACAATTGAATTACCCATAGAAGAGATACGATATTCATGGGTATCAGGCTGTGTCCATACAACCAAATGTTTTGTATACTCTGTCCATTCGGAAGTCTGATAGAGCTGGCTGACTGTTCTAGATGCACACAGAACCACACCAGTTACCGTACAATGTCTCCCGTTCCGACGTCTATCGTATTCGCATACATACACACATATATAGACAGACAACCGACACTGTGCACATTTATATGTTATGGGTACGACGGC
This sequence comes from Carabus problematicus, assembly GCA_963422195.1. NCBI lineage: Eukaryota > Metazoa > Arthropoda > Insecta > Coleoptera > Carabidae > Carabus > Carabus problematicus. The sequence continues at coordinate 21,166,608 of OY728577.1, forward strand.
AGCCCAGATAAGTCATATCCCTCGGGGCCCCGACGGGGAAGAAAACCGAACTCGACCCAAATGAAAAAAGGATGTAAAACAGTATGCGAATTTCATTCGTTTCTGAATTATGTACTCCACTCTCGTCCACTACGTTTATATGGGTAGGTTATGGTGCGCGCCCCACGAGAGCACGCGACTCTTCTTCTTCATGCATTACTTCATCTTTCGTTATTTACATATTAAATGGTTCACATAAATGGACAGTGATATATCATGTCTGACAAACGTATGGTTTTGTATCTTAGCATTTTACTGCTCACTTTGTACTGTGCAGCCTTACATGTACCTACGCATCTCTGTATATGCATGAATGAACATTCAGGTAGGTACATGTACATATATACGTGGCGGCACGTGATTTCTCTACGAGAATCACACGTCCGTACAGCTCCCAAAGTATCTGTTTGCTGACAGGCGACGAGCGCTGTGGCTCGTTCAGGCTCCTATGGGATTTGCTAAAACTGTTCTGCAAAGGTGTGGCGTAATTCACTTAACGCGTTTCACCTTACAGCGAACGGTCACCGTTAGATAATCATGTTACTGACCATCAGCCGATTTCTCTGTCGATCGTACCTGTCGCCATGTATTATCACAACGCACATCGTCAATGCTACTATAAAAATTCGTAATTCATGAACATCCAAATACAAGGGATTTTACATTTATAATTACTTAATGACCATTTATACAGGTACATACATATTTAATACAATGTTAAGGTTAATTGTTTATTTATATGTAAGCGTATCAACGATACAGTAATAATGCCAATTTGATATGTTTATAAACGTACACATAAATTTTAAATTTCGTTAATGCATGTAAGAACTTTTATACCAAAACAAATTAATCTGATACCCATCAAATTAGTTGCAAATAATAATGTGAAAACAGTGGCTTTGATTTAAAGTATTATTTGTAATTTGTAAAATATAAAAAAGAATAATTTATATGTTAGGTAATAATGAAATAATTATGTAGCCAACGATGTAATCATGGCATCGGAAGTGTACAAAATTAACTAAACACAAAATTTGCTACAACACCACATTAAGTGAAATCAGTGAAAATAAAAGAGGGTGGAATTAAGCGAACTGTAACAACGTACATTTATCAACCATCACGTGTTACCCGTAACTATAAAATGTTACAAAGTAATGTGTGATTAAATCTCCCGTTATGATATTATTTATGACCGAATTTAAAACCAAGGGATCGCATCATGCCAGGTGTTGCTTCCGTCCCCTGTCAACTAGTCTCTGTATTACGTGTACAAAATAACAAAATAATAATTTCTTTTTTAGGTATAGCTGTAAAAGTAATATGAATATTTATAACGCGATCCATTTGAAGAGTATTAGATTTAGCTTATCTGATTAATTTATTTTAGTACACGATGATGCAAGGGAAATGATGTGGTGACATTTAAATTTAACCCTTAAAACTTTTCGTATACTAGCTTTTACATAGAGAGTCCTACGGCTACAAGTCCTACCGGGAATTGAACTCATGCGCATCCGGTTTGAAATCTAGAAGGCACACTTGGGCCACTGCCGCAAGTCATAGTCATCAACTATTCATTTTACAAACATCTACCTACTTAGTTTTACATTTAATTAGTCAAAAACCTAATTTTTATTTGAATATGTAGAACGGGAGAAATAATATTAATTATTATAATAATGGACTTTAACGAGTACGAATGAATGTAATCGTGCGCGCGTAATAAATGATATGATTTGCAGAATTTAATTTGATATTGTATACGTAATAAAGAGTGACCGAATTATAATTTAATAAATCATGTCTGACTGATGAAAGGTTAGAAAACCAGGTACAGAGAAAACAGTAGCTATTTACAGAAATGTACTTTGCAACATCAAGCATTATACGTACGTATTATGTGTTAAATACTGAACAAATACATTTAAACATTTCATGAATAAAAGAATATGTATGTATAACAAAATAAATGTGAAATGCATTTTTTGTATTGGACACAGTGTGTTGCGTGCGTGGTGTGTATGTCGAATAGTTTACCCGGATCGGATGATTTGGTTGGCGGGTATGTGCAGGTGTTTATATCACTCGGAATTCATTTAAAATAGAAGAGCCAATTATACAAATGCACTTTTTGCCGCTTGTTTTCGGACAGTGCGAATTTGTAATTGATTTGTTTTTGCTGGCTTGCTGGCTGGCCTTGTGCCGTAACTGGTGCCATCGTGACTTGCTGAGTCGCGTCGCGCCGTGTTAACAGTTGCCCAACAACCGGTGAATTATTATTGTAGGCGGACGCAACTGATCGTGCATTAGGGAAATTACTTTCTGATACGATGTGAAAGGATTTAATTTTTTCAATTAGTCGTCACTGTGCATATTTCATGGAATTCAATATAATTATCATAATTTCATTATATTCCATACAAATTGTTGTTTACCTGCTCGACTTTCCACCGATGGATACTCGTAACCAATACTTCCACCTTTGCTATCCGTGTCTGAGTTTAACTTCTGTTCAGACTTGTCGATCTCGTTCAGATTGGATTGATATTTAGAACCTAAACAGAAGAAACATTTTAACTGACGTGACAAATACTTGCTGTCTCCGTTGAACGGGATTAGATACAATTAAACTATTAATGTTACCTTTGCTTATATGTAGTACGGCCATAGTGAAACATATCGACATTCTTATGTTAGTTCTGTTTTACTTGAGAACCATCAATTTGGGGCCAGATTTATGGCCAGATAATTATATACCGAGGTTCTTGGATTCAACAAGTTACGAAATCGACGTAATATAATGAAAATACGGTGTCTTTACACCTGAATCTATTATTATGATATAAATATTAGCGAATAAATGAAAGTAAAGTAAGATTAGGTCGTGAGAAAAATGCTACGTGGATAAAAATACTGTAAAAGATTCTCAGTGTGGTTCACCTTCCAGAGTGGTACTGCTACGAAATCTGACGCGTGCGACTTGTGCGCGGAAAAGTCAAATGTCGATTCCCATTATTAAATTAAGCGTGTTGCTGGTGGTAGAAGATGAGTGCTAGATTAAATAACATCGCCGGCGGTGGCTGCATTAACGGCTGCAGCGACGGAAACGGCACCACGGCTCCAGATTAAATAGTGGAGGCCAACATTCTGCTAATGTTAGATTGCGAATGAGCAGAGATTCAGTTACGAGTTTTATATACGACAGTTACAGTATCAGGTTGTGGGTGATCTAGGTAGGTGACAGGTAGCAGTGTTACTAGTAGTAGTGAATGAGTGAGTGAGCGAGTGGGTAGTTGGAAAATGATGGTTGGGTGGGTGGGTGATAGTGGAGGACAGACACCGGGTCCGCCTGGTTTCCCACACGCGGATTGTTGAACGCGTGACGCGTACATGCTCTCATTTCATCGTGTACGACAACATCAATAACACATTCCGCCACACTGCGTGCTGCATGGGTGCTGACGTGAGGGGTGCGCTGCTCTTTCATCATCAGTCAGTGCGTGTGGTATGGTATAATTTGTGTAAGGAGATGGCGATGGTAGATGGTATGTTAAAACCTACTAGTGTTTGTTGTTAGTTGCTACTAGTGTCTCTAATAAGGTAGCTTTTCTATTCTCGCTTGATACCTTTGTCTGTAAGATGCACCGTTAGGGATGACGGGTTCCCGTATACGGAATTGTTGAGCGCGTTGTCTCCGACGTTCCACTGCGTGTCCTTCACCCTGCTCGTAGCCTCGGTGGTTGTCGGCTTCGGTGACGTTGTCGGCGGTGACGAAGCTGCGACAAGAAACACCCATCAATTTGCCTCGGCTGATACATATGCCCGTTGCGGCTTGTTGCGTGATGGAGAAATTATTGTAGCATTGTACACGCGAATACCAGTGTGACATGTGCACGTATTTACGTGCCGCATTGATACGCACCTACTCATATCACATTCCATACATACCGTCCGTGTTACGCCCGCCAGCCCAAATTGTAACATGGATTTTACTTCTTTGACAATCAATAATGTAGTTATTAACGCAGGTGTTGTATCGCATAGATCGAGTGTCCGTATTAAATATAACGTTTATATGTATATATGCACATACGGTGCCCGAACGTCGGCACAGGATGTCAGTCAGTGCCGGCTTGTAAATCGCTAGCAATAAAATGAAAATGTTCGTGATGCAATATTAACGCAATGATCGAGCATGGCAGATAATGATGCACACTAACACATACCTACACACACTTGTTCGTATTCTTTTGTGTTGGTATATTTGTGTTCGCTGGTGTATGAGTGGAGGTGTTCTGCAACGCATGTTTAATGTGCACGTGACGGCCGCAGATGAATGTTTTCGTGATAGTCGCATTTCATCAACCGTAAAGTAACGCAATGTAATGTAACGTAACATTTCGATCGCGTCGCGAAAGCGAGCTGTGTTTCCGACAGAAGTCGGGCCAACCCGAAAGACTCCAGGGCGGGCAAGCCAAGGCAGAGAGCAATGCCGATGTCGATGCTGGAGCCAAGCCAAGCCAAGCCAAGTCACAGTTGCTATAGTAACGACACGTGTTGAGCAGGGTGTTACTTTGTGAATCTTGTCACGTTAGAAGATGAAAAGGGACCTCGGGGAAATACAGACGGAGATGCGGCTATCATGCGGCCTGCCGGATAGAATGAGACGGCTCCTTCAACCCAGACAGACAGCCCGTAGAAAATTGGATAAAAGAGAACAGATAGGACGTTGAGTAACGTATATGCGTTATAAGTACATATATGGTGTTTTATATATTCGTGCATTATGAATGTATATACGAACTTGTAGATGCACGTACATACTCATATATACGATATGTGCATAACTAACTGATTGTTCCACCCTAAATGCAAATATATATATATATATATATATATATATATATATATATATATATATATATATATATATATTTACACACACACACAAACGTACTTGTGTCATTTTGACCAATAAGCGAGAATTGTAACTTTTCCCTTGTTTCGTTATACATTGAAGTTAACATGAAGGGATGTTAATTATTTTTTTTTTTGAAAATATTGTTGACAGTACAATGTAAATCAGAGTTTCAAAGCGGAGCGAATTAACGTTTAGATTTTTTCATGTCCCGTATGTGGATGTGAGTGAATGTACTGTAGTATGTTCGTGTGCGATGCGTGAGTAGTGAGATACCGACGCGCGCGTACTCGGTGACAGACAGGGGTTAATGTTATACAACGGCAAGTTTCTAGACAGGTGGCGCGTGTTCCATAATGTATCAAGCACGGAGAGGGCTACGCGAGGGCAAATCCGGAGTGCTGCCGACCAAACGCGTCCGTCGCGGTCACTTCTTCAACGACTATTGTGCTCGCCAACTGTGAACGAGGAAACATAACGATGTCAGCTGTGCTACTTGTTAGTTTCCGCCGTAAAAATTACATTGCATGTCCGATGATAACACGCCACCGGTTCTACTTTAAGGGGGACGAGAGATTCGCTTTCTTGTCGTGTAGCTTGTCGGTAGCAGTGTGACGTTGCGCGTCGCAATGTAACTGGCTTGGTCTTTGACGGGTCCACCGGCAGCGTCTTGTCTCCGCGACGCACTTTATTATTCACTGAGGAGTAGTTGTTGATGTTTTAATAAACGTTCGTAATTATATCTTATGTCACAAAAGACTTGTCTACACATCCGATAATTGTAATACGACTACAATTACAATGTAAAAACAATGTACTGTTATTATAACTATTATAAGCTTCATTGTTACTCTGCATAAACATAATATTTCGTTATTCAAAAGAAACTTACGTTTTAAGTTCTTCAATTAAAAATTCATCAACTCATCAAAATGTTATTGTGTAATCAACCAATTTTGTTAAAAGCATTTCATAATATTTGGAAGAAGCTAAAATTTACTCGTACAATCAGAAAAATATGTAAAACATTTTGAAAACGTATTGAATAGATTATTTCAATAAAACAAAAAAAAGCAATAGAATACTATAATTGAGATTCATATTCGAAATATTAACATTTATGTCAGTGTGCTTTAGCATTTATAGTTATTTATTTAGAGGTTAAAAAACATTTTTGTGATTATTATATGGGATAGGTATTTTAATCGAATCTGTATCAACTATGAACAGGGAATGAACCGTTATTATTTGCGCTTTCAGTCCATGATTAAAAATATTTTTCTGTTTTTAAGATACATTGTACGGTGTAGGGATCCACATAATCAACGGTCCACTGAAATTTGTACAGCAATCCAACAATCAGTTTGTCCCTGTGTAAAAGATTCTTCAAAATCATTAAAGTGTTTCTAATGATTGTTCATAGAAACGCATATAATGAAATGATTAAGAAATGATATGATTTTGCAGAAAAACAGACAAATCACTGCAATAAAGGTTTCTTTGCGATGAGAAAAGCAAATAAATCGAAAATGAGTAAATACAGTATCAACGAATTGGATTATTAGTTTTTTTTTTTCGCGTATCAATCTTAATTTAGGGGGGCGTATTAGAGAGAGTTTTTAGGATTTTACATACTTACACACGCCGGAAACCAAATGACAGAATCGTACATAGAGGTGTAAGAGATGATGACGATAGTAAAATATACGTTGCACTTGATATGATGTGCATGTGGACATACTACAAAGCGTGTAAAACATGCATCACATGTCAGGCAGTACTTACCACACGATATCAAGTGAAAGAATGTCCAGTGAAATAGTAATGACGGCGAACATCAATAACTAGTCAGTAATTTTAGTGCGTAGGTGCTACGCATGCTAATCATTTAATCATTAACTGCAAATGGAAAGGTATTGCGCTAATTTCTAGCAACTATTTACTACTTACTTACTAGCTAGTGTGGATATTATACATATCATCATGCACATACACATACTGAGTGGCCGAACGAAATATTGATGTTGTCTTACAAATACAGAACCACTGATTGTAAACGGCTACAGGAATAACGTATATATATAGAGAGAGTAATAATTGTGTAACAGTCAGTTATGTAATTCATATGTAAAATACAGATGGGATAGGCTAGGGTGGGCACGTGTATGTGACCCGCGGCGGGAAGGTATACATGCCGGGGTTTTACGTAACGGTGATAATTAATAACAACAAATCAAACAACTGCGAACATATATGTAGATTAATATAGCTATACAAGGTGATTCATCGATCCCATGTTACCTTTCCGCCAACGACAGTTATTGTAATCGTCTACGGATGATAACTATTTCAACTAAAACCTAAAAATATTATTCAATATTGTGTGACGCTTTATTCAAAAATTTAATTCAACAGCAGTCATTCTTACGAAATGTTTTTAAATATATATATATATATATATATATATATATATATATATATATATATATATATAAAACTACAGATGCTTCTGGTATATGACACGCTCGAAAATTGTTTTTTATATTGTTTATTATAAAATGTAATAGACTAAAACTGCAGATCGATCGAATCACTGTGCTGCATTGTGATTATACGTTATATAATGTGACAGATGGTCTAATGACGCACACTACTGATTGTATTGCATCCTTCGATGTTACGTGCACGAACAGGACGCTAGTAGCGACTAGCGACCAGTAACGGTTGACTAGTTGACCAAACGTAAGAATAGCAATGATAAATGAACGTACGTAGGTTGCACATTGCCATCAGATCGGAAACTTCACACGTTTTCAACGTGCCAATACGCAATTCACTCGAAAGAAAAATTCGTTCGTCTGTCTAGGCTGTGCTGACCGTGTGGTGCACAGCGTCAAGTACAGTAATGCAATGTAACGCAACGATATCGTTGCTTATCGCTTACGGGCAAATGGCAAACGGGACGACGCTTCTACTTTTCTGGCAAATTGCTTCATATCATCATAATTTACGACATCGGAATGGTTTGCTTACCACGCGAATAATTTATTCCGTTTTCGGAGACCAAAATATTAAGATGTTGCTGATAGCGTGTGCACTGTATTGTCTAATCTTAATTACTTTAGGTAGTTTAATTACCGTTCGGTTTGCGTGAACCGGAAGTAAGCGCTCCATCTGTTATTATCTCCGGGCAGAATGAGATCGAACAATTAAAGCGAGATAAGTTAATGAGGCTCGTGATGCAGAGGTGACGTCCTTTTAATGAATGTTACTGCTGTGCTACTGGTGCGCCAGACTCTCTGGTACAGGTAATAAGATTGGAGCTAGAGTCCCGTGGCTCATCAGTAGACAGACGCACATGATTGTAAGCACATTGTAATATATCTAACTAAACTCGTACTCCTATAACGTATACGTACGTATGTGCATGTACATAGATGTAAATGGATGATAATACATACTGTATAACCGGATTGTACCGTCCGTCTCGCCACGTGGATTCTTGGCGACGCACTTGTATGTGCCGTAATCACTGTTCTGGATATTAGCAATCGACAGACGCATGTGCGTCTTGTACGACGGTGAACCGACGATGTTTTCCGTGTGATACTTGCGTGATTCATGTATCATATGGCCGTCTTCTCGTGTCCAATAATTGAGGGACGTTGGGTGAGCTTCAGTGAAGCATTCCAGTGTTACGCTGTACGCTAATGGCGCGCCCACCAGCTGGTGCGGGATCCACAACATCGGTGGAACTGTAACACAAACACAAACATTATAATTCTCTGTATCAATGATGAATATTGATTGAACCCGTAATTATTTAAGTGTATATTATTAGATTAACTATTTCGTACTATGCTTTCCGAGTACATATTTGTATGTGTTGTTGTTGTCATTGTACAAAACTCAATATACCTGCTCCGTGAAAGGAAATCGATTAAAACCAGTCGAACCGTTCATGGATCGACACTGGTAGTATTTTCGTCGATAATGGTAATGGTGGCATTTGCAGCAGTGCCGCCTGGAATTGAGTCTCTGCAGTAATGGTTAAATGTATTTTCATTATAGCATGCAAAGCAGTTGGGCTCGTGACGTTGCCACCAATGGCAGAACGCCTAGGAACTGGCATAGGATTCGCGCGGTCGGTTCAGAGATAGAAACACCGCTACGGCTGCGACCACGGCTCTTACCTTGCTATCGCTATGCTGACACCCGCATCTACCCTACCTCCACCTACACTACCTCAGTATATCTGTGACGCGGTATTTCACACTCGGCTAGAATAGGAATGTGAGCTGGTGAGCGACAGTAGCGTTAACTCGGTCTAAGAATTGACTTCAGACAACTGCCACAGCGACACAGGCAACGGTAATGCTAGACGATGCCTTGAAAATATATACTATTTACAGGATCATTTACCGACTGTAACCTCTTTAAATGCATTACATTTCCTACCTGTTTCAACATGCATAAAACCAGCCAGTCGTGGCGCTTTCAGTCTAGTCTAGGGCAACTGTACCGCTATTCGGTACTCGAGTTGTTAATTCTATGCAACCGGCCAGCAGTGACTAAAAGCATGGATGGACGAACGAGCGAACGAACGAATGGACGAACGGACGGATTGAGGACGGACATCTAACGAGTAATTAGCGCACGTTCAGTTCTCGTGGACATGGGATGACCTTGTTGAGTCGAGACTGTCGCTGATGCGACCAAATCTCCCTTTGCCTGCTTGCTCGATGAAAGACAACGAGTGTGCAAACACTGTCAAAGTTCGACCGAGCTTGGTCCAGGGACGCTATTTGTCACACACAAGATGTTTTCTTTCGGAGTGGAATTCAACCCTCGTCATCTATATTAAAATAGGTGGCCATCGATAGTGGCTTTTTTACGCGGTCACATACATCTGGAAAGGGCAGATCCGGAACCGGTGAGAAGAGCATTAATTAAAATGAGCATTGCGTTGTCGCCGCGGGCGATAGCGTGATGTTCCTTGATTTGACCTCCTGCACACTAGTATTTACAGAAAAGCTTGCGAACTTTCGTGTCGATAGTGCCTCTGGTAAGTCTTCCATGGACCAAGTAAGTTTAGCGCGTAACGAACGTCTCGTAGGTACCTCGCAGGTACATGCACCTAATCGAAGCTGCCTTTCCTCTCCGTTCCGGTAGTACAATAGCTCCTGCTTGCTGTTGGTCTGTCGCTCGGTCGTACGTTTCGCTTCGTTGCGTTACGTTACGTTACGGTACAAGTAACGGTATGATATTGTAGAGTGTACGGATGTGTAGTAGCAGTATGTACATATAGAATGTATGTGTGCCGTTTCACAGTGTACAGGATGAAACGTCGGTTGTCTCGCCTCGTCTGCCAGAAATCACTCACTGTCGACACCGAAGATAAATACAAACACTCGGAGATCAGGTCTAATGTAACATTTATAGTCGTGACAAGCGAAAGAGCGAAGAGCAGAGAGTTAAATGTGGGAGGCCCTCGCTAGAATTCTGATCGAGACGAGCCAGTCCAATTTCAGATAGAACAGACTCAGTCCCTCTGGTGATGGCGTTGTTAAGATGAATGTCTGTGATCACTTCTCGCCCTACCCCGTGTGCTTGTGCTTGTATCTCATGTGCCCGTGTCTTTCCTTACATTCAAACCTTCCCTCGTTTTCTGTCTCCACTACCCACCAGTGATCGCTGCCACCCCGTAACCACCTCTTTTCACCGCCAGTACTCGCGTTATGCATTCTGCGGAGATGTATGGCATTACGGATTAACTCTGTTATTTGCCGACATGCTCATCCGCGTCTCGCATCGTGTTCGAACACGTTCGGTTTTTGACATCTCACTGCTTGCTTCATTCCAAATCATCGAATTTTTCTTTATATATACGATATGTATAATTTGTACATATGTACATATGTATGACTACTAGGGAAATTATGATTTGATTTTGTAAAACGAGAATTAGGTACATAGTGTACATTTTTGTAGTAAAGACGTAACATATTTCAGATACTAATCTCATATACATGTCGCTCTGATTTAAAAGAGATATTTTATACTTGTCAATAATCGCAATATTTAAATTTTATATCTAGTGCAATACTATCGACATATCCGTCGTAATGTGTGTTAATGTTACTGAAGGTGCCGTTATAAAATGTCTGATTTCAATATTACCAGATAAAATTGATAAATGTGTCAATTTATACACTTGTATATTGGCAACTGATGAATTATTAGTATTTGCTTCGGAATATGGAAAGTAACACGATCTGGTAATATTACTTGACTGAAATAAACATAACGGATCATTCCTCACATTATTAGCATTTGAAACGATTGCGCAAAAACCAACAACAATTCATCACTTTTAGAATAAAATTAATCATATTTTACGGTTCGTAGACTTTTTGTACAAATGTTGTTTTATCTTTCCAAGTTATGCATTTTTATTGCTTCCTTCATCCGCATATCGTAAAATAAAATCAAATGGCAGTGTTCAGTGCTTGTAAAGTGACAGTGAGACGCTGTTCTTCATAATACTATGTGAAGCACTACCGTAAACCAGTATTCATGTTTATGCTGTAATTTTATGTCACACATAAAACAAGTATTTTAAAAATAATTCCAAAGTCAACAGAGCGACTAATAAATTTATGTCTGAACTATAAATTATATAAATATTTAACAACTATGCAGTACTATCAAATAAATATACATACTTACTACTTTGTTGCAAAATATACCACGATATTACTATGTATCCAGGTACACATATCATGAAAAAGTGTTATTATTTTGTCTTTTACATTTATGAATAATTTGTTGGAAGATCGCGGAAAGTGAAATGTTTAGTTATGAATAGAATGTGTGCACGTAGATCATTACGTACGTACATATGTATGTCTGTCAGCGACTGAATGTGTTTATGAGTTAACACTTATGCAGTGTAAAGAAACAAAGTTTTCAAGCGCTTGTAGTAACGAGCAGGACGACCACTAATGTTTTTCCTTTTTGCCTTGGATGAATAAAAACGTAGGACCATCATCCATCAAGGTATTTGTTTCCATTTAGTAGATAAGTCTTGCATGTCACACGAACTTGCATTTGACTCCCATGAAAAGTTTTACTCCAAGCGGACGGTATAAGATAAATCTCACATAAAATACACGGTTACTGCTGCTGCTGCTACTACTGCTACAGCTGCTGTGTGGCTCTCTCTTGATGCTGAACACTGTTTCGTAACAGTAGCGCCAGCATCGGCAGAGGTGAGAACTACCACTGAGGCTTATGGGTAATCGCTCTTCACTCTCGCCCAAGTTTTATAGCAAACTTGGGTTAGGAAGTTCCAATTTCTCAATTATAGGATTCTATATTCTATTTGATACGGATTTTCCAAGATCGGTTTAAAATTTCCATTACTCGAACTTTGTACATCTGTTTTAACCTTCATTATTGCTTGTTTAAGTAGCATTCTTCACTTTCAATGTTGTATGTTTTCTCCATGGAAATTCTAATATAATCGAAAGTCGAATAACAAACACTTCAATGTATAATCAAAAGTTTTGAGAAACGGAAATGAATACGGAAACGTTTTCATGGAATGTGATGTATTGAAAAAGTCACCGTATACATTTATACGAAATCGCTATCGGACGATTCATGTGTAAATATGTTGTAAAAAATAGTTAAATTATTGTTAATAATTCATTATTGATAATTTCCAAACAATCCCTGCTGTGATACTACTATTTTCAGTAAATCGTTATTTTTCGTAAAATTTTCAAAATATTAAAAATTTCAAAATAATTTTAACTACTAACAAGATATAATGGACGTTTTAAAAAATATGTAATGCCATATTTTTTTAACATTTACAGAGATGTAAGTTTTGTTTATTGATATAATTTGCATTATAGTATATATGAAAATAGTTCATGAATCATAGACGCGATTATTCAAAAGCATTTACAATGTCAGTCGTTTACTACTGAAATGTGCAAGGGTGTGAACTGGGACGGTTGACTGATTTTATTAGTTCATTAACGAGCACAATGCTGATTTTATTCATATCGAATTTCATTCTTAAACACGGAATTCTGGTTAGGCAAAACAGTTGTAAATTCGTCACTGACTGACTATATACCGAGTGTCTCGCCGAATTGTGTTACATACGGAATCTCATGATATTTTTTTTTTACTTTGTAGTATTACATTCACTATTATGTTTAAATGTAGAGAAAAAAATGCTTAACATTAAAAATGTATATGGTACTAGTTTGCAACAATACATAATCAGAAGTGTCCACTCCGATTATGTATGTATTGTTGAAAGTTGTGAATATTTTTGCTTTCTAGCTTGCTAGTCTGTCACGAATATGTGATATATTATGCATCATATTATGAATTTTTGATTCCAACACACTTTTCCTCTAAAATGCACTGTGAAAAAATAATGCGTAATATAGTACGTTCTGTTTCATTTTTATTTTTTTTTTGCAACGCGCCTGTATATATAATTTCATAGTCTAGCTAACAAGCTCAGCGGCTGCTCGTTTTGCGCATTTATTTTCCCTTATATTACAGACCACAAACAAAACGTCACTTGTACTGCCACTACTCTGCGCCTTCGTCGTGCTGGTAAGTGTGAATACAATCGAAATGTTTTAATGCAAAACACTTGCAATATAGCGTCATTGTTTAACCGTACAACTTTGAAACTTGTGACTTTTGCACTGAAATAAACTCATTTCGCCTACAAATTGCCTTCTCGCACAACCGGCGGAGTTATTATGAAGTGATAATAAACAGAGTATTTTTATCGGTGTATTCATAATGAGAACGATAATAGGAACGTTTAGACATGAATGGAAGGGCGTTATTTTAATGAAGCAGACATTACGTTTAAAGTGATTTATCCATCTCTTGGAGGCGTACTACATCACCAGTTTCAGCGCCGGTTTCCAAATATACAGCAAACTATGTAAAAATAAAATATCGTATCTAGACGCCACTGTAAGATGAAAAAGATTCCATTGCATGCACATGAAAGTATTAGCTATTTCACAAATATGACCACATCTTTATTAAATTTTCATATTTTTTACGAATGATTTGATAAATCCAATTATGTATGAGATTATAGATAATTGTAGTGAGAAAAGTTTCAGTACTTAACTAGAAAACAAATAACTAAATTGTATATGGTAAGATTTTAATAAATGCAGTTTGAACTAAAAAATTTCATTTAAAAGTTACATATTCTCGTGCACTTCATAATAATTGGTTTGGTTCACATTTACACAAACGGAACTCGATAAGTCGAAGTAGTTTTATCTACAATGAACGAACTTGCCTGTAACTCAGATATGGAGATATGTACTCGCATTACCTTATACTTGTATCAAACTTGAAAAAAGTATAACAAATTTTCTGTAAGCGAAATAAAATAAAATTTTGAATAAGGAAACGTATTGTATACGTTTTGTTCAAGTAAATATATCTGCTATGAAAATCAACTAATAATTTAAATACGGTTAAATAAACTGAAAATATATATTTGTATATATATATATATATATATATATATATATATATATATATATATATATATATATATATATATATACCGGGTGTCCCAAGAAATCTGGGACATAGGGAATTAACATGTAAAATTGAAAAAGTTGCGATTACTTCTGTATTATTCATTTTATAGCTCTGAAATTTGGTACAGGTGTAGGGATAGGTTAATAGCATTCATTGGTATTAATTGAAATGACATTAATGCCCACATTTCTGATAAAAAAAGCTTTTAAAAAGTAATAATTAAAAGATGTAGCTTAAATACCATTTTTTGCAAAAAATTGTTTATGTCGTTGCTAGCACAACGGTAAGATGCTTATTTGGTAATTTAAATAATTTATAAATGTTATGGTTCGAATCGCCAATATACTTTAGAGTTATTTTTTTAATTCTAAAATAATTTACATACAATTTCATTTATTTTAAAAATAATTATTTTATTTATACACATAAAAACGTCTATAATAAATATTCAAATAAGCCCTCATTTCTGCGAGACAATAACCTAATCTATCATAAAAATTAATTCTTACATTTTTAAACTGTCTAATATTTATTTTATCACATTCCTGAATTATAGCATTTTTTAAATCAATTGTATTTACGAATGTATTCCTATAAATAACTGATTTCAAATGTAGGTTAGGTTAGGCATTTTTATGTGTATAAATAAAATATTTTTATTTAAATTATTTTTTAAATAAATGAAATTGTATGTAATTTATTTTAGAATTAAAAAAAATAACGATTCGAACCATAACAATTATAAATTATTTAAATTACCAAATAAGCATCTTACCGTTGTGCTAGCAACGCCATAAACAATTTTTTGCACAAAATGGTATTTAAGCTATACCTATTAATTTTTACTTTTTAAAAGCATTTTTATCAGAAATGTGTATATATATATATATATATATATATATATATATATATATATATATATATATATATATATATATATATATACAGTGAATTTCGCTTATAACGAACCCGCTTACTGCGAACTTTCGCTTATAACGAACCAATCTGTAAAGTACGAACTAAAGTATCATTAAACGTGTGTTATTTTTTTCGCATATAATGAACCCGTTTATAACGAACTTTCGGGTATAACGAACCTTAATTTTTGTAATAATCGCAAAAGTTTTCGGTTATAACGAACTTCAAACGGCATTTTACCAAATAATCAGGGGATTCCTCGAAATCTTTCAACTCCGCATATGTAGGGTCGCCGTAACAGTTTTTGGGGTTCTTGTGTATATGTGGTTAATTGTATGAAAAAAATTATCGGACCTTTCCGCGATTGGAACGGATCATGCGGAAATTTCAGCATGCTCCACATGTCCTGTCCGCCCCTGTTCACTGTATTTAATGTGTTAAAGAAGTACAATTATGAGTTACGCAATTTCGAAGAAAACATGTAAAGCTCTAACTTTAAATATATAAAAATAATATAAAATAATAATAAGTATAAGCAAAAGTAAAATAAACGATTTTTTCAAATAAGCTTCATAAAAAGTATTGGTAGTGTACAATGTATATGTATTACAAAACAATATCTAACTCAATTTTGAACAAATCTGGATTTGTCTAGTTTTGCAAAACAGTTCTTCATATTATGTACCTACTTGAAACATGTACCTATGCATTCATAAAAAAAATGAATTTCTGATGTTTATCGTTTATTACGAACTTCGCTTATAGCGAACTATTTTCGTCGGTCCCTTGAGGTTCGTTATAAGCGAAGTTCACTGTATATATATATATATATATATATATATATATATATATAATATATTCACAGAATATTTACCATTTAGTAAATGTGGTTCCTTTTGTACAGGCAAAAAAATGTATACATTCGTTCACCGAAACAGAATGGTTAGGTTCAAATTACGATTTAATGAAAACAGTGGTTTTGTGGTTTAGCTGCCGGTAGAACTCAAATATTTTTGACATTTTCGGCCCAATTTGCTACAAATGATTTTCTATTTGCGGCATTATTGTTACAATGAAAGCGTATGTAGATGAATAAAAAATAAATAGGCAATTATTTAATGTCATTGTGTATTTGTCGTATGTATAATGTGAAGAAATGTTGTACAGTGGTGCACATAGCAATGTCAGTAAGCAATTCTGATCAAGAGTTGAACACCTATCACGGCAACATATCATGATACGTGGAATAGCAGATGTTGGAGTGGTTTTGGTAGTGGGTGGTGCGTGCCGACCTCGAAGTGTCTGATCCGACTGACATTTCTACTCTGAGTCAAATGCTTGTGGGATATCTTAACAGAGAAAGGATCTCGGTTACATACTTGGTTCGTTTTGGACAGTTTCTCGTGTGTGGCTTGAATAATGAGCCCGTGGGGAGGAAATTTGCCCGAAATTTTGTTTAAGTTTCGAATCGTAACGGAATTTCGATTGAAATGTTCTTTGAGAGTCGACAAGAATCAGATTGTTTGTTTGTTTTTTTACTTTAACTTATCTGCAAGTCTCAGATCTGACATTCACATATCTTTCATAGACTAGGTCAGACTAGGTATTCATAAACAAGAAAATAAATTATACCGATTTATTCACTTGTAGCATTTTTGCAGAAAAAGTATTTCGGCTATACATGTTCAAATAATTTTAACAAACAGCACTTGTTTCATTGCGATATTAATAATGACAGTTCGACTGGGACAAAATGACTTGCTAAAAAGTAATGTTTAACAAATTTTTCGTAAATGATAGGGAGTAATACATATTATATTTTGTGGGATGCGATATTTTTTTCTGTAAATTAGAAACAACACATCATTTATCATGGACATATAGCTTGGTTGCACAATACACGTTATGAACGAACCAACCGCTCAGCACTCGGTGCATGAGTGCTGAAGTGCGGAAGGGCAGGAGAGGGTAGTGTGTGCTTGGGTGACATGTAGCTATGTTGTAAGTGTAACACACTCATAGTAATAAGCGACGCTTTTGTCGGAAGCTTGTCGCCGACACCATCAATAACTAACTAATTGTAACGTGAGAATGTTATATGAGATGCTCATAACGATGACAGTGGGCCGCTATTACACGGGACATGTGATTAATTGATTGTATATTATAGGCAAGTGCGACGTAATCATTGTTTTCAAATTTTCATTGTGCTTAACAGCTTGTTGGTTTATATAAGCATTCTTGACTTTTGTAGCACAGTGTGAATAGTGTCTACCCTTAACTATACCACCAACAGCAGCAGCAGGAACGTATGCACAAACTACAAGAACCTCTCACTGGCACCATGTTAAAACATCAAATTAAACAACACTGCCAGACATGTTTATAAAACAACATAAATTTCACATAAAAACAAACGTAATTCGATAAAACGCAGACATTACAATGAAGCAGAGTGTTGAAATTCGATGGCGTGTGGATATAATATATCTAGCCCGAAAACGATTGCGACTAAATCGTAATCCGACTGGTACTTTAGCGTGATTTCATGAGTGATTGCGGTACGTAAAGCTTCCAAATGGCACAACTCTTCAATAAGATTATGCTGGCACTGATTCGACAAGAGCAAGTACTTACAATTTAAAGACTTCGATCAATTAACCTTGTGTTCGCACTCTACCATAATCTATAACTATTTATTATTATCAATACATACACAATATTTATGATTATTTGTATTTTATTAAATACAATAATAATTGAACATTATTAAAGTAACTGAAAACTAATGTTACATATTTTGAATGAACGAAATATACGAATAATATACGAGCACGTATCACGAGATGTGTGAAAATGAACGAAAGGGACATGTAAAGATAAAAGTGAATGGCGACTGATTGTGAGATAGCAGTGGGAAAGGTATGATGTTATGTATTGGTTAGTTATATTAGGAGATTGAAGTTATAGGTTCACGCAGGTAATATTATCAATTTGATTAAATTGATCAAATAGATTTGTGATATTTTTGTAAATGTAAAAGTTTTTTATACATCACTGTTTAACTTCAATTTTACATGATTAATTACGTATTCCAGCAAGCACATTGCCACATATATAGGTAATAGTAGTTTTATAATCTATTAATCACGATATTTATACTGGTTTCTCAATATTTTATCCGCAAAAATGATATCCAAGTTGCAATATAAGTATATATATAGATGATAAATTAGTACACTTAATTATAATGTTGACATTATTAAATATCACGTACTCGTACATGTATGTATTAAATATAGAGGTGCACCGAAGCATGGTTTGGCCGAATAATCGAATACCGAATATTCGGCCTACATTTTCGCCAAAGCGCCGAATATTCGGCCGAAGCATATAACTTTTTGTAGGTAAAACATTAAAATTTAAAGTCCGGACAATTTGCTCAAAAATATATTTATTTTAACCAAAGAAAATTATATATAATATATATTTATTTTAAGCAAAGAAAATTAAAAAAAAATTCTTATTTTAACCAAAAAAAAATTACATCAAAAATATAATTATTTCATCCAAATAAAATGACATAGAATACCTTATAATAAAGCATAATTACAGTAAATTTAATAATTGAAATCAAGTTTTGCTAAATTATGATGTATGAAAAGTAATTGTTCGGCATTCTTTGGGAGCAACCTATGTCTTTTCTCTTTATAAATATTTCCAGCCCCTGAAAAAACTCTTTCACTATATACGCAGGTAGCTGGTAGCCTGTCCGTATGCCAGCAATACGTTTTTTCGCTTCGGCCGGCCGAATACCGAATCTTGCTACTGCTTCGGCCGAAGCCGAATATTAAAAAAAAACGCCGAATCAGCCGAATAACGAATCGAAACCGAAGCTTCGGTGCATCTCTAGTATTAAATAACAAGATAAATAGTATATATTTTACATTTGTAGTAACTTATCGATTCCGAATAGGTTTTCATTGTAGATGTGGCATCACGTAAATTCTTAATAAAACAGTGTAAAAAATGTGTATGAGTTCATTAAGGATACTGATTGGCCAAAGTAGAACCGAAACAGAACAATAGTAATTTCATTTGTACGGATTGTATTATTAGTGTGAACAACAGACAACTCGCTGGTCTTTTGTTTATTTTTTTGTTCCGAAGGATACTTATATACATTCATTCTGTATTTTGTACGTGTGTGACTTTCTGTTTCAGTTTGGTACAAGGTATTTCAAGAACATAAATTGATTACCGACGAACAGATTTTTTTTTATTACCGTGTAATCTGTTTCCATTTTACTTTCACCATATTGTTTATTTGTCAAAATAGTCAATAATAATAATAAGTTTTAATATGTGTATTTATAGTAATATAATAATAGATTTGTACAAATTTCTACAATTGACCTCTGAAATTTCCAACTCTGACGTTACGTAAAAGTCTATTACGTATGTACGTATGATTACCAGGTACATATGTACATACACCTGTCTGTCAATTACACTGAGCTATCTCTATCTATTAGTGAATACTGACATGAAAAAGGGTAACTGAAAATACTGAAATTGTATTGCTCGTTTGATCATTGATGATGATCCTGATGAATGGGGATACATGTAATTAAATTTAAAAATGTATGTACCCCCCCCCCCCAAGCAAACGTAAAACTGTGTGAAAATGCGCGAGCAAATGTTCGTTGCATTTTTAATAACTGGCTAAAACCATTTAACCCGCTACACCCATATAACAATCAAGGATATGTCCCTACGGTTTGTTAAAAATACATATATGCATGGTACCCATTCAAGACGAACGCGACGAATCGAGAAATGAAATAAAGCAAGAAACCGTTTTCTACAATTATAAAATAACTTACTCATTTTACTTTAAATATTCTTTTATTTCGGTCTTTAAATGAATATTTGAATACGTATTTTTGAAAAGCTATGATGTAGTTTCCATTTAAATTTGTGATCAGTACATACTCTTTTTTTATGTCTGAAAAGTAAAAAAAAAAAATCGCAATAGGAAAAACTTTTCTGCAGATGATGGAAAATCTGTTTTTGATATATTCAAAGTAGATAGAGATGTAAATACATATTTGAAATTTGATATGTTGATTTTTTGCTATTGAATTAGTTCGTGACAACACGTTTGCGCACATTTGATATAAAAGTACTCTGAATAAATGTTTCCGTATTTACACACACACACACACACACACACACACACACACACACACACACACACACACACACACATATATATATATATATATATATATATATATATATATATATATATATATATATATATATATATAGATATATATAGATTCGAACCATATTATAAATTATTTAAATTACCAAATAAGCATCTTACCGTTGTGCTAGCAACGCCGTAAATAAGTTTTTGCAAAAATGTTATATAAGCTACATCTTTTAATTATTACTTTTTAAAAGCATTTTTATTAGAAATGTGAGCATTAATATCATTTTAATTAATACCAATCAATGCGAATAACCTATCCCTACACCTGTACCAAATTTCAGAGCTCTAAAATGTATAATACAGAAGTAATCGCAACTTTTTCAATTTTACATGTTAATTCCCTATGTCCCAGATTTCTTGGGACACCCGGTATATATATATACATATATATATATATATATATATATATATATATATATATATATATATATATATATATATACATATATATATATATATATATATATATATATATATATATATATATATATATATATATATATATATATATACCGGGTGAGTTTTTTAACCTGAGACTTTCAAATATCTCGAAAAATAGGCGCTCTACGAAAAAACGATAATTATCAAAATTTAATCATTCTGGGGGGAAAATACATTAGTGCAAAAAATAGTCCCCCACCCCTCTCTTTGTGGGAGGGGCGGGGGGTAACTTTGAATCTAAAATAGGAACCCCAATTTTTTATTGCAGATTCGGATTCTACGGCTAAATGTACGTACGATCTGAATGAAATATTTTGTTCGGTTCGCTGTAATCGACGACATTCAATTTTTTCGATTTCTTCTACTAACAAGGGGAGGTCGCCACCGCCGGGACACGGATTTGGCTGAAATTTTTTTTCGAAGTAGCTGTACACCTATGGTGTTTAGTGGTAAAGTAATAGCGCGCACTATTTTGTCCTTTTCGAGAAAAAGGGCTTTAAAGTTAACGCATTAAAGATAAAGCATTTATATACCCGTTAAAAGTGTGCACTGACAGTTGTTACAGCGTTGTCGCGTGGTTATACGTTCTGCTTTACACGCGGTAGGTCAGGGTTCGATTCCACCTCAAGTTATGTTTTATTTTTACATTTGAATTATTCTTAATAAATTAAAAACTCTTAAAATTAATAATAAATTTATTTAATTTACAATCATCACTCTCTTCTTTCCGCGGATTTTTTTTCGTAACTTTTGGAATAGTAATCGTCATAAAAATAATTGAAGCAGAATCGTAGTGAAAACTTGGCCTGCTTTATAAACGATACTTATGCACGGGCAATTCAAATGCACGGATTATAAAAAACAAATGAATATATCTTAAGCAAAAACACATTATTTAAATTAATACATATTTAACATACATATTTTTATGATTGTAAATTAAATAAATTTATTATTAATTTAAAGAGTTTTTAATTTATTAAGAATAATTCAAATGTAAAAATGAAACATAACTTGAGCGGGAATCGAACCCTGACCTACCGCGTGTAAAGCAAGACGTATAACCACGCGACAACGCTGTAACAATTGCCAGTGAACATTTTTAAGGGTTATATAAATGCTTTATCTTTAATGCGTTAACTTTAAAGCCCTTTTTCTCGAAAAGGACAAAATAGTGCGCGCTATTACTTTGCCAATAAACACCATAGGTGTACAGCTACTTCGAAAAAAAATTTCAGCCAAATCCGTGTCCCGGCGGTGGCGACCTCCCCTTGTAAGACCATATGCCTACGATTTTGCAATACGTTTTAAATAAGAAAAACGTCACGTTTTGTTGTAAATACTCGAAATTCGTTGTCAAAAAACAAATATCACGTTTTCATTGTAAAAAGTTTATTAACGTTATTAAAATTGTCTCTTGTGCAGTTAAATACTCCATTTTGAAGTTAATATTAACAGCCTAACGGAAAACAATTACAGCGAACCGAACAAAATATTTCATTCAGATCATACGTACATTTAGCCGTAGAATCCGAATCTGCAATAAAAAATTGGGGTTCCTATTTTAGATTCAAAGTTACCCCCCGCCCCTCCCACAATGAGAGGGGTGGGGGACTATTTTTTGCACTAATGTATTTTCCCCCCAGAATGATTAAATTTTGATAATTAACGTTTTTTCGTAGAGCGCCTATTTTTCGAGATATTTGAAAGTCTCAGGTTAAAAAACTCACCCGGTATATATATATAATAATTTCGCTATGCATATATTGAATTTGATATTTCCACAGGTAATTAGTGATTTTTGTTGTTACATTTAATTGAAAATAACGCTAGTAAACAATGCGAATCACACAAATCAGTGAATCACAGAATGTATTCTTTTTGCCTTGAGGCACTCAATATAAACAAACCGAATGGAACCGTCGAAAAAAGCAATTAAAAACATTGTCGATTGTAATATCAGTACATATCACTTATTAACCGCGATGTCAATGTACGTTATACTAATTGATAATATACCCTTGTGTATGCACGTGCGCTCGCTCACGCACACTGCATACTCACCGTACAATTATCGCCACAGTCCTTTATTAATGATGATGTGATGATCGTAGTGTGTGCACGACGGCTCCCATGACTATGAGTGTGTACATGTGTATGTGAACGGACTTTATCGTATCTTTTACTTGTGGTTAGGTTTTTAATATAATTAAGCGTTGCTGGTAGTGCAGTGGTAGTGGAACCGTGGTACACGGATGCAAGGCAAGGGTGCTACTGGGACCGGATGCACGTTAGTGCTCCGCACCACTCCGTTCTGCCATGTCTACATTAGTTTCCCATTGTGCGAGCGGCCGAGTGTATAATTCCGCGAGTACAGCGTGGAACGCATTGTCCAAATGACAACAGAATTACAGAATCACAACCGATATTTTAGATGACAATGGTGTTTAATTTATATATACCCCGGTGTACGGTTATTGCTTTCATAAAAATTGCACTAGCGTACTGTTGCTGCTGGATGCTGGCGAGGCAAACGTACTGCTACTGCATTACGTGCAGTGCATACATTGCGCATGTGCGTAGCACGCGCGTTTGTCTATCCGTGCGTCACCGGTTCCATTGCAACACATCGCAGAATATTTATTCATGTGGAACGATCGCATTGGATCTATTATTTTTCCCTGTTAATTTCTCTGATTTTAATTAAACGATTAAACTAATGCCAAATTCAGTTGTCCGTTGATTCGTTTCCATTCCATTTATCGATTCATTTTTCTATAAGAACATTGCAGCATATACATATGTTGTACGCATGTATATTATACACCAATTACGTACGTACGTACGTACCGTAATTAAAAATAGAACGTAGAGAAGAGAGCGGCAAACAACCGACCCAAGAGTCACCAGTCGCGACGAGACGGTGCACGTCTGTTTATAATTGCTGTCGCACTGTTTACTTTGTCTTATAAATATTTGACTTTTTTACGTTTCAGTAATAAGAATCCGTATTCATTATTTATTTGTTGGTCAGCGAGCAACTGGCAGCAGCCGTTTCTATTTGCTTCCATACTATGTATTCCCATTTCGTCTCGAATAGCTACGCAGACAGCAGCAGCTGTTTCTGCTTACTGCCATGATGTTAGTAACTACTGTTGTAAATTTGTTGTATGGAAGGAAGATGTATGTGTGTACACGATTATATATTGCTAGTAATAAGACAGATGCAGAAGATGTTGTAACGCATAAAGTGCGATTAAACGGAAAGCGGTTAGAGTGAGTACAGGGTACGGGTGAATGCAGCAGCACGTTGTGAACAGCACCACTGATTGCTTTTATATTACACTTCGTTATCTTTGTCGATTTCATCACTGAAGCAGCGATGCGCCGCGTTACTCGAGCATATCCCATCTCATCTCCAGTGTTCTTTAGTTCGGCGAGCCTTTCAGTATTAATATTTTAATTATTGCCAATAACGAGCGTTTCATCCAAAACAAATATTAATTTATGACGTGATTCGCTATTCACTTCCTTGCGTGAATGCCACAGGGACTGTTCTTAATTGGTTTAGCGAAATAGAGATGCAATAATCGTTAAAGTATTGATTGAAACTAGCGGTAATATATATATATATATATATATATATATATATATATATATATATATATATATATATATATATATATATATTCTCTGTTTTCACTCATACGGCGTATTAATTAGTTCAAGCCCGTTGACAAGCTGAGAGTTGCGAGCCACGCAAAGCTCGAGAAGATCGAATCACCAGTTAATGTAACCACATGTATTCACAGCTGCTGAATATTTCATTGCTACTTTCCCGGGCCATACTCAGTCTTGTTTGCGTGACAGACTCAGTTTTATTTACTGCTGACTCCGTTTTAGAAATACGTCACTGATTTTCTATTTGTCATGAGTGTGAAAATGTTGCGATGAGTAAGCGAATTTGTGCCTGTCACGCAATCTCTAACAACTCATCTGCGATAGAAACGTATCTACCTTGTTTACAACTCCTCGCAAAGTCCACCATCCACCTACTCTATGCCACATACTACATCCCAATCCACATTATGACACCATAATACGTTCGTTAACTCAAACTGCTGTATAATTATTATTATCAAAATTATTGCGCTTTGCATAATTTTGATCGTTAAAACGTGTACTAAATTTGCAGCAAATTGTAGTAATTGTTGTAGTATGAATGGTAATTATGACCGTTGGTACCGAGTCAAACATCAACTAACTTTAAATTATTATGAGTATTAATGTTGATTCATGATCTACACAACTTTTATCAAAATAGAATATTTTTACTATAAATGTATTTGAATGATATTTATTTTATGTGAAATAAATCATTCCTTTATATTTACTCTAAATTGTAAGTTGTCCATAGTAACTCGTTATATTTATGAGCATGCGTGAGATTTCCGAGGTATATCGGTGTGGTATAGTGTAGTTACACAACATACAGTACAGAATCTTATACATGTGATATAAATGTGTAAGATATGTATACTCACAGTCAACGCTGACTTTGATCCGCTTACTGACCGTGGGCGGCACGCCATTGCTCGCGATGCAAAGATACGCGCCCATGTCCAATCTGCTGATACGCGTCAGATCCAGGGTCTCGCCTTCCCATTCGAGAACTGTGACAAAAAGAGAGAAGTTTGTTTGCATTTCCGTCATTTCCTACATATTGTGTTCGTCGCGTTCGGGAAAAAGGGACACGCGGAAGACGGACAGGCGACAACGAAAAGATGAGAACTGTTGTGTCGCTTACCAGATAATGTTTTGTTGATAGTTATCTTGGTGTTGTCGTCGCGTTTCCATTTAACATTGGGCGTCGGGGATCCGGTGGCTTTGCAGGTCAACGTCTCGTTTGCCCCCTCGCGCACTATGACGTCACTGCTGCTTAGAGAATCGTCTATGTTCGGCGGCACTGTAACATCAAACAGATGTACGATTTCATTTAACTAGAATTAATGCAATAATCACACAGCAACATGTACCTTATATATTTATCGTAAAATATTTAAACTTCAACAGATAAAACTTTAGCAAATAAATAATAACAGAATTGAATAATTAGGTGTATTTTACATTAAAACTATCTAAATTGTGATACTCAGTTGTATGTACTGCATGACACTGTAATAAGATAAATATGTTGCACATTTTGACAATTTATCCGTTTTCATGCTGTTAAATATGAACAAGTTAACAATAGTCGGTAAGATAAAAGCCAGTTGGTATATCGTAAACAATATTAAATGGTTGCAAACAATGTAAATGGTTGCACTAAAAAAAATGTAATGTCGGAATTTTTACAAACACTTCACGATTTCATAGTAAAATGTTGGGGTAATTTACATACTAAATTTTATTTAACTCTTGCTACTTGTAGAATAATTTTTACGTGTAAGTTTTAGATGGCATAAGTAAATAACGAATACAAATAATTGAGTGTTAGAAATCTCTTAAATGGATATCGAATTTGTTGTGTAGATGAATTTTGCAATTCAAGCTAGATTATCTGCTTGGAGAACCGCAACTAATCGGTGCGCTTAGCGGTGTGCCATAAACACGAAATTTCAGATCGATTCCTACCACTGAAACGATGATGTTTCATCATAATTTACCGTACATTGACTTGTCATTTAGGATGTAATGCCTAATGTTTTCACACAAGATCAGACAAACCAGATGTATGGAAATGTATCGTCCCAGTTACCTACAGATATTTGTATTTTATTAAAACCTTTTCACACGATACATAGTTTTGTACAATTTTCATATATTTCATTTTATGTATGTAGTCATACAGCCAATGTACGAAAATCCGATATGTAAACAATCCTAGAATATTACATTGAAAATGAATGGGTAGAAATACTTGAACTTATGCTATATAGGCCACCGACGAAATTCGAATATGGAACATATTTCTCTTTTTTAATAATCTGTTTAAGAATTGGTAAATTTAGTGACAACTTCCTTGAATGTTTAGAAGCGTAGGTAGGAGATCAATTGCGTAAATTAAATTTTTAATGTATTCGCATGAAAGAAATTATACATATTTTGCACGGTCGCCTGGGTCTCAGTCAGCTCAGTTAAATAGGTAATAAATTATTTATAAGGACCTCTCGTTTCTAAACATACACGAGCAACATGAATTTCGGACTTGTGAATATTTTAAAGTGTAAATATTGTGGAACTTTGTCTAATGAATCAATCTGTTGTACGGATTGATGGGATTTATTTATTTGTAATATCCTTCAAATATGTACACAATTATATGTTATATGTATGAAAGGTTTATTTTCATATAAATTCTGAGCGCCCTCGAAAATCAGTCGCGCGGATATAATACGAGTACTATGGAGCTCTGATGCGACTGATGAAAACAAAAAACTTACTATACATACATATTAACTTTATATATATATATATATATATATATATATATATATATATATATATATATATATAAATATGTAAGTATGTACCTGTGAGGATCCAGACGGATTGGATTATGGAGGAGCGCATTGCTTTCGCACCAATCTTAGATTCATTTCATTTTCAAAATCGGCTTACGTTGGTTTTGTCGTGGTGTGACGAGGCAGCGGTAACGGTAACGGTGGTTGATACAACCAACGCCACTCACATAGCAACGGTTCGTGCATGGTACCGTGTGAACGCACGATACGGCGTCCTGTTCACCGACGTTTGCTGCACAAATCTGGGACGGAAATGTCGTCGTGGACGGTGGTTAGTCGACGGTGCTGCAGCGAGCCGTGAGATAAGTCGCAATTTCAGAACATATGTGTCGCAACTTGCTAAATTATGTGGTATCATTGCACAACCTTTCGTTCTCTGTATGTACAGCACGTTTCGGATTAGCCTGGCCACTGAACCAGTCCGCCAAAGTTTGTTCAAGAGCGAACCCACGAACCAATGTCCTTCACCCCTGTTTCCACAGAACGTCTGCAACCTGCATTCCGTCTCCGGTTGCGGACAAGACAGCCGCATTTACTCCTTTATCCTGTTACACATTACGGATTACGTCTTCAAGCGACTGGACTTGTTCACCGCAGAGCAACATCATGCCCTGTCTCCGTTGCATCATCCTTCATACTTAATTTATACCTATATACAGTCACAGGTTTAATATACTGCTATCCATGTTTGCACACATGCATATCGTGATACTGATGCTAAAAGCTACTTCACTTGGATCATGTGTTCTGCAGGAAACCAGTTTGTAAAGATGAAAGACCCCATTACCTCGTCGACATCTAAGTAAGATATGAAATCATTGCGGATTTTCTTTCAGTGACAAAAACAATTTCATCAGTCTGTGGTCCGTAGTTCCCAGCACACCAACAATGAAAAACAAACACATACATATATGTATACATGTACGTGTGATGAATATCGTAAATGTTTCTTGATGATTTCCGTGGATCAGATGATAAGTGTGCGTCGCAGTACTTGAGGGAAAGTACTGTCTGCAGTTCAGGGGTCCTTGTTAGCAAGGATGCCATGCCAGTAGGTACGGTAATCTGTAATTCTGATTCCAGCAATGTATTACCCGCTGGCCATAAGGAAGCTTGGTTTAGATTCTTAATGAATTCAGGTAGTTAAAAAGTTTGTAGCGGCATCAGTGCTGGGCGAACTATGTGGCGAATAATAATAGGTTCGGTTGTTGGAGTGGGCTCCGACGAGATAGGACAAGATCGGACAGATCCTGAGACTACCGCCCACCAGCGTAGTTATCGGTCGTTCTTAGCAGCAGCCCGAGTCACGGTTCCCGATCAACCGTCTGCTGTTATCCCCACTTCAATCGCCAATACAGTCGTGCACTGGTGAATGCAAATGCAGTTCTATTGAAATTCTGTATCATGGTAAGATTTCGATGGAGTTTGAATTACTTCCTCTCTACGATTAGAAATTCTCTATTTACTTGAATCAGTGCGTGCACATCTGACTCTGGCAATGATGAAATTTTACCTGTTTGCCGGCTAAAAGGTTGTAATTTTGTTAACGGAATATCCAACAAAATATAGTAGAATGCATGTAATATGCTGGACCTGTCCAACATTTGTACTAGAGTAATTTCCAACTATTTATCTGTTTTAATAACGCACGTGTTAGTGCATATTCTACAGCCGTAGATTACTCGTCCGCCGCATTGCACTGCACAGTACTATGTATAGCACAGTACTGCATTGCTGCACTAGCACACCACGTTTTGCTACTGACTGCTGCAGTGGAAGTGAGATAGACTGAGCAGAGATGAGTAAAATCACGCTTTCCTGCCATTATTCCGCTAATACCTTGCGATGCGTGATTTACATCGATTCCAACATCTTAAGCGCGGTGCCTGTGTCCGTCACAGTTGAATCCTTCGATTATCATCCGTGGAGTACACAAGCATGTTCTGGTATGTTTTAACGTCTCACACTACGGTGTGGACTATCTCAGCAATCGCTTCGCTTAGCTGCTACATTAATGCACCGAATACTGATGGTTATTCGGGGACACTAAAGTAAACATCAAGTCAATATAGCATTAGCCTAGTATTGCTCTAATCATATTTATAG
Organism: Carabus problematicus; assembly: GCA_963422195.1. Classification (NCBI taxonomy): domain Eukaryota; kingdom Metazoa; phylum Arthropoda; class Insecta; order Coleoptera; family Carabidae; genus Carabus; species Carabus problematicus. The sequence goes on from OY728577.1 coordinate 21,196,450, forward strand.
TTTCTGAATGTTAGGCAGCTAGTCGATTCTACGGGCAACCCCACTGACAATATAATGTAGCTACGGATGTACGTACATATATGCGCTTGTGTATGTTTAAGATTGAAATGTAAATTTCGTAGTTCTATGTTAGGTAGGTACCTTCACTCACCAATGCCTGGCTATGTTATATGATGTATAACCATCGTTCGATATACACCGGTAGTTTCCCGTAATCTGTATTTATTGATGGGATACTGATTTAGCCAAGGACCATGTCACCTTATTAATGAATTTATTAACGAATTAACAATAGTATCTTGTCACTATTCTGTTTTATTAATAATTTATTGCTACATATGTACGTATATCTATATAGCTACCAATTAAGTACTTGCATTGGTGCATAATACAGACGGATACGAACATCTGATATGAAACATATTCGTATATAAAAAGATGAACTTTGAAAGATGGTGTGAAAGCGTGAACTTAAGTTATAATTAATTGCCGTACTTGTGTTGTACTCGTATCCTTAAATTGCACAATGACTAGAGAATTTCCTTGACATACGTACGCTTCGTACATATTATAAATGGGAATTGGATTTTCCGTACAAGTTTTGTCTGGCATAAATCTGATATAAATTACTGTAAATCAAGATATATTAAATTAATGTTACCCGTTTCCTCCAGGACTCTTCACGTAAATAATTCGGAACATTCTGCACTTGGAGTCTCGAATAGCTGTGTGTGTGTTTTGTGTGTGTGTTGTGTTGAGTGTCAACTGGCGTCGAGACGCAGTGCGTCGCACCACCAACACTTCAGTGATGGCACAGTTAGTGAACTGATGAGGCGACGCTTTCTGGCTCCAATTTTATTTTTATAATTGGATTTCATTTTTACTTGCAACATGATATTTTGCTTGAGAGGAAAATTTATTTCGATCCGTCGGGCAAGCAAGTTGCACACCGCACCCGACTACAGATACGAGTGTGACAGGACAGGGGGGCTGTGTCGCCGATGTGCTGCCCGACGCTGTTTGCAAAACGGCGCGACGCTACACGACGCACTGCGGCCCGACGTCCAACGTCACGAATATTCGTTATCGTAATGTTTCGTCTGTGCTCTCAGATAAAACTTTTAACATCTTTCAATTAATAAATTTACCGAATTCACCCGACGGTTAACTGCTACTGACGCTCGCATTCTCTCCTGTCTCAAGTCTACAATATTTTGAAATAAGAAAGACAGGTAATGGATGTCCAGTGATTTAGAAACCTTCATGAGGACGTACAACCTCAATTCACAGGTTTTTAGGTTGCACAATAGAGCACATTTAACCAAAAGGGTATATAAGTGGAACGGGTGGTTTCAGTCTGCCACAGTGTGCCGTGTGTTATAGGGTAGAGTAGTGGATTGCGTATGTATGTATGTGTGTGTGTGTGTGCGCGAGTGTAGGGGTGTGGTGTTATATTCCACCCAACCGTCTGTATTAGTTTCGATTCCACTGGTGAATCCCTTGTGCCAAATGCCGGGTGCCGAGTAGCGGGTGCCGGGTGCGATGCGATATAGTACGAGGACAGAACGTGTAACATAGTGGGATGAGAATCGTAATGAAACTAGTGAGGGAGTGTTCGAAGAAGAAATACGACCACAATCAAGAGAGCTTTTAATGCGTTAAGAAATTGCCAGGGACATACATCCTGTTTCAATTCCCTCGTGGACGGGTCCACCACGTATGTGCTTATACCCGTACTGTTCTTTCTATTCCCGACTATCCCCCTAACATTGCGGTGACGACGTCATTGTCCCATCTGATGTTGACACTTACTAATGGTGCTTGTATGTAAACAAAAACTTACAACAATCAAGTATTTCATTCAGATACATTTTCATTGCTGCGATGCAATGAAATTATAATTTTTAATTGTGTGCTTTAAAACACACCAGCAATCGAGTATAGGACGCAATATATACTATGTAAGTGCGGGCGTTAACTCAATTGTTCATGAATATATTGTTGTGAGTGTGTAACGTGGTAAGGGTAGATTCTGAAGGAAAGGAAGTAGGTAGTATACAGTTAACTTCAGATGGTTGTAGCAAGACTGGCAGGCCTATCTAAATGAATACGAGTCGACTGACACACGTTCCGCTGAATATTGTCGACACTTCAGTCCCGAGCGTCGTGTCGTACGTGTGACGAATTAGTTGTCTCTGTCGTACTCTGTATGAACGATACGTTATGTTTCGCTGTATACATATATGCACGTGTCCCATCTGCATATGAACGTACGAGATACTTACATACATGGTACACATACCAACCTGTACTAGACGACTTATTCAACTATATTTGCTAATCAATCGTTCAATAATAAACTATTTAATTATTTTCTATCACATTTGTAAAATTTCGTACGTATATATAGCTTTATACAAACGTGACTTCCAATTCCAATCATTCGATGTAGGTACGTTGCGCTCGAGTTGTGACAGTGGATGCATTCAAAACTTGGAAGTGCGCGCAGAGCGAACTGAACTGAACGAGAGAATGAGAAAAGTAAATTCGATCGAAAATTATGATTGCTTTCATCGCTTAATCGTAGAAAGAGGCACATTGCTTTTTAACTTCGTCGACGAAGTATTTTCTTTTTCTATTTCCGTGGTTGTTAAGCTAATCGGCTCTTCAATTAGCCCTGACGATAGTTTAACTATGCGCTATTTCTCCGGCTCGAAATATTTCTTATGTTATTGAAAAATGTTTGATATACTCGCTTCGAAAAATATACACATATACGTCTTACACTTACAAGGTCGTTACATAATCGGAACCAATTTAAATGCGATTCATTCTTCACAATATCTCCGTATTATCATACACAGATATAGATATATGACGAGAGATATATGGGCGGAAACGGAACACATACACGTGGCACTGAGCCGGGTATAGCAGTGTATAGTATGGCGTAGCGTTGTCTCCAAGTTTCTCTTCACTGCTGCTTGTGCTACTGCTACCGATCAAATCTCATACTCTGAGCGAAGATAAAGACCCCAAGCACAGAATCGCCCGTCCCGTCCCGTCCCGTTCTGACCCGTTCAGTTTCATCCCGGACCGACTGACTTCATCTTGGTCTTGGGTCAGCCGAACATTCTATTTATATGAGGCAAACGTGCTCGTAAGGAATCCGCGATTCGGAATTTCGACGTTTCCATCCGTGCGGCTTCAATTAAGACGAATATAAAGTCCAAGTACATATCGAACTGAAATCTATATGACTGCTTCTATCTATCGGGGTTCTTTATTTAATATAATATACAAAGCAATATAAGTAGTAGTAATGGTAGCAGTATACTTGGAACAAGATTGAGCTGAAAGCATTTATAAGAGAAAGAGAGAGAAAAAGGAAGATAGATAGAATACAGAAACATGAGCAAGCAGAACTAGGAACCAGTTTCAGCACCAGCAGAAATGCGTACATATTTTATTCGCACTGTCTGTGGAACAGTCGCAGCAGGAAGTACGAGGCGTTTTCTTGGCGTCATTACGACAAAGAGACCTAGGCAATTACTGCCTCGAAGGGAATTCCAGTCATCCAACGGATTTCAATTATTGGCTTGTGCGGCTAACTTCGAATGTTTCAGCTGTGTTCAATGTAATTGACCAACTAATACATTTAACGATTGGTTCACCTTACCGAATGGCGATGCGTCGTCTTCTACTTTATAACAAGAATAACAGCTTCTGAATCATTGTCTCCTTTGACACTGCCGTCTCTCTCCGGAACTGTTATTGTAATGTTGGTTTTGTTGTGTTACATTACCTAAATCGCGCTCGGACGCTCTCTTTAGTTCACGGAATTGCTTACCAATTCCGGAGATAACGGCAATAATGCTAAGCTTCGACGTCACTAGTTTATCTCTTTCCTGCCGACATTATTTAATGAACGCATGAATCTTGCGTACGTGCTGTGACGTTCGACGAATCATCGAAACTGCCGTAACTTTCCCTTTTTCTAATCTTCTGATTACATTTTATAACTTCTGTCGAGAGTCACTGATTAATCAGGTTCAGTTGACGTTATTGGTTTTATTAGTTCTTCCTCGCTTTAATGAATTATACCGTCGTATGATATTACATTCCCAGTCCAGATATATTTATTACATAGAAATCAATGTTCATATAAAACTTTGCTGAAACATTTATACAATTTATACCTGCCGAATAGATTTCTCAATCCGTTACAAATATTTTTGAAGCATATGTTAAACTATTGAAATCTGTAGTACAGTAATTTCTCTATAATACAATATGTTTCTTTCTTTCATGAAAAAATAATCTCAATATATCGACATATTTCGATGTTTTGACATGTCCCGAATAGGATTTGTCTAGATTTGAGATGATGATATTTATGAAACTGGCATTTCACCGTCTATGTAAAATACCTAACGAAAAACACAGTGAAAAATAATATCGATATGAAAATGAATATAAATATAGTTTCCGAACATATTTATCTCTAACATGCATTTTACAAATGTTCTTAAAAATAAGTAGCAAAATCAAGTACTTACGAAAATATAATAACGAAAGGTTACGTTTGTTTTTCTCACTTGAAATGTTTTCTTTTTTTATGTTCGAGTGTTTGTACGTTGGAAGTGGAAACATAAGTAATAATTTACGTGCAGATATAGCGATTCGTTTTCGTGCAAAGGTTTTTAACTGAAATACTAAAATTGACAGAGAGATGTACATAGTTTTGAGTTAGTATAGCGAGAGTAGATGAGTGAAGTGGCAATACTTTTGACGTTAGGCAGCAACTAACTACTATTGCCAAACATGTTTTACTGTTAGGATAAGGAAACTTGATAAATAAGGACCGGAGGGAGTGAAATTCGGCGACCATCAATCATCTTTGCAATCGACAAGACATGCATCATCTTGTTTCGGAACGTAAGCAACTATGCGTGCACAAAATCGTGCGGAAACCGATAATTTCATTCGGTATTTAAAAAAAATCTTCCACCCATCATATTTTCCAAAACATGTACAAAATTGTTTGGAAATAAAAATTGTTTACTCTAGTCGCAGTATTGTTGTATTTACCGTGTTCTGCATTCTGATATTGACACTAATGAATATTCGTTTTGCAGATATACATTCCGTTTACAAAAGTTCATATGTTCATAAAACAAAATTAAGTATTATACTGATCCTAACTGTACAATAAATGTTCATATCGGCACACAGTTTATGTATTGTTAACCTGTTTTACATTTAATTACTTAGAACACATTGTATTATTGTAACTAGATGCTATTTTCATATCTAAACTTAAATCTAGTGTATCTCAAACAAAAATAGTTGTCGATATGATAATATTTTATTTGCAAAAATGAAGCACAGACAATGTCCTATATAATTTGCTTACTGTCTGTACTCATTTATGTAACGACGATATAGCTTTATTAACTACAATTAACAAACTTGATGTAAAATTATATTTCCTTAAAATATTGTGTACCTATCAAATTCAATATCAAATAACACGTATTTCGGTCAATTGCTTTTTCAATTAATTCGCTTTTAATAAGCTAATATAATTTGTATTCTACGTACTACCTACACAATTCGATTTCATTTAATAATTTTCATAAAAATATGATTGACGTTTATTTGAAAGTATTTAAATTGAAACATGTATGAGTACATAATTATGATCTTACTTACCTACAACGTGCAAGTAACCGAACTGGGTCTTTGCGGTAACCGTGTTGATTTGACACATGTATCTGCCTTTATCTTCCTCTTGCACGTTACTGATATGCAGAAACCATGTTCTGTGCTTATCGTGCGTCACACTGATACGGGGATTCCTTGTAATCACGTGATTATGAACAGTCAAAATGGCAGACTGCTCAAAATGCATCCATGCCACCTGCAAAATAAATAAACATTATATATGATATTCATGCATTGCTGCAATTCTGGTATTTGTATATAATGTACTGTAAGTTATGTAGTTCTACAATTTATTTACCATTAATATACCAGTTTGTGAATCCAAAGGCAATGCGTTTTTATAGAGTGCTTTGCACGGTTCAGAAACCGTTGTAAACAGTAGTTTGTTTCTTAAGTGTGGCATACGTCCTACTTAAATTGTGTATGAACACATGTTGAAATTCACATTGGAATTACGTTGTCCGTTGTTGGTTAGTGGGATTATAAAACAATGTACTTTTAATTTCGTTTGTAAAGAATAATAACATAAAATTTTACGGTGCTCAATAACTGCTTTTCAAATAAAACCTCATATTTATGATTGGATAACGCTCGGGTCTCTCTCAAAGCCACCTACCTGTCCCGATTTTGCGACTCCGACTTATATTTGTTATATTTTATTATTGTTTTTTTTTATGAACTTTGGAACCTGTATTTATTATTGAACGGGACGTTACTGAAGCGTTACTTCTCGAATACAACTGTTTACTTGTGAACTTATACGCGCGGAGCGTGGAGGGACGTTTCATGTGCACCATGAAATTTAGTTTTCCTAATAGAAATAAAAATACGGGGACGGTTCGAATTGAGTTTGAACTTTTGCTATTGTCGTTGGCGTATAGTACCGATCCGCATGGAAGGGACAAGAATGAATATTTACATCCCAGGATTTCAATATGTTCGTCAAGCTAAAAGGCACGGCCAGTTTTTGTTGTTTTTAGTGTAATGTTCTTTTCAACATGTTTCTACTGTTTCATAAGAAGGACATGGCAAAAAAACAAACTTTTATATTTTAAGGCAAGAACAACAACAATATTTGTAACTGTAATAACGATATGTACAAACACAAATGATTCCAATATTGCGTATATTGAGTTAACTTGATGTATGTTCATACATAATGTACAAAAAGGTACATGTATTAAACATGAAACTAGTAAGTACGCATTATACGTCCATTACAGCAAATAATGGATATCACTTTTACAATTTCAATTAGGCCTTTGTATTAACTGAACCTAGTCCCTATTCGACCGTAGTGATTCAACAGCTTTGCGCTATTTATCCTACTAACTATTACTGATGTATTAGCGGCAGGCAGCAATTAAGATTACATTTAGATACATTGCCACATAAAAGATTACGTACAACCATCATACAACTACGTTGTATAGTAAGAGTAAACAATGCGTCACCGCCTGTTGACACTTGCTACTTTACCGGAAGTAGGTAGATAATTCATATCAGCCGCAAGGACTATTAGTTAGGTACAGTTACGTTCCGCCTGCTCGAACGTGTGATACGGGATTGCGGGAGTTTGTTTCAAGGTGGTTCACTCTATCACCAGCGATTTCACACGACTACATTACTAGTATAATAATTACTAGTAATTGTCTTCACCAATAAGTATGTACATTCATAGATATAATAATGTGTTGTACATTCAATCTTGAACTCGAAAAATTAACAATCAACAATGTATAAAAACCACTTACTGTGTATTTCATTTAACTAACGAATTCAAGAGCAATCTATCATATTCATTTCTCGTCTCATAAATTCATGCATCTGCATACTACTAATACGCATTTTCAATTACTTTTAAGTGGATCATTTAAGTATATTTTATATAAAAACTTAAATATATATATTATATTTCAACTGGATGAAGAGTTTAAAGAGGATAATGTCATTATTTTTGATGGGAGAAAATGATATAACTGCGAATAAATGAGTAGTGTATGTACAAGTACTTATGTAGCTATGTATAAGCGAGTGGGGTACCTGTTGTTATGAGACTGGTGAAGTGTAATGTAGAGTAAATACAGTGAATGCCACCTAGATAGATCGATTGTTAGTGTGTACCAGCATATGGCGATACAGTAGTGGATGTTGAAAGTCTGGGATTTGTTGGAACCCGTAAACAATCAGCGTCGGTGGTGGCGCGACGCGTATGTTGATACTGTATTTATGTATCGATTTCATCTTTCGCTTCCGATCGATTAAAGGCTGGGGACATGGGCACGGGCACGGGCCTCGTCGGCTCCGTGTCCCGCTTCTGATTAGTCCGCGAGTTATACGTGACCCCGCCGGGGGCTTCATAGCATTCTATTCTTCCCCTCTGGTTCCCGCACTCACAACCACTGTCGCCTCTGGTCCGGTTCGTCTGATTCGGTTTAGAAGCGATAGGAAAAACAATGCATTCCCCAGATCTCTGAGTGTGTAAACGTGGATAAGTGGTAAACAAGGTAGTAAATTTCAGTTCGCTTTGGGCTGTCGAGACTGCAATCCACTCTCGGGTTGGCACCGGCGATCACTTCTCTTCCTGCTAGTGCTTTAGGGGGTGCTCTGTGCCGTGCTGCTGTTATTTGTGTGTCCTAACAGTGGCGGCGAGCCCAATGCCTAGTCATATCCCGTCCGCAGGCCACCACTACTATACCATCAACGTTGCCTCTTAATCAGCCGAACGTTTCACCGAAATCAAAATTAAATTGAAAAGCTTTCACGGCACTTTGATTGTTTTATTTGCACAACGAACCTGTAAAAACCCCTGTTCCAATACACTACCTCACCCCCTCCACATCAAATCCCTGACCCTAAATTACCACAATGTCTGCTGTTCGCAGCTGATAGCGCGACCCGATATTCTTCTGCGTCATCTGAATAAAAATGTTTCATAGTTTTTTATTGCCGATGATCATACAGCGGTTCCGGTCAAAGTTCCAATACCGTTCAGCAGATAAAATATCAGAAAAGCGGTGACGAGCTTGGGGTACGGAATGTCTTCTTGTGATGTGGTTGACCGCAGAAATCGCATTACCGACAGCCTGTGTGTATCATACCGAAGGAAACTATAAATGTAAATGCACGCCACTGTTTAATAGCTACTTTCGCCGGTCTATTAACTGAGATTAACAATGGACAAACTTGGAACGAATATTTTCTTGTATGTTTTCAGAGCGCCCATATTGGTAGCAATGCACGCAATGTATGACCAACAGGAGTAACTGATTACGTGCACGAAGGGCGTAACATCTAGCAACTTGTTGACACTTCCATAGTTGCACGACACGCGCAAAATAAATAACTTCCTCAATTCCATTTATAGACTCGCGTCTGTAGATTCCAGGGAAATGAAATCTGCATTAACAAATGATAACCGAGAAAAATACAGAGATTTCTGACGGCACGGAATCGCCCGAGAGTGCTTTGCGAATAAATCCCTTGAATAATTTTCACATTTCTGGCCTTTCTAAAACGCTATTTTAACATCTCAATTTGTTTGAAATATCGTTGGAAATTACCTACATGATTAGCATGTTACTTTTGGTATGAAATATTACTATCAAAGAAAAATGCAAAAGGGTATTTTTCTTTGGAATCAAATAGAAATAAAATATGTATCGTTTAGAAAGGATTCAACAACTTACTGGATACTATTCAAGAGACAGAAGATGAATCGACTTGAGTATTTCGTTTAATTTCCCTGTTGTTTCATGTCAGACAACGCCAACACAACACGTCTTTACTGAGATCAGCATAATCTAACGGACAGCATAATAATACTCCGGTTTTATTAGTATATGCTGTCACTTCGGTGAAAGTTAGTTACAGGTTTCGGAGTAATAGCAGACGCCGTCCGTCTGTTCAATCGTCCGCCAGTTCGTCCGCAGGTAGCTAATCAGTCGAACCACGAGAGCCAGAGGGCTCACGGCTCCGACGCCTGGCGCTTCGCTTCACAGCACGACGAACACCGCTCTCTCTTTCTCTCTCTCTCTCACTCGTTATATATGTACAATGTAATGTTGATAATATGGTATGAGACAGTGCACTTGATAGAACTTTTTCGATTAACTGTTAACTTGGAGTAACAATTATACAAAAGTAAGTGGTCTCATCGACTGGAATGAAAACAGTCAGAGGTCTCGGTATGTGGTGCAATTTATCACTCACGGCGTTGGCATTTGTGATTAATATGAATATTTTTATTAATCGTTTTGAAGTCGAATGATATTTTATCGGTTCAGTGAGACAGCGACCGCATCTGAATACTGGAAAAGGCAAGTACTGTGCTTGTGCTTACGAACAGAGCCAATAGCACTATTGAACGTACGGTGATAAAAGAGAGACGGGAAACACCGAGACGGGACACAAAATCAACGGTCGAGAAAATGAGGTTGAGATGCTGTGGAGCGAATAATGGAAGATTCTGTGTTCTGGGCCCCGCCCGTTTCACCGCGACGTAGCGGCAGCAGCAGGAGCAGCACGAGCAGAAACAGGAGCATTGGTTCTTGAGACGGGTGCGAGCACACTTGCACGAGGAATCTTGAAACATTGACGAAGAACGAACAGATCCACTCATCGTTCAGCACTGATGTACGACGAATCTTTCGCTTCAATCTTCATCATTCTCTAACATTCTGTATACGTGGACGACATCTTACACGTGATATATTTTAATTGTACTGAAGTGCTAAAGAATAAAAAAACAAGCAGAAAGAATGAATCCAATGATACAAAGCCGAACACCGCAAAACAACATAACGCATCGTATAGCAGAGCTACTATAGTCGACTCGACTCGATTCCTGATGACGTAACGGGCACCGTGCGGCCCTCGTTACTGCGGCTGCTGGTTCCTCGTGACTGGCGACGGGTCGCCGAAGGGAACGCGTGCCGAGAAAGCGACCGCCTTGATTACAACGCTGATATTATTAGATTATGAGCCTTGGGCGAAGGCCCGTTAGTTTCTTCAGCTTACGGCAAGCGAGAGGGAAAAGCTGTTCAGCTCAATCCCGGCAGCCACACTAAATATGATTTTCTATGACGTCGCATTTTAATTATTCATTCTACGATTAACTCACGACTTGTGATCACCTGCGTTCGTCCCAGATTTCCTTTTGTATGTTATTATTATGTCTGAATTAGGAGCAGAGGAAAATATAAAGCAATGATTAAGTGGGCGCCACACGAGGGGATTGTGGGTCGCTTGACGTTACGCAATGATGCGTCGCTACTCTTTTATTTAATTGATAACAAATGTGAACTTTGTCTTGTCTGCATGTCGACAGCGCTGTCGACATGAACGATGTTAAATGTCGCCAGAAACAGCGGAAACTTAGCAGAGGGTAGGGAGGCAGATAAACAATTAGGAGACACATTATCCCCCCAAACACTAAAGAAACAATGGGCGGTAGTGGCAGCAGTGTTGCGGAAATTGCGAACGAGCGAGTGAGAGAAGAAGCTAGTGACTGAACGGACTAGTATTCCACCAACGCGATGGGCCGAACTAAAGGAAAATCTGTCCCCAGCGGCGGCCACTTGACTCGCACTGTCTGCGCAGCTTTACGCCTCTCTCAAGTGCACTCGCGACGCTCCTAGCGATAGCATCGCTACCTCAATCCAACGTGCCACAGTAAATAATTCTTTCAATAAGTACACAATGCATATGCCATGGCAAAAATGCGTGTACCAGTTTCTGAGCTCCTTGCGTCTCCATTTCCATAATCATTTGCCCAATAATTGGTAACAATTGAATGTGAATTTCTGTGAACATGTTACAGGCATGTGATAATTATGTTTTAGAGAGTGCGTGAAGGACAGGTGTAAAGTATTCTCGATTTGCCAACTAGCTGTCTGCTTCTCATCCATTTATACGATATAAATTATATAATTCGAGTTTCATTTTAAATTTCGTTACCAGTTTCATTAAAAGCACGCTCGCTCAGCTCCTTTCGTCATTAGGAATCTTGTCGCAACTCACGTAAATAGTACGCAAGCTGTGCACGGAATTTGACTGGCAAATTTACATTTCTAGTAGCACCTTCCCGTTTTACAAATTTTTTACAACAGGTATTAACAATGTCGCCGCTACGCTCGTTTGTTTTATTCTATTCTGCATACAAACTGAAATAAAACAAGCTCCCCATTTCCACTGTTCACGTTACATATTAATATATATATATATATATATATATATATATATATATATATGTGTACTGAAAAAATTATTTTTAAATATATTCTTTTATATCGTCGTTCTGTACATCAGCATTCCGCACGAAACAAAATGAATCTGAAGGAATTACAATCCGTTATGAAATTACATTTAACCCACTTGTCTGATGCAAAGGCGGATACGATGGAAGTGGGAGCCATAAGTAAACGAAGGAAAAAGAGCGCTTGTTCTAACTCGTTTCGTCTTCGTACTGTTGAAGTATTACGTACATTTAGATTTAATGATTATCGCTCAGATATAATGTCGTGAGCATTTTACTTGAATGGTATTTACGTGAACATGATCGTCGAGATCTGTTAATAATATCACTCAAGCACTATCTAACCTATGTACCTCGTCCACTATATTTTCCTATTATCCTTATTGACGATTTTCACTTCTTATTCGTATTGATCGAAGTGGAGACGGAGCTACGCTACTTGAATGTGCCTGTGCAGCAGTGCGCGCATCCTAACATGCATACACATCATTCTAAGTGCACGTGTTCTTTTTTATTGCTCACAATTGGTCCGTGGTGTGTCGTGAATTTAGCATTGTAGTGTTGGAATATACACGTTATTAATATTTCTTTGTCGAATGTAGCTGCTCATCTCATCTGTACATAGCAGCAGAGAAGTAGCATATTGCCCATACGAGGCTTGTATGTATCGCGTACAACAGTAGTGTTTCCTTGCATTTAATATTAAGCCACCGGATACATTCGCCGTTGGTTTCATCATCCCATTACAAAATGTAGAAGATTTGGTTTTGCCACTGTTGCAAATTGCCAGCTACATGTTATCGTGTTAATTATTCGGAAGAGGCTGTCTAATTCTGCTAGTTGCACTCCATAGTGGCCTTTGCTGCTGAATAGCAGATGTGTGCATGTGCATCTCTGATTTCTAAACGCCAGAGTGCGACATGTGAACATACAGATCAGTTCTGTCGAAGTCATTCAGCGCTGAACATTATTTTCTTTTTTGCTTCGAAACTTTCTTTGCTGTGAAACGAAATTACTTTTTTTCTGACATTTCTATTCAGAATCCACGGTACTGAATATATGCGAGAGACGTCACATTCTCAAGATGTAAATCCGTCCTTTCGCTCTTTCGTTGTCCGTGTTCCGCTCGGTTACGAGGGCGTCTCTCGCGGACAGTAATAAAAAGAACACTCGGATATCATCCTTAATTAACATTTTATTGCTTTCCGCTTGAGGCACGTCTTACCGCCACGTAAAATGTAAAGTGCACCGTTAGCATTATGATAAACTGATTATGACGATATAAAACAGAGCAATTCATTATTTAGCGAAAGTACTCATTTGTGACCGACCGAACAATATAGGTAGCGGTTGGGTAGGGTTAACTTAAGCACTTGTACATGGGAACTAGTGGTAATCGGGGGCAGTAGTATAGTGGTGAGGTTAGTGTCAGAACTCGATGTTAACCAGTCAGCGTGCAGTACTAGCATCACAGACCAGTACCACATCACAACACCGCATTGCGAAACGGATATTGCACGATTTGTTGTTATGTAACACATAACAAAGCAGGTTTGAACTGATGAGTCTACCATGCTCACAACTATCAGACCCTTAGTATGTACACCACCTAGTGCTAGGTGTCAGTGTCGGCGCATATGCCACAATACCTGTTTGTGAGTTCATATGTCTGTACGAGCGAGTTTAAACTTAACAACAGACATCCACGAGATATAGTACTATATGCAATAAAATTACATTTACAAATAATCACTATTTTGGTAATTTGAAACAATTTTCATTCGTCTTTATCAAACTGCCTTTATACGAATCTTTCTGATAGTCTAATTATAGCAATGACTCTATCCGTTGTTTGCATAATCGAAAGAAAGCGACAAATTTAAAACTAATATAAAATTTAATGTTGCTTATGGTTTGACTTATTGTAATGAATAGCTAATCATTTCGAATACTGTGAAATCCGGAAATAATCGCTTTGTTTTGAACAAGCTCAGACGCACTCGCAATTCGCCAGCGCTCCTGTGGTGTACAGAAAGCGTACTTGAGTTGCTCTAACAGCAGGCACTTTGCTAGTGCGCTGCGCGTCGTTCACATGTTTTCTACGCGAAAACCTAGGTATACAGGGTTACCCAAGTTTGAATGCTCAACATTGGGATCTTTGAAAATATAAGTGATACAAGGTCGGTTAAATTAGACAAAAGTTGCGCATTTACGGGCTGATGTTGATGGCGATTTCATATTTTGAAAATATTGCATGGCTTTATCGTTTATAGTAATCAAAATATCGGTTAATGTTATCAATTTTTTCTTGGGATTGTTATCGTCCTGAGCAATTTTTAAAAGCAACAGTACAATAAAGTAGTTTTTACAAAGAACTTTATAGAAATTGTATTGTCTAATTTATTGTATTATGCCGGGCTGGTTGGCAGTAAACACAGATAAACTCGGACAATGCGTTTGTATAGTCTTACTCACCTAAGTTTTGCGGCAAGGTGTGCAGCAGAGGTCATCTGATTTTAAGCGTGCTTTATAATGAAGTAAGGTAGCAGGTAAGGCAAGCAGCAAGGTAAGCGGTACAGGCAGAAGTAATGCAAGACATTCAAGTTGATTTATAATAAAAAGTAACGCGTAACTGTGAGCTAATCCGAGATCGTATTGGGCGGCATTCCAATTTGACAGTCGTCATACATTTGGGTTAAAATTTGTGGTTAACTGAATTATTTGTCATATTAAACATGAACTCTAGCGATGGTGAAATTGGCATGTTAACTATAGTTCTTTTATCGGTACGAAAATAAATATTAGCGTGTTTTTATCATATATTTATAGTACAATATCTCATGTATTTCCACTAATTCTATAATGCCCATTTTGCACTTAATAATGAACACAAGAATAAAAATTCAGATGAAAACTACACCAAACTAATGACAGCTGTTGTTCGATAAAGCAGATTGCTGTATTCACGCCGAAGCTACTGTCTTCTGATTGGCTAGCGGTAGAGCAGTAACGCAGAAAGATGAGAGATCGTCAACTTCTGCGTTTCGCTTCCCGCGTTGCTGCTTGCGTTGCAGCGTTAAGGCTGATTTATAATGAAGTAAGGTATGAGGTAACGCAACTGCGGTAAGGTAACGCAGAAGTTAAACCAGTGGCGAACTATGTATCGTTTTATAATGAAAAGTAACGCTGCAACGCAAGCAGCAACGCGGGAAGCGAAACACAGAAGTTGACGATCTCTCATCTTTCTGCGTTACTGCTCTACCGCTAGCCAATCAGAAGACAGTAGCTTCGGCGTGAATACAGCAATCTGCTTTATCGAACAACAGCTGTCATTAGTTTGGTGTAGTTTTCATCTGGATTTTTATTCTTGTGTTCATTATTAAGTGCAAAATGGGCATTATAGAATTAGTGGAAATACATGAGATATTGTACTATAAATATATGATAAAAACACGCTAATATTTATTTTCGTACCGATAAAAGAACTATAGTTAATATTCCAATTTCACCATCGCTAAAATTCATGTTTAATATAACAAATAATTCAGTTAACCACAAATTTTAACCCAAATGTATGACAATTTCCGCCCAATACGATCTCTGATTGGGTCACAGTTACGCGTTACTTTTTATTATAAATCAACTTGAATGTCTTGCATTGCTTCTGCGTATACCGCCTACCTTGCTGCTTGCCTTACCTGCTACCTTACTTCATTATAAAGCACGCTTTACTTTTCATTATAAAACGATACATAGCTCGCCACTAGTTCAACTTCTGCGTTACCTTACCGCAGTTGCGTTACCTCATACCTTACTTCATTATAAATCAGCCTTTACAGACGCATTATGCGTATGAAATTTTTATTATTAATTTGCTCCGCGAACATCAGAGACAAAGAAAGCTTAATGATTTTTTAAAATTTGAATTTCTGTTTGCTAAAAAAAACACATATACATATTATAAATGTACACAATAATTACATATATGTATGTACTACGTACATATCAACATATTTTCAAATTTAAATGCAAAAATTCTAGGTTTATATTTAATTTTTTAGATAATTTCATACTTTATTTACTCTTACATATGTATTTTAAATTCATTAATAATATTTTGTGTCTACGTTTTTTTTCGGATATTATTATCAATCGGTTATTGTTATCAAAAACCTCGGGTCCCGATGTGATCACATTAAGCGGCGTGCACTGTATATATATTTAAAGAAAACGGTAAATGTATGAGCACCACAATTATATTTAATATTTCTCGTTTAATATTTAAAAACACGCTCGATCCATGAGAATGCTGCCATCAAGTTATTGAAATGTGCTTAGTATGGCAGTAATTTGTAATACGGTTTCTATCAAAGTTGGGAGTGGAATGTACATGCATAGATTAAAAAGATCGTGAGTTGCGTGAGTGCATGATGATGTAGTTGATGAAACGTTAATCTGCCTCGAAGCGGTAATTGAACGACCCACATAAGGATTATATCCCTGGTAGGAGTACCAAGGATAAGTGTTTGTATCCTTCCTTACCTTGTACGTTCCGAGATTCTTGACCGAACAGGCGAACTTGACGTTTCGTCCGGCGGCCACTGTAATGTTTTCTATAACGTCCGTGAATTCGGGATCCTCAACCACAGCTAGAACAGAACAACATCGTTCATTACATAAGTTCACTCAAACATACCGGTGCTGCACACATACAAATACTGACATTACGTTAACTTAAACAACAGTAATTGGCAACCGTCACTTGTTGTCTAGTTCGCTGACGTTATTCACAATGCGACAAAGCAATGGTGAACTTTTGTCGCGAACGTGTACACACATACACTAGGAAGCGCGTGTCATTAAACACATATATGTAATAAATACAAACAGCCCACACTGCACATCAGTCTGCAAACGTCACAATATACCTATTCATTGGCCACTGACATCCTAATTGATGATGCAACCTACTGTCTGATTCCCATAAACCACAGAAGAACGAGCACTTATTAAAATGTTAAATTCGCATTACTCACTGCCCTTCATTTGTCCCTGAACATTTCAAAATATATTAAAAAATCTTGAAACATTTATGAACTACCAATTAACATGGTATATAGTTATAACAATAACCACACATTAGGTTACTAACAATAAAATAATTTTATATTCACGTGAGTTCCCAGTTGAGACATGAATACGAATGTGCTAGTAATGCATCAGTATCGATCCGACAGATCGAAACTGTCAAAGATGGCTATGATGGTAATTGTTTTATGAATATTAGTACAGAAGTAAACATTACCAGGAGCGCTGACATCGAAATAAATGCATCCGAAACACGAGGAAATAGAATTCCGAGGAAGAACATTTCTTGAAGAGACTTTTGAATTGCATTAGCACCGTTCTACGAACTTTTGTTATTTTGTTCGGCCCCGTACGCCTCCTGAACTTCACCCTTAACTTCTCTGCTTTTCCGAATCCACCATCTACCCGCCCCACTACATTTACTTCACAGCTGCATTAAAAAAAACACTAGTACATAGAAATATACTATTTATTGTGTTCCTTTCACCGTACGTAAAAACTTCAACCAATCATTCAAGTGGCAATGACTAAGAAAATATAAAATATGTTATCCATATTGTACACTGTTGTATCTCGCAACAGTTTCTTAAGATTCTTTCCCAGAGTTATTGCTATTCATGATGTTCATTGACTGAAATAAAACGGTACTGGGAATGTTTACAATTTATATATGCCTGTGTATACATCTTTGTACGGCAATTTTATTCGAAAAGTTAAGGATTTATTTTATTTACATACGCGAGTTATAGATCAACCGGTTACAACAAGAAACATCAAGCTAAAATATTAATGATATTATTTCTAATCCAATAAAAATCAAGCAGAGAGCGTTGTCAAACCGGATATAGCTCTATATACTCCACTATAAAGTCAGAGTACTAGCCGCAACGATCATCTCATCCTTGGAATCTTAAT
Source organism: Carabus problematicus (assembly GCA_963422195.1). Taxonomy (NCBI): domain Eukaryota; kingdom Metazoa; phylum Arthropoda; class Insecta; order Coleoptera; family Carabidae; genus Carabus; species Carabus problematicus. Next base: position 21,214,436 of record OY728577.1, read on the forward strand.
TGCACACGTTACTCTTCAAACGTTTTATCGCTCGTGACGGTGTTGAACAATCCAAGATGTTTCCTTGTGTATTGCTGCGATAGCTATGTACGGTGCAGTATAATGAAGTGGATTTCGATTAAAGAACATTTTGTTTTCTGCGTCACAATTGTCCGTACCCACAACTAGAGTTATTAGATTACTATTCAATTGTTTTGTGTCAGTAATTGTCTTTGCAAGGGTTATCAACTTGAATCTCGATACTGCCGTACCAGAGCTGCATAAATTTATTCTACAGACGAATTTCCATGTTCACGACGAGTCATACTGTTCGACTGTCGTATGGAATTATTGTTTCCACTCTACTCCAACAAACCCATTTGTTAAATAAACGGTTGAATGTTACATTATCAAGAATAAAATCACTTTCTCTAATTGTTGTTCCTCGTTCATTTAATGAAATATAAACCTGAGAATCAAATACTAAACTATTAAATCTGTTTGTTGAAGCCAGGGTGTTAATGTAGTGCGTGATTCACATCATTTGAGCATTCAGATCTATTGGTTGACCAGTATGTGGGGTGGTCATATCCTAAAAGCTTGATTCATACTAGATCGCACTGAATTGAAATCGGCTTACAGTAAAGACTTATTCATGATCTTTCCGAAATCGGTTATTGTCAGAACAGGAACATAAATCATATATAAATATAATATCAATCTGTATACTTAAATATTTTTGTAAACTTTCTTTTTAGCAAAAATTCCTTTTTAGCTCATCGACCTCCTGTCGAAGAGCTATAGTGTTCGGTACGATGTCTGTAGCATTCTCCGATTTTAAAAATTTTTTTAAAAACTAGGAATGGATACAGACATCCATGCCTGCAGCTCATCGACGTATGTCCAATTCTGAATTTATCACAAATTATTTACCTAAATACACTTTTAAAATCGTAGGTGCCTAGGTCGAAGTAAAACAACAAATTTAAAACAAGTGTGAAAACATTTTCTTCTGTTAACAAAAGCAAAGCAGACTAAGCCGACTATAAAAGCATTAATCTTCTTTTGTTCATTTTTTAATTAAAGAATATTTTTTTCTTCAATGGACTTAGATAATTTTTCAAAATAAAAAATATGGAAAAATAATGTTTCATTTCCTGCATATGCAAGAAAATTTTTAATACAATTGAGTGGAAAATAAAGGAGAAAAAAAATAAAAACTGAAAAAAATTTGGAAATTATTTTTTTTCTCAAGTTCTAAAGAAAATTTTGTAAGACAAAAATCAGGTGCACAACTAGACCCTAATACGCATTTGTAAAAAAAATTTCATCAAGATCGGTTGGATAGTCTAGGAAGAGTTAGTGGAACAAAAACCGTACGAGTTAGCGAGCGAGCGGACGAACGACATACATACGGTCACATGTTGTAATAGTCATTTCGTGATCCAAAAGGTCTGTCCGGGATTTCTGCGCAAAAATTTTTAAAATCGGAGAATGCTACAGACATCGTACCGAACACTATAGCTCTTCGACAGGAGGTCGATGAGCTAAAAATGCGATCTATTGCATAATAATAATAATAATATTGTCGACATTTGAGTGGATAAATAATGAATATTAATAATTTGTAAACATAAATAGTTTAGAGGTTAACTGTAGAACCAGTAAAGAGAAATGATTAGAATATTTGCGCGTGCAGGTAAAACTGGTAAATCATACGCACAAACACTAACACAAGAACTGAGAGTTTTTGGTATGGGATCTAACTGCCACAATTAAAAGTGAACTAAAGTGAAAGAAGAAACTGAAAGGCGTCCGTACAAATACGTAGGTATTTACTTTCCGAAGGCTAATGATGAGAGTAGACACAAAAGTTCGCAGAAGCGTAAAAGTCGAGAATTGATTCTGTTTGGTTGGTCGGTTGGTTGTTCAATAAAGCAGCGAGGAGTTAGTGTCGTGGGGAAACGTGAAACTATGTTTATCTTACCTGCATGCGACCATTATGACTAAGCACTAATGTAGGTACGTATATATCAATTATATTGGTATCACCCTTTCAGTTTAGATCTATTATAAGAAAACTAAAACTAAATATTTAACCATGTATTGATCTACTAAATAAACTATTTCAAATATCATGTTTCGGTTGAAACGTGTGTAATATGCAGGCCACAAATTAGAAACTTAGAAGATATTTGATTACATTTATGGTTCTAATATGTTTAATATATTAGTTGACACGCTCTCGCTTTCATTCACTCCATCTCAGCTACCGTTCATATCGCCCACCAGCTCAATTCCATACACTGTACACTTTACTGTTGGCAACAAGATTTCTTCAAGACATCTGTCCTTATTATGACAACATGCTGTGAAAGAGGTCTCGACAGCAGATGTAACAATTCCCAGCACGAGTAAGAGCAAAGCGTTACGACACGGCACAGTACGCCACCTTTAACATTTAACACGCGCGATCACAAACGTGATGGCCGAACCAAGCGTCACCACGCGCGTTCTGCGTACCGTAAAGTTACGTGTTAATGCCGTCTTCACTTAAAGCATTCAGGAAAAGAAAACAAAAACTGGCTGTTTTAACCTGACGTTATGACTTTCATTATATACAGATGTGGCTGCCACTGCTATTGTTTCACCTACAGAATGTCGAGATGTCTATTCCTCTACTTTAGTCTTTTGTTTGTGACTCTGTGTGTGTACACGCGGGCGGGGGGCGCTTGTACGTAAGCTTTATACCCGTTTCGTAACACTCTATGCTGTGTCAACGTTGTCAGACGTGGCCCCAGTGTGACGCGTGCGTTTTGTTTTTACTCCACGCCTGCGACGTGTTTTCTTCGCAACTGCCGCGAAAACATGACGATAAAAGGAAGTTAAAAGATGATTAATGTTGCCGGTAGCTCTTTGAAAATGTTTCACTCTTGTGATGTCTTCAAATAACGATTTAATCTTAGTTCTAATGTTTAACGCACATCTTTGATCGTTTATGACTCATGCGAGTTTTATGCTGGAATTTCTTGACTTGAAACGTTTCTTCTTTGTACACACAGTCACACGATCAAATGAAAAACAACAAGTACTAAACAACACAATGCGTTGTTACACTAAAGGATATATTAATTGATGAAGAAAGAAATACTGTACATCAACCAGAGCTCAGTATCTGTGACTTCTTTTCCACTAGCCTGAGACATATTGCTTTTCGGGAAGTACGGCAATCAGAAGCCTGTTTCTGTTCACTGACCGTGAATAACAAGTCGTCGCGCGTTCGTGTCCATCTGCAGCTTCTTAGTTATCGTTTGTGCTGTATCGCTTTCATAGAGGTCCAGTGGGAAAATACAGGGTAGAACGCACTGCGACACATTCGCCGTGAAACGCATACTTCATAAGAAGCAGTCAACTTTGGCTTGTCTGACAGTCTTGTTGTGTGACACCACTACATCCTCCATCTCAACGCGTGCCAGATCATATATAACGCTACTCAAACAAATTAAGAACACAACTGTTACAACTACTACTCTGCTAAACACTTCCGTAATTAACGATTTCTAATAATACACATATACCCATGTTAACCCACTTAACTAACATGAATTCTGAATCAATTTCATAAGCAGTTACGACTACAAATACTGGATGTGACTGGATTTATTAACAGAAAAAAATTAAAATGCAATGAAACTGATGTAGGACAATAGATCAACATTTCGAATGCTGTTTTTACTATTTCTGTGTTGAATGCATGTATAATTTTGTTTTAAAATAATTACACGTTCCATTTACATGGATATGGTAAATATTTCAATATACTAATTAGTAGTTCTGAATAGTTTCCTTTCACAAGACATGTATCTTCATGCTTGATTTAATTTGTTCGTAAAATACTTATTATTGTTTCTTACTTATCACAAAATCAGAAATAATAAAGTTTTTCCATCCAATACCTGTCCCATACATTTATCAGATATCCATTACATTTGCCTAAGAAATAACAATATTTTTTTCTGAATAAAAGATTCGGATCTTGTAGCATATTTCATTTTCTAAAGCTGACATTTAACTAGTTTTAGCTCGATGTCAAAAGGAAATTGTTCTTTCTTTTTGTGTTCTTTCGAGACGAATCTATATATTTGAATCAAATAGCAATGTTACATATCTGACAATTACATAAGTGATGTTTTAGAATGACGATTTTCCTGATGAATCTACTAGAACAGTAAATATGTGCGAAAGGAATACGGATGGAAATGAATTAGCCAGCAGGAATGAAAGAGCTTCATTAGATTTTTCAAACATGGACCGTACGAACCGCGTCAAATAATGTACCAAGCTCTGAAGCTCGCAGTTCAGCTCGGAATAAAGCAGCACAGTACGAAATATTGAATGACGTTTTTCTATTTAGTTTTTTTACAAATTTCGAACAAATAAAGAGATTGTTTTTCATTAAATACAATGACTTCAATCCTGAATTTGTACTTTACACACCACGTTTCATTATTTATGTTTATTAAAAACTATATGAAGTAATATGAATCTAGCTGTCTGCGACGGACATATTAATTTCTGTCCGGGTTGTGTGTGATGAACATTTGTCCACATGTACATATAACTCACAAACACATACAGACACACACGCAACCATATATGTACGCATTATGTCTTAATGAGAAAACGGAATATGATCACGTACCACGTATATTTCAGTTTGCAATTTTAACACTGCTATTTCATAGATCGCGTAGCTACTTCAGACCATTTATTGACTTGAATCCGTAGTTTATTCGTGATAACGAAAGCAAGTTGCACGCGTGCTGAACACTTGGTCTCGGTCCGGGGGCACTGCGATGCCATTTGAGAAAAGGCACGAACTTAGAAAGTTCGGAATTTTGATTTGGTTCGTGCAAAGAAAATAAAGCGTGTATGCTGTGCCAAGCATAATTACGTGGACTGACGCGGTAATTGTTGGAAGACTAAACTACTTAAGAGGATCACACGAATGTGGTTGCGTTAAAAGCACTGGTGTACCCCGGCATGCCGCTGGCAGACGAGAGAACATGGTGCGGTAGTAACGAACCACCACTGAGAACGCCAGCCTCTAGTATGTACAGTACATATAAGCCGAAGCGGGGTGTAAAAGTGTCATTGTACTTCGTACATACATAGATGAGAGGAGGATGCTATGCTGGTGCAATGCCGAGGCAACAGGTCTCTTGGCATTTGGTATCTCCTTGCGGGTGGTGGTACTGATGGTCGTATTAGCACTACCACCAACATTGCATGTATATGTACGTATATTTGTGTGTGTGTGTGTGTGTGTGTGTGTGTGTGTGTGTGTGTGTGCCACGTAGGAAGACGCAGCTTAACTTAGCTAGGTACCTAGAAAATATTACGAATGTGCCGTGTACGCTTCCAGAGGAGTTCGACTGGGAGACATTCGTTATTCCAGTACAGTGCACAGAACCATTTAACAATTTTACACAAAGAGTACACGCGTTAGCGTAAATCTAATAGAATATTTTCTTGAACGATTTACTGCTCGTAATATTAAAATAATACAGGTTTAATGATCTAGAATGTGCACCGGTATTACTCGATTCTCACGTGATGAATTGGAAAATCACGATAATTCGCAATACAGTAACAGACTTCCAGTTTCCTTGTTCCAAATAGTTCCAAATAAATATAACACTGTATTGTTATGTGCATAGGTTTTTTGTTTAAATTATTACGCATATTTAGTTAAACTAATAATTCTATTATAAAACAAATCAAAAAACAAGGGGCTGTTGTTCAATTACACATCTCACAAGTTTTACTAATGTACTGGATACATTATGTTTGTTTGTAATTAGGCTTTGTAAGCACTTTTCAACAAAATTGTCACGATACATACTTTGCCACGTATCATGCTATCTTTTAGAGATATTCAGTCCTAATGGAAAAGTTTTAAGCACAACTATTGATTTTAATAATTCAATGAGAATAAACAATGTTTTGTATGTATTTATTAGTCTGTCCCTTACTATATTTAAATCGAGAAACACTGCTTATTTGTTGAACTGAATTGTATGTAGAAAAACAACGAAAGTAGATAAGTACATAACCTTGTCTTTTCACTATCACATCGAAAGAAATATGTTACCAATTGCAATTGTTTTAAATTACTTTTTTCAGTGTGCAGAAACATTTCTAATTTTTTTTACTTGTTTACGTTGATATTTTAAAATGTAGTTGTCTTTAAACTATTTACTAGAAACGGAATAGACATATTATCCTCTATCGTCTATTTGATAGACTATCAGTGAGACAGTGGGAGTATCGAAGGCATGTGTCGATGTTTTGTTATTTATATTATACACATTATGTGTAATTTCATAATGAATAGCAAAAAATTGAAAAACGTTTATTTCTAACCTATTATGATATTATTAACTGGGGTTTCAATACTATATTACACTAGTACAAACAAAATATACAAACATAATTATTAAATGTAAAATTAATTACAATAATGAAAAACTTCAAAAATTATTGCAATTTAAAATTTTGTGGTTACTTTTGAATTTTTTGTGTTTCGAAATTATTGTTGAAGGTATATTTAATATTATAACTTGCTCATCTCATCCTAGATCTTGTTCTGCTTCACAAACTAATTTAACAAGCTAATAGATATCAATGCCATATTGATTATATATGTATGAACTAACTCTCATAGTTAGCTTAACTTCGGTACGAACAACAGTAAGTGAAAGTTTTAACTGTAATTACATTAAAACAAATAACAACGAACTAAATTATTATTTAATAGTATTCGTAGCTAGTTGTTCCCAGTTTAAAAGTATTGGGATTGCGCATTTATCAATTTGCTGTTATTGTAATATTATTGTGTATATATTTTGAATATAAATCGACGAGCTTCAGGTATTGATGCTGCAGTTTTTACAGAAATGTATTCTATGTATTCCAATTTGCAATTACGGTTTCCACATAAATCATTTAATCCTCAAATTGCGAGTAATGTTCGGGCTCAATTTCCAGTTTTTATATATATATATATATATATATATATATATATATATATAAACTACTTATATTCGTACACGTTACAGTACTGCTGCAAATGCTAGAGTTTTTATTTTCAACAAATTGATTTATTTCAGTAATCTAATTGAAAACCATGTACAAGATAAAATGTACTATCAGAAACACAAACAGTTTATAATTGCACATACGTAGATGGATAAATTCGAATTGGAAACAATTCCGATACACAACTGTCACAACATAATCAACTGAAAGAGCAGTGCCGTCAATAACGTCTCCTGCGGCAATGTCACTGTTCCGACATGTGTCTCGGTCACACATATACTTACACCCTTGCACACCAGTTACTACAAGATCTAGCTGTAGTATTAGTGGGCGTAGTACTTGTAATTCAATGTACCCTAGTAGTACAAACGTTTCCAGTTCTTATTGTAGTACCTGCTTCTGTCTCACTTGGCGGCTGAATATTCTACAACTTAGCGTCGTTGTTCAGCACACTTGTCCCGAAACTAACATTATTTATCATTTATTATAGCTTTGTTCCTACTGACAATTCAATGGCACCATAATAATACCTACAAGTATAACTTCAGATCACACTCTCTCACGTAGATTGCTCGCACGCATACATATAACTTAACAACTCCTTACTCTTGCATTTTATCCATGGCACTAGACGACATTTACCACATACACAACACATGTGCACGTAATCACATTAAAGTACCATCGACATTACGTGTATATTTGTTTAATCACAAATTATCGCTATGTGTCAGTTTAAACGTTCCATTTTTACATGTAGTAAAAGTCACTGTCGATTTTTGTTTCGTACACCCTAACTGATGGCAGATAATTATATTCTATACATTACAATTATTGACAGGATACATCGTGCGACCCGAGCTTGTAGACTTAACACTATATAGCTCGGGGACGAAATTGTTTCTGTTTTGCATGTATTATCCACAAAGGATTAAATTTCAAACTACTCTGTACTACGCTGTACCTTTTAATAGTTTACAAACAACCAGTACCCTCGGCAGAAAAGAAACGAAAAAGATTTGTATAAAGTTACCAGAATTTCTAATTGTCTAAGGAGGACAATATACACCAACAACTCCAACCTCTGCATGCGCAATTCCAAATAAAAGCAGAACATAAAACTATTATTTAAATTATTAAAATATGTATTTGAGATATATATATATATATATTCCACCAAAAATTATAATGGATATTCTATCATATATTTATAACACTATGTAACGAATAAATTGTATTTTCAAACAGATTTTTCTGATTTCGGCCGTTTTTTTTTGCTTAAAAATACCCTAACATCAAATTATTGTATTTCACGAAGGCTCACCCGATGATATTCTATGCCCTGGCCCTTATCAGTAACTGCCATTTATAAAGATGATTCCACTACAAGATGGCTGCTGTGCGACAAGTAAGTATTAACTAAGCAGATTGCAACAGGGTGCTATTATTTAATAACGCTGCGATTTTGAACAGGAACATTAATGACACGACTTGTCACTAATAGTGGAAGATACATTACAAGATGATAAGATATTTGTGTTTGTAGAATTTGTAAAAGTTATGGCTATCAAGCATATACCGGGTGGTCCCGCGACACCGGAACATAGGACTTTAACATGTAAAATCATATTTTTATAATTTCCTACTTCCATTATTAATTTCGAGAAAAAAGCTTCAAATAAATGTTGTAGAGCATAAAATTCTACATTAAAATCAATAAACAAAACGAGAACATAATTGACGGGACAACAAGGACAACAATCCTCAAAGGAGGACGTCTGGTCACCTTAATTTCACAGAATATAGCCTTACCTTTATATTTATAATTAGAAACTTTTACTACTACAATTTGAACAGAAATGTCACATATCAAACCATTATATTAATGAGTAACGCTGATTGTTCATTCCAATGGTCCCTAACAAGTAATAAATCTTTAGAGCTTAACATTATAATTTATAATGGTAGAGTTCTGGTATGGTGGTTGAAAATGGCTGACGCAAAGATGTCATAATAATGTGATGATTACAAGTCTTGCAGGATATCGATATTAGCTGACGGAAGGAAGCTGGTTAGTACTTCCGATTATGTTACACATTAGCGACAAAGATGGTCGGTTAGTTTCTAATCAATACGTGCGTCTACTTACACAAATGCATTAAATTACGATCAATTTTAGCATTACACAAAATACAATCGCACGATATGGCTCACCAAAGGTGTTCCCTAAGATCGATTGTAATGCAGTCTATCATTGGTCGCAACGAACATATTCATTAACAAATAAAAAATTGAAATTGATATTTATTTATGAATATTTGTTTCCGTTTCTGTCACTGTTATTAATAAAGTATGTTGACAATTAAATCAAATTACTAATCTACTGTCACTCATATATATTTCTATTTCTGAATGATTGTAGTAGTAGACTGCAGGTAATTATAACCGAAACAGCAATGTAGTGGACACACCCGGTATGTACGCGTAGGTATAGAGGGGACGCACCCGTGTCTCATCCGCTCGCTCTAACATAATGAAATGAACGCTTACTTACGTCCGACCTTGTTAATAATATGAATATTTACTTGATTCCTTATTCAGAACCCGCTTGTTTCAATGCGCCTTCTCGGTGAATTAAATTTTCGGCTTCGCTTCGTTTCATCTCGCTACGCTATTTACAGAGTATACCCGCCATACTTGACGGGATGTTCTTGTGAAAAGTTACACGTTTAGTATTTCTCATTTAAAGAAAAGCAGAAGATATAAGGTTTCGAATCAGACATTTATTTCATTTATGCTGCTTTCGGATTTGTTAACTCCGAGCTCGGGTTTCAGACTAAAGTTCTGAGACGTAAATACTTACGTTCTTATACGGTGTACGTACGAATACAGCCGACTCGAAGGGTTGCTCGGTCACACGGTGTGATACCGTTACAACTGATAACATCTTTAGAGTCGCACATTCCTCTTTCCCAATCCCATCTGTGCTTTCTAATATTCCTTCCTGCTTGATGTAATCTTACTTGTGAATCATCCCCTGCTTTCGAACCTCATTCAATGAAAGCATATTATTACCTCCTCTACCATTTAAGTAGTTATAGTACTAGGTTGAAGATCAGTTGTACAAAATGTGATACTGTTGTGACATTATATGTTTCAGTTTCCGTTTAACCAAAATGTCTATGAATCACAATGTTCGTAGATCATGAATATGCCATATGGAGAGATATGCAGACCGCGGTCAACAAAACACAATTTTCAACGAGCCGAACAACACTGCTTTCTGAATTCTGCAGAGTAATGAATTGCCAGATGCTCTGCACGTCAGAATGATCTCAATTACCTCTTGTATTCTCTTTTTCTTTCCGAGATGTTCGTCTCTACTGGGCACAATGGCTCGATTATAAACATCCGCTTAAGTTCCAAATCCACCAAAATAATATCCAGCATGTTTGCTGAGAGAAATTAGACAGCGGAAAACGAATAAACCCAGTGTGGAACTTGACATTTTCCATCACAAACTCATTGGCATTAAGACCATGTGATAAGAAAAGTGTTGCGATCATGCATGTCTTAAATAATAGTAAACTATATATTTATTCTAAAAACATAACAGTGTCGATACATTAACGTGTTCATTTGTGTTCATAACACTGTTGCAAAAAGCACACAAATTCTTCTATTTCAGATAAACAAAATGATCTCATGGAAAATCCTGATATGCTCATAGAACACAAAGTAAATATGCTAACTTCTGTGATCTTTCAGACGCATATAATATACAAACTTCTTGTTTTCTTTTAGATCATCGATTGTCTACTTTATCATTTCGAAGTAGTTCGGACATTAACCATATTCGCGACCAGAAAAAAGCTTATGACCTTGGCAGAGAGGAGTTTTATTAATAATATTAGTGAATTATTCTATACTTGTAGAATGTTTGGAACGTAAGCTGAGTGTTGAACTAGTTGGTAAGTGAATAACCGGACAAGGTTAGCGAGCCAGATGGTGCGGTGAACCGTCGACCGCTGCGATGCCTTCGGCAAACCAAAGTCTATCTTTAACCTGGCACCCTGCAATGCGTGAAAACAACCGGAAAAACGGTCGGTAGACCGGAAACGACAACAAATGAACTGCGCACCTTATTCACATTGTGTGTGAACATTTTTGTATTCAAGACACTGCTCTTTTGTTTTGAAATATATTATCTATTCGTTCCAAACATGTTGCTGCGTCACCGATCCCGTACGTGTCGCGCTCGGAAAACTGCGTCTTGAAAAGGGTATGTGGCGTGAAAGCAACACGCGACACGGTCACGTCTAAGTCGCACATAATCCGATCTGACTATCAATAAAACCGTACGCCAGTCAGAAGATTATCGGCTGATTTGGGAAACATAACAAAACAACACAAACATGGCATAGTACTAGGCAATTAATAAACACTCACAACAAACACCTTTAATGAAAACAACACAAACAGTACAGCGGATGTCAGTGAAAAGACAGACTACATATCACCAATCATGCAAATTCAGAATTTTATTCAGAATCACGTACATCTGGCAAACTGAAAATCTGAGACCTCCAAGAAAATGAATCTCGGGCAATTTGAGTCTAGTCCCCATGAATGGTACGACCCGGCCGTGGCTGACCTGACTCTCTATCTCTGTCTAGTATAAAACATGGTTTTTGTACTAGTCGCTCGCAAAATACGAACTGAACGCAACAGCAGTTACATGCAGGCTCGAACGAGACTACGGCTACACGCAAAAACTTTAAACAAAGTTAAGTTAACGTCAGGTTAAAGTTGGGTATAACATGGTTAGAAGAAATAAGAATGAATGAACAGGGGGTATATAAAGAGCCCGTAACTTTAGTGTACTTCTTCAATTATGCAAATTTTCTGCTCACAACTCAGTAGCTTATTCGGTGAGGTATTGAACCCGACAGCCGTGAGGGCGCAAGCAGTGCTGTCATAGCGTTGCATACTCCTGCATCCCACGGTCTTGTCAGGAATATTTATACAATGAAATCATCTCACTGAACGTAAGACAATTGACATGTTGTAAATCTAAAATTGAATTGAAAATTCACACGTGTGAGGTGATGTAATGCGATGTGATGTGGTATATCGTATGTAATATGTTTGTAACATTTGTATGTACACCTGTCTCGATTCTAGATATCTCTCTCTGTGTGTGTGTATATGTGTGTCTGTATCCGTACATAGGTACAGTTTATATAGTATGTTGTTAGGTAACTAGCGGCAGGTACGGTTGAATGCGGGTTGTACGCGAGCGAATTGAAAACGCGCGCAACCTGTTTACCAACGTGAAAGTTGTATTTAGGCAAGCGCACCCTGAGTAAACACTGGAAGCACGAATATTTTCGTTGCACTAGTCGAATGATGCTTTGCGCGGTGTACCGTGCAATAAGGTGTATAATTTTGCATTTGATTTGCATTCGAGATGATATGGATAACAACATTGCTTCTCTGTATCCTACATATATAGAGCGAGAGAGACGTATCGCCACGCGCGTACGGCACTGCGGGTCGACGCGTAGTGTTCCGAAATGCCATTAGGTTTCAATGCATACGGAATGAAAGATGTCGAGGCAGCCAAGCAGGCTGGCTGGCTGGCTGGCAGGCAGGCAGGATTGTTCGGTTCTATCATGCCACCACAGTTTCATATTCCCTCAGACTCTATCAGACGGCCGCACGTTTCAGCAAACACAAGTTGTAAGTTGCAAGAGTCCATCCGTTGAGGTAACACAGCGCTTCTCAAAGAACTGATTTCATGTACCTTACTTGTACATTTAGTTTTCATAATATTGCCGCTAAAAGTACAATTGAAAAGGTGTTCTTGTGTGTTTGAATGTCATTATTACATGACGTGCTGTTATACGGCAGCACGGTTGCTGTGTAGAGCTTGTGAAAAAGTATAATCTTGTAAACATTAAGAAATACCGGGTTCGCATATATATATATATATATATATATATATATATATATATATATATATATATATATGTATGGTGGTACGATGAGCAGCGAGTTCGGGGACCCTTGAACTCGTAGTTCATACTGTGAGTCTAGCTGCGCCAATAGCCACTAGCACCTAACTAACAATGGTCGTTCCATACCGAGGGAAACCAGAGGAGCGTTTGTAATAACGCTAATGTTGAATCGCTGCGTGGCGCCATACACCCTTCCCTTACATACTTGCCCAGTAGCATGGCCGGCTGACCAGCCCCCACGTCGACATTCGTGCCAACGTTACACTCTGTTCAATAAACTGGTCGTCTCCGTTACCGCTAATGGCTTTATAAAACTTCCACGTCACTCTTTCACTCCGGTATTATGGCATAGTTAGTTCCGCGGGTCACTGTTCAGCATCAGGTAGGAAACCAACATATTAATAACGTTGGCGTTTTAATAGAAATTGATGACTTCATAATTCTATTGAATATACACGCGCATAAGAGACGTGTTGCGTGTAAACCATTCTCTGCGTATTCCAACAAAAACAAAGCGCTTAATTTGGCATCAGACTCCCAGTTCACATCCGCCGTACATCCAACAGATTGTAACAGAATCTGCCGCGTCTCGCACACAAGCTCGTGCACCAGTAGAAATTGAACAGCACCAGATGCGGCCACGGCCGCTGTTATTTATAATGTGCAATGAGTCGACTGGAAAATATTCCATAGGAAAACATTCCCAACGTCGGTTTCCCAGATGCAGATTAACTTATACAATTTTTGATACGGATCTCACGTTCGTAGCCGCGTGCGGCATCATTCACGCGATACACGGAACATCTGCGGCTGATGCCTGTCGCGATTGGTGGCTTGTTGATTGAAAACTTTCCGAATCGAAAATTTCACGTCTCTATTCATTTTATTTAAATACACTTCTCATCCACATCATAATACAGATACATATATCTCGCTAAATCTTCTAGCACAATATTATATTCCCGAAATTCCAAATTCCGAATGAACTGATAGCTTTGCTGTATCACAAGACACACATACAGATTCACAGCAGTGGAATTATTTAGATACATCGCTGACAATGATGTCTCACATATGCTGGTATATATATATATATATATATATATATATATATATATATATATATATATATATATATATATATATATATGTGTATATATAAATTTCTGGAACTTTGGATATTGTCCATTTGCCAATTATTTCTCATTTCACTGTTATAAACACGGCAGAATAGATCCCATATTCATTAAACACTCGTGACGTTGATATTTAATGAAAATAGTTTCGCTCGTATATTAGATTCTGCTTGGTTTTAATATTTATTAAATGAGACTGATATCAGTGTACACACACACACACACACATCAATTATCGAAAAATCCATATTTAATTTTATCATGCTATGTAAAACAAACTGTTCAATTACAAAAAAAAATGGAAAACCAAATGAGCATCACTTTTAACTCTATACATACGTGGAACGTCATTGTATCGTATATTTTAATAAAATCTATAATATCAACCTCATTCCACGAAAATATTTAATACATATATTACATATACAATCTGAATGAAAGGTTGCCGTTAGAAACTGGATTTAATACAATAACATATTGATTTTATTTAAATCACATTTTCCTCCAAACAGAATTTCTGGATCCACCACTGTATGAATTCTGAAGTTACTCTACCTGGAATTTTACATTACATATCTACTCGTAAATATCAATACAACTTGACGTTGTGCAATCATTTTCTTTTGTTACTAGAACATTGTAATTTTTGCAACATTGTAACTAGTGAAAGAACTAAAATAGAAGATTCTACTCTCATCTCTAATTGCGAAAAATTAATGGTGATATTCGTTATAATAACTTCAATGTTTCCCTCTTCCTGATGCTGACGCTTTCATTCGCGTAATATGATTCGAGAATGAAAAGATGTTTCTAAAACGTGCTGACTTAACAATTCTTTTAGACCTCACTATATAATCCTTGGAGCCACAGAATATTCTTCGCTATTTGTATTTCTCTTCTACAGCAGCAACGATATTCAGTTCTGCCGTAACAGCAGTAGAAGCTGAAGCAACCTGGCTCGAATCAGCGAACCGCAAACAACCTGGATCTGTGTTCGCTTAGAAAATAAACACGACAAGCACTGTCTCTCTTTCTCCGCCCTCGCTCCCCGTGCCACACTGATTCTCCTGGTTCTTCCTGCACTACCCTGCCCACACTAGTCTGTTATTCTCTTACTGCTTTGTCCTGTTTCGTCTCGTCACGATTCGTCTAACTTGTCCTGTCCTATGTCCTACATAACGATATTCTTATATATTACGATCTGGAATGTATTTTAAATTTCTTATTTCTATACTAGACTACAGAACTTATAACTTACATATGTAGCTTCTTTGCTGTGTCAATAAACATTTACGAACTATCATATTATAAATATAAAAGTTAACGGTACGTAACTTCTCTGTAATCAATAATAATGAAAGTTGAATACAATCACTCAACAATAATCACAAATAGTTTATTGAAATAAGTGAATAAATAGGTATCCAACGAAACAATAATGTAAAGTAAATGTTTTTGTGGTAGCGACTAAGAACATTTCAACACCAACAATAGCTAATGAAGGATCATAAATAGACCTAAATAAGTAACAAACTTTCTTGTAATATGATAATGAGATTAAAAGTTTCGCATAATATGTGGTACTCCACTCGTACTCTAATATATTTTCTAGTTTATATGCTGTTCATAGACAATTAATAAAATAAAACCTTTATGATTTCAATGAAAATAGTCTGAAATAAACATTCCATAGAAAATAATTACTATTAACCTATTATTTATAATAAGTACTAGGTACTATTATGAACTAGTTATATTTGAAAAGAAAACAGTAAAATTGTTCAGAATCTAAAAGTTTAACGCAATTTTTTAATATCTATAGTTTCGCATTAAGCAGTTTATAAACGTATGTATGCATGTATATACGTATGTATAGAGATATAAGTTGTGTGTGTTTGTTTTTTATTTTTTCTTTCGTGAAATCAATAATTTAAGAGCATTGTATTTCGTGCAGTCAGTCGATTGAAAGCGCAACGGCGTTTTGTTGCTTTTTTCACTTGACAGTAAGACACGAAAGTTCGTCCACGTGGACAGATAATAACATTCCACTTAAAAAGTTGGCAAGCATAGTGCACCGCAACAAGCCACTTCAGCGATGACGTCAGGCAGAAAGATTTCCATGTTGAAATATCAAGAACGCTTTGGTTAGCGGTTTGTTTATTTCTCGGGAAATGTTTCCTCCCGTCTTGTACTTTTTAATACAACATCATCGTGACTTTCAGCTCAAATCTATTCAAATCCATGCTACTCCACTTCCACCCATACACTATACGGTTTTCAATTCTTCTCTGTGCAGACTTCTTGCTTCTCATCCACTTATTCTCAGGTTGTTCGTCTTCCAGCAATCACGCTGAGTTCGATTTGTCTGACTGCTTCTTTTCTTTCATTGCGTACTCTCAATTGGCCTATCCCTGCTATGTAATACGGAAAGCAGTAGTAATTATGCCGTTCTCAAAGGTACATC
Source organism: Carabus problematicus (assembly GCA_963422195.1). Lineage (NCBI taxonomy): Eukaryota > Metazoa > Arthropoda > Insecta > Coleoptera > Carabidae > Carabus > Carabus problematicus. The sequence continues at coordinate 21,231,136 of OY728577.1, forward strand.
TACTTACCTAATGCACATCAATCCAAACATCAATGCTGACTAGACGTACTTTCTCCACTTATTAATTTTCCAACCGTTTTCAAGTACTTTACGCAAAAAAGCCATAAGGAAATGATTCCATATTTAGTACAGCTCTGCAAATATTAATGATGTATATTGCTCAATAATCTATCTATAGTCTATACAGTCCGTAATACATACGAGAATATAACTGTTAATCCTATCAATAGGTATATTAGCTAATAAGATAGACATAGTACATACCTAATCATCTCATGACATCAAAACACTAAGCTTAGTTGGTATGTAGTGGACACGTGTACCGAAATGCGTTTGCATGTAGGTTCGCGTGTTTGTTTATACACACGTTTGAGGCGGTTCAACAATAGGTTACCATGGTGGACATGACAGTGGTGTTATGTACCTCCTTGTTGCCCTAAAATGGGTCAGCTAGACACACATATCCGATAGCAGAGGCAGAGGTACTTGTCCAGCATTTAATGTACATAACATCCATGAAAATCAAAGGACCACTATACAATTTCACACCATGTACCCTCCATGTATAATATCTTGACAACCTAATCTACATGCCAGAAAGAAAGAAAGAAAGAAAGAAAGAAAAAACGATACAAACTTACTTATTATTTGTAAGGTAGACAGCTTCACTGAACTAATGTACGAAATTTATCGTGAACTCAAATTGTCATCACTTTCATTAAATTGACAGCAATTTTTTATAGTAGACAGTATTTATATACAAGTACTCTGAATATCTAAAAAAATGTCAAGTTGCCAGTTATATTTTAAGCAAGACAACACAACGACAATTTGAATTACGAAAACTCAGGAGTCTCTGATTTATAATCGGCAATTAGTGCTTTACTAATTCGCTAAATTTGTACTAGACTACCATGCTTCAAATTGAATTAATATTTTACTATATTGTAATCATTTAATACGTTTCAAACATTTTTTTTTATTCTTATATTTTTCGTATATTGATGTGCTTCAGGCTTGGATAACTGGAATCATTCTAGTTTTCTTTAGAAATTGATTGAGCTTTGAGAAAGAACTGTTTAGATTAAAAATGTTGCCTCTGTTGTTATGTAATATGAAATGCAAGCGAATTCTGTTAATAAACATCCATAGGTAAATATAAACATGCCTGGAGCTGGTGATATCCCCTAGAAACTAGCGAACTGGTTATTTCACAATAAAAATTATACATCCGCACATCAGCGCTTGTGTGACAAAATTTTATAATTTGCATTTTCAATTACTTCCAACTTGTTTTTACTTTATTTAGTAAATGTAACCATAACCATACACTCGCAGTTATATGCATTAAAATAAATCATTTTTCTATGTGAAATTTTATTTTCGATTTGACTAAATTTTTTATCTAAACGATTTGATAACCAATTTACAATATCGGATTTCCTTCGAATTTCGAATCAAATGATACGTTTTTATTTTATCGTACATAATTCTTTCTAAATTACGACAATATAGTGTTTCTTTTTCCTGAATATATTTTTCACAGACATTTCATCTTATCCTGATGTTTCTCATATTTTTAATGTTTTATTTGTATAAGGTACAAAAAAGGATCTTATATGATAAGAATGAAAATATAAAGGCTTAAGATATTTACAATCTTGTATAGAATAACACAATATTAGTTAACCCCCTGCCCTCTGCCAACACAAAACATTCAAATATACTGAACTTAAATTAATAAAAATATATTAACATTTTTTTTAACATCTAAATAAATCGATAAAATGAATATCTGTCCTTGTTTTGACAAATTTTATATATTTATATAATATATTCGTAACTGTATATATCAAGTAAACTCAGATATAATTGGAAAAGTAATTTTTTGTATTTTATTAGCTCCCAGTTCTTGCAAATGTTACATGGCCATTTGGTATACAAATGTGAATTACAAAATATAATATTAATTTAAATTTTCTACGTTAATTATTTCTTTAAAGAATTATCGATTGATTCATGTAAACTGTTCAAGTGCACGCTGACTGGTCATTGAGCCGTGGTGCTGTACGGAACATAATGAAGTTCAGTACTCGAATCTGACATTTATCGTTCTCATTTAATTGCAACTGTAGCCACGTGAACAGAAAAATGTACGGGTGTATTTAATAGCTTTATGAATAACACTTTTTATTTGCGCTTGGATTTATAAGAACAAGTCAAGACATTGTGTGATATGTGTGCAAAATATTTTCGTATTAAATAAAAACATTCCTTGAGATAAATGGCTCAGGTGAACACTAACAAATGTAAAAGTTTTTATCTCAATAGGAGTGATGAATTTATATTATATTATATTATATATATATATATATATATATATATATATATATATATATATATATATATATATATATTCAACGTACTACTAACTAATTCCTTCCTTTGTTGCTTTGTAAAGTTCTATTCTCGAATAACTATTCACATCTGAGTTTGTGTTAATTTCCCGGAGCTGAAAAGAGTAAAATATTCTCTTTATGTCAACTAATTCTTCATTGTGTTTATTATTTTTAGTTTGCTGCACTGTGTAAACAAATGGATACTTACTTGTGGGCAAGTACAAAGTGAGATACATAATTGTTTCGTTTCTGCAGAACAGCTAGTTTGTTAAGGTTGTCGGACGTGGGGGGCCGTGGCGTGGTGAACAGGCACGAGTAAGTACTGTGCAAGGAACATGTACTTTTATTCGTTTTCACCGAAAGAGAAGTCGTAACAATTTTTGTAAGAAGTTCCGCTGTAAGCGAAGAGGTCAACGGCGCATACTGTTGCCGGCGGAAGGAGCAGAGGTGGCGCGACATCCTGGCGGCATACAACGTGTAGAGCGACGCGGCACAACGCGTTATAGCGCTCTTTTGTAACAGAAACCTTGCGAGCTCGTTTATTCTCCCAGTTTACTCCTCTAGCTGAAATTATGGACGGGTGATTTTAAAACGAAAAAATATCGATGGCATGTAAATTACATACCAGCGTGGAATATGGAATGAATCAAATGAACGAGCAGCTTGGCAGCTTTATTGGCTTTAGGAGGAATGCAGGCACTTGTGATAAAATGTCTGTTCGTGGGGACAATGCAGTGAAGGTGCAGTAAGGAGACGAAAGAGTCTAGCATATCGTATCGGATCTTTATCCTTATCGTGTCCACATCCTTTACGCGTATTTGTTCATATATGCATACAGTGTACACAACTACAGTGCTGATCATGTCGCATAACATCGTTATTGATAGTTCTCATTCTTGTTCCACCAGCACAAAGATGTAATTAGTAACATAGACATGTAACCCTATTTGTAATTTCACTCTTACACATGCATACGTACATGCATAGGTACCTAAATATTCTTAAATATTATCTAGCAATGCTGGATACTTGCATGTATATACGTACAACATGGCATCGTAGATGTAGTTTACATAGTTCTCGGCACATTCTTACAACTAAACGAACCGGTAGGTAAATGTATGTAAGTAAATAATACCCAGGCCAGGTCATACCATAACAGGTAGATAACTGGCAATGTAAGTACGTGATACACATCTGACGTTTCCACTAGTTACAGCTCTCAAGCAGCACTACTGTACTACTAATCTGCACCAAAAAGGAAATACATAAAGATTGCTCCAAATCTTCCAAGAGAATTCCGCGCGCGTAAGATCAAGTCAAACAAACCCGAAAACGTGAGCGGGAATAAGCTCGGTCTAGTTCCCAACCTCACTTTGTCATCTTCGTCTGAAACATCGCAGGCCGCTATGCGCGTTCTCACTTTGCGTTCAACAAATATTTGTTGCGTCTGTCGCTCTTTGCACCTGTACACGCCTGTACGTACGTGGTTAATAAAACAAACGCCGCCAGATAACGGTCGGGGAACGTGCATCGCGCACCGCCCCCGAAAAACACTGCTTCTCTAGCATACTAAAGGGATTAATGCTGGATAAATTCCGAGTAGCGAATTAAAACTTTCAAATTGTTAGCATGTTAGTCGGTGATAATCGTGAGTGTACCGATGTCACCGATGAGATGGATGTGCTTTTAATATATAACACTCGATTCTATCTACATCACTCATCTCTTATCACAAGCATTTTCCTTAACATATGTCGAACACACACAGGTTATTATGCTTGTTAGTTTTCTATTATATAATAACTAATAGTGTAATATTATTGTCTAGTGGAAAAATACGAAGTGTATAGCAAAAAAAAAAAAACTAGAACATCTCGCCTACATATCATATTCATATCACGTATTTAGTTCCTCATATTGAATAGTAGGTTACATCTGTGATACTTATAAAATTACCTAACAGGCTATCACTCGAACGTGAACGTGCCAATCATGTTGTTCGTCTGTCATCCATTTGATGATAAGGTTATGTTCAGTTGAGAAAAAATAATAGAATACGAGTGACACTAGTGTAGATAGTGTACTAGCATGCACACTACTGCTCCAGCTGTTCATCAGTGTAATCTACAAACTAATTTACGCCGAAACTGGTATGTTTGGGGACTGCTATATTGTCGATCGTTCAGGTATGCCGCAGAGGCTACGTGAATGCGCTATGACGCATTATGTGGCTGATATGGAACGGACAATGCTGATTACAAATACCAGACCACTGATCAATGGGCTATCCCCCCTGTAACGGTTTGTTGTGTTGTGCGACACTGTGCCGCATCTCTGGCTCTCCCGTCCTCCGGATTCTCGTCTCACTATCCTGGTGTACTCGCACCCACTAGCTGGAGAACTTGCGTTCCAGCCACCACCGTCTTCTTGTGGTTAACGTGCAACTGACCGATGCGATGCATTGCCCACATTGTTTGACTGCATGCACGAAGTACCTACGTACCCAATACGAGACAAGTTGACATTACATTGCACATCACCTACAGTGGTGTGAGTTTCAAATAAAACAGAACACAATGATTACTGAATGCCACAACTGAAGTTACAATGTATATGAGATGAAATGTAGTGTATGAAAATCGGTAGATACTCGAGATCAGAAGCATTTGATTACTTCTGATTACATAATGAACGTTAACAAGTACCTGGTTGACGGTACAATTCTACAGATATAAAATAAATTACCATAATCCGGAAAATTATTTTCTTATTTAATGTATGACTCGGCACAGAATTCTATTCACGCGCATATGTTCCCACAACGAACATTATTTCGACATTAACATTTATACGAACTTTTGGTTCGTTAGCTTTTTTCTGTGGCAATGCAATAAACGTCCACACTCCACGTAGATCAGTTAAAATTCTGAAAACGTATTCGACCGCGTTCCTGCGCACATGCATTGGCAAAAGGGATACGTACACGGTCACAGGGTGGGTGACGGGTGAGATGTGTCCGTGTGTTAGTATAGAGTAGGACATGGTGGTAGATTGAAAGGGTGGGTGGTAGGGTTTGTTGGTGTAATACGTTGAATAGAGACAGAGCAAGTGTTGGGTAAAACATACAGACAGATAGCTAGGTAGTAGTAACTGGATGAACGACACACATACACACACATACACTCACGTACCTACAGTGGGTACTATATAGGTACCTACGTATATACGGACACGTACTAGTGGCAACTGTAGACAGTATATGAGCGCACAGCGACGGCTGCAACTAAACGCAGAACCAGACTCCAGAGTGCAAAACAGCATCGGGAGTCCACCTCCGATAAAAACAAACACGAATATGCATAATTGAACTACAGTAAGTCCCACGTTAACAGAGCACAGTCAGTTCAGTTCCCGCGTCGCACTTCATAGAAACATTGTTAACCGATACCAGTTTTTGCGTATACTCATTTGTATCCAATGCTATAAACCTATGCAGATGTGTTCAATTATATTTTATATGATATTTTCTATCACACTAACAAGTATATAGAGAAATAACTAGACAATGTTTACATGTTACTTATGATCTTGTTTAATCGTGTAACATAATCTAATCAAAACAACTAAAGTAGTTCTAGAAATGTTTTCAATAAATCGATACATTTTGCTGCTTGATAGCACTGTAATTCGCCTCTGCGAATCCAGCGAGATTTCCGTGAAATATGATGGTTAGTATTTAGTTTCATTGCAGACTCGATACAAATATCCTAATGAATAAACTGCACTTTGACATTTTATTTTATTTTATAAATATCAAGTGATAAACATTGAAAACATTATATCAATCAAATTTAATTAGTAGTACAAAGGACAATATTATGTTTGTTATAAAATATTAATACATTACATGAAATAATTGTCTGGTGAATATTAACGTACTGCAATGAAAGGTGAGGGAGGCATATGACTATTTTACAATGCAAAATAAAATTCCAGTACGTGTAATGAGTAATGAGTGGACTCTGGGTGAGCCCACTCAATCAAATCGCCATACATCACTGTTTTATGTGAATAATTCTTCAAGTTAAATTACAGTATTATCATTTAAATGAACGATTTTTTATCGCCGTTCCGTCTAAAAATGTAGGTACTTTTGTAGAGACAGCGGCATTCGCATAACGGATTGTGCCAGAACGTGTATTTATGTAAAGTTACAAATTACCGGTAGTGATGTAATCGCTAGAAGATTAATAAATCACGCTCGTTTTTATTCTCTCTCTGTAGCAAGCGCCATGCGGCGGAGATAAGCACAAGAGTCGCCCTAAGGCGAACACCAGTCTGACATCGCGTTATGTTATATCGAAAAGCAGATAAAGTAACAGAAACGCTAACAGTAGTACGTAACCATCCGCAACAGGACATGGTGTACAATACCTTGTAGTACGTTATTGGAACTGTCACCACATTTACACTTGCCGTGGACCGCCGCAGGACATATTGAATAGAGGATGACGGAGTTAAATAAAAATGCACGCTGGCACGCACCGCTAAATCCTTCTAACCCCGAGGGTTTCAAATAATGACCACCGCAACACCATACAAACGCACAGAGATTGCTATTAAACCAGAACACACATTTCACAGATCATAACCTGTATAAAATATTCCATTCACTCAACAACATGTATTGTTGTACTTGTATACAAAAGGATATAACAACACGATAGGGAAGGCTTCTCCCTAGCGTTACCTGTTACATACAAATGATAATTAGTTTAAATATTAGTATTTGTATATACGATACTGCTGGGTATCACTGTAAACGTGATATAAACTATTTATAAGTGTGGGTGTGGGTGCACAGTGATAATCCATCATGATGGTAACACAACGCGTTTAATCTCAATCCTTACGTTATCCTATAGGTTCGACTCGTTCCCTTGTCAGACGGACTTTCTGCCTGGCCTCGTATGAGACGTCTTGAAAGCAAGGAAATGTCTGCTTGGAAGAAAATTTATTGCGATAGAGAAATATCGTCAAAAATATTTCAAGTATTTGCAGGTCGTAACTTTTTACTTGAGAAATAACCGCAGACTGCTAATGGAAATATTTGTTCTCAAGTAATTGGTTTTACGGAATAAAACTCAAATAAAAAGAACACTGTAAACACGTCTGTTAAGCCAGCCAGTGCTAATATTTATTTACGGTATCTCTGAAACTACTGTTTTTCATTAAAATTAACGGCTAAATCCCTCTTAAAACTAAACTTTTGTTCTCTGTTTAGCTGGTATCGCAGAAACTCTATGCTAGCTTTAAGTTTTGCAAGAACTTACCCGCACACTAACCTTCATTTACGTATGTATAATTCTTTACTATTTCCTTTCTCTATTTCCAACTGATTAACTAGTATAGATAGATTATATTTTATAATAGTAGTCTGCCAGCCTAATTACTACTATATACTAGTATTCAGTGACGTATTACCCATTAAGGCAATAAGGCATGTGCCTGCGGCTTTGAATGGGGTTGGGGGGCGCTAAAAAAACCTGAAAAAAGTATAGTGAAAAAATCTTTTGCGGCCCCCCGACTCAAAAACAAAATATGTGGTTGTGCATCACTGCTATAGTATTTTTTTTTTTTTTTAGGGGCCCCCAAAATATAATTTGCCTAAGGACCCCGAGTATCCCTAATCCGTCACTGCAAGTACTACGTCCACACTGGTACTGCAGACGGGGCCGGGCAACGGGAAACTGTCAGATTTCATTCAGTGGTGCGTCTGTTCAGCAAACGCAGTCGACGACGTCGTTGAACTCTTTTCATTTGGTAATTGTTGGGAGCGGCAAAGGGCGCGCGCGAAATGTTGCCTGAAGATGAGGAATGAGTAAGAGAGAGATGGCTGTCTATAGGCGTTGGAGGGAGAGGTGGTATCGGCCGCATGTGGCACCAGCGTCACGACAGCAGGCAGCAAACAGACAGCAGCAAAACAGCATCGGGTCCTGGAGTTGCTCGGCCTGTAGGGTGCTGTTTGCCTCGCTTTCGTCGTCGATGTTGGTTCTCGTGAAAACAAAATGAATGGATACGTAATGCATAACAAGTAGCGAAAAACACGTTTCCACGCGCATACATTGCAAAATGTGAACGAACCCGCATCGCCGCCACCGACATCATGTCACGGGGTCGACAGCCATTTCTCGGTTACTTTCCATTTAACAATACAGCGCAGCACACACACACACACACACACACACATATGTACACACACCGGTGTGCCACGACCACAACCCATGTGAATGTACTTAATTATTTATTTCACGATATTCTGGGAACGTGCGCCTGTCGTCATTACGCTAATGTCTGATTAAAACTTAAGCTGTGTAAGCATGCAGAACAACAACGGCTACCGCACGTACACAACCGGTTTATCTATTTGTGCACTAGCTATATTGTTTCCGTGTAAATCTGTCGATGCGTTTCGTTCTCTAATTAGAAAATGCATCAACCTGATCCACCAATAATAACTGGCAACTATAGTCTGGATCTAGGATATATTCAATAGGTTACGTTGTACAGTACAATGTAGTACAGTTGCTAGCTTAATGCTGTGCGCTGCATTACACCATACCATACCGTACCGTAACGTAGCGTACCGTGCCGCAGCACTTCGCCGTTCGGTGCCGCTAATTGCACGCCCATGTTCCGCGGACGATTTGCGGCCACCAGGCAAATATGAAACTAATGTCTCGTCGCTGTTGGCCCGGTCGATTACGGAATATTGATTGCGTGATTACAGCCACCCCCGTGTTCTGTGTACCGTAACCCCCTAACCGTATAGAGTAACCCACATCACATCAACTCAGGCTAGGGGCACCGGTGCCCGTCATTGGAGCGACGTACCTTTCACTAGGATTGTTTGTACATACGTCATCCGTCGTCTTGTTTTCATCCTGAGACCGGCATAATCATCTCCTCCACATAACTTTTCACTTTACTAGACCCCACTAATCACAACGATAATTTATCACCCAGTAAAAATCATAATTCAGCCCAACATTACACGGTAATCGTATAAGTGTGTGTGTATCGTACAATTCAATCAGTTTCGGAGAATTATATGCAGTCATTTTTTTTACTCAGTCATAATTTTTGCCTATTTTCATAATTTGTTTGTACACATTTCACCACTTCTGATGCTCACATACCCGATACATATAGTAGGCTCATATGAATGATACATATATAATTCGTATATGGCGCTATTTTACCGAGTACAATTAGAACAACTATTTGTCCAGTATCTTATACTACTGGAACATTTCACTGAAACGCGTTACAACGAATAGTAAACTGCACTGACACGAATTAGAAGAAAGAAAAAACAACCACAGATTCAGTAACTTGTGTCTGGAGTAGATATATGCGAGCGTATAGTATTCACCTTTGTACCCTCAATGAATTTACATGTATGCATGCATTGAAAAGTTCCCTAGGATGTTATATAGAGACAAAGGATTGTATGAAAACTGAACAGGCAATTTATTACAGTGTTGTCAGATGTCCGGCCCGAACTACAAATGTTTGTAATGTATTTTTGGAAGACCTATTAGCTATATTATTTGTATTTAATGACAAATTTTGATGTATGCTCTTCGATGTTGTAATCGAATTTGTAACGCAATAATAATTGCTATAAAAATATTTTGTGTGTATTAGTTTGTGGGTTTTATGACCAACGTTGAATCTGGTTTCGGTTCAAAAGTATGTCAAACTTCGAAAATGTAATGTACAGTTAGGTATCAATAAATATATTCGGGATGACGTCACAATATAACGTGAATATTATATCTAGATTAAATATGGGATACCTTCCCTCACATACATTATATTACAGAAGATACTGAAATATATTTTCACTATATAATTTGTCATTTAGAATTGTTTTTAAAGCTTCTATTTTGTTTCTAAGTACGAAAATATTTTTTATCAATAATATTACTTTATATTTATAATGTCTGTGTTTATTGTAATTGAGAATTAATAATATTATTATTGTTTCAGATATTCCGCACGCAGTATGTTTAGAATCTACTTTCTAGAAATTATTTTTCACTACACTCGCAAAGTAAGCAAACTTTTAATTCCAATAATTTTTAGCTCATCGACCTCCTGTCGAAGAGCTATAGTGTTCGGTACGATGTCTGTAGCATCTTCCGATTTCAAAAATTTTTGCACAGAAATCCCGGACAGACCCTCTGGATCACGAAATGACTATTACAACATATGTCCGTATGTATGTCGCTCGTCCGCTCGCTCGCTCGCTCGCTCGCTCTCTCGTACGAGATTTTTTGTTCCACCCAGATCTCCTAAACTACCCAACGGATTTTTATGAAATTTTTTCTGCAGATACGTGTTATGGTCTAGTTGTGCAAGGTACATTTTATTTTTCAAAATTTTCCTTCGTACTTGAGAAAAAAAATATTTTCCAATATTTTTTCAGTTTTTATTTTTTTTCTGCTTTATTTTTTATTCAATTGTATTCAAAATTTTCATGCATATGCAGGAAATGGAACAATATTTTTCCATATTTTTTATTTTGAAAAATTATGTAAGATCATTGGAGAAAAAAATATTTTTTAATTAAAAATTGAACAAAAGAAGATCAATGCATTTATAGTCGGCTTAGTTTGCTTTGCTTTTGTCAAGAGAAGAAAATGTATTCACACTTGTTTTAAATTTGTTGTTTTGTTTGCGACCTAGGCACCTAGGATTTTAAAAGTGAATCTAAATAAATAATAATTTGTGATATATTCAGACTTGCACATACGTCGATGAGCTGCAGGCATGTATGTCTGTATACATTCCTAGTTATATTCAATTACAGTAGAACCCCGGTTAACCGAATCTAGATTAACCGAGTTCCGGGTTATCCGAGCCCAAATTAGTTCCAACATGATTCCGTATTATCCGAGGTTGCTTCAAAAGTGATCCGATTTTGCGTGATTCTTGCGTCCGGGGAATCCCCAATTTACGTTCGAGTTCCCATCACTCGAAGCGAAGTAGACGCGTGCTTTCATATGTGTGGTCCTGCAGTAAATTCGAGAGTGTCGTGCCATGCGCATCGTATATTATAAATGTCCGTTTCGTCATGGCGCAAAACAAAAGAAAAGAGTTGTCATATCCATTTTATTAGAAATAAACCGTTATGAAAACTTCTATGCATTTCCTTTATGTGACTATAAAATTTAATTCAAAGTACGCATGTATGTGATGCATTTCACCAAAATTCGGATCATCCGAGTTTTCAGTTATCCGAGGTGGGTAACCCCCCCCCCCCCTTTACCTCGGATAATCGAGATTCTACTGTACTTATCTATACAGAGTGTCTGTTTTAAACGGGCCACTTAAGGGATCTTGGAAACTACAAGAGTTACGATGTCGGTTAAATTAGACAAAAGTTGCCAATTTATGGGCCTATGTTGGTGGTGACTTCGTATTTTGAAAATTTTGCATGGCTCACTAGATAATGACACAAGTTCAATTTTGTCGATTTTTAATTATCTTTTATAACTCAGGAGATACTGGAAATATTGAAAAAAAAATCTGGTGTGGTCACCACACTACTTTCTTATACTTAATTTAAATTGACACATATTTGACGTTTCAAATGCGTATTTCTGTAAATATTTTGTCTTTGTTTTATTTTCATAGCATATATGATATTCTAAATACATGCCAATATATAAATACATTTTACTCAAAATTGAATAAAGATAGACGAAAAATGTATAGAATATTTTTTCTTCATTATAACATTCGCTACAACTTTTATTTGAAAAAAATTTACGTATCGTTTTTTGTTTTTAAAATAATTTGAAATTTACAATTTCTGTGTTCAGTAAACTTCCTCTTCCGGTTTTCTAATTATACCCAAAATCTAATCAGCTCTTCGCCAATCCCAAAAACTTTTAAATATGAAGTTTCATTACTCTAGTTTTATTCGTTTTTGAGATAATGAACATACGGCCACACATACATACATACATACTTACATACATACATACACACATACATACACACAGGCATCATTGAGAAAATAGTCAAAACGTATTCAGGGGACCTCAAAACGTGTATTACCATCAAAATCTCACAATCGAAATTTTTCATGATTCCTATACTTTCCTTATACTATGTATAAGAAAGTAAAAAACTGCAAATAAATATTTTACCATACCTAAGAAGCTATTTGATAAGAATTTGATAAAAAAAAATGTTATTGAATATTTCTGGAGATTTTTTGCTATTTTTTCTCTTTACAATAATGTATTCGTTTATATAAAAATCTTTTGCAGTTTTGAAGATAAACTAAAAAGTATGATAAAAATAATAATAACAACAATTACATCTAAATATGTTATGTACATTCAAAACAATTGAAATTCAATAATATTTGATAAACAAAATATTAGAGACAAAAAATAATTTATGTAGGTATGGTTTCATACGAACATCTCTCCAGTAGATTTCAGTTTACAAAACAAACTTTGTTTCGTTTATCAAGTGTTATCGAATATCAATTGTTTTACATGTACTAAACATATTTAGATGCAATAGGGAACCTGTACACATTAAAACAAATTCCCTATTTTTTGTTTTTTCAAAATTCGCTATATTTTTGGAGAAATAAATTATTGAAATTTTGAAACAATATCTTGGCGCGAAAACGCGGTGTGACGTCAGGACTGCATGGACACTGCCGGGCGCGCACACACACAACGAAAGGTCTTGCACACACATAGCCACATAGCTCAGTAGTGTGTATCTCTCAGCTGTTTCTGTTCGCTCTGCGCATGACATTTCGATGCATTATGACGTCACTTCGCTCGACCCCTTTTAGATGACGTAATTTTTTATTGAAAAATTGCTATTTTAAAATCGAGATTTCTGCTAATTGATAGACTTAATTTTTTTTTTATATTGTAGCAGTCGCTAAAACATCTCGGTACATTCCAAGGTTAGTTGGTAAGCATTTTCTGGACTCAGGCAAGAAGACCCTAACGGGAATTTAGTTATTTTTTATGAGTTAGTATTTTGGAATTCTTTCTGCCTGGTCGGGCGAATGCTGACCAATAAGAGAAACATTAAACATTTGGAGTGGGGGTATCAACCCCTAGTCAGTATTGAATTATGAATACATCACTTTTTTTGATTTGAAACTTGTCCGAGTAAACATCTCTCTTTGCTTTAAGATCTGCATTAAGAAAACAGTAACTTCAGTGATGAACGGCTGTAAGTAGACCTTTGTATTATATCTTTATTAGTATTTATTGTGTATTTATTCAACTTTTATGTAAAAGTGAACAACTCGATTCGTAACAATATATATTATTTTTATCCGCACGTGTTTTTAATATTTGTTTTATTTCATAGTATATCTGTTTTGTTCCGTAAATTGCTAAATTCGGTTATAAACGAAATCTTTCTAACCAAGAGAAAGAGGGTTGGTGGCAGCACAATCTCGAATAGTTAATAAATAAAAGCGATTTCAATATCCACGTACGCCACGTGACAATATCATGTATTGTTTGAAATATGTACGTCGTATTAAGTTAAAATTAAAAAAATTTAAAATCTATGCAAGTTCCCTATTGTTTTATACCAAGTTTTCATGGCATACTACGAAAATCATTCTTTTTATCATACTTTTTAGTTCGAAACTAAAAAAGATATTTATGGAAACGAATACATCATTGTAAAGAGAAAAAAAAAAGCAGTTTTAAACTGGATTGAAAATAACTATGATCCCTATTTAAAAAATTAAACTTGCATGCTGTATCTCCAGAAATATGTACTGAAAAGCCTGTTCTCTATACTAAAATAATTATTTGAAACATTTTTCAAATTTGAAAAAATCACATATTTGTCATTATCTAGTGAGCCATGCAATATTTAAAAAATATGAAATCGGCATCAATATCGGCTCATAAACTTGCAACTTTTGTCTAATTTAACCGACATCGTAACTCATATAGTTTCCAAGATCCCTTAAGTGGCCCGTTTAAAACAGACACTCTGTATATTACAAATTAATGAAAAAAAAATACAAATATTATTTATTGTTAAATAATTTATTATCTGAACTACACGTAATATATTACGTTATTTAAATATACTATATTTTAAAGTACAATTTTTACTTCTATACCAAATTGAAACTTATACTATACTTAACACATGTGTGAAATGTCCATCCATATGGTTTTTCCCCAGTAGGTATACGTTCATGTCGATGTAGATTACTAAGTACTGTAAATCGCTTGTTGCATACATTGCATTCATATGGGGTTTCTCCTGTATGCGTACGTTTATGGCTATATAGAGCAGAAAGTCCTTTAAATAGCACATTGCATTCATATGGTTTTTCCCCAGTATGTAAACGTTTATGGGCATGTAGATTATAAAGTTCTGCAAATCGCTTGTTGCATACATGGCATTCATATGGTTTTTCCCCAGTATGAATACGTTCGTGTCGTTGTAGATGACCAAAGCGTATAAATCGGTGGTTGCATACATTGCATTCATATTTTTTTTCCTCAGTATGGACACATGCATGGCTCTTTAGACTACTACGTTGTGCAAACCGTTTATACCATACATTGCATTCATATGGCTTTTCCCCCGTATGTATACGAGTATGAATTTGAAGCTCCATGTTACTTGTAAACGTTTTTGAACAAACTGTACATTTAAAACATCTACTGCCCACGTTCACAGAATTTTTTTTTCTCAATAATTTTCTTTTCTGATGTTGATGTGTTCATGCTACTCATAGACAAAGATGAATCTAGTCGAAAATCTAAAAAATAAAACGAATACATAGTTTTAAGAAATAATTAAAAGTATTAAAATATTGAAATGTGTGTCTACTCATATAAATATTAAATTAATTATATAATGATTACATAAGCTGTAAAATATATTTTTTACCTGTACTAGATTGTCCATTACTTATTGTATTATGTTTTGACTTCATATGTTTGTCATAGTATGATCTTATCGTAAAACCATAGAACAATGTGAACATGGATATCTTTCCTCTGAAACATTTGTTGTTATGAGCAATAATAGATTTTGTTTAGAAACTGTAAATTCAAATGAATATGATGTTTTTAAAGCTAAAATGCATAATATATTATTACCTGGATTTGTATAAACAGGATGTTTAATCTTCATATGTCTATCATAAAGTGATTTTACAATATAAATTATAGAACAGGGTTTACATTCGTAACGTCCATCTGAAATTCGTACAAATATTAGTAGGTACATATATTGGAATATTGAATGTTATTCAATATATTTACCAGATGTGACACTATCATTGCTATCTTCTATTGCCACATATTTTTTGGTACACCGGGCAACATGTTCTTCAAGATATATCGGACTACAAAATATCAAGTAGCAATTTTCGCATTTGAAAACTTGTTCTGAAAATAAACAAATTATTAAGTAATTGTTATTTCAAGTTTTGGCAATAGTTTTACCCGGGAATGGATTGAATGGTGGTGAATTATAATTCTTTACATCAATTCCCAGTTCTTTAGCAAACTTTGATCCGTAAAATACTAATAACTCCGTATGCAGTTGAATGTCGACCACTGACCGATAGTATATTTTACCACGATATTGGAAAGCCATTAGATTCTGTTCTTCCATATTCCTTGCACAATTCACATATCTCATCCAGTTGGATATGGATGTGTCAAATCCGTCGATGTAATTGATTACTCTACCATTCTTCTTAATCTGTAATGGAAGGGGTATAAATGGATTTGATATAAAGGAAATCCACAATGGATAAGGAAATAAAGAGACCAAATATGGTAGAAATAAATACATAATAGTATGATAAAATATTATGGAAGTATAAATAGGAATTAAGAATCTGTTGCTTTTCTGCAATGAATAGAAATAAATGTTGTATTTTTTAAAATTACATTCTACATATAAAGTATACTATAAATTTGACTTAACAGATTTATTTTGCTTATAGAAACGTGCACATATTACCTGCGAACTATAGCGTCCATCCGTATAATCACCACCTGTAACACCTTCATAAACTGTAGGCCTTTTGGGATCTTCCGCACTGCCCAAATGCCATAACCGCCATCTTTGATCTTAGATTCTTTCTCTTTGACCCATCCGCGGGGCACTGTTTCTCTGGCTCTGTTCGAGTTGTTCTTGTTAGCCGGTACAGGATTATCGGGTACTTGTATGAGTGTATGTTCCTTACACGAATCCAAATGTTCGTGCATACATTCATCACAATCTGAAATAAATGCCAATGCAATTTTAACCATTACGAAGTGTTACACGATATCAGAGTATAAATTGTATATTTTCATTGACTTTTCTTACAAATATAGTGATCTTCTGGTATTTCAGCTTCCTCCACATAATTTTTAGCTGGTATATTTCGTTTTGGATACTTTTTACCTATATTTAGAAAATATATACTAAAGTAATTGTAATTATACACAAAGGAATGAAGTAATGAAATGAAAATTTAATTTATTATAAAATAAACTAATATACCTTAAGCATAGAATGATAATTCATGATTAAATTTATATGATAAACTTACTAGCAGCTACTTCTTTAAGTTTTGTCCTAAAATATGATATATTATTAATAAATTAGTTTTTAAAAAATATGTTCTCATATTTGCCGTTTTCTCATGTCAGATTCCTGAAAAAAAAAACAAATATTATTAATACAAATTAATATACAAAATATAAGTTTCTTACCATTGCATATTTTCGTTTAAATTTCTTTTCCATGTCCGCAACTTCGTCAATTTCTGATTGGTCCGCTTCTTCATTATTCATGAAATATGGTTTTGGAACATTAAAACCAGATTCAATCAAATTCTTATAATTATTGAAAATAGTTTGATATCGTAGTTTTTCATAGCTGCTAATTTGATTCCATTCATCAACTTCATTAAATTCTTCCTCCATTGTAATTAATGGTATAACCACAATAGTTACTTACAGGATTTTATTCAACTTGAATGTATGTTTGTAGACATCTAATCTAATCAAGAGACGATACTGATTAACATTATGTATAATTAATTATATAATTTAATATATGAATACATTAAATTATTATTCACTTACTTCTTTCTAATTAATATCTTTCTGAAAACTCGCAACATAAACTTTTAACAACGCAGAGTTTTACAAACTATAAACTGTCACTTGTTTTCAAATATTTCCAGTGCACTCTACGATACCCGGTATGTTCGACTCAGGAAATAAGTTTTACGTCCGAAATATATAATACCAAATATTATTTTTTTGAATTTATTAACAATATAAATTTTGCATGTGTTTTAGGTGTACTTGTTGTACAAGAATATTTCATAGACAAATGGAATTTTAAACTGAGATCGGATAAAACACCATTAGTTTGTAAGGCTAAAAAACATACTTTGCTCCCACCATGGAACGAAACGGTTAGTATTATAATATCGGAATGAAAAAAATCCGAAAATTCAGTTCGAATTTGAAATACAAAAAAAATATATGTAATAATGATATTTGTATATTTATTTATACAAAGACGGTTTTTCTGGGATAACGATCAAGAAAAAAATACACATTTACCACAATTAGTAGATATGGCATTAAAACTCTTAAATTTAAAACAAGTTGCATTCGAATTAGAACGTCTGTTATGTCTAAAGTGTCATTTACCGCTTGTAAAGCAGGTTTGTTCAAAGTAAAAATTCTACAGGAATAAACTTTAACTCTGTTTATTTGTATATAGGTACAGGATTATTTCAACATTATATAGGAACTGGGAAGAAATTAAACAAACTATTCTTCAGTTCTGCGTTTCATTGAAAATTCAAACAAGTCGAGTTTGTGAAGGCGTTACTGAAGTATTTGCAGGCGAAGTTATATATGTACAGTACTAAGTAAAATTTAATTAGATACTAAACAAATGAATATAATACATATTTGTGTATATTAAACTAGTGTGTGTTAATATTTATTCTACATATACTAAGCTATATTTGATTGTTCTTACTGTAGGGCCTGAAGAAATACGTAATTTTGTCATCGGCGATGCATGTGGGTAGTTATACTGGTATAACCAGCTTGGTGAAACTGGCAGACGATTTCTAGCAAACGATTCTTAAAACACTTATTGTGAACGCATCACACACCACGCTACACCATGGTCTAGTAGATACACAAATTATGTAAAAATATTGTCATTTGGTAAAATAAATGAAAAATATAATAAATAATACGTGTAAAATGTTGCAATTCAATGTTAGATATCATATTAATTATAAAATACGGGAATCAATGCCATTTAAGAACGATTCTTATCCACAAAAAGTGGCACTATATTCTAAATGTATCATACCTATGTACTACAGACAGTTTGTTCTATACAACACACTCACATACACCCCTATTACCACGTACTATTTGTTTTTCCATCAGTACTTCAGGAGACTCATGTAACAACGTTTTTTTAGGGGTTTACCTAGAAGCAATTTTTACTATTGCAATTTAGTAAATTTGGTATACCAAAATTTGTACCTGTCATTTCTTTAATACGCATTTTATTTACAAATATATTAATATTATAACCTATTAATTGCTCTTGAATATAAGGTCTTACTTGTTTAAATACCATTTCTCGCTGCCGAGTTATAATATGCGAAATCAGCCAGATTTTTTGTTATTCGAATATAAAAACTCATTTATCGAATAAGATCATATGACAAGTGGCAACATATATTTCAAATTACAAAGGCGTCAAATCAATTAACGTATCTTCTATTACATATGGAACAAAGAAAATATTATACTGTTTCTGTTTGGAAGAATTCAAAATGAAGCATTTACATAGTTAATAATATAATTAATAAGAAACTGTTCGGAATGTCGGTTTAATCTAGTTATATTCATTTCTTCCTACTAGAGTAAGTTGGCACCGCTTAGCGTGTTACCCATGCTTGCTCCTGCCTTTTCATGAAACACTGTTAACTTAACAGTGTTAAGTTAGGTTGAGATAACCATAGGCGCTTTCCTTTCGACTGATCTATTGTATACCAACTAAATCAATATATATCTTGTGAATCCTTAGTGAGAATTACTTAAAACACATAATCCTAACAGAAACAATGGGCCAGTTACAAATGCTTGCATAGTTTTAAATCTAGGTAACATTTATAATAGCTTTTGTACGTGATATACGTATAACGGAACAATATTATAAGTTATCCAATTCAAATATTCTGTAAAATTAAAAACACTTGGGTAATCATGCACAATAAACCCGAAGCACTTGACTTTACTAGCTAATTCGAACGTTTCATTATTGACGGTTATAACATATATGTATCATGTATCAATAATAAGCAGGTATGATATTTACTATTTCATTATAATATTGCCTATTTCATCATGAAAATGTCAAACGAAATTAAATGATTGAAATGTCATTTGGAAAACTGGCATGATGGAAAGTAGGATTAATGGGTAATATATATTTTGTGTAGGTGGCAATACCAACAAAGTAACTATACTAGTTAGCAACCCAAGCTTTAGGGGTGTACACCATTTTGTTTGTTATCTTAGTAAAATGAGGGTCTAAGATAAACAACTAATAATATCACAAGTTTCAGCTTATAATTACAATTTGTTTAAACATTGTTATCTATTTTTGTATTGATTTTATTTTGCCAGAATTTCAGTACAGAATTTCTTTTGATTGCACAATTAAAATTTGTTATCATACTCCGTCACCCTGTTTGAAGTCACTGTCTTTCCGAAAATGTTTGAGAAATTGACAATCCTAACTATAAAATCTCTGAAAACAAATAAATTAGTGTTGAATCTGGCAAATTCAATTCGATCAACGTTATATTGTCCCTGGTGGCCCAAATGTATTTTAATAATTCAATTATTGGAAAACAATATTTTCTGAAATTTATTGCACAGTCAGAACAAATTTGACGAGCTGTTATGATTACAAAAATGCCATGAAACATTACCGTTGTAGGTATGTACTTTGTGAAAACGGTTTGGTTTTTTTTACATTCGCTTTATTATTTAAAAATAACTGTCACGGAAATTATTTTCAGCGTAAAATATTATATCTGCCAACATGTATAAAATATAGTTGATTTTCTATCTTAATAGAATCAAATAAGATTCATATAAAGGCCGAATCTACAGTAAATATATAAAGAAATCAAACTATCAAACCTAGATTCCCAATTTCAAACACTACAATTGTCTTATATTATTACCCTATAAATAAATATGTCATACGTAATAGCATTTATCCTATATTCTACCAACTTAGAAACAAACTATCTTGAAATGGAGAAACCTAGTATTAACAGATTTTATGATATTAACTTGAATATTTCACATCAAGTTTACACCTGCAAATAAATGTTTTAACAGTTAATTTCGTTCAAACGCAGCATTATTTTCACGGTGTATGCTTATTGTTTTCAAAACATTATAATTTGTTTTTGTATGAATAATTTGTTCGACAATTATGTATTATTATTCATATAAACAATGTTTATATTAATTTGTAAATCTACGAAAGATTTACCTGTACCAGTCTACGTTATGTGTAAAGTCAATCACTGTTTTGTCGTTTGACGAGTGGAGACCGACAAATTCAATAAGAGAACGCAAAATATAAAAAGTCATTTGTGCCAAACATTCACGTCTGTTTGTAAACGTGTACGCGTGTACCGGATGTTGAGTTTGTTTTCACGACGCTTGTATTGGCAATGTAACTTCTGTAAGCAACGGCGCTGCGCGAATCGACACTTCTGTCACAACGATTTGACATGGCTCGGGCGCGGAGACCTGCTGCTGTACCGTTGTATGTTCCACTGTTGACTGTCAAAAGGTGAATGTGTGGTGTAACTTCAAGCTGTGGGGTGCGTCAACATTGGCTTACAAAAGCTGTCACCGACCACACAATATACAAATACACACTCCCCGAACGTATATATATATACACATGCTTATACCTGTTTTAGTACGAAATACTTGCGATCAGTTTTCTTTTGTTATTTGAAACAAAGTACGAGTTTTAAAGAAAATTTTGCTTATGAAATATTTATCTCTAATTTTTGTTCATTTAATCTGACAATTACGAGATAACTATATCAAATCTAATAAAATATTTTGACGTAGTACAGGAACAACATAAATAAAAGCAAAATATTGTACTTCAACATTAAATGGACTTTTATTGTGAGTACCGAAACCATTATCAAATGAAATTAAAATAAATTAACACGAATTCTTTTTTAAAAGATAACTTCTGTGGATATACCATGTACCGCTCCAAAGAGAAATTAACTCAATTTGAAAATAAATACTATTTATTACGAGATCTGTTAGATTCAGCAATATTAACTTACAATTATCGCGCAGTGAATTATATTTGCCTAGCCTAGTGTAATTTGCAATTATAGCAAAGAGTATGATTAATAGTAAACAATTTGACAGTTTTAAACAAACATCATCATAAAATGCAGAACAAATATACATCGATATCGATGTCATAACATGGTGAGTACTAGTACGAACCTTCACTAAACACTACCACCGCATGACACAATATCATCTAACACAGGGATAGGCAACATTTTTCGATGTATGGGGCCACATTTAAAACTTCAGAACTGTCGCGGGCCGCACATAGGGAGGAAACAAAATGTGAATATATATATATATATATATATATATATATATATATATATATATATATATATATATACGTAATTTCACCCCAATAAAATAAAATGAAACTATTAAAAAAACGTGGCCGGGCCAAGCATTCTCGATATGCACTGACGCGTCGCTGAAAGTCAACCTAAGTTTTTATGCAGCATGCGAGCGCGGAGGCCGCACAAAATCGTACAAAAGGCCGCATGTTGCTCATCCCTGGTGCCTGGTCTAACATATGTATGTGGAGAATTCAGTAAATATTGGCACAATAGCGAATTTCCATGTATCATCATTTAAATAAAATTTATTATATGACATTGTTATTCTTGTAAAATAATTATAACAAAGAATAAACGAGGCTTCCCTCAAACGAATTATAGCTATAAAAGTAGATGGTATATAAAATTCTTCGTTAATATTCGGATGGGTAAAAGCCATTGTTAACTAATTTATCTCAGATCATATACTAACCGATGACTGAATGCATTTGGCGAATGTAACCTACTGTTTCTATATTAAATGTAATCGAATACGACTAAGTGTGTGTAACACGATGTTACTCTACTGAATATGGATGGATACGTGGGATGAATACAACACATTGCTATATTGCGTTAGATGTGTGGATTGAATATATCACGATGTAATTAAATGTGAATGAATATTTGTACAACTCAAAGTCAGTCTGCTGATTGTGATTCAATGTAACTGGAGAACCGAATAGCATTGTATACGCATGTACAGTATACAGCACAACGGAGGCTTGACCATATTATATTAGGTGGTATACCGTGAGAGTTTGGCAATGTTGTAACAAGTGTTCTTTCGTAGAAGTTAGGTTATGTTGTAGCATCTAGTTCACCATGTTTTGTTTGTCTACGTTCCATACAATGTAGAATAGGGGACATAACTGTCGGATCAGTTGAGACCTTGGAATGACTTGTATTGTCAAATATGGTCCAACTTTGAACATGGACGTGAAGTCAACACATTCCTGGAAAGGCTACTTTGTACCATGCGGTCCAACGTGAAATGAGTTCGTTGTTGGACACGCGATTCAACATGGAAATGTCTACAATATTAAGAATGTGGTCCACTGAGAAATAATATGTTTCCACGTGGATTAATGAATACTTAGATATATCCACATATTTTCATATTACACACTATTATTAACTACTTAAAATTTTCATTTACCACAGGTTCAAATTTCCCTTCTTCACAAACTTTCACAATAGCCTAAGTGAGATATTCGTTTTGAATATCAGTGACCTGTACATTTATAATTTCATATAAGCCCTCTTCACGGTTGAAGACTAAAATCACTTGATTTCCGTTCAGAAATCCAACGGAATTGGTGCTGACATTATAATGAGTCTTCATTTTATCGCTGTCCATTTTCATTTTGTACTGAATTAATTTATTGACACTGCCCGGGAAATCTGTAAAATCTTGTATTTATATCACAAAAATTATCCATCAGTTACACGGTAGGTTCGTATAAGATTCGACTGTTAATCTACATTGTGGAAATACTATTACTGAACACATTTCATCATTATTACATATTTTTCTGCAATTTAATTAAAAAGCTCTACGTCATGGTAGGTAAATATCTAACCTTTTGGAAATTATTTCTCTGATTGGAATATACAATTTTATTCGTTCTGCTCGAAGATTATTATCTCTGTTAGTTATGATTGATGTTTCTTATTTTAACAATGTCGCCATGTCATATGATGAAATAGTTCCATGATAACAAGAACTGAAGATGTAATGATTATTAGTTTCACTCAAAGGTAATCCCTTCAAAGGAAATATTCTTCTACCATAACGATCCCTTTCAATTAAAGGCACCCATACATTCTTAGTCATACTATATAACTTTTTCCACAGGTCTTCCATAAATAAATCTGTACGTCTGTACTTACTATGCAATTAACTTGATCCATAAAAAAGGTAACTAGTTCCCTACTCACCAACCAAGAATTATTTTAACGTTGTATCAATCCGTAGCTTTCAATGTTTTAACAGGGGCTGACTATATCAAGCATCTTCTCCTGCACCATGACAAACTTTGAACACTCTGTACAATATCTTTACCAGCGTACTCAATTACTCTTGTTCAATCAAAGATTTTTTAATAACGGTGATCAAAAAGCAGTTTTGAAGGAAGTAAAAGACAATCTGCTTGCAGATAGAGCTGTTTGTCATGATGCAGTCTACTATAAGGGCAACCAGTCGATAGCGTGAGTGAATTATGCGAAAGCATGTCACATTCCATGCCTTCATCTTAAAAATATTGAAAGTACTTCGTGGCCCTACACTGAATCATCTGAAGATCAAATGGTACTAGCATAGTGGATCACATTCAAACGAGGCATCCTGAACAACCTTCTCTTCTAAATCTCATTGGTCAGATTCAAACGAGAGAAAAGCTGTTTGGCGACACTAAATCCAGATGGGTACGTAACATTGTCCATTGATGAGAACATTGTAAAATACCTTAATTCTGGAAGATTTTATATATGTTTGGGTAATAGTGAGAATTCCAAACATTTTATTCGTTCAGATCATCGACGAAAAAACAGGAAGATAATGGACATCCACTAATGCATATACCCTAAATCTTCTGTAGAGAAGAGATAGGGATTATTGAGTGATATGGTTAGGACATTCTGATGCAACTCGAATGATTATGTGACTTTGCAGGAAAAAAGCATTTCTGTTTTAAGTGACTGAGAGAGCAGAAGAATTTAGTTGGACTTGAAAACAATTTAATCGCTAATTAGAGTAATTGCAGAGTGTTGGAAACGCTTGTTGAATTACAACAAATGTCAACTATGTATTGTATAAGAAGAGCTTTCTTGTTAGTCCATTTTCTTGTTTTTAAAATCGACCGATCGAAAACTCTACAGTATTCATAAAAGCAGTGTTACTCAACTCGTTGCGATGTTCTGGTCGCACGAGATGTTTCGACCACAGTGTGAATATTGTCCATATAACACAACAGCAATCCACATATATAATTTAAATTATAATTATACATAAAATAGTTATTAAACGATTCAAATTATAAATATAAAACACAGATTTCTATATGCTTTGAAACTTCTGTAGTTAAATTAATATTCCATTTTATAGGTGAATTTGCATTTATTTAAAACATTGTTCGTTTTATGCCGCATTAAATATAATGCAAGTGAATAACGCAATTATGATTGTTTATCAAATATGTCCATCATTATTTGCGTAAAAATTTGATTTTCGTTTTCATCAAACTGTTATTTTAAATTCTAGTCATGTAGCGCTTCACATATTCTCAGGTCTTAGGGGAACGTCCCGACTTCCGACTATAACTTATCACAAATCTTATTTATAGCCGTTTACACGTCACAGATGATATACAATACTTAATATAATTTTTATCGTAAGATTTCCTAAACATCTGCACTATTTTATCTGTTAGCGCAACAATAAAATTATCTACAACAAATTTTAACCTTTCATGTGGTGAAAGAGTAAGAAACTTTTCCGTATGTAAAATTTTACATGTGTTCAGAATCAAGACGAAAAGAAATCAATTCTTATAATAACATATTCATGACTGAACTCAAAATATAGCATGCATAAAACAGTTATCTATGCGACTGGCGACGCAATAAAATTTAGTACATCCCAAGCAACTCGCATGATCTTTTTCTTAAAATATTTCTCGCACAGTGAATCTTGCGTCCACCGCATAGCTTTCTCATTTCATCGCAAAAATTCTCCATCCACACCATTCCATTTCACTACCCACAAAGTCATTTTCCCACCGAACAAATCACCGTTATCATATTCGAATATTAATTAAATGTACGATATTTTGCATAATTATGAATAAAACAAAATTACTATTTTGTTTATATTGAAGTTTTCTCATTACACAGTTGTTTTTATTTTTCAAATTGTTGTATTACAAAAATAATTTAAAAAACACTTATGTAAATTGAATTTTAATAGATCATACAATATTCATGAAACGGAAATATAACTAGAATCAATTTGATACTAAATAATATCACAATGGGCCGATTTCAGTACACTTCCCTTATTTTAAAATCGAACCTAGTTTCTATATCAAAGTCTAGTATCCTTAATCATCTAACTAAAAATCGTATAAATCTATTTTTTTCTTGTTATTGTTTAAGATCGAACTTCGTTGAGTTCGAGTGTTGAAATTGGTCCAATTTATCCTAAATTGACACTCCAAAAGTGATAAATTGATTTCCATTGCTGTTCTTCTGTTTTTCCTTTAAAATTGAAACTCGTACCTTTTTTATAAAGTATACATTGTCTGTAGATTAATTAATGAAATAATAAATAGCTTTGATTAATTTTTGACTCGCAGAATACAAACCAGTAAAATATACCTTTTATTTGCTTCTTGAATCACCAATCATACATACAATTATATTCCTTATTTTGTTGTATACGAGGTCTGTTAAAAAAAACCTGACTTTTTGAATTGCGTGGCTCCAGTTGGTTCCAGGGGCATCCGCTTTCACGGTAAGTCCGTTGTTCCTTCAGGTTATTCATTCTGAAGTCCGACAAACGAAAAAATCGCACTTCACTAAAACTGCGTAGCTAATCAAAAACAAATGAAGATATCTGCAATCGCGAAACGGCGTTATCGTCAGCTGATCTGTACAAATCTAGCGACACCAAGCGGATTTCCCTGAAACCAACTGGAGCGCACAATTCTAACAGTCCGCGAATTTTTTGAACAGACCTCGTATGTGCATTTATACCCTATGAATTCGTGTAAATTTAACCTTTACTACAAAAATGATGTCTCATGTAAAACAAAATACATAAAACACAGTGCTTGTCAGAGGATAAAATATTTATTAATTTATTATTCTTTCCTTATTTATTGGTATTGCAGGAACATATTTGCCGCCCGCAGACTTGCATGTATTATCATTACAAAACAACAAAGCTTAACTAATGAAATGCTTATAAGGGTCTTACACTATTGACAAGTGAAACTAAATATTTTGTATTTCATACACTGTCTCTTGTCACAGTAGCATACCTACCAGTTTTACAAATTACATGAATTCAGAGAACTCACGAATATTCATTCTCTCATGCTATTGGTTTCCTATTATAAATACAGTCGAACCTTCATAACTCGAACTTCTATAACTCGAAACGAATCGAGAGGCAATAGCGTTTACGGAGCAAATTACATGGAATTTTTTACTTCTATTACTCGAACTTCTATAACTCGAATTTCTCCATAATTCGAATAAAATGATTGGCACGTGCCTTCCATAAGTCGAATTTTTAAGAAAAATCCTTGTTTGTAGAGGAATTTTTTGTGTGTGCTTGGTTCTTTTTGTTTCATTTTACTCGGGGAGTCCCTTTTCGCTTGTCACGAGTTGTAACTTTTCAATGCAAAAAATTAGAGTGAGAGCGGAAGATCAATCACGCATGAAACCAGTTCTGTTATGATTTTTTAGAAAAGGTGGTACACTTTTAGGTGTAAATATGTATATGAGGAAAATAACTGGTTTATAGCAACACTCACTCACACAAAAACACGCCCGTACCTCAAGCTGCGTTTTTCGTATTGAGTTTTTAATTGTTCGGGGAAGTCCCTATTTGTAAAACGAATACATACACATTTATTCCTTATAAGTTTGCTGAGCATAAATGAGAACGAGGCAAATTATTGAATATTTTAACCGAAATTAGTATGTACTCCTAGTACACGATTTGGATTCAATAAAACGTGTGTAATTAAACCACTGTAATATCTTTAAACGAAATCGCTAGTTTTGATTAACAGTTCTATAACTCGAATTCTCCATAAGTCGAACTTTTTTGTGTGGATAATGATGGTTCGAGTTATGGAGGTTCGACTGTAATAAATTTCGCATGCAAAAGCTAATGGAGCTGGTCAATCAAGGACAAATATGAATGTTAGTCCGGTCCTGGGCAACAGACAAAGCTGGTTTTCAGTTTGCCAATATTCGCGCTCAGTGGGATATTGTTTGGAACCGTAATATCTTACGTAGGATTAATGCTCTTAGATTGGTTCAATATGTAAATGACACAATTAATATTTGATCATAAAGTGTGAAATATCATTAGTTGATTATTAGAAAATGCATATATATATATATATATATATATATATATATATATATATATATATATATATATATATACGGCATGTAAGTGTTCATGGCACCTGAAGCTTTATATCAACGATTGAAGTTCAGTAGGTATGTAGGTATACATGTCTGTTTAATATGCAGTAGCCGTTAATTTGTATGAAGTGAACGGAGCCTTTGAACACACCTATGGGACCGTGTGAGGAGAAATTGTACTTACTTATATGTAGATGATTTCAATTCCGTCAGGAACGAGCGTGTGTGTACTGTTAATACAGTAGGTAGTGCAATTCTAGTTGCGTCAAACATTAGTACCACAGTTGCTCTAGCACCACACATTATTTAACAGTTACCATTATGTTTATAAATATGCAGAGTACATAAATGTATTACACGAAATAACTAATAATTCATTTCATACAATATTTGCATACATTATCACACGTAACTATTCACAAAGCACTAATATCGTGTCACGTATTATTTATCTATTATTATATTACTAATACGATTAAGTAATACATTCATTATTATCACATGAAATACAATTTTATAATACTGAAAGAATTTTATATATATATATATATATATATATATATATATATATATATATATATATAAATACATGCATATATGTATGTATGTATATATTCATATAATGATGTATGATTGGTGGGGAGCTATGTATGTCAGTTTAATTCTCGCTAATGATCACGAATCACCAGAAATTCAGCAACTGACAGTTTAGGGCAGCTAAATGCTGTTGCGTTAATGTGATATTTTTATAACACATAACAGAAAATTGATGGCTTAAACGATTTTGATTTTTTTGCCGGCAGACAAATTAATTTCGCAAAAAAATACAATTAAGTGTTCAACGCTTCCCTATCTACATATATGCATATCAATATAGCAGTTTGTCGTTATCGACCGGCGACTGGATACAGCCTCAACAAAACATGCAAATGATCGGAATCACTCACGTGAACTTGCATATATATATACGAGCCCAACGTCACATGAGTTCGCCCAAATCGATTTTTTCATTTATTGCTTTACAAAAGTTTAAATAAAAGCCAAAATACGAATGTTATGTAATTTATCTTATATTTACAACATTCTACAATTAATTATCAACATTTTAACCTAAATTTAACAGTAAATAGGACTTATAAAATAAAATATACCGCTAGTAAACTTTTTAGTGA
The DNA here is from genome assembly GCA_963422195.1 of Carabus problematicus. Taxonomy (NCBI): domain Eukaryota; kingdom Metazoa; phylum Arthropoda; class Insecta; order Coleoptera; family Carabidae; genus Carabus; species Carabus problematicus. Next base: position 21,260,706 of record OY728577.1, read on the forward strand.
AATTAGATTATTTCGCTCTTATTAAAAATAATGAGTTTACCACTGTGTAACTCCACCTTTATTTTTTAAAACTGCGTCAATGCGTCGTGGCATAGTTTCTACAAGTTTCTGACATTCTTCTCTAGAAAAGGAATCCCAAATTTCATTTAGTCTCGTTCGTAATTCTTGAATTGTTTTTGGTGGCCGATTTCTCAATTTCTTTTTCATCTGGTTCCACAATGTTTCTATTGGTGATAGATCGGGGCTGCTAGAAGGCCATTCCAACAGTGGAATTTTATTTTCGAACATCCACGATTTAATACATTTTGCTGTATGGCACGGGGCACCATCTTGTTGGAAAATATATTCGCCACCCGTTGACTCCAGAGCCTCAATTGACGGAAGAAGATACTGATCCAGAATATTCTTATACTTTTGGGCATTAACTATGCCTTCTACAATGTGTAATTTCCCTACACCTTTAGCGGACATACACCCCCATACCATAATTGAGGCGGGAAACTTGACTTTCTTTCGAAGACAATCTCTGTGATATGTTTCCGATTTTTGTCGGATCACCCTACTTCGTGACTCTCCGACACAGAGTTCAAATCTGGATTCGTCGCTCCATATAACTCAGTTCCATTGTCTCTGTTCCCAATTTTTATGATTATTTGCCCATAATTTTCGTCTTTTTTCTTGCATTTTAGTCAATAAAGGTTTTTCTTTAGACTAACCATAACAACAATATGACTGTTAGATAATGAAATTTTTAAATGCTATGCATGAATTACCTTATAAAAATTGTAGCCAATTTTTTTCATTGCCCTTCGACAAGTCGATGTCGAATATTGTTTACCAATTGCATCATTCCATAAAAGAACTATGGCAGAACAATTTTTGTAGCGATTTTTCTTTAATATTCGACCCAAAATTCTTAACTCTGCAGGACTTATCGTTGAAATTCTGCCAATTCGAGGTTTTATATTAATGGAATTAGTTTCCTTGTATACACGTATAATATCTCGAACTGTGTATCGTGATAAATTTAATTCTTTCGCAATTTTGCACGCAGATTTTCCCGATTTAGATAAATTAATTAACACTTTACGCAAATCTTCAGATAATGCCTTTCCACGAGCCATTATTAACTGTAACTGTCAGAAGACAATACTATTGTTTATAAAAAACAATTGAACGCAATGTAACCAGTTTTAAAAAATAAAGGTGGAGTTACACAGTGGTAAACTCATTATTTTTAATAAGAGCGAAATAATCTAATTTCACTAAAAAGTTTACTAGCGGTATATTTTATTTTATAAGTCCTATTTACTGTTAAATTTAGGTTAAAATGTTGATAATTAATTGTAGAATGTTGTAAATATAAGATAAATTACATAACATTCGTATTTTGGCTTTTATTTAAACTTTTGTAAAGCAATAAATGAAAAAATCGATTTGGGCGAACTCATGTGACGTTGGGCTCGTATATATATATATATATATATATATATATATATATATATATATATATATATATATATATACGATATATATATATATATATATATATATATATATATATATATATATATATGTCGAATAAAATAAATTGCTTTGCAGCAACTGGCCAGATTCATTTACCTAATATAAGTTTGGTCATTCCAGCTCTAGCACTCGAATAGCATCGAAGCTCCATGTGTATACATATTACATACGTACCTATTTACGTAAACGTTACAATGTAGGATCTACATTGTAGATAGTCAATATATGCACACATCAGCGATACGCAGTACCAACATACGTATTCTATGTACAAATTTCAGCTAAATACACAGGGGCGTAACATGATCAATGCCTAATAAAAAAAAGTTTATAAACAAATATGACAAACTACCCCGCAGCAGCCGGTTAACAAATGATGGCGGTTTCACAGAAATACTAAAGAATAAATATTTAAATCGCTTTTATTTAAAATATGAAAAACGATTCTACAATTTCTTTTTTATATAATATGAAATGAATTAAAATTTTGAGCACGGAATTGCTTTACAAACATTGTATTATATTACGAAGGATGACTGATATTTTTCAAACCATTTACTCAATTATCATCAAATAAGTACCTGATTAAATATGGATATTCTAATTCATCATACGGCAAAATAATACTAAAACCTAACCCGCTGTATACGAAAACGAGCACAATTTGTCATGTTCCCAAAAATACAGTTCCTTTATTGTTAAGTACATTTCACAGTATTTACGTCAACAAGTATTGAAATCTGCCTTGAAATATATTTCAAATAATTTGAAATAAAAATTGACAAAACAATTAACACCGCGCAGTCGTACACGGGAGCGGCATGTGAAACAATAAGAACCAAGTTCCAATGGGAAACTCAAATGACCAGACAGAATAACATTCTTCACGAAAAAACAAACACTTTTTATTGTCGGAGGAGTTAATGCAATTTTCCTTTAAAAATCTTAAAAGTCTATTCCCCAGAAGCCAGTGAAGCTGTACTTGGTTGAAACGACCATTCTTGTACTTCTAAATTAATTATTCATAAAATGTGCAACGTACAGCAGACACTTCAGAATGTATTAGCTAAAGTTCGTGACACATGTACGTACGTACGTGCGTATCTATGCCTGTGAATGTATATTTTTCAGAGAGCAATTACACTAATGTACGTTGTAATTAAATACAATGCAAACAATAATAGATAGATGAAGTGCTTCGCTTTCAATAAGTAGATAGGTACCTATATATGTGTCTTGTGATACTAATATGCTTGCATATGGCTATCTGAACACAAAAGACCCTCCTGTTTCATCGAAGTACCGTATGTGTGAGTGGAAAAGCTTAAACGCCCTACGTTTTATTAATTAGACCGTGAGTCACATCGTTAAACGCAACTGCTCTAAGGTTTCACTTAATATTTTTCAACGCACTTAAGTTGATTGTTATGGGGTAATTATTTCCGGTCAAAACCAAACAAAATAAAATAGCCCTTCGTCTTTTATGTACGTCATTGTGAGAAAGGCAATCTTCAGTATTAAAAAAAAATATATACGCACATGTATATGCATGCAAGTGATACCTATTTACTTTTACTAACACAACACTCAAAGGTTAGCAAACGATAAGTTAATAATAATTATTATTTAGCATCTCTTCATATCTACTTCTAAATAGTTATTGAATCTGAAAACGCAAGTCTAATGAAACTTATTAAGCAATAAACAAAAGTATCCTAAGTACTTACGAATTAGAAATTGTTTATGTCACATACACCACATTAACTTAATCTGTAACCTTTATTTTTGTTCACCATTTATTTTTCAAGCAGCAGCAGCATCGAATAAAAATCAATACAAAAATTGGATCAAACAGCTATTGTTCGTGAATGCTTTCAAATTCGTGAAAAGTCAAAGGAAATTCTTCAAATTTCTTTTTGATTGTTTTGTTTAACTAATGTATCGGAGCATAATAACTGAAGCGAAATTTTCGTTACAATAAAGTGTGAGGTGTATACAAAAATAAGGTTTACGCCATTAGTTTCTGTAAGTGGTTTTATTTGGTAAACTGAAATTTAAAACTCGATAGCACTAGTATAAATGAAATTAATTCAAATGGTAACAGTGCAGATTCGCTTGTAAACTATATAGTGAATGTTGTTACATGTTGCTTGAGAAGTTTATGCAGATAGTTCATGGTTTTGTATTTCTTCCGGGCATAATTCCTGGTCTGTTTGGAAGATATTACACGTAATTCATTTAAAACATGCTCCGTATGGTAACCTGGGGCACACTCTGCTGTATTTACTCAGCTTCTTCAATATACTTTGAATGAAAAACGGAAGTGAAGTCTATATAAGCGTAAGTGCGCTTGTACAACGAGCTAATGTCGTTTCAAGTCTCCATGTTAAACGTAAACCAAATTTAACAACCAGTTTCCTATTATCGCATATTCTTAACGGAAACTTAGCCTCAATAAAGACAACTCATGGAAAAATTATATTAAAATGATGTTCTGAACAGTTTCACTTTCAAATCTCTACCTATTTATCATTTTGCATCCATATTTCAATATTTTACGAATTTCAAGTAACCTAGCCATGCCAATGTTATCTTTGATCTGAAATTACTTAATTCCTTACATACACTTCTCATTTCCACACCACGAATATCTTCGACACGGACCATCATGGGTTATATGATAATCTTGTAGAGCAGATGTGAGTGAGATATTGCAAAATTTTGCATTTTAAAGTAGAATATCGTCTTGTCAACAACATTTACTATCTGCTGTGTACACCTAGAGCCATGCGCAGAGAACACATGTACCTCTGGCCCCAGCGTGAAACAGGCACAATGTTGTTAAGAAGAACAATATCACAACAGCATCATTTCGCTCACCTGCAATAAAACACGTAGCAAGTTTTACTCAATATCATGCACCGTATTCTCCGGTTAAATATTGCCACGGTGTTCTTTTAATCAATACAAATATGAGAAGAAAAAAACCTCCACCCCATTTGTTATATACGTGTTGAAGGTTGATTTCAGCAGAATTAATGTGTGGGTTGTAATATTATAAAGCACATATTAGATTGTAACAATGACATGTCTTCATGATGGCCACAGATGTACATCGGTGACTCATTGCAGCTGTACAACTCGAGACGCCCTTTTATGTCACCGGTTACATTTGCTACTTTACCCTCTGTAACATCAACATCCTAGCTTCGGAAACAGTGCGGTACAGTAGAGAATGAAATGTTACAGTACGGTTCATATGACAACCAAAGCTAGAAACAAATCAGAAACCAGAATGTACGTACGTACCATATCCCCCACCTCACTACATTTATCTATCTGCAGTTAGAGATGCGCGCCCCTCGACATATTATCGGCCCTTCGTATTAGAAGTAATCAAGGGCGGATGAGTTGGCGAGCTTCTGCTTTCGCAGTTATTCATGAATTGCCAGGAGCGGAACCAACATTTTAATGCTTGAGACATTTGCAATCAGATGTCAAATCTCTATGTATTTGATGAGAAAAAATTGATATGATTAAAATTGCTTCAGGGAATTAAATTTGTTTAAATATATGAAATAAACACACAATATGTATTCCTCCACTGCGATTCCAATATAAACCTGTGTCAATTTCAATTTACCTTCTGCTAATAATTCAAGTTAATATTAGTTTTACTAAACTTTCTAATCCAGGACTGAAATAAGACCACTTTATTAATTAGATACATGATCCCGTGTCCATTGGATTAAACTGGATCATTACTTTCAACAACTAGCGTATATAATATAGAGAGATATAACATTCAGCGGTCCTCTTACACAACTCCGTGCATCTCATTCACTCGATAACTGCTTTGCCCGTAAACACTAATGTTAATTAAACATATATTCATCGAAACAAATAAGCCTAGTTTATGTCAACAGATATGTCCCGTGCCAAAACAGTTGGATTAGTCAAAATGTCCATATGCAAACCGTCGACACGATTTCGTTTAATCAGTGACAATTTTACTACACAATGCAAAAACTTCTTGCAATCAATGACAATTATCATTGAGCTGCTACCATTATGCCTTTACTGTGAGACTTACACGTATATACTAATTATACGACTACACTACCGTTTTAATATTTATGATTAGCTTAATAACGTAACTGATTTCAAACACAAACTGTGTCTGCTGTTACGACATGTATAATCTATTTGTATGTGTCAATAACGATTATTTTACTGTAAATAACTAAAAAATATCGACTAGAAGTTTTCTGAAATACTCCGGGTAAAGGTGTGTTTGTATACATATGTTGGTTACAAGATATCATAGGATGTAGGGCAAATTAACCACTAACTGTTAACGGTAAATTAAGTAACAAGTGTTGCAAAAGCACGTTGGGAATTATATAAATAATGATGCTCTTCTTAGAATGGAAAAGTAGTGAGGGTACAGGATAGACAGCGTTACGAGTGCTCCGTTAAAGTACCTATGTTTACAAAAGAATATTTTCGCTTTGTAAATTTTGTTGGCAACGAAGCGTCGCTGTTGATGCCTGGAATGTGCTATTATTGTTTCGATATTTGTAGACACTTCCAGTGATAAAGCGAATTATAGGGTATCTCGCAATTCATCAAATATCATAAAACTTTCTTTTATCTTCCACCCTTTCTATAAACACCACATTATTTTAATAAAATAGCAAATATTTCCTGGGGGGACAATGTAAACAAATATGAACTGATTAATATATTAAAGTACGTATTTAGTATTTCAAATAACATATACATAGTGTGAATAGTGCGAATAGTGTACCAGTACTGCTATTGATGCATTGAATACATAGTGCAAATGTGACATTAATAAAGTGTCAATATCATCACATGATTGTGGTTACTGGATAATCGTGCATGTGAAACAATCATCCAAAAGGATGGACAAATTGATAGCCAATAATTTATCTCCCAACTGGCATAATTTAAATATTTAAATTTGCATTTGTAACGGTCCGGCAATGATACATGAGATTTTAAGAGTGAAATAATACCGTCATATTTGTTTACGTATTGTGATAATTTGACTTATTGATTTTTAAACCGCTTCCAGTTCACAACGATGAAAATTCATTTATGGTAACAGTTATACAGCATTAAAGCACTGGTAAACATGTGTTTTATTAGGTTATAAATATGTTCCAATGGAAACTCGCAAACATAGCGACATTTTAAAAATACATTCATACACAACTGTTCAATTAGTTACAATCAGGAGACCGAATATAGGATTGTATTTACGTTATTTGTTTGTTTGTTGACGTTTTTTTTTTTTAAATTAACGTCATCCGCAGCAACATTCACATTCATAGAATTATATTCACTGAAACTATTATCTTCAAAATTCAATAATAATTTTACAGGTTTCTACATGTTTTATACTACTGATAAAGGTATCCAGTACCTGCAATACCAGGCAGTATACTTAAGAAAATCGTTAAAGGATGCAGTTTTTTTCTAATACAGTGTAACATAATTGATGTTGAAACAAATGATTCAAGTTTCCTTGGATTTCTTTCAACTGTTGTCTGTCACAACATGTTTACTGTTTCCTTCATTAATCTTTCTACGTTCTATTTTTGCATTGTCTCCAATGTCTTACAACTTCTTTCAATTTTGCTAGTAAACACAAAGAAACTACTTATTTATTTTATATTGATGTTCACTTGTAATTAATATCTGGAAGTTTCTGTACTTGATTCACGTACTAGATAGTATGTATTATGCCTTTCTGCATTCCTGCTACGTACGTTTACTGTTCATGGTGCATTCACCATATGGCAGAAGGAATAATAAGTGTACAGAGAAGCATTTCAAGCATACAATGTAAAGAAAGTAAAGTGTTCCTGATTCATGCACAAAAAACGAGAAGTTCATCAACAAATAAGTACAGAGTAGACCTATACAATTAAATATCATTACGATATGTTCGTCTTGCTTCATTTGTTCTCTACTTTCGATTCTGCGATTCCACACTGGATTCCCCAGTATATTTGCTTTTTTATTCTCTTATCCTTGTGCTATTTCAGTTCATCATATAGACATTCTTATTCATATCAACAGAAATAACACTCCCCCAGATATTCGATACGCGAGTTATTGTTCCTAGCAAAAATACAATGCGATATACAATTTTAAATAAAAACCTACCAATTATTTTTGCCAACAGGTATTACTTATTTGTTATTACCGTCGTTCACAAAAAAAAAATGTATATTCAATAAACAATTATCCATTAGTCGGATACATATGGATATATATATATATATATATATATATATATATATATATATATATATATATATATAACACGTCATTTGACATAGGTACTTGTATTTGTCAGTAATATTTTATTATGGCCGAAATAAACAAACTAATCCAAACCCGTTCTGTCAACATTTTTAAAAGTTCACAAGCCAGTTGCTCCACATAATTTCAATCATGTTCATGAATTAAAACCATATTCATTTAATTAGAATACAAAATCAATAAGCAGTATTTGTTCACATTTTTCTCTCACAAAATCATTTTAAACAGTGGATGTAAATATTCACACCAGATTCAATTAATGTACAATATCAAGCGGCGCATATTTTGTTTACTTATATCACACCCTCGATAAATACTAGTAAATGTTTTGCTAAACCAAATTTTAACCTCTGCTATGTTATGCGTAATGTGAATATAAAGCTTGGAAATACAGAGTATTGACGAGTAACAAATAATGATTAGTTTATAAATTAAGACACGAAAGAACAGCAATAGTAACAAACCCTGACATTCCCTCATTGTGCGCCTCCTTTCGCACTGTCCTCAGAGGCTTACTCCATTAGCATTGTAAATGGAAAAAAGTTAAGGCCAACCAGAACCGATATTAGCTCCGTTATTTATTCTTATCTGCCATCTTGTATCGAAAGAAGATTTCTCTGCAACCGGAATGATAATTCACAAGTAAGAGCGGCCCTTGTCTCGCTCTTAGCTCGGATTTCTCTCAGTGTGTGTAAAGTCAGTAGCGTACACTCGTTTCCAATACTTGATTCACCCGTAGACCCCTCCTCCAACACTCATCTTATGCCTTAATCTAAAAGACACAATGTTATCCCATCGCATTTCCTGTAGCGTGCACTAGTAGTACATATATTGAAATTTTTAGATACATGCTACTGCATATGTGCAATATAATATCCACTATACAACATTCCCATGTAGGCATTTTAATAATACAGGCGCTACAGTGTTCAAAATTTACATATTCATTTCTCATAAGAATACATTATTGTTTTACCATATTGATTATGTATATCAAGGAGAAAAATTTCAAATAAATAAATGACTGTATTTATGACATAAAATAATACCATACATTTTTGTTTGTTCCAATTATTTTTTATCTACATAAATCTGATTAATTCCTATCCAATTTAATTGTTTACGAATCATGATAAAAACGAAATATATGTATTCGTATGAGAAACAGTATATGTATTTTCAACACTATAAGCCCATGAGCAATTATAAAATGAACACTACGTACATTGTCATACATTATAATTTTATATTTAGAAACAAATTTCAAAATACTTTACAAACTATTAATGAAACGTGTTGTAAATGAATTGCGTCTAAACTGCCTGCAATATGTACCGAAAACTTGCAGATTGTACGCCACTGGCATTGCTATATGTATGTGTGTCTGCCCTCCGACTCGCCAATGGATATACGAAGAGAAACGGCTTAAGAGCGAAACTCCTCTAAAGATTTGGATAGCAGTAATTTAACGGAAAAGAGAGAAATATCTGATCTTAAATAAAACTTGTGCAAAATGTCATTGAGGTTTCTGATAATTACAAGCAATTACGATAGCCCAACTTCAAGACTCTTCGATGTAAAAAATAGCTTTTTTATTTATAGGGAGAATAGTACGCAAAAAACCGAATATAAACGTTCTCTGTACATGATGAAGTATGCATAGCGTGTAAGAAAACTGGTTATAGAATATGTATATGTACAAGGTTGGAAAACAAGTGTTGTAGAACATGTTACTAGGCCGTAATAATCACATTTAACGCACAATAAAAAGATTAAACGGGATTGGACATAGGTACATTGTAGAAACACAATAATGAAATGTGTAAGCAAGCAGAGGATTAAAACCCTTAGGGAGAAAATAGGAAAAGAAAGAACGAATGTAGGAGAATATAATACAATAGTAGTATGGAATAAAAACGTTCTAGCGTCAGACCAGGAATCTATACAGTAACGAAAACTTATTGATGCCTCTTGTTCCCGTAGGCATAGTGGATACATTATTATCAAATTGACAGCTAGTATAGTAAAATAGTAATTAATAAAATGATTAATGCATACAACTAGCCTAAATATGTTTTTTTTTTCTTTTATTGATTATAACTTTTATTGTTACAAAACAAAGATAATAATTTCAGAATTCAGCAATAATGAATATTACGAAGAGGTAAATTTAACAATGTATGTAACTGTATGCAACGATGCTTAGAAATAAAATGTGTAATCGTAACGTATAAATTAACGTTTCTAGACGTATTTTAGTAACTGTTCGTAATGCAATAATATAATATACATGCAAATTCATCATTCAGTGCTATGACTAACGGCCACTCATATAAACATATGGAACCCTAGTATCACGGTAATTTGTTCTGCGAAAATGTAAGCGAATAAAAACTGTTGTCTGTAAGTCCGTATTTACAATCTGTCTGACAGCAGCTTGGCATGACGGGTGTACAAGTAACATAAGGACGGTGGTGGTGATTAGGATTAGGCAATAGATAACAAAATCTGTTTAGCAATATTTTCTCCTTCGGACAACGGTGAACGTGAACACGTGACCAGTTAGATAACGTGCAGAGGGATAGAAAGAGAGAGAGAGAGAGAGAGAGAGAGAGAGAGAGAGTTAGTTTGCAATGGTATATAGTTGGTGATGGTGCGATGGGGAGGAGAATTGTCGCGATGCCGGCACTGCAGATGTAAGGATATTAGCGGTCACGACTGGCGAGTGGCGAACCGATAACCGACGACATATGTATGGCTCTCGTAGTCGGTGAAGCCGGGATCGAGTGTCCGGAGTCCGACAGTCACAGACGGACCAAGCGAATGGCGCTCCCATCGACAAATAGTCACCGTTGGAATACGACCAGAGGCAGACGAGGCGACAGCGCCCACCTCAACTCAACTCAACCTGTGACACAAATCTAATCAATCGCGTTTTACGCTTCGAGAAAAAGAGAAAAGCACAAATAAAAAAATACGAGATGTAAAAGTCCATTACTAACACCTTCTGTGTTCAACCAACGATCGTTTCGGTTACCTTCACACTGTCACCAAACCAATCATACGTTCACCATAACACCTCACATCCACCCCACACACACACACATTAACATTAACACAAATGACACTAGCTATATAATATGTATTTAAATACATACAATAATTATTTCCTTACATATGATGTTTATTTATATCATTTATTTCATAGCTAGGAATAACGTTAACACATTATATAAAGCGCTAAGGTCCTGCTGCTGCTGCTCCGCGCCTGGGAGCGTTTTCATTGGGCGTTTTGTTGACAAAAGCAAAACAGACTAAGCCGACTATAAATGCAATAGGCGATGTTTTGTTTATTTGTCAAATCAGTGTTTTCTGTCATTGTCGTCGAACGAATTGACATTTAATTAATAGATTTTTATTAAAAGTGTAACGACATATTTAAAGGCAAGTAAGTTAAAAATTTGATATTTAAAGTATTTATGAAGTGACCTGCATTAAAATCATATTAAAGATATAAAATATTAACAACAAAAATTTAATAAATATTTCAAATGGATTACGTTACTAAAGGTTTTTTACATGTTCGTAATTAATATTTTTCCTTCGTATGACGGGCATTTAACCTAGTTATTATATATAGAACGAATCGCCAAACAAAACGTATACTATCCATACTGTTTTATTAAGATTTTAATAAAAAATAAAACACATGTCCGTTAAAAGATTCAACACGAAAGGGAAATGAAACAGGAAATTAATTATGCAAATTCTTTTAAAATAGCTGAATATAAAACCGAGTAATATTACAATTCAATCATTTCTGTTTTACGTTGTTTATCTAAATGTAACACCAGAGGTGTTCATACGTTGCAAATGGTGAAAAAACTTGCATACAGCATTTAAAATTATACACCTACTTTTTTTATGCATATTCCAAGTGTAGAATGTTGATAAGAGAATGAAGTAAACTAGCTTTGCAGTTAAACGGTAAATTTTAATACAGTTTTATAATAACATATAATTGTAGTTAAGTATATACTACAACAAGGACAAATATTAAAAAAAGATAAGTTCACTTCTCAACACAATGAAGATATGTAAGCTAACTAATTACGACTAGGACAATATTTGACATGAATTTATTTTTTACTCATTCATGTTAAAACCGATTATATAGTACAACAAAGCCGAACAGGCAATCAACAAGTCGATCCCATTAAATGTTTCATGTCAAAGTTTCTTGTAAACATTTGGTTTAATCACTGCTCGGAGCTTACGCCAATATACTTACGTACAATAGACCCAGCTACTGCTATAACCAACATGTTGCCACAGCAAACATGTACCGACCCCATTCATAATAATGGATTATACTGGATCTTGCCAATAATATTACACAATTTTTACCTTTACTTCAATTTCATCACACAGAGCATCACTTGAAAGTACTCGTAAGTAAAAAACGGTACTGAGAGGTACAAGGTAGAGCATTTGAATGAGCTAACTATAATCAGCGTGTTGCCACCGGTTTGTCCATATCGCAGTGTTATGCGCATAGAATCAAGGACGAGAATAGTGACTGTCAGGGATGGTGAAGGGAGACGCGAGAGCACATAGCAGGAGACAATAGTCAGGATGTTGGAATGCAGTAACAGAACAACGAACATCCTTTATTGCGTTTTCTTCAACATGCGTCATGGCCTGGAGATGTACAATATAAATGTCCTGAATGCAAAGGATTTTACAGCCATAATATAAACAACGGTACAACGAATCGCACACTATTAAATTTTATACTATTTTTTTAATGCACAGTGTGCAAATTTGTGTAGTTACGACAAAACGTGTATGCGCACTGGCGCAAAGCCAACAATTGATAAAGGTTTATTGCAGAATTATGAAAGTTACATTTTGACATTTAACCACTTAAATTGTAATATACATTTCCCTGACGTTTTATTCTATTCGAACATTAAATAACAGACAAACAAATAAAATATTAGCATACAGAGAAATTTATATGTTCTGTTATCTAAAATATAAAATGATAGAATTGAATGCCATCAAAGATAGGTATACGTATGCGGCCAACAATATTTTTCAAGTCAATTATGTTGGACGATAAGTTTTTTTTTTCTTTATTACAATTCTGTATTAAAGAATTGCCAGACAATCACTTTGAAATGACTAAATTCCGGTGAATCATCACTTAAACTAACCCAATAAACTCAATTTTTCGCATTTTAAAGTGAAACATTTTTTCAATTTTATATACAGAAGAATACAAAATTGTAGTAGTTGGCGAGCTCTTTGAACCAGCCGAAAGTGGCACACTCAACACAGTAATTGAATAGCCCTCTAGATACTTGGTTTTACAACTCAAACACAAATGATGCAACTAGGCACAAACCAGGCAACTAGCAACGCTATTATGTATCTGCTTGCTTATAACGTTCATACCAACACCCCTCCCAATACCAACGGTACTCTTCCTATACCAGTGTTACTAATACTACTATTACTATATACTGGTACTGATAGTAGTGTAAAGGAACGTTACCGACAGCTATTGATTTACACGTTAGTAGCGACGCGTCACCAGGTGAAATTACATTAACATTGTGAAATGAAGTAGGAATTGCAAAACAGATGATTACATACATATCAAACGTGAATCCTGCGGTGACAAATGCTAGCTGCTTACCCATCTAATGCAAATGAAAACACTTTTGTCCCCGGAAATCTATCCTACTAAGTTACAATATTCAACTACCATGGATTACATCAATTAGATTTGCATATTGAAATACTAGTATTGACGTGCGGTTACGAAATTAACGTGCGACAATTAAGAATTTCACTAGTGAACGTTGTGCGACTAATGAATAACATGATTTTCATTCGTAATTTGTGTATATAATAACGTATACTTGAAACTTGGAACACAGAAATCTCAAATCTGTGGATCAAGGAAACGTGTAACCTTGTCATACACTCTATTTAGCATCAGAGATTATCGAATTTCATTTTGAGTTAATTATACCGGCGACGGTGAGTGCAGACTGCAGACCAGTGCGCAGTTTGGTTGAATAATGATGTTACATTTCAACTCGATCAAATCAATTCTAAAATTTAAATGTATATAAATATATAGACATCTAATATCAGTAAACTTTCAAATGAGCGTTAGATAGAAATGCCAAATGCTAGTTACATTCCATTCAGATACGAAATTTCTTAAATTCAAAGTTATTCATCCAATTAATAATATCTTCCTTCCTATTGTCTTGGATACTTTCCAAAGTCCCAAGACACTGTACTTCAAACTTCCCTGTCCTATTAGCATATTCCAGTGTCACCACCGCCTAGTTAGAAACCTATTGAAGCCAATTGTGCCAGAGAACTGAAATTGGTATACTTACTCAAAAATTCAGAATATCTACAGAATACGTACGTACGTTCTTAATCTCTATGAAAAACAGTCGAATATATTCTTCAATTAACAATAAATATGTAACCAGATGGATTTACTACGAGATTGATTAAATAGTGTAAATAATTTCATTTACTGCTGGCGGAGAACTACCATTCATTCATTAATTGTACAGTGAAAGCTTACTAAATATAACATTGTGCTCTGTGGATTGCCGCGTAAACATGATAAATTTGTTAAAACCCTATCAATAATTACAAGAACAGGCGAACAATAATGCTGGACTAGTGTAACCGTTGTCATGTAATTGTTTTAAATAATTGCAGAGTTATTTATTTCATATATGGAAAATATACGCATGACAGTTTTAGTTTTAATTACGGATGTATTTATTTATTTATTACTTGAATAAATATAATGCAGTGATCTATGAAGAAATATGAGTTACATTTTTTTCTGGAACAAAAATAAATACAAAACTGTTTGAACGCGAATGAATATGAGCCGCTGTCGTCCAATTTTTTAAAACTATTTCAGATTTTTGTATGCATGTACACCAGGCATATATTTTCAATGCGTCACTGGTTTATTGTGGATTATGGTAAATTGTATATAGCGTTATCCACCTGCAGTACAAAAATATAAATTAATCCAAATGCAAAGCGAAGCTGATATTTTTTTTAGTTTTTAGTTTGTGCGCGGCAAATAGGTACTGTTTACATTGGATTATACAATTCAACCGATATATCACGATTAATTTCAAAAATTTCACACCTTCGTTGGAAATTGTTTCCAGTTTTTATATATTTTTAATGCAATATACTGAAGGAATGTGCATGTAGATACAGTTTGTAATTAGGTACTGTGATGATTGACGGCAGTGGTTTGTATGACTACAGAGCAATAGTCATGTGCATAAACGTCTCGTGACCGTGGACTAAAAAGTGTTACCGCTCAGGAAACGTGTAGAGGGTGAAGGAGATTTGTTGTTTTAGATCGACTTGTGCGACAGAACATCCAGACACTGTCTTCACCCTTAACCGCAAACGCGCCAAGCCAGGGGACCAATCCACGCCTAATGAGACCTATTATCACCGGTTAACTCTCGGCCTTGTGTCTCGGATTAAAAGATTCTACGTCAATTCACGTCTTCTCTTGATAAATTGTGAGGCGTTCAGGTTAGTTTCTATGTGTGCATATGTGTGCCCGCCTTGCTTGCCCGCATCAATCGGATGTTTCACCACACTGATAACGTTTCTTCAATAGAGACTTAACTAGCCTACGCAACTCACCATTCTCAGTTCATTCGCGTTCATTACTGCTAAAAACTTTATCTTTATTATATACATATATACAGTTACTCACAAAATTAAGCGTACACTTGCCAATACAATATATTTATTTATTTACAAAGCCAATTATCAACATATTATACATAACCGAATAAATATGTGTTTACTACAGCTATTTAAATGAATTATAAGAATTAATTTTTTTTAATATAATCTCCAATTAGCTCATATAGAGAAGAAGGGCAGTTTTTAGCAACACAAAATTGAGCGTACAGTACTCAATAAAATTGAAAATTAGCATATTAAAACCCAATTAATATTTGGTGGCATATGCTTTGGCATCCATAACTGCTTGAAGACGACGTGGCAATGATTCTTTTAATTTCTTAGTTATAGATACATCAATATTTTCCCAAATATCTTTATTATTTTTTTTACAATCATTCTTATTTGAAGTATGGCCATTTTTCATTAGAAACTTAAATTCTGTCCACAAATTCTCAATTGGATTAAGATTTGGTGATTGCGGAGGAGTTTTCAGCAATTTTGGTGTATTGTACAACAACCATTCTTTAACCACAAGCACAGTATGCTTTGGATCGTTGTCTTATTGGAAATAATATACTGGCGGTCTTCTAAGTTTCTCTGCAGATGACTGTCAATTATATCCATAGTAGTACCTATTGATATGATAATATGATGATAACGATATAATGAAATAGTAGTACCTATGAATTCTAAATTTCCAGTACCACTGGCAGCCATACAGGCCCAAACCACAATAGATCCTCTGCCGTGTTTAACTGTTGGACACACATTATTTTTGTTTAACCCCGTTTTTTGGGTTTCTCCAAAATAATTTGTCTGCTGTTAGGTCCACATAAATTAGATTTTGACTCATTCGAAAATATAAAATTTTCTCCAAAATTTTTATCATAATTAATATACTCTTTTTCGTATTTTAATACTACACTAAATAATTTTAAAAAAAGAAAAAAATTTCCTTGTACGCTCTATTGTGGTTTGGGCCTGTATGACTGCCAGTGGTACTGGAAATTTAGAATTCATAGGTACTACTATTTCATTATATTGTTATCATCATATTATCATATCAATAGGTACTACTATGGATATAAGTGACATTCATCTGCAGAGAAACTTAGAAGACCGCCAGTATATTATTTCCAATAAGACAACAATCCAAAGCATACTGTGCTTGTGGTTAAAGAGTGGTTGTTGTACAATACACCAAAATTGCTGAAAACTCCTCCGCAATCACCAAATCTTAATCCAATTGAGAATTTGTGGACAGAATTTAAGTTTCTAATGAAAAATGGCCATACTTCAAATAAGAATGATTGTAAAAAAAATAATAAAGATATTTGGGAAAATATTGATGTATCTATAACTAAGAAATTAAAAGAATCATTGCCACGTCGTCTTCAAGCAGTTATGGATGCCAAAGCATATGCCACCAAATATTAATTGGGTTTTAATATGCTAATTTTCAATTTTATTGAGTACTGTACGCTCAATTTTGTGTTGCTAAAAACTGCCCTTCTTCTCTATATGAGCTAATTGGAGATTATATTAAAAAAAATTAATTCTTATAATTCATTTAAATAGCTGTAGTAAACACATATTTATTCGGTTATGTATAATATGTTGATAATTGGCTTTGTAAATAAATAAATATATTGTATTGGCAAGTGTACGCTTAATTTTGTGAGTAACTGTGTATATATATATATATATATATATATATATATATATATATATATATATATATATATATATATAATGTATCTCTCTGCTACATAATAATTCCATTAAAAATATTTGTCTTATTGAGTTTTGTCAACACCAGCAGGACAACGGTAGTGCAGTAATAAATATTCAAATATTCACCCAAGGGTTATTCGCAGAGTCTAAACAGTATTATCGTCGTTGTTTTTGATTGGACAAAGTGTACGAGGATGAATCACTATGAGCAATGCATAGGGAAGATGTATAAGGGTGTATGTATGTGTGTGTGTGCATGTGTGTCTACATGCTACATTGGTACTTTACGCAGTAGTAGGTAAATGCTGCGAACAGATTATTACACCCACGCGCATTTAGCATTCGTGCCCAGTGTCGCTTGTAATTATAACTAGCACCTCAATTAACATCATCATAATGCAGGCACAAGTACGCACATGAATCCTAATATTCATAATATGTGCATACGTGATTTCACGGTCGAAACTGCATTGTCGTACGAGACTTTAATCCCGACTCCGTGGGACCAAAACAAATATGATTTAATATTATATTAAACGTGCGTAATGTAATGCAAAGTTACGTTGAATACAAAATAAAATTAGAACTCCGAATGCTTTGTGAACACAAGAACTGACGAATAACGTTAAGAGAAACACTACCGCTGCAATCATTGCCACTTGTACACAACTACAGTTTTTACGTGAATATCGAATAAGAAATAAAAATTAAATGAAACCAAATACGAAGCACGTAGCGTAATTGAAGAAACAGCAAGAATTACGATCAACGTTTTTATATAATTGTTTCCGTGTGCAAATAAGAATGATACTCGGCGAAGTTCTCTCGAAAGAAAACACTAGTAACGCTACACGAAATTTTTAGAACTTTAGATAAACCATACCCTCTGCTTTAACGTATTACCACAATGGAATACCTCAGACATACATATGCAGAACAAAATATGGGCATTTTCTTCTTGTGCTTATTTCATATTTACAAAAGCACTGGCGTATCAAAGAAAAAAATCTCTATATTTCTTATATGAATTACTTTGACAAATACTAATAAATTTCATACATTACTTGCAACTAATTTGAAGGTGTTTGAGATTCTAAAAAGAATAAAGTGGATTCACTGACAAATATGACAGTCATATTTGTATTAGACGTTCTTCTCCTATGTAGAGATTGTGAATTACTGCTATTCTTCACGCTACACATGCACTGTTCAACATTTATTTTTTATTCGTACGTTTCATAATTTTATTACATTTAATGAAAAAAGTTTTGGTACAATTTTACTTATTTATCTTGTGTTGCGACATATCAAGTACACAAGCAGGTGTGCCGTGGATATATACATCGCATCATCGACAGTTCGGCACTAGGGGAAGGTGTGAACATGTGTGCGATGTAGTTTGCTATAGGTAGGGGTAGGGCTCGCGCGACACAGCACGTCATGATGTTTTTAGATATCTTTGACATTCCGTTCACAGAATTCAATGAAAATGTGTTAAACACGTTACACGTTGTTCTACACTACGTTCAATGTCTACATTTCAGTTCTGGTTTTTAGGCCGCAGCAGGAAAATGCCCAACTTCAACTAAGCTAACCTCATTTCACTTCAGCTACATAAACAGTTGTTAGCTACTCATTCACTCGTCAACTGTCGCGTAGTACAAGATTGAACAAGTCTGGCGGAAAAACACACGGCGACGCTTGTTTCTACATACAACTATGCACTTGTTAGAATTTGGTCCCGAATGCGCCGCTGCTAAAAGCAGCCGAGTTAGGAAATAAATTTTTATTTTGCTTTCTTTATTACTCACCGAGTGTAACATTATTTTTTATTAAGCTTGTTACCTGGATAGTAATCATGTCAATGTAGAGATACATTCAATTCTATTTTACTTTATCATTGTGTTTTAATGCACTACAGACTACACATCCGCAATGAACTTTTCAAATAAGATGGAAAAGGGGGACCAAACTGTGACAATGTCCGTTAACTTATTTTTTATATCCAGTCTCTGAAAATATTTCAAGTAGTCGTCCATATATAAATACAATGATCGTAATTTACTACATAATCATATATCCAAATATATAAAATTTATTCAATATCACACAATATAAAAGCATAATTAAACGAACAATTTTCATCAAAAATATCATATTGAACATATATTTGAAAATAATTAACAAAATTAAATTTTATTGTTATATTAATATCATGTATATAATCAAAATCGGTATTACAACGGGGGTTCAATATATATTGTACATTAAAATAAATGAGTATGTAACTTCAAAAAATGGTGCGGAATTTGATCATGTAAACAACTGTATATTCACAAAATATGTTATTGTTATATCACTGAAGCTGTCCTTTACAACCATTAATAATTTCTATATAAATATACGTGAATCGAAAATAACTGAAAATCGTTCGTTATAACTACCTGTATGTAATAACCGTGTTCGTTATAGCAAATTTCACTATATATAAAATACGTTATGAATGCAAGGATTTTACACTAAAATAATATGTTAATTTCTTATACATACAAAGAAGCTTATAATAGGCTATAAAGCGAGCAGAAATTGCGAGAAATTTTAGTTTTATTGCAAGAACGTGATATCGTGTTATATGTCAAATTTAGCTAAATTCATCGGATTCCGCGGCTTTTATAAAAAAAAAAACCTAAAATTATTTTATGAACATTATCTCTGTCAATTTGATTTTACTCGGATAATCTCGGAAACTATAAGACACCGAATTAAACAAACGTTACACATTTACTGCATAAGTTTAATTTATTAAAGTATTTCTAATAGTTTCCGAAATGTATATATATTATTAAATTTTTAATAGCTGAAAATCATTATTATATATTATTTATTTTATAGGTGAGAAAACAGATTTTCCATTTGCAAATACTAATTTATTACAGATGACTTTATAATTAATATTTGCAATATAATATGATTCGATGAGGATTTATATTACAGTAAACATACTATTATTTGCATATGTACACAGTAGTTAATTTTAACATTTCTCTGTATCTGTTATTTATCGGAATGTATTAATTATTTTGCAACATTGTTTTATACTTATTTTTCAAATAAAAAGACAGAATAAAATATAATAAGTCTCACTTTGTACAGTCTTCAGCAGCCAGTTCAAATATTTTGCATCAGACTATATTAGAATGAATTGATTGTAAGGGTCATAACTGTGCAACTTAAAATATGAAATCATTTTTCTATATAATAACTAGTTAAAACTTGTAACAGTATTTTTCTTTTTCCTTGCACTGGGAACAACAGATAAGAGAGGTTTGATAAGTTTACACTGATTAGTGAATATATTGAGTTAATAGCAGCAGTATTAAATATTTCGAAACTAGTTATTACGTAGAATAACAGATTGCATAGTTGAACCATAACGGATATTTGATATGTACATACATATGTACGTATATGCTTACATGTAGAATACTATACTGAAAAGTGGATAGCAGCATGTTTAACTGGTACTTACTGTTTGAACTGGAACTGGCAGTAGCCGCGGCGCCGCTCACAACGGCTAACACAAGACAGGTAAACAACGCGCGGAAGAGATGCGATGCGACGCACTGTTCCCGGGACACCATGTAACATTTCCTAGTGTTATTGATAGTATTTCTGACGTGTATATTTTTACTAGGGAACAGCATTTCGTCCTGTATTGTTTTCACAGATGCTGTCATGCAAGTACTCGTTATTATTTTAGACAAGTTGTTGGTAACGTGTTGAAATAAATACAATACACGTTAGTTCACATGTCAATCGACTATCTGTGATGGTAAGTCCAATTAGGCGTTGTTCGTTCGTATGACACGTTTCACTGACACCGCACGCACAACAAAACACCAACTTAGCAACAATGTCAACTAAAACACTGGTTATCTAGGAAGACTGCTTGACTGACAGTTCGTCAATTCTAGAACGTAAATGCAGAAAATAGAACGGAGAATTGGTATGGAATATTTCGTGTTAATCTTATCTTGGGACAAGTGAACTGTTCAGACGTCAATGTGTAAACACCGCGTGGCACAGAGTCCGCTGTAGGCGCCGGTACGTCCGATAACTGCCGACGTTGAAGATATACTAACCGAACGCGAACGTAGCGAGCGTCGCACGGCTATGACGACGCGACAGGCGCGGGAGCGGTAGTAATAGTAGCAAGTAGCGACAAGCGGTGCGGAATCAGCTGGCGGTATGCGACCGCGTCAACATGAACATCCGGCGCACCACGTGTATTGTATGCTGGGTCCAGAGCTAGGATTCGGGCCGCGGTACCGTAGTCTCGGTTCCGACGTCGTGTACATACGACCATTGGCATCACACGGCACACGGACCTTTCTCTCCTGCACACATGCGCGCCTCTTAGCCCATATCTGATGTCGGATTTAACCAATGGCAAACCGCAAAGGCCCCACCAATAAACCAATAGGAGCACCTAAAGACGTTACATGGGAGGGTCCGTGACATATAAGATATGTAATTAGAATTGTAAAACAAACAGGTGAGGTCGCCGCCGTTGCCACCATAGTCGCCGATACCATCACACAAGTCTTCTTGTAGAACACAGCATATATGTAGTACATATGTACACCGTAACCAATGTAGAAACAGCTCCCTCGATTCCACTGCGACGACAACACACTCTTCATATTCATTATATACAAGCAGGATTTCAGGGTCACCCTCATATATGTTCTGCTATGCATACATACATGTAAATACGAGTATAACTAATACCTGTGCGGTGTCAGTGTCGGCCGCTGGACAGATACCGACGCCCGAAGTGACAGCCGCCGACGCGCCCGAACTTTGTTCACATGCATGCATATATATTACTAGCATTATATGTTACCGAGATTAAATCCAACGTTGATTTAATACTGAAACTTCGACCTTTCAATATGTAAAACATTTAGTCGTGGCTTCCACACTGCAAAACTATACTACTACAAAAGTGACCCCATGAGTAACTACAACTAGTTCATGTTTAAATTCTAACAAAAGAATTTAAATTATATATATATATATATATATATATATATATATATATATATATATATTATATATATATATATATATATATATATATATATATATATATATATACCCATATGTTGACATATACCCTTGTCTCTGCTTTAAAATTCCACTAAATTCTTCGCAGCAGTAAGGCGAAGCACGAATTTGAATGTCGAGCTATTAAAACATTCTTGCGAAAGTCAAATGTTGATTCTCGACAACTCAATGATGAGTCAACCATACTTTATCTCCAATCTTCATTCCTCCGTGCACTGTTCATGTACGGTTACCGCATGTAACTTTGTTCCAGGAATTATATTCTTTATACAGCAATGCATTTGTACACGTTGTGTTTCGAGCTTTAATGTCTGGTAATAGCAAATTCTTTTAATTCTTACATCTAGTAAATAACTTATCAGTGTTGCAAGTTGCAGCTTACAAAGCTAAAGTTCCACTTTCAGTAAGCAATGTAATTTCCGCACGATATTGTTAACACTGAACTCAGATTAAATATAATCAAACCAAGCCACTAAAACGGAAAATAAGAATAGTGCAATTATTGTGTATAAACAAATATTATGTATAAATTGACGAACGTAAGGTAACAAGTTAATAAATTTTAGAACCAGATAATTTAAAATATTCACATAAAAGTAATGGGAAATAAATTATAAAGCCCAAACAATCTAATTACAACTAACTAGGAACATTGGCTCCGCAAGAAACCATAAAGAATGTATTAATTTAGCTGCGACTGTTAAAATAAAATGCTCTCAATAAAACAGCCAATTGGGCTGTCCGGATTACGGGTCGGTAGATGGTGCAAATGAAGGCGGGGACTGGCGCAAGGGATCCGGGTGAGTTGCTTGTCCTGTGGTTAAACGAATTAAATCCGCTCGTTACAGCTTACCTCTCCCACGGTGACATTCAATAAATTGCAGTCTCGGCCACCGCGAAGTCCGCTAAATGACCATTCGTCACTTGCGCGGTTGTCCTGCTGCACCGTTATTTTGCCCAACGAACGCAGCTGTCCATCCAAACGTCTATCTGTCCGCAAAGCCAGCAATCAAAGGTACGTATCATGAATCTCATTAACTTGTTATTTATTACCATGTGGTCCATTTACTCCATGACAATAACACTAGCGTGTCTTCGGTTCACGTTTGCATTGTTATTATGACTCGTATTTAACCAATTACGTATCAGTGCATATTAATCACGATCTCCTGTAGAAATAATAAAGTCTCAGCCGGCATTTCCTATGGATGTTCGTTTTTACATCTGATAATTCATTCAGTAGAACTGCTCGATAAAAGCAATATGTAGAAGACATAAGTGTGTCTCAATTGCCACATCGCACCGTTAACGTGCAGTACGCTCACCCTTCTTCCAGCCCTTCTCGTCCTATTTGTACCCGTTCCCATACCTCACGCACCACGAACCTCTCGTCCCGCGCCGTCGCGTCTTTATTAGAAGTTTGGAAATTAATCATCTAGATAAGAGATTATTATCGGAAAATTGGTGTCGCTTCCTCACAAATGGAATCATCGTTTTAATCATAATTACGTTTTTTTTTTTTCAACAAGCAGAGGAAGATTTATGATCTGCACAGTGAGAAATGCGGGATCAACTATCTGAGATTCGTGACTTATATTATATATATATATATATATATATATATATATATATATATATATATATATATATATATATCACAACATTAATACATGTATGTGTCACCATGCCTAAATGCCATGCATAAATGCCGCGCAATGCTGCACTCATAGTAATCATAACAGCAAGGTTAAGCAACGCAACTCATGAATACAGAATAGGTACCTACTTTCGTGCGTAAGTATTGTTTAATTGTAGTAGAAGATTTCTTTAGAGTGACAGTCCGAAAATAATCGATTAACAATTTGCCAAGTCACCAAAGTCCGCGTTTACGTTACCCACAGTGGTTTGTGGTTTGTCTGTTTTCTACCAGAATATTTGCGGTAGTCTGTGATTGGTGCCCGGATCACACGGAGCATACCAAACAGTTCGGTCAGACTGGGTCTGGGAGATCCCTCCCAGCAGTAGCATCTGTAGTAGAAGAACATGGTGTGCGTGTTGACTATCTGGTAGTTATACATAATTATACTGTAATACATACATAATGTAGACTGGCTTGTAAATATAAATGCCCATATAAATAACGTTTACAACTACCAGATAGATAGATAAAGCTAGTGTAACTGGCGACAAGCCACACTGTTCAACTAAAATGTTAGTTCGCTGACTCATTGGCCGACGCCGACGATATGACAGGGATGCGCGCCGCGTCCGAAGCTCCGGGGCTTTAATAGCCATAAGTTCTGAAAAGTTCCAAAAGAGAAAACACGGAACCGTAGAAGAGCGTAGCGCCAAGACTTGTGGCGGAGGGGGACGCAATTACGTGCCGTCATCAGGAATTCTGGACAGATTGTACTGGTTGTCGAATCTGTCCATTCTATTAAAGATATGGCAACGGAGTTGAACCATCGTACCACATCGTACTGCTGTGTGCGGTGTGGTGCAGATAAAATCTTTTAGCCCTGTCCCTGTGAACAGTGTGGAGCGAAATAACCGCAATAAGATGTCTGACTAGTACGTAAGTTTTTACTCCTTGTATTTTACTCTGTCCTTTCATTCTTTCGACCAACCAGCCCTCTAGTCGACTAGCCTGCCGTTATAAAAGCAAAGCATCGAACCCCCGCCATCTGATGATCAGTGTGGAACTAGGCTTTTCACCACAGTCTTCAACCCTCATCCGCATCCACCTGCCTCTAGTCTTGTGCCTCATGCTTGAGTCCCCCCTGCACACTGGCTCACTGATATTCCCTTCATCTTCTCCCTCAACTCACTTCTCCGCCTCAACCATCTCGTGGTCCGTTTACAAATTAACCCAACATTCAGAAAAGTTGGCCTTAACAAACTTTGCGAGTTCGTCACGAACAAAAGTCAATAGTCAATTGACTGCCCATTCGCTCTCCGCATCTTCCTAACATTTATGTGAAAAATTTATTGGTCCTCCGCTCGCATTTTTGTGCACATAAATAACTCGTTTGGTATTGAAAAGTTTGCAACGTACACGTTCTAATGTTGTTTCGTTGTTACTGCATCAGTAAATTCAACATATCGCCGTATCTACACGACATACGTAAATACATATGTGTAACAATCATTTACGTATTTATTATACCATCGCTTGACAAGCAAATACTTAATGACGCTAGATCTTCTAAGATCTAGTAATTGTGAACATACTACATATATATGTTTATATAGTTTTTATTTCCATTTGAATTCATGTTCAAATTTAACGACCTCGAAGTTTCACAACGCTTTCTTCCTGTTACATAAATGTGTCGATTTCCAATTATCTCTGTTTTAAATCTGTACTTACAAGTATTCAAGTTTTTAACAACTTTGTATAACACTAGAATTAAAAGTTCCCATGTTCACGAGTTCAAATACAACGAAATAAAAAGAAATTTATTTCTTATCAAAATTACAGTAAGTACTACTGTCCGGCAGACAAGCAGGCAACTCTAAGTACATTGATTGTGAAACTTATTGAAAAACATGGCAACGAAGAAACCCTAGTACATGACACCTCTTCCGTCGTTCGCAAGTCCTCATAATGCGAAGACATATCAGAAATGAATAACCTTTTTGTATGTCTACAGTTCGGATCAGCTCTTTTGATCATATGTCTGTCTCTGTACCTCCATGCTCGATGCATAATTCCAAAGTGTAGATATTTCCATTTTATATAACCCCCGAGACATAAAAATCCCTTCGAATACTTTTCACGTTTTTACACGAAATTCTCGCCTCGATCGAAATGTTCTCCAGGGCGTGCTACCACTCTAAATCGAATTAATCAAAATAAAATTTACTCGAAATGATGGTTATAAATATAGCCGAATTACTTTTAATGCGTCACTTAATCCCATGAGGAATCGTTTAAACGTAAGCGGTGACCCCCAATCTGAATCGCGAACCACAGTCAGTGTTGTTTTATTGGCAATGTTTACTATATAACTACAAGATATAATTCATCGTTTATATCTTCTGAATCACAGTTCTACTTATAGGTACAAATTGTTTATGGAACGGAACGGTAATAAAAGCATCACTTTTACTCAGCTGTCATGAGAAATTGTGGAGTGTCACTCCACAATTTCTCATTACTGTGTTACTATTTCCTGTAATGTGTCAGACAGGAGGATTAGTTGACCTTTGTTAAGCTTGATATAAAATATGAATGAGGCTAGGTCATGAACATGTCACGGCGCTTAGTTCAGCGTTGTTGTGTTGGCCTTTTACCGTGAAATTAAATTAAAATGAAATCTGCGTACAGTTGGAATTGTCCGCCAACTGTAAGATAATTGGACGATTGTAACGTCAGCCAAAAGTGTCGACACATATCTGCTACATCAGTGTGCGACGTGTAGCGACGCGACGCGACACGACACACTCAAAGCGGCCGGTATGCGAATCAGTGGAACACATTTGAAATAATTATCTGCCCGGCACGTTGCGAAGTACGGGTTAACGGTGCACGTAATTACACGATATTGTGATGGCGAATTGCTCGTTTAGAATTGAAACGAATAAATAACTAGTGTACTCGTACCTATCGACAGCTCGCTGCTACTGTAGTCGGACTTGCTATAACCTATAGATAATAGTGGATAGTAAGAATTGTAGTAGCACGTTACGTAAGCGATGAACGAACAATTTCACTTGAATGCTACCAAGGGAACGAGCATAACTGGATGCCCACTTGAGATGGCTCCAAGCTAAATCATTACAATGTAAAAGGCGATAAAGCGCGGCGTCAGTAGCAACGGAGACGTCCATGGTCACAGTTAAATCTAAAGGAGAATAATAATCACACCAGAATCCGCCAACATCAGCGCACAACCACCTCGTCACCGACCCCCGTGCACATCAGAATACACCCGTGCAACGGTGAACTGGTAGTAAGTATAACCGGAACGTGCACGATAAAGATGGAGGGACCAATAAATTCTGCTTATATTTAGTATAATTTCTATGTCGGCACTTTTATAAATTGCTTCGCAGGTTTCACTCTACTAAAACACATCTTGGCAAGGTTACATTGCTGCTCGTATATCAGTGCGAACATGGCTACGACTCATGTTACTGTTCCATTGCACGTGAAATACTGCTGCCCTCATGTTCACTTGAAACACTAGGGATTCGTATCACCGTTTCTCCTTTTTAAACACTTCCTACTTACTCTTGCACTGTCTGCCTATCAACTAGAATGGATTGTTAAATGTAACCATATTTATCTACTACTCTCATACAAAGTTGCGCGTTAGCTACACAACAAAAATATGTAATCTAACAAGTTCACCATAGATAATATCTAAAATGTTGCCATGCCTGGGCGACAGTAGTAATTTCCATTTAGATTTTAATGGATCTGACTGACAAGACAGCCCCTTGATTCGATTACTGATTAATAAGCTGTGAAACACTCGTCTTCTCACTTTTTGTGTTGCTTGAATACTGTGGGTGCGTACGTGCTGTGTGTGCACGTGTATATATGGACTGTGTGCCCCCTCATTTTGTTTAGTAAGTTAAGTCAAACCCCGGTGCTCGTGCCCCAGTCGGGCATCCCCTTACTGGGTCGTGTAGTCGCGCGCGCGATCTCTACCATATGCCCGTTAGCCATGTTCCATACTACATTCGCTTTGCATATTAATACACAACGGGAGTAGAAGAGAACTATAGGCGTTGGTCGCTCGCTTGCTTGCTACGTTACTTGTGCTTCTACGCTGCTGTTTCCTGCAACATACTACCTACTGCCGCTACACCTAGCCTATACCATATAATAGGCCCAGTTTAATGCTGAGGCTACACACACTATCATCATATAAGATGCAAGTCGCAGGTTTGTAGATATATCACGTCGTGCCTGCCGCTGTTGTGCAAAAGATAACGAAATTTCATCACACGTATAATGGTGTACAAACGCGGAGCGAAAATGTTACGCCCAAATTTGCTCAGACAATGGATGGAATAAACTTTATTAGAAATATCGATTAGAAAAACAGATCGTGCATAGGTATAGCCGGTTAAAAATTTTCATATTTATGATGACAGAATCTTAATTCATCTCTGTTCGCTAAAAAAAGGTTCAGTCATTTATGAGTACATCTTCTCAAATATTAATTTAATAAATTTGTTTAAATTTTATTCATAAATAGATATGTACCTACGTACGATACGAGCAGGTACATGTTACATCTACTTAAATATATAAATCAACGGAATGTTCAGAATGAGGCATGGAACTAGAAGTATACTCCAACATACAAGTGATGAAATGTTGCAAATGCAGTTGTGGAGTTGAAATGCAGTACGTCACCTGGATGACACGGGGAAAACATTACACCTCCAATGAAACGACCGAAATAACGAAAGATCGTTTAATACATAATGATTGTACGTCCATTGACCGGCAACCGTGCTCCCTTGCCCCTTTACTATTAATCTGTTTAATTTCCGTCCTACTTGGCCGTTCGACAGTGACACATGACCACCCGTTACAGAAAAACTACTCATTTCACGGGACCCGATGTCCACGCGGACAGCAGACACGTTTGACACTTCGTTTAGAAAGACGAAACTCGTTGCATGGGCTAAAACGAAGATAATTTCATTTGCAACGGCAATGTGCAGCCCGACGAATGAATACAAACACACATACATCTGTATTTATAACCATCGGACGTGCGTACGGCAACGGAAACAGCGACAGGGACCGGGACAGAGACAGTACTGTCCCTCTCCCTCTTATCACCGTAAGTACGGTGTTCCGGTACCGGTAAATGTCACACGTCAAATCCGGAAACGAACGACGCAAGTCAAACTAGTGGTCCTGGCTTTTCCACTGCGTGCCAGTATAGAATGTTATGTATTTCATTTTCCATTTGAAAGGCTCTTTATTTCACTTCGCATTACGTTGCTTTTCTTTCATTTTTCTTTTCTCTTCTCTTTTCTGCTTGTGCTTGTATTTCGCGCGAATCCGCGTGACGTAATGGAAATATGCACAGCAGCAAGCTTTCTCCGCTTTAATTTCAGTTAAAACCGTGAAATGCAATTTTATTTTATGTGATTATAATGAGTTCTTCAAACTGAAACCAATTCAAGAAACAAATTGCAAATAAAAGCCATCATTCTCGTACTTTGCGGGGAGACTGATTTCAGTATAAGGAGAACGCACATGTACAGGATTGTCTCAGCGCGCTTACAATAGCTCTGAAATGAGAAAGAATTGAATACTGAAAGAAACTGAAATAGAGGTGTTGGAGTGAAATGAGATGGTAGAGAGTATGAATAGAGGTTAGGTAAGAGGAGTTAACTAGCTAGCGAGCTAGCTGTGTGTAGAGGGAAGGTCAACTTACCGAATTATTCCTCCGTGCAATGCCTCTGAGATCCAAATGTTCAGTGCACAGTGAGTTCCTTGATTGAATTCCCAATTGGTTTCCAATTAAGTTAAATGTATGCAAATTGGTTTAGAGTACAATTTCAATTTTGTTTCCGTTCACTAGTAGCGCGGTCGGACGTCGTTGACGTGAGAAACGAGTTACAGAGGTGAAGCTCTAGGTAGGTAGATGTGTGGTGTATGTAACAGTATAGTGAGTGAGAGTTAGTTTGTTGTATAGACCACCGACCTCCATACTGAACTCAACTAAACCGGTATGTACCATCACCGTTACATCGCAACCATCTACAGTAAAGGCGTATTGGATACGGACACTGTAGCACCTTCACAACCAAACAGCATCACACAACCCGGCACATCACTTTCATTGTCACCACACTGATAGTGTACTGACTTGCTTTACGCCACATAAATAGCTGCCCAACCCTTTTAAATTGCGCGTTGCGTAACGTTCGGTTGCGGTCGTGTTCGTCCTCACTA
This sequence comes from Carabus problematicus, assembly GCA_963422195.1. Lineage (NCBI taxonomy): Eukaryota > Metazoa > Arthropoda > Insecta > Coleoptera > Carabidae > Carabus > Carabus problematicus. The sequence continues at coordinate 21,291,160 of OY728577.1, forward strand.
TAGTCGTAAAGACCGTCATTGACACTTTGAACGTTCGACGTCTATTTCGATACATACTCACACGTTCTTACCAGAACCGTTTCCGACGAATACTAGCTAAATTATTTCAAATAAAACAACTAAATTTCGTGATAAAATTTTAATTTACTTTTTAATTAATGTTTCTTGAATGTAACATTTTTACTTAAAACAAAATGTACAAATTATATTTCCTTTAATCTCGTAACATAAAACACAATCTTACTACGATTCGTTCCGTTGTGGTTTCCACTGTTGTAATTTCTAAACGCAAATATATAAATAATCATTGGAAATGAAGCTGACTAAATAGTTCATTACCATTTGTCTTGAAGGGTTTTTGTGGTAATCAGTTTGAGTGTATAATATAAGAAAGTGGCAATCAGGAATGTAAATATGCGCATGGAAGAATACCGTTATCTCCAAGTTAATTGTGACCCTATTAAGATGTGGCGTTACATCTAGATCAGCAGTAAAGATAGATGCTCCTTGATATTGACATATCTGCGCAGTAAATTCATTGTAACTCTTGCTCCTAGCTAGCTATAATCCTTAGTAGATAAGGAGGGCGGATGCACAGAATTAGCGTTCCCTTGGCAAACCTGACATTCTTACGCCGAACGATCGCTACTAAATCGGAGGTCAAACATAGGTACCGTTCTTCAATACACTAACATGCGTGTACAATTTCCATACGCATACAATACCCACAAACCTGATTAGTCATTATTACGAGTACATTTACTTGATGCATTCGACAAAGTACCTATTAAGTTATTAGTGAGAATTCAGAAACAACCTGTCAGTACACGATTTTATATAGGTGGTTAGTTATCATTATGTAAAATTTGTATTCCTCATACATAACATATTCTCTCTATACCCTCTATCATGTCATACAACGGAGCTAATATAATTGAGGACACGTTTAAGCATATAAGGCAAATAATTATAATTAAAATATACCGTTAGTAGAATGTTAAAATAAAAACGATCACGGACGCGTGTAATTTTTAAACAGTTGATTAACGACAAACTAATCAAGGTGGAAGCTGTCTAACCTGGAAAATTTCAGAATTACAAATGCGCGTTTAATGCCAACACCGTAGGGGATTTATGTTCGAGCAACCATATTGCATTACCTTATTTGAATATTGTTTTGAGGTATAAATTACGAGCCTGGTTGGACGTTCTTCAAAACCTCTATGTATTTATTAACGCGGGGCTTAAAAATTAAATAAAACATTACTTACACGCTCTGCGTCATAGCTTATAAAAACACCAGTATTTGCATTCCTAATTATTTGCCTGCAGTATCGGCCATTCTAAATAGCACAGAACAATACCAGGTTATCTACATAATTCTTAGTAACATACGTAAGTATGTTGAAGTCAGTCGTAATGCACAATGAGATTAAAATAAATAAATAAATTCATTCTTCTGTGCAAAGGTATTACAACAGACCAATTCTAATACATAGTTCTCAAGATCTAAATGTTGGTTCGAAGAAATTATAGGTACGCATAAGTTAAAGAATATGTATACGATACTATAATACATAATATGAAAACATGTACGTGTGTACCGACCAATTACATGCCTTTTGTACACACAATATGTGCACTAGTTCTCTCTAGTTGTCCTTATTTGACGATCTACTAAATAATAAACGAATTTACTACATTTCAATCAACTGTTGAAAGTAAAAAATCGATATGCGTATGTACGTACCTTGTTTGTTTAAACTTTTGTTTTCTGCGGAGCAGTAGTGAACATTTTATCAATGTATGTATTTAACATTCACAACACAATCGGTACGTACTAGGTCCTGTAGAAACCCGCATTGATCAATGAATATTTGTCCAATATTTCTGACAAATTTCTTCCTAATCAGAGTTCCGAACTTGTCCTTGCATTGTCTTTCCAATCGTGGAAGTGAAGGTAGACTTTCCATTCCCGAAATTTTCTCTTGAACTAATGGGATTAACGATCTTGTCAATTGAGTCTGTCTTTCCAGGCTCGTACTTAGTTGTTTGTTCCTGTCGAGCCTGCCGCTCTCTACGCTTACTATGCTCACTCCGATCTACCTCGTCCCCCTCGTCCCCCTCCACCACCTCCTTCATCAACTCATCGCCCACGTATATTCATCTTGCTAAACTCGCACAATTTCATCCGTTTCTGTCTTTGCCAAAGTGTGTATTCGTGTCCCCTCTGCACGCAATTGTTGCCACAACCATGGATGTGTCCGCCAGTGCTCTGTCGCCTTCCTGTTTTCATCTTTGCTCTCAATAGTTTTATTATTAACCAAAAGACGGTACGATTTGGGAACATATGTACGTATATGACGTGCATTTTATACTAAATTTGTTTGACTGAGAACTGAACAGCATTTCGTCCACATACTTAACTCATGTTACAAAATGTGGTGGAAAGATTACTTAGAACTTTGTAGAGATTATAATTATTATCATAAAAGTGTGTTGACAAGCTATTACAAAAAACTGCTGGAAGGGTAAGTATGTCAAAGAAATAGAGAAGCTGCGTGCTGCGTAGTACATTTTATCGCTGATATCCTTGTTCCTTATTTGCGGCCAAGTTCACGTTACAGTTTTCGCTCAAATGAATGTGCAGTTAAGGGTGTTGTTGATATGGCAGTCACTCTTCTATAGTAAACTTGATTTATAAGTAATGTCAGTAAGCAAGCGAGCATATTTTCTACCGTCAAAGGACACAAAATCCTCTGTGATCGTCATAGTAAACCGTGCCAGCTTGCTCAGGTACGCATTGCTATTTTAATAAAAACTCGTGTAGCTATAAGTTATGCTTGATTCTAAATATTCCGGTCGACTACTTACATTTTATATCAAGTTTAATCGGTCGACAACTCACATGCACTGTGAGCCAAATATATTTAATAATACTTGTTACCATCATATTTCATAAAGTGGGGTTGGTTGTTACTGTACCAACGCGAATACTGTTAACAGTGTCGCAAAAGAGCACGTTCACTCAACACGGAGCACGGTCACACAAAATGGTTATCGACAACAGTTCCCGAATATGTACAGATTTGGTAACGGAACCAGCTTCTGATTTACTGCACACACACCGAACGGCACACTGGATTCTCGTAAAGTAACAAGTCATCCGAATCAAACGAAATATGTACGGTCATGTATTTTACTCAGTTCGACTATTGCCGATTACATAGTTCTATTTTATTCATTGTACTCATAATGAACAATGTTCATTGTTCAATTGAATAGTATGGTTTGCAGTAGTTTTTCGCTTGAACGTAATTGAAGTTTGTTTATGTGGCAATGTTCAGCAGAAATGGACCAGAGCATTGGGGCCAATTAAAATTCAATTTGGGTAACGTTCTCAACAGTAGCTAGTGACTATGTGGTAGACACCCCTTGGACCTGTCTTGAATGGGCAAGAGAAAGAAACGTTTCAATTGCGGACACGTCTGTAAACGCAACGGAAACGCACAGCGCGCAACGATTTGTGCTCAGCGAGAGGCACTCCAAGACATAAAAATAATTTTCGTGTTCCTCTGGCTTGGCTGCGTTTGAAATTTATACGTAATGAGAGTGGTTATGAAAAAGTTTTAATGGGTGCTTTTAGATTTTAATTGTCTCCTTATTATTTTTCTTTTCAGATTTAATGTTGAGTTGGAATTAATTTGTCTACTGTTGTTTGCGACTGCTGACGTGGACACGTCGTTTCCATTTGGGCTAAATAAAAATATTAAAGTTTTTAATTCTAGATGTTAACGTTAATCCTTTCACAAACTACATCTTCGAAATTACATTTCTCTGCGCAAACAAACCTTCCACATAATTCGATTCTGATTGCCTCTACAATTAGCTACAGTTTATAAACGAATTAAAAAAATAATTGTTTTAATTTTATACATCCGTTGCGTTAATCTGGCCAACAGAGAAATGTAAGTCTGGTCTTGTGATAAAGTGTAAAACTTGGTGGTTCTCATACTGTAAATCTGTTCAACTTTAACTCGTCATGTCTGTATTCTTAGCAACATTCAATTACGTACCCTCTTCCTTACGAGTAGCCACGCAACGTCATCCTTCCTTTGCTAACTAAATCATTATCCTTTCTCGTCGGTGTTATGTAAGGTACCTACATGTAACTTTTCCCTTGCTTTACTCTCTACATTTCACTGTAGTAAAAAACTGTCGTTTGATTCACATACAAGTACCTACTAAATAAGTGCATGTACATTAGTAGATTTAATATGCATAATATGATCATGTTAATCTGAACAACTTTAACCTAACGAACACAAGTTTCACTACAATATTCACGTGTTCGAGTGTACAAGTGAAGTACAGTGAGTGTATATATGTATGTATATATGTATATATTTGTCTTGTATTACCGTACTTAGCAACCGGCTTATGGTAAGTGCTGTTCCGAGTCGGGGATGAACACACAGAGTTTTCAACAAATTACAGTCATTTACTTTGTTTGTTAACATTTTTAAACAATTAATTATTTAGGTGCAAATTCACTTGTTAATTTTAATTATGTATATTTAACGACACAGAAAGCATCTCGGATGTGCAATATTCAACGTTCACGCGGTCCGTTTTTAAGTATTCATAAAGTTTTACAGATGAACGCACATTCATTATAATCTTTTCACGAAATATAACTCTTCTCGAGTTATTTGTCAAATGCGAAGTGGTCCTAATCCTAACACGTTCAAATGTAATATAATATACATATGTTCAGTACGCGGAATGTAACATTGCTAGAATGATATTGAAAACTACTTATTTCATATTCCACAGGTAAAAAATACTTCTTCGTTCTATTATAACACGCCTGAATGCGCACATCGCCACTCAGGTCAAATACGTATATTGACTACTTTGCCGAATATGCGACTTTGCATATTGCTTTTTGATTAAATAACTTTTGCTCGCATTTAGCTATTTAAATCAGCAAATTTCATACTTATTAGCGAAACATCATTCAGATGTTTGTGCCAATTAATTAATTTATACATAAATATTAAATGTACCTACTGTGCTGTTTAATGAACGGATTATCTTAATCACTGACCTGGCGTAAAGTTAACGTTTTCTGATTGACGTATTATCTCACCGCACGGAAAATACGTTAATTAGTTGCTTAATATAATTAAGTGAGTAATTAGTTGTTGATTATAATAAATTGTTGAAATATTGTTCATAGATCGGAGGTGTAGAATGTGTTCGGGCCGTAATGTGCATCAGTCACCGCCGGTCTGAGAGGAAGACAGGAAGTCAGACGGGCTGGTTGGTTCTCGTTGTGAGATGTGCATTGTGCGAGACTTATATGGACGCCGGTAAAGGTATAATCAGAAGGAAGTCATTATCATTATACAGGCTTATGTTGCCACATCCGTTATGAGACCTCGAACGATGTAACGGGTAACGGTGGCGGCTGGGACGCGGTACGCACGCCATGTAAACAAAGGCGTCGAACCATCTCATTTACAAGGTGCTCGCTCATTCGCGCGCTCCATCCTACAGTGCCGCACAACGCTGCCAACACTGTGTTTTCAACCCTTACTCTTCTAAAACATTACTATTCATATACAATCAATTCTTAACTTAATTAAACGTAATGATATCAATTCAATCTTAACCAATAACAAAAGTTGATATTCCCGCCATATAAATGCTATCATAATTGTTATCCAACTTTGATGTATGATTCTGTAATGGAAATATGTTTGTATAAAGAATATTGTGTAGTAAAATTCTAGAAAGATGTTCTTCTGAAGAAACTGCTGAAGTTAGACTGGAAATATGAATATGATTGATAGCCGGATGTGTGATTTGTGGGTGTTATGTTTATATAGTTGAAAATGCGCAACCGTGGCCGATGGCAGTGACGTCACTGTCGCCGTCAGGCCTTAATCTATACCTATACTGTTTAAACTCTCTGCCGCACTTCCATCGGTTATTATGTCCATTAATTTAAATTATATTTCATATATTAGAACGTTTATTGCACCTCCAATAACGCGCACTGACATTCAGTTCACATGTTACACTGCGTTGCGATTGTTTCGATTTTTCATCCAGCTAAATGTATATGTGCACCGTAATCAGGATATATTGAATTTACCGTGGTAATATCATTGCACATTGAATGTTTTTTTTTATTAAATTAATCATTTCGTCAATATATACAGAAAAGTATTCGTATTACCTAATGTATATAAATACAAAGTTGATTAGTAATACACATTTTAATTTTTTTCTGGGTATTATATATCTACGGGTGCAGTTGGTAAAACAAGCGATTTGAAAATTACTTTCGCTGAGTAACAACGTAACGAGAAAGATTGTGACTATCGCTGAATCACATTATTTATACACTATGCCATTTGATGGCCCATATGATATGTTTCGAAGATGATAATGGGAGAGTAATCATAATTGTAACTTTTGTAACTAAAGAATTAACTACTTAATTTCTTCCATCTAATGAGACCAATTGAAAGAGTAAAAACGTCTTATACTGCCAAAGTATCAAGGAACCACATCATCTCAAAAAAAAAAATACCGTCAATATTCCTTCAGTGAATCAACATTTTATTTTATTACTGATCTTTTAAAATCGCGTGTTTTACTGGAACACCCCTATAATAAATGAAACTGTATTTACTTAAATATTTATTGAGAAGGAAAATATGTAATCTGTAATGGTTGGAATAATTGACTTAGTTCAAGGTGTTGTGAACTGTTCAGAATGTTGTTTGCTTGATAATGACCAAAATCCTCATGATCGAAACGTCGCATATTGTTGATCATCTGTGATCATCTTTATGATATATTATACCGAATAAACAGTTCACAACACCTTGAACTAAGTCAATTATTCCAACCATTACGCATTACATATTTTCCTTCTCAATTATATTTTGACTAAAGAAAATCTACAATTATATGATTTTTATAACTATTGACTAAGTTGCATTTTGTACAGTGATCGTGAATGAAACTTGTTCAGACTGGCAATTTCGCTTATAATTTATTAAGCTGCCACATCTATTATGAAACAAATGTGAACACTTTGAAACAAGTCCATCAAGTGATACAAATGGTATCAATCAAATTGAACCGTAAGTGCTAAAATATATCATTGGTTCATAACCATAAATGGTATTTTTAGATACAAATGGCTGATGGTGATCATGCACCTGTGTGTGTGTATGGCAATGGACAGAACCCTTACCCCCACCCCCTCCCACCTATCTATATTCTAGTGACTACTATACTGCAATGTTTTGTGCAACAACTTCTCCTGCCGATACTATCTGGGCTGCGTGTACTGTAACATTCACCTGTTGATGCTTACATTTGCATAGCAACATGAAAACTCCATTACGCTTCTCTATAGATGCAAAACGAATCTAAAAATCCTATCCAAGATAATTTGCTAACAGCATATTATACATACAATTTTATTGTTGTTTTCAGTAAACAACATAGCTCCATAGGAAAATTCTCTACGTACCTCTTAGAATATGTGCAGCAAAGTCGTGTTGTATTCGGAAGCGTTTAATAGAAGCTACTAACAAAAAAATCTACAATTTTCCAATTCCATTAATCAGAGTTTTGCATTAGTACCTTTTTAATCCGCAATTTCTGTTTCATTCCTACTTTAGGATATATATAAATTTTTTTTTTCCATAATCAGTGAACATGTGAAAAAGCATTTCATTTAATTGTATGAATCAAGAGAAATTAATTGAAAGTATAGATATCCCTAGATCATAAACGGCACGCACATGTGTCAAAATCTTTAACAATTTCTAATTTGTATACTTTAGAAATTACATTCAACCTGACACTTACTGCCTGTGGATCTATCAGATTTTTAAGATGACTATGATAATTAATAATCTAACATCAGTTCCACGATTCGAGTTACAGATGATGAGATAATAGCAATCTTATAATAAACTAGATTGGGTACAGACACCTATGCCTATCAATAAATTAATATTTACTAAATACACCTAAATAATAGAACCCAAATAAAACAGATCTGAATAAATCATAACAAATTAATATTTACTGAAATACATTTTTACTCTTTTAAAATCCCTAGTGATGTGCCATAAATAAAATATATAATTAACTATGACAACATCTATTTTCTCTCGTTGATAATAGCAAAGCCGACTATGAATGCAATGATTTTCTTTTGTTCAAAGTTTTTAATTTAAAAATATTTTTTTTCTTTTATAGCCTTACATATTTTTTTCAAAATAGTAATGTAAAAAATTCTGTTTCATTTCCTAAACATGCACGATTTCTCAAATACTAAAGATAATTTTGAAAAACATAAAATCTCATGCTCGGTTGGATAGTCTAGGAGGAATTAATGGAACAAAAATCTATAGGTGTGAGCACATACGTACGGACATGTAATAGTCATTTCGTGATCCAAGGAGACTGTCCGATATTTGCGCTAAAATTTTTAAAATTGAAACCATTATACCGAACTCTATAGCTCTTCGACATGATATCAATGAGCTAAAATGATGATGAATATATTTTCGAATTATATAATAAATGTAACGGGGTTAATTAATTAAGATAGGCAATCCCGCGATACACCCGGCTAATGTTGGTCACAGAATACAATTTCTACTAAATGATCAAAATGATCGAAATATCTGTAGATTAAAGCTTTTATAATTCATTATCAAGTGAATAATTACAAATCAGCATTGTGTGTGGCAGCAACATGTTTATTTATTTGTATCTCAATATCCTTGTCCACGGTGGGCACAAGCGTTACCAAGAAAAGTTTAAAAGTGCAAAAAAAGTTTATCACGAAATCTATACTGTGCAGTATATCCACCAGTTTTGCATTGCTGACATATACTACTTTATTTCTAATGCATTGTAGTAATTATTAACTTGATAATGAATTATTAAATCCTTAAGGCTGTCGTTTACCTAAATGAAAAAGCGTTAAATTTTAAGAAATCGGCTGAAAATTATTTATCCCGTTCTGACCTTAATAATAGAACGTTTTTGATGCACGATATCTCAATGAATTGGATTTTTTATACACCATGGACAAGTCTTTTTACTTTTTACATATTATTTATAATTTCCAGAAAATGTTAGGTTTTCTCTAAAAAAAGAAAGGTTTGTAACATGAAAACCGTAACATATATAAAAAAATTAAAAAGACTTGTCCATAGCGTAGAACAAAACGAATTCATTAACATATTGACAGGAAAAACAGTCAGTTGGTATTTGTAAAACGGAGCTAAAACCATTTTGATATCAGAAGTTTTTAAATATATTTTTTCTATTTTCATTTTTTACGCCTTATGAGATGCAACCAACATTACAGTTTTTAACCCGCTTCGAAAGGTTTTGAGTGTTTATGAAGTTATGATAATAAAACTTAGATATTCAATGGAATTGTATAATATACTTTTGGGTCAGGATTTACACTGTTGCATTCATGTAATTTTTAGTAAAACGAGTTTTCCGATATCTCTTCTACCGCAATATTCTTTATCAGATTGTTTCAACAAATTTGCTCAATCATATATATATATATATATATATATATATATATATATATATATATATATATATATATATATATATATATATATATATATATATATTCATGTATTTATTTGACGAGGAAAGTCAACAGTTACCCAATGACAGGTTTCCACATATGTACACATGAATAGAGCATAATGATACATATTACAATTATTTATAAATAATTATATAGTACAACAATTAAATATCAATAACTGGTTTCGAAAAAGTTAAGTTTACAAGTTTTTTATATTGAAATAACGACAAATAAAATATGTCCAAGTGCTGGAAATTATTGTTATAGTTAGACATAATTAATAGGGGAGAATAATCTATCCTAAGACAAAAATACATTTCTCACTTCCAACCCACGTGATTTTCTGGGATCAACTAATTCTGGGAGTAAACATTTTAAATAAAACATTTTTAATTTATCTTCCATGTTTTCCCAAAATTTTCTGTCTCTTTGTATACTTGTACGCAGGTTTCTTTTGGTGTATATACTATAAAATAACACAGATTTCGACCAGTAATCTCTAATTGACCCTGTATTTGATGCATATAAGCATGATTAATATTTAATGATAATTTGCCATTTACTATTTTACACCATGTAATTTTCTTTTGTAGAATAGAATCTGCAATAGTTGAATTTCTTATGGAATATGGACATTTCATTTCAATTATTGCATTTTTCTCGACAAGTCCATCGTGTTGCTGCAAAATATGGAATTGTCGGATGAACGAACATTCCGCAACTGCCAACTTTTTTCTTGAACATTGTTTCAAAAATACATCTAGCATTAGACTCGTTTCTCACTCCATATTGCGTGGCTTTGTTTCCAGAAAAATCGGAATACAGTAACGAATTGACTGTGTTTGCTGTTGATGTGGTCTTTCTCATTTTGCAAATGTTGACGCTGTCAATCTCTTCAATCTTTCTTTTCATCTGATATGATACTAGTATCCAAGGCATTTGGAATATCACTATTATCCAGAGACGTAGAAGTAATGTCATGTTCAACAGCACCGTGACTATTTTGCTTTTGTTCACTGCAACAAAATTAAACGTTAGATTAGAATTTTAATTTAATATACCATAGTATAATTTTAAAATATTTTACTGAGTTTATATTATTTTTTTTATTTCGAACGCCAATTTATTAAAATGGCAAAATGATTATTACAATAAATTTTACTTTAAAATTAATTATGTTTTAAATAATACTTACTTTTTCCTTTTCCGCCAGTATTTGCGTAGAATTTCAGATTGATGTTGGTATTTCTTCGATTTCCGCATGTACACTCCCTTGTGTACTATTTAATTACCGTTTTACTTTTCAAAGAATACCATAAGTCATTAGATAATCCAGGAATTTTCAGTGTTTCTCGAAAATATGCTATTATATATTTTCTGGTAATTAGTGGATATTCCGAAAGAAGATAATCAGTATGATTTCCAATAATCTTGTATTTATTTTCAAAATGCCCTAATTCCTAATATTTGCCGAAAATTTAATCTTATATTTCCAAGTACATATATAATTTTGTGAATATTACGCAGAAAGGTAATTAGTTCGAAATCTAATAGTTTTTAAAATATTTTAAAAATCGTGTTCATTTGATACAGTTTACTATTGTAATTTGTATAAGAACCTTTCGAAAAGTGTGTACCGAATAATCAGGCAACGTTGCAGAGAGAATTATTCCTTCGATGTATTGTCAGAGTATTTGTATGGACCTGTTTTATAAACAGCCATGTTTAAATGATTTATGATGGGGTAAGGGTCTACTCGGAATTGAAAAAAGTGTTACTTGGGTTGCGTTCATTTGAAATTTAGGCGCTTTAAAATATTTCAGATACGAAATAAAATTTAGGTAAACGACAGCCTTAATGTACAGATTTCTAATAAATGTTTAACATTTAGCTGCAACTGTATTCCGTGACCAACATTACACTCATGTATTACACATTTGCGTAGCCTAACGAATACACCTTTTACATTTATTATTGTCCCTACACTACTCTAACCAATAAATCTATTACATTTGTTATCCCCTCGACATAACCCTAACGAATAAACGTATTACATTTGTTGTTTGCACTACATTACCCTAATGAATAAACCGTTCACATCTGTTATACCCTACCCTAACGAATAAACCTTTTACACTTGTCATTCCCCTACACTGGCCTAAAAAATAAACGGCGATAATATAACAGGAACTTTCATTTTATATTGCGGGGTCTGCAGCCCCGGAGTCTTTATGGACAAGCCGCCCCTGATGTACACTTTTATAGAAACCCATTCAACAACTCTGTAATACGGTACAGTAGGGAAACTGATTTCTGTAAAATATTAATACACACTGCCATCTGCCAACGCTTTGCTGTACAGCATGCATGTTCAAATATTTCCATAGTAACAATACAAATTTATTTAATAAAGAAGACAGCTTAGATATACTATTTAATTTTATTTTATCAATGGTTTTGAAAAAAATATTACTTGCGTTTCAACCACCAGGTATATTAATTAATTGTACACAATTGTCACTAAATTTAAAAATGTCATAACTGGTCCAGGTCTTGGTCTGGTTTTTGCGAAAAAGGATAAGGATATAATAAAACATATTAACTTAGGAACATTAGATGAAAAGTAAGTTAAAACGAGAAATTAATCAGCAATTTAATGACATTTCATTACAGCACTGATATCGACGAACTTACAAATCAGATACTTACGAGGGAACCGGTACATGTTGCATACAAGGATACCATTCAGATCGCAATTAATAAAATAAAAGAAGAACTAATCAAACAAAACAGATATAAACTATATGGTACAATTGGGCTACACTTATTACCAATAACTAACGTCACTATTGATAACAACAGTGAAAAGTAAATAAACGTAATTTAGTGTCATCTTAATAATTATTGGTCATGTAATAATTTAATTAATTTATTAATATTTCCAGTTGTGCTACTGCAAGTTACGACAGAACAGTCAAAGTCTGGAACTTAGAAACCGCAATTGAAATACAGACTTTAGAAGGGCACAGTAATGTTGTTTTTAGTGTTGGATTCAATAGAAATGGGTTCGTTCACTATTCATTGTAAAAATTGTTAATTTACACAAACATTTTTATCCGTTTAGTAGCAAGATCTTGACTGGTTCTTTCGACAAAACTGCGAAACTATGGAGTATAAAATCTAGTAAAGCGTTACAAACGTTCTGGGGGCATACAAATGAAGTGGTAATTGCCCAATTTTTGCCCAAAGAAGACATTATAGTCACTGCATCCACTGACAGAACAGTTCGCATGTTTCAAATTGAAACAGGACAGGAATTAAAGACTTTCGTCGGCCATAGCGGCGATATAATCTCAGTGCAAATTGATCGTACAGGAAAATTAATCATTTCTGGATCTTTCGACAAGACCATTCGCATCTGGGACCCCCGAATTGGAAGGTAAGATAATTAAATGCAAGGCTTCATAAATTAATAAACTATTGTTACATATGTAGCTGCACAAATGTATTATGTGGACATGAAGCAGAAATAAGTCGATGCAAAATCAATTCGCATGACACAATGGTAGTATCTGGATCCTTTGATGGAAGAGCAATTCTGTGGGATTTGCGAAAGATGAAATATTATAAAATCTTTCAAGGACAATCATCTAAAAAAGAAAGTGTAAGCATCACTGCTAAAAAATATCATTTGTTCCTCTGTTTAATATAATTAACAATAATTAAAGATTGCGTGATCTTACTAACGTTTTGTAATGATGCAAAATGCCAATACAATTTCGAAGGTTTTCATAAATTTAATTTTATATCTATCTGAAATTAATTGGACGTCACATGTAATGAACGTGCATTAGGCTACCTACTAGTTATTCAGTTTTCTGATAATCTTAACACAAAAAGGTTCTCAAATGAATATTACGGAAAGTCGATACTGGTTTACCAGTACACACTAAATTTTTCATTGCAATTACAGATATTGGATGTGGATATAAAAGACACGTTGATTAGTGCATGTACATCCGAAGGCAATGCATACGTATGGGATTCTTTGAATGAGGAAAAATATTGGGAGCTACACGGGCATCAGGATATAATATCTAAGGTATGTTTCAATCCCATTGGAAACGATCTTATGACATGTTCGGATGACCACACAGTACGCATATGGAATCTGGACACGGAAAAGGTACTGCATCATATTTTGGACCACAAAGATGCTGTATTCTCAGTACAATATAGTCAATGTGGTAGAAAAATATTAACTGCATGTAGAGATAACTCATGCAAATTATGGTTTCGTAAATAAATTTTTATGGTAATATATTGATAAAAGAAAACCTGAACATAATGTAAGTATATAACTGATATATGTACATATATCTGATCTGTTAGATAAAATTAGTTATTAGTTAAGGAAGGAATACGGATGAGGAGTAACACAACATATTACTAACATTTACCACTACCAAAACATAATGAAAACAAAAAAGTATGTTTCTAGCATACAATAATTATTAGGCTGTTAATAAATATTGATACAAATTTTTCTTACAAAAACAGAGTACTTGACCCACCGATCTGGGCTGTATAACATCGTCAGTTAACCCAGAAAACATATACAATGTGTAACAAATATCCACATATTTTACATGTATGGTAAATAACTTTATAGCCTACAAAAAATTATGTATTTAAGTTTTCACATGTTTCTGAGAAAGTTACGCAGTGGGTAAAACAAACATATGCAAAAAAAAATGATTGTTCACATTATTGATATATACAAATCACACTTTATGCTAAGTTTCACAAGCCACTGAAGCATAAAACTTGTAACACTTCAGTCGGGATTAATTAATAAAACTTCAATATGTAGTTACAGTATATGCTTGCTACGACGAAAACGTACAAATCGATCGACCAACCAACCAATTTGCGAGTTTCCATTTTAATTGAAAGTCCATATCCATCATCTATCTATTATGATAAACATGTTTTGATCTTTATGACTTTAGAATAAAAGCTATATGAAAATGTCACAAGATGTATGTATGTATGTCTGAAATATAAACCAGATGTTCATTCACAGCAACCTAAATGTAAGATCACATATGAGATACTGAAACAGTAATTTGTCAATTCCTAAATGTACATGACACAATAAAATCTAGTAGTAATCATCAGTGAACTCACATAGTAATTTATTATCCTTGTTCTTATTCGCTATTAAATTTCGGCAGAAATTTTCTTATTTTCAACTACATTATATATATATATATATATATATATATATATATATATATATATATATATATATAATACATATAAACACATTGAAACATACATTCAATATTGGTGTATGTGTGTCCATGTTACCATACTTTATCTTTTACATCCAGAATCACAATTCTTAAATGAACATTACTACAATTTTGTAAAAATAAACTACATATTTTGCGAAACAATTACATGTACATAACAGATTTTATTTGGCAATCAATCAATTATTTACACAAATAAAATTCAGTTAACATAATATACATAATAAAATATCAAATATATACAGTAAAAGAGAAAACTTCTGCCAAAATAAGAACAGCCAGACAAAGAAACAACGATTCAGCCAATGATGTATTGTATATGACAGACATACATGTGTATATACATTTGTGCACGATATATTCGTAATGATACAATGATAAAAATATAAAAGAAAAGCTGTAGCAATGCTGATGTATGGCAACAACAAAATGGATACTTGGAATTAACTTATAAATTATAGTAAATATACTTATATGCTAGTAATATAGAAACACATCGGTATATTTAAGTTCGAGAATCAAGTTAACCATGAAATGCCAGAGCCATTCCGCCATTCTGTAAAATAATATAATACATAGATAGATACGCATATATGTTGAATTCCGCAAACAAACAACAAAATTGAAATAAAACAGACAGAATAGTCTCGTTCGTTTCACATAAATGACGACCGGCTGACTAGATTACTCAAATTTCACTTTCGCGCCATTTATCGGAAGAGCTCTGGTAATGAACAATAGTAATTACGCTACACGGTGTAATCAAATAAAAACAGTGCGTCTTCAAATACATTGAATCAATGAATTCATTACATATTAACAGTTCATAAGATTTGTGCATTTATGTATCAGCACACAAAACACTACAGGAGTAAGGGCAGGACTAATTCTGTGTCCGTCCCAAAATTTATATGAACACTGAAACAATTCACATTCATCCACGCTCGCTCGTACTTTCGCATTATCTTTAATCTCTCATACAATAATAAGTAACGAGAATGGAATGGTTAAAGTTCAGAATAAGATGGCTGCCGACATGATCAGCACATGAACATGGACATGCACAGACAAGTCCATGCAATAACATAACACAACGTTGTTATAGTTATAGTAGTAGTAATAGTAATAGTGAGAATTCACACTAGGTATGTAGTAAGTGAACGTGAGGTATGATAGGTACTGTTACAAATAGGTTATGTCATCACGTGACATGTATTCACTCACTCACTGACTACTTCAACGTTATTGAGTAGTCTAGTAGTAGTAGAAGTAGTAGTAGTAGTAGTAGTAGAAGTAATAGTGATAATAGTAGTTATCATCCATGCATCTCTGCTCACTGACGTTCTCTTCTGTACATACATGTACACACATACACACAGGCAGGCACATGTACACCTAGAATATTAGTTTTACATAACTTACATACTTAATTAGCTGTATAACTGTATGCACAATGAAAACATGTACACAATGAACAAGCAATGTTTATATGAAATGTAAATGTTAATAATCCCTAATCATAAGAAAAGACTGTTCACATATCGTTTAGGCAGCAGAACAATACGCTGCTACAATCAGCACAATGAACGAAACAATAATTACCTCGGCAAATACATAGCAAACAGTCAATATAAATCTTACATATTAACATTGTTGTATTTTCCTTATTTTGAACCGTACAAATGTTAAACGCTAGTACATAAGAGTTTTTATAAAATTGTGATTCATCATTTCAAGGCCTTCCTTTCTCGACACAACACAACCACCTACTCACTCGTACACACACGCGCGCACTCACACACATACTGTCATCGAATATACATATATACGATGTGTTCTTTGCAATCTAACATAGAAAATGAATATGTTATTTTAGGAAAATCTACGATATTCAATATATTTTGGAGGAAAAGTGTAAAGGAAAAATACATATGTTTAAAATGCTGTATATAACGATTCTTTCTTTGCATATTTTCCACATTACATTGGTACTATAATATCGTGTCTTTTTCTAAATAACATATTTATCTCGTAAGTCCCAAATGTCAGTAGGATATATATATATATATATATATATATATATATATATATATATATATATATATATATATATATATATATATATATAATATTCTGCTCATTTGCAATCGTTGTCGACCACGTCGCCGCGACCTTCACCTTCGCAGTCAATTATAGTGTAGGTACAGAATGTAACGTTATGTACACATACATACCGGGGCCACGTACATGTTTACACCATGACAAAAGCTTCTTTGCCACAGAATAGGAACGGGTACTGGTCAATCATTGTTTGTACTATGTCCTCCAGAAAGGGTCGCATCTGCTCGAACCGGCCCATGTCACTGAACTCGATCGGTAATAACGTTGGCCACCAACAGATTGCCAAGTTCTTACTGTCCATGCTATTCAACTTGGAATTCTCTGCCACTCTATATCATAAGATCAACCAAAATTACATGTACGTCTGTTAATTCTTCAGGGTGAATTATTTACCTTACGAAATGTTGAAATATAAACTTTAAAACTTGGAAATTAACAGGAGGTAATTTATCAAGCATACTACGCAAAGCCAACAAACGACAACTGCGGTCTGTCTTCACTTCCAAGTTACCGCTAGTTGTGGACATTGGCTTTAATCGTGTTCCTGCAACACAGCCTGGAATTACACATTTCAATTGACTCACCCGTACGTTCCATAATTCTCACCGGCAATGTCCTCCAGTTCAGCCATCACGTCCTCCTCAAACAATGGTGGCAATCTCTTAGAAAAGAAATCTTTCAGAGCTGTTGCAACAGCATTTACTGGTACATCCAGTTCATGGATTCGTACATTCGGATCTATGTAAAAAAAAAACTCCACAGTTGAAATTTTTAGCAGCAAACAATCAAAGTGAGAAAAAGAATCACCTTCATCAAATTTCTGGAATAATAAATCTACATGAGCCCGATTACCAGGAACACGATACAATCCTTCAGAATCTAATCCTTCACTTTCAATAAACTTGACACACTTCTCAAGAAACAGTGGAATATAATTCTTCTCGGACTACATAAACAAGTCATCATTTTACATAATATATAACGACGAGGTTCAATTTAAAACTCCAAAGTGAATAATATTGAATCTGTCTAATAGTATTTAACAGGTAAGCAACGAGTTTCGCTTTGATATTGTCGATTTGAAGTGAAAGTTGAACCTCGTTTTAGAAATCTAGCATGTCACAGTGTGTATTAGAAATATATAAATATACCTGAATAAAGTCAGCTATTTTCAGTTGAGCTCCAGCCGGTGGCACACATTTTTGCTTGTGTTTCAGCTTCTTCTTTTCTCTTTCACGGCCTTTATCGCCCACTTTACGTAGTTTTTCTTCCTTTATTCGGCGTTTCTCTTGTTTTTCATCGTCTTTTGCCTTCTGTTTATCCTTCTTGCGCGCAAGTTTCTCACGATCAACCTCTTTTAGCTTCGGCAAAACACCGAACTACAAACATAATGCACAATAAATATACAAATCTGAAAAGTAAAAGACATGAAATACCATAGGAGAATTATTATCTCGTGGCGAAGACACATCTAAACTGGACTCATCATCATGAACATTTCCATACGAGTTTAATTTACTTGGAAATAGTTCTGACGAATTCAGTTGTATATTCAAATTGTGCGTGTTGTGCAGTTCGGGTGGGAGAGACACAGTTGCTGGAATTGGAGCGCGTTTCTTTAGACTGAACGTACGTTTCTGGAAACGCATTCTACTGTCGTGTGTTCCAGGATATACTTCCACATCACTTGCCTCACTGGACTCAGAATTGGAATCGCTTGGAACTAGTAAAATACAGTAAATTATTAGAACTATTTTCATGTAAGTGTGAACTAGACGTGGGCAACCTTGTACACTGTGTATTTGTCTAATCTATTTGAATATGATTTGTATTTACCGTTAGCTTTTTCAGGATCCTGTTCGATATTGGCTGCCGCATGTACACTTGGCGGTACGTTGAAGTTCTGTAACTGGGGTACACGGGGTGGTTGTACCGGTATAGCAGTGCGCTTCTTACGAGGTCGTTTGTGCGTGGCAGATTTACGGTTCACCTTACAATAGACTTCGGCGGCCCGCTGACGTCGTTCTAACGAACTCCATTCGCTGTCCGTGTCTGAATAAGCTGACATAAATAAACAAAATAACATAAATCACACTGGCGACGTGACTAACACACCTACAACCGATAACTCACAGGGCTGTCCCTTCTCTCGTCGCTGTCGCAACTTGCTTTTACAACTTACTGGATCTTGTACCAATGCATACATGTAGTCGGCGTCACCGTGGCCATATACATTCTGAACTAGATCTTTTACCTGTCAAATAACATTAACATTCAAATATTCTACAATAACATAAACATTAATCTAAGACTGTTTAACCTGTGAATATTCGGAACCAAGATCTACAACTTCTGGTGTAGCTAGTGGTGCATGACCCAACGATATATTACTAACCCTAGATTCCTTTCCACCCACATTCATGCGAGCGATCGCTTCAGTCACAACGGAGAAATTCTTCAGATTCAGTTTACCAGGTTGCTGTGACAATTAATACAGTAATTATATGTATTGTACATGCATACATATATCGTATATGATACCTTCAATGTTTGTGATATTCCCTTAGGCCTAGATTTGGGGGCAGACACATGTCGTCGGCCCGTTGTGAAAGCATGCTGACCGTAACTATTTAACCATGTTCCAGGAAGTGATCCAGGAATTTCACATTCGCCATCTATAGTAAATCATAGATTTGTAGTATTATAGAGACGGAAACATGTTAACAACGAACCGAAGTAGCACATAAACTGATGCAATTGCAATCAGTTGAAGATAAGTATTGTTATTTATGTAAAGGTACACATGTCATATTGATGTATAATATCGAAGTTGAACCAATTTGACTATGTGTACAACAAATAGGTAATATGCAACAACACATCAACGATTCTGTTCGACAAGTAAAGCCGGACGATTCGGACGAATATCCATCGTGTTTTAGAATAGCTTAAGCAAACATATATAAACAGAAACACTTAGCTGCATGATCGGGAACACTTAAATGCACAAACAGATGCTAGGAGGCAAAACAATAATCAAACGGAGAACACTTACACAGATATAATAAATAATAAACACGAATCACCTGAATCATGTGTAGCTAATGACTCTCGAGATCCACTTATGTCAGCTATACCAACAGACAAATATTACAAGTACCTGAATACAAAATTCAAAATATGTACATATGACAGGCACTCACGTAAATGTCAGTAACGAGGAAGAGACACGTATAATGTGCTACAATATCTGTACAGGTTAGTCAATAACGTACATATATACACAACACTTACATGTAATTTCATCCAGGCTTGTTTGTGATGCCGACAACATTGGCACTCTCTTTGACGTGCGGATTGAGGAGAACGGATGATCTGGGGGCGCTGGTTCTGGTGGCGTTGTCGGAGGTGGATACACTTGAAAACCTAGTCAGCAAAACATAATTCAATCAAATACATAGTACATAGCCATCTAAATAGATGACCGTACCTTGATGAAGAGGTCGTATTTTTCCAGATAAAATATCACCATTTTCATTGCCATACATGAAAATGTGCGAATACTTGTCACTATGATCACTTAAACTTAATCTCTCATCTGGACCGTTCAATTCAAAGTTCTCACTACCACTGCTGAAATATAAATTTAGTTTTTACGTTTCTTCACTAACAACGCGCTCATGTAAGTGTCGAATAAGTGAATAGATGACTTTTACCCGTCATTTAATTTCAAATGATAACTCTCATGTCTCGGAGGTGGCATAGGACCATGTGACCGCTGCGAGTGCGAATGTTCCAGGGCTCCTTCGCCACTATCGTCTATGCCGGCTGGTTCTTCCATATGAAATGCTTGTTCTATCTCGGGTTTCTTCTCCCACACTTCCTTGAAAAATGGTGTGTAGAAAGCCGCTAAACAAAAATGATCAGAATCAACGCATAAAGCACATTTACAACCACAAGTAATGTTAAACTGACTTTTTTGCTGACAAGACGACGTAGTTGTCATGAAGTGTGCGTGTAACCTATCGGCAGTAGCGTTGCCCTCTGTTATCAAAATATGACTTAAATCATTCGTAAAAAATGCGTTGGCACCCCCTGAATCTGTTACCGCCATTATTTGAATTGGAAGATTCGGAATGTTCATTGAGAATGCGCTGAAAAGATAACGATTCAGATTAGTGGATAATGGTTCATTCGTTCTTGTAAACACATGTTATTTACTTGAGAGTAGCCAACGATGCTTTCCTTTTCGCTGAATAAACCAGTACAAACCCGTGTACTAATTCATCACGAAAAGCGTTGGCGCCATGAAATGATGATATGATTACTTCAACTTTCCGCTTGGAATCGCCTAAAAATGTTTCTAAGATAATACTACGTTCGCCGGACAAGAAACAACACTGATGCGATAAAAGCGGTGCTAGGACGTTTTCCACCGAGAACGGATCACCGCAAAACATGCACATTATAATTCTACAACAAAAATTCAGTTAGTTACACCAGCCGGCGATGTTAGTGAATGGAACACGTGTATACATACCTAATGTCTGGTTCTACACACTCAATTACGGATTGATATATATTTAAGAAACCTGCACGATGATGAATGCTCTGGACGAGCTGATGTAATGCATCCGATACTAACTGTTCTGGACTGGTTTGGTCCAGACACACGTCCATGTATGGACATTGTAAACTGTACAACAAATTATTATAATTATGTAATATGGAGTCATAGAAATTTATTCCAGAGATATACCTGTCTGCCAAACTCTGACCGTCCTCACGCAACTTTAACACATCCTTCTCATCAATGAACGAGTCTTGTAGGAACATAAGAACAATCGGCAAACCCTGGAATGGCAGCTTGTCTTCCTGTTCAAGGTTCGACAATAACGTCTTCTCTAAACTCTCACGAATATACTCGAATGACTCAGCATTGGAGTATACGCAAAAGCTACCGTGAGGCACAAAGTCTGCAGTTCGGAACGAATTGTGCGGCAAACTAACATCACCCGTAATTATTCGGTAATCTAAACTGTACAGTTGGCAATCTATTTCGTATTCGTCATCCTCACACTGCGCCTGTAACATACACACACAAGCACATAACGTCACATCATCATTTATCTCGTTGTAATACAATAAGTCAATAACATACTCTAATCTTAGCTGCAAACTCCTCAGCCAAACCATTTATAGCAAGAATTACAAGGTTCAGTTGATTATTATCCGAACTTAAAAGCCACTGGTTGTTCCGATTCCAAGATGATGGCCGATGTGTTTTAGATGCTAATATCCGTTCAATAAGCGCATCCATACAATTTGGGAATGCGGGACAATGTTCACGAATTGGACAATGAACAAAGCCCAAATGTTGAAATAACATCAGCTTTCTGTCTTGATCTAAACGATCCAGCAACTTATACCTAAACATTAAAATAATTCTTGTTAATATACGGATTACTACGAAATACAGAAACCAGTTACATACCTGAAATCATCCTGCAACACATCTGTTATTTCTTTAATGTCCTCTTGAGTTATGGTCCCAGTTGGTGTAATACTTTTGAAATGATAAAATAAATCTGCATGTTCCAATAGGAGTTCCTACAAGTACAAAACATATATACACATATAAGTATAGGCAATTTGTTGGGTTATTTAATATTTACCTGGAAGTTATGTTTAGCGTTCTCTATAAGTTCCCGCTGATGGTTATCATAGATTTGTTGACAATCATGTTCGGACAAAGCCTCAAAACAT
Organism: Carabus problematicus; assembly: GCA_963422195.1. Taxonomy (NCBI): domain Eukaryota; kingdom Metazoa; phylum Arthropoda; class Insecta; order Coleoptera; family Carabidae; genus Carabus; species Carabus problematicus. Next base: position 21,314,026 of record OY728577.1, read on the forward strand.
TCACGACCCATGAACAGGACACGGACTTCTGACAAATGTTTGCCTGGTGTAACATATCCAGTATCTTCCAGTAACTGTTTAAATTGTTTTTTCCATCTACAAAATAATTTATATCGATAAGTTACAAACGAAATTTGATGTATACCACAACACAGCAGTACCTTTTCGGCATCCTAGCGAATGGTAACAAAGAAGAAAATTCGTGTTAATGTGTTAGAAAAGCACAAATTAGTACCACCAATAATAATAATAACACTCTATTAATACATACTCCAGTCGCTTCTGTTCTTGTTGTAAAGCATTTACATGATTTTTATACACTGTTTCGGCATCGCTCGTATCTAGAACATCGTAGGGGATCCGTGTGTCCTCCGAATCTGATCCTAGTTCACATTCTGTCCATGGCATATCCTCGGGACACTCATAAAAATACTGAGAAAAATCAGGATGAGATTTCAGGTACTGTTGAATGGATGGCCAATCGCTGTAACCGACATGAACTCATGTTATTTCATATAAACACGACATTTATATCATTACTACCTGTCTGTGAATGTGTTAATATCTGGAACTAACTCATGTAAAATATCAGGTAGCATCTCCATATAATGAGCAACTTTCTTCGCTAATTGCTCGTCTTTCAATTTCTTTATATGGCGTCGGAATAATCTCTGTGTTCCATCCATTCCTATGGAATACATTAAACAATGAATTACAATACACAAATCATTCTATTAAGCGGGGTTCACACTTGTGCATTTCGATGCAGCATCTAAAAATGTCTCTGAACGATGCATTTTTTTATGCATGTCCTTGAAATTCTCAAATCGTTCAGACTAATGCATTTTTAAATGCATGGAACTATTTTCTGTTAAAAAATTAATTTTTAACCAACATAGCTCACATAATATTAAATGTGGTTGGTAGAATGTGACCGCGTAAGCTTCAAGGTAATTTCATTTTAAAAGCGCATGTTAATGAAATTTATTATTATCAATATTTAATACTGACTTACCTCGGTATTACTACATTAAAATACAAAAAAAAAAACAATTTTTCACAACAATAATTGGGGAGGTGACAAACCGATGTTCCAAACTTAACGATAAAACAGATTGGTATTGCAAATTCCACAAAAAAAAAAAACACCAGTAATGCATCAAGAAATGCACAGAAATAGAACATGTTCTAATGCGTGCATCACGATGCAGCATCAAAAAATGCACTAAGAAATGCCTAGTGTGAACGCCTTTAATGCATGCATGTTAATGCGGCATCTCAGTTGCAGCATCGAAATGCACAAGTGTGAACTCCGCTTTACATACACCTTCAGTCATACAAGATTACTATGACTGATCATTAGTCGAAATACAATATCATACACAATGCTTACCGAATAACTGTACAAAATATATCCAGTCCTTATGCGTGGCTAGTTTCTTACAGGTGTGCGACCACAATGCTCGGCAGTCGGTGACATGAGTTCGAATAAGTCTAGTAAAGGCTTCTGTAGCTGCGTCCATCATTTCTTTCTTAATTCGCGCCGCATCTATATATGGTATTACCTTAGATCGGATTTTACTACGGTCTATGATTTGCGCCAGGAGAACGAACGGCAGATCTACATTGATATTTTCGTGTGCTGATGTTTCTATCAGTGGAATCGTACCCTTGTATTCTTTCCGTTGCACAAGCTTCTCTACCTCACGTACATAGGCCTCGTTAGCGTCATCATTCTTGGTTGTGGCAAGAACGACTGGTTTCTTAGTCTTCATCAAATTATTTAACATTGCAGCAACTATCTCAACTTGCTTCTCTAATGTCCGGCTTGGTACAACGCTCACATCAAAGATACATAAAAAACCATCAATATTTAGTTTACCATCGGGAAGCACTCGTTGTTCATATTCTTTCTCAATGCCTAACTGATTTTTGCAAATATACATTAATTTTTCCGCCGAAGTAATTTTTGTCGCAGCACATCTTTTTACATACGGTTCCATTTTACCACCTATAAAGTGAATAGACAGATCAGAAAGGTTGCACATGACTGACAATCGGAAAAAAAATGTTGCAAATTTAGGCTTACCTTTGAATGGTTGAAAGGATGCATCATCTATAAATTCAGTTTGCTCAATAACTTGAAATTGGAAATCAATTCCATCTTCAGACGGCTTAACAACTTCACCCCAATACAAGAAGTGGTCATTATTAACAACGCGACCACTGAAGTCGGTCTGAATGAAATATTACACAAATGTAAATGAATGCCACAATGAACAGTTAAACACACACGAATACTAAACTAAATACCTGGCTGAGTACGGATATGTGATCCACATTATAATCATCGGCAAGTGATCGCATGAATCTATTGCACAAACATGATTTCCCAACGCCAGCCTGACCTTTGTCTTTTTCCATCCCAGACAAACCGACAACGGCCACATTCACCGCTCTGACAGCTTCCACTTTACGTGCCATGCCTCCAAGACACCTGCTGCACCTTTTTAAGTACCAATGCCTTGACGATCATGCATTCTTTGCACAGACTAAACACACGACATTTTTATTAACACACGGAAGAACAGCAATATATAACATATTCAATATTCTTTTTTTTTTAATGAACAAGAGGACACGACCGATTCATACTTCATCAATGACAACTCAATTCAAAGTAAACAAGCTACAATGCAACATACCTTAACATGTGACATTACACATTCTTTTTGCATCATGATTCATACTTGTGTTTTAGTGAAAATGTTATTCGTAAAATATGACAGTACTCCTAGAGACAGCTTACATTATCTACACCCATGCAAATGCTATCATGTTAACAAAACAACTGACATCAAAATTTATTTTAAAAATCACATTTAATTTTTAATTGGAAATCAAACTTATTCATTCATTACGATCGTAGAAATAAAGCACTGTCAAATTTCGATACCAGGCGACCACCCACCGCTTTACTTAGACGCCATTTCTAAAAACAGAGGGGGAAGGGAATTCCGAACCCAAGGGCGAACGCTCAATAGAATTCTATGGCGGCAAATCAAGAAAATATGTTATTAAATCAGATTTTTTTCTAAATCAAATGTGAACACTAATTCTCCAACTTTATGTCAAATACAAGAGAGCTATCGTAACTTTTCATATATTTGTATATATTTCATTGTAATATTTATCATTTATAATCCTAATTTATAAATATATATATGTACATATACATATATATATATATATATATATATATATATATATATATATATATATTTTTTTTTTCGTGATATTCGTCACTTTAATTTGGAATTGTAACCATCCATGTATAAATATATCAAATCTCACTTAACATACATAAATGTATAAAAAAAATTGCAAAGAAACTATGTTTTGTTTATTTTTTATTATTTTTCAAAATGCTACAGATTAAACATATCATTTGCCAATTCTTTGCCATATTTGTATTCAACATGCATCCTGGTTTACAATTGAGAATATCCAGTGTGTGTTCTGATTATAAGTTTTTCCTGGTCTTAAAACTTCATTTGGAAAATTGTCCTAAATAAGCAACAAATTTATGATGATCATGAAACCAATTTTAAACAATTCACTTACATGATTAACAGCATCTGGATAGTTTTGAGTTTCATAACAAAATGATCCATGGCGATAATAAGGGGAATTGTTTTTACCGATCAATTTCTCATCCTAATTAAAAGACAATATAAGTATTTATCAATAACGAAAAAAATTTAAACACTTACATTTTTACTAGCAGTTGGCAAGGAATTTGCAGTATAAAACTGAACACCTAATTGATTGCTGTAAACCTCTAGGGATCTTCCACTAGGTAGATGGCATGCCCTGTAGATAATATAACCATGTTTTTTGTTGTTGTTATTTCTATACAATGTACAAACAAATCTATACCTTGCCACAAATACTAAATCACTATTAACACCAGTGTTCACACAGAAATTATGATCATAACCTCCGCCTGACACTTTATTAATTACATCGCCCAGCACTTGAGGTGTTTCTAAATCAAAAATTGACCCTCTAACCGGAAGCAGCTTCCCTATATAAGAAATAAAAGGTACACACAAACTACATATTTAGATAAAATAAATTAAAATACCTGTGGGTATAGAATCGTTGTCAACATCCGTTATTTTATTGCTATTAATCTGTATGGTATGTTTATACGTTTCAGCAGCACCCTTGTTATGTCCACCCAAATTAAAATACGAATGATTTGTTAAGTTAACGATAGTGGGTTTGGTCGTGTATGCACTCATTTCTATCTTGAATTCATTGTCGTTTGTAAGTTCAAATCGTATATTGGTCAATAATGCCCCAGGGAAACCTTCTTCTCCATCTTTCGATACATAGCTCATAATTACAGCAGTACCTTCAATAGTGTGTTCCCAGACAACCTAATATATTTACTAATAAACAAAAAATATTCACACTAAATATAAATAAAAATACTTTGTCAAATCCAACGTATCCCCCATGTAAGGTAAATGTTTCCTTGTTAAGTGAGACTTGATATGGATGTCCATCTATTTTGAATTTTCCACCACCAATGCGATTAGCCACTCGTCCAACTGTAGCTCCAAAATAAGGGTTTAAAGGATTCAAATACCCTATAATTCGAAGTTATAACTAAAACCGATACAAAAGTACTATTATATTCTTACAACCTTCCATATTATCGAATCCCATAACAATGTCTTCAACAATTCCATATTTGTCTGGTAATTTGATGGAAGTAATTGTAGCTCCATATGATATTACTTGAACTTCCACAGAATGTTGATTTCGCCATGTAAAACGTCGAACAAGAATAGATTGACCTGTTGTTTTATCCACAAAACTTCCGAAACTATCTTCGAAAAGGTCCACTTTCTTCTTATAAGATCCAGTCGCAGTGTTGTTCATTTTAAATTTCTTGGCAAATACAATTCTAAGTTTGATACACAAACGTTTCTGTGACAGAGAATATATATACCAAAAAAACTACTGTTATCGTGGTTTCTTTAATTATCATTAGTTGACAAAAAAAACAATAATAGTAAACAACTCAAAATATATTGATAACAGGCCTAAAGTAAATAACAAAAAATCTTTTATTTGTATTCAATAAAATAATACATTCGTGAATAGTTGCCAATACAAATAAATACAAGTAATGGAAAATTATTCGGTATTTTTTATTTGAGATACACTCAAACCTTATCTATATTTGTGCTAAATAAAATTGCCTTCATAATCATCTGATTAAGTACACGACAGCATTACTAATGTTAAAAACAATTGCATTTACAATACATAGACATATAAACGTATAAATCTACATGTTAAAGCGACTGAATTTACTAGCGATGAAAATAATTTGTTGAAAATGTTATGCAGACTGCCTAGAAAAGAATTTTGTCCTTGTTCTATAATCTTACCAAGAGAATTAAGAGGTGAAGATATTATTAAACAATTCTTATTTGTAGAACTTTTTAAATAAAAAATTATGGTAAATAAATAAAATTGAGGTTAAGACTAACTATAACGGCGATATAGCTAGAATTTGCCCATATTAATAGTAAATAAAGCACATTTTATATTTTTTTGCATTAAATTTAAATAAAATTCTACGCACGAATTCTGTGCATAAAATATAACATAGTTGTTACACTAGCTTGTTATGTATAAAAAGTTGATACATTAGAAGAATATTAATTTTTATTTAGTCATATTACAATAATATTTTATTATTAACAACACTGAAACTCAGTTTGTTATAAGTATCACAACATATTGGCGAAAAAAGTCAAAGTAGCTGACATCTGGTGGCCTAAAATAAAAGCTTCGAGTCGAGGATAACAGAAACAGGTTAGCATGTAAATACATGAATAAAATTTTTAATCATATCAATTATGGAATTATTACTGAGTTTTATTATAAATATTATATTACAATTAAGATATTAGTAATCCGTTATCATTATAAGAAAAACACTTTCGTGTGAAACTTGTTTAAATTCAAATGACAAGCAAATTAATAATTTCTGTTTTAGGGTTAGCTCACTATTGCAATGACAAATAAAACATTTTCGTGCATTTTTATTTCCACTTTGATGGAATACACCATTTAAATTGCTTGTTTATATACAAAACGCTACAATTTCATTTGTATTGTGTTCTTTACAGCCACACATAGTAACATGACCTGCGTGGAAAACCGCTTCACCTTCTTTAATAGGTCTCGGTGAGCTTATATATTGAAATATATCCACTAAATTTACTTTTACAGCTACCATATTACACAGATAAATAATATTAAACTAAACGACACAACACAAATCGTAATATTATTTGAATAAACCACTAAATAAAACGTCTCCCAAGCAAATCACATGTAAACTTCCATTTGTTATCCTCGACTCGACGCCATTTTGTGCTGCCACCTACAGGAGCTTTTTTCGCCAATTAAATTGCGCATGCTCCCAGAGTAATATCTTACATACATTGCAAACAAGCCAAAACAAGCTGAAAGAAATATGTACACAGTTTTTGTAAAGAATTTTGTACTAAATTTTGTATAAAATTATTTACAAATTTATGCTTCTGGACAAATGCTCTAGCATTGAACTTCTTTTGTGTTGCATATGGTTGCATATCAACTAATAGCCGTTTTCCTTTTATCTACCCGAAAGAGTAAAATGAACTAATACTGAACTAAACCAAACTGAACTGCACTTGACGGTTTTACGCATAAAAGGAACACATGTGCCCTACCCCAGAAGGGGGAGCTGAACTGATCTGACCCGGATGCTACTGAACTGATCCTCATGCGAAAGGAACGTACAAAATTGAGTGGGGTAGTTGACTAGCTTGATATTTTAGATTTCACTGAAAAAATAATTTTTGTTTGTAGGTAATAATTATTTTTTATGTTCATCTCTTTATTTATTGAAATAAATACAGAGTAAGTATATAAATAAAAATATTAACAGTCATTTCTCAAGTATCCGTACATATTTAAAGAACACTTATATCAAGCTATTATTAAAAATTACGAATGCGAAAAATGAGAATATGCATCGTGAGTATTAAATATAGATTACAAAGTAGTATAATTTACTTACTAACTATATAAAAATATCGGTTATATTTTAAATATAAATGCCGTAAATGTCTAGTTCCCCAAATCGCCACCATGGAAATGAAGAAGAACATTTGTTTACAGCTTGGTAGCCATTTGCACATTTGTGTTTTCGAGATTGTGTTAGTTGTATTCAGTTGTATTGGTGACATACCACCAAGGACTTTAAAGAGAATTGACAAGACATGCAGCCCTGTGACAGTATACAGAGTGTAAAAGGTGAAATACAGCGGAAAAGGGAAAGCGGCTACCTTACGGATACTGTTGTATATCAAAAGAGACCGTCGCGACGTCCCCCGCATGCAGATACTACCATGGAGCGTCTGAGTCAAACATTGAATGTGGATCCAATGGATCATAGATATGGAACAAATTTTGAATCTGTCAACGTAGAACAAAGATCGCAGTCTGGTGGAGAGCTCGGTAAAAAGCACAGGACAGAGAAGAAGCAAAGGAAACGCAATCACACCGAATATAATTCGTCTGATAGACATGGATGAGAAGATTCGTTTGCGATTATCACCACGAAATTCATGTGAATTAGTTACACAAGACTAACTTTCGCAAGGAGAAACATTGCAGCGCTCCGACTCTCCAGAGAGTCAGCGATAGACCACTGTGTTCAATAATTACCAATTTGCAAAATGCAGAACTGACTGATGCATCTGAAAGTGACATTTATGATATGTTCGAAAAATTTTGTGATACGTACCAATGGTAAGTATTATTATTTGAGTAATTTTGCAAGAAAACCTGTTTGATATGTACCATGTTACAGATTTAAATATTAATATGCACACTTTTTATTATAGGGTACAAACATTTATAGAAAAGAAACGTATTTGCGAAAATGAGGAGCAAAAACAAAACGTACAATCATTGTACAATAGACTTGATTCTTTTGAAACCCCGCAACCACCCGCAACGACTCAAACTAAAATTAAGGCAGAACTTTGCAACATTTTTGTGCAACGACTAATACGTATGACTGTTTTGAACTTACAGATACGCTATAATTTTAAATAGAAAATAGTTTAATTTAAACTTAGTTTTATTTTTAATTGGCCGAGTAAATATTTCTTTAAGTACAAATGTAAGTACCTTATTAGTTTAGTAAGTTTAAATAATATTTATGGGATATATAATTTCCAAATGTGCACTTTGTGTTTCATTTTAGTGTTAGGTTTTTATCTTCGTAAATAATTAGATATATTCAAGTCTATGTGATTTCATACTACTACTTTTCACATATACCGATTGTACATGATCAGCTACAACACGTATAAGTTTCATTTATAATAGTTCCTAATTATATAAGTTGCTACAAGTTATAACTTGTCATGTCATTTCTTGTCAATTAACTTTAATCTTTAGGATAAGTGCAATATGATTTATTTCTCATATGTCTACCGAAGCAGTGCCTTATATTTGTAATTCGCTCGCTGCTATATTAAAATTAAAATTGTCAGAACATTACAATGATAAGTAAATAAATTTCTATTTGTTTTTAATTATACTGGTTAGTGTTTATTTATTCATCATATGATATTCATTAATTAAGGTATAATACAATTATAATGCATCTTTGTGATGCTTTGATTGTAAATCAATCCGAAGAACAGCTATACAAAATTATTAGAATGATTTGCGAAAGTTTGAGAGCAGCTTTAGAATATAAAATCAATCTTAAGAGCAATTATTACAATGTAACTTCGATTAAATATACGAAAGGAGAGATACAAAATTTTAAGGATGAATTAGAAAAGCATTTGAATCATTTTAATGTATTCATCGAGCCTTATAATGTGAAATATTTAAGATAATATTAATCAAACAATTTTGTTATCAACTACAGTGTCAATCATTTTAAATTTTAGATTAGACATTCTTGTTAAATGTAACTGTGAAGCTCTGAAAGAATTATTTCTTTCAAATGTATCAGATGGTTACATTGAATGGGTAGGTATTATTTGAAATATTCCTGGTCATCGCACAGTACATGTTAAATATTTTGTATTTTTTGGTATAATGTTCTAATAAAATTTATTTCTAATTTCTAAAAAAAAAAATATATCATGGTATATTTTAGGTTTGACGTATTGATGAAATTCAATTCCTAAGCGTTGAAGGAAATTCTAGAACTAAAAATTACTGCAATGAAGTCTGCGGAAGAATGTGATCCCGATGACAAATCAAGAAGAACAGAATACACTTCTCAAGATGCATACAGATTTATTACAAGAAATAAACCATTACTTACAAGAATAATATATTTCATATCACGCACGCATACAATAAATATATGCCTATGGTAATTCTAAACTATTATCTTACATAATAATATATATTCTTATTTTTGTCAAACGTATAAAATGCTCAAACTATTTACATATATAATTATTTCCTATAAATACTACGTTTTGTACGTTGAATTAATAACACAAATATAAATGTAGTTTTTATAAATGTACATATAAAATAATGAAACAGTAGTTTATTCCTAACAGGACGACCTTCTGCGTCTAACAGTAATGTTTTTAATTTCCTTTCAAACGAAAATTAGGATTCGTAAAAGCCTTCAACTCACATCACCAGTACTAATTTCATCTCTTTTGATTTCTGCCGAAAGTTCCAGATAATCAATCAGATTAAAACTTTTCAATAGATCTCGTACTTTCAATAACCCGCACAATCTTAAACTATACAACGGCAAGTGAATAGCGTAGAATATTTTTTGTCTCTGTGCACACATTCTGTCTTTCGTATTTACATCTACAAATATCCATGCATGGTATATGTATGTATGTATCCACGTCAACATATTCACTAGGTTTCAGTGTTCTGTACGGTATGGGAACACCATGGAAATCCATCCAAGTAATCTCCACAGTATGATATGTTTTGTTGATAAATCGTACGTAAGCTCTTGTTGTTGAAGGCTGAGATAATATTAAAAGTGGCTGCTGAATTTTTGCTGAAATATACGTGCGAATATAGAATAGATTGTCCGCCATATTCCTGCCAAATTGCTTTGAATTGAAAGATAGCTGTGATCTGTTCTGTTGTTTTCTGAGATATTTTTGTATATTTCGTAGTGTTTTGTGCTTAAAAACTTCAAATCTATGGCTAATAAATAATTGTTATAATGTGAATTGATTTTAATTTATCTAGTATGTGTATAATATCTATAATATAAAAGGCAAATTGCGGATGTCTGTCCGTGGTGAGGGGTTAGCAGATGACGGGGGTATTTGAACAAAAGAAGATCAATGTATGTATTAGTATAGACGGGATATAAAGTTTTCGGTGAATAGTCGGCTTAGCACCGGTAACAACAGAAATACGATGTTTTTGACAGTTAATTATGTTGACATTTGTGTTTCATATTTTGAATGTTCAACAACGATTTAAATGGTAATAAAATAATAAAAGTGATTTATTATAATTGTGTTTGTCAGTGCATAATATTAACATTAATTAGTATTATTCTCTATTTTATTGCAAAGAATGTGTGAAGTTCTGAGATGTAATAAGTTTGCTTTGCTATGACCATTAACAAAGTACAGGGCCGGTCCATAAAATTGACGGGGATCAACTTACGAACCCCCTGCTTTTCACATGAACAGTTCTATGTTGCATTTTCTAGGGTTAGTTCGTCAAATAACGTATTTTTATTTGCACCAACTGGCAAGACATGTAATAATTTTGTGTACAGGGAAGTTATAACTTGATATTAAAAATGTTCTACCGTACGAAGTACGGGAACGACTGCTAGTTAAATAATATATTCATTTTATTTCGTCAAAACGCTTATTTGTTGTTAACATGGGCAAAGCCAGCTACATATAAAGATAATATCCTTCTTTTGTTACTAATGACATTGGCAGGAACATGGCGGCGTTTTGACGTCTATCCACACCAGTCCACACTGTCTTTAGCTGAAAAATAGCGGCTGCTCTATTTTCATCATACAGCAATATGCTGAAACGAAGGTGTCTCATTTCAAATGTATCTTTTGTGTCTTATTTTACGTTAGTTTGGGTTTATATTTGTCATTTTAGTTTGAAAAACGGATGCGTTCTGTTTTTTTCATCATAATTTCTCCGACGTTGTATGATGCTGTATGATTGATAGGTGTGTCATGGGCATTAGAATTTACAAAAGCACACTACGCCCTGAAATGCATACCCCAATTTCGTTACCTACAATACGAAAATCTTGAATTCGAACACGGCCTTGAGTTTGGTTTTGATATTATTATTATATCTCTAATAATAAATAGAAAAAAAAACTAGTAATGATTTTTTGATCATTTGATTATTTCAATTAATAGTACACTGAATGAACGTTTGGCATCAATACAGCTTATAAAGCATGCGCAATTCACGTCTGACAAAAGCTAATATCATTGGTAACCTTATATGCATTTAATGATCATTACAACTTCAAAAACAAACAAAATATAAAGTAGCCAACATTCATATATATTTTTTGGAACACAACAGTAGTGGATATTTATTTACAGAATAATTTATTACTATTTTTTTAAGAAATTATCCCTATAATTCAGAACTCACAATATTGACCATTGACTGGAATTAATTTCTGAACGCACCCCAAAGTTGCCTAGTTTACCTATCGCTATCTTCTTTCCGTAATGTGACAGTTAATTAACTTGTAATAATATACTTGGAACCTGGCTTGAAATGACAACTAAAGTATTAATTTGTAATGTATGTATCTTTATTTTATGACTAAAATTATAAATAGATTTTTTTACACAAATCAAAAGGACATATGTTAATAGTGAAACAATTTTTATTTTCATTTGTTTTCTGTATGACAGGTTATAGTTAATACAATTTTTATATACTAGTTTATAAACTATGTCATTATTAGCAAAACGAATGCATAATACTGCTAAAAGCAGTATACTCAATCGTGCAAATGGCAAAGGCAAAGAAATTTTGTCTAAAACTACTACTTCTCGATATAATAAATCACAGCTAGCTGACAGTTGTGATAGTGAGACAAACATTACATTTCCATATCACAGACCTGCAGATAATTCCGAAATATTGCCCTGTTACACATCTGGTAAGTTATTCCGTATAAAAATGACTGCAGTAGTGTTTCATAATATATTTATTTCAGTATTATCCAGATCACAGGATGAGGGCATTGGTATGAAAGATTTAGATCAATTACAACAAGAACTAGAAAAGTTGTTATCAGCCAGTGCAGTTCGTAGCAGGATATTATCTTCAGAATTCGAACACATAGACAGGGTGGAAGAAAGACACGAAAAGAAAGGGAAATTATTTGACAAGGTACTTTTAATTGTACTATTAGTATACATTAGTTCTCTTATTATTCTTGTATTTATTTTACAAAGCCACCATCGCCAAAACATCGAAAAATAGAAGAGAAAGCTAAAGCAGCCAAGGATACGAAACCAGCTTATAAATTAGTAAAAAATTTCCACGATGAAATACCCAAATTGGAAATTCCAAAAGTCATCCTACCGAAAAACGACACCAAGTCGAAATTTTGGCTGTCTGTTGATCCGTATTGTTCTTCTGTTTCTAGGGACGATATTGCCGTAAGTTTATATTTACTTTAGTATGAACTGTTTAATTATTTTTAATTATTTAAAGTTCTTAGACGATCTAATACAAGAGTGTAACAATGATGTAGAGTTAAAAATACCAGAAATGGGTCAGCACTATGTAACTGAATGGGCCATGGATCAGAATCAAGAGCAAAGTGGCGCAGTATCTACAGTTGCCGGTAAAAGTAAAACGAATACAGGTTCAGCAAGTATGTTTTGCACCAAGAAAAACACGTATTTGTAAGTTCGATATATCTTAAAAATATGTCTTTGTAAAACTGTCAGAATTATCTTCCAGTGTTGGAGAATCCTTGGCAAATTCAGTCATTTTACCACTAGCTTCTGCCTTATTAGAAGAAAATGTTAATGTTTCCATTTCACAAGAAAAACTGAAAGGTACTGTAATTCTATTTTATTTACAACAGTAACCCGGTCAAAACTGACATTGTTTTTTACTTTATATTTTCTATTGATACTTTCTACTTGAATTTTATGTTAATCTGGAAATATATGCATATCTTTCATAATTTTGGACAGTTTATTCCACTAAGAGGTTCGTTGTAGCATCTTAGTGATGGCAACTATTCATTGTAATATTTCTTTATGTAGGATTGCTCGTTGCATATAACTTTTTAATATTGTAGTGTTTACGAGCAATTTTAAAACAAACACCAGGCTATGTACTCCTGTGATATGAGCTGCTCAGTGAATATTAAAAAAGATATGAATTACTGTTAGAAATATCAACATTGTAAAATGCAATAAAACAAAAAAATAATAATTATTTTGGCACAAATATTTTCACTTTTTGAGTGTATAATTTTCAAATTATTTTAAGTGAAATAACTGTTACAGATATGGGAATTAAACCAGGCACCAATGGCAGTGTTTGTTTGGACAAACGACTGCGAAATGAATTGGTAGAACTTGGTATTTTAGATCCAGATGATGATCCAAAGGTGAGCATTTTTTCATAGAGATGTTTGCTTACTGGTTTTTTATTCATCTGTATTTACTTACAGTCTGTCATGCAGGAGGAAGATGAAATTGTTCAAGAAATCAAGTTGTGCCATGCCGAACTGCTTACGATGAATGAGCATAACAGAAGAGAATTGAATCGACTACGGAATTTAGTAAACAAAGATATTACACGTCAGGAGTTTGTACAGAAACTTGACGAAGCGGACAGCAAGGTAAAATGAATAATGATTTTCTTCATAGAATAGAAATACAATTGAAATGTGACTTTGTGCAGGTAATGGAAATGTACAACAGACTACTTTCCGCGTCACCAAAGGAAAGAAACAATATAGAATGGGATGCTGTACGAATAGTACAAATGCAAAAGGAACTTCATAAAGAAACCACAGAGATAACGGATTTTATGCTTTAACTGAATCATGTTAATACTCATTTTTATATACGTAAAACATTGCATATAACACATTCAGATGGTATAGCTACTTCTCTGATTTGAGGCTACTCTTTCAGTAGTTGGATCAGAATAATACAAGTATCCAAATATGTTGTGATTAAAAATAAATTCACTGGGAATAATGTGTGTGTGAAATTACGGGTAATTTTAAAATTAGTAGTTACCTTGGATACATGAAATACTTGTGAAAACTACTGGCATGACCAGGTTTCATGTTAATAATAAATTATATTGTAATTCTTTTCTAGAAACATAAATAATAATAATCCACAATACCAGATTTGGTGTTCATTCATATTTATCATATTCATTTTTGGAATCATGAGTTTGTATAGGCAAATCAATCATTATCGGATTTGATGTTTATATTATACATATTAGATTTTAGAATCACGGATATGTATTTGTAATCGAAATTACTACTATTCCTACATCATTTATGGGCAATAAACTCCCAAATATTATTGATTAATTAGCGTATAACTCCTTTTTATATTGTACTTGGATTATACATGCGCGAACATGCACATGCTTAAAGTCACATTAAGCTTCCATTAGACGTAAATAGATGGATGTTACATACATGTACATATGTAACCAACTATACAGATATGGTTATACTAAATATTCTATGTACACATTCATCTTGCACGTACCACCAATATATACCATTATATTGATTGCATATTCGAGATTGTTAGACTCATTCACAAGATATAAATCAACGGTCACAATGCTGTATTTCTATTTTTGGCCTGTTCCTTACGCATATAGTAGCAAAGATAAATAAAAAAACTTTCCCGCGTAAATTATTAATTTACTCGATTTACATACATATATATATCGTCAGCTATTAATTATAATTTATAAAAATAGCATTGAAAACAACCCTAGAGCGGCAATTTTTCCCTACATTTGTTACGGCTATATTAATATTCTGAAATATGTTGTGTACATCATATTTAATTTAATGTACAGATACTGTGAATAAAATATAGAAAATTTGGTTAATTCATTGTTTTTAAATGCATATAAATACTACAATTGCACTGTTCTCGTATTAGTTTATTCATAATACTCGGTTTATTATCTTTAACAAAAAAACCAATTTAACAATACAGGACTACATATGCAATAGGTATAATCAACACAGCAATAATACATCGTATTCGTACCTAAATGATATTGTACTGCGAGCCATAAATATCCAGTAATATTTAGTATATAGTTAATAATTAAATAAATAATTTGAAAAATACACAATTCAATAACTTAGTTACCTGTAGAAAAGTTTAAACATATGTGAAAGATTTACTTACTGTCAGTAGTATAAAATAATACTCATTCCAAATTATCACTAAGTCTATCTTGACTTTTGCTTGAACTGCGAGATGTTTTACGATGAACTGACTCGAGATAGGCTGCCGGCGCCCATCCTTCTGAAGCTGTACCTACGTACAACATTAATCGCATTTAACATTAATTCTGAACCAACGTATTTCAACAATACCATTATTACTTACCTACTATTTTAACAAACCACCATCCTGCACACCCAACTTTCCACAATTCTAACATGTCGCCCTCTCGGAAACTCACTTCACTATTCCCAACTGCACAATAATCAGCTAGGGCTACATATCGACCATTCTAGAATACAAGAAAATTACTAATTATTACTGTGTCCTTTTAACAACAACTACAAGGACAACCTGTGAAATTGATGTTCCTTGATGTTCAACGAATATCTCTTCATCCTCACTGTTACTGCAATCGGATGACCACACACTACCCTCCAAGCACTCATCGTCTATGGAATTATTGGCAATACGACAATCTGAATTGTCAACGCTCATGGTTGTACCTAAGGGTACCATGATCTTTTGTGGTTTCTCCCATGAATTTGTTTCCCGCAAAGGTCTAACAAGTAAATAAGTACTGTGATAAATGTGACAATACTTAAAACACATTTCCATACCTGTGTGTCAACACAGAATACTGTTTTATCTTCTCTCCTTTGAGCTCCTCCAGTTGATTGAGCAAAACTTTCTTAATCTCGTTCACCCAGGTCTGTTTCTGCTCAGCAGTCGATGCCTGAATTGTGTACACTTCCTGCCTGCCTTGTAACCATATTTCAAATTTGCGCATATCTCCTTTAACCGATTCGGTTAATCCAATTTGTGACATCTTCAGATAGTGTTTAAAATGGTACGTCGGTTTGTTAAGTACAGTCTTCGTCGCTTGTTTACAAAACAGCATCACTTTCTGATACAAGAATATGTGGCGTTGCATTGATTTCAAACGCAATCGCAAATCTTTCTTATTCTCAGTCCAAACGGAGAACGATCCTTGCAGAAGAAGTTCACCCTGCTGCGATAAGTCAAGTGAGAATCCTGTAATTGCTATCTGATGCATGCTATCGTTTACTAATTTCAATACGACAAGCATGCATTCCAGAGCCTGTTGTAATTCTTTGCAGCATTTTCCGTCGTTACTATATCGCAACAGATCTTTCAATAGTAATTGATATTTTGTAATTCGCTGCACGGGTTTTAGAAGATACGCAGCAAGTGGCAGTTTATGGCCCAATTTTGTCTGACAAGATTGTAAAAACATATGAGTGTCTACAATAGATTCCCGAAGTTGTTCGGAACGAGGAATATTTTGACAATAGTAACTATATAGACGATAAAAAACGTCTCGCTAAAAAGTAAATAACATGTTAAGAACAATTTCCTGATACAAGTATTATGTAATTACCCTTTGCACAAAACAGAGCGCTACCAGATCAGTCGAGATTAAACAATTTTCCAGATCTTTCAAAAAGATATCAGCATGGAAAGCATATATTTCATCAAGGTTACCAAATAAAATATCTGCCTTATCGACTAATGACAAAGGAATAAATGATTGCATTTCTTCAGACTCTATTTCTCGTTTATAGCCCTGTTAAATGAAAATGCAAAAATTGCCACGTACACAAACAAATGTATTGAACTAACTGACCAGTAATATCGATTTCAGTTCCATAACGTATACCCTCTCTGTTTCAAGTAGTTCAGTGAGTACATGTCCTCGTTTGGCTTTCATTTCATCATCTTGCGATAGGTCACTTTCTGGAGAAGAATTTATATCTTCGGAAACAGTATTGTCAACAACAGTCATTTTCATCTACAACAATGCATGCAAATCACGATTTAACATAAAACAATCAAATGTACTGCATACGGTACCTTAGGAACAGTGTTTGCTTTTTTCAGTACTCCTTTATTGGGATGCGGCGCCCCGCCAGGAGGCTGTAAAGGAAGCGCAGGCTTAGGAATAACACTCTGAACCGGCCGCGGAGGTTTCAGAGTGAGTTTCTTCAAACTAACAATGCGTTTGTCGCACATGAGAGACACATCGTCTATACGTTGAAGGACCTAGTTTTTAAATTACATGTAAACAATAGAATATAATTTAGAGTGTCTTAAATATACCTGAGTTACTAAAGCTTTGGTTTCAGGTGTAATAGAATCTTGAAACACATTGCGAAATTCTCTTGGACTATTCAATTTAAATTCACTAGCAGAAGCTACGAATCGTTGGATTTCATGCAAGGATTGCTCGGCTAGTTCACTTGATTGAGAACATTTCTCTATTTGCTGTGAAGCCAAGAGATCTACACCTCTTGCGCACCACTTATTAGCCTACGAAAAGAATAATCAGAAATCAGATACTTTTACACGTACATATTACAAAAGGTTAAAATGAATACCTTTTCAACTCTTTCCATAAGTTCCCGGCATTTAAGAAGACAATCCATTCTCTTTGTAATACGATCGGAAAGCATAGATGCAATACGAGACAATTCGGAGCACTTTGGTTCCACACATTCTAACGGACAGGCACAACGAGTTTTTAACAACAACTGACCAGAAGATATGACTTCTTCTGCTCTATCTATGTCTACCGCGCACAGTTTTTGAAAAGATGTTGTTTCTCTTATTAATACGTCCACACGATTAGCAGTCTCGCCAATTTCAGTCATCTCTGAGACTGTTTTTAAATGCGAATCAAAATTACACTAAAATGCAAAATTTGAAGTTAATCCTTATAAATAAATGGGTTATATATATATATATATATATATATATATATATATATATATATATATACAGTGTACGCCGCTTATTTGGATCACGGATAATGTTATCAATCGGTTATTATTATCACTTTCACAAAGAACGGCCCGGACGTATACAACTACATTAAAAAATGTCGGTTATAGTAATCGTGACATCGGTTTATGTTATCAATTCTTTCTTAAGATTGGTCCCTGCAATTTTAAAAGCAACAGTACAATACAGTAGTTTTTACAAAGAACCTTATAGAAATTTGATTGTCTAGTTTATTGTATTATACCGGGCTGGTTGGCAGTAAACACAAATAAACTCGGACAATGCGTTTGTATGGGCTTAACTACTAAAACAAATTCAGTTTAATTCTAACCGTTTGCAATGGCTGACGTAAAAAAGAGACGTATCTTAGCTTAAAAGAAAAAATTAACATTTTAGAACAGTATGATAAGTTGCCGAAAATGAGTCAGCGGAATACAGCAGCACAATTAAAAATTGTTATGTTATGTTTATTTTTAGATTTTTTAGTTAATTTCATAATTTATTTATTGTTAATTACTGTTTCACATATGTATTTTTAATTCATTCATAAAATTATGTGTTTATATTTTTTTCGTTTATTATTATCAATCGGTTATTGTTATCAAAAACCTCGAGTCCCGATGTGATCACATTAAGCGGCGTGCACATATATATATATATATATATATATATATATATATATATATATATATATATATATATATATATACACGTGTATGTGTGTTTGAATTACCTGCAACTCACGAAAATCTTGTTCAAATCGTCTAAGTTCCAAGCACTGTCGCAATTTGGCTGAATGCTGCTGCCAGAAATTGTCAAAAGTGCGCTCCGTTTCTTCAAGTTGAACAAGTAATCTACAGCGAAATATTAAGGGCCATTGAGATCAGAACTCATTGCTTAATAGTCAAATTATACCTTTCAACAGCAAATACATTTCCTGTTGTATCCGGATTGTGCGACTGCATGTTAATTGGATCATTATACTGGGTCTTATCTCTAATACTGTGCAATAATGATTCTCCATGCTTAGCTGCCATAAGAATCTCTTCTTTCAATTCTGAATATGTATTTCCCTGTTGTTCTAAGAGATGTTGTGTTGTTTCTACTGTATTTGGAAACTCTGTTTCACTTATCTTCTGAATAAAATTGTCTAACGAAGTGGACACATCTTTTGTTATAACGGAAAATTTTTCCAGCGACTTAAATGAAAGTAATTTTTACAAAAAAAGAAATATTATAAATAAATATATGCGCAACTTACAATTCTTTGTTGTATCCAGTCATGATGTGAGTACTGTAACGTACCACCTAATTCAAATGTTAATTGTGTAGGATCTATATATTCATGGAGTTCTTCGACAGTACTCAATACCACAAGACGAAATTTAAATTCTTCTTTAAAAAGCTTACTACTTACTTCGGATAGTGCTTTTTGTAAAAATCTCTCCGGTCGAATCACGTAAACAACATGAACAAGACCAGGAAAGTAACCCTACATCACAACATTTTACATTTGTAAACACTAACACAACAAATATTAGTTACTACTAACAGATATTTTCAGTAATACTGTTTTAACCGAATTCCAACGATCTTTTCGTCTATCAATAATAATATGGAAGCCCAGGTCTGCTTCTTGCATTCTGAAATAAATACTATTGTAACAAATTACAGAACAAAATAATATACGCACGCAATGTCCATACGAGGGAACTGAGGTTAAATATAACACTAATCGCTGATATTCATCATCGCTAAGTAAATGGAAGTTTATATTATCGGGGAATATTATAACTGGACATCCCTCTTTTGATTTGCCGCCAGTGTTGATTAAAAATTGTGGTTGTAGTAAATCCACAACATCTCGCACAGCTAGTGCATCCATTTCCTCCTCAGGCTGCATGTCTGTGTTCTCATGTAGAGAATCACATACATCTAAAATTAAATACATTGAATTAAAATACCATCAATTAATCACTTATACTTAATTGTACACGAGAACAGTATAACTGCATGACCTTATATACTGTTAAATCAGTACATTACAATTTAATATAAACAAAAAAAAAAAATGTATCACATATCAATTCATATAAGATATAAAGTTATATATAAATAAATAAAACAAACAAGTTTATTAAACACCTTTTTTCCATATTTCCTATAGTAAATGTATGCTAGTTGACATCTAAGGACATTAAATTAAATTTTAACCTCGTTTAAAAAGGAAAAAATAGTGTTCCTTAAAAATACTAGACAACAACTTAAAAACACAGTAGCCTAAAACAGTTGCTTCGTAACAAATTAATATAAAAACAAAATAATAGAAAAACAGTTTCGTTTAATTTCAATACCTTTGGCGTGTCACGTTCATAGACCTACATTCAAGGAGGAATCCTACATCATCCTACATGGTGCTACATGCTAGCTGGACAGCTGACTGAAAAAATATATTTTGACACATTAAAATAATAATAAATAATAATTTTATTATTTTCACATTAAAATTAACTATATTTCTGTGATTGCAATTAAAAATTACAATATTTAATAGCATTACCCATGAACATAATACAAGAGAGCGCGAGATACAAATTTAAAAAATATTCATCACACATTAGGTGTATTCTTTTTACAATTTGGCTGACTGAGTTAAGAACTAAGCTAAGCCAGGCTAAGCTCACTTGACGGTATGTAAAAAGAACAAGATTTGTTATTTTTCTCAGATAGTTCACTGGCATGCAATAAATATAAATTAGCAGAGTAGCAATTTTGCACTGTGGTTATATTGCATATTAATTAATACCATCGTATCATTAAATGGTCAACTATTTATTCTATGTATTTATTTATAAAAAGTATTTTTTACAAAACTAATGCGTTTGCTACGTTTTCGTTCATAATTATAATAGTGGCATCGTTTACATATTCGAAATTATCAATTTTTAAACAAAAAACAACAAAATAACTTGAAAATAACCTCACTATTACTCTTTATATCAAACTTTCGCGCGTACAAATGCCGCATAGCTCATCTAAGCCTGTGTTGCGGGTAGTGCGTCATCGGTAAGGGGGAGGTTGAAAAACGTAGATAAAGTGAGCTACGACTTGTAAAAAGAACACACAAATAACTAAGCTACTGTGAAATAACCAAGTAATTAAGCCAGCTTAGGTAAAAAGAATACACCTATAAGTGTTCTTTAAATATGTACGGATACTTGAGAAATGACTGTTAATATTTTTATTTATATATTCTATATTTATTTCAATATATAAAGAGATGAACATAAAAAATAATTATTATCTACAAACAAAAATTAATTTTGTTGCAAAATCTGAAATATCAAGCTAGTCAACTACCCCACTCAATTTTGTATGTTCCTTTCGCATGAGGATCAGTTCAGTAACACCCCGATCAGATCAGTTCAGCTCCCCCAGCTGGGGTAGACGAAAGGAAAGCGCCTCTAATGACACGTTATAATTTGACATTTCATTATTAAATTTGTTGGGATTAACACGTACTTTAAGCTAGCAATCCGGCTACACCCGAAGTTCAGTTCGGAGATCTTCGTGTAGAACTTGTGAACTGTTGTGAACATTAGAGGGCATGCCGAGTAGATGCTGTGACACATACTCTTAATTATTATTACATTTAGGGTTGGGTAGGGTAGGGTAGGTTAGCCGGAGGGTAGGGTAAAGTAGCCAAATCTATAAATTGTACTAACAGCAAATGTATTACACACAAGTTTAGCACAACGTTACGAACTAAGAACAGGCATTCTCGTATCACGTCGTATTATTTCGTAAACAGACATCGTGTATCTTCGTACTTGCGTGAGTCTGCAAACCAGACTCTTGACAAGTGTCTAGTCGTCAGACCAATTTATATTTCCGAACTCGCACGAACAAGTAGGTCCGAAATGTGCGTAGTCCGGAACAGTCCGGAAGTCGTGGAACCACATTAATTATTATTACATTTAGAGTTGGGTAGGGTAGGGTAGGCTAGGGTAGGTTAGCCGGCGGGTAGGATAGGAGTGTATTATTAAGTAGGGTAGGGTAAAATAGCCAAATCTATAAATTGCACTAACAGCAAATGTATTGCACACAACTTTAGCACAACGTTACGAACTAAGAACAGGCATGCTCGTATCACGTCGTATTATTTCGCAAACAGACATCGTGTATCTTCGAAAATAAATTGGTCTGACGACTAGACTCTTGTGACTCTTGTCCCAATTCGCAGTGTCGCAGAGTGTGTTTCAGTGCGTTTCTTGCATTTCCTTTTAGCAGTTAACTACGTATCATTCATTGCAATTAATTTAATTATTATTAAACAAATATTGAGTTTTAATTAGTGTGAAGTATAACTAAAACTCATCTATAGTGTATATACAATTACTATTTATAACATGTTTTAGAAATTGTACTATGTCTGGAGGTTATACATATAAGCCTGGCACAAAATTGTTGCTGGAACTAGTGTATGGTGAAAAATATGCAGGAAATGTCCGTGATTGTGAAGATGGTCAGATAACTTTAATAAAAGTATATGACTATATAACACAAACGGAAGGAAAGAGTAATTTTCCTTTGCATTTTTACCAAATAGAGATAAGAAATATTACAGTATTGGAAGAAGTATACGAGCCTCCCAGTGACGAACCACTTCTATCATTTTATCAAAAACATCATGAAAAGTTGGATATAATTATTGGCAATTTTACCTATATCAGTAAAAAAGATCATTCATTTAATTATGCTATAGAGCATATAAAAACATATGAAGTTATTTCTATTGCTGCTTTAGTACCTCATTTTGGTAGGAACCTCTTTCTGTCGATATTAAGTGTAGGTACACGAGATCAAGTATTCATATTCGACCTCATATTAATGGGGCCAACAGCATTTGAAAATGGTTTAAAAGAGGTTTTAGAATCGAATGATATTTTAAAAGTGGTTCACATTTGTAAACCATTATCAGATTCATTATTCCACCATCATAACGTATCTTTACGATATGTTTTCGATACTCAGGTATGATTTTTGAAAATAATTGAAAAATAGCAATAATAGAAAATATATATTTATTTCTAGGTCGCAGATTTAACAGTCAGTTTTAGAGAAAACAGTACTGTGCGTCCCAAGCCACGATATCTACAAGAGTGCATGTGGTTTTATTTTGGTGTTCCGGAGCATGTGACCTCTGCATTTTTTGTAAGATTTATAAAACTTAGCTTCAGTTACTGTAAAACTGATTAATTATTGTTTTTAGATCAATTTTATGCGTGTACACGCCCGCCCTCTGGCTGAACATTTTAAAATGTCAGTAGCCATACAAGCCATATTTTTATTGGAATTAAAAAAACATTTAGAAGAAAAAATGTGCATCGGATACGGTGTAGCACGAAAATTCTATTTAAATTTTCGGAGACAGCGTACACTAGCAGATTCATGGAAGATGAATACTATGAAATTACTCCGAAAGCTACATGATCTGAAACCAAAACCACTGGAAAATTCTAAGCCCCTTTTCGCAGTGACAAGTGAATTACATGCAGAAAAATCGGTAACTAGTAAGGCAACATCAATTGATGAAGAAGTAATGAACATAGGTCAGTTATTTATGCCGTTGGTACTCAGTGATGATTCTGAATATGACAGTGCTGAGGGTTCCTGTGAATTGAATTAAGCCATTTAAAGATTTTGAATATATTTTGTTAATATGTAAGTGATAACTTAAATGTAATGTACAAATGTATAGGGAAACGATGTTGTGATGATAGTGTAATCTTAATTGAAAGTTGCTGCATAAAAGCATTATTGAACTGATTAATTCATAATGCATTCGTTTTATAATCTTTTGTAAAATTTAATGAAAATAAATTTGTAAAAATTCAATTTGATTATTATTTTTATATATTTCAGATTTTACCTCTAACATTTATTGCTATAATAATACATACAAATTACGTTTTATTATATTCCATAATCGTATTTTACTTTTATTTAAAATATTTTTCTATTTAAAAAATCCTTATTGTAATTAGTAAATACTGAATGTTTTATAACTTTGTTGGAAATGGTCACAGTGACGTGTGAATAGTATAAATTGTGAAAGTAATACATACTATGTATTTAAAAAGAAGTTTTATTTGTAAAATTGCATTAATTCTTTTACAGAAAATTACGTTATGTAATGTAAGACACCGTCGAATCGCAAGTTGTATCACCAAATTATTGATACAAATGTATATATAACGTGGTAGAATACAACAATTATATTAATAAAAATTATGATTTATCTCTTTCTCTGAATAATGCTTTGGGGCACGAATTAGACTTAATAGACACAATTTACTAAATTATACAGTACCAATTTTTTTTCTGTGTGTATATGAAGGAACAAGGAATATAATTCCGGGTATGATTGGTAGTGATGAAGTAATGAACCAGCATATCAAGCAAATGATGGTAGACTACATACTATACTGGCATCAGCTTCTTTATTATAAATTTTCTTCTCTATAATTTAAATCTGTAGGATGAAAGGCTAGAAATATCCAATTGCGTAATAATGTTGTGTAACTTATTAAAATTCTGGAACTTCCTTGGCATATGACATATGCCAATAGAAGTCAATACTATAAATATTTTATCTAGATGTATAATATTTTTTTTTAAATTCATTTCATTGGTACATTTTATAGAAGAGTACCATCGCTTTTTACTCACCTTTTCTCTTTCTTAGTATTTGCTCCGTAGCAGTTTATTTTCTTTGATTCACTATTAGTAAAGTTTGAGCTCCATAACTTTTACTCCGATTATTTACAAATAAAATTATACATTATTTTTTAAATGCAAATTAACGTTAACATGGATATACAAATGGGTAATGCTTGTTTTAAGAAAGCTAATTCTTTTTTTTTAATTGTTACTTTATTCATATTCAAAAATATTGACGAAACATAAGCAATCTGATTAACTTCCAAAAATAATATGGAATAAAAGTGCAAATATATGTTTCTCAGAACATAGAAACGAAGTCACAAATAAAAAAAGAAAATATCAGTAAACATAGGCATTTTTTTAACATAAATTCTTTTCACAGATCACGCGCACTTTCATTTTTGTTCTGGGGTAGTTTGAACTTATTTAAACTGAATATGATTAGATTATATAATCTAAATTAAATTGTTTTTGTCACATTTGCTTATCCAGAAGCAGAATCGGAATAGATTTTTATATATAAATGCGACGGAGTTCTTTTGGAGATGTGATCATATTACACTGCGGGCAAAGTTTTTTAGCGGCCAGAGTTTGAAGCCAACACTGCTCACAATGTACATGCCAACAACAGATAGACACTACCGGCGTCTTGTACCGTCCCATGCATATAAGACACTTGTAAAGTTCTTTGTTCTGATCACGTGACTCCAGTTCACGAATCCTTAGTTTCAACGATTCTATAATGACTTTCTGCGAAACATTTTCTTGCATTTCATTGTCATCTGCGATGGGCATATTTGTGTTTTGATCTGCAGTTGATGTGTTCGAATTGGTTCCTGGCATTTCGGCATTTATTTCACTCTCCACTCCAGTAACGTTCACTAAGTCTTCATTTGTGTATTGTAATGAGCCGTAAATTTGAGTATCATCGCCGTCTACTATAACATCCGCGTCTTCATCTTCTGCTGACGATTTACTAATAGACGAACCCATTCCTAGGCCAGCGAATCCACCTTCTAGCAAACTAGATGCCCGTATTCTCATTTGGCCGGCCCATTCGTATTCTTCAAATCTCCCATCGTCACCTTCCACATCAATGTTTTCATCCTCACTAACTGACTCGTTAGTATCCATGCGTTGCAAACACATTTCAACATGCAAAGTAATATCTTCTGACGTTACTTTATTGCAGACGGGGCATGTTGTTTCATCTGTTTTACGTTTCTTGGATTTAACTTTTAATCGTCCTTGTCTGTTTGCTTTTACTTTTTGATATGTTTCCCACGATTTTATACCATATTCTGTGGACACCGAAGGTCCGGACAGCGGTGATTGTCTCCGTGGACTCCGTCTATGTTTATTAACACTTATTTTTGATAGTCTGTCCATTTCCATGCCTAAATGTGAGTTCAGTTCAGATACACGTAATGTTACACTGCATACCGGGCAACAAGTGGGATCAGCTTGTTTCTTTTTGTTTCTACAACCTCTACCACTGTCTTCAAATGATTCTGAGAGTTGGTTCATCATATTTAACTTCAATAGTGCTTCATACAATTGCACAAAAAATATATTTTATTATATACAATTATAATTTACTTTTCCTGTATACATACCTTCTAATTAAAATATTTTCAGGGAATACATTATATGTATTTATACTTGAACTAAAATGTATAGGTTATACAAGTTCACATTAACGTCAAACCAATCATACTATACTTCCTCTTTTTATTCACACGGAGTCACAATTATTCGTGATTTTTTTTTTTCATAATAAAGGTAATTTTAACCATTGATATTGATAATAACAAATAAATAATTAACAAATATTTGTTTATAAGTTTGATTATATTACTTAATAACTTGTTAACATGTTTTTGTGATTCAGAAATAATTATGCTTTGACGTTTAACAATATAACATAAATATAAACAAATGCTTTTTATAACACATACTAAGAACGTATGTAAATATTACATTAAACATTGCTTATCACTCGAAACCTGCAGTATTGACAGATAACTGATATGGTTATGACGTGACGTGTCGACAGTGAAAAATAACATTTCATTAAATATGATCATACAGGTATATGCAAAACATCTAATTTGTTTTATGTGATATTCACTAATATTCCTTTCAGGAGTATATTATTTACAATGGAAACGCAACACCCTCCTGTAAAAGATAATTTGCATCACAGGGTTCGTACGAAATATAAGTTAGTTGACACCGAAAATAGTATGACTACAAACAATGAAGAAACGGTAACTTTTAATATATATATATATTGTTTAATGATTCTATAAAATAATTTGCATTTTGTAGGAAGATATAGATTTTGCCAATACCAGCGATACCTGTTTACTGTTGCCGGGGAAATTGGCACAAGCGCCGGCATCTGTTGCAGTACGTCACAATGAAAACGAAAACGTTTGGGTTACATCAATTCAATTATTTATCCCTTTTTTGTTGGCGGGATTTGGAATGGTAGCTGCCAGTTTGCTACTAGATGTAGTTCAAGTAATTATAGTAATAATAAATTTCAGAACTACATTACGGAATTAATTTTATATGAGTTGTTACAATAAAACATTATTTAATTGATTAATTTCAGCATTGGCCAGTGTATCAGAAGATACCTGAGGTATATATTTTAGTTCCTGCCTTACTGGGACTAAAAGGAAACTTGGAAATGACACTAGCGTCTCGCTTATCTACTCAAGCAAATTTGGGATATATGGATAATCGTAAACAACAATGGAGCATGGTTGTCGGCAACTTAGCTCTAATTCAGGTACAATTTTCTTACTATTTGTTTAAAATGTGAATAATATTTTACAGTACTTAAATTGGACAATATATATATATGTGTTATATAATATGGAGCAAGTAATGTAGCAGAGAAAGATTATAATAGAATGCCTAGTATGTACAGTATAAAGTTTATAACATTATGGGGAACACAGATATATTCTATAACACACTGATTTCTATTGATAGTGTCAAGCTATTGTAGTTGGATTTCTGGCGTCCCTGGCTGCAGTGATCATGGGCTGGGTTCCTGACGGTGAATTTGCCGTTGAGCATGCATTACTACTGTGTGCAAGTAGTGTTGTGACTTCGTCCGCTGCCAGCTTCGTGCTGGGACTTATAATGATACTAGTTATATTGTTGTCTCGACATTTTCATATAAATCCCGACAATGTAGCAACACCAATAGCTGCTAGTCTGGGCGATCTAACTACACTGGCTTTGCTGTCCTGGTTCGCGTCGGTTTTGTATATAGAAATCGGTACGCACATTTACATGGGGAATATCTCTGAGATAAGTTAATTATTTTTCAAGTACCCGTTCTTGCAGGCAAAGCATCTTGGATGTCTTCGTTTATATCCGTAGCTGGATTAATGGTGATACCATTATGGGCATGGATGGCTAGTAAAAACCCGCACACTCAGAAAGTGCTAACCAATGGTTGGACGCCAGTCATATTTGCAATGTTAATCAGCAGCGTGGGCGGACTAATATTGGATTTCACAGTATCCAAATACAAGGGGGTGGCGGTGTTTCAGCTTGTTATTAACGGTGTTGGTGGGAACTTGGTGGCAGTACAAGCAAGCAGAATATCTACGGACATGCACTCCAAGGCCATCCCAGGACAGTTGCCACCCCATATGTCTCTGTGTGTTAATCCAATCAAAACTTTCTGTGATAACGGTGATTCATAATACTATATATATATATATATATATATATATATATATATATATATATATATATATATATATATATATATATATATATATATATATACCGGGTGTTAATTAAAAAACTGGCCATAGGCGTTTAACATGTAAAATCAGTTTTTCCTCCTGCATTAGTTACCAAATTACTTTAGAGAAAAATACTTTAAATAAAAGTTGTAGAGAATTAAATTCTGCATCTAAGTGAGCAATCAGATTTAATTTTTGACATTTCCTAACTGAGAAAATCAAGTTTAAAATTTCATGAAAACACTTAATATATAGGAATAGCCATGGAATTTAAACAAAATTAAAAACAATTGTATGACATTTGCTGTCAAAAAAATTATTAAATCACGAATATTTAGATAAATTTGTCCCGAATAGAACCATTTTATTACTTGAAGCTTTTCTTCATGTGAAAACTGTTCCGTAGTTTTAGAAATATCTGTTATTGAACGAAAATTACGAAACACAAATATTTTTGACAGTTACAATGTCATACAATTGTTTTTATTTTTGTTTAAATTCCATAGCTATTCCTATATATTATGTGTTTTCATGAAATTTTAAACTTGATTTTCTCAGATTTGAAATGTCAAAAATTAAATCTGATTTCTCAGTTAGATGCAGAATTTAATTCTCTAAAACTTTTATTTAAAGTATTTTTCTGTAAAGTAATTTGGGAACTAATGCAGGAGGAAAAACTGATATTACATGTTAAACGCCTATGGCCAGTTTTTTAATTAACACCCGGTATATATATACTGTTTATTTTTTTCTATCTATTATATTAGTTTTGCAATTTATTGGAACTTTTTTTTATAAAGAAAAATTACTTGACGATTACAATTTTGAAGGCCGTTTAGTATGTAATACTAATAATAATTATCATTGACCATTCATTTTTTTACGCAGGTGAACACGCAAAAATTGCCCAAGTACTCTTGCTGATGGTAATTCCTGGCCATTTAATATTTTCATACACAATTAGTTATCTTCAAGCTGGACACACATCACTTACGCCTGTATTCATGGCCGTATACTTATTCGTTGCTTTATTGCAAGTACGTTACCGTTCTGATTTCCGTAAATAGGATACGAAACAAACATGTATTCTAACTGGATAATTGTTTTACAGGTGGTGCTTCTGTTGTACATAGCTCATGTGATGATACTGTGGATGTGGAAAATCGGTGTAGATCCCGATAATTCGGCCATACCATACTTGACTGCGGTCGGTGATTTACTCGGTACACTGTTGTTGGGAATTGCCTTTCAGTTTCTATATGTTATCGGTGATAGAGATAGTGATGTCGGTGATTAATTCCCAGGACATATAGAATATAATTTTATTTGTCTCCTAATCACTGTTATCTTGCTTATGATTATTTTTGAATTCTAAAGTGATACAAATAAAATAATTATCTGTATATACATGTGACTAATATGTGTAATGATACGCATGCACTATAATTAGGTAAATACACCAAAGTATAATATTTCAATCATTATCTAAATTTTATCTTTCGTATTGTATACTATGAAATGTAATTTTATTATATATAATGTACAAAATAAATTTTCATACATGACTCCACAAATAACATTTTGATTATTCATAATATTATGTGTTGAAATAAAACTACACTAAATATATACAATAATTTATTTGGATGCATACATAACAATCGAATAAATGCATAAAAAACATCGAACAGTACATAAAGAACATAAGTAAATATTAGTGGTAGTTATTTCACATATGTATTGAACTTCGAATAATACTAGATATATTACTGGCGCCAAGAAATAGAGAAAACAAAAACAAAACAATTACAATGTGTAAAGCAACCTAAATAATGCAAATGCTGTATAATCGAAAAAGGTAAATACGACTAGAATCATTGCGGAATGTATAAATAAAAAGTTAATGAGATCGAGCTGGTCTTGGAACGCTGGAATATCTTTTGGTTTTCCGACTAGAACTCATGTATTGACGATATTCAGTAACCGGCGTCGGTGATTTGTGCTCTGGTGATATATTCGTATCTAGCTGCCGTTTCCTCATATTATTACCAGTGTATGCTACACATTTCAGTTGATATTCACCAATATCTTCATTCCAGTTGATGTATCTTTCAATCATAGCCTATCAACAAATATTAAATACCGATTAGAATATTTCGTTATTTTACAGACACAAAATTATACCTGATATTCTTTAGGAATATATGTGTTAATTATCAGTTCGGCTAATTGCATTTCGCGAGTCAAACCGCGCACAGTGTCCAGGATGACTTCCATCTCACGTTGGTGTTCCTGTTGCAGATCAACCAGTTCTGTTTTAGCGGCATTTATCAGCGGTGCTAACTTCTTAAGTTTCTTTGTCTTGCCGGCGACTTCCTCTTGTAACGTGGAATATCGTTCTTCAAAATCAATTCTTTCGGCTTCACGTTGTTGCAAAGTCTCCTCCAACTGCTTCTGCAGTTCGACTGATTGTTCAAGTTGCGAAGCAGCAACTTCCAATAAGAATTCTTGATTTTGAGCCTTTTCTAATAAGTTTACCCCACCAACTATTATCTTGTTCGTAAGTTGTTGCAACTTGTCGCGAATTTTTTCTTGTTCAATTCTGAAAATTATTTAATTTAAAGAAACAATTATATAACTGGATAAATAAAGGAGGACCTACTTGGTTTTCGATAATTCTGCATCTTGTTCGCGGAAACTACTATATCCACTTTCAGTTGTTTTATCTTTCTCCATTTCCTAACAACAAATTGAAAATTATAACAGTATTACTCCGCTAAATATTTAAAATAAAGCAATACCTCCTCATTTAGTTCATTCAAACATTTCTTTTTCAATGATTTCTTTGTTCGATCTTTCTTCTTTGGCGTATTCGGTTCTGACAGTGTAGTGCTACTAATGTCTGGACTAGTTGTTTCCAATTGCCTGCGTAGTTCCTCAATTTCATTTTGGAAACTACGCAGCAATGTGTCTTTCGGCTGTTCATTGATGTGCGTATGGTTCTGTATATTCTTTGCACGATTTGCATAACGCAATGTACTTATTGTTTCTTCGTAATCCTGTTCTGAAGGACTAATGGTTGTAATCATTATAGTTTTTGAATTGCCACCAAGGGAATCTTGTAAAAGTCTAGTTAATTTCGAATTTCGGTATGGTATATGATTGCTTTTCCCATCGACTAAGGCAGATATAACATTACCCAACACAGACAGTGACTGGTTTATTTTCGTTGCTTCTTTCAATCGGAGTCCAGTTGCATGTGTCTTACTCTGTCTTTCCGAACCCTAATTTGCAATATAAATTTCTTATTTTAAATGTATCTAATATAATATATACAACACACTTACGGCTAAATCCACCAGATGTAGTTTCCCTCTAGTAATATATTTACCACCATCAACACGCTTATCATTAGACTCAATAGTTATTGTAAATATCGTATGTGATCTGGAGCTAGCGAAGTTCAAATCAGTCGCACCAACAGCTCTGTTCTTGTCTCCAATATCCATAAGCCTTTCCAACTCTTCCAAAGTATTGACGATATAACCCGATAGGTTTTGTACGAATACACCAAAATCACTGTGCTCCCTAACTTCTAAGTTACCCGCATTTTTCGGATTTTCAGCTAATAAATCTCTAACATTTTCGTTATATATTTCCAAATAAGTAACATGCACTAAGAATGTAAGTTCTTCTTTCGCTTTGGATATATGACTGAACACATGAGCAAAGGTATTTGGTATGATACCACGTTGATCTGATCTGTTACGTAGTCCTGTCATGGTATAGGTTTTACCCGTGCCAGTTTGACCATAAGCCAAAACAGTACCGTTGTATCCTTGTAATACTTTGTCAACCACTGGACGAGCAGTTTGACAGTATACATCAGTCTGCAATACAATACACTCCTCAGTACAACATTGAAATACAGATATATGGTTAACTGAAAAATGCGCTGAATTCAGCTCTCATCATGAATGTTTCATTTTTTAATCTAGTTGAAAATAATACCTGTCAATAACACAAAATAAATATAATTCAAAATAAGAATTTTGCAGAAACTTACTGAAATAAATGCAAAATTTAAAGAGAACAAGAAAAATAATGGTAAAATTAAAGGTTGTTGTGAATTTGAGTTTCAATATACCTGCGTTGAGTCTTCTGTGAGTATATGATCGAACCGGTATGACTTAGGTACATCTGAAGACTGAGATCCTGGTTTCTTTATTGTTATTTGCTGTTTTTGCTCGTCTACTTGAGTTACATTTTGACTGCAAGTGTCTACTTCACGTTTGCTTAACGGGCGGAGTCGTATTATAACTCGAACATTTTCGATTTCACTCATTTTAATAAATATTCTAAAGGGTATATAATTAATTATGTGTTCGGTAAATATCTCTTTACATATATATTTAATATACTGCTCTGCTTGTCATGTTACAAAAGCAGACTAATTAGTTACTATAATTATGCATAAATAGTTTGTACAAGTTTATTGCTGAATTATATTTTCTAGAAAATAACACACAATTATCACCAACAAATGTAAAATAAAATACTCTGAGTGACGTTTGACACAATTTGACATACAAAAATGCCAGTGGTCAACTACAGTCAACCAGTCAACTATCAAAATACCAATGTTATGAAGTTAGGCATTTAGAAATTTGGGAATGCATCGACACTTGGAAATTCAAACACGAAAAAATTCAATACATGAATGCTCAACATAAGAGCGCTCGAAGTTGGAATAAAAAAAATGCGGACAATTGGTTATCCGCTATGTAGCGCTGTAACTCACCGTGCTTATAGGTGAACAGTAGTACTAAACAACATAACATTGACATAATAGTTGATAATAATACACTATTTCCTACAATCACATATGAAATATTATAAGCCATATGTCATAATTTTTTTCATGTTTAATTTTTCATGTGTTGAGTAAACACTTAAAAAAGACAGATCCTGAAAAACACAATTGGGCACGCACTCAACACACGAAAACTCATGGCTTGAAAATTGTAACACGTAAAAATGCAACGCATGAACCTTGGAGTAAAGAAACTATTGGAAACTATGCAGGAAATATAGCATCAATTTTCGGAGTTCGCTAATGCCCGTGACACACCTATCATACACCGTCATACAGATTATGATGAAAAAAAAGAACGCACCCGTCTATGATGAAAAATAGCGGCTCCTCTATTTTCATCATACTGTAATATGATAAAACGAAGGTGTCTCATTTCACACGTATCTTTTGTGTCTCATTTTACGTTAGTTTGGGTGAGTTTGGGTTTATATTTGTCATTTTAGTTTGAAAAACGGATGCGTTCTGTTTTTTTCATCATAGTTTCTATGACGGTGTATGATGCTGTATGATAGGTGTGTCACGGGCATTATGAAGCCGTGAAGCGACAGGGGGGAGCAAGTGCGCTCCTTGTTTGTATGACCTCCGTTTTGCTGGGCTTATGTGGAAGAATTTCAATTAGTCATAAAAATATCATACAAATGTAGCATATAAATGAACAATATAAGCATATTATATTTTTATATAACAGCATACAAATTGAAAAAAAATAAATAAAAAAGAACAATATAAACAAAACTTATTGAAATATATTAGGTGTATTCTTTTTACAATTTGGCTGACCCTTCAAACAAAACTATTTTATTTAATAAGTTCCTTTTGATTAGGGAATGATCAACATTTTGTTTGGCGATATAATGTAATCTAACACTAATATATTTTTCTGCCACAGCTCTTATTGAACGTATTTACAGTAGTTTAAATGAAAGAAGTCCCATGAAGGTTATCTGTATCATATACGAATTAACGTATAGTTATATATCTATCTCTCTCATTTCAATTGTCAAACAGCACGCGCGACAAGGATGGATATAACGCGTTTGTCTTTAGAATGTCCGAACAATACTACGACAAGCAAAACAAAATGAGGCTCGTTGTACTCGATACTATTGCAATAACGTACGTTGATTTCTTATTCCCTACACTACTAGCTGTCGCATAGGCGTGTAACGTCATTTTGCTGCATTTTCTGTCAATTTGTCTTATTTACCACTAATTAACACCAGTATTATGCACTAACACAAACACAGTTATAATAAATCACTTTTATTGCAACCACTGATATTATATCATTATCTAAATCGTTGTTGTAATTCAAAATGTGAGACACAAATAATTAACGTAATGAACTGTCAAAACATCATATTTCTGTTGTTACCGGTGCTAAGCCGACTATTCACCGAAAACTTTATATCTGGTATATACTAATGCATGCATTGTTCTTCTTTTGTTTATATCTCCCCGTCATCTGCTAACCCCTCACCATCGGAAATTACAGTATCTTATATGCCCCATTAAAAATTAGATAAACGACGCTACTGAATATGAGAAAATGGGCGTGGTTAAAATCTAAACTCGTACTGTCCTTCAATGACCTTCAAGGGACTTCTTTCATTTAAACTACTGTACATGACTTTTTTTGGTTACAACGAAAGCGACACAACTAGGCATTTTCTCTGCTAGGTAGTTTGTCTGTGTCATAATGTACGTTTTTACACGTCCGGGAGTAGAAGTCGGTTTCTATGGCGTCAAACGCGGGACAGAAATGAAGCATTTACTCCCTAGGGACGAAAACACTTTTCATAAGGGAGTTTTTATTATAACAAAGGTTTTTGTAAATAAATGTGTGTTGTCATGGTACGCGTTGCATGGAAACATTTCCAAAGGCTTCTAAATATTGCAATTTCGTTCCTTTTTATTATAATTCATTATTTATGAAATTAAGTTTTTCTACTCCCGAACGTGGAAAAATAGTATATACATCTCGGGAGAGACCACCATTTTTCCCTCGATGTATTTGTAGCCCTCTGGCTTCGCCCTCGGGCTTCAAACTACACCTCAGGAAAAATAAGTGGTTTCCCTCCCTTGGTGTATAATGTACTATTATTTTTAAAATAATAAAAAATTTATTGCAGGAATCAATGTTTAAAAATTTGATAAAATATGTTATGGTAGGGTAGGACAGATTCGGGCAGGGTTGGTGTCATAGTTAACCGGATATGGCACATAACATGTTTGGTACTACTGATCACTTCTAAACATCACGAGTTACAGCACCACACAGCGGAAAGTAGATAAACATGAATTTTCATGTGTTGGGTAGTCGCTCCCACAATTGTTTTGAGGTAGGTTTTAGAAGTAATCATTAAGTAAGGCTGCGTTCGAATTTATACAATTTAGTGCACTAATGTACCACGTGTCTGGTTTTATACACTAAATTGTGCATTCAATGACGTTAGGATTTTAGGAATAGACATTAGGATTTGTAAAAGCACACTATGCCCTAACTTGCATACCTTAAATTGACCACCAAAATCCTAAAATCTACCAAATTTTGTTGGCTAATATAGAAAAATAGAAAAATCTTGAATTCGAATACAGCCTTAGGCTGCGTTCGAATTGGACTATTTAGTGCACTAATGTACCACGTGACTGGTTTTATAACTTAAATTGTGCACTAAATAACGTTAGGATTTTAGAAATAGACATTAGGATTTGTAAAAGCACACTACGCCCTGAATTGCATACCCTAAATTGACCGCCAAGATCAAAAAATCTCCCTAATTTCGGTGCCTAAGATACTAAAATCTTGAATTCGAACACGGCCTGAGATGGTTGGTAATTTCCGAAATACATATTTTGCTCATTTCACAGCAAACAAACGCGAATGATTGGAATTATGTTATTAAATGTTGTTTTCGGTAATATTTGATAAATTATTGTGTACTATGTAAAACAAGCAATCACAAGCAATCGTTATAATAACCTGTAACAATGACGGATAGACATTTGCCAAAGGTAATTTTGAATAAACAATTTAATACATGATTTACAGATTATTTTTTATAGAATATCCCGGAGCAAAAATTGAAAGCTTTTTCAATTGGAACAATGGGTAAACGTACTCTTTCAAAAAGGGAATTAGAAGAACTTCGAAAGAAGGAACAAGAGGAAGCGGCGGCACATGTATGTTATATTAATATGTATACTGTACATAACCTACATACATTGGACTGATACATACATTGATTCAACTGTCAGGTATAATAGTTTTTGTGCACCATTTTAGGCCTTTCAAGAATTTGTCGAAACATTCCAAGAGGCTCCAATAAATGGATCGAAAATTTGGGTTAAAGCAGGAACATATGATGCTGGTGCAAGAAGTAAGATTTCAAATAGTTTCTAAAAATCATTGTTATTAATATATTATTTTGTATAGAGGAAGACACACGTGAGAAGGGCAAATTATACAAGCCTCAATCCCGGTTACCATCTATACATGAAAATCTGTCATCTGCTGAACGAGCTCAAGAATATGCAAGATTATTAGCCATAGATAGAAAACCAGAAAGACTTGGTAAAAAGAAAATGAAGGATAAAAGTAATTTGGAATCTTTTAAAGAAGAACTACGACAGTATGTATTTTCTTCTTTTATAATTGTGCAAAGAGTAATTTTTTATTATGATATTATTTGTAGAATACAAGAGGAACGTGAAGAGCGTCATAAATATAAGGGTGGTATGAAGACGATAGATTCCGAACTTGATCTTTTGGTAAAACCTGGCGAAACAGGTTCATTTGACAATGGTGACCCTACAACGACTAATTTGTATCTCGGAAACTTGAATCCAAAAGTAACTATCTTTGTTCGATCTGTTTATGAAACATCAGTTGTCATGGAAATATTTGTTTTAGATTACGGAGCAACAACTAATGGAAGTTTTCGGCAAATATGGACCGTTAGCTAGTATAAAAATCATGTGGCCGCGTTCAGATGAAGAAAAAGCACGTGGACGAAATTGTGGTTTTGTTGCTTTCATGAACCGAAAGGATGGTGAACGCGCCTTACGGAATTTAAATGGTTAGTGATATTTGTTGTTGTAGTGTTAAACTGTTTATCAGAATGAAATTTATGTAGGTAAAGATGTGATGATGTACGAAATGAAATTGGGTTGGGGCAAATCCGTGATTATACCGCCGCATCCAATATACATACCACCTGCATTACTCGAACTATCGATGCCTCCTCCTCCGTCTGGCTTACCATTCAATGCACAACCACACATTCGTGACCGAAATATACATCCACAAACACCTGAAGAACTAGACAAGG
Source organism: Carabus problematicus (assembly GCA_963422195.1). Taxonomy (NCBI): domain Eukaryota; kingdom Metazoa; phylum Arthropoda; class Insecta; order Coleoptera; family Carabidae; genus Carabus; species Carabus problematicus. Next base: position 21,352,111 of record OY728577.1, read on the forward strand.
TACAACTAATGATCAACACATAGAATTTAGCCAAATAATCCAGCTACAATACCCGTATGTATCTAATGCATATTTACTTTATAGATACTGAGTCGTGCTATTGTAAAAGTTGTTATGCCTACGGATAGGTATTTATTACTACTGTTCATCTTTAAATTAGACAATATACTGAAATAAATATTTCTCTCTATTTTAGGAATCTGTTAATGCTCATTCATAGAATGGTGGAATTTGTCATACGTGAGGGACCACTGTTCGAAGCAATGATAATGAATAGAGAAATAAATAGCCCACTATTTCGGTAATGTTTTGTTAGAACATTGGTTCAGTGTACATGTAACTAACTAATATTGTTTTATAGTTTTTTATTTGAAAACCAGAGTCCTGCACATATCTACTACAGATGGAAATTATTTTCTATGATGCAAGGTGATTCACAGAAAGAATGGTGCTTGAAGGAGTTTCGTATGTTCGTAGGTATGTATTTGCTGTGAATGAATGTTTTACTGATAAATATGTAACTCGTGACGTGTTGTCTAGGCGGTTCTGTTTGGAAACCTCCAATTATGAATGTATACACACAAGGTATGCCTTCTGATTTGGTGGGTGAAGATGAAACAAAGGAACCATCGAAAGGATCTCTGTCAAACACACAGCGAGATAGACTTGAAGATTTAATCAGAAATTTGTCATTGGAGAAAAGAAAAATCGGCGAAGCAATGGTATTCTGCATAGAGCATAGTGAAGCAGCTGACGAGATAGCCGAGTGCATTTTTGAATCTTTATCCAATATTTCCACCGCTATTTCTAAGAAAATAGCTAGGTTGTATCTAGTTTCTGATATACTTCACAATTGTGGCGTGAAAATAAACAATGCTTCGTATTATAGAAGAGCGTAAGTTATACACAGTGAACGAATGCGGTATGGACATTATAACTATTCATCTTTTTTGTGGTTACAGTTTCGAACATCGATTACTTGATATTATGAAAAATTTGAACGATGCATACCGGCATTTGGAAGGTCGATTGAAAGCCGAAGGATTCAAAGTGCGCGTCATTAAAACACTGAAAGCATGGGAAGACTCAGCTATATATACGAGAGATTTTTTGCACAAGTTGCACAATGCATTCCTCGGCTTGGAAGAGGCATTGGTATATGCTTATGTGCACCAAATATGTGAATTGTATAATAAATATGTAAATGAATATTTCAGAGCGACGACACTGAAGTTGAAAGTGATCCACGCGTAGAAGGTGTGCCAATAGAGGAAGATACCGATTTCGAGGATGGCGTGCCAATGGACGGTGCGGTTCTACTTAAAGGCGTAATGAAACACAATTTACGACAATCATCTCCTGCGGCACTTATCAGTCATGACATCGATGGTATACCTTGTATGTAATTATTAGTAAATATAATAACTCGACTTTCTATATCATTTGATTGACTTTATTTAGTATCAGGTGAACTATACGATGAAATGTCTGACAAACATGGATCCCAAGATAGCAAAGACAGAGAAGCACCATCTGGTTTTATACCATCTAAATGGGAGACAATTGATCCGGATCAAGTGGAGGCCCAAGCAATGACTACAAGTAAATGGGATCAACTGGAGGGTACGGAAGATAACAGCATTGACAGCAGTCACAATGATATACAGGACTCTAGTGACACAACCGATTCCAGGTAAATACAAAGAGCAGTTTAGTAACATATAATGAAATACAGTATCACAAAATCTTATAAATTACATAGAAAATTAAATCTCTGTCATGTGTGGTCGATAGGAATTTAACGGAAGAGAGACGATCTAAGTTGCGGGAAATAGAAGTAAAAGCAATGCAATACCAGGATGAATTAGAATCCGGACAGAGATCATTAAAAAGTGGCTGGACAGTATCACAGCAAGTGGAACATTATAGACGAAAATTATTAAGAAAGGTATTGTAAACAATCTCAGGGAAAGTCAAAATATTGTAATATTTTCGTGATAGACCGAGAAAGAAAAATTGAAGGAAAAAGAACCGAAATTCGGTGGCAGACACAGCCGTGATTGGTCAGAACGTAGTAGTAGCAGACGCAGTTCATCGCCAGAAGATGTTCCGCCGTATTACAAAGAAGCGTATGTATATATTAAATCTGATAATACTTGAGCTTACCTTTATTATAACAATGATTTGCGTTTAAAGTAGTTCTTTGCGACGTAAAAAGCGATCCAGAAGTTCGTCGGACAGTTCTCCTGACTCAAAAGTTCGCCATAGGTACTTGTCAAATACTACGAATAGCGTCAAGTAAATCATTGTATTTTCGATATTTGCGCAGGTCACGTAGCTATTCGCCAATTAATCGAAAGTCCCTTAATTCACGATCGCCGGCAAATAAGAAAAGTTCAACAAGGGCTCCTTCACCTCCGACACCGCCACGTATACGTCGGCACTCACCGGTAGCATCGGTTACCAAATCTAAGAGAAATCGTGGCTCTACGTCACCGTCCAACGGTGTAAAATACACTTTGTCACCCATTAGAGGAACTAAACATCGTCTACCAACGCCTTCTCCACCTAGAGCATCCAAATTCAGTACGGGGAAATCTTCGTCCCCTGTGAATAAATACAGGTTAAGCCCACAAAATTCACCGCGGAACAGGTACAAGGTACAATCGCCGGAGATACAGAAGAAACATAGACACAAACACAAGTACTGACAGGTACGGTTGTTTAACTTGTTTATTTATTGTTTACATTATCTGTATTTGTTATTTCAGAACGTACATTTCAGCACATTTGTTTTTTCTTTCGCATAAATAATTACATTTTTTTGTTCGTTATTTCACACAGTTGCATGTTGGCTATAATCGTAATACATTAGAGTTCGCTAGAGACCAATCGGACGTACGTACGTTCCAATCGCAATTCAATGAACGATTTCTGTAAATATAACCGCATTGTATACAGCCCTACGTACGTTGTATTGCAATGATATTTGCATAAAAAATATTACATTCATATATATATTTTTTAATTAAAAAATAAATATCTGATTTATTAATGTGTGAATTATTTTCAACTGCCCATGAAAAATATTTTTAGCAATAAAGTATGTTTCATTTAGAAACAAACGATACATGTACATGTGTTTTAGTATTTGTATCACACTATTCACTGCATTATATTAGTCATTAAAAATGAGGAAATACAATGGAAGAATTGTAAATATTTTATGTAAACACAGAATATAAGACTAGATTCTTACCAAAATAACAAAATATACTGTTGCATACAAAGAAAAATAAATATCATAAATTGTATTTATGAATGATCATTTTTTTTATGAATTACTTCTTTTTGGTTGACTTTTTACTAGCGGCTCCTCCGTTTTTGCTTCCTTTTCGTGGAGGCGGAGTTGGTGTCGACTGTGCCGACTCTTGTTCACCAGAAGTGGTTGATGGGCTTTTCTCCACAGTTTTACCTTTAGTATCTTTTGGGGCTTTAGTCTGGACGGGTGTGCTTGGAGCTTCAGCCTTAACTTTAACTGCACCCTCGGTTGAGGCAGCGGTAGCAGCGGGAACTACAGTTTCAGCAGGAACTTTCGGAGTACTTTTAGAGAGAGGCGGAGATTCAGGAACTTCAGTTGATGTTGGTTGTATTTTAGGTAATATAGGGACTGGCTCAGCTGGTGGTGTTGTAGGTGTTGCTGGCGTAATCTGTATAGGTGTAACTGTTATTGGTTTTGCAGGTGCAGCAGGAGTAGTTTCTGCAGTGGTAATTTCTACAGGTGCAGCTAGGGACGGTTTTGCAGTTGTAACAGGTATGGGTTCTGCAGTTGTAGCTGGACTAGATTCTGCAGTTGCAGCTGGAGTAGGTTCTGCAATTGCAGCAGGAGTGGGTTCTGCAGTTGCAGCAGGAGTAGGTTCTGCAGTTGCAGCTGGAGTAGGTTCTGCAGATGCAGCAGGAGTGGGTTCTGCAGTTGCAGCAGGAGTGGGTTCTGCGGTTGCAGCTGGAGTAGGTTCTGCAGTTGCAGCAGGAGTAGGTTCTGCAGTTGCAGCAGGAGTGGCTTCGGCAGTTGCAGCAGGAGTGGCTTCTGCAGTTGCAGCAGGAGTGGCTTCTGCAGTTGCAGCAGGAGTGGCTTCTGCAGTTGCAGCAGGAGTGGCTTCTGCAGTTGCAGCAGGAGTGGCTTCTGCAGTTGCAGCAGGAGTGGCTTCTGCAGTTGCAGCAGAAGTGGCTTCTGCAGTTGCAGCAGGAGTGGCTTCTGCAGTTGCAGCAGGAGTGGCTTCTGCAGTTGCAGCAGGAGTGGCTTCTGCAGTTGCAGCAGGAGTGGCTTCTGCAGTTGCAACAAGCGTAGGTTCTGCAGTTGCAGCAAGCGTAGGTTCTACAGTTGCAGCAAGTGTGGATTCTGCAGTTGCAGTAAGTGTGGATTCTACAGTTGCAGCAAGTGTGGATTCTGCAGTTGCAGTAGGTTTTGCAGATGCAGCAGCAATAGGTTCTACAGGTGTAGAAACTTCAGCAGGAGTTAACTCCTTAGGTGGCGATGGTTCCTCTTGCGGTACTTCCGAAAGCGTCTGGCAAATCTTCTTCCAGATATTGTCAAACGAATCTTGACCTAGATAATCGATACGTCCTACTTCCCAGCCTTGACGACGCATATGTTCTTCTAAAGCACTTTGAGTAGGTGAACGAGGTTCTCCTAAAGTCATCTGAGCAAAGGCTCCTGCTAGGCCGCCCTAATCGCACAAGAAACATTTTATATATATACGTACAAGCTAGTGCAATGTACACGTATAACATCTAACACACAGTATTACTCTCTACATCACAAAAAAAACTACGGACCACAAGCAAGTTGAGACAAGTAACGTTGCCAAGATAATAATAGTGTATATGTGTAAATACATTTAGTCAATTGTTTGTGCCACTTAGGTGTGTATTGTTAAATAGTGCAAAATATAAGGTATTCCTGGCTACGCTACTGAATAGAGAGCAGCCCAATTTAATGGTACTTACATTTTTGTCTATCTGTGCTTCAGTACTACCAGAGTGGGAGTCTGTAAAACTCGACTGGTCTGTAGCTACTGGACTAGCGGACTTACATTTATACACAGCGGTCAGAGAATTCACATATGAATCAGGTGTGTGACAGTCCGTTGTTGTACATTGGAGGGGAATGGTATTAGGAGATTCATTCGTATGAATATGGTGAACACTAACGGTAGTAGCAACGGATTCATTTGTATGTGATCCATGAACACTAATATTTGTTTCGCTAGGCGCGATTGAATTGACATAACTATGGTTAGATGAATCTTGAACGTAATGACTAGATTCAATATTTTGAGTACTACACTGAGTGTAAATTTCGTCTCTATTTTCTACTATTACTACTGTATCAGTTTCAGACTGATACTGATGCACTACGTTAATTGGATTATTTGCACACATATGGTGATGTATGGTAGGAAATTCTACTGTAGTCTGTTCTTCATTATCTATAGAGTCTGTTTTATGTTGATAATCTTCCCAGGGATCCCAGGGTGGCAAACAGTTTGTCTGAATATCAGAAAGAACGTCCGCGCAATGTATGTTCTGGTGGATCGATTCATTACTGTGTAAGGGGAGTAAGGAAGGGCTAGTGCACGAAGCAATTGCCGTGTTGGTCCGGGCCTAAGACAAACAGCAAACACATGCGTGCAAAAGAAAAAAATATATACAAATACAAAAAGAGTCAAGAGGATTAATGTTTCTCAATCACAAGCTCACAAGTCAATAAAAAGTATGCTTCAAAACGTAACACGTTTATATAATTAAAAGCAATACTCACTTCCAAATAATTACAGTCCTTGTTTGCTTTGTCACAGTCAAATAAAAACTTTCACAAACAATAATAGCAGCTCATTAATTGTTTGCACTCTTACCATAATCGGTGACAGCGTTGAATGAACATGTGTGCAGAATATATTCCACCAATCCTCGAAGACTCTCTTCAAATGTTCGAAGCCTGGGGCACAGGATACCTCCATGGTTTCGGTGTTGAAATACTGCAGCCAGGGTTTGCTGGCACCAATAAAGTGAATGATCTTCACCTGATCCCCAAATCTGAAATGTTACGTTGCTTATACCTCTATATATCTGAACCAAATTTCATTGAACAATTGACTTACTGTTTGAAGGCTGGCAGATATGAGTAACACGCAGTCGAGCACATGTTATAAATGAATGGTAAATGTTTACTGATATCTTTATGTGCCCAATCAGAGAAATACAAATTCAATAGGCCTTGATCTCCACCTAAAAAATATAAAAACAATTATATGCTACTATATAACAGGGTGACAGTGACAGTTTTTTTTTACCATCGAAACTGCCCTTTTCCAAGGCAAATCTGACTAGGGAATCATAAGTAGCTTCAGATGGTGTATATACATATACTCCAGAATTGAAGCAGTCAGGCCAGCCTACATCAGGTGCCGCTGATAGTTCCTCTCGTTCAAATAATTCATCGCATTTTTGTAGCACCTAAAATAATGTCAACGTCGTGTATATTTGATATAAATAGCATCACATTGCATAGTGTATAAAATTTAGAGGCACTATAAATGAGAATGATTACTACGGAGTGTGCAACAGTTTGAAATTATGAATGTTCGCCATGTGGAGACATTTACGCGTTATATTCGTGGAGGAGTTATAATTATATTTACATTCCGTCACCCCCTTAACTCCAACTCTTTCCTCATAACAGTTAGTTGGCAACTCTCCACAAAAAATACCTTGGCTTTGAAACCTCTTGTCGTTAAATAAATTGTTACTGGTTAGGATGTTCCGCATTTGTTTAGTCACCGACATTCTCATATATCATACAGGAAAATTAACTGCAATTGTTTTCATCGATTTTAATAAATCAAGTCTACTGTTCCAAATGGAAGCCCATGCGTACATAAATGCACTTATGGAACATATATTTTAAAAAACAGATGCCAATATAGGCATTAGATAATAGTTGAGAGAGCTTGCATAGAAAATTAAGAACAGGAAGTGTTTGAACCATGTTTCTGGTCTGATACGATTATGAAGTGGGTCTAATATCTATCTAAACATACCAGTGTATCTGCATCAAGGAATACGCATTTTTTGAATTGCGTCAGACGCCAGCAATGAAGTTTAGTAAAGGTGACACCAAGTTCGGGCCTTTGTAGCAGCATTAAATTTGCTTCATCTTTGGAGTCTAATATATTTACTTCAAACACCACATTAAAGACGGAAGCCAACTTTTCCCTGAAATGTTCTATTTAAATACAAAATCGCATTGAACACCTACGGTTTCCAACACACCTCATAGGAGCTGTAACTCCCGGCGTTACCATGACAACAAGCTGATGACTTGTTCCGACATTCCGGAGGGAGTGTGCTACGACGAGAGCACCCAAGGAATACGTATCGTTAGTTGCCAAAGTTACCCATGCAAAATCTGCAAACACAATATTTACATCAAATATATTTAAAAATTATGTGTGTAATTCTTCAACCTACTGCTAACTATTTATATACTGAATTTTGTTTGATGACGTTTCAGCTATTAATACATTGCTCAACAGTTTAAGTGACGACTTAAAACAGTATTGCACAACGGAGCTCATTTTTGGACGATTCCGCGAATATCTTATGCAGTTCGTAAAAAATAACTTTAATCTAATGATACGGAAGTTGACTTTTCCAATTTGATATTTTAATTAAAAGTAAATTGATCATTTCAATTTAATGACTCAATTTACTTCATTTACATACATATACATTTAATAAACAATTATTATCATTTTAAATTTTGTTGAATATATATAGACCGTCACAAGTGTCAAATTACATAATTTACCACAATGTAAAATCGTAAGTAATCCAAGAATTTTAAATTGAAAAATGATAATTATTGTATAAATTTAAATTATCTGACCCACATGGGTCAAATTTGGTGCAAAAACAGTTAGAACTGGCGCGGTGAAGGTTAATAGGTCAATGGAGTAATGAATGTAAAAGCGTCTAGGTTATGTCAATGCCATTCATAAAAATGTAAACTTACCGCCCATTTCAATCTATATATGTATCTACAAAGTATAGTAAATAGCTGGTATACGGAAACGGTGTCCGGCAGTTAAAAAGCAGAGCTGGTATTCTGTTTGTATACACACACACTATTGTAATGAAGTTCTAATTAGAACTCAATGTAGTGCGTCGTGTACAAATTACTAAACATAATCAAATATATTCCTTTGTAGAGAAAAATACGTTAAATGTAGAACTTTCGTTTAGAACAAAATTCTGTAGCTACTATAGACAAGACAACCACCTTATCTACTTACTACACTGGCTATCACTGACTACTGCCGGTTCATGTCGGCCCGTGTCGACTATTCTATTCTCTGATTCTCTCTGTTTGGTGTTGCGCGAGCCGGTCCGAGTTTCTCGTGCACGCAAACGCATATACATTTCTTTATTTAGAAACTAATGTGCGTATCTTCACATTTTTTGATATATCAGTCTGAATCAAATCACGTCATATTAAGACACTTATCAAAAAATTATCAATGTCGAATATACTTAATTTTATGTAAAACATAAATCAGAAAGATAAACATTCCTGTGCTTATCAAATTACCCAAAATGTGACCCAATTTAGGAATAAAATAACGATTTCAAAACTTTATGTTACTGCTATACAATTATGTAATTGTAAATATTATGTTGTATTTGAAAATATTCAAATTTATTTGCAAATATTACATAGATATTATTATACATATATTGCTTTATAATATTTAGTTATGAATTATTTCTACGTATTTTTGTATTTATAATATTAATTAAGACGAAAGTCTAATTATATGATTCTAATTTATATTTATTCTTAAAGTAGTGACATGATGTAAGGCATAGATCTACATGTTACTTTTACAAAATGCATGAACTGCTTTTTCACACAAGTAAAGTATTATATAACACTTCTTGCAATCTATACGTCTTTGTGTGCATGCTACACATTCGAGAGAGATATAATGTCAAAATGGGCCTTGAATTGCGGTAACGTGTGTAAAGCGTTTCAAGAAAATGAAATTTTATATTTGTAAACAAGTAAAAAAAGACAGGTGAAGTGGTCATGCAACAGATATATATATATATATATATATATATATATATATATATATATATATATATATATATATATATATATATATATATATATATATATATATATATATATAATGTGTAGCATAGCAGCAGTACAAAATGCATATTGAGTACCTACTACAAGGTAATTCATCATGAGTTCATCCAAAACCAATAAATGTTACCAAGCAGTTCTTCCTTTATACTTTTGCTTGTCAATTAAATATTATTTTGTATAAAATATATACAATTGTCTGTTGAACATTTATTTATACTATAAATGCATTTTTATAGTAATTCTAAACGTGTTTTTTATGTGTGTTCTTATTTTTGAAAAATGTATACATGACAGGCCTTCGATATCCTACGACACTTTAATTACAAAAGTTTAAATTAATTAATTAATTATTATTAATTAATTAATTAATTAATTAATAATAATTATTTCAAATATAAATATTTATAACAATTAATATTAACAGAATATTTATAATATAACTCAAAGCCAAATAAAAACTATGCTGCAATCATAAACTAAACCAGCAGCCAGAAGCCTAAGCAATTTTTAAAAATTCAATGTAATAACCATTTTATTTTGTTGAAATTATAATACATCATTAGCAAATAATATAGTTCTAAAATGTGTAGATGCAAAATAACATATATTATGCAGGGCTGTGGAGTTGGAGTAGAAATCGTCAAGAGTCTGAATTGTATTTTTAAGTAAGAGTCGGAGTCGTGGAGTCCAAAAAATCTATCGACTCCGACCTAAATTTTTAAATTAAAATATATACAAAGTGTCTATTTTAAACGGGCCACTACAGGATATCGGAAACTATAAGAGATACAAAGTCGGTTAAATTAGACAAAAGTTGCACATTTATGGGCCGATTTCATATTTTGAAAATATTGCTTGGTTCCCTAGAGCCTAGATAATGACGATTTTAATTTTCCTTTATAACTTGGAAGGTCCTCAAAATGTTGAAAACTGCTTCAAATAAATATTTTAGCATAGATAATAGGCTCTTCGAAAAATTTGATGAATTTTTTACTACATTTTTCTGGAGATACAGCATGCAAGTTCAATTTGTTAAATAGGAGTCATAGCTAATTTCAATCCTTTTAAAAAGTGCTATTTTTCTCTTACAATGATTCGTTTACATAATATATTTTTTAATTTCAAAGAAAAACTAAAAAAATTGATAAAAACAAAGATTTTTGTAGTGTGCCATGAAAATTTGGTATAAAACAATTGCATTATCTATTAAAAATAATCTTACTGGTTTTGAATTGTTGCTGCTTATGTGCCTAGAGATAAGAATGGCAATTGCAATTAGCTAAATTTTGACAACGTTTTAACATAGAAAATACCTAGTTTACTCCATATGTAAAATTTCAACTCACTAGGTTCAGTAATAACTAGGAATGTATACAGACATACATGCCTGCAGCTCATCGACGTATGTGCAAGTCTGAATATATCACAAATTATTATTTATCTAGATTCACTTTTAAAATCCTAGGTGCCTAGGTCGCAAACAAAACAACAAATTTAAAACAAGTGTGAATACATTTTCTCGTGTTGACAAAAGCAAAGCAAACTAAGCCGACTATAAATGCACTGATCTTCTTTTGTTCAATTTTTAATTAAAAAATATTTTTTTCTCCAATGGTCTTACATAATTTTTCAAAATAAAAAATATGGAAAAATATTGTTCCATTTCCTGCATATGCATGAAAATTTTGAATACAATTGAATAAAAAATAACGCAGAAAAAAAATAAAAACTGAAAAAAAATTGGAAAATATTTTTTTTCTCAAGTACGAAGGAAAATTTTGAAAAATAAAATGTACCTTGCACAACTAGACCATAACACGTATCTGCAAAAATCCGTTGGGTAGTTTAGGAGATCTAGGTGGAACAAAAAATCTCGTACGAGCGAGCGAGCGAGCGAGCGGGCGAGCGACATACATACGGACATATGTTGTCATAGTCATTTCGTGATACAGGGGGTCTGTCCGGGATTTCTGTGCAAAAATTTTTGAAATCGGAAGATGCTACAGACATCGTACCGAACACTATAGCTCTTCGACAGGAGGTCGATGAGCTAAAAACTTTACTTTAAAATTGTGTTTGTGTCAACAGTTCTTATTGATATGAAGAAAAACAAATTTACAAGATTCTAATTATTGGTCGTACTAATTATGACGTGTCCCTGATTGTTGGAATATATTTCAAGATTTACTTTTATATTGATTGTGAAATATAATTTAAATTATAATTATTTTCCAAAGGCTTATGATTATAAACGTAAGAAATGCGCACTTTTTTATCATTAGTTTAGTGTAAGCTGGTGTAATATAAATGTGCAATTTTTATTTACCACAGGTTTTATATAGTCCAGTGAGTGATCTACTGAAAGTGGGTGAATACTTGCGATAATTGTAGTGTATTACTGCTATATTTCGACATACACACTGTATTGTATGTGTACAATTGGAGATATAGTAATAAATTTTATGTTGTCATACGTGTTTCACAGTGGAAAATTGTTATATTGTGTTATCTAAGTAGTAGCGGATTTCCTATTACGTTTTCCGGAATAATATTTTATTATGCAACTTACGTTAACGTTTAATTCAAAATTTACTAAAACGTTTTAAATTTGAAATGAGTATAACTCCTTACGGAACTTTTAATTTGATTTTAATAATTAAATTGACAGTACTAAACTACTACAATAATAAAAATATATTTTTATGAATGAAGGAGCATGTTTGCTCTATTATGAGTGTAGATATCTGGAGAAAAATTGTTTAATGTTTGATGAAATTTATAATAACAGATCTAATACATGTATACTTAATAATAATAAGAAGATATAACTTGTAACGTTGCTTATAGAAACAAAGTGCGATACATATTTAAAACAAGACAGTTTACTGCGACGGCGCAAAAGATAAAACAACGTCTTATTTCTTTCGACGTAGTTTTCTTGCTTTGCTCAGGCGCAAAATGTTATTATTGCCGCTCGAATGTTTAAATTTAACCAATCGTAAAACACTCGTAAAACTTGTGTGCTAAAACGTATTAGTCAAAATATAGCGACAAAATTTGAAGTTTCCTGAATATACATTATTTATTGAACACACTCAAATAAAAATTATAAGTTTAATAATCTTTGATTAGTGTGACGTAATGGATAAACTTATTATAAATAATGAAATTCAATTACTAGTTAGTGTATACATTTTGAAGGGTTAAAACAAAGGTCATATATAATATAAAAACGAAAAACGCATTTAGATCTGCGTGTGCGCTATCAAAGAATTATGTAGTTGTTCCCGCATAACACTTCTGTGATGTTGGTTGCTAGTTAAAGGTTGTTATTGAATTTTTTATAAATATTTGTAATCATACTAATATCCATATTTTTTCTAATTACCTACCAGGTACGTTTATAAAAAACGTTGTTGAATTTAAAATTACACGTAAACATTATTTCTACAACTGAATGTCATGTAGAAAAAGTAAATAACAAACCGGTTTCAATGTACTTGTCAGGATTGAAATTGCGGCCGCTAAAATTCTGTATTATTATATCGCAACAATATACGTATCAATGATAATTAGCATATTCGCAGATATGTAACATGCGAATCTATTCCTTTGTTCCTTTAAATAATAAACGTAATATTAATAACACTATTGTTCTAGTTGAAACGCGATGGATTGATATTTTAAAATCTTTAATTACTTAAAAAGAACCTCATACTTTATATACTATGATTTTTTGTAAAAATTATATTTAAAATGTACCCTACATATTTACAAAACATGTTTTTGACCTTTTTTATTTAAACTTGTAAATTTTAATAAATTTATTCTGCTTCGATAAACACAAAGTACACTTCATTTAAGATCAAAGCAAATTAGATAGCATAAAATGTTAAATTGATTTAGTATTCATCCTGGTCTACATGTGGTGGTTATAATAGAATTATAATTCAACAGGTCCGTCAGATTATTATATGTAACCACTATTTGTGTAATACTACGAATATATATAAATATATATATTATATATATATATATATATATATATATATATATATATATATATATATGTATTGATTCCTTGAATGATTATCCGATTATCATGAATAATTCTATAGATGAATGGAAATACAGAAAATAACTTGTCTGTCTTTTTCATTGTAAATACAGTGCACATTTTTATAACGGAAATGAACATATTCTCTGCGCATAATATGTATATATGTACGTGTATTGTTAAGTAATACGACGTAATTAGATCCCACAATAGAAAGTTTTTCATTCTTCTCAAATAATTATAATTCCTTCATTTTTTTTCTAACGGGCAATTATTAATTATAAATATTGTTATTTTATTCTAGTAATCGCAGAATTATATTTTCCAAATTAACAGTATATTCCTGATGATAGCGAACAACAGGAATAATGAAGATATTTATTTCAAATTGTTTAATAATATTATTAAAAATATTTAGTAATTTTCGGCTAGCATATATTATTTATTGCTTCAATAATAAAATTTTTATCCATATTTGAATTATATTTTACCATTCTGTGATAGGTTCTAGGTCAATAGCATTTTATGAATAATTATACAAAATATAAATAGTATATCATTGCATTGTATATATATATATATATTGTGACGCTCCCTGGTGTTGCGGGTTCTGGTTGCTCGGGCGCCAATCGGACTTAGACCGGGATAGTTCAGTGGAGGTCAGGGTGGTACAAGAAATAATTTATTTGGCCAGAAAACAACGTCTTGATTTATTCACGAGATCCTGACACTCGCAGTGTTGATAACAAATAACAGAACCAGCAAATAACATAAGAAAATATAACGTAAGCAAATAATTTATGAACTATGAAAACATAACACAGGCAGCTAATATTTGAAAATACAACGGAAATAACATAACATTATTGTGGCGGAAAGCCAATCAGAAATTATTTATCCTCTGTAACAGGACCGACACAGTACAGAGAGAAACAACGATGACGTCACAGCAGGACCGACACAGTGTGACGTAGACAACCTAACTAACTGTAGCCTCTACAACAGGACCGACACAGTGTAGAGAGAGACAGTGATGACGTCACAGCAGGACCGACACAGTGTGACGTAGGCAACCTAACTAACTGTAGCCTCTACAACAGGACCGACACAGTGTAGAGAGAGACAGTGATGACGTCACAGCAGGACCGACACAGTGTGACGTAGACAACCTAACTAACTGTAGCCTCTACAACAGGACCGACACAGTGTAGAGAGAGACAGTGATGACGTCACAGCAGGACCGACACAGTGTGACGTAGACAACCTAACTAACTGTAGCCTCTACAACAGGACCGACACAGTGTAGAGAGAGACAGTGATGACGTCACAGCAGGACCGACACAGTGTGACGTAGACAACCTAACTAACTGTAGCCTCTACAACAGGACCGACACAGTGTAGAGAGAGACAGTGATGACGTCACAGCAGGACCGACACAGTGTGACGTAGACAACCTAACTAACTGTAGCCTCTACAACAGGACCGACACAGTGTAGAGAGAGACAGTGATGACGTCACAGCAGGACCGACACAGTGTGACGTAGACAACCTAACTAACTGTAGCCTCTACAACAGGACCGACACAGTGTAGAGAGAGACAGTGATGACGTCACAGCAGGACCGACACAGTGTGACGTAGACAACCTAACTAACTGTAGCCTCTACAACAGGACCGACACAGTGTAGAGAGAGACAGTGATGACGTCACAGCAGGACCGGCGCAGTGTGACGGAAAACAAACTTATAAATCTTGCTACGTCTGCAACAGTGCAGAGTAACGAATACAAAAATAAATACTGCCACAGAGGGCGGTACAGTAAAGAATAATAGAAACAATATGCTTACCAAGCGGTTTGACTGCAGCGGAGAACGGATCACTAGCGGAATACTAACTGATTTTGTTCGTCTACTCGCAGCCCTTTTATACGGCTTGACTAATTGATCGTTTACTAACTTGCATTTCGGTTGTATCATGCGTTAGGTACGGTACTGTGCGGATCAATTAGTCGCGCGCGCTCCGAGACCTGGCGCAACGAGCCAAGTGGCTAGAGCTCGTTTGGTGACATCGTCACACCCCCGTCTTACTTCGGGGTGCGGTGGACAGATGGTGAATATCCGTACTTACTTGCTACCTTAACTACCCGGTTTACTTACTTAACTATCTACCCGATTTTACCCATTTATCTTATTTAAACCCTACTTAACTTATCTAACCTATTTTATACATTTATCTTAACCAACTAACTTATATATACCCTTTTAACCTACTTTACACATTTATTAACTAACTTATATATACTGGCCCAATGTTCCTGGCCATGCTGGCGGGCACTAGCACTGTCAGTTCAGTGTTCTGCTGGCGGCGAGGGGGGGGGATTGTCGTCCACCGGGACGGTCTACCTGCACCACCGGGGAGATAAAGTCTGTGTCTTCTGGTGGGTGGGCAGATAGGGGGGGACGTAGTAACTCCAGGGGGGACGCGCACTAACAGGGGTGTAAAACCCAGCTCGTGGACGAGCTGAGCGACATCTCGCCTCCGTGGCGGGGTCCGGGGGATGAGGAATTCGGCGGGTGGTGCCGCAGTGGGGACTGCGCGGGGTGGCGTCGTCTCCTGGGTGGGTGGCTGCACGGTTGCCATCAAGCATGGCGACACTGATCGGATCCGTGGTCGGCGGCTCCTCTCCATCGTCCTTGTTGGCCGCATGTACTAATCATAAAACGGAGGTGTTAATGGGCTGGCTTAAGGTCCTTGATGTGGATCCGATATAAACGACGGCCGCGCTCGTTCCGCAAGTCGTATACCAGTCGAGACACACGGTTCTCGACTGTCCACGGCCCTGAGTACTTGGGAGCGAGTTTGGCCGCGTACCCTCTGCCGGCTGCCGATAGTGGATGCTCGCGTCGCATGACCTGGTCCCCTTCTTCGCACTGCCATTCGCGTCGTCCCCGGTTGTAGTATTCGCCCTGGCGACTGGAAGCGTGGCTAAGGTTGATTCTGGCCAACTCTCGTGCTTCTTCTAGTTTTTCCAGGCGGTCTAGATGGTCCGGTGGCACTTCGTGGGGGTCTCGCTGCTCACCACGTTCTTCCTGGGTTGCTCGGTGGTATTCTCCGGGTAGTGTCAGCTCGTGACCATAGTTCAGGTAGGCGGGTGTGTAGCCCGTGGACTCATGCCGGCTGGTGTTAATGGCCGTCATCATCTCGGGTAAATATCTGTCCCAAGTTCGCTGGTCTGCTTCGCAGTATTGCGCGAGCATGGGTTTTAACACTCGGTTTACCCTTTCTACGAAATTCGCTTGCGGTGTGTACGGAGGAATTAGCTGGTGACGGATGCCGAGCGCTGTTAACGTCTGCGTGAAGATATTGTTGTTGAATTCGGTCCCATTGTCCGTAATCACCACGCGGGGGCAACCATAGCGTGCCACAATGAGCTCTCGGAAGGCGGCTGTGATCGTTGGGCCAGTTGCTTTCCGCAGCGGTCGACATTCGACCCACTTAGTCAGTCGATCTTGGAACGCGAGAAGATACGCGTGACCTTGGTGGGATCGTGGTAGTGGTCCTACAATATCTGTGGCAACTGTCTCCCATGGACCAGCTATTGCCGGGGGTCTCATTAGTCCGGGCGCTGCTTGTTGGAATGGTTTGAATCGTTGGCACGTTCTACATTGACGTACGTAGTTGGTAACGTCTCTTGTCAACCCAGGCCAGTGATATCGCAAGGCGATCCTTGCCAGAGTTTTGGCAATCCCCAAGTGTCCGGCATCCGGGCGGTCGTGGTTTTCCTCAAGTATTTGTAGTTGTTGAGGTCGTGGAACACAAAGTTTCCATTCGGTATCTTCGTTGGGTTCGGTCAGATCCGCCGGATCCCAGAGTCGACGAAACAGGCGTCCATTCGCGATGCGGTAGTCGGGATGGTCTTGCGGTTGTGTTTCTACCTCCGTGAACTTTCTGTCATACCATGTGGGTGGGTTCTCAGCCACATGGAGTTCGGGGTCGTCGTTGGAGGCGGTATATGGGAGCGGTTGTCGTGATAAGGTGTCAGCGACTTGGTTCAGCGTTCCTTTCCGGTATTGGATGGTACAATCAAACTGTTGTAGGAAAATCGCCCATCGTGCTAGTCGTCCAGACGGGTTCTGAATCGAATGGAGCCAACGGAGGGATTGGTGATCCGTGATGATTGTAAAATGGTACCCTTCTATATAGGGTCTCATCTTCTGCACCGCCCACACAACTGCTAGGCATTCCTTTTCTGTGACGGAGTAGTTTCGCTCTGGATCGGAGAGGGCCCGGCTTGCGTATGCTACCACGCTAGCTTTGTCATCAGTTCGCTGAACCAAAGCCGCTCCGATTCCGTAGTCAGAAGCGTCGGTCTGGAGTTCAAACGGTCTGCTGAAATCGGGACAGGTGAGCACCGGCGCGCTTGTTAACGCTGTTTTGAGTTTCTCGAACGCAATCTGTTGGTGTTCTCCCCATTTCCATGCCTGGGCCTTTCTTAGTAACAGCGTAAGAGGTGCTACGATCTTGGCGAAGTCGGCCACGAAACGTCTGTACCAGGAAGCGGCTCCAAGGAATCGTCGTAGCTCTCGTACCCGTGTTGGTGCAGGGATGTCGCGTATTGCAGCAACTTTATCAGGATCTGTGTGGATTCCATCTGCCGTAATCACATGGCCTAGGTACTGTATTGAACTCTGCGCGAATTTCGACTTTTCTGGATTAATCTGCAGATTTGCCTTTCTGAGGCGCCGGAATACCTCCTGCAGGTGTGCTAGGTGTTCGGATAGAGTGGCACTAAGCACGACGATGTCGTCCAAATAAGCGAATGCGTGTGGCTCCATCTCAGGTCCGATTACGGTGTCTAGCAAGCGCTGGAAAGTGGCAGGTGCTGCGTGCAGTCCGAAAGGCATTACCCGGAATTGGTACAAGCCTCTACCTGGTACTGTGAAGGCGGTTAATTGTCGACTTTCTGGCGTGAGTGGAACCTGCCAGTAACCCTGCTTTAGATCAATAGTCGAGAAGTACCGTGCTTTCCGTAATCGATCCAGGATTGAGGTTATGTAAGGCAAGGGGTATGCGTCCTTCTTTGTGACTGCGTTGAGGCGTCTGAAGTCGACGCAAAATCGGGGCTTCCCATTCTTTTTGCGGACGATCACTACTGGTGAACTCCACGCGCTGTGGGACCGCTCTACGATGCCGTCCTTTAGCATCTGATCAACCT
The DNA here is from genome assembly GCA_963422195.1 of Carabus problematicus. Classification (NCBI taxonomy): domain Eukaryota; kingdom Metazoa; phylum Arthropoda; class Insecta; order Coleoptera; family Carabidae; genus Carabus; species Carabus problematicus. The sequence goes on from OY728577.1 coordinate 21,370,598, forward strand.
CTTCGTCAATCACGGCTTGCATTTTTGGGTTTCGAGGTTGGTACCGCTGTTTTATGGGTGTTGGGTCGATAAGTTGGATGTGATGCTTCACCATCTGTGTCCCCCCCTTTACCTGTTGGAACTTTACGAGTTCGCGTGTTATGAAGCTGGCCATTCGGGTTTCTCCGGTTTCGTGGTTCGGGAGTGATGCCAGCACATTACAGTTATCGGCTGGTGTCTGTGTTGGGTAGCAGGTGACTTTCTTATCCCTGGCGTTGATGACCATTCCGTATGCTTGGATGACATCCATGCCAAGCAGGACGCGGTGGTTTAGCGTGGGCAGACACATAAATGTGGCGTGCCGCCAGATGTTTCCAATCTGACACCCTACGGTGCATTCCTCTTGGATATCTGTCACCGTGCCATCGGCCATTCTTGCTTGTGTGAACCGCGCAGGTCTGTATTGAGTGCGCTGACTTCGCAAGAGCGCGAAAAGGCTGCCGTCCATGTACGAGCACATGGCTCCTGTGTCTACTAGAGCGGGGCCGGTCCAGTTTCCAATGGTCGCTTCGACGAAGATCCGCCCATCGGGGGTGGGATCTGTATTCAACGTAGATATGCTGGTGCGGAGGACCGGGCTGTGGTTGTTGGCCTTCGGCTGGTCATGGTCCTTTAATGGCCAGCCGTGTTTGCGTTTCCCGCCTTCGGGGCGCAAGGGCAGTCACGTGACAATATGCCAGTGGTACCACAGCGCGAGCAGAATTTCTGGGGCGTAGCATTGCATTTACTGCGCCAGTGCCCCTCTCGTCCACAGCGCCAGCACGCTCGTGTGGAGTCGTATGTCTGGGTTGCTGCTTTCGGTGGTCCTTGGTTTCGGTCTACGGGTGGGCTTTGTACGCTGGCTAGGCGCGTCGTCTTGGTCTTGGCCATGTCTGTTTGGAGTTGTTCATACTCCAAGATTTCCTGGTTTAGTGTCCGCATGTCGACTACGTCTTTCCGTCGGATATATTGCCTGTATTCAGGCAGCATATTTGTGTAGACGCGGAACAAAGCTTGCTCCTTAGACATGTTACCATGTCGGCGAATCAGGGTCTGGATGTCTACTAAGTAGTCACGACCCTTTTCTCCGTGCTTTTGTTTCCGTTGGCTGATGTCTTCTTCTAGCTGGAGTTGGTAGTCCGGGGGTAGGAAGAATACGCGGAAGTCCTCCAAGAAGTCCTCCCATCGTTGCCAATAGTTGCAGTGGTTTCGATACCACAGCAATGTAGTGCCTCGCAATAGTTCGGGTACTGCCAGTAAGAGTTGTTCCCCCGTTAATCCGTAGCTGGCCTTTAATTCTTCTACCCTCTCCATGAAGGCGACGGGATCGGTTTTTCCTTCGAAGTGGACATTCCACTTGCGTACGGTCTCACAGACATGTACGGGCGTTCGCAGAGTTGGGTTTGGGTAGTAATATGCCCCTGACGGTGACGTGAAGGTGGCAGAGAGCTGTGGCATCGTTGGTTCAGTTACAGCGGTTGTTTCTCCAACGGGGGTCTCCTCGGTGCCGGAATTCTCCATGATTTGTTGCGTGAGGATAACAAGCCGCTTTCGTAGTTCTTGGATGCCACCTTCGGTGCTCAGCCCGAATCTTCCGAGTTCCCGTTCAAGTGCAGGTCGCTGAAGTTCGAATATCCACCCTGTTCTGGCGGGAGAGTGCGGTGTGCGAAAGGTCGCGGTCGAGGTGGACGGTGTTGGTGGGGGTGTTGATGGGGTGTTGTCTGTGCTACTTCCTGGCATTTAATTATTTCAGGGTCCCTGTTCGGGCGCCAATTTGTGACGCTCCCTGGTGTTGCGGGTTCTGGTTGCTCGGGCGCCAATCGGACTTAGACCGGGATAGTTCAGTGGAGGTCAGGGTGGTACAAGAAATAATTTATTTGGCCAGAAAACAACGTCTTGATTTATTCACGAGATCCTGACACTCGCAGTGTTGATAACAAATAACAGAACCAGCAAATAACATAAGAAAATATAACGTAAGCAAATAATTTATGAACTATGAAAACATAACACAGGCAGCTAATATTTGAAAATACAACGGAAATAACATAACATTATTGTGGCGGAAAGCCAATCAGAAATTATTTATCCTCTGTAACAGGACCGACACAGTACAGAGAGAAACAACGATGACGTCACAGCAGGACCGACACAGTGTGACGTAGACAACCTAACTAACTGTAGCCTCTACAACAGGACCGACACAGTGTAGAGAGAGACAGTGATGACGTCACAGCAGGACCGACACAGTGTGACGTAGGCAACCTAACTAACTGTAGCCTCTACAACAGGACCGACACAGTGTAGAGAGAGACAGTGATGACGTCACAGCAGGACCGACACAGTGTGACGTAGACAACCTAACTAACTGTAGCCTCTACAACAGGACCGACACAGTGTAGAGAGAGACAGTGATGACGTCACAGCAGGACCGACACAGTGTGACGTAGACAACCTAACTAACTGTAGCCTCTACAACAGGACCGACACAGTGTAGAGAGAGACAGTGATGACGTCACAGCAGGACCGACACAGTGTGACGTAGACAACCTAACTAACTGTAGCCTCTACAACAGGACCGACACAGTGTAGAGAGAGACAGTGATGACGTCACAGCAGGACCGACACAGTGTGACGTAGACAACCTAACTAACTGTAGCCTCTACAACAGGACCGACACAGTGTAGAGAGAGACAGTGATGACGTCACAGCAGGACCGACACAGTGTGACGTAGACAACCTAACTAACTGTAGCCTCTACAACAGGACCGACACAGTGTAGAGAGAGACAGTGATGACGTCACAGCAGGACCGACACAGTGTGACGTAGACAACCTAACTAACTGTAGCCTCTACAACAGGACCGACACAGTGTAGAGAGAGACAGTGATGACGTCACAGCAGGACCGGCGCAGTGTGACGGAAAACAAACTTATAAATCTTGCTACGTCTGCAACAGTGCAGAGTAACGAATACAAAAATAAATACTGCCACAGAGGGCGGTACAGTAAAGAATAATAGAAACAATATGCTTACCAAGCGGTTTGACTGCAGCGGAGAACGGATCACTAGCGGAATACTAACTGATTTTGTTCGTCTACTCGCAGCCCTTTTATACGGCTTGACTAATTGATCGTTTACTAACTTGCATTTCGGTTGTATCATGCGTTAGGTACGGTACTGTGCGGATCAATTAGTCGCGCGCGCTCCGAGACCTGGCGCAACGAGCCAAGTGGCTAGAGCTCGTTTGGTGACATCGTCACAATATATACAGTGAACTTCGCTTATAACGAACCTCAAGGGACCGACGAAAATAGTTCGCTATAAGCGAAGTTCGTAATAAACGATAAACATCAGAAATTCATTTTTTTTATGAATGCATAGGTACATGTTTCAAGTAGGTACATAATATGAAGAACTGTTCTGCAAAACTAGACAAATCCAGATTTGTTCAAAATTGAGTTAGATATTGTTTTGTAATACATATACATTGTACACTAACAATACTTTTTATGAAGCTTATTTGAAAAAATCGTTTATTTTACTTTTGTTTATACTTATTATTATTTTTATTTATTTAAAGTAAGAGCTTTACATGTTTTCTTCGAAATTGCGTAACTCATAATTGTACTTCTTTAACACATTAAATACAGTGAACAGGGGCGGACAGGACATGTGGAGCATGCTGAAATTTCCGCATGATCCGTTCCAATCGCGGAAAGGCCCGATAATTTTTTTTCATACAATTAACCACATATACACAAGAACCGCAAAAACTGTTACGGCGACCCTACATATGCGGAGTTGAAAGATTTCGAGGAATCCCCTGATTATTTGGTAAAATGCCGTTTGAAGTTCGTTATATATATATATATATATATATATATATATATATATATATATATATATATATACATATATATATTATATATATATATATATATATATATATATATATATAAATATATATATATATATATATATATATATATATATATATATATATATATATACCGGATGTCCCAAGAAATCTGGGACATAGGGAATTAACATGTAAATATAGAAATATTATGATTACTTCTGAACAATACATTTTAGAGCAAAAGTGTAAATAAAAAAGTTGTTCAGAATTAAAAACTGCATAATATGACGACATATCAGTGCTCAAATACATTTGTATATCGCATAAATCAAGTTTGAAATATTGCATTTTGATGACAGATCAGGAGGTCATGGAACAAAAATTGCAGGTATTTTTGTTAGTTACAACAACAAATAATCAAACCACAGCATTTTTGTTTCACGACCTTCTAATCTGTCATTAAAATGCAGTATTTCAACATTGATTTACGCATTATAGAAACATATCTGAGCATTAAATATGGCATCTTATCATGCAGTTTTTAATTCTGAACAATTTTTTTATTTACACTTTTGCTCTAAAATGTATTGTTCAGAAGTAATCACAATATTTCTATATTTACATGCTAATTCCCTATGTCCCAGGTTTCTTGGGACACCCGGTATATATATATATATATATATATATATATATATATATATATATATATATATATATACATATACAGGGTGTAGAGAAAGTAATGCATCAAGGCTATATTTTTGTTATTATTAAATTTAGACAAAAATGTTTCAGACAAAAATTACATGGTAAAAAGTACTTTATATTTAACGCGCATGCGTTACGCTGTGCAACTTTAATTTTTTAAATGGCAACATACCATTTTGACTAAATTTTTGGAATCAGAAAGACTTTTTACTTCTGGTCGTATAAAAATTTTGATGGGTTACATAATCAAATTTTTAAGAAAAATAGGTATTAATTTAAGGTATTTAAGTAAAACTTAAGGAATAATCAGTTTACCTTTGTTTGATTAACAAGTGATGTGACAACCAGTGACAACTAAACAATTAAAAAAATTATGAAAATTGCGTTGGTTGTCAAGTACTTGTTGCCATGTAACTTTTGTCTGAAACATTTTTGTCTAAATTCAATCATAACAAAAATATAGCCTTGTTGCATTACTTTCTCTACACCCTGTATATATACGATTCATTTAAAAATATAATAATCTGATTGTGTTGAATTATTAATTCCATTTATTATTCTACACTTTAATAATCGTTAGCCATTCGATTATTATTGCAATATGCACTTGAAATAACTATAGTGAAAACTAGTTGAGAATTCATGTTTATTATTAGAGAATTCACAACGAAATACTGCACGTTCATCTGTGTTATCTGAAAACTGATAAATTATTTTAGTTTTCTTGAATATTATAGCCAGAAAAACGGAGTCTTAAACCGACCTTGGTATTCCAGATTTAACAAACACTTTTATCCTTACACTTTTTGCTACTGGAAAATAAAAATTTTCCAAACAATTAATTAGAAATGTCATTTGGTATAATTATATAATTTTAATTTTCTTCCATAAATTTAAAACAAATGATATAGTGGGCTGTACAAAAAAATAGGCATGGAAAAGAAATAATCACTAATTTTCGAGAATAAAGTGTTAATTTTCCGTTTTCATTTCAGAAGACATTCGATCTATTCTTACATGTATAATAATAATATGAATATGATATATGGTGTAGTAAAATATACAATATTACATAATTAAGAATTCGTATTTAAAGTTTATAGGTAATTTAGGTAGGTGATGGTAAATTTTTATTATATTTGCTTCTGACAAATCGTCTATAAAACTTGTCATTTCCATAATGAATGAAACATGTACAAATTCAGGTTTTTCTCAAGTACAGCAGAATGAAAAAAATGTTTCAATATTGACACACGCTACTGATGTAGATAGGAAGATATGTTAATTTAATTACATTTTTGTACATATACACACATGCAGCAAATTCAAATTAATATGTCACGTTTCTTTGCGGAATTGATAAAAAAACTGAAAAATACATTGTTACAACATACTATGGCATTAGTAAAAATATATTTAAATGTTTTTCCATTTTTTTTTTAATGATGACAATATTATTATATATCATTTATATAGAATCAAAATAAAAAATATTGTTAATTTTTAATCATATATTTAAAACTTTCGTTTTTCCAACATTTAATGCATTCAATCAAAAGTTATATTTGACAGGACCGTTATTAAGCTGAACAAATTATATACTTACGTTTCTCAGACGAAAAAAAAGTGATAATATTGTCTGCAGACTACACCAGAATAAGAACCTTTGTATACATATGCAAATACCTTATACCTTGTAATGTTGTTCAGTTCACTGGTAGACCTTGCATACTTATATTATGAATAACTACCTACTTACCTACTATGAAAGATAATTTATTAATTTCTAGAATAAAAAGAATATATTACGTCTTTTTAGTTAATATACGTATATGGAAAATGTCTTTTTTTAACATCGGTTTCCGGTTTATGTAAAGTACACACAGGAATTCTGCAAATTTCAAATGTTCTTTGTACATACGAGATTACGTCCCATATAACCCATCATTGGAATCTCTGAGTCAATAACACTAAAATCAAATAATAATACATAGGTTATTATCGTAAATACATATATATATATATATATATATATATATATATATATATATATATATATACATATATATATATATATATATATATATATATATATATATATACATTTCATTTCATTTTTTTTCTCTCGAATGAATGCCAGTATTTGTGTAGTATTATAATAAAAATATGTTTTTTTTTAATGTGAGTCATATTACGGTTTAATTTAGTTTAAAAATACGTTTTTCCTGTTTATAATGATATAATATGTATTTTCGTAGAAATACATATTAAGAGGATGTGACAAGGTTATTATCCCTGCATCGGATGGTGTGAAACTTGGAAAAAGTATTTAGTTCAATGTCAATTTCATGGTTTATCATCCTTACATTTCATACAGAGCGTAGCCAGTTACTGCAGTAGTCGTTTTATTCCGGATGGCAAAATGGGGAATACCAACAAACTCAGATATAAAAAAATTCTTTTCACTCAACTCATACATTGGCCTTTGCATACATTATGTACCTATAAATATTTAGAAAACAGAAATACGTATTCTTGACTGACATGTATATTTTTTAACCTTCTGTAAATATGGGGACATAATGAAGAAATTTTCTCGGAAATCTTGTGTCATATTAAATGATCTGAATAGTAAATATCTTTGACGCCACAGCTGAGAAATCATGAGTTATTTATATTATATGCTTTATATCTAATAAAAATACAATTTTTGCCTCAAATGCCTACTTAAAATATTGCATGGGTAAATATATATTTTTTTAAAAAACATGCTAGATTTAAAGCTACATATATTTGCTTTATGCCCTGTAATTATTAACCACAGCGTACTTTACTATTTCCATATAATTCACAACAATGATTTAATAATCAATTTCGCATGCACTAATTATGTTAGATTTTGCGTTCGTTTCGCGGTTACGTTAAGGGGCTTTATATACGTATATTTATGTTGTATTTCTCATCAGCCATAGAGTATAGAGCATTACATAACACAGTAGTAGACGCATTGCAGTACGTCGTCGTACATGTACTCTTGCATTGGCACTGCTGTCCAGCATGTTGACGGCCTCTCACTGACCATGAACAGGTGCGCGAGCTGTGTCGAAACAATCCAATATCAAACTAAATGATTGCACATACACCTCTGTTTCATCTCTGTCGTCAGTTATCCACACATATTCATTGGTATCGGTCGGATACAGATCGAGAACAGATATAAACGCTTAACACCAGTTTGCTATACTGTCAATTGATTGTTATTTGCGCGTGTGTATTGACAACCGCGGATTTTCAATTGTTGAACAGATTAGTGACATCGAAAATGAAGAAATATAACGTGAATTTCGTGAATAAAATCATTGTTATTGCATTGTGCATTCTAATAAATGTTTGTACAATTTTAGCACAAGGTTTGTAATTATTTGTACTATAATGATCTAATTAGTTAATATAGTACTGTGTTGTAATCATTTAAAATGAATTCCTACTATTCATGGTAATATATAATTGTAGCAGTATGCGCCATAACATTAAATCCTGTTAAAATTATATTATTTTAAATTGAAGGATTAGAATATATTGAAGATATTGCGTAAGGTAATTTGTTTAACTAAGAATATTAATTCATGTAAAATATTTCAGATTGCACAACTCCAAAGAATGATAAAGGAAACTGCATTAATATCTTAAACTGTCCATCGCTATTAAATTTACTGAAAACCCAAAGCAACGATCCTGACACAATCGAGTTCCTGCAGAGTTCAACCTGTGGCTATGAAGGCAAATATCCTTTAGTGTGTTGTTCTATAGTCAATCAAGAAGGAAAATCGATTCCAACAGTACCACCACCAACACCTGGACCAAACCCCGTACCAGTCCCCGTTGTAACGGAGCCAGCGCAATACACACTACCGCGAACACCTTATTGCGGCATTAACAATGCCTCCAATGGTAGAATTGTGAATGGAGAACCGGCGGCATTAGGTACGGAAGTCGTTAGCGTTAAAGCAGAGCATAGAACCTCATCAGTTAACTGTTTTTCGTAGGGGAATTCCCGTGGATTGTTGCGATGGGTTACAAGAATTCCAAGAATCCCAACCTACCAAAATGGCTTTGTGGCGGATCGCTCATTACGAACAAACATGTACTTACTGCTGGACACTGTGTCCATAATAGACCGGATTTGTAAGTGATTCTTTCATTAAATTAAACGCCTATCTACCACTAATCTGTGCCATGGTCGTAGTATTTCTTGTCATGCACGTTACACGAATAAATTATAAGTAATAAATATATAATCAACTTTAGCACAGAACTAATTCAAGTTCGAGTCTTGTACTTTCTTCGTTCTAATTCTTCTATTTATTGACTGAAATATTCTGCAGGTACCTTGTACGTGCTGGTGAACTAGACCTGTATGCAGAAGATGACGGTGCGTCACCTGTTGACGTTCTCATTCAGAAAGCAAAACTTCATGAACAGTACAATCCATCGTCCATAACAAACGACATAGCAATTTTAACACTCAGTCAGCCAGTTAGCGGACGTGAGTTTTATATATGTATATAAGTTATGCAGTACATGTAATGAGTTTTTTTTTCGTGATAGCCATAGATATTATTTGGCAAAAATAATCACAGAAAAAAATCCATATATAAGTAAATAATTGATAGCAAAAATGGGTGGTTTATATTCATATATTTGATATTAATCTGATTCAAATTATATGAATATAGCATTCTTCTTTTATTACAATAGTTTCATAAGAGTATAATCGCACGACAAAAAAGCTATTATATGCATTTCATACAATATATTACATAAGTATACAATGTATATTCATAAGAAATATTTTTTCTACAGCATACATTAGTCCTATATGTTTACCTTTCGACGAATCATTAAGAAGCCAAACTTTTGTACGATACTATCCATTTGTAGCAGGATGGGGTGCAGTATATTTTAGTAAGTATTTTATCAGTTCGCAACATAGTAAAAAAAAACTGCTTTACTCTGGAGAACATTGTTTAGTCAGATGAGAAATTTTATTATTATTGTTCAGTAGCTACTAATATAAATATTATTCAATAAGTATTCGGAAGATGAGTAACTAATTTGCGTCACTGGTCTTATGGTTAGTAATAGTAAAAACCTTTTTACAGTGCAATTCACCTTAAAATTAATTAAACACATTTTATCGTCATCAAATGATTAGTTCTTAATATGCATGTGAAACGCAACAGTAAGTTATTAATAGTAATTTGAGCCTTAAAATCGCTCTTAATTATTATACCTTGAACATCACTTTTAAAGACTGATTCATTCGTTTCAATTTCAATGCATGTAACGTACATTAGTAAAGACATTATTCCAAAGTATGGAGCGACAATAAAAATTGTTATGTCATATTTATATTTTTTTATGCTTTTATCTAGGCGGTATAAATTAATAAACGTTACTAACTTAAAAGTAAATATTAATATTTATTTTTTATTAATTGTTATATTAAAAATATGAGGCATTTTGCTTCGCTCCCCCACCCTCAGCTTAACCCATTGTCTATAATGTACCATTACACAACATGATTTAATGACCAACTAATAACATATTTGGACACAATTTATTTCATCAATTATTTTTTTTCAATTCGTTCGTTCCGGATGTTAATTTCAAATTTTTTAAAAGTGATATATAATTAATAGTGGTTACACGTGTTTGACAGTATTATATGGCAGAGGATGTTTTGTAAATATTATTATTGTGTGAAGATGTTAGTTTTTTTTTAATCTGATTAATGATGTTTAACGGATGTTTTGCGACATAGCTATATATTACCAGTTACGGGTTTTTTGTTGTAACTTCATCAGAATCTGTTGCATAACATATTCATTCCGGCTTTTTAAAATTTAGACCAGTTTTTGTTTTCTTCAGACCAAAAAGACAATGTATATATATATATATATATATATATATATATATATATATATATATATATATATATATATAATTTTTCATATTATGAAATTTATATTTATGTATGATTCAGTGAGAATAGTTCAAGGCAACTACAATTTTACTGATATTTTTTGCACTTGTATAGTTTACAATCTAATCTTTTATTATAATTTTTTTTAGACGGTCCGTCAAGTTCTCATTTACAAGTAGTCATGTTGCCTGTGGTGAGTAATGACGCTTGCAAGCAATCATTTGCCAACTTCAAGACGACAGTTATCGATGATAGAGTGTTGTGTGCTGGTTACACAAGAGGCAAGAAGGATGCTTGCCAAGGAGATTCAGGTGGTCCACTAATGTTAGCAAAAGGTGTGGATCCTCACACATTCTATCAAATTGGCGTAGTGTCATACGGTTTTCGATGCGCAGAAGAAGGATTTCCCGGTGTATACACGCGAGTCACGGCGTTCTTAGACTGGATCGAGAAGAATGTAGAATAATATGATTAATTCGTTAGAATAGTATACAGACGATAATGGACAATACATTACCTATAACGTTTTAATACCAGTATATTAATAAATATGAATATTATTATAGTTTTGTACGTATATATGTATTAATATTATTTATTTTATACGCTGCTCACTGCAGCTGCATATATGTTAAATAAACATATTTTGCGACAAGTATGAATATATACAAATGTGAATGACGTAAGGAAAGGATAAAACTTCGACCAATTTATTTTCAATATTCCTAGAACCGTAGTATTTTCGTGACAAAAATATCTGACACTAAGAAACCAGCCATACAAAATGAATTACAATTTTTTGACATTTACACTACCCGGTCAATAACTTTTAGTTTATAGATCTCCAGTTGAGAGGTTATAGTATTCTCAATGATGTTTGTAACATCACCAAATTTCAATTATTTTAGGTAGACATTTTTATAAATACGTTTATCAACATTTCCTTTCGTTTTTAATTTTTTTTTTAGTTTATTTTTACTGAATTTTGTTTAACATTTTCCTAAATGTGTAGGAAACAATACAGGAATTTGTTATATTTTTGTTTTTGAAAAATTACATAAGGGCACATATAATCCCTTTTATCTACAAACGAAAATAGATGTTATGACAATTAACTACTTATTTTATTTCTTTGAATTAATCTTGGTCAAGAACGTTCTAATTTTAATACTTTTCATGGTAATATATATATATTGAAAACAAATACAAATTAGCCGTGTAAATCGCCACATGACTTAACGATGCGGTTTGTAAAATGTCCTATAGATGGAACCAAATGCAATGTAACTAATAATGATTCGTCATGCAAGAAATAAATATTAATTTATAAATGTTAATATGGTAACGAATAAAATAAAATAAATGATTTTCATATAGATGTTCATTACAATTGTGTGCAAAAGCAAGTATGTGCTTTAAACATGCTTGTTATTTACCTCGTTTTGTTTGCATTCGGTGGGATTCGTTAGGTCGGCGTTTCGCCGCGCAGTCGCAATCGATAGCATCAGTATCGTGAACGAATTTACTTCCATGTTGCGATGTGTAACAAGATCGACGATTTGTAATTCAATTTTTAAGACGAATATTTACGTCAAATCTGTATTTTAAAGATGTATGAGGGGGCTAATTCGCTCCAAATACATCCCCTAATAATGACAAAACATTTTATAGATATATATTTGTAGTTCACAGGAGATTTATACAGAATTAAGGTAAGTTTCTAAAATTGCAATGGAGGACTATAGAGCCTAAATTTGTATACCTGCCTACGGATCGTGCGATTCTGAACTTTTGAGTCGTACGGTAAAGACCGTTTTCGCATCACTGTACATTAAGACAATTTTTACGCATGTTTTTGTATTGAAAAAACTGCCATTGCCGGTTTTGTTATGACATTTACGCAAAAGTGATTTTGAATTTATTTGAGCGCCTCCTGTTGAAATAAATGAAATTTTTTGTTTTTAAAGTTACTAATCTTGAATATATTTTTTTTAGATCATGGCTAGAGTTGATGCAGCTGAAAAAGAGGCAAGCGAAGTTTTGCATTCTTTGCTGTCAGTGGAGAGAATTGAAAAGACAGACCAAGTAATTGTTGTTGCAACTGGTGGCAATCCTACACCATCCCAAACATTCCAAACACATACTCCTAATACAGGCGAAACTGCTCAAGGAGATTCACAAATTCAGTGGCATACTCCCGTTTCAATAGCTACGCAGTCACTTTTTACAGCCATCAATGAAGCGAATACACATTTCCCTCAGACTATGGATGACCAGCAGGTAGTAGTATTTACTCTGATTTACAGAATCATACATGCCTTAATTCAAATTATAAGTAGAGAAAAGTACTAGTGAAATGAGTAAATAATTATATTTTTCTCAGTATTATATTCACTTTGACATAATAATATGTTGTGAATTAACATTGGCAGGTGATTTGGGAAGGTCATACCATACAAGTCGGAGAAGAACAAAATTCGTTAAATACTTTATATAACGAACCGAATCCAGCCCAAAATGTTGTGTTGCCAGTTAAGAAAGTAACGAAGATCAAAAACATCAAGACAGGGAAGAAGAAAGGTATTATAAAGAAGAAACGTAAAATGGTAGGTGTAGTTGGAAACAATAGTGATCCAACTAAAATTGAGGACAGTGCTGTACAAGTGAAAGAAAGATTTCGTCGGGGCTGTGAGTGTCAAGACGAGAGTTGTTTTCGTGGTCTTAGTCCTGAGAGTGTCTACAAACATAGATTAAATATTGCCGAACTGACAAAGGGGGAACACGACATGTATTTAATGGGTGTAACAATGGCATGCTTGGCCAATCCGGACACAACAGTCCGGCATAAAGAGCGACGTCGGTTACGCGCTCAATATGTGTATCAAGGTAGGCGGGTTTGTTTAGATGCTTTTTTGTATTTGGAAAATTGTACACACTATCAGCTGAAACGTATCCGAAAACACGTAATGACACATGGTGTAGCGCCCCGAGTTCACGGGAACCACGGTAAGAAGCCACACAACACTTTCTCTTTAGATATATACCGACATGCAACGGAATTCCTTAAGCAGTATTTAGAAACCCACACAGGCGAAACAGGTATTACCAATACTAAACAAATAATACAGCTTCCATGGGACATTACGCGAAAAAATTTGCACGATGCATATAAAGAATATGGACAGATATTAGAACCAGGCATCAAATTAATGGGTTATTCCACATTCCGACACTTCATGAAGGAACAGTTTCCAAACGTTCGATTTTGTAAAGTGGAACCCAAGAGTGCCGTGCAGCAACATAATCAAAATCAGATTGATGTACAGACACAGCCCGGTCAGCAACAAGGGCAACAACAGCAACAACAACAACCTAACCAACAAAATCACCAGCATCAGCAGGTGGTCCAAAATAATATAAAACAAAATCAAACGCAAATTGTGGAAGCACGATCGAGAGATCTACAGAAATCGGTGATCACCGGCAACGATGTTCAACAAGTAATACCACTGGTAGTGGCGCAAGGTAACGATAACGGTACGGTGCAGCATCATCAGCAGACAACGTTCCTGGTGACGCCTGTACCGCAACTGTTACCGAATGGTAATATTGTTGGAACCCAAAATCCTGGCAACCATGTTACACCGAATGCCACGTTCTCGTATCAATTATCAAATACTGGATATGTCATAAATGAACAGGGAAATATCGTGACAGCTATGTCGAATGCGCAACACCATCCACCGTATACGTTTAATCGAATGTAAAAATCGAATGTTCGGACAAAGCAGCCATTACCCACATAAAAATAATTTATTGGTGCTGTTATGTTTTATACGATTACCTATCAATTTTATTAGCTTTTTGAGAATGTTTGGTATGGAAGATAAGTTATTTGATTTCATCACAGTATTGTGAAGCGTAGTATGATATATAAAGACTTCTCCAACAGATATATATTAACAACTAAACAAGTCATACATGTACATATGTGTACCAGGTACTGCTTTTTTAATCATCTAATTTTATTAAATATTGAATTCGTTTGAAGTTACGAAAGATAACAAATACTACGGTATTACCATCTATTATATAAACAGTTATGCCTTAGAAGTTCAATTCACTTATCACAAGTTTATTACATTTACGTGTACAGTATATTTATACAATAATTTTTATATGAAATTTTTACGTTTTTTGTGCACATAAATTTTACTTAATATCTGTTGATTGTTACGATAAAATGCTATAGTGAAATATTTTTCTTAATATTCAAATATTGGTTTAAGGATACCTTCATTTCTAGACCGTGGCTAACTAGAATGTACGATATTTTGATTGATAAATATTTTTTCTATTATATTCTGTAGCTATTTGCCGCTGACGAGTAGACACGGGTATTTGTCGAACCCTGATCATTTCATATGTATTTGTCATTTCAGGTTTAAGAGAAAAACTTTTGTTTTGGGATAATAATATAAAAAGTGTACATGAGATTACAGAAAATATTGTCAAACTTTTGAAAGTAATATATTTTCTATGATTAATAAAATTTGATAAAAAAAATATAAATATGTTTAGAATGAGCTGTTTTGATTATTTAATGAAAGATATATGTTATTATTATAATTTTCTGCTTTCTTTTGCTATTCAAAGCAATAATTACTATTGTTTAAAGCCATAATAAGGTTAAAAATAAAATGCTGTAATTCAATTGATTGTAAAAATTATTATTATATAAAACTATACATCGTTGTTTAATAATACATAAAAATACTGTTTTTATCAAACATAACAAAACATAAATTTTCTTTAGTTACTATACGAATACTGAAGTTTTAAAACTGGCCACAGCAGTCCAGCAGCACCAATCAGATATGTTGGACGTGATCCCATACTCCAGAATGC
Organism: Carabus problematicus; assembly: GCA_963422195.1. Lineage (NCBI taxonomy): Eukaryota > Metazoa > Arthropoda > Insecta > Coleoptera > Carabidae > Carabus > Carabus problematicus. The sequence goes on from OY728577.1 coordinate 21,386,080, forward strand.
AATACTGGCTACTATGGGACCCATCGCTCGTGCTAACGCACCGAGTGATCTAAAGATACCCATCACAGCTCCCTTCTGTTGTGCAGAACCGTACTGGGATGCCATCGTCATCATGCACGGTACAACAAGGGCCGTAGCTAAAATAAACAGAAATATCTTATATGGATTGTTCACATGACATTTGTGTAACACAATTGACTTACAACACGCAAACAGGAATAAACCCACGTAAAGAAGAGTGGTTGTTGATGCCATTCCGATGGAAACGAAAGATGGAATTATTATCCAAAGACCTAGAACTGCTGTAAACTTTGTCTTAGAAGCAGGTAGCTTTCGGACATATCCGCCTTGTATTAACGCCATAGTGAGACCTGTGAATTGCAACATTATTGACAAAATGCCCCTCTGACCTAAATGGACAAGCATATACTAGAATAGTATTTAACACATTGGGCTGTTTTTATCTCTCGTACTTAACTGTGTTCGGCCCAAATAACAATAATAATAAGTTAACGTACGAGCGTTGAATACCATTTAGTATTTTTAGATAACAAAATAGTTGAACTATTTTTTAATTCAAGAAATATTCTAACATAGTGGTTCAGAATTGCGGATACAGAAAAAGAAATTAATAAAAAAAAATAATGACGAAAATGGTATTTTTATATATGTATATAATTACAAGAACTATACATGTACATAAAAATAAGCGCACTACATGTGCCATATATCCCTTAATCCTTGAAAACAAATTATCCTGCTCTGATGATTATGAAGAGAATGTTTTATTTATTGTTGTTAAATAGAATTCTTATATTATTTTCAGATATCTTACCTATAGCGAAAAACATCCATCCTTGCTCCATGGAAGTGTAGTTAAATACGTGATGAGTAAAAAATGTTAGGGTAAACTCTAATCCACTATAAATAAATAGATATACAAAATAGACCAAACCCAACAATCTTAGTTGGCGCTGTTCGCTAACTTTCAAATTCGTCACAGCAGTAAAGTGAAACAGATCATTCACGTAAATGAAAGATTTAGCACGTTCCACACCACTTTTAATACTCTTTGCTCTTTTTTCCTGAAAAAATCAGAGTATCATATTTAATGTAATAGTCTAACATATTTCTGTTTACAGATTAGCGCGACAAAACATGATTACCATAATTTTATTAACAGTTATTCTATTTTGTTACAGTTAATGAAAACACAAACAAAAAATACTCACCGCAGGTAATGATTCTTCAAAATAAAATGCTACAAATATTAAGTCCAGGACTGCCAGGAGTAGCGCGAATAATGCTGGAAAAGTGAACCAAGCATCTGTACGATTTTTGGCCCATACTGCAAAAATTGCTCCAATCATAGGTCCGATAATGAATCCTAAAGAAAAAGCGATACCTACCAAGGCCTGCACACAGTATAATTTACAATTTACGAATAAATACACAACTACAGAAAATACGAACCATTCCTTTTCCTCTGGTCTTCATATTGGACACGTCTGTTATAATAGCCATACTTAGAGAAACATTTCCTTTGCTAATACCTCCGATAAATCGGGCAATAATGAAATATAATAAATTAGATGAAAGTGCCCAGAGTACGTATGAAATTGCAATGCCGGTCTAAAACATACTATATATTATTCTTTGTATTTTAGACAAAAATCGTATAATTTACTTACCAAACATAACAGCATCATCACCTTTCGGCCGAAAACATCAGACAGGCCACCAACAATTGGCGATGCGACAAATTGTAGGAAACTGAACATCGAACCCAAAAATCCACCAAATAGTACAGAATTATATTTTTCTGGAGCGCCAACAAGTGTTTGGAAGTAATTTATTTGACTTGATAACCAGGCATACAAGCCCCATTTATCATTTAAACGATAATGATCCAACAAAGACGGAAACAATGGTAATATCATTGTAAAGCCTAATAGATCTAATAACAATGAAATAAAAACTATATACACTGATTTGTGTGTTTCATTGCCACTTTTTGAGGAACACATCGTGAATTAATACTATCACATATGTTTACAAATTGAGACTTCACTTTCGTCTACAGGCGGTAGACACTCCCTATGTACACGTTTCAAGCATTCCGCAATACAATATTTAGTATTGTTTTTCGAACATGTGTAAGGACATTGCTGTCAAAATATGTCAAAGTGTGCGTTCCTATGTTGAGAGTAACAAATAGGTCAAAATTTGGAGAGTTAACTTGTTTTAGTTATAGTATATATCAAGGATCATAACTGAGAAAAATGAAACTATTGCATCGAAAATTACTAAAGTTTATTATTTTCAAATGTATAATACTTGGAATCATTTTATGTTATAGCGAGTTGTGTTACTAGAGTGCGTTCGGCAATTTTTGTTCTGACCAAACTAGGTTTACCGATTAGAGTATTTTAATATCATTACCATTCATTACTGATAATATCAAAGAATCGAATTGCATCTTTTTAAGAACCTAAATCGAAACAAACTGGCACCATTTTAAAACATTAATCTTAATAATTCCCAAACAAAAATTAGAATTTTGAAAAGAAACAGAATCGACTGTCCTGTAATAGGTCATCTAAAATATTTACGATATATTAATTATTAATTAACGATCGAACAAAATTATTTACTAGTATAAGTCTGATGTTCCCACAGCGAAGTCTTTGGGCCATTAAGGACTAAATAATTACACAATATTTGAAACTTCCATTATTTTGATTATACACAAAAAATTATATTGTACACGTTCCGAGAATTGGTAACCATTATAGTTATCGAGCGAAAATGGTAATCTTAACACTAGATGTAACGATTGTTCAGTTCTAATTAAAAAAAAAATTTCAATCTCCTATCACTTCTTGAGTTTGACCTTATGTACACTGCTTTTAATTGTATTAACATTCACTGCAGTACACATTTTAGTTATAGTTCCACACGAACTAATAATATTTGACTCACACATATACTTTTACGAGGTGCACTAGAATTGTTCAAATTCATTATTATATAACATACAATTTTAATATAATCTCTTATCACATAGTTATTATTTTCAATAACTGGAACTTAATTTGTTCTCGTATATATTTTCAAAGAAATGTCAGACCGAAGAATCTTACTGCACATGACAGTCATGATGACAGATTAGAGAGATAGAGATAGGTTATGACATCGCATTGTAATGAGAAAGAAAAATCAATACCGGTTTTCTTATGGCGCGTGTTAGAAATACCAAGGATATACCGGATATTATAGGAATTAAGTTCTTTATGAATTTTATTCTAATAAATTGACAATATGATAGAATATTATGTCATACCGCGCAAATGTCATTTATGTTATCTGATTATTCCAAATATATATTTCAAAAACCAAAGGATACAAAAATACTGTCTAATATAAAATGATTACCCTGAATTTTCCATATTATTCAAATACTAACAAAATTGCTTATAACATACAATTGATAACAGCAGTAACGATTAATAAATACATAATGATATGCATAAACAAATGCAAATTTGTATTGACAGATAGTTATAACTTTGGCTTATATAAAATAGTTTCAGTCACAGGAGTAACATGTCCAAATTTAGGAGTAAAATTTGCAATCTTAATTTCATTTCTAAATTCATCTAAATGATAAATTCTATGCATTATTTTACTGTTTGATATGTTATCTATTACTAGATCCTTTGAATTTTCAGCATCTGCAGGATATAATTCGTCACCTGAAAGTTGAAATATTTGAATAAGTACAAAAACAGTTCTGGTTCAGTTACGTTTTACATACCTGGTAAAAAAGTTACTGTCACTTTATCTTTCTTTATTCTGTAAGGCAAGAATCTTTCACAGCCCAACGTTGAACGACTTTCATTAAATTTAACTAACGACTCTATAGTTTGGAAATTCAAAAGCCTGGAGATTTCATAAAATTGTGGAGGAGGTAAGCTAATTTCACTGTTATGATTTTTCTCCAAATATTCACTTGGTGTTGCCCACTGCAAATCATAATTAAAAAAATTTGTGATAATTACAAATCAATCGCATTATCTACTTCATAGTGTTGAACTTCATTTTTTTCTGCATAAATAGGCGGTACATTTTGAAATGATGCTAAGAAAAATATAGTATCAAATCGTTTCGGTTTGGATGACGGTGTTAACCAGTTGCTCCATTCGTGAAGAGCCCAGATGTCAGGATAAATTTTAAATTTGTGGCAAAGCTCAAGAAACTTGACAGGGTTATCGTGAACCTTTTTTTGCCATTCTTTAATTTCATGTCCACCTAGAACATGGAATAAAATCTGTCAATGCGTTTAATATATTAATATTTTTACTATACTTGCCAAAGTACGAAGCCCAAGTCGAATTCTTTTCATTCGCAACGTGTTTTTTACATATTAAAATTCCACTTTCTTCAAAAGTCTCTCGAATAGCTGAAATCCTTAAAGATATATTTTTAGATATGCCATCAGTCGTTGTGTTTTCAAATATGGGTGCTTGATACGCATATTTGGTGAATATATCAAATTTATTTTTGGTTATTCCACAACTTTCGAAAAGATACATCCAATCTTCAGCAGAATCTGCTTTGTCTACTGCTCCACCAGGAAATACGTGAGTGTCAGGCATGAAACTTGAATTAGAACTTCGTTTTAAAGTTAGTAATTTATAATTAAAATACGATGATTTTTTAGTATGATGGAATGGTGTATTGGCCGTAAGGATAAGACTTGCAGCATCCCGCCATTTTTTCAAATTACCAGCCATTGTGGTTGAACTTCGTACCCTACCTTTGACATTTAATAATTATACAGTTGTATTGAAATTCGGAGCACGCAATAACACAATATATATTTTATAATTTCAGAAGTACTAACACATAGTTTAAGAATATTTAGAAAGTAAAAGAAAGAATTATTATTATTGAATACAGTAACGTTAAATTACGTTTGACAACAGCGCATCGAAGGACATGTAGCGCTATCGCATGAATTAAAGTGAAACTAGTGCCATATTCAGCAGTAGTTCGTCTCGTCATATGTACTTTTGTCTGTGTCGCCGTTACATTGATATTTCATTATTTCTAGTTAAAATTTAGACACTCCCTATCTTCTGTTTTGATAGTGATTGAACTGCGTTCAAAAGGAATTACAGGCATGCCGTTGGTGTGTGTTTTACGATGAATAATGGAAGGAGAACGGAGATAAACACGGCACTTCTTTATGTACCTGGTGACAAAATGGTGTAACTTCCATAAAGTATGTTTTCTGTTCTTCGACTAGTGCATCTCGACTGTATTGAATATAAGTGTTATAATTATATAAACAACATAAGAGTAATTTAGTGTGTAAAGATATCTACGGCTTGCAAGTTGGATTTCGACGTTGACAGTAGCCGGTACTGATTTCCAGTCTGTATTGTATAGCTGGTTTACAAATTGTTTTAAATGAGGGATAGGATTAGATACCCATGGCATAGGTAAGTTTATTCTATCAATTTAAATTTTATATTCAGCATATTCATTTGTCTCTTTTAATTATTAGACCAAGTCAATGTTTTTTTTCTTGCCTTCGTTTGTTGTTATGTGCAGTGTCATACAACAAAAAAGCATAATTTAAAGCCTAAATATTTATTGCATAACTGAAACTCTATTTAATTTTCATTGTACTATATATATTTGTTGTTTTATAAACCAAAACATATTAATGTATACTTAATATAATTATTGTTTATTTCCTTCATTACATACAGTGTTTGACAATTTCTCGCGATATTTTGTCAGTTTCTGTTCTGTGTGTTATTTAACATTTATTCTAAACCATTTTTTTATTAAGTACTTATATTTATTATTACATCTTGTAGGCTTAATATCTGAGAGTATATAGTACAAATACGAGACTCAAAAGTATATCGAAAATGCATGGAACAAATCTTTGTTTATTTATGATAGTTTTGATCCAATATTAATAAAAATATGCAATCTTGATGTGCATAAATGGTGTGATGTTGATGTTTCTGATATTGAAAATAGGATTTGGTTAGTTACATTTTAGTACTTTTATTTTTATGTATTATCCAAATGAACATACTCCATTTACATACAATAATTTTTGTTGTTCGTTTTTCCTTAAAACCTAGTTATTTAATGTTTCTAGCTTATTTGTTTACTCAATAAATTTGTCTTTATACTCCTTTTTTCAGTTGACATGTAAAAATACTTAATTTATAATACGTTCTGCTTTTATTAACTATAGAAGTGTAAATACATAACAGAATGTTTCAACGGTGAATTAATCAATTGTTTAGAATAAATAAAAAAAATGGATCTTTGGTAAAAAAGCTGTTTTAAAGTATTATTATTATTATTAAAGAATTGAAGAATTTTGACAGTAGAATTATGTATATAGTACTGTTTTATTCTATATAAATTTTCTATATATGTCAAAATAATTCTTGCTGAATTCGGTATAATACATAATTATTGTCATATATATTAAATGTTACTTGAAATATGTTATTTTTGTTTCACCAATTAGGGAGATACTCAAATTATAAAAGTTTGTTTTCAATGTGTATTTGCAAACGAGATTGTATGTATTTAAAACTTTGTATGACTGGAAGGCTAAAAATCTGTAATAATAATAAAAAAAAACCTGTAACAATTTCTGATATACCGGTTGTGGCAAAACATTCAATTTCTTTAAAATATAAAGTTTTAATGAAATGTGCTAATGTATTAGAAGAAATTATATTGATTTAAATGTTGTGTAGCTATTATGGTTCATCAAACAAATAATATCTGATATAACTCAACAGTAGAATTTAACAAAATTGGATTAATATAGTACTAATTATGTCCAATTTATTGGGGCAGTCCTATGGAATTTCACCTTGTTACTTGTATAGCAGAAAGTAATAATGTTCTGTTTGTTCATTGAGAATTCTATATTATTATTTTTTATGAAGAAACATACGTATTGCCATTAGAACGAGGATTTAGAAAGACATACCCGCAACCCGAATTTGAATTACGAATAATGAAATAAATTTGACGTATCTTGAGTATTATTTTGTTCACAAAATAAATGTCACTAAATGAGGAAACTAATGTATGTATTTCAGATTATTTCAGTGTTGATAGATAAATATGATATTTACACTATATGGTGACAGTATCTTATTAATATGTAAAACCCTCAAAAGGATGTTGATTAAAAATGTGAAATAATTATAAATGTTAATAGGAACCATACACAGGGTTGCGTTAAAATAATGCCCGGATATAGCGTGTTCCAGTGACGCAACATAATGGGTATTATTACCGAATATTAATAAATTGCTTTGTGATTTGTATTCAAAAATGATTACATGGAGGTTATTGTTTAGGGAGGTACGATACTGAGACAAGAGTTCCAGAATTATAATGAGCCTTAATAACACAAGGATCATTCTTGTTTTATACCGAATAGCTCAGGGCGACGAATCTCAGCCAATTTATTTACATTTTCATTCCTCAATAACCGTAAAATTCGACAAAAAGCTCATGTATGTTAAACAGTAACACATGTATTGAAAATATAAATGAAGACTTAAGAATTATACATGAATAGCTCTATAGTTGTCAATCTAGTTCTTAACATCACTGATAAAACTAAATATAATCCTTTTTTAATTAGAGAGCATGGAATTGTGATAACTTGCTAATGCAGATAAACCATCCATGTATTCAATGGGTAAACGAAAGGTTTTTACTTATATACATAATAATTTTATCTAAATTCATCTTGTAGAATATTCAAAATACTAAGAATCTTTACATTGTTTAGGCCGAGTGTACTTTTAATGTGTCAATTTAAATATTATAAAGATAATCAAACAATCGTATATCTGTTATTAAAACAGAATATTCCTGTGTATATTTGACAATATGTATTTTATATTTCTGGTAAATATTTCATATATGTATCTGCCAAACTATAAAATGGTTAATCTACATACATACCTATTATTACGGATGTGAGATGGGTATATCTATAATCATGTCATATCCGTTTTGTTGGATATACTGTAGATATTTCCACATTTGATATCTATATAAAATTTTATGAATTTATCTCGTTTATTCAGTGAATTAGTTGTGATAGAGAATGTGTTGTGGGCAAATATTAGGTAAATCACGAGGAAAACACACGAGGATAGATATAAATTTGTGTATCGGTGAAAGGTGACGAGCGTAAACAGGATAAGTCTTTAGTTTTAATTCCGACACTCGAATTGCAAATAGCAACACTTTAGTTCTTTTTCGCGATTCGGAAAAACAAGCTAATGCTATTGCGTTTTTAATTTCATTAGGCTATTATTGAATCAAAATAAAATTTTGATTTATGAAAAAAATTCATTACAAAATGAATACAATGAAATCCCTCTATGTTAAAGTTTGAAGAGATCGAAAAATTATTTTCATTTGAATGTCGTTTTTTTAATGGACTATTTAATTAGTTTGAAAGATAGGTCCTTTTATCTTGAAGTTAGAGTTCAAGGATTTCACTGTATATTCTTTTCCCCTATCTGATAAATAACAAATATTTTACAATACAAATCACTGTATTTAGTTTTGGTGTAAAATTAGTTTATACTATAAACGTTACACAGTAATATGCTTGGCTACATTTACGATTCGTTTCAGTTCCGGTTTCGGTTCGTGTCCACGTTTTTAATTAACGGGAACTGAACTGTGTATATCCTTATATATTTTTCAACATTTTGAGTAGCATATAAAGTATTAATTTTGTACTAATTATTACGAACTTGAATTGTCAGCGTGATATTTCACACACATCACATGACTAATAACAGTAGGATACTGTTCAATTTGACGGACAATGCTTCAAACGCATCATCAGTGCTCTTCACGAATCAAAATAAGGACAAAAAATTTGAAGTATTATACATTAGTCTATGGCCACTGACGGAAACGTGAATTTGACGTTTGTTTGCAAATTTGATAGTGTGTAGCTCTTTTAAACGACAACATATTCATATTGGAATTCATTGCAGGGAAATACATTGTATACAACAATTATAGTAGGCTATATAGAATGCAAATATATATATATATATATATATATATATATATATATATATATATATATATATATATATATCTTTCAATAAAACTAGCTGCGAATACATCACATATAAAATAAAGTGTATTGCACAAAGGACATAAATGTCCCTATATTGCATGTTATATTATTGAATTGTGTTGTTCAGTACTCGTATTGTTTTCAATACGTTTTATTTTCGTTAAACATCCGTATTTATCATATTGTAGATTTGTTTTTGTCAATTGAGATATTTATTTATGAAAATAATGTAAATCAGTCGAAAATCCTAGAATTTTGTACACAAGTCTATTTATCTAATTGAATTTATCACTAAACCAGAATGATGTGATTGCGGCGGGTATTTATTACCGGAAGACTGATGCCATCCTGACGAATCTACAATTGATTAGTCACAAAAAACCGCATGATTAAAATAATGTAAAACCAAATGTGACAGTTGCGAAATATTGTTTGTGGTAAGTCCGTGAATGGATGAATATTGTCTAGTCTAAACTGAATGTTGGCTGCTACCTACATCAGAAAGAAAATTATTACTACCTGATCCGCCGGCCAGGTAGTAAAGTAACCAAGGTATTCTCATAAATGGTCTGTGGAATTGCTGTGCCCCCAAAACAACCGTATATATATATATATTTTTTTTATTTCTTAAATACCTAGACATTAAGTTATACGTTTTCATGCATTTCATTAAACACACGTCATTTACAACTAAAACTGTAATTTCAGTTTGAGACAACGCATTGTTTGGTTAATTAAATTATTGAATTTTGTACATGTATAAAATTTGAAAAATTGTTTGTGAAACACTATAACATATTTCGAATAAAATTCCATTTTCATGGACAAGTATATGAAGATCATTATAATGAAAGATTGGGTCAGATTTGCTACTAGAAATCTAGGCGAAGTAAAATATATAATTCCCGAAGAAGCAGCCTACCTGCGTATAATACGAATAATGAACTTTTCCATTCTTTCATTTGATTAAATATCAACGTATATTATAATACATGTATTCAGAACAGTAGACCAATAGATTTAATTATTATTCCCTCGATGAACTAATTACATTGTGCCGTTCGGAGTTTGATGTTTTATTGCAGTTAGTTGTATTTTTCAAAATTAATATTTAATAACGTATGCCTTGCAGTTGAAAAATAAAGAGTTAACATTTATTGTGTGTGTGGACAATAGCGGAATATTAAAAATGTTTTTTACAGGGTGTGTGTGTGTGTTTGTATTACCTAGTAAATATAGATTGTCGGTACGATGTTATCAGTTTGTTTAAATTTGTTTTCGATTTGCAAAGGAAGTTCGTTCAACATGCTACATCACGTTGTAATAATTTTTATTTTATTTTTTAAATTGTTCGACGTTCGCCAATAATTACATTACTTGAGTTAACAATACGAGTTTATCTATTTTATTTTTATTTCTACAACTAGGCGTGGATATTTACTTTTATTCAGTAGCATATGTCTACATTTTAAATATTTTCTATAACATACACCGGAACCTACAGGTATGCATACGAAACTTAATTAATATTCGAATTGGAACAAACTGAAATTTTATTAAATCATCTGTCATGTTGAAAAAATAAAAAGATTTATTGTTGCAATTTAGAAATTAGAACTCTCTTAGGGTATTATTAGACAAGAGAACGATTGTTTATCTTTTAATATGATCTTTCAAATAGGATTTACGAATAATCCACACCCAAACATTTGGTACTCGAATGATTTGTTTGAATATTTTCTCCTAATGTGTGTCATATGTTTATATTTAAGCACGCTCACATATTGCAATCATGCAAAATGCTATTCATCTACTTCAGCCAACTGTTAATGAATGCTTGGAAGGAATTACGTAAAGAAACAAAACAGTTATTCAGTGTAATAACAAAAAAATATATATATAATGACAAAAGCACATTAAACATCAAGTTAAACATAAAAAAATTAACAAAAAAAAGAAAGGTTGTCTGGCAGTTACCAGTTGTCAATAATTTTTTTTATCAATTTGTTTCCTTAAATAAATATATTTGAGGCGTAGCTTCATTTGGTTCTATTTGCTGTACTGACGAGATAATATTACGCAAATATTCTTGTATAGCAGAAATAACACGTACAATGTACAATATTAAATCTACTTTTTCGAAGGAGTATTCTCTGTTTATTTGCTTGCAGAATTATTTTATACATTTTCTGGGCCGTTATGGTTAAATATTTGCAAATATTGAAACGATATTTTCATCATAATAATGAATATATGTACAATCAATTATCTATATGTGTATTTTTTTTATGTTTATTCATTATTTTCTGGGAAGCTTTTTGACATGGTTGTTGAAAGAATGATTCATTGAGTGCCAAGTACTTTTTGTTATACTTTATAAACCTCTTATGTTTTTGACAGTGGATCACCACATGTTGTTATATTTCAACTTTAGTTTATACCAGTGATGCACAACCTGCGGCCCGCGGGCCGCATGCGGCCCTTTTTCAAATTTTTGCGGCCCGCTTGGGCATTTTTTACAATAGAATAAGCTAAAAAAAAAGAAAAATCTCAGCAAAAAACGACAAAAATAGGGTAAAAAATATCTTTTGCGGCCCTCGACCCAAAAACGGAATTATATGCGGCCCCCGACTCAAAATTGATGTTGTATGCGGCCCTTCATACATAAAAGGTTGTGCATCACTGGTTTATACTCATTTTCGTGTAAATATTTTGATTCCGACAATGTTTTGTTACACTGTATCATATTAACAGTCAAATGGTGGTTTGTCAGTATGTGTGCTGTGTAATTTGCACGTATGTTTCATGTCTGACAGTGTTATGATGTAAGACGTGCAAGTTTGTGACACAGCGTGGTTTGTTTTTTTCTTTCCAGAGTGATGTGTTCAGCACTGAGCGTGGTCTGGGATACGCGGTGCCCGTCTCTAGTATACTGCCCAAGGTCAGCGCTGGTCATCACTTGGTCACAAGCAGAATTGTGAGCACATCCGAATAATAACGTGGATAACGATACCAGTACTACACGTACACCGGTATCGAATCACATACAGCAGAGAGGTGACGACGGAAGACAAGAGAGGACGGCAGACAGACGGACGGACGGACGACCCCCGGATAAATAAATAGATAGATAGATACAGTGTGACGGCACGGTGGAGGGGCCGGTGGAGGAGGTGCAATGTGCCCCATCCAACCGTTAATACGACGATGGGAAATTTAGTAGTGCACGAGATATAATTGGTGGTGGCGGTATGGCCGGGAAGGAGTACGGCAGCTTCGGTTTCAGCTGTGGCTCGTGGCTGCTACCGTTCCTTGTAACGTTGCTCCTGCTACTGGCCGACGACAGCAAAGCGGGTGTCGTACTCGCCCGGTATCCAAGTCCCGATAGTGAACATTTACGTTTCACACACCTGGCCGTGGACCATGTGACGGGGAAGGTGTACGCGGCCGCTACCAATCGTCTGCTACAGTTGAACGGGAATCTCACATTGGAACAAGTCGCGATCACTGGACCACGGAACGACAGTACGTTATGTCATGCACGCGGTTGTCACGGCACCAATATTCAGACAACACTCATGGACAATGTTAATAAAATACTCGTTATCGACTCTGATTCAGCGACGATTGTCGCATGTGGTTCACTGTCGCAGGGTGCATGCTACAAACATACGTTATCTAACATTTCCGCCGAACCGGAATTCATACCAGTGAGCGTGGCGGCGAACGATGCAGTCGCCTCAACGTATGCGTACATAGGACCGAAACGTTACAATAACCTGTGGGGTAATTCCAATGTGTTATATGTTGGCACCACATTCACAAACAACGGCGAGTACAGACACGACGTACCAGCAATAGCTAGTCGGAATTTGGATCGATTAGATTACGCCGAGTACTCATTCTCTAAACAATCGCTTCTTCAGATCGATGTAAAATACCGCGATCACTTCCTTGTGCAATACGTGTACGGTTTTAACGCCAGTGATTATGCTTACTTTGTGATAGTGCAGAAACAGTCACATCTGCCCGGCCAGGAAGAGCAAGGCTATGTATCGCGGTTGGCGCGGACTTGTATTAACGATGCCAACTACGATAGTTACACGGAAGTAACGTTGCAGTGTGTAGTGGAAGATGCCGAAGGTAACGAGATCAAGTATAACTTGATCCAGGACGCAAAGGTGACAGCCGCCGGTGCCGATCTCGCTGTTACCCTCGGTATAGACCCGCGAACACCAATACTTATCGGTGTCTTCAGACCGTCGCGCGGCATCACAAACCATCCACAAACTCATTCGGCACTCTGCATGTACAGTCTTCAGGATATCGAAGCCAAATTCAACGAGAACATACACATGTGTTTCAACGGTAGCGTGAAATATCGAAACATGGGCTACATATCCGGCCCCATAAATGACGGCAAATGTCCAACTCCAGGGGTAAGTCTATCATATATCCGTAACTAATTGCACAGATCATTATGTACATATTTGGTTGTTTCTTATATGCAGATGTCGGGCAACATTTTAAACTTTTGCGAGGTAGGACTAAAAATTAGTGGAATCACGCCCATCTCGAACACGGCAATACTTACATTCTTCAATACATCTTTGTCAGCTGTTGCGATGGCGACAACGGGACAGCACGTGTTAGCGTTTCTCGGTACCAGTGATGGAAAGATTAAGAAGGTACACCATACATCAAATCCGATTTCGCCGAAGTCATTGTTATTCATGTCTTTTCTACATTGAATGCAGGTTCTGTTGTCTGGTGGTGCTCCTTCTGAATATGAAGAAATCGTTGTAGACGCCGGTAATGCTATTCTGCCGGATACTACATTATCTCCAGTCGCCGATTACCTCTATGTCCTTTCCACTTCTTCGGTATATAACATCTAACTTGTGTCAAACATGCGAACATTTTCTAAATTCAATTTTCTTTTTTTAGTTATCAAAAATAAACGTAGAACATTGCAGTAGCTATAATAACTGCACGACGTGTTTGGAATCAAAAGATCCTTATTGCGGTTGGTGTTCGTTAGAGAAGAGGTTAGCACTTGCATTAGAAACGGCTGATGTATATTAGTATGCTAATGAATATTTGCATTTGTAGATGTACCGTACGCAGTGCATGCCAGAAGGCAGCACATAGTTCTCCTCGTTGGTTGTCACTGGGTACAGGACAACAGTGCATAGACTTCGAGCAAGTGCTTCCCGATAGGATTCCAGTTAACCAGATGACTACTGTACAGCTCACTATACGTACACTGCCCGATCTACCAGCAGGCGCCAAATATAAATGTGTTTTCGGTAACGCAGAACCCATTGATGCAGTTGTCACTAACTTTGGACTATCGTGTTCTACACCGGATGTAACAGGACGGCCACAAATCACCAACACACATGATCATGTACTGGTACCTCTCTCCGTTCGTTCGTCCGAAACGAATAAAGATTTCGTGTCAAGGAATTTCGCGTATTACGATTGTTCAAAGCACACCACATGTCTGGACTGTGTCAGATCTCAGTGGGCATGTAATTGGTGTGTTTATGAAAACAAGTGCACACATAATGTGTCATCTTGTCAGAGATTAGTCATCAGCGGTGAAAATGTAAACATATGCACATTTTTTGTTGTGTTTTTTGTTTCTATTGTATGGTGTTATAGAATCCGGACCACTTGAAAAAACATGGCACACATTTCTGTCCACGATTTCGCAAAAGAGATATTATTTTACTACCTAATAACGTGCCTACTGAAATGGTATTCGAAGTAGAAAATCTGCCAGACCCGCTGCCAGGTCATACGGGTTTTCAATGTATTGTGAATATTGAAGATGCCAAAATGCTTGTTCCCGCACGGGTCGACGCAAACAGAGTTGTTTGTGATCGGACTACAGTAAGTTCATATTTATTTGTGGTATAGAGGTCAGTTAACAGATATTATTATTGTTGATGTTAAGCGTGTCTTACACGGGCACATTTATGTCTTAAGATTTAACGTTAAATATGTCTTAAGAAATGAATTGATGTACAAGCAAATGTCTTGAAATTTCCTGTATTACACGGGCACATTTCTTCGTTACAAATTGACCTGTGATTCTGCGCAGTATGAGCAGTTCGTCAGCTATGACTGTCAAACTGACAGTTCGTTTAACCTAATTTAACCAAACATTATGAAATAGCTGACGACGATGAATTCTGTTGTAGCAATTATAATCAAAATATTAATTAAGATGAAAAAAGCGGAGTAGGAAACGGAGATTATGGACATACAAATGGTTAATACGTATGCAAGAAGGTCGTGGAGTATGTTGGAAAATGTATTGAGAATGGAAGATCCAGAATCATACTAGAATTTTTTGAGAATGTTTGGCCAGCATTTCGATGAATTGCTTCATATGATAGAAAATGACATTAGCGGCAACATACGAATATGCGACAATGCATCACTGCTGAGCAGCGCTACGTTGACTTGTTCACAAGTGCAAAGATGTTATTTTGAAATGAAAATGATGATATTCAATTACAGATTAGCAATCACTCTGCGATTTCTAGCAACAGGAGGAACATCGCTCATTAATGTTTGCTGCCAGAATCCATGAAAGCACAATAAATATATTTGTTCCACAAGTTTGCAAGAGTATATACAATAATTTGAAAGATAAATATTTGAAGGTTAACGATGGAATATAACTGTGAGGGAGAGTAATTGAAATTTGTTTTACTAAATTTATTAACTACTATTAATTTAAGGCCTAGTAGATCAAACTACAGTAAAGTCGCGATTTAGTGAACTCTCGATTAAATGAACAACCCGATATAGTGAACACTTAAATTTTATCATTGCGTCCCGATATAGTGAACAACTGTAAACCCCGATACAGTAAACTATGGTATTTGCGATACTTCTCTGGGGGATCCCACTAAATATTAATCTAGATGGAGCGTAAATGAAAATACTTGAATATAAAACAAAAAAATTAAATGTCTGGGTAAAGGAGAATGTGTGACCGTGCTTGCTAGTAGAATATTGCAGTTTGCTCGTGTTAGATGATTTGCGACAAAATTAGTAAAAATTAACCTAAAAAAAAGCGTAAACAATCCAATATTACTTAATTTTTTTCGCTTCTGCAATAAATAACCTTTTATATGTACCTTCCCATTACATAATACACGTATACATAATATTATGTAATAGGTACATGTATTTTTTTTAAATTACTTTATTGTAGATTTTCTTTTGTCAATTGTAGATCTTGAAAAGAAGAAATATTGAATCCAAAATGATTGGAATAAATGACTATATTTCAAGATGATAACAGATATGCGACGTTTCGACCAGATGTTTTTTTGGTCATTTTCAAGCAAATAACAAAATTCTAGAGGAAAGAAACAAATCTACAATTGACTAAAGAAAATCTACAATAAAATAATAAAAAATCATCTTTATGATTAAGTTTTGAAACAAACAGTTCACATTACCTTGAACTAACCATTTTGGATTCAATATTTTTCCTTCTCTTTTATTATTTTACATATACCTACATACATAATTCTGTTGATTTAGGTATCTAGAATATAAGTTGTTTCTCAAAATATTTGAGTGAGACCAGAACCCCGAAAATGTAAACACCCCTAAAAAGTGAACAGGCTTGGCCGGAATTAGTTCACTAAATCGCGACTCTACTGTATATACAAAAAAAAAACCTTAATTCTAATTATCCTACATTACCTAACATGAAAATATGAAAACTTTTCTAGGTTATATATCAAACTATATACAAAACAAAACCTTAATTCTAATTACTCTTTGCTTGACATCATCGTCACCAGATCCACGTTTGAAAGAATCTGCATATTTCCTCCTTTCAGAAGTATAGGTGTTTCTGAGGCCAGTAAATTTTTTGTGGATGTCCGATTCCGTCATATTGTGTCGCGCGGACGTTAATTCCTTCTGTTCTTATGTGGTATTCCGGGTGTTTAACGGTGTACAGAGCAGGATACTTCTTGAACTCCTCTATCAGGATGACCACTTGCTCATTTGTTCCATACATCCATCTGTTATCAACAACGAATTTTATATATTCCAATACATTACTAATTTATGTTGCGTACATACCTTGAGCCCTCGAATTGCAAAATATAATAATGAATTATATTTTGATTAACAAAATGGGTACTTAGCTGTCACGTTGAAACAATGCAAAATAATGCATATTCAAAATTATACAAGATACACTTCGATATTGTCCGGAACAATTCGGAATCACTCGATAATAAACGAGTTGGAATATTGGTTGGAATAGAGCATGTCCTAATTCCAGCCCGTCTCGTAAGACATATCTTAAATGTGCTGAAATTTTCTGTATTACACGGGCACATTTAGATGTCTTCAAATTTCACGTTAAATCTTAAGACATAAATGTGTCCGTGTAAGACACGCTTTACTCTGAAAAATATTGATTTGTAAACAATTCTGCAAACATTGCTCTATATTTACAATCCGTTTTTATATAAACATTGATAATATCTGTGTACAGTAAATATCGTAAATGTTTATGTAATAGTCAAAAACGACATTTGGAGTATATATATATATATATATATATATATATATATATATATATATATATATATATATATATATATTATGTTTAGTATTCATACGAAGCAACTGATGGTGAATACAAGGCAACTGTGCAAATTGTGTGGAATCGCAACCACCATGTAGATATGATGAATGTCATATTGTATAAATGCGATATCCTTGGTTCGCATCGGGAACATGCCGATTGTTCGTTGTGTGTGACACGGAATGTTAAGTATAAATGTACGTGGTGTGCGAACACGTGCACTTACAGTGAAACTTGTCAACACACTGCACACACGGAATGTCCGAAACCGCGCATTGATATGGTAAGTGTATATAATACAATGACCACTGGTGCCATCTCTATGGTACATTCTGGTATTACTGCACATATTTATCCCGTTTCAGATTAAACCGTTAAGTGGACCGATAGAAGGAGGAACTCTAGTTACGATTGAGGGTAGTAATCTCGGTTTAAAGGAACGTGATGTTAAAGGGAAAATTCGTATTGGTGACGTACATTGCGAACTTATCAAATATGAAGTGTCAGTAAAAATTCAATGTCTCACTGGACCCTCGCCAAATGAAATGACAGCGCCAATCATTGTTGGTAACGAAGCTGGTTTTACGGAATCATCCGTAGAATTTAGTTACAAGGTAATATTGTTGTTACACAAGAAGTGATTTTTTACTGAAAATATATCTTTGTGCATAGGATATTCGCTTGTATAGTGTATTTCCATCTATCGGTCCAAAGTCCGGTGGTACACAGTTGGCTATTACTGGTCAATATCTGAACATTGGTAGCCAAATCACAGCGTACCTTAATGAACTGGTATGCTCTGTGAACTTAACACAAGCATCAAGTAGCCGACTAACGTGCATATCATCGAAAGCACCACGATCAATGGAGATTCACACATTAACGCTCAGTATAGATGGTGCTAATCGCACATTAGAAGGGAATCCTTTCAACTATACACTGGACCCGACCATTATGGAGATCAAGCCATTGAAAAGCTTCGTCTCCGGCGGCAGAATGATCACTGTACATGGTACCAACTTGGATAGCATTCAGAAACCAGAGATGGAAGTGTACGCATTCAACGAACCGAATCCTGTCAACAAGAGCACCTGTATTGTCTTGAATCAGAACCAAATGGAGTGCCCCAGTCCGGCTGTTAACAGACAATTCCTGTCATCAAGTACCAGAGTTAATAGATCTCTGAGGAAACATAATATTTTTAAAGTAAGTATCCTATATCCTGTCACTGTCAATAATTATTACATTTTATTTATTCTGAAAAGGTACCGGAATCACAACTCAGTTTGCGAATTGGTTTCATTATGGATAATGTGGAATCTGTACGCGATTTAGAAAAGCATTTCTCGAAAATCGGATCACAACTCATTTACGTTGAAGATCCAAAATTTCGCGAATTTCCCAATAAAATTAAGCTTTACAAAGGTGATACGTTAGTCATTGAAGGAGAAAATTTAAATATGGCTAGCGACGAATCTGATGTAATCGTTACTATTGGACCGAAATCTTGTAACGTAACCAGTTTAGCTATGCCACAACTGGTGTGCACCCCACCCGAACAACAACCATCGGAAACCGATGAAAATGGTGTTCAAGTAAGTATTCAGTCACAGATATACACAATGATAATGTGAACTGGTAAAACACTAACATTGTTCCTATATTTTCTAGGGTGAAATGAATCTCCCGTTGGTTGTAGTGAGAGTAGGTAAGAATCTCAGATTCCCTATCGGCCATCTACGATACGAGGTGATAAAACCGTTCTCATTTCCGCCCGAGGCAATTGCAACAATCGCATCTGGAACATTTTTATTTATTCTGTTTTTCGTCGGTGTTCTGATCGTGTACAGACGGAAATCGACGCAGGCGGAGAGAGAATATAAACGTATCCAAATTCAGATGGATACGTTGGAGAGTAATGTTCGTTCTGAATGCAAACAAGGTATTATAACTAGTTCCACTAGTATTATTCATTGTTTGATAGTCATATTGGTTGTTAATGTGTTTAAATGGTTTTTAGCATTTGCAGAACTACAAACTGATATGACAGATCTGACTGCTGATCTGGAGAGCTCTGGAATTCCTACATTAGATCATATGAGCTACATAATGAAAGTATTTTTCCCGGGTGTTAGTGATCATCCAATTCTAAAAGCGCCAAAGGTTAATATTTCTTTCATCTATTAATAGAATCCATCTATGGTTATTTTATTATAATACTTATATTGTTACAGGTTCGTTTGAACGGCCCCCGTACAAATTACGATGCAGCTATGTTGCAATTTGAGCAGCTAATTAATAATAAGCACTTCATTTTAATATTTATTGAGACGTTAGAAGCGCAGAAGTCATTTAATATTAGAGACAAGTGAGTAACAATAATATATCTTATCGACCAGTGCCAATTATTTATTGTATCGTTGTTCATTGCAGAGTAAATGTAGCATCTTTACTCATGGTTGTACTGATGGGTAAGATGGAATATGCAACAGACATATTAAAAAGTTTATTACTACGTCTAATCGACAAGTCTGTTGGCACAAAGCATCCTCAGCTAATGTTGCGTCGAACGGAGAGTGTTGTCGAGAAAATGCTCACAAATTGGATGGCCTTATGCATGTATTCGTATCTGAAAGAGTATACCGGCTCTTCTTTATTCTTGTTATTTAAAGCAATTAAGCACCAGATAGAGAAGGGTCTCGTGGACGCTGTGACGCACGACGCGAGGTATTCGTTATCTGAAGAGAGATTGCTCCGGGAGCAAATCGATCATGGGATAGTGGTAAGCAAATATACATTGATTAAAAGATCCGGATAAAAGGCTGACATAAACAAATAAATAAACAAAATGCCGAAGGATAAATTGTCGACATAGACGACATTGGGGTAAGATGGGATTTAAAGGGGGCTCGCAAGTAGGAGTTTTACTTAAAATTAACTTTACAATGCCACTGAGATAAGATAGAACTTAATGGGTGCACTCAGATAAGTATATAGGGTAATAGGGACAATATTGATTTTTTGTCAGTCAGCCTTTTATCCTTTAACTGTCGACATTTTGTCCATGTTTGATTAACTATGTATACATTTCATTAACATAAACTATTTACTTGGTTTCAGACACTTCACATTGTGCAGGACGATCTAGATGAGAAAATCCAGTGTAAAGTACTGGACTGTGATACAATCAGCCAGGTGAAATCAAAAATATTGGACGCTTTATTCAAGAACACTCCATTCTCTATGCGGCCATCTATTTATGATGTAGATTTAGGTTAGTTGTTTTTTTTTTCCGGCGTGTGGGTTTATATGTTTTTGAACACAATGTTTCCCACAGAATGGAGACACGGCCGAGGCGGACACCTCACGCTTCAGGACGAAGATCTGACAACCAAAACAGTGAATGGTTGGAAGAAATTAAATACACTTGCACATTATGGAGTCAAGGAATCCGCAGTGATGTCTTTAATATCACGGCAGAATGACAGTTTTACCATGAATTGCAAACAACCGTGTCATAATTGTAAGCAAGTTAAATTCTCATTGTAGCCGTACTTGTAAAATGTGACTAATGCTTTTACAATCATATATTTAGGTACTGGAATGTACTTTAATAATACTCAATCCCAAATTATCACTGCCAACGGTGATATCGAATCCGGCACAAATCCCAGAATATACCATTTGGTCAAACCGATCGATGATCACCAATTTCCAAATAGTAAATCCACTGAACGAACTCACAAGGCCATACCTGAAATATTTTTAACTCGCCTACTGTCGACAAAAGGCACGATACAGAAATTTGTTGATGATTTCTTCACTACGATATTAACTGTTAATGACGCTCTGCCATCGGCTATCAAATGGTTGTTCGATTTACTGGACGAGGCAGCTAGGAAACATGGTATCATTGATCCAGAAGTGGTACATGCTTGGAAATCCAACAGGTATGTTATGTACCATGTGTAGCTGATATTTCCGCTCGCTTCTCTATTTACACATGATTATTTTGTGTTGCAGTCTTCCGTTAAGATTTTGGGTAAACTTTATAAAGAATCCTGATTTTATATTTGATATTAACAAGACTACGACACTGGACTCGTGTCTATCTGTAATCGCCCAGACTTTTATGGATTCATGTTCTACAATGGAACATCGACTCGGGAAAGATTCACCGTCGAATAAATTACTGTTTGCAAAGGTAAAATTACCTTATAATTACATGTGAAATATGTTAAACATAACGTATGTTACAGGACATTCCACACTACCGTGAAATGGTAGCACACTTCTACAGAGACGTAGCGTCGCTACCACAAATAACCGACCAGGAAATGAATACAGCCATGCAGCAGTTATCCGTGCAACATGCTGAGGAATTTGATACTGTGTCAGCTTTGAAGGAGTTGTACATTTACATAACCAAGTACAGGGATGAGGTATGAATGCTGAACCTGTAGCTGGATGTATGTTGTCTATAATGCTGAATGTTTGTACAGATGATTGAGGCCCTGGAATTGGACATGCACTGTCGCAAGATGCATCTCGCGCATAAACTGGACAACGTCGCTCGCACGCTGGAAGGAGAAGAGATGATGTCGGGCTGCTGACGTCGTGAGTCACCTGATCTACTGCTCACCAACTGTTACTGAACACACACAATTATCCAGTCATCCGTTAAATTAAATGCATATGTTTTTCATTTGGAAGCCATTAACGTATTTACATATACTTTCACCGTCGAACCAGGACCCTATAACATAAATTCATACATTCGTTCACTTAATGTACCCATATCTACACGTGCATACGCTCTCTTTCTAATATATATATATATATATATATATATATATATATATATATATATATATATATATATATATATAATCTGTCTGTCTGTCTGTCTGTTCCTTTCCCACAATGTTTTAATTAATTGATTGATTGATGAATAAGTCAAATAGAAAAATCAGATGGTGGCAAAGAAACGTATATTATGGATACACACACACATACATACACACATTTAATTTGTTATTGCTGCTATACTTGATGACGACAATGATGATGCTGCTATTATTATTATTATGCCTACTACTACTACTACCACTACTATTACTAAACATTACTACAAGAGTAACTAACTACTACTACTATTACTACTACTATACGGTTATAACTGAATAATAACATACTACGTTACGGCTGTGTTGCGAATGAAGAAGCCGTTACTCGAACTGTGATATTACACTCCGTTTTATTTATAACTATCATCCTTAAGTTTTAGAATTGTCGAGTAAACTGTGATGAACAAGCGAGGTCAGGTGACTTAATGAACTGTGAATCTCCATAAATAAGATGTGTACTGTTGCCTGAATGAGTCAAGATGACAATTTCTCCGGTTTCATTGGGGACAAACAGTGTTTTACCGCAACGAGTACTTAGTTTGTATACATACATACATACACACATACATACACATCGTATCAGCTTATCATTTAATTACTTATATACATTTTTATTTTATACATGGTACAGTATGTACGTGTACGTGCATTACTATAATGAACGTAAGATACTTATAGAGGAAGTCTAGTAGAAGTGAAGTCAAATGAAATAATACATACATCAAGTTGAACATTTCGACGTTTATTATTATGATTATACTATCATTATTATGTAAGACTGTAACGCATATGAATTGATGATTAATTACGTTTGTTGTTTATGTTTGTGACACACCGAAGCGTACACCGGATACCACCGTTTGTTGTCTTACAGAGCTGATACTGCTGCTGCTGCTGCTACCGCTGCCGCCACTGGTTGTGCACGGATGTAGGCGATGACTTGACTGACGAACGTAACTGGTACCGTACCGTACAGACTTGCGAGTGTGTCATGGTAATGTGGATGTGTGACAGCGGTCATGGTGTTTGCGCGCGCATAAATAGCCACATATACATACATACATCACAATAGTTTCCTTACATTGAGTGCCTCGAACATGCTTTTTTGTTGATTTTAGACATGTAAGATATGTATCGTGTTGCCTATTCTACCGTACACTAAATTTTTGGCATTTTTATACACTGGCATGCAATTACATTCATGCATATATACGTGTATTATTAACTACTGAACTGTGCGTGCGTGACGATATATTATGTAGAAAATTATTGCACATACATACATACAAACAGCTCTTTAACTCGTATCTGTCTGGCCATATACTAATTCTGTAGGTTTTCTATGATTTCTCCATGATGAATTCATGGACACTCATTTGTGAAGGTATTAACTACTATATTATGAAATAAATATATACATATTTCAATTCCGACAGTGTGTAATTGGTTAATAAGATTAGACTAATTCCGTGCCATAAATAAAATGAAGAGAAAAATGAGGATGACGAGAATGTTGATGTTGAATGATGAATAACTAATCTTAAACTTATTACTCTCTAATTAAAATAACCTAAAACTAGCGTACATATTTACACACTTATTACATACATCCATGTCGGCATAATGTGAATGTTTGTTTGTAATAAGAAGTGGATCGATCGATGAATTAGTTGATTGATAATTGCGACAGATCACGTTCAGAGGAGATCAGGTGCAATGTGACATTCACTCACTACTATTACTGATACATGCACACGTGGTGCATTGCCAAGTTGCCCTTCACGTCCAGTGATTTCTATGTTAATACATTCGTTGTGTCCATAGGTTGCGTAGTACAGTACTTGAGTATTAACTATATTTTGTAAATATAAAATGTGCATATAGAGTAAATATTGGATTTATAAAAGTATTTATACTAAAAGTGAATATAAATATTTAGTGACCGAATGACAACACTAAAATTTCTATTGTGTCACGTTTTTATTTTTGTAACGTTGGACCAATTTTCATTTTCATTCACGTACATACGCGTAACTCCATCCGCCCTGCTTATTCTACATTTAGTTCTATGGCTCTGACTCACACAATGACTTCTATACCACCGACCAAACACACCACAGTCACTGTGACATATTGACTGGCAAGGTTCTCTTATCATTTATTTATTCGTTTCGTTCAATTACTTACCTACCTGCTTACCTACTTACATACATACGTACTTGTATTAAGAGTCAAATGTGTTCGCAAACAACAACTATGACATGTCCATTATTTACTACTTTTTATATTTATAATTTACAATTGTGTAAGATTCTCTGCCAATTCCGGTTCCTCCTTCCTCCCCATCCACAACACCCTGACACTGAATGATTGATTCCCTTGCGGCACTATCGCATACGTTGACGTAGACCTGAGTCAGTCGTACATTACAGATGATCTGTTAATACATGACATGTATTTTTATTTAGTGTGTTCGCTACGTGTTTTTTTTTTATTATTATTTACGTTGCAGTGAAATATCAGATTAGTACATTGTGCATTAATGTTTGTACAATAAAACTGTAAAGACGACAATTTGAAAGACTGTAGAAAATTTCAGTGTATTACTTATTAGAATATATTTTCATATAAATTATACTGAAATTAAATATTTGAATTTATTTAATGGAATTTAACATAACTACCAATGTATTTTCTTTTCAATATCATCAGCTTTTCAAAAAAATGTAATATAAATTTCCAAAAGCAGTTTGTTAGGTGTGTTTCACATTAAATATTAGCGTAATACTTTTACATTTACTTATGCAAAATTTAATAAAATGTAAGTAATTTTTATATCTTCTATTTTATTGATATATCCCAACACATATGTAAAATAAAGATTCCTTGTACATGTTGCAAATTAGACCAGTTTTTATTAAGTATTATTATTTATAAAATGTTAAACCAACTAAGGTGGGACCTTTGTGAAAGCGGAATCTGGACTATAGCCTCGCGGGCCGAGGCGTTAAAATTGCTCTGGATGTAATGGTTCGTGTAAAAACTACAAGCTATTTACAAGGCTTAACGCCGTTATTTTTTTCGTTTTGGTTTTAATTCCGCTTCAATTAAAAAAATATATCGGTTCCGATTTTCGTTCCTGAAAAAAATAACGTTTTTTTCGGGTTTCGTTTCAGCTCCGAATGATTCATTTTATAATTTTTTTTTAATAAAATATTGTCTGTTTTATACAGTTTTATATTAAAAATTTGTACTGAACTGAAATAAATCGATATTTTTTCGGTTCAGTTCCGGTTTTCATTCCAGCAAAAATATTTCGGTTTTCAGCTCAGTTCCGGTTCGAAGCTCTGCTGTTTTACACATAGGATTTCATGTAAATTCAATTTTTGTATGGAAAAAGTGTGGGAACGAGTCAAAATTCAAGGTGTTCCAACTTTTTCCGGAGCGAGATGGTTAATCAAGACAAAGAAGATTTTAGCGTAATGTGGCAAATTCCCTTTTGACATTATTCTGAGAACAGGTTTAGGAATTGTGTTGTACGTCGCTCGAGAAAAATTACACCCTTTGCACCAACACTGAATCATTATACTTGGCTGTACCCAGGGGGTAGTCACGCTTGGTCACGCTTATGGACGCGCCTGTGACCACGTTAGATACAGCATACTTTTCAGTACTGTAAAACTGCGTTGCCTAACCATCATACTTATGAGGGAAAAAGTCAGATGGCACTAGCTGGTCACTAGCAAATAAGTTATTTAGGTCAGCCCGTTTGAAAAATATGACCACGTGACTAGCAAATGTTGTCTGTTGACAGCAGTTAACAGTTATTTGAATGTTTCGAAGTGCTATTAAATCGGATTAAGTTTACCTTTAAAGAGATATGAGAATATATTTTCAGTTGTGTATCAGTCTCTAAACTATATACAGTCATTACGAATACATTACGGTGCAGGGAGATTTGTGAAATATGAAGTAAAGTGCTGTTTGTGAAATTTGAAAAGGTAAGCTTTTAAAAATGTATTTATTTTATATGAAGCATGTGAATATGATGCTGATATGTTGCATGTAGTATTTGTTATACATATATGTATACATAAATAGCATGGCAACTGTTATGTTAATACTATTAATGTTACTTCAGCAAAATGGTACGTTCAAGATGTTGTGTTCCTGGCTGCTCCAAGAATTCAACAGAGAATCCTGATTTGGACTATCACCATTTGCCATTGTCTGATGAACGTCGTACGAAATGGTTGGAAAACATGGGAAGATTAGACATGGCAGAGACCAGTACAGAAGTCCGCTGATCAAAAAGTTAAATATTGAAGCAATTCCAACTATTGGTGAGTACATATCAACATTATAAATAATATATATACCGGGTGTTAATTAAAAAACTGGCCATAGGCGTTTAACATGTAAAATCAGTTTTTCCTCCTGCATTAGTTACCAAATTACTTTAGAGAAAAATACTTTAAATAAAAGTTTTAGAGAATTAAATTCTGCATCTAAGTGAGCAATCAGATTTAATTTTTGACATTTCCTAACTGAGAAAATCAAGTTTAAAATTTCATGAAAACACATAATATATAGGAATAGCCATGGCATTTAAACAAAATTAAAAACAATTGTATGACATTGTAACTGTCAAAAAAATTTGCGTTTCGTAATTTTCGTTCAATAACAGATATTTCTAAAAGTATGGAACAGTTTTCACATGAAGAAAAGCTTCAAGTAATAAAATGGTTCTATTCTGGACAAATTTATCTAAATATTCGTGATTTAATAATTTTTTTGACAGCAAATGTCATACAATTGTTTTTAATTTTGTTTAAATTCCATGGCTATTCCTATATATTAAGTGTTTTCATGAAATTTTAAACTTGATTTTCTCACTTAGGAAATGTCAAAAATTAAATCTGATTGCTCACTTAGATGCAGAATTTAATTCTCTAAAACTTGTATTTAAAGTATTTTTCTCTAAAGTAATTTGGTAACTAATGCAGGAGGAAAAACTGATTTTACATGTTAAACGCCTATGGCCAGTTTTTCAATTAACACCCGGTATATATATATATATATATATATATATATATATATATATATATATATATATATATATATATATATATATATACTTAATTACATGACATGGTAGAATAGAATTATGTTGCTAACACCTTTCCATTTTTAAATTTCTCTAATTACCAGGAACAAACCAGACATTCGATTTAAAGAAGATTATCCACAAATATATCGTTCTGTGAACAGGATTAGGTGAATATCCAGATTTAACGGTACCTACAGCAGTAATTGAAACTCCAGAGTTCGAGGAATTTGTGGACATACCAACTATTGTAAATATTGTATATATGTTTAGTTTTAATTATTTTATTAATGTTGTAAATAGTAAATCATTATTAGCAACTAGTAAATACAAAATTTGTACACAAAAATTAAATGTTTGTTAATAATTCCCTAAATACAAAATTTAAATCAATTTAAATATACCGCTGTATTCGCTGACCTAGCAAGAATACTCTTAGTGACATCTGACTTTTTCACTCGGAACTATGAAATATGCATTACATACATGTAAGATAAGTTGCAGACTACGGTCACAAAATTTAACACTGCGTGTCCGTCTCCTGGCTGTACCTGTGAAAGTTGTTTCGAAATATATTTGTAATGGTATCCTTCTATAGTGTATCCATAGATATAAGAATTTGACATGATTCCTTAATAGGTAGGGGGGTACCCTTCACAGCAGGAGAGGCCATAAACTACTAGTAGTGGCGGTATTCAGGTAAATTTGTAGACTGACAAGTTTTACATTTTGTTTATAATTAAGATGTAATAATAATAATTTATTGAATATTACATTTATTTATGTTAATTTGTATTGTTATTGTTAAGATGTATATCATATTCATATTTTTGTTGTTTTTATTTTTCAAAATGTATTTATAAATTTCTGAATACATCTCTGCTTTTTATGCATTTACTATGTCGTATAATCTGGGATAATCCTCTGTTAATATCATGCTGCGTTTAGTCAAATTCTTATATCTATGGATGAACTATAAAGATACTCAACGTCCCATGAATTCATATACATTAAGAAGATTATCACAATTTACACAGCGATTGCAATAATATATGTGCATAGTCTTGCAATGGCAAGATATGCTGTGTTAATCAACTTTAATACGTTTAGTTTTAAAACCTTCAAACAGGAATGGCCTGCTGCAAAATGGAAGTTTACATTTTACATTATAAAACCCCGTGATATTTTATAATGATAATCTATATGCCAGCATTGCTACACTTTACATTATAAATCTTCGTGGTGTTCTATATTGTTAATCTATATGCCAGTATTGCTACACTTTACATTATATATCCACGCAATATTTTAGATTGTTAATCTATATGCCGGTATTGCTACACTTAACAATATAAATCCTCGTGATGTTTTATATTGTTTATCTATATGCCAGTATTGCTACTCTTTACATTATATATCCTCGTAATGTCCTATATTGTTAATATATATGCTGGTATTGCTACACTTAATAATATAAATCCTCGTGATATTTTATATTGTGTATCTATATGCCAGTATTGCTACACTTTACATTATAAATCTGCACGATACTTTATATTGATAATCTATATACCAGCATTGCTACAATTTACATTATAAATCCTCATGATGGTTTATATTGATAATCTATATGCCGGTATTGCTACACTTTACATTATAAATCCTCATGATGGTTTATATTGATAATCTATATGCCGGTATTGCTATACTGTACATTATAAATCCTTGTGATGTTTCATATTGATAATCTTTTTGCCAGTATTGCTACACTTTACGTTATAATTCCTCATGGTGTTTTATATTGATAATATATATGCCAGTATTGCTACACTTTACATTATAAATACGCATGATGACTTATATTGATAATCTATATGCCGGTATTGCTATGCTATACATTATAAATCCTTGTAAAGTTTCATATTGAAAATCTATATGCCAGTATTGCTCTACTTTACTTTATAAATCCTCATGATGGTTTACATTGATAATCTATATGCCGGTATAGCTGTACCGCACATTATAAAACTTTGTGATGTTTTGTATTGATAATCTATATGCTAGTATTGCTAGACTTTACATTATAATTCCTCATGGTGTTTTATATTAATAATCTATATGCCAGTATTGCTACTCTTAACATTATAAATCTTCATGGTGACTTATATTGATAATCTATATGCCGGTATTGATATACTGTACATTATAAATCCTTGTGATATTTTATATTGTTAATCTATATGCCAGTATTGCTACACTTTACATTGTAAATCCCCACGATAGTTTATATTGATAATCTATATGCCAGCATTGCTACACTTTACATTATAATTGCTCATGATGGGTTATATAGATAATCTATATGCCGGTATTGCTATACTGTACATTATAAATCCTTGTGATGTTTTATATTGATAATCTATATAACAGTATTGCTACACTTTACACTATAAATCCTCATGATTACTTATATTGATAATCTATATGATGGTATTGCTATGCTGTACATTATAAATCTTTGTGATGTTTTATATTGATAATCTATATACCAGTATTGCTACACCTTACATTATAAATACACATGATGACTTATATTGATAATCTATATGCCGGTATTGCTATACTGTACATTATCAATCCTTGTGATGTTTTATATTGATAATCTATTTGCCAGAACTGCTACACTTTACATTATAATTCCTCATGGTGTTTTATATTGATAATCTGTATGCTAGTATTGCTATACTTTTCATTATAAATCCTCACGATAGTATATATTGATAGTCTATGTGCCGGTATTGTTCTACAGTACATTATAAATCCTTGTGAGGTTTTATATTGATAATCTATTTGCCAGAATTGCTACACTTTACATTATAATTCGTCATGGTGTTTTTTTATTGATAATCTATATCTCAGTATGGCTACACTTTATATTATAAATCCTCACGATAGTTTATATTGATAATCTATATGCCGGTATTGCTACGCTGTATATTATAAATCCTTGTGATGTTTTATATTGATAATCTATTTGCCAGAATTGCTACCCTTTGCATTATAATTCCTCATGGTGTTTTATATTGAAAATCTATATGCCAGAATTGCTACACTTTACTTTATAAATCCTCATTATGACTTATATTGATAATCTATATGCCGGTACTGCTATGATATACATTATAAAACCTTGTGAGGTTTTATATTGATAATCTATATGCCAGTATTGCTACACGTTACATTATAATTCCTCATGGCGTTTTATATTGATTATCTATATACCAGTATTACTACACTTTACACTATAAATCTCCAAGATAGTTTATATTGATAATCGGTATAACAGCATTGCTACACTTTACATTATAAATACTCATGATGACTTATATTGATAATCTACATGCCTTTATTGCTATGCTGTACATTATAAATCCTTGTGATGTTTTATATTGATAATCTATATGCCAGTATTGCTACACTTTACATTAAAAATCCCCACGATAGTTTATATTGATTATCTATATGGCAGCATTGCTACACTTTACATTATAAATCCTCATAATGGTTTATATTGATAATCTATATGCCGGTATTGCTATACTGTACATTGTAAATATTTGTGATTTTTTATATTGATAATCTTTATGCCAGTTTTGCTACACTTTGCATTATAATTCCTCATGGTGTTTTATATTGATAATCTATACGCCAGTATTGCTATGCAGTACTTTATAAAACCTTGTGATGTTTTATATTGATAATCTATATGACAGTATTGCTACTCATTATATTATAAATCCTCATGATAGTTTATATTGATAATTTATATGCCGGTATGGCTATACTGCACATTATAAATCCTTGTGATGTTTTATATTGATAATCTATTTGCCAGAATTGTTACCCTTTGCATTATAATTCCTCATGGTGTTGTATATTGAAAATCTATATGCCAGTATTGTTACACTTTACATTATAAATCCTCATGATGACTTATATTGATAATCTATATGCCGGTATTGCTAAGCTGTACATTATAAATCCTTGTGATGGTTTATATTGATAACCTATATGCCAGTATTGTTACTCTATACATTATAAATCCACATGATGACTTATATTGATAATCTATATGCAGGTATTGCTACACTTTACATTATAAATCCTCATTATGACTCATTTATCCATTTATCCATTTATCCATTTATCCATTTATCCATTTATCCATTTATCCATTTATCCATTTATCCATTTATCCATTTATCCATTTATCCATTTATCCATTTATCCATTTATCCATTTATCCATTTATCCATTTATCCATTTATCCATTTATCCATTTATCCATTTATCCATTTATCCATTTATCCATTTATCCATTTATCCATTTATCCATTTATCCATTTATCCATTTATCCATTTATCCATTTATCCATTTATCCATTTATCCATTTATCCATTTATCCATTTATCCATTTATCCATTTATCCATTTATCCATTTATCCATTTATCCATTTATCCATTTATCCATTTATCCATTTATCCATTTATCTATTTATCCATTTATCCATTTATCCATTTATCCATTTGATACCGTTTATTGTCCCCTTTCTAGGGGGGACAACGATACACAATTTTACACGTATAAATATCAAAAACAAAGGAAACCAAACCAAGAAATAAAGAAATAAAATAATTCAAATGTACAAAGCCCAATGATACTTAAATAATATATAACTCGTAACCTATCCTATCCTATTTTTCTAACACTTGTGTCACTTTCACGCGCACATAAAATACAGGTCCTTGCTTGGGGTGGGGGGTAGTTTGTCCAGTGGGGGGGTGTACGGGCTGACTCCGTGTCGCACCGGCGACCACGCGAGGGGCGGCGAGCGGAGGTCCGGTGCTTGTGGAAGAGGGGCTGGCGGTGACGGTGTCCGTCGTTCCGGCGAGAGCTGAAATCAACGGAGGCGGGGGCGACGGGATCACCACTTCAGGCGAACGGTGGCCTGGTGCCTCGGTGCCGTCGTGCCGGCGGGGCGGAGTGTGGTCTCGGGCTCGCGCTCGTGGTGCTGGTGCTCCGGAAAGTCGGAAGACCGGATCCGGCAGGGGTGCCTGACGCGGGCCGGCGGCTCGTCGGGCCTGGGCAGCGGCCAGCAGCGGTGCGGGCACGGGTCGGATTCGTTGCCTTCGAGCACGACTCCTTGTTGGCCTCGGGTACATCAGGTCGTCTTGGCGGCGGCGTGGGCTCAGACGCAGGAGCTGGGCTCGGACTGACGGCTTCACCAATTTGTTCTCTAGTAGGAGCTGGGCTCAAAACTACCAACAGAGCAGGAGCTGGGCTCGGACTGACTCTGGCCATACTGCATACGCAGCGTCTTTTTATACCCATGTCTGACAGACCCGAAAAGTCTCGTCTGCCAGACATGGGTCGGTTCTCGTTCAATTTGGCTATGAACGCAGCTGCTTGTCGCTTGCGTAACATTGCTCTAGCGTGTCTGCGGCAGTCTGCCGCTCATAGGGCCCGCACCGTTTCGTCGGTATCACATTTATCCATTTATCCATTTATCCATTTATCCATTTATCCATGTATCCATGTATCCATGTATCCATGTATCCATGTAGCCATTTAGCCATTTATCTATTTATCCAATTATCCATTTAGCCATTTAGCCATTTAGCCATATAGCCATATAGCCATATAGCCATTTAGCCATTTAGCCATTTATCCATTTAGCCATTTATCCATTTATCCATTTATCCATTTATCCATTTATCCATTTATCCATTTATCCATTTATCCATTTATCCATTTATCCATTTATCCATTTATCCATTTATCCATTTATCCATTTATCCATTTATCCATTTATCCATTTATCCATTTAGCCATTTAGCCATTTATCCATTTATCCATTTATCCATTTATCCATATAGCCATTTATCCATTTATCCATTTAGCCATTTATCCATTTATCCATTTATCCATTTATCCATTTATCCATTTATCTATTTATCCATTTAGCCATTTAGCCATTTAGCCATTTATCCATTTATCCATTTATCCATTTATCCATTTATCCATTTATCCATTTATCCATTTATCCATTTATCCATTTATCCATTTATTTATTTATCCATTTATCCATTTATCCATTTATCCATTTATCCATTTATCCATTTATCCATTTATCCATTTATCCATTTATCCATTTATCCATTTATCCATTTACCTATTTAGCCATTTAGCTATTTAGCCATTTAGCCATTTATCCATTTATCCATTTATCCATTTATCCATTTATCCATATATCCATTTAGCCATTTATCCATTTAGCCATTTAGCAATTTAGCCATTTAGCCATTTATTCATTTAGCCATTTAGCCATTTAGCCATTTAGCCATTTAGCTATTTATCCATTTAGCCATTTAGCCATTTAGCCATTTAGCCATTTAGCCATTTATCCATTTATCCATTTATCCATTTATCCATTTATCCATTTATCCATTTATCCAGTTATCCATTTATCCATTTATCCATTTATCCATTTATCCATTTATCCATTTATCCATTTATCCATTTATCCATTTATCCATTTATCCATTTATCCATTTATCCATTTATCCATATATCCATTTATCCATTTATCCATTTATCCATTTATCCATTTAGCCATTTAGCCATTTAGCCATTTAGCCATGTAGCCATTTATCCATTTATCCATTTATCCATTTAGCCATTTAGCCATTTAGCCATTTAGCCATTTAGCCATTTAGCCATTTAGCCATTTAGCCATTTAGCCATTTATTGTGATGTTTTATATTGATAATCTATATGCCAGTATTGCTACACTTTACATTATAAATCCTCATGATGACTTATATTGATAATCTTTATGCCAGTATTGCTACACTTAACATTATAATTCCTCATGGTGTTTTACATTGATAATCTATATGCCAGTAATGCTACACTTTGAATTATAATTCCTCATGATGTTTTATATTGATAATCTATATGCCGGTATTACTATACTGTATATTATAAATCCTTGTGATGGTTTATATCGATAATCTATATGCCAGTATTGCTCCTCTATACATTATAAATCCTCACGATAATTTATATTGATAATCTATATGCCGGTATTGCTACACTTTACTTTATAAATCCACATGATGACTTATATTGATAAACTAAATGCCGGTATTGCTATATTGTACATTATAAATACTCGTGATGTTTTATATTGATAATCTTTATGCCAGTATTGCTACACTTTACATTATAATTCCTCATGGTGTTTTATATTGATAATCTATATGCCAGTAATGCTACACTTTGAATTGTAATTCCTCATGATGTTTTATATTGATAATCTATATGCCGGTATTGCTACACTTTACTTTATAAATCCACATGATGACTTATATTAATAATCTATACGCCGGTATTGCTACACTTTACATTATAAATCCTCATGATGACTTATATTGATAAACTAAATGCCGGTATTGCTATATTGTACATTATAAATACTCGTGATGTTTTATATTGATAATCTTTATGCCAGTATTGCTACACTTTACATTATAATTCCTCATGGTGTTTTATATTGATAATCTATATGCCAGTAATGCTACACTTTGAATTGTAATTCCTCATGATGTTTTATATTGATAATCTATATGCCGGTATTGCTACACTTTACTTTATAAATCCACATGATGACTTATATTGATAATCTATACGCCGGTATTGCTACACTTTACATTATAAATCCTCATGATGACTTATATTGATAATCTATATGCCAGTATTGCTATGCAGTACTTTATAAAACCTTGTGATATTTTATATTGATAATCTATATGACAGTATTGCTAGTCATTATATTATAAATCCTCATGATAGTTTATATTGATAATTTATATGCCGGTATGGCTATACTGCGCATTATAAATCCTTGTGATGCTTTATATTGATAATCTATTTGCCAGAATTGCTACCCTTTGCATTATAATTCCTCATGGTGTTTTATATTGAAAATATATATGCCAGTATTGCTACACTTTACATTATAAATCCTCATGATGACTTATATTGATAATCTTTATGCCAGTATTGCTACACTTAACATTATAATTCCTCATGGTGTTTTACATTGATAATCTATATGCCAGTAATGCTACACTTTGAATTATAATTCCTCATGATGTTTTATATTGATAATCTATATGCCGGTATTACTATACTGTATATTATAAATCCTTGTGATGGTTTATATTGATAATCTACATGCCGGTATTGCTATACTGTACATTATAATTCCTCGTGATGTTTTATATTGATAATCTATATGCCAGTATTGTTACACTTTACATTATAAATCCTCGTGATGACTTATATTGATAATCTAAATGCCGGTATTGCTTCACTTTACGATATAAATCCTCATGATGATTTATATTGATAATATAAATGCCGGTATTGCTATATTGTACATTATAAATACTCGTGATGGTTTATATTTATAATCTTTATGCCAGTATTGCTACACTTTGCATTATAATTCCTCATGGTGTTTTATATTTATAATCTATATGCCAGTATTGCTACACTTTGAATTATAGTTCCTCATAATGTTTTATATTGTTAATCTATATGCCGGTATTGCTATACTGTATATTATAAATCCTTGTGATGGTTTATATTGATACTCTATATGCCAGTATTGTTACTCTATACATTATAAATCCACATGATGACTTATATTGATAATCTACATGCCGGTATTGCTATGATGTACATTATAAAACCTTGTGAGGTTTTATATTGATAATCTATATGCCAGCATTGATACACTTTACATTATAACTCCCCATAGTGTTTTTGATTGATAATCTATATGTCAGTATGGCTACACTTTACATTATAAATCCTCACGATAGTTTATATTGATAATCTATATGCCGGTATTGCTATGCTGTACATTATAAATCCTTGTGATGTTTTATATTGATAATCTACATGCCGGTATAGCTATACTGTACATTATAATTCCTCTTGATGACTTGTATTGATAATCTATGTGCCGGTATTGCTATACTGTACATTATAAATCCTTGTGATGTTTTATATTGATATTCTATTTGCCAGAATTGCTACACTTTACATTATAATTCCTCATGGTGTTTCATATTGATAATCTATATGCCAGTATTGCTACACTTTACATTATAATTCATCACTGTGTTTTATATTGATAATCTATATGGCAGTATTGCTACACTTTACATTATAATGCATCGTGGTGTTTTACATTGTTAATCTATATGCCAGATTTGCTACACTTTACATTATAAATCCCCACAATAATTTATATTGATAATCTATATGCCACATTGCTATACTTTACATTATAAATCCTCATGATGAGTTATATTGATAATCTATATGCCGGTATTGCTATACTATACATTATAAATCCTTGTGATGTTTTATATTGATAATCTATATAACAGTATTGCTACACTTTACATTATAAATCCTCATGATGACTTATATTGATAATCTATACGCCAGTATTGCTATGCAGTACTTTATAAAACCTTGTGCTGTTTTATATTAATAATCTATATGCCAGTATTGCTACACTTTACATTATAATTCCTCATGGTGTTTTATATTGATAATCTATTTGCCGGTATTGCTATACTGTACATTATAAATACCCCGTGATGTTTTATATTGATAATTTATATGCAAGTATTGCTACACTTTACATTATAATTCCTCATGGTGTTTTATATTGATAATCTATATGCCAGTATTGCTACACTTTACATTATAATTTCTCAAGGTGTTTTATATTGATAATCTATATGCCAGTAATGCTACACTTTGAATTATAATTCCTCATGATGTTTTATATTGATAATCTATATGCCGGTATTGCTACACTTTACTTTATAAATCCACATGATGACTTATATTGAAAATCTATACGCCGGTATTGCTACACTTTACATTATAAATCCTCATGATGACTTATATTGATAATCTATATGCCAGTATTGCTATGCAGTACTTTATAAAACCTTGTGATGTATCCATGTATCCATTTAGCCATTTAGCTATTTAGCCATTTAGCCATTTAGCCATTTAGCTATTTAGCCATTTATCCATTTAGCCATTTAGCCATTTAGCCATTTAGCCATTTAGTCATTTAGCTATTTAGCCATTTAGCCATTTAGCCATTTATCCATTTAGCCATTTATCCATTTATCCATTTATCCATTTAGCCATTTAGCCATTTAGCCATTTAGCCATTTAGCCATTTAGCCATTAAGCCATTTATCCATTTATCCATTTATCCATTTATCCATTTATCCATTTAGCCATTTAGCCATTTAGCCATTTATCCATTTATCCATTTATCCATTTAGCTATTTAGCCATTTAGCCATTTAGTCATTTAGCCATTTAGCCATTTATCCATTTATCCATTTATCCATTTATCCATTTATCCATTTATCCATTTAGCCATTCAGCCATTTAGCCATTTAGCCATTTAGCCATTTAGCCATTTAGCCATTTACCCATTTAGCCATTTACCCATTTAGCCATTTAGCCATTTATCCATTTGTCCATTTATCCATTTATCCATTTATCCATTTATCCATTTATCCATTTATCCATTTATCCATTTATCCATTTATCCATTTATCCATTTATCCATTTAGCCATTTAGCCATATAGCCATATAGCCATATAGCCATTTAGCCATTTAGCCATTTAGCCATATAGCCATATAGCCATTTAACCATTTAGCCATTTAGCCATTTAGCCATTTAGTCTTTTAGCCATTTAGCCATTTATCCATTTATCCATTTATCCATTTATCCATTTAGCCATTTAGCCATTTAGCCATTTAGCCATTTAGCCATTTAGCCATTTAACCATTTAGCCATTTAGCCATTTAGCCATTTAACCATTTATCCATTTATCCATTTATCCATTTATCCATTTATCCATTTATCCATTTATCCATTTATCCATTTATCCATTTATCCATTTATCCATTTATCCATTTATCCATTTATCAATTTATCCATGTATCCATGTATCCATGTATCCATGTATCCATGTATCCATTTAGCCATTTAGCTATTTAGCCATTTAGCCATTTAGCCATTTAGCTATTTAGTCATTTAGCCATTTAGCCATTTAGCCATTTAGCCATTTATCCATTTATCCATTTATCCATTTATCCATGTATCCATGTATCCATGTATCCATTTAGCCATTTAGCTATTTAGCCATTTAGCCATTTAGCCATTTAGCCATTTAGCTATTTAGCCATTTATCCATTTATCCATTTATCCATTTATCCATTTATCCATTTATCCATTTAGCCATTAAGCCATTTAGCCATTTAGCCATTTAGCCATTTAGCCATTTAGCCATTTATCCATTTATCCATTTAGCCATTTAGCCATTTAGCCATTTAGCCATTTAGCCATTTAGCCAATTATCCATTTATCCATTTATCCATTTAGCCATTTAGCCATTTAGCCATTTATCCATTTATCCATTTATCCATTTATCCATTTAGCCGTTTAGCCATTTAGCCATTTAGCCATTTAGTCTTTTAGCCATTTAGCCATTTATCCATTTATCCATTTATCCATTTATCCATTTAGCCATTTAGCCATTTAGCCATTTAGCCATTTAGCCATTTAGCCATTTAACCATTTAGCCATTTAGCCATTTAACCATTTAGCCATTTATCCATTTATCCATTCAGCCATTTAGCCATTTAGCCATTTAGCCATTTAGCCATTTAGCCATTTAGCTATTTAGCCATTTAGCCATTTAGCTATTTAGCCATTTAGCCATTTAGCCATATAGCCATATAGCCATTTAACCATTTAGCCATTTAGCCATTTAGCCATTTAGCCATTTAGCCATTTAGCCATTTAGCTATTTAACCATTTAGCTATTTAGCCATTTAGCCATTTATTGTGATGTTTTATATTGATAATCTATATGCCGGTATTTCTATACTGTACAATATAAATCCACTTGATGGTTTATATTGATAATCTATATGCCGGTATTGCTATACTGTACATTGTAATTATTTGTGATGGTTTATATTGATACTCTATATGCCAGTATTGTTACTCTATACATTATAAATCCACATGATGACATATTGATAATCTATACGCCGGTATTGCTACACTTTACATTATAAATCCTCATGATGACTTATATTGATAATCTATATGCCAGTATTGCTATGCAGTACTTTATAAAACCTTGTGATGTTTTATATTGATAATCTATTTGCCAGAATTGCTACCCTTTGCATTATAATTCCTCATGGTGTTTTATATTGAAAATCTATATGCCAGTATTGCTACACTTTACTTTATAAATCCTCATTGTGACTTATATTGATAATCTATATGCCGGTATTGCTATGATGTACATTATAAAACCTTGTGAGGTTTTATATTGATAATCTATATACCAGCATTGATACACTTTACATTATAACTCCTCATGTTGTTTTTGATTGATAATCTATATGTCAGTATGGCTACACTTTACATTATAAATCCTCACGATAGTTTATATTGATAATCTATTTGCCGGTATTGCTATGCTGTACATTATAAATCCTTGTGATGTTTTATATTGATAATCTACATGCCGGTATTGCTATACTGTACATTATAATTCCTCTTGATGACTTGTATTGATAATCTATGTGCCGGTATTGCTATACTCTACATTATAAATCCTTGTGATGTTTTATATAGATATTCTATTTGCCAGAATTGCTACACTTTACATTATAATTCCTCATGGTGTTTTATATTGATAATCTATATGCCAGTATTGCTACACTTTACATTATAATTCATCACGGTGTTTTATATTGATAATCTATATGGCAGTATTGCTACACTTTACATTATAATGCATCATGGTGTTTTATATTGGCCAAGGCGCTATTAAATAAAGATTTATTATTATTATTATTATTATTATTATTATTGTTAATCTATATGCCAGATTTGCTACACTTTACATTATAAATCCCCACAATAATTTATATTGATAATCTATATGCCACATTGCTACACTTTACATTATAAATCCTCATGATGAGTTATATTGATAATCTATATGTCGGTATTGCTATACTGTACATTATAAATCTTTGTGATGTTTTATATTGATAATCTATATAACAGTATTGCTACACTTTACATTATAAATCCTCATGATGACTTATATTGATAATCTATATGCCAGTATTGCTATGCAGTACTTTATAAAACCTTGTGCTGTTTTATATTAATAATCTATATGCCAGTATTGCTACACTTTACATTATAATTCCTCAAGGTGTTTTATATTGATAATCTATTTGCCGGTATTGCTATACTATACATTATAAATCCCCCGTGATGTTTTATATTGATAATTTATATGCAAGTATTGCTACACTTTACATTATAATTCCTCATGGTGTATTATATTGATAATCTATATGCCAGTATTGCTACACTTTACATTATAATTCCTCAAGGTGTTTTATATTGATAATCTATATGGCAGGAATGCTACACTTTGAATTATAATTCCTCATGATGTCTTATATTGATAATCTATATGCCGGTATTGCTACACTTTACTTTATAAATCCACATGATGACTTATATTGAAAATCTATACGCCGGTATTGCTACACTTTACATTATAAATCCTCATGATGACTTATATTGATAATCTATATGCCAGTATTGCTATGCAGTACTTTATAAAACCTTGTGATGTTTTATATTGATAATCTATATGACAGTATTGCTACTCATTATATTATAAATCCTCATGATAGTTTATATTGATAATTTATATGCCGGTATGGCATTACTGCACATTATAAATCCTTGTGATGTTTTATATTGATAATCTATTTGCCAGAATTGCTACCCTTTGCATTATAATCCCTCATGGTGTTTTATATTGAAAATCTATATGCCAGTATTGTTACACTTTACATTATAAATACTCATGAT
This sequence comes from Carabus problematicus, assembly GCA_963422195.1. Lineage (NCBI taxonomy): Eukaryota > Metazoa > Arthropoda > Insecta > Coleoptera > Carabidae > Carabus > Carabus problematicus. The sequence goes on from OY728577.1 coordinate 21,428,004, forward strand.
GACTTATATTGATAATCTATATGCCGGTATTGCTAAGCTGTACATTATAAATCCTTGTGATGGTTTATATTGATAACCTATATGCCAGTATTGTTACTCTATACATTATAAATCCACATGATGACTTATAGTGATAATCTATATGCAGGTATTGCTACACTTTACCTTATAAATCCTCATTATGACTCATTTATCCATTTATCCATTTATCCATTTATCCGTTTATCCATTTATCCATTTATCCATTTATCCATTTATCCATTTATCCATTTATCTATTTATCCATTTATCCATTTATCCATTTATCCATTTATCCATTTATCCATTTAGCCATTTAGCCATTTAGTCATTTAGCCATTTAGCCATTTATCCATTTATCCATTTATCCATTTATCCATTTATCCATTTATCCATTTATCCATTCAGCCATTTAGCCGTTTAGCCATTTAGCCATTTAGCCATTTAGTCATTTACCCATTTACCCATTTAGCCATTTAGCCATTTACCCATTTAGCCATTTAGCCATTTATCCATTTATCCATTTATCCATTTATCCATTTATCCATTTATCCATTTATCCATTTATCCATTTAGCCATTTAGCCATTTAGCCATATAGCCATATAGCCATATAGCCATTTAGCCATTTAGCCATTTAGCCATATAGCCATATAGCCATTTAACCATTTAGCCATTTAGCCATTTAGCCATTTAGCCATTTAGCTATTTAGCCATTTAGCTATTTAGCCATTTAGCCATTTATTGTGATGTTTTATATTGATAATCTATATGCCGGTATTTCTATACTGTACAATATAAATCCTTGTGATGTTTTATATTAATAATCTACATGCCGGTATTGCTATACTGTACATTATAATTCCTCGTGATGTTTTATATTGATAATCTATATGCCAGTATTGTTACACATTACATTATAAATCCTCGTGATGACTTATATTAATAATCTAAATGCCGGTATTGCTTCACTTTACGATATAAATCCTCATGATGATTTATATTGATAATATAAATGCCGGTATTGCTATATTGTACATTACAAATACTTGTGATGTTTTATATTTATAATCTATATGCCAGTATTGCTACACTTTGAATTATAGTTCCTCATAATGTTTTATATTGATAATCTATATGCCGGTATTGCTATACTGTATATTATAAATCCTGGTGATGGTTTATATCGATACTCTATATGCCAGTATTGTTACTCTATACATTATAAATCCACATGATGTACATTATAATTCCTCTTGATGACTTGTATTGATAATCTATGTGCCGGTATTGCTATACTGTACATTATAAATCCTTGTGATGTTTTATATAGATATTCTATTAGCCAGATTTGCTACACTTTACATTATAAATCCCCACAATAATTTATATTGATAATCTATATGCCACATTGCTACACTTTACATTATAAATCCTCATGATGAGTTATATTGATAATCTATATGCCGGTATTGCTATACTGTACATTATAAATCTTTGTGATGTTTTATATTGATAATCTATATAACAGTATTGCTACACTTTACACTATAATTCCACATGATGACTTATATTGATCATCTATATGCCAGTATTGCTATGCAGTACTTTATAAAACCTTGTGCTGTTTTATATTAATAATCTATATGCCAGTATTGCTACACTTTACATTATAATTCCTCATGGTGTTTTATATTGATAATCTATTTGCCGGTATTGCTATACTGTACATTATAAATCCCCCGTGATGTTTTATATTGATAATTTATATGCAAGTATTGCTACACTTTACATTATAATTCCTCATGGTGTATTATATTGATAATCTATATGCCAGGATTGCTACACTTTACATTATAATTCCTCAAGGTGTTTTATATTGATAATCTATATGGCAGGAATGCTACACTTTGAATTATAATTCCTCATGATGTTTTATATTGATAATCTATATGCCGGTATTGCTACACTTTACTTTATAAATCCACATGATGACTTATATTGAAAATCTATACGCCGGTATTGCTACACTTTACATTATAAATCCTCATGATGACTTATATTGATAATCTATATGCCAGTATTGCTATGCAGTACTTTATAAAACCTTGTGATGTTTTATATTGATAATCTATATGACAGTATTGCTACTCATTATATTATAAATCCTCATGATAGTTTATATTGATAATTTATATGCCGGTATGGCATTACTGCACATTATGAATCCTTGTGATGTTTTATATTGATAATCTATTCGCCAGAATTGCTACCCTTTGCATTATAATTCCTCATGGTGTTTTATATTGAAAATCTATATGCCAGTATTGTTACACTTTACATTATAAATACTCATGATGACTTATATTGATAATCTATATGCCGGTATTGCTAAGCTGTACATTATAAATCCTTGTGATGGTTTATATTGATAACCTATATGCCAGTATTGTTACTCTATACATTATAAATCCACATGATGACTTATAGTGATAATCTATATGCAGGTATTGCTACACTTTACATTATAAATCCTCATTATGACTCATTTATCCATTTATCCATTTATCCATTTATCCATTTATCCATTTATCCATTTATCCATTTATCCATTTATCCATTTATCCATTTATCCATTTATCCATTTATCCATTTATCCATTTATCCATTTATCCATTTATCCATTTATCCATTTATCCATTTATCCATTTATCCATTTATCCATTTATCCATTTATCCATTTATCCATTTATCCATTTATCCATTTATCCATTTATCCATGTATCCATGTATCCATATATCCATTTAGCCATTTAGCTATTTAGCCATTTAGCCATTTAGCCATTTAGCCATTTAGCTATTTAGCCATTTATCCATTTAGCCATTTAGCCATTTAGCCATTTAGCCATTTAGCCATTTAGTCATTTAGCCATTTAGCCATTTATCTATTTATCCATTTATCCATTTATCCATTTATCCATTTATCCATTTATCCATGTATCCATGTATCCATGTATCCATTTAGCCATTTAGCTATTTAGCCATTTAGCCATTTAGCCATTTAGCCATTTAGCTATTTAGCCATTTATCCATTTATCCATTTATCCATTTATCCATTTAGCCATTTAGCCATTTAGCCATTTAGCCATTTAGCCATTTAGCCATTTAGCCATTTAGCCATTTATCCATTTATCCATTTAGCCATTTAGCCATTTAGCCATTTAGCCATTTAGCCAATTATCCATTTATCCATTTATCCATTTAGCCATTTAGCCATTTAGCCATTTATCCATTTATCCATTTATCCATTTATTTATTTATCCATTTAGCCATTTAGCCATATAGCCATATAGCCATTTAACCATTTAGCCATTTAGCCATTTAGCCATTTAGCCATTTAGCTATTTAACCATTTAGCTATTTAGCCATTTAGCCATTTATTGTGATGTTTTATATTGATAATCTATATGCCGGTATTTCTATACTGTACAATATAAATCCACTTGATGGTTTATATTGATAATCTATATGCCGGTATTGCTATACTGTACATTGTAAATATTTGTGATGGTTTATATTGATACTCTATTTGCCAGAATTGTAACCCTTTACATTATGACTCCTCATGGTGTTTTTGATTGATAATCTATATGTCAGTATGGCTACACTTTACATTATAAATCCTCACGATAGTTTATATTGATAATCTATATGCCGGTATTGCTATGCTGTACATTATAAATCCTTGTGATGTTTTATATTGATAATCTACATGCCGGTATTGCTATACTGTACATTATAATTCCTCTTGATGACTTGTATTGATAATCTATGTGCCGGTATTGCTATACTGTACATTATAAATCCTTGTGATGTTTTATTTAGATATTCTATTAGCCAGAATTGCTACACTTTACATTATAATTCCTCATGGTGTTTTATATTGATAATCTATATGCCAGTATTGCTACACTTTACATTATAATTCATCACGGTGTTTTATATTGATAATCTATATGGCAGTATTGCTACATTTTACATTATAATGCATCATGGTGTTTTATATTGTTAATCTATATGCCAGATTTGCTACACATTACATTATAAATCCCCACAATAATTTATATTGATAATCTATATGCCACATTGCTACACTTTACATTATAAATCCTCATGATGAGTTATATTGATAATCTATATGCCGGTATTGCTATGCTGTACATTATAAATCCTTGTGATGTTTTATATTGATAATCTATATAACAGTATTGCTACACTTTACATTATAAATCCTCATGATGACTTATATTGATAATCTATATGCCAGTATTGCTATGCAGTACTTTATAAAACCTTGTGCTGTCTTATATTAATAATCTATATGCCAGTATTGCTACACTTTACATTATAATTCCTCATGGTGTTTTATATTGATAATCTATTTGCCGGTATAGCTATACTGTACATTATAAATCCCCCGTGATGTTTTATATCGATAATTTATATGCAAGTATTGCTACACTTTACATTATAATTCCTCATGGTGTATTATATTGATAATCTATATGCCAGTATTGCTACGCTTTACATTATAATTCCTCAAGGTGTTTTATATTGATAATCAATATGGCAGTAATGCTACACTTTGAATTATAATTCCTCATGATGTTTTATATTGATAATCTATATGCCGGTATTGCTACACTTTACTTTATAAATCCACATGATGACTTATATTGAAAATCTATACGCCGGTATTGCTACACTTTACATTATAAATCCTCATGATGACTTATATTGATAATCTATATGCCAGTATTGCTATGCAGTACTTTATAAAACCTTGTGATGTTTTATATTGATAATCTATATGACAGTATTGCTACTCATTATATTATAAATCCTCATGATAGTTTATATTGATAATTTATATGCCGGTATGGCATTACTGCACATTATAAATCCTTGTGATGTTTTATATTGATAATCTATTTGCCAGAATTGCTACCCTTTGCATTATAATTCCCCATGGTGTTTTATATTGAAAATCTATATGCCAGTATTGTTACACTTTACATTATAAATACTCATGATGACTTATATTGATAATCTATATGCCGGTATTGCTAAGCTGTACATTATAAATCCTTGTGATGGTTTATATTGATAACCTATATGCCAGTATTGTTACTCTATACATTATAAATCCACATGATGACTTATAGTGATAATCTATATGCAGGTATTGCTACACTTTACATTATAAATCCTCATTATGACTCATTAATCCATTTATCCATTTATCCATTTATCCATTTATCCATTTATCCATTTATCCATTTATCCATTTATCCATTTATCCATTTATCCATTTATCCATTTATCCATTTATCCATTTATCCATTTATCCATTTATCCATTTATCCATTTATCCATGTATCCATGTATCAATGTATCCATTTAGCCATTTAGCCATTTAGCCATTTAGCCATTTAGCCATTTAGCTATTTAGCCAGTTATCCATTTATCCATTTATCCATTTTGCCATTTTGCCATTTAGTCATTTAGCCATTTAGCCATTTAGCCATTTAGCCATTTAGCCATTTAGCTATTTAGCCATTTATCTATTTAGCCATTTATCCATTTATCCATTTATCCATTTAGCCATTTAGCCATTTAGCCATTTAACCATTTAGCCATTTAGCCATTTAGCCATTTTTCCATTTATCCATTTATCCATTTATCCATTTAGCCATTTAGCCATTTAGCCATTTATCCATTTATCCATTTATCCATTTATCCATTTATCCATTTAGCTATTTAGCCATTTAGCCATTTAGTCATTTAGCCATTTAGCCATTTGATCATTTATCCATTTATCCATTTATCCATTTATCCATTTATCCATTTAGCCATTCAGCCATTTAGCCATTTAGCCATTTAGCCATTTAGCCATTTACCCATTTAGCCATTTACCCATTTAGCCATTTAGCCATTTATCCATTTGTCCATTTATCCATTTATCCATTTATCCATTTATCCATTTATCCATTTATCCATTTATCCATTTAGCCATTTAGCCATTTAGCCATATAGCCATATAGCCATATAGCCATTTAGCCATTTAGCCATTTAGCCATATAGCCATATAGCCATTTAACCATTTAGCCATTTAGCCATTTAGTCTTCTAGCCATTTAGCCATTTATCCATTTATCCATTTATCCATTTATCCATTTAGCCATTTAGCCATTTAGCCATTTAGCCATTTAGCCATTTATCCATTTATCCATTTAGCCATTTAGCCATTTAGCCATTTAGCCATTTAGCCAATTATCCATTTATCCATTTATCCATTTAGCCATTTAGCCATTTAGCCATTTATCCATTTATCCATTTATCCATTTATCCATTTATTTATTTATCCATTTAGCCGTTTAGCCATTTAGCCATTTAGTCTTTTAGCCATTTAGCCATTTATCCATTTATCCATTTATCCATTTATCCATTTAGCCATTTAGCCATTTAGCCATTTAGCCATTTAGCCATTTAACCATTTAGCCATTTAGCCATTTAACCATTTAGCCATTTATCCATTTATCCATTTAGCCATTTAGCCATTTAGCCATTTAGCCATTTAGCCATTTAGCTATTTAGCCATTTAGCCATTTAGCTATTTAGCCATTTAGCCATTTAGCCATATAGCCATATAGCCATTTAACCATTTAGCCATTTAGCCATTTAGCCATTTAGCCATTTAGCCATTTAGCCATTTAGCTATTTAACCATTTAGCTATTTAGCCATTTAGCCATTTATTGTGATGTTTTATATTGATAATCTATATGCCGGTATTTCTATACTGTACAATATAAATCCACTTGATGGTTTATATTGATAATCTATATGCCGGTATTGCTATACTGTACATTGTAAATATTTGTGATGGTTTATATTGGTACTCTATTTGCCAGAATTGTAACCCTTTACATTATGACTCCTCATGGTGTTTTTGATTGATAATCTATATGTCAGTATGGCTACACTTTACATTATAAATCCTCACGATAGTTTATATTGATAATCTATATGCCGGTATTGCTATGCTGTACATTATAAATCCTTGTGATGTTTTATATTGATAATCTACATGCCGGTATTGCTATACTGTACATTATAATTCCTCTTGATGACTTGTATTGATAATCTATGTGCCGGTATTGCTATACTGTACATTATAAATCCTTGTGATGTTTTATATAGATATTCTATCAGCCAGAATTGCTACACTTTACATTATAATTCCTCATGGTGTTTTATATTGATAATCTATATGCCAGTATTGCTACACTTTACATTATAATTCATCACGGTGTTTTATATTGATAATCTATATGGCAGTATTGCTACATTTTACATTATAATGCATCATGGTGTTTTATATTGTTAATCTATATGCCAGATTTGCTACACATTACATTATAAATCCCCACAATAATTTATATTGATAATCTATATGCCACATTGCTACACTTTACATTATAAATCCTCATGATGAGTTATATTGATAATCTATATGCCGGTATTGCTATGCTGTACATTATAAATCCTTGTGATGTTTTATATTGATAATCTATATAACAGTATTGCTACACTTTACATTATAAATCCTCATGATGACTTATATTGATAATCTATATGCCAGTATTGCTATGCAGTACTTTATAAAACCTTGTGCTGTTTTATATTAATAATCTATATGCCAGTATTGCTACACTTTACATTATAATTCCTCATGGTGTTTCATATTGATAATCTATTTGCCGGTATTGCTATACTGTACATTATAAATCCCCCGTGATGTTTTATATCGATAATTTATATGCAAGTATTGCTACACTTTACATTATAATTCCTCATGGTGTATTATATTGATAATCTATATGCCAGTATTGCTACGCTTTACATTATAATTCCTCAAGGTGTTTTATATTGATAATCAATATGGCAGTAATGCTACACTTTGAATTATAATTCCTCATGATGTTTTATATTGATAATCTATATGCCGGTATTGCTACACTTTACTTTATAAATCCACATGATGACTTATATTGAAAATCTATACGCCGGTATTGCTACACTTTACATTATAAATCCTCATGATGACTTATATTGATAATCTATATGCCAGTATTGCTATGCAGTACTTTATAAAACCTTGTGATGTTTTATATTGATAATCTATATGACAGTATTGCTACTCATTATATTATAAATCCTCATGATAGTTTATATTGATAATTTATATGCCGGTATGGCATTACTGCACATTATAAATCCTTGTGATGTTTTATATTGATAATCTATTTGCCAGAATTGCTACCCTTTGCATTATAATTCCCCATGGTGTTTTATATTGAAAATCTATATGTCAGTATGGCTACACTTTACATTATAAATACTCATGATGACTTATATTGATAATCTATATGCCGGTATTGCTAAGCTGTACATTATAAATCCTTGTGATGGTTTATATTGATAACCTATATGCCAGTATTGTTACTCTATACATTATAAATCCACATGATGACTTATAGTGATAATCTATATGCAGGTATTGCTACACTTTACATTATAAATCCTCATTATGACTCATTAATCCATTTATCCATTTATCCATTTATCCATTTATCCATTTATCCATTTATCCATTTATCCATTTATCCATTTATCCATTTATCCATTTATCCATTTATCCATTTATCCATTTATCCATTTATCCATTTATCCATTTATCCATTTATCCATTTATCCATGTATCCATGTATCCATGTATCCATGTATCCATGTATCCATTTAGTCATTTAGCTATTTAGCCATTTAGCCATTTAGCTATTTAGCTATTTAGTCATTTAGCCATTTAGCCATTTAGCCATTTAGCCATTTAGCCATTTAGCCATTTAGCCATTTATCCATTTATCCATTTATCCATTTATCCATTTATCCATGTATCCATGTATCCATGTATCCATTTAGCCATTTAGCCATTTAGCTATTTAGCCATTTATCCATTTATCCATTTATCCATTTATCTATTTAGCCATTAAGCCATTTAGCCATTTAGCCAATTAGCCATTTAGCCATTTAGCCATTTAGCCATTTATCCATTTATCCATTTAGCCATTTAGCCATTTAGCCATTTAGCCATTTAGCCATTTAGCCAATTATCCATTTATCCATTTATCCATTTAGCCATTTAGCCATTTAGCCATTTATCCATTTATCCATTTAGCCATTTAGCCATTTAGCCATTTATCCATTTATCCATTTATCCATTTATCCATTTAGCCGTTTAGCCATTTAGCCATTTAGCCATTTAGCCATTTAGCCATTTAGCCATTTAGCCATTTATCCATTTATCCATTTATCCATTTATCCGTTTAGCCATTTAGCCATTTAGCCATTTAGCCATTTAGCCATTTAGCTATTTAGCCATTTAGCCATTTAGCCATATAGCCATATAGCCATTTAACCATTTAGCCATTTAGCCATTTAGCCATTTAGCCATTTAGCCATTTAGCCATTTAGCCATTTAGCCATTTAGCTATTTAACCATTTAGCTATTTAGCCATTTAGCCATTTATTGTGATGTTTTATATTGATAATCTATATGCCGGTATTTCTATACTGTACAATATAAATCCACTTGATGGTTTATATTGATAATCTATATGCCGGTATTGCTATACTGTACATTGTAAATATTTGTGATGGTTTATATTGATACTCTATTTGCCAGAATTGTAACCCTTTACATTATGACTCCTCATGGTGTTTTTGATTGATAATCTATATGTCAGTATGGCTACACTTTACATTATAAATCCTCACGATAGTTTATATTGATAATCTATATGCCGGTATTGCTATGCTGTACATTATAAATCCTTGTGATGTTTTATATTGATAATCTACATGCCGGTATTGCTATACTGTACATTATAATTCCTCTTGATGACTTTTATTGATAATCTATGTGCCGGTATTGCTATACTGTACATTATAAATCCTTGTGATGTTTTATATAGATATTCTATCAGCCAGAATTGCTACACTTTACATTATAATTCCTCATGGTGTTTTATATTGATAATCTATATGCCAGTATTGCTACACTTTACATTATAATTCATCACGGTGTTTTATATTGATAATCTATATGGCAGTATTGCTACATTTTACATTATAATGCATCATGGTGTTTTATATTGTTAATCTATATGCCAGATTTGCTACACATTACATTATAAATCCCCACAATAATTTATATTGATAATCTATATGCCACATTGCTACACTTTACATTATAAATCCTCATGATGAGTTATATTGATAATCTATATGCCGGTATTGCTATGCTGTACATTATAAATCCTTGTGATGTTTTATATTGATAATATATATAACAGTATTGCTACACTTTACATTATAAATCCTCATGATGACTTATATTGATAATCTATATGCCAGTATTGCTATGCAGTACTTTATAAAACCTTGTGCTGTTTTATATTAATAATCTATATGCCAGTATTGCTACACTTTACATTATAATTCCTCATGGTGTTTTATATTGATAATCTATTTGCCGGTATTGCTATACTGTACATTATAAATCCCCCGTGATGTTTTATATCGATAATTTATATGCAAGTATTGCTACACTTTACATTATAATTCCTCATGGTGTATTATATTGATAATCTATATGCCAGTATTGCTACGCTTTACATTATAATTCCTCAAGGTGTTTTATATTGATAATCAATATGGCAGTAATGCTACACTTTGAATTATAATTCCTCATGATGTTTTATATTGATAATCTATATGCCGGTATTGCTACACTTTACTTTATAAATCCACATGATGACTTATATTGAAAATCTATACGCCGGTATTGCTACACTTTACATTATAAATCCTCATGATGACTTATATTGATAATCTATATGCCAGTATTGCTATGCAGTACTTTATAAAACCTTGTGATGTTTTATATTGATAATCTATATGACAGTATTGCTACTCATTATATTATAAATCCTCATGATAGTTTATATTGATAATTTATATGCCGGTATGGCATTACTGCACATTATAAATCCTTGTGATGTTTTATATTGATAATCTATTTGCCAGAATTGCTACCCTTTGCATTATAATTCCCCATGGTGTTTTATATTGAAAATCTATATGCCAGTATTGTTACACTTTACATTATAAATACTCATGATGACTTATATTGATAATCTATATGCCGGTATTGCTAAGCTGTACATTATAAATCCTTGTGATGGTTTATATTGATAACCTATATGCCAGTATTGTTACTCTATACATTATAAATCCACATGATGACTTATAGTGATAATCTATATGCAGGTATTGCTACACTTTACATTATAAATCCTCATTATGACTCATTAATCCATTTATCCATTTATCCATTTATCCATTTATCCATTTATCCATTTATCCATTTATCCATTTATCCATTTATCCATTTATCCATTTATCCATTTATCCATTTATCCATTTATCCATTTATCCATTTATCCATTTATCCATTTATCCATTTATCCATTTATCCATTTATCCATTTATCCATTTATCCATTTATCCATTTATCCATTTATCCATTTATCCATGTATTCATGTATCCATGTATCCATGTATCCATTTAGTCATTTAGCTATTTAGCCATTTAGCCATTTAGCTATTTAGCTATTTAGTCATTTAGCCATTTAGCCATTTAGCCATTTAGCCATTTAGCCATTTAGCCATTTAGCCATTTAGCCATTTATCCATTTATCCATTTATCCATTTATCCATGTATCCATGTATCCATTTAGCCATTTAGCCATTTAGCTATTTAGCCATTTATCCATTTATCCATTTATCCATTTATCTATTTAGCCATTAAGCCATTTAGCCATTTAGCCAATTAGCCATTTAGCCATTTAGCCATTTAGCCATTTATCCATTTATCCATTTAGCCATTTAGCCATTTAGCCATTTAGCCATTTAGCCATTTAGCCAATTATCCATTTATCCATTTATCCATTTAGCCATTTAGCCATTTAGCCATTTATCCATTTATCCATTTATCCATTTATCCATTTAGCCGTTTAGCCATTTAGCCATTTAGCCATTTAGCCATTTAGCCATTTAGCCATTTATCCATTTATCCATTTATCCATTTATCCGTTTAGCCATTTAGCCATTTAGCCATTTAGCCATTTAGCCATTTAGTCATTTAGCCATTTAACCATTTAGCCATTTAGCCATTTAACCATTTAGCCATTTATCCATTTATCCATTCAGCCATTTAGCCATTTAGCCATTTAGCCATTTAGCCATTTAGCTATTTAGCCATTTAGCCATTTAGCTATTTAGCCATTTAGCCATTTAGCCATATAGCCATATAGCCATTTAACCATTTAGCCATTTAGCCATTTAGCCATTTAGCCATTTAGCCATTTAGCCATTTAGCTATTTAACCATTTAGCTATTTAGCCATTTAGCCATTTATTGTGATGTTTTATATTAATAATCTATATGCCGGTATTTCTATACTGTACAATATAAATCCACTTGATGGTTTATATTGATAATCTATATGCCGGTATTGCTATACTGTACATTGTAAATATTTGTGATGGTTTATATTGATACTCTATATGCCAGTATTGTTACTCTATACATTATAAATCCACATGATGACATATTGATAATCTATACGCCGGTATTGCTACACTTTACATTATAAATCCTCATGATGACTTATATTGATAATCTATATGCCAGTATTGCTATGCAGTACTTTATAAAACCTTGTGATGTTTTATATTGATAATCTATTTGCCAGAATTGCTACCCTTTGCATTATAATTCCTCATGGTGTTTTATATTGAAAATCTATATGCCAGTATTGCTACACTTTACTTTATAAATCCTCATTGTGACTTATATTGATAATCTATATGCCGGTATTGCTATGATGTACATTATAAAACCTTGTGAGGTTTTATATTGATAATCTATATACCAGCATTGATACACTTTACATTATAACTCCTCATGTTGTTTTTGATTGATAATCTATATGTCAGTATGGCTACACTTTACATTATAAATCCTCTCGATAGTTTATATTGATAATCTATTTGCCGGTATTGCTATGCTGTACATTATAAATCCTTGTGATGTTTTATATTGATAATCTACATGCCGGTATTGCTATACTGTACATTATAATTCCTCTTGATGACTTGTATTGATAATCTATGTGCCGATATTGCTATACTCTACATTATAAATCCTTGTGATGTTTTATATAGATATTCTATTTGCCAGAATTGCTACACTTTACATTATAATTCCTCATGGTGTTTTATATTGATAATCTATATGCCAGTATTGCTACACTTTACATTATAATTCATCACGGTGTTTTATATTGATAATCTATATGGCAGTATTGCTACACTTTACATTATAATGCATCATGGTGTTTTATATTGGCCAAGGCGCTATTAAATAAAGATTTATTATTATTATTATTATTATTATTATCTAAAATCCTACATGGTCACTGCCCAAATGAGAATTATCACTGTACCTGTGTAGCTCAGTTGGTAGAGCACTCGCCCGGCAAGCGATAGGTCCCGGGTTCGGATCCCGGCACTGGTACTTTGATTTTCTCATTCTGTACCTTCAGGTAACCCTACATCTCACCGCCTTTCCATTATTATTATTATTATTGTTAATCTATATGCCAGATTTGCTACACTTTACATTATAAATCCCCACAATAATTTATATTGATAATCTATATGCCACATTGCTACACTTTACATTATAAATCCTCATGATGAGTTATATTGATAATCTATATGTCGGTATTGCTATACTGTACATTATAAATCTTTGTGATGTTTTATATTGATAATCTATATAACAGTATTGCTACACTTTACATTATAAATCCTCATGATGACTTATATTGATAATCTATATGCCAGTATTGCTATGCAGTACTTTATAAAACCTTGTGCTGTTTTATATTAATAATCTATATGCCAGTATTGCTACACTTTACATTATAATTCCTCAAGGTGTTTTATATTGATAATCTATATGGCAGTAATGCTACACTTTGAATTATAATTCCTCATGATGTTTTATATTGATAATCTATATGCCGGTATTGCTACACTTTACTTTATAAATCCACATGATGACTTATATTGAAAATCTATACGCCGGTATTGCTACACTTTACATTATAAATCCTCATGATGACTTATATTGATAATCTATATGCCAGTATTGCTATGCAGTACTTTATAAAACCTTGTGATGTTTTATATTGATAATCTATATGACAGTATTGCTACTCATTATATTATATATCCTCATGATAGTTTATATTGATAATTTATATGCCGGTATGGCATTACTGCACATTATAAATCCTTGTGATGTTTTATATTGATAATCTATTTGCCAGAATTGCTACCCTTTGCATTATAATTCCTCATGGTGTTTTATATTGAAAATCTATATGCCAGTATTGTTACACTTTACATTATAAATACTCATGATGACTTAGATTGATAATCTATATGCCGGTATTGCTAAGCTGTACATTATAAATCCTTGTGATGGTTTATATTGAATACCTATATGCCAGTATTGTTACTCTATACATTATAAATCCACATGATGACTTATAGTGATAATCTATATGCAGGTATTGCTACACTTTACCTTATAAATCCTCATTATGACTCATTTATCCATTTATCCATTTATCCATTTATCCATTTATCCATTTATCCATTTATCCATTTATATATTTATCCATTTATCCATTTACCCATTTAGCCATTTAGCCATTTACCCATTTAGCCATTTAGCCATTTAGCCATTTATTGTGATGTTTTATATTGATAATCTATATGCCGGTATTTCTATACTGTACAATATAAATCCTCATGATGGTTTATATTGATAATCTATATGCCGGTATTGCTATACTGTACATTGTAAATATTTGTGATTTTTTATATTGATAATCTTTATGCCAGTATTGCTACACTTTGCATTATAATTCCTCCTGGTGTTTTATATTGATAATCTATATGACACTATTGTTACTCATTACATTATAAATCCTCACGATAGTTTATATTGATAATCTATATGCCGGTATTTCTATACTGTACAATATAAATCCCAAGTGATGTTTTATATTGATAATCTATATGCCAGTATTGCTACACTTTACATTATAAATCCTCATGATGACCTATATTGATAATCTTTATGCCAGTATTGCTACACTTAACATTATAATTCCTCATGGTGTTTTATATTGATAATCTATATGCCAGTAATGCTACACTTTGAATTATAATTCCTCATGATGTTTTATATTGATAATCTATATGCCGGTATTGCTACACTTTACTTTATAAATCCACATAATGACTTATATTGATAATCTATACGCCAGTATTGCTATGCAGTACTTTATAAAACCTTGTGATGTTTTATATTGATAATCTATATGACAGTATTGCTAGTCATTACATTATAAATCCTCATGATAGTTTATATTGATAATTTATATGCCGGTATGGCTATACTGCACATTATAAATCCTTGTGATGCTTTATATTGATAATCTATTTGCCAGAATTGCTACCCTTTGCATTATAATTCCTCATGGTGTTTTATATTGAAAATCTATATGTCAGTATGGCTACACTTTACATTATAAATCCTCACGATGTATTATATTGATAATCTATATGCCGGTATTGCTATGCTGTACATTATAAATCCTTGTGATGTTTTATATTGATAATCTACATGCCGGTATTGCTATACTGTACATTATAATTCTTTGTGATGTTTTATATTGATAATCTATATGCCAGTATTGTTACACTTTACATTATAAATCCTCGTGATGACTTATATTGATAATCTAAATGCCGGTATTGCTTCACTTTACGATATAAATCCTCATGATGATTTATATTGATAATATAAATGCCGGTATTGCTATATTGTACATTATAAATACTTGTGATGTTTTATATTTATAATCTTTATGCCAGTATTGCTACACTTTGCATTATAATTCCTCATGGTGTTTTATATTTATAATCTATATGCCAGTATTGCTACACTTTGAATTATAGTTCCTCATAATGTTTTATATTGATAATCTATATGCCGGTATTGCTATACTGTATATTATAAATCCTGGTGATGGTTTATATTGATACTCTATATGCCAGTATTGTTACTCTATACATTATAAATCCACATGATGACTTATATTGATAATCTATACGCCGGTATTGCTACACTTTACATTATAAATCCTCATGATGACTTATATTGATAATCTATATGCCAGTATTGCTATGCAGTACTTTATAAAAGCTTGTGATGTTTTATATTGATAATCTATTTGCCAGAATTGCTACACTTTACTTTATAAATCCTCATTATGACTTAAATTGATAATCTATATGCCGGTATTGCTATGATATACATTATAAAACCTTGTGAGGTTTTATATTGAAAATCTATATGCCAGTATTGCTACACTTTACTTTATAAATCCTTATTATGACTTATATTGATAATCTATATGCCGGTATTGCTATGATGTACATTATAAAACCTTGTGAGGTTTTATATTGATAATCTATATGCCAGCATTGATACACTTTACATTATAACTCCTCATGGTGTTTTTGATTGATAATCTATATGTCAGTATGGCTACACTTTACATTATAAATCCTCACGATAGTTTATATTGATAATCTATATGCCGGTATTGCTATGCTGTACATTATAAATCCTTGTGATGTTTTATATTGATAATCTACATGCCGGTATTGCTATACTGTACATTATAATTCCTCTTGGTGACTTGTATTGATAATCTATGTGCCGGTATTGCTATACTGTACATTATAAATCCTTGTGATGTTTTATATAGATATTCTATTTGCCAGAATTGCTACACTTTACATTATAATTCCTCATGGTGTTTTATATTGATAATCTATATGCCAGTATTGCTACACTTTACATTATAATTCATCACGGTGTTTTATATTGATAATCTATATGGCAGTATTGCTTCATTTTACATTATAATGCATCATGGTGTTTTATATTGTTAATCTATATGCCAGATTTGCTACACTTTACATTATAAATCCCCACAATAATTTATATTGATAATCTATATGCCACATTGCTACACTTTACATTATAAATCCTCATGATGAGTTATATTGATAATCTATATGCCGGTATTGCTATACTGTACATTATAAATCTTTGTGATGTGTTATATTGATAATCTAGATAACAGTATTGCTACACTTTACACTATAAATCCTCATGATGACTTATATTGATCATCTATATGCCAGTATTGCTATGCAGTACTTTATAAAACCTTGTGCTGTTTTATATTAATAATCTATATGCCAGTATTGCTACACTTTACATTATAATTCCTCATGGTGTTTTATATTGATAATCTATTTGCCGGTATTGCTATACTGTACATTATAAATCCCCCGTGATGTTTTATATTGATAATTTATATGCAAGTATTGCTACACTTTACATTATAATTCCTCATGGTGTTTTATATTGATAATCTATATGCCAGTATTGCTACACTTTACATTATAATTCCTCAAGGTGTATTATATTGATAATCTATATGGCAGTAATGCTACACTTTGAATTATAATTCCTCATGATGTTTTATATTGAAAATCTATATGCCGGTATTGCTACACTTTACTTTATAAATCCACATGATGACTTATATTGAAAATCTATACGCCGGTATTGCTACACTTTACATTATAAATCCTCATGATGACTTATATTGATAATCTATATGCCAGTATTGCTATGCAGTACTTTATAAAACCTTGTGATGTTTTATATTGATAATCTATATGACAGTATTGCTACTCATTATATTATAAATCCTCAAGATAGTTTATATTGATAATTTATATGCCGGTATGGCATTACTGCACATTAAAAATCCTTGTGATGTTTTATATTGATAATCTATTTGCCAGAATTGCTACCCTTTGCATTATAATTCCTCATGGTGTTTTATATTGAAAATCTATATGCCAGTATTGTTACACTTTACATTATAAATACTCATGATGACTTATATTGATAATCTATATGCCTGTATTGCTAAGCTGTACATTATAAATCCTTGTGATGGTTTATATTGATAACCTATATGCCAGTATTGTTACTCTATACATTATAAATCCACATGATGACTTATAGTGATAATCTATATGCAGGTATTGCTACACTTTACATTATAAATCCTCATTATGACTCATTTATCCATTTATCCATTTATCCATTTATCCATTTATACATTTATCCATTTATCCATTTATCCATTTATCCATTTATCCATTTATCCATTTATCCATTTATCCATTTATCCATTTATCCATTTATCCATTTATCCATTTATCCATTTATCCATTTATCCATTTATCCATTTATCCATTTATCCATTTATCCATTTATCCATTTATCCATTTATCCATTTATCCATTTATCCATTTATCCATTTATCCATTTATCCATGTATCCATTTAGCCATTCAGCCATTTAGCCGTTTAGCCATTTAGCCATTTAGCCATTTAGCCATTTACCCATTTAGCCATTTACCCATTTAGCCATTTAGCCATTTATCCATTTATCCATTTATCCATTTATCCATTTATCCATTTATCCATTTATCCATTTATCCATTTAGCCATTTAGCCATTTAGCCATATAGCCATATAGCCATATAGCCATTTAGCCATTTAGCCATTTAGCCATATAGCCATATAGCCATTTAACCATTTAGCCATTTAGCCATTTAGCCATTTAGCCATTTAGCCATTTAGCTATTTAGCCATTTAGCTATTTAGCCATTTAGCCATTTATTGTGATGTTTTATATTGATAATCTATATGCCGGTATTTCTATACTGTACAATATAAATCCTTGTGATGTTTTATATTAATAATCTACATGCCGGTATTGCTATACTGTACATTATAATTCCTCGTGATGTTTTATATTGATAATCTATATGCCAGTATTGTTACACTTTACATTATAAATCCTCGTGATGACTTATATTGATAATCTAAATGCCGGTATTGCTTCACTTTACGATATAAATCCTCATGATGATTTATATTGATAATATAAATGCCGGTATTGCTATATTGTACATTACAAATACTTGTGATGTTTTATATTTATAATCTATATGCCAGTATTGCTACACTTTGAATTATAGTTCCTCATAATGTTTTATATTGATAATCTATATGCCGGTATTGCTATACTGTATATTATAAATCCTGGTGATGGTTTATATTGATACTCTATATGCCAGTATTGTTACTCTATACATTATAAATCCACATGATGTACATTATAATTCCTCTTGATGACTTGTATTGATAATCTATGTGCCGGTATTGCTATACTGTACATTATAAATCCTTGTGATGTTTTATATAGATATTCTATTAGCCAGATTTGCTACACTTTACATTATAAATCCCCACAATAATTTATATTGATAATCTATATGCCACATTGCTACACTTTACATTATAAATCCTCATGATGAGTTATATTGATAATCTATATGCCGGTATTGCTATACTGTACATTATAAATCTTTGTGATGTTTTATATTGATAATCTATATAACAGTATTGCTACACTTTACACTATAATTCCTCATGATGACTTATATTGATCATCTATATGCCAGTATTGCTATGCAGTACTTTATAAAACCTTGTGCTGTTTTATATTAATAATCTATATGCCAGTATTGCTACACTTTACATTATAATTCCTCATGGTGTTTTATATTGATAATCTATTTGCCGGTATTGCTATACTGTACATTATAAATCCCCCGTGATGTTTTATATTGATAATTTATATGCAAGTATTGCTACACTTTACATTATAATTCCTCATGGTGTATTATATTGATAATCTATATGCCAGTATTGCTACACTTTACATTATAATTCCTCAAGGTGTTTTATATTGATAATCTATATGGCAGGAATGCTACACTTTGAATTATAATTCCTCATGATGTTTTATATTGATAATCTATATGCCGGTATTGCTACACTTTACTTTATAAATCCACATGATGACTTATATTGAAAATCTATACGCCGGTATTGCTACACTTTACATTATAAATCCTCATGATGACTTATATTGATAATCTATATGCCAGTATTGCTATGCAGTACTTTATAAAACCTTGTGATGTTTTATATTGATAATCTATATGACAGTATTGCTACTCATTATATTATAAATCCTCATGATAGTTTATATTGATAATTTATATGCCGGTATGGCATTACTGCACATTATAAATCCTTGTGATGTTTTATATTGATAATCTATTTGCCAGAATTGCTACCCTTTGCATTATAATTCCTCATGGTGTTTTATATTGAAAATCTATATGCCAGTATTGTTACACTTTACATTATAAATACTCATGATGACTTATATTGATAATCTATATGCCGGTATTGCTAAGCTGTACATTATAAATCCTTGTGATGGTTTATATTGATAACCTATATGCCAGTATTGTTACTCTATACATTATAAATCCACATGATGACTTATAGTGATAATCTATATGCAGGTATTGCTACACTTTACATTATAAATCCTCATTATGACTCATTTATCCATTTATCCATTTATCCATTTATCCATTTATCCATTTATCCATTTATCCATTTATCCATTTATCCATTTATCCATTTATCCATTTATCCATTTATCCATTTATCCATTTATCCATTTATCCATTTATCCATTTATCCATTTATCCATTTATCCATTTATCCATTTATCCATTTATCCATTTATCCATTTATCCATTTATCCATTTATCCATTTATCCATGTATCCATGTATCCATGTATCCATTTAGCCATTTAGCTATTTAGCCATTTAGCCATTTAGCCATTTAGCCATTTAGCTATTTAGCCATTTATCCATTTAGCCATTTAGCCATTTAGCCATTTAGCCATTTAGTCATTTAGCCATTTAGCCATTTATCCATTTATCCATTTATCCATTTATCCATTTATCCATTTATCCATGTATCCATGTATCCATTTAGCCATTTAGCTATTTAGCCATTTAGCCATTTAGTCATTTAGCCATTTAGCCATTTAGCCATTTATCCATTTATCCATTTATCCATTTATCCATTTAGCCATTCAGCCATTTAGCCGTTTAGCCATTTAGCCATTTAGCCATTTAGCCATTTACCCATTTAGCCATTTACCCATTTAGCCATTTATCCATTTATCCATTTATCCATTTATCCATTTATCCATTTATCCATTTATCCATTTATCCATTTATCCATTTATCCATTTATCCATTTAGCCATTTAGCCATTTAGCCATATAGCCATATAGCCATATAGCCATTTAGCCATTTAGCCATTTAGCCATTTAGCCATTTAGCCATATAGCCATTTAACCATTTAGCCATTTAGCCATTTAGCCATTTAGCCATTTAGCTATTTAGCCATTTAGCTATTTAGCCATTTAGCCATTTATTGTGATGTTTTATATTGATAATCTATATGCCGGTATTTCTATACTGTACAATATAAATCCTTGTGATGTTTTATATTAATAATCTACATGCCGGTATTGCTATACTGTACATTATAATTCCTCGTGATGTTTTATATTGATAATCTATATGCCAGTATTGTTACACTTTACATTATAAATCCTCGTGATGACTTATATTGATAATCTAAATGCCGGTATTGCTTCACTTTACGATATAAATCCTCATGATGATTTATATTGATAATATAAATGCCGGTATTGCTATATTGTACATTACAAATACTTGTGATGTTTTATATTTATAATCTATATGCCAGTATTGCTACACTTTGAATTATAGTTCCTCATAATGTTTTATATTGATAATCTATATACCGGTATTGCTATACTGTATATTATAAATCCTGGTGATGGTTTATATTGATACTCTATATGCCAGTATTGTTACTCTATACATTATAAATCCACATGATGTACATTATAATTCCTCTTGATGACTTGTATTGATAATCTATGTGCCGGTATTGCTATACTGTACATTATAAATCCTTGTGATGTTTTATATAGATATTCTATTAGCCAGATTTGCTACACTTTACATTATAAATCCCCACAATAATTTATATTGATAATCTATATGCCACATTGCTACACTTTACATTATAAATCCTCATGATGAGTTATATTGATAATCTATATGCCGGTATTGCTATACTGTACATTATAAATCTTTGTGATGTTTTATATTGATAATCTATATAACAGTATTGCTACACTTTACACTATAATTCCTCATGATGACTTATATTGATCATCTATATGCCAGTATTGCTATGCAGTACTTTATAAAACCTTGTGCTGTTTTATATTAATAATCTATATGCCAGTATTGCTACACTTTACATTATAATTCCTCATGGTGTTTTATATTGATAATCTATTTGCCGGTATTGCTATACTGTACATTATAAATCCCCCGTGATGTTTTATATTGATATTTTATATGCAAGTATTGCTACACTTTACATTATAATTCCTCACGGTGTATTATATTGATAATCTATATGCCAGTATTGCTACACTTCACATTATAATTCCTCAAGGTGTTTTATATTGATAATCTATATGGCAGGAATGCTACACTCTGAATTATAATTCCTCATGATGTTTTATATTGATAATCTATATGCCGGTATTGCTACACTTTACTTTATAAATCCACATGATGACTTATATTGAAAATCTATACGCCGGTATTGCTACACTTTACATTATAAATCCTCATGATGACTTATATTGATAATCTATATGCCAGTATTGCTATGCAGTACTTTATAAAACCTTGTGATGTTTTATATTGATAATCTATATGACAGTATTGCTACTCATTATATTATATATCCTCATGATAGTTTATATTGATAATTTATATGCCGGTATGGCATTACTGCACATTATAAATCCTTGTGATGTTTTATATTGATAATCTATTTGCCAGAATTGCTACCCTTTGCATTATAATTCCTCATGGTGTTTTATATTGAAAATCTATATGCCAGTATTGTTACACTTTACATTATAAATACTCATGATGACTTAGATTGATAATCTATATGCCGGTATTGCTAAGCTGTACATTATAAATCCTTGTGATGGTTTATATTGAACACCTATATGCCAGTATTGTTACTCTATACATTATAAATCCACATGATGACTTATAGTGATAATCTATATGCAGGTATTGCTACACTTTACCTTATAAATCCTCATTATGACTCATTTATCCATTTATCCATTTATCCATTTATCCATTTATCCATTTATCCATTTATCCATTTATCCATTTATCCATTTATCCATTTATCCATTTATCCATTTATCCATTTATCCATTTATCCATTTATCCATTTATCCATTTATCCATTTATCCATTTATCCATTTATCCATTTATCCATTTATCCATTTATCCATTTATCCATTTACCCATTTAGCCATTTAGCCATTTACACATTTAGCCATTTAGCCATTTAGCCATTTATTGTGATGTTTTATATTGATAATCTATATGCCGGTATTTCTATACTGTACAATATAAATCCTCATGATAGTTTATATTGATAATCTATATGCCGGTATTGCTATGCTGTACATTATAAATCCTTGTGATGTTTTATATTGATAATCTACATGCCGGTATTGCTATACTGTACATTATAATTCCTCTTGATGACTTGTATTGATAATCTATGTGCCGGTATTGCTATACTGTACATTATAAATCCTTGTGATGTTTTATATAGATATTCTATTTGCCAGAATTGCTACACTTTACATTATAAATCCTCACGATAATTTATATTGATAATCTATATGCCGGTATTGCTACACTTTACTTTATAAATCCACATGATGACTTATATTGATAATCTAAATGCCGGTATTACTATATTGTACATTATAAATACTCGTGATGTTTTATATTGATAATCTTTATGCCAGTATTGCTACACTTTACATTATAATTAGTCATGGTGTTTTATATTGATAATCTATATGCCAGTAATGCTACACTTTGAATTATAATTCCTCATGATGTTTTATATTGATAATCTATATGCCGGTATTGCTACACTTTACTTTATAAATCCACATGATGACTTATATTGATAATCTATACGCCAGTATTGCTATGCAGTACTTTATAAAACCTTGTGATGTTTTATATTGATAATCTATATGACAGTATTGCTAGTCATTATATTATATATCCTCATGATAATTTATATTGATAATTTATATGCCGGTATGGCTATACTGCACATTATAATTCCTTGTGATGCTTTATATTGATAATCTATTTGCCAGAATTGCTACCCTTTGCATTATAATTCCTCATGGTGTTTTATATTGAAAATCTATATGCCAGAATTGCTACACTTTACTTTATAAATCCTCAGTATGACTTATATTAATAATCTATATGCCGGTATTGCTATGATATACATTATAAAACCTTGTGAGGTTTTATATTGATAATCTATATGCCAGTATTGCTACACGTTACATTATAATTCCTCATGGCGTTTTATATTGATTATCTATATACCGGTATTACTACACTTTACACTATAAGCCTCCAAGATAGTTTATATTGATAATCGGTATATCAGCATTGCTACACTTTACATTATAAATACTCATGATGACTTATATTGATAATCTACATGCCTTTATTGCTATGCTGTAGATTATAAATCCTTGTGATGTTTTATATTGATAATCTATATGCCAGTATTGCTACACTTTACATTAAAAATCCCCACCATAGTTTATATTGATTATCTATATGGCAGCATTGCTACACTTTACATTATAAATCCTCATGATGGTTTATATTGATAATCTATTTGCCGGTATTGCTATACTGTACATTGTAAATATTTGTGATTTTTTATATTGATAATCTTTATGCCAGTTTTGCTACACTTTGCATTATAATTCCTCATGGTGTTTTTTATTGATAATCTATATGCCATTATTGCTATGCAGTATTTTATAAAACCTTGTGATGTTTTATATTGATAATCTATATGACAGTATTGCTACTCATTATATTATAAATCCTCATGATAGTTTATATTGATAATTTATATGCCGGTATGGCTATACTGCACATTATAAATCCTTGTGATGTTTTATATTGATAATCTATTTGCCAGAATTGTAACCCTTTACATTATGACTCCTCATGGTGTTTTTGATTGATAATCTATGTGTCAGTATGGCTACACTTTACATTATAAATCCTCACGATAGTTTATATTGATAATCTATATGCCGGTATTGCTATGCTGTACATTATAAATCCTTGTGATGTTTTATATTGATAATCTACATGCCGGTATTGCTATACTGTACATTATAATTGTTAATCTATATGCCAGATTTGCTACACATTACATTATAAATCCCCACAATAATTTATATTGATAATCTATATGCCACATTGCTACACTTTACATTATAAATCCTCATGATGAGTTATATTGATAATATATATGCCGGTATTGCTATGCTGTACATTATAAATCCTTGTGATGTTTTATATTGATAATCTATATAACAGTATTGCTACACTTTACATTATAAATCCTCATGATGACTTATATTGATAATCTATATGCCAGTATTGCTATGCAGTACTTTATAAAACCTTGTGCTGTTTTATATTAATAATCTATATACCAGTATTGCTACACTTTACATTATAATTCCTCATGGTGTTTTATATTGATAATCTATTTGCCGGTATTGCTATACTGTACATTATAAATCCCCCGTGATGTTTTATATTGATAATTTATATGCAAGTATTGCTACACTTTACATTATAATTCCTCATGGTGTATTATATTGATAATCTATATGCCAGTATTGCTACGCTTTACATTATAATTCCTCAAGGTGTTTTATATTGATAATCAATATGGCAGTAATGCTACACTTTGAATTATAATTCCTCATGATGTTTTATATTGATAATCTATATGCCGGTATTGCTACACTTTACTTTATAAATCCACATGATGACTTATATTGAAAATCTATACGCCGGTATTGCTACACTTTACATTATAAATCCTCATGATGACTTATATTGATAATCTATATGCCAGTATTGCTATGCAGTACTTTATAAAACCTTGTGATGTTTTATATTGATAATCTATTTGCCAGAATTGCTACCCTTTGCATTATAATTCCTCATGGTGTTTTATATTGAAAATCTATATGCCAGTATTGCTACACTTTACTTTATAAATCCTCATTGTGACTTATATTGATAATCTATATGCCGGTATTGCTATGATGTACATTATAAAACCTTGTGAGGTTTTATATTGATAATCTATATACCAGCATTGATACACTTTACATTATAACTCCTCATGTTGTTTTTGATTGATAATCTATATGTCAGTATGGCTAGACTTTACATTATAAATCCTCACGATAGTTTATATTGATAATCTATTTGCCGGTATTGCTATGCTGTACATTATAAATCCTTGTGATGTTTTATATTGATAATCTACATGCCGGTATTGCTATACTGTACATTATAATTCCTCTTGATGACTTGTATTGATAATCTATGTGCCGGTATTGCTATACTCTACATTATAAATCCTTGTGATGTTTTATATAGATATTCTATTTGCCAGAATTGCTACACTTTACATTATAATTCCTCATGGTGTTTTATATTGATAATCTATATGCCAGTATTGCTACACTTTACATTATAATTCATCACGGTGTTTTATATTGATAATCTATATGGCAGTATTGCTACACTTTACATTATAATGCATCATGGTGTTTTATATTGGCCAAGGCGCTATTAAATAAAGATTTATTATTATTATTATTATTATTATTATTATTATTGTTAATCTATATGCCAGATTTGCTACACTTTACATTATAAATCCCCACAATAATTTATATTGATAATCTATATGCCACATTGCTACACTTTACATTATAAATCCTCATGATGAGTTATATTGATAATCTATATGTCGGTATTGCTATACTGTACATTATAAATCTTTGTGATGTTTTATATTGATAATCTATATAACAGTATTGCTACACTTTACATTATAAATCCTCATGATGACTTATATTGATAATCTATATGCCAGTATTGCTATGCAGTACTTTATAAAACCTTGTGCTGTTTTATATTAATAATCTATATGCCAGTATTGCTACACTTTACATTATAATTCCTCAAGGTGTTTTATATTGATAATCTATATGGCAGTAATGCTACACTTTGAATTATAATTCCTAATGATGTTTTATATTGATAATCTATATGCCGGTATTGCTACACTTTACTTTATAAATCCACATGATGACTTATATTGAAAATCTATACGCCGGTATTGCTACACTTTACATTATAAATCCTCATGATGAATTATATTGATAATCTATATGCCAGTATTGCTATGCAGTACTTTATAAAACCTTGTGATGTTTTATATTGATAATCTATATGACAGTATTGCTACTCATTATATTATAAATCCTCATGATAGTTTATATTGATAATTTATATGCCGGTATGGCTATACTGCACATTATAAATCCTTGTGATGCTTTATATTGATAATCTATTTGCCAGAATTGCTACCCTTTGCATTATAATTCCTCATGGTGTTTTATATTGAAAATCTATATGCCAGTATGGCTACACTTTACATTATAAATCCTCACGATGTATTATATTGATAATCTATATGCCGGTATTGCTATGCTGTACATTATAAATCCTTGTGATGTTTTATATTGATAATCTACATGCCGGTATTGCTATACTGTACATTATAATTCCTCGTGATGTTTTATATTGATAATCTATATGCCAGTATTGTTACACTTTACATTATAAATCCTCGTGATGACTTATATTGATAATCTAAATGCCGGTATTGCTTCACTTTACGATATAAATCCTCATGATGATTTATATTGATAATATAAATGCCGGTATTGCTATATTGTACATTATAAATACTTGTGATGTTTTATATTTATAATCTTTATGCCAGTATTGCTACACTTTGCATTATAATTCCTCATGGTGTTTTATATTTATAATCTATATGCCAGTATTGCTACACTTTAAATTATAGTTCCTCATAATGTTTTATATTGATAATCTATATGCCGGTATTGCTATACTGTATATTATAAATCCTGGTGATGGTTTATATTGATACTCTATATGCCAGTATTGTTACTCTATACATTATAAATCCACATGATGACTTATATTGATAATCTATACGCCGGTATTGCTACACTTTACATTATAAATCCTCATGATGACTTATATTGATAATCTATATGCCAGTATTGCTATGCAGTACTTTATAAAACCTTGTGATGTTTTATATTGATAATCTATTTGCCAGAATTGCTACACTTTACTTTATAAATCCTCATTATGACTTAAATTGATAATCTATATGCCGGTATTGCTATGATATACATTATAAAACCTTGTGAGGTTTTATATTGAAAATCAATATGCCAGTATTGCTACACTTTACTTTATAAATCCTTATTATGACTTATATTGATAATCTATATGCCGGTATTGCTATGATGTACATTATAAAACCTTGTGAGGTTTTATATTGATAATCTATATGCCAGCATTGATACACTTTACATTATAACTCCTCATGGTGTTTTTGATTGATAATCTATATGTCAGTATGGCTACACTTTACATTATAAATCCTCACGATAGTTTATATTGATAATCTATATGCCGGTATTGCTATGCTGTACATTATAAATCCTTGTGATGTTTTATATTGATAATCTACATGCCGGTATTGCTATACTGTACATTATAATTCCTCTTGATGACTTGTATTGATAATCTATGTGCCGGTATTGCTATACTGTACATTATAAATCCTTGTGATGTTTTATATAGATATTCTATTTGCCAGAATTGCTACACTTTACATTATAAATCCTCACGATAATTTATATTGATAATCTATATGCCGGTATTGCTACACTTTACTTTATAAATCCACATGATGACTTATATTGATAATCTAAATGCCGGTATTACTATATTGTACATTATAAATACTCGTGATGTTTTATATTGATAATCTTTATGCCAGTATTGCTACACTTTACATTATAATTCCTCATGGTGTTTTATATTGATAATCTATATGCCAGTAATGCTACACTTTGAATTATAATTCCTCATGATGTTTTATATTGATAATCTATATGCCGGTATTGCTACACTTTACTTTATAAATCCACATGATGACTTATATTGATAATCTATACGCCAGTATTGCTATGCAGTACTTTATAAAACCTTGTGATGTTTTATATTGATAATCTATATGACAGTATTGCTAGTCATTATATTATAAATCCTCATGATAATTTATATTGATAATTTATATGCCGGTATGGCTATACTGCACATTATAATTCCTTGTGATGCTTTATATTGATAATCTATTTGCCAGAATTGCTACCCTTTGCATTATAATTCCTCATGGTGTTTTATATTGAAAATCTATATGCCAGAATTGCTACACTTTACTTTATAAATCCTCATTATGACTTATATTAATAATCTATATGCCGGTATTGCTATGATATACATTATAAAACCTTGTGAGGTTTTATATTGGTAATCTATATGCCAGTATTGCTACACGTTACATTATAATTCCTCATGGCGTTTTATATTGATTATCTATATACCGGTATTACTACACTTTACACTATAAGCCTCCAAGATAGTTTATATTGATAATCGGTATATCAGCATTGCTACACTTTACATTATAAATACTCATGATGACTTATATTGATAATCTACATGCCTTTATTGCTATGCTGTAGATTATAAATCCTTGTGATGTTTTATATTGATAATCTATATGCCAGTATTGCTACACTTTACATTAAAAATCCCCACCATAGTTTATATTGATTATCTATATGGCAGCATTGCTACACTTTACATTATAAATCCTCATGATGGTTTATATTGATAATCTATATGCCGGTATTGCTATA
The DNA here is from genome assembly GCA_963422195.1 of Carabus problematicus. NCBI lineage: Eukaryota > Metazoa > Arthropoda > Insecta > Coleoptera > Carabidae > Carabus > Carabus problematicus. Next base: position 21,458,489 of record OY728577.1, read on the forward strand.
CTGTACATTGTAAATATTTGTGATTTTTTATATTGATAATCTTTATGCCAGTTTTGCTACACTTTGCATTATAATTCCTCATGGTGTTTTTTATTGATAATCTATATGCCAGTATTGCTATGCAGTATTTTATAAAACCTTGTGATGTTTTATATTGATAATCTATATGACAGTATTGCTACTCATTATATTATAAATCCTCATGATAGTTTATATTGATAATTTATATGCCGGTATGGCTATACTGCACATTATAAATCCTTGTGATGTTTTATATTGATAATCTATTTGCCAGAATTGTAACCCTTTACATTATGACTCCTCATGGTGTTTTTGATTGATAATCTATGTGTCAGTATGGCTACACTTTACATTATAAATCCTCACGATAGTTTATATTGATAATCTATATGCCGGTATTGCTATGCTGTACATTATAAATCCTTGTGATGTTTTATATTGATAATCTACATGCCGGTATTGCCATACTGTACATTATAATTCCTCTTGATGACTTGTATTGATAATCTATGTGCCGGTATTGCTATACTGTACATTATAAATCCTTGTGATGTTTTATATAGATATTCTATTAGCCAGAATTGCTACACTATACATTATAATTCCTCATGGTGTTTTATATTGATAATCTATATGCCAGTATTGCTACACTTTACATTATAATTCATCACTGTGTTTTATATTGATAATCTATATGGCAGTATTGCTACATTTTACATTATAATGCATCATGGTGTTTTATATTGTTAATCTATATGCCAGATTTGCTACACATTACATTATAAATCCCCACAATAATTTATATTGATAATCTATATGCCACATTGCTACACTTTACATTATAAATCCTCATGATGAGTTATATTGATAATCTATATGCCGGTATTGCTATGCTGTACATTATAAATCCTTGTGATGTTTTATATTGATAATCTATATAACAGTATTGCTACACTTTACATTATAAATCCTCATGATGACTTATATTGATAATCTATATGCCAGTATTGCTATGCAGTACTTTATAAAACCTTGTGCTGTTTTATATTAATAATCTATTTGCCAGAATTGCTACCCTTTGCATTATAATTCCTCAAGGTGTATTATATTGATAATCTATATGCCAGTATTGCTACGCTTTACATTATAATTCCTCAAGGTGTTTTATATTGATAATCAATATGGCAGTAATGCTACACTTTGAATTATAATTCCTCATGATGTTTTATATTGATAATCTATATGCCGGTATTGCTACACTTTACTTTATAAATCCACATGATGACTTATATTGAAAATCTATACGCCGGTATTGCTACACTTTACATTATAAATCCTCATGATGACTTATATTGATAATCTATATGCCAGTATTGCTATGCAGTACTTTATAAAACCTTGTGATGTTTTATATTGATAATCTATTTGCCAGAATTGCTACCCTTTGCATTATAATTCCTCATGGTGTTTTATATTGAAAATCTATATGCCAGTATTGCTACACTTTACTTTATAAATCCTCATTGTGACTTATATTGATAATCTATATGCCGGTATTGCTATGATGTACATTATAAAACCTTGTGAGGTTTTATATTGATAATCTATATACCAGCATTGATACACTTTACATTATAACTCCTCATGTTGTTTTTGATTGATAATCTATGTGTCAGTATGGCTACACTTTACATTATAAATCCTCACGATAGTTTATATTGATAATCTATTTGCCGGTATTGCTATGCTGTACATTATAAATCCTTGTGATGTTTTATATTGATAATCTACATGCCGGTATTGCTATACTGTACATTATAATTCCTCTTGATGACTTGTATTGATAATCTATGTGCCGGTATTGCTATACTCTACATTATAAATCCTTGTGATGTTTTATATAGATATTCTATTTGCCAGAATTGCTACACTTTACATTATAATTCCTCATGGTGTTTTATATTGATAATCTATATGCCAGTATTGCTACACTTTACATTATAATTCATCACGGTGTTTTATATTGATAATCTATATGGCAGTATTGCTACACTTTACATTATAATGCATCATGGTGTTTTATATTGGCCAAGGCGCTATTAAATAAAGATTTATTATTATTATTATTATTATTATTATTGTTAATCTATATGCCAGATTTGCTACACTTTACATTATAAATCCCCACAATAATTTATATTGATAATCTATATGCCACATTGCTACACTTTACATTATAAATCCTCATGATGAGTTATATTGATAATCTATATGTCGGTATTGCTATACTGTACATTATAAATCTTTGTGATGTTTTATATTGATAATCTATATAACAGTATTGCTACACTTTACATTATAAATCCTCATGATGACTTATATTGATAATCTATATGCCAGTATTGCTATGCAGTACTTTATAAAACCTTGTGCTGTTTTATATTAATAATCTATATGCCAGTATTGCTACACTTTACATTATAATTCCTCAAGGTGTTTTATATTGATAATCTATATGGCAGTAATGCTACACTTTGAATTATAATTCCTCATGATGTTTTATATTGATAATCTATATGCCGGTATTGCTACACTTTACTTTATAAATCCACATGATGACTTATATTGAAAATCTATACGCCGGTATTGCTACACTTTACATTATAAATCCTCATGATGACTTATATTGATAATCTATATGCCAGTATTGCTATGCAGTACTTTATAAAACCTTGTGATGTTTTATATTGATAATCTATATGACAGTATTGCTACTCATTATATTAAAAATCCTCATGATAGTTTATATTGATAATTTATATGCCGGTATGGCATTACTGCACATTATAAATCCTTGTGATGTTTTATATTGATAATCTATTTGCCAGAATTGCTACCCTTTGCATTATAATTCCCCATGGTGTTTTATATTGAAAATCTATATGCCAGTATTGTTACACTTTACATTATAAATACTCATGATGACTTATATTGATAATCTATATGCCGGTATTGCTAAGCTGTACATTATAAATCCTTGTGATGGTTTATATTGATAACCTATATGCCAGTATTGTTACTCTATACATTATAAATCCACATGATGACTTATAGTGATAATCTATATGCAGGTATTGCTACACTTTACATTATAAATCCTCATTATGACTCATTAATCCATTTATCCATTTATCCATTTATCCATTTATCCATTTATCCATTTATCCATTTATCCATTTATCCATTTATCCATTTATCCATTTATCCATTTATCCATTTATCCATTTATCCATTTATCCATTTATCCATTTATCCATTTATCCATTTATCCATTTATCCATTTATCCATTTATCCATTTATCCATTTATCCATTTATCCATTTATCCATTTATCCATTTATCCATTTATCCATTTATCCATGTATCCATGTATCAATGTATCCATTTAGCCATTTAGCTATTTAGCCATTTAGCCATTTAGCCATTTAGCTATTTAGCCAGTTATCCATTTATCCATTTATCCATTTATCCATTTTGCCATTTTGCCATTTAGTCATTTAGCCATTTAGTCATTTAGCCATTTAGCCATTTAGCCATTTAGCCATTTATCCATTTAGCCATTTATCCATTTATCCATTTATACATTTAGCCATTTAGCCATTTAGCCATTTAGCCATTTAGCCATTTAGCCATTTAGCCATTTATCCATTTATCCATTTATCCATTTATCCATTTAGCCATTTAGCCATTTAGCCATTTATCCATTTATCCATTTATCCATTTATCCATTTAGCCATTTAGCCATTTAGCCATTTAGTCATTTAGCCATTTAGCCATTTATCCATTTATCCATTTATCCATTTATCCATTTATCCATTTATCCATTTAGCCATTCAGCCATTTAGCCGTTTAGCCATTTAGCCATTTAGCCATTTAGCCATTTAGCCATTTACCCATTTACCCATTTAGCCATTTACCCATTTAGCCATTTATCCATTTATCCATTTATCCATTTATCCATTTATCCATTTATCCATTTATCCATTTATCCATTTATCCATTTATCCATTTATCCATTTATCCATTTATCCATTTAGCCATTTAGCCATTTAGCCATATAGCCATATAGCCATATAGCCATTTAGCCATTTAGCCATTTAGCCATATAGCCATATAGCCATTTAACCATTTAGCCATTTAGCCATTTAGCCATTTAGCCATTTAGCCATTTAGCCATTTAGCTATTTAGCCATTTAGCTATTTAGCCATTTAGCCATTTATTGTGATGTTTTATATTGATAATCTATATGCCGGTATTTCTATACTGTACAATATAAATCCTTGTGATGTTTTATATTAATAATCTACATGCCGGTATTGCTATACTGTACATTATAATTCCTCGTGATGTTTTATATTGATAATCTATATGCCAGTATTGTTACACTTTACATTATAAATCCTCGTGATGACTTATATTGATAATCTAAATGCCGGTATTGCTTCACTTTACGATATAAATCCTCATGATGATTTATATTGATAATATAAATGCCGGTATTGCTATATTGTACATTACAAATACTTGTGATGTTTTATATTTATAATCTATATGCCAGTATTGCTACACTTTGAATTATAGTTCCTCATAATGTTTTATATTGATAATCTATATGCCGGTATTGCTATACTGTATATTATAAATCCTGGTGATGGTTTATATTGATACTCTATATGCCAGTATTGTTACTCTATACATTATAAATCCACATGATGTACATTATAATTCCTCTTGATGACTTGTATTGATAATATATGTGCCGGTATTGCTATACTGTACATTATAAATCCTTGTGATGTTTTATATAGATATTCTATTAGCCAGATTTGCTACACTTTACATTATAAATCCCCACAATAATTTATATTGATAATCTATATGCCACATTGCTACACTTTACATTATAAATCCTCATGATGAGTTATATTGATAATCTATATGCCGGTATTGCTATACTGTACATTATAAATCTTTGTGATGTTTTATATTGATAATCTATATAACAGTATTGCTACACTTTACACTATAATTCCTCATGATGACTTATATTGATCATCTATATGCCAGTATTGCTATGCAGTACTTTATAAAACCTTGTGCTGTTTTATATTAATAATCTATATGCCAGTATTGCTACACTTTACATTATAATTCCTCATGGTGTTTTATATTGATAATCTATTTGCCGGTATTGCTATACTGTACATTATAAATCCCCCGTGATGTTTTATATTGATAATTTATATGCAAGTATTGCTACACTTTACATTATAATTCCTCATGGTGTATTATATTGATAATCTATATGCCAGTATTGCTACACTTTACATTATAATTCCTCAAGGTGTTTTATATTGATAATCTATATGGCAGGAATGCTACACTTTGAATTATAATTCCTCATGATGTTTTATATTGATAATCTATATGCCGGTATTGCTACACTTTACTTTATAAATCCACATGATGACTTATATTGAAAATCTATACGCCGGTATTGCTACACTTTACATTATAAATCCTCATGATGACTTATATTGATAATCTATATGCCAGTATTGCTATGCAGTACTTTATAAAACCTTGTGATGTTTTATATTGATAATCTATATGACAGTATTGCTACTCATTATATTATAAATCCTCATGATAGTTTATATTGATAATTTATATGCCGGTATGGCATTACTGCACATTATAAATCCTTGTGATGTTTTATATTGATAATCTATTTGCCAGAATTGCTACCCTTTGCATTATAATTCCTCATGGTGTTTTATATTGAAAATCTATATGCCAGTATTGTTACACTTTACATTATAAATACTCATGATGACTTATATTGATAATCTATATGCCGGTATTGCTAAGCTGTACATTATAAATCCTTGTGATGGTTTATATTGATAACCTATATGCCAGTATTGTTACTCTATACATTATAAATCCACATGATGACTTATAGTGATAATCTATATGCAGGTATTGCTACACTTTACATTATAAATCCTCATTATGACTCATTTATCCATTTATCCATTTATCCATTTATCCATTTATCCATTTATCCATTTATCCATTTATCCATTTATCCATTTATCCATTTATTCATTTATCCATTTATCCATTTATCCATTTATCCATTTATCCATTTATCCATTTATCCATTTATCCATTTATCCATTTATCCATGTATCCATGTATCCATGTATCCATTTAGCCATTTAGCTATTTAGCCATTTAGCCATTTAGCCATTTAGCCATTTCGCTATTTAGCCATTTATCCATTTAGCCATTTAGCCATTTAGCCATTTAGCCATTTAGTCATTTAGCCATTTAGCCATTTATCCATTTATCCATTTATCCATTTATCCATTTATCCATTTATCCATTTATCCATTCATCCATGTATCCATGTATCCATGTATCCATTTAGCCATTTAGCTATTTAGCCATTTAGCCATTTAGCCATTTAGCCATTTAGCTATTTAGCCATTTATCCATTTTTCCATTTATCCATTTATCCATTTAGCCATTTAGCCATTTAGCCATTTAGTCATTTAGCCATTTAGCCATTTAGCCATTTATCCATTTATCCATTTAGCCATTTAGCCATTTAGCCATTTAGCCATTTAGCCAATTATCCATTCATCCATTTATCCATTTAGCCATTTAGCCATTTAGCCATTTATCCATTTATCCATTTATGTATTTATCCATTTATTTATTTATCCATTTAGCCGTTTAGCCATTTAGCCATTTAGCCATTTAGCCATTTAGTCTTTTAGCCATTTAGCCATTTATCCATTTATCCATTTATCCATTTAGCCATTTAGCCATTTAGCCATTTAGCCATTTAGCCATTTAGCCATTTAACCATTTAGCCATTTAGCCATTTAACCATTTAGCCATTTATCCATTTATCCATTTAGCCATTTAGCCATTTAGCCATTTAGCCATTTAGCTATTTAGCCATTTAGCCATTTAGCTATTTAGCCATTTAGCCATTTAGCCATATAGCCATATAGCCATTTAACCATTTAGCCATTTAGCCATTTAGCCATTCAGCCATTTAGCTATTTAACCATTTAGCTATTTAGCCATTTAGCCATTTATTGTGATGTTTTATATTGATAATCTATATGCCGGAATTTCTATACTGTACAATATAAATCCACATGATGGTTTATATTGATAATCTATATGCCGGTATTGCTATACTGTACATTGTAAATATTTGTGATGGTTTATATTGATACTCTATATGCCAGTATTGTTACTCTATACATTATAAATCCACATGATGACATATTGATAATCTATACGCCGGTATTGCTACACTTTACATTATAAATCCTCATGATGACTTATATTGATAATCTATATGCCAGTATTGCTATGCAGTACTTTATAAAACCTTGTGATGTTTTATATTGATAATCTATTTGCCAGAATTGCTACCCTTTGCATTATAATTCCTCATGGTGTTTTATATTGAAAATCTATATGCCAGTATTGCTACACTTTACTTTATAAATCCTCATTGTGACTTATATTGATAATCTATATGCCGGTATTGCTATGATGTACATTATAAAACCTTGTGAGGTTTTATATTGATAATCTATATACCAGCATTGATACACTTTACATTATAACTCCTCATGTTGTTTTTGATTGATAATCTATATGTCAGTATGGCTACACTTTACATTATAAATCCTCACGATAGTTTATATTGATAATCTATTTGCCGGTATTGCTATGCTGTACATTATAAATCCTTGTGATGTTTTATATTGATAATCTACATGCCGGTATTGCTATACTGTACATTATAATTCCTCTTGATGACTTGTATTGATAATCTATGTGCCGGTATTGCTATACTCTACATTATAAATCCTTGTGATGTTTTATATAGATATTCTATTTGCCAGAATTGCTACACTTTACATTATAATTCCTCATGGTGTTTTATATTGATAATCTATATGCCAGTATTGCTACACTTTACATTATAATTTATCACGGTGTTTTATATTGATAATCTATATGGCAGTATTGCTACACTTTACATTATAATGCATCATGGTGTTTTATATTGGCCAAGGCGCTATTAAATAAAGATTTATTATTATTATTATTATTATTATTATTGTTAATCTATATGCCAGATTTGCTACACTTTACATTATAAATCCCCACAATATTTTATATTGATAATCTATATGCCACATTGCTACACTTTACATTATAAATCCGCATGATGAGTTATATTGATAATCTATATGTCGGTATTGCTATACTGTACATTATAAATCTTTGTGATGTTTTATATTGATAATCTATATAACAGTATTGCTACACTTTACATTATAAATCCTCATGATGACTTATATTGATAATCTATATGCCAGTATTGCTATGCAGTACTTTATAAAACCTTGTGCTGTTTTATATTAATAATCTATATGCCAGTATTGCTACACTTTACATTATAATTCCTCAAGGTGTTTTATATTGATAATCTATATGGCAGTAATGCTACACTTTGAATTATAATTCCTCATGATGTTTTATATTGATAATCTATATGCCGGTATTGCTACACTTTACTTTATAAATCCACATGATGACTTATATTGAAAATCTATACGCCGGTATTGCTACACTTTACATTATAAATCCTCATGATGACTTATATTGATAATCTATATGCCAGTATTGCTATGCAGTACTTTATAAAACCTTGTGATGTTTTATATTGATAATCTATATGACAGTATTGCTACTCATTATATTAAAAATCCTCATGATAGTATATATTGATAATTTATATGCCGGTATATCATTACTGCACATTATAAATCCTTGTGATGTTTTATATTGATAATCTATTTGCCAGAATTGCTACCCTTTGCATTATAATTCCCCATGGTGTTTTATATTGAAAATCTATATGCCAGTATTGTTACACTTTACATTATAAATACTCATGATGACTTATATTGATAATCTATATGCCGGTATTGCTAAGCTGTACATTATAAATCCTTGTGATGGTTTATATTGATAACCTATACGCCAGTATTGTTACTCTATACATTATAAATCCACATGATGACTTATAGTGATAATCTATATGCAGGTATTGCTACACTTTACATTATAAATCCTCATTATGACTCATTAATCCATTTATCCATTTATCCATTTATCCATTTATCCATTTATCCATTTATCCATTTATCCATTTATCCATTTATCCATTTATCCATTTATCCATTTATCCATTTATCCATTTATCCATTTATCCATTTATCCATTTATCCATTTATCCATTTATCCATTTATCCATTTATCCATTTATCCATTTATCCATTTATCCATTTATCCATTTATCCATTTATCCATTTATCCATTTATCCATTTATCCATTTATCCATTTATCCATTTATCCATTTATCCATGTATCCATGTATCAATGTATCCATTTAGCCATTTAGCTATTTAGCCATTTAGCCATTTAGCCATTTAGCTATTTAGCCAGTTATCCATTTATCCATTTATCCATTTATCCATTTTGCCATTTTGCCATTTAGTCATTTAGCCATTTAGTCATTTAGCCATTTAGCCATTTAGCCATTTAGCCATTTATCCATTTAGCCATTTATCCATTTATCCATTTATCCATTTATACATTTAGCCATTTAGCCATTTAGCCATTTAGCCATTTAGCCATTTATCCATTTATCCATTTATCCATTTAGCCATTTAGCCATTTAGCCATTTATCCATTTATCCATTTATCCATTTATCCATTTAGCCATTTAGCCATTTAGCCATTTAGTCATTTAGCCATTTAGCCATTTATCCATTTATCCATTTATCCATTTATCCATTTATCCATTTAGCCATTCAGCCATTTAGCCGTTTAGCCATTTAGCCATTTAGCCATTTAGCCATTTACCCATTTAGCCATTTACCCATTTACCCATTTAGCCATTTAGCCATTTATCCATTTATCCATTTATCCATTTATCCATTTATCCATTTATCCATTTATCCATTTAGCCATTTAGCCATTTAGCCATATAGCCATATAGCCATATAGCCATTTAGCCATTTAGCCATTTAGCCATATAGCCATATAGCCATTTAACCATTTAGCCATTTAGCCATTTAGCCATTTAGCCATTTAGCCATTTAGCCATTTAGCCATTTAGCTATTTAGCCATTTAGCTATTTAGCCATTTAGCCATTTATTGTGATGTTTTATATTGATAATCTATATGCCGGTATTTCTATACTGTACAATATAAATCCTTGTGATGTTTTATATTAATAATCTACATGCCGGTATTGCTATACTGTACATTATAATTCCTCGTGATGTTTTATATTGATAATCTATATGCCAGTATTGTTACACTTTACATTATAAATCCTCGTGATGACTTATATTGATAATCTAAATGCCGGTATTGCTTCACTTTACGATATAAATCCTCATGATGATTTATATTGATAATATAAATGCCGGTATTGCTATATTGTACATTACAAATACTTGTGATGTTTTATATTTATAATCTATATGCCAGTATTGCTACACTTTGAATTATAGTTCCTCATAATGTTTTATATTGATAATCTATATGCCGGTATTGCTATACTGTATATTATAAATCCTGGTGATGGTTTATATTGATACTCTATATGCCAGTATTGTTACTCTATACATTATAAATCCACATGATGTACATTATAATTCCTCTTGATGACTTGTATTGATAATCTATGTGCCGGTATTGCTATACTGTACATTATAAATCCTTGTGATGTTTTATATAGATATTCTATTAGCCAGATTTGCTACACTTTACATTATAAATCCCCACAATAATTTATATTGATAATCTATATGCCACATTGCTACACTTTACATTATAAATCCTCATGATGAGTTATATTGATAATCTATATGCCGGTATTGCTATACTGTACATTATAAATCTTTGTGATGTTTTATATTGATAATCTATATAACAGTATTGCTACACTTTACACTATAATTCCTCATGATGACTTATATTGATCATCTATATGCCAGTATTGCTATGCAGTACTTTATAAAACCTTGTGCTGTTTTATATTAATAATCTATATGCCAGTATTGCTACACTTTACATTATAATTCCTCATGGTGTTTTATATTGATAATCTATTTGCCGGTATTGCTATACTGTACATTATAAATCCCCCGTGATGTTTTATATTGATAATTTATATGCAAGTATTGCTACACTTTACATTATAATTCCTCATGGTGTATTATATTGATAATCTATATGCCAGTATTGCTACGCTTTACATTATAATTCCTCAAGGTGTTTTATATTGATAATCAATATGGCAGTAATGCTACACTTTGAATTATAATTCCTCATGATGTTTTATATTGATAATCTATATGCCGGTATTGCTACACTTTACTTTATAAATCCACATGATGACTTATATTGAAAATCTATACGCCGGTATTGCTACACTTTACATTATAAATCCTCATGATGACTTATATTGATAATCTATATGCCAGTATTGCTATGCAGTACTTTATAAAACCTTGTGATGTTTTATATTGATAATCTATATGACAGTATTGCTACTCATTATATTATAAATCCTCATGATAGTTTATATTGATAATTTATATGCCGGTATGGCATTACTGCACATTATAAATCCTTGTGATGTTTTATATTGATAATCTATTTGCCAGAATTGCTACCCTTTGCATTATAATTCCCCATGGTGTTTTATATTGAAAATCTATATGCCAGTATTGTTACACTTTACATTATAAATACTCATGATGACTTATATTGATAATCTATATGCCGGTATTGCTAAGCTGTACATTATAAATCCTTGTGATGGTTCATATTGATAACCTATATGCCAGTATTGTTACTCTATACATTATAAATCCACATGATGACTTATAGTGATAATCTATATGCAGGTATTGCTACACTTTACATTATAAATCCTCATTATGACTCATTAATCCATTTATCCATTTATCCATTTATCCATTTATCCATTTATCCATTTATCCATTTATCCATTTATCCATTTATCCATTTATCCATTTATCCATTTATCCATTTATCCATTTATCCATTTATCCATTTATCCATTTATCCATTTAGCCATTTAGCCATTTATCCATTTATCCATGTATCCATGTATCAATGTATCCATTTAGCCATTTAGCCATTTAGCCATTTAGCTATTTAGCCATTTAGCCATTTATTGTGATGTTTTATATTGATAATCTATATGCCGGTATTTCTATACTGTACAATATAAATCCACTTGATGGTTTATATTGATAATCTATATGCCGGTATTGCTATACTGTACATTGTAAATATTTGTGATGGTTTATATTGATACTCTATTTGCCAGAATTGTAACCCTTTACATTATGACTCCTCATGGTGTTTTTGATTGATAATCTATATGTCAGTATGGCTACACTTTACATTATAAATCCTCACGATAGTTTATATTGATAATCTATATGCCGGTATTGCTATGCTGTACATTATAAATCCTTGTGATGTTTTATATTGATAATCTACATGCCGGTATTGCTATACTGTACATTATAATTCCTCTTGATGACTTGTATTGATAATCTATGTGCCGGTATTGCTATACTGTACATTATAAATCCTTGTGATGTTTTATTTAGATATTCTATTAGCCAGAATTGCTACACTTTACATTATAATTCCTCATGGTGTTTTATATTGATAATCTATATGCCAGTATTGCTACACTTTACATTATAATTCATCACGGTGTTTTATATTGATAATCTATATGGCAGTATTGCTACATTTTACATTATAATGCATCATGGTGTTTTATATTGTTAATCTATATGCCAGATTTGCTACACATTACATTATAAATCCCCACAATAATTTATATTGATAATCTATATGCCACATTGCTACACTTTACATTATAAATCCTCATGATGAGTTATATTGATAATCTATATGCCGGTATTGCTATGCTGTACATTATAAATCCTTGTGATGTTTTATATTGATAATCTATATAACAGTATTGCTACACTTTACATTATAAATCCTCATGATGACTTATATTGATAATCTATATGCCAGTATTGCTATGCAGTACTTTATAAAACCTTGTGCTGTTTTATATTAATAATCTATATGCCAGTATTGCTACACTTTACATTATAATTCCTCATGGTGTTTTATATTGATAATCTATTTGCCGGTATTGCTATACTGTACATTATAAATCCCCCGTGATGTTTTATATCGATAATTTATATGCAAGTATTGCTACACTTTACATTATAATTCCTCATGGTGTATTATATTGATAATATATATGCCAGTATTGCTACGCTTTACATTATAATTCCTCAAGGTGTTTTATATTGATAATCAATATGGCAGTAATGCTACACTTTGAATTATAATTCCTCATGATGTTTTATATTGATAATCTATATGCCGGTATTGCTACACTTTACTTTATAAATCCACATGATGACTTATATTGAAAATCTATACGCCGGTATTGCTACACTTTACATTATAAATCCTCATGATGACTTATATTGATAATCTATATGCCAGTATTGCTATGCAGTACTTTATAAAACCTTGTGATGTTTTATATTGATAATCTATATGACAGTATTGCTACTCATTATATTATAAATCCTCATGATAGTTTATATTGATAATTTATATGCCGGTATGGCATTACTGCACATTATAAATCCTTGTGATGTTTTATATTGATAATCTATTTGCCAGAATTGCTACCCTTTGCATTATAATTCCCCATGGTGTTTTATATTGAAAATCTATATGCCAGTATTGTTACACTTTACATTATAAATACTCATGATGACTTATATTGATAATCTATATGCCGGTATTGCTAAGCTGTACATTATAAATCCTTGTGATGGTTTATATTGATAACCTATATGCCAGTATTGTTACTCTATACATTATAAATCCACATGATGACTTATAGTGATAATCTATATGCAGGTATTGCTACACTTTACATTATAAATCCTCATTATGACTCATTAATCCATTTATCCATTTATCCATTTATCCATTTATCCATTTATCCATTTATCCATTTATCCATTTATCCATTTATCCATTTATCCATTTATCCATTTATCCATTTATCCATTTATCCATTTATCCATTTATCCATTTATCCATTTATCCATTTATCCATGTATCCATGTATCAATGTATCCATTTAGCCATTTAGCCATTTATTTATTTATCCATTTAGCCGTTTAGCCATTTAGCCATTTAGTCTTTTAGCCATTTAGCCATTTATCCATTTATCCATTTATCCATTTATCCATTTAGCCATTTAGCCATTTAGCCATTTAGCCATTTAGCCATTTAACCATTTAGCCATTTAGCCATTTAACCATTTAGCCATTTATCCATTTATCCATTTAGCCATTTAGCCATTTAGCCATTTAGCCATTTAGCTATTTAGCCATTTAGCCATTTAGCTATTTAGCCATTTAGCCATTTAGCCATATAGCTATATAGCCATTTAACCATTTAGCCATTTAGCCATTTAGCCATTTAGCCATTTAGCCATTTAGCTATTTAACCATTTAGCTATTTAGCCATTTAGCCATTTATTGTGATGTTTTATATTGATAATCTATATGCCGGTATTTCTATACTGTACAATATAAATCCACTTGATGGTTTATATTGATAATCTATATGCCGGTATTGCTATACTGTACATTGTAAATATTTGTGATGGTTTATATTGATACTCTATTTGCCAGAATTGTAACCCTTTACATTATGACTCCTCATGGTGTTTTTGATTGATAATCTATATGTCAGTATGGCTACACTTTACATTATAAATCCTCACGATAGTTTATATTGATAATCTATATGCCGGTATTGCTATGCTGTACATTATAAATCCTTGTGATGTTTTATATTGATAATCTACATGCCGGTATTGCTATACTGTACATTATAATTCCTCTTGATGACTTGTATTGATAATCTATGTGCCGGTATTGCTATACTGTACATTATAAATCCTTGTGATATTTTATATAGATATTCTATTAGCCAGAATTGCTACACTTTACATTATAATTCCTCATGGTGTTTTATATTGATAATCTATATGCCAGTATTGCTACACTTTACATTATAATTCATCACGGTGTTTTATATTGATAATCTATATGGCAGTATTGCTACATTTTACATTATAATGCATCATGGTGTTTTATATTGTTAATCTATATGCCAGATTTGCTACACATTACATTATAAATCCCCACAATAATTTATATTGATAATCTATATGCCACATTGCTACACTTTACATTATAAATCCTCATGATGAGTTATATTGATAATCTATATGCCGGTATTGCTATGCTGTACATTATAAATCCTTGTGATGTTTTATATTGATAATCTATATAACAGTATTGCTACACTTTACATTATAAATCCTCATGATGACTTATATTGATAATCTATATGCCAGTATTGCTATGCAGTACTTTATAAAACCTTGTGCTGTTTTATATTAATAATCTATATGCCAGTATTGCTACACTTTACATTATAATTCCTCATGGTGTTTTATATTGATAATCTATTTGCCGGTATTGCTATACTGTACATTATAAATCCCCCGTGATGTTTTATATCGATAATTTATATGCAAGTATTGCTACACTTTACATTATAATTCCTCATGGTGTATTATATTGATAATCTATATGCCAGTATTGCTACGCTTTACATTATAATTCCTCAAGGTGTTTTATATTGATAATCAATATGGCAGTAATGCTACACTTTGAATTATAATTCCTCATGATGTTTTATATTGATAATCTATATGCCGGTATTGCTACACTCTACTTTATAAATCCACATGATGACTTATATTGAAAATCTATACGCCGGTATTGCTACACTTTACATTATAAATCCTCATGATGACTTATATTGATAATCTATATGCCAGTATTGCTATGCAGTACTTTATAAAACCTTGTGATGTTTTATATTGATAATCTATATGACAGTATTGCTACTCATTATATTATAAATCCTCATGATAGTTTATATTGATAATTTATATGCCGGTATGGCATTACTGCACATTATAAATCCTTGTGATGTTTTATATTGATAATCTATTTGCCAGAATTGCTACCCTTTGCATTATAATTCCCCATGGTGTTTTATATTGAAAATCTATATGCCAGTATTGTTACACTTTACATTATAAATACTCATGATGACTTATATTGATAATCTATATGCCGGTATTGCTAAGCTGTACATTATAAATCCTTGTGATGGTTTATATTGATAACCTATATGCCAGTATTGTTACTCTATACATTATAAATCCACATGATGACTTATAGTGATAATCTATATGCAGGTATTGCTACACTTTACATTATAAATCCTCATTATGACTCATTAATCCATTTATCCATTTATCCATTTATCCATTTATCCATTTATCCATTTATCCATTTATCCATTTATCCATTTATCCATTTATCCATTTATCCATTTATCCATTTATCCATTTATCCATTTATCCATTTATCCATTTATCCATTTATCCATTTATCCATTTATCCATTTATCCATTTATCCATTTATCCATTTATCCATTTATCCATTTATCCATTTATCCATTTATCCATTTATCCATTTATCCATTTATCCATTTATCCATTTATCCATTTATCCATTTATCCATTTATCCATGTATCCATGTATCCATGTAACCATGTATCCATTTAGTCATTTAGCTATTTAGCCATTTAGCCATTTAGCTATTTAGCTATTTAGTCATTTAGCCATTTAGCCATTTAGCCATTTAGCCATTTAGCCATTTAGCCATTTAGCCATTTATCCATTTATCCATTTATCCATTTATCCATGTATCCATGTATCCATGTATCCATTTAGCCATTTAGCCATTTAGCTATTTAGCCATTTATCCATTTATCCATTTATCCATTTATCTATTTAGCCATTAAGCCATTTAGCCATTTAGCCAATTAGCCATTTAGCCATTTAGCCATTTAGCCATTTATCCATTTATCCATTTAGCCATTTAGCCATTTAGCCATTTAGCCATTTAGCCATTTAGCCAATTATCCATTTATCCATTTATCCACTTAGCCATTTAGCCATTTAGCCATTTATCCATTTATCCATTTATCCATTTATCCATTTAGCCGTTTAGCCATTTAGCCATTTAGCCATTTAGTCTTTTAGCCATTTAGCCATTTATCCATTTATCCATTTATCCATTTATCCGTTTAGCCATTTAGCCATTTAGCCATTTAGCCATTTAGCCATTTAGCCATTTAGCCATTTAGCCATTTAGCCATTTAACCATTTAGCCATTTATCCATTTATCCATTCAGCCATTTAGCCATTTAGCCATTTAGCCATTTAGCCATTTAGCTATTTAGCCATTTAGCCATTTAGCTATTTAGCCATTTAGCCATTTAGCCATATAGCCATATAGCCATTTAACCATTTAGCCATTTAGCCATTTAGCCATTTAGCCATTTAGCCATTTAGCCATTTAGCTATTTAACCATTTAGCTATTTAGCCATTTAGCCATTTATTGTGATGTTTTATATTGATAATCTATATGCCGGTATTTCTATACTGTACAATATAAATCCACTTGATGGTTTATATTGATAATCTATATGCCGGTATTGCTATACTGTACATTGTAAATATTTGTGATGGTTTATATTGATACTCTATATGCCAGTATTGTTACTCTATACATTATAAATCCACATGATGACATATTGATAATCTATACGCCGGTATTGCTACACTTTACATTATAAATCCTCATGATGACTTATATTGATAATCTATATGCCAGTATTGCTATGCAGTACTTTATAAAACCTTGTGATGTTTTATATTGATAATCTATTTGCCAGAATTGCTACCCTTTGCATTATAATTCCTCATGGTGTTTTATATTGAAAATCTATATGCCAGTATTGCTACACTTTACTTTATAAATCCTCATTGTGACTTATATTGATAATCTATATGCCGGTATTGCTATGATGTACATTATAAAACCTTGTGAGGTTTTATATTGATAATCTATATACCAGCATTGATACACTTTACATTATAACTCCTCATGTTGTTTTTGATTGATAATCTATATGTCAGTATGGCTACACTTTACATTATAAATCCTCTCGATAGTTTATATTGATAATCTATTTGCCGGTATTGCTATGCTGTACATTATAAATCCTTGTGATGTTTTATATTGATAATCTACATGCCGGTATTGCTATACTGTACATTATAATTCCTCTTGATGACTTGTATTGATAATCTATGTGCCGATATTGCTATACTCTACATTATAAATCCTTGTGATGTTTTATATAGATATTCTATTTGCCAGAATTGCTACACTTTACATTATAATTCCTCATGGTGTTTTATATTGATAATCTATATGCCAGTATTGCTACACTTTACATTATAATTCATCACGGTGTTTTATATTGATAATCTATATGGCAGTATTGCTACACTTTACATTATAATGCATCATGGTGTTTTATATTGGCCAAGGCGCTATTAAATAAAGATTTATTATTATTATTATTATTATTATTATTATTGTTAATCTATATGCCAGATTTGCTACACTTTACATTATAAATCCCCACAATAATTTATATTGATAATCTATATGCCACATTGCTACACTTTACATTATAAATCCTCATGATGAGTTATATTGATAATCTATATGTCGGTATTGCTATACTGTACATTATAAATCTTTGTGATGTTTTATATTGATAATCTATATAACAGTATTGCTACACTTTACATTATAAATCCTCATGATGACTTATATTGATAATCTATATGCCAGTATTGCTATGCAGTACTTTATAAAACCTTGTGCTGTTTTATATTAATAATCTATATGCCAGTATTGCTACACTTTACATTATAATTCCTCAAGGTGTTTTATATTGATAATCTATATGGCAGTAATGCTACACTTTGAATTATAATTCCTCATGATGTTTTATATTGATAATCTATATGCCGGTATTGCTACACTTTACTTTATAAATCCACATGATGACTTATATTGAAAATCTATACGCCGGTATTGCTACACTTTACATTATAAATCCTCATGATGACTTATATTGATAATCTATATGCCAGTATTGCTATGCAGTACTTTATAAAACCTTGTGATGTTTTATATTGATAATCTATATGACAGTATTGCTACTCATTATATTATATATCCTCATGATAGTTTATATTGATAATTTATATGCCGGTATGGCATTACTGCACATTATAAATCCTTGTGATGTTTTATATTGATAATCTATTTGCCAGAATTGCTACCCTTTGCATTATAATTCCTCATGGTGTTTTATATTAAAAATCTATATGCCAGTATTGTTACACTTTACATTATAAATACTCATGATGACTTATATTGATAATCTATATGCCGGTATTGCTAAGCTGTACATTATAAATCCTTGTGATGGTTTATATTGAATACCTATATGCCAGTATTGTTACTCTATACATTATAAATCCACATGATGACTTATAGTGATAATCTATATGCAGGTATTGCTACACTTTACCTTATAAATCCTCATTATGACTCATTTATCCATTTATCCATTTATCCATTTATCCATTTATCCATTTATCCATTTATCCATTTATCCATTTATCCATTTATCCATTTATCCATTTACCCATTTAGCCATTTAGCCATTTACCCATTTAGCCATTTAGCCATTTAGCCATTTATTGTGATGTTTTATATTGATAATCTATATGCCGGTATTTCTATACTGTACAATATAAATCCTCATGATGGTTTATATTGATAATCTATATGCCGGTATTGCTATACTGTACATTGTAAATATTTGTGATTTTTTATATTGATAATCTTTATGCCAGTATTGCTACACTTTGCATTATAATTCCTCCTGGTGTTTTATATTGATAATCTATATGACACTATTGTTACTCATTACATTATAAATCCTCACGATAGTTTATATTGATAATCTATATGCCGGTATTTCTATACTGTACAATATAAATCCCAAGTGATGTTTTATATTGATAATCTATATGCCAGTATTGCTACACTTTACATTATAAATCCTCATGATGACCTATATTGATAATCTTTATGCCAGTATTGCTACACTTAACATTATAATTCCTCATGGTGTTTTATATTGATAATCTATATGCCAGTAATGCTACACTTTGAATTATAATTCCTCATGATGTTTTATATTGATAATCTATATGCCGGTATTGCTACACTTTACTTTATAAATCCACATAATGACTTATATTGATAATCTATACGCCAGTATTGCTATGCAGTACTTTATAAAACCTTGTGATGTTTTATATTGATAATCTATATGACAGTATTGCTAGTCATTACATTATAAATCCTCATGATAGTTTATATTGATAATTTATATGCCGGTATGGCTATACTGCACATTATAAATCCTTGTGATGCTTTATATTGATAATCTATTTGCCAGAATTGCTACCCTTTGCATTATAATTCCTCATGGTGTTTTATATTGAAAATCTATATGTCAGTATGGCTACACTTTACATTATAAATCCTCACGATGTATTATATTGATAATCTATATGCCGGTATTGCTATGCTGTACATTATAAATCCTTGTGATGTTTTATATTGATAATCTACATGCCGGTATTGCTATACTGTACATTATAATTCCTCGTGATGTTTTATATTGATAATCTATATGCCAGTATTGTTACACTTTACATTATAAATCCTCGTGATGACTTATATTGATAATCTAAATGCCGGTATTGCTTCACTTTACGATATAAATCCTCATGATGATTTATATTGATAATATAAATGCCGGTATTGCTATATTGTACATTATAAATACTTGTGATGTTTTATATTTATAATCTTTATGCCAGTATTGCTACACTTTGCATTATAATTCCTCATGGTGTTTTATATTTATAATCTATATGCCAGTATTGCTACACTTTGAATTATAGTTCCTCATAATGTTTTATATTGATAATCTATATGCCGGTATTGCTATACTGTATATTATAAATCCTGGTGATGGTTTATATTGATACTCTATATGCCAGTATTGTTACTCTATACATTATAAATCCACATGATGACTTATATTGATAATCTATACGCCGGTATTGCTACACTTTACATTATAAATCCTCATGATGACTTATATTGATAATCTATATGCCAGTATTGCTATGCAGTACTTTATAAAACCTTGTGATGTTTTATATTGATAATCTATTTGCCAGAATTGCTACACTTTACTTTATAAATCCTCATTATGACTTAAATTGATAATCTATATGCCGGTATTGCTATGATATACATTATAAAACCTTGTGAGGTTTTATATTGAAAATCTATATGCCAGTATTGCTACACTTTACTTTATAAATCCTTATTATGACTTATATTGATAATCTATATGCCGGTATTGCTATGATGTACATTATAAAACCTTGTGAGGTTTTATATTGATAATCTATATGCCAGCATTGATACACTTTACATTATAACTCCTCATGGTGTTTTTGATTGATAATCTATATGTCAGTATGGCTACACTTTACATTATAAATCCTCACGATAGTTTATATTGATAATCTATATGCCGGTATTGCTATGCTGTACATTATAAATCCTTGTGATGTTTTATATTGATAATCTACATGCCGGTATTGCTATACTGTACATTATAATTCCTCTTGGTGACTTGTATTGATAATCTATGTGCCGGTATTGCTATACTGTACATTATAAATCCTTGTGATGTTTTATATAGATATTCTATTTGCCACATTGCTACACTTTACATTATAAATCCTCATGATGAGTTATATTGATAATCTATATGCCGGTATTGCTATACTGTACATTATAAATCTTTGTGATGTGTTATATTGATAATCTAGATAACAGTATTGCTACACTTTACACTATAAATCCTCATGATGACTTATATTGATCATCTATATGCCAGTATTGCTATGCAGTACTTTATAAAACCTTGTGCTGTTTTATATTAATAATCTATATGCCAGTATTGCTACACTTTACATTATAATTCCTCATGGTGTTTTATATTGATAATCTATTTGCCGGTATTGCTATACTGTACATTATAAATCCCCCGTGATGTTTTATATTGATAATTTATATGCAAGTATTGCTACACTTTACATTATAATTCCTCATGGTGTTTTATATTGATAATCTATATGCCAGTATTGCTACACTTTACATTATAATTCCTCAAGGTGTATTATATTGATAATCTATATGGCAGTAATGCTACACTTTGAATTATAATTCCTCATGATGTTTTATATTGAAAATCTATATGCCGGTATTGCTACACTTTACTTTATAAATCCACATGATGACTTATATTGAAAATCTATACGCCGGTATTGCTACACTTTACATTATAAATCCTCATGATGACTTATATTGATAATATATATGCCAGTATTGCTATGCAGTACTTTATAAAACCTTGTGATGTTTTATATTGATAATCTATATGACAGTATTGCTACTCATTATATTATAAATCCTCAAGATAGTTTATATTGATAATTTATATGCCGGTATGGCATTACTGCACATTAAAAATCCTTGTGATGTTTTATATTGATAATCTATTTGCCAGAATTGCTACCCTTTGCATTATAATTCCTCATGGTGTTTTATATTGAAAATCTATATGCCAGTATTGTTACACTTTACATTATAAATACTCATGATGACTTATATTGATAATCTATATGCCTGTATTGCTAAGCTGTACATTATAAATCCTTGTGATGGTTTATATTGATAACCTATATGCCAGTATTGTTACTCTATACATTATAAATCCACATGATGACTTATAGTGATAATCTATATGCAGGTATTGCTACACTTTACATTATAAATCCTCATTATGACTCATTTATCCATTTATCCATTTATCCATTTATCCATTTATCCATTTATCCATTTATCCATTTATCCATTTATCCATTTATCCATTTATCCATTTATCCATTTATCCATTTATCCATTTATCCATTTATCCATTTATCCATTTATCCATTTATCCATTTATCCATTTATCCATTTATCCATTTATCCATTTATCCATTTATCCATTTATCCATTTATCCATTTATCCATTAATCCATTTATCCATTTATCCATTTATCCATTTATCCATTTATCCATTTATCCATTTATCCATTTATCCATTTATCCATTTATCCATTTATCCATTTATCCATTTATCCATTTATCCATTTATCCATTTATCCATTTATCCATTTATCCATTTATCCATTTATCCATGTATCCATTTAGCCATTTAGCCATTCAGCCATTTAGCCGTTTAGCCATTTAGCCATTTAGCCATTTAGCCATTTACCCATTTAGCCATTTACCCATTTAGCCATTTAGCCATTTATCCATTTATCCATTTATCCATTTATCCATTTATCCATTTATCCATTTATCCATTTATCCATTTAGCCATTTAGCCATTTAGCCATATAGCCATATAGCCATATAGCCATTTAGCCATTTAGCCATTTAGCCATATAGCCATATAGCCATTTAACCATTTAGCCATTTAGCCATTTAGCCATTTAGCCATTTAGCTATTTAGCCATTTAGCTATTTAGCCATTTAGCCATTTATTGTGATGTTTTATATTGATAATCTATATGCCGGTATTTCTATACTGTACAATATAAATCCTTGTGATGTTTTATATTAATAATCTACATGCCGGTATTGCTATACTGTACATTATAATTCCTCGTGATGTTTTATATTGATAATCTATATGCCAGTATTGTTACACTTTACATTATAAATCCTCGTGATGACTTATATTGATAATCTAAATGCCGGTATTGCTTCACTTTACGATATAAATCCTCATGATGATTTATATTGATAATATAAATGCCGGTATTGCTATATTGTACATTACAAATACTTGTGATGTTTTATATTTATAATCTATATGCCAGTATTGCTACACTTTGAATTATAGTTCCTCATAATGTTTTATATTGATAATCTATATGCCGGTATTGCTATACTGTATATTATAAATCCTGGTGATGGTTTATATTGATACTCTATATGCCAGTATTGTTACTCTATACATTATAAATCCACATGATGTACATTATAATTCCTCTTGATGACTTGTATTGATAATCTATGTGCCGGTATTGCTATACTGTACATTATAAATCCTTGTGATGTTTTATATAGATATTCTATTAGCCAGATTTGCTACACTTTACATTATAAATCCCCACAATAATTTATATTGATAATCTATATGCCACATTGCTACACTTTACATTATAAATCCTCATGATGAGTTATATTGATAATCTATATGCCGGTATTGCTATACTGTACATTATAAATCTTTGTGATGTTTTATATTGATAATCTATATAACAGTATTGCTACACTTTACACTATAATTCCTCATGATGACTTATATTGATCATCTATATGCCAGTATTGCTATGCAGTACTTTATAAAACCTTGTGCTGTTTTATATTAATAATCTATATGCCAGTATTGCTACACTTTACATTATAATTCCTCATGGTGTTTTATATTGATAATCTATTTGCCGGTATTGCTATACTGTACATTATAAATCCCCCGTGATGTTTTATATTGATAATTTATATGCAAGTATTGCTACACTTTACATTATAATTCCTCATGGTGTATTATATTGATAATCTATATGCCAGTATTGCTACACTTTACATTATAATTCCTCAAGGTGTTTTATATTGATAATCTATATGGCAGGAATGCTACACTTTGAATTATAATTCCTCATGATGTTTTATATTGATAATCTATATGCCGGTATTGCTACACTTTACTTTATAAATCCACATGATGACTTATATTGAAAATCTATACGCCGGTATTGCTACACTTTACATTATAAATCCTCATGATGACTTATATTGATAATCTATATGCCAGTATTGCTATGCAGTACTTTATAAAACTTTGTGATGTTTTATATTGATAATCTATATGACAGTATTGCTACTCATTATATTATAAATCCTCATGATAGTTTATATTGATAATTTATATGCCGGTATGGCATTACTGCACATTATAAATCCTTGTGATGTTTTATATTGATAATCTATTTGCCAGAATTGCTACCCTTTGCATTATAATTCCTCATGGTGTTTTATATTGAAAATCTATATGCCAGTATTGTTACACTTTACATTATAAATACTCATGATGACTTATATTGATAATCTATATGCCGGTATTGCTAAGCTGTACATTATAAATCCTTGTGATGGTTTATATTGATAACCTATATGCCAGTATTGTTACTCTATACATTATAAATCCACATGATGACTTATAGTGATAATCTATATGCAGGTATTGCTACACTTTACATTATAAATCCTCATTATGACTCATTTATCCATTTATCCATTTATCCATTTATCCATTTATCCATTTATCCATTTATCCATTTATCCATTTATCCATTTATCCATTTATCCATTTATCCATTTATCCATTTATCCATTTATCCATTTATCCATTTATCCATTTATCCATTTATCCATTTATCCATTTATCCATTTATCCATTTATCCATTTATCCATTTATCCATTTATCCATTTATCCATTTATCCATTTATCCATTTATCCATTTATCCATTTATCCATTTATCCATTTATCCATTTATCCATTTATCCATTTATCCATGTATCCATGTATCCATGTATCCATTTAGTCATTTAGCTATTTAGCCATTTAGCCATTTAGCCATTTAGCCATTTAGCTATTTAGCCATTTATCCATTTAGCCATTTAGCCATTTAGCCATTTAGCCATTTAGTCATTTAGCCATTTATCCATTTATCCATTTATCCATTTATCCATTTATCCATTTATCCATTTATCCATTTATCCATGTATCCATGTATCCATGTATCCATTTAGCCATTTAGCTATTTAGCCATTTAGCCATTTAGTCATTTAGCCATTTAGCCATTTATCCATTTATCCATTTATCCATTTATCCATTTATCCATTTATCCATTTAGCCATTCAGCCATTTAGCCGTTTAGCCATTTAGCCATTTAGCCATTTAGCCATTTACCCATTTAGCCATTTACCCATTTAGCCATTTAGCCATTTATCCATTTATCCATTTATCCATTTATCCATTTATCCATTTATCCATTTATCCATTTATCCATTTAGCCATTTAGCCATTTAGCCATATAGCCATATAGCCATATAGCCATTTAGCCATTTAGCCATTTAGCCATTTAGCCATATAGCCATTTAACCATTTAGCCATTTAGCCATTTAGCCATTTAGCCATTTAGCTATTTAGCCATTTAGCTATTTAGCCATTTAGCCATTTATTGTGATGTTTTATATTGATAATCTATATGCCGGTATTTCTATACTGTACAATATAAATCCTTGTGATGTTTTATATTAATAATCTACATGCCGGTATTGCTATACTGTACATTATAATTCCTCGTGATGTTTTATATTGATAATCTATATGCCAGTATTGTTACACTTTACATTATAAATCCTCGTGATGACTTATATTGATAATCTAAATGCCGGTATTGCTTCACTTTACGATATAAATCCTCATGATGATTTATATTGATAATATAAATGCCGGTATTGCTATATTGTACATTACAAATACTTGTGATGTTTTATATTTATAATCTATATGCCAGTATTGCTACACTTTGAATTATAGTTCCTCATAATGTTTTATATTGATAATCTATATGCCGGTATTGCTATACTGTATATTATAAATCCTGGTGATGGTTTATATTGATACTCTATATGCCAGTATTGTTACTCTATACATTATAAATCCACATGATGTACATTATAATTCCTCTTGATGACTTGTATTGATAATCTATGTGCCGGTATTGCTATACTGTACATTATAAATCCTTGTGATGTTTTATATAAATATTCTATTAGCCAGATTTGCTACACTTTACATTATAAATCCCCACAATAATTTATATTGATAATCTATATGCCACATTGCTACACTTTACATTATAAATCCTCATGATGAGTTATATTGATAATCTATATGCCGGTATTGCTATACTGTACATTATAAATCTTTGTGATGTTTTATATTGATAATCTATATAACAGTATTGCTACACTTTACACTATAATTCCTCATGATGACTTATATTGATCATCTATATGCCAGTATTGCTATGCAGTACTTTATAAAACCTTGTGCTGTTTTATATTAATAATCTATATGCCAGTATTGCTACACTTTACATTATAATTCCTCATGGTGTTTTATATTGATAATCTATTTGCCGGTATTGCTATACTGTACATTATAAATCCCCCGTGATGTTTTATATTGATATTTTATATGCAAGTATTGCTACACTTTACATTATAATTCCTCACGGTGTATTATATTGATAATCTATATGCCAGTATTGCTACACTTCACATTATAATTCCTCAAGGTGTTTTATATTGATAATCTATATGGCAGGAATGCTACACTTTGAATTATAATTCCTCATGATGTTTTATATTGATAATCTATATGCCGGTATTGCTACACTTTACTTTATAAATCCACATGATGACTTATATTGAAAATCTATACGCCGGTATTGCTACACTTTACATTATAAATCCTCATGATGACTTATATTGATAATCTATATGCCAGTATTGCTATGCAGTACTTTATAAAACCTTGTGATGTTTTATATTGATAATCTATATGACAGTATTGCTACTCATTATATTATATATCCTCATGATAGTTTATATTGATAATTTATATGCCGGTATGGCATTACTGCACATTATAAATCCTTGTGATGTTTTATATTGATAATCTATTTGCCAGAATTGCTACCCTTTGCATTATAATTCCTCATGGTGTTTTATATTGAAAATCTATATGCCAGTATTGTTACACTTTACATTATAAATACTCATGATGACTTAGATTGATAATCTATATGCCGGTATTGCTAAGCTGTACATTATAAATCCTTGTGATGGTTTATATTGAACACCTATATGCCAGTATTGTTACTCTATACATTATAAATCCACATGATGACTTATAGTGATAATCTATATGCAGGTATTGCTACACTTTACCTTATAAATCCTCATTATGACTCATTTATCCATTTATCCATTTATCCATTTATCCATTTATCCATTTATCCATTTATCCATTTATCCATTTATCCATTTATCCATTTATCCATTTATCCATTTATCCATTTATCCATTTATCCATTTATCCATTTATCCATTTATCCATTTATCCATTTATCCATTTATCCATTTATCCATTTACCCATTTAGCCATTTAGCCATTTACACATTTAGCCATTTAGCCATTTAGCCATTTATTGTGATGTTTTATATTGATAATCTATATGCCGGTATTTCTATACTGTACAATATAAATCCTCATGATGGTTTATATTGATAATCTATATGCCGGTATTGCTATACTGTACATTGTAAATATTTGTGATTTTTTATATTGATAATCTTTATGCCAGTATTGCTACACTTTGCATTATAATTCCTCCTGGTGTTTTATATTGATAATCTATATGACACTATTGTTACTCATTACATTATAAATCCTCACGATAGTTTATATTGATAATCTATATGCCGGTATTTCTATACTGTACAATATAAATCCCAAGTGATGTTTTATATTGATAATCTATATGCCAGTATTGCTACACTTTACATTATAAATCCTTATGATGACCTATATTGATAATCTTTATGCCAGTATTGCTACACTTAACATTATAATTCCTCATGGTGTTTTATATTGATAATCTATATGCCAGTAATGCTACACTTTGAATTATAATTCCTCATGATGTTTTATATTGATAATCTATATGCCGGTATTGCTACACTTTACTTTATAAATCCACATGATGACTTATATTGATAATCTATACGCCAGTATTGCTATGCAGTACTTTATAAAACCTTGTGATGTTTAATATTGATAATCTATATGACAGTATTGCTAGTCATTACATTATAAATCCTCATGATAGTTTATATTGATAATTTATATGCCGGTATGGCTATACTGCACATTATAAATCCTTGTGATGCTTTATATTGATAATCTATTTGCCAGAATTGCTACCCTTTGCATTATAATTCCTCATGGTGTTTTATATTGAAAATCTATATGTCAGTATGGCTACACTTTACATTATAAATCCTCACGATGTATTATATTGATAATCTATATGCCGGTATTGCTATGCTGTACATTATAAATCCTTGTGATGTTTTATATTGATAATCTACATGCCGGTATTGCTATACTGTACATTATAATTCCTCGTGATGTTTTATATTGATAATCTATATGCCAGTATTGTTACACTTTACATTATAAATCCTCGTGATGACTTATATTGATAATCTAAATGCCGGTATTGCTTCACTTTACGATATAAATCCTCATGATGATTTATATTGATAATATAAATGCCGGTATTGCTATATTGTACATTATAAATACTTGTGATGTTTTATATTTATAATCTTTATGCCAGTATTGCTACACTTTGCATTATAATTCCTCATGGTGTTTTATATTTATAATCTATATGCCAGTATTGCTACACTTTGAATTATAGTTCCTCATAATGTTTTATATTGATAATCTATATGCCGGTATTGCTATACTGTATATTATAAATCCTGGTGATGGTTTATATTGATACTCTATATGCCAGTATTGTTACTCTATACATTATAAATCCACATGATGACTTATATTGATAATCTATACGCCGGTATTGCTACACTTTACATTATAAATCCTCATGATGACTTATATTGATAATCTATATGCCAGTATTGCTATGCAGTACTTTATAAAACCTTGTGATGTTTTATATTGATAATCTATTTGCCAGAATTGCTACACTTTACTTTATAAATCCTCATTATGACTTAAATTGATAATCTATATGCCGGTATTGCTATGATATACATTATAAAACCTTGTGAGGTTTTATATTGAAAATCTATATGCCAGTATTGCTACACTTTACTTTATAAATCCTTATTATGACTTATATTGATAATCTATATGCCGGTATTGCTATGATGTACATTATAAAACCTTGTGAGGTTTTATATTGATAATCTATATGCCAGCATTGATACACTTTACATTATAACTCCTCATGGTGTTTTTGATTGATAATCTATATGTCAGTATGGCTACACTTTACATTATAAATCCTCACGATAGTTTATATTGATAATCTATATGCCGGTATTGCTATGCTGTACATTATAAATCCTTGTGATGTTTTATATTGATAATCTACATGCCGGTATTGCTATACTGTACATTATAATTCCTCTTGATGACTTGTATTGATAATCTATGTGCCGGTATTGCTATACTGTACATTATAAATCCTTGTGATGTTTTATATAGATATTCTATTTACCAGAATTGCTACACTTTATATTATAAATCCTCACGATAATTTATATTGATAATCTATATGCCGGTATTGCTACACTTTACTTTATAAATCCACATGATGACTTATATTGATAATCTAAATGCCGGTATTACTATATTGTACATTATAAATACTCGTGATGTTTTATATTGATAATCTTTATGCCAGTATTGCTACACTTTACATTATAATTCCTCATGGTGTTTTATATTGATAATCTATATGCCAGTAATGCTACACTTTGAATTATAATTCCTCATGATGTTTTATATTGATAATCTATATGCCGGTATTGCTACACTTTACTTTATAAATCCACATGATGACTTATATTGATAATCTATACGCCAGTATTGCTATGCAGTACTTTATAAAACCTTGTGATGTTTTATATTGATAATCTATATGACAGTATTGCTAGTCATTATATTATATATCCTCATGATAATTTATATTGATAATTTATATGCCGGTATGGCTATACTGCACATTATAATTCCTTGTGATGCTTTATATTGATAATCTATTTGCCAGAATTGCTACCCTTTGCATTATAATTCCTCATGGTGTTTTATATTGAAAATCTATATGCCAGAATTGCTACACTTTACTTTATAAATCCTCATTATGACTTATATTAATAATCTATATGCCGGTATTGCTATGATATACATTATAAAACCTTGTGAGGTTTTATATTGATAATCTATATGCCAGTATTGCTACACGTTACATTATAATTCCTCATGGCGTTTTATATTGATTATCTATATACCGGTATTACTACACTTTACACTATAAGCCTCCAAGATAGTTTATATTGATAATCGGTATATCAGCATTGCTACACTTTACATTATAAATACTCATGATGACTTATATTGATAATCTACATGCCTTTATTGCTATGCTGTAGATTATAAATCCTTGTGATGTTTTATATTGATAATCTATATGCCAGTATTGCTACACTTTACATTAAAAATCCCCACCATAGTTTATATTGATTATCTATATGGCAGCATTGCTACACTTTACATTATAAATCCTCATGATGGTTTATATTGATAATCTATTTGCCGGTATTGCTATACTGTACATTGTAAATATTTGTGATTTTTTATATTGATAATCTTTATGCCAGTTTTGCTACACTTTGCATTATAATTCCTCATGGTGTTTTTTATTGATAATCTATATGCCAGTATTGCTATGCAGTATTTTATAAAACCTTGTGATGTTTTATATTGATAATCTATATGACAGTATTGCTACTCATTATATTATAAATCCTCATGATAGTTTATATTGATAATTTATATGCCGGTATGGCTATACTGCACATTATAAATCCTTGTGATGTTTTATA
Source organism: Carabus problematicus (assembly GCA_963422195.1). Lineage (NCBI taxonomy): Eukaryota > Metazoa > Arthropoda > Insecta > Coleoptera > Carabidae > Carabus > Carabus problematicus. The sequence goes on from OY728577.1 coordinate 21,490,857, forward strand.
TTGATAATCTATTTGCCAGAATTGTAACCCTTTACATTATGACTCCTCATGGTGTTTTTGATTGATAATCTATGTGTCAGTATGGCTACACTTTACATTATAAATCCTCACGATAGTTTATATTGATAATCTATATGCCGGTATTGCTATGCTGTACATTATAAATCCTTGTGATGTTTTATATTGATAATCTACATGCCGGTATTGCTATACTGTACATTATAATTGTTAATCTATATGCCAGATTTGCTACACATTACATTATAAATCCCCACAATAATTTATATTGATAATCTATATGCCACATTGCTACACTTTACATTATAAATCCTCATGATGAGTTATATTGATAATATATATGCCGGTATTGCTATGCTGTACATTATAAATCCTTGTGATGTTTTATATTGATAATCTATATAACAGTTTTGCTACACTTTACATTATAAATCCTCATGATGACTTATATTGATAATCTATATGCCAGTATTGCTATGCAGTACTTTATAAAACCTTGTGCTGTTTTATATTAATAATCTATATACCAGTATTGCTACACTTTACATTATAATTCCTCATGGTGTTTCATATTGATAATCTATTTGCCGGTATTGCTATACTGTACATTATAAATCCCCCGTGATGTTTTATATTGATAATTTATATGCAAGTATTGCTACACTTTACATTATAATTCCTCATGGTGTATTATATTGATAATCTATATGCCAGTATTGCTACGCTTTACATTATAATTCCTCAAGGTGTTTTATATTGATAATCAATATGGCAGTAATGCTACACTTTGAATTATAATTCCTCATGATGTTTTATATTGATAATCTATATGCCGGTATTGCTACACTTTACTTTATAAATCCACATGATGACTTATATTGAAAATCTATACGCCGGTATTGCTACACTTTACATTATAAATCCTCATGATGACTTATATTGATAATCTATATGCCAGTATTGCTATGCAGTACTTTATAAAACCTTGTGATGTTTTATATTGATAATCTATATGACAGTATTGCTACTCATTATATTATAAATCCTCATGATAGTTTATATTGATAATTTATATGCCGGTATGGCATTACTGCACATTATAAATCCTTGTGATGTTTTATATTGATAATCTATTTGCCAGAATTGCTACCCTTTGCATTATAATTCCCCATGGTGTTTTATATTGAAAATCTATATACCAGTATTGTTACACTTTACATTATAAATACTCATGATGACTTATATTGATAATCTATATGCCGGTATTGCTAAGCTGTACATTATAAATCCTTGTGATGGTTTATATTGATAACCTATATGCCAGTATTGTTACTCTATACATTATAAATCCACATGATGACTTATAGTGATAATCTATATGCAGGTATTGCTACACTTTACATTATAAATCCTCATTATGACTCATTAATCCATTTATCCATTTATCCATTTATCCATTTATCCATTTATCCATTTATCCATTTATCCATTTATCCATTTATCCATTTATCCATTTATCCATTTATCCATTTATCCATTTAGCCATTTAGCCATTTAGCCATTTAGCTATTTAACCAGTTATCCATATATCCATTTATCCATTTATCCATTTATCCATTTAGCCATTTAGCCATTTAGCCATTTAGCCATTTAGCCATTTAGCCATTTAGCCATTTATCCATTTATCCATTTAGCCATTTAGCCATTTAGCCATTTAGCCATTTAGCCAATTATCCATTTATCCATTTATCCATTTAGCCATTTAGCCATTTAGCCATTTAGCCATTTAGCCATTTAGCCATTTATCCATTTATCCATTTATTTATTTATCCATTTAGCCGTTTAGCCATTTAGCCATTTAGCCATTTAGCAGTTTAGTCTTTTAGCCATTTAGCCATTTATCCATTTATCCATTTATCCATTTATCCATTTATCCATTTAGCCATTTAGCCATTTAGCCATTTAGCCATTTAGCCATTTAGCCATTTAACCATTTAGCCATTTAGCCATTTAACCATTTAGCCATTTATCCATTTATCCATTTAGCCATTTAGCCATTTAGCCATTTAGCCATTTAGCCATTTAGCTATTTAGCCATTTAGCCATTTAGCTATTTAGCCATTTAGCCATTTAGCCATATAGCCATATAGCCATTTAACCATTTAGCCATTTAGCCATTTAGCCATTTAGCCATTTAGCCATTTAGCCATTTAGCCATTTAGCTATTTAACCATTTAGCTATTTAGCCATTTAGCCATTTATTGTGATGTTTTATATTGATAATCTATATGCCGGTATTTCTATACTGTACAATATAAATCCACATGATGGTTTATATTGATAATCTATATGCCGGTATTTCTATACTGTACATTGTAAATATTTGTGATGGTTTATATTGATACTCTATATGCCAGTATTGTTACTCTATACATTATAAATCCACATGATGACATATTGATAATCTATACGCCGGTATTGCTACACTTTACATTATAAATCCTCATGATGACTTATATTGATAATCTATATGCCAGTATTGCTATGCAGTACTTTATAAAACCTTGTGATGTTTTATATTGATAATCTATATAACAGTATTGCTACACTTTACATTATAAATCCACATGATGACATATTGATAATCTATACGCCGGTATTGCTACACTTTACATTATAAATCCTCATGATGACTTATATTGATAATCTATATGCCAGTATTGCTATGCAGTACTTTATAAAACCTTGTGATGTTTTATATTGATAATCTATTTGCCAGAATTGCTACCCTTTGCATTATAATTCCTCATGGTGTTTTATATTGAAAATCTATATGCCAGTATTGCTACACTTTACTTTATAAATCCTCATTGTGACTTATATTGATAATCTATATGCCGGTATTGCTATGATGTACATTATAAAACCTTGTGAGGTTTTATATTGATAATCTATATACCAGCATTGATACACTTTACATTATAACTCCTCATGTTGTTTTTGATTGATAATCTATATGTCAGTATGGCTAGACTTTACATTATAAATCCTCACGATAGTTTATATTGATAATCTATTTGCCGGTATTGCTATGCTGTACATTATAAATCCTTGTGATGTTTTATATTGATAATCTACATGCCGGTATTGCTATACTGTACATTATAATTCCTCTTGATGACTTGTATTGATAATCTATGTGCCGGTATTGCTATACTCTACATTATAAATCCTTGTGATGTTTTATATAGATATTCTATTTGCCAGAATTGCTACACTTTACATTATAATTCCTCATGGTGTTTTATATTGATAATCTATATGCCAGTATTGCTACACTTTACATTATAATTCATCACGGTGTTTTATATTGATAATCTATATGGCAGTATTGCTACACTTTACATTATAATGCATCATGGTGTTTTATATTGGCCAAGGCGCTATTAAATAAAGATTTATTATTATTATTATTATTATTATTATTGTTAATCTATATGCCAGATTTGCTACACTTTACATTATAAATCCCCACAATAATTTATATTGATAATCTATATGCCACATTGCTACACTTTACATTATAAATCCTCATGATGAGTTATATTGATAATCTATATGTCGGTATTGCTATACTGTACATTATAAATCTTTGTGATGTTTTATATTGATAATCTATATAACAGTATTGCTACACTTTACATTATAAATCCTCATGATGACTTATATTGATAATCTATATGCCAGTATTGCTATGCAGTACTTTATAAAACCTTGTGCTGTTTTATATTAATAATCTATATGCCAGTATTGCTACACTTTACATTATAATTCCTCAAGGTGTTTTATATTGATAATCTATATGGCAGTAATGCTACACTTTGAATTATAATTCCTAATGATGTTTTATATTGATAATCTATATGCCGGTATTGCTACACTTTACTTTATAAATCCACATGATGACTTATATTGAAAATCTATACGCCGGTATTGCTACACTTTACATTATAAATCCTCATGATGAATTATATTGATAATCTATATGCCAGTATTGCTATGCAGTACTTTATAAAACCTTGTGATGTTTTATATTGATAATCTATATGACAGTATTGCTACTCATTATATTATAAATCCTCATGATAGTTTATATTGATAATTTATATGCCGGTATGGCTATACTGCACATTATAAATCCTTGTGATGCTTTATATTGATAATCTATTTGCCAGAATTGCTACCCTTTGCATTATAATTCCTCATGGTGTTTTATATTGAAAATCTATATGCCAGTATGGCTACACTTCACATTATAAATCCTCACGATGTATTATATTGATAATCTATATGCCGGTATTGCTATGCTGTACATTATAAATCCTTGTGATGTTTTATATTGATAATCTACATGCCGGTATTGCTATACTGTACATTATAATTCCTCGTGATGTTTTATATTGATAATCTATATGCCAGTATTGTTACACTTTACATTATAAATCCTCGTGATGACTTATATTGATAATCTAAATGCCGGTATTGCTTCACTTTACGATATAAATCCTCATGATGATTTATATTGATAATATAAATGCCGGTATTGCTATATTGTACATTATAAATACTTGTGATGTTTTATATTTATAATCTTTATGCCAGTATTGCTACACTTTGCATTATAATTCCTCATGGTGTTTTATATTTATAATCTATATGCCAGTATTGCTACACTTTAAATTATAGTTCCTCATAATGTTTTATATTGATAATCTATATGCCGGTATTGCTATACTGTATATTATAAATCCTGGTGATGGTTTATATTGATACTCTATATGCCAGTATTGTTACTCTATACATTATAAATCCACATGATGACTTATATTGATAATCTATACGCCGGTATTGCTACACTTTACATTATAAATCCTCATGATGACTTATATTGATAATCTATATGCCAGTATTTCTATGCAGTACTTTATAAAACCTTGTGATGTTTTATATTGATAATCTATTTGCCAGAATTGCTACACTTTACTTTATAAATCCTCATTATGACTTAAATTGATAATCTATATGCCGGTATTGCTATGATATACATTATAAAACCTTGTGAGGTTTTATATTGAAAATCAATATGCCAGTATTGCTACACTTTACTTTATAAATCCTTATTATGACTTATATTGATAATCTATATGCCGGTATTGCTATGATGTACATTATAAAACCTTGTGAGGTTTTATATTGATAATCTATATGCCAGCATTGATACACTTTACATTATAACTCCTCATGGTGTTTTTGATTGATAATCTATATGTCAGTATGGCTACACTTTACATTATAAATCCTCACGATAGTTTATATTGATAATCTATATGCCGGTATTGCTATGCTGTACATTATAAATCCTTGTGATGTTTTATATTGATAATCTACATGCCGGTATTGCTATACTGTACATTATAATTCCTCTTGATGACTTGTATTGATAATCTATGTGCCGGTATTGCTATACTGTACATTATAAATCCTTGTGATGTTTTATATAGATATTCTATTTGCCAGAATTGCTACACTTTACATTATAAATCCTCACGATAATTTATATTGATAATCTATATGCCGGTATTGCTACACTTTACTTTATAAATCCACATGATGACTTATATTGATAATCTAAATGCCGGTATTACTATATTGTACATTATAAATACTCGTGATGTTTTATATTGATAATCTTTATGCCAGTATTGCTACACTTTACATTATAATTCCTCATGGTGTTTTATATTGATAATCTATATGCCAGTAATGCTACACTTTGAATTATAATTCCTCATGATGTTTTATATTGATAATCTATATGCCGGTATTGCTACACTTTACTTTATAAATCCACATGATGACTTATATTGATAATCTATACGCCAGTATTGCTATGCAGTACTTTATAAAACCTTGTGATGTTTTATATTGATAATCTATATGACAGTATTGCTAGTCATTATATTATAAATCCTCATGATAATTTATATTGATAATTTATATGCCGGTATGGCTATACTGCACATTATAATTCCTTGTGATGCTTTATATTGATAATCTATTTGCCAGAATTGCTACCCTTTGCATTATAATTCCTCATGGTGTTTTATATTGAAAATCTATATGCCAGAATTGCTACACTTTACTTTATAAATCCTCATTATGACTTATATTAATAATCTATATGCCGGTATTGCTATGATATACATTATAAAACCTTGTGAGGTTTTATATTGATAATCTATATGCCAGTATTGCTACACGTTACATTATAATTCCTCATGGCGTTTTATATTGATTATCTATATACCGGTATTACTACACTTTACACTATAAGCCTCCAAGATAGTTTATATTGATAATCGGTATATCAGCATTGCTACACTTTACATTATAAATACTCATGATGACTTATATTGATAATCTACATGCCTTTATTGCTATGCTGTAGATTATAAATCCTTGTGATGTTTTATATTGATAATCTATATGCCAGTATTGCTACACTTTACATTAAAAATCCCCACCATAGTTTATATTGATTATCTATATGGCAGCATTGCTACACTTTACATTATAAATCCTCATGATGGTTTATATTGATAATCTATATGCCGGTATTGCTATACTGTACATTGTAAATATTTGTGATTTTTTATATTGATAATCTTTATGCCAGTTTTGCTACACTTTGCATTATAATTCCTCATGGTGTTTTTTATTGATAATCTATATGCCAGTATTGCTATGCAGTATTTTATAAAACCTTGTGATGTTTTATATTGATAATCTATATGACAGTATTGCTACTCATTATATTATAAATCCTCATGATAGTTTATATTGATAATTTATATGCCGGTATGGCTATACTGCACATTATAAATCCTTGTGATGTTTTATATTGATAATCTATTTGCCAGAATTGTAACCCTTTACATTATGACTCCTCATGGTGTTTTTGATTGATAATCTATGTGTCAGTATGGCTACACTTTACATTATAAATCCTCACGATAGTTTATATTGATAATCTATATGCCGGTATTGCTATGCTGTACATTATAAATCCTTGTGATGTTTTATATTGATAATCTACATGCCGGTATTGCTATACTGTACATTATAATTCCTCTTGATGACTTGTATTGATAATCTATGTGCCGGTATTGCTATACTGTACATTATAAATCCTTGTGATGTTTTATATAGATATTCTATTAGCCAGAATTGCTACACTTTACATTATAATTCCTCATGGTGTTTTATATTGATAATCTATATGCCAGTATTGCTACACTTTACATTATAATTCATCACTGTGTTTTATATTGATAATCTATATGGCAGTATTGCTACATTTTACATTATAATGCATCATGGTGTTTTATATTGTTAATCTATATGCCAGATTTGCTACACATTACATTATAAATCCCCACAATAATTTATATTGATAATCTATATGCCACATTGCTACACTTTACATTATAAATCCTCATGATGAGTTATATTGATAATCTATATGCCGGTATTGCTATGCTGTACATTATAAATCCTTGTGATGTTTTATATTGATAATCTATATAACAGTATTGCTACACTTTACATTATAAATCCTCATGATGACTTATATTGATAATCTATATGCCAGTATTGCTATGCAGTACTTTATAAAACCTTGTGCTGTTTTATATTAATAATCTATATGCCAGTATTGCTACACTTTACATTATAATTCCTCATGGTGTTTTATATTGATAATCTATTTGCCGGTATTGCTATACTGTACATTATAAATCCCCCGTGATGTTTTATATTGATAATTTATATGCAAGTATTGCTACACTTTACATTATAATTCCTCAAGGTGTATTATATTGATAATCTATATGCCAGTATTGCTACGCTTTACATTATAATTCCTCAAGGTGTTTTATATTGATAATCAATATGGCAGTAATGCTACACTTTGAATTATAATTCCTCATGATGTTTTATATTGATAATCTATATGCCGGTATTGCTACACTTTACTTTATAAATCCACATGATGACTTATATTGAAAATCTATACGCCGGTATTGCTACACTTTACATTATAAATCCTCATGATGACTTATATTGATAATCTATATGCCAGTATTGCTATGCAGTACTTTATAAAACCTTGTGATGTTTTATATTGATAATCTATTTGCCAGAATTGCTACCCTTTGCATTATAATTCCTCATGGTGTTTTATATTGAAAATCTATATGCCAGTATTGCTACACTTTACTTTATAAATCCTCATTGTGACTTATATTGATAATCTATATGCCGGTATTGCTATGATGTACATTATAAAACCTTGTGAGGTTTTATATTGATAATCTATATACCAGCATTGATACACTTTACATTATAACTCCTCATGTTGTTTTTGATTGATAATCTATATGTCAGTATGGCTACACTTTACATTATAAATCCTCACGATAGTTTATATTGATAATCTATTTGCCGGTATTGCTATGCTGTACATTATAAATCCTTGTGATGTTTTATATTGATAATCTACATGCCGGTATTGCTATACTGTACATTATAATTCCTCTTGATGACTTGTATTGATAATCTATGTGCCGGTATTGCTATACTCTACATTATAAATCCTTGTGATGTTTTATATAGATATTCTATTTGCCAGAATTGCTACACTTTACATTATAATTCCTCATGGTGTTTTATATTGATAATCTATATGCCAGTATTGCTACACTTTACATTATAATTCATCACGGTGTTTTATATTGATAATCTATATGGCAGTATTGCTACACTTTACATTATAATGCATCATGGTGTTTTATATTGGCCAAGGCGCTATTAAATAAAGATTTATTATTATTATTATTATTATTATTATTATTATTATTGTTAATCTATATGCCAGATTTGCTACACTTTACATTATAAATCCCCACAATAATTTATATTGATAATCTATATGCCACATTGCTACACTTTACATTATAAATCCTCATGATGAGTTATATTGATAATCTATATGTCGGTATTGCTATACTGTACATTATAAATCTTTGTGATGTTTTATATTGATAATCTATATAACAGTATTGCTACACTTTACATTATAAATCCTCATGATGACTTATATTGATAATCTATATGCCAGTATTGCTATGCAGTACTTTATAAAACCTTGTGCTGTTTTATATTAATAATCTATATGCCAGTATTGCTACACTTTACATTATAATTCCTCAAGGTGTTTTATATTGATAATCTATATGGCAGTAATGCTACACTTTGAATTATAATTCCTCATGATGTTTTATATTGATAATCTATATGCCGGTATTGCTACACTTTACTTTATAAATCCACATGATGACTTATATTGAAAATCTATACGCCGGTATTGCTACACTTTACATTATAAATCCTCATGATGACTTATATTGATAATCTATATGCCAGTATTGCTATGCAGTACTTTATAAAACCTTGTGATGTTTTATATTGATAATCTATATGACAGTATTGCTACTCATTATATTAAAAATCCTCATGATAGTTTATATTGATAATTTATATGCCGGTATGGCATTACTGCACATTATAAATCCTTGTGATGTTTTATATTGATAATCTATTTGCCAGAATTGCTACCCTTTGCATTATAATTCCCCATGGTGTTTTATATTGAAAATCTATATGCCAGTATTGTTACACTTTACATTATAAATACTCATGATGACTTATATTGATAATCTATATGCCGGTATTGCTAAGCTGTACATTATAAATCCTTGTGATGGTTTATATTGAATACCTATATGCCAGTATTGTTACTCTATACATTATAAATCCACATGATGACTTATAGTGATAATCTATATGCAGGTATTGCTACACTTTACCTTATAAATCCTCATTATGACTCATTTATCCATTTATCCATTTATCCATTTATCCATTTATCCATTTATCCATTTATCCATTTATCCATTTATCCATTTATCCATTTACCCATTTAGCCATTTAGCCATTTACCCATTTAGCCATTTAGCCATTTAGCCATTTATTGTGATGTTTTATATTGATAATCTATATGCCGGTATTTCTATACTGTACAATATAAATCCTCATGATGGTTTATATTGATAATCTATATGCCGGTATTGCTATACTGTACATTGTAAATATTTGTGATTTTTTATATTGATAATCTTTATGCCAGTATTGCTACACTTTGCATTATAATTCCTCCTGGTGTTTTATATTGATAATCTATATGACACTATTGTTACTCATTACATTATAAATCCTCACGATAGTTTATATTGATAATCTATATGCCGGTATTTCTATACTGTACAATATAAATCCCAAGTGATGTTTTATATTGATAATCTATATGCCAGTATTGCTACACTTTACATTATAAATCCTCATGATGACCTATATTGATAATCTTTATGCCAGTATTGCTACACTTAACATTATAATTCCTCATGGTGTTTTATATTGATAATCTATATGCCAGTAATGCTACACTTTGAATTATAATTCCTCATGATGTTTTATATTGATAATCTATATGCCGGTATTGCTACACTTTACTTTATAAATCCACATAATGACTTATATTGATAATCTATACGCCAGTATTGCTATGCAGTACTTTATAAAACCTTGTGATGTTTTATATTGATAATCTATATGACAGTATTGCTAGTCATTACATTATAAATCCTCATGATAGTTTATATTGATAATTTATATGCCGGTATGGCTATACTGCACATTATAAATCCTTGTGATGCTTTATATTGATAATCTATTTGCCAGAATTGCTACCCTTTGCATTATAATTCCTCATGGTGTTTTATATTGAAAATCTATATGTCAGTATGGCTACACTTTACATTATAAATCCTCACGATGTATTATATTGATAATCTATATGCCGGTATTGCTATGCTGTACATTATAAATCCTTGTGATGTTTTATATTGATAATCTACATGCCGGTATTGCTATACTGTACATTATAATTCCTCGTGATGTTTTATATTGATAATCTATATGCCAGTATTGTTACACTTTACATTATAAATCCTCGTGATGACTTATATTGATAATCTAAATGCCGGTATTGCTTCACTTTACGATATAAATCCTCATGATGATTTATATTGATAATATAAATGCCGGTATTGCTATATTGTACATTATAAATACTTGTGATGTTTTATATTTATAATCTTTATGCCAGTATTGCTACACTTTGCATTATAATTCCTCATGGTGTTTTATATTTATAATCTATATGCCAGTATTGCTACACTTTGAATTATAGTTCCTCATAATGTTTTATATTGATAATCTATATGCCGGTATTGCTATACTGTATATTATAAATCCTGGTGATGGTTTATATTGATACTCTATATGCCAGTATTGTTACTCTATACATTATAAATCCACATGATGACTTATATTGATAATCTATACGCCGGTATTGCTACACTTTACATTATAAATCCTCATGATGACTTATATTGATAATCTATATGCCAGTATTGCTATGCAGTACTTTATAAAACCTTGTGATGTTTTATATTGATAATCTATTTGCCAGAATTGCTACACTTTACTTTATAAATCCTCATTATGACTTAAATTGATAATCTATATGCCGGTATTGCTATGATATACATTATAAAACCTTGTGAGGTTTTATATTGAAAATCTATATGCCAGTATTGCTACACTTTACTTTATAAATCCTTATTATGACTTATATTGATAATCTATATGCCGGTATTGCTATGATGTACATTATAAAACCTTGTGAGGTTTTATATTGATAATCTATATGCCAGCATTGATACACTTTACATTATAACTCCTCATGGTGTTTTTGATTGATAATCTATATGTCAGTATGGCTACACTTTACATTATAAATCCTCACGATAGTTTATATTGATAATCTATATGCCGGTATTGCTATGCTGTACATTATAAATCCTTGTGATGTTTTATATTGATAATCTACATGCCGGTATTGCTATACTGTACATTATAATTCCTCTTGGTGACTTGTATTGATAATCTATGTGCCGGTATTGCTATACTGTACATTATAAATCCTTGTGATGTTTTATATAGATATTCTATTTGCCAGAATTGCTACACTTTACATTATAATTCCTCATGGTGTTTTATATTGATAATCTATATGCCAGTATTGCTACACTTTACATTATAATTCATCACGGTGTTTTATATTGATAATCTATATGGCAGTATTGCTTCATTTTACATTATAATGCATCATGGTGTTTTATATTGTTAATCTATATGCCAGATTTGCTACACTTTACATTATAAATCCCCACAATAATTTATATTGATAATCTATATGCCACATTGCTACACTTTACATTATAAATCCTCATGATGAGTTATATTGATAATCTATATGCCGGTATTGCTATACTGTACATTATAAATCTTTGTGATGTGTTATATTGATAATCTAGATAACAGTATTGCTACACTTTACACTATAAATCCTCATGATGACTTATATTGATCATCTATATGCCAGTATTGCTATGCAGTACTTTATAAAACCTTGTGCTGTTTTATATTAATAATCTATTAGCCAGTATTGCTACACTTTACATTATAATTCCTCATGGTGTTTTATATTGATAATCTATTTGCCGGTATTGCTATACTGTACATTATAAATCCCCCGTGATGTTTTATATTGATAATTTATATGCAAGTATTGCTACACTTTACATTATAATTCCTCATGGTGTTTTATATTGATAATCTATATGCCAGTATTGCTACACTTTACATTATAATTCCTCAAGGTGTATTATATTGATAATCTATATGGCAGTAATGCTACACTTTGAATTATAATTCCTCATGATGTTTTATATTGAAAATCTATATGCCGGTATTGCTACACTTTACTTTATAAATCCACATGATGACTTATATTGAAAATCTATACGCCGGTATTGCTACACTTTACATTATAAATCCTCATGATGACTTATATTGATAATATATATGCCAGTATTGCTATGCAGTACTTTATAAAACCTTGTGATGTTTTATATTGATAATCTATATGACAGTATTGCTACTCATTATATTATAAATCCTCAAGATAGTTTATATTGATAATTTATATGCCGGTATGGCATTACTGCACATTAAAAATCCTTGTGATGTTTTATATTGATAATCTATTTGCCAGAATTGCTACCCTTTGCATTATAATTCCTCATGGTGTTTTATATTGAAAATCTATATGCCAGTATTGTTACACTTTACATTATAAATACTCATGATGACTTATATTGATAATCTATATGCCTGTATTGCTAAGCTGTACATTATAAATCCTTGTGATGGTTTATATTGATAACCTATATGCCAGTATTGTTACTCTATACATTATAAATCCACATGATGACTTATAGTGATAATCTATATGCAGGTATTGCTACACTTTACATTATAAATCCTCATTATGACTCATTTATCCATTTATCCATTTATCCATTTATCCATTTATCCATTTATCCATTTATCCATTTATCCATTTATCCATTTATCCATTTATCCATTTATCCATTTATCCATTTATCCATTTATCCATTTATCCATTTATCCATTTATCCATTTATCCATTTATCCATTTATCCATTTATCCATTTATCCATTTATCCATTTATCCATTTATCCATTTATCCATTTATCCATTTATCCATTTATCCATTTATCCATTTATCCATTTATCCATTTATCCATTTATCCATTTATCCATGTATCCATTTAGCCATTCAGCCATTTAGCCGTTTAGCCATTTAGCCATTTAGCCATTTAGCCATTTACCCATTTAGCCATTTACCCATTTAGCCATTTAGCCATTTATCCATTTATCCATTTATCCATTTATCCATTTATCCATTTATCCATTTATCCATTTAGCCATTTAGCCATTTAGCCATATAGCCATATAGCCATATAGCCATTTAGCCATTTAGCCATTTAGCCATATAGCCATATAGCCATTTAACCATTTAGCCATTTAGCCATTTAGCCATTTAGCCATTTAGCTATTTAGCCATTTAGCTATTTAGCCATTTAGCCATTTATTGTGATGTTTTATATTGATAATCTATATGCCGGTATTTCTATACTGTACAATATAAATCCTTGTGATGTTTTATATTAATAATCTACATGCCGGTATTGCTATACTGTACATTATAATTCCTCGTGATGTTTTATATTGATAATCTATATGCCAGTATTGTTACACTTTACATTATAAATCCTCGTGATGACTTATATTGATAATCTAAATGCCGGTATTGCTTCACTTTACGATATAAATCCTCATGATGATTTATATTGATAATATAAATGCCGGTATTGCTATATTGTACATTACAAATACTTGTGATGTTTTATATTTATAATCTATATGCCAGTATTGCTACACTTTGAATTATAGTTCCTCATAATGTTTTATATTGATAATCTATATGCCGGTATTGCTATACTGTATATTATAAATCCTGGTGATGGTTTATATTGATACTCTATATGCCAGTATTGTTACTCTATACATTATAAATCCACATGATGTACATTATAATTCCTCTTGATGACTTGTATTGATAATCTATGTGCCGGTATTGCTATACTGTACATTATAAATCCTTGTGATGTTTTATATAGATATTCTATTAGCCAGATTTGCTACACTTTACATTATAAATCCCCACAATAATTTATATTGATAATCTATATGCCACATTGCTACACTTTACATTATAAATCCTCATGATGAGTTATATTGATAATCTATATGCCGGTATTGCTATACTGTACATTATAAATCTTTGTGATGTTTTATATTGATAATCTATATAACAGTATTGCTACACTTTACACTATAATTCCTCATGATGACTTATATTGATCATCTATATGCCAGTATTGCTATGCAGTACTTTATAAAACCTTGTGCTGTTTTATATTAATAATCTATATGCCAGTATTGCTACACTTTACATTATAATTCCTCATGGTGTTTTATATTGATAATCTATTTGCCGGTATTGCTATACTGTACATTATAAATCCCCCGTGATGTTTTATATTGATAATTTATATGCAAGTATTGCTACACTTTACATTATAATTCCTCATGGTGTATTATATTGATAATCTATATGCCAGTATTGCTACACTTTACATTATAATTCCTCAAGGTGTTTTATATTGATAATCTATATGGCAGGAATGCTACACTTTGAATTATAATTCCTCATGATGTTTTATATTGATAATCTATATGCCGGTATTGCTACACTTTACTTTATAAATCCACATGATGACTTATATTGAAAATCTATACGCCGGTATTGCTACACTTTACATTATAAATCCTCATGATGACTTATATTGATAATCTATATGCCAGTATTGCTATGCAGTACTTTATAAAACCTTGTGATGTTTTATATTGATAATCTATATGACAGTATTGCTACTCATTATATTATAAATCCTCATGATAGTTTATATTGATAATTTATATGCCGGTATGGCATTACTGCACATTATAAATCCTTGTGATGTTTTATATTGATAATCTATTTGCCAGAATTGCTACCCTTTGCATTATAATTCCTCATGGTGTTTTATATTGAAAATCTATATGCCAGTATTGTTACACTTTACATTATAAATACTCATGATGACTTATATTGATAATCTATATGCCGGTATTGCTAAGCTGTACATTATAAATCCTTGTGATGGTTTATATTGATAACCTATATGCCAGTATTGTTACTCTATACATTATAAATCCACATGATGACTTATAGTGATAATCTATATGCAGGTATTGCTACACTTTACATTATAAATCCTCATTATGACTCATTTATCCATTTATCCATTTATCCATTTATCCATTTATCCATTTATCCATTTATCCATTTATCCATTTATCCATTTATCCATTTATCCATTTATCCATTTATCCATTTATCCATTTATCCATTTATCCATTTATCCATTTATCCATTTATCCATTTATCCATTTATCCATTTATCCATTTATCCATTTATCCATTTATCCATTTATCCATTTATCCATTTATCCATTTATCCATTTATCCATTTATCCATTTATCCATTTATCCATTTATCCATGTATCCATGTATCCATGTATCCATTTAGCCATTTAGCTATTTAGCCATTTAGCCATTTAGCCATTTAGCCATTTAGCTATTTAGCCATTTATCCATTTAGCCATTTAGCCATTTAGCCATTTAGCCATTTAGTCATTTAGCCATTTAGCCATTTATCCATTTATCCATTTATCCATTTATCCATTTATCCATTTATCCATTTATCCATTTATCCATGTATCCATGTATCCATGTATCCATTTAGCCATTTAGCTATTTAGCCATTTAGCCATTTAGTCATTTAGCCATTTAGCCATTTATCCATTTATCCATTTATCCATTTATCCATTTATCCATTTATCCATTTAGCCATTCAGCCATTTAGCCGTTTAGCCATTTAGCCATTTAGCCATTTAGCCATTTACCCATTTAGCCATTTACCCATTTAGCCATTTAGCCATTTATCCATTTATCCATTTATCCATTTATCCATTTATCCATTTATCCATTTATCCATTTATCCATTTAGCCATTTAGCCATTTAGCCATATAGCCATATAGCCATATAGCCATTTAGCCATTTAGCCATTTAGCCATTTAGCCATATAGCCATTTAACCATTTAGCCATTTAGCCATTTAGCCATTTAGCCATTTAGCCATTTAGCCATTTAGCTATTTAGCCATTTAGCTATTTAGCCATTTAGCCATTTATTGTGATGTTTTATATTGATAATCTATATGCCGGTATTTCTATACTGTACAATATAAATCCTTGTGATGTTTTATATTAATAATCTACATGCCGGTATTGCTATACTGTACATTATAATTCCTCGTGATGTTTTATATTGATAATCTATATGCCAGTATTGTTACACTTTACATTATAAATCCTCGTGATGACTTATATTGATAATCTAAATGCCGGTATTGCTTCACTTTACGATATAAATCCTCATGATGATTTATATTGATAATATAAATGCCGGTATTGCTATATTGTACATTACAAATACTTGTGATGTTTTATATTTATAATCTATATGCCAGTATTGCTACACTTTGAATTATAGTTCCTCATAATGTTTTATATTGATAATCTATATGCCGGTATTGCTATACTGTATATTATAAATCCTGGTGATGGTTTATATTGATACTCTATATGCCAGTATTGTTACTCTATACATTATAAATCCACATGATGTACATTATAATTCCTCTTGATGACTTGTATTGATAATCTATGTGCCGGTATTGCTATACTGTACATTATAAATCCTTGTGATGTTTTATATAGATATTCTATTAGCCAGATTTGCTACACTTTACATTATAAATCCCCACAATAATTTATATTGATAATCTATATGCCACATTGCTACACTTTACATTATAAATCCTCATGATGAGTTATATTGATAATCTATATGCCGGTATTGCTATACTGTACATTATAAATCTTTGTGATGTTTTATATTGATAATCTATATAACAGTATTGCTACACTTTACACTATAATTCCTCATGATGACTTATATTGATCATCTATATGCCAGTATTGCTATGCAGTACTTTATAAAACCTTGTGCTGTTTTATATTAATAATCTATATGCCAGTATTGCTACACTTTACATTATAATTCCTCATGGTGTTTTATATTGATAATCTATTTGCCGGTATTGCTATACTGTACATTATAAATCCCCCGTGATGTTTTATATTGATATTTTATATGCAAGTATTGCTACACTTTACATTATAATTCCTCACGGTGTATTATATTGATAATCTATATGCCAGTATTGCTACACTTCACATTATAATTCCTCAAGGTGTTTTATATTGATAATCTATATGGCAGGAATGCTACACTTTGAATTATAATTCCTCATGATGTTTTATATTGATAATCTATATGCCGGTATTGCTACACTTTACTTTATAAATCCACATGATGACTTATATTGAAAATCTATACGCCGGTATTGCTACACTTTACATTATAAATCCTCATGATGACTTATATTGATAATCTATATGCCAGTATTGCTATGCAGTACTTTATAAAACCTTGTGATGTTTTATATTGATAATCTATATGACAGTATTGCTACTCATTATATTATATATCCTCATGATAGTTTATATTGATAATTTATATGCCGGTATGGCATTACTGCACATTATAAATCCTTGTGATGTTTTATATTGATAATCTATTTGCCAGAATTGCTACCCTTTGCATTATAATTCCTCATGGTGTTTTATATTGAAAATCTATATGCCAGTATTGTTACACTTTACATTATAAATACTCATGATGACTTAGATTGATAATCTATATGCCGGTATTGCTAAGCTGTACATTATAAATCCTTGTGATGGTTTATATTGAACACCTATATGCCAGTATTGTTACTCTATACATTATAAATCCACATGATGACTTATAGTGATAATCTATATGCAGGTATTGCTACACTTTACCTTATAAATCCTCATTATGACTCATTTATCCATTTATCCATTTATCCATTTATCCATTTATCCATTTATCCATTTATCCATTTATCCATTTATCCATTTATCCATTTATCCATTTATCCATTTATCCATTTATCCATTTATCCATTTATCCATTTATCCATTTATCCATTTATCCATTTATCCATTTATCCATTTATCCATTTACCCATTTAGCCATTTAGCCATTTACACATTTAGCCATTTAGCCATTTAGCCATTTATTGTGATGTTTTATATTGATAATCTATATGCCGGTATTTCTATACTGTACAATATAAATCCTCATGATGGTTTATATTGATAATCTATATGCCGGTATTGCTATACTGTACATTGTAAATATTTGTGATTTTTTATATTGATAATCTTTATGCCAGTATTGCTACACTTTGCATTATAATTCCTCCTGGTGTTTTATATTGATAATCTATATGACACTATTGTTACTCATTACATTATAAATCCTCACGATAGTTTATATTGATAATCTATATGCCGGTATTTCTATACTGTACAATATAAATCCCAAGTGATGTTTTATATTGATAATCTATATGCCAGTATTGCTACACTTTACATTATAAATCCTTATGATGACCTATATTGATAATCTTTATGCCAGTATTGCTACACTTAACATTATAATTCCTCATGGTGTTTTATATTGATAATCTATATGCCAGTAATGCTACACTTTGAATTATAATTCCTCATGATGTTTTATATTGATAATCTATATGCCGGTATTGCTACACTTTACTTTATAAATCCACATGATGACTTATATTGATAATCTATACGCCAGTATTGCTATGCAGTACTTTATAAAACCTTGTGATGTTTTATATTGATAATCTATATGACAGTATTGCTAGTCATTACATTATAAATCCTCATGATAGTTTATATTGATAATTTATATGCCGGTATGGCTATACTGCACATTATAAATCCTTGTGATGCTTTATATTGATAATCTATTTGCCAGAATTGCTACCCTTTGCATTATAATTCCTCATGGTGTTTTATATTGAAAATCTATATGTCAGTATGGCTACACTTTACATTATAAATCCTCACGATGTATTATATTGATAATCTATATGCCGGTATTGCTATGCTGTACATTATAAATCCTTGTGATGTTTTATATTGATAATCTACATGCCGGTATTGCTATACTGTACATTATAATTCCTCGTGATGTTTTATATTGATAATCTATATGCCAGTATTGTTACACTTTACATTATAAATCCTCGTGATGACTTATATTGATAATCTAAATGCCGGTATTGCTTCACTTTACGATATAAATCCTCATGATGATTTATATTGATAATATAAATGCCGGTATTGCTATATTGTACATTATAAATACTTGTGATGTTTTATATTTATAATCTTTATGCCAGTATTGCTACACTTTGCATTATAATTCCTCATGGTGTTTTATATTTATAATCTATATGCCAGTATTGCTACACTTTGAATTATAGTTCCTCATAATGTTTTATATTGATAATCTATATGCCGGTATTGCTATACTGTATATTATAAATCCTGGTGATGGTTTATATTGATACTCTATATGCCAGTATTGTTACTCTATACATTATAAATCCACATGATGACTTATATTGATAATCTATACGCCGGTATTGCTACACTTTACATTATAAATCCTCATGATGACTTATATTGATAATCTATATGCCAGTATTGCTATGCAGTACTTTATAAAACCTTGTGATGTTTTATATTGATAATCTATTTGCCAGAATTGCTACACTTTACTTTATAAATCCTCATTATGACTTAAATTGATAATCTATATGCCGGTATTGCTATGATATACATTATAAAACCTTGTGAGGTTTTATATTGAAAATCTATATGCCAGTATTGCTACACTTTACTTTATAAATCCTTATTATGACTTATATTGATAATCTATATGCCGGTATTGCTATGATGTACATTATAAAACCTTGTGAGGTTTTATATTGATAATCTATATGCCAGCATTGATACACTTTACATTATAACTCCTCATGGTGTTTTTGATTGATAATCTATATGTCAGTATGGCTACACTTTACATTATAAATCCTCACGATAGTTTATATTGATAATCTATATGCCGGTATTGCTATGCTGTACATTATAAATCCTTGTGATGTTTTATATTGATAATCTACATGCCGGTATTGCTATACTGTACATTATAATTCCTCTTGATGACTTGTATTGATAATCTATGTGCCGGTATTGCTATACTGTACATTATAAATCCTTGTGATGTTTTATATAGATATTCTATTTACCAGAATTGCTACACTTTACATTATAAATCCTCACGATAATTTATATTGATAATCTATATGCCGGTATTGCTACACTTTACTTTATAAATCCACATGATGACTTATATTGATAATCTAAATGCCGGTATTACTATATTGTACATTATAAATACTCGTGATGTTTTATATTGATAATCTTTATGCCAGTATTGCTACACTTTACATTATAATTCCTCATGGTGTTTTATATTGATAATCTATATGCCAGTAATGCTACACTTTGAATTATAATTCCTCATGATGTTTTATATTGATAATCTATATGCCGGTATTGCTACACTTTACTTTATAAATCCACATGATGACTTATATTGATAATCTATACGCCAGTATTGCTATGCAGTACTTTATAAAACCTTGTGATGTTTTATATTGATAATCTATATGACAGTATTGCTAGTCATTATATTATATATCCTCATGATAATTTATATTGATAATTTATATGCCGGTATGGCTATACTGCACATTATAATTCCTTGTGATGCTTTATATTGATAATCTATTTGCCAGAATTGCTACCCTTTGCATTATAATTCCTCATGGTGTTTTATATTGAAAATCTATATGCCAGAATTGCTACACTTTACTTTATAAATCCTCATTATGACTTATATTAATAATCTATATGCCGGTATTGCTATGATATACATTATAAAACCTTGTGAGGTTTTATATTGATAATCTATATGCCAGTATTGCTACACGTTACATTATAATTCCTCATGGCGTTTTATATTGATTATCTATATACCGGTATTACTACACTTTACACTATAAGCCTCCAAGATAGTTTATATTGATAATCGGTATATCAGCATTGCTACACTTTACATTATAAATACTCATGATGACTTATATTGATAATCTACATGCCTTTATTGCTATGCTGTAGATTATAAATCCTTGTGATGTTTTATATTGATAATCTATATGCCAGTATTGCTACACTTTACATTAAAAATCCCCACCATAGTTTATATTGATTATCTATATGGCAGCATTGCTACACTTTACATTATAAATCCTCATGATGGTTTATATTGATAATCTATTTGCCGGTATTGCTATACTGTACATTGTAAATATTTGTGATTTTTTATATTGATAATCTTTATGCCAGTTTTGCTACACTTTGCATTATAATTCCTCATGGTGTTTTTTATTGATAATCTATATGCCAGTATTGCTATGCAGTATTTTATAAAACCTTGTGATGTTTTATATTGATAATCTATATGACAGTATTGCTACTCATTATATTATAAATCCTCATGATAGTTTATATTGATAATTTATATGCCGGTATGGCTATACTGCACATTATAAATCCTTGTGATGTTTTATATTGATAATCTATTTGCCAGAATTGTAACCCTTTACATTATGACTCCTCATGGTGTTTTTGATTGATAATCTATGTGTCAGTATGGCTACACTTTACATTATAAATCCTCACGATAGTTTATATTGATAATCTATATGCCGGTATTGCTATGCTGTACATTATAAATCCTTGTGATGTTTTATATTGATAATCTACATGCCGGTATTGCTATACTGTACATTATAATTGTTAATCTATATGCCAGATTTGCTACACATTACATTATAAATCCCCACAATAATTTATATTGATAATCTATATGCCACATTGCTACACTTTACATTATAAATCCTCATGATGAGTTATATTGATAATATATATGCCGGTATTGCTATGCTGTACATTATAAATCCTTGTGATGTTTTATATTGATAATCTATATAACAGTATTGCTACACTTTACATTATAAATCCTCATGATGACTTATATTGATAATCTATATGCCAGTATTGCTATGCAGTACTTTATAAAACCTTGTGCTGTTTTATATTAATAATCTATATACCAGTATTGCTACACTTTACATTATAATTCCTCATGGTGTTTCATATTGATAATCTATTTGCCGGTATTGCTATACTGTACATTATAAATCCCCCGTGATGTTTTATATTGATAATTTATATGCAAGTATTGCTACACTTTACATTATAATTCCTCATGGTGTATTATATTGATAATCTATATGCCAGTATTGCTACGCTTTACATTATAATTCCTCAAGGTGTTTTATATTGATAATCAATATGGCAGTAATGCTACACTTTGAATTATAATTCCTCATGATGTTTTATATTGATAATCTATATGCCGGTATTGCTACACTTTACTTTATAAATCCACATGATGACTTATATTGAAAATCTATACGCCGGTATTGCTACACTTTACATTATAAATCCTCATGATGACTTATATTGATAATCTATATGCCAGTATTGCTATGCAGTACTTTATAAAACCTTGTGATGTTTTATATTGATAATCTATATGACAGTATTGCTACTCATTATATTATAAATCCTCATGATAGTTTATATTGATAATTTATATGCCGGTATGGCATTACTGCACATTATAAATCCTTGTGATGTTTTATATTGATAATCTATTTGCCAGAATTGCTACCCTTTGCATTATAATTCCCCATGGTGTTTTATATTGAAAATCTATATACCAGTATTGTTACACTTTACATTATAAATACTCATGATGACTTATATTGATAATCTATATGCCGGTATTGCTAAGCTGTACATTATAAATCCTTGTGATGGTTTATATTGATAACCTATATGCCAGTATTGTTACTCTATACATTATAAATCCACATGATGACTTATAGTGATAATCTATATGCAGGTATTGCTACACTTTACATTATAAATCCTCATTATGACTCATTAATCCATTTATCCATTTATCCATTTATCCATTTATCCATTTATCCATTTATCCATTTATCCATTTATCCATTTATCCATTTATCCATTTATCCATTTATCCATTTAGCCATTTAGCCATTTAGCCATTTAGCCATTTAGCTATTTAACCAGTTATCCATATATCCATTTATCCATTTATCCATTTATCCATTTAGCCATTTAGCCATTTAGCCATTTAGCCATTTAGCCATTTAGCCATTTATCCATTTATCCATTTAGCCATTTAGCCATTTAGCCATTTAGCCATTTAGCCAATTATCCATTTATCCATTTATCCATTTAGCTATTTAGCCATTTAGCCATTTAGCCATTTAGCCATTTATCCATTTATCCATTTATCCATTTATCCATTTATTTATTTATCCATTTAGCCGTTTAGCCATTTAGCCATTTAGCCATTTAGCCATTTAGTCTTTTAGCCATTTAGCCATTTATCCATTTATCCATTTATCCATTTAGCCATTTAGCCATTTAGCCATTTAGCCATTTAGCCATTTATCCATTTATCCATTTATCCATTTATTTATTTATCCATTTAGCCGTTTAGCCATTTAGCCATTTAGCCATTTAGCCATTTAGTCTTTTAGCCATTTAGCCATTTATCCATTTATCCATTTATCCATTTATCCATTTATCCATTTAGCCATTTAGCCATTTAGCCATTTAGCCATTTAGCCATTTAGCCATTTAACCATTTAGCCATTTAGCCATTTAACCATTTAGCCATTTATCCATTTATCCATTTAGCCATTTAGCCATTTAGCCATTTAGCCATTTAGCCATTTAGCTATTTAGCCATTTAGCCATTTAGCTATTTAGCCATTTAGCCATTTAGCCATATAGCCATATAGCCATTTAACCATTTAGCCATTTAGCCATTTAGCCATTTAGCCATTTAGCCATTTAGCCATTTAGCTATTTAACCATTTAGCTATTTAGCCATTTAGCCATTTATTGTGATGTTTTATATTGATAATCTATATGCCGGTATTTCTATACTGTACAATATAAATCCACATGATGGTTTATATTGATAATCTATATGCCGGTATTTCTATACTGTACATTGTAAATATTTGTGATGGTTTATATTGATACTCTATATGCCAGTATTGTTACTCTATACATTATAAATCCACATGATGACATATTGATAATCTATACGCCGGTATTGCTACACTTTACATTATAAATCCTCATGATGACTTATATTGATAATCTATATGCCAGTATTGCTATGCAGTACTTTATAAAACCTTGTGATGTTTTATATTGATAATCTATTTGCCAGAATTGCTACCCTTTGCATTATAATTCCTCATGGTGTTTTATATTGAAAATCTATATGCCAGTATTGCTACACTTTACTTTATAAATCCTCATTGTGACTTATATTGATAATCTATATGCCGGTATTGCTATGATGTACATTATAAAACCTTGTGAGGTTTTATATTGATAATCTATATACCAGCATTGATACACTTTACATTATAACTCCTCATGTTGTTTTTGATTGATAATCTATATGTCAGTATGGCTAGACTTTACATTATAAATCCTCACGATAGTTTATATTGATAATCTATTTGCCGGTATTGCTATGCTGTACATTATAAATCCTTGTGATGTTTTATATTGATAATCTACATGCCGGTATTGCTATACTGTACATTATAATTCCTCTTGATGACTTGTATTGATAATCTATGTGCCGGTATTGCTATACTCTACATTATAAATCCTTGTGATGTTTTATATAGATATTCTATTTGCCAGAATTGCTACACTTTACATTATAATTCCTCATGGTGTTTTATATTGATAATCTATATGCCAGTATTGCTACACTTTACATTATAATTCATCACGGTGTTTTATATTGATAATCTATATGGCAGTATTGCTACACTTTACATTATAATGCATCATGGTGTTTTATATTGGCCAAGGCGCTATTAAATAAAGATTTATTATTATTATTATTATTATTATTGTTAATCTATATGCCAGATTTGCTACACTTTACATTATAAATCCCCACAATAATTTATATTGATAATCTATATGCCACATTGCTACACTTTACATTATAAATCCTCATGATGAGTTATATTGATAATCTATATGTCGGTATTGCTATACTGTACATTATAAATCTTTGTGATGTTTTATATTGATAATCTATATAACAGTATTGCTACACTTTACATTATAAATCCTCATGATGACTTATATTGATAATCTATATGCCAGTATTGCTATGCAGTACTTTATAAAACCTTGTGCTGTTTTATATTAATAATCTATATGCCAGTATTGCTACACTTTACATTATAATTCCTCAAGGTGTTTTATATTGATAATCTATATGGCAGTAATGCTACACTTTGAATTATAATTCCTAATGATGTTTTATATTGATAATCTATATGCCGGTATTGCTACACTTTACTTTATAAATCCACATGATGACTTATATTGAAAATCTATACGCCGGTATTGCTACACTTTACATTATAAATCCTCATGATGAATTATATTGATAATCTATATGCCAGTATTGCTATGCAGTACTTTATAAAACCTTGTGATGTTTTATATTGATAATCTATATGACAGTATTGCTACTCATTATATTATAAATCCTCATGATAGTTTATATTGATAATTTATATGCCGGTATGGCTATACTGCACATTATAAATCCTTGTGATGCTTTATATTGATAATCTATTTGCCAGAATTGCTACCCTTTGCATTATAATTCCTCATGGTGTTTTATATTGAAAATCTATATGCCAGTATGGCTACACTTTACATTATAAATCCTCACGATGTATTATATTGATAATCTATATGCCGGTATTGCTATGCTGTACATTATAAATCCTTGTGATGTTTTATATTGATAATCTACATGCCGGTATTGCTATACTGTACATTATAATTCCTCGTGATGTTTTATATTGATAATCTATATGCCAGTATTGTTACACTTTACATTATAAATCCTCGTGATGACTTATATTGATAATCTAAATGCCGGTATTGCTTCACTTTACGATATAAATCCTCATGATGATTTATATTGATAATATAAATGCCGGTATTGCTATATTGTACATTATAAATACTTGTGATGTTTTATATTTATAATCTTTATGCCAGTATTGCTACACTTTGCATTATAATTCCTCATGGTGTTTTATATTTATAATCTATATGCCAGTATTGCTACACTTTAAATTATAGTTCCTCATAATGTTTTATATTGATAATCTATATGCCGGTATTGCTATACTGTATATTATAAATCCTGGTGATGGTTTATATTGATACTCTATATGCCAGTATTGTTACTCTATACATTATAAATCCACATGATGACTTATATTGATAATCTATACGCCGGTATTGCTACACTTTACATTATAAATCCTCATGATGACTTATATTGATAATCTATATGCCAGTATTTCTATGCAGTACTTTATAAAACCTTGTGATGTTTTATATTGATAATCTATTTGCCAGAATTGCTACACTTTACTTTATAAATCCTCATTATGACTTAAATTGATAATCTATATGCCGGTATTGCTATGATATACATTATAAAACCTTGTGAGGTTTTATATTGAAAATCAATATGCCAGTATTGCTACACTTTACTTTATAAATCCTTATTATGACTTATATTGATAATCTATATGCCGGTATTGCTATGATGTACATTATAAAACCTTGTGAGGTTTTATATTGATAATCTATATGCCAGCATTGATACACTTTACATTATAACTCCTCATGGTGTTTTTGATTGATAATCTATATGTCAGTATGGCTACACTTTACATTATAAATCCTCACGATAGTTTATATTGATAATCTATATGCCGGTATTGCTATGCTGTACATTATAAATCCTTGTGATGTTTTATATTGATAATCTACATGCCGGTATTGCTATACTGTACATTATAATTCCTCTTGATGACTTGTATTGATAATCTATGTGCCGGTATTGCTATACTGTACATTATAAATCCTTGTGATGTTTTATATAGATATTCTATTTGCCAGAATTGCTACACTTTACATTATAAATCCTCACGATAATTTATATTGATAATCTATATGCCGGTATTGCTACACTTTACTTTATAAATCCACATGATGACTTATATTGATAATCTAAATGCCGGTATTACTATATTGTACATTATAAATACTCGTGATGTTTTATATTGATAATCTTTATGCCAGTATTGCTACACTTTACATTATAATTCCTCATGGTGTTTTATATTGATAATCTATATGCCAGTAATGCTACACTTTGAATTATAATTCCTCATGATGTTTTATATTGATAA
Source organism: Carabus problematicus (assembly GCA_963422195.1). Classification (NCBI taxonomy): domain Eukaryota; kingdom Metazoa; phylum Arthropoda; class Insecta; order Coleoptera; family Carabidae; genus Carabus; species Carabus problematicus. The sequence continues at coordinate 21,519,301 of OY728577.1, forward strand.
TCTATATGCCGGTATTGCTACACTTTACTTTATAAATCCACATGATGACTTATATTGATAATCTATACGCCAGTATTGCTATGCAGTACTTTATAAAACCTTGTGATGTTTTATATTGATAATCTATATGACAGTATTGCTAGTCATTATATTATAAATCCTCATGATAATTTATATTGATAATTTATATGCCGGTATAGCTATACTGCACATTATAATTCCTTGTGATGCTTTATATTGATAATCTATTTGCCAGAATTGCTACCCTTTGCATTATAATTCCTCATGGTGTTTTATATTGAAAATCTATATGCCAGAATTGCTACACTTTACTTTATAAATCCTCATTATGACTTATATTAATAATCTATATGCCGGTATTGCTATGATATACATTATAAAACCTTGTGAGGTTTTATATTGATAATCTATATGCCAGTATTGCTACACGTTACATTATAATTCCTCATGGCGTTTTATATTGATTATCTATATACCGGTATTACTACACTTTACACTATAAGCCTCCAAGATAGTTTATATTGATAATCGGTATATCAGCATTGCTACACTTTACATTATAAATACTCATGATGACTTATATTGATAATCTACATGCCTTTATTGCTATGCTGTAGATTATAAATCCTTGTGATGTTTTATATTGATAATCTATATGCCAGTATTGCTACACTTTACATTAAAAATCCCCACCATAGTTTATATTGATTATCTATATGGCAGCATTGCTACACTTTACATTATAAATCCTCATGATGGTTTATATTGATAATCTATATGCCGGTATTGCTATACTGTACATTGTAAATATTTGTGATTTTTTATATTGATAATCTTTATGCCAGTTTTGCTACACTTTGCATTATAATTCCTCATGGTGTTTTTTATTGATAATCTATATGCCAGTATTGCTATGCAGTATTTTATAAAACCTTGTGATGTTTTATATTGATAATCTATATGACAGTATTGCTACTCATTATATTATAAATCCTCATGATAGTTTATATTGATAATTTATATGCCGGTATGGCTATACTGCACATTATAAATCCTTGTGATGTTTTATATTGATAATCTATTTGCCAGAATTGTAACCCTTTACATTATGACTCCTCATGGTGTTTTTGATTGATAATCTATGTGTCAGTATGGCTACACTTTACATTATAAATCCTCACGATAGTTTATATTGATAATCTATATGCCGGTATTGCTATGCTGTACATTATAAATCCTTGTGATGTTTTATATTGATAATCTACATGCCGGTATTGCTATACTGTACATTATAATTCCTCTTGATGACTTGTATTGATAATCTATGTGCCGGTATTGCTATACTGTACATTATAAATCCTTGTGATGTTTTATATAGATATTCTATTAGCCAGAATTGCTACACTTTACATTATAATTCCTCATGGTGTTTTATATTGATAATCTATATGCCAGTATTGCTACACTTTACATTATAATTCATCACTGTGTTTTATATTGATAATCTATATGGCAGTATTGCTACATTTTACATTATAATGCATCATGGTGTTTTATATTGTTAATCTATATGCCAGATTTGCTACACATTACATTATAAATCCCCACAATAATTTATATTGATAATCTATATGCCACATTGCTACACTTTACATTATAAATCCTCATGATGAGTTATATTGATAATCTATATGCCGGTATTGCTATGCTGTACATTATAAATCCTTGTGATGTTTTATATTGATAATCTATATAACAGTATTGCTACACTTTACATTATAAATCCTCATGATGACTTATATTGATAATCTATATGCCAGTATTGCTATGCAGTACTTTATAAAACCTTGTGCTGTTTTATATTAATAATCTATATGCCAGTATTGCTACACTTTACATTATAATTCCTCATGGTGTTTTATATTGATAATCTATTTGCCGGTATTGCTATACTGTACATTATAAATCCCCCGTGATGTTTTATATTGATAATTTATATGCAAGTATTGCTACACTTTACATTATAATTCCTCAAGGTGTATTATATTGATAATCTATATGCCAGTATTGCTACGCTTTACATTATAATTCCTCAAGGTGTTTTATATTGATAATCAATATGGCAGTAATGCTACACTTTGAATTATAATTCCTCATGATGTTTTATATTGATAATCTATATGCCGGTATTGCTACACTTTACTTTATAAATCCACATGATGACTTATATTGAAAATCTATACGCCGGTATTGCTACACTTTACATTATAAATCCTCATGATGACTTATATTGATAATCTATATGCCGGTATTGCTATGCAGTACTTTATAAAACCTTGTGATGTTTTATATTGATAATCTATTTGCCAGAATTGCTACCCTTTGCATTATAATTCCTCATGGTGTTTTATATTGAAAATCTATATGCCAGTATTGCTACACTTTACTTTATAAATCCTCATTGTGACTTATATTGATAATCTATATGCCGGTATTGCTATGATGTACATTATAAAACCTTGTGAGGTTTTATATTGATAATCTATATACCAGCATTGATACACTTTACATTATAACTCCTCATGTTGTTTTTGATTGATAATCTATATGTCAGTATGGCTAGACTTTACATTATAAATCCTCACGATAGTTTATATTGATAATCTATTTGCCGGTATTGCTATGCTGTACATTATAAATCCTTGTGATGTTTTATATTGATAATCTACATGCCGGTATTGCTATACTGTACATTATAATTCCTCTTGATGACTTGTATTGATAATCTATGTGCCGGTATTGCTATACTCTACATTATAAATCCTTGTGATGTTTTATATAGATATTCTATTTGCCAGAATTGCTACACTTTACATTATAATTCCTCATGGTGTTTTATATTGATAATCTATATGCCAGTATTGCTACACTTTACATTATAATTCATCACGGTGTTTTATATTGATAATCTATATGGCAGTATTGCTACACTTTACATTATAATGCATCATGGTGTTTTATATTGGCCAAGGCGCTATTAAATAAAGATTTATTATTATTATTATTATTATTATTATTATTATTGTTAATCTATATGCCAGATTTGCTACACTTTACATTATAAATCCCCACAATAATTTATATTGATAATCTATATGCCACATTGCTACACTTTACATTATAAATCCTCATGATGAGTTATATTGATAATCTATATGTCGGTATTGCTATACTGTACATTATAAATCTTTGTGATGTTTTATATTGATAATCTATATAACAGTATTGCTACACTTTACATTATAAATCCTCATGATGACTTATATTGATAATCTATATGCCAGTATTGCTATGCAGTACTTTATAAAACCTTGTGCTGTTTTATATTAATAATCTATATGCCAGTATTGCTACACTTTACATTATAATTCCTCAAGGTGTTTTATATTGATAATCTATATGGCAGTAATGCTACACTTTGAATTATAATTCCTAATGATGTTTTATATTGATAATCTATATGCCGGTATTGCTACACTTTACTTTATAAATCCACATGATGACTTATATTGAAAATCTATACGCCGGTATTGCTACACTTTACATTATAAATCCTCATGATGAATTATATTGATAATCTATATGCCAGTATTGCTATGCAGTACTTTATAAAACCTTGTGATGTTTTATATTGATAATCTATATGACAGTATTGCTACTCATTATATTATAAATCCTCATGATAGTTTATATTGATAATTTATATGCCGGTATGGCTATACTGCACATTATAAATCCTTGTGATGCTTTATATTGATAATCTATTTGCCAGAATTGCTACCCTTTGCATTATAATTCCTCATGGTGTTTTATATTGAAAATCTATATGCCAGTATGGCTACACTTTACATTATAAATCCTCACGATGTATTATATTGATAATCTATATGCCGGTATTGCTATGCTGTACATTATAAATCCTTGTGATGTTTTATATTGATAATCTACATGCCGGTATTGCTATACTGTACATTATAATTCCTCGTGATGTTTTATATTGATAATCTATATGCCAGTATTGTTACACTTTACATTATAAATCCTCGTGATGACTTATATTGATAATCTAAATGCCGGTATTGCTTCACTTTACGATATAAATCCTCATGATGATTTATATTGATAATATAAATGCCGGTATTGCTATATTGTACATTATAAATACTTGTGATGTTTTATATTTATAATCTTTATGCCAGTATTGCTACACTTTGCATTATAATTCCTCATGGTGTTTTATATTTATAATCTATATGCCAGTATTGCTACACTTTAAATTATAGTTCCTCATAATGTTTTATATTGATAATCTATATGCCGGTATTGCTATACTGTATATTATAAATCCTGGTGATGGTTTATATTGATACTCTATATGCCAGTATTGTTACTCTATACATTATAAATCCACATGATGACTTATATTGATAATCTATACGCCGGTATTGCTACACTTTACATTATAAATCCTCATGATGACTTATATTGATAATCTATATGCCAGTATTTCTATGCAGTACTTTATAAAACCTTGTGATGTTTTATATTGATAATCTATTTGCCAGAATTGCTACACTTTACTTTATAAATCCTCATTATGACTTAAATTGATAATCTATATGCCGGTATTGCTATGATATACATTATAAAACCTTGTGAGGTTTTATATTGAAAATCAATATGCCAGTATTGCTACACTTTACTTTATAAATCCTTATTATGACTTATATTGATAATCTATATGCCGGTATTGCTATGATGTACATTATAAAACCTTGTGAGGTTTTATATTGATAATCTATATGCCAGCATTGATACACTTTACATTATAACTCCTCATGGTGTTTTTGATTGATAATCTATATGTCAGTATGGCTACACTTTACATTATAAATCCTCACGATAGTTTATATTGATAATCTATATGCCGGTATTGCTATGCTGTACATTATAAATCCTTGTGATGTTTTATATTGATAATCTACATGCCGGTATTGCTATACTGTACATTATAATTCCTCTTGATGACTTGTATTGATAATCTATGTGCCGGTATTGCTATACTGTACATTATAAATCCTTGTGATGTTTTATATAGATATTCTATTTGCCAGAATTGCTACACTTTACATTATAAATCCTCACGATAATTTATATTGATAATCTATATGCCGGTATTGCTACACTTTACTTTATAAATCCACATGATGACTTATATTGATAATCTAAATGCCGGTATTACTATATTGTACATTATAAATACTCGTGATGTTTTATATTGATAATCTTTATGCCAGTATTGCTACACTTTACATTATAATTCCTCATGGTGTTTTATATTGATAATCTATATGCCAGTAATGCTACACTTTGAATTATAATTCCTCATGATGTTTTATATTGATAATCTATATGCCGGTATTGCTACACTTTACTTTATAAATCCACATGATGACTTATATTGATAATCTATACGCCAGTATTGCTATGCAGTACTTTATAAAACCTTGTGATGTTTTATATTGATAATCTATATGACAGTATTGCTAGTCATTATATTATAAATCCTCATGATAATTTATATTGATAATTTATATGCCGGTATAGCTATACTGCACATTATAATTCCTTGTGATGCTTTATATTGATAATCTATTTGCCAGAATTGCTACCCTTTGCATTATAATTCCTCATGGTGTTTTATATTGAAAATCTATATGCCAGAATTGCTACACTTTACTTTATAAATCCTCATTATGACTTATATTAATAATCTATATGCCGGTATTGCTATGATATACATTATAAAACCTTGTGAGGTTTTATATTGATAATCTATATGCCAGTATTGCTACACGTTACATTATAATTCCTCATGGCGTTTTATATTGATTATCTATATACCGGTATTACTACACTTTACACTATAAGCCTCCAAGATAGTTTATATTGATAATCGGTATATCAGCATTGCTACACTTTACATTATAAATACTCATGATGACTTATATTGATAATCTACATGCCTTTATTGCTATGCTGTAGATTATAAATCCTTGTGATGTTTTATATTGATAATCTATATGCCAGTATTGCTACACTTTACATTAAAAATCCCCACCATAGTTTATATTGATTATCTATATGGCAGCATTGCTACACTTTACATTATAAATCCTCATGATGGTTTATATTGATAATCTATATGCCGGTATTGCTATACTGTACATTGTAAATATTTGTGATTTTTTATATTGATAATCTTTATGCCAGTTTTGCTACACTTTGCATTATAATTCCTCATGGTGTTTTTTATTGATAATCTATATGCCAGTATTGCTATGCAGTATTTTATAAAACCTTGTGATGTTTTATATTGATAATCTATATGACAGTATTGCTACTCATTATATTATAAATCCTCATGATAGTTTATATTGATAATTTATATGCCGGTATGGCTATACTGCACATTATAAATCCTTGTGATGTTTTATATTGATAATCTATTTGCCAGAATTGTAACCCTTTACATTATGACTCCTCATGGTGTTTTTGATTGATAATCTATGTGTCAGTATGGCTACACTTTACATTATAAATCCTCACGATAGTTTATATTGATAATCTATATGCCGGTATTGCTATGCTGTACATTATAAATCCTTGTGATGTTTTATATTGATAATCTACATGCCGGTATTGCTATACTGTACATTATAATTCCTCTTGATGACTTGTATTGATAATCTATGTGCCGGTATTGCTATACTGTACATTATAAATCCTTGTGATGTTTTATATAGATATTCTATTAGCCAGAATTGCTACACTTTACATTATAATTCCTCATGGTGTTTTATATTGATAATCTATATGCCAGTATTGCTACACTTTACATTATAATTCATCACTGTGTTTTATATTGATAATCTATATGGCAGTATTGCTACATTTTACATTATAATGCATCATGGTGTTTTATATTGTTAATCTATATGCCAGATTTGCTACACATTACATTATAAATCCCCACAATAATTTATATTGATAATCTATATGCCACATTGCTACACTTTACATTATAAATCCTCATGATGAGTTATATTGATAATCTATATGCCGGTATTGCTATGCTGTACATTATAAATCCTTGTGATGTTTTATATTGATAATCTATATAACAGTATTGCTACACTTTACATTATAAATCCTCATGATGACTTATATTGATAATCTATATGCCAGTATTGCTATGCAGTACTTTATAAAACCTTGTGCTGTTTTATATTAATAATCTATATGCCAGTATTGCTACACTTTACATTATAATTCCTCATGGTGTTTTATATTGATAATCTATTTGCCGGTATTGCTATACTGTACATTATAAATCCCCCGTGATGTTTTATATTGATAATTTATATGCAAGTATTGCTACACTTTACATTATAATTCCTCAAGGTGTATTATATTGATAATCTATATGCCAGTATTGCTACGCTTTACATTATAATTCCTCAAGGTGTTTTATATTGATAATCAATATGGCAGTAATGCTACACTTTGAATTATAATTCCTCATGATGTTTTATATTGATAATCTATATGCCGGTATTGCTACACTTTACTTTATAAATCCACATGATGACTTATATTGAAAATCTATACGCCGGTATTGCTACACTTTACATTATAAATCCTCATGATGACTTATATTGATAATCTATATGCCGGTATTGCTATGCAGTACTTTATAAAACCTTGTGATGTTTTATATTGATAATCTATTTGCCAGAATTGCTACCCTTTGCATTATAATTCCTCATGGTGTTTTATATTGAAAATCTATATGCCAGTATTGCTACACTTTACTTTATAAATCCTCATTGTGACTTATATTGATAATCTATATGCCGGTATTGCTATGATGTACATTATAAAACCTTGTGAGGTTTTATATTGATAATCTATATACCAGCATTGATACACTTTACATTATAACTCCTCATGTTGTTTTTGATTGATAATCTATATGTCAGTATGGCTACACTTTACATTATAAATCCTCACGATAGTTTATATTGATAATCTATTTGCCGGTATTGCTATGCTGTACATTATAAATCCTTGTGATGTTTTATATTGATAATCTACATGCCGGTATTGCTATACTGTACATTATAATTCCTCTTGATGACTTGTATTGATAATCTATGTGCCGGTATTGCTATACTCTACATTATAAATCCTTGTGATGTTTTATATAGATATTCTATTTGCCAGAATTGCTACACTTTACATTATAATTCCTCATGGTGTTTTATATTGATAATCTATATGCCAGTATTGCTACACTTTACATTATAATTCATCACGGTGTTTTATATTGATAATCTATATGGCAGTATTGCTACACTTTACATTATAATGCATCATGGTGTTTTATATTGGCCAAGGCGCTATTAAATAAAGATTTATTATTATTATTATTATTATTATTATTATTGTTAATCTATATGCCAGATTTGCTACACTTTACATTATAAATCCCCACAATAATTTATATTGATAATCTATATGCCACATTGCTACACTTTACATTATAAATCCTCATGATGAGTTATATTGATAATCTATATGTCGGTATTGCTATACTGTACATTATAAATCTTTGTGATGTTTTATATTGATAATCTATATAACAGTATTGCTACACTTTACATTATAAATCCTCATGATGACTTATATTGATAATCTATATGCCAGTATTGCTATGCAGTACTTTATAAAACCTTGTGCTGTTTTATATTAATAATCTATATGCCAGTATTGCTACACTTTACATTATAATTCCTCAAGGTGTTTTATATTGATAATCTATATGGCAGTAATGCTACACTTTGAATTATAATTCCTCATGATGTTTTATATTGATAATCTATATGCCGGTATTGCTACACTTTACTTTATAAATCCACATGATGACTTATATTGAAAATCTATACGCCGGTATTGCTACACTTTACATTATAAATCCTCATGATGACTTATATTGATAATCTATATGCCAGTATTGCTATGCAGTACTTTATAAAACCTTGTGATGTTTTATATTGATAATCTATATGACAGTATTGCTACTCATTATATTAAAAATCCTCATGATAGTTTATATTGATAATTTATATGCCGGTATGGCATTACTGCACATTATAAATCCTTGTGATGTTTTATATTGATAATCTATTTGCCAGAATTGCTACCCTTTGCATTATAATTCCCCATGGTGTTTTATATTGAAAATCTATATGCCAGTATTGTTACACTTTACATTATAAATACTCATGATGACTTATATTGATAATCTATATGCCGGTATTGCTAAGCTGTACATTATAAATCCTTGTGATGGTTTATATTGATAACCTATATGCCAGTATTGTTACTCTATACATTATAAATCCACATGATGACTTATAGTGATAATCTATATGCAGGTATTGCTACACTTTACATTATAAATCCTCATTATGACTCATTAATCCATTTATCCATTTATCCATTTATCCATTTATCCATTTATCCATTTATCCATTTATCCATTTATCCATTTATCCATTTATCCATTTATCCATTTATCCATTTATCCATTTATCCATTTATCCATTTATCCATTTATCCATTTATCCATTTATCCATTTATCCATTTATCCATGTATCCATGTATCAATGTATCCATTTAGCCATTTAGCTATTTAGCCATTTAGCCATTTAGCCATTTAGCTATTTAGCCAGTTATCCATTTATCCATTTATCCATTTATCCATTTTGCCATTTTGCCATTTAGTCATTTAGCCATTTAGTCATTTAGCCATTTAGCCATTTAGCCATTTAACCATTTATCCATTTAGCCATTTATCCATTTAGCCATTTAGCCATTTAGCCATTTAGCTATTTAGCCAGTTATCCATTTATCCATTTATCCATTTATCCATTTTGCCATTTTGCCATTTAGTCATTTAGCCATTTAGTCATTTAGCCATTTAGCCATTTAGCCATTTAACCATTTATCCATTTAGCCATTTATCCATTTATCCATTTATACATTTAGCCATTTAGCCATTTAGCCATTTAGCCATTTAGCCATTTAGCCATTTAGCCATTTATCCATTTATCCATTTATCCATTTATCCATTTATCCATTTAGCCATTTAGCCATTTAGCCATTTATCCATTTATCCATTTATCCATTTATCCATTTAGCCATTTAGCCATTTAGCCATTTAGTCATTTAGCCATTTAGCCATTTATCCATTTATCCATTTATCCATTTATCCATTTATCCATTTAGCCATTCAGCCATTTAGCCGTTTAGCCATTTAGCCATTTAGCCATTTAGCCATTTACCCATTTAGCCATTTACCCATTTAGCCATTTAGCCATTTAGCCATTTATCCATTTATCCATTTATCCATTTATCCATTTATCCATTTATCCATTTATCCATTTATCCATTTATCCATTTATCCATTTATCCATTTAGCCATTTAGCCATTTAGCCATATAGCCATATAGCCATATAGCCATTTAGCCATTTAGCCATTTAGCCATATAGCCATATAGCCATTTAACCATTTAGCCATTTAGCCATTTAGCCATTTAGCCATTTAGCCATTTAGCCATTTAGCCATTTAGCTATTTAGCCATTTAGCTATTTAGCCATTTAGCCATTTATTGTGATGTTTTATATTGATAATCTATATGCCGGTATTTCTATACTGTACAATATAAATCCTTGTGATGTTTTATATTAATAATCTACATGCCGGTATTGCTATACTGTACATTATAATTCCTCGTGATGTTTTATATTGATAATCTATATGCCAGTATTGTTACACTTTACATTATAAATCCTCGTGATGACTTATATTGATAATCTAAATGCCGGTATTGCTTCACTTTACGATATAAATCCTCATGATGATTTATATTGATAATATAAATGCCGGTATTGCTATATTGTACATTACAAATACTTGTGATGTTTTATATTTATAATCTATATGCCAGTATTGCTACACTTTGAATTATAGTTCCTCATAATGTTTTATATTGATAATCTATATGCCGGTATTGCTATACTGTATATTATAAATCCTGGTGATGGTTTATATTGATACTCTATATGCCAGTATTGTTACTCTATACATTATAAATCCACATGATGTACATTATAATTCCTCTTGATGACTTGTATTGATAATCTATGTGCCGGTATTGCTATACTGTACATTATAAATCCTTGTGATGTTTTATATAGATATTCTATTAGCCAGATTTGCTACACTTTACATTATAAATCCCCACAATAATTTATATTGATAATCTATATGCCACATTGCTACACTTTACATTATAAATCCTCATGATGAGTTATATTGATAATCTATATGCCGGTATTGCTATACTGTACATTATAAATCTTTGTGATGTTTTATATTGATAATCTATATAACAGTATTGCTACACTTTACACTATAATTCCTCATGATGACTTATATTGATCATCTATATGCCAGTATTGCTATGCAGTACTTTATAAAACCTTGTGCTGTTTTATATTAATAATCTATATGCCAGTATTGCTACACTTTACATTATAATTCCTCATGGTGTTTTATATTGATAATCTATTTGCCGGTATTGCTATACTGTACATTATAAATCCCCCGTGATGTTTTATATTGATAATTTATATGCAAGTATTGCTACACTTTACATTATAATTCCTCATGGTGTATTATATTGATAATCTATATGCCAGTATTGCTACACTTTACATTATAATTCCTCAAGGTGTTTTATATTGATAATCTATATGGCAGGAATGCTACACTTTGAATTATAATTCCTCATGATGTTTTATATTGATAATCTATATGCCGGTATTGCTACACTTTACTTTATAAATCCAATTGATGACTTATATTGAAAATCTATACGCCGGTATTGCTACACTTTACATTATAAATCCTCATGATGACTTATATTGATAATCTATATGCCAGTATTGCTATGCAGTACTTTATAAAACCTTGTGATGTTTTATATTGATAATCTATATGACAGTATTGCTACTCATTATATTATAAATCCTCATGATAGTTTATATTGATAATTTATATGCCGGTATGGCATTACTGCACATTATAAATCCTTGTGATGTTTTATATTGATAATCTATTTGCCAGAATTGCTACCCTTTGCATTATAATTCCTCATGGTGTTTTATATTGAAAATCTATATGCCAGTATTGTTACACTTTACATTATAAATACTCATGATGACTTATATTGATAATCTATATGCCGGTATTGCTAAGCTGTACATTATAAATCCTTGTGATGGTTTATATTGATAACCTATATGCCAGTATTGTTACTCTATACATTATAAATCCACATGATGACTTATAGTGATAATCTATATGCAGGTATTGCTACACTTTACATTATAAATCCTCATTATGACTCATTTATCCATTTATCCATTTATCCATTTATCCATTTATCCATTTATCCATTTATCCATTTATCCATTTATCCATTTATCCATTTATCCATTTATCCATTTATCCATTTATCCATTTATCCATTTATCCATTTATCCATTTATCCATTTATCCATTTATCCATTTATCCATTTATCCATTTATCCATTTATCCATTTATCCATTTATCCATTTATCCATGTATCCATGTATCCATTTAGCCATTTAGCTATTTAGCCATTTAGCCATTTAGCCATTTAGCCATTTCGCTATTTAGCCATTTATCCATTTAGCCATTTAGCCATTTAGCCATTTAGCCATTTAGTCATTTAGCCATTTAGCCATTTATCCATTTATCCATTTATCCATTTATCCATTTATCCATTTATCCATTCATCCATGTATCCATGTATCCATGTATCCATTTAGCCATTTAGCTATTTAGCCATTTAGCCATTTAGCAATTTAGCCATTTAGCTATTTAGCCATTTATCCATTTATCCATTTATCCATTTATCCATTTAGCCATTTAGCCATTTAGTCATTTAGCCATTTAGCCATTTAGCCATTTATCCATTTAGCCATTTAGCCATTTAGCCATTTAGCCATTTAGCCAATTATCCATTCATCCATTTATCCATTTAGCCATTTAGCCATTTAGCCATTTATCCATTTATCCATTTATGTATTTATCCATTTATTTATTTATCCATTTAGCCGTTTAGCCATTTAGCCATTTAGCCATTTAGCCATTTAGTCTTTTAGCCATTTAGCCATTTATCCATTTATCCATTTATCCATTTAGCCATTTAGCCATTTAGCCATTTAGCCATTTAGCCATTTAGCCATTTAACCATTTAGCCATTTAGCCATTTAACCATTTAGCCATTTATCCATTTATCCATTTAGCCATTTAGCCATTTAGCCATTTAGCCATTTAGCTATTTAGCCATTTAGCCATTTAGCTATTTAGCCATTTAGCCATTTAGCCATATAGCCATATAGCCATTTAACCATTTAGCCATTTAGCCATTTAGCCATTCAGCCATTTAGCTATTTAACCATTTAGCTATTTAGCCATTTAGCCATTTATTGTGATGTTTTATATTGATAATCTATATGCCGGAATTTCTATACTGTACAATATAAATCCACATGATGGTTTATATTGATAATCTATATGCCGGTATTGCTATACTGTACATTGTAAATATTTGTGATGGTTTATATTGATACTCTATATGCCAGTATTGTTACTCTATACATTATAAATCCACATGATGACATATTGATAATCTATACGCCGGTATTGCTACACTTTACATTATAAATCCTCATGATGACTTATATTGATAATCTATATGCCAGTATTGCTATGCAGTACTTTATAAAACCTTGTGATGTTTTATATTGATAATCTATTTGCCAGAATTGCTACCCTTTGCATTATAATTCCTCATGGTGTTTTATATTGAAAATCTATATGCCAGTATTGCTACACTTTACTTTATAAATCCTCATTGTGACTTATATTGATAATCTATATGCCGGTATTGCTATGATGTACATTATAAAACCTTGTGAGGTTTTATATTGATAATCTATATACCAGCATTGATACACTTTACATTATAACTCCTCATGTTGTTTTTGATTGATAATCTATATGTCAGTATGGCTACACTTTACATTATAAATCCTCACGATAGTTTATATTGATAATCTATTTGCCGGTATTGCTATGCTGTACATTATAAATCCTTGTGATGTTTTATATTGATAATCTACATGCCGGTATTGCTATACTGTACATTATAATTCCTCTTGATGACTTGTATTGATAATCTATGTGCCGGTATTGCTATACTCTACATTATAAATCCTTGTGATGTTTTATATAGATATTCTATTTGCCAGAATTGCTACACTTTACATTATAATTCCTCATGGTGTTTTATATTGATAATCTATATGCCAGTATTGCTACACTTTACATTATAATTCATCACGGTGTTTTATATTGATAATCTATATGGCAGTATTGCTACACTTTACATTATAATGCATCATGGTGTTTTATATTGGCCAAGGCGCTATTAAATAAAGATTTATTATTATTATTATTATTATTATTATTATTGTTAATCTATATGCCAGATTTGCTACACTTTACATTATAAATCCCCACAATAATTTATATTGATAATCTATATGCCACATTGCTACACTTTACATTATAAATCCTCATGATGAGTTATATTGATAATCTATATGTCGGTATTGCTATACTGTACATTATAAATCTTTGTGATGTTTTATATTGATAATCTATATAACAGTATTGCTACACTTTACATTATAAATCCTCATGATGACTTATATTGATAATCTATATGCCAGTATTGCTATGCAGTACTTTATAAAACCTTGTGCTGTTTTATATTAATAATCTATATGCCAGTATTGCTACACTTTACATTATAATTCCTCAAGGTGTTTTATATTGATAATCTATATGGCAGTAATGCTACACTTTGAATTATAATTCCTCATGATGTTTTATATTGATAATCTATATGCCGGTATTGCTACACTTTACTTTATAAATCCACATGATGACTTATATTGAAAATCTATACGCCGGTATTGCTACACTTTACATTATAAATCCTCATGATGACTTATATTGATAATCTATATGCCAGTATTGCTATGCAGTACTTTATAAAACCTTGTGATGTTTTATATTGATAATCTATATGACAGTATTGCTACTCATTATATTAAAAATCCTCATGATAGTTTATATTGATAATTTATATGCCGGTATGGCATTACTGCACATTATAAATCCTTGTGATGTTTTATATTGATAATCTATTAGCCAGAATTGCTACCCTTTGCATTATAATTCCCCATGGTGTTTTATATTGAAAATCTATATGCCAGTATTGTTACACTTTACATTATAAATACTCATGATGACTTATATTGATAATCTATATGCCGGTATTGCTAAGCTGTACATTATAAATCCTTGTGATGGTTTATATTGATAACCTATATGCCAGTATTGTTACTCTATACATTATAAATCCACATGATGACTTATAGTGATAATCTATATGCAGGTATTGCTACACTTTACATTATAAATCCTCATTATGACTCATTAATCCATTTATCCATTTATCCATTTATCCATTTATCCATTTATTCATTTATCCATTTATCCATTTATCCATTTATCCATTTATCCATTTATCCATTTATCCATTTATCCATTTATCCATTTATCCATTTATCCATTTATCCATTTATCCATTTATCCATTTATCCATTTATCCATTTATCCATTTATCCATTTATCCATTTATCCATTTATCCATGTATCCATGTATCAATGTATCCATTTAGCCATTTAGCTATTTAGCCATTTAGCCATTTAGCCATTTAGCTATTTAGCCAGTTATCCATTTATCCATTCATCCATTTATCCATTTTGCCATTTTGCCATTTAGTCATTTAGCCATTTAGTCATTTAGCCATTTAGCCATTTAGCCATTTAGCCATTTATCCATTTAGCCATTTATCCATTTATCCATTTATACATTTAGCCATTTAGCCATTTAGCCATTTAGCCATTTAGCCATTTAGCCATTTAGCCATTTATCCATTTATCCATTTATCCATTTATCCATTTAGCCATTTAGCCATTTATCCATTTATACATTTATCCATTTATCCATTTAGCCATTTAGCCATTTAGCCATTTAGTCATTTAGCCATTTAGCCATTTATCCATTTATCCATTTATCCATTTAGCCATTCAGCAATTTAGCCGTTTAGCCATTTAGCCATTTAGCCATTTAGCCATTTACCCATTTAGCCATTTACCCATTTAGCCATTTAGCCATTTAGCCATTTATCCATTTATCCATTTATCCATTTATCCATTTATCCATTTATCCATTTATCCATTTATCCATTTATCCATTTATCCATTTATCCATTTATCCATTTATCCATTTAGCCATTTAGCCATATAGCCATATAGCCATATAGCCATTTAGCCATTTAGCCATTTAGCCATATAGCCATATGGCCATTTAACCATTTATCCATTTAGCCATTTAGCCATTTAGCCATTTAGCCATTTAGCTATTTAGCCATTTAGCCATTTAGCTATTTAGCCATTTAGCCATTTAGCCATATAGCCATATAGCCATTTAACCATTTAGCCATTTAGCCATTTAGCCATTCAGCCATTTAGCTATTTAACCATTTAGCTATTTAGCCATTTAGCCATTTATTGTGATGTTTTATATTGATAATCTATATGCCGGAATTTCTATACTGTACAATATAAATCCACATGATGGTTTATATTGATAATCTATATGCCGGTATTGCTATACTGTACATTGTAAATATTTGTGATGGTTTATATTGATACTCTATATGCCAGTATTGTTACTCTATACATTATAAATCCACATGATGACATATTGATAATCTATACGCCGGTATTGCTACACTTTACATTATAAATCCTCATGATGACTTATATTGATAATCTATATGCCAGTATTGCTATGCAGTACTTTATAAAACCTTGTGATGTTTTATATTGATAATCTATTTGCCAGAATTGCTACCCTTTGCATTATAATTCCTCATGGTGTTTTATATTGAAAATCTATATGCCAGTATTGCTACACTTTACTTTATAAATCCTCATTGTGACTTATATTGATAATCTATATGCCGGTATTGCTATGATGTACATTATAAAACCTTGTGAGGTTTTATATTGATAATCTATATACCAGCATTGATACACTTTACATTATAACTCCTCATGTTGTTTTTGATTGATAATCTATATGTCAGTATGGCTACACTTTACATTATAAATCCTCACGATAGTTTATATTGATAATCTATTTGCCGGTATTGCTATGCTGTACATTATAAATCCTTGTGATGTTTTATATTGATAATCTACATGCCGGTATTGCTATACTGTACATTATAATTCCTCTTGATGACTTGTATTGATAATCTATGTGCCGGTATTGCTATACTCTACATTATAAATCCTTGTGATGTTTTATATAGATATTCTATTTGCCAGAATTGCTACACTTTACATTATAATTCCTCATGGTGTTTTATATTGATAATCTATATGCCAGTATTGCTACACTTTACATTATAATTCATCACGGTGTTTTATATTGATAATCTATATGGCAGTATTGCTACACTTTACATTATAATGCATCATGGTGTTTTATATTGGCCAAGGCGCTATTAAATAAAGATTTATTATTATTATTATTATTATTATTATTATTATTGTTAATCTATATGCCAGATTTGCTACACTTTACATTATAAATCCCCACAATAATTTATATTGATAATCTATATGCCACATTGCTACACTTTACATTATAAATCCTCATGATGAGTTATATTGATAATCTATATGTCGGTATTGCTATACTGTACATTATAAATCTTTGTGATGTTTTATATTGATAATCTATATAACAGTATTGCTACACTTTACATTATAAATCCTCATGATGACTTATATTGATAATCTATATGCCAGTATTGCTATGCAGTACTTTATAAAACCTTGTGCTGTTTTATATTAATAATCTATATGCCAGTATTGCTACACTTTACATTATAATTCCTCAAGGTGTTTTATATTGATAATCTATATGGCAGTAATGCTACACTTTGAATTATAATTCCTCATGATGTTTTATATTGATAATCTATATGCCGGTATTGCTACACTTTACTTTATAAATCCACATGATGACTTATATTGAAAATCTATACGCCGGTATTGCTACACTTTACATTATAAATCCTCATGATGACTTATATTGATAATCTATATGCCAGTATTGCTATGCAGTACTTTATAAAACCTTGTGATGTTTTATATTGATAATCTATATGACAGTATTGCTACTCATTATATTAAAAATCCTCATGATAGTTTATATTGATAATTTATATGCCGGTATGGCATTACTGCACATTATAAATCCTTGTGATGTTTTATATTGATAATCTATTAGCCAGAATTGCTACCCTTTGCATTATAATTCCCCATGGTGTTTTATATTGAAAATCTATATGCCAGTATTGTTACACTTTACATTATAAATACTCATGACGACTTATATTGATAATCTATATGCCGGTATTGCTAAGCTGTACATTATAAATCCTTGTGATGGTTTATATTGATAACCTATATGCCAGTATTGTTACTCTATACATTATAAATCCACATGATGACTTATAGTGATAATCTATATGCAGGTATTGCTACACTTTACATTATAAATCCTCATTATGACTCATTAATCCATTTATCCATTTATCCATTTATCCATTTATCCATTTATTCATTTATCCATTTATCCATTTATCCATTTATCCATTTATCCATTTATCCATTTATCCATTTATCCATTTATCCATTTATCCATTTATCCATTTATCCATTTATCCATTTATCCATTTATCCATTTATCCATTTATCCATTTATCCATTTATCCATTTATCCATGTATCAATGTATCCATTTAGCCATTTAGCTATTTAGCCATTTAGCCATTTAGCCATTTAGCTATTTAGCCAGTTATCCATTTATCCATTTATCCATTTATCCATTTTGCCATTTTGCCATTTAGTCATTTAGCCATTTAGTCATTTAGCCATTTAGCCATTTAGCCATTTAGCCATTTATCCATTTAGCCATTTATCCATTTATCCATTTATACATTTAGCCATTTAGCCATTTAGCCATTTAGCCATTTAGCCATTTAGCCATTTAGCCATTTATCCATTTATCCATTTATCCATTTATCCATTTAGCCATTTAGCCATTTAGCCATTTATCCATTTATCCATTTATCCATTTATCCATTTAGCCATTTAGCCATTTAGCCATTTAGTCATTTAGCCATTTAGCCATTTATCCATTTATCCATTTATCCATTTATCCATTTATCCATTTAGCCATTCAGCAATTTAGCCGTTTAGCCATTTAGCCATTTAGCCATTTAGCCATTTACCCATTTAGCCATTTACCCATTTAGCCATTTAGCCATTTAGCCATTTATCCATTTATCCATTTATCCATTTATCCATTTATCCATTTATCCATTTATCCATTTATCCATTTATCCATTTAGCCATTTAGCCATTTAGCCATATAGCCATATAGCCATATAGCCATTTAGCCATTTAGCCATTTAGCCATATAGCCATATAGCCATTTAACCATTTAGCCATTTAGCCATTTAGCCATTTAGCCATTTAGCCATTTAGCCATTTAGCCATTTAGCTATTTAGCCATTTAGCTATTTAGCCATTTAGCCATTTATTGTGATGTTTTATATTGATAATCTATATGCCGGTATTTCTATACTGTACAATATAAATCCTTGTGATGTTTTATATTAATAATCTACATGCCGGTATTGCTATACTGTACATTATAATTCCTCGTGATGTTTTATATTGATAATCTATATGCCAGTATTGTTACACTTTACATTATAAATCCTCGTGATGACTTATATTGATAATCTAAATGCCGGTATTGCTTCACTTTACGATATAAATCCTCATGATGATTTATATTGATAATATAAATGCCGGTATTGCTATATTGTACATTACAAATACTTGTGATGTTTTATATTTATAATCTATATGCCAGTATTGCTACACTTTGAATTATAGTTCCTCATAATGTTTTATATTGATAATCTATATGCCGGTATTGCTATACTGTATATTATAAATCCTGGTGATGGTTTATATTGATACTCTATATGCCAGTATTGTTACTCTATACATTATAAATCCACATGATGTACATTATAATTCCTCTTGATGACTTGTATTGATAATCTATGTGCCGGTATTGCTATACTGTACATTATAAATCCTTGTGATGTTTTATATAGATATTCTATTAGCCAGATTTGCTACACTTTACATTATAAATCCCCACAATAATTTATATTGATAATCTATATGCCACATTGCTACACTTTACATTATAAATCCTCATGATGAGTTATATTGATAATCTATATGCCGGTATTGCTATACTGTACATTATAAATCTTTGTGATGTTTTATATTGATAATCTATATAACAGTATTGCTACACTTTACACTATAATTCCTCATGATGACTTATATTGATCATCTATATGCCAGTATTGCTATGCAGTACTTTATAAAACCTTGTGCTGTTTTATATTAATAATCTATATGCCAGTATTGCTACACTTTACATTATAATTCCTCATGGTGTTTTATATTGATAATCTATTTGCCGGTATTGCTATACTGTACATTATAAATCCCCCGTGATGTTTTATATTGATAATTTATATGCAAGTATTGCTACACTTTACATTATAATTCCTCATGGTGTATTATATTGATAATCTATATGCCAGTATTGCTACACTTTACATTATAATTCCTCAAGGTGTTTTATATTGATAATCTATATGGCAGGAATGCTACACTTTGAATTATAATTCCTCATGATGTTTTATATTGATAATCTATATGCCGGTATTGCTACACTTTACTTTATAAATCCACATGATGACTTATATTGAAAATCTATACGCCGGTATTGCTACACTTTACATTATAAATCCTCATGATGACTTATATTGATAATCTATATGCCAGTATTGCTATGCAGTACTTTATAAAACCTTGTGATGTTTTATATTGATAATCTATATGACAGTATTGCTACTCATTATATTATAAATCCTCATGATAGTTTATATTGATAATTTATATGCCGGTATGGCATTACTGCACATTTTAAATCCTTGTGATGTTTTATATTGATAATCTATTTGCCAGAATTGCTACCCTTTGCATTATAATTCCTCATGGTGTTTTATATTGAAAATCTATATGCCAGTATTGTTACACTTTACATTATAAATACTCATGATGACTTATATTGATAATCTATATGCCGGTATTGCTAAGCTGTACATTATAAATCCTTGTGATGGTTTATATTGATAACCTATATGCCAGTATTGTTACTCTATACATTATAAATCCACATGATGACTTATAGTGATAATCTATATGCAGGTATTGCTACACTTTACATTATAAATCCTCATTATGACTCATTTATCCATTTATCCATTTATCCATTTATCCATTTATCCATTTATCCATTTATCCATTTATCCATTTATCCATTTATCCATTTATCCATTTATCCATTTATCCATTTATCCATTTATCCATTTATCCATTTATCCATTTATCCATTTATCCATTTATCCATTTATCCATTTATCCATTTATCCATTTATCCATTTATCCATTTATCCATTTATCCATTTATCCATTTATCCATTTATCCATGTATCCATGTATCCATGTATCCATTTAGCCATTTAGCTATTTAGCCATTTAGCCATTTAGCCATTTAGCCATTTAGCTATTTAGCCATTTATCCATTTAGCCATTTAGCCATTTAGCCATTTAGCCATTTAGTCATTTAGCCATTTAGCCATTTATCCATTTATCCATTTATCCATTTATCCATTTATCCATTCATCCATGTATCCATGTATCCATGTATCCATTTAGCCATTTAGCTATTTAGCCATTTAGCCATTTAGCCATTTAGCCATTTAGCTATTTAGCCATTTATCCATTTATCCATTTATCCATTTATCCATTTAGCCATTTAGCCATTTAGCCATTTAGCCATTTAGTCATTTAGCCATTTAGCCATTTAGCCATTTATCCATTTATCCATTTAGCCATTTAGCCATTTAGCCATTTAGCCATTTAGCCAATTATCCATTCATCCATTTATCCATTTAGCCATTTAGCCATTTAGCCATTTAGCCATTTAGCCATTTATCCATTTATGTATTTATCCATTTATTTATTTATCCATTTAGCCGTTTAGCCATTTAGCCATTTAGCCATTTAGCCATTTAGTCTTTTAGCCATTTAGCCATTTATCCATTTATCCATTTATCCATTTATCCATTTAGCCATTTAGCCATTTAACCATTTAGCCATTTAGCCATTTAACCATTTAGCCATTTATCCATTTATCCATTTAGCCATTTAGCCATTTAGCCATTTAGCTATTTAGCCATTTAGCCATTTAGCTATTTAGCCATTTAGCCATTTAGCCATATAGCCATATAGTTATTTAACCATTTAGCCATTTAGCCATTTAGCCATTTAGCCATTTAGCTATTTAACCATTTAGCTATTTAGCCATTTAGCCATTTATTGTGATGTTTTATATTGATAATCTATATGCCGGAATTTCTATACTGTACAATATAAATCCACATGATGGTTTATATTGATAATCTATATGCCGGTATTGCTATACTGTACATTGTAAATATTTGTGATGGTTTATATTGATACTCTATATGCCAGTATTGTTACTCTATACATTATAAATCCACATGATGACATATTGATAATCTATACGCCGGTATTGCTACACTTTACATTATAAATCCTCATGATGACTTATATTGATAATCTATATGCCAGTATTGCTATGCAGTACTTTATAAAACCTTGTGATGTTTTATATTGATAATCTATTTGCCAGAATTGCTACCCTTTGCATTATAATTCCTCATGGTGTTTTATATTGAAAATCTATATGCCAGTATTGCTACACTTTACTTTATAAATCCTCATTGTGACTTATATTGATAATCTATATGCCGGTATTGCTATGATGTACATTATAAAACCTTGTGAGGTTTTATATTGATAATCTATATACCAGCATTGATACACTTTACATTATAACTCCTCATGTTGTTTTTGATTGATAATCTATATGTCAGTATGGCTACACTTTACATTATAAATCCTCACGATAGTTTATATTGATAATCTATTTGCCGGTATTGCTATGCTGTACATTATAAATCCTTGTGATGTTTTATATTGATAATCTACATGCCGGTATTGCTATACTGTACATTATAATTCCTCTTGATGACTTGTATTGATAATCTATGTGCCGGTATTGCTATACTCTACATTATAAATCCTTGTGATGTTTTATATAGATATTCTATTTGCCAGAATTGCTACACTTTACATTATAATTCCTCATGATGTTTTATATTGATAATCTATATGCCAGTATTGCTACACTTTACATTATAATTTATCACGGTGTTTTATATTGATAATCTATATGGCAGTATTGCTACACTTTACATTATAATGCATCATGGTGTTTTATATTGGCCAAGGCGCTATTAAATAAAGATTTATTATTATTATTATTATTATTATTATTGTTAATCTATATGCCAGATTTGCTACACTTTACATTATAAATCCCCACAATATTTTATATTGATAATCTATATGCCACATTGCTACACTTTACATTATAAATCCTCATGATGAGTTATATTGATAATCTATATGTCGGTATTGCTATACTGTACATTATAAATCTTTGTGATGTTTTATATTGATAATCTATATAACAGTATTGCTACACTTTACATTATAAATCCTCATGATGACTTATATTGATAATCTATATGCCAGTATTGCTATGCAGTACTTTATAAAACCTTGTGCTGTTTTATATTAATAATCTATATGCCAGTATTGCTACACTTTACATTATAATTCCTCAAGGTGTTTTATATTGATAATCTATATGGCAGTAATGCTACACTTTGAATTATAATTCCACATGATGTTTTATATTGATAATCTATATGCCGGTATTGCTACACTTTACTTTATAAATCCACATGATGACTTATATTGAAAATCTATACGCCGGTATTGCTACACGTTACATTATAAATCCTCATGATGACTTATATTGATAATCTATATGCCAGTATTGCTATGCAGTACTTTATAAAACCTTGTGATGTTTTATATTGATAATCTATATGACAGTATTGCTACTCATTATATTATAAATCCTCATGATAGTTTATATTGATAATTTATATGCCGGTATGGCATTACTGCACATTATAAATCCTTGTGATGTTTTATATTGATAATCTATTTGCCAGAATTGCTACCCTTTGCATTATAATTCCCCATGGTGTTTTATATTGAAAATCTATATGCCAGTATTGTTACACTTTACATTATAAATACTCATGATGACTTATATTGATAATCTATATGCCGGTATTGCTAAGCTGTACATTATAATTCCTTGTGATGGTTTATATTGATAACCTATATGCCAGTATTGTTACTCTATACATTATAAATCCACATGATGACTTATAGTGATAATCTATATGCAGGTATTGCTACACTTTACATTATAAATCCTCATTATGACTCATTTATCCATTTATACATTTATCCATTTATCCATTTATCCATTTATCCATTTATCCATTTATCCATTTATCCATTTATCCATTTATCCATTTATCCATTTATCCATTTATCCATTTATCCATTTATCCATTTATCCATTTATCCATTTATCCATTTATCCATTTATCCATTTATCCATTTATCCATTTATCCATTTACCCATTTAGCCATTTAGCCATTTACCCATTTAGCCATTTAGCCATTTAGCCATTTATTGTGATGTTTTATATTGATAATCTATATGCCGGTATTTCTATACTGTACAATATAAATCCTCATGATGGTTTATATTGATAATCTATATGCCGGTATTGCTATACTGTACATAGTAAATATTTGTGATTTTTTATATTGATAATCTTTATGCCAGTATTGCTACACTTTGCATTATAATTCCTCCTGGTGTTTTATATTGATAATCTATATGACACTATTGTTACTCATTACATTATAAATCCTCACGATAGTTTATATTGATAATCTATATGCCGGTATTTCTATACTGTACAATATAAATCCCAAGTGATGTTTTATATTGATAATCTATATGCCAGTATTGCTACACTTTACATTATAAATCCTCATGATGACCTATATTGATAATCTTTATGCCAGTATTGCTACACTTAACATTATAATTCCTCATGGTGTTTTATATTGATAATCTATATGCCAGTAATGCTACACTTTGAATTATAATTCCTCATGATGTTTTATATTGATAATCTATATGCCGGTATTGCTACACTTTACTTTATAAATCCACATGATGACTTATATTGATAATCTATACGCCAGTATTGCTATGCAGTACTTTATAAAACCTTGTGATGTTTTATATTGATAATCTATATGACAGTATTGCTAGTCATTACATTATAAATCCTCATGATAGTTTATATTGATAATTTATATGCCGGTATGGCTATACTGCACATTATAAATCCTTGTGATGCTTTATATTGATAATCTATTTGCCAGAATTGCTACCCTTTGCATTATAATTCCTCATGGTGTTTTATATTGAAAATCTATATGTCAGTATGGCTACACTTTACATTATAAATCCTCACGATGTATTATATTGATAATCTATATGCCGGTATTGCTATGCTGTACATTATAAATCCTTGTGATGTTTTATATTGATAATCTACATGCCGGTATTGCTATACTGTACATTATAATTCCTCGTGATGTTTTATATTGATAATCTATATGCCAGTATTGTTACACTTTACATTATAAATCCTCGTGATGACTTATATTGATAATCTAAATGCCGGTATTGCTTCACTTTACGATATAAATCCTCATGATGATTTATATTGATAATATAAATGCCGGTATTGCTATATTGTACATTATAAATACTTGTGATGTTTTATATTTATAATCTTTATGCCAGTATTGCTACACTTTGCATTATAATTCCTCATGGTGTTTTATATTTATAATCTATATGCCAGTATTGCTACACTTTGAATTATAGTTCCTCATAATGTTTTATATTGATAATCTATATGCCGGTATTGCTATACTGTATATTATAAATCCTGGTGATGGTTTATATTGATACTCTATATGCCAGTATTGTTACTCTATACATTAAAAATCCACATGATGACTTATATTGATAATCTATACGCCGGTATTGCTACACTTTACATTATAAATCCTCATGATGACTTATATTGATAATCTATATGCCAGTATTGCTATGCAGTACTTTATAAAACCTTGTGATGTTTTATATTGATAATCTATTTGCCAGAATTGCTACACTTTACTTTATAAATCCTCATTATGACTTAAATTGATAACCTATATGCCGGTATTGCTATGATATACATTATAAAACCTTGTGAGGTTTTATATTGAAAATCTATATGCCAGTATTGCTACACTTTACTTTATAAATCCTTATTATGACTTATATTGATAATCTATATGCCGGTATTGCTATGATGTACATTATAAAACCTTGTGAGGTTTTATATTGATAATCTATATGCCAGCATTGATACACTTTACATTATAACTCCTCATGGTGTTTTTGATTGATAATCTATATGTCAGTATGGCTACACTTTACATTATAAATCCTCACGATAGTTTATATTGATAATCTATATGCCGGTATTGCTATGCTGTACATTATAAATCCTTGTGATGTTTTATATTGATAATCTACATGCCGGTATTGCTATACTGTACATTATAATTCCTCTTGATGACTTGTATTGATAATCTATGTGCCGGTATTGCTATACTGTACATTATAAATCCTTGTGATGTTTTATATAGATATTCTATTTGCCAGAATTGCTACACTTTACATTATAAATCCTCACGATAGTTTATATTGATAATCTATATGCCGGTATTGCTACACTTTACTTTATAAATCCACATGATGACTTATATTGATAATCTAAATGCCGGTATTACTATATTGTACATTATAAATACTCGTGATGTTTTATATTGATAATCTTTATGCCAGTATTGCTACACTTTACATTATAATTCCTCATGGTGTTTTATATTGATAATCTATATGCCAGTAATGCTACACTTTGAATTATAATTCCTCATGATGTTTTATATTGATAATCTATATGCCGGTATTGCTACACTTTACTTTATAAATCCACATGATGACTTATATTGATAATCTATACGCCAGTATTGCTATGCAGTACTTTATAAAACCTTGTGATGTTTTATATTGATAATCTATATGACAGTATTGCTAGTCATTATATTATAAATCCTCATGATAATTTATATTGATAATTTATATGCCGGTATGGCTATACTGCACATTATAATTCCTTGTGATGCTTTATATTGATAATCTATTTGCCAGAATTGCTACCCTTTGCATTATAATTCCTCATGGTGTTTTATATTGAAAATCTATATGCCAGAATTGCTACACTTTACTTTATAAATCCTCATTATGACTTATATTAATAATCTATATGCCGGTATAGCTATGATATACATTATAAAACCTTGTGAGGTTTTATATTGATAATCTATATGCCAGTATTGCTACACGTTACATTATAATTCCTCATGGCGTTTTATATTGATTATCTATATACCGGTATTACTACACTTTACACTATAAGCCTCCAAGATAGTTTATATTGATAATCGGTATATCAGCATTGCTACACTTTACATTATAAATACTCATGATGACTTATATTGATAATCTACATGCCTTTATTGCTATGCTGTAGATTATAAATCCTTGTGATGTTTTATATTGATGATCTATATGCCAGTATTGCTACACTTTACATTAAAAATCCCCACCATAGTTTATATTGATTATCTATATGGCAGCATTGCTACACTTTACATTATAAATCCTCATGATGGTTTATATTGATAATCTATATGCCGGTATTGCTATACTGTACATTGTAAATATTTGTGATTTTTTATATTGATAATCTTTATGCCAGTTTTGCTACACTTTGCATTATAATTCCTCATGGTGTTTTTTATTGATAATCTATATGCCAGTATTGCTATGCAGTATTTTATAAAACCTTGTGATGTTTTATATTGATAATCTATATGACAGTATTGCTACTCATTATATTATAAATCCTCATGATAGTTTATATTGATAATTTATATGCCGGTATGGCTATACTGCACATTATAAATCCTTGTGATGTTTTATATTGATAATCTATTTGCCAGAATTGTAACCCTTTACATTATGACTCCTCATGGTGTTTTTGATTGATAATCTATATGTCAGTATGGCTACACTTTACATTATAAATCCTCACGATAGTTTATATTGATAATCTATATGCCGGTATTGCTATGCTGTACATTATAAATCCTTGTGATGTTTTATATTGATAATCTACATGCCGGTATTGCTATACTGTACATTATAATTCCTCTTGATGACTTGTATTGATAATCTATGTGCCGGTATTGCTATACTGTACATTATAAATCCTTGTGATGTTTTATATAGATATTCTATTAGCCAGAATTGCTACACTTTACATTATAATTCCTCATGGTGTTTTATATTGATAATCTATATGCCAGTATTGCTACACTTTACATTATAATTCATCACGGTGTTTTATATTGATAATCTATATGGCAGTATTGCTACATTTTACATTATAATGCATCATGGTGTTTTATATTGTTAATCTATATGCCAGATTTGCTACACATTACATTATAAATCCCCACAATAATTTATATTGATAATCTATATGCCACATTGCTACACTTTACATTATAAATCCTCATGATGAGTTATATTGATAATCTATATGCCGGTATTGCTATGCTGTACATTATAAATCCTTGTGATGTTTTATATTGATAATCTACATGCCGGTATTGCTATACTGTACATTATAATTCCTCTTGATGACTTGTATTGATAATCTATGTGCCGGTATTGCTATACTGTACATTATACATCCTTGTGATGTTTTATATAGATATTCTATTAGCCAGAATTGCTACACTTTACATTATAATTCCTCATGGTGTTTTATATTGATAATCTATATGCCAGTATTGCTACACTTTACATTATAATTCATCACGGTGTTTTATATTGATAATCTATATGGCAGTATTGCTACACTTTACATTATAATGCATCATGGTGTTTTATATTGTTAATCTATATGCCAGATTTGCTACACTTTACATTATAAATCCCCACAATAATTTATATTGATAATCTATATGCCACATTGCTACACTTTACATTATAAATCCTCATGATGAGTTATATTGATAATCTATATGCCGGTATTGCTATACTGTACATTATAAATCTTTGTGATGTTTTATATTGATAATCTATATAACAGTATTGCTACACTTTACACTATAAATCCTCATGATGACTTATATTGATCATCTATATGCCAGTATTGCTATGCAGTACTTTATAAAACCTTGTGCTGTTTTATATTAATAATCTATATGCCAGTATTGATACACTTTACATTATAATTCCTCATGGTGTTTTTGATTGATAATCTATATGTCAGTATGGCTACACTTTACATTATAAATCCTCACGATAGTTTATATTGATAATCTATATGCCGGTATTGCTATGCTGTACATTATAAATCCTTGTGATGTTTTATATTGATAATCTACATGCCGGTATTGCTATACTGTCCATTATAATTCCTCTTGATGACTTGTATTGATAATCTATGTGCCGGTATTGCTATACTGTACATTATAAATCCTTGTGATGTTTTATATAGATATTCTATTAGCCAGAATTGCTACACTTTACATTATAATTCCTCATGGTGTTTTATATTGATAATCTATATGCCAGTATTGCTACACTTTACATTATAATTCATCACGGTGTTTTATATTGATAATCTATATGGCAGTATTGCTACATTTTACATTATAATGCATCATGGTGTTTTATATTGTTAATCTATATGCCAGATTTGCTACACATTACATTATAAATCCCCACAATAATTTATATTGATAATCTATATGCCACATTGCTACACTTTACATTATAAATCCTCATGATGAGTTATATTGATAATCTATATGCCGGTATTGCTATGCTGTACATTATAAATCCTTGTGATGTTTTATATTGATAATCTACATGCCGGTATTGCTATACTGTACATTATAATTCCTCTTGATGACTTGTATTGATAATCTATGTGCCGGTATTGCTATACTGTACATTATAAATCCTTGTGATGTTTTATATAGATATTCTATTAGCCAGAATTGCTACACTTTACATTATAATTCCTCATGGTGTTTTATATTGATAATCTATATGCCAGTATTGCTACACTTTACATTATAATTCATCACGGTGTTTTATATTGATAATCTATATGGCAGTATTGCTACACTTTACAGTATAATGCATCATGGTGTTTTATATTGTTAATCTATATGCCAGATTTGCTACACTTTACATTATAAATCCCCACAATAACTTATATTGATAATCTATATGCCACATTGCTACACTTTACATTATAAATCCTCATGATGAGTTATATTGATAATCTATATGCCGGTATTGCTATACTGTACATTATAAATCTTTGTGATGTTTTATATTGATAATCTATATAACAGTATTGCTACACTTTACACTATAAATCCTCATGATGACTTATATTGATCATCTATATGCCAGTATTGCTATGCAGTACTTTATAAAACCTTGTGCTGTTTTATATTAATAATCTATATGCCAGTATTGATACACTTTACATTATAATTCCTCATGGTGTTTTTGATTGATAATCTATATGTCAGTATGGCTACACTTTACATTATAAATCCTCACGATAGTTTATATTGATAATCTATATGCCGGTATTGCTATGCTGTACATTATAAATCCTTGTGATGTTTTATATTGATAATCTACATGCCGGTATTGCTATACTGTCCATTATAATTCCTCTTGATGACTTGTATTGATAATCTATGTGCCGGTATTGCTATACTGTACATCATAAATCCTTGTGATGTTTTATATAGATATTCTATTTGCCAGAATTGCTACACTTTACATTATAATTCCTCATGGTGTTTTATATTGATAATCTATATGCCAGTATTGCTACACTTTAGATTATAATTCATCACGGTGTTTTATATTGATAATCTATATGGCAGTATTGCTACACTTTATATTATAATGCATCATGGTGTTTTATATTGTTAATCTATATGCCAGATTTGCTACACTTTACATTATAAATCCCCACAATAATTTATATTGATAATCTATATGCCACATTGCTACACTTTACATTATAAATCCTCATGATGAGTTATATTGATAATCTATATGCCGGTATTGCTATGCTGTACATTATAAATCCTTGTGATGTTTTATATTGATAATCTACATGCCGGTATTGCTATACTGTACATTATAATTCCTCTTGATGACTTGTATTGATAATCTATGTGCCGGTATTGCTATACTGTACATTATACATCCTTGTGATGTTTTATATAGATATTCTATTAGCCAGAATTGCTACACTTTACATTATAATTCCTCATGGTGTTTTATATTGATAATCTATATGCCAGTATTGCTACACTTTACATTATAATTCATCACGGTGTTTTATATTGATAATCTATATGGCAGTATTGCTACACTTTACATTATAATGCATCATGGTGTTTTATATTGTTAATCTATATGCCAGATTTGCTACACTTTACATTATAAATCCCCACAATAATTTATATTGATAATCTATATGCCACATTGCTACACTTTACATTATAAATCCTCATGATGAGTTATATTGATAATCTATATGCCGGTATTGCTATACTGTACATTATAAATCTTTGTGATGTTTTATATTGATAATCTATATAACAGTATTGCTACACTTTACACTATAAATCCTCATGATGACTTATATTGATCATCTATATGCCAGTATTGCTATGCAGTACTTTATAAAACCTTGTGCTGTTTTATATTAATAATCTATATGCCAGTATTGATACACTTTACATTATAATTCCTCATGGTGTTTTTGATTGATAATCTATATGTCAGTATGGCTACACTTTACATTATAAATCCTCACGATAGTTTATATTGATAATCTATATGCCGGTATTGCTATGCTGTACATTATAAATCCTTGTGATGTTTTATATTGATAATCTACATGCCGGTATTGCTATACTGTCCATTATAATTCCTCTTGATGACTTGTATTGATAATCTATGTGCCGGTATTGCTATACTGTACATTATAAATCCTTGTGATGTTTTATATAGATATTCTATTAGCCAGAATTGCTACACTTTACATTATAATTCCTCATGGTGTTTTATATTGATAATCTATATGCCAGTATTGCTACACTTTACATTATAATTCATCACGGTGTTTTATATTGATAATCTATATGGCAGTATTGCTACATTTTACATTATAATGCATCATGGTGTTTTATATTGTTAATCTATATGCCAGATTTGCTACACATTACATTATAAATCCCCACAATAATTTATATTGATAATCTATATGCCACATTGCTACACTTTACATTATAAATCCTCATGATGAGTTATATTGATAATCTATATGCCGGTATTGCTATGCTGTACATTATAAATCCTTGTGATGTTTTATATTGATAATCTACATGCCGGTATTGCTATACTGTACATTATAATTCCTCTTGATGACTTGTATTGATAATCTATGTGCCGGTATTGCTATACTGTACATTATAAATCCTTGTGATGTTTTATATAGATATTCTATTAGCCAGAATTGCTACACTTTACATTATAATTCCTCATGGTGTTTTATATTGATAATCTATATGCCAGTATTGCTACACTTTACATTATAATTCATCACGGTGTTTTATATTGATAATCTATATGGCAGTATTGCTACACTTTACATTATAATGCATCATGGTTTTTTATATTGTTAATCTATATGCCAGATTTGCTACACTTTACATTATAAATCCCCACAATAACTTATATTGATAATCTATATGCCACATTGCTACACTTTACATTATAAATCCTCATGATGAGTTATATTGATAATCTATATGCCGGTATTGCTATACTGTACATTATAAATCTTTGTGATGTTTTATATTGATAATCTATATAACAGTATTGCTACACTTTACACTATAAATCCTCATGATGACTTATATTGATCATCTATATGCCAGTATTGCTATGCAGTACTTTATAAAACCTTGTGCTGTTTTATATTAATAATCTATATGCCAGTATTGATACACTTTACATTATAATTCCTCATGGTGTTTTTGATTGATAATCTATATGTCAGTATGGCTACACTTTACATTATAAATCCTCACGATAGTTTATATTGATAATCTATATGCCGGTATTGCTATGCTGTACATTATAAATCCTTGTGATGTTTTATATTGATAATCTACATGCCGGTATTGCTATACTGTCCATTATAATTCCTCTTGATGACTTGTATTGATAATCTATGTGCCGGTATTGCTATACTGTACATCATAAATCCTTGTGATGTTTTATATAGATATTCTATTTGCCAGAATTGCTACACTTTACATTATAATTCCTCATGGTGTTTTATATTGATAATCTATATGCCAGTATTGCTACACTTTACATTATAATTCATCACGGTGTTTTATATTGATAATCTATATGGCAGTATTGCTACACTTTATATTATAATGCATCATGGTGTTTTATATTGTTAATCTATATGCCAGATTTGCTACACTTTACATTATAAATCCCCACAATAATTTATATTGATAATCTATATGCCACATTGCTACACTTTACATTATAAATCCTCATGATGAGTTATATTGATAATCTATATGTCGGTATTGCTATACTGTACATTATAAATCTTTGTGATGTTTTATATTGATAATCTATATAACAGTATTGCTACACTTTACATTATAAATCCTCATGATGACTTATATTGATAATCTATATGCCAGTATTGCTATGCAGTACTTTATAAAACCTTGTGCTGTTTTATATTAATAATCTATATGCCAGTATTGCTACACTTTACATTATAATTCCTCAAGGTGTTTTATATTGATAATCTATATGGCAGTAATGCTACACTTTGAATTATAATTCCTCATGATGTTTTATATTGATAATCTATATGCCGGTATTGCTACACTTTACTTTATAAATCCACATGATGACTTATATTGAAAATCTATACGCCGGTATTGCTACACTTTACATTATAAATCCTCATGATGACTTATATTGATAATCTATATGCCAGTATTGCTATGCAGTACTTTATAAAACCTTGTGATGTTTTATATTGATAATCTATATGACAGTATTGCTACTCATTATATTATATATCCTCATGATAGTTTATATTGATAATTTATATGCCGGTATGGCATTACTGCACATTATAAATCCTTGTGATGTTTTATATTGATAATCTATTCGCCAGAATTGCTACCCTTTGCATTATAATTCCTCATGGTGTTTTATATTGAAAATCTATATGCCAGTATTGTTACACTTTACATTATAAATACTCATGATGACTTAGATTGATAATCTATATGCCGGTATTGCTAAGCTGTACATTATAAATCCTTGTGATGGTTTATATTGAATACCTATATGCCAGTATTGTTACTCTATACATTATAAATCCACATGATGACTTATAGTGATAATCTATATGCAGGTATTGCTACACTTTACCTTATAAATCCTCATTATGACTCATTTATCCATTTATCCATTTATCCATTTATCCATTTATCCATTTATCCATTTATCCATTTATCCATTTATCCATTTATCCATTTATCCATTTATCCATTTATCCATTTATCCATTTATCCATTTATCCATTTATCCATTTATCCATTTATCCATTTACCCATTTAGCCATTTAGCCATTTACCCATTTAGCCATTTAGCCATTTAGCCATTTAGCCATTTATTGTGATGTTTTATATTGATAATCTATATGCCAATATTTCTATACTGTACAATATAAATCCTCATGATGGTTTATATTGATAATCTATATGCCGGTATTGCTATACTGTACATTGTAAATATTTGTGATTTTTTATATTGATAATCTTTATGCCAGTATTGCTACACTTTGCATTATAATTCCTCCTGGTGTTTTATATTGATAATCTATATGACACTATTGTTACTCATTACATTATAAATCCTCACGATAGTTTATATTGATAATCTATATGCCGGTATTTCTATACTGTACAATATAAATCCCAAGTGATGTTTTATATTGATAATCTATATGCCAGTATTGCTACACTTTACATTATAAATCCTCATGATGACCTATATTGATAATCTTTATGCCAGTATTGCTACACTTAACATTATAATTCCTCATGGTGTTTTATATTGATAATCTATATGCCAGTAATGCTACACTTTGAATTATAATTCCTCATGATGTTTTATATTGATAATCTATATGCCAGTATTGCTACACTTTACTTTATAAATCCACATGATGACTTATATTGATAATCTATACGCCAGTATTGCTATGCAGTACTTTATAAAACCTTGTGATGTTTTATATTGATAATCTATATGACAGTATTGCTAGTCATTACATTATAAATCCTCATGATAGTTTATATTGATAATTTATATGCCGGTATGGCTATACTGCACATTATAAATCCTTGTGATGCTTTATATTGATAATCTATTTGCCAGAATTGCTACCCTTTGCATTATAATTCCTCATGGTGTTTTATATTGAAAATCTATATGTCAGTATGGCTACACTTTACATTATAAATCCTCACGATGTATTATATTGATAATCTATATGCCGGTATTGCTATGCTGTACATTATAAATCCTTGTGATGTTTTATATTGATAATCTACATGCCGGTATTGCTATACTGTACATTATAATTCCTCGTGATGTTTTATATTGATAATCTATATGCCAGTATTGTTACACTTTACATTATAAATCCTCGTGATGACTTATATTGATAATCTAAATGCCGGTATTGCTTCACTTTACGATATAAATCCTCATGATGATTTATATTGATAATATAAATGCCGGTATTGCTATATTGTACATTATAAATACTTGTGATGTTTTATATTTATAATCTTTATGCCAGTATTGCTACACTTTGCATTATAATTCCTCATGGTGTTTTATATTTATAATCTATATGCCAGTATTGCTACACTTTGAATTATAGTTCCTCATAATGTTTTATATTGATAATCTATATGCCGGTATTGCTATACTGTATATTATAAATCCTGGTGATGGTTTATATTGATACTCTATATGCCAGTATTGTTACTCTATACATTATAAATTCACATGATGACTTATATTGATAATCTATACGCCGGTATTGCTACACTTTACATTATAAATCCTCATGATGACTTATATTGATAATCTATATGCCAGTATTGCTATGCAGTACTTTATAAAATCTTGTGATGTTTTATATTGATAATCTATTTGCCAGAATTGCTACACTTTACTTTATAAATCCTCATTATGACTTAAATTGATAATCTATATGCCGGTATTGCTATGATATACATTATAAAACCTTGTGAGGTTTTATATTGAAAATCTATATGCCAGTATTGCTACACTTTACTTTATAAATCCTTATTATGACTTATATTGATAATCTATATGCCGGTATTGCTATGATGTACATTATAAAACCTTGTGAGGTTTTATATTGATAATCTATATGCCAGCATTGATACACTTTACATTATAACTCCTCATGGTGTTTTTGATTGATAATCTATATGTCAGTATGGCTACACTTTACATTATAAATCCTCACGATAGTTTATATTGATAATCTATATGCCGGTATTGCTATGCTGTACATTATAAATCCTTGTGATGTTTTATATTGATAATCTACATGCCGGTATTGCTATACTGTACATTATAATTCCTCTTGATGACTTGTATTGATAATCTATGTGCCGGTATTGCTATACTGTACATTATAAATCCTTGTGATGTTTTATATAGATATTCTATTTGCCAGAATTGCTACACTTTACATTATAATTCCTCATGGTGTTTTATATTGATAATCTATATGCCAGTATTGCTACACTTTACATTATAATTCATCACGGTGTTTTATATTGATAATCTATATGGCAGTATTGCTTCATTTTACATTATAATGCATCATGGTGTTTTATATTGTTAATCTATATGCCAGATTTGCTACACTTTACATTATAAATCCCCACAATAATTTATATTGATAATCTATATGCCACATTGCTACACTTTACATTATAAATCCTTATGATGAGTTATATTGATAATCTATATGCCGGTATTGCTATACTGTACATTATAAATCTTTGTGATGTGTTATATTGATAATCTAGATAACAGTATTGCTACACTTTACACTATAAATCCTCATGATGACTTATATTAATCATCTATATGCCAGTATTGCTATGCAGTACTTTATAAAACTTTGTGCTGTTTTATATTAATAATCTATATGCCAGTATTGCTACACTTTACATTATAATTCCTCATGGTGTTTTATATTGATAATCTATTTGCCGGTATTGCTATACTGTACATTATAAATCCCCCGTGATGTTTTATATTGATAATTTATATGCAAGTATTGCTACACTTTACATTATAATTCCTCAAGGTGTATTATATTGATAATCTATATGGCAGTAATGCTACACTTTGAATTATAATTCCTCATGATGTTTTATATTGAAAATCTATATGCCGGTATTGCTACACTTTACTTTATAAATCCACATGATGACTTATATTGAAAATCTATACGCCGGTATTGCTACACTTTACATTATAAATCCTCATGATGACTTATATTGATAATCTATATGCCAGTATTGCTATGCAGTACTTTATAAAACCTTGTGATGTTTTATATTGATAATCTATATGACAGTATTGCTACTCATTATATTATAAATCCTCAAGATAGTTTATATTGATAATTTATATGCCGGTATGGCATTACTGCACATTAAAAATCCTTGTGATGTTTTATATTGATAATCTATTTGCCAGAATTGCTACCCTTTGCATTATAATTCCTCATGGTGTTTTATATTGAAAATCTATATGCCAGTATTGTTACACTTTACATTATAAATACTCATGATGACTTATATTGATAATCTATATGCCTGTATTGCTAAGCTGTACATTATAAATCCTTGTGATGGTTTATATTGATAACCTATATGCCAGTATTGTTACTCTATACATTATAAATCCACATGATGACTTATAGTGATAATCTATATGCAGGTATTGCTACACTTTACATTATAAATCCTCATTATGACTCATTTATCCATTTATCCATTTATCCATTTATCCATTTATCTATTTATCCATTTATCCATTTATCCATTTATCCATTTATCCATTTATCCATTTATCCATTTATCCATTTATCCATTTATCCATTTATCCATTTATCCATTTATCCATTTATCCATTTATCCATTTATCCATTTATCCATTTATCCATTTATCCATTTATCCATTTATCCATTTATCCATTTATCCATTTATCCATTTATCCATTTATCAATTTATCCATTTATCCATTTATCCATTTGTCCATTTATGTATTTATCCATTTATCCATGTATCCATGTATCCATTTAGCCATTTAGCTATTTAGCCATTTAGCCATTTAGCCATTTAGCCATTTAGCTATTTAGCCATTTATCCATTTATCCATTTATCCATTTATCCTTTTAGCCATTTAGCCATTTAGCCATTTAGCCATTTAGCCATTTAGCCATTTAGCCATTTAGCCATTTAGCCATTTAGCCATTTAGCCATTTAGCCATTTATCCATTTATCAATTTATCCATTTAGCCATTTAGCCATTTAGCCATTTAGCCATTTAGCCATTTAGCCATTTAGCCATTGAGCCATTTAGCCATTTAGCCATTTATCCATTTATCCATTTATCCATTTAGCCATTTAGCCATTTAGCCATTTAGCCATTTAGCCATTTAACCATTTAGCCATTTATCCATTTATCCATTTATCCATTTATCCATTTAGCCATTTAGCCATTTAGCCATTTAGCCATTTAGCCATTTAACCATTTAGCCATTTATCCATTTATCCATTTAGACATTTAGCCATTTAGCCATTTAGCCATTTAGCCATTTAGCCATTTAGCCATTTAGCCATTTAGCCATTTAGCCATTTAGCCATTTAGCCATTTAGCCATTTAGCCATTTAGCCATTTAGTCATTTAGCCATTTAACCATTTAGCCATTTATCCATTTAGACATTTAGCCATTTAGCCATTTAGCCATTTATCCATTTATCCATTTAGCCATTTATCCATTTAGCCATTAAGCCATTTAGCCATTAAGCCATTTAGCCATTTAGTCATTTAGCCATTTAGCCATTTATCCATTTATCCATTTATCCATTTATCCATTTTTCCATTTAGCCATTCAGCCATTTAGCCATTTAGCCATTTAGCCATTTAGCCATTTAGCCATTTAGCCATTTACCCATTTAGCCATTTATCCATTTATCCATTTATTTATTTATCCATTTAGCCATTCAGCCATTTAGCCATTTATCCATTTATCCATTTATCCATTTATCCATTTATCCATTTATCCATTTATCCATTTATCCATTTTGCCATTTTGCCATTTAGTCATTTAGCCATTTAGCCATTTAGCCATTTAGCCATTTAGCCATTTAGCCATTTAGCCATTTAGCCATTTATCCATTTAGCCATTTAGCCATTTAGCCATTTAGCCATTTAGCCATTTATCCATTTATCCATTTATCCATTTATCCATTTATCCATTTATCCATTTAGCCATTCAGCCATTTAGCCATTTAGCCATTTAGCCATTTAGCCATTTACCCATTTAGCCATTTACCCATTTAGCCATTTAGCCATTTATCCATTTATCCATTTATCCATTTATCCATTTATCCATTTATCCATTTATCCATTTATCCATTTATCCATTTAGCCATTTAGCCATTTAGCCATATAGCCATATAGCCATATAACCATTTAGCCATTTAGCCATTTAGCCATTTAGCCATTTAGCCATTTAGCCATTTAGCCATTTATCCATTTAGCCATTTATCCATTTATCCATTTATCCATTTAGCCAATTAGCCATTTAGCCATTTAGCCATTTAGCCATTTAGCCATTTAGCCATTTAGCCATTTATCCATTTATCCATTTATCCATTTATCCATTTATCCATTTATCCATTTATCCATTTATCCATTTATCCATTTATCCATTTAGCCATTTAGCCATTTAGCTATTTAGCCATTTAGCCATTTAGCCATTTAGCCATTTAGCCATTTATCCATTTATCCATTTATCCATTTATCCATTTATCCATTTATCCATTTATCCATTTATCCATTTATCCATTTATCCATTTATCCATTTATCCATTTATCCATTTAGCCATTTAGCTATTTAGCCATTTAGCTATTTAGCCATTTAGCCATTTATTGTGATGTTTTATATTGATAATCTATATGCCGGTATTTCTATACTGTACAATATAAATCCTTGTGATGTTTTATATTAATAATCTACATGCCGGTATTGCTATACTGTACATTATAATTCCTCGTGATGTTTTATATTGATAATCTATATGCCAGTATTGTTACACTTTACATTATAAATCCTCGTGATGACTTATATTGATAATCTAAATGCCGGTATTGCTTCACTTTACGATATAAATCCTCATGATGATTTATATTGATAATATAAATGCCGGTATTGCTATATTGTACATTACAAATACTTGTGATGTTTTATATTTATAATCTATATGCCAGTATTGCTACACTTTGAATTATAGTTCCTCATAATGTTTTATATTGATAATCTATATGCCGGTATTGCTATACTGTATATTATAAATCCTGGTGATGGTTTATATTGATACTCTATATGCCAGTA
This sequence comes from Carabus problematicus, assembly GCA_963422195.1. Classification (NCBI taxonomy): domain Eukaryota; kingdom Metazoa; phylum Arthropoda; class Insecta; order Coleoptera; family Carabidae; genus Carabus; species Carabus problematicus. The sequence goes on from OY728577.1 coordinate 21,561,051, forward strand.
TTGTTACTCTATACATTATAAATCCACATGATGTACATTATAATTCCTCTTGATGACTTGTATTGATAATCTATGTGCCGGTATTGCTATACTGTACATTATAAATCCTTGTGATGTTTTATATAGATATTCTATTAGCCAGATTTGCTACACTTTACATTATAAATCCCCACAATAATTTATATTGATAATCTATATGCCACATTGCTACACTTTACATTATAAATCCTCATGATGAGTTATATTGATAATCTATATGCCGGTATTGCTATACTGTACATTATAAATCTTTGTGATGTTTTATATTGATAATCTATATAACAGTATTGCTACACTTTACACTATAATTCCTCATGATGACTTATATTGATCATCTATATGCCAGTATTGCTATGCAGTACTTTATAAAACCTTGTGCTGTTTTATATTAATAATCTATATGCCAGTATTGCTACACTTTACATTATAATTCCTCATGGTGTTTTATATTGATAATCTATTTGCCGGTATTGCTATACTGTACATTATAAATCCCCCGTGATGTTTTATATTGATAATTTATATGCAAGTATTGCTACACTTTACATTATAATTCCTCATGGTGTATTATATTGATAATCTATATGCCAGTATTGCTACACTTTACATTATAATTCCTCAAGGTGTTTTATATTGATAATCTATATGGCAGGAATGCTACACTTTGAATTATAATTCCTCATGATGTTTTATATTGATAATCTATATGCCGGTATTGCTACACTTTACTTTATAAATCCACATGATGACTTATATTGAAAATCTATACGCCGGTATTGCTACACTTTACATTATAAATCCTCATGATGACTTATATTGATAATCTATATGCCAGTATTGCTATGCAGTACTTTATAAAACCTTGTGATGTTTTATATTGATAATCTATATGACAGTATTGCTACTCATTATATTATAAATCCTCATGATAGTTTATATTGATAATTTATATGCCGGTATGGCATTACTGCACATTATAAATCCTTGTGATGTTTTATATTGATAATCTATTTGCCAGAATTGCTACCCTTTGCATTATAATTCCCCATGGTGTTTTATATTGAAAATCTATATGCCAGTATTGTTACACTTTACATTATAAATACTCATGATGACTTATATTGATAATCTATATGCCGGTATTGCTAAGCTGTACATTATAAATCCTTGTGATGGTTTATATTGATAACCTATATGCCAGTATTGTTACTCTATACATTATAAATCCACATGATGACTTATAGTGATAATCTATATGCAGGTATTGCTACACTTTACATTATAAATCCTCATTATGACTCATTTATCCATTTATCCATTTATCCATTTATCCATTTATCCATTTATCCATTTATCCATTTATCCATTTATCCATTTATCCATTTATCCATTTATCCATTTATCCATTTATCCATTTATCCATTTATCCATTTATCCATTTATCCATTTATCCATTTATCCATTTATCCATTTATCCATTTATCCATTTATCCATTTATCAATTTATCCATTTATCCATTTATCCATTTATCCATTTATCCATTTGTCCATTTATGTATATATCCATTTATCCATGTATCCATGTATCCATTTAGCCATTTAGCTATTTAGCTATTTAGCCATTTAGCCATTTAGCCATTTAGCTATTTAGCCATTTATCCATTTATCCATTTATCCATTTATCCATTTATCCTTTTAGCCATTTAGCCATTTAGCCATTTAGCCATTTAGCCATTTAGCCATTTAGCCATTTAGCCATTTAGCCATTTAGCCATTTATCCATTTATCAATTTATCCATTTAGCCATTTAGCCATTTAGCCATTTAGCCATTTAGCCATTTAGCCATTTAGCCATTGAGCCATTTAGCCATTTAGCCATTTATCCATTTATCCATTTATCCATTTAGCCATTTAGCCATTTAGCCATTTAGCCATTTAGCCATTTAACCATTTATCCATTTATCCATTTATCCATTTATCCATTTATCCATTTATCCATTTAGCCATTTAGCCATTTAGCCATTTAGCCATTTAGCCATTTAACCATTTAGCCATTTATCCATTTATCCATTTAGACATTTAGCCATTTAGCCATTTAGCCATTTAGCCATTTAGCCATTTAGCCATTTAGCCATTTAGCCATTTAGCCATTTAGCCATTTAGCCATTTAGCCATTTAGCCATTTAGCCATTTAGCCATTTAGCCATTTAGCCATTTAGCCATTTAGCCATTTAGCCATTTAGCCATTTAGCCATTTAGCCATTTAGTCATTTAGCCATTTAACCATTTAGCCATTTAGCCATTTATCCATTTAGACATTTAGCCATTTAGCCATTTATCCATTTATCCATTTAGCCATTTATCCATTTAGCCATTAAGCCATTTAGCCATTAAGCCATTTAGCCATTTAGTCATTTAGCCATTTAGCCATTTATCCATTTATCCATTTATCCATTTATCCATTTATCCATTTTTCCATTTAGCCATTCAGCCATTTAGCCATTTAGCCATTTAGCCATTTAGCCATTTAGCCATTTAGCCATTTAGCCATTTACCCATTTAGCCATTTATCCATTTATCCATTTATTTATTTATCCATTTAGCCATTCAGCCATTTAGCCATTTATCCATTTATCCATTTATCCATTTATCCATTTATCCATTTTGCCATTTTGCCATTTAGTCATTTAGCCATTTAGCCATTTAGCCATTTAGCCATTTAGCCATTTAGCCATTTAGCCATTTAGCCATTTAGCCATTTAGCCATTTAGCCATTTAGCCATTTAGTAATTTAGCCATTTAGCCATTTATCCATTTATCCATTTATCCATTTAGCCATTCAGCCATTTAGCCATTTAGCCATTTAGCCATTTACCCATTTAGCCATTTACCCATTTAGCCATTTAGCCATTTATCCATTTATCCATTTATCCATTTATCCATTTATCCATTTATCCATTTATCCATTTATCCATTTATCCATTTAGCCATTTAGCCATTTAGCCATATAGCCATATAGCCATATAACCATTTAGCCATTTAGCCATTTAGCCATTTAGCCATTTTGCCATTTAGCCATTTAGCCATTTATCCATTTAGCCATTTATCCATTTATCCATTTATCCATTTAGCCATTTAGCCATTTAGCCATTTAGCCATTTAGCCATTTAGCCATTTAGCCATTTAGCCATTTATCCATTTATCCATTTATCCATTTATCCATTTATCCATTTATCCATTTATCCATTTATCCATTTATCCATTTATCCATTTATCCATTTATCCATTTAGCCATTTAGCCATTTAGCTATTTAGCCATTTAGCCATTTAGCCATTTAGCCATTTAGCCATTTAGCCATTTAGCCATTTAACCATTTAGCCATTTATCCATTTATCCATTTAGACATTTAGCCATTTAGCCATTTAGCCATTTAGCCATTTAGCTATTTAGCCATTTAGCCATTTAGCTATTTAGCCATTTAGCCATTTAGCCATATAGCCATATAGCCATTTAACCATTTAGCCATTTACCCATTTAGCCATTTAGCCATTTAGCCATTTAGCCATTTAGCCATTTAGCCATTTAGCCATTTAGCTATTTAACCATTTAGCTATTTAGCCATTTAGCCATTTATTGTGATGTTTTATATTGATAATCTATATAACAGTATTGCTACCCTTTGCATTATAATTCCTCATGGTGTTTTATATTGAAAATCTATATGCCAGTATTGCTACACTTTACTTTATAAATCCTCATTATGACTTATATTGATAATCTATATGCCGGTATTGCTATGATGTACATTATAAAACCTTGTGAGGTTTTATATTGATAATCTATATACCAGCATTGATACACTTTACATTATAACTCCTCATGTTGTTTTTGATTGATAATCTATATGTCAGTATGGCTACACTTTACATTATAAATCCTCACGATAGTTTATATTGATAATCTATATGCCGGTATTGCTATGCTGTACATTATAAATCCTTGTGATGTTTTATATTGATAATCTACATGCCGGTATTGCTATACTGTACATTATAATTCCCCTTGATGACTTGTATTGATAATCTATGTGCCGGTATTGCTATACTCTACATTATAAATCCTTGTGATGTTTTATATAGATATTCTATTTGCCAGAATTGCTACACTTTACATTATAATTCCTCATGGTGTTTTATATTGATAATCTATATGCCAGTATTGCTACACTTTACATTATAATTCATCACGGTGTTTTATATTGATAATCTATATGGCAGTATTGCTACACTTTACATTATAATGCATCATGGTGTTTTATATTGTTAATCTATATGCCAGATTTGCTACACTTTACATTATAAATCCCCACAATAATTTATATTGATAATCTATATGCCACATTGCTACACTTTACATTATAAATCCTCATGATGAGTTATATTGATAATCTATATGCCGGTATTGCTATACTGTACATTATAATTCCTCATGGTGTATTATGTTGATAATCTATATGCCAGTATTGCTACGCTTTACATTATAATTCCTCAAGGTGTTTTATATTGATAATCAATATGGCAGTAATGCTACACTTTGAATTATAATTCCTCATGATGTTTTATATTGATAATCTATATGCCGGTATTGCTACACTTTACTTTATAAATCCACATGATGACTTATATTGAAAATCTATACGCCGGTATTGCTACACTTTACATTATAAATCCTCATGATGACTTATATTGATAATCTATATGCCAGTATTGCTATGCAGTACTTTATAAAACCTTGTGATGTTTTATATTGATAATCTATATGACAGTATTGCTACTCATTATATTATAAATCCTCATGATAGTTTATATTGATAATTTATATGCCGGTATGGCATTACTGCACATTATAAATCCTTGTGATGTTTTATATTGATAATCTATTTGCCAGAATTGCTACCCTTTGCATTATAATTCCCCATGGTGTTTTATATTGAAAATGTATATGCCAGTATTGTTACACTTTACATTATAAATACTCATGATGACTTATATTGATAATCTATATGCCGGTATTGCTAAGCTGTACATTATAAATCCTTGTGATGGTTTATATTGATAACCTATATGCCAGTATTGTTACTCTATACATTATAAATCCACATGATGACTTATAGTGATAATCTATATGCAGGTATTGCTACACTTTACATTATAAATCCTCATTATGACTCATTAATCCATTTATCCATTTATCCATTTATCCATTTATCCATTTATCCATTTATCCATTTATCCATTTATCCATTTATCCATTTATCCATTTATCCATTTATCCATTTATCCATTTATCCATTTATCCATTTATCCATTTATCCATTTATCCATTTATCCATTTATCCATTTATCCATTTATCCATTTATCCATTTATCCATTTATCCATTTATCCATTTATCCATTTATCCATTTATCCATTTATCCATTTATCCATGTATCCATGTATCAATGTATCCATTTAGCCATTTAGCTATTTAGCCATTTAGCCATTTAGCCATTTACCCATTTAGCCATTTACCCATTTAGCCATTTAGCCATTTATCCATTTATCCATTTATCCATTTATCCATTTATCCATTTATCCATTTATCCATTTATCCATTTATCCATTTATCCATTTATCCATTTATCCATTTATCCATTTATCCATTTATCCATTTATCCATTTATCCATTAAGCCATTTAGCCATTTAGCCATATAGCCATATAGCCATATAGCCATTTAGCCATTTAGCCATTTAGCCATATAGCCATATAGCCATTTAACCATTTAGCCATTTAGCCATTTAGCCATTTAGCCATTTAGCTATTTAGCCATTTAGCTATTTAGCCATTTAGCCATTTATTGTGATGTTTTATATTGATAATCTATATGCCGGTATTTCTATACTGTACAATATAAATCCTTGTGATGTTTTATATTAATAATCTACATGCCGGTATTGCTATACTGTACATTATAATTCCTCGTGATGTTTTATATTGATAATCTATATGCCAGTATTGTTACACTTTACATTATAAATCCTCGTGATGACTTATATTGATAATCTAAATGCCGGTATTGCTTCACTTTACGATATAAATCCTCATGATGATTTATATTGATAATATAAATGCCGGTATTGCTATATTGTACATTACAAATACTTGTGATGTTTTATATTTATAATCTATATGCCAGTATTGCTACACTTTGAATTATAGTTCCTCATAATGTTTTATATTGATAATCTATATGCCGGTATTGCTATACTGTATATTATAAATCCTGGTGATGGTTTATATTGACACTCTATATGCCAGTATTGTTACTCTATACATTATAAATCCACATGATGTACATTATAATTCCTCTTGATGACTTGTATTGATAATCTATGTGCCGGTATTGCTATACTGTACATTATAAATCCTTGTGATGTTTTATATAGATATTCTATTAGCCAGATTTGCTACACTTTACATTATAAATCCCCACAATAATTTATATTGATAATCTATATGCCACATTGCTACACTTTACATTATAAATCCTCATGATGAGTTATATTGATAATCTATATGCCGGTATTGCTATACTGTACATTATAAATCTTTGTGATGTTTTATATTGATAATCTATATAACAGTATTGCTACACTTTACACTATAATTCCTCATGATGACTTATATTGATCATCTATATGCCAGTATTGCTATGCAGTACTTTATAAAACCTTGTGCTGTTTTATATTAATAATCTATATGCCAGTATTGCTACACTTTACATTATAATTCCTCATGGTGTTTTATATTGATAATCTATTTGCCGGTATTGCTATACTGTACATTATAAATCCCCCGTGATGTTTTATATTGATAATTTATATGCAAGTATTGCTACACTTTACATTATAATTCCTCATGGTGTATTATATTGATAATCCATATGCCAGTATTGCTACACTTTACATTATAATTCCTCAAGGTGTTTTATATTGATAATCTATATGGCAGGAATGCTACACTTTGAATTATAATTCCTCATGATGTTTTATATTGATAATCTATATGCCGGTATTGCTACACTTTACTTTATAAATCCACATGATGACTTATATTGAAAATCTATACGCCGGTATTGCTACACTTTACATTATAAATCCTCATGATGACTTATATTGATAATCTATATGCCAGTATTGCTATGCAGTACTTTATAAAACCTTGTGATGTTTTATATTGATAATCTATATGACAGTATTGCTACTCATTATATTATAAATCCTCATGATAGTTTATATTGATAATTTATATGCCAATATGGCATTACTGCACATTATAAATCCTTGTGATGTTTTATATTGATAATCTATTTGCCAGAATTGCTACCCTTTGCATTATAATTCCTCATGGTGTTTTATATTGAAAATCTATATGCCAGTATTGTTACACTTTACATTATAAATACTCATGATGACTTATATTGATAATCTATATGCCGGTATTGCTAAGCTGTACATTATAAATCCTTGTGATGGTTTATATTGATAACCTATATGCCAGTATTGTTACTCTATACATTATAAATCCACATGATGACTTATAGTGATAATCTATATGCAGGTATTGCTACACTTTACATTATAAATCCTCATTATGACTCATTTATCCATTTATCCATTTATCCATTTATCCATTTATCCATTTATCCATTTATCCATTTATCCATTTATCCATTTATCCATTTATCCATTTATCCATTTATCCATTTATCCATTTATCCATTTATCCATGTATCCATGTATCCATGTATCCATTTAGCCATTTAGCTATTTAGCCATTTAGCCATTTAGCCATTTATCCATTTAGCCATTTAGCCATTTAGCCATTTAACCATTTAGCCATTTATCCATTTATCCATTTAGCCATTTAGCCATTTAGCCATTTAGCCATTTAGCCATTTAGCTATTTAGCCATTTAGCCATTTAGCTATTTAGCCATTTAGCCATTTAGCCATATAGCCATATAGCCATTTAACCATTTAGCCATTTAGCCATTTAGCCATTTAGCCATTTAGCCATTTAGCCATTTAGCTATTTAACCATTTAGCTATTTAGCCATTTAGCAATTTATTGTGATGTTTTATATTGATAATCTATATGCCGGAATTTCTATACTGTACAATATAAATCCACATGATGGTTTATATTGATAATCTATATGCCGGTATTGCTATACTGTACATTGTAAATATTTGTGATGGTTTATATTGATACTCTATATGCCAGTATTGTTACTCTATACATTATAAATCCACATGATGACATATTGATAATCTATACGCCGGTATTGCTACACTTTACATTATAAATCCTCATGATGACTTATATTGATAATCTATATGCCAGTATTGCTATGCAGTACTTTATAAAACCTTGTGATGTTTTATATTGATAATCTATTTGCCAGAATTGCTACCCTTTGCATTATAATTCCTCATGGTGTTTTATATTGAAAATCTATATGCCAGTATTGCTACACTTTACTTTATAAATCCTCATTGTGACTTATATTGATAATCTATATGCCGGTATTGCTATGATGTACATTATAAAACCTTGTGAGGTTTTATATTGATAATCTATATACCAGCATTGATACACTTTACATTATAACTCCTCATGTTGTTTTTGATTGATAATCTATATGTCAGTATGGCTACACTTTACATTATAAATCCTCACGATAGTTTATATTGATAATCTATTTGCCGGTATTGCTATGCTGTACATTATAAATCCTTGTGATGTTTTATATTGATAATCTACATGCCGGTATTGCTATACTGTACATTATAATTCCTCTTGATGACTTGTATTGATAATCTATGTGCCGGTATTGCTATACTCTACATTCATAATAGATTTATTTAAGTCGAAATATAATATGAAAGGATTTATCCCCAAAGGGTTGGAATGATGACTTCAACTTCAGATGTAAAGAAGTTTATTCAAAGTTCATGTAAAAACTTATGCCGACGTTTCGACCTTGAGGTATGAGGTCATTATCAAGGCTTATAGGAAGAAGCGAAGAACAATATTACCACGTGGATTTTACATGGAAGTAGACACACAAAATTGTGAACAAAACATGTTCAATACAATTGAACAGTGTAAGAAAAACGTATGAATGTAAATTTAAAGTAATAATAACAATAAAAACCTGACCATGGCCGTCAGAGAAAAACGCAGAAAAAAAAAAAAAAAAACGTGTAAAATCCACGTGGTAATATTGTTCTTCGCTTCTTCCTATAAGCCTTGATAATGACCTCATACCTCAAGGTCGAAACGTCGGCATAAGTTTTTACATGAACTTTGAATAAACTTCTTTACATCTGAAGTTGAAGTCATCATTCCAACCCTTTGGGGATAAATCCTTTCATATACTCTACATTATAAATCCTTGTGATGTTTTATATAGATATTCTATTTGCCAGAATTGCTACACTTTACATTATAATTCCTCATGGTGTTTTATATTGATAATCTATATGCCAGTATTGCTACACTTTACATTATAATTCATCACGGTGTTTTATATTGATAATCTATATGGCAGTATTGCTACACTTTACATTATAATGCATCATGGTGTTTTATATTGGCCAAGGCGCTATTAAATAAAGATTTATTATTATTATTATTATTATTGTTAATCTATATGCCAGATTTGCTACACTTTACATTATAAATCCCCACAATATTTTATATTGATAATCTATATGCCACATTGCTACACTTTACATTATAAATCCTCATGATGAGTTATATTGATAATCTATATGTCGGTATTGCTATACTGTACATTATAAATCTTTGTGATGTTTTATATTGATAATCTATATAACAGTATTGCTACACTTTACATTATAAATCCTCATGATGACTTATATTGATAATCTATATGCCAGTATTGCTATGCAGTACTTTATAAAACCTTGTGCTGTTTTATATTAATAATCTATATGCCAGTATTGCTACACTTTACATTATAATTCCTCAAGGTGTTTTATATTGATAATCAATATGGCAGTAATGCTACACTTTGAATTATAATTCCTCATGATGTTTTATATTGATAATCTATATGCCGGTATTGCTACACTTTACTTTATAAATCCACATGATGACTTATATTGAAAATCTATACGCCGGTATTGCTACACTTTACATTATAAATCCTCATGATGACTTATATTGATAATCTATATGCCAGTATTGCTATGCAGTACTTTATAAAACCTTGTGATGTTTTATATTGATAATCTATATGACAGTATTGCTACTCATTATATTATAAATCCTCATGATAGTTTATATTGATAATTTATATGCCGGTATGGCATTACTGCACATTATAAATCCTTGTGATGTTTTATATTGATAATCTATTTGCCAGAATTGCTACTCTTTGCATTATAATTCCCCATGGTGTTTTATATTGAAAATCTATATGCCAGTATTGTTACACTTTACATTATAAATACTCATGATGACTTATATTGATAATCTATATGCCGGTATTGCTAAGCTGTACAATATAAATCCTTGTGATGGTTTATATTGATAACCTATATGCCAGTATTGTTACTCTATACATTATAAATCCACATGATGACTTATAGTGATAATCTATATGCAGGTATTGCTACACTTTACATTATAAATCCTCATTATGACTCATTAATCCATTTATCCATTTATCCATTTATCCATTTATCCATTTATCCATTTATCCATTTATCCATTTATCCATTTATCCATTTATCCATTTATCCATTTATCCATTTATCCATTTATCCATTTATCCATTTATCCATTTATCCATTTATCCATTTATCCATTTATCCATTTATCCATTTATCCATTTATCCATTTATCCATTTATCCATTTATCCATTTATCCATTTATCCATTTATCCATTTATCCATTTATCCATTTATCCATTTATCCATTTATCCATTTATCCATGTATCCATGTATCAATGTATCCATTTAGCCATTTAGCTATTTAGCCATTTAGCCATTTAGCCATTTACCCATTTAGCCATTTACCCATTTAGCCATTTAGCCATTTAGCCATTTATCCATTTATCCATTTATCCATTTATCCATTTATCCATTTATCCATTTATCCATTTATCCATTTATCCATTTAGCCATTTAGCCATTTAGCCATATAGCCATATAGCCATATAGCCATTTAGCCATTTAGCCATTTAGCCATATAGCCATATAGCCATTTAACCATTTAGCCATTTAGCCATTTAGCCATTTAGCCATTTAGCCATTTAGCCATTTAGCTATTTAGCCATTTAGCTATTTAGCCATTTAGCCATTTATTGTGATGTTTTATATTGATAATCTATATGCCGGTATTTCTATACTGTACAATATAAATCCTTGTGATGTTTTATATTAATAATCTACATGCCGGTATTGCTATACTGTACATTATAATTCCTCGTGATGTTTTATATTGATAATCTATATGCCAGTATTGTTACACTTTACATTATAAATCCTCGTGATGACTTATATTGATAATCTAAATGCCGGTATTGCTTCACTTTACGATATAAATCCTCATGATGATTTATATTGATAATATAAATGCCGGTATTGCTATATTGTACATTACAAATACTTGTGATGTTTTATATTTATAATCTATATGCCAGTATTGCTACACTTTGAATTATAGTTCCTCATAATGTTTTATATTGATAATCTATATGCCGGTATTGCTATACTGTATATTATAAATCCTGGTGATGGTTTATATTGATACTCTATATGCCAGTATTGTTACTCTATACATTATAAATCCACATGATGTACATTATAATTCCTCTTGATGACTTGTATTGATAATCTATGTGCCGGTATTGCTATACTGTACATTATAAATCCTTGTGCTGTTTTATATAGATATTCTATTAGCCAGATTAGCTACACTTTACATTATAAATCCCCACAATAATTTATATTGATAATCTATATGCCACATTGCTACACTTTACATTATAAATCCTCATGATGAGTTATATTGATAATCTATATGCCGGTATTGCTATACTGTACATTATAAATCTTTGTGATGTTTTATATTGATAATCTATATAACAGTATTGCTACACTTTACACTATAATTCCTCATGATGACTTATATTGATCATCTATATGCCAGTATTGCTATGCAGTACTTTATAAAACCTTGTGCTGTTTTATATTAATAATCTATATGCCAGTATTGCTACACTTTACATTATAATTCTTCATGGTGTTTTATATTGATAATCTATTTGCCGGTATTGCTATACTGTACATTATAAATCCCCCGTGATGTTTTATATTGATAATTTATATGCAAGTATTGCTACACTTTACATTATAATTCCTCATGGTGTATTATATTGATAATCTATATGCCGGTATTGCTACACTTTACTTTATAAATCCACATGATGACTTATATTGAAAATCTATACGCCGGTATTGCTACACTTTACATTATAAATCCTCATGATGACTTATATTGATAATCTATATGCCAGTATTGCTATGCAGTACTTGATAAAACCTTGTGATGTTTTATATTGATAATCTATATGACAGTATTGCTACTCATTATATTATATATCCTCATGATAGTTTATATTGATAATTTATATGCCGGTATGGCATTACTGCACATTATAAATCCTTGTGATGTTTTATATTGATAATCTATTCGCCAGAATTGCTACCCTTTGCATTATAATTCCTCATGGTGTTTTATATTGAAAATCTATATGCCAGTATTGTTACACTTTACATTATAAATACTCATGATGACTTAGATTGCTAATCTATATGCCGGTATTGCTAAGCTGTACATTATAAATCCTTGTGATGGTTTATATTGAATACCTATATGCCAGTATTGTTACTCTATACATTATAAATCCACATGATGACTTATAGTGATAATCTATATGCAGGTATTGCTACACTTTACCTTATAAATCCTCATTATGACTCATTTATCCATTTATCCATTTATCCATTTATCCATTTATCCATTTATCCATTTATCCATTTATCCATTTATCCATTTATCCATTTATCCATTTATCCATTTATCCATTTATCCATTTATCCATTTATCCATTTATCCATTTATCCATTTATCCATTTATCCATTTATCCATTTATCCATTTATCCATTTATCCATTTATCCATTTATCCATTTATCCATTTATCCATTTATCCATTTATCCATTTATCCATTTATCCATTTACCCATTTAGCCATTTAGCCATTTACCCATTTAGCCATTTAGCCATTTATTGTGATGTTTTATATTGATAATCTATATGCCGGTATTTCTATACTGTACAATATAAATCCTCATGATGGTTTATATTGATAATCTATATGCCGGTATTGCTATACTGTACATTGTAAATATTTGTGATTTTTTATATTGATAATCTTTATGCCAGTATTGCTACACTTTGCATTATAATTCCTCCTGGTGTTTTATATTGATAATCTATATGACACTATTGTTACTCATTACATTATAAATCCTCACGATAGTTTATATTGATAATCTATATGCCGGTATTTCTATACTGTACAATATAAATCCCAAGTGATGTTTTATATTGATAATCTATATGCCAGTATTGCTACACTTTACATTATAAATCCTCATGATGACCTATATTGATAATCTTTATGACAGTATTGCTACACTTAACATTATAATTCCTCATGGTGTTTTATATTGATAATCTATATGCCAGTAATGCTACACTTTGAATTATAATTCCTCATGATGTTTTATATTGATAATCTATATGCCAGTATTGCTACACTTTACTTTATAAATCCACATGATGACTTATATTGATAATCTATACGCCAGTATTGCTATGCAGTACTTTATAAAACCTTGTGATGTTTTATATTGATAATCTATATGACAGTATTGCTAGTCATTACATTATAAATCCTCATGATAGTTTATATTGATAATTTATATGCCGGTATGGCTATACTGCACATTATAAATCCTTGTGATGCTTTATATTGATAATCTATTTGCCAGAATTGCTACCCTTTGCATTATAATTCCTAATGGTGTTTTATATTGAAAATCTATATGTCAGTATGGCTACACTTTACATTATAAATCCTCACGATGTATTATATTGATAATCTATATGCCGGTATTGCTATGCTGTACATTATAAATCCTTGTGATGTTTTATATTGATAATCTACATGCCGGTATTGCTATACTGTACATTATAATTCCTCGTGATGTTTTATATTGATAATCTATATGCCAGTATTGTTACACTTTACATTATAAATCCTCGTGATGACTTATATTGATAATCTAAATGCCGGTATTGCTTCACTTTACGATATAAATCCTCATGATGATTTATATTGATAATATAAATGCCGGTATTGCTATATTGTACATTATAAATACTTGTGATGTTTTATATTTATAATCTTTATGCCAGTATTGCTACACTTTGCATTATAATTCCTCATGGTGTTTTATATTTATAATCTATATGCCAGTATTGCTACACTTTGAATTATAGTTCCTCATAATGTTTTATATTGATAATCTATATGCCGGTATTGCTATACTGTATATTATAAATCCTGGTGATGGTTTATATTGATACTCTATATGCCAGTATTGTTACTCTATACATTATAAATCCACATGATGACTTATATTGATAATCTATACGCCGGTATTGCTACACTTTACATTATAAATCCTCATGATGACTTATATTGATAATCTATATGCCAGTATTGCTATGCAGTACTTTATAAAACCTTGTGATGTTTTATATTGATAATCTATATGACAGTATTGCTACTCATTATATTATAAATCCTCATGATAGTTTATATTGATAATTTATATGCCGGTATGGCATTACTGCACATTATAAATCCTTGTGATGTTTTATATTGATAATCTATTTGCCAGAATTGCTACCCTTTGCATTATAATTCCTCATGGTGTTTTATATTGAAAATCTATATGCCAGTATTGTTACACTTTACATTATAAATACTCATGATGACTTATATTGATAATCTATATGCCGGTATTGCTAAGCTGTACATTATAATTCCTTGTGATGGTTTATATTGATAACCTATATGCCAGTATTGTTACTCTATACATTATAAATCCACATGATGACTTATAGTGATAATCTATATGCAGGTATTGCTACACTTTACATTATAAATCCTCATTATGACTCATTTATCCATTTATACATTTATCCATTTATCCATTTATCCATTTATCCATTTATCCATTTATCCATTTATCCATTTATCCATTTATCCATTTATCCATTTATCCATTTATCCATTTATCCATTTAACCATTTATCCATTTATCCATTTATCCATTTACCCATTTAGCCATTTAGCCATTTACCCATTTAGCCATTTAGCCATTTAGCCATTTATTGTGATGTTTTATATTGATAATCTATATGCCGGTATTTCTATACTGTACAATATAAATCCTCATGATGGTTTATATTGATAATCTATATGCCGGTATTGCTATACTGTACATTGTAAATATTTGTGATTTTTTATATTGATAATCTTTATGCCAGTATTGCTACACTTTGCATTATAATTCCTCCTGGTGTATTATATTGATAATCTATATGACACTATTGTTACTCATTACATTATAAATCCTCACGATAGTTTATATTGATAATCTATATGCCGGTATTTCTATACTGTACAACATAAATCCCAAGTGATGTTTTATATTGATAATCTATATGCCAGTATTGCTACACTTTACATTATAAATCCTCATGATGACCTATATTGATAATCTTTATGCCAGTATTGCTACACTTAACATTATAATTCCTCATGGTGTTTTATATTGATAATCTATATGCCAGTAATGCTACACTTTGAATTATAATTCCTCATGATGTTTTATATTGATAATCTATATGCCGGTATTGCTACACTTTACTTTATAAATCCACATGATGACTTATATTGAAAATCTATACGCCGGTATTGCTACACTTTACATTATAAATCCTCATGATGACTTATATTGATAATCTATATGCCAGTATTGCTATGCAGTACTTGATAAAACCTTGTGATGTTTTATATTGATAATCTATATGACAGTATTGCTACTCATTATATTATATATCCTCATGATAGTTTATATTGATAATTTATATGCCGGTATGGCATTACTGCACATTATAAATCCTTGTGATGTTTTATATTGATAATCTATTCGCCAGAATTGCTACCCTTTGCATTATAATTCCTCATGGTGTTTTATATTGAAAATCTATATGCCAGTATTGTTACACTTTACATTATAAATACTCATGATGACTTAGATTGCTAATCTATATGCCGGTATTGCTAAGCTGTACATTATAAATCCTTGTGATGGTTTATATTGAATACCTATATGCCAGTATTGTTACTCTATACATTATAAATCCACATGATGACTTATAGTGATAATCTATATGCAGGTATTGCTACACTTTACCTTATAAATCCTCATTATGACTCATTTATCCATTTATCCATTTATCCATTTATCCATTTATCCATTTATCCATTTATCCATTTATCCATTTATCCATTTATCCATTTATCCATTTATCCATTTATCCATTTATCCATTTATCCATTTATCCATTTATCCATTTATCCATTTATCCATTTATCCATGTATCCATGTATCTATTTAGCCATTTAGCTATTTAGCCATTTAGCCATTTAGCCATTTAGCTATTTAGCCATTTATCCATTTATCCATTTATCCATTTAGCCATTTAGCCATTTAGCCATTTAGCCATTTAGTAATTTAGCCACTTAGCCATTTAGCCATTTAGCCATTTATCCATTTATCCATTTATCCATTTAGCCATTTAGCCATTTATCCATTTATCCATTTATCCATTTATCCATTTAGCCATTTAGCCATTTAGCCATTTAGCCATTTAGTCTTTTAGCCATTTAGCCATTTATCCATTTATCCATTTATCCATTTATCCATTTATCCATTTATCCATTTAGCCATTTAGCCATTTAGCCATTTAGCCATTTAGCCTTTTAGCCATTTAGCCATTTAGCTATTTAACCATTTAGCTATTTAGCCATTTAGCCATTTATTGTGATGTTTTATATTGATAATCTATATGCCGGTATTTCTATACTGTACAATATAAATCCACATGATGGTTTATATTGATAATCTATATGCCGGTATTGCTATACTGTACATTGTAAATATTTGTGATGGTTTATATTGATACTCTATATGCCAGTATTGTTACTCTATACATTATAAATCCACATGATGACTTATATTAATAATCTATACGCCGGTATTGCTACACTTTACATTATAAATCCTCATGATGACTTATATTGATAATCTATATGCCAGTATTGCTATGCAGTACTTTATAAAACCTTGTGATGTTTTATATTGATAATCTATTTGCCAGAATTGCTACCCTTTGCATTATAATTCCTCATGGTGTTTTATATTGAAAATCTATATGCCAGTATTGCTACACTTTACTTTATAAATCCTCATTATGACTTATATTGATAATCTATATGCCGGTATTGCTATGATGTACATTATAAAACCTTGTGAGGTTTTATATTGATAATCTATATACCAGCATTGATACACTTTACATTATAACTCCTCATGTTGTTTTTGATTGATAATCTATATGTCAGTATGGCTACACTTTACATTATAAATCCTCACGATAGTTTATATTGATAATCTATATGCCGGTATTGCTATGCTGTACATTATAAATCCTTGTGATGTTTTATATTGATAATCTACATGCCGGTATTGCTATACTGTACATTATAATTCCTCTTGATGACTTGTATTGATAATCTATGTGCCGGTATTGCTATACTGTACATTATAAATCCTTGTGATGTTTTATATAGATATTCTATTTGCCAGAATTGCTACGCTTTACATTATAATTCCTCATGGTGTTTTATATTGATAATCTATATGCCAGTATTGCTACTCTTTACATTATAATTCATCACGGTGTTTTATATTGATAATCTATATGGCAGTATTGCTACACTTTACATTATAATGCATCATGGTGTTTTATATTGTTAATCTATATGCCAGATTTGCTACACTTTACATTATAAATCCCCACAATAATTTATATTGATAATCTATATGCCACATTGCTACACTTTACATTATAAATCCTCATGATGAGTTATATTGATAATCTATATGCCGGTATTGCTATACTGTACATTATAAATCTTTGTGATGTTTTATATTGATAATCTATATAACAGTATTGCTACACTTTACATTATAAATCCTCATGATGACTTATATTGATAATCTATATGCCAGTATTGCTATGCAGTACTTTATAAAACCTTGTGCTGTTTTATATTAATAATCTATATGCCAGTATTGCTACACTTTACATTATAATTCCTCATGGCGTTTTATATTGATAATCTATTTGCCGGTATTGCTATACTGTACATTATAAATCCCCCGTGATGTTTTATATTGATAATTTATATGCAAGTATTGCTACACTTTACATTATAATTCCTCATGGTGTATTATATTGATAATCTATATGCCAGTATTGCTACACTTTACATTATAATTCCTCAAGGTGTTTTATATTGATAATCTATATGGCAGTAATGCTACACTTTGAATTATAATTCCCCATGATGTGTTATATTGATAATCTATATGCCGGTATTGCTACACTTTACTTTATAAATCCACATGATGACTTATATTGAAAATCTATACGCCGGTATTGCTACACTTTACATTATAAATCCTCATGATGACTTATATTGATAATCTATATGCCAGTATTGCTATGCAGTACTTTATAAAACCTTGTGATGTTTTATATTGATAATCTATATGACAGTATTGCTACTCATTATATTATAAATCCTCATGATAGTTTATATTGATAATTTATATGCCGGTATGGCATTACTGCACATTATAAATCCTTGTGATGTTTTATATTGATAATCTATTTGCCAGAATTGCTACCCTTTGCATTATAATTCCTCATGGTGTTTTATATTGAAAATCTATATGCCAGTATTGTTACACTTTACATTATAAATACTCATGATGACTTATATTGATAATCTATATGCCGGTATTGCTAAGCTGTACATTATAAATCCTTGTGATGGTTTATATTGATAACTTATATGCCAGTATTGTTACTCTATACATTATAAATCCACATGATGACTTATAGTGATAATCTATATGCAGGTATTGCTACACTTTACATTATAAATCCTCATTATGACTCATTTATCCATTTATCCATTTATCCATTTATCCATTTATCCATTTATCCATTTATCCATTTATCCATTTATCCATTTATCCATTTATCCATTTATCCATTTATCCATTTATCCATTTATCCATTTATCCATTTATCCATTTATCCATTTATCCATTTATCCATTTATCCATTTATCCATTTATCCATTTATCCATTTATCCATTTATCCATTTATCCATTTATCCATTTATCCATTTATCCATTTATCCATTTATCCATTTATTTATTTATCCATTTATCCATTTATCCATTTATCCATGTATCCATGTATCCATGTATCCATTTAGCCATTTAGCTATTTAGCCATTTAGCCATTTAGCCATTTGGCCATTTATCCATTTATCCATTTATCCATTTAGCCATTTAGCCATTTAGCCATTTAGCCATTTAGCCATTTAGCCATTTAGCCATTTATCCATTTATCCATTTATCCATTTAGCCATTTAGCCATTTAGCCATTTAGCCATTTAGCCATTTATCCATTTATCCATTTATCCATTTAGCCATTTAGCCATTTAACCATTTAGCCATTTAGCCATTTAGTCATTGAGCCATTTAGCCATTTATCCATTTATCCATTTATCCATTTATCCATTTATCCATTTAGCCATTTAGCCATTTAGCCATTTAGCCATATAGCCATTTAGCCATTTACCCATTTAGCCATTTACCCATTTAGCCATTTACCCATTTAGCCATTTAGCCATTTATCCGTTTATCCATTTATCCATTTATCCATTTATCCATTTAGCCATTTAGCCATTTATCCGTTTATCCATTTATCCATTTATCCATTTATCCATTTAGCCATTTAGCCATTTAGCCATTTAGCCATTTAGCCATATAGCCATTTAGCCATTTAGCCATATAGCCATATAGCCATTTAACCATTTAGCCATTTAGCCATTTAGCCATTTAGCCATTTAGCCATTTAGCTATTTAGCCATTTAGCTATTTAGCCATTCAGCCATTTATTGTGATGTTTTATATTGATAATCTATATGCCGGTATTTCTATACTGTACAATATAAATCCTTGTGATGTTTTATATTGATAATCTACATGCCGGTATTGCTATACTGTACATTATAATTCCTCGTGATGTTTTATATTGATAATCTATATGCCAGTATTGTTACACTTTACATTATAAATCCTCGTGATGACTTATATTGATAATCTAAATGCCGGTATTGCTTCACTTTACGATATAAATCCTCATGATGATTTATATTGATAATATAAATGCCGGTATTGCTATATTGTACATTACAAATACTTGTGATGTTTTATATTTATAATCTTTATGCCAGTATTGCTACACTTTGCATTATAATTCCTCATGGTGTTTTATATTTATAATCTATATGCCAGTATTGCTACACTTTCAATTATAGTTCCTCATAATGTTTTATATTGATAATCTATATGCCGGTATTGCTATACTGTATATTATAAATCCTGGTGATGGTTTATATTGATACTCTATATGCCAGTATTGTTACTCTATACATTATAAATCCACATGATGACTTATATTGATAATCTATACGCCGGTATTGCTACACTTTACATTAAAAATCCTCATGATGACTTATATTGATAATCTATATGCCAGTATTGCTATGCAGTACTTTATAAAACCTTGTGATGATTTATTTTGATAATCTATTTGCCAGAATTGCTACACTTTACTTTATAAATCCTCATTATGACTTAAATTGATAATCTATATGCCGGTATTGTTATGATATACATTATAAAACATTGTGAGGTTTTATATTGAAAATCTATATGCCAGTATTGCTACACTTTACTTTATAAATCCTCATTATGACTTATATTGATAATCTATATGCCGGTATTGCTATGATGTACATTATAAAACCTTGTGAGGTTTTATATTGATAATCTATATGCCAGCATTGATACACTTTACATTATAACTCCTCATGGTGTTTTTGATTGATAATCTATATGTCAGTATGGCTACACTTTACATTATAAATCCTCACGATAGTTTATATTGATAATCTATATGCCGGTATTGCTATGCTGTACATTATAAATCCTTGTGATGTTTTATATTGATAATCTACATGCCGGTATTGCTATACTGTCCATTATAATTCCTCTTGATGACTTGTATTGATAATCTATGTGCCGGTATTGCTATACTGTACATTATAAACCCTTGTGATGTTTTATATAGATATTCTATTTGCCAGAATTGCTACACTTTACATTATAATTCCTCATGGTGTTTTATATTGATAATCTATATGCCAGTATTGCTACACTTTACATTATAATTCATCACGGTGTTTTATATTGATAATCTATATGGCAGTGTTGCTACACTTTACATTATAATGCATCATGGTGTTTTATATTGTTAATCTATATGCCAGATTTGCTACACTTTACATTATAAATCCCCACAATAATTTATATTGATAATCTATATGCCACATTGCTACACTTTACATTATAAATCCTCATGATGAGTTATATTGATAATCTATATGCCGGTATTGCTATACTGTACATTATAAATCCTTGTGATGTTTTATATTGATAATCTATATAACAGTATTGCTACACTTTACATTATAAATCCTCATGATGACTTATATTGATAATCTATATGCCAGTATTGCTATGCAGTACTTTATAAAACCTTGTGCTGTTTTATATTAATAATCTATATGCCAGTATTGCTACACTTTACATTATAATTCCTCATGGTGTTTTATATTGATAATCTATATGCCAGTAATGCTACACTTTGAATTATAATTCCTCATGATGTTTTATATTGATAATCTACATGCCGGTATTACTATACTGTATATTATAAATCCTTGTGATGGTTTATATTGATAATCTATATGCCAGTATTGCTACTCTATACATTATAATTCCTCACGATAATTTATATTGATAATCTATATGCCGGTATTGCTACACTTTACTTTATAAATCCACATGATGACTTATATTGATAATCTAAATGCCGGTATTGCTATATTGTACATTAGAAATACTCGTGATGTTTTATATTGATAATCTTTATGCCAGTATTGCTACACTTTACATTATAATTCCTCATGGTGTTTTATATTAATAATCTATATGGCAGTAATGCTACACTTTGAATTATAATTCCTCATGATGTTTTATATTGATAATCTATATGCCGGTATTGCTACACTTTACTTTATAAATCCACATGATGACTTATATTGATAATCGATACGCCAGTATTGCTATGCAGTACTTTATAAAACCTTGTGATGTTTTATATTAATAATCTATATGACAGTATTGCTAGTCATTATATTATAAATCCTCATGATAGTTTATATTGATAATTTATATGCCGGTATGGTTATACTGCACATTATAAATCCTTGTGATGCTTTATATTGATAATCTATTTGCCAGAATTGCTACCCTTTGCATTATAATTCCTCATGGTGTTTTATATTGAAAATCTATATGTCAGTATGGCTACACTTTACATTATAAATCCTCACGATGTATTATATTGATAATCTATATGCCAGTATTGCTATGCAGTACTTTATAAAACCTTGTGATGTTTTATATTGATAATCTATTTGCCAGAATTGCTACACTTTACTTTATAAATCCTCATTATGACTTAAATTGATAATCTATATGCCGGTATTGCTATGATATACATTATAAAACATTGTGAGGTTTTATATTGAAAATCTATATGCCAGTATTGCTACACTTTACTTTATAAATCCTCATTATGACTTATATTGATAATCTATATGCCGGTATTGCTATGATGTACATTATAAAACCTTGTGAGGTTTTATATTGATAATCTATATGCCAGCATTGATACACTTTACATTATAACTCCTCATGGTGTTTTTGATTGATAATCTATATGTCAGTATGGCTACACTTTACATTATAAATCCTCACGATAGTTTATATTGATAATCTATATGCCGGTATTGCTATGCTGTACATTATAAATCCTTGTGATGTTTTATATTGATAATCTACATGCCGGTATTGCTATACTGTCCATTATAATTCCTCTTGATGACTTGTATTGATAATCTATGTGCCGGTATTGCTATACTGTACATTATAAATCCTTGTGATGTTTTATATAGATATTCTATTAGCCAGAATTGCTACACTTTACATTATAATTCCTCATGGTGTTTTATATTGATAATCTATATGCCAGTATTGCTACACTTTACATTATAATTCATCACGGTGTTTTATATTGATAATCTATATAGCAGTATTGCTACATTTTACATTATAATGCATCATGGTGTTTTATATTGTTAATCTATATGCCAGATTTGCTACACATTACATTATAAATCCCCACAATAATTTATATTGATAATCTATATGCCACATTGCTACACTTTACATTATAAATCCTCATGATGAGTTATATTGATAATCTATATGCCGGTATTGCTATACTGTACATTATAAATCTTTGTGATGTTTTATATTGATAATCTATATAACAGTATTGCTACACTTTACATTATAAATCCTCATGATGACTTATATTGATAATCTATATGCCAGTATTGCTATGCAGTACTTTATAAAACCTTGTGCTGTTTTATATTAATAATCTATATGCCAGTATTGCTACACTTTACATTATAATTCCTCATGGCGTTTTATATTGATAATCTATTTGCCGGTATTGCTATACTGTACATTATAAATCCCCCGTGATGTTTTATATTGATAATTTATATGCAAGTATTTCTACACTTTACATTATAATTCCTCATGGTGTATTATATTGATAATCTATATGCCAGTATTGCTACACTTTACATTATAATTCCTCAAGGTGTTTTATATTGATAATCTATATGGCAGTAATGCTACACTTTGAATTATAATTCCTCATGATGTGTTATATTGATAATCTATATGCCGGTATTGCTACACTTTACTTTATAAATCCACATGATGACTTATATTGAAAATCTATACGCCGGTATTGCTACACTTTACATTATAAATCCTCATGATGACTTATATTGATAATCTATATGCCAGTATTGCTATGCAGTACTTTATAAAACCTTGTGATGTTTTATATTGATAATCTATATGACAGTATTGCTACTCATTATATTATAAATCCTCATGATAGTTTATATTGATAATTTATATGCCGGTATGGCATTACTGCACATTATAAATCCTTGTGATGTTTTATATTGATAATCTATTTGCCAGAATTGCTACCCTTTGCATTATAATTCCTCATGGTGTTTTATATTGAAAATCTATATGCCAGTATTGTTACACTTTACATTATAAATACTCATGATGACTTATATTGATAATCTATATGCCGGTATTGCTAAGCTGTACATTATAAATCCTTGTGATGGTTTATATTGATAACTTATATGCCAGTATTGTTACTCTATACATTATAAATCCACATGATGACTTATAGTGATAATCTATATGCAGGTATTGCTACACTTTACATTATAAATCCTCATTATGACTCATTTATCCATTTATCCATTTATCCATTTATCCATTTATCCATTTATCCATTTATCCATTTATCCATTTATCCATTTATCCATTTATCCATTTATCCATTTATCCATTTATCCATTTATCCATTTATCCATTTATCCATTTATCCATTTATCCATTTATCCATTTATCCATTTATTTATTTATCCATTTATCCATTTATCCATTTATCCATTTATCCATGTATCCATGTATCCATGTATCCATTTAGCCATTTAGCTATTTAGCCATTTAGCCATTTAGCCATTTGGCCATTTATCCATTTATCCATTTAGCCATTTATCCATTTATCCATTTATCCATTTAGCCATTTAGCCATTTAGCCATTTAGCCATTTAGCCATTTAGCCATTTAGCCATTTATCCATTTATCCATTTATCCATTTATCCATTTAGCCATTTAGCCATTTAGCCATTTAGCCATTTATCCATTTATCCATTTATCCATTTAGCCATTTAGCCATTTAACCATTTAGCCATTTAGCCATTTAGTCATTGAGCCATTTAGCCATTTATCCATTTATCCATTTATCCATTTATCCATTTAGCCATTTAGCCATTTAGCCATTTAGCCATTTAGCCATATAGCCATTTAGCCATTTACCCATTTAGCCATTTACCCATTTAGCCATTTACCCATTTAGCCATTTAGCCATTTATCCGTTTATCCATTTATCCATTTATCCATTTATCCATTTAGCCATTTAGCCATTTAGCCATTTAGCCATTTAGCCATTTAGCCATATAGCCATATAGCCATATAGCCATTTAGCCATTTAGCCATATAGCCATATAGCCATTTAACCATTTAGCCATTTAGCCATTTAGCCATTTAGCCATTTAGCTATTTAGCCATTTAGCTATTTAGCCATTCAGCCATTTATTGTGATGTTTTATATTGATAATCTATATGCCGGTATTTCTATACTGTACAATATAAATCCTTGTGATGTTTTATATTGATAATCTACATGCCGGTATTGCTATACTGTACATTATAATTCCTCGTGATGTTTTATATTGATAATCTATATGCCAGTATTGTTACACTTTACATTATAAATCCTCGTGATGACTTATATTGATAATCTAAATGCCGGTATTGCTTCACTTTACGATATAAATCCTCATGATGATTTATATTGATAATATAAATGCCGGTATTGCTATATTGTACATTACAAATACTTGTGATGTTTTATATTTATAATCTTTATGCCAGTATTGCTACACTTTGCATTATAATTCCTCATGGTGTTTTATATTTATAATCTATATGCCAGTATTGCTACACTTTCAATTATAGTTCCTCATAATGTTTTATATTGATAATCTATATGCCGGTATTGCTATACTGTATATTATAAATCCTGGTGATGGTTTATATTGATACTCTATATGCCAGTATTGTTACTCTATACATTATAAATCCACATGATGACTTATATTGATAATCTATACGCCGGTATTGCTACACTTTACATTATAAATCCTCATGATGACTTATATTGATAATCTATATGCCAGTATTGCTATGCAGTACTTTATAAAACCTTGTGATGATTTATTTTGATAATCTATTTGCCAGAATTGCTACACTTTACTTTATAAATCCTCATTATGACTTAAATTGATAATCTATATGCCGGTATTGTTATGATATACATTATAAAACATTGTGAGGTTTTATATTGAAAATCTATATGCCAGTATTGCTACACTTTACTTTATAAATCCTCATTATGACTTATATTGATAATCTATATGCCGGTATTGCTATGATGTACATTATAAAACCTTGTGAGGTTTTATATTGATAATCTATATGCCAGCATTGATACACTTTACATTATAACTCCTCATGGTGTTTTTGATTGATAATCTATATGTCAGTATGGCTACACTTTACATTATAAATCCTCACGATAGTTTATATTGATAATCTATATGCCGGTATTGCTATGCTGTACATTATAAATCCTTGTGATGTTTTATATTGATAATCTACATGCCGGTATTGCTATACTGTCCATTATAATTCCTCTTGATGACTTGTATTGATAATCTATGTGCCGGTATTGCTATACTGTACATTATAAACCCTTGTGATGTTTTATATAGATATTCTATTTGCCAGAATTGCTACACTTTACATTATAATTCCTCATGGTGTTTTATATTGATAATCTATATGCCAGTTTTCTTTGAATGATGTAGAAGATGTTGATAATGATTTATAACACTTTTGGACTTCCATCTTCTGTATGTTAAGTTAATAAAACTAGTTGTTACCAAATATATAAATAAATTTATTATTATTAATACACTTAATAACACAAGTCAAATATAACATTAATACACAACGTTTCGACAACTAAGATCAGTTGTCTTCATCAGGTGAACTGATACTGTTCCTTGAGTTCCTAATTACGGCTTTTATACCGTGTGTTGTAAGGGTGTGTAATGATCCGTGATGTGTGTTCAAGTGTGACGTGGTTATTATTATGTGTTGTGGGCGGCGTCTGTGTAGGTGATGTCCTGTCAAGCGTGTTGGATTTGTTGTGTGGTGTTGTTGGCGGTTTTATGGCTAGTGTAGGGTCCTTATGAATGAGCTTCTTCCAGACGGGTTTAATCTCGACACTCGGGTTGCTGAAGACTTCTTTGTTGGTTGTAATGATGGCTGCTTCCCAGAATTTCCTTTTGAACCAGTGTTGTTCTTTCTTGATGATCTTGGCATCCCCCCATTGAATTTTGTGTTTGTTCTCCCATGCGTGGTCTGCTAAGCCAGATTTTGTTGTTTCCCCCCTCTTCGTGTGTGTTAGGTGTTCGCGAAGTCTTGTGTCTAATGGGCGTTTGGTTTCTCCTATGTAACTTTTACCACATTCGCAAGGTATTTGATAAATGCAGTCTTTTGTATCTGATGAATTCTTTGGCCTATTGCTGCCAAGAAGGCTTCTTATTGTTGATGTCGTTTGAAATACTGTAATAATTCAAGAAACACTACTTCGAAACGGTTTCAAACACAACATAATCAAGAAGATCATGCAACCAAAAGCGACTAAAACCAGAGCGACCACTAGCGAGGAAGACCATAAACATTTACTATGTATACCATATACAAAAGGCATATCAGAAGAAATAAGACGAGTTGCTTCTAAATTAAACATCAAAACAGTATTTCAAACGACATCAACAATAAGAAGCCTTCTTGGCAGCAATAGGCCAAAGAATTCATCAGATACAAAAGACTGCATTTATCAAATACCTTGCGAATGTGGTAAAAGTTACATAGGAGAAACCAAACGCCCATTAGACACAAGACTTCGCGAACACCTAACACACACGAAGAGGGGGGAAACAACAAAATCTGGCTTAGCAGACCACGCATGGGAGAACAAACACAAAATTCAATGGGGGGATGCCAAGATCATCAAGAAAGAACAACACTGGTTCAAAAGGAAATTCTGGGAAGCAGCCATCATTACAACCAACAAAGAAGTCTTCAGCAACCCGAGTGTCGAGATTAAACCCGTCTGGAAGAAGCTCATTCATAAGGACCCTACACTAGCCATAAAACCGCCAACAACACCACACAACAAATCCAACACGCTTGACAGGACATCACCTACACAGACGCCGCCCACAACACATAATAATAACCACGTCACACTTGAACACACATCACGGATCATTACACACCCTTACAACACACGGTATAAAAGCCGTAATTAGGAACTCAAGGAACAGTATCAGTTCACCTGATGAAGACAACTGATCTTAGTTGTCGAAACGTTGTGTATTAATGTTATATTTGACTTGTGTTATTAAGTGTATTAATAATAATAAATTTATTTATATATTTGGTAACAACTAGTTTTATTAACTTAACATACAGAAGATGGAAGTCCAAAAGTGTTATAAATTATATGCCAGTATTGCTACACTTTACATTATAATTCATCACGGTGTTTTATATTGATAATCTATATGGCAGTGTTGCTACACTTTACATTATAATGCATCATGGTGTTTTATATTGTTAATCTATATGCCAGATTTGCTACACTTTACATTATAAATCCCCACAATAATTTATATTGATAATCTATATGCCACATTGCTACACTTTACATTATAAATCCTCATGATGAGTTATATTGATAATCTATATGCCGGTATTGCTATACTGTACATTATAAATCCTTGTGATGTTTTATATTGATAATCTATATAACAGTATTGCTACACTTTACATTATAAATCCTCATGATGACTTATATTGATAATCTATATGCCAGTATTGCTATGCAGTACTTTATAAAACCTTGTGCTGTTTTATATTAATAATCTATATGCCAGTATTGCTACACTTTACATTATAATTCCTCATGGTGTTTTATATTGATAATCTATATGCCAGTAATGCTACACTTTGAATTATAATTCCTCATGATGTTTTATATTGATAATCTACATGCCGGTATTACTATACTGTATATTATAAATCCTTGTGATGGTTTATATTGATAATCTATATGCCAGTATTGCTACTCTATACATTATAATTCCTCACGATAAATTATATTGATAATCTATATGCCGGTATTGCTACACTTTACTTTATAAATCCACATGATGACTTATATTGATAATCTAAATGCCGGTATTGCTATATTGTACATTAGAAATACTCGTGATGTTTTATATTGATAATCTTTATGCCAGTATTGCTACACTTTACATTATAATTCCTCATGGTGTTTTATATTAATAATCTATATGGCAGTAATGCTACACTTTGAATTATAATTCCTCATGATGTTTTATATTGATAATCTATATGCCGGTATTGCTACACTTTACTTTATAAATCCACATGATGACTTATATTGATAATCTATACGCCAGTATTGCTATGCAGTACTTTATAAAACCTTGTGATGTTTTATATTAATAATCTATATGACAGTATTGCTAGTCATTATATTATAAATCCTCATGATAGTTTATATTGATAATTTATATGCCGGTATGGTTATACTGCACATTATAAATCCTTGTGATGCTTTATATTGATAATCTATTTGCCAGAATTGCTACCCTTGGCATTATAATTCCTCATGGTGTTTTATATTGAAAATCTATATGTCAGTATGGCTACACTTTACATTATAAATCCTCACGATGTATTATATTGATAATCTATATGCCAGTATTGCTATGCAGTACTTTATAAAACCTTGTGATGTTTTATATTGATAATCTATTTGCCAGAATTGCTACACTTTACTTTATAAATCCTCATTATGACTTAAATTGATAATCTATATGCCGGTATTGCTATGATATACATTATAAAACATTGTGAGGTTTTATATTGAAAATCTATATGCCAGTATTGCTACACTTTACTTTATAAATCCTCATTATGACTTATATTGATAATCTATATGCCGGTATTGCTATGATGTACATTATAAAACCTTGTGAGGTTTTATATTGATAATCTATATGCCAGCATTGATACACTTTACATTATAACTCCTCATGGTGTTTTTGATTGATAATCTATATGTCAGTATGGCTACACTTTACATTATAAATCCTCACGATAGTTTATATTGATAATCTATATGCCGGTATTGCTATGCTGTACATTATAAATCCTTGTGATGTTTTATATTGATAATCTACATGCCGGTATTGCTATACTGTCCATTATAATTCCTCTTGATGACTTGTATTGATAATCTATATGCCGGTATTGCTATACTGTACATTATAAATCTTTGTGATGTTTTATATTGATAATCTATATAACAGTATTGCTACACTTTACATTATAAATCCTCATGATGACTTATATTGATAATCTATATGCCAGTATTGCTATGCAGTACTTTATAAAACCTTGTGCTGTTTTATATTAATAATCTATATGCCAGTATTGCTACACTTTACATTATAATTCCTCATGGTGTTTTATATTGATAATCTATTTGCCGGTATTGCTATACTGTACATTATAAATCCCCCGTGATGTTTTATATTGATAATTTATATGCAAGTATTGCTACACTTTACATTATAATTCTTCATGGTGTATTATATTGATAATCTATATGCCAGTATTGCTACACTTTACATTATAATTCCTCAAGGTGTTTTATATTGATAATCTATATGGCAGTAATGCTACACTTTGAATTATAATTCCTCATGATGTTTTATATTGATAATCTATATGCCGGTATTGCTATACTTTACTTTATAAATCCACATGATGACTTATATTGAAAATCTATACGCCGGTATTGCTACACTTTACATTATAAATCCTCATGATGACTTATATTGATAATCTATATGCCAGTATTGCTATGCAGTACTTTATAAAACCTTGTGATGTTTTATATTGATAATCTATATGACAGTATTGCTACTCATTATATTATAAATCCTCATGATAGTTTATATTGATAATTTATATGCCGGTATGGCATTACTGCACATTATAAATCCTTGTGATGTTTTATATTGATAATCTATTTGCCAGAATTGCTACCCTTTGCATTATAATTCCTCATGGTGTTTTATATTGAAAATCTATATGCCAGTATTGTTACACTTTACATTATAAATACTCATGATGACTTATATTGATAATCTATATGCCGGTATTGCTAAGCTGTACATTATAAATCCTTGTGATGGTTTATATTGATAACCTATATGCCAGTATTGTTACTCTATACATTATAAATCCACATGATGACTTATAGTGATAATCTATATGCAGGTATTGCTACACTTTACATTATAAATCCTCATTATGACTCATTTATCCATTTACCCATTTATCCATTTATCCATTTATCCATTTATCCATTTATCCATTTATCTATTTATCCATTTATCCATTTATCCATTTATCCATTTATCCATTTATCCATTTATCCATTTATCCATTTATCCATTTATCCATTTATCCATTTATCCATTTATCCATTTATCCATTTATCCATTTATCCATTTATCCATTTATCCATTTATCCATTTATCCATTTATCCATTTATCCATTTATCCATTTATCCATTTATCCATTTATCCATTTATCCATGTATCCATGTATCCATGTATCCATTTAGACATTTAGCTATTTAGCCATTTAGCCATTTAGCCATTTAGCCATTTAGCTATTTAGCCATTTATCCATTTATCCATTTATCCATTTATCCATTTATCCATTTAGCCATTTAGCCATTTAGCCATTTAGCCATTTAGCCATTTAGCCATTTAGCCATTTAGCCATTTAGCCATTTATCCATTTATCCATTTATCCATTTAGCCATTTAGCCATTTGGCCATTTAGCCATTTAGCCATTTAGTCATTTATCCATTTATCCATTTATCCATTTAGCCATTTAGCCATTTATCCATTTATCCATTTATCCATTTATCCATTTATCCATTTATCCATTTATCCATTTAGCCATTTAGCCATTTAGCCATTTAGCCATTTAGCCATTTAGCCATTTAGCCATTTATCCATTTAGCCATATAGCCATTTAACCATTTAGCCATTTAGCCATTTAGCCATTTAGCCATTTAGCCATTTAGCCATTTAGCCATTTAGCTATTTAACCATTTAGCTATTTAGCCATTTAGCCATTTATTGTGATGTTTTATATTGATAATCTATATGCCGGTATTGCTATACTGTACATTGTAAATATTTGTGATGGTTTATATTGATACTCTATATGCCAGTATTGTTACTCTATACATTATAAATCCACATGATGACTTATATTGATAATCTATACGCCGGTATTGCTACACTTTACATTATAAATCCTCATGATGACTTATATTGATAATCTATATGCCAGTATTGCTATGCAGTACTTTATAAAACCTTGTGATGTTTTATATTGATAATCTATTTGCCAGAATTGCTACCCTTTGCATTATAATTCCTCATGGTGTTTTATATTGAAAATCTATATGCCAGTATTGCTACACTTTACTTTATAAATCCTCATTATGACTTATATTGATAATCTATATGCCGGTATTGCTATGATGTACATTATAAAACCTTGTGAGGTTTTATATTGATAATCTATATACCAGCATTGATACACTTTACATTATAACTCCTCATGTTGTTTTTGATTGAAAATCTATATGTCAGTATGGCTACACTTTACATTATAAATCCTCACGATGTATTATATTGATAATCTATATGCCGGTATTGCTATGCTGTACATTATAAATCCTTGTGATGTTTTATATTGATAATCTACATGCCGGTATTGCTATACTGTACATTATAATTCCTCTTGATGACTTGTATTGATAATCTATGTGCCGGTATTGCTATACTCTACATTATAAATCCTTGTGATGTTTTATATAGATATTCTATTTGCCAGAATTGCTACACTTTACATTATAATTCCTCATGGTGTTTTATATTGATAATCTATATGCCAGTATTGCTACACTTTACATTATAATTCATCACGGTGTTTTATATTGATAATCTATATGGCAGTATTGCTACACTTTACATTATAATCCATCATGGTGTTTTATATTGTTAATCTATATGCCAGTATTGCTACACTTTACATTATAATTCCTCAAGGTGTTTTATATTGATAATCTATATGCCAGTAATGCTACACTTTGAATTATAATTCCTCATGATATTTTATATTGATAATCTATATGCCGGTATTGCTACACTTTACTTTATAAATCCACATGATGACTTATATTGAAAATCTATACGCCGGTATTGCTACACTTTACATTATAAATCCTCATGATGACTTATATTGATAATCTATATGCCAGTATTGCTATGCAGTACTTTATAAAACCTTGTGATGTATTATATTGATAATCTATATGACAGTATTGCTACTCATTATATTATAAATCCTCATGATACTTTATATTGATAATTTATATGCCGGTATGGCATTACTGCACATTATAAATCCTTGTGATGTTTTATATTAATAATCTATTCGCCAGAATTGCTACCCTTTGCATTATAATTCCTCATGGTGTTTTATATTGAAAATCTATATGCCAGTATTGTTACACTTTACATTATAAATACTCATGATGACTTATATTGATAATCTATATGCCGGTATTGCTAAGCTGTACATTATAAATCCTTGTGATGGTTTATATTGTTAACCTATATGCCAGTATTGTTACTCTATACATTATAAATCCACATGATGACTTATAGTGATAATCTATATGCAGGTATTGCTACACTTTACATTATAAATCCTCATTATGACTCATTTATCCATTTATACATTTATCCATTTATCCATTTATCCATTTATCCATTTATCCATTTATCCATTTATCCATTTATCCATTTATCCATTTATCCATTTATCCATTTATCCATTTATCCATTTATCCATTTGTCCATTTAGCCATTTAGCCATTTAGCCATTTAGCCATTTACCTTTTTAGCCATTTAGCCATTTACCCATTTAGCCATTTAGCCATTTATTGTGATGTTTTATATTGATAATCTATATGCCGGTATTTCTATACTGTACAATATAAATCCTCATGATGGTTTATATTGATAATCTATATGCCGGTATTGCTATACTGTACATTGTAAATATTTGTGATTTTTTATATTGATAATCTTTATGCCAGTATTGCTACACTTTGCATTATAATTCCTCCTGGTGTTTTATATTGATAATCTATATGACACTATTGTTACTCATTACATTATAAATCCTCACGATAGTTTATATTGATAATCTATATGCCGGTATTTCTATACTGTACAATATAAATCCCAAGTGATGTTTTATATTGATAATCTATATGCCAGTATTGCTACACTTTACATTATAAATCCTCATGATGAACTATATTGATAATCTTTATGCCAGTATTGCTACACTTAACATTATAATTCCTCATGGTGTTTTATATTGATAATCTATATGCCAGTAATGCTACACTTTGAATTATAATTCCTCATGATGTTTTATATTGATAATCTATTTGCCGGTATTGCTACACTTTACTTTATAAATCCACATGATGACTTATATTGATAATCTATACGCCAGTATTGCTATGCAGTACTTTATAAAACCTTGTGATGTTTTATATTGATAATCTATATGACAGTATTGCTAGTCATTACATTATAAATCCTCATGATAGTTTATATTGATAATTTATATGCCGGTATGGCTATACTGCACATTATAAATCCTTGTGATGCTTTATATTGATAATCTATTTGCCAGAATTGCTACCCTTTGCATTATAATTCCTCATGGTGTTTTATATTGAAAATCTATATGTCAGTATGGCTACACTTTACATTATAAATCCTCACGATGTATTATATTGATAATCTATATGCCGGTATTGCTAAGCTGTACATTATAAATCCTTGTGATGGTTTATATTGATAACCTATATGCCAGTATTGTTACTCTATACATTATAAATCCACATGATGACTTATAGTGATAATCTATATGCAGGTATTGCTACACTTTACATTATAAATCCTCATTATGACTCATTTATCCATTTATCCATTTATCCATTTATCCATTTATCCATTTATCCATTTATCCATTTATCCATTTATCCATTTATCCATTTATCCATTTATCCATTTATCCATTTATCCATTTATCCATTTATCCATTTATCCATTTATCCATTTATCCATTTATCCATTTATCCATTTATCCATTTATCCATTTATTCATTTATCCATGTATCCATGTATCCATGTATCCATTTAGCCATTTAGCTATTTAGCCATTTAGCCATTTAGCCATTTAGCCATTTAACTATTTAGCCATTTATCCATTTATCCATTTATCTATTTAGCCATTTAGCCATTTAGCCATTTAGCCATTTAGCCATTTAGCCATTTAGCCATTTAGCCATTCAGCCATTTAGCTATTTAGCCATTTAGCCATTTAGCCATTTGGCCATTTATCCATTTATCCATTTAGCCATTTATCCATTTATCCATTTATCCATTTATCCATTTAGCCATTTAGCCATTTAGCCATTTAGCCATTTAGCCATATAGCCATTTAGCCATTTATCCATTTATCCATTTATCCATTTATCCATTTAGCCATTTAGCCATTTAGCCATTTAGCCATTTAGCCATTTAGCCATTTATCCATTTATCCATTTATCCATTTAGCCATTTAGCCATTTAGCCATTTAGCCATTTAGCCATTTAGCCATTTAGTCATTTAGCCATTTAGCCATTTATCCATTTATCCATTTATCCATTTATCCATTTATCCATTTAGCCATTTAGCCATTTAGCCATTTAGCCATTTAGCCATATAGCCATTTAGCCTTTTACCCATTTAGCCATTTACCCATTTAGCCATTTACCCATTTAGCCATTTAGCCATTTATCCATTTATCCATTTATCCATTTATCCATTTATCCATTTAGCCATTTAGCCATTTAGCCATTTAGCCATATAGCCATATAGCCATATAGCCATTTAGCCATTTAGCCATATAGCCATATAGCCATTTAACCATTTAGCCATTTAGCCATTTAGCCATTTAGCCATTTAGCCATTTAGCTATTTAGCCATTTAGCTATTTAGCCATTTAGCCATTCATTGTGATGTTTTATATTGATAATCTATATGCCGGTATTTCTATACTGTACAATATAAATCCTTGTGATGTTTTATATTGATAATCTACATGCCGGTATTGCTATACTGTACATTATAATTCCTCGTGATGTTTTATATTGATAATCTATATGCCAGTATTGTTACACTTTACATTATAAATCCTCGTGATGACTTATATTGATAATCTAAATGCCGGTATTGCTTCACTTTACGATATAAATCCTCATGATGATTTATATTGATAATATAAATGCCGGTATTGCTATATTGTACATTACAAATACTTGTGATGTTTTATATTTATAATCTTTATGCCAGTATTGCTACACTTTGCATTATAATTCCTCATGGTGTTTAATATTTATAATCTATATGCCAGTATTGCTACACTTTGAATTATAGTTCCTCATAATGTTTTATATTGATAATCTATATGCCGGTATTGCTATACTGTATATTATAAATCCTGGTGATGGTTTATATTGATACTCTATATGCCAGTATTGTTACTCTATACATTATAAATCCACATGATGACTTATATTGATAATCTATACGCCGGTATTGCTACACTTTGCATTATAAATCCTCATGATGACTTATATTGATAATCTATATGCCAGTATTGCTATGCAGTACTTTATAAAACCTTGTGATGTTTTATATTGATAATCTATTTACCAGAATTGCTACATTTTACTTTATAAATCCTCATTATGACTTAAATTGATAATCTATATGCCGGTATTGTTATGATATACATTATAAAACATTGTGAGGTTTTATATTGAAAATCTATATGCCAGTATTGCTACACTTTACTTTATAAATCCTCATTATGACTTATATTGATAATCTATATGCCGGTATTGCTATGATGTACATTATAAAACCTTGTGAGGTTTTATATTGATAATCTATATGCCAGCATTGATACACTTTACATTATAACTCCTCATGGTGTTTTTGATTGATAATCTATATGTCAGTATGGCTACACTTTACATTATAAATCCTCACGATAGTTTATATTGATAATCTATATGCCGGTATTGCTATGCTGTACATTATAAATCCTTGTGATGTTTTATATTGATAATCTACATGCCGGTATTGCTATACTGTCCATTATAATTCCTCTTGATGACTTGTATTGATAATCTATGTGCCGGTATTGCTATACTGTACATTATAAATCCTTGTGATGTTTTATATAGATATTCTATTTGCCAGAATTGCTACACTTTACATTATAATTCCTCATGGTGTTTTATATTGATAATCTATATGCCAGTATTGCTACACTTTACATTATAATTCATCACGGTGTTTTATATTGATAATCTATATGGCAGTATTGCTACACTTTACATTATAATGCATCATTGTGTTTTATATTGTTAATCTGTATGCCAGATTTGCTACACTTTACATTATAAATCCCCACAATAATTTATATTGATAATCTATATGCCACATTGCTACACTTTACATTATAAATCCTCATGATGAGTTATATTGATAATCTATATGCCGGTATTGCTATACTGTACATTATAAATCCTTGTGATGTTTTATATTGATAATCTATATAACAGTATTGCTACACTTTACATTATAAATCCTCATGATGACTTATATTGATAATCTATATGCCAGTATTGCTATGCAGTACTTTATAAAACCTGGTGCTGTTTTATATTAATAATCTATATGCCAGTATTGCTACACTTTACATTATAATTCCTCATGGTGTTTTATATTGATAATCTATATGCCAATAATGCTACACTTTGAATTATAATTCCTCATGATGTTTTATATTGATAATCTACATGCCGGTATTACTATACTGTATATTATAAATCCTTGTGATGGTTTATATTGATAATCTATATGCCAGTATTGCTACTCTATACATTATAAATCCTCACGATAATTTATATTGATAATCTATATGCCGGTATTGCTACACTTTACTTTATAAATCCACATGATGACTTATATTGATAATCTAAATGCCGGTATTGCTATATTGTACATTAGAAATACTCGTGATGTTTTATATTGATAATCTTTATGCCAGTATTGCTACACTTTACATTATAATTCCTCATGGTGTTTTATATTAATAATCTATATGGCAGTAATGCTACACTTTGAATTATAATTCCTCATGATGTTTTATATTGATAATCTATATGCCGGTATTGCTACACTTTACTTTATAAATCCACATGATGACTTATATTGATAATCTATACGCCAGTATTGCTATGCAGTACTTTATAAAACCTTGTGATGTTTTATATTGATAATCTATATGACAGTATTGCTAGTCATTATATTATAAATCCTCATGATAGTTTATATTGATAATTTATATGCCGGTATGGCTATACTGCACATTATAAATCCTTGTGATGCTTTATATTGATAATCTATTTGCCAGAATTGCTACCCTTTGCATTATAATTCCTCATGGTGTTTTATATTGAAAATCTATATGTCAGTATGGCTACACTTTACATTATAAATCCTCACGATGTATTATATTGATAATCTATATGCCAGTATTGCTATGCAGTACTTTATAAAACCTTGTGATGTTTTATATTGATAATCTATTTGCCAGAATTGCTACACTTTACTTTATAAATCCTCATTATGACTTAAATTGATAATCTATATGCCGGTATTGCTATGATATACATTATAAAACATTGTGAGGTTTTATATTGAAAATCTATATGCCAGTATTGCTACACTTTACTTTATAAATCCTCATTATGACTTATATTGATAATCTATATGCCGGTATTGCTATGATGTACATTATAAAACCTTGTGAGGTTTTATATTGATAATCTATATGCCAGCATTGATACACTTTACATTATAACTCCTCATGGTGTTTTTGATTGATAATCTATATGTCAGTATGGCTACACTTTACATTATAAATCCTCACAATAGTTTATATTGATAATCTATATGCCGGTATTGCTATGCTGTACATTATAAATCCTTGTGATGTTTTATATTGATAATCTACATGCCGGTATTGCTATACTGTCCATTATAATTCCTCTTGATGACTTGTATTGATAATCTATGTGCCGGTATTGCTATACTGTACATTATAAATCCTTGTGATGTTTTATATAGATATTCTATTAGCCAGAATTGCTACACTTTACATTATAATTCCTCATGGTGTTTTATATTGATAATCTATATGCCAGTATTGCTACACTTTACATTATAATTCATCACGGTGTTTTATATTGATAATCTATATGGCAGTATTGCTACACTTTACATTATAATGCATCATGGTGTTTTATATTGTTAATCTATATGCCAGATTTGCTACACTTTACATTATAAATCCCCACAATAATTTATATTGATAATCTATATGCCACATTGCTACACTTTACATTATAAATCCTCATGATGAGTTATATTGATAATCTATATGCCGGTATTGCTATACTGTACATTATAAATCTTTGTGATGTTTTATATTGATAATCTATATAACAGTATTGCTACACTTTACATTATAAATCCTCATGATGACTTATATTGATAATCTATATGCCAGTATTGCTATGCAGTACTTTATAAAACCTTGTGCTGTTTTAAATTAATAATCTATATGCCAGTATTGCTACACTTTACATTATAATTCCTCATGGTGTTTTATATTGATAATCTATTTGCCGGTATTGCTATACTGTACATTATAAATCCCCCGTGATGTTTCATATTGATAATTTATATGCAAGTATTGCTACACTTTACATTATAATTCCTCATGGTGTATTATATTGATAATCTATATGCCAGTATTGCTACACTTTACATTATAATTCCTCAAGGTGTTTTATATTGATAATCTATATGGCAGTAATGCTACACTTTGAATTATAATTCCTCATGATGTTTTATATTGATAATCTATATGCCGGTATTGCTACACTTTACTTTATAAATCCACATGATGACTTATATTGAAAATCTATACGCCGGTATTGCTACACTTTACATTATAAATCCACATGATGACTTATATTGATAATCTATATGCCAGTATTGCTATGCAGTACTTTATAAAACCTTGTGATGTTTTATATTGATAATCTATATGACAGTATTGCTACTCATTATATTATAAATCCTCATGATAGTTTATATTGATAATTTATATGCCGGTATGGCATTACTGCACATTATAAATCCTTGTGATGTTTTATATTGATAATCTATTTGCCAGAATTGCTACCCTTTGCATTATAATTCCTCATGGTGTTTTATATTGAAAATCTATATGCCAGTATTGTTACACTTTACATTATAAATACTCATGATGACTTATATTGATAATCTATATGCCGGTATTGCTAAGCTGTACATTATAAATCCTTGTGATGGTTTATATTGATAACCTATATGCCAGTATTGTTACTCTATACATTATAAATCCACATGATGACTTATAGTGATAATCTATATGCAGGTATTGCTACACTTTACATTATAAATCCTCATTATGACTCATTTATCCATTTACCCATTTATCCATTTATCCATTTATCCATTTATCCATTTATCCATTTATCCATTTATCCATTTATCCATTTATCCATTTATCCATTTATCCTTTTATCCATTTATCCATTTATCCATTTATCCATTTATCCATTTATCCATTTATCCATTTATCCATTTATCCATGTATCCATGTATCCATGTATCCATGTATCCATGTATCCATTTAGCTATTTAGCCATATAGCCATTTAGCCATTTAGCCATTTAGCTATTTAGCCATTTATCCATTTATCCATTTATCCATTTATCCATTTAGCCATTTAGCCATTTAGCCATTTAGCCATTTAGCCATTTAGCCATTTAGCCATTTAGCCATTTATCCATTTATCCATTTATCCATTTATCCATTTAGCCATTTAGCCATTTAGCCATTTAGCCATTTAGCCATTTAGCCATTTATCCATTTATCCATTTAGCCATTTAGCCATTTATCCATTTATCCATTTATCCATTTATCCATTTAGCTATTTAGCCGTTTAGCAATTTAGCCATTTAGCCATTTAGTCATTTAGCCATTTAGCCATTTATCCATTTATCCATTTATCCATTTATCCATTTAGCCATTTAGCCATTTAGCCATTTAGCCATTTAGCCATTTAGCCATTTAACCATTTAGCCATTTATCCATTTATCCATTTAGCCATTTAGCCATTTAGCCATTTAGCCATTTAGCCATTTAGCCATTTAGCTATTTAGCTATTTAGCCATTTAGCTATTTAGCCATTTAGCCATTTAGCCATATAGCCATATAGCCATTTAACCATTTAG
This sequence comes from Carabus problematicus, assembly GCA_963422195.1. NCBI lineage: Eukaryota > Metazoa > Arthropoda > Insecta > Coleoptera > Carabidae > Carabus > Carabus problematicus. The sequence goes on from OY728577.1 coordinate 21,603,356, forward strand.
CCATTTAGCCATTTAGCCATTTAGCCATTTAGCCGTTTAGCCATTTAGCCATTTAGCCATTTAGCCATTTAGCCATTTAGCTATTTAACCATTTAGCTATTTAGCCATTTAGCCATTTATTGTGATGTTTTATATTGATAATCTATATGCCGGTATTGCTACTCTATACATTATAAATCCTCACGATAATTTATATTGATAATCTATATGCCGGTATTGCTACACTTTACTTTATAAATCCACATGATGACTTATATTGATAATCTAAATGCCGGTATTGCTATATTGTACATTAGAAATACTCGTGATGTTTTATATTGATAATCTTTATGCCAGTATTGCTACACTTTACATTATAATTCCTCATGGTGTTTTATATTAATAATCTATATGGCAGTAATGCTACACTTTGAATTATAATTCCTCATGATGTTTTATATTGATAATCTATATGCCGGTATTGCTACACTTTACTTTATAAATCCACATGATGACTTATATTGATAATCTATACGCCAGTATTGCTATGCAGTACTTTATAAAACCTTGTGATGTTTTATATTGATAATCTATATGACAGTATTGCTAGTCATTATATTATAAATCCTCATGATAGTTTATATTGATAATTTATATGCCGGTATGGCTATACTGCACATTATAAATCCTTGTGATGCTTTATATTGATAATCTATTTGCCAGAATTGCTACCCTTTGCATTATAATTCCTCATGGTGTTTTATATTGAAAATCTATATGTCAGTATGGCTACACTTTACATTATAAATCCTCACGATGTATTATATTGATAATCTATATGCCAGTATTGCTATGCAGTACTTTATAAAACCTTGTGATGTTTTATATTGATAATCTATTTGCCAGAATTGCTACACTTTACTTTATAAATCCTCATTATGACTTAAATTGATAATCTATATGCCGGTATTGCTATGATATACATTATAAAACATTGTGAGGTTTTATATTGAAAATCTATATGCCAGTATTGCTACACTTTACTTTATAAATCCTCATTATGACTTATATTGATAATCTATATGCCGGTATTGCTATGATGTACATTATAAAACCTTGTGAGGTTTTATATTGATAATCTATATGCCAGCATTGATACACTTTACATTATAACTCCTCATGGTGTTTTTGATTGATAATCTATATGTCAGTATGGCTACACTTTACATTATAAATCCTCACAATAGTTTATATTGATAATCTATATGCCGGTATTGCTATGCTGTACATTATAAATCCTTGTGATGTTTTATATTGATAATCTACATGCCGGTATTGCTATACTGTCCATTATAATTCCTCTTGATGACTTGTATTGATAATCTATGTGCCGGTATTGCTATACTGTACATTATAAATCCTTGTGATGTTTTATATAGATATTCTATTAGCCAGAATTGCTACACTTTACATTATAATTCCTCATGGTGTTTTATATTGATAATCTATATGCCAGTATTGCTACACTTTACATTATAATTCATCACGGTGTTTTATATTGATAATCTATATGGCAGTATTGCTACACTTTACATTATAATGCATCATGGTGTTTTATATTGTTAATCTATATGCCAGATTTGCTACACTTTACATTATAAATCCCCACAATAATTTATATTGATAATCTATATGCCACATTGCTACACTTTACATTATAAATCCTCATGATGAGTTATATTGATAATCTATATGCCGGTATTGCTATACTGTACATTATAAATCTTTGTGATGTTTTATATTGATAATCTATATAACAGTATTGCTACACTTTACATTATAAATCCTCATGATGACTTATATTGATAATCTATATGCCAGTATTGCTATGCAGTACTTTATAAAACCTTGTGCTGTTTTAAATTAATAATCTATATGCCAGTATTGCTACACTTTACATTATAATTCCTCATGGTGTTTTATATTGATAATCTATTTGCCGGTATTGCTATACTGTACATTATAAATCCCCCGTGATGTTTCATATTGATAATTTATATGCAAGTATTGCTACACTTTACATTATAATTCCTCATGGTGTATTATATTGATAATCTATATGCCAGTATTGCTACACTTTACATTATAATTCCTCAAGGTGTTTTATATTGATAATCTATATGGCAGTAATGCTACACTTTGAATTATAATTCCTCATGATGTTTTATATTGATAATCTATATGCCGGTATTGCTACACTTTACTTTATAAATCCACATGATGACTTATATTGAAAATCTATACGCCGGTATTGCTACACTTTACATTATAAATCCACATGATGACTTATATTGATAATCTATATGCCAGTATTGCTATGCAGTACTTTATAAAACCTTGTGATGTTTTATATTGATAATCTATATGACAGTATTGCTACTCATTATATTATAAATCCTCATGATAGTTTATATTGATAATTTATATGCCGGTATGGCATTACTGCACATTATAAATCCTTGTGATGTTTTATATTGATAATCTATTTGCCAGAATTGCTACCCTTTGCATTATAATTCCTCATGGTGTTTTATATTGAAAATCTATATGCCAGTATTGTTACACTTTACATTATAAATACTCATGATGACTTATATTGATAATCTATATGCCGGTATTGCTAAGCTGTACATTATAAATCCTTGTGATGGTTTATATTGATAACCTATATGCCAGTATTGTTACTCTATACATTATAAATCCACATGATGACTTATAGTGATAATCTATATGCAGGTATTGCTACACTTTACATTATAAATCCTCATTATGACTCATTTATCCATTTACCCATTTATCCATTTATCCATTTATCCATTTATCCATTTATCCATTTATCCATTTATCCATTTATCCATTTATCCATTTATCCATTTATCCATTTATCCTTTTATCCATTTATCCATTTATCCATTTATCCATTTATCCATTTATCCATTTATCCATTTATCCATTTATCCATGTATCCATGTATCCATGTATCCATGTATCCATGTATCCATGTATCCATGTATCCATTTAGCTATTTAGCCATATAGCCATTTAGCCATTTAGCCATTTAGCTATTTAGCCATTTATCCATTTATCCATTTATCCATTTATCCATTTAGCCATTTAGCCATTTAGCCATTTAGCCATTTAGCCATTTAGCCATTTAGCCATTTAGCCATTTATCCATTTATCCATTTATCCATTTATCCATTTAGCCATTTAGCCATTTAGCCATTTAGCCATTTAGCCATTTAGCCATTTATCCATTTATCCATTTAGCCATTTAGCCATTTATCCATTTATCCATTTATCCATTTATCCATTTAGCTATTTAGCCGTTTAGCAATTTAGCCATTTAGCCATTTAGTCATTTAGCCATTTAGCCATTTATCCATTTATCCATTTATCCATTTATCCATTTAGCCATTTAGCCATTTAGCCATTTAGCCATTTAGCCATTTAGCCATTTAACCATTTAGCCATTTATCCATTTATCCATTTAGCCATTTAGCCATTTAGCCATTTAGCCATTTAGCCATTTAGCCATTTAGCTATTTAGCTATTTAGCCATTTAGCTATTTAGCCATTTAGCCATTTAGCCATATAGCCATATAGCCATTTAACCATTTAGCCATTTAGCCATTTAGCCATTTAGCCATTTAGCCGTTTAGCCATTTAGCCATTTAGCCATTTAGCCATTTAGCCATTTAGCTATTTAACCATTTAGCTATTTAGCCATTTAGCCATTTATTGTGATGTTTTATATTGATAATCTATATGCCGGTATTTCTATACTGTACAATATAAATCCTCATGATGGTTTATATTGATAATCTATATGCCGGTATTGCTATACTGTACATTGTACATATTTGTGATGGTTTATATTGATACTCTATATGCCAGTATTGTTACTCTATACATTATAAATCCACATGATGACTTATATTGATAATCTATACGCCGGTATTGCTACACTTTACATTATAAATCCTCATGATGACTTATATTGATAATCTATATGCCAGTATTGCTATGCAGTACTTTATAAAACCTTGTGATGTTTTATATTGATAATCTATTTGCCAGAATTGCTACCCTTTGCATTATAATTCCTCATGGTGTTTTATATTGAAAATCTATATGCCAGTATTGCTACACTTTACTTTATAAATCCTCATTATGACTTATATTGATAATCTAAATGCCGGTATTGCTATGATGTACATTATAAAACCTTGTGAGGTTTTATATTGATAATCTATATACCAGCATTGATACACTTTACATTATAACTCCTCATGTTGTTTTTGATTGATAATCTATATGTCAGTATGGCTACACTTTACATTATAAATCCTCACGATAGTTTATATTGATAATCTATATGCCGGTATTGCTATGCTGTACATTATAAATCCTTGTGATGTTTTATATTGATAATCTACATGCCGGTATTGCTATACTGTACATTATAATTCCTCTTGATGACTTGTATTGATAATCTATGTGCCGGTATTGCTATACTGTACATTATAAATCCTTGTGATGTTTTATATAGATATTCTATTAGCCAGAATTGCTACACTTTACATTATAAATCCTCATGATGAGTTATATTGATAATCTATATGCCGGTATTGCTATACTGTACATTATAATTCTTTGTGATGTTTTATATTGATAATCTATATAACAGTATTGCTACACTTTACATTATAAATCCTCATGATGACTTATATTGATAATCTATATGCCAGTATTGCTATGCAGTACTTTATAAAACCTTGTGCTGTTTTATATTAATAATCTATATGCCAGTATTGCTACACTTTACATTATAATTCCTCATGGTGTTTTATATTGATAATCTATTTGCCGGTATTGCTATACTGTACATTATAAATCCCCAGTGATGTTTTATATTGATAATTTATATGCAAGTATTGCTACACTTTACATTATAATTCCTCATGGTGTTTTATATTGATAATCTATATGCCAGTATTGCTACACTTTACATTATAATTCCTCAAGGTGTTTTATATTGATAATCTATATGCCAGTAATGCTACACTTTGAATTATAATTCCTCATGATGTTTTATATTGATAATCTATATGCCGGTATTGCTACACTTTACTTTATAAATCCACATGATGACTTATATTGAAAATCTATACGCCGGTATTGCTACACTTTACATTATAAATCCTCATGATGACTTATATTGATAATCTATATGCCAGTATTGCTATGCAGTACTTTATAAAACCTTGTGATGTATTATATTGATAATCTATATGACAGTATTGCTACTCATTATATTATAAATCCTCATGATACTTTATATTGATAATTTATATGCCGGTATGGCATTACTGCACATTATAAATCCTTGTGATGTTTTATATTAATAATCTATTCGCCAGAATTGCTACCCTTTGCATTATAATTCCTCATGGTGTTTTATATTGGAAATCTATATGCCAGTATTGTTACACTTTACATTATAAATACTCATGATGACTTATATTGATAATCTATATGCCGGTATTGCTAAGCTGTACATTATAAATCCTTGTGATGGTTTATATTGATAACCTATATGTCAGTATTGTTACTCTATACATTATAAATCCACATGATGACTTATAGTGATAATCTATATGCAGTTATTGCTACACTTTACATTATAAATCCTCATTATGACTCATTTATCCATTTATACATTTATCCATTTATCCATTTATCCATTTATCCATTTATCCATTTATCCATTTATCCATTTATCCATTTATCCATTTATCCATTTATCCATTTATCCATTTATCCATTTATCCATTTATCCATTTATCCATTTATCCATTTATCCATTTATACATTTATCCATTTATCCATTTATCCATTTATCCATTTATCCATTTATCCATTTATCCATTTATCCATTTATCCATTTATCCATTTAGCCATTTAGCCATTTAGCCATTTAGCCATTTACCCATTTAGCCATTTAGCCATTTACCCATTTAGCCATTTAGCCATTTATTGTGATGTTTTATATTGATAATCTATATGCCGGTATTTCTATACTGTACAATATAAATCCTCATGATGGTTTATATTGATAATCTATATGCCGGTATTGCTATACTGTACATTGTAAATATTTGTGATTTTTTATATTGATAATCTTTATGCCAGTATTGCTACACTTTGCATTATAATTCCTCCTGGTGTTTTATATTGATAATCTATATGACACTATTGTTACTCATTACATTATAAATCCTCACGATAGTTTATATTGATAATCTATATGCCGGTATTTCTATGCTGTACAATATAAATCCCAAGTGATGTTTTATATTGATAATCTATATGCCAGTATTGCTACACTTTACATTATAAATCCTCATGATGACCTATATTGATAATCTTTATGCCAGTATTGCTACACTTAACATTATAATTTCTCATGGTGTTTTATATTGATAATCTATATGCCAGTAATGCTACACTTTGAATTATAATTCCTCATGATGTTTTACATTGATAATCTATATGCCGGTATTGCTACACTTTACTTTATAAATCCACATGATGACTTATATTGATAATCTATACGCCAGTATTGCTATGCAGTACTTTATAAAACCTTGTGATGTTTTATATTGATAATCTATATGACAGTATTGCTAGTCATTACATTATAAATCCTCATGATAGTTTATATTGATAATTTATATGCCGGTATGGCTATACTGCACATTATAAATCCTTGTGATGCTTTATATTGATAATCTATTTGCCAGAATTGCTACCCTTTGCATTATAATTCCTCATGGTGTTTTATATTGAAAATCTATATGCCTGTATTGTTACACTTTACATTATAAATACTCATGATGACTTATATTGATAATCTATATGCCGGTATTGCTAAGCTGTACATTATAAATCCTTGTGATGGTTTATATTGATAACCTATATGCCAGTATTGTTACTCTATACATTATAAATCCACATGATGACTTATAGTGATAATCTATATGCAGGTATTGCTACACTTTACATTATAAATCCTCATTATGACTCATTTATCCATTTACCCATTTATCCATTTATCCATTTATCCATTTATCCATTTATCCATTTATCCATTTATCCATTTATCCATTTATCCATTTATCCATTTATCCATTTATCCATTTATCCATTTATCCATTTATCCATTTATCCATTTATCCATTTATCCATTTATCCATTTATCCATGTATCCATGTATCCATGTATCCATGTATCCATGTATCCATTTAGCTATTTAGCCATATAGCCATTTAGCCATTTAGCCATTTAGCCATTTAGCTATTTAGCCATTTATCCATTTATCCATTTATCCATTTATCCATTTAGCCATTTAGCCATTTAGCCATTTAGCCATTTAGCCATTTAGCCATTTAGCCATTTAGCCATTTAGCCATTTATCCATTTATCCATTTATCCATTTAGCCATTTAGCCATTTAGCCATTTAGCCATTTAGCCATTTAGCCATTTATCCATTTATCCATTTAGCCATTTAGCCATTTATCCATTTATCCATTTATCCATTTATCCATTTAGCCATTTAGCCGTTTAGCAATTTAGCCATTTAGCCATTTAGTCATTTAGCCATTTAGCCATTTAGTCATTTATCCATTTATCCATTTATCCATTTAGCCATTTAGCCATTTAGCCATTTAGCCATTTAGCCATTTAGCCATTTAGCCATTTAACCATTTAGCCATTTATCCATTTATCCATTTAGCCATTTAGCCATTTAGCCATTTAGCCATTTAGCCATTTAGCCATTTAGCCATTTAGCTATTTAGCCATTTAGCCATTTAGCTATTTAGCCATTTAGCCATTTAGCCATATAGCCATATAGCCATTTAACCATTTAGCCATTTAGCCATTTAGCCATTTAGCCATTTAGCCATTTAGCCATTTAGCCATTTAGCCATTTAGCTATTTAACCATTTAGCTATTTAGCCATTTAGCCATTTATTGTGATGTTTTATATTGATAATCTATATGCCGGTATTTCTATACTGTACAATATAAATCCTCATGATGGTTTATATTGATAATCTATATGCCGGTATTGCTATACTGTACATTGTACATATTTGTGATGGTTTATATTGATACTCTATATGCCAGTATTGTTACTCTATACATTATAAATCCACATGATGACTTATATTGATAATCTATACGCCGGTATTGCTACACTTTACATTATAAATCCTCATGATGACTTATATTGATAATCTATATGCCAGTATTGCTATGCAGTACTTTATAAAACCTTGTGATGTTTTATATTGATAATCTATTTGCCAGAATTGCTACCCTTTGCATTATAATTCCTCATGGTGTTTTATATTGAAAATCTATATGCCAGTATTGCTACACTTTACTTTATAAATCCTCATTATGACTTATATTGATAATCTAAATGCCGGTATTGCTATGATGTACATTATAAAACCTTGTGAGGTTTTATATTGATAATCTATATACCAGCATTGATACACTTTACATTATAACTCCTCATGTTGTTTTTGATTGATAATCTATATGTCAGTATGGCTACACTTTACATTATAAATCCTCACGATAGTTTATATTGATAATCTATATGCCGGTATTGCTATGCTGTACATTATAAATCCTTGTGATGTTTTATATTGATAATCTACATGCCGGTATTGCTATACTGTACATTATAATTCCTCTTGATGACTTGTATTGATAATCTATGTGCCGGTATTGCTATACTGTACATTATAAATCCTTGTGATGTTTTATATAGATATTCTATTAGCCAGAATTGCTACACTTTACATTATAAATCCTCATGATGAGTTATATTGATAATCTATATGCCGGTATTGCTATACTGTACATTATAATTCTTTGTGATGTTTTATATTGATAATCTATATAACAGTATTGCTACACTTTACATTATAAATCCTCATGATGACTTATATTGATAATCTATATGCCAGTATTGCTATGCAGTACTTTATAAAACCTTGTGCTGTTTTATATTAATAATCTATATGCCAGTATTGCTACACTTTACATTATAATTCCTCATGGTGTTTTATATTGATAATCTATTTGCCGGTATTGCTATACTGTACATTATAAATCCCCCGTGATGTTTTATATTGATAATTTATATGCAAGTATTGCTACACTTTACATTATAATTCCTCATGGTGTTTTATATTGATAATCTATATGCCAGTATTGCTACACTTTACATTATAATTCCTCAAGGTGTTTTATATTGATAATCTATATGCCAGTAATGCTACACTTTGAATTATAATTCCTCATGATGTTTTATATTGATAATCTATATGCCGGTATTGCTACACTTTACTTTATAAATCCACATGATGACTTATATTGAAAATCTATACGCCGGTATTGCTACACTTTACATTATAAATCCTCATGATGACTTATATTGATAATCTATATGCCAGTATTGCTATGCAGTACTTTATAAAACCTTGTGCTGTTTTATATTAATAATCTATATGCCAGTATTGCTACACTTTACATTATAATTCCTCATGGCGTTTTATATTGATAAGCTATTTGCCGGTATTGCTATACTGTACATTATAAATCCCCCGTGATGTTTTATATTGATAATTTATATGCAAGTATTGCTACACTTTACATTATAATTCCTCATGGTGTATTATATTGATAATCTATATGCCAGTATTGCTACACTTTACATTATAATTCCTCAAGGTGTTTTATATTGATAATCTATATGGCAGTAATGCTACACTTTGAATTATAATTCCTCATGATGTGTTATATTGATAATCTATATGCCGGTATTGCTACACTTTACTTTATAAATCCACATGATGACTTATATTGAAAATCTATACGCCGGTATTGCTACACTTTACATTATAAATTCTCATGATGACTTATATTGATAATCTATATGCCAGTATTGCTATGCAGTACTTTATAAAACCTTGTGATGTTTTTAATTGATAATCTATATGACAGTATTGCTACTCATTATATTATAAATCCTCATGATAGTTTATATTGATAATTTATATGCCGGTATGGCATTACTGCACATTATAAATCCTTGTGATGTTTTATATTGATAATCTATTTGCCAGAATTGCTACCCTTTGCATTATAATTCCTCATGGTGTTTTATATTGAAAATCTATATGCCAGTATTGTTACACTTTACATTATAAATACTCATGATGACTTATATTGATAATCTATATGCCGGTATTGCTAAGCTGTACATTATAAATCCTTGTGATGGTTTATATTGATAACTTATATGCCAGTATTGTTACTGTATACATTATAAATCCACATGATGACTTATAGTGATAATCTATATGCAGGTATTGCTACACTTTACATTATAAATCCTCATTATGACTCATTTATCCATTTATGCATTTATCCATTTATCCATTTATCCATTTATCCATTTATCCATTTATCCATTTATCCATTTATCCATTTATCCATTTATCCATTTATCCATTTATCCATTTATCCATTTATCCATTTATCCATTTATCCATTTATCCATTTATCCATTTATTTATTTATCCATTTATCCATTTATCCATTTATCCATGTATCCATGTATCCATTTAGCCATTTAGCTATTTAGCCATTTAGCCATTTAGCCATTTGGCCATTTATCCATTTATCCATTTAGCCATTTATCCATTTATCCATTTATCCATTTAGCCATTTAGCTATTTAGCCATTTAGCCATTTAGCCATTTAGCCATTTAGCCATTTAGCCATTTAGCCATTTATCCATTTATCCATTTATCCATTTAGCCATTTAGCCATTTAGCCATTTAGCCATTTAGCCATTTAGCCATTTAGCCATTTATCCATTTATCTATTTAGCCATTTAGCCATTTAACCATTTAGCCCTTTAGCCATTTAGTCATTTAGCCATTTAGCCATTTATCCATTTATCCATTTATCCATTTATCCATTTATCCATTTAGCCATTTAGCCATTTAGCCATTTAGCCATATAGCCATTTAGCCATTTACCCATTTAGCCATTTACCCATTTAGCCATTTACCCATTTAGCCATTTAGCCATTTATCCGTTTATCCATTTATCCATTTATCCATTTATCCATTTATCCATTTATCCATTTAGCCATTTAGCCATTTAGCCATTTAGCCATTTAGCCATATAGCCATATAGCCATATAGCCATTTAGCCATTTAGCCATATAGCCATATAGCCATTTAACCATTTAGCCATTTAGCCATTTAGCCATTTAGCCATTTAGCCATTTAGCCATTTAGCTATTTAGCTATTTAGCTATTTAGCCATTTAGCCATTTATTGTGATGTTTTATATTGATAATCTATATGCCGGTATTTCTATACTGTACAATATAAATCCTTGTGATGTTTTATATTGATAATCTATATGCCAGTATTGTTACACTTTATATTATAAATCCTCGTGATGACTTATATTGATAATCCTAATGCCGGTATTGCTTCACTTTACGATATAAATCCTCATGATGATTTATATTGATAATATAAATGCCGGTATTGCTATATTGTACATTACAAATACTTGTGATGTTTTATATTTATAATCTTTATGCCAGTATTGCTACACTTTGCATTATAATTCCTCATGGTGTTTTATATTTATAATCTATATGCCAGTATTGCTACACTTTCAATTATAGTTCCTCATAATGTTTTATATTGATAATCTATATGCCGGTATTGCTATACTGTATATTATAAATCCTGGTGATGGTTTATATTGATACTCTATATGCCAGTATTGTTACTCTATACATTATAAATCCTCATGATGACTTATATTGATAATCTATATGCCAGTATTGCTATGGAGTACTTTATAAAACCTTGTGATGTTTTATTTTGATAATCTATTTGCCAGAATTGCTACACTTTACTTTATAAATCCTCATTATGACTTAAATTGATAATCTATATGCCGGTATTGTTATGATATACATTATAAAACATTGTGAGGTTTTATATTGAAAATCTATATGCCAGTATTGCTACACTTTACTTTATAAATCCTCATTATGACTTATATTGATAATCTATATGCCGGTATTGCTATGATGTACATTATAAAACCTTGTGAGGTTTTATATTGATAATCTATATGCCAGCATTGATACACTTTACATTATAACTCCTCATGGTGTTTTTGATTGATAATCTATATGTCAGTATGGCTACACTTTACATTATAAATCCTCACGATAGTTTATATTGATAATATATATGCCGGTATTGCTATGCTGTACATTATAAATCCTTGTGATGTTTTATATTGATAATCTACATGCCGGTATTGCTATACTGTCCATTATAATTCCTCTTGATGACTTGTATTGATAATCTATGTGCCGGTATTGCTATACTGTACATTATAAACCCTTGTGATGTTTTATATAGATATTCTATTTGCCAAAATTGCTACACTTTACATTATAATTCCTCATGGTGTTTTATATTGATAATCTATATGCCAGTATTGCTACACTTTACATTATAATTCATCACGGTGTTTTATATTGATAATCTATATGGCAGTGTTGCTACACTTTACATTATAATGCATCATGGTGTTTTATATTGTTAATCTATATGCCAGATTTGCTACACTTTACATTATAAATCCCCACAATAATTTATATTGATAATCTATATGCCACATTGCTACACTTTACATTATAAATCCTCATGATGAGTTATATTGACAATCTATATGCCGGTATTGCTATACTGTACATTATAAATCCTTGTGATGTTTTATATTAATAATCTATATAACAGTATTGCTACACTTTACATTATAAATCCTCATGATGACTTATATTGATAATCTATATGCCAGTATTGCTATGCAGTACTTTATAAAACCTTGTGCTGTTTTATATTAATAATCTATATGCCAGTATTGCTACACTTTACATTATAATTCCTCATGGTGTTTTATATTGATAATCTATATGCCAGTAATGCTACACTTTGAATTATAATTCCTCATGATGTTTTATATTGATAATCTACATGCCGGTATTACTATACTGTATATTATAAATCCTTGTGATGGTTTATATTGATAATCTATATGCCAGTATTGCTACTCTATACATTATAAATCCTCACGATAATTTATATTGATAATCTATATGCCGGTATTGCTACACTTTACTTTATAAATCCACATGATGACTTATATTGATAATCTAAATGCCGGTATTGCTATATTGTACATTAGAAATACTCGTGATGTTTTATATTGATAATCTTTATGCCAGTATTGCTACACTTTACATTATAATTCCTCATGGTGTTTTATATTAATAATCTATATGGCAGTAATGCTACACTTTGAATTATAATTCCTCATGATGTTTTATATTGATAATCTATATGCCGGTATTGCTACACTTTACTTTATAAATCCACATGATGACTTATATTGATAATCTATACGCCAGTATTGCTATGCAGTACTTTATAAAACCTTGTGATGTTTTATATTGATAATCTATATGACAGTATTGCTAGTCATTATATTATAAATCCTCATGATAGTTTATATTGATAATTTATATGCCGGTATGGCTATACTGCACATTATAAATCCTTGTGATGCTTTATATTGATAATCTATTTGCCAGAATTGCTACCCTTTGCATTATAATTCCTCATGGTGTTTTATATTGAAAATCTATATGTCAGTATGGCTACACTTTACATTATAAATCCTCACGATGTATTATATTGATAATCTATATGCCAGTATTGCTATGCAGTACTTTATAAAACCTTGTGATGTTTTATATCGATAATCTATTTGCCAGAATTGCTACACTTTACTTTATAAATCCTCATTATGACTTAAATTGATAATCTATATGCCGGTATTGCTATGATATACATTATAAAACATTGTGAGGTTTTATATTGAAAATCTATATGCCAGTATTGCTACACTTTACTTTATAAATCCTCATTATGACTTATATTGATAATCTATATGCCGGTATTGCTATGATGTACATTATAAAACCTTGTGAAGTTTTATATTGATAATCTATATACCAGCATTGATACACTTTACATTATAACTCCTCATGTTGTTTTTGATTGATAATCTATATGTCAGTATGGCTACACTTTACATTATAAATCCTCACGATAGTTTATATTGATAATCTATATGCCGGTATTGCTATGCTGTACATTATAAATCCTTGTGATGTTTTATATTGATAATCTACATGCCGGTATTGCTATACTGTACATTATAATTCCTCTTGATGACTTGTATTGATAATCTATGTGCCGGTATTGCTATACTCTACATTATAAATCCTTGTGATGTTTTATATAGATATTCTATTTGCCAGAATTGCTACACTTTACATTATAATTCCTCATGGTGTTTTATATTGATAATCTATATGCCAGTATTGCTGCACTTTACATTATAATTCATCACGGTGTTTTATATTGATAATCTATATGGCAGTATTGCTACACTTTACATTATAATCCATCATGGTGTTTTATATTGTTAATCTATATGCCAGTATTGCTACACTTTACATTATAATTCCTCAAGGTGTTTTATATTGATAATCTATATGCCAGTAATGCTACACTTTGAATTATAATTCCTCATGATATTTTATATTGATAATCTATATGCCGGTATTGCTACACTTTACTTTATAAATCCACATGATGACTTATATTGAAAATCTATACGCCGGTATTGCTACACTTTACATTATAAATCCTCATGATGACTTATATTGATAATCTATATGCCAGTATTGCTATGCAGTACTTTATAAAACCTTGTGATGTTTTATATTGATAATCTATATGACAGTATTGCTACTCATTATATTATAAATCCTCATGATAGTTTATATTGATAATTTATATGCCGGTATGGCATTACTGCACATTATAAATCCTTGCGATGTTTTATATTAATAATCTATTTGCCAGAATTGCTACCCTTTGCATTATAATTCCTCATGGTGTTTTATATTGAAAATCTATATGCCAGTATTGTTACACTTTACATTATAAATACTCATGATGACTTATATTGATAATCTATATGCCGGTATTGCTATGATGTACATTATAAAACCTTGTGAGGTTTTATATTGATAATCTATATACCAGCATTGATACACTTTACATTATAACTCCTCATGTTGTTTTTGATTGATAATCTATATGTCAGTATGGCTACACTTTACATTATAAATCCTCACGATAGTTTATATTGATAATCTATATGCCGGTATCTCTATGCTGTACATTATAAATCCTTGTGATGTTTTATATTGATAATCTACATGCCGGTATTGCTATACTGTACATTATAATTCCTCTTGATGACTTGTATTGATAATCTATGTGCCGGTATTGCTATACTGTACATTATAAATCCTTGTGATGTTTTATATAGATATTCTATTTGCCAGAATTGCTACACTTTACATTATAATTCCTCATGGTGTTTTATATTGATAATCTATATGCCAGTATTGCTACACTTTACATTATAATTCATCACGGTGTTTTATATTGATAATCTATATGGCAGTATTGCTACACTTTACATTATAATGCATCATGGTGTTTTATATTGTTAATCTATATGCCAGATTTGCTACACTTTACATTATAAATCCCCACAATAATTTATATTGATAATCTATATGCCACATTGCTACACTTTACATTATAAATCCTCATGATGAGTTATATTGATAATCTATATGCCGGTATTGCTATACTGTACATTATAAATCTTTGTGATGTTTTATATTGATAATCTATATAACAGTATTGCTACACTTTACATTATAAATCCTCATGATGACTTATATTGAGAATCTATATGCCAGTATTGCTATGCAGTACTTTATAAAACCTTGTGCTGTTTTATATTAATAATCTATATGCCAGTATTGCTACACTTTACATTATAATTCCTCATGGCGTTTTATATTGATAATCTATTTGCCGGTATTGCTATACTGTACATTATAAATCCCCCGTGATGTTTTATATTGATAATTTATATGCAAGTATTGCTACACTTTACATTATAATTCCTCATGGTGTATTATATTGATAATCTATATGCCAGTATTGCTACACTTTACATTATAATTCCTCAAGGTGTTTTATATTGATAATCTATATGGCAGTAATGCTACACTTTGAATTATAATTCCTCATGATGTATTATATTGATAATCTATATGCCGGTATTGCTACACTTTACTTTATAAATCCACATGATGACTTATATTGAAAATCTATACGCCGGTATTGCTACACTTTACATTATAAATCCTCATGATGACTTATATTGATAATCTATATGCCAGTATTGCTATGCAGTACTTTATAAAACCTTGTGATGTTTTATATTGATAATCTATATGACAGTATTGCTACTCATTATATTATAAATCCTCATGATAGTTTATATTGATAATTTATATGCCGGTATGGCATTACTGCACATTATAAATCCTTGTGATGTTTTATATTGATAATCTATTTGCCAGAATTGCTACCCTTTGCATTATAATTCCTCATGATGTTTTATATTGAAAATCTATATGCCTGTATTGTTACACTTTACATTATAAATACTCATGATGACTTATATTGATAATCTATATGCCGGTATTGCTAAGCTGTACATTATAAATCCTTGTGATGGTTTATATTGATAACTTATATGCCAGTATTGTTACTCTATACATTATAAATCCACATGATGACTTATAGTGATAATCTATATGCAGGTATTGCTACACTTTACATTATAAATCCTCATTATGACTCATTTATCCATTTATCCATTTATCCATTTATCCATTTATCCATTTATCCATTTATCCATTTATCCATTTATCCATTTATCCATTTATCCATTTATCCATTTATCCATTTATCCATTTATCCATTTATAAATTTATCCGTTTATCCATTTATCCGTTTATCCATTTATCCATTTATCCATTTATCCATTTATCCATTTATCCATTTATCCATTTATCCATTTATCCATTTATCCATTTATCCATTTATCCATTTATCCATTTATCCATTTATCCATTTATCCATTTATCCATTTATCCATTTATCCATTTATCCATTTATCCATTTATCCATTTATCCATTTATCCATTTATCCATTTATCCATTTATCCATTTATCCATTTATCCATTTATCCATTTAGCCATTTAGCCATTTAGCCATTTATCCATTTATTCATTTATCCATTTATCCATTTAGCCATTTAGCCATTTAGCCATTTAGCCATTTAGTCTCTTAGCCATTTAGCCATTTATCCATTTATCCATTTATCCATTTATCCATTTAGCCATTTAGCCATTTAGCCATTTAGCCATTTAGCCATTTAGCCATTTAGCCATTTAGCCATTTAACCATTTAGCCATTTATCCATTTAGCCATTTAGCCATTTAGCCATTTAGCCATTTAGCCATTTAGCCATTTAGCCATTTAGCCATTTAGCTATTTAGCCATTTAGCCATTTAGCCATTTTGCCATTTAGCCATATAGCCATATAGCCATTTAACCATTTAGCCATTTAGCCATTTAGCCATTTAGCCATTTAGCCATTTAGCCATTTAGCCATTTAGCCATTTAGCCATTTAGCTATTTAACCATTTAGCTATTTAGCCATTTAGCCATTATTGTGATGTTTTATATTGATAATCTATATGCCGGTATTTCTATACTGTACAATATAAATCCACATGATGGTTTATATTGATAATCTATATGCCGGTATTGCTATACTGTACATTGTAAATATTTGTGATGGTTTATATTGATACTCTATATGCCAGTATTGTTACTCTATACATTATAAATCCACATGATGACTTATATTGATAATCTATACGCCGGTATTGCTACACTTTACATTATAAATCCTCATGATGACTTATATTGATAATCTATATGCCAGTATTGCTATGCAGTACTTTATAAAACCTTGTGATGTTTTATATTGATAATCTATTTGCCAGAATTGCTACCCTTTGCATTATAATTTCTCATGGTGTTTTATATTGAAAATCTATATGCCAGTATTGCTACACTTTACTTTATAAATCCTCATTATGACTTATATTGATAATCTATATGCCGGTATTGCTATGATGTACATTATAAAACCTTGTGAGGTTTTATATTGATAATCTATATACCAGCATTGATACACTTTACATTATAACTCCTCATGTTGTTTTTGATTGATAATCTATATGTCAGTATGGCTACACTTTACATTATAAATCCTCACGATAGTTTATATTGATAATCTATATGCCGGTATCTCTATGCTGTACATTATAAATCCTTGTGATGTTTTATATTGATAATCTACATGCCGGTATTGCTATACTGTACATTATAATTCCTCTTGATGACTTGTATTGATAATCTATGTGCCGGTATTGCTATACTGTACATTATAAATCCTTGTGATGTTTTATATAGATATTCTATTTGCCAGAATTGCTACACTTTACATTATAATTCCTCATGGTGTTTTATATTGATAATCTATATGCCAGTATTGCTACACTTTACATTATAATTCATCACGGTGTTTTATATTGATAATCTATATGGCAGTATTGCTACACTTTACATTATAATGCATCATGGTGTTTTATATTGTTAATCTATATGCCAGATTTGCTACACTTTACATTATAAATCCCCACAATAATTTATATTGATAATCTATATGCCACATTGCTACACTTTACATTATAAATCCTCATGATGAGTTATATTGATAATCTATATGCCGGTATTGCTATACTGTACATTATAAATCTTTGTGATGTTTTATATTGATAATCTATATAACAGTATTGCTACACTTTACATTATAAATCCTCATGATGACTTATATTGAGAATCTATATGCCAGTATTGCTATGCAGTACTTTATAAAACCTTGTGCTGTTTTATATTAATAATCTATATGCCAGTATTGCTACACTTTACATTATAATTCCTCATGGCGTTTTATATTGATAATCTATTTGCCGGTATTGCTATACTGTACATTATAAATCCCCCGTGATGTTTTATATTGATAATTTATATGCAAGTATTGCTACACTTTACATTATAATTCCTCATGGTGTATTATATTGATAATCTATATGCCAGTATTGCTACACTTTACATTATAATTCCTCAAGGTGTTTTATATTGATAATCTATATGGCAGTAATGCTACACTTTGAATTATAATTCCTCATGATGTATTATATTGATAATCTATATGCCGGTATTGCTACACTTTACTTTATAAATCCACATGATGACTTATATTGAAAATCTATACGCCGGTATTGCTACACTTTACATTATAAATCCTCATGATGACTTATATTGATAATCTATATGCCAGTATTGCTATGCAGTACTTTATAAAACCTTGTGATGTTTTATATTGATAATCTATATGACAGTATTGCTACTCATTATATTATAAATCCTCATGATAGTTTATATTGATAATTTATATGCCGGTATGGCATTACTGCACATTATAAATCCTTGTGATGTTTTATATTGATAATCTATTTGCCAGAATTGCTACCCTTTGCATTATAATTCCTCATGGTGTTTTATATTGAAAATCTATATGCCTGTATTGTTACACTTTACATTATAAATACTCATGATGACTTATATTGATAATCTATATGCCGGTATTGCTAAGCTGTACATTATAAATCCTTGTGATGGTTTATATTGATAACCTATATGCCATTATTGTTACTCTATACATTATAAATCCACATGATGACTTATAGTGATAATCTATATGCAGGTATTGCTACACTTTACATTATAAATCCTCATTATGACTCATTTATCCATTTATCCATTTATCCATTTATCCATTTATCCATTTATCCATTTATCCATTTATCCATTTATCCATTTATCCATTTATCCATTTATCCATTTATCCATTTATCCATTTATAAATTTATCCGTTTATCCATTTATCCGTTTATCCATTTATCCATTTATCCATTTATCCATTTATCCATTTATCCATTTATCCATTTATCCATTTATCCATTTATCCATTTATCCATTTATCCATTTATCCATTTATCCATTTATCCATTTATCCATTTATCCATTTATCCATTTATCCATTTATCCATTTATCCATTTATCCATTTATCCATTTATCCATTTATCCATTTAGCCATTTAGCCATTTAGCCATTTAGCCATTTATCCATTTATTCATTTATCCATTTATCCATTTAGCCATTTAGCCATTTAGCCATTTAGCCATTTAGTCTTTTAGCCATTTAGCCATTTATCCATTTATCCATTTATCCATTTATCCATTTATCCATTTATCCATTTATCCATTTATCCATTTATCCATTTATCCATTTATCCATTTATCCATTTATCCATTTATCCATTTATCCATTTATCCATTTATCCATTTATCCATTTATCCATTTAGCCATTTAGCCATTTAGCCATTTATCCATTTATTCATTTATCCATTTATCCATTTAGCCATTTAGCCATTTAGCCATTTAGCCATTTAGTCTTTTAGCCATTTAGCCATTTATCCATTTATCCATTTATCCATTTATCCATTTAGCCATTTAGCCATTTAGCCATTTAGCCATTTAGCCATTTAGCCATTTAGCCATTTAGCCATTTAACCATTTAGCCATTTATCCATTTAGCCATTTAGCCATTTAGCCATTTAGCCATTTAGCCATTTAGCCATTTAGCTATTTAGCCATTCAGCCATTTAGCCATTTTGCCATTTAGCCATATAGCCATATAGCCATTTAACCATTTAGCCATTTAGCCATTTAGCCATTTAGCCATTTAGCCATTTAGCCATTTAGCCATTTAGCCATTTAGCTATTTAACCATTTAGCTATTTAGCCATTTAGCCATTATTGTGATGTTTTATATTGATAATCTATATTCCGGTATTTCTATACTGTACAATATAAATCCACATGATGGTTTATATTGATAATCTATATGCCGGTATTGCTATACTGTACATTGTAAATATTTGTGATGGTTTATATTGATACTCTATATGCCAGTATTGTTACTCTATACATTATAAATCCACATGATGACTTATATTGATAATCTATACGCCGGTATTGCTACACTTTACATTATAAATCCTCATGATGACTTATATTGATAATCTATATGCCAGTATTGCTATGCAGTACTTTATAAAACCTTGTGATGTTTTATATTGATAATCTATTTGCCAGAATTGCTACCCTTTGCATTATAATTTCTCATGGTGTTTTATATTGAAAATCTATATGCCAGTATTGCTACACTTTACTTTATAAATCCTCATTATGACTTATATTGATAATCTATATGCCGGTATCTCTATGCTGTACATTATAAATCCTTGTGATGTTTTATATTGATAATCTACATGCCGGTATTGCTATACTGTACATTATAATTCCTCTTGATGACTTGTATTGATAATCTATGTGCCGGTATTGCTATACTGTACATTATAAATCCTTGTGATGTTTTATATAGATATTCTATTTGCCAGAATTGCTACACTTTACATTATAATTCCTCATGGTGTTTTATATTGATAATCTATATGCCACATTGCTACACTTTACATTATAAATCCTCATGATGAGTTATATTGATAATCTATATGCCGGTATTGCTATACTGTACATTATAAAACTTTGTGATGTTTTATATTGATAATCTATATAACAGTATTGCTACACTTTACATTATAAATCCTCATGATGACCTATATTGATAATCTATATGCCAGTATTGCTATGCAGTACTTTATAAAACCTTGTGCTGTTGTATATTAATAATCTATATGCCAGTATTGCTACACTTTACATTATAATTCCTCATGGTGTTTTATATGGATAATCTATTTGCCGGTATTGCTATACTGTACATTATAAATCCCCCGTGATGTTTTATATTGATAATTTATATGCAAGTATTGCTACACTTTACATTATAATTCCTCATGGTGTATTATGTTGATAATCTATATGCCAGTATTGCTACACTTTACATTATAATTCCTCAAGGTGTTTTATATTGATTATCTATATGGCAGTAATGCTACACTTTGAATTATAATTCCTCATGGTGTTTTATATTGATAATCTATATGCCAGTATTGCTACACTTTACATTATAATTCATCACGGTGTTTTATATTGATAATCTATATGGCAGTATTGCTACACTTTACATTATAATGCATCATGGTGTTTTATATTGTTAATCTATATGCCAGATTTTCTACACTTTACATTATAAATCCCCACAATAATTTATATTGATAATCTATATGCCACATTGCTACACTTTACATTATAAATCCTCATGATGACTTATATTGATAATCTATATGCCAGTATTGCTATGCAGTACTTTATAAAACCTTGTGCTGTTTTATATTAATAATCTATATGCCAGTATTGCTACACGTTACATTATAATTCCTCATGGTGTTTTATATTGATAATCTATTTGCCGGTTTTGCTATACTGTACATTATAAATCCCCCGTGATGTTTTATATTGATAATTTATATGCAAGTATTGCTACACTTTACATTATAATTCCTCATGGTGTTTTATATTGGTAATCTATATGCCAGTATTGCTACACTTTACATTATAATTCCTCAAGGTGTTTTATATTGATAATCTATATGGCAGTAATGCTACACCTCCAATTATAATTCCTCATGATGTTTTATATTGATATTCTATATGCCGGTATTGCTACACTTTACTTTATAAATCCACATGATGACTTATATTGAAAATCTATACGCCGGTATTGCTACACTTTACATTATAAATCCTCATGATGACTTATATTGATAATCTATATGCCAGTATTGCTATGCAGTACTTTATAAAACCTTGTGATGTTTTATATTGATAATCTATATGACAGTATTGCTACTCATTATATTATAAATCCTCATGATAGTTTATATTGATAATTTATATGCCGGTATGGCATTACTGCACATTATAAATCCTTGTGATGTTTTATATTGATAATCTATTTGCCAGAATTGCTACCCTTTGCATTATAATTCCTCATGGTGTTTTATATTGAAAATCTATATGCCAGTATTGTTACACTTTACATTATAAATACTCATGATGACTTATATTGATAATCTATATGCCGGTATTGCTAAGCTGTACATTATAAATCCTTGTGATGGTTTATGTTGATAACCTATATGCCAGTATTGTTACTCTATACATTATAAATCCACATGATGACTTATAGTGATAATCTATATGCAGGTATTGCTACACTTTACATTATAAATCCTCATTATGACTCATTTATCCATTTATCCATTTATCCATTTATCCATTTATCCATTTATCCAATTATCCATTTATCCATTTATCCATTTATCCATTTATCCATTTATCCATTTATCCATTTATCCATTTATCCATTTATCCATTTATCCATTTATCCATTTAGCCATTTAGCCATTTATCCATGTATCCATGTATTCATGTATCCATGTATCCATTTAGCCATTTAGCTATTTAGCCATTTAGCCATTTAGCCATTTATCCATTTATCCATTTATCCATTTATCCATTTAGCCATTTAGCCATTTAGCCATTTATCCATTTATCCATTTATCCATTTAGCCATTTAGCCATTTAGCCATTTATCCATTTATTCATTTATCCATTTATCCATTTAGCCATTTAGCCATTTAGCCATTTAGCCATTTAGTCTTTTAGCCATTTAGCCATTTATCCATTTATCCATTTATTTATTTAGCCATTTAGCCATTTAGCCATTTAGCCATTTAGCCATTTAGCCATTTAGCCATTTAGCCATTTAGCCATTTAACCATTTAGCCATTTATCCATTTAGCCATTTAGCCATTTAGCCATTTAGCCATTTAGCCATTTAGCCATTTAGCTATTTAGCCATTTAGCCATTTTGCCATTTAGCCATATAGCCATATAGCCATTTAACCATTTAGCCATTTAGCCATTTAGCCATTTAGCCATTTAGCCATTTAGCCATTTAGCCATTTAGCCATTTAGCCATTTAGCTATTTAACCATTTAGCTATTTAGCCATTTAGCCATTATTGTGATGTTTTATATTGATAATCTATATGCCGGTATTTCTATACTGTACAATATAAATCCACATGATGGTTTATATTGATAATCTATATGCCGGTATTGCTATACTGTACATTGTAAATATTTGTGATGGTTTATATTGATACTCTATATGCCAGTATTGTTACTCTATACATTATAAATCCACATGATGACTTATATTGATAATCTATACGCCGGTATTGCTACACTTTACATTATAAATCCTCATGATGACTTATATTGATAATCTATATGCCAGTATTGCTATGCAGTACTTTATAAAACCTTGTGATGTTTTATATTGATAATCTATTTGCCAGAATTGCTACCCTTTGCATTATAATTTCTCATGGTGTTTTATATTGAAAATCTATATGCCAGTATTGCTACACTTTACTTTATAAATCCTCATTATGACTTATATTGATAATCTATATGCCGGTATTGCTATGATGTACATTATAAAACCTTGTGAGGTTTTATATTGATAATCTATATACCAGCATTGATACACTTTACATTATAACTCCTCATGTTGTTTTTGATTGATAATCTATATGTCAGTATGGCTACACTTTACATTATAAATCCTCACGATAGTTTATATTGATAATCTATATGCCGGTATCTCTATGCTGTACATTATAAATCCTTGTGATGTTTTATATTGATAATCTACATGCCGGTATTGCTATACTGTACATTATAATTCCTCTTGATGACTTGTATTGATAATCTATGTGCCGGTATTGCTATACTGTACATTATAAATCCTTGTGATGTTTTATATAGATATTCTATTTGCCAGAATTGCTACACTTTACATTATAATTCCTCATGGTGTTTTATATTGATAATCTATATGCCAGTATTGCTACACTTTACATTATAATTCATCACGGTGTTTTATATTGATAATCTATATGGCAGTATTGCTACACTTTACATTATAATGCATCATGGTGTTTTATATTGTTAATCTATATGCCAGATTTGCTACACTTTACATTATAAATCCCCACAATAATTTATATTGATAATCTATATGCCACATTGCTACACTTTACATTATAAATCCTCATGATGAGTTATATTGATAATCTATATGCCGGTATTGCTATACTGTACATTATAAATCTTTGTGATGTTTTATATTGATAATCTATATAACAGTATTGCTACACTTTACATTATAAATCCTCATGATGACTTATATTGAGAATCTATATGCCAGTATTGCTATGCAGTACTTTATAAAACCTTGTGCTGTTTTATATTAATAATCTATATGCCAGTATTGCTACACTTTACATTATAATTCCTCATGGCGTTTTATATTGATAATCTATTTGCCGGTATTGCTATACTGTACATTATAAATCCCCCGTGATGTTTTATATTGATAATTTATATGCAAGTATTGCTACACTTTACATTATAATTCCTCATGGTGTATTATATTGATAATCTATATGCCAGTATTGCTACACTTTACATTATAATTCCTCAAGGTGTTTTATATTGATAATCTATATGGCAGTAATGCTACACTTTGAATTATAATTCCTCATGATGTATTATATTGATAATCTATATGCCGGTATTGCTACACTTTACTTTATAAATCCACATGATGACTTATATTGAAAATCTATACGCCGGTATTGCTACACTTTACATTATAAATCCTCATGATGACTTATATTGATAATCTATATGCCAGTATTGCTATGCAGTACTTTATAAAACCTTGTGATGTTTTATATTGATAATCTATATGACAGTATTGCTACTCATTATATTATAAATCCTCATGATAGTTTATATTGATAATTTATATGCCGGTATGGCATTACTGCACATTATAAATCCTTGTGATGTTTTATATTGATAATCTATTTGCCAGAATTGCTACCCTTTGCATTATAATTCCTCATGGTGTTTTATATTGAAAATCTATATGCCTGTATTGTTACACTTTACATTATAAATACTCATGATGACTTATATTGATAATCTATATGCCGGTATTGCTAAGCTGTACATTATAAATCCTTGTGATGGTTTATATTGATAACCTATATGCCAGTATTGTTACTCTATACATTATAAATCCACATGATGACTTATAGTGATAATCTATATGCAGGTATTGCTACACTTTACATTATAAATCCTCATTATGACTCATTTATCCATTTATCCATTTATCCATTTATCCATTTATCCATTTATCCATTTATCCATTTATCCATTTATAAATTTATCCGTTTATCCATTTATCCGTTTATCCATTTATCCATTTATCCATTTATCCATTTATCCATTTATCCATTTATCCATTTATCCATTTATCCATTTATCCATTTATCCATTTATCCATTTATCCATTTATCCATTTATCCATTTATCCATTTATCCATTTATCCATTTATCCATTTATCCATTTATCCATTTATCCATTTATCCATTTATCCATTTATCCATTTATCCATTTATCCATTTATCCATTTATCCATTTAGCCATTTAGCCATTTAGCCATTTATCCATTTATTCATTTATCCATTTATCCATTTAGCCATTTAGCCATTTAGCCATTTAGCCATTTAGTCTTTTAGCCATTTAGCCATTTATCCATTTATCCATTTATCCATTTATCCATTTAGCCATTTAGCCATTTAGCCATTTAGCCATTTAGCCATTTAGCCATTTAGCCATTTAGCCATTTAGCCATTTAACCATTTAGCCATTTATCCATTTAGCCATTTAGCCATTTAGCCATTTAGCCATTTAGCCATTTAGCCATTTAGCCATTTAGCTATTTAGCCATTTAGCCATTTAGCCATTTTGCCATTTAGCCATATAGCCATATAGCCATTTAACCATTTAGCCATTTAGCCATTTAGCCATTTAGCCATTTAGCCATTTAGCCATTTAGCCATTTAGCTATTTAACCATTTAGCTATTTAGCCATTTAGCCATTATTGTGATGTTTTATATTGATAATCTATATGCCGGTATTTCTATACTGTACAATATAAATCCACATGATGGTTTATATTGATAATCTATATGCCGGTATTGCTATACTGTACATTGTAAATATTTGTGATGGTTTATATTGATACTCTATATGCCAGTATTGTTACTCTATACATTATAAATCCACATGATGACTTATATTGATAATCTATACGCCGGTATTGCTACACTTTACATTATAAATCCTCATGATGACTTATATTGATAATCTATATGCCAGTATTGCTATGCAGTACTTTATAAAACCTTGTGATGTTTTATATTGATAATCTATTTGCCAGAATTGCTACCCTTTGCATTATAATTTCTCATGGTGTTTTATATTGAAAATCTATATGCCAGTATTGCTACACTTTACTTTATAAATCCTCATTATGACTTATATTGATAATCTATATGCCGGTATTGCTATGATGTACATTATAAAACCTTGTGAGGTTTTATATTGATAATCTATATACCAGCATTGATACACTTTACATTATAACTCCTCATGTTGTTTTTGATTGATAATCTATATGTCAGTATGGCTACACTTTACATTATAAATCCTCACGATAGTTTATATTGATAATCTATATGCCGGTATCTCTATGCTGTACATTATAAATCCTTGTGATGTTTTATATTGATAATCTACATGCCGGTATTGCTATACTGTACATTATAATTCCTCTTGATGACTTGTATTGATAATCTATGTGCCGGTATTGCTATACTGTACATTATAAATCCTTGTGATGTTTTATATAGATATTCTATTTGCCAGAATTGCTACACTTTACATTATAATTCCTCATGGTGTTTTATATTGATAATCTATATGCCAGTATTGCTACACTTTACATTATAATTCATCACGGTGTTTTATATTGATAATCTATATGGCAGTATTGCTACACTTTACATTATAATGCATCATGGTGTTTTATATTGTTAATCTATATGCCAGATTTGCTACACTTTACATTATAAATCCCCACAATAATTTATATTGATAATCTATATGCCACATTGCTACACTTTACATTATAAATCCTCATGATGAGTTATATTGATAATCTATATGCCGGTATTGCTATACTGTACATTATAAATCTTTGTGATGTTTTATATTGATAATCTATATAACAGTATTGCTACACTTTACATTATAAATCCTCATGATGACTTATATTGAGAATCTATATGCCAGTATTGCTATGCAGTACTTTATAAAACCTTGTGCTGTTTTATATTAATAATCTATATGCCAGTATTGCTACACTTTACATTATAATTCCTCATGGCGTTTTATATTGATAATCTATTTGCCGGTATTGCTATACTGTACATTATAAATCCCCCGTGATGTTTTATATTGATAATTTATATGCAAGTATTGCTACACTTTACATTATAATTCCTCATGGTGTATTATATTGATAATCTATATGCCAGTATTGCTACACTTTACATTATAATTCCTCAAGGTGTTTTATATTGATAATCTATATGGCAGTAATGCTACACTTTGAATTATAATTCCTCATGATGTATTATATTGATAATCTATATGCCGGTATTGCTACACTTTACTTTATAAATCCACATGATGACTTATATTGAAAATCTATACGCCGGTATTGCTACACTTTACATTATAAATCCTCATGATGACTTATATTGATAATCTATATGCCAGTATTGCTATGCAGTACTTTATAAAACCTTGTGATGTTTTATATTGATAATCTATATGACAGTATTGCTACTCATTATATTATAAATCCTCATGATAGTTTATATTGATAATTTATATGCCGGTATGGCATTACTGCACATTATAAATCCTTGTGATGTTTTATATTGATAATCTATTTGCCAGAATTGCTACCCTTTGCATTATAATTCCTCATGGTGTTTTATATTGAAAATCTATATGCCTGTATTGTTACACTTTACATTATAAATACTCATGATGACTTATATTGATAATCTATATGCCGGTATTGCTAAGCTGTACATTATAAATCCTTGTGATGTTTTATATTGATAACCTATATGCCAGTATTGTTACTCTATACATTATAAATCCACATGATGACTTATAGTGATAATCTATATGCAGGTATTGCTACACTTTACATTATAAATCCTCATTATGACTCATTTATCCATTTATCCATTTATCCATTTATCCATTTATCCATTTATCCATTTATCCATTTATCCATTTATCCATTTATCCATTTATCCATTTATAAATTTATCCGTTTATCCATTTATCCGTTTATCCATTTATCCATTTATCCGTTTATCCATTTATCCATTTATCCATTTATCCATTTATCCATTTATCCATTTATCCATTTATCCATTTATCCATTTATCCATTTATCCATTTATCCATTTATCCATTTATCCATTTATCCATTTATCCATTTATCCATTTATCCATTTATCCATTTATCCATTTATCCATTTATCCATTTATCCATTTATCCATTTATCCATTTATCTATTTATCCATTTATCCATTTATCCATTTATCCATTTATCCTATTATCCATTTATCCATTTAGCCATTTAGCCATTTAGCCATTTAGCCATTTATTCATTTATCCATTTATCCATTTAGCCATTTAGCCATTTAGCCATTTAGCCATTTAGTCTTTTAGCCATTTAGCCATTTATCCATTTATCCATTTATCCATTTAGCCATTTAGCCATTTAGCCATTTAGCCATTTAGCCATTTAGCCATTTAGCCATTTAGCCATTTAGCCATTTAACCATTTAGCCATTTATCCATTTAGCCATTTAGCCATTTAGCCATTTAGCCATTTAGCCATTTAGCTATTTAGCCATTTAGCCATTTAGCCATTTTGCCATTTAGCCATATAGCCATATAGCCATTTAACCATTTAGCCATTTAGCCATTTAGCCATTTAGCCATTTAGCCATTTAGCCATTTAGCCATTTAGCCATTTAGCTATTTAACCATTTAGCTATTTAGCCATTTAGCCATTATTGTGATGTTTTATATTGATAATCTATATGCCGGTATTTCTATACTGTACAATATAAATCCACATGATGGTTTATATTGATAATCTATATGCCGGTATTGCTATACTGTACATTGTAAATATTTGTGATGGTTTATATTGATACTCTATATGCCAGTATTGTTACTCTATACATTATAAATCCACATGATGACTTATATTGATAATCTATACGCCGGTATTGCTACACTTTACATTATAAATCCTCATGATGACTTATATTGATAATCTATATGCCAGTATTGCTATGCAGTACTTTATAAAACCTTGTGATGTTTTATATTGATAATCTATTCGCCAGAATTGCTACCCTTTGCATTATAATTTCTCATGGTGTTTTATATTGAAAATCTATATGCCAGTATTGCTACACTTTACTTTATAAATCCTCATTATGACTTATATTGATAATCTATATGCCGGTATTGCTATGATGTACATTATAAAACCTTGTGAGGTTTTATATTGATAATCTATATACCAGCATTGATACACTTTACATTATAACTCCTCATGTTGTTTTTGATTGATAATCTATATGTCAGTATGGCTACACTTTACATTATAAATCCTCACGATAGTTTATATTGATAATCTATATGCCGGTATCTCTATGCTGTACATTATAAATCCTTGTGATGTTTTATATTGATAATCTACATGCCGGTATTGCTATACTGTACATTATAATTCCTCTTGATGACTTGTATTGATAATCTATGTGCCGGTATTGCTATACTGTACATTATAAATCCTTGTGATGTTTTATATAGATATTCTATTTGCCAGAATTGCTACACTTTACATTATAATTCCTCATGGTGTTTTATATTGATAATCTATATGCCAGTATTGCTACACTTTACATTATAATTCATCACGGTGTTTTATATTGATAATCTATATGGCAGTATTGCTACACTTTACATTATAATGCATCATGGTGTTTTATATTGTTAATCTATATGCCAGATTTGCTACACTTTACATTATAAATCCCCACAATAATTTATATTGATAATCTATATGCCACATTGCTACACTTTACATTATAAATCCTCATGATGAGTTATATTGATAATCTATATGCCGGTATTGCTATACTGTACATTATAAATCTTTGTGATGTTTTATATTGATAATCTATATAACAGTATTGCTACACTTTACATTATAAATCCTCATGATGACTTATATTGAGAATCTATATGCCAGTATTGCTATGCAGTACTTTATAAAACCTTGTGCTGTTTTATATTAATAATCTATATGCCAGTATTGCTACACTTTACATTATAATTCCTCATGGCGTTTTATATTGATAATCTATTTGCCGGTATTGCTATACTGTACATTATAAATCCCCCGTGATGTTTTATATTGATAATTTATATGCAAGTATTGCTACACTTTACATTATAATTCCTCATGGTGTATTATATTGATAATCTATATGCCAGTATTGCTACACTTTACATTATAATTCCTCAAGGTGTTTTATATTGATAATCTATATGGCAGTAATGCTACACTTTGAATTATAATTCCTCATGATGTATTATATTGATAATCTATATGCCGGTATTGCTACACTTTACTTTATAAATCCACATGATGACTTATATTGAAAATCTATACGCCGGTATTGCTACACTTTACATTATAAATCCTCATGATGACTTATATTGATAATCTATATGCCAGTATTGCTATGCAGTACTTTATAAAACCTTGTGATGTTTTATATTGATAATCTATATGACAGTATTGCTACTCATTATATTATAAATCCTCATGATAGTTTATATTGATAATTTATATGCCGGTATGGCATTACTGCACATTATAAATCCTTGTGATGTTTTATATTGATAATCTATTTGCCAGAATTGCTACCCTTTGCATTATAATTCCTCATGGTGTTTTATATTGAAAATCTATATGCCTGTATTGTTACACTTTACATTATAAATACTCATGATGACTTATATTGATAATCTATATGCCGGTATTGCTAAGCTGTACATTATAAATCCTTGTGATGGTTTATATTGATAACCTATATGCCAGTATTGTTACTCTATACATTATAAATCCACATGATGACTTATAGTGATAATCTATATGCAGGTATTGCTACACTTTACATTATAAATCCTCATTATGACTCATTTATCCATTTATCCATTTATCCATTTATCCATTTATCCATTTATCCATTTATCCATTTATCCATTTATAAATTTATCCGTTTATCCATTTATCCGTTTATCCATTTATCCATTTATCCATTTATCCATTTATCCATTTATCCATTTATCCATTTATCCATTTATCCATTTATCCATTTATCCATTTATCCATTTATCCATTTATCCATTTATCCATTTATCCATTTATCCATTTAGCCATTTAGCCATTTAGCCATTTATCCATTTATTCATTTATCCATTTATCCATTTAGCCATTTAGCCATTTAGCCATTTAGCCATTTAGTCTTTTAGCCATTTAGCCATTTATCCATTTATCCATTTATCCATTTATCCATTTAGCCATTTAGCCATTTAGCCATTTAGCCATTTAGCCATTTAGCCATTTAGCCATTTAGCCATTTAGCCATTTAACCATTTAGCCATTTATCCATTTAGCCATTTAGCCATTTAGCCATTTAGACATTTAGCCATTTAGCCATTTAGCCATTTAGCTATTTAGCCATTTAGCCATTTAGCCATTTTGCCATTTAGCCATATAGCCATATAGCCATTTAACCATTTAGCCATTTAGCCATTTAGCCATTTAGCCATTTAGCCATTTAGCCATTTAGCCATTTAGCCATTTAGCCATTTAGCCATTTAGCCATTTAGCCATTTAGCCATTTAGCCATTTAGCCATTTAGCTATTTAACCATTTAGCTATTTAGCCATTTAGCCATTATTGTGATGTTTTATATTGATAATCTATATGCCGGTATTTCTATAGTGTACAATATAAATCCACATGATGGTTTATATTGATAATCTATATGCCGGTATTGCTATACTGTACATTGTAAATATTTGTGATGGTTTATATTGATACTCTATATGCCAGTATTGTTACTCTATACATTATAAATCCACATGATGACTTATATTGATAATCTATACGCCGGTATTGCTACACTTTACATTATAAATCCTCATGATGACTTATATTGATAATCTATATGCCAGTATTGCTATGCAGTACTTTATAAAACCTTGTGATGTTTTATATTGATAATCTATTTGCCAGAATTGCTACCCTTTGCATTATAATTTCTCATGGTGTTTTATATTGAAAATCTATATGCCAGTATTGCTACACTTTACTTTATAAATCCTCATTATGACTTATATTGATAATCTATATGCCGGTATTGCTATGATGTACATTATAAAACCTTGTGAGGTTTTATATTGATAATCTATATACCAGCATTGATACACTTTACATTATAACTCCTCATGTTGTTTTTGATTGATAATCTATATGTCAGTATGGCTACACTTTACATTATAAATCCTCACGATAGTTTATATTGATAATCTATATGCCGGTATCTCTATGCTGTACATTATAAATCCTTGTGATGTTTTATATTGATAATCTACATGCCGGTATTGCTATACTGTACATTATAATTCCTCTTGATGACTTGTATTGATAATCTATGTGCCGGTATTGCTATACTGTACATTATAAATCCTTGTGATGTTTTATATAGATATTCTATTTGCCAGAATTGCTACACTTTACATTATAATTCCTCATGGTGTTTTATATTGATAATCTATATGCCAGTATTGCTACACTTTACATTATAATTCATCACGGTGTTTTATATTGATAATCTATATGGCAGTATTGCTACACTTTACATTATAATGCATCATGGTGTTTTATATTGTTAATCTATATGCCAGATTTGCTACACTTTACATTATAAATCCCCACAATAATTTATATTGATAATCTATATGCCACATTGCTACACTTTACATTATAAATCCTCATGATGAGTTATATTGATAATCTATATGCCGGTATTGCTATACTGTACATTATAAATCTTTGTGATGTTTTATATTGATAATCTATATAACAGTATTGCTACACTTTACATTATAAATCCTCATGATGACTTATATTGAGAATCTATATGCCAGTATTGCTATGCAGTACTTTATAAAACCTTGTGCTGTTTTATATTAATAATCTATATGCCAGTATTGCTACACTTTACATTATAATTCCTCATGGCGTTTTATATTGATAATCTATTTGCCGGTATTGCTATACTGTACATTATAAATCCCCCGTGATGTTTTATATTGATAATTTATATGCAAGTATTGCTACACTTTACATTATAATTCCTCATGGTGTATTATATTGATAATCTATATGCCAGTATTGCTACACTTTACATTATAATTCCTCAAGGTGTTTTATATTGATAATCTATATGGCAGTAATGCTACACTTTGAATTATAATTCCTCATGATGTATTATATTGATAATCTATATGCCGGTATTGCTACACTTTACTTTATAAATCCACATGATGACTTATATTGAAAATCTATACGCCGGTATTGCTACACTTTACATTATAAATCCTCATGATGACTTATATTGATAATCTATATGCCAGTATTGCTATGCAGTACTTTATAAAACCTTGTGATGTTTTATATTGATAATCTATATGACAGTATTGCTACTCATTATATTATAAATCCTCATGATAGTTTATATTGATAATTTATATGCCGGTATGGCATTACTGCACATTATAAATCCTTGTGATGTTTTATATTGATAATCTATTTGCCAGAATTGCTACCCTTTGCATTATAATTCCTCATGGTGTTTTATATTGAAAATCTATATGCCTGTATTGTTACACTTTACATTATAAATACTCATGATGACTTATATTGATAATCTATATGCCGGTATTGCTAAGCTGTACATTATAAATCCTTGTGATGGTTTATATTGATAACCTATATGCCAGTATTGTTACTCTATACATTATAAATCCACATGATGACTTATAGTGATAATCTATATGCAGGTATTGCTACACTTTACATTATAAATCCTCATTATGACTCATTTATCCATTTATCCATTTATCCATTTATCCATTTATCCATTTATCCATTTATCCATTTATCCATTTATCCATTTATCCATTTATCCATTTATCCATTTATCCATTTATCCATTTATCCATTTATCCATTTATCCATTTATCCATTTATCCATTTATCCATTTATCCATTTATCCATTTATCCGTTTATCCATTTATCCGTTTATCCATTTATCCGTTTATCCATTTATCCATTTATCCATTTATCCATTTATCCATTTATCCATTTATCCATTTATCCATTTATCTATTTATCCATTTATCCATTTATCCATCTATCCATTTATCCATTTATCCATTTATCCATTTATCCATTTATCCATTTATCCATTTATCCATTTATCCATTTATCCATTTATCCATTTATCCATTTATCCATTTATCCATTTATCCATTTATCCATTTATCCATTTATCCATTTATCCATTTATCCATTTATCCATTTATCCATTTATCCATTTATCCATTTATCCATGTATTCATGTATCCATGTATCCATTTAGCCATTTAGCTATTTAGCCATTTAGCCATTTAACCATTTAGCTATTTAGCCATTTATACATTTATCCATGTATCCATTTAGCCATTTAGCCATTTAGCCATTTAGCCATTTAGCCATTTAGCCATTTAGCCATTTAGCCATTTGGCCATTTATCCATTTATCCAATTAGCCATTTATCCATTTATCCATTTATCCATTTAGCCATTTAGCCATTTAGCCATTTAGCCATTTATCCATTTATCCATTTATCCATTTATCCATTTATCCATTTAGCCATTTAGCCATTTAGCCATTTATCCATTTATCCATTTATCCATTTAGCCATTTAGCCATTTAGCCATTTAGCCATTTAGTCATTTAGCCATTTAGCCATTTATCCATTTATCCATTTATCCATTTATCCATTTAGCCATTTAGCCATTTAGCCATTTAGCCATTTACCCATTTAGCCATTTAGCCATTTACCCATTTAGCCATTTAGCCATTTAGCCATTTATCCATGTATCCATGTATCCATTTATCCATTTATCCATTTATCCATTTATCCATTTATCCATTTAGCCATTTAGCCATTTACCCATATAGCCATATAGCCATATAGCCATTTAGCCATTTAGCCATATAGCCATATAGCCATTTAATCATTTAGCCATTTAGCCATTTAGCCATTTAGCCAGTTAGCCATTTAGCTATTTAGCCATTTAGCTATTTAGCCATTTAGCCAATTATTGTGATGTTTTATATTGATAATCTATATGCCGGTATTTCTATACTGTACAATATAAATCCTTGTGATGTTTTATGTTGATAATCTACATGCCGGTATTGCTATACTGTACATTATAATTCCTCGTGATGTTTTATATTGATAATCTATATGCCAGTATTGTTACACTTTACATTATAAATCCTCGTGATGACTTATATTGATAATCTAAATGCCGGTATTGCTTCACTTTACGATATAAATCCTCATGATGATTTATATTGATAATATAAATGCCGGTATTGCTATATTGTACATTACAAATACTTGTGATGTTTTATATTTATAATCTTTATGCCAGTATTGCTACACTTTGCATTATAATTCCTCATGGTGTTTTATATTTATAATCTATATGCCAGTATTGCTACACTTTGAATTATAGTTCCTCATAATGTTTTATATTGATAATCTATATGCCGGTATTGCTATACTGTATATTATAAATCCTGGTGATGGTTTATATTGATACTCTATATGCCAGTATTGTTACTCTATACATTATAAATCCACATGATGACTTATATTGATAATCTATACGCCGGTATTGCTACACTTTACATTATAAATCCTCATGATGACTTATATTGATAATCTATATGCCAGTATTGCTATGCAGTACTTTATAAAACCTTGTGATGTTTTATATTGATAATCTATTTGCCAGAATTGCTACACTTTACTTTATAAATCCTCATTATGACTTAAATTGATAATCTATATGCCGGTATTGTTATGATATACATTATAAAACATTGTGGGGTTTTATATTGAAAATCTATATGCCAGTATTGCTACACTTTACTTTATAAATCCTTATTATGACTTATATTGATAATCTATATGCCGGTATTGCTATGATGTACATTATAAAACCTTGTGAGGTTTTATATTGATAATCTATATGCCAGCATTGATACACTTTACATTATAACTCCTCATGGTGTTTTTGATTGATAATCTATATGTCAGTATGGCTACACTTTACATTATAAATCCTCACGATAGTTTATATTGATAATCTATATGCCGGTATTGCTATGCTGTACATTATAAATCCTTGTGATGTTTTATATTGATAATCTACATGCCGGTATTGCTATACTGTCCATTATAATTCCTCTTGATGACTTGTATTGATAATCTATGTGCCGGTATTGCTATACTGTACATTATAAATCCTTGTGATGTTTTATATAGATATTCTATTTGCCAGAATTGCTACACTTTACATTATAATTCCTCATGGTGTTTTATATTGATAATCTATATGCCAGTATTGCTACACTTTACATTATAATTCATCACGGTGTTTTATATTGATAATCTATATGGCAGTATTGCTACACTTTACATTATAATGCATCATGGTGTTTTATATTGTTAATCTATATGCCAGATTTGCTACACTTTACATTATAAATCCCCACAATAATTTATATTGATAATCTATATGCCACATTGCTACACTTTACATTATAAATCCTCATGATGAGTTATATTGATAATCTATATGCCGGTATTGCTATACTGTACATTATAAATCCTTGTGATGTTTTATATTGATAATCTATATAACAGTATTGCTACACTTTACATTATAAATCCTCATGATGACTTATATTGATAATCTATATGCCAGTATTGCTATGCAGTACTTTATAAAACCTTGTGCTGTTTTATATTAATAATCTATATGACAGTATTGCTACACTTTACATGATAATTCCTCATGGTGTTTTTTATTGATAATCTATATGCCAGTAATGCTACACTTTGAATTATAATTCCTCATGATGTTTTATATTGATAATCTATACGCCGGTATTACTATACTGTATATTATAAATCCTTGTGATGGTTTATATTGATAATCTATATGCCAGTATTGCTACTCTATACATTATAAATCCTCACGATACTTTGTATTGATAATCTATATGCCGGTATTGCTACACTTTACTTTATAAATCCACATGATGACTTATATTGATAATCTAAATGCCGGTATTGCTATATTGTACATTATAAATACTCGTGATGTTTTATATTGATAATCTTTATGCCAGTATTGCTACACTTTACATTATAATTCCTCATGGTGTTTTATATTGATAATCTATATGCCAGTAATGCTACACTTTGAATTATAATTCCTCATGATGTTTTATTTTGATAATCTATATGCCGGTATTGCTACACTTTACTTTATAAATCCACATGATGACTTATATTGATAATCTATACGCCAGTATTGCTATCCAGTACTTTATAAAACCTTGTGATGTTTTATATTGATAATCTATATGACAGTATTGCTAGTCATTATATTATAAATTCTCATGATACTTTATATTGATAATTTATATGCCGGTATGGCTATACTGCACATTATAAATCCTTGTGATGCTTTATATTGATAATCTATTTGCCAGAATTGCTACCCTTTGCATTATAATTCCTCATGGTGTTTTATATTGAAACTCTATATGTCAGTATGGCTACACTTTACATTATAAATCCTCACGATGTATTATATTGATAATCTATATGCCGGTATTGCTATGCTGTACATTATAAATCCTTGTGATGTTTTATATTGATAATCTACATGCCGGTATTGCTATACTGTACATTATAATTCCTCGTGATGTTTTATATTGATAATCTATATGCCAGTATTGTTACACTTTACATTATAAATCCTCGTGATGACTTATATTGATAATCTAAATGCCGGTATTGCTTCACTTTACGATATAAATCCTCATGATGATTTATATTGATAATATAAATGCCGGTATTGCTATATTGTACATTATAAATACTTGTGATGTTTTATATTTATAATCTTTATGCCAGTATTGCAACACTTTGCATTATAATTCCTCATGGTGTTTTATATTTATAATCTATATGCCAGTATTGCTACACTTTGAATTATAGTTCCTCATAATGTTTTATATTGATAATCTATATGCCGGTATTGCTACACTGTATATTATAAATACTTGTGATGGTTTATATTGATACTCTATATGCCAGTATTGTTACTCTATACATTATAAATCCACATGATGACTTATATTGATAATCTATACGCCGGTATTGCTACACTTTACATTATAAATCCTCATGATGACTTATATTGATAATCTATATGCCAGTATTGCTATGCAGTACTTTATAAAAACTTGTGATGTTTTATATTGATAATCTATTTGCCAGAATTGCTACACTTTACTTTATAAATCCTCATGGTGTTTTTGATTGATAATCTATATGTCAGTATGGCTACACTTTACATTATAAATCCTCACGATAGTTTATATTGATAATCTATATGCCGGTATTGCTATGCTGTACATTATAAATCCTTGTGATGTTTTATATTGATAATCTACATGCCGGTATTGCTATACTGTACATTATAATTCCTCTTGATGACTTGTATTGATAATCTATGTGCCGGTATTGCTATACTGTACATTATAAATCCTTGTGATGTTTTATATAGATATTCTATTTGCCAGAATTGCTACACTTTACATTATAATTCCTCATGGTGTTTTATATTGATAATCTATATGCCAGTATTGCTACACTTTACATTATAATTCATCACGGTGTTTTATATTGATAATCTATATGGCAGTATTGCTACACTTTACATTATAATGCATCATGGTGTTTTATATTGTTAATCTATATGCCAGATTTGCTACACTTTACATTATAAATCCCCACAATAATTTATATTGATAATCTATATGCCACATTGCTACACTTTACATTATAAATCCTCATGATGAGTTATATTGATAATCTATATGCCGGTATTGCTATACTGTACATTATAAATCCTTGTGATGTTTTATATTGATAATCTATATAACAGTATTCCTACACTTTACATTATAAATCCTCATGATGACTTATATTGATAATCTATATGCCAGTATTGCTATGCAGTACTTTATAAAACCTTGTGCTGTTTTATATTAATAATCTATATGCCAGTATTGCTACACGTTACATTATAATTCCTCATGGTGTTTTATATTGATAATCTATTTGCCGGTTTTGCTATACTGTACATTATAAATCCCCCGTGATGTTTTATATTGATAATTTATATGCAAGTATTGCTACACTTTACATTATAATTCCTCATGGTGTTTTATATTGATAATCTATATGCCAGTATTGCTACACTTTACATTATAATTCCTCAAGGTGTTTTATATTGATAATCTATATGGCAGTAATGCTACACTTTGAATTATAATTCCTCATGATGTTTTATATTGATATTCTATATGCCGGTATTGCTACACTTTACTTTATAAATCCACATGATGACTTATATTGAAAATCTATACGCCGGTATTGCTACACTTTACATTATAAATCCTCATGATGACTTATATTGATAATCTATATGCCAGTATTGCTATGCAGTACTTTATAAAACCTTGTAATGTTTTATATTGATAATCTATATGACAGTATTGCTACTCATTATATTATAAATCCTCATGATAGTTTATATTGATAATTTATATGCCGGTATGGCATTACTGCACATTATAAATCCTTGTGATGTTTTATATTGATAATCTATTTGCCAGAATTGCTACCCTTTGCATTATAATTCCTCATGGTGTTTTATATTGAAAATCTATATGCCAGTATTGTTACACTTTACATTATAAATACTCATGATGACTTATATTGATAATCTATATGCCGGTATTGCTAAGCTGTACATTATAAATCCTTGTGATGGTTTATATTGATAACCTATATGCCAGTATTGTTACTCTATACATTATAAATCCACATGATGACTTATAGTGATAATCTATATGCAGGTATTGCTACACTTTACGTTATAAATCCTCATTATGACTCATTTATCCATTTATCCATTTATCCATTTATCCATTTATCCATTTATCCATTTATCCATTTATCCATTTATCCATTTATCCATTTATCCATTTATCCATTTATCCATTTATCCATTTATCCATTTATCCATTTATCCATTTATCCATGTATCCATGTATCCATGTATCCATTTAGCCATTTAGCTATTTAGTTATTTAGCCATTTAGCCATTTATCCATTTATCCATTTAGCCATTTATCCATTTATCCATTTAGCCATTTAGCCATTTAGCCATTTAGCCATTTAGCCATTTAGCCATTTAGCCATTTAGCCATTTAGCCATTTATCCATTTAGCCATTTATCCATTTATCCATTTATACATTTAGCCATTTAGCCATTTAGCCATTTAGCCATTTAGCCATTTAGCCATTTATCCATTTATCCATTTATATTGATAATCTATATGCCAGTAATGCTACACTTTGAATTATAATTCCTCATGATGTTTTATATTGATAATCTATATGCCGGTATTACTATACTGTATATTATAAATCCTTGTGATGGTTTATATTGATAATCTATATGCCAGTATTGGTACTCTATACATTATAAATCCTCACGATAATTTATATTGATAATCTATATGCCGGTATTGCTACACTTTACTTTATAAATCCACATGATGACTTATATTGATAATTTAAATGCCGGTATTACTATATTGTACATTATAAATACTCGTGATGTTTTATATTGATAATCTTTATGCCAGTATTGCTACACTTTACATTATAATTCTTCATGGTGTTTTATATTGATAATCTATATGCCAGTAATGCTACACTTTGAATTATAATTCCTCATGATGTTTTATATTGATAATCTATATGCCGGTATTGCTACACTTTACTTTATTAATCCACATGATGACTTATATTGATAATCTATACGCCAGTATTGCTATGCAGTACTTTATAAAACCTTGTGATGTTTTATATTGATAATCTATATGACAGTATTGCTAGTCATTATATTATAAATCCTCATGATAATTTATATTGATAATTTATATGCCGGTATGGCTATACTGCACATTATAAATCCTTGTGATGCTTTATATTGATAATCTATTTGCCAGAATTGCTACCCTTTGCATTATAATTCCTCATGGTGTTTTATATTGAAAATCTATATGCCAGAATTGCTACACTTTACTTTATAAATCTTCATTATGACTTATATTGATAATCTATATGCCGGTATTGCTATGATATACATTATAAAACCTTGTGAGGTTTTATATTGATAATCTATATGCCAGTATTGCTACACGTTACATTATAATTCCTCATGGCGTTTTATATTGATTATCTATATACCAGTATTGCTACACTTTACACTATAAGTCTCCAAGATAGTTTATATTGATAATCGGTATAACAGCATTGCTACACTTTACATTATAAATACTCATGATGACTTATATTGATAATCTACATGCCTTTATTGCTATGCTGTAGATTATAAATCCTTGTGATGTTTTATATTGATAATCTATATGCCAGTATTGCTACACTTTACATTAAAAATCCCCACCATAGTTTATATTGATTATCTATATGGCAGCATTGATACACTTTACATTATAAATCCTCATGATGGATTATATTGATAATCTATATGCCGGTATTGCTATACTGTACATTGTAAATATTTGTGATTTTTTATATTCATAATCTTTATGCCAGTTTTGCTACACTTTGCATTATAATTCCTCATGGTGTTTTTTATTGATAATCTATATGCCAGTATTGCTATGCAGTATTTTATAAAACCTTGTGATGTTTTATATTGATAATCTATATGACAGTATTGCGACTCATTATATTATAAATCCTCATGATAGTTTATATTGATAATTTATATGCCGGTATGGCTATACTGCACATTATAAATCCTTGTGATGTTTTATATTGATAATCTATTTGCCAGAATTGTTACCCTTTACATTATGACTCCTCATGGTGTTTTTGATTGATAATCTATATGTCAGTATGGCTACACTTTACATTATAAATCCTCACGATAGTTTATATTGATAATCTATATGCCGGTATTGCTATGCTGTACATTATAAATCCTTGTGATGTTTTATATTGATAATCTACATGCCGGTATTGCTATACTGTACATTATAATTCCTCTTGATGACTTGTATTGATAATCTATGTGCCGGTATTGCTATACTGTACATTATAAATCCTTGTGATGTTTTATATAGATATTCTATTTGCCAGAATTGCTACACTTTACATTATAATTCCTCATGGTGTTTTATATTGATAATCCAT
This sequence comes from Carabus problematicus, assembly GCA_963422195.1. Taxonomy (NCBI): domain Eukaryota; kingdom Metazoa; phylum Arthropoda; class Insecta; order Coleoptera; family Carabidae; genus Carabus; species Carabus problematicus. Next base: position 21,647,589 of record OY728577.1, read on the forward strand.
ATGCCAGTATTGCTACACTTTACATTATAATTCATCACGGTGTTTTATATTGATAATCTATATGGCAGTATTGATACACTTTACATTATAATGCATCATGGTGTTTTATATTGTTAATCTATATGCCAGATTTGCTACACTTTACATTATAAATCCCCACAATAATTTATATTGATAATCTATATGGCAGCATTGCTACACTTTACATTATAAATCCTCATGATGGTTTATATTGATAATCTATATGCCGGTATTGCTATACTGTACATTGTAAATATTTGTGATTTTTTATATTGATAATCTTTATGCCAGTTTTGCTACACTATGCATTATAATTCCTCATGGTGTTTTATATTGATAATCTATATGCCAGTATTGCTATGCAGTATTTTATAAAACCTTGTGATGTTTTATATTGATAATCTATATGACAGTATTGCTACTCATTATATTATAAATCCTCATGATAGTTTATATTGATAATTTATATGCCGGTATGGCTATACTGCACATTATAAATCTTTGTGATGTTTTATATTGATAATCTATTTGCCAGAATTGTTACCCTTTACATTATAACTCCTCATGGTGTTTTTTATTGATAATCTATATGTCAGTATGGCTACACTTTACATTATAAATCCTCACGATAGTTTATATTGATAATCTATATGCCGGTATTGCTATGCTGTACATTGTAAATCCTTCTAATGTTTTATATTGATAATCTATGTACCAGTTTTGCTAAACTTTACATTAATATTCCTCATGGTGTTTTATATTGATAATCTGTATGCTAGTATTGCTATACTTTTCATTATAAATCCTCACGATAGTATATATTGATAATCTATGTGCCGGTATTGTTCTACAGTACATTATAAATTTTATATTGATAATCTATTTGCCAGAATTGCTACACTTTACATTATAATTCGTCATGGTGTTTTTTTATTGATAATCTATATGTCACTTTCCATTTTATATTATAAATCCTCACGATAGTTTATATTGATAATCTATATGCCGGTATTGCTATGCTGTACATTATAAATCCTTGTGATGTTTTATATTGATAATCTATATGCCGGTATTGCTATGAGGTACATTATAAAACCTTGTGATGTGTTATATTGATAATCTATATGCCAGCATTGATACACTTTACATTATAATTCCTCATGGTGTTTTTTATTGATAATCTATATGTCAGTATGGCTACACTTTACATTATAAATCCTCACGATGGTTTATATTGATAATCTATATGCCGGTATTGCTATGCTGTACATTATAAATCCTTGTGATGTTTTATATTGATAATCTACATGCCGGTATTGCTATACTGTACATTATAATTCCTCGTGATGTTTTATATTGATAATCTATATGCCAGTATTGTTACACTTTACATTATAAATCTTCGTGATGACTTATATTGATAATCTAAATGCCGGTATTGCTTCACTTTACGATATAAATCCTCATGATGATTTATATTGATAATATAAATGCCGGTATTGCTATATTGTACATTATAAATACTTGTGATGTTTTATATTTATAATCTTTATGCCAGTATTGCTACACTTTGCATTATAATTCCTCATGGTGTTTTATATTTATAATCTATATGCCAGTATTGCTACACTTTGAATTATAGTTCCTCATAATGTTTTATATTGATAATCTATATGCCGGTATTGCTATACTGTATATTATAAATCCTTGTGATGGTTTATATTGATACTCTATATGCCAGTATTGTTACTCTATACATTATAAATCCACATGATGACTTATATTGATAATCTATACGCCGGTATTGCTACACTTTACATTATAAATCCTCATGATGACTTATATTGATAATCTATATGCCAGTATTGCTATGCAGTACTTTATAAAACCTTGTGATGTTTTATATTGATAATCTATTTGCCAGAATTGCTACACTTTACTTTATAAATCCTCATTATGACTTAAATTGATAATCTATATGCCGGTATTGCTATGATATACATTATAAAACCTTGTGAGATTTTATATTGAAAATCTATATGCCAGTATTGCTACACTTTACTTTATAAATCCTCATTATGACTTATATTGATAATCTATATGCCGGTATTGCTATGATGTACATTATAAAACCTTGTGAGGTTTTATATTGATAATCTATATGCCAGCATTGATACACTTTACATTATAACTCCTCATGGTGTTTTTGATTGATAATCTATATGTCAGTATGGCTACACTTTACATTATAAATCCTCACGATAGTTTATATTGATAATCTATATGCCGGTATTGCTATGCTGTACATTATAAATCCTTGTGATGTTTTATATTAATAATCTATATGCCAGTATTGCTACACTTTACATTATAATTCCTCATGGTGTTTTATATTGATAATCTATTTGCCGGTATTGCTATACTGTACATTATAAATCCCCCGTGATGTTTTATATTGATAATTTATATGCAAGTATTGCTACACTTTACATTATAATTCCTCATGGTGTTTTATATTGATAATCTATATGCCAGTATTGCTACACTTTACATTATAATTCCTCAAGGTGTTTTATATTGATAATCTATATGCCAGTAATGCTACACTTTGAATTATAATTCCTCATGATGTTTTATATTGATAATCTATATGCCGGTATTGCTACATTTTACTTTATAAATCCACATGATGACTTATATTGAAAATCTATACGCCGGTATTGCTACACTTTACATTATAAATCCTCATGATGACTTATATTGATAATCTATATGCCAGTATTGCTATGCAGTACTTTATAAAACCTTGTGATGTTTTATATTGATAATCTATATGACAGTATTGCTACTCATTATATTATAAATCCTCATGATAGTTTATATTGATAATTAATATGCCGGTATGGCTATACTGCACATTATAAATCCTTGTGATGTTTTATAATGATAATCTATTTGCCAGAATTGCTACCCTTTGCATTATAATTCCTCATGGTGTTTTATATTGAAAATCTATATGCCAGTATTGTTACTCTATACATTATAAATCCACATGATGACTTATATTGATAATCTATATGCAGATATTGCTACACTTTACATTATAAATCCTCATTATGACTCATTTATCCATTTATCCATTTATCCATTTATCCATTTATCCATTTATCCATTTATCCATTTATCCATTTATCCATTTATCCATTTATCCATTTATCCATTTATCCATGTATCCATGTATCCATTTAGCCATTTAGCTATTTAGCCATTTAGCCATTTAGCCATTTAGCCATTTAGCCATTTATCCATTTATCCATTTATCCATTTATCCATTTATCCATTTATCCATTTAGCCATTTAGGAATTTAGCCATTTAGCCATTTAGCCATTTATCCATTTATCCATTTATCCATTTAGCCATTAAGCCATATAGCCATATAGCCATTTAGCCATTTAGCCATATAGCCATTTAGCTATTTAGCCATTTATCCATTTAGCCATTTATTCATTTAGCCATTTAGCCATTTAGCCGTTTATCCATTTATCCATTTATCCATTTAGCCATTTAGCCATTTAGCCATTTAGCCATTTAGCCATTTAGCCATTTAGCCATTTAGCCATTTAGCCATTTATCCATTTATCCATTTATCCATTTATCCATTTATCCATTTATCCATTTGGCCGTTTAGCCATTTAGCTATTTAGCCATTTAGCCATTTAGCCATTTAGCCATTTAGCCATTTAGCCATTTAGCAATTCAGCCATTTAGCCATTTAGCCATTTAGCCATATAGAAATATAGCCATATAGCCATTTAGCCATTTAGCCATTTAGCCATATAGCCATTTAGCTATTTAGCCATTTAGCCATTTAGCCATTTATCCATTTATCCATTTATCCATTTATCCATTTATCCATTTATCCATTTATCCATTTATCCATTTATCCATTTATCCATTTATCCATTTATCCATTTATCCATTTATCCATTTATCCATTTAGCCAGTTAGCCATTTAGCCATTTAGCCATTTATCCATTTATCCATTTATCCATTTATCCATTTATCCATTTAGCCATTTAGCCATTTAGCCATTTAGCCATTTAGCCATATAGCCATATAGCCATATAGCTATATAGCCATTTAGCCATTTGGCCATTTAGCTATTTAGCCATTTAGCCATTTAGCCATTTAGCCATTTAGCCATTCAGCCATTTAGCCATTTAGCCATTTAGCCATTTAGCCATTTAGCCATTTAGCAATTTAGCCATTTAGCCATTTAGCCATTTAGCCATTTAGCCATTTAGCCATTTAGCCATTTAGCCATTTAGCCATTTAGCCACTTAGCCATTTAGCCATTTAGCCATTTATCCATTTATCCATTTATTCATTTATCCATTTAGCCATTTATCCATTTAGCCATTTAGCCATTTAGCCATTTAGTCATTTAGCCATTTAGCCATTTAGCCATTTAGCCATTTAGCCATTTAGCCATTTAGCCATTTAGCCATTTAGCCATGGTGCTTTATATTGATAATCTATATGCCAGTATTGTTACTCTTTGAATTATAATTCCTCATGATGTTTTATATTGATAATCTATATGCCGGTATTGCTACACTTTACTTTATATATCCACATGATGACTTATATTGATAATCTATACGCCGGTATTGCTACACTTTACATTATAAATCCTCATGATGACTTATATTGATAATCTATATGCCAGTATTGCTATGCAGTACTTTATAAAACCTTGTGATGTTTTATATTGATAATCTATATGACAGTATTGCTACTCATTATATTATAAATCTTCATGATAGTTTATATTGATAATTTATATGCCGGTATGGCTATATTGCACATTATAAATCCTTGTGATGTTTTATATTGATAATCTATATGCCAATATTGCTACACGTTACATTATAATTCCTCATGGCGTTTTATATTGATAATCTATATCGTTCATGCAACCGTAATTTGTCGTAACCCTCAAAAATTTTGAAATTGACGTTATGGGATCATTGGATAGAGGTCATAATTGTTCAGCCGTCTGCAATATGTCGTAAGCTTAAAAAAATGCATTCTATAATATATGTGCCTGTAACTAATATGTTGGAACCCCATTGCATTGTGTCAAGACGTCGTAAGCCACAGAGATCGAGCATTTGTGGGTTGCGACTTATTAACAAATCCAAATCTGACAGCTGACTACAGTAAGCGACTGCTAAAACAATGCGTTTTTAGCTTTTGCGACATATTGCATTTTAGTGTTGTGCATTCCTTGAACCCTGAAAAATTGTGAAGGTGTATTTTCCACTATTTAACAAGGTAAGAGAATACAGTTTTAAATAATTGTCATGTATGACAAACACATTTTAGAGGTTAGGTCAGGTCACATACCATAATTATTTCTGCACATTTGCTTATTATTATTACATTACATTGCGTTTTAATCAAACTTTTAATTAACGTAACTTCAAGTTTTAATAATTTACATGGTTTTTTATTCATTACAAGTTTTATAAATTGATTTTAATATTTCAAATTTATAATTTTCAGATTAAAATGAGTTCAAGGAGTAAAAAAATGGTAGAGATGTGTCTTGAGAGGCTAAATTGTAGTGAAGCTGTGGGTGATATAGCTACTATTGATTCAAATAATGATTTCTATGTGATGGAACCAGAGAAGGAGCTTCTTGATGTTATAAACACATTAGGAGAATCTTCGTTAGAAAAATTTGATAATGCGATGTTACTTATCGACTTACCTACTAATATAGATGAACAAGAAGAAACTAATAAGTGGGAGGTTGTAAACGGATCACAGACATCAAATACGCAAGATATTGAAGAAGGAGCTATCCCTAACATGATGATAATGAATGAGGAAAAAGGAAATGGAGGTAATAATGAAAGCCGAAATATACACCAAGATGTTGCTTCTGGAGAAATGATTCAGGGTGCAGAAGAAGATAATGATAATGAAAAACAAGTAGAAAATGAGATTGATGTACAAAGCGAAATCGCGAGTAATTGGGAAAGTGAAGATCGAAGTGACTTGGAAGGTGAAAATGAATCAGAAAATGAAAGTAGTGACAGTTCAGAAAGCGGAGGAGCGGTTGATGGAGTAGACAAATCTAATGATACAGGTGGTGCTAACAATGATGATAATAGATATATAGATGATGCAATGAACAATGAGGAATGTGAAACTGAGAATGTCAAGAAACGAAAACGTGGCGATAAAACTAAATGGAAAAGAAACTTGAACAAAAAACTTAGGATGTTAGGAAAAAACTACTTGGGCTTTACTAGGGTGGGTAATACTGTTACGCACAATCAACATAGGGGTGAAAGAAAAATGGGTACACGTTGCGAATCTGCAGAATGCAAGCGCAGTAGCTTACGGATGTGTTCTGATATTATCGAAGAAGAAAGAAAGTTATTATTCGAAATGTTTTGGTCAGATTTGTCATGGGATCAAAGAAGAATATACGTTGCCAATAATGTTGTCAAAACAGAGCCGAAAAGACGCTATACAAGCGAACCAAATTCTAGAAGGTCCCATAGTTTTTTGTATCGCCTGAAAATAAATAACATTCTGTATCCTGTGTGCAAAGCGATGTTTCTATCGACTCTAGGCTTAGGTGAACGATCTGTCAGAGAATGGGTTTTGAAAAGTACTGATGGTATGTATCAATCCCAACAAGTCGCACTTCCAAAAAGAAAATCGGTAGATCGTAATCGTAAAAAAGACATTGACACTCTAAATAAATTCTTTGATGATCTTCCCAAATTACCTTCTCATTATGCTAGAAAGAACACCTCAAAAATGTTTTTAGAACAGAAAATTGAATCTCTAACTCAACTCTATAATATCTATCTTGAAAGAATAGAGGAGGAACCTTTAACTGCAAAGCCAGTAAGCAGGACAAAATTCACATCTGTATTTCGTGAAAAAAATTTGTCTTTGTATACCTTAAAAAAAGATCAATGTGACACTTGTGCCTTGCATGAAGTAGGAAACCTTACAGACCAAGATTGGAATGAACATGTTTTAAAAAAAGAATTGGCGAGAAAAGAAAAGCAAAGTGATAAAACTTTGGCTGAAGAAAATTTAGTTACCGTTCTTACAATGGATCTGCAAGCGGTAAAAATTTCTCCATCTATTCAGGCAAATGCATGTTACTACAAAACCAAATTAACCTGCCACAATTTTACAGTTTATAACCTAGCGTCCAAGCATTGTAAGTGCTATTGGTTTAGTGAAATTGACACTGACTTAACAGCATCTACTTTTGCCTCCCTCATTTTAAACTACCTCAAGGCTCATTGTACCAATGAGAAGGAGATAATTATATACAGCGACGGATGCACATATCAAAATCGTAACTGTATTATGGCAAATGCCATGTTAGACTACTCTATAAATAGTACACAAACAATTATCCAAAAATTTTTAGAACGTGGTCATACTCAAATGGAGTGTGACTCCGTTCACAGCGCAATTGAAAAGAAATTGAAGAACAAGCCTATTCACCTTCCCAGCAACTACTCCACAGCCACCATAGAAGCGCGAAAGAAACCATTTCCATACGAAGCAGCATGGATGGATTTCAGTGCATTTACCAACTATTCAGTACCATCCTTACAAAGGTACCTAGTTCAATCTTCTTCGTAAAATAGCTTTGCTCACACGTTTTGTTTCCAGGGTCAACAGCATTCGTCCTGGTGCACAGAAGGTTACCGATATTAGAGCCCTAAAGTATACTCCTCAAGAAGAAATTTGGTACAAAACTGACTTTCAGAAACCATGGACGTTATTACCTCAACGTATGAAACCCATTAAAAATTCTCCTGAATGGCCCAAATTACATACTGAACCAAGAAGAATTTCTGCAGTAAAGTATGGGCATTTGCAACAACTGAAACTGTTACTGCCTAAGGATTGTCAACCTTTTTATGAATCTTTGCCTCACGATTGAAATAAGGAAAATAAAGTTTCATTTTCAATCATAATTATAGAAATTCATTTCCTGTTCAGTATAATACTTGTAATCATTCTTTTTTTATTCTACAAATAAATAAATACATAATATTAGTAATTAATTTTCACCTATTGGCAATAAGTTGTAACCAAAAAATTTTCCATTTGCTAGAATTTAAAATGTCGTAAGCCACATTTTTTTTTTCTTGTCCAACTTCAGCAACTTTTGGTTTTACAGATATAAAGGGGATGCCAATTTGCTTTAACTTGCAGAACAGTACAAACTAATTATGAATAAAACTGAAATTACGAAGTTTTAATCGCCTCCTGGAAAATCACCGTTCTGTGGCTTGTGACATATTGCGGTTGCATGAACGATATACCAGTATTACTACACTTTACACTATAAATCTCCAAGATAGTTTATATTGATAATCGGTATAACAGCATTGCTACACTTTACATTATAAATACTCATGATGACTTGTATTGATAATCTACATGCCTTTATTGCTATGCTGTACATTATAAATCCTTGTGATGTTTTATATTGATAATCTATATGCCAGTATTGCTACACTTTACATTAAAAGTCCCCACGATAGTTTATATTGATAATCTATATGGCATTGCTACACTTTACATTATAAATCCTCATGATGGTTTATATTGATAATCTATATGCCGGTATTGCTATACTGTACATTGTAAATATTTGTGATTTTTTATATTGATAATCTTTATGCCAGTATTGCTACACTTTGCATTATAATTCCTCATGGTGTTTTATATTGATAATCTATATGACACTATTGTTACTCATTACATTATAAATCCTCACGATAGTTTATATTGATAATCTATATGCCGGTATTTCTATACTGTACAATATAAATCCCAGGTGATGTTTTATATTGATAATCTATATGCCAGTATTGCTATGCTGTACATTATAAATCCTTGTGATGTGTTATATTGATAATCTACATGCCAGTATTGCTATACTGTACATTATAATTCCTCTTGATGACTTGTATTGATATTCTATGTGCCGGTATTGCTATACTGTACATTATAAATCCTTGTGATGTTTTATATAGATATTCTATTTGCCAGAATTTCTACACTTTACATTATAATTCCTCATGGTGTTTTATATTGATAATCCATATGCCAGTATTGCTACACTTTACACTACAAATCCTCACGATAGTTTATATTAATAATCTATATGCCGTTATGGCTATCCTGTACATTATAAATCCTTGTGAAGTTTTATTTTTATAATCTATATGCCAATATTGCTACACGTTACATTATAATTCCTCATGGCGTTTTATATTGATAATCTATATACCAGTATTACTACACTTTACACTATAAATCTCCAAGATAGTTTATATTGATAATCGGTATAACAGCATTGCTACACTTTACATTATAAATACTCATGATGACTTATATTGATAATCTACATGCCTTTATTGCTATGCTGTACATTATATATCCTTGTGATGTTTTATATTGATAATCTATATGCCAGTATTGCTACACTTTACATTAAAAATCCCCACGATAGTTTATATTGATAATCTATATGGCATTGCTACACTTTACATTATAAATCCTCATGATGGTTTATATTGATAATCTATATGCCGGTATTGCTATACTGTACATTGTAAATATTTGTGATTTTTTATATTGATAATCTTTATGCCAGTATTGCTACACTTTGCATTATAATTCCTCATGGTGTTTTATATTGATAATCTATATGACACTATTGTTACTCATTACATTATAAATCCTCACGATAGTTTATATTGATAATCTATATGCCGGTATTTCTATACTGTACATCCCAGGTGATGTTTTATATTGATAACCTATATGCCAGTATTGCTACACTTTACATTATAATTCCTCATGGTGTTTTATATTGATAATCTATTTGCTGGTATTGCTATACTGTACATTATAAATCCCCCGTGATGTTTTTTATTGATAATTTATATGCAAGTATTGCTACACTCTACATTATAATTCCTCATGGGGTTTTATATTGATATTCTATAGGCCAGTATTGCCACACTTTACATTATAATTCCTCATGGTGTTTTATATTGATAATCTATATGCAGGTATTGCTATACTGTACATTATAAATCCTTGTGATGTTTTATATTGATAATCTATATGCCAGTATTGCTACACTTTACATTAAAAATCCCCACGATAGTTTATATTGATAATCTATATGGCATTGCTACACTTTACATTATAAATCCTCATGATGGTTTATATTGATAATCTATATGCCGGTATTGCTATACTGTACATTGTAAATATTTGTGATTTTTTATATTGATAATCTTTATGCCAGTATTGCTACACTTTGCATTATAATTCCTCATGGTGTTTTATATTGATAATCTATATGACACTATTGTTACTCATTACATTATAAATCCTCACGATAGTTTATATTGATAATCTATATGCCGGTATTTCTATACTGTACATCCCAGGTGATGTTTTATATTGATAACCTATATGCCAGTATTGCTACACTTTACATTATAATTCCTCATGGTGTTTTATATTGATAATCTATTTGCTGGTATTGCTATACTGTACATTATAAATCCCCCGTGATGTTTTTTATTGATAATTTATATGCAAGTATTGCTACACTCTACATTATAATTCCTCATGGGGTTTTATATTGATATTCTATAGGCCAGTATTGCCACACTTTACATTATAATTCCTCATGGTGTTTTATATTGATAATCTATATGCAGGTATTGCTATACTGTACATTATAAATCCTTGTGATTTTTTATATTGATAATCTTTATGCCAGTATTGTTACACTTTACATTATAAATCCTCATGATGACTTATATTGATAATCTAAATGCCGGTATTGCTTCACTTTACGATATAAATCCTCATGATGACTTATATTGATAATCTAAATGCCGGTATTGCTATATTGTACATTATAAATACTCGTGATGTTTTATATTGTTAATCTTTATGCCAGTATTGCTACACTTTGCATTATAATTCCTCATGGTGTTTTATATTGATAATCTATATGCCAGTAATGCTACACTTTGAATTATAATTCCTCATGATGTTTTATATTGATAATCTATATGCCGGTATTACTATACTGTATATTATAAATCCTTGTGATGGTTTATATTGATAATCTATATACCAGTATTGCTACTCTATACATTATAAATCCTCACGATAATTATATTGATAATCTATATGATGGTATTGCTATGCTGTACATTATAAATCCTTGTGATGTTTTATATTGAAAATCTAGATGCCAGTATTGTTACACTTTACATTATAAATCCTCATGATGACTTATATTGATAATCTATATGCCGGTATTGCTAAGCTGTACATTATAAATCCTTGTGATGTTTTATATTGTTAATTTATATGCCAGTATTGCTACACTTTTCATTATAAATCCCCACGATAGTTTATATTGATAATCTATATGCCAGCATTGCTACACTTTACATTATAAATCCTCATGATGGGTTATATTGATATTCTATATGCCGGTATTGCTATGCTGTACTTTATAAAACCTTGTGTTGTTTTATATTGATAATCTATATGCCAGCATTGCTACACTTTTGATTATAATTCCTCACCATAGTTTATATTGATTATCTAATTGCCGGTATAGCTTTACTGTACATTATAAATCCCCCGTGATGTTTTATATTGATAATCTACATGCCAGTATTGCTACACTTTATATTATAATTCCTCATGGTGTTTTATATTGATAATCTATATGCCAGTATTGCTACACATTACATTATAAATCCTCATGATAACTTATATTGATAATCTATATACCAGTATTGCTACACCTTTCATTATAAATACTCATGATGACTTATATTGATAATCTATATGCCGGTATTGCTATGCTGTATTTTATAAATCCTTGTGATGTTTTATATTGATAATCTATATGCCAGTATTGCTAAACTTTACATTAAATTTCCTCATGGTGTAATTATATTGATAATCTATATACCAGTATTGCTACACTTTACATTATAAATCTCCACGATAGTTTATATATATTGATAATCTATATGCGGGTATGACTATACTGTACATTATAAATTCTCATGATGTTTTATATTGATTATCTAAATGCCAGCATTGCTACACTTTACATTGTAAACCCTCGTAAGGTTTTTTTACTGTTAATCTATATGCAGGTATTGCAACACTTAACATTATAAATCCTCGTGATGTTTTGTTTTGTTAATGTATGTGCCGGTATTGTTGCACCTTACATTATAAATCCTAATGATGATAAATCCCTATGATAGTTTATATTGATAATCTACATGCCAGTATTGCTACACTCTTCATTATAAATCGTTGATTACAAAATATGCATTACAAATAATAAGATTCTAAGTTTATGTAAATTACAGATAAAAAACTTATATACTTTACTCATATTTCCAGTCTAACATATCCTATTTAATACTATGAGTATTACAAAGAATAACTATCCTACTAATTTATAAAACAAATTATAAAATATTGTACACGTAAAATAATTTTTCAATCTGTTATAAAGAATAACACATTCGTAGATAAAACTGGGAATGGAAACAAACATCCATGCCTGTAGCTCATCGACGTAAGTTCAGTTCTGAATTTATCACAAATTATTTACCTAAATAAACTTTTAAAATCGTAGGTACCTAGGTCGAAATAAAACAACAAATTTAAAACAAATGTGAAAACATTTTCTTCTGTTAACAAAAGCAAAACAGACTAAGACTCTGAATGCAGTGATATTCTCTTTGTTCAATTTTTAATATTAAAGGTTGATCCTCAAAGGGTTGGAATGATGACTTGTTGTCTTGACAAGACAACTTTGTTGTCTGTCTTGTTTTTTGCGTTTTCATTCTGACGACCATGGTCAGCTTTTATTATTAATTTTATATTTTCACACGTTTTTTCCATTGTTCAATTGTATTGAACATGTTTTGTTCACAATTTTTTGATTATACTTCCATGTAAATTCCACGTAGTAATTTTGTTCTTCGTTATCTTCCATTAAGCCTTGAAAATGACCTCATACCTCAAGGTCGAAACGTCGGCGCAAGTTTTTGTATGAACTTTTGAATAAACTTCCTATCTTCTGAAGTTTCAAGTCATCATTCCAACCCTTTGGGGATCAACCTTTAATATCAATTTTTGACTTAAATAAATCTACTATGAATTTCAATTTTTAATTAAAAAATTATTTTTTTCTCCAATGGTCTTACATAATTTTAAAAAATAAAAACTACGGAAAAATATTGTTCCATTTTCTGCATATGCAAGAAAATTTTGAATGGAATTGCGTCGAAAATGAAGGAGAAAAAAATGAAAACTGAAAAAAACTTAAAAAAATAAAAAGTACCTTGCACAACTAGACCTTAACCCGTATCTGCAAAAAACATTTCATGAAAATCGGTTGGATAATTTAGGACATCTGAGTGGAACAAAAATCTCGTACGAGCGAGCGAGCGGACCAGCGACATACATACGGACATATGTTGCAATAGTCATTTCGTGATGTAGAGGGTCCATCCGGGATGGTCCGGGATTTTTGAAATCGGAAGATGCTACAGACATCGTACCGAACACTATAGCCACATTCGACAGGAGGTCGATGAGCTAAAAACAATACATTTTTGTTTTATCCCACGTAGAATGTAGCAGGGCCGACTTAGTTATATTGGTTATCTGAACGAAAATTCTAAACACCATCTGCAAAGTGCATCTAATGCGGTTGCATATCTCATACATACCTAGTAAACACATTGTTATAGCGAAATTTCACGTAATTTCACTATTTTTATGGAAAACTTTCGAGATCAAATATGCATGTATGTTTGTGCATATTTGTAAATTTTCGCAATTTGTAATTCATAAAAAAGAAAATATTTTAAGTAGTGTTATTAATTTCTCAGAATTAATAATTTCCGTACATAAAAGGCCCCGGGTTCGCCGTATGCCTCTTAAAAACGACAGTTTTAAATTCAAATATCCTTTTAATGCAGCTATTAAGAGATCTGATTTTTTCTACATCATTAAAAAGGATTATGGACGTACTATCCCGTAATTTATTTATTTCATACCATTTGTCTATATTAAGAAATAAATGTTTGAATATTACTTATTTGCCAATTCCGTTTCGGATAAGATTCTCTTCACAGAATCAATATTGAATATTTTTTGCAGCACACATATAGCAAAAACTGTCCACTACAATAGTGGATAATTGATTTTTTGATCAACCATCAATTCATTGAAGAAAAATCAATTTTTGTTACAAATCGAGGAACGGACGAACACAAAATAATTTTTTTCTAGTTTATTAATGACAATATCGCCTTAAAAATTATCCATTGCTGTAGTGCAGGGTTTCTTAACCTTTTTGCAGTCACAAACCACTTTCAAAATTTTAACAATCTGACGGACCCCTTCCAAGCATGATTGCAGGGAAAGAAAACACGGCATTTTGAAAAAAAAAACTTTTATTTAGTATCAAGATAAAGTAAATATTGATGCGTAACGGTCGTTTAATGTGACGGTTGCTGCTGCTGCTTTTGTTCAATAAGCACATTAAATTAAGGAATTATCTCAGACAATGCAAGACGCATATCATCTCTGACGTCTAGTCGGTTACAATTTTTAGCTTTAATTAACACTAATACTGAGAACCCTTACTCACAAAGGTACGTAGTAGCAAACGGAATTAATATGGACATTGCTAGTTTAACAAGAGGGCAAGCTTGTCCTGAACTAATCAAAAATCGCAAACATCCTTTGCGTTAAATTCAGCTCGCAGCTTAGAATTAACAGTTATTATAATTGCTAAAAATGTATGACCATTGCTTTACTCTACTTTATTTGAAATAGATAATACCTTATAATTACAAAAATTTAGAATCAATTCGTATTTTTAAGAATAAATTCGAAAAATCTCTTTATTTACTTTATTAAATAAATATATACTGAAAAAAGCTTGCAGAATGAAACGCAATGAATTAAAAAATAGATATAGATTTATTTTTCCATGTCTAATTCAGATTTAAAACTCGCTTCAGTAAACAGAAATGCTTCTATTCACTGTACTTCGGCATACACGAATTCATACCCATAGTTCTATTGTCCTAGTTATTACCCCTAGCTGGGATGTTGTAAAGCCCGTATGACACGGTCAATGTTTTTGTACATTTTTAATGTCAATTTTTAAGTTCAATTTTTCTGTACATTTTTGTGAAAGTGAATCATTGAAAGAAAATATTTCTGTATGCAACGTATATAAGATTTTCACTTTGTGAGCATGCGCAGTTGTCGAGACTTTTTGTTTTGACAGTTTGAAATGGTTAACTATTTTTTTACGAACTAACCAAACTTTGTCAAATATTGAAATGGATTCAAGTGAGGACGAATTATTAATATTAGCAGCATTAACTACTGTTACGGCTACAGTCTATTAATAACGAAACTTGCGACCACGACATTTTATTAAAAGAAAAACGTTTGACGTTTCAATCAGCTATCACGCGCTTATGCGCATCTTATTTGCGCAATTAATTGAAAGAAACATTGAAGGAAATAGAACCAGTTCTATTTTTTAATGTACATTAAAATTGACTGAAACATTGAACTACTTTACGTGTATGATACGTTCAATTTTTGACTTTGTAAAACATTGACATTAAAAATGTACAAAAACATTGACCGTGTCATACGGGCTTAAATCATAAGTACACTTAGCGATGCAAGTTTTCTTGTGACCACGACGATCACGGCAACATCTAACGTGCCAGAAACAAATTAAACGGGCGATCCCGGGGCCTATGTATTTATAATAACGTTTATTTTAAAATGTTATATTTCAAGACGTGAATATTATGAAACTGAGTTTCAGCAAGCAACTGACAGCAGTTGATATTTTAATGAAAATGAGAAAATTACATTATTTTATTTATTTATTTACTAAAATCCATATTTACTGATATAGCTGTAAAAGCAAGCAATTCATATTTCAAATAGTTTAATGTGGCCCTACGAGTTTTCAAAATGAATAAAGCTACACTACTCTAACGAATAAACCTTTTACAGAAAATTAAATGAAAGAAGTCCCATGAAGGTTATCTGTATCATATACGAATTAACGTATAGTTATATAACTATCTCTCTCATTTCAATTGTCAAACAGCACGCGCGACAAGGATGGATATAACGCGTTTGTCTTTAGAATGTCCGAACAATACTACGACAAGCAAAACAAAATGAGGCTCGTTGTACTCGATACTATTGCAGTAACGTACGTCGATATCTTATTTCCTACACTATCCGCTGACACATAGACGCGCAGTGACATTTTGCTGCATTTTCTGTCAGTTTGTCGTATTCACCACTAATTAACACCAATATTATGCACTAACACAAACACAGTTATAATAAATCACTTTTATTGCAACCACTATTATTATATTATTATCTAAATCGTTGTTGTAATTCAAAATGTGAGACACAAATGATTAACGTATCGAACTGTCAAAACATCGTATTTCTGTTGTTACCGATGCTAAGCCGACTATTCACTGAAAACTTTATACCTAATATATACTAATGCATGTATTGTTCTTCTTTTGTTTATATCTCCCCGCCATCTGCTACCCCCTCACCATCGAAAATTACACTATCTTATATGGCCCATTAAAAATTTGATAAACGACGCTACTGAATATGAGAAAATGGGCGTGATTAAAATCTAAACTCGTACTGTCCTTCAATGACCTGCATGGGACTTCTTTCATTTAAACTTCTGTACATTTGTTATTGCTCTACACGGGAGCAGCTCATAATTCCGACAATGACGTCAAAGCCCATACGTCATCAAAGTCAGAATCACATGAGCGAATTTTAGGCAAAATTTGTATAGTTCTACAAAAAGTAAGAAATATTGAAAGTAAAATTACACCCAGAAATAAATAAATTAATGTGTCCCAGAGCATTTGTTAATAACAATAATTACGGTATAAATATCTATGTTTCAATATCTTGCAGTTTTGTTATTAAATTTTTTTCAAATTAAGCTATATTACAATTAGTAATTTGGCATACATACGACTAAATATAAGCGTTTATCATAGAAAAATTACTTCCGGGTTAATATTTGAAATGTTTTTGTTTTAGGTTGTAATAAATATGTTCTAGTTATAGTTAATTGTGTAACATTAATTCCTTCATTGTTACAAGTAAAATAAAAATTTTCTTCATGGGGAATTCAAAATACGCCATCTGTTAATTGTTTTCGGAATTGACGTGATGTCGGAATTATGACCCACTTGTGATTTTCATATTATATGACAGAATTATTAATGTTTTGGTTTTATTTTGTAATAAATATGTTCTAGTGGATTGTATAACATCAATTTCTTGTCTCTTATAAGTAAAATAAAAATTTTCGTCATGAGGAATTAAAAATGCGCCATCTGTTAATCATTTTCCCAATTGACGTGATGTCGGAATTATGACCCACTTGTGATTTTCATATTATATGACAGAATTATTAATGTTTTGGCTTTATTTTGTAGTAAACATGAATCAGTCTGCTTTCACACCCTTTACTGAACATACATTAAAAAAAAGCATATTTATATAGAAACAGTGAATGGTTATGTATGTACTGGATAGCCCATCATTGGATGTATTGTCAAATACGATTTGTTAACACATTTTATAAGAAAACTATGTTAATTATCCCAAAGTGATGCACATCAGTATTTAGCTAAAAGTTATATGTATCGAGATTAATAATTACAAAGGCGGTATTTGTACATATACAAAAGTTATATGATTATAAACAACCAATGGTTCACTTATGCATATTTTTCCTAATTAATTAGAAATATGCCCTTATAATAGTATTATTTTATTAGTACAATATTTTCACCATATTACACCTTACATTTCATTAAAGATCGCATGTTTATATCTATTTTTAAATAAAAGTTATAAACATTTACCTCATATCAAATGTTATGTTATAATATAAAGAAGTAACATCGTATCCACATTTATAGGAAAGTTTGTATTTTATATTGAAATGAAAATATTATCAAATTTTTCAGGAAAAAGTAGTTTTTCATGTCATTTAAAATGACAACTCTTAATCTACCACCCTTTTAAAAGTAAAATGTACTATTTTGCGCAAATAAATATATTCTACTTCACCCTTGTCTTCTGTTGTCAACATATGTATCCCTCGCCATCTACATACAATTTACTGTTCGCAAGAAACCCTTCCACAGTTTCCCTATAATTGGTTTAAAATCACCTGAATATTCTATAGTATAACAATTGAATAAATAGAATATGTTATGTTTGTCAATATATAATTAATATACAGGTATTACGATAAACATACATGTACGTGCATGTACGTATGGAGTAAAAACTGCAACCATCTGTATATTTATCCAATTCTAAATGATACTTTGACTGAATATTCTAACTGCAAAAAACCTGGTCGGCTGAATAATCTGATGCATTAAATAACTATATTATTGCTAGATTTCCATTGAACATTTATAATTCTTGATCAAAACTGAGTCTTGCTGCATATGGATGTGAGATACGTCTTGAATTTCAATTGAAAGAACATAAATGTTTATAACTTTTATTTAAAAATAGATATAAACATGCGATCTTTATATAAGGTGTAATATGGTGAAAATATTGTATTAATAAAATAATACTATTATAAGGGCATATTTAATTAGTAAAAATATGCATAAGTGAACCATTGGTTGTTTATAATCATATAACTTTTGTATATGTACAAATATCGCCTTTGTAATTATTAATCTCGATACATATAACTTTTAGCTAAATACTGATGTGCATCACTTTGGAATAATTAACATAGTTTTCTTATAAAATGTGTTAACAAATCGTATTTGACAATACATCCAATGATGGGCTATCCAGTACATACATAACCATGCACTGTTTCTATATAAATATGTTTTTTTTAATGTATGTTTAGTAAAGGGTGTGAAAGCAAACTGATTCATGTTTACTACAAAATAAAGCCAAAACATTAATAATTCTGTCATATAATATGAAAATCACAAGTGGGTCATAATTCCGACATCACGTCAATTGGGAAAATGATTAACAGATGGCGCATTTTGAATTCCTCATGACGAAAATTTTTATTTTACTTGTAAGAGACAAGAAATTGATGTTATACAATCCACTAGAACATATTTATTACAAAATAAAGCCAAAACATTGATAATTCTGTCATATAATATGAAAATCACAAGTGGGTCATAATTCCGACATCACGTCAATTGACGAAATATTATATACAGTGTCTACAAGTGGCGTATTTTGAATTTATTTTGATTACTATCGTGTAATAATTGTAAAAAGTAATGTTAATATTAAAATGTTCACTGAATCACATTGATTAGAAATAGAATGAAAAACATTGACAAATATTATATACATTGCTAATTACATAAATGGATAATTATTTAATCATTCCGATAGCTGCCAACAGGCAATAAGTTCGTGATGTGTAATGTTTTACAATATAATCAAATTAATGCGATGAATAGTTATAATTGTAAATATAAATAAATAAATAAATAAATAATCACATTTATGTATATTGCCTTTCCAGTCTTTATTGTTATCATAGTAATTCGCAAGAAAATAATATTGATATATTGCTATAACAAAAGATTCTTATATAAATTAATAGAACAATAACACAATTCTTAACATATTTTACATGAAACCTTAGCATGAAATTATTCTTTCCATATAGAAACATATACCCGTGGCCAACTCTCATGCAATTTCTTTTTGAACCTATATATTTATTAACAATTTCGCCATTTCTTCTTGGTTTGCACCTTCCACTGTAAATCCCTTTCAGTGTTCTATAGCACTTCGAATCTACGTAGTTGTACCTCCTTTCTTTCTGGTCGTGAACAGACCGCCACAATATGTTCTACCGTCTCCTCCTCAGTTTCACATCATATTCTGCATCTCCGTTCTTCTGTATATTGCCAGAATTTGTTCGCTCTTTCCTTGTTTCCACATCTGAAACGGGCTATTGCATTAATAGGTTCCTGTTCTTATTCTATAGGTATCCTGGAATGTATAAAGTTCTTATTATTTCATACTTATTGCAACTTGAATTGTGTATTCTCTTGGGATTGTATTTCTGCTTCTTTTCTTTTCTGCGCCAGGATATGCATAATTCTATACTCTTCATAGATTAATAATCCAATCCTTAACATATTTTATATGAAATCTTCATGATATTAGTATTTTCTGATAGAAACATTTAGTAAGAATTATAAAATGCATAACAGAACAAATAGGTTAACTTAAATGACAGCTTGCGCCAAACGTCATCATTTGAGAAGGTCATAATTTCACCTAAAGAATAAAGTGCTATTAAAAATTAAAATTAATTTCATACAACCTAATAAGGTCTACGTATATCACTGCAGATCTTAGAATCTTATTTTAACTACACATGTCATGAAACAAAAATTAAAATCTTCAACTATTTTCCTTCGCTGGTGTGACTGAGGTTTTTGACGTATTAGTGACGTATAATGACGTCAATTCGGGGCGGAGTTATGCGATGTCGGAATTATGAGCCTCACCCCTCTACACCCAGTGGCGGATTATCCATTAAGGCAAAAAGGCACGTGCCTAGGGGCCCCAGGCTTTGAGGGTCCCCCAAACTAAGACTTTTTCATATAGTGGATTCATGTTTTTTCAGATCCCAAAATATAATTTGCTAGCGGCCCCTACTGTCCTTAATCCGCCACTTACACAACCCTAACGATTAAACCTATTATATTTGTTATTGCCCTACAGTACCCTAACGAATAAACCTATTATATTTGTTATTACCCTATACTATTCTATTTTCGACATACTACTTGAGATTTTAAATGTACAAGAAGGTATTTCAGTGAATATTAATTTATTGTGAAAAATAATATTTCATTTCCTGCGCATGCAAGATTTTGAATACAATTGAGTAGAAAATGTAGGAGAAAAAAAATAAAAACTGAAAAAAATTTGAAAAATATTTTTTTTCAAGTACCAAAGGAAATTTTTAAAAACAAAAAGTCAGCTTCACAACTAGACCATAGTACACATTTATGAAAAAATGTCATCAAAATCGGATTGATACTCTAGGAGGCGTCAGTGGAACAAAAAACGTACGAGCGGACGAGCGACATACTTACGATCATATGTTGTAATAGTCATTTCGTGATCCAGGGAGTCTGTCCTGGATTTCTGCGCAAAATTTTTTGAAATCTGAGAATGCTACAGTCATCGTACCGAACACTATAGCTCTTCGACAGGAGGTCGATGACCTAATCATCCGGCTAACTATTTTTATTATTTTTTTAAGCTAATATTTATTATTTTGGGGCCTTCATATATCAAGGATCGGGAGTCCCATGATTCAGGGGCCCGGGTCATTTGACCCTTCTGCCCCCTCTTCTAATAGAGCCTGATTGCAGGCGTCTGCATAGCAAGGAATAAAGGAATAAATTTATTATCAATAAAATGAAATAAAAATGATTTTAGTTACGTTGGTCAGGCTTTTAAATCAAATACATTTTTTAATAAATGTTCGTATGAAAAAAATACCTCTAAAATTAATAGGCGTACCAACAGACTGATGTATTGCAAATTTATATAATATATAAATCAATTTTATACATTTTAAAAAATTTCTAATTGTCATTTATGGTAAATATTAACTGTTATACATATTGCTTGCAATAATTATGTACTCACCGAATCTTATCATGATCTGTGCTCCACTACAGTACATATTATATTGCAACATCATGGTTATATAAAAGTGAATAATATTTCAATAAAAATACGTGATCTGATAAAATAATTCGACAGGTAATGGGAAATGTTGATAAGAACATATGGTACACTTCGATGCATGTAAATATTTGGTAAACATACTACTATGATCAATGATCATGCGCCGTGGTGCTTGAGATGAACCTGTGCTTTTAGATTCATCAGTCGTGCACGTTGTACAGTACGGTGTCTGTTGCACAGATTTTCCAATTAAATCAGCCGATAGTGTGATATCGGTGCGTGAGCCACTCTCATACCGACCAACTTCAATGGCTCTGTGATTCGTCAGTCTGTCTGCAATTATTCACTTCGAAGTCGACGGTTTCACTATGTCACCGGCATTTGAATACGATGATTTGGGAAGCTACGAATACGATGCAGATGAAGCGCAGAAGACATTCCAATGGGATGAATTGATACCAATGTTAATAGTGTATAGTGTTACCTTCATTCTAGGGCTGATCGGAAATAGTTTGATAGTGCTCACCACCTACCGATATCGAAGAATGCAAAGTGCTACCAACGTGTTACTGGCCAGTCTAGCCTCGGCGGATTTGTTGCTTATTTTATTCTGTATCCCTATTAAGGTTCAGTATCATTTTATATTAAAATTATCGTTTGTTTGTTCATAATAGGTAAGCTATCGATATATTTATTGTATTATTCTAGGCAGCAAAATTGTTTTCATTCACTTGGACAATGGGAATATTTCTGTGTAAATATGTGTATTACATGCAAAACGTGTCAACTATATGTTCCGTATTAACGTTGACATCAATCAGTATCGAACGGTATGTATCGATTCTTGTATTATGTGCAATATTCGTCTGTAAATCTATTAAAACTTTGGTTTCTAGATAAATGCGTATAACTTCTAAATTAGTTTTTATATAAAATACACAAATAAATATATCTCAGCGCTTCTTTATACTCTTGCCTTTTATATGATATACATTTTATCTCATAAATCTAATTGTAATTGTACGGGTTTTAAAAATATCTTTTATAGCTGTTAAAATCAACAAAGTTTCTGCATAAGAATACATGAGAAATTATTATTATCTGAGATTGCAAGTTATCCTCTAATACATAGAATAATCGTAATCAGTGATTTAAATCGCAATTGCAATTATTGCAATATTATAAAAGAAACAATGATTTAAATTACGAAACATAAGCATATTTAATTTGCAGCTGGGGAATTTAATAAGTTTTCCTCTCAGCACCAGCAGTATTTATGCATCAGTATCATATTGCAAATATTTGGATGAAAAACAACAAGCATTCGGTAATATTTTGATTCACGAAAATATGACAAATATCTGTGAGCCACGGCACTGTATGTGATGAAATGATTATAAATAAAACAGATCCAATATACTAGACGTTTTCATTAGAAACTATAAAGGAATATGTAACTGATGAGAATAAAAATAATCTGATTTAAATCAGATTTAAATCAAATAAATCCGATTTTGATTTAAACATATTTAAAAAATTCACTCACATTTTGTAGTGCTATTACAAAGAACTGACCAGAACTGACTATATATTGCGAGATTATTATGAAAAGTAAAATACTTGTAGTAATACTTGAAATGCAACAATTCAGTAATAAAAATGTCTTTACGACTACACAAATATGTATTCACCATACAACTGTAAAAACTAAATTTTACAAAAATATTATGATACAAATATGTGCACTTTTAGTATAGGTAACATTCGGTTTGGATTGATGAGAAATTCATTATAACTTCACCAGATTTTTTTGTAAATTTGAATTTTCATAATTGCAAATGCTTATATTGACGGTATAGCAACTAATGGTTCAAATGGGAGTCAGTGGCAGATTTAAGTGTACAATTAATTTGTATAAATAATATTGATTGAAAGTAAATTATTCACCAAAGATTCTGCGATTGTTTGAAAATAATGGAATAAATGACAGTATTTATCTATATAAAAAAATAAGTGTAACGCCTTGTTGAGATCTCACTAGATTTGGAGGTCCCTAGGTTGTGTGTGGATGGGATGGATACCTTCTAAATTTCCTGTGAAACAGTTTGAAATAAATGAAGAAATAAATACTGAATTGTACAGGCACAAAGAAAGTACCTTGACAACAAATTGTTAATTTCTGTATATATTTTGGAAGGGAAAATATTTGTCACATATTTGCTAAATTAAGCCATTTGTCCATGTCTTTTTATTCAAAATATAAAAATATGGTGACTCTCTTAACTGACCAAACACATGGCTCTTTTATCTTTTGGCTGTAAAGCCACATTTAGATCAATAAAAGTCACGTGCTCTTCGCTTAGTACATTCAGTCTGAATAATTGCAACACTGTTTGAATATACTAACCAGGATCTGTCTGGTTTTTCTCAAGTGGCAAGGTGCAAGCAGGCATAGTGGCGTAATGCACTACTGACTAGATTGATGTTGTGTTATGTACATTCCGCACTGAGCGTATTGCGAAGTAAGGCAGTATAAACAACTCGAAAACTACAAGTATTCTTAAAATAACTTTTGTAAATAAACAGTGTTAAAATTTAGTTACGTTTTACCTTTTTATTACTGAATAACTACTGTCACTACACGCACACTTATTTAAATCACCAATATTTGACATCTTCACCTAACAGAATATAGAAAATCTGATCTATTTTTGGAATAATTGTATTTTCTCCATTTATAATTGCAAGATGAAAAAGTTAATAAGAATATACAAATATGTAAAATTAATCTGAAATTGTCGATAGTATTTATTTACTTTGTGCCGAAAAATTATAAGATATTGATAGTCATGAAGTTATTTTTAAATATTAAGCAAGTTTTATCAGCAATATACATTATGTCCATGTTTGTATTATTATTTTATTTCAGCTACTATGCTATAGTACATCCCATGAAAGCAAAGTACATATGCACGATCAGCCATGCACGCCGAATCATTTTGGTAACATGGGTACTTTCTTTTATTTTAGCCGTGCCGATACTCTTTGCGCAGGTATTTTATGTTATACAGCAGAAACCGATGTTTGAAACATGATTGCATAAATAACAAGAATAAGAAATATATTAATAGTACAACTGAAATTTTTTCCAGTAATTTTGCTGGATCTGATATGTCATAAAATTTATTTATTTTATTTATTGTACAATTCATTTTATTCTGTTACTATCCTAATAGTGGAATGACTTTATTGCAGCAAAATAATACAAATATACATGCATAATTACGTGAGTCATGTGACAATAGATAAATATTTATTTTTTTAAAATAAAGATTTATATTGCAATATTTGAGACAGAAACTCAATATGTTCGTATTATACGTACATAACATCACGCCTTTCTCATTACAGGGGTAACACACCCTTTATTTTTTCATAATCGTTCGTCATATACAGCTATCTTTACAAATCCCTCTCAACTCATTAATATCTACACACTTTGTCATACATGTCCTACTATTTTTTATTTCTACTACTAATTTCACGTTTATTCAAAATATTTTCATCATATTCATTCATTTATCCTTCGAATTTTCTCGCATTCGTAATTTTTTGGTCTCACTCAAACATATATTTTAGTTAATATTGCCATTGACATTCATTTTATTGTTACAATTCATTTGCTAGATTTTACACTAATTTGATTGTTTCAAATTTGAAAGTGGCGTAGTCCATATCGAGACACCGGTATATAAAGACAAATGTTACAATTTTCCAACTTCACTAAATTTTATCTATGCAGAATCAAAGTTGTAAATAAATAACACAGTTTCTTATTCTTTTTAAATATATTAACATGGTCATCCAACATCGGTTAGTGGTAATAACATATCTATTTGTCATTTTCTAATTCTAGCAATTATTTCAGGTACAGATGAAAGTTGGTGAAAAAATTAAAGCATTCTTGTGCGTAAAAAACTTGTGCAACAGCAACGTCTGGCGG
The DNA here is from genome assembly GCA_963422195.1 of Carabus problematicus. Taxonomy (NCBI): domain Eukaryota; kingdom Metazoa; phylum Arthropoda; class Insecta; order Coleoptera; family Carabidae; genus Carabus; species Carabus problematicus. Next base: position 21,673,586 of record OY728577.1, read on the forward strand.
TTCCAAGAGGTGTACATGTTAGTGCTGGTGCTTATAGTACCTACCATTGTAATGGTTGTTGCCTACGTTACTATTTGTTACGAGGTATGGCGTGTGATGGAGAGACGATCTGTCATGACAAGCAGACATGCGTAAGAAATATTTCAGTAAAATATTATTTATTAACTAACCAACTTACCTGTCTGTCAGCGTTCCATTTTTCGACCTTGAAATTTATGAGATTTTTATAACAAAAATAGCAACGTATGTTTGCATTTAAATTTGTTTTTCCATAAATCTGTGTACAAGGACGTCAAAAACGAATACTTTATAGTTTTACTGATTTTTATCCCAAACAACTTTTCAGATTAAATCGAAATTACGTAGCAGAGTCCTGTCATGGTACAAAGTGCGAAAGTATTAAACTTAATGATATGACGGGGACAAGAAAACGAGTTCAGCAATATAAAAATGAGAACGTGTTGGTAAAACAAGTAATTTTTATGCTAGTGTTTGTTGTCGTGTTATTTATCATTTGTTGGGGACCCTTACTTATTGATAATGTGCTGACAGCTTACGAGGTACTGCCCTTTATGCGAACAGGGGTTCTTAAACATATGGGCACGGCATTCCATCTGATGGCGTATTTTAATAGGTAAGACAATTGTTAAGCGGTTCCGATAGAAATATTTGCTATATATCATATATTTCAAATTACAGTTGTATCAATCCAATAATCTATGGATTTATGTCAAAAAGTTTTCGAGAAAGTTTCCAAGCAGCGTTATGTTGCTCGAATTCCGATACTTATACGACGGAGTATTCACCCAACAAATTGACTAATGATAGTACTAAACATTTCTCCAGGACTGGTTCACAAACAAGAAACACGTCATACACATAAATTCCAGGTGAAACATCTGACTTATTTCGCTATGAAACAGTATTTATTATTGTAAGAATGGAAAATATATTAGATGAAGAGGTTAATGTTATTATTAGTACTATATTTATTTACTTCATATTAATTTTGGTACAAATCATATTACGTACGTATTCTGTGAGTATTATTTCAATTATGTATTATTAATTGCAAATGCATGACTGTATTTATTTATAGTACTACATGTTGTGATATAAATAGTTTCTTTATTTGAATCATTCTTTAGAACTCTCCACTCCTGGATAAACTTCCTTGTCCAAACAACTCCATGTCCTTAAACACGCCCTTCTATTTAAACACACAGTATGATTGATTCTGCAACGGTAAATTTGTTTACTGTAATGTCATGTTGGTTGCATGCATATTGAAATAGACCACTTGGACTCGGTAAAAGCACACAAATAATGTAAATGTAGAGAAAGGAATTTACTCATACATACATATATAGAAACTCCTACATATATTAACGTAATAGTAATACTTCATTTCAAGTATTTTATTTAAAAAGATTATTTTAATAATTAAATATAAGAAAAATAAATATTAATATTACAAATACTTAACTAATCAGTAAGAGCGATATTTCATATAAATATAAGATAAACTAAATAATATAAATACATCTGGCGTAAGAACATTTAACAAAACGACAAACAATGAATAGCTATAGACCAGAACAAATATTTAGGTGTGTATGATTATCTAAGACTAGTACTCACAACGTATTTACAATAAAATAACATGTTAATTATACTTTATGCTGGTTGCTGGTAGTGATGACTTCATTCGTGACAAGAGCACCTTAGCATCGTGGGAATAGCAAGTGTGGATAAATACTATGTGTGAGTGGAATGGGGGAATGAATCTTAATTTCATCTGATACAGATGTTATTTTAGAACTGATTCACCACTTATTCATAGACAACAAATACTGCTGATTGCCAACTGTATTTCAACGCTGTGAAATCACATACAACCACACGTATCTACTACCATATTCGGTAGCATTTGCGTCGTTAGAGTTTTGTTATCTTTCAAAAACAGTAATTCAAGATTTTGGTAGTGCGTCGGTGCACAACACGGTACAAGTTCCAACTTTCGATTCGGACCGTACATCATTTTCTGTAATAATATCAACACAACATGGATAAGTACAGTCTCCCACATTAATAACCAATATAGCATCCACGTTCAGCTACGCAGGCCGAGGAATACATGCTCGAATATACTTACTTGCATAATAGTATTATGATAAGAAGCACTGAGTGTCACTGACGCAGTAGCCGTACACGAACCACGGCAGAAGTAAGCGTTGTAACCGGGTGGATGTAGAATCCAGTCGTTCCAGCCAATATCCTTGAATGATACGTACAAACTCTCCCGGCAGCACTCATTCACTCCAGGCACACAGTTCAAATTACGTTTTATACGTCTCTGTGGTCTCCTCCGTGGTTGTGAATACGTATAGATTACCAAAAACGGTTTCAAGTCTTCATCGAGTTCAATCGGCGATGCATTAATGTCCATTCCACAAGTCTTACACGCCACACTTAACACATGATTAGTTTCGCTATACTCGATCCAGTTTTTCACCGCCCACGCTATGTTGATTTTGATCCAACCCTCTATAAGTAAATGTAAACAAGTCAATAAGATACTAACTCTAATGTACTTTGGATGTAAGATGGCAACAGATGAATAGAAACTTACCACCGATGTGAGTTTCTTTCATTGCAATTGGCTTTGTTTTCTGGAAGCTCCGTTTCGAGTCCCAGTGTGCTACTTCTGATATTAAGAATGTCTGATTGTGGTTGTCTAGAATGTCGAGTTTTTTGTACACCCACAACTCGGCCATGCTGACATCGGAGGGATGTAGATCCGCAGGAATTTGAAAAGGAAGACACGCTGATGGATTACGTTTTTTCCTCGTGCACTTTATTTTATCTGTAATGTACATTGCGTTGCTATATTATTTTAATAATTCATTTAGATCTTAAGAGTGTTACAGTAAGTTAAGGAAACGAACGCGTCGTACCTTCATGGGGAAAAATAATTGCTTGCGTGGTTTTCCCATAATAATCGTCACTGTACTCGCTAGATGAATCGTCTTGTGATCGTGGAAACAAATTCTCGTCTTCGGTAACCGGCTTCGGTAGACCAGCAATCGGAAGCGCGACAGATGGTTTTTCCTTGAGCCGCAACTTCTTCAGAATCTGGTTCTTGATGTATTCTATCCGTAATGCAGTGATTTCTTTTTCCCATTCTCGGTCATCATATAACTTGCTGGCACAGCCTACACAGATCTTGTCAGTCTTGACAGGTTCCTGAGGTTTCGTAAATGTAAACAACGAATTCCATATGAAATTCAACTGTCTGTTTTGTTCAGCACCAGATGATATCGAATGGTAGGATAGTAACACGAAGATACAACATACCAGTCGCAACATATTATTCACATGCATGACGAACAATGAACAACAATAACTGAACTATACTATACTATAAGTAGACATGTACTACACAGATATTGCAGTGTTGCTTGTTGTATCTTTGACAGGCCCCACTCTCTCGTTTATTTAACATGTTTTCTGTGCTCGAATGATTGATGACCGAACCTTGGCACTGTATCTGTATCGGAACTAGAAATTCTTAGATTACAGGCTACCTATCAGCACGAGGCGCACGCTGACCATGCGTTAATTGAATGTACATAGATGAGCGCGGCGCAGAGTTCACAAGGAGTTCCGGCTCTAAAACGAATATTTATGTCACGCACATTTATCTAACAGCATACATACAAACATTAACATTCTGTATAGAATAGAGGGACACACATACGGAGCAAGATATATATATATATATATATATATATATATATATATATATATATATATATATATATATATATATATATGGTAAGTGTTATATACTCATATTATATAAATAATTATTTATTTTAGTTGTAACGGATCTCTGGATATCGATTTTTATATGTACACGGAGGGCAAACAAAATAAATAATAATTGTAAAAATAACATGTTCATGTTTTGATGAACCTTCATTAAACGGGTTCAGTCATTCCGATTACACTACACAGATAAGACTAAACTGAAAATGTGACGTAACCGGAATTCTTCTCAGATTTATTAAACTTTAAATAAAACCGAACATGTATCACGGTATCAATTCTATACAGAAACGTATTTCCCAACGTAAATACATATTTGTTTACTTCCATCGACATAAATAACTATTTTAGTTATACTCAAATTCATTGGGCAAGCACCGAAACACTTAAGCAAAATGCAAAATATGATAATATTAATAACGAATGTAACAAAAACAAATGTACATATTAACATAACGCATGTATTACAGTTAGATACCTACTTGGTATGAACTGAATACTAAACACCGCAGATAGTTTTGTAGACTGCATCAAAAATATCGTCGTATTTATATTTTCAAAACAGAAAATCAATAACCAACTGAGCCGAATTATTTGTTTTCGGGACAATAAATAAGAATTTTCGTTGAATCATACATTTTCGCGCATTTTTACCGAGTGTAATAATCTCATGGCCTTTGTGCACATTTTTTATGAATATGGAATTTTATTTTTTGTATAAAACTGTCAACAAACAGCTACATAAATAAACATTCGATCTTAATAACATGATTTGAAATAGGTTGCAATGTTTATTTAAAGAATACAATAAAAGAACGAATTTAATTAATTATTATTGAAATCACTTTATTAATGCATGTCAATATATTATTTATTATTGTTCATTTAGAGAAAATGACAACAATAATAAGAACCTTTACCACATTGATATTAACAATGGATATTACAGTTGAATTATTCTTTGTCGCTCTAAATATATTTGTATACCCCCTGCCGCACATATAGTATTTATTATAAAACACGGCTACACTAAGGATAATTCTCGGGATAAATCACACATCGACTGTTGGGATTAAATTCTAGTCAGTGTAATATTTTTTTAAAATAAAAGATTATCAAATTTTTATAAATGTATATATGTATATATATATATATATATATATATATATATATATATATATATATATATATATATATATATATATATATATATATACAGTGCGAATAACGTAAGACTATACATTGGCGACTTTATTTTAGCTTTAATCAATTTGCCCATGTCAGTAACAACTGAAATTACAATGTCGTTTGTTTTGGTAAATGTCACTATTTTCAATATTGTGTTACTGATATCTCACGAGTTTGCGTAATAATTAGTGCAAAAAATGTACATCACAGAAGAAAAGTTTAAGATGTATTCCTGGTATTTAGAAGGGGCGTCTTTGCGAGAAATTTCTGATTATTTCAGCTTTGAATTCCCGGGCAGGGCCCATCACATGTCATCAAACGATGACAAATTTAGTTATCACCCCCAAGTGATTTTGGAAATGTACTGATACCAATTACAATTTCAGTACTTGAAGTGTACTTTTAATTCAATAACATGTAATAGATTTAATAAAATATTGGAATAAATTCTGTAAATGATTTAAATAAATATAGTAGTCTGTGGACTGGTGTCTAATTTTACATTATTCAACCATAATAAATTGGAGTTTTTGTATGATATCACCATGGTAACATTAAGTAAATGCCCTATGTCTAATTTTAAATTATTCAACGAGTTGATACTAGCATGGGCAAATTGATTAACGCTAAAATAAAGTTGCCAATGTATAGCCTTACATTATTCGCACTGTATATATATATATATATATATATATATATATATATATATATATATATATATATATATATATATATATATATACCGGGTGATTTTTTTAACCTGAGACTTTCAAATATCTCGAAAAATAGGCACTCTACGAAAAAACGTTAATTATCAAAATTTAATCATTCTGGGGGGAAAATATATTAGTGCAAAAAAATAGTCCCCCTCCCCTCTCTTTGTGGGAGGGGCGGGGGTAACTTTGAATCTAAAATAGGAACCCCAATTTTTTATTGCAGATTCGGATTCTACGGCTAAATACGTTTTATTTAAATATTTTGTTCATTATTTCATTCAAATTGTACGTATATTTATATATCAAATAATTATCCACCATTTTTTCTTATAATTCACTACTAGCAATAAATTCATGAACCAAGAAATATTTTCTACTGACAGATAAAACATCAATCATTTGTTGAATTTTGTTCCATTTCCAAGGCTACCCTTAAGTATTTTTAAGCTATTTTTCAACATTTTAAATTTAATTTCTGCCGGTATAAAGCATGGAAAATTAATTGTGTTTATTGATTTGAATGTAGAATTTTATGCTCTACAACATTTATTTGAAGCTTTTTTCTCTAAAATAATTTGGGAAGCAGGAAATTATAAGAATATGATTTTACATGTTAAATTCCTATGTTCCGGTTTCGCGGTCACCACCCTGTATATATATTGTATATATATATATATATATATATATATATATATATATATATATATATATATATATATATATACAGTAGAGTCGCGATTTAGTGAACTAATTCCGGCCTATCCTGTTCACTTTTTAGGGGTGTTTACATTTTCGGGGTTCTGGTCTCACTCAGATATTTTGAGAAACAACTTATATTCTAGATACCTAAATCAACAGAATTATGTATGTATATGTAAAATAATAAAAGAGAAAGAAAAATATTGAATCCAAAATGGTTAGTTCAAGGTAATGTGAACTGTTTGTTTCAAAACTTAATCATAAAGATGATTTTTTATTATTTTATTGTAGATTTTCTTTAGTCAATTGTAGATTTGTTTCTTTCCTCTAGAATTTTGTTATTTGCTTGAAAATGACCAAAAAACATCTGGTCGAAACGTTGCATATCTGTTATCATCTTGAACTATAGTCATTTATTCCAATCATTTTGGATTCAATATTTCTTCTTCTCAAGATCTACAATTGACCAAAGAAAATCTACAATAAAATAATTAAAAAAAAAATACATGTATCTATTATATAATATTATGTATACGTGTAGTATGTAATGGGAAGGTAGATATAAAAGGTTATTTATTGCAGAAGCGAAAAAAATTAAGTAATATTGGATTGTTTACGCTTTTTTCAGGTTAATTTGTACTAATTTTTGTTGCAAATCATGTAACACGAGCAAACTGCAATATTCTACTAGCAAACACGGTCACACATTCTCCTTTACCCAGACATTAAGTATTTAATTTTTTTGTTTTAAATTCAAGTATTTCCGTTTACGCTCCATCTAGATTCATATTTAGTGGGATCCCCCAGAGAAGTATCGCAAATACCATAGTTTACTGTATCGGGGTTTACAGTTGTTCACTATATCGGGACGCAATGATAAAATTTAAGTGTTCACTCTATCGGGTTGTTCATTTAATCGAGAGTTCACTAAATCGCGACTTTACTGTATATATATATATATATATATATATATATATATATATATATATATATATATATATATAGTGGAATCTGCTTATAGTGAACCCGAAGGGACCTGGAATTTCGTTCACTATAAGCAAGTGTTCATTATAACAAAGGTATATATTTTTTTTAAATTTAATTTTTATTAATATAAAGCGCAAATAATGTAAGGCTATACATTGGCAACTTTGCTAGTATTAATTCGTTAATAATTTAAAATTAGACATTGGGCATTTACTTAATGTTACCATGGTGATTACATACAAAAACTCCAATTTATTATGTTTCAATAATATAAAATTAGACACTTGTCCACAGACTACTATTTTTATTTAAATCAATTATAGAGTTTTGATTAAATCTATTACATTTTATTGAATTCAAAGTATTGAAATTGTAATTTGTATCAGTACATTTTCAAAATCACTTGGCGGTGATAACTAAATTTGCCACCGTTTGATGACATGTGATGGGCCTGCCCGGGAATTCAACGCTGTAATAATCAGAAATTTCTCGCAAAGACACCTCTTCTAAATACCAAGAGTACATCTTAAACTTTTCTTCTGTGATGTACATTTTTTGCACTAATTATTACGCAAACTCGTGAGATATTAGTAACACAATATTAAAAACACAGTGACATTTACCAAAACAAGCATCATTGTAATTTCAATTGTTACTGACATGGACAAATTGATTAAAGCTAAAATAAAGTCGCCAATGTATAGTCTTACGTCATTCGCACTATATTATTATACTGATACATGCATGTTATGAATAAACAAACTAAAATTATTCATTTTTTAAAATAGAAGATTATATATATATATATATATATATATATATATATATATATATATATATACAGTGGATATCGTTTATAACGACATCTGATATAACGACATATCGGTTTTTGCGACGGAATTTCAAAGTCCCGGCCAGAAACTAAACTCTTTATACGTGAGGCTTATCGCTTATAACGACATCGGATATTACGACGAAAGTAATATAACGACGAAAAATGGCTTGAAATTTGGATAAAATTATATTTTATAACGACGGATCGCATTGCGTAGTAGTACCGAAGTGGCTCCGGGTATTACCGAGATGCGAAAAGGCAAGGAGAATCGCGACAGACGTATTCATTCAGTGATTAACTACGAACTGAAGGTATGTCATCGATGTCGGTATGGTGAGACGAAAAGCAACAAAGTGGAAATGTACGAAACAACCGAGTTGCAAATACCTACTATAAAGGACACATTTTCAGCAGTTGAAACAATTCAGAATTTTTTCATGTTTAATCAAAATTTAAAAGAAGCTAAAACAGATTTTGCATTGCTACATTTGGAAAAGATTATTCAAAGAAACTTTTCAGAAAACAAAAAAACACAAAAACAAACCAAAATGACAGATTTTTTTTGTTAAAATTTAAATACTTATGTGTGTATATATACGTATGTAAAATTATGCGTAAAGTTGTTTGCAAAATAAGTTGGATTGTTTTTTGTTTGTTTTGTAACACTTGAATATTGTTTTTGTTGTTTAAGCTTCTTGCACTCATGTAAATGTACTCTTTTCTAGCATATATATAATGTACTTTTTAACATATGTCTGTATTTATGTTGTTTGAATATAGCGACCTACTGTTATAGCGACCGAATTTCGTTGGTCCCTTACTAATGAACTATTAAACTTTGCAAGGTAGAGTAAGTTGCAGGCAAGTGCCATGACCCCACATACGCTGAATATGTTACTCCGTAAAACACATCATTCATTAATGTATCGTAATTTTCAAATATGATTTTTTTATACAACCATTATGTTTGTAAATGTCATAATGACGTTTTTGAATTAGAAACTTTTCCTTTATAAAAAATTGATAACATATTACTAATGCATGATACGATTACTGCGTGAAACTCGAATGATTTACAAGTGCTTTCAACCAGCGGTTTCAGAACTTTTTTACTACTATTTCTGTGTATTGACCTTTCCAAATATGTAGTATCATTTAATAAAAAAAAAAAAACGAGAAATTGGTTTACGCAAAAATCTATTTAAAGAAAGACATTAAGAAAATATGATGACCCTGATTAACTCCGAAAATCGCAAGTCTACTATACATGTTTTAATAAAAAGTATTTCATCCTACAGGTAAGCAGATAATAGTTTTATCAATTTTCTCTTAAGTTTTCAGTTCTCTAAAAATAATATTTAAAAAAAAATGGTGGAAGCATGATACACTATAGGATGTGTAAAGAAGCGTTTGAATCAGTTTTCTTTTTTGTTTTATCTATATTCAGTTCATTTTGTTATTATCACAGACTTTTTTATATTTATATTTTTGCTGTACATACCAACAGGATATAACTGTATTTCATTTTTATATGATATTATAACAAATCGGTATCTAGAAATTTTCATTTCTTAAATAGTTTATTGACGTTAATATCTGAGGTTGGCTTTCGCCGAATAAATTTCAAAGTTAAATAGTTTATTATTATTGATGTATATATACATGACTAACATGATCGATCATAAATGATGACTGGGTTGACTTAAGAAGTTAGTCAAATTACTTTAGGCCTACAAGGTAAAAAATTTAAAAATTCTTTAAATCTAATGAAATCCAGCGAAAATTAAAAGCAAAGTACATGTGAAACATGAGCTTTATTGCAAATAAAAACTCAAAAAGTCATAATTCCTTCAGTCGGCAGTGCACAAAGGTTTTAATCTCTTTGATGATTTTTCTTCATGGATGAATCATTTATATGGGCTGGTATCTTACTACTTTTTTCCTGTAGTATCGCATAGAAATTAATCAGTGTGAAATTGTCACTGTCAATTATAATTATGACCCTAGAAATGTCATTCACGTCTCCGCAATGTTACTATTCTTATTCAAGTGCAATTTTATGTTATATCGGCACATGTTAACTGCACATGGCAATATCCAATTAAATCGGTAGATCTTAACGCATGGATGTACTCCGTTAGAACTATTTTATCTACTTTTTTATACTGGGGAATTTGTAACTTTCATTTTTTTTAAGATATACTTAGTATTCCCATAAATATTTGCGATCAACATTTCTATTTTTCTAAAGATATGACATTGAATTATTTTGTTTACAACTTTCCTGCTCATTAATTTATTATTAGATATCAATAACGTTAGCGATTTAAACCATTATTCACATTTTAAATAAATTGTATCATTACGAAGGAAGCAACTCATATATTCGTTAGCCATAGTGGACCAGAACAAATCTTACCGATTCTGACACTTTAAATCTGGAATGAGAAAATATAGTTAGATGTGCAAATTTAAAGTTAATTAAGTAGCTTTAATATGGTGTGTGTAAACCACTAAAAAATCTTGCTAACTGTAAAAAATATGCAAGTATGACAGACCATATTAAAATCGATTAACTGAGTTTTATTTTAAAATCTTACTCATTTATATAGCCTTCCTCATTATGAAATTGCAAGGTGTCCAAATTAATCCAGCTTTTTTCACCCACTGTATAGAGACAGATTTGCAGAAATTAAAAAATAATAACCAACTTAGTACAATTATTATTTTAAAGCTAATTTTTACTTGACATGCCATGTACCCCAATGTTCGTATGTTAAATGAACTAAAACGTTGTATTAGTTCGTCGAATGTAAAGTTCGGTAAATATAGGTTGCTTTGCAATAAATATTTGAATCTAGGACATTCTGTTTCTGCAATATATGTATAGATCCACGAGTATTATAATTTTATAAATAATTACTAATGAGGGTATAGCGAAAGATGATTGCTCGTGGCTTGCAGTCCAACTGTGCTGATTCATTTCCTTGGAATGATGGGTTATAAGCTTGACCTGGACCTGAACCCAGATACGAACCAAATGCGCATATAATATGGATAACACATGTGTATACTCTGCTCTAATCAAACTCAGAACGACCTTTGGATTTGAAGTTCTTTTTTTCACTTTATTAACATTTAACATCCAGTGTAGGCGGTAAGCGGTTCGTTTTATCATGCGTGGAAACAATTCTTATCAACTGCTATAATTTATGTTTTTATTATTCATTAACCAAGGTTAGCAATTAATATTCTAAGTAGTAAACAATTCACTAGAATATTATCATTGTACCTTAATCAGAAAAATATAAAATTATTTTACGAGAGTCTAAAATCATTTGATCCCTTGTTGGGAACATTTCAAGTTGGTGATAATATGTATACATGCAATCTTCCCAGATTTGTACAAGAATTAAATTCGAAAGCATTTATTCAGAATGGGCTAACTGACATGATTTTTATTTTTTGCAAATAATACCTATAACTATTCGAAAGAACAAATTATTCTGATCACAAAAATGTGATACAGTTACATTAGTACATTGTTAATGTACTAAATTAATTATTGAAATGAGTTAACTATGATAACTCCAACACCACAATTAACAATGAAGGGCAGGCGCTAGGCTATGGTAGATAGAATATAAATTTAACAGTAATCAATGAACATTGAATGACGTAAATATCACAGTCGACAAATTACATAAGGTAATAGAAGAAAATATAACTTGTAACGAATTTATATCCATATAAGCACATATTTTAACGGCAAAAAAGTAACCTCTAGGTATCATAGTCAACATTAATAACAGCACATAAAATGACATCTCCCTTACCAACTTAAAAATAAACTATAATAACCACGCTGTATCATTCCATACATAGACACAAGCATACATATTTATTATTATTATTATTTTTCAAGATTCTCTTACTTCCATATTAAGAGTAAATGCCATTAATTTTTTTACAACCCCTAAAAGTCTAACAAGACAAATTGAAAGATAATAAGAATTATTAATGTGAGCACATGGTTAACACTAGTCAAGAAGCAGAGCAAATGCTAGAAGACTTCGACAATATGAGGACAAATAAAATAAGAAACGATAATAATGTAATATTAACTATGTAATACATAAAATGCTGATCTTGTACGTATATATGAAATACAAGTAATCGCGGGCGGAGGTAGGATCGTTCATCATCTTCTCTCTTGTAATTTCGAGTTATTACATATTTCAAAAAGCAAAAGCTACTTGTATGATCTTCATATAGGAACACGTTTACTGCTAGACACATCCCCAATGTTCACTGAAGTATGGGGTTCGCATTCCCAATTTTATCGTATTTTAAAGTATAACGTGCAAATAAATTTTAATTTTAAAAATACCATTCACACATTCCTATTTTATAAATATTTTTTTTTTTTGTGTGTGTGTCTAGGGCCCAAAAATGTTCAAACGCGGCCCTGTTTTCATAACGCACTCGACAGTGGTGTCGGTTATCTAAATATTTTATCAAAATAACAGCTGTCAATTAGCTAATATTTCCTTATACAAGTTCATTTTCATTTTATTAAATATCTACAGTACGGCTCAGTGACTAAAAATAACAGCAATCTGACAGTAATGTAAATTTGATTAATTCGATTACCTCCTGTTCCATTTGTGACAATCACATTTTTAGATACAGACACAGCAATAGTTGATCCTTATATAATTGTCCAATGTTAATTTTGCTATGTCTTGTAGTCACCGAGACACACTGTATAGTTTTAAATATATACCTATATAAGTATAGACAGAGCAGTACTTCATGTAAAATGTAATTGAAGTAGTATTTTAAGTACATTCAGTACTTGAAGCAAACTATTTCAAGTATGTTCTATAATTACTTATGCAAATACTAATGTGTAATACTGGGTATTTATTTACAGCAGTACAAGTAACAAAATGAATTTTAAATTTAGGACATAACGAATTAACACGCAAATATATAAAAATTGTGATTACTTCTGAATTTTGGAGCAAATAAAAAGATTGTTCAGAATTAAATACTGCATAACACTATTTTTGTGCTCAAATATTTTTGTATATCAAGTAAATCAATTTTGAAACAATGCAATTTGATGACAGATCAAATGGTCTTTGCCATTTTTTTAAATCTAAATAAATAACACCATATTGGCATGAGATAATTCCAACGTTAGAAGAGCGGCAATTTTTTTTCCATAAAGCAACATTCTTGTAGTCTAATTCCTGAAAATATTTTTTTAGGCCCATAAATAATCTTTCAATAAAATGCTAACTGCAACGATCGCAAATCCCCATGTATTTTAAATAGAAAACTTTAAGCCCTGTGGTCAAGGGTTAAATATTAAAATAAAAATTTGAAATTTTTACAGGATTTTTATTTATTTATTTGGAGCCGGTCTGAGAGACGATCAATTTGACTCCGTTTAACGACCACCCTAATATATATATATATATATATATATATATATATATATATATATATATATATGTATATATATATATATATGTATATATATATATATATATATATATATATATATATATATACAAATAATCTTAACTTGCATATTAATTAAAAACGCAGTAATTAGTATAAACTGTGTGATATATCCAGTAGTACTATTTTACTAATGTAACATTTAGACTTAATACGTACCTGTTAAATTAATTAGTTAAATTTTAAGTACATACTTGGGTACTTGTATTTTCAAGTACTTCGTTGCAGTACATGATATTTATTATATTCTCGTTATTGACAAGTACTTAAAGTCAAAAGTACATTGTACGGGGAAATGTTACTTCAACTACATTTGTAATTTCACCAAAATCTGCTTTATATTGCAAGTATACTTATCTCTATGTAATAAGTACCGGTATTGTTAAAAAAATATTTTTCACTTAAAAATAGTTGCATTACTGCAAGGTAGGTACAATATAAAGAATATACTGAAAATAAGTAGGGTTTTATGAAAAAACAGTTTTGAGCATTGAGGCACGTACGCATATATTTGAATCTTTTAACCTACTAATTTATACAAATCTAGTAAGTATATTGAATTTAAAATTTCAATAAGTAAGAAAATATTGAACAGATAGTTAGCATGTACTGATGAAGATTGACTAAGATCGGTACCTATGAGTTATCAGAAATTTATCATTCGTAATAACAATGCAAATTAATTTTTGAAATACCTACATTTGTTTTGATATTTCTATATTTATTTTTTTTTTCACACATTCACTTTACCCTGTAAATTAAATTCAATGAATTTCAAATTCTATAATAAAAATTTAATGCACATATACGTTTCATGTTTAAATAAATATATTTTCCCCAGCAAGAAAAACCTTTCCCCGAATATACGTCATATTATTTTTTTTTTACAGTAACTTAAAGTAAATGAATAGTTGTCTTCAGAAATTTTACATCTTAAACGCCAAGCTCAATACGCACAATGGCGGTTCATTTTTTTGCTTAAATTAATTTGTACAACATTGTCACATTAATTTTTTTAAGGAATAAAGGCGGAGTCTAAAAAAAAACGTGAACGTTAGATTTAAAAAGTGATACATGTTTTCGGGCACCGACAGTAGACGAGAAGGAATGAGAATCCTCCCCTCATATATGTGACTATTAGATATTTTAAATATCCTTGGAATTTAAAACCTTCAAACAAATTATAATGATCGGGTCCCTAAATTTACATAAATATTTTATATCTGTAATCACATATACCAACGAAATATTACAGTGTTATGGAGAGTATTCATCTATACAGAATTACGTATTTGTGTGTTCGAATGTATTGATGAATTTCTGTGTCTCTGCTGTATGTACCAGACACATCGTCACTTTTGCACGGTGATATATATATATATATATATATATATATATATATATATATATATATATATATATATATATATATATATATATATATATATATATATATATATATATATATATATATTATATATATATATATATATATATATATATATATATGTATATATATATAACAAGAAGAAAACAGAACAGAAATGAACAAAGATTCAGGACATTGGTGTAAATGTATACAGTGGTGGATTGTACGTATTCAGAAAACGTGAGATGTTGATGGAGATAAGAACATGAAACACGGACCAGTAGTTAAGTAAGTAGTCTAAACACTAACAGTAGTAACGACATGTGAGATTCTCAGATAACCAGTGAGTTAGTGAGCACAAAATAGTGATTTAAAAATATTATTATTTTTTTTTGTCATATGTAACGATTTGTTCCATTCATCCTAACACACTGCATCCACTAAAACTAGAGTTTACATGTCACTTAACATAGGATGCCAAGTCTCATTCGGTGTTCATAGTCCACCAGAATGAGAGGTCATATTGTATGGATGTTACTCTACAGTTTATGAGACTTAAACTAACACTAGTGAAAAAAAAATCAACAAAAAAACAAAATCAAGCAATCTCGGAAATACAATATAGTTAAATTCAAAATTATACAATTTTTTTTACAATTATCCATAGTGAGATCGATGATTCGATATACACAAAACGAAAATGTGAGATGTTCAAGTCTATGAGGACGTCATCCGAGTGGAGGATGTTTCGGTCGATGACTGCTGTTGTTGTTGAGTGGAGCGCGGGGAGGGTACGAACTCGGCAGCAAGTGGATTTAATTTACTGGTCTTCACCAGTTCCACCTTGTCTTCTTGCACTTTCAGCCCAGTCATCTGTTGATTGAGATCAGCTACGCTGCTAAACAGGACAGAATAACAAAAATCATATTACTCTTGCACAGTAATCGGATTAACACTGGGCGATAATTGTAATCACATTTCAATTTAGGACAAAACTATAAATCAGATTTAATAATATGAAATCATGTCCTATTGGTCAATAAAAGTATAAACAAAATTATGTTATTTACTACAAAAATGTATTAGGTGCACTGTGAAAATAGTGAAAAACTGTACATACTTCTCAGTCGAATTAGCATTAGACCACTGGCTCTCCTCTTGACTGGTTAACTCATCCTCCAACATGGCCTCAATGCACTGTTCCATAAGAGCTTCCTCTTCTAATTGTTGCATTACCTAACATCACAAAACATAACCACATTACACATCTACATGAATCGAAATAAATACACTGCACGAACGTCAGTACATTATAAAAGATGTATGGTAAGTGAAATTTTTATATACTTATTTTCGGAATGTCTGACCTTGAAAGTTTAAATAAACACATATGTTACAGAAATGTCCTGTTTACACTGTATTATTTTCTTTATGTAGGACTAAACATAATTTAATATTTTCAAAACATTGACAATAATATTTATACATATATAACTTAGATTTGTGTAATGCTATTATTGAGCGAAAAAAGTAAGCTAAATAGTATACAGGATATTTGGTGCTTATTTAAGTATGCTATGTTCAAAACATATTTTTAATAATAATAATTGGCATTAAAAATTTGTCATATATGTGAAGAAACTGATTGTAGTAAAAGGATTAATAATTAGAAATAGAAAATCTACATTGGGAATCCAAATTTTGGTATTCCATATGTAGTCATCACAGCATACATATTTCATTACAGTATTTTCACTGAAATTAATCGTATACCTCTTTATCAAATTCTTCTTCATTCTCCATCCATAAATATTCGGAGAAATCTCCATCCGTAGTAGGAGAGTCACATTCATCTAATGAACTGCTGTTGGCAGGTGTTCCATTTTCATTGCCAGTGTTATCCAGCATATATGTTTCCCCGTAATTGTAGTAACCGTTGCCAATCGCATTGTTTGACGGAATCTTCATCTTCATCTGTCACAGATACACATTATACAACATCTATCAAATGTATAAATATATACGCACACGTATATACGACACATATGTATACATAAACAGAAGAAATCATGTTTATATTCACTTTTTATGATTCATCATTTTACTTACCGATTAGATAGATGTAGTTGATTGTGAAACGAAGACTAAGCTTTGCTTTAACACTTAAATGTAGCTGTACAACTATACAAAACACAATATTTACGTCTACAAAGAACAAGACAACACATATAAGAATATATCCGAGAAAATCCGACACTTCTTTTCGTGTTGAAATATTATTCTTTTTCTTTTGCTTGCTTAATGCCAACTGTGCAAATAAAATATCCCTGCTTCTATCAATGTTAAAAATCTATGTATATTAAATTTTAAAAATCAGTTGAAAGTCATAAATTATATAATTATATTTTTTGTATTTCTATTAAGAACTAAATAGAGTCACTCAAATTTTAAATTTTTATTTAAAAACATATTTAATGAATAGTAAATCAAAATAATCTATTCCAACATTCATATATTTCTATTGAATATCACTTCCAACGTAAATGAAATTGGATAAAAAAGTGTAGAAAGGTAAGAGCTGGTAAAAGCTAATAAAAAAAATGAGCAGTTTCGTGAATTAGGCTAGTAGATCTGACCCCAATATTTAGTACGATGTCTGCAGTGTTTTTCTAATTTTTTCACATAGAAATTTGGGACAAATCTCCTTAATTACAAAATTACTGTTGATAAATAATAGCGGATTTGGCTATGGACGCATCTGACACACGCCGAGGGTCTCAATTTGAAGGCCCTCGCAAAAACGTAGGATTTGCTAAATTATTGCAAAAAGCAAACAATTAAAATATTGTATTTGATTTTTTTGTAGATTTACAAATATAATTTATTATTATTTAATACTTTCAGTACGTTACACAAACTAAATTAAAAACGTAATTGTGCACCAAACGATGCTAAGCAAGCCTGGAATCAGAACAACTTCATTAAAAACCTAAATTTGTTTCCTTTTTTTCGTCAACACATGACGTTACACAGGTTATGTGTAAAAAGTTTTTCAGCCCATTATATGCAGTTATTTAAATAATCGTTAATGCAAATTCGAAATTTGTTTTAAAATAATGTGCCGCCGATATTCAAAATAGTCACGTGTTTTAGAATAATAGAAAACTTTACATTGCAAAATTCCCTAAATTTAAATTTGACATATTATACTATCTAAAATGGCCACAATAGTCGTCTGATGTTTTGTATGAGGTAAACTGGTCACACGGATAAAATAATATAAGGTGTATTCTTTTTACAATTTGGCTGACTGAGTTAAGAACTAAGCTAAGCCAGGCTAAGCTCACTTGACGGTATGTAAAAAGAACAAGATTTTTTTTATGTTTCTCAGATAGTTCACTGGCATGTAAGATATATAAATGTAATAATAAGTGTATTCTTTTTACCTAAGCTGGCTTAATTGCTTGGTTATTTCACAGTGGCTTAGTTATTTGTGTGTTCTTTTTACAAGTCGTAGCTCACTTTATCTACGTTTATCAACCTCCCCCTTCCCGATGACGCACTACCCGCAACACAGGCTTAGAAGGGCTATTCGGCATTTGTACGCGCGAAAGTTTGATATAAAGAGTAATAATGAGGTTATTTTCAAGTTATTTTGTTGTTTTTAGCTCATCGACCTCCTGTCGAAGAGCTATAGTGTTCGGTACGATGTCTGTAGCATCTTCCGATTTCAAAAATTTTTGCACAGAAATCCCGGACAGACCCCCTGGACCACGAAATGACTATTACAACATATGTCCGTATGTATGTCGCTCGTCCGCTCGCTCGCTCGCTCGCTCGCTCGCTCGCTCGTACGAGATTTTTTTGTTCCACTCAGATCTCCTAAACTACCCAACGGATTTTTATGAATTTTTTTCTGCAGATACGTGTTATGGTCTAGTTGTGCAAGGTATATTTTATTTTTCAAAATTTTCCTTCGTACTTGAGAAAAAAAATATTTTCCAACTTTTTTTCAGTTTTTATTTTTTTTTTCCTTTATTTTTCACTCAATTGTGTTCAAAATTTTCTTGCATATGCAGGAAATGGAACAATATTTTTCCATATTTTTTATTTTGAAAAATTATGTAAGACCATTGGAGAAAAAAATATTTTTTAATTAAAAATTGAACAAAAGAAGATCAATGCATTTATAGTCGGCTTAGTTTGCTTTGCTTTTGTCAAGAGAAGAAAATGTATTCACACTTGTTTTAAATTTGTTGTTTTATTTGCGACCTAGGCACCTACGATTTTAAAAGTGAATTTAGATAAATAATAATTTGTGATATATTCAGACTTGCACATACGTCGATGAGCTGCAGGCATGTATGTCTGTATACATTCCTAGTTTGTTTAAAAATTGATAATTTCCAATATACAAACGATGCCACTATTATAATTATGACCGAAAACGTAGCAAACGCATTAGTTTTGTAAAAAATACTTTTTATAAATAAATACATAGAATAAATAGTTGACCATTTAATGATACGATGGTATTAATTAATATGTAATATACCGCAGTGCAAAATTGCTGCTCTGCTAATTTATATTTCTTACATGCCAGTGAACTATCTGAGAAACATAAAAAAATCTTGTTCTTTTTACATACCGTCAAGTGAGCTTAGCCTGGCTTAGCTTAGTTCTTAACTCAGTCAGCTAAATTGTAAAAAGAATACACCTAATATGGATAAAACAATTAAAATTGTATTCTATTCACTACTAAAATTCAAAAATAAGAACATAAAATACGCAACTACGCCCAGTGGTGTATTTATGATCGTCGAGATCCAGTGTGCGATATTATTGAGGCCCTTTGAATAAGGAAATTTGCAAAATGGGTTGTTGCCAAATGTATAACATACGTGAAAATAAGACCTTGCTAAATAAAAATATAAAGAAATAATTATAAAACATAAAGGTTCTTAAATAATTTATTTTACTGTATGTATTAACATTAATAAAAATAAGTATTTTGTGCGTAAACATGAATAATATGCTATTTAAAGTTATAATAATTATCACATTTTTTTTACAAAATCATCAATAGGGAACTTGCACATTTTTTTTTCTATTTTTAGCTCATCGACCTCCTGTCGAAGAGCTATAGTGTTCGGTACGATGTCTGTAGCATCTTCCGATTTCAAAAATTTTTGCACAGAAATCCCGGACAGACCCCCTGGACCACGAAATGACTATTACAACATATGTCCGTATGTATGTCGCTCGTCCGCTCGCTCGTACGAGATTTTTTTGTTCCACCCAGATCTCCTAAACTACCCAACGGATTTTTATGAAATTTTTTCTGCAGATACTTGTTATGGTCTAGTTGTGCAAGGTACATTTTATTTTTCAAAATTTTCCTTCGCACTTGAGAAAAAAAATATTTTGCAACTTTTTTTCAGTTTTTATTTTTTTTCTCCTTTATTTTTCACTCAATTGTATTCAAAATTTTCTTGCATATGCAGGAAATGGAACAATATTTTTCCATATTTTTTATTTTGAAAAATTATGTAAGACCATTGGAGAAAAAAATATTTTTTAATTAAAAATTGAACAAAAGAAGATCAATGCATTTATAGTCGGCTTAGTTTGCTTTGCTTTTGTCAAGAGAAGAAAATGTATTCACACTTGTTTTAAATTTGTTGTTTTATTTGCGACCTAGGCACCTACGATTTTAAAAGTGAATTTAGATAAATAATAATTTGTGATATATTCAGACTTGCACATACGTCGATGAGCTGCAGGCATGGGTGACTAACCCATTCTTTGAATACTAGTTTTTTCTGAATCTGTATACATTAAAACAAATTCCCTATTTTTTATTTTTTCGAAATTCGCTATACTTTTGCAGAAATAAATTATTGAAATTTTGATACAATATCTATACAACGTGATATTATATTCAGTGCCCAAATATTTTTGTACGTCGAGCAAATCAAATAAAACCAAAAGCAAAAATCCAATAAAATCAAAGATTAAATAAAACCAAAAACATTAAAAACTGCATAATATGATATTATATTCAATGCCCAAATATTTTTGTATATTGAGCAAATCAATTTTGATATATCGCATTTTAATGAAAGATCAGCACATCCCTGGTAGTACTATTTTTTTAGGACTACACATTTCAGTGGCGAAGCCTACGCCACTGAAATGTAAGATGAGAAATTCTATAATTAGTGAAAGTAGAATAGTTACTAAAAACCAATTTAATAGTGACAGTGAGTTCAGGTGTATCTCCAAATTTGCTCAGAGAGCTTTAAATAATAACAGAATAGCCTCTAAATATTTTCTCTCTAACAGCGATTTGCTTAAAACTAGTTATACGACAAACTAAAGAAATTTGATACGTATTTTTTACTGTACTTTTATGCTTTTTATAAATGTATCGTTTACCAGGCCATATAACATTGATTTATGTACATATGCAAACAGTATTTTTTCCTTTAGTAAAACAAAAAAACACTGTAAGTTTTAAATGTAGAATTAATTATCAAATTATTTAATGAAATGTTATTCGGCTATTAGCCCCCTTAATGGTAAAATGATACAAAGAATTTTATTTCTCCCTCAGATAAAATTTTTCGTTAATTATCAAATTAGGTAACAAAAATGACTATATAAATTTCTTGTATATGGGTGTCCGTTTGCAGCGTCTTTTTTTTGTACAAAAAATAAAATTCATTAGCTGAAAATTAAAAGAATATTAAAAATAAATACGCGATTCTAATTGATATATTGAAATTATTATTTTTTGTTTCAATATAAATGCCGAAGCATTACGCACAGCCACAAAAAAGTAATGTCTGTATATATGTTTTCAATTTAAAATATAATTTTATAAAATAAAACGTATTAATTATTTGTATGCTTCAATTTTGTGCAAAGTTAAATAAATCTATCATAATGTAAGCCGTTAAATTGGTACTAGTTACGCCTCAAAAATTGTATATCATAGGAATTTCGAAAATGGTACGTGGGATAACTATGTTTATTTACAGAGAAATATTATTGGTCCCTTTCAGTATACGATTTACCAACACTATTTACCATTCGTTTGAAAGTATAGCAGACCTAATGATAATAAGAAAAGCCAAAATTCAATTATTAATAACTGCACGTGAATACAGTATTTTCAAAAACAAGTATTTTTGGATATTTAGTCAATTTTTGTAAGTGATATTTCTTGATTTGTGATAAAATCTCATTACTTTATAACAATTTCACATCACTTTTTAGTACTTTTGACTTGGTACACTATTTGTTTTGTTACTTACGATTATTTTATTGCTACCATATACATATAATAGAAAACACATGAAAGTAGAGTACTATTTATACATTTCAAAATATATTTATGTTAAAATTATTCAATATACATGACAAAAACACCAAAATTTTACAAAAATCGCAAGATTCTTTTACTTATAATTTAACATTAAATACATACATACTTTAAATTTTAATCCTTGTCAAAACAGAATCTTTGTGCATCTAGTATTATTATTGCTGTCATGTTATCAACAAGTTTCATTGTTAATATAATACATCATAATATATGTAAAAAATTGTTCCATTACTTAATTACGTACTTTACAATTTAATGCAATAATATATAAATGATTAACTGAATAATAGGTACGTGTTTATTTTGAAAGAAAATTATGTTGCCAACACGTTCAACAATAATTATGTATGTTAGTTTATTTGTTACCCTGACAAGATAATTGTGGCTAACACGTCGATATTATTTGGATTTTACATCTTTCTCGGCTTCTTCTTTCTTCTTTTGCTTTTCTCTCATCACCTCAGCGTCTCTAGAAATACATATAAAACATTCGGTCAGTAGGTGACATTTTACATAAATATATACTTAAAATTGTTTTATTTACCTATGTTTCCGGGCCTCCAAGCTTAGGCCATCGCCAGTTGCTTTCTTTTTTGCCTGTTCCTGTTGTTTCTTTTGGTTCTTTGCCCTTGCCAAATCACGCTGGTTTCCACCTAGTTTACACACGTTGATCCTCCATTATGGACGGAACGAAAACAAAAAACTTAATATACTATACTTACGAGTCATTTTGTTCTTCTTGTTAATAAATTTTACGTAAAATAGCCACAGATGTAAAAATTTAAATGTAAATAAATCACTCTGACTTCGCAGGCCGCAGCCTCGAAAGGAGAGAAAAAGCTTCACAGAACAATTGTTAGGTTCGAAGCAACTTACAGATCATAAGTTTCGTAGTTCACTCTCTTTCCGTATAAGTCGGGTGTCGCTTGCATGAAACAAATGATAAGAACAAATGTTACACTGGTGACGTCATTAATTTATCATGATACTGCAAAACAAAAGACAACAATGAAATGTATAAATTAGAAAAAAAAATATGAATTGTATACGTTATTTACTATTTCTTAACAATATATTAAGAATAAAAAGACAATTTTATTTCAGCGGATTGTTGATTTATTTATAGATATACATTAAAACCCTAATTGTTTAGATTAACAATTAGAATATAATAAAATTCTAGTATTTCAAATAATATGTCCATTATTATTTTATCAATAATATTCTTTTATGCCTATGGCACACGTATCACACAACGTCGTAGAAAGTATGATGAAAAGATAGAACGCATCCGTTTTTCAAACTAAAAGGCCCCACACACTTCGTTCTTTTTGCACTTGTAGCCGAAAACCGTCATCTTAACCGCGTTCCAAAATATCAAACCGAGCTTGATTTTAACAGCACGGTTTTAACCGTATGTTCCAAACCGTGCAAAAAGAACAAAGTGTGTTCGGCCCTTAAAATGACAAATATAAACCTAAACTAGTGATTTTATACTACTAGTATAAATCACTGACCCAAACTAGCGTAAAATGAGACACAAAAGGTACGTGTGAAATGAGACACCTTCGTTTCAGCATTTTGCTGTATGATGAAAATAGAGAAGCCGCTATTTTTCGTCATACTCGGGTGCGTTCTGTTTTTTCATCATTATTTTTACGACGTTGTATGATAGGTATGCCATGGGCATGAGATAAAAGTCTGATAGTGTGCCACTGGCTTTAAGCCAGTGGCACACTATCAGTTTTTTCATCATTCTGTGAGTGTTTAGAATGATCAGTGTGAATGACTGACGTCACAGGGCTAGTTCTGTCAGTTTGCTCTAAAATAGGACCGGCTCTATTTCTATCATTCAAAGGGATGCGTTCAGCTTCTGATTGGCCGACGCGTCTCGCTCCATCTCACTCTATTGAAAAGAGAAACATGATGTTGTAGTTGGATTTAGTTGTCAAGCGTTTCTTGCTATTCTTGTGGAGTAACTTAAACTTTGGAAAGATTCTCCCGTAGCTAAAAATCGCAAAGCGACACTCAATCTGAAATTATAAAAATTTTATAGGTTGTTTTTACGTATACAATTTAAATACCTTTTATGTGCTGGAATACACTGTCTCATACAAGTATCTGCATGAGTAATATTGCTTTCAATCATACTTAATAATTCTTTAAAACAATCTTCATCCATACGTAAATAATTTCTAAAGCTATTTACGTCTTCTAACCTCAACTCATCATGTAGCATGTTTAATACTCCTCTTCCATCGTTTCTTCTGGCTAGCCACTCACGTCGCCATAGCCGTTTACGCTTATTTCTAATTTTCTTTAATTTGATGAGGTTTAATGCAATTAAAGATAATTTCAAAACTCTTCTCCTGTTGTCCATTTCTAAACGTCAAACTCGACATGTAAACTGATGAAAAAAGCGACCGTGTGACATGATGCGTCCGCCACTCGCTTCAAAAGCAGGGATGGTGACGTCACAGTCTGAACACTGTCAGTATAGAATGATGAAAAGAATGATAGTGTGCCACTGGCTTAAGATAAAAGTCTGATGGGTCTGATGCCCATGTCACTCCTATCATACAGCGTCATAGAAAATAAGATGAAAAAACAAAACGCATCCGTTTTTCAAACTAAAATGACAAATATAAACCCAAACTAACGTAAAATGAAACACAAAAGATACATTTAAAATGAGACACCTTCGTTTCATCGTATTGGTATTGATGAAAATAGAGGAGCCGCTATTTTTCATCATAATTTTACGACGTTATGATGCTGTATGATAGGTGTGTTATATATTTGAAAGTGTTTATTACCGTCCGCGCTACCTTATCGGCCAGTGTTTGTACCAATTTTCTACTTGTAATGTGATGCCCGGTATCCGACAAATCAGTAAACTATAGCGAGGTACATGCGCATAACGTGTTATTTGAATTGTGGCGCATGTGCTGCTGTTTCGAATTACGCTTGTAGTTTCATATGAACGCATTAGAGCAATGTGATCCCGTAATGGCGGGCAGCGTGTTAAAGTGGAAAAGAGTGACGAATCCGTCAGGACCGCAACCCAGACCAAGACATGGACACCGTGCAGTTGCAATTAAAGATCTTATGGTTGTATTTGGCGGAGGAAACGAAGGAATAGTGGATGAACTTCATGTCTATAACACAGGTACGTACGATACAAGATTGAGGTTTCGACTATTAAATATGGCGCGACTGTTGTCATTACAACATAAAGCTATGTATCAGTTTCATTGCTAAACTATTTACATTGGTATTTTAATAGTGAACTGATAATGTAATTATTTATTACTGATCATTTGCATGCATTCATTATATGCGGTTTGTTGTTGTTTTTATACAATTTGTTTTGATCTTATAAAAGATGGCGGCCCCCTCAAGCAATACACCGCCATCAGATCTCTGTAAACAATTTTATGTTCAGTACAGTAATATTTATTTAAACATTCATATGTTCCCCTCATTTACACTGAATCTTACATGACTGTATAACTTTAAGAAATTATGATATTTGATGTTTATTATAATTCTGAATAGTAACTAATAATATTGCTTCGATGCCGATATATAGCAAAGAACCAGTGGTTCGTACCCATCACAAAAGGCGACATACCGCTAGGATGTGCTGCGTACGGGTTCGTTGTAGACGGCACCAGACTGCTAGTATTTGGTGGTATGGTAGAATATGGAAAATACAGTAACGAATTGTACGAGTTACAGGTAAGCCAGTATAATTATAGCTATATGCTATTTAGTAATTTCATATACTTTTTAGGCTTCGCGGTGGGAATGGAAAAAGTTAAAACCTAAATCGCCTAAGAACGGTGCACCACCATGTCCCAGACTTGGGCATAGCTTTACATTAGTAGGCAATAAAGTTTATTTATTTGGTGGTCTCGCCAACGACAGCGATGATCCTAAGAATAATATTCCACGGTACCTGAAGGATTTATACGCGCTGGATTTACAGAGTAATCCCGTAGCGTGGGAGGTGCCACAGACCCACGGTCCGTCACCACCACCGAGGGAGTCACATACGGGTGTGGCGTACCACGACAAGAAGAACAACAAATCCTATCTGGTGATTTATGGTGGCATGAGTGGTTGTCGCTTGGGGGATCTGTGGTTCTTAAACACAGATACACTGACTTGGAGTAAACCGGTGATAGAGGGTGTGACACCATTACCGCGCTCTCTGCACACATCTACATTAATTGGTAATAGAATGTATGTCTTCGGTGGCTGGGTGCCTGTAGTGGCCGATGACAAGGTTGCATCGCATGAGAAAGAGTGGAAGTGGAAATGTACAAGCACAATGGCTTGCCTTAATCTTGGTAAGTTTTCTATTAGTAACGATAGTACTCAGTACTTGAATGATCGCATCTGTATGTTTGATATAGAAACGATGACGTGGGAACATTTGGACATTGACGGTTTCGAGGAGAACGTACCAAGGGCACGAGCCGGCCATTGTGCAGTTGGTATTCATACTAGACTATACGTGTGGTCAGGCAGAGATGGCTACCGGAAAGCCTGGAACAATCAGGTTAATAACTATGATTTAAAGTACTCAGTGACGGACATTCAATAATAACATTTTAGTTTACATTCCAGGTGTGTTGCAAGGATCTGTGGTACTTGGAAGTAGAAAAACCTCATGCACCCGGCCGCGTTTCACTAGTTAAAGCCGGCACCCATGCACTTGAGGTCAACTGGAATGCATCGCCAGCATCTCAGACCTATATTCTACAGGTAAGAACTAAACCGTACCTATTTTCATATAGTTATACTATGTACGATTAGACTGAATGTGTGTTTTTTATTTGAATAGATTCAGAAGTATGATATTCCAGCACCAAGTGCAACTGGTCCGGCTATAACTAGCCCAAAAACAGCAGATGCACCTATACCTGTTGCTATAAACACTGGTACACCTAAGTTGGCTCTGCAATCACCACCATTAGCTTCACTAACGCCAACAGCTATAACACCACCGGTACCTGCTCAAGTGCGACTTACTCAAGTGTCGGAAATTTCCAGTCCCGGCACACCTACTCCAACTCAAGTTAGATTCTCGTCGCCCGTAGTCAGAGGTACGTTATTTGAAATCATCATTTTTATACAATAACACAATAACGTTATTCTTTGTAACGTGTACCTAATCAGTTGGAATAGATAACGGTATGGATCGGTTGTTTGTGCAATGTAACCATTAAGAACCACACTAGAATTCACATTCATGTAAATTCTGTTTGGTATGTACGTGATTCCCATAGGAATGCGGTTATTTGTGCCTTCATAGTAAGAATACACATTGAGTACTTTAACTATATTGGTGTTTATAGTTATATACCTACCTCTAGATTAGATGTGTCCGTGTTCTTACCATTCCATGACAATTTTTTTTTTTTTTTGCAATTGTTTCTCTGGTTTGTCATATAATCTATTTGTGGTGTGTACGAAATACTATATACATATATTAGTGACATTTATAACATTTATTATTATGGAGAGAAGTTAAATGTTTACGTAACAGAAGTATCTGAGCCAGGTTCATTGTTCCTGATAACATAATAATAACATTTTTTTTTGTAAATGTGTATATAAAGTTCTAGAAAATATTTTAGTACGACCAGCTACGCCTCGTGTAGTCTCCTCGTCACTTACGCCTGCATCGACTGGAACGACGAACATTGCTGCCACTACACCGGTCTTAGTAGTTAGTACAGCAAACAACAGTATTCTAAGCACGAGTACAGCGACCACGAAACCAGCGCAATCCATGTCTGGCATACAGGCGCTCGCGGCTGCTGCCGCAGCCACTCAAAAAATGAATGTAACGACGGTTAGCGGCAGTCCTATTAGAATAACAACACCCATTCGTGGTAAGTAAAATACTGCTTGTTCTAATTGTTACCAATACCAATCAACATACAATATACAATTTCATTGTCGACAGGTACAAATGTACGTATACAATCACCGAATTCTACCGTATTGCGTCAAGGAGCACCACAACTCGCTGGCAAACAATTGATTCTACAGAAACCTTTACCTCAAGGACAGATAGTAACATTAGTGAAAACCAGCCAAGGATTGTCTGTCGCATCCGTGAACAAATCCAGTTTGGTTCAATCCAAAGCTGGTGTACAAACTACGAATACTGTTATTCAGCAAGCTGCCACTGGCCACAAGAATCCCACAATTGTCAAACTTGTTCCGAACTCGGTCACAGGTATGCAATCCTATGCATTGTCTGCAATATTACAATTACATTATATGTTATTTTTGTGCGATAGGCAATAAAGTTTTGACAACGATGAAATCCATTCCATCCAACATGATAGTCAACAAGTCAGGCAAACAAACAATCGTCATATCAAAGGCCAGCGCTGGACAATTATCTCGCGTGAATCAACAACAGATGCTTGTTGTGTCAAGTGGCTCGGGTATACGAACTGTTCAGACAGTGAGCAGCTCACAGGCAACAAACCTAGGTATATGATTTATTATGTGCGCCTGCGTGAATGCTACTATAAAATTGCTAATACTAATGTTTTCTGTATAATAAATAGGCGCAAGTACAACGTCAATAAATGTGCAACCAGTTTCTACTGCAGGGACCACTAGCTTGCAAGGTATGAAACTTGCAGGCAAACCTATAACGATAACGATGCCTGTATCATCGCTGCAAAATGTCGGCAAATCTGTGACATTGAGCAAACACACAGTATCCAATTCCGGACAAATCATAAATGTACCTGGCACCCAAGGTGTTCCGGTTAGTGGGATAACGGTAAATAAATAAATAAATTATCTAAATGTGCAAACACAGTGTTAGGACGGAACTTACAGTAATGTAAATGAAAGAAGTCTCATGAAGGTCATCTGTATCATATACGAATTAACGTATAGCTATGTATCTATCTCTCTCATTTCAATTGTCAAGCAGAACGCGCGACAAGGATGGATATAACGCGTTTGTCTTTAGATTGTCCGAACAATGCTACGATAAGCATAACAAAATGAGGCTCGTTGTACTTGATACTATTGCAATAACGTACGTTGATTTCTTATTTCCTACACTACTAGCTGGCGCATAGGTACGTAGCTTCATTTTGCTGCATTTTCTGTCAGTTTGTCTTATTTACCACTAATTAACACCAATGTTATGCACTAACACAAACACAGTTATAATAAATCACATTTATTGCAATCGCTGTTATTATTTTATTATCTAAATCATTGTTGTAATTCAAAATGTGGGACGCAAATGATTAACATAATGAACTGTCAAAACATCGTATTTCTGTTGTTACCGGTGCTAAGCCGACTATTCACCGAAAACTTTATATCTGGTATATACTAATGCATGGATAGTTCTTCTTTTGTTTAAATCCTCCGTCATCTGCTAACCCCTCGCCGTCGGAAATTACAGTATCTTACATACCCCATTAAAAATTAGATAAACGACGCTACTGAATGTGAGAAAATGGGCGTGGTTAAAATCTAAACTCGTACTGTTCAACGATGACCTTCACTGGATTTCTCTTATTAATCAAAGTTTAATTGGTAATGTGTTATACAGAAACAAGTTATGATCGGCGGTAAACCAATCACAGTTCAGTTACCTGCCGGTGGTCAACAGAGGACTCTAACGCTAGTAGGCAACCAAGGTGGCAAACTGATGTGTATGCCCACGTCTACATGTACAGTTGTTGGATCCGTCACAACGAACACATCAAGTGATCAGCCGAAACTAGTAGTTGTGTCTCGTCCGAAACAACCATCTGCTACAATAGGTAATGTGTATAATTAATTATATGCAGTGACTGTGAGAAATATAGTTATCCTATAATATTGGTTTGTGTGTTGTTTGCAGCGTCAACTTCATTCGACGGTCCAGCGACAACGGATGCCGCTCTAGCTGCACTGGCTGCTGAGGCCGGCCTCATTGATCCGGAGCCGAGTTCAATTAAAATTGAGGAGGAGGATAACGCTTTTGTGGACTCGACTGTAAGTTTAGATGAGGGTCGGACAACAGAACAAGACAGTAGCGAGACAGTGAACAGTAGCGAACAGGAACTCATGCTTGTCGGTGGTGGTGAGTTGACTGGTGATAGTGAAATGCCTTTGGATGGGAATCTAGAACAACAAGAGATCTTGGACGATATGGAAGCAGAATCTTCCGAGTGTGTATCCACCCGCATTGAAGGTGCCGATTCAACAGCAACTGGCAATGTCGGATTATTTGGTGGTCGCGGGGGTAATTTAGTTGAGAAACTTGGTCTGAAGGGTGGCGATGGCCGAATCAGATTAGGTTTGTTGGGTGGTTCACCTATTCAAGCACCTTTGGTAAAGCCGATCATGAGACGCACAGGACTATTAGGTGGTGGTAATGGTGACAGTGAAAGTCCCACTAGTAATGAAATGGACGCATCCGGTGACACATTAGGAAGTAGTTTTGCGGCAAACTCTTCCGCGAATACGTTATCGCAGTCGGGTAGTGCATCTATATCCAATAACTCGGACAGTATATCGGCAGACAGCAGCGCGATGTCTCTCGACGAAAACATGTTAAAGGGTGAATACGATGCAAATGGTGAAGAGAACGATGAGTTCAAATTACATCTGGGTTCTGCAGATGACGAGGATGTAAGCAGCCAAGAGCCAGACGATGTTCTCAAAGACGAACTATTGGATAAATTGAAGTCCAGCAGTCAGGATGAAGTAAGTAATGCAATAACCAACGGTAACAACATTGCTGAGTTACTGGATGGTAAGAAACCGGACGAGAATGTCGGCGATCCACTTTCCACACTTGCCTCCGCTGCTCTGGGTCGTGCAACACCACAATCATATACGAAACCAGACTCACAGGTAATGTACAGTGAACAGTGCAGTATTTGAATTTTTTATTCGTCATTGCATACAATTTCTAGACGAAATTTATATAACATTTTCCATATATCATGCAAGATTTAAAACCAAATTACGTTGCATATATTTAAAGTATTTTTTACTTGATAAATTATATTCTAGAAATCGATATGAAAAATTAATTAGTTACAAAGTAATCAGTTTTTTCTTTCTTCATCTGAAATGTTTACATGTAAATATGTATTATAAATATGTCACTTGAGCTGCGCATCGTGAAGGACATTGTGCGTCAATGTATCACGGCGGTGGTTGTTTTCATGTGTGACCATTTTATTTAAATTTTTAATAACATGAAGATAGATTTGCGATACACTTTATTAAAAAACAGATAAATTAAAATTTCTTAAAATTTATTATGTTTTAAATGTTGTGTTTATATATAATATATTAATAGTTTATTGTCATGTGCATAGACGGCACCTGGTGATGAGACATCTAAAAAGGATATCTGGTATACTGTCGGATTCGTCAAGGGGAACAGCTATGATGTACAAAATTACTTCTTAGCGGATGACGATACAAGTAATTTAACAATAGACGGTTTACCTGATTATTCAAATTTACCTCGTATTAACCTGGAACCAGGTACTGCGTATAAATTCCGTGTCGCAGCAATAAATTCGTGTGGTAGAGGAGAATGGAGTGAAGTAAGTATAATTTGTCTTCTCTTCAATAAACACTAATATTAGTTGATTGATTGTGTCGGTCAGTAATTTATTTTTCAAAGAATAAAAATAATACCAATGCCACTCATATTGATATGTATTTTAAACATGTTGAACAACATTTTTGCAGATATCTGCGTTTAAAACGTGTTTACCGGGCTATCCGGGTGCTCCATCCGCCATCAAGATTGCAAAGTCACCTGATGGTGCGCACTTATCGTGGGAGCCTCCACAAACCATTCAGGGGGAAATTATCGAGTACTCGGTGTACCTTGCTGTACGTAGCAGTAACCCTAAGGTACTACAG
This sequence comes from Carabus problematicus, assembly GCA_963422195.1. Lineage (NCBI taxonomy): Eukaryota > Metazoa > Arthropoda > Insecta > Coleoptera > Carabidae > Carabus > Carabus problematicus. The sequence goes on from OY728577.1 coordinate 21,706,066, forward strand.
TCTTCTAATTGCATACGGTACAGTTGTTGATAATGCTGTTTGTGTGTTTCCAATTGTAGGTAGAAAAAACATCTGCACCTGCTCAATTAGCATTTGTGCGCGTATACTGTGGAGCGAATAACACATGTGTAGTGCCCAGTGTATCACTGGCCGCCGCACATGTAGACACCACAACAAAGGCGGCGATTATATTTAGAATCGCTGCACGAAATGAGAAAGGTTATGGGCCGGCTACACAAGTCAGGTGGTTACAAGGTAATAAATACTTACTTCTCTACATCACATGGTCATGAAATAATTATTCGTATTTAGTGTGATAATGTATGATTTGCAGATCCGACAACGGCCGGTAAAGCTTTGAAACGTACTGTTGATAGTTCGTCAGGACCCGTAAAGAAATTCAAAACAGAAAAATCTGACGACGTTTAGATCGGAAAGTTTGGTTCTATTTTTATTAACAAAAATAAACTTCCATTTGTCGATTTTTTTTTATTTAGTCGTTAATAAGGAGATTAACAGCCCGAAACATATGTGTATATATATATATGTATTGGATATTTTGTTCATGCTACACAGGATAACGGTGCATGTTATAAGTATCATATATAATATAATTATTTTATTTTACGTACATACAGACACCCACTGATGAGTACTGGGTCAATTTGTATTCTGCCTTACATATGTAATTAGTCGAATTTTACTTTATAATTTTAAAACTATATTAGAGTTGTATATATTATTTCTACTTTATTTGCGTTTACAAAAAAATACCGGTATTACATTGATGCATAACTAATTTGTGTTCAAAATTTGGTTTATGATCGATAAATTTTCTCAGTTATAAACCTATATAAATATAATAAATTTCATGCCCAGTTTTTGAACACATTTGTTGTATGGTTGGAAAATACAATTTTAGTATATCCATGTCAGAATAGGAATATTTTAAATCGGTATATGTATGTTGTGGCACCGATTATAATTTTCCTACTTGCTTGAAATACAATTATGAAATATTCAAATGATAAACATGTAGATGCCCTATACATAGTACTTGAAAACCCTTTTTTTGGGTTTCCACATGTATATATTGTTTTAATAAGTAAGCCTTAAATATCATATATTGTGTAATGTTTCCTACTTACAAATGTAATACCGGTGTAATTACATGAGATAGTTAACTTGGAATTGTTTTTTATATAATGTATTCACATTTTAGTTATTCAAGAGCCGGTCAAATAAGCCAATAATTGTTAATTCGTATTTCATTTTAATGCTAGTTCATGTTGAAGTTTCCTCATTTCATTTTTATTGAACGCTGTTGTGAGTTAATAATACATTATGTGAATATCGTTGTTCGTTACTGAGTGATGAACAGAACATCCAATCAATAAATAATTGGTTCAAGTGTACATGTAATTTGGAGACGATTTTATAAACATGTATTTATTAGGAAGTGGAACGAAGTAAATATCTTCCTTGGCAAAACTCAGTCGGCGTCAGCTAGTAGTTCAGACGTACCAAAATACAATAACATTTTTCAAATGTTATATTTTGGGTATTATATACCCTTACAACATTGACGAGAAATGTGCTAATTAGTAAATCAGTCTAATGGTGCGTCTAAAAAATCTTATCTTCGGGTATGGTTTAAGAAACAATTGTTTTTTTTTTCAATTCCGATTTTAAGAAGAAAGTTATTTACTTTGTTCTATTTTCTACAACTATATACGAAACTATAAGTAGCACTCAATATCCCTTAATTTTTTTTTTTTTTAATTATTTCCTGAATTCTTATGCCCATGGCACACCTATCATACAGCATCATACAACGTCGTAGAAATTATAATGAAAAAAAAAGAAGCAATATGATGAAACGAAGGTGTCTCATTTCACACGTATCTTTTGTGTTTCATTTTAGGTTAGTTTGGATTTATATTTGTCATTTTAGTTTGAAAAACGGATGCGTTCTAAATTTTTCATCATAATTTCTACGACGTTCTATGGTGCTGTTTGATAGGTGTGTCATGGGCACTATATCAGTTAATAACTTGTAGAACAATTCAAATGTAAAACTGCGTCTCCGAAATATATCTAACTGAACTTATACATTCAAAGTGCTGCTTATGAAAAATATATTTGTTATTCCAGAACTGTTAAACACTGATTTTTAGCGACTAATAATTCATTCATTGTAACGCAGTATACATTTAAATCCCATAGTTCAGTTATATCTTTTGATGCATGTCCAAAGAAAAATACAATGAACATAGTTGTTCAAAATAAGTTGTATGAATTAATTGTGTAGTAAATAAACCTTTTTTATACTGAACAACATTTTCCATTAGATTGTAATTTGTTAAAACGTAATAACAAAAGTTATTACACCTTTTGTCTAGAATCACACGTATACTGCGTTGAAATGAAAAAATAAATTGTAGTTCCACATTTTTGACGATACTTTTAAATATATTATAATTATTTCAACGTCAGTTTATCTACAGATTATCTTTATAATTATAAAATGTGAAGTCCCGAACACATTATTTCTTTGTGAAAATTTAGTGAGTGCATTATTTTTGTAATTAAAATACACTTCTTGACATTTTCATGTTTATTGTAAGTTGTTTAATTAAAATATAAAATGTTTTACAATCATTGGTTTCGTGTTTGGTTTTCCCGCCATTTTTGTTCCACAGAATACTTTTATTGATGAGACTGAGTTATCCATGTTTACTTTATCTAAGCATTTATTTAGCTGAGAATGCATTGAAGGAGTCCCCAACACTTTCGTAGTATGCGTTTCTTTTAAAATTAAATAATTTTTATCTTAGAATTTAGTATTCTACGGTCTATTTGATTTCATTTTCAGTAATAATACAAGAAAAATAAGTCAAAACTTAAATTTTGAATTTGTACACATTGTACTTCTTCTTTTCGTTCAAGGGCCGTTTTCTTTTCATGATTCAGATACACAAGTGAAATTCCCCTTATATGCTTTATCAGATAGACAATATGAATTACAGAAAAGCTGATTATCCCCAGAAATATTGCAGCAGAATTAATATTATATATTTAAATTAATTTTAAAACATTGGTAGTCCAATCATTCGTAATTAGGTGTATTCTTTTTACAGTTCGGCTGACTAAGTTGGACTAAGTTAAGAGCTAAGCTAAGCCAAACTGATGTGACTTGTGGCGCTTTCCTTTCGTCTACCCCAGTGGGGGGAGCTGAACTGATCTGACCGGGGTGTTACTGAACTGATTCTCATTCGAAAGGAACGTACAAAATTGAGTGGGGTAGTCGACTAGCGGTGCTATTTTATAGTATATTCCGAAACTTAACCAAGGAAACCGCGGTTTTGGTTGTGGTAAAGTTTTGGTTAGTGTATGGTACCTGAAAACAGATTTATATTTCGGAATGCCCTGGTCCGGACAGTCGGTAAAGCAGAGAACTAAACTCCCATTCCGTAGTTTGTTATGGATTAGTAAGCCATTGCGGTATAAGGTTATATTATTCTTTATTCCTATAGTCATTAATAAATATGGAATATTGACAGTTTTTTAACGAATTCATATTAACTGATGGTAGTTCCGATGATGATTTGGATATGTACATAAAAAGTAACATATTATGTTCTTCGAGATATGAAATCACTTATGTGCAACAATGGCAGAATAAATAAATATACTTGTATTGTGCAGAATATTTTTAATAATTTTGTATATGTTACGACCACACCGAAACTTTTTAGCATGCATACTGTTTTCTAGTAAATATTTTTCATTTCACTTTTAAATACATACATAAATACGTCATTAGATTAATTTTAAAACATAATTCAAGAGCAAATAACTATATAAGTAATAATTTTAATAATGACTAAATATTTACCGGGCAAAATTTAAATAATTACGGTAGTGGGGGAAAACTTACCACAGTAACCACGTATTTTACACGGTTACTGTGGTCACATAAAAGTAACCAAATCTTTCAGGCACCGCGTTTCAAAACTTAACCAAAACACTGAAACGGTTACCTTGGTACATATACGGAACGCGAAACCAGAACCACGGTCACTTTGGTTAAGTTACGGAATATACTATAAGATAAACTGAGCTACGAGTTCTAAAAAGAACACGTAAGTATCTAAGCCGATTTTAAATAACTAAGCACTTAAGTCAGCTTAGGTAAAAAGAATACAGAAAGCTATGATGATATTTTCTTCTGATATAACAAATACTGTTTTTAGTCAAAATGTACAGTAATTTAAGAAAAATACAACATATTTCATGAATATACTATATAAATCAAGTTAATATAAAATTTACAGAGAGCTTAAATACGTGTTTTATATTTTATAATTTGAATAAATCATAATTTTTACATTATTAGCATTTTTTAATACAAATCATTTAAACTAAATCTGTAACTATCAATGAAAGATACTGATGAGTTTGAATAACGCGCCAAATTGCATAGATATTTTTTGTGTACTATGCGCAGTTGTTATATAAATAAACATATGCGCCTGCGCATCGAATCAGATTACGACGGTATGTAATGCGCGTCTTTATATTTGAGAGTGCGCTTGTACCGAAACCTCGTGTTGCTTAATATCATCTCGGCCATATTGGTACTGAATGAGTTAGTGCGAGTGCAGGCTTACAATAGCCTAATTAAATCTTCCAACATCCTTTAGTTGCGAAGATTTTTCACTTTCATATTAAAATGGAAAACACATACGGCATCGGCGTGACCAATAGGTACGCATTATTTTTGGATGACGATGCAGATCCATTAGAAGTTTTGAAAGTACAAGAACAGGAGAAAGAACTGAAAAAGAAATCGAAAGTTGCCGAAAAAGAAAACAAAGGTAAAACTGAAGTTGCACCGAAAGGTAAAGTTGCTGTGACCCAACGCAAAACTATAAAGGAATCGATTCACAAGGTTCAGGATAACAAACGTGATGGTAAGTGTTTTAAAATAGATTATCAGCGAAATTAGAGCATGTACTAGTAGGAAGCACTATACATGACACCGGTATTTGTTTATCAGCGCTTATCGCATAATAGGTTTCACTTTTCCATTTTTATTCATAAAAATTTACGTTTGTGCACACGGTATTCAGGTTTATATAAGTGTAATGGTTTCTATCCGTGTGTGTGTGCATGTATATATGTAACCATGCAAGCCGATACATGCACAATACCTCTGAATCAAGTAATATATTTATGTAAAAAATAGAATTTTAAAATAATTTAATTGTAGAAACTAAACTTGGTCAAAAACCAAGTGTTGAGTCTCGTAATGACAGAAATAAAACTCAGAGTACCGTGGATAATCGAGAAGAGCGTAACAACAGGAGAAACAGAGAAGATCGTGCTTTTAACGGACCTTCGGAAGGCAACAGGTCTGTTCCCCACGTATATTCTCTGAAATTAGTACACACATATTAATGTAATTATTTGACCATGTGTTAGGGATGAAAGGCCTAGACGTGAGTTCAATGCAAATAGTGAGGTTGGTGATATGAGGAGTCGTGGTCGTGGCGGCGTTGGGAGACCGCGAGGTGGCCGAGGCGCTGGCCGCATATACGATCACCGTGGTAAACGTGAATTCGACCGACAAAGTGGATCTGATAAGACGTGAGTTTTTATTTATGTGTATTATTGTTCAGTTTGTTTAAACTGAACGGTTTCCGGTAGAACATAGTAACGAAAGTAGGCACGGTTTTAGTGGCGTCAAACCGGTAGACAAACGCGAAGGAAGCGGCGCACATAACTGGGGCTCTCATAAGGACATTATTGAGTAAGATAATTCATTCACATTATGTACATAATCGTGCCAAATGATCAAAACACGTTTCACGAGCATGGTCTTGCTTATTTCAGAGAAGTTGACAAGAATGAAGTGGATCCGTCCTGGGAATTGGATAAAGTCGAGACACCTGCTGTACCAACTGAAGCAAAGTATAATGTTTGTTTGTTTTAAGTATTGTATGTTTGTTCACGTGTTTGACTGGCATGTAGGGAACCTGGACCGGATGGTGACGCTCCAACAGTCGAAGAGGAACCCAAACAGTTCACATTGGACGAATGGAGAGCACAACGAGCGAATAGGCAGAAACCACAATATAACTTACGAAAAGCTGGCGAAGGCGAGGACCCAACTCAATGGAAAAAAATGTATGAATTGAGCAAGAAGAAGGAGGGCGAGGAGGAGGAATCTGATGATGAGGTGATACATTGCACATGAGACACGGTGGTGTTGTATGCTTGTATTGATCACGATGTTTTTTTTATCCATCCAGGAATACGATGCTTCAGAATATCCGCAGAGAGTCGGCCGACAGAAACACGTTTTGGACATCGATATACATTTTAATGACAGCAGGCGCGGTGGACTAGGTGGACGTGGACGGGGCAGAAGTGGACCTAGGGGACCGAGAGGTGGTGGACCGGCTAGAGGAGATCGTGAACCGCGCGAGAGACAGGGCCCACGGCCATATCGGGGTGGTGGTGGCGGAGGTGGTGTCGGCAGCGGCGGCGGTGGTAGTGGTGGTGGTGGTACTGGAGCCGGGGCTGCTGCTGGTAACGCTGGTGGAACTGGCGGCGGTGCCGGTACTACTGTCGGTATTGAACCAGAAGTGAGTGTGTGTTACAGGAAAGTGTATATCTGGTAACGGTCTCGTGTATATGCATTACAGGTCGAAGAGCACGTGGTCCGTTCTCATGAACACCAACACAAGGGCGGACGACAGAATGCCCCAAAGGTGGATGACGAACACGATTTTCCATCACTGAGTTAAGCAACTTTGTCCATTTGACACCACGTAACGCAGACGAAAGAAATGACTAAATTATACATTGTACGTTAATCCGTGTCAGTGATTTCTCAACGGCACTTGATTCTCTCTTTAACTTTGATGATAATAAACTCGTGTGAATTTTTAAATAACAGTACGAAACCAAAGCCGATGATTGATATTTGTGAAATACATGCATGTGCATGTAGGCGCGCGCGCGCGCACTTACATATGTATGTATGTATGTGCGTGTATCTATAATTCCAGTTCATTGAATTCTAGTGCCGGTCAGAAACACTTACAGTTTTATGGATATTGGTTTTTGCGAAAGCATTTTATCGAGGGTAACGATACAAATTAGCAAGTAGGTTGTGTGACATTGGCATCGCGATACGTTCTACGTATCACTCTGATGATTGAATTTATAATTAACATACTCCCAACCCCCCAGGCCCAGTGTTTTTGTAAAATAATGTATTTCTCGCTCGGAACGGAGTTACTATGCGTTAGAACTATGGAACATTTGAGCAGTAATATTTAGTTAGTATGTTTTAATAAAATTTTGCAGTAAAATACATTTACGACGCGGTTATCATATAGGGATTTGGTCGGAATCAATTCTATAAAATACGCAAATGGAAATTCAACAAGTTCGGTTTTTTTTTTTTCTCACATTGGTAAAAAGATATCGGGATATTTTGCTTTACAGTTTTAAAGATGAATACGTTTATGTAATGGATTTGAATGTGTGTATGAATGAATGTATGTATGTATGTAAGTATATGCTAATGCATTGCGCAACCCGGCCAGTAGCGCATGTGCAAATTCATATATTGATATCATTTCAATGTATTATTTACATTACATGTTGCAACTGGATTTTTTCACAATACAGAACACATTAGTTGTTCTGCGTGAATCATTGCTGCTTGTCTTCAGCAAGACAGATTTAATTAAATCATCTTGGAATTTAGTTTTGGCCGAAAATTCCTAATTTTTTAACATCAAAGCAATTATCATCGTTGTATTGTGTATTTTTCATATACTACGATTTATACAGTCGTATTAAAAAAAAAAGTATTCGTGCGACAAATATGGTCTATCATCTAATATTTGACATTCACATGTACTTTGCACCGGAATCAAACGAACATTTCGGCAGTCATTGTTATTAAAAATAATGTAGCGTTCGTTCGCTTTTTTGTTTGTTCTTCGAATATCATAATGTAACTTGGCGTGGGGACATTGTTATAAGTGTTCCTGGTTGTTTCAGGATTTGATCTAGTGTACTCACGTGCCTATTTATGCCTGTTTATCCAGTTCAATGATGAAATTACTTACCAACATGTACATGCTACTGAGCATCCCCCTCTCTCTACCCTTCCCCCCATATACATGCTACTGAGCATCCCCCTCTCTACCCTTCCCCCCATATACATTTACCAACACCTACACCCAACCCATACACACTTCTCATTTAATTCATTTCGATATGACAGTTATATGGACATATGTTAGATGCATACATAGAGAGTAGAACGTACGTACGTATGGATGTGGTTGGGTATGTACATATGAAACGGTTCTACGATCTATGTACGTACTGAAGAGTATTAAATGTTAAGATTCGCGTGTGATGTGTGCGTATGTGTGACGGTATTGTTGATAGCTGCAATTCTGTTGATAAATGTTTTCACAGAATGCATTCATTTGATGACTCACTCACTCGCACTCATTCATACAAACACACACACACTATTATTTATAATTATTACAATCACGACAAAACATTTATCTAAACTATGAAACCATGTCAAACACCTATTATAACATCCAGTAAATAAACGTGGCGAAGCTCGTAATGGCTATCATATAAAAATAATAAAGATTAATTACATTACATGATTAACAATGCATTTACTATCAGTGCCACGGACAGACAATTCTAAAACCAAGCCATACATATATAGTTCCCAAAGTGCGCTACCCCGTTTCAAATAACGATTTTTTGTTTGTATATTTACACATTTTATGGTATATCATCATTCTCAGTTCACTCGAAGCTGCTTTGGGAACATTCGTTCCTCAAATATATGCAATCGAATTAACGGCATTGTATTTTTTTTAAATAAAATATACATTATATACGCAGTGTCGGGATGTGTAAACCTTTGCTTTGTAATGTAATACCTGATTATTGCAAACATACAGTAAATAGGACGTACATGGTATCTCTGAAATGTATTAGACAACAACAATGACTGTTGTAAATGTTGTCTATTTGGAACAACATTGTATTGTATCTTTAATTCCTATTTTTATGCACAGTATCAATTGTACATCGATCTTACAAACATGCTGGTTAGACAGAAATATGCGGGATGTATAGTATCTATTACATCTGGGTGAACACGTTTCTGTATACATCCAATAATTATATTAAGAAGTTTATGTTGCACGGTTTTAACAGGTAAGTGTATTCATAATATGAATTAGTTAGAAATTCTAAAAAGCAAAATTATAATTACTAAACAGTAATATGAAATTGTTAAAAAAGCAAGAAACAGGTATGTTGAACTTATATTTATTTTTATGAAATGCGCAAGATAGTTGCATATAAATTAAAAATAATCTTTTCAAAAATATGTTAATTAAAATTTACGATCTTATTGCGTTAAATCAGTGACGCACAACCTTTTATGTATAAAGGGTCCCATGTAACTTCGCCTTGATTTGTTTATCCAAATATTCTCGGCTGAAGTTTTTTTTTGCATTAATCAATGATAAAATAAAAAGTTTGAATATGTTATGAATATTACACACTGTATATCGAACTGCAAATCACAAAGACATCAATTTCATAGGTTAGTACTACTGCATGAAAGAAAGGTATACATATGATCTGTGGGTATAAGCTTGGTATTGTATTTGTTTACAAAAAATACATGTATCATGCATTCAAACGAAACGTTTTTCTGTGAAATTAAATAAGGGTTGAAAGTGTATTCAAATAATTTAATTGTTATTATTTATGTGTTATGTTTGTAGATTTTATTTGTATTGTTTTTGTTTATAATATATAATATATACTGCATTGTTAAAAATATAAAAATATTACATAAATCGTTTCTTGTTATTTATAGTTACTATAATAGCTTTAGTGTCGGTTAATAATTAGTAAGTAATTTTTTATCAGAAACTGTAGTTACATAATTTGTTTAGAATTTATATTGAAAATAAATTGATAGAACTCTCTATATTTTGTTCAATATTTTTGAAAGTAAAACGCTAATTTACAATACCCTTGTTTCAAAATCCATAAATAAGCTTGATTTGGTAGTGTGTAAAACAAAAATTTTGAGAATTCCTGATTTAGAATATCAAGAAGGGAACGACTGTTCTAAATTCCAATTCAAAATATGAAAATTTAGAGAAAATGAATACGTTGTACGTATTTTATATATTATTAATAGTTCATTCAAATTATAGCAGGAATTCTAAATGTTGCAATATTAAAAATGAAAAAAACATTTATAAATAACAAATTGAATATTAAATTGTATGTTTCACTGATGAAATTAAAATTGTGATTCATTTTTAAAAGGTATTATAGTCGTTTCTTATTTTAATAACATTAAAATTTAAAATTATGGCAAGGTTAATCATAATTATATTTCAAAGCAAAAAGATTTTCGTGCAAATGTTTGCTATGATAGGCGTCTAGTTTATCGGCAGAGTAGCTGTCATCATCTGTCATTTAGTGTTTTTATTACAAATGTAATTTTTGAATATGCATATTTACGAAGTTCCGGTAATTCCTAATAATTTAAGACGTGAAGAAACAGTTGTGCAAATAGCAGACGTTTTACAACATTTGTGTAATATTTTTGATGATATAATAATAAAAGTTAATTCTCGTATAGATGACAATGTACAACATATGTCACGTTTGACCAGCAGAATAAATGTCTCAACAGAAAAGATAGCAAAATTACGAGAAACGAAAAAGGCTATACAGATCTTTTCTAGTAGTAAATACCCAGCTACAGATATACACAAAAGATACAAAACAATGTTCATTAAAAGTGATGTTACGTTAGAACGAACGAACTTGAAATTTAAGGATCTAGTTTGTTCAAATCAGCCCCTAGAAAAATTACAATTTTACCATGTAAAAGGTACAGGGAAACATGCCAATAAATCAAAATATGGTGATGTTGAAGAAGGTCTGGGTAGTTTTCCTAATAACGTCGAATCAGTCAACGAGCTCTTTCTGTTCAACACTAGTAAGAATCCATATAAAAATTATGTGATGTCAGATCCGTTACAAGTGACACTGGAGACCAAAGATGAAGATGGAAGTAAGGTACTAGGGCCAGACGCTGCTCCATTATCAATTTCACAACGAGCAGCCCTGAATCGATCATTCAGAGAAAATTATTTCTATTCACCTGGACTAGGAGATGTACCATCTATAGACGTTCCATTGGATCTGCCAGATTTACCGGGTGTGGCAGATGATTTGCGATATCTAATGGAAACAGATCCAGGAATTGCGCCGTCTGTAACCACTACACCTACAGTTCCTGAACTACCTTCGATAGCACAAACTCCTAGTGAAGTTCCATTACAAGCAATTGAAACGCCACCTGTAACTTTACCTGAATCGTTACAATTGCCGTTACCTCCTATACCTAACATGCCACTGGTCGAACCAGAACAGTCAATTGAAACTATTGTAGTTGAAGTAGACCCTGTTCCTACTGTAACTCAACGAGAAGTACCACTAGAGAAGAAACCACCTAGGAATGAGTTACCCGTTGTCGAAGATACGAGAGCTAGTTTAATGGCAGCCATTCGGCAGGCAGGTGGCTTGAAGAAAGCTAATTTACGAAACACAGAACCAAAAAAAGAGGTCAAATCTGGTGCAGTATGTATTTCACTGTTTACTAACTACATTTGTTTTGTTTATTTCTAGTGAATATACAGCATATTTTGTTTGAAATAATGGAACTCGTATAGTTTTACTCATATGCCGTACGTAGAATTAGTTACAATGTTTGCTTTACGTGTTTACAGGAAGGGAATAATCTGATGGCAGATTTGAACGCTAAACTAGCCTTAAGACGTAAGGGTATATCGGGTACGAAGGCAAGCGATGGTTCGGAAATGAACACCGCGTTAAGCAGAGTATCAGCAATGATACCACCACCTCCTTTAGTAATCAACGAACCGAATGAGTCGACGAACACAGAAGACGAATGGGCCGAATAATCTGCTTTACCTATTTTTACGTGTATATTTGTGTTAACTAATTTTTGTGTCAAATAATATATGCTAATGTTCAATTTATCTATAAAACATAACTTTTATTGATATTAAATTTATCATTCCATAATATAAGTTGAGTCCTCTTTATTACATATATATGTGTATTGGTGTTATTGTGTGTGTATTGTGATGTGATCCGCGCGCTTGAATTATCGATCGCATGTTGATGCTTAGTCCTGCGCGAGTGGGTACATGATGCCGCGGCGCAATAACGAAATGACGCACAGAACCTGTACGCGTCCAGACAACGCAATCGTATCTGAGCGTACTCTTTGCAAGTCTGTATCTATGTAGGTGGTTGTTCTTGTGCATTTCTATGTTGTTTACGTGCGGCATCTGCATTTGTTACGATCACAAAACCTATGTCGTGCAGTGGTCACGTAACAAAACGAATATCTTGCATACTCGTTCATTATGATTGATTTGTCAGTCGACAACGACAACGGAAGAAGAGACGGGTCAATAGTTCCGTGTTCTCTGCTGCTGTTGACTGGATCGACTGGGTCAAAGGAGACGACACCCTGGCTCCCGTGCTGCCGAGCCCGCGTACACGTACGTTGTCCACGTCCGGTTCCTCGGCCCTGCGTCTACCGGTGGCCACCGCATCAGCGACCACCGAACACGCTGGTCACGGCCACCGCAGATTCACGGCGGCACACACACATACAGAGTCGCTGTCTTTGTCATTATCACCGCCCCTCCGTCGGCGAGACATGCCATCCTACCGAGGCGCCTGTCCAAGTTTGTAAGTTTCATATGCACATACTTTAATTACGTACCTTCATTACTTCAATACGTACGAATATATATATAAGACACTTATGTATATATTCATGTACGTATATACATTGGTCAGGTAATACATAATAATATAAAAGTACAAAGGAAGAAGTTATTCAGAATTAAAAACTGCATATTATGATATTAAATTTCTTACTTAAATGATTTTGTACTATTACCTTTTTAATGATTAAATAGTACAAATACAGTACAAAATTGCAATGCTATATAAGAGCTGCAATTTCTACAAAATGTTATTGCAAATCATCTCATTTTATTTTAAACATATTTGTTATATAATAGATTATGCTTTTTTCACATTAAAATGCATTGAAATTAATTTTCTGTATTTGAAGAATAACAACAAAATTGTAACATCATATTATGCAGTGTTAATTCTTGAATAACGTATTTCTTTACATATTTCTTCTTTGTCCACACTGCGTAATGTTCTGTAATATAAATGTTTTATGAAGTATATGGCGAGTGACTGGAGAAATAAAGGGTTTGCTACCCCAGTTATAAGGAAGGTGTGATGTTATGTCAGTATTTTTTCTGAAATGTTTTAGAAGGTAGCATATTAGCTATTTAATTATACACTATTCTGTCTTACGGGTTTAGTCGCTAGCTAGTATGTATGTCAATTGTAAATTCTCATATAATACTGAACTGGATTTTGCTTCGTCCGTCCGTCTTCATTGTTTATACGCTGTTATTGAATGTATTAGTCTAATACTATTAGGGATATTATCATCACATATGTTTTTATTCTCGGACGGACATTTGTATCTATAATTAGTTTGCTATAATAGTGGAGGTAGTGCTGTGTATTATGCCAACAGTGTACACGTGGTACCCGGCCAAAAAGCAAAACCGCGCGTTCGTTAGACCGCTATATTTCCTATTTGTACATATACGCAATGGTGCGCCAAAAATGCGCACGTGCTTTACAAGCAAAGAGTAAAAACCATAGATTTTTACATCAAGTGTACTTAGTAGTACATCGATTTGTTTGTGATTCTCATCTCTATTCATTTAACTTCAGTCATCTTTCAATGAAACCTGTCATTATAAATAGAAAATTTGTTGCTATAAAACAATTGATGATAATATGGTACACAAAGTTGTATTTCATTTGTTATTCTGTGATCGTAGTGAGCGAGGCAAGCATTTGTTTTATGAGTAGTGTCAGTTGTGTTCAAAATTTGTGTGACATAAGTACATTCACGTAAGAAGTGCAAATTATTTGCTGTTTTCGATTTTATTGGCAGAAAAACAAGGTCTGTTCTAAATTTGGAATATAGAAGATATAAATATTTCATTAGCAGTCTTTCTAGTATTAATTCAATGGAGCTGTTCGAATACATGAATGTAACGCTTCGTCCAGAATATATACGCGTTGGTACATGCACAGCACCACCACTACAGCCACCACCAGTGCATTATACGCCACCAGTTGCGACTTACGGACTAGAAAAAATTCGTAACATTTTTTGTATATTCGTACTCCTATGCATTCTCTATCGATTCTTATTCAAAAATCTGTGGCATTACGTCATACATTTATTTAAGTTACATACATTTTCTGGTGATGCACTAGAAGCAAAGGATAGGTCAGTGCACGATGTAAAAAGTAATCAGAATGGTTCAACGACTTCCGAATTGGTAAATGCCGCGGGCGATGCTACTACTACATCGAAGGTAGACAATTCCGTGACGTCTCGTAAAAAGAATCGATCCTGTCCTCCTATGATATGTTTTCGGTGTGTTTTTGTATTTGTTGTAAATGAATGTTGTGTGGTTGAAATTCTGATTATTTGCTTTAGATCCGAACCTCGCCAATATAGTGGAAACATCAGTGGTGTGGAGATCGAAGACTATGAGGAAGTGGACGCAATTAACTACTCGGACGGCGAACAGGAAGATCCGAAAGATTACTGCCGTGGAGGTTACTATCCTGTGAAAATCGGCGAAATCTTTAATGACCGTTATAAAGTTATACGGAAACTAGGATGGGGCCATTTCTCAACAGTTTGGTTGTGTGAAGATATGACGTAAGTAGACTTAAAAGTTGTTAGTAATGAGAGGACATGTGATTCACATGATATTTTTACAGAAATAGGAAATACGTAGCTATAAAAGTAGTGAAGAGTGCTGCATCATTTATAGAGACAGCCATCGATGAAATTAAATTACTAAAGTGGTCCAGATGCGGGGATCCATCAGATGTGAAACGCGGCAAAACTGTGCTGCTACTTGATGATTTTCGAATTAAAAGTATTAATGGGACCCATATATGTATGGTATTTGAAGTTCTGGGTAAAAGTTTACTTCATTTGATTGTACAGAACAGTTATCATGGACTTCAGGTGCCTGTCATCAAAGCTATCATCAGACAAGTAGGTCTAATGTAATGTAAATCATTACTGCATTAGTGTTAACCAGTGATTAAAATGTGATATAGGTAGTAGAAGGATTAGATTATCTCCACACCAAGTGCGATATTATTCACACGGACATTAAGCCGGAGAATATTCTATTGGTACCTGACAGTGGCTATGTAGACAAACTTGCTGCAGAAGCAACGGAATGGCATAAGATGGGAATAAAACTGCCTAAATCATTCGGTAGGCACTGTAACCACATTCGATGATTTGTACAATGGTGCAGATTATATATAACTTATAAATTTACAGTGAGCACGTTACGTTCAGATTGCGACGTTGGCAAAGAAACAGGCAACAACGACAGGCTCAAAATTGAAACGAGCTCAAACGATAATTCTTCGAACAACAGTACAATTACCTCGACTGCTGAGGAACATAGTTCTGAAGATTTTTGGAGTAATGAGCGTCCAAGAAATGATTCATTAACGAAGGAACAACTTATTTCCGCAAGCGCCCTAATGAAAAAAAGAAAAAATTCTTTGGAAATCAAGGAACTTAGTTCTGATGTAAAAATCAAAATCGTTGACCTAGGAAATGGTTGTTTCGATGTAAGAATTTTTTTTAATTTTTAAGATAAACGAACGAGGTGTCTGTCTTGTCTGTACCACGACTTATATAAATATAGATATGCAATTAATACGTTTGTTACGAAAAACAACAGACATACATATCTTTAGTTTTAATGAACCAATTTCGTATTTTGCATGGGCATGTATGTGTACACCGATTAGGAGGTCCAGTATTCATACATACATACATAACATCACGCCTTTCTCATTACTGGGGTAGCAGGCCCTTTATTCCCTTATTTTCAATTGCTCGCCAAATACTCCTATCCATACATAACTGTCTCGCCTCGTTAATATCCATACACCTTGTCATACATGCTCTCCTATTATTTCTGCTTATAATTTTACGTTAACTCAAAACATTTTCTATCATATTCAGTATTGATAATTTCTTTATTTGATCAAATAGACAGTCGGTTATACATATATTAAAATAATAGAAATTCACAAAGAAACCTGGGACATTCGATATGTATATGATAATAATAATTAAAATATTACAAAAATATATTTCATATAATCTTCCCAGTAACGTTATGAGTTGTTTGTAATTAAACAGTATATATTATGTTCCTACTATTATTGCTGACATTGATTTGTTTACGGACAGTATGAAATAGGAATGTTAAATTTTCGGGAAATTAACATTACTATTTGATGCATATTGTTCTCCATATTACAACTATTAACTGTATTTTGTATGTATACTTTTAGGAATATATTTAAATTATGAAAATATATTATAACATATCAATAACGAATCGAAATACATTACATGCCTTAGAACATAATCAGTAAATTGTAACCGATTCTGTAATGTTGATGTATGTATGTACTTTCAGTATCATCACTATTGTGAAGATATACAAACACGACAATATAGAAGCCCTGAAGTGTTACTGGGTGCACGGTACAGTTTTCCAGCCGATATTTGGTCAACAGCATGTGTTGCATTTGAGTTGGCCACCGGCGAGTACTTGTTCAATCCTCATGCATCTCCCGGTGTTTCAACTGATGAGGAACATTTGGCACTAATTGCCGAGCTCGTCGGTGAAATACCCAAATACGTAGCCTTCTCCGGAAAATATTCTCAAAATTATTTTCGCAAGAATGGTACGTTAACAGTACGTAAACGGTGTCTGTACTGATATATGATGTAAATTTGTAATTTTGCATACAGGGTCCTTCAGACATATCAAAGAATTGAAAGTTTGGAAACTAGTAGACGTCCTGATTGAGAAGTACAATTGGAATCCCATGGATGCAAAACAGTTCGCAGATTTCTTGTTGCCTATGTTAGAGGTGGACCCAGCAATACGTGCGACAGCAGCCGAGTGCCTACGGCATCCATGGCTTCACTTCTGAGGCAATGTTTGCCTTAATGTAATTTAATTTGTTTTGTTTATACTTGTTATGGACAGAACTTAGAAGACTGATATTTTGTTCTTCGCATCAAAAGAATAGTTCTTAATTTACAGTGTTAATCGTAATTTGTCAATTTGAATGTCCTGTTTGCTCTCAAAGTTAAATTTGTTTTATGTATAAATGATTTTACGGGTGTTCAATTCCACTTTTGTTTTGTACCAGTTCAAAAATTATTAATAAATAATATTCATATAACTGTGTGTTGTCTTTATACATGATGTACGAAATGCAGTGAATACACTTTCTACTTCGCGGACCATTCATTATATAAATTCATTCATGCTAATTAGTACAAAAAGAAATATTTCTATTTTGACGTAATATAATTATTGTTCGGATATTACAAAATGATTGTCA
The DNA here is from genome assembly GCA_963422195.1 of Carabus problematicus. Lineage (NCBI taxonomy): Eukaryota > Metazoa > Arthropoda > Insecta > Coleoptera > Carabidae > Carabus > Carabus problematicus. Next base: position 21,723,787 of record OY728577.1, read on the forward strand.
TGCAAATAGCTTTCAGTTAATTACATATGCTGAGTGTCCTCTGAAATCTGGAATATAGGTAATAAACATGTTATTTTGAAAAAAAAATCTTCCCTTCATATTGAAATTAAAAGAAAAAAAGAAATGGAATCCAATAGTGATATATTTAGTTTTAAACTCTTTTTGTATAATGACATTTTTCAAAATTACAAGTGATGGCACTATGTCTCAGATCTCAAATGATGGCTGGTATAAAACCTTTGTCAATATGTATAATACATTTTCCATATTTTTCACAATTTTAATAATTTGTTTGTCAGTTCGTACGAGCAGTACTTATACTCTCGTTCATAAAAGCGTATAACTGGTCAGGTACTGGAACCCTGACAGAAAAAATAGAAAGTGAGCCGCGACCTACTTTCATATTAGATTACATAATATCATGTAATACATTATCTGCAGTAACCAAATACTCATAGTATTACACGAAATCTCGACAAAATAAGTTCGAAGACTGGTATTTTTACAACTTGCCATAATAGTTTATTGAAAGTGATGAATAATGTACGCAATATGAAATGTTACAATAAACAGTGGTGTAGTGATAATAAAAAACAAGCATAAAGTGTTATCGCAATGAAATTGATGTGATCTGATACCGATTTAATACTGTTTTTCTATTTAAAAGCATCGGATGGTAGTACAAGAATGTTGGATACGAATAATACAGTTCTGTGGTTGGTGTTTAGTTATACGACCGTCATACTCGTATGTTACCCACTTGTTCTAATGTTGTTAACAACACTGCCGCATCTGCCGCTGGTCGTCCTTACCAGGATCAGTCATATTCCCTTTGAATCTGTGTAAACATATCTGCGCTACTATTTAAGGAACTCTCGATAATAAGCTGTAATTATTATACACCGTAGAACATCATTTTTCAACATCCGAAATGTAGTAATTTGTAATGTATTCAAAATGAAATATATATGCAACTAAAAATAATACGATTTAAGCAACGAGCCGATATCAGTCCGAAAATGTACTTTTGAATAACATATTATCTTTTGCAATATGTATTATCAGGAAATTAGCAGTTTATTAATATTGTTTTACATAAATTATTTTATTTTTCCATACAGGCTTATATATTTCGTAAACATTGCATAAGAATGTTATATCTTCATGGTTACAAAATGACATATTTTCTAAATAGCAATGTTCACCTATATATTTTCACGAGTAGAATCATGTCTCATTTCATATTTACTATGTTATTTTCCAGATGACTGAAGAAGAGAATGTAATATTTAACCACTTGATATATAGACATGTTAGTAATAACATGAACTGTAAATATAATCATGTTTCTCTTGCCATTTGTGTAACAGTAAACTATGATATAAAATTATACCCACATATACTTACTGAAGAAAGATTAATAAATAATTATTTGTTAATATCTTATAATGAAATTATTTATAAAGAAAAATAAGTTCATATTTATAAAGAATGATGTATTGTTTCAAAATGTATATTAAATTTAAAAAAATTAAACTGCGCATATAAAATACCTAACTAATGTGTTTTTGTAAATATTGACTAAAAATCGGTACATTCGAATCATGAGCATGTGTACCCTGTTGGAAATTGTAAGGCTATATAATGTATAATTTGAGAATGTTGTATATACAATCTTAAAATATTTATTCTAGACTGGCTACATTGATTTTAACCACCTAGTGAAAAATGTTGGAACTCCTACCAAATATATTCTTTCCCAGTAACTTTCTACTAACTACAACTAAATAATTAATTTAATATTGACGAAAACGCATGAAAATGCTGTATATTAGCATTATTTCATTATTAATAATAATTTTCTGATACTCTATGTTACATATGCCATCTTTGAACCGACATTATAACTTTCTCACAAGATGTCGCCTTGTATTGTTGAATGCGCTATCTGTAATCGCCCTTAATGGACGCCATTATTGAAAAGGATCGTTGATCAGTAATGGTCCTTGACTTTTGTAGAGTAACTTAAACTCTTAAAAAAAGTAAGGAGTAGGACCTTGAAATAAGAAATACTTGGTTGTGGGGACAAAATATTTTTTTTGTTAAAATAATCTATATATATATATATATATATATATATATATATATATATATATATATATATATATATATATATATATATATACCGGGTGTCCCAAGAACTCTGGGACATAGGGAATTAACATGTAAAATTGAAAAAGTTGGGATTACTTCTGTATTATTCATTTTAGAGCTCTGAAATTTGGTAAAGGTGTAGGGATAGGTTATTAGCACTCATTGGTATTAATTAAAATGATATTAATGCCCACATTTCTGATAGAAAAGCTTTTAAAAAGTAATAATTAAAAGATGTAGCTTAAATACCATTTTTTGCAAAAAATTGTTTATGGCGTTGCTAGCACAACGGTAAGATGCTTATTTGGTAATTGAAATAATTTATAAATGTTATGGTTCGAATCGCAAATATATATATATATATATATATATATATATATATATATATATATATATATATATATATATATATATATATTGCAAGTGATAGAAATTGAAGAGATGAGTTTTGCGCGTGGGACATCTATTCTCGAAGGAAAGGTACAAAAATACTACTGACATAATTAAGAATAAAAACAAAGTATTTTTTTGTGTTTTAATTATTAATAAACTTGTAAACATTGTGATAAGAATAATTTTTGTGTTCGTATAGCTCTAAAGTCAGAAATTTCATTTCTGGCTTCCTGTCCAAATTCCGATTATCTCTACTTTCATCATCTATATTGGACACGATCATCTTGGAAAATAAGAATATAAGAAAACTATTGTATTTCACATTTTGCGCAATTTATATATTCGAGAAACAGTATATTGTAGTGAAATTGTAATTATAAATTAATAATAGTGCCATTTATACGTAGTAGTATTTTCTTAAATTCATATCCTGAATTATTTGAAATAAAAAATGTTATATTGGCGAAACCGCATAGATAAAAATAAATTATCTATGTTGATTTACGCCCGTTCCCTGTGGTACTGTTGTATTATTTCTTTTTTGTATGGAGTAAAGATAGGAGTAAGGTGAAACAGGTCCAAGGACAGCTTGAATTGCTGGTGTTCACTGGATTATAAGCGTTCGGCTAACAAACATTTCTTTTCCATTCCACTGGCTATTCAAGTAAGACAACATTGTAACATTAGATCAGAATCTCGTACGGAATTCAGCATGTGTTGATAATGCTATATTTATAGCGTAATAATAATTTACCACAAATATCACGTAATGCTGTAACTGACGTAGTGCATTAATTTAATGTTCTCTGTTTAACTTTTTTCTATTGACGAATATATGTATATAATTACGGTAGGAACTCGAATACAAGACAAGCTTTTTCAAGATCTAAAGAACAAACTCTGAGAAAATTATTTACTTCGCAACAGAACAGTTTTTATTTCTTTTTTAGTTACATCCCTTAGAACTAAATAAATGAAAACGTTTAAAGATAGGAGATCGCTTTATATTCAGGTAATTATAAATAATGTACCTTAGTCATCGAATAAAAAATACAACTGTCAGGCATTGCTGTTTAAAATTAATGCGTAGATGTATGACTATGATCTATGGTTAATTATTTAATAAATTATAGCTGGAAAAGACCGTTGTTGCAAGATTTCTATTATGCAGACAACTTTGTTGACACAATGCTGTTTTTCTTACCGAAATTCATTGTAGGTTGTTTTTTTTTATCCTCCAAACAAGATTCGCATTAAGCGCAAGCTATTGTTTTGCTTATGCGTGGAGACAACGCGGGACAACGGGATCACATTTTTGTTTAAGTTTCAGGAACTTGAACAGAAAGTTTATATTGTTATAATGTATTTTATCAAATATGTAGTTATGTTACTATATGTCGTAGCTATATGATTAAAAGTTATGCTTATATGCTCTAAAGGCTATGGAAATGTAAGACTATCCGTTGTAAACAACTAAACAAAGGAAACAAATTGAGGGTAGTCATGCGGTATGAGTACGCGTTTGCAACCGCTGCACTTGGCCGGCGCCAGGACTTAAATTCACCTGCTCATGCCACTGATCACTGTCATCACCCATACCAGGCTTGGTTGCCGTTGAAATGTCCATCTCGTAACCGAAACAATAAAGTCTGATGGATAGGTTCAGAATGTTCCACATTCCAAATTCTCTCTCCATGTAGTGTGCTATGAAATATCCGTGACTTGCTAAGTAAGTTGTATCTATTTATAAATTACAGACACTTGTATTCTGTAGACACGTTGGCCTTGCATTAACTTTACCCCTTCATACTTTCGCGACGTTATTCGCATGATAACTTGTTATACGATATAATGTTTTTTTTTTCTACACACGGCCTCGAGTGTCAAAGGCACACTGTTTGGCTAACTTGCGGCTAAGGCTCCTATCATTTATTCGCTTGACAACACACGTTCCCATGATCGAGTATGGTTAGCACCTTACAGAGGACAGCGGCCGATTTACTTCCTGCATACACACAAAACAGACACGTGTAGAAGTAATATGGGATATATTACGTTGATATAAATACCTACTACCATACAAAGTTATGGATACCATACAATATTAATAAATGAAGGGTTGTTAAGGTAGGGAGTAACATTGTTTTGTAGAAAACGATATAACTTGAAAAAAAATATGATTTATCCATTATTTTGATAATATAGTTTTAACTAGGTAACGGATTTTGGGTATTGACATACATGTACATATATGTTAATGATACTACACATCTGTTATCTCCGAATACTTTGTGACATGTCACTACCGGGTTAACATTGATAACATAACGAGATCATATACACTCGCCACTGAGCGTCAATTGAAACCGCACTATGAATTCTGTGTACAGTCTGTTATTAACTGTAATCCTTGTGGAGTACTGTGTAATGTTTCCATTGGATAATTTCGTTGCACTATCGAATACACACACTGTAAAGAAAGGTAAGATGTGGAACTTATTAATCACTGCACGCACACACATTCACACGCACACACACACTGCATCTTACTGGTTGTGTTTGTTAACACAGCACGCAGCGTTGATGACAAGACCAATGAGCTGCTTGTTGGTAACTGCACGCCCGATGAGCCACTGATACATGCTGAGACGATCGTTGTAAATAACGATGGAAGAAGTCGCCTGACCGGAAATATACGTGTAAATGTAGAAGCGCCAGTGAACATCACGTGCGTGAAGCTGGTAAACCAGGCCGACAATACATCTGGAGTACCCGCACATCTTGTGGAAGGTGGCGTAGGTCATAATTATGTGGTGTTCGGTGTCGATACTGCGTTCGGCCAAAGCATTAATTACTTTGTTCAAATATTCGGAGTTTAGGTTATACATATAGTAGAGCAACTTAGGAATATATATATATATATATATATATATATATATATATATATATATATATATATATATATATATAAATTATAACCAACCGTGTTTCTTTTACAGTACTTTATTTACATTTTGCAAAATTAAATGTACATGTATAATTAAGTATAAAAGTTGTTTGTAACAAAATAAGTTGTGTATATGTATATGTACATTAAATGATCGTATGGTATTAGCAAATATTGTGTGTGATGAGTGAGTATTAAATGTTCTTATTTGCGCTGACAGGCAAAGGCGGGGGTGGCACGTCTGGGATACCTGGGTTCCTCAATCTGTGATTGTTGTTCAGCACGTCACCTGTTCCCTGCTGGTGCTGGTCCTGCTGCTGATGTTGTTGTTGAACTATAGCTTTGCCACTTTCTGACCTGACCGCAGGCACGGATCCACTGACTTGCTGTTGGTGGACGGACACGACGGGTGCTAGTACTGGTTGATGGTGGTAGAGCACGGTAGGGTACAGCGTGTTCGTTGTAGCTAGGAACGGATACAAGCCACCTACGGCTATTGGATAAAGGTGGCGTGCATCTGTTTGTTTTAAGATAGTTGCGTCGGAAGGCGATGTTGATATTGCCGATGCTGATGCTGATGCTGAAGCGACGTGTGGTGCAGCGGCAACGGGTACAGCTTGTGGTGCTACAGTGAGCACCGGCTGCACGGCTGCCACGCCTACGGATAACACGGATTGCACGATGGGGTACGCTCGGCTCGGTTCCAGATTCCCGTCCGACGTGATCACTGTGTTGTAGATCTTGGGCACACGCAGCAAGCCGGCTTTTACAACACCGATCAGCGCTAGCACGGCCAACAAATTTACACGTTTCGTGACTTGCATGTCGATATTTGTAGCTGTATGTACTAGGTATATGTTAAGAACACTGCGTGCCGTGTATGTTTGTTCTCGGGCTGCAGGTGTAGGTCGCTATGCACAGGTGCGCGGTGCGCGTCACTCGCCGACCCCGGATACACTCGCTTGCTCCAAGACCTTCACAGCTGGTTATATATGTATGTGCAAGCAAGCAAGCAAACAGGCACGCATACACGCAGTAACTGACACGAGTACCTTACCTTTATCTACCTATTAGTCGTGAGTGCCTACCACCAATCCATTTCCCATTGGTTCACAATATCAGTAGATCACCTTCCCGTGAGGTCGATACCCAACTGTATCACAGATTTCATCATACATTTACTGGTTAGATAGCTAGAGTGAACTGGTGGCAGTTCTTAGCATTGAAGGTTTAATAATATTTATTTTTCTGTACAAATGTTGTAAATAGTAAACAATATCTTTATGTATATACAGGTGCAGAGAAAGTAAGTAAACAAGGCTATATTTTTGTTATTATTGAATTTAGACAAAAATGTTTCAGACAAAAGTTACATGGTAAAAAGTACTTTATATTTCTGTGACCTTGAAATTATCTTAAGCCATTACGCGCATGCGTTACGCTGTGCAACTTAAATTTTTTAAATGGCAACATACCATTTTGTCTAAATTTTTGGAATCAGAAAGACTTTTTACTTCCGGTAGTATAAAAATTTTGATGGGTTACATAATCAAATTTTTAAGAAAAATAAGTATTAATTTAAGGTATTTAAGTAAAACTTAAGGAATAATCAGTTTACCTTTGTTTGATTAACAAGTGATGTGACAACTAAACAATTAAAAAAATTATGAAAATTGCGTTGGTTGTCACTTATTACTTGTTAATCAAACAAAGGTAAACTGATTATTCCTTAAGTTTTACTTATGCGCATATTAGAGCGACTCGTTATTAATTGTTTATATTGACTTGATGATTGCATACATGTAATTGTTTCTCTGAATTGTCGTGTAAATGTCAAATAGTAACATCATTGTGGAATTGTGCAATAACGGCTAGCTCAAGATGAGAGAATGATAGAGTAGTGTTGAAAATTGATCTCGTGGAAAATGTGTTAATATGATAAAATAGTGGGAATGTGAAGTTGTGCGATGGTTTGTTAGTCACAACAACATATTTCGCATGCATGCTGTGTTATGTTTATGCATATGCAATGGCATATGACTAGGTATGCCTGTCACTGTGCTCTACTCACTTGCGCTATTCTCTGACTGGTTTGACTCCTGTTCTCTCCACCTATATTTCATCTAACATACATATTTGTAAGCACAAGTACATTCTCATAACACATTACGTCCGTTTATTTATTTGCTGCACGTTATAAGACTAGGTTGCCTCGGCCCTCGGCCCACATGGGAATTTCGATAGACGTACGTATGTAGTATAAGTTAGCTGATTGGTTGCAGTAACGGTTACGTGTTGGGTGTTAGTCGCATACTTCAGGTGACGCTGTACTGACTTATCTCTGTACGTCCATTCGTGTTAGTGTGCTCGTCGTGAATATAAGCAGTTACGGAACCTTGTACTGTTTGTTACTTTCATTGATCACAGAAGTCTTATTGGTGGTGACGTTGACTGAACGGCCGAACGTTTTTCATTAAATGCAGGATAAGGCAAACATACTAATCCCACAATACGCGTCACACATATATGGCAAATAGCAGTTGATTGGTCGTTTTTATCATTATTCTGTCTGTTTTCACTAAAAGCATGATCCGATGAAGGTTCGGTGTCGTAGTAAAGGTGAAAGGTGGCGTTAAGGGCTAAGGGTTACACTAGCTGAGCTGGTGAGGGTGAAGTGAAAGAGGAACAGGAAGGTGGAGCGTAATGCACGAGTTCTCCGAATAACTCGTTCGGTTCCTGATGTATGACGGGACGCCGGCTGGTTGAACACGTCGTTCGTAATGGGGTAACGGGTCTAGCCGATGTGTCGTGTGTCTATCGTTCCTTTAATAACAGCGACGCGGGACCCGAACTACATCAGATAATAATTAGTTTACTTAAACATAAACACGTTCCGTCTCATCGGCACGCAGCCAGTGCCCAAACCCGAGCCAGTTCCGAACCATAGCAGCATGGTATCGAGTTCTTTGCTTTGACGCTGATGCCAGTCACCGAAACGATTATCCTTTCCTTAGTCATGATGATGATGATGATGATGATGACAATGATGGTAGCTACATAATAGTTAGATTATAATTACCACCTATGCAGCGCATAATTTTGTCATGAGAGGGACAGGAAAGGATTCTGCACGTTATAAGGCCCATTATCGACAAAATACTTGTAAATTTATTTGTAAAATTGAGCTGAAAAGGGAAAATTATTGTAGTTGAAAATGAATGTTACGCCACTGATCCTACATGTATATACAGTGTATGGCGGTATTGTCACCAACATTAGAATACTACCTACCGTACTTCAGACACGGAACTGTGAGTAAATCGAGTCGAGTACCGTATATGTGTATCGATGTGCGTATGCACGTGTGTGTTCACCCACGTACCAAGAGACACCGTGTGTCGTTGATGTGTGCGGCGCGCAGGACCGGGCCCGATCCCATCTATTATTGAGCACGGACCGCACGGTGCACGTACGCGCTCTGTTGGTTTACGGCTTCGTTGCGGCCCCAGGTGTGGCCCGTGTCTCTTCTATAATGCAGCGTCCGGACCAGCAAGCAGGCTTGGCCCGACCCGGCTCGGCCCGGTCCGGCGCGGAGGTTTGATGCGGTGCAACCTAAAACACAGTTCTTGTCTGACTCATTACAACATACATACACTGTCCAACATATAACAAAAAAAACCACACTAACATTCTCACACACATACACATATTTGTATATACTCTGTTAACCGTTATCGTAACGTTCTGTCCTGCCGCTTCGCATTATGTTATGCTACGTCATAGCCTACACGACCGCCGCCCGTGTGCGTCATCCAATATTAAAATGAACGATGTGGCATCCTCCATCCGCTAACAACACGCTGGGCTGCTGTTACTAGCTCCCGGCATGCCTCCGCTACTGTCCCTGCCGTTGTCGCTGTCGCAGCCACTGTTTCATACTTTCTCTATAGTGTATTGTTTCCCATCACCCGCATCCCAACTCATCCTATCCTACCGTACCGTACCGTATCGTATCCTATCGTATCGTATCGCATCGTATCGTATCGTATCGCGTGGCATCAAACGTAACTGCCTTCTACCCATCCATCTATCTATCCATCCATCCACGCACACACAGGCATTCTCCCTCATTTTCCGTTCGGCTCTCTCACTCGTTCACCTTTTGACTACTTAATTATTTATCGAGATCGTGGAATGATGGATTGTTATTTCCCTTTTTGGATTTTTCGTGTTAAACGTGAATCTTGTATTTATTCCGTTAATCTCGGGTAATTTTATATTGCATTACCGTCGCTTGTTTATGTGGCAAGTTGTTGTCTGTATACAATGTAAATAGGCGAATGGTGCAACGAACAGCTCGTTGGTGTTTCCCTCTTATTGTTCGAAATGTAAGGGTGCACGGTGCACCCATAACATTGGCTGTACTGCTTTAAATGACGACGGCCGGATCATGTTTGTCGGCCGATTGCCAGATTGCCGGATTGCCAGTTCGCCGTTCCGCACATTCTGTCCCCCGATTAACACTGGTGTGTTGTGTGCAATTTAGAAACGACGCAAGATTTTATGACGACTGAACGGTCTCTGATATTGCATTACGTTTAGTGTCGGCCCGTATGGGTGTCGCGGCAGATATATCTGTTCCGCTGTGTGTTTGTGCCCGAAATGTGTGCTGACTGGTGGCATTGTGCGTAGCGCGAGCAATGTATGAACGGACCAAAGGGGAGTCGCGAATGGTTGGTATACGATGTACAGGGAGAGTCGGGTAAGCAATAGTAATATGAACAAGATACACACAGTACGACCGCGGGATTAATGACGTACGCCAGTTCCGGCCGCGGCCTCCGTTCCGATGATTGCGCGTCGTGTCGCGGCGTAGACGACGGTGCCATAGTACGTTGGAACGCGTGACCCGGATGAATATTTGATGGGGTCGCGGTCGGGCGGCTCCGGAACATGCATAAACCAGAGGCAGCAGAGGAACAGCGACCAGAGAATACACTAGCCTAGTGTGAACCAGAGTCGGCACCAGGTTCAATGGACAACGTCACAGGCACGGGCCACAATTCCTAACTTTCGCCATTCTGACACATGTGCATATCTTTACGGATGTGGATATTATCAATGCATATAGGTACATATGTATGTAGATTCATACATACTGATATGGGCTGAGGTGAGTGTAGGGGGTAAGGAGGAGGGGTTGTTAGGGGGTCAGAGAGAGAGAGAGAGAGAGAGAGAGAGAGAGAGCAAGAGTGTGTGTGAGAGAGTAGAGGATGGTTAATAGATACCTGGTACCCAAGGTCGACGGTTGCGCTAGTTATTAACGTAACCCCAGGTCGTAGCGCGTCGAGTCCAATGATTGACGCCAGAAGTTGGTGGTTCGGGAAGCCTCGGGTGTCGCACGCGCATAACACAGCCGTCCGACCGACCGGAGCAAGGCAGAGCGAGCGGCACGGAGAGGTGGCCCTATAGTGGCGGTGGCGGCTATGGCGTCGGTGGTGGCGGCGGCGGCGGCGGCAGCAGTGGCGGCGGTGGCGGCGGCAACGGTGGTGGCGGTATTGGTGTGCGCGTCCGTCCGGCTGAGAGAGCGGCTCCGGTATCGTGTGTGGGAGTGAGAAGGAACGTAGGACGACGAACAACGACGCCGGACGGCACGGAGCTTCTCACGCATCGCGACGCTTCTTCAGTCTCAGTCCGGCTGCGAGTGAGTACGTGTGCGTATCCGGAACTCTTGTTACCGACGTCGACGCGCTTTAACACGGTCACGTTCTACCCGTCCGTGTATTCGCCACTTGCTGATGGTCCATGTGACTTACACGCGGCATCACTCGCGCTAATCATCCACATCCTTGTTACCATAATCGTCCTGTGATTGAAGATTGCCCACTTGGATCTTCTATTATATTTATTCAACATTATATTCACGGAAATACCGACATATACAAACGTATACATACGTATATAGCGAACCGGTGGAGAACAGAAGATAACGTGATTGTGACTGGTGACTCTTTTGTGCGTACACCATCTACCATATTATCTGCTGGTACTGTTGGTACTCTTGTACAGAACGCCGGATGGACTGTGAGTGAAGTGACATGTCTTGCAAACGGTGCAGACACCAGGACCGGTGCCTGGTCATCGGCATCGTCTATATAATCACAATCATAAATCAAGGTGAGTGTTTGTCCCTTACACGCTTCTATATACTTCAGTGTCCGGTCCGTACGGGACCTCTTGCAATCGCACCACGTAAACTTTACATCTGGGTACAGTGGTTGCAACGAGCCGGGACATACTCACTTATGCATAGAGGCGATATATATACATATATATATATATATATATATATATATATATATATATATATATATATATTCGATAATGTAGATATGTGGTCTATATGTTTATATAATCCTAGATATGTGACATCCGTGTGACATTTGTTCAAATACTACTGATATATGCCTGGTCCGAAACTGAACTAGAAACGCTGTATGGTTTCTGTTTAACAATCTCGGTTGAAAACCACGAATGCATAAATATTCAGATGTGACCCGCCGTTAGCAGGTCCCGACGTCCTGCTTTCGGCCTGTCCGCATCTACAGGCCGTTTCATTCGATACCCGTCCCACGTTGTCTTCGTACCGGATGTCGGGTGGCTGGTCCTTCACTTTAGTACTTGGTCACTACCGATATCACATCATCACTAACACTACTAATGCTACTAGTAGCACTATTCCTGTACCCACCCCTGTACCACCAAGAATCCATCCATGCATTACATATTGGTACCGAGTACCGACGCCGCCGCACCGGTCACCTCCGGTCGGCCAACATTCTATACTCACACAAGCGGTTCTGTGATCGATGGGCTGTAAAAGTATGCGCTAAAAATTATTAGTGTCGCTTACAGATTCGTGTACAGCGAGAGTTACATCTCATCGTGCTATTTATATAGGAAATATTGATTCTTGATGACGGGGTGTTAAATTTTTAATGAAGGCTTCATGTGAGAGTTTTTTTTTTGTTTGTTTTCATAATTATCGACCTTAGAGTATCAATTAATCTTTAACTTTTAATTGGTGTTGTTGCGAGCTGATAAAAATGGCGTAAGTACCGAATGCGATACGAGTACTGTATGCAATGCATGTATCCCGATACGGGAGAGTACATTGCTGGAACTGAATTGTTGTTAGCATTGACTAAAGCAAGTATGGGGGAGCAACCATCATTACATAGCAGTGTTGGTTAGTGTAAACTGTACTTGTTGTAATATATAGCATACAGCGAGAGATCCGCCGGTAACGGGAAACGGTACCCGGTACTGGTGTGGGTGTGGATATGAAGGTACACGATATGCGAGAACGCACGAGGCCTGATATGACGTGCACTGTTCTCATAACACTTGACATATGATATCTCTCAGCGCGCCTGCAGCATCGGAGGCCGAGCAAGCCAGAGAATCTTTCATCTCGCTCTTTCTTTCTCACACATTTTCCATCTCGCATCCCCTAGTTAGCCATTTCCGTATCTCCCATCACTATTTATCATAGAACGTTCCACCGCACATTATATCGCGCATTTTACTCGACCCGGTTGTGACCCGTTCCATTCAGTTTCGTAAACGGAAAACGTTCTTGTTTCAGTTCAGTTATAGAAAACTGATTTATACAATTCCCGTTGAACACTGTCATAAGTGTGCCATCTGATATGGGCACTAGGACTAGATTGTTTCTCTAATTGCACGAACATTCATGCATTTTGTTTGCTGCTGGATATTTGTTCCTCTGTGTCTGTGTCAGTGTGCTGTTCATTCTTCACTTCACTCATACTATACATGTATTCCGCCGTCCTATCGATACTGTTACACCAATCTCCGATATGACAACCTACACACATATTGCTACGGTTAGTACTTCACACTTTCATGGGCGTATATTAGTCTTGACAGTGTATGCGACGCAAAGCTATTGATGTTCAACTAATATTTACGTAGTTGTGTAAGCCAGTTTTCGTTGTCCTGTATGTTATTCCATTCGCAATTTCAACGGCATTAGCAAGCTTTACGAAGATACTGCACCTTTAACACCACTAAGTATTGTTAAATCGTGAATTTTGACATCGGTGTAGTAAAGCGACCACTTTCGACCCAGCTTTTTAGGATATTGTACGCCGTACAATGTACGGGCTAAATCTACTATTACCCGTTGAATTTTTAATAAAATAAAATCAAGGACGGTACATCGAGTACACTGACTGTATGCCGTCTTGGGCTCAGTGAATGTAAAACCGGGCCAGGATATCCAAGTAGAAAGGGAAGGAAAAAACATAATATCCCCACTCCGCTTCTACTGGTGCACAAGCACATAGGCACCGACACGAAACGGTCATTTATTTAATATACGGATTTGCGTTCAATAGAACACAAGCGACGACTTATGAAATCGGCAGCTTCTTATACACGATGCACTTTGTACAAATGTAGTTTCTTGAAGCGTTCTAATGTTCCTGGCGTCGACTGTCAGTCAAAAACGATGACACGTCACTAGTTCCGGTACTTGTGTGCATCCTAGTTTATCGATTTGTCATCTCGTCGCAGTCATCAACAGCGCGTGTTCATGTAACACATTTACCAGTTCTAGTTTGTAATTGTCCTTTAATTTAGTTTCGAACGAAACCTGAAAATAAACACGTAGCACATACATACGTAGTTGAAGGCAACAGTGCACTGTAGTATATGTTTGCGTGCGCGTGGACAGCACAAGGAGAAATTTACCTAACTACAGCATCATGTACGTGTATATCTAGCATTCAGATAAATACACTCACACAGGTGTGTACTGTATTGGCTTTCCTCTCTCGCTGAATAAGTAAGCACTTACTTACGCAACCGTACTGTATATACGTACATACTCTCTACTCCAGTGTTCTAGTCTATCAAGTACCCAGATATAGACAAGAATCAGGCGTGGGACAGTCAAATAATGGTGTAGCGCACGTAAAGTGCCGCTTATTGATTTCTTCATTTCTTAGATTTTATTTTTTAAATTTCTTATCGCTTCCTGAATAGTGTCAACACACCCACAGGTCGTGCATTATTAAAACGTACCGGTACGGTATTGCACGTATTCGATATAAATACATATATACATACTTATATTACACACTCACATCTCACGCCACATATTGAAGAGAATACAGTGTGGCACTCTGTAGTCAGCTGGTAGGCAGGCGGGCTAGCAATGTCAGCAGTGGAACAGCTACGCTTGGATGGACGATGAACGGACGGACGGGCATTTGTTGCCGAACGTTGGTCGCCAATCCAGCTTGCTAGATACCGGCTTGCCTGGCTGACGGTATCAGGTGGTAACGGCGGGGGCCTGTGCTGGTTTTATAAGTCTCCGGAGAAAATCATTAAGGTCGTTTCCGCTTACGCGAGTTTCTAGTTAGAAGCATATTGGGGATCTCAGTGCAACGTCTCCGGTGTCCGGTAGCCATTGCCGAGACTCTACCCGCCCAATATTCAGGTGCACGAAACACAGCTCGTCCAACGCCCATCTAACGAGCCGATCGTCCCTTCCTTGTTACTACTTCGCTACTTCTATATAACGTTTTCATTTATTGTCGCTAGAGAAAAAAGAAAAAAAAAACATATATCCTCACGGAATACGGCTGGTGCGATGGTCAAACTCTATGACACGGGATACCAGCCGGGTTGTGTTGTATCGTTGTGTTAGGCCGCGTAACGTTGCATTGCGTTATATTGTGCTGTGTAACTGACTGTTTGTGAGGTCGTCCCATTAATGTTTGCATCATTGATCCCCTATGTGGGTCACATGAGCGTTAATGGAAGAGACTGTGCCGGCAGCGTTCCGCAGTAAGCGTCGTTCTCAGCTAACAGCTTATTAAAAATAATACACACATTAAAATTACAGTAAGGAGAGCAGCAAACATACAAGCAAATTCGAGAACGAAACGATACGTTGGGATTCGTTGCTCGTTACCACCATGCTGTACGTTTACATACTGTTATATGTCTATGTATGTAGGTTGCAATGCAGTTATCACGGGAGCCCCAGGGCTAATCTAGGTTTATCTTTGACGCACCTACGGATGTTGCGTCTGAACCAGACACTTGTTTATTCCAGCGAAATGTTAGTGTACTCGACTGCAAAGTACGAAAACGACTGAACAACATATGCATTTGGCACGTTTCGAATTTCACATTCCCATAAACCCGTTGCAATAGATTGTGGAACTGTAGCACACTTATACAGTGTATAGCTTGCTACAAGTTTATTCCTGCTACCGCACGTGAGATAGAATACTCACGGGGATAACTCTAATCGCAAAACCGTGTCATCGTCGTCAGTCGTGTTCCAGCGGTTAACCCGGCTACCCGTTTACCGTTTGTGAGTCGAGGACCCTTGAAAATCTAACGCCGGTAAAAGCGAGCGCTGGTTACACCTGTAGTGGCCAACTGAGTCTAGACTGTCGCGTACCGTATCGTATCGTGCGCCGCATACCACAGGTTGTTCTGATTGTTCGTTGCCACCGCCATGGCACAAAATACAGGCCAGAGAAGCAATTGTATGATTTGTTTCTTTATATCCGTACTCGTCCTTGCTCTATGCTTCGTTTCATTGCTCTTTTTCCCGGTTACTTTCTCACTCTCTCTCTCTCCCTCTCCCTTCCTCTCTCTCTCTCTCTCTCTCTCTGGGTGAATGTGTATTCAGTGGTGTATCCAGAATTTCAAATCACTTTGTTCGAAAATTAATAAAAAGACACAGATAATACCGTTAATTTTTACAATTGTCCCATGTAGTTTAACAATTGTTAGTCGTGTAATAAAAAAAAGGTGTCACAGGGTTAGATGTCAGCATTAGCAGCTATAGTGATCTTACTGACCCCATTTCGAATACGCCACTGTATCTGCTCTGGGGTTAACGAGTCGGTGGCGCAGGAATGTCTGTGAAATTACGTTGTCTAATCAATCTAATTGGAATGGCAGTGGCTTCAGATTTAAATGATATTAATGAAACGATGGTCGTTGTGTCGCGCAGGCATTGTTAGACGTCGCAACGTTCACGTACTACTGTGGACGTGCAACAAGCCTGTCCTGCAGCCTGCTGGTGATGAAATGTTGGTTCATTAAATTAATAACGTTCAACAGCTAAAGTGACGGATGGATGTACGACGATGTAACGCTGATCGTCCAGCTAGCTGATATGTAGCTAAAGAGGGAACTGTTACTGCTTGTTATGTGTGTTACTTTGGTGTTTTATAGTATTTTAACTCTGTGACGGTGACAAGATGCTGAAACACCGATCACCTGACATCGAAACGCCTCTGCTTCTCATCATCCGCCATCTCTGCCGCGATACACAGTGTGAAAAATATCGCACTCGTTCCCTTCAACGGATTAAGACACTTGACATTAATTTCCCAGGCGTACAATATATTTTATGATGTGTTTCTCTTGTTCTTCACGGCGCATGGCCTCGCTCACGCCGCCTGGCGGCCATTTAATGCAGTTAAAAGTGCTTGCTTCTGGAAACGCATAAATATTTTATTCTGTACGCTAGGTGAACGCTGGTTCGTCTCCACGGACAACCTGATGTTGGGCCTCGAACTGACTCGGCCGGACTTCCCTTGCAAACACGTAAATCACTGAATATTCCGGTATGAAACTAGTTACAATATGTGTGCTGCGTCAATGTTGTTTTTTTTTATATACAATTTAGCTGTCATATACTAAGCGATAAGTGATAATGGACTCCCTGTTGCTTATCATTTCTAATTTCAGTGAATATTATTTGAAGCGTGCCAGGTACGATACGAATATACCAATTCGTTATTTGCTTTTTATCATATTTCTTCCATCGCATTTTTTGAACGAGAAATGAAAATAAGCTGAGCATGATGATAATGGCATCGTACGTCCCAAAGAATTGATAGATGGATGCGAGTTGTAAATGATCTTGCCAAATACCGTAATAAGTTTATCGAGGTGATTGCGACTAAAAAGCAATGAATGCGTTAGTTGGACAGCCGGCGTTCCCGTATCGGTACGGGCCGGGCCATATTATGTGTTCCTTGTGCGTGTAAGCGAGCGTATGTGTGTGAAGACTGCGACTACAAACTGAAGTGAACAGAGGCCGCCCGTTTCAGCGTCCCGACTGGTCCCGACCTACCGATTTTCCGACACGTGATATAGAAAATGGATATTGCGTTCGAGTGGTTGGGTCGGACTAGGGACTAGGAAGAGACGGACGGACGGACAAGGCAATGTGGCAGTGAGACGCAAGTTTTAATTTGAACTGGCGCACACTAAACGCGAGTCCCACGTCTGTTCTCTATATCATTCTGACGGCTTCATGTGCCCGTTGCTGTATGCATGTGTAGTATTAAAACACATTGTCATGACAGGTCTGGGAAGAGCGAGATGTCAAGCGGATTTCGGCGCATTCGAGTGTGTGCCAGGAGTTGCTTGTTTACTATTGCTGCTTGTTGTTCGCATTCGCACCCATTCTCTTATCCTCCCTCGTACACTTCTCTCCCTCTTCGTCTCTATCTCATACACTCTTGCACAACGTCTGTCTCACTGTTCTATTCTGTTCTGTTCTGTGTGTACTTCCGTTACATCTACGCCTAACTTATCCATCGACTGTACTTTCATCACAACAAATACTCATGCACTAACATACAGACAAAAAACTGATGAAGAGCGGTGACGGGAGATAGGGGGAGGTTACAAAGCAAGAGAGAGAGAGAGAGAAAGGGAACCTACACACTGTATCTTGTATCTCAATGTGACAGGATGAGCATATGCATGGCTCATTTGCGTAATTAGAAGCGAGTTCGCGCAGATCAAGGGGCTGCAGAATTAATCTAAAGAAATATTCCATGCTCCACGTACCGTTACAATATGTCATCTTTCTCTGCTGTGCCAGTTCTTTATAATTCACACCTTGCACTGTTTTTCGTTTTTGTGTGAATACTACCTTTAACACATACCTTCTACTCCATTCCAACTATCGGTATCTGCACACATCAGTGCTATGCCTTTGCATACTCTCTGTGTGTAACTACATATGTACGTACGTATGTGATATTTACACAGTCGACAGACTTATTCTAGCTTATTCCATCTTGCAAGGAACGAAATCTGTGCTAAATATTTTTTGTCTATTTCGTTATTTGCACTTATTGTAGTTAGTAAGTGATAAGGTAATATTATTCTTATGGCAAAAAGTTGCTAAAGTGTGTGCAATACGAGAGAAAAGTATGAACAGAAAACAATATTAGGATTTCGATAGATAAATAGTCGATAAAAAAGATGAAAATCTTTCAATCGCACTGCGATATTTTTATAGCAAAATAAGATTATATGATACCACTTGTTCATAACCCATTAGGGATCATCTATATATATATATATATATATATATATATATATATATATATATATATATATATATATATATATATATATATATATATATATATATATATATATATATATATATATATATATATATATATATATATATATATATATATATATATGATTTTAAGACAGGTTAAAATAAAATGATATATAAATTGTTCATAATTGCCTTCATATTTTATCATACAGGTCTGTTATAGTTATAATAAGAAAAAGTAAAAATGTAATGATATAAAAACTGTCTCGAAAAATATCTGTATAAATTTTTTAATATATAGACATGTGTGGGGGAACCATAAGGATGAAGAATCGTGACCTGAGTGATGTCAGTAATCCATTTCGACTGACGGAGGAACATTTACACCAAATGTTTCGGCTCTCCAGTGAATGAGTAAATTATCAGATATAATGGAGCTATATTTTAATATAGAATACAATTCTAAATCATCAAATATAATCATAAATAATAGTAATTATGAACTTTGGTGTTTATAAAGAAGCATAAACAGCATTATAATTTTGTAATATTTCTCATTATTTGATATTTTATTTAATCTTAATATAATTATGAAGTGCTTATATTTCAAGCATTTCAGTCAAGTACAGCTCATGGTATAATGATCATTTACGGGTCACGCCGCCAATACGTGCGTTAAAATTTAGTTTATAGTATAATGTATCTCTAAATTACTTTTAAAATGTATTCCTCTAGCAGAAATTTCTTTTATATTGCGATTTAATTGCAGTCATAAATCATGGTTAAAGAGGCAGTCAGTTTCTTATAATACATCACGTTCCGTAGTAGTTAGGCCACTGGTAAACAAATACATACATGCATTTCCCAAATCACATACTCTATGTTCGATGTTACCAATCAATATACATGCCAAAAATTACCAGACCTGTGCATTTGCAAAACATAATATGCATTCTGTAAACATTTTAGAGCAAAGAATACATTGTTTAACGTAGTAAATTGTACACACGAACATGAAATTATTGCTAAAATAGAACATTGTATAAAATAACTGTTATAAACACTACATTTGGTAATAAAAGGTCTAGAAAGCAGTAACATTTGCTAGTATCAATATATGTATGGATTGATGATAATAGTTTTTTTTTGTTAATACAAGATGAAAAATCTATTTGTCATTTTGATAATTGATATCTACTTCAGCATGAAGTATAACATACGTTTATGATAATGTTTGATATTAATTTACTATGCAATATGTAGTAAATATAGGTCTATAGCGGTTATTGGTGCTTGGATCAGATTATATGAAGCCCGGAAGAACGGTTAACATGGCAGCTGTAACCGTAAGCTTTAATCAAGATGAAGAAATATTAATGTTAATAAATGATAAAATAATCGTTTCACGAACATTGCTAGCGAAGCTGTTAACAACAATCTATTCTACTTCTATACAATTCGCGAGCAAATGGGTAATAGCTAGAGAAGCATAGTTGACTTGTCACATTTGGCTTAATAAGATGTGCTGAACTGGTTGACAACACGTGAATGTTGTTGCAGTGCACAGTGTTTTCAGTATAAGCAAGGGCTAGTGTACTAGGGTGTGTAGTTAGTAGGTACGTGCACTGTTTACGCAGCCGTAGATCGTGGTTAATGTTCGTGTCTTCCTGGCAGATTCATTTCGTTTGCCAGAACCGCCAGGTTAATGTCGGTATGGGGTACGGAATACTATGTTTCATGAGGCGTTTGTGAACGCGACCGCACGTCGGTTCCCATGTTGTTACGAGTTTCAACATAAACTTTCATTTGCTGCATCCTCGGCCGGATGACTCTTTCTTCTGAACTGAAGCAGAAGATTGCCGCCTGGCGTCGGTAAGGTAGCAACGAAAAGCAGTTGCAATTCACGTTCTACCCGCTTGCTAGCTCAAGAAGTGCCTAGTATACTTTTACATGTATTCAAGCAGTCAGGCATACACAGGCATCATGTACGCAGCAGGAGAGCGAGCAATGTTTGTGGTACGCCGGCATTCAATGACCTGATGGTACGGATACCCAGCCACGATTAGAGGTACGGCATACTACCTCGTGAAATGAGCGGCTTAGTCCCGTACACCTCTCGTCTACTGATCGAACTATCGCGCCCTTTGCCCCCAGTGTCTGTCTGAAATGCTTACACGTTCACAGCATATTTCCTCCTCGCTTGCGTCTCTCTCACAATTGAATCGGGAACAAAACCGAACTGAAACGGTAGCGCAGAGGGTGGCGCTTCTCAATTCCTTGAAAATAATTTTGCGATTAAAATAACGTATGTCCGAAGTTTTCCGCTGTTCGCTACAATTTATGGGTACTGTTTTGGAAGTTTTTCAACTTCTTTTATATATTACGTTACAGTGGTACAAATTCGCCACGTTCTACAGCACCAGCTAGGGGATGATATGGAACAGGGGGCGGTCATCTGCCCGCTTGTCCTATCCCATTCGTATACCGTATCCACCATATCAGTTTGCTGTTTCAAAACATAAGTTATAAATGTATTGTACACAGGCGTGACAATATAGCCGTACACTTTTACATTATATATGTACGTACCATATAGGTATGTATCTACATGTATAATTACTATGCAGCTATGTTACTATGAGAAGCTCGTAGTACTTACTTAGATTTTTCTCTCGCATTCCACCCCCTGTCGCGTTGTCATCTTGTCTGTTCTTTTTATTCATATGTACGTACCCCACATACGTACATACGAGCACATACTTCTATTGACAAACAGCTGTAGCCTGCCGGGCAGAGTCAAGCCCTGTTTGCCAGTCTGCAAACGAGCTAACGCTTGGAGCCGGTGTCGGTATTGGCCTCGGTGCCAT
This sequence comes from Carabus problematicus, assembly GCA_963422195.1. Taxonomy (NCBI): domain Eukaryota; kingdom Metazoa; phylum Arthropoda; class Insecta; order Coleoptera; family Carabidae; genus Carabus; species Carabus problematicus. The sequence goes on from OY728577.1 coordinate 21,745,577, forward strand.
GTCAGTGCAGGTGTAATCATGCTAATGGATGGCATTTTTGAATGTCTATCATTCAAGATGAACAAAGGGTTTGTGTTAGGACGAGGCGCATGTAATTTAATTTGTATAATACCGCTCCGGGTCCTTAATAGAAAAGTTTACCAGTTACTGAATGATTGGGACTAATGTACGTGACAAACAAAATACTGTACGATGTCTGCAGAACCTTCAATAGATTTATTTATTACATTGATTGACGATCGAACGAAGATAATATAGTGAACGAAACTAGTAAAGTATTATCCGTAGAGATACAAGTTAATATGTAAACTACGTTTTGGTATATTTGTGTTACGCATGCCGTGTATATCTGTATGGGTGGTGATGTCAGAAATCCAGTGGATATGTATATGCGCACCTGATGGCACAGGCCCATTGTTGTAATGTATACTGTCCCATTGCCATTACGGTACTTGGTTGGGACAGGTGCCACAGGACATACCGTCGATGCTGATGTACTTTTAAAAGCAGAGATAACCGCAATCGAAACGAGTTTCATTAAATGTTCGTACATAAATGTCAGACGACGGATGGCGTGTGGACGAGAGGGCAGGGTAACGGCTCCGGATATTAAACGGCAATGCTCCCGGAACAGAACGGAACGGAACGAGCAAGAACCAAGCCTAGCTGAGCATCATGCGGCAGTAGAGCTGTAGTCCCGTGGCGTCCTGACTTGTTCTGTCGACCGTCCCATAACGCCCGTGCCGGGCATCATTCTTGCTACATACATGCTAGACACTACGGCTACTGTACTGTTAATATCTCTTTATCCATGGCTACAGATGTGCCGCAACGGAGCGATATGCAGAGTAGACAATGCTTGATCGCCGCGGGCCGTAAAGACAGATTGACGTACCTGCCCCAGCGAGCCTGCCTCAGCACACCAGTGTGTGTGTATATACAGTATATATATATATATATACGTATGTGCGTGTGTGTGAGTGGAACGATGGATGTTAGCTTCTGCCAATTGTAAATCATATGTGGCAGTGCGATATGGCGGCGACAGAGCCGGTTACTCTCAACTCGACATGACATAACGGCACCAGAATCCCGAATCAATAAATTAATCGCTTCATTTGGGTAGAATGAGTACTGAATGCGTAACACCCCGGCAGTTTTGTTTTTGTGATAAATTGTATCACAGTTGAATGATGATTATTGCATTTGTATGTATGCATAGCGGCGTAACAAAACACTGTAACACACCATATGACACGAGTAGTGAGTCAGTCACACGGAGCCGTAAGGATACGCTGATGTTATTACTTAAACGTACTTAAACTTAGGATCCCATAAGATTGTCCTACCTTCTTCGTCATTAAAACTTTAAATATGCTTACTTACTCGACAGTCAGGCAACGGTTCATTACTAAATACGTACGTATATATTTACTTATGTACACTACTCGGTGTATGTGTGTTTTGTGAAAATGCAAGTGTGAATAGCAGTTATATTATAGAGCACGTACTATATAGTAGTAGTATATAAATATGAGGGATGCTTGGTGCGGGTGAAGGGTGAACTTGAGGTTAGGATGATATAGGTGGCGGAACTCGCTCCATTGGTGTCACTGCCATCTTCCCATTGATCAAACTTCATAGTAAGTTGTGGGGCTGAGACCTGTCTTCTCGTTCGCCTGCTGATTAAAACAACGGGTACCGTGAGCCGCGATCTCAGCCACAAGAGACCTATATCCTGTTCCCGGCGACTTACCTCGTCTCTTCTTACCTCACCTCACCTTCCATAAAGAGCCCCTGTACCCTACCCTGCAGTGTACTGCTGCCCCAGTCACACAACCATACTAGTCCACCGTCAGAGCGTCTTATCGCGCTTATGTCTCTCACCCCTACACCGGGACCGGCTGAATGTCGTCCTGTACGTCCCGCGCCACACAGCGCACCATTACGTCCTGCTCGCCTACCCCAACCTCCTCCACCCCGGGCTCTCACACCGTTGCAACCAGCACTCCTCTGCTATACTCCCCGCAATCCAACGCATCACATCTCCGGGGCGCGTTGTTCCCGTATCTCTATGCATTTACAAGTTTGTTTACTTCGTGGTTCATTCCTTCGTCGCCATTTCGGTTACGATGCGATACGATGTGAAACGGAACTGGCAAGTACCGATATTGTAGCCGTTGCAAGCCGTAGGTGTTCACTGTAACAATCGATTCGTTTTAATTAGTGTTCCGTATATATTATTAATTAAAATTCATAATGAAAGCGTGCACCGTCCATCTCCGGAATCTGTTTGTTCACGGAACGAGAGTGTGCCCCTTTTTCCCCATAGCTCAATCACGGTGCCATGGTCCCCGTCCCGATCTCGATCCCGCTGTCTGGATATTGAACACGCACCGACCGATTGCGTTCGAACAGTGTCGAGAACTGGTACACAAAAAGACCATTAATTCCTCGTTACTATGTAAGTGATACGAATATCTAAACAGTAAGGGCCCGTCCTGCGTTCGTGAACACTGCGGCTCAGTGTGGGCATTAGAGATATACCGTTATATGTATGTACATATACATACGTATGTACACAGACGCATACGCACACATTAACATGGCAGTAGAGAGAGAGAGAGAGAGAGAGAGAGAGAGAGAGAGAGGGAAAGAGAAAGAGGGAAGGTGTCCCGTTGGACGTATATACACAGGCCGCGGAAGGCCGGAGGGGTTACAAACGGTTAGGGGGTGGTTGGCCACAGTATACGGATGCTGTGACAACGGTGATACGTGGATCGTGAAAACGCTGGCCATGCTGGGATTCCTTGTTTTTGTGTCGAGTATTTTGCATGAACACAAGTACAAGCAACGGCCGTGTGATGTCCTTACCCGACTGGACATTTCTAATATAAACCCATCACTTTTCAGAGCCAAAGGATAAGCATCCATGACGTACTGTACATTCAAACGGATATACAAACCAGAGAGATATGAATTTATTTATGCAGTTCTTTGAATCTTAACTCTTTCAGCGTTAGATAGATTGTCTTATACGTTGTTCCTTCCTAGGTTAATCGTTTCATCAGGTTCGATGGCATGTGAATACTTTGATGATAAGTTGTGTGACGCTACGCGTAACCTTCAAACATCAAGAAACATTGGTGTTTTAGCAATTCAGCTTTTACTTGTGTGCGCTGAAGTTGCTGTTGCTGGCTGGCGCTGTCTGCTGTTAGCTGCTAAGGCCTTTGCTCCCATCCGACCACTTTCAATATCCTTGTTTATGATCTCTAAAGATGTCTCGTTTATGGCACTTATTTAATGCCCGCGTTCGCTACTGCCTGCTACTGCCGGTCTTCTGACGGTCTCACTGCTCGCTCGCACACAGACTACAGCGCGACTCCAGGCCTGGATGATTCTGACGGTTGGACGGTCGCTACTCACTCACCCGTCTGCTCGTCCCCTCGTTTGCAAGAGAGTAATTGTACGTCCTTATGTCCGTTTGCTGGGCCATCGTCGGATCGTCAGTACTCGCCCCGTTCCGTCTGGGCTCGTTGTTCGGCTTCAACCTTAAACTGGCGGATTATCGAGATGGAATTAGAAACGAGACTGGAACTTTCCTTTTGTAACGGTTTTTCCGCGTTTCGTGTCAGCTTTGAAATGTTTATACAACAAAAAAGTTTACCGCTAGCGCGTCAGGGTTCCCAGAGCGGCAGTAAAAAATTTTATGGTTCTGTCTCTCATGCGTAAGTAACAAAAAATTCCAAAATCGCCTATTTATTCCGCGCGAATAAGCAGCAGTGCGCTGAAAAGAGTACGGGTTTGTTTGCAGGGAACTCAGGATCGGGGACCGGAAGCCTTGACGACTTTTTGAACGTGACGTCGTTTCTGGCTGATGGATGCCGAACGAGCAAGCAGCAACGGTGCGCTCATGTGAATCGATCGTACGAGTGTCGTTATGTTGGCTCGTTGGTATCCGTATCGTCGCCCGCCGCCGCTGCCATCGCCGGTAGCAGCGGCAGCGCCCGCCATCACACTTGCTGCCATCCGCCACTGCCGTCGCCGTCGTATCTTCACGTTCCGACCCTACCTACTTACACTTCTTTCTTTTTCCTGTTCCTTTTTTACTGTTTGTGCGTCTCCATTGCTTCGTTCTTTGCGTGCATCCAACGATGTCAAATTAAATACCAACCAACACATGTATATGCATTAACAAATTTCTCTCTCTCTCTCTCTCTCTCTCTCTCTATATATATATATATATATATATATATATATATATATATATATATATATATATAAGCTAAGTAAGAAAGTGTTTATACAGTGTCTTATCCTACAGCGACGGTTAACTTTTGCCCGGTACCGGTTTCCGTTCACAACGCATCTCCGTCATTTTGACGAGTGTCGGCGTTCCTTCAAGTCGGTGTATCGTCCCGCATCCATTATCGAAATTGTACAGGGAGTCTGTTTATTCCCTGTGCGACCCGGCGCACGTTTTCCGACTCCGGAGAGTAGGCAAGCCGTGTAGAACGACATGACGCCGACGAAGCGTCGCGACGTACTGTACCGTGGCGTAGTGTTGGTGAGGACGGGGTCATTGGGGTGGCGTGGTGTGTGAGAGATGGAACATGAGACGTAACGGGCATTTGCACTAGCATCAGCTCTGTCCTCTTCCATTCAATAGTCCCTCCGTATCCTTGCACCACCTCTTGCACACAGAACACTTTGTAGCGAATGATGATGAGCGCGGTCCGACAGAACACCATCAATCAGGAACTACGATCACACGACCGCAATCGCGCGACCATCTGATCGAAAGTGGGCCTTACGATACGTGTTGGTAATTAATCACATCTGTTGTAGTGTATAGACAAGTTTTACACAAAGTGAGACGACCTGATACATATTGGCACAAGGCACTGTTGCACCAGCCTTGCACTCATACCCGTCCCATGCAGATGACAACAACGACAATAACGGCAACGCCAGTGGCGGCGCCAGCAGCCGAAGTCGTAGCTGTAGCCATGCAACGTTAGCGTTAGTGTCATCATACAGGGGAATATATGCGATGTGCTCGACGTCCGACACGAAATAATAAATACGTAGAGCCCAGACGTTTAGCAGTCGGCGGTGTTGCGTGTAAGCGAGTGAGCATCTTTCTTGCCGGAGAGTTATGTTCGCCGGGACGGCCCAGCGGACTCCGCGCGCGGAGCCGTTGTCGGTGTCGGCTCATTTATCCACACACAGTAGATCGCGCCGAGCTGTTGGCCCGTTCGCCATCCCGTTGCCCTATTCCTTTCTTGATCGTCGCCCCCTATCTCCCCCCGCACCGTTCTTCTACATCCGAGTACGCGCAACTCGCATTTCTCACTACGGCTACAACTACGGCTATGGTTCACAGCGGTTCGTCGTCGCCGGTTGAGTGCAAACAATTTTGTGTAAAGTAAAGAGGTGGAGCGATCTAGCCATAAAGCACGGTCTTCCTGGCACCTATCCGTGCGTCTCTAACGTCTCGGCATTAGCAGCCTAACTCCTTTACACATATTCTGCACTACTTTTTTTTGCCTTTCTCCTTTTACACACCCACTCTCTTGCTGTGCATCTTTTTCGTTTGGCTCGTTATTTATCACTCGTTCACTATAAACACTCTTATGTGGAAGCAATTTTCCGCCAAGAAGACATTTATTCCAACTCGATCATTTTCCTGTAGTTTTAGGCATCACATGCAAACCTATACACTAAACGTATCATATATATCGAAGTATTTGTAATATCTACATACAGTGTGATATACCTGCTAGCAGGCTACTTATTAGAACTTGCTAGTATCATACGAGCATATTCATTTCATTCTTTCTGAATGCATACTTGCATGTACTTCAGTTGTATTACGTATTATGTCAGTGCGTTTAGTACAACACGGGGTAGTGTATATTGCGAAGAACACGTGATAACCTTTCGCTTGGTATATAACGAGACATGCCTCCTCGACTGCACTGACAGTCCGCTTCCCGTTTTCCTGTCAGATAAAAATATGAGTGTCTCTTCAATGGTAGATGTTTTCCAAAGAACAAAATGTGTAAAACGGACATTAAAGAGAATGCATATGAATACAATGCTGGACAAGTAGAGTGGCAGGCAGCGAGAGAACTAAATGCATATCAATAGTCCTCTTTCTAGCGTCTCTTATGAACATGTCATGCAAGTTATATATGTTTATTTCATATACGTATGTATGTATGCAAAAAGGAGGATTTGGTGTATACACTTATCTACGTAGAGCAGTGATGCACAACCTGCGGCCCTTTTTTCAAATTTTTGCGGCCCGCTTGGCCTTTTTTACAATAGAATAAGGTAAAAAAAAGGAAAATCTCAGCCAAAATCTAAAAATTTAGGGTAAAAAAAATCCTTTGCGGCCCGCGACCCAAAAACGGAGTCATATGCGGCCCCCAACTCAAAATCGATGTTATATGCGGCCCTATATACGTAAAAGGTTGTGCAGATACGTGGAGATACCGGCTTGCTGACTCAAGCACATATATATATATATATATATATATATATATATATATATATATATATATATATATATACCGGTGTCCCAAGAAATCTGGGACATAGGGAATTAACATGTAAAATTGAAAATTCGAACCAAAACATTTATAAATTATTTAAATTACCAAATAAGCATCTTACCGTTGTGCTAGCAACGCCATAAACAATTTTTTGCAAAAATGGTATTTAAGCTACATCTGTTAATTATTACTTTTAAACGCATTTTTATTAGAAATGTGAGCATTCATATCATTTTAATTAATACCAATCAATGCGAATAACCTATCCCTATACCTGTACCAAATTTCAGAGCTCTAAAATGCATAATACAGAAGTAATCGCAACTTTTTCAATTTTACATGTTAATTCCCTATGTCCCAGATTTCTTGGGACACCCGGTATATATATATATATATATATATATATATATATATATATATATATATATATATATATGCTTTTGTATATGTACTACATGTACATATAACTATATATGTAGTAGATCTATAATCCTTTATGTTTCCTAAATGCGTATGCACATATATTTACGAGCACTACTCAAATCCCGCTCTAAACTGAAGAAAAAGACGAGTATCATCGAGTCGGGAACGTAGGATTGACACCCCAGATTGACCCGAGTATTGATACCAATCAATGCGAATAACCTATCCCTACACCGGTACCAAATTTCAGAGCTCTAAAATGTATAATACAGAAGTAATCGCAACTTTTTCAATTTTACATGTTAATTCCCTATGTCCCAGATTTCTTGGGACACCCGGTATATATATATATATATATATATATATATATATATATATATATATATATATATATACATATATATATATATATATATATATATATATATATATATATAATATATAAATTATAAATTTTATTTGCTTTACACTGGATTTAACAAAGCTAATTAATGAAAAGATGCAAATAAGTAATATGTTGGTTGGTAGATTACAGTTGAGATACATGTTGAATAAAAATAACAAACCTTTGCTCGCTTCACTCATACAAAATTTGTTATTTTATTCTTTATGTTTGAAGTGGCCACTTACATGCCACGACTGGTTTGCGCGCAAACAATGCGCCAGGCGTCAAGTGTGACGCCTACGGTTTCATACCAGTTCGTTCGGATACGGACTGAATCGTACCGAACGATACCGCGCAGTCTCGTTTACAGTTCCCGTCCGGTGTTCGTCCCGTTCCCGCCGCTTATATACATATAAATTGTTCAGACCGTTGAAATGTCGGGAACATGCACATTTCATAACATTGATCATACTTTAACTTGCCGATGATTAATATTAGTTATGCGCCCTTCATTGTCTTTACGAATGTAACCGGAAAAACGAATGTTTTTCAAATGGTTGCGGTTGGTCCGCAACATTCCGCCCGACAACTGTATCTCCTGCTTACGGGCCGGGCCACTTGGAACGCCCGAGTTCGGGCCCGCATCAGATCCGCCACCTGCCACATACGTATATCCACTCAGATTCTACTCTGTTCACAATTTGTAAAAGTTTCAAGACAAACGCTGTTTGTATTTATTCATGATAATTTTTCTGAGACTCTTATGTGGATTTGACTGCATAATCTGGCGTATGTACGTAAATGTCAGCATGTACAAATGTACAATATATAGTTATTAGAATGGTTTTGTTTTGTTTCAGCAATGACGGACGATCCGAGGTTTGCGGAACCAATACCGAATGTGACTGTGGCTCTCGGCCGGGACGCCAGTCTGCCGTGCGTTGTTGAGAATCTCGGCACGTACAAGGTACAGTACACTGCCAACCTAACCAGTATCTAGTCAGTAATTGATTGTTTGATTACCAATCACTCCGGCTGTTCACGCTGTGGATGTATTCCCTTTGGGAAACGGTTTACAGTTCGCTTCTGTCACTAGAGCCGGCACTAATGGTTTTCTAATAATATTTCCCTAATGCGTATGTGGATTAGAAGGGTCCAACGTCCAGTGGCCGTGTACGGGAACCGTGGAATCGTGAGCATGAACCTCAGTGGGTCAGATGAACTTAGCAGGTTGGAGAGATTCGCCGCGCAATAGACATGATTTCAGTCCTTCTGGCAACTACACCACACTGCACCGCGTAACCCCAGACCGTGGCACGTTCACTAACGTCTGTGACGTCGCCGTCTCTCTGGCAGCCTGTGACGGCCCGCCGATGGCCCCAATCAACAAGTTAACGGGTGCCGACGGGCTTACGACGGTACGAATACAGGCACCGCTCGGCGTATGGATACAAGCGACGAGACGGGCGTGCGGGCGTGCGGGCGTGCGGGCGTACAGGCAACGCGAGGCACCCCAGAGCCGGAGGCGCCGCCTCACGAGGTAATTACGTGGCGCTTCCGCCCGCAGTGTTACACGGAATGTATAAATATGATAATGGGCCCCAGCTGTACCAGACCGAACTTATGATAATGTGTTCGCCATTAACATAAAACATTTCGGTTCGCTTGGCGCTGCCGCCGCCACCAACGTTCCTACATATATACATACGAACACTCGTTCTGTGTAGGCGTACGGTACTTGTGTGCGGTTTTTCGGCACTCTCTCGTTAACTAATGAACAAAATTAATATTTCCTTTTGCTGGTACTAACAGCACCGAAGTCAAGCAAATGGTTCAGCACCTTCATGCTTAACCCTGTGCCTGTGGCCCGTCACCGACAACATTAACATATATACGTACGTTCGTGTTACGTGTTAACCGGGCCGGTTGATGTTATTTACTGACGATGCCAGTAGCCAATAATTACACATGCATAGTGAACCCTGGGTCCGCACATTACGTTACTAGTATTTGTGACATTCTATTTTGAACATGCTGTGTATTCCCGTATCATCCACAGCGAATATGTTCACATATGATCAGGCGTAGTTAATACTATACCACAACTTCTCACTCTCTAACGTTCGCTGGCAGCAACGTTCAATATGCGCGTTTGTACGGTACAGTACAACTTGCATACGTAATGATGCTATGAACATAGCCAAGGAAGTGCCTGGACTACGTTTGGAGAATCAGAATTCCCTATTGTAATAATACGAACTTCGGATATGTGTAGTTAGATAAATATAATGAAATTTAAATATTTTTTTCGTTACTCCTACTGAATAAAATTCTACCTACGCCCATGAGTCGTGCCGCCGAATGCACTTTGCATTTACATTTTCTCGGTATATTTATGTCTTTTCTATACATCGTAAATTTCAAACTGTTGGCTTTCCTTTTTACTTTCGCTCAAGCTTCATCCACTTAAATGTTAGTATATGTATATATAATTAATTATTAATTTCGCAGCGACATACCTGTCTGCGTGAAACAAGACGGGTGCTAATAACCAAAAAGACAAATCCCTTTGTCGGTCTGTTTATTTTTGGATATGACTTTAGGTGTCAGTATTTTATACTTTTCACGAGGATGTTTGTTTATCCGTTTTCAGGTTGCTTGGATTCACATAGACCGACAGATGATTTTAACTATACATAGACACGTGATATCCAGAGTTCCAAGATTTAGTGTGTCACACGACAACGCTAAGACATGGTTGCTTCACGTGAGCAGTGCTCAACAAGAGGATCGCGGCTACTACATGTGCCAGGTGAACACCAACCCCATGATCAGTCAAGTCGGCTATCTGCAGGTGGTAGGTAAGTGTTGGTAACTACGCCGAATCTCATGTTCAGCGTATATGCGAGAACGGGTACGAGACACTGCACTGCATGTGTGTTTGTGTGTATATATGTTGTTAGTTCCACCAAATATTCTGGACACGGAGAGTACTCAATCTACCATTGCTATACGAGAGAACCAGAACATCTCACTCACATGCAAGGCGGAAGGTTTCCCGACACCGAAGATCATGTGGCGACGCGAAGATGGCCAGGGCATTTCAGTCGAGCGGAAGAAAAAAGGTGAGTCGAAGGGTAAAGATGTGGATGTTTGGAGATGTGGGATGTGAACGAAGGGTATGAGTTGTGGGTGCAGACTCAACAAAATGATGCGTTCGTTCTCTGTACGGCTCCGGGATTCCCAGCTCCGGCCCAGTTCGGGCTCCAGCTTCTTCCTCTGCATAAATCATACGGCGTTTCAAGTTTCGGCAAGAAAATAGCGCAGTGCGCATGGCGGCACCAGATTAGCCGTTGAAATATTTAACAGACTGCGCACCGCCCTTCGCTAGTCTTGCAACCAGAAATCAGACAAACCAATACGGCTGATGGTGGTAGCGTGAGAAACGCGAGAGAAGCAGACAGTGTTCGGCTAGTGAGCTGAAGTTGTAGAGTGAGATGAAGTGAGCGACGTCAGACGATGAGCGAACAGCGACGGATAACGGACGAACGAAAGCATCGCCGACTTTTAAACCTTACGCAACTGCTTGCGTATTCTAGGACCACTTCAGAACGCAGAAATAATGCACGAACGTTAAGTAGCTCGGCGGCGTTTGCTGCCGTTTCGGTTGTGAAATGTAACACATGCGCGAAGCGTGCAGTACCTCACGGCTTACTGCTGTGGGTATTGTATCCCCATGTTTGTAGACAGAACAGAGCGATGGCGAAAACAAAAAGCTCACGGGAGTGCTATACACTAAAGGTCTGCGATACCGATTTGATCAACGTTCGCTGCTATAAATTGCCGAATCGGTTGCCGTATAGATTTTAATGGGAACACTAGTGTAGCTGACCACAAACTGTGGCCATGGAGGCGTTCAGTCGAACCCACACATGCTAAAAACTCTCACAAATATATATATATATATATTAATATTTATGATAAGAAATAATTAGACTCGTTTCTGATTACAGTGAACGTGTATGATGGGGAACAACTGAATTTAACCCGCATCAGTCGTACAGAAATGGGTGCATACTTGTGCATCGCCACGAATGGAATCCCGCCATCAGTCAGCAAGCGTATCATAGTCGACGTTGAATGTAAGTGAACAAGACTAAACCTGTGCCAGTTAGCCAGCCATGTCGCCCTGACCATTGTTTATTTATGTGTTAATGTCCTGTAATGAGCAACCGCCAACCATCCACTTTATGAATACACTTTGACTATTTTCCTCCTGTTGGTCCCTTATTCATCCATGTACTCATGTGTATGTTACATTTACATTCCGGGGCGACCGCGCAATTCGGATACACTTGGCTGGCTACTGAATACTACGATCCACCATATACAGTTACAGTACTCTATATTGTACGTTGTGTTTGTTCTCCGTCTGCCACTACCACTACATGTACAATTTACATCCCAACGGATACATTACGCCGATTTGTTGATGAAGTTTGTCTCGTAAGTAGCGCGGACATGACCCTAAATCCTCATTACAAAGGTTTAACGAATGCTTTCTCTCGCTTGTCGCATTCAGTACATACGGCCACCTTGAGGCGTCATCATCGCTATTGCTGTTGTCTGTCCACTACCCGCCGCTGTTCTTGCAACTTCTTGCAATGCGATTATTTTCAATTGTTTCCAAACTTCACCGTAAAAAATTACAAACCATAATTTTATTTGTGTTTTAGGAGTTTAATTCGTCAGGTTGAAAAATTTTCCGCTAAGAAAAAACAAACAAAAAAAAGTTTGAAATCTTTTAATAGCGGTCTTTTACGTTGCTGGGCTGTCGCTTTATTAAACCTACTTCCTACAGCTCATTAGATGCTCGAGTAAACAGTACTATTCGTCGCCTCATTCTCACAGCCACAGGGACTACCAACCAGTAAATCTAGTCAACCAACGAACCTTCGCTTCTCATCACATCACATCACAACGTGTCACACCGCATCTCGAACCGTATCGTAACATGCCGTACCATACCATACCATACCATTTTACCGGCCGCGCAGAATGTAAGGCGACTTAAAGAGAAATAACGCACACAGTTCCGCGCACCGTTTCATTCATACACTCTTTATTATGTATAAGGTTGTTGTCTCAATTCAAAGTTTGTGTGGCGTTTATCCGTTGCCCGAGGCGTCGGACTCGATCCTCATCGCGAAGTGTTTGCAGAGGACTGGATCGCACACACTATGGTGGGTGGTGCGGAGTACGGTACGGAACATAACAGTTCGGTACAAGGGTGCGGGACGTAGCAGGAGGGTGTGGGACATGGCAGGACGGTGCGGGACGTCATGGGCGGGTAGGATGAATCCGACAGCATAGGCAGCGCTAGCAGCAACGTCGACGGCGGCGGCAACGGCAGAGGTAGCGGCGGGGGGTGGCAACGGCGGCGGCAACGGCAGAGCCGGTGGTGGTGGTGACGGCCGAGAGGTTGGCGGGGGCAGTTGCCTTGCTTTCTGGCGCAGCTGTGCTCGCTAGCTCTGTTATAGCGTTACCAGTGGACCAGTGTGGGTGGGTGGGCGACGGGTTGGTTGATGGCTTGGTATAGGTTAGGCTTGGTGTGTGTAAAGCTATATATATATATATATATATATATATATATATATATATATATATATGTGTGTGTGTGTGTGTGTGTGTGTGTGTGTGTGTGTGTGTGTGTGTGTGTGTGTGTGTTTATATATACGAGAGCGAGAGAGCTAGTATATAGACGCAACGTCTGTGTGCGAGAGGAACGAGAGAGCAGCAGAATGGGTTGGTCTTGTCTACAGAGGTAGAAAAAGCAGGACGGGGTTATTTCCCCCGGGTTCCGACCCGGCTTTCTACCAGCCCAACAGTTCTCCATGGGCGTTTGGGGTTACAGTAAACATGAAGCAATTTGCATTGAAATTTATGTTATTGTTGACTGGAAATGTATTAAAGTTCATACTTGTGTGAGGTTATGAAGGCGAACGACCCATATTTATATATTAATAAACGAGTTTTTCAACCCAATGCGTTCTTTCAAATCCACATACTACTGTAACACATGTTCTTGATGCGTTCCACCCTGTTCGACTAATTCTCTCCACACTATGCTGTTACTCGCTTTAGTTACATTTAGTATTCTATGGTAGCAGCGTATCGTATATGGATATGTATGTTCTACACGTATGCAAATATATTTTTTCTATGTTTCTGTATACAGTTTCACCAATGATCTGGGTCCCAAATCAACTGGTCGGCGCACCAGCCGGTACTGACGTCACCATCGACTGTCACACGGAAGCGTATCCGCGCGCCATCAGTTACTGGGTGTACGATAACGTGATGTTGCTGCCAACTAAGAAGTATGGTATAGAAAACAATGAAAATAGCTATAGGGCACACATGAAACTGACAGTGCGCAACCTCCAGTCGGGCGACTTCGGCAACTATCGATGCATCTCAAAGAACTCTCTTGGGGAGACTGAAGGTTCCATCAGGCTGTACGGTAAATAAAATATCTTCCACTCTGTTTAAAATCAATTTATCCGATACCGGCAGCAGGGAGCGTGACGATCTTGACGGAAGTGACATTGATAAAGCTAAAAGGAAGTGAATGATCGTGATGATACGTGCATGTACACGTGTGCATGTACGTACATGTGTACATACGTGTTGTGCAATATACCTACATGTTTCTATGTATGTACACGCACACACACACTCACGTACACACAAACACACATACACATATGTCCAGGTGCTATATAGATGCAATGAAATAGAGGGATGGGGCACTGATGATTGCGAGGTGAATAGAGAAGAGTCATTGTCTCTTATACATTATGCGTGTACGAGATCGGTCCGTGCTGATTAGACCATGTTCGGACTTGTCCACGCATTTTTATTGACGGACATACAAATGAAAAGCATCGTACTGAACGTGCGCTCATCCCTGTGTTCGTTCATTAGAGTAACTAACGCCCGGTTCGGGCTTTTCGCAATTACACTTGCGTATCAGCACCGAGGCGTGAGACTAGCCTGGTGAATTTCAATAGCAATTGCTTGTGTCATACTAATATTCGTTGTCGGTCTGCTCTGATGTTACAGAGATACCCATGCCATCGACACCGCCCCGGGCTACAGAGATGAAAAGTAGCTCCAATAAAGAAAGTAAGTGATACGTGCCATCGCAGCTCTCATTTTCTTACCTATATATATATATATATATATATATATATATATATATATATATATATATATATATATATATATATATGCTTTTGTATATGTACTACATGTACATATAACTATATATGTAGTAGATCTATAATCCTTTATGTTTCCTAAATGCGTATGCACATATATTTACGAGCACTACTCAAATCCCGCTCTAAACTGAAGAAAAAGACGAGTATCATCGAGTCGGGAACGTAGGATTGACACCCCAGATTGACCCGAGTATCCGGGTTACGCAGGTGTACCCGACGGGCCTATCTAATTAGTCTCTGTAGTTTCGCTCGCATTTCAACATCGATATTTTCCAATTATCAGTATTACGTCTGACTGAATGAGACGTTTCCAAAGGCGGCCGTTTTCTTGTGTTCCGAACTGTACCTGTTGATGAGTCGATCCGCAACTCGAAGAGGAAACGGCAGGCAACAGTAGGTGTAGCGGTGGCCATAATCTATCCGCCTGCCGCTGCCTGTCTATCGCCTTTCGTCCGTGTGCTTCCACGGGGCATCTCAACGTCGTCCCACTCGTACTATTCTGTTCTGTTTTGTTCATTTCATTTCATTTCATTTGAATTTATATTCATCATCGAAATAATATTATTTACTGTAGGTATGGCTGTTTTTAGTCCGCGGGCCACACTCGCCCTTTACCTGGTAACGGTACCTACGTACGTACGTATGTTACAGTGAAGTTACATGATATGTACGTATAGGTTATTATGTACTTAAAGTTACTTCTAGTTGTTGGTCGGTTGTTGTTCACTAATAATTACACATATACTAGTAATAACACGTAACCAGTAATCGTGTACATGTACCTGTGTATGGCGTGTGTGCTATCTGTGTGTGAGTGTGTCTGTGTTCTTGCAGGCGCGCTCGCGGGCATCGGGACGTCACCGATGCGCAACGTATCCAGAGTAATCGTGCTGGACGACCATTCTAAACTGTTGATGACACCGGCCCATCCTTCAGATTCGCGTGGCTTCGCGGACTCGCCTGCCGGAGCAGACTCCATCTCTGATCTGTTTCCGCCGTCTCCGTCAGACCCCCTCGGATCAGGTACATACATACCTAACTAACCTAACCTACATAAGCGGCTTTATACAAACACTAGCAACAGCATAATATTATAACACAACATAACGCACGCATGTCCTCACTCACTGACTCTCGCACGCACGAATCACGCACTAACACTAATGAAGCTAATCAATCACTCTTCTCGCTCGAAAGCCCGCTCGCCAGCTCGTTCTCACGTTCCCTATCACATATACGCACGCACGCACGCACGCACACACGCACGTACGTACGCACGCACGCACGACCGACTGGTATGTAACTGCCGTACCGTTCATCTATTCAGTTCTCTATTCTATTCTATCCACGACCAATACCCGCGACCGACACAATTCGTCTCGTACATCGATCTCGTCCGCATCTCTGTCGTGTGTTCTGCAAACCGCTGCAGTTCCAACCACCTGTTACACACTGATGTGTACCTGAAATTCAATTTGGATTTTTAAGTCGTGCACATCGCTTGTAGATCTACTCATGCTACTTACAATGCGTTTCATTATATTACGTTGCTGTACGATATATTACGTACTGGGCACCTACTAATATACCGTGTCGTGTCTGCCTGTCATCTCACACGTGAATCTATCGTTTGCAATTATCACACTGTATTGTGATTCGCATTGTGTGCTCATTCGCGGTTCCAGAAACACTCTGTTTATGTATACACGTGTCACGTGCACGCGACCCGACTATAACGTGCTTGGCGACGTGCTGACACGGGTTCAAGGTGTGCTCATCCCACAGACAGTATTCTATACGCTATATGTATGTACAGCATATGTACCCAATACATAGCTAGTAGTACGCAGGCAGGATAACATCCGTCCCACCATCTAGAACGCGACTAAGAATCGGCGCGGCTCGAATAAACCGGGTAATACCGGTTGTCATCTGCGACCATTCCATTTCCCTACGCGGTACTGTGCACCAACGGCTCCTCCGCACACAGGCATCGCCTTAACGGATCGAGCAATAACCGCGACTTTATGGTAAATCGTAACATGCACGCCACACAAACAACGTTCTACCATGTTCCAGAACGAATATATGGATAGTTGTCTACCCGTTGTACATACGGAATGGAATCGGTTCCATTCCCAACGTACACGTGCGCCACTTCTCTAACCGTCTCAAGACTCCTCTCACGCTCACGCACCCATTCCACCCTCGTCTCCATGCGCTACGCCTCAACCGTTTTTTTTTCCTCCTTCTACATACTATCTTCGTCCCGGTTGTTCTTTTTGTCACTTGTTCGGTATGACATGCTTAATTCGTTTCTGTTTATACATTTAAATGGTTTTTACTCCGGAATAACCCGAACGACCGTTGCCGATTGTAGTTTGAATAAGTTATTCCATAAACTTTCTCCATTGCTCGTATAGGCCCGGTCAGTTCAGGTCCGCCATTGTATATAGTAGGTACAGGCACAGCCCTAGAGTTAACGGCATAATGTTAACAAGGCTCTTTTCACCGATTTGCAATCCTTGATTTCAATTTTAAAAAATTATAAAAAAATATACTATAGATAACAACAAATTTAGCGGCCACGGGGCCTCAAAAACTTGAGATCCGAGACGGTCGATTTAACATACGCCAGCACCGGATACCAGGTAAAATTCGACATTGTTCCATACAAATGTGCTTTAATATCATCATCATTTGTTATATGTCTGTGTATGTGAATGAACTTTAGCGATCCGAAAATTATTTACACTCTTCTTTAATTATTATAAACTAGGCTTTTCTCACAACATACGTTTGTATGACAGCATGTATATTTTTATTTATTATTTAAAATAACTGTCAATGTGATATTAAATTTTTAATTTATTTGTTTAATGTTTATGTGCTGTACATTTTATTAATATATTTTGACTTTTCAATATTTGTAGGAGGAGCTTGTCTTTATTAGAATATTTATGAAGTACTAAACGTGTTTGACACTTTTCATAGCATAGAAAAGGTCTGCTTTACACTATGTAAAAAATTAAAAACTGGTTTGTAGTAATAGTGTAAAGAATTTGATGATCGCGATAGTACATTGAGTACGTAGTATGAACATAAAAATATATTTCAATGTTGTATATGTGTATTGAGTATACATAGCGCATGGATACAACTAGCCAGTTTCTGTTCTTTTACTTTTTAATGTTGGTCTGAGTGTTTTAAGGATTTACAACACACAATTCAAAAGGAAAGACGGATCTATAGCTCAGGTAACTTTATACAGTAGATATGTGGGACTGGTTTCTTTAAATATAGTGTAGAACTTCGAACTGCACTACATACTTTGTTTCTACCGTTTTCTCCATATACAAGATGTAGCTTCATACCACCTTGTAAGTATTGTAATGATATACACAGATCTAGAGAGATAAAGATTATTTGTAACAATGTATATTTTGCCAGTCCAGTCTAACAGATCTTAAGTAAATGAATCAATGATCAATTCAACTGGAGTTGAAGAATATAGAGTTATAACTCTATATAGCAAAATGCCTATATTACGAGCCCCTTCCCATTTCAATTGGCCCAAACTAGGATTTTTCAGAAATTCGTCTTAAGGGAGCAAAAATACAATATAATACAATGCTTCAAATTGTTTAAGTCATTTTACAATATATTTAGTATGTCTTAACCACAAGAAACACCTATTCGGTGACTAAACCGATGACTAACATAAAAGGAGAATAAATAGAAAATGTATGAACACATACTTAAATTAACAAAAATAAATAAATTTTAAAATTTACCATAGGGTTACATCGCTTTTATTTATTATAACAGTCGATTCAAGACTTAACTTGTAAAACTTGTAACTTGATGTTTTGAGAAATCGCATTTTTTGAGCATTTTAGATTTTTTTCTAAAACTTTAAAAAAAACGATAAAGTTGGTGTTTTCTATTGCGTATTATTAAATTGATTTGGGACTTCTAAAAAGCATGTAGTATTTATTATTTTCTTATGGTGCCCAAAAAACTAAGATTTCAATAGGTGGGCCAAATGAACTGGGAAGGGGCTCGTATATAATAATGAGAAATTTCTATTTCAAAATATAATTCTAAACAGCAAATAACTTTTAGTTTATTTGTGATATTATTTATTGGTACCTAACTGATTCGCTATGTGTTCGTGTTCTGTTTAATTGTTTCAGGATGCGTAAGCATGCCAGGATGGGTGGCTCCGCAACTACTGGCAATGTTGGTGCACGTAGTGTACGCTGCAGGTTCATACGGACACAAGTGAATCGTCGCCGCAGATTCGCTGACGGGGCAGTTTGCTCCATGTCTGCTACCACTTGCGCCCGGAGCAGCCTACATACATACATACACACATACATACACATATATTGAACACTTCCGAATACATACACGCAACCACCCCTCCATCCAATGAACGACCCTGTCCGTGCCATGTGCCGCGGTCCGGCAAGCAGACTGCGTCCTAATGCTTTTGTTCCGTCAATGCATGTGGTATTTCTGCGAATGTTTGTTCACCGCCTGCCTGTTATATGACGCGACGCGATATGATGTTATGTGAGCGCGCGAGACTGACTACTGAAATGAATAAATGAGATAAAAGATAGATGGATGTATGCAGAAGTTTAGGTTAGGTATTAACTAGATAGATGTTAGCTGGTCGGGATATACCATATCTACTCATGCATGCTCGTGTAAGTGCGAAAATGGTTCCCGCGTGCTGTAAACATTCACCTACATATCCGTACGTAATGCAACGAGCGTACTATTTCTTTCCACCCCCCGCCATGTACCTACCCTTATATCATCAGGATCATATTATTATTGTTATTAATTACCTACTAATTACGATTGATCTATTCATGATGACTATGTTTCTCTGTCATCTGTAACAGTAATGTAGGTATACCATTCAGACTGTCTGTATGTAGGTGAGGTAAAGTACGGTACGGTACAGTACGTTTTTGCTCAGTCCACTACATACATATGTATCATATCAAGCAGTGTAAGCTGCACGTTTCCCTCCTGCGGCGGTCGGGTTAGCTCAACGACATGTCAGAGTACGGACGACATATCCCAGACATATCCATACGCGTGCACCTGTGAGACCGTGCATTTACCATCAGTTCTTTGCTCAACATTACATCATCCATGACATAAACTATTACCCTCAGCATGGCCCTGTTCTCTTCCATCACCTGCGCTTCCCTGCCCTGCCCTGACGGCCTCCCGGCCGGCATCAAGGTATGATTTGTTATCATTGCAACATACAGCAGGCAACACATCTTGTCTATCTTCAAATAATGTGTTGTTTTTCAGTTAATACAAGTGCCAAATATTCAGGTGGCGTCCGCCGGTCATATACACACAAGCACACATATACAAATAAATATATTAGTCGGTGACCGAGCGAGTACGCATAGGTACGTTAAATATATACATGAATATTTATTAATAAATAATAACAGTTTCATTAACAAGAGAACGAATATAAAAATACATACCCACCTAATTACACTACACTATACAATACTACGAATAACATACACAAACATATCTACCAAGTTATATCGACATGAAAACGAAACAAACTAGACATACGATGTAGTTTATGCATATAGAATATAGGATTGTCGTAAGTTTCCTGTGTTAGATATAATCGAATCAACGCCGCTCCATGCCTCCGCACTAGTGCCTCTGCGTCCCGTATACATGTACATACATACCTGTACGTTTGTAGTGCATACATACATGCTGCAATGGTACACTGGAGAGTCGTGCAGTGATTTCGCACTCACAGTATGTGCACGCACTCGCATATGCTTGCATATGGTGCATAGACATTGACGCATAAGCGGCGTTGCCATACACATAAACACACAGTTTGTTGTAAATATTTCCATGTACGAACAAAAATATCAAACAAGTTCAACTCATGTGTAAACGAATTATAATGATTTTATTTGTAACATATAGGTCAATTAAACGATGTTACAAAGGATAACTATACGTGTTTATCTTAATTCTAATTAGTCTACTACCTCACCTATACCATATGCCGTATCCCTCTTGTCACAACCCGTTAATTATACATGTAGAAAAAACAGGAAATATTTCTTCTACTTCTATTGGAACTGAATATATTTCATCATATCACGTCACTGGAACCGGGCAATAGCAGCCCGTAAATCGATATACCATATGACACTATACCTATATTTATTTTGTGGAGACAAAAGTTTACATAATCATATATACTTTGGTACTGGCAGAAATGTTAGATCCATTTTACAATAAATCAATATTTGTGAAAATGAACAATGAATTAACAATCTTCGACAACCGTGTTTGTACGTGTCTGATCTGCTAGAATATTCTTAAAATACGGAACATAGATTCTATTATTTATAGTTTCGATTGAATTGTCGCATAACCATATTCATAAATCTTTTTTGTTCTGCGATTTCGGACTTAATTACGGGTTACAGGTGGGAAAGATCCTTAGTTAATTGTGAAGTTAGTTAGCGAGCCCCGGATACACTGGTCTAGAAAACCCGGAGCCAAGTACCAAACTTCGGGTGAATTGAAACTGCACTAATGTCCAATTACAAAATAAATTAGCTCTTCATACGGCAGTGTTTCAATTTTCTCACATACATTTAGAAATTGTTTACTAATATCAGTTAAATGGATTAAAAGGAAAAAAATATGTTATTAAATATGAATACATTCAAAAATATTGTTTCGTCAATAATTTCGCTAAATTCACTTTTACTTACGTTTATTCTTAGAAATTTCTCCGTTCTGTAACTTATTATATTTGCAATAGAGTTGATACGTTTGAATTACTCGTATCTCCCTCTTCATTTGTATTTGATTAATTTCAAAGAATTAAAGTTATCTAATGTTGCAGTTGTTGGATAACTATAAAATTATAGAATCTATGAAAGCATCACGAAGTTAAAATATGGTAATACATTATTGACAGCAGGCATATACAGTGCGAATAATGTAAGGCTATACATTGGCAACTTTATTTTAGCGTTAATCAATTTGCCTATGCTAGTATCAACCCGTTGAATAATTTAAAATTAGACATAGGGCATTTACTTAATGTTACCATGGTGATTATATACAAAAACTCCAATTTATTATGGTTGAATAATGTAAAATTAGACACTTGTCCACAGACTACTATATTTATTTAAATCATTTACAGAATTTATTCCAATTTTTTATTAAATCTATTACATGTTATTGGATTAAAAGTACTGAAATTGTAATTGGTATCAGTACATTTCCAAAATCACTTGGGGTTGATAACTAAATTTGCCACCGTTTGATGACATGTGATGGGCCTGCCCCGGATTTCAACGCTGAAATAATCAGAAATTTCTCGCAAAGACGCCCCTTCTAAATACCAGGAATACATCTTAAACTTTTCTTCTGTGATGTACATTTTTTGCACTAATTATTACGCAAACTCGTGGGATATCAGTAACACAATATTGAAAACAGTGACATTTACCAAAACAAACGTCATTGTAATTTCAGTTGTTACTGACATGGGCAAATTGATTAAAGCTAAAATAAAGTCGCCAATGTATAGTCTTACGTTATTCGCACTGTATGTATTGATAATATTTCCTTTCACTAGATTATCTGTATTATTTTCAATCATTTACAGTACAGTGGAACTCCAATATTCGTCATTAATCCGTTTCCAAGGAGAGGATGAGTATTAAAAAAGACGAATATCAAACGAAACCAAACTATGATTGTTGTTAAGAGTAGAAATATTGCATTTTATTGATAAATTAAAAGGTCACAGATCAAAAACAATTTTGTTTGTCGTTAATTAAAACAACAAATACTCAAAACATGGTGTTTTTGTTTCATGACCGTCTGACCTCTCATCAAAATACAGTATTTCAAAATTGATTTATTCGATATACCAAAATATTTGAACACTGAACATATATTATACACTGTTGTTCTGAAATGTATTGATAAGAAGTAATCACAATTATTCTATATTTACATTTATTATTTAATTCTCTATGTCCCCGGTTACATGACAACTTTTCCCTATACACTTTTTCTTTAAAATACATAGGGGAAAAATATTCACATTTCTCAAAAATAACATGTAAAATGCTCTCTGTTTTTTCCACGCCCTGTATAATGCGTGTGAGCGAATGTGTATGGATAATAAAACTGCGGTAGGTGTAGTGATTTGAGAGAATACAACACGATGCAGTGTAATACCGTACCAGTGTTGCTTGTTGTACTATTGCTTTCATAGCCTGTGTTGCGTCTACGTGCGTCTTCAGTACCTCCCATTCGCCGCAGTGACGAGACGCCGCTATACAAAAAGCGTTTGTGTTTGAGTCGCGAATAATCTAATACTTACAAATGAAGTTATATCACATTTCCATAATTCACATCCCGCGCTCTGTCACAAATAATTAAATTACACAAACTTTTCTCATTACACGATGGCTCGAACGGTGTCTCTCGCAAATGAAGAGGTATCTCGCACGATGAGCCTATGATTTTTGACGTTCGATTCTTTCTTCCATCCAACCGACGTTAACTTTCACAGCTCGTCTGTACGCCCACCCATTTGACTGAGATTTTCCATCCCTCGATCAACACTTGGCTTGGCTCGATAAATACCTACCAGACTTCACTGCAATATAGCCATTTATAAATTGTTAATAATCATGTATAATGTACAGAGATTATACATTTTTAGAATGTAATTAATGATTACCAATTACAGATTGATATATTCCGTGGTGTGCCCACGTCGCATATCTGCCTATGGACGTTAGTTGTTGGTTACCAACGCTTTTCATTTAGATCTCTAGTAGTGCTGGGAACCGAGTCCGAATACTTTTGGAATCGGTTCCAAAAGTATTCGAATACCCGAATACTGAACTTTTCGGATACCCGAATCTCGGTTCCAAATTTTGGATTCGATTCCAAGATTCGAATACTCGGTTCTTGGAATCGGTTCCAAGAATCGAATACTCGGTTCTTGGAATCGGTTCCAGGATTCGAATACTCGGTTCTTGGAATCGGTTCCAAGATTCGAATACTCGGTTCTTGGAATCGGTTCCAGGAATCGAATACTCGGTTCTTGGATTCGTTTCAAAGAATCGAATACTCGTTTTTTTGAACCGATTCTTGAATTCGATTTCAAGAAAGAAATACTCGTATGTTATGTATGTTTAATGTATGTATTAATTGCCTATTCTCTACATTGTTGACTGACCCCGATATTAAAATAGCTTAGATTTTCTTGCAAAAGAAAGGCAAAGAATCGGTTCTTGGATTCGATTTCGAGAATGAAATAACTGATTCCGAGTATAGAGTACACACTACACAGTTCTGTAACATATTACGAAAATTGAATGTGCCCTCATAATATATATTATTCAAATTAAATTCCGGGATTATTTCTTGAATGTTTAAATTTAGATCTGATAATAGATTATTTTATTTTTACGCTTCTGGGGAAAATTTTTCAAAGATTTGATAATATATAATTAATATATTACGTACCTCTAGAATTGTATCGAAAGCTAGTACTTATTTACGAATGCAAATAAAAGCGAACATATTTTTAAAAAATTATTACAATTTATATTGAAATACATAATTCACATTATCATGATACGTTGTCAAGGAAATTAGAACAAAAAATATGGTCATGTATTATTATTTTTTATTAATTTATTGACAAATTAAACAGAATATTGCACATGTCGATATACATTTTTATATACTACATAGTACATATGTATACTCTAGTGTGCATGTTTATTCAAATACTTAATTATTTTATATTTACATTGGCAAATTTAATTTAGAATTACAAAACAAGAATATTAACATATTTACATTTTTACCTGATAAACAATTTCTTTTAGCAGTAACCAAATTGCCTGCAGAAGAAAATACTCTTTCAGATGGAACTGATGTCGCTGTGATCGCTAAATATTTGCGTGCTATTTTTTTTAAATTAGGATACTTTGCTGAATTTTGTTTCCACCATTCAAATGGACAGCTGTGTTTATTAATTTGATTATCATTTGAATATGTATCAATTTCTGATTTTGGTTCAAGGCTTGTGTCTTCAGGGAATAAAAAATCTAGTGCTGTATTAGTTACTGTTTTTAATTGAGTTGATTCAGTATCTTGTAATATTGAAGTATTATCTAATTTATTTTTTAAATAATTTTGTACCTCGAAGCGTCTTTCCAAGTTTAAGGTATTTTTATATCTAGGATCTAAATAAACTGATAGATCTAAAGTTAAATTGTTATCATCTATCTTGAATCGTCTCGTAATTTCATTTTTAATACAAGTTTTAACAGTTTGCACAAATACAGAATCATCCACAGATGCATTTAAAAAATTGTCTAAAATAGATTTTAGTACCGGTTTTACCATTGAATATGTTACTGTTGAAGATGAGGACAAAAGTGTTGTAGCCACTTCAAATGGTTTTAATAATTTCACCAATTCTTCGCATAATTGCCAGTCAAATTCGCATGTGGATAAAGCAGTAGCAGTTTTAATGTTGGTTACTGATCTATCCGATAGAACAGCTGCTATGGCTGAACGCTGTTCTATTAGTCTGTCGAACATATAATATACAGAGTTCCACCTAGTTCTAACATATTGTTTCAGTTTTTGTTTTTTAATATTTAATTGTTCTTGTTTATCATTTAAAGCGTTAATGGCAACAGTGGAATGGTGAAAATGTGATACTATACTGCAACATTTGGTAATAAGTTTTTTTATGTTCTCGTCTTCGAAAGATTTGTTAATACATAATTGTAAAGTATGTGCGAAACATGGTATACTTTCGCCAAAAATATTGAAATTTTCTTTCACAGCATTGGTTATATTCAACGCATTATCATGAACAACTGCAAAAATCTTGTCGTTTAACTGCCAATCATCAAGAATGGCCAGTAATTTTTCTTTTAAATTTATTGCGGTGTGCCTCTCCGCCATTTCTTCCGTAGTTAATGTAACATTTAAATATTTCCAGTCACATGTTACTGTATGCGCTGTTACAGTAATATATGACTTTGTATTTCGTGAAGTCCATAGGTCAGTTGTTAAACACACATAATCAACAGAATTTAAAAATGATTTTATATTACTTTTTACGAAATTGTATTTAATTGTTATTCTGCTTGATATAGTACCCCGAGAAGGCAATACGTATTCCGGAGCTAAATATTTTAAAAGTTTCTTAAAACCGGAATTCTCTACAAATGATAAAGGCAACATATCCTCACCTACCATATTGGCAATGAGCAGTGTAATTTGTTCTTTTCGTTTTTCATTAGCATTTTTTGTACAAAATATTGACGATATTTTAGGTTGAATGTGTGTTGATGTTGATGGTTCCGATATGTCCGAATGTGCTGATGAGACGGAATAATCCATTGTCGTTGTGTTATTATCGTCATCAGTAGTCAATGAGTCTTCTGTGCTGATTTCTTGACTCGAAGATCGAGAAGATGCAAATGATAGTCTGAAATTTTGATTAAATTTGCTAATTAGTACATTATTTCATAATTCGTACATTGCAATTTAATTATTTACTTATTCATGCGACATGTATTTCAATTCAGTTTAATAGATTTTGTCTATAGTTACATTAAATTACGTATTGTACATCATACATATCAGTATAATTAACTAAATGTGATTTATATTATTTAATATTAAAATAGATTTACATACCTTGGTTGCTTTTCGACAGGTAAGATGTGTTTCGCATTCACATGTTTCCACAAGGAACTGGTAGTACCAATTGCTTTTAATTTTGCGCCACAATAATTACAGATGCAAATATTATTTTCACTTTTTTTGAAATATCTCCATATATCGCTCCGTTTACTCATTTTGAATTAGAAAATGTTAAAAATAGTACTAAAACTGTTCGTAATGTTTGTTGTATCTGGGTACGTTTATGTTACAAGTGTCTAGTTGTCAGACCAATTTATATTTCCGAACTCGCCCGAACAAGTAGGTCCGAAATGCGCGTAATCGGGAAGTCGTGGAACCACATTAATTAATATTACATTTGGAGTTGGGTAGGGTAGGGTAGGCTAGGGTAGGTTAGCCGACGGGTAGGATAGGCGTGTATTATTAAGTAGGGTAGGGTAAAATAGCCAAATCTATAAATTGCACTAACAGCAAATGTATTGCACACAACTTTAGCACAACGTTACGAACTAAGAACAGGCATGTTCGTATCACGTCGTATTATTTCGTAAACACACATCGTGTATCTTCGAAAATGAAACGGTCTGATGGCTAGACTCTTGTGTTTATGTTGGAGCTGCGAGTAGAGCAAAGAGTGTAGCAGCGGTGCGATGACGTCAAAGCGGCGAAAATGATTCTATGTATTACAACGCAACTGTTTATGTAGGGGAGTGAATTAGCGCTACTCTTCAAAGCATAGCAGCGATAAGAGCGGAGAAAATGTTTTGAACCATTTTCTCCGCTCTTGTCTTTGCTCGGAGCATGCGCAGTGCATCACAGACAACAGGTTTCCAATTTTTGTTTGTAATTTGCAGTCTACTTTTTCCACTGTATAATTAAATGTGCCTACCTTCATTCATAAGTATTAAAAAAAAACGATCAGGATACGATATATAGTGTGGTATCCGCCAAATTCCCATCTTATTTACGTGGTCTATTTCGATTAACAAAATACCATTTAAAAAAAGACGAAATTCAATATCGAAATCTGAATACATTTTGTGAACGCGCGTCAGTAACGATAAAACTGACTCTTTAACATAAACACACAACGCGCTGTTCGAATCACTGCTCAGCTTTTATTCGTGACCCTTCTACCGCGCTGCTTCTACTCGCAGCTCCAACATAAACGTACCCTAATGCAATAAGAGAATATT
Organism: Carabus problematicus; assembly: GCA_963422195.1. Classification (NCBI taxonomy): domain Eukaryota; kingdom Metazoa; phylum Arthropoda; class Insecta; order Coleoptera; family Carabidae; genus Carabus; species Carabus problematicus. The sequence continues at coordinate 21,773,205 of OY728577.1, forward strand.
AACTGAAATTAAAGTTTGTAGTTTTGTATTTGTATACATTTTTATTCTGTTTAGATTTTATTTGTTCTCATATTGTGTGGAATAAATCATTACACTAAATACAATTTTGAGTAAGAAATAAGTGTTAAGTAATTATCATTACTTTCTTGTATTGCTTTCAAGTGTCAGTGGCGTACATTTGTCATTTCCATTACAATTTTGTATCAACTTTAAAAATAATTAATATTTTTAAAGCATTCTACAATATCCACGGAGTCTGACGTCACTTATTGTTTTATTGAAATGTTAATTCTGTTACGGTTTTAACTCAACGTTGCATTCTGCAATAGTTCTTGACACATGCTAAAATTAATGTAATAAATATAATGAATATGTCTTTTGTTTTTAATAGAAGAAAAGGTAAGCTATTTTAATATCAAGGATAGTCAACAATGTAGAGAGTACACAATTAATACATGTTACATGTGTAACATACGAGTATTTCATTTTTTAAATCAAATCCAAGAATCGATTCCAAAAACCAAGTATTCGATTCTTCGAAACGAATCCAAGAATCGGTTCCAATAACTGAATATTCGATTCCTGGAACCGATTCCAAGAACCGAGTATTCGAATCCTGGAACCGATTCCAAGAACCGAGTATTCGAATCTTGGAACCTATTCCAAGAACCGAGTATTCGATTCTTGGAATCGAATCCAAGAATCGGTTCCGAAAGTATTCGAATCTCGGTTATTCGGATATCCGAATACTTTAAGAACCGAGTACCCGAATCCAAAAAATATCGGTTCTTGACAGCACTAATCTCTAGTGCGCTTTGTACAGTGTTGTTAGTTTACGTCGATTTGAACACACACACACACACACACTTACATACATACACAGAGAGATAGAGAGCTTTTTGCTACGCCTCGTGGCCATGTGCTTGTATCGGCCCACACTGAATATTCAACGTGTTTTAGAAATCGAGTATAGAACAGAAGTGGTGCACGAGGGCTGAGGTGACAGGGATGGCAGGTTTCGCGGCTTATATCGGTCCCAAATGAGTGGGTGGGGGTGTTCTATGTGGTACCTTACACAGTACTATATAGTGTTGTGCCTCGATGTAATAAGGTACCTGCTGGGCGGTCGTGCGGCGATCTGATGCACTATCTAGCGTATAAGGGGACGCACACGTGGACCACGAAGGTCCCTTTGATGTCGGGCGGCGGAGATGAGCCGCTTTGTTCCCGTCAACATCGTTGTCCCGGTCTCGACTAGGTCTCTCTGTTAACGTCGTGTCGTGTCGTGTCCCGTGCCATACACCATGTAAGCAACCAGGCGACCCTTTAAATATTCAGGAGCTGCATTCACATACACACCACCGCACGGCACAGACTACATATACAATCACAACGATAATTAAAACTGCCAACGTTGCCGCAAATATTTGTATTTGTTTTATTGTATGCGTAAGCACAACCGATCGTGTGAAAACACATATTACCCGGCTCCAGCTCCAAAGCTTCGAGCCGGCCGCCAACCATGTAAAGAGAACGGGACAGGGACAGCGACCGGGACACTGTTAACGGGAACAAACAAGACCAACTCTGAACTCGGCACCAATCCTTAGTGTTCTGTTGACAATCATACTGACGATTGCCTGACACGCCAATGCCACCGAATCGGAACAGGAATCCTGACTAGGGCCGAGACCGATCGTTGCAATAAATTCGTTGTGTGAGAGCGGTTGCGGTACGGGACGTCACTAAATTTATCGTGATTATTCATCAGGATTCGCGGCACAGTATCATCACCCAAGCGCAATGACTAGCGTACATTGCTTACAAAACCTTCACCATCAGCAATGAGCAACTTATTCCGACAGGGCACCTGTATCCCGGCTTTGTATGCATAAGCTACCTACACATACACATGTATAGCTATCTGGTTGGCAGGATTTTATCGTACTGTTAACTTTTCATTATTTCTAAATCGCATTGATTCATTCGTCAGCATGTATTTGGGATTTCATACATCTGTATCTGTATTTGACAGTGGCGGGTATCCGTTTTTAATTTACATAGATAATTACCTACTAGTTATATGTATAGCAATACTGTATTTAACATGTGTTAATGCACATATGAGAACACTAGTTGAAACAAAATAATATAAGTAACATTTTTTACGAACCTGTACATGCGAGTTTATTTTTGTAAAATGTTTCTCCAATAGTATCGCTCGCATTGTAGGTACAATAAGACTATAATCTGTCTTGGTTCAGTTCGTTCGGTCGGACGATCTTCATTACAACTTGCGGCTCATTTCTAACAACGTGCAAGCAACGCTCGATTGTCTATTATTCATGATACTGTTATGTGTTTTGCACGATACTGGCGAGATGTGCCGTGCGGGTTAGCGAATAGACAAACAGTGGTGCGAGACGAGGCAAAGCAGGAAGCAGATGTAACGTGCCGGTCTCGCGTATATGTCTACAGAGATGGGAGGAGGTGATTCGAGTCATCAACCATTAACAACTTGCTGCGCTTACGAATATCCGAAACGTAGCCAGTAATTACCTTAGCGTCATCATTGCAGTAGCTATCCACTGATTCACTGCACTGAATGCTGGATTGGTGTGTGTGTGTGTGTGTGTGTGTGTTTATGTTCGATGTCGGCCATATTCGTATATTTAAACTTGATTTAATCTGCGAGCGATCAGCCGCTCTCCAGGGTACACTGCTCCGCTGATAAGTTGGTCCCGTGTGTCAAATGATACTGGACTGGACACACCTTTGTCCACGCACCATATCACCCCGGTAACCGAGCTGAAAGTATCACCAAGCCAAACCAAACCAACGTTGACACTCATACCATATCCAACCAGCCGCTCACTCATTCACTCACACTTTAATTTGAACCGGTATTTTTATGCAGACCGGTGAGTGGCGCATGTGTCTGCTCTGTGCTGTGCACCGCATAACGAAGTATTTATGCACGGCCGCAGAGTTAATTAGGTGTCCGCGGACGCAAAACAAATTACCTTTTATTAATAATTAATATGTGTTGTCCAGTACAATCGCCGTTATTTATACATAGGTACATACGTACGTAGAGGTATCCTGTAACATTGTAGATACTATTGTGAAAGTAAATTACAGATAGGTATACAAGCAAGCAAGTACGAACAACGGACTAATACCTGCATACCTGTATGTATATATTTATATATAGATATATATATATATATATATATATATATATATATATATATATATATATATATATATATATATATATATATATAAGATATGAGCCAGTGTAGTGTAGAGATGCAGAGCCGTTTATTTTGTGTAAACCCCATCCTCCAGGTCCCTCCATCTCGTCTCTCTCCGACAATTCCTAGCTAGCTAACTGCTAGCTGGTAGGGTAGTGAAGGGTAGAGACATGAATAGGTGCGGAGCAGAGCGGGCGCACGTCTGTCCCGTAACGACGACTATGACGACGGCGACGGTAGTATCTGCGGCGCCTGTCATGAATATTCAGGTCGAAGAGTCGGCAGCTGCGGGCAAGTGCACGACTTGTGCTTGCCTACTCACTTTCCCGTGGGTCCGATTCCAACGCCGGCCGAATTCATCCTGAATTTGACTGCGGACTGCGACCCGTTACCCGTTACTCTATCGCCTACCTACCCACTACACAGCCACCACACTCTCCTCGCCGCTCTATTCACCATGCTGCTTCATTCCATACTACTTCACTCCTGCTTCGTGCGACACCATTCTCTTTTGTTCCACTGTAACCACATCGTACTCTCTCTACTATTTTTTATGAACTTCGACTAAAATTCGATAAGAGTATTATGCACTTCACGGACGGTTTAGTGTTTGAATTAGTTTTGTTAGATTTTCATTAAAATTTAATCCTTTTTATATTGCAATCGCCGTATAACGACACAGCGACGACGGGCTGCATTGCTCGTACCGGGACACCGAAGTGCGTCGAACTGCGTCGAACCAAGGCGAGAGGCACAGATGTACCATAGTCAATATTTAGATTTATCGCACGGTAGATACCAAATCACTGTGTTAATTTTGCAATCTCTTAGACAAATATAAATGGTAGGGCGTCATGGTATTGCCGGCACAAGGATTTGAAGGCGAAGCGTACTCTCGCGACAACATTGCCACCAAAGTGTAAGCACTTTAGCATACACATGGTTTCAATTCGCAACGTTCACCACAATTCACCTAGCCCCTTGGTTCTAATTCTATTCTGGTCCTGTTACCACATACACCATTATAGATAGTAGAGTACTATGCATGTATGTAGTTCTGTTTCGCCATTTAGTTTATTCGTTTCTGCTACTGTATATACTTGTATATACATACATTTATAGATCGGTCCGTCGATTGGTGGTGCAACGAAAGCAATTCAACCCGATGCTTGCCGTCTCCTGTTGCCCTATAACACTGGTACCGGTAACTATTACACTGTAAACCAACACCCGCGGCACACGATGCTGCTATCGAACTGCCGTCCAATGCGACCAGGTTGTTTGTATACATATAAATTCAGTGGGTGCTAGCGTGCGCTTTCTTTTGTTCACATATGGAAACTATATTTGTATAGTGTGTAGATTCTGTAGTTCTGAGTTACTATTTCACATTGCATCGTTAGCCAATAGCATAATGTACACGAAATGTGTATAATGGAGTAAGAACGCGATACAGTACAGTGTGGCAACGAAACCTACAGATGGCGGTGGTAGGTGATCCCTGGCGGATGAAGGCTCACACAGATTACGTTGCTATAAGAATACTTATACATGATTAATGAAAGTATGCTGCTGCTGTATTAGTGGCTGGCCGTCGGCGTGTTTATCTCGCGTTTCCGTCACGCTGGTTCCTCAGTCGTTCGTGACGCTTGATCGCTTGACGGACAAGGAAGGCACACAGAGGGCACGGACACTGGCATCAGTTATGCCCGGAGTGTGAGCTACAGCCTAACGGTGTGAACATACACACACATATACACACACATACTGACAGAGAATAAACCACGGTGTTAGATTAGTTCAGCGGCAGCGGTAACGGCTCAGCTGCTCCACCAGTACAAGAAAGACCTTTTTCCGCCCCACACCGAACCCCGTGCCATACGTATCCTTACCGTATGCCGCGCTATAAACGATGATCGATGTGTACGGACGCAGGATGTCGGGGTGGGACCTTCTTACACGCTATGATAGAACCACGTGTGGGACGCGCACATTCATTGCGGAAACGGCGGGCCGAGTATTTCCTTCCTGGAACATTCGCTAGAACCGACTATCAGCACCACCTTGCCCCGTATCTATCTATGTACATACGCACATAACATATATATATATATATATATATATATATATATATATATATATATATATATATATATATATATATATTTACGGGTAAGAAAACTAGAGTGTGAGATAGGACTTCGTGTGACAGTATGTATGAGCCAGTATGTAAGACCCACCCGCCGTTAGTGCTCACACTGTTCACCCGCCGCTCAGCAGTGCGCCGCGCTGCGCTACCAATTTTCTTGAAAGCTTTCTGGGACACGGCGTGCACAGATATTTACACCAGACTATACGTATGATACTTTAAAAATGCAGAGCCGTTTCTCAAGACGTCCCTGCCAATTGGTCCCAGTCCCAGTTCCACAGTGAACTGTAACTCTCCGCACTCGCAACTGGTAAATATATATATATATATATATATATATATATATATATATATATATATATATATATATATATATATATATACATATGTATGTATATGTATGTATGAATATGTGTATGTTTGCGAGTATATAATCATCTCTAGTATCAAGCAACACTTAATGAAACAATGGACGTCAACGTCATCTGACAGAGTCGTAGATGATTGTCAACTACCTTCCTGTCATGGCCGCCAGTCTCTTTTAAACGCAATTAGAACGATCAGCTATTCCAATTCTTTCCGTTTTCTACGAGCACATCGCATTGATGATGACAATGATGACAGGCGGCGGAAAAACGTAGAGCAATGAGTCGTACAGAACGGTACCGGACATGCCTCTTTAACTGACGTTCACAATTGTACCCTCTAAACCCCGTGCACCGGTTACAACAGTACGTCAGTGCGTAGCACATGATCCCTTTCTACAAGATTCTGTTTGCAGTTGATCCCCTTCATGTAAAATTACTTTTCAAACTACCTGTATATTATTGCTCACTAAGCACTTTACACGACAGATTTGCAAGATCACATTACCACTGTCTAATATTCTAATACCAAAATGATCACACATTACTACGTGAAACTCTAATGTCATTTACATTCAATGTACTCGCATGTATTGTAAATAACAAAAAAAACAAAAACAACAGACGTGGTATATGGCCCGAGACTGGTTGAAGCACGATGTAAGGTCAGATGCCACGGCCGCACTGGAGACTTATAATGTCACGATTTATTCCTAAGATGTTCTCTACTGTCCTTCACGAATTTGCTGGCATATCATAAATCAGGATTAATCTTGTATCCAGGACGAAATCTATATGTCTTTCGTTTTGCAATGCGCCATGTAGCATTCAGAAGGCGTCCGTGGGCTCGTCAGATGACCGACGTGTGTGTACCGTTGCCTCCATCGTTCTACCGCACCACTGGCCGTTTCCAGCGTCTGCTGACGCTTTCCAACTGATGGTTGTGCAGGTTGCATCTGTCACTGTCAGGGCTCGCGTACGTGCTTAACTGCCGCTTTCCTTCTTTTCTTGTCCGGATCCGTAACACACTACACCACCCCACCCCACTCTGTTCTACGTCGCTCTTCCCTAGCCAACCTTAACCTGTCCACGATATACGTCCTTTACTACCCTAGTAACAGTTCCCACTGTTTTCCGGACGTAAACACACATACACACACCCTTCACCTCCAGCAACGGATCATTGCAACATTTATTTCATCCCTAAGAAGGGAACGGTTTACTAGATTTCTTATCAATTTATTTTATTTTTAAATACGCAAGTACCTGTTGTGCAAGTACATACAATTGATGTGTATATAAAAATAAAACATATTTAACGTTTATCTCGTAACGTTATTCGATCATATTCGCGGTGGAAAACATTTTGAAAGTACAATTGTATTTGACACATGAAATAGTATGTATTGAATAATTATTAAGAAGAAATACAAAGAACGGTATGGTATTTCTATCTACATATTTATCATTTCAAAAAGTGATATTTTCCAATTTAAAAATAATATACGACATTTTTAGTTTTAATTAAATTATTTTTATAATGGTTTTCATTATCAATATCAGTGTAAAACGTATAGACCTTAATTGGACAATATCATATTTGAGTTAATAAACGTTATCTAATTGTTTAATAATATATTTAGAACCATTAAATTTAGATTAAATATATATTTGAATACCCCATCTAGTATCACTTTCGGGAAACAAAACAGAGATCATGGTAATTTATAATATAGTTCGATAGATGGCAGTATATTATTTGAAAATTTGAAAAATGCGCTTTGACAGATAGAAGTACACCGGGTGCGTTCCAAACATGGCTTCCAAAAAATGTACTTAATTATGAAATAACTTGTTAGTTATTTACCAGGATATCACATTTCTGCCATTTTAATAAGGCAAACTTTATATTTCTCAATTGATTTGCTTGCGCTTACAATTTGTACAAATTTTCGCTTACAATTTGATACATATAAATAGCTCATATGATCGCTTTAGTTAATCTGCAAATTGAGTAGTTATATTTTTTACATGGATATTTAAAGTTAAATATGGTTTTGTTGATATATTACAAAAATTTCATAAAACATATTGACTACAATTTACTACCACGGTGTAGATATTATTTCTACGAATATTATTATTAATTCTACTACAACACTAATACTATCGAAGTGTAATTTGTATTGTAAATATATTTTATTTTCTTATATTTCTACTTCAAGTAGTTATAGAATGCACCCTGTGCGTGTTTCTGCAAAACTATGCGAAAGCTCAACTGTCAAAGTGTGACCTGGTATACTCTTATTAGATATATTTTTGTTACACCACATACCTTTTATTGTATGAAAAATTCTAAACGTTATTAAATTGTTGAATGTACTATATGTTTTCTGCTTTGTTTCAGTTGAAAAAAACATAAATGTTGATTAATAACGTCTAATGGCATGTCACTTCAATGAGAATGTTTATACCACAGTGTTTACACCTCGGGAATATCAGGTTGAGTTACTTGATACTTCAAAAGAAAGTAACACGATTGTGTGTTTGGGGAATAATAATGCGAAAATATTCCTTGCGGTTAAACTGTTACAGGAGTTGGCATCGGAAGTACGAAGGTAAGTTACTGTTTTCTCTCAGTAATGTAAACAGAACATGTAATATGTATTTATAGATTATCTAAGGGTAGATAACAATAATGTATTGAATATGTTGTTTTCGTTACAGATGCAGGGGCAAACGGTCATTGTTTCTCCTGGATGCCCAAAATGTAGAAATTATGAGTTCACATATTAAGAATTTGACAGATTTATCTGTTAGGCAATATGATAATATAGAGAATGTTACCGACTTTACAAGTGATCAGTGGAAAAAGGAAATATTGGAACATGAAGTACTTGTTATGACCAGTGATATCTGTATGCTTTGCATGCATAGTGGAAATTTGGCACTTAAGGACATTAATCTTTTGGCCATTGATGACTGTCGACTAGCTTTAAAACAATCGTCATTAAGACAAGTACGTTATTTACTGTCGCTAAAACTTTCGAATAATTAATACTGAACCATTTATGTGTAGCTATTTAGGGAATATTCCAGTTTAACGGAAGAAAATAGACCAAGGATTCTCGGTCTTACAACAACTATTCTATGTAAAAACTTTGATCCTGCACGCCTAGAAGCAGAATTTGAGTACATGGAAAAATTATTGTTTTGTAATGTAGATACGTCTAGCGATATTGTTATGGTGCTTAGGTAGGCAAATACTGCATAATTATGATATATACTAGAGATCAGTGAAATTGTTTTTCAATTCCAGATACTGTAGTAAACCGAACGAGAAACTCCTAGTGTGTAATAATTCTGTACCCTGCACGTTAAGTGAAAGAATATCAATGTATATTAGCAATGCCAAGACATTTCTGGAAGATCATCGATATGATCCTTTTGAAATATACGAAGAAGAATTTCACGAAGAGTTGCAGGAAGTTCCGGACCCTAAGCTCGAACCCAACTGCATTTTTGATGAATTTTTAGAAATTTTGTATACTATGGGTACGTAACAAATAGAAATGTTCGAATAGATTACAATAATTTTTAACCTTACATCTACGTTAGGCCCTTGGTGCGCGGACCGGGCAGCGTTTGCCTTGTTAATTAAGATAGAAAATTTGAAAGTGAAAACACCATATGAAAGACACTACCTTTTATTGTGTATGGTGTCAACTGTAATGGTGAACGTGCGAGCATTGTGTGATCAAGAATTTGAAACACTTAGTGACAATGAAAGCATTTACGCTTACTCAACGCCGCGTGTACTTCGGTTGCTGCAGGTGTTGAGAACATTTAAACCAGATACTGTTAAAAAACAAACAGATGTTGCTACGAGCGCAACCAGTCCTACGCACACGACAGCATCGAATACTCCAGTATCATTAACAGAACCAAGTGAATCCAGTGCGCATTCGGATAAGACAATATCGTGCAGTTTAATAAGTAATAGCTGTGATAATAGTGAAAATCTGGATAGTAAATATGTGAATGACTCTACGGAGCAATGTAATATCACCAGTACAATCATTGTCAATATTGATAATCCCGTTACCGAAATCAACAATACATCTGTCACCGACATCAGTACATCCGTTACCATCGCCGATTCACCAGTCACCAATACCAGCGTAGCCCCTAGTATATCAGACACAATCACTGACTGTATAAGTACAACTAGTAACAGTACTACTGCTTTACCTACTGCAACAACGGCTACCCGTCCTTGGAAGGGCCGTATGGCCAGAGGTCATCGTAAGGGCGGACCCAACATTCGCACAAGACCGAACTATTTCACCGAACCCGACTCACTGTGTGCAGTTGTGTTTGTGGAGAAACGGTTTACGGCAAAAATTCTTTACTATCTTATAAACGTATGTGCTGCAAAATGTTCCACATACGTGACACGAATAATTGTATTTTTTCACTGATCATTTTAGGAGTTGTGCCATTGTCATGAAGACTTTTCATTTCTCTCTGTGCAATATACCGTCGAGAAAATAGCAGACCCAACGTCTGATAATCGGGAGGCGGAAATCGAGCATCGAAAACAGGAGGAGGTGCTGAAGAAGTTTCGAATGCATGAATGTAACTTGTTGATAGCAACCTCTGTTTTGGAGGAAGGTATAGACGTGCCCAAATGTAATCTAGTGATCCGATTCGACCAACCGTCTACCTACAACAGTTATGTACAGTGCAAGGGCCGTGCGAAAATGCCTGAAGCATACTATATTCTTTTGAGTGAACAAGATAATCTGAGTAGTTTTATTAGACAGTTGGCACAGTACAAGGAAATAGAGAAGGTACATTGTAATATAAATCTCGAAACTGAATTTCATATATATATATATATATATATATATATATATATATATATATATATATATATGTATGTGTGTGTAATCGATTTTTTTGTTAATACACAGATGCTCCTGAAAAAGTGTAAAAACCGTGAACCTACTGAAGCGGAAGAGCGAGAAGCTGACTTATACACTGGTTTCATACAACCTTATAGCCCGAATAACAGCCCTACAGGTGCAACAGTGAACGTGGCCACCGCCGTAGCGTTGGTGAATAAGTATTGTGCCAAATTACCAAGCGACACATTCACTCGCCTCACACCACTGTGGTCCATGCAGAACACGCTAGTGGACGGTACTCTTATGTACATATGTTCAATTCGACTGCCCATAAATTCACCTCTGAAGCGAACGATAACTGTAATACGATATACCTGACATCGCTTGTTCGTAAATACTAATATTGATTTATTTGCAGGGTGCACAAATGCCGAATCGGGTGTTAGCTAGACGAGTAGCAGCCCTTCAAGTCTGCAAACTTCTTCATCAAATCGGAGAACTGGACGACAATTTGTTACCCGTTGGTAAAGAAAGTTTCCGTGCATTTGAAGAAGATTGGAACAATTTCCCGCTAGAAGAATCCGATGAACTGCTCACCAAAAATAACTTGGAACCGAGACCGGGCACTACAAAAAGGAGACAGTATTATTATAAAAAAGTTGCAGACACATTAACTGATTGCCGACCATTAGCATCAGTACCCGTGTTCTTATATCTTATCACCATGACACTTACCTGCCCTCTGCCCGAGGAACAAAATACCAGAGGCCGTAAGATTTACCCACCAGAAGATTCTGCTCAAGGATTCGGTATCCTTACTCTCAAACAAATACCAAAGGTAAAATAATGACAATATTCAATGCATTCGTAGATAATAGATATTGACATAGATTTTCTTCTCCAGATTTGTCCATTTCCTATTTTCACTCGTTCGGGAGAAGTGCAGGTGGGTCTAGAATTAGCACTATCCAAAATCATCATGACATCAGAACAACTGGAAAAGATCATGGAATTCCTCAATTATATTTTCACCAATGTGTTACGTTTACAAAAGTATTTGATGCTATTCGATCCGAATGCGTCTGAGAATTCTTATTTTATCGTGCCAACATATACCAGTAATGAATGATGTATATGACGTAATGATATTCAGTTTATAGCAGCATATTTTTGTAGGTGAAATTGGCGTGACCGACATTGACTGGAACTTTTTGAACGAGATCTATGAGAATAGAGACCTAACTCCACATACTGTACCTGAAACAGAACGTAAAGATTTCAAATTTAATGCTGAAATGTACCAAGATGCGGTAGTCATGCCGTGGTACAGAAATCAAGACCAACCACAGTATTTTTATGTAGCGGAAATCTGCAACCATTTAAATCCCAAATCATCGTTCCCCGGTATTGATTACAAAACTTTCGAAGAATACTATTACAAGAAATATGACATCCAAATACAGAATTTAGACCAGCCGTTATTAGATGTGGATCATACGTCTGCTCGATTGAATTTCTTAACACCAAGGTTATTTTTAAGTAAATTTATACTTAATTAAGCTAATAATTTATATTATTTGTCATCTTTCAGATACGTCAATAGGAAAGGTGTTGCTTTACCGACAAGTAGTGAAGAAACCAAAAGAGCAAAAAGGGAGAATTTGGAGCAAAAACAAATTCTTGTACCAGAATTATGCACAGTGCATCCGTTTCCCGCATCGTTGTGGCGTAAAGCGGTCTGTCTGCCGTGCATATTATACCGTATCAATGCATTACTACTCGCCGACCAGATACGAAAGCAAGTAGCAGAAGAATTAGCATTAGGACAAGTAGAACTACCTGCAGATTTCCATTGGCCACCGTTAAACTTCGGTTGGAGTCTATCAGACGTTCTAAAGAAATCTAAAGAGAATCGACCTGAAAAACCCACAGAGAAACGTGCAGAATCACCAGTAAAACAACGCGTAGAACCAGTTGAAATTGAAGAAAGTGCAAAAATTATAGAACTCACCGAAGATTTAGACAGTAGCGAAGAAAAGAAACCATCATTGGATGAAGAGGATGAGAAAAACTGGATGGAAATAGGCACATGGTCGAACGAGATGGCCACATGTGATGTTTCAGTAAACGGTGAATCTTTGATGGAAGAACTGCCAGATAATATCACAATGTGCGGCAATAAGAATTCCTGGAACGGAGATAAAATGGGTACGATCAGGTATGGTTCACCAACCAGTTGGATGCAGTCATCGTACTTTGATGATTACGATTCGGATGATTCGACGGAATCTTATTCCTCCGAACCAGATAGTTCCGTAACGAGCAATAAGAGTAGTGGTTTGCGTATTGAATTCAAAAGTGACAATGTTGCTGAAGCGATAGATGTTGAATCCGGTAACGTAAATCGTGCACTCATGATTATGGCACCTGACCAATCAATTCTAACTGATTGTGATATCACCGAAGTAGAGGTAGCAGTAGAGAAACATGTTCAAGATTATGCAGACGCTGTAGAAGAAAATATAGCGAATATTAAAGAGAACGGTATTATTATACCCATTGATGTGGACTTTACCATAGAAAAGAAATCTGAAGAAGTAAAACAAACGGACGAACAATACAAGTCAATGATTAAGTCATCTTTGAATTTATCTGTTATTAACTTTGATTGCGAACCATTGGATACTATTGCTAACGAGTATCCAGTGCAACCGGTTTTGCCGAATACGGTAGAGAATGATCCTGATTTTGAAAAGATAAACTTTAACTTCAGTTTTGATTTCCAACCTGATTTGAACAACCACCCAGGTCCAAGTCCAAGTGTCATACTTCAAGCTTTAACCATGTCGAATGCAAATGATGGTATCAATCTTGAACGACTAGAGACGATAGGCGATTCATTCTTGAAATATGCCATAACAAATTACTTGTATTCCACCTATGACAACATTCATGAAGGGAAACTAAGTCATTTGCGTTCCAAACAGGTGAGCAATCTGAACTTGTACCGATTAGGCAGGTTAAAAGTGTTAGGTGAAAGTATGATTGCCACTAAATTTGATCCGCACGATAACTGGTTGCCACCATGTTACTATGTTCCCAAAGAACTCGAACAAGCGTTGATCGATGCAAGAGTTCCTGCTAGTCATTGGAACAGAGCCGATATACCATCTGTAAGGGACATGTCAAAGGATGAAATATGTCAAATGGTGCGGGAGAAGGGAGAACAATTGGGTGTGATCAAACGACCGGATGATTTCGTAGAAACAGAATACAAACCTGTGGAGATATTCAATTTGGAGAGTTTACCTTGCTTTATACCGTATAATCTAATCACTCAACACAGCATACCAGACAAGAGTGTAGCTGATTGTGTTGAAGCATTGATTGGAGCATATTTAATTGAATGTGGACCACGCGGTGCGCTTCTGTTCATGGCTTGGTTAGGCATTCGTGTTTTACCTAAGATAGAAGTAACCACAGAGAAAGCGGAACGTGCCACTGGTAGTTTACAGTCTACAAAAACTGAGGACGGTTATAAACAAGTATTGTACGGTGAACTAACTTGTCCTCGATCGCCTTTCTTGTACCACTGTCCTAATCCAGAATTGGAACTAGAAAAATTACTTGACGGTTACGACGAATTCGAACGGAAAATACAGTATCGATTCAGAGATCGTTCATATTTACTGCAAGCATTAACACACGCATCGTATTCACCCAACACAGTCACGGATTGTTATCAACGGTTAGAGTTCCTCGGTGACGCAGTATTAGATTATCTTATAACCCGTCATTTGTATGAAGATTCGAGACTACATTCGCCTGGTGCACTGACAGATTTACGATCTGCTTTAGTGAACAACACAATATTTGCTTCGTTAGCCGTGAGACACGGTTTTCACAAATATTTCCGGCATTTATCGCCAGGCTTACATGACGTTGTAAATCGTTTTGTACAGATACAAGAGGAGAATGGCCATTCAATCAGTGAAGAGGTTAGTTACTTACATTAATGCATATTGAAACATCTTTAATGTATCAGATTCTCATGCTCCTTGTTTCGTTTAGTATTATTTAATTACAGAGGATGAAAGTGAAGAGATAGAGGACGTGGAGGTACCTAAAGCACTAGGCGATGTTTTCGAATCGGTGGCTGGTGCTATATTCCTGGATTCCGGCATGTCTCTGGATGCAGTCTGGAGAGTGTATTACCGCATGATGCGAAACGAAATAGAACAATTTAGTACTAGTGTACCGAAATCTCCCATTCGTGAATTATTGGAATTAGAACCTGAAACTGCTAAATTTGGGTATGTTATAAATATCAGTAATATATGTATAATAATTCTAGTTCCATTATCATGTTCATTCTTGTTTGTTACCGGTTTATTTGAGATTCTGTTTTTATTTTAGCAAACCAGAAAAGTTGGCGGATGGCAGACGAGTTCGAGTAACGGTAGAAGTGTTCGGAAAGGGAACATTTAAAGGCATTGGAAGAAATTATCGAATAGCCAAGTGCACGGCAGCTAAATGTGCTTTGAAACAATTAAAGAAGAGGGGATTTTTAGTTCGCAAAAACTAAATTATGAAAATAAATCAATGTTTGTCATAATTACTGTGAAAATTATACGTGTATTACATAATTAAATAAGGAAACAATTCATACGTATGTGTACATTCCTCATTTTTGATTAAGTTTATGTTTTATATTGTAATACGTATAAACCATGGTGTATTCGATATGAACAATCAAGTTTTGTACTTACATTTTTCTTCGTTTTCTTTTTGTTGTTGAAATTTTAGGTAAATTATTAATTAAATAATTCTATGAAATAATATATGCGACTATTGTCTATAATATAAGTCCACTTTTGTGTTTTATAAATGATTTTCTCGACTGTTCATGCCAACGTGAACTACAAACGTTAGTCTTGTACGTTAAAATACAAAATACGTCAGAATGATTGAAGACGACGTAACAATCAAACTTGTTTTTTCTTATTTCTGCATTCCCTAATTTATTATTTTTACCATGAGCACACGTAACGATTTTCTTTTCATATAAATGTTCTCATTAAAGCTCAAAAATTCGTTAAACCGTCTCTGTTGACTGATTTCTTTAATTTGTTCAAATTATTTTCTTTAACTGCTAATAACACAATAGAATTTTTTAATAACTTAATTTTCCTGCAAACTAATTTTAGCTCTAATAAATGGTATAACTAAATAATTAATATCATTAACTAAGTTCCGGAAATATTTTTAAACATTTTCTTTATAAATATTCAAATCAGATTTTTAAATTTATACTGTAGAACAATATGTACAGTGCACGCCGCTTAATGTGATCACATCGGGACTTGAGGTTTTTGATAACAATAACCGATTGATAACAATAACCGAAAAAAATATAAACACAAAATTTTATTAATTAATTAAAAATATATATGTGAAACAGTAATAAACAGTAAATAAATTATGAAATGAACTAAAAATCTAAAAATAAACATAACAACAATTTTTAATTGTGCTGCTGCATTCCGCTAACTCATTTTCGGCAACTTATCATACTGTGCTAAAATGTTAATGTTTTCTTTTAAGCTAAGATCACGTCTCTTTTTTACGTCAGCCATTGCAAACGATTATAATTAAACTGAATTTGTTTTAGTAGTTAAGACCATACAAACGCATTGTCTGAGTTTATTTGTGTATAATACAACAAATTAGACAATCAAATTTCTAGGTTCTTTGTAAACACTACTTTATTGTACTGTTGCTTTTAAAATTGCTCGGGACAAAAACAATCCTAAGAAAAAATTAATAACATAAACCGAAGTCATGATTACTATAACCGAAATTTTTTCAATGTATTTGTATACGTCCGGGCCGTTCTTTGCGAAAGTGATAACAATAACCGATTGATAACATTATCCGTGATTCTAATAAGCGGCGTGCACTGTATTTATAATTAATTCGGAATGAAATATACCGCCTTATTTTGAAAAGAGGCAAGTAGTGCCAATTGACACGTATGAAAAATCAAATATTACCAACTAAATAGAATTGATTGTAAATGATTGTAAATTTGACATACATGTCATCTGTTCAAGTTTCTATTTAAAAAAAGTATATATAAAAGGGTACATATATTGCATTATAGAATTGTGAAATTTATGCTAGTGATGTGATATAACAATCCCAATATACATATTTTCATTGATAAAACCAGTCCCTGACAAGTGACAGATAAGTAACTGATATATTTCTTTATTAGGTTAAACTAGGCATTAATTAAAATGCTGGCATCAACACCCGGGAATTTGTCAAATAATGGATCATATGGAAATGAAAGGGCAACACCAGCAATTGAAATGGATTACAGCGCTGACCCAGCATCTGGGAGCTTCTTCCATTCTGATTATAAAAAGTAAGATGTGTTCTTCGCAATCTATGTAGTTTAAGATCATATTAATATTTTGTAAACATTTACGAATAGACATGACGATCTTAAAGAGATGTTGGATTCAAATAAGGATAGTTTGAAACTGGAGGCAATGAAAAGAATTATTGGGGTAATATTTCATTCGATATTTCTTTACAAATCGTTCTGTATCTTTATCTTTTTATTTAGATGGTTGCTAAAGGTAGAGATGCATCAGAGCTGTTTCCTGCTGTCGTTAAAAATGTCGTATCTAAAAATATCGAAGTGAAGAAGTTAGTGTATGTTTATCTTGTAAGATATGCTGAGGAACAGCAAGATTTAGCTTTACTGTCAATATCAACGTTCCAAAGAGCCCTTAAAGAACCGAATCAGTTAATCAGAGCTGGCGCACTTAGAGTTCTTTCTAGTATTCGAGTAGCAATGATTGTACCAATAGTTATGCTTGCTATTCGTGATGCTGCAGCAGATATGTCTCCATATGTAAGAAAAACTGCTTCACACGCAATACCCAAACTGTATAGGTAACGTAATATTTATAAATAATGTTACATATTCTACATATGTAACACTACATCTTCAAGAAATTATAGAACATTAGTTATATATTTTGTTTGTATTCTAGCCTGGATCCTGAACAGAAACCAGAATTAATA
This sequence comes from Carabus problematicus, assembly GCA_963422195.1. Taxonomy (NCBI): domain Eukaryota; kingdom Metazoa; phylum Arthropoda; class Insecta; order Coleoptera; family Carabidae; genus Carabus; species Carabus problematicus. The sequence goes on from OY728577.1 coordinate 21,790,984, forward strand.
TTAATAATAGAGCGACTATTAGCGGATCGAACAACATTAGTTGTTGGTTCTGCTGTAATGGCCTTCACAGAAGTATGCCCAGAGAGATCTGATTTGATACACAAAGTGTATCGTAAATTATGTGCTCTATTAGTAGACATTGATGAATGGGGACAGGTCGTCATTGTTAATATGTTAACTAGATATGCAAGAACCCAGTTTACCGATCCAAATATTAATGTAAGTATCAGATCAGCAATGTGCTACCCGCCTACCACCATATATGCAACCCACTTAACACGGTACAACCCTTTGCATAGAATTTCAATAAAAATTAACTTTTCAGACTGAAGATAACGATTCTACAAAGTCATTTTACGATTCAGCTTCGGATGGTTCGGAGAAAAATGCTCCTGCAACATTAGATCCAGATCACAGATTATTGTTACGATCTGCACGACCTCTGCTCCAGTCTAGGAATGCAGCTGTGGTGATGGCAGTTGCACAGTTGTACCATCACACTGCACCGCGCAGTGAAGGACTACTGGCAGCTAGGGCCCTAATCAGACTTCTGCGATCCCATACAGAAGTGCAAAGCATAGTGCTTGACGGTATCTCATCGATTAGCATCCAGAGAAAGGTATTATACCGGTAGAAAATCATTACGAATAGTCGAAAGTATATGAGCTTTTTTAGGGAATGTTCGGTCCTTATTTAAAAAGCTTTTTCGTACGAACATCAGATCCAACCAGAATTAAACTATTAAAACTGGATATTTTAACAAATTTAGCTACAGAATCCAATGTTTCATTTATTCTCCGGGAACTCCGTACATATATCTCTAATAGCGATAAGCAATTTGTGGCGGCAACTATACAGGCAATTGGTAGATGTGCATGCGCAATTAATGATGTCACAGATGCCTGCCTTAACGGGCTCGTGTCATTATTATCGAACAGAGACGGTACGTACAGATTTGTCTTAAGTAAGTGTGCTCGTATCGAACAATTTCATTATATGTATAGAAGCTGTTGTTGCTGAAAGCGTTGTTGTTATCAAACGATTACTACAAACACGAGCAACGGAACCACGAGGAATTGTTTCACATATGGCCAAACTTCTAGACAGTATCACTGTGCCACAAGCTCGTGCTGCCATCTTGTGGTTGTTGGGTGAACAGTCTCACGGTGTGAAACATATAGCACCTGATGTACTACGTAATATTGCCAAATCATTCTGTCAAGAGGTAAATTAGGATACCATACCATTTACAACATTGCGTGAAAGTAATTGCATATACTTCTGTTTTTCAGCATGACATAGTTAAATTGCAAGTGCTGAACTTGGCTGTAAAATTATACATAACAAATCCAGAACAAACCAAGTTGCTTTGTCAGTATGTGTTTAATTTAGCACGTTATGATCAGAATTACGATATCAGAGATCGTGCTAGGCTTTTGAAATACTTTAGTCAGTCAAATGAAACTCTGTTGTCCAATTATGCCGAAAAAATATTCCTAGCTGCAAAACCTGCTCCTTTGTTGCAGTCAAGATATAAAGGTATTGAGCACAATGAGACTTTATTGTGATACAGTAGTTAATAATGATTGATTTCAGATCGTGCTCTGCTTCAATTAGGATCTTTGTCTCATTACATTAACGTACGTGCTAGTGGTTACCAGGCATTACCACCTTTCCCTGTTGTGGCTCCACCAGGTTATGTTCGAGATGTTGAACCTTTACCTTCGGTCCTAGATGACTCACAGCCAACGTATAAAGAGAATGTAAGACATTATTCAGCATTCTCTGAACATATTTTGCATAATGACATAGAACTAATGTAGGGCAACTAATCCTAACATTCTACCATATAATGTCACAATTTTTCCCTTTATATAGGATCAGAAAGACATGTTCTTCTGGGAATCTGAAAGTACCTCGCCTACCGTTTCATCAGAAGATGAAACTTATTCGTCAACGGATGATGACTGCGAAAATAGCAATGAAAAGGGTGATGGTACTTACGCAAATAAGTTAGTATCGATAACATTACAAGTTCCATACGGTGGACATATTCTGCTGAATATCAAAACTTCTCATATTATCATATAGCTGATGATGTTCATATTCCAGAAACAAGAAGAAATCCCACAAGTCGTCTTCAGAGAGTGCAGATAGTGAAAGTGATTCTGGATCAGAAGAAAGTGTCAGTGATAGTAGCGAACCAGATCCTTTGTATGCGATGAACAATAAGAATTCGACGAATGAACAGGAAAATAAAAAGTCCAAAGCTGCTCCACCGCCGCAAAAATCCAATTTGGACTTATTGTTGGATCTAGTGGATGACGTACCGGCAATAACGCCGATTATGACACCATCTTTGGGTGGTTTCTTGACGCCATTAGGCAATCCGCTTATTATATCTGCGAGTGCTGCGCCGATTCAGACAGTTCCGCCATCGTTTATTCCGATGAAGAATATTGATTTGTTGAACAGGATAAATGGCAGAGGCCTAAGTATTACATATCGTTTTACCAGGAATCCACATTTATTCTCGTCACACATGGCAAATATTGCACTGGTATTTTCAAACTCAAATCAGGAAGATATAACGGATATATGTATTGGGAAAAAGGTTTCTATTCGTAAATACTGAAGTTCATTTCGTATAATATCTAGTAATTTATTTATTACAGAACTTGTCGTCTGGCATGACAGTGCACGACTTTGCTTGTATTTCTGCTCTTGGTCCATGCTGTAGTTTGCCTGGTACTCTAGGCGTAGACTTTAACGATTCCACACAGCCGGCTGCCATAGAAATATTGTCATCTGTTGGTAAGAACTTGTTTCATCTATCACAATGTATCAACAACATTGCATTTTATACTTGGTGATGTTGATTATATTAGGTAGCAACACCGTTATTATTAAGCCGACAGTTGGCGAACTGTTTCGAAGTGTTACAATGTCCGAAGCTACATTCCTCAGTGAACAAGCACGTCTCAGAGGCATGAATGAAAATACGGTTACAATTCCATTAAACGAAAAACTAAATTTAATGCAAACAGTATTTGAAGTTGCAAATTTAGGATTGGTACAAACTTCAGAAACTGATTTATTCAGGTTTGATAATACTTATTATATAACATTTTTTCTATTTTTATTGATTGTACGTTTATATTTACAGATTTGCAAGTCAAACTTTGACATCATTTTCGTTGGTTCTTGTCTCTCTTGCAGTAAGAAATGGACAATTGACAATTACAATTAATAGTGAAAAAATTGTGATTGGTTCCATGCTCCTCAATGAATTGAAAGTAGCGTTAAAATAATAATCTTCTCTAATGTTATAATTATCTATGTAATTTTTAACACTTTATAAAATATATGTTAATAATTTTTTGATTTGTGTTGTTTATTTAACTTGATTAAATTCCATTATAGGTGAAACAAAATACTTTAATTTGTTGTTTTATTGTATATATTAATATTTATATTCAAACATTGTATCAATATTATTTAGTTTTATTGCTATTCATGTCTTATGTACCAAATGTAGATAGATAAAGAAATATTTTTATGAAAGCATAAAAGTACAATTATTTAAAATTCATATAGTATTTGTTTTAGTACATCATACTATACTAGCGACATGTTTATAAAAGGATAAGGTAATTACAGAGAAACATTTATTTGATAATTTTTATTTCTTATAAATGAATTTGTACAAACTAACTTTTGCAGCAATTAGAAGCGCAGAAGTATTCGTACTTCGTGATAACATTATCACACTAACATTCCCAAATGATTTGTTTACAACATTCTCTCTATTATCTCCACTAATGCAACATTTATAATCGATAAGCTACTCGATGCAGTTGTCTCGTTCTTATTCATTAATTAAGTAAATTACTTGGTTTTGTGTCGAAGAAATAATGATATAGAATTCAGCAGCAAAGGACGTTTATAAAATGCTAGTGTGATGTATCATATGGAGCACCGTAGCTTAGACACAGCATGTAAACGATATCCCTGAAACACTATCTACAGAATTGTGAATTTTCTAGTTGAAAAAAACAAATAGCATTATCGTTGTGTCTAAACTACATGTTGTACTTATATACTTATCTAGAGTGAATCCCAGTTAGACAGATATATTGCCAGATTTGAATTCCTACAATCGTGATTTGACAGTAGCCCCTAACTTGAAATCCTAATATCACATATCCTTAAACCTACGAATATCCATCAAAATAAATGCCAATATTTACAAATACACAATACTATTTACGTCCAAGTAATAGATTATTTTATAAGATGTGTTTATGTCAATCTGAAAATTGACAGCTTATAAATAGTGTTCGTGATTCGGATGGTGTGTGATAATTCACGTTACATTAGGAAGATTATAGAATTAGGACAGTGGTGTTCCAATGACCACTTTCCTGATCATGGGCTACTGGTAAATCGATACGGGAATTACATCCAGTGAGACGCTTAGGTCTTTATTTTTTCTCAGTTTACAGTTTGACTGTACGTATATGTTTCTATATACACTAAAAACAATTCACCTCTATAAGAGGAAACACTGTAACAATAATAAGAACATGTCCAAGGTCCATGTGATTGCACGATTAGTGTTCGTGCCGTGTTGCATTGCCGCCGGTTGTTCCCCATTGAGCACGTGCACAAATACGCTGGCCGCATCACTGCTGGACGGCGAGCATGTGTAGTTGCCGCTGTCCGACGGCAGGGCACGCGATATTAACAATCTGCTGGTTCGCGTCTGTTTCTCAGTCACAACACTGATACCGCCTCTCTGCGAATAATTTATAACATTGCCACCCCGGTACCAGTATATGAAACTCGGTGGATCCGGCGTTTGTAACACGATACACGTCAAGTTTATGTCACTGCCGCTCTTTATGTACAATTCCGCGTTGCCGATGATCTTCGCTTTGGACACTAGAACAGAATGAAACAACAACTCACAAACAACTAAATTACATTCAATTTAGCATCACACAAGCATCCGTACAGTACATAGTATTAGAGGTATTCCATAAAATCACACAACTAAATTCCAGTATCGTGCACAGGAACTAGAAGTGACGGAAATAAAACAAAATAAAAATATACATAATCCCACCGAATTAAGCAGAATTAGATGAACGAGAGATATATTTAAACTAAGATTAGAATGAACAATGCAGGTATTACTCAGCTCTTGTACAAATTATTAACACAGCAAATTTGCTTTGAAATTGTTTACTTTAATCTTAAAGATTAAATGTAACCTTTGAAGAAGTTTAACCCTTTTTATTCTACATTGAATTTCTAATTTAAACTGAAAATTGTTAGGAACAAATATAAATGTGTATGAGATATTACAGTTACCTAATATCAAATTGATTGAGAGTTCAAAGGCAGTGGTGCATTACAGTGTTAAAAATGCAATAAAGGGACGCTATTATTACGACACATTGGGAGAGGGGAATATGTGGAGATTGGTAGCACAAAAATTCAGGGAAGATTTTATGAAAAACTTACTTAAGAGAACATCCAAACTAGCACTAAAGCCAATATTATTCGAAATACTTCCATGTTTGTAAGAAGCAGCAATGTTATTTAAAATAAATTATTTTCTAGCGTGAAATTAGTGACGAATATGCGTTCTGATTCAAAAAAAGTACCGGACAGGGCACCCTATACCATTATCGTTCGAAAGTTGATGTGAATGAGAAATTTCATCTATTTTAAGATCAAAGCAAACAATATTGACGTGCAGTTACTTTACAAGCCTCATGGGCTATTGTTCGTTATTATATAAAAATGAAATGTATACGATATGTATGTATGGATTTTTGTTGTTTGAAATCGACAGGAGTTTCGTTATTTCAAATGTTATACATACCAACGACGTTCAGTAGAAAGGCTTGACTAATTTTAGGTTCGGTGCTGACTTGACATTCGTAAACTCCGGAATCGCGTGATTGCGGTGAGGTCACCTTTAGTGTCCATTCGTCGGAACCATCTGTGTGCAATGCCTGAAACCGCTGGTCGTTGGTGTATGTGAGAATTCCTACTGTGAGGATGTGTAAATCTCTTTTGCGAATCCAAGAAACCTGCCGCAAATAAATGGCATTAGTTTGTGAACTGGTTACAAGTGTGAAATTAAAATCATAAAACAAGAACTAAACTTACTGCCCGGTCGCCTAGGTTACGGACGCGGCAATGCAGGTAAGCAGTTTGACCAACTGTCGTAGTCGTTTCTCTTCTTGTGGAATTGTCAAAGTACGGCTGGGAAAACGGTTGCTCCCAGAACGGAGTCTGTGGGGATTCGTTGCCGTTCCTTGGTTCGCCATGTATCGAATCTGTAACAGTACGACGTAATACATCACTCCCGAAAATTGAAACCCTATTATGCTATAAAATACTTGTTTCTCCCTGAAATGCTATGTTTCATACTCAAAGAAAATACTAACGTCGCTTGTATTCGGACATAATATTATATTATACGGCATAAAAATAAATTGTAAAACCTGCATTACCAACTTTTTATGTAACTAATTTGCAGCAAAATAGTAAACCAAATCTTTATAACAACTAAATCTGAATTTTAGAAAGTAATTTCACAATTTTATTTAATGATTTCAATGAAAAATGTTAATGAACGCCATTTCAGATACTACAAATGCTGCAACTACTTTTTCTGATCGGGTTGGAACGAAATGCAGTGAAAATTATGATGCAATAGCACCGCTTGAACATTCTCCCAAGAAAGAGTATAGAAAAAAAGAAAAAGGGAAGGGAATTACCCATTTCAAACATTTAGTTGAATATTCCATGTCAGTATAAAATAAATTTATCATAAGTCGTCAATTGAATTTTGAATAAATATTATTTTCCGAAATGCAAACATATACCACTCACAGCTTAAAATTATATTTGCTACAGTACAAATTAATAACTAATAAATGTCAAAGATAGGTTTTTTTACTTCATAGCATCGCCGCCTTATGTCATGGAAATGTCAAAAATCCATCGGTAATTTTACCGTAGAGTTATATTTTTATGTTTTACGAAGATAATATTCAAATTTAAAAAAAATACATGTTAATCAGTAATGCTTTAATTTGCATGAACATCCGTTACATGTATTCCAATTACTATACCGCGCACATGATTTATTACTATTGATTGTAACTCCACTTTTATTCAAACCATCAAATAGAATTCTCATTTTATTTTTCCAGTTCCATCATGATGAACTGTTAAATAAAACATGAGAGACACACCTTGAGGAATGTATTTGCTCAGTAAATATTACTCAATTTAAATAAACAAAAAAAATGTTACACGGTAGGGTAAAATATTTAAAAGCGCTGGTAAAGCAATCGTGAATCATGAGCAGTGAATATCAGCAGTATATTCGCGAACAAATAAAGAGAGATGTTTTAAAATATCGTTATTCACTACTATCGCTGTAGCTACTGTTCTCGGTTTAGGTATCATGGTAGATTGCAACTGGAGTTCGGGATACGGCGGAACAGGTCAGGTAACTGGTGTGTGGCCAGAGCGGGGGTCGGCGTGGAACGCGAATGTGCACTTTGGTTCTTGACTGTTGGAGTCTGATATCCGGCGTGAAGCCAAGGAAGGCGGGCAGAGTTGAGCCGAGCAGCACAGGAAAACGGGACTGTTCAGACTGGTTGTTGGCTAGTCGACCAGGCCTCGTATTCCACCGTTCGAACGGAGATAAGATTACGGTGGTGCGTTTCCTGTCTCAGAACGATATCTGATTACTTACGCGTCCCTCAGGAATCGTAAGAGGATTGACCAAACCGAGCCAGGAGCGATCCAGAACGAACCCGTCGTCCACCGGCTACCCATCTGTCCTTACGTACGTCCGACCATGCCTTCCACCACCTATCTCCCTCTTCTATATTTTACTGATAGTGCTTTTTTATTGCTTGAGTCCAGCGCAACGATCCTCGCTTACAACCGTCCACTAAACGGAATCGCCCGATACGTATTTTTATGAGCACATTGTTATATATATATACATGGATAGTATTCCAAGTCGGGCTGAATTTTATGATTAGTTCTTCCCAGATATGTTTTCCAACAGCTGCCTATGAGACGATGCTTTATGAATTTAAATTATATTTTTCTTCTTTACAACGTGTGTGTGTGTGTGTGTGTGCTGCAGGATGATATGGTACATAAGAACAATGGACTTCAAGAGACCCCCAATATCGACTCACCGCACAACCCTTTACTTTCATGCAGGTCAGTGTTCAAACCACACATTCTTGCTCTAGATATAATAAAGAACGTAACAGTGCTAGGTAAAAAATTAAAATTGAATTCCCTAGGTAATACAATCGAATGAGACACACTATATAATGCATTTTTAATGAATGTATGTTACCTTTAGATTAATCAGTTTTTCTCGACCTTTTTCTAGTAACTGATCATTATGCAATGATAACTACATATATAAACACCTGTTGCACATACATATATGTACTTTTTATTACAATGTCTCTAATTACTTATGAAGACTGTTTTTATTACATGCCGCGGCATATCAATTGAGAAAATGGAATATAAAATATTATTATGACATATAGGAATACAAGAACATAAACACGAATATAAATTAAAATGAACAATGTCGCAGTGAAATTACTATACTTATCTACAATAAATCACGAATGCTGAAATGATGATTTGATATTGTTCATTTTAATGTTAGTTTTAATATTTCCAATATTTGTACAACGTGGCAAAAGAACATTATTCTGATATTATAAAGGCACTCTAATACATAATATTAGTCTCGCAAGCAGACCATTGTCTATATTCTGAAGTTATCCTAAAACTGTGCTTCGCGCATAGTTTAAAGTATCATATCCATCATGGATACACATTATTATTATAATACTTGAACTTGTCTATGTATGTATGTACGTGTGGTTATATTACCTAACCGTTAGACAAGCGAAGCGTTACCAATAGGAAACACCGGTAAAACCTTTGTGTTGACAGAATTCCTATCGGTAACCACGTGAACAAAAACATTGTTAACTTGATACATCGTTTCAATATCTCAGCGTTCACAGGTTACCATTAACGATCGGCATGGTCGTGTGGGTTTATAAAATCGATATCCGAGTTACAAATACTTGCTGAAACATACGAACGGTCGGGAACAATGCCGGAAGGGGGGCAGCCTATATACTCTCACGAGTCTTGTGACTTGGACGAAAATAGTTTCACACGTTCGTCTTTGAATTAGCACCGATGTGGCGAGGGGGTGGGGGGAATGTAGGTGGACATAAGTTTCTTATTGCACCACCACCACCACCATCATCTATAATTTATACCTGTACCCATATCTAAGTTCATATCGACACATTGTTAATCTTACGAGCGCATTTCTTCTTCTTCTTCTTCACTTTACTAGTAACCAACCTGTCTCGTTTCATAGTTTTTCGGCCAGATCTCTCGTTAAGCGGCTCTCGGTAAACACGTAATTCCTTTGTTAGAAGATTTATTACAAAAAACAAACACTTTGTTCTATCAGAGTGACGGGTACTGACTAATTTGGCAACTCCGGTTTTACATAAAATTCAGCTATTTCCTCCAATATTCCGCACTGGATATCCGTCGACTAGTATTTAATTAATATTTATTTAACAATTTCCGTACTAAAAACATGGTCCATTTTCAACAGGATATCTATAACAGGTGTGCTCGTTATTTTTAATTTGACCGAACAATGATGCGTAACACAGTAACTTTGCTAAGAAATGTGAAGTATATGGAAATTTAATTTTAGTTTTTTCAACAGAACAGAAATAAGTTATGAACTATGGCGCTCATATAGTTACAGAACAATTTAATTACTTTATAGATATGTGTGTTCAAGCAGGTAATTTCGGCTTTTAACTTTAAATTTGCTCAGTGGCATTGTATATTCACAATTTTAGAACTATTGTATCATTTATGTATAGACTATTATTTATGTTTGCAAATATTAAATCGTATTTTAATTACAATGTTACAGTAGTAAAAGAAGACACATCGCATGTTTACAGAATTTGAAAACGGAAAAATCTCCAATAACTCTACAGTTTAAGCAATATAACAAAATATTATAGCATAATGAAACAACAAGTTCATAAATTCAACTTTCTTTGATCTGCTCCAATAGTTCACAAACATTTCCTCACATTCCAACGTTTGATTACCAATTTCAAGATACAGCGAGAACTTGTTTTATTCGATTTTGAACTGGGCAGGTTTGAAACAATGCACAATATAAAATAATACGAATTATAAGAAAATTCGTAAAATTTTAATTATGCAATATATATATATATATATATATATATATATATATATATATATATATATATATATATATATATATATACATACATACATACATACATTAATACATACATAACATCACGCCTTTCCCATTACTGGGGTAGCAGGCCCTTTATTCCCTACAATCACTCAAAAAATTATATATATATATATATATATATATATATATATATATATATATATATATACCGGGTGTTAATTAAAAAACTGGCCATAGGCGTTTAACATGTAAAATCAGTTTTTCCTCCTGCATTAGTTACCAAATTACTTTAGAGAAAAATACTTTAAATAAAAGTTGTAGAGAATTAAATTCTGCATCTAAGTGAGCAATCAGATTTAATTTTTGACATTTCCTAACTGAGAAAATCAAGTTTAAAATTTCATGAAAACACATAATATATAGGAATAGCCATGGAATTTAAACAAAATTAAAAACAATTATATGACATTTGCTGTCAAAAAAATTATTCAATCACGAATATTTAGATAAATTTGTCCAGAATAGAACCATTTTATTACTTGAAGCTTTTCTTCATGTGAAAACTGTTCCATACTTTTAGAAATATCTGTTATAGAACGAAAATTACGAAACACAAATTTTTTTGACAGTTACAATGTCATACAATTGTTTTTAATTTTGTTTAAATTCCATGGCTATTCCTATATATTATGTGTTTTCATGAAATTTTAAACTTGATTTTCTCAGTTATGAAATGGCAAAAATTAAATCTGATTGCTCACTTAGATGCAGAATTTAATTCTCTACAACTTTTATTTAAAGTATTTTTCTCTAAAGTAATTTGGTAACTAATGCAGGAGGAAAAACTGATTTTACATGTTAAACGCCTATGGCCAGTTTTTTAATTAACACCCGGTATATATATATATATATATATATATATATATATATATTCTTTAAATTATCAACATGAGTTTATACTACAGTCAGATCTCGAAACTTGATTACATGTGTGCACATACATATAAGTCTCAGCTTTTTCACAAATCCTCCCAATATGACTGTTTAAAATAGGTTTAATTTGTGCTTGCTACGTTTGCATGCAGATACTGAAAAGGAATGCTATTCCAATGTGTCAACAAGTGAGCCACGCTACGCCAACTCATGGATGGATTCGTAAAAAAACTTTTCATATTGAACTAAAACTCATTAATACTCCCAGCTCACTTTTCCAATGAACTGATATTATGAGCATATTTTAGTAGTTTTTTTTTTTACATACACAAAAAAAGTGAAAATATCTCTCAAATCTAAAGCCACTAAAATACTTCTTAGTTAGTAGACATAACTTGTTTCAGGAATGCACGAATTTGCCTGTTTAGTTTCGAAAATAAAATAAGGTAAAAATTGTGCATATAGCTTAGCGGATTTATAAGACTGTTTGTACGTGGACTACTAGAGAGAAACCTGTAAGAACATGAACAAAACATAAATTTGATATTTCCAGATAGCCTGAAAGTCTAGACTAAAAGACAAAACTTTTTTTGTAAACAACTACATTGGATGATGTAGACATTACACGATAACCAGAAGTAATAGAAGACTACTAAAATTATTATATTATTTCTTAAATGCACCCACTTCATCCAGTAGAATTATTTATAATTTATTACGTAAACATAATTAATATGGTAAACAGAATAAGTGTAAACTTTAAATGTAAATCATTTTGGTTTTGTTTGGATTGTTTGCCATAAAGAATTTTAGTAAAATATTTTCTCATGTAAATTTTAAATTATAATATCCAAGAATAATTTTTAAATAAGCACATTTTGTAAATTTATAATAATTTTTCAAGAATTAATCCATGAAAGATGCTCATGTCTAGGAAGCTTACGTTGCCGCAACAACAAGAACGCTGTAACGATTAGCGTAAACTATCACGAAAGGATGAAGATCTGCGGCTAACAACAACGTGCTCATGAAAATCTACAAAACCGACGATCCATCGCTATGTATCGGACACGGAATACAAAATGTACAGACAAGCATGCAATGAAAAGGTAGCCGACACTGAACTATACAATGGCTACATGAATCAACTGGCCAACGAAGACTAGGTAAGCATGAACATATTGCAGACGATAGAACCTAATTCTTTTTAGGAAGCACCAGCTGCATATCCCATGTCGACTGTGGTAACAGTGAAGACAACAGCAAGTCTTAAACCAGTAATACCGTGAACAGCGCAGAAAGTCATCGGGTGAAACTACAAAACCAAAAGATACTACAATAATTAATCTTACGTGCAAGGATGTCATAGACGAATTGGAGCGTCCGTTACGAAATAAAATGATGCTTTTCTTGATTCGCACTGCAATTTTTCCTGAGAAAATGAGAATTAGTTGCTTTATTTCTTTATATGAGAAATTCGGTATCGTAATAACATTATATGTATATATCAAAAATTAAATATGTCGTATGTCGGGATCTGAACCCGGTACGTTCCATTTGATGGACACATGTTCTTCCAATAAGCTACGAGTGTCTCATGACAATTTTCATTTCGCATCCCGACAAATAACATTTAATTTGAATATTTCCTTCGAAACATGGACTTCATGTAATCAGCTTATATGCCGCGACTAATATTTGCTTATTCCTTTCCATCCAAATTTGAAATGTTAATTAATATTTCAATTTATGTATAGCTGTTTGTACACATTGTACATACATAATATCTAATAATATCTAATGCCAAAATACACACCGCTGTATTTCAGAGTCTGGCGATATGTGAACTGCATTCAACACAACTGGCACGATCCCACAATTTGTAACATGCTCAGCAACACTGCCTTTTGAATCTTGCGGACCAATCAGCTAGCAGGTATGAATGATCTCAATTTCCTTTTGCCATGAATACTTTATGTCACAAATAAGCATGACAATTTTCATTGCGAATCATGGATATAGTTTTTAGATGTCAGCTAAAGGCGTTTGTTTATTTTTTTCCTTTTCTTGTATAGCAATGTTGTTTTGAGTACGGTACAATAATTGAGTTATATCTGACATGATTGTAGTAAGAAAAGAATTGCATTTGAAATTTTACACCACTGATTCAATGTTTAAATAACGTACGGTGTTGCATCTGTGTCATAATCATATATCAGGTGGTAATAGAATACTCGGTCAGGAGAAATTGTACATCAATATTTCATTTCAACTGCTTGGCTTACGTTCATAGTAAGCAAAAGGAAAAACGAACTAATTTCACTACTGTATAACTCGGAAAACGACAAACGATATTTAAATGAGTAACGCTTTATATTAAAGAGCAATTAAAAGGTTTTGATGTGGTATGTAACACTTGCATTTTGTTACAATAATAGTGATAGTTTTTTGAGTTTACCGAGAAGTAGTAACTGAAATAAACCTGTATTACATACCTTGTTAGAGTCAATGAGACCTTCAATTAAAGTTTTATTCAAATATATTTCCCGTTCCGGAATTATAATGTGCTAAATCGGTTCAGTTATATTTTGGTTCATTGTGCATAAATGCAAACCTTACCGTTTCAGATTTTGGACTCGGTGATCCGAAGGACACAAACATTAGTTTACTTGAAATATTTTTATTCACGTGTTCATTCTTGATCATACCAAACTCCGTTTTTTATTTGACAGCAAACGAGTAGAAATGTTCCTTTTGTTCCAAACTTCCAATAATCCTTGTCCTTCCAGGTGACGTGGGAAGGAGATTCATTGCAGTGAGGATTTAGGATTCAGACATCGGTGAATGTTCATCATCCTTCTGGTTCTACGATCGATATATACTCGTACTACTCTGTAGGACCTTTTCTCACAAATGATACATGTTAGATATATAAAAGGGTGTCATTTTCAATAAAATGTGAAAAAAAATTGAAGTCCTTCGATATTACAATGTGTTCTAATACTGCCGTCAACGAGATGAACATCTCATTTTTCACCGTGCATGAAAAAGGGTATGTACATATGATCAAAACTTAATTTTAGCTGATTTGATCGAGACGGAGACAAAATAACTTTTCTTGCGTCTCAGCTCATTCAATAATGATAGTAGTGAAATGTTAAAGAGAAACGGACCCAGGAAGTCACTCTGAAAGATTGTCACATTTATTAGACTTGAATCATTCTGTTGATATCACTTGATCGTCAGGTAGCATCTGGCAACTGTCTTTTTAAAGTGACATCAGTTCATCAAGGTAAAAGTGCATATTTTATTTCTTCGACTGTCGCACAGATATAAGGATCGGTTTGATGTCCTTCTACATTGATACCTTCTGCACAATTCTATCCAGAAATTATCGACTACAAGAGACAGTTGAAAACTTACAGACTTCTGATGAGACAGACGTGATGGATTCGAACGATAAGTAAGATCGATTTGATCTACCATTTTTTATTTAATATTATTATACACAATCCAGTAAAACCAATAGTTTATTGTTTGCTGTAAAAAGACGTGAAGCAGAATAAATAATTAACAGCTTGTCATACGATTCATGTGCCTGTAAATTTAAATAACTTTTGTACCGAATTACATAAAAAAAGGGAAGTACTGATAAGCTTAGCGAAACATTTCGGAAGGGACATGTTAAATAATTGAACTTTTATTACCCGGAGTCCAAGAGCCAAATGTTTTCCATGAAATCGGTGCTGTGCGCATAGCTACTGACTGTTGCTGTTGTTTGTCGAGCGCTTGTAATCAATTATATGGGCTATATACGTAGATAAAATCCTGTCCGTACTGGCGAGGTTTTAACACGATATTCCCGAACGAAATTCGTCATACTCGTGCACTTGAAATGTAACCGGTATTAACTAGTATGAATCTTATAGACAAACAAACGGCGAGAAGAAAATATATAACGGAAAGTGTGAATGAATCCGGAAGGAAATAATAAACAACAACACTAAATTATCCTTGTTTATGGCCAGGAAAACAGGAGCCTGTGTAAATATTTCCCGGTAAAGGAATAATTTACACCGACGGTTCACCCGACTGAAATCAACGGAAGAACAAAGCGTGCATACAATACCATGTCGAGGGATACAAGTCAGATTATACCGCAGTAAATACCATGCCAACAACGATGACATGTAGCGTTACTATTCGCACTAGCACTACAAACTAAACACCACCCACAGTCTACTACTACTACTACGTCGACGACAGACGACGACACATCATGCATACTGATGTCTATGTTTATATTGGGTTGCGGTGGAATACAAATATTTATACCAATCCCAAACTATCATAGTAACTAAATTCTGCACTGTGAACACTGTCTAATTTGTATATACATATTAAACAAGATAATGACCGTATTATTTACAATATTCTTATGGGATATACACAAATATACATATAATCAATTATCATTATTTGTCTATGATTTCCGCTAACCTCTAACCCACGGGTTCCCAATCGATGGGTCGCGAGGGCTTTTCAGGGGGGTCGCGTAAACATATTTGAAAACATCAGCCGAGCTAAAAAAAACCTTTTTTCTTTTTTCAAGAAAATTTTTGACCAAGGGTCGCGCGATACTTGGCCAGTAAGAAAGGGCGTCGCGACTTAATAAAGGTTGGGAAACACTGCTTAATCATTGATATCTAGTCCAAGTATGTACATACTTCTGAAATTTCAAAATTTACAACACTCTATTTTCAACGTGATGATCATCATTTAGCATTTAAATTACATCCAAAGGTTGGGTTAAAATATGGAAACAATTTCGCTCAAATATCCAGTTATATATGGAAAATGGTTATATATCAACGGTTCTTAAACTGGAAGTAATTACTCTCCAAGGGGTAATTTCAAATATTACCAGGAGTAAGGATCAAATTCCATCGTTTTAAGGTTAGGCATTATAGTAAAGTGCATAGCTATATAATATGTCCCAAGAAAATACATCAATATTAATTAATTTTAAAACATCTTTCAAATACTCTATTAAGAAGATTGATACAATAACACAATAACTATGTTTTGTCCCCAGGAAAATAAAATAAGAATGGTTAACTGTACCAATAAATTTATTTACCAATTACTTTGGCGTAATTTATTCACTAGCACAAGCAAATAATGTAAAACTGAAATAAGAAATATCAGTACATAATAAAATTTAAAATATACAATGAACAATGTTTAATTTACATACTGCAATTTTCGGTTTAAATTAAACTCCAATAAAGAACGAACTTATTTGTTTTCGTTTTATAAAAATTCTATTCACGTATACTATAAAATTTTACTGCGTTCCCAATTAAGATAGGTTGGAAATTTTATGCAAACCTTTATAATTCTAGCCAGTTTTCATGTCAATTACAAAGTTAAAAGAACATTGTTATTACATCTGCAGAAGAGTACCCTATAAAAAACACATGCCTACTCAGCGCCAGATACACCCGTACCCCCCCCCCCCCCCCCCCAAAGCCCTATACCAGTGTTACTACTGCATAACAGAAATACGCCAAGCAGAAAATGAGAACAGTTAGGCCAAGTTTGTATTTGCTGGTGTACCCGGACAAGAACGCAAGCACAAAGTACAGAATTCAGAAGAGAGAAGACAGAAATTACGGCAGTAAACTCAACAGACATGTGTATCCTAAAGTCGGTCATACACGTACGCGCCAATCCTTAAGGTTTTGAGCCTGAGTCATTGTGTATTGTTATGTACGCAAACCCCTTTCGTTTTGACGCGAAAATATGACGCACGTTTTGGCTTTAACGCAAAAAATTATTGTTTGTGATCTTCCGTCGTTTGACACGTGAGCTTATATGTGTGTGCGAGTGATATCAAGTTTCACATTTTTTAAACATAATAATCCCTTGTTAATTTTATCTAGTTAGTGATGTATCGATAAAAATGATTGTTACATAAAACTGACAGCATTCATTAAATTATAATCCTAAATTATTATCATACATATTTAAAAAATAATATAAAGTAGGTAAAATTAATATCAGAAAATCACGTTTACAATAATACGAAGCACATGTTATATAGTTTTGCAACATTAAAACCAAATCACATTTTGTAACAAAAATTTTCAACATTGGCATGTTAAAATTTCATTTTAGATTCTTTGCAGTAGATTGCAGTCACATGTTATGCGAGGAATGCGTTCCTGAAGATTTCACATAATTTAAAACTAGAGTAAATCAAAAATGCTCGTTTTCCCATAGGCCATAGGAATATATTTTTCATATTTCTCAGGACACGCATTATTTCCAATTTTGCACATAAAGTTATGACATCATTTAAATCCGTATAAAATGCCACTGCACTTCGACGCCCTTACTTTTGTTTTTTTTTTTTGCAAATTCTAAACTCGTCTCTGCTCTACATGATACATTTCGAAAAGAATTTAAAAATATGCAAATTTCTCCAAAATGTGGAAGAAGTGAAATAGCTAACTCGTAGATCGAGAAATATTTCGTTGTCGGAATGTACGAATGCGGGAAGTCGTGCGTATGAGGTTTGGAGGTAAAGATTTAGCGCTAACGTCAAACCATATTACAAGAGCGTACGTACCACGTACGTGGACCGCTGAAGAGAAACGTGTTAGAGCATTGGCGAAACATAAATTTGACAAGTCCGGAAAGTCGAAAGACAGTTAGCGTCGAATTCGAGAGACTGAAAAGACAAAGTTGCGTACCTTAACAACTTGCTTGTCGTAAATCGCTGTCACCGCGTTAACCATTCACACCCGAGTATTCTACTGTTAGGGATTAATCGATATTCACGTGAGGTGTGTCCAACATTAGTGGCTGTTTCGGAAATGCAATATCTAGTTCCTGTGTCAGATCTATGGATAAAGACGTGGCAAACCCTTTATTAACAGGAGCGCGAATAAGGCCGGCCGAGGCCCGGGGCTGTGGTGTCCAATCTTCTACCTGCCACCACCCGAGATTTATTATTAATTGTTCCTCGTACGTATTATGCAATTTTCATAGATGGTCTTCAAATCCTATCACCGTACCTACCTACTATTACACGAATATCTATTACAATTATAGGAACGGAATTATATTTGAAAATCTTACTGTTATACATATTCAATATTATGAAAAGTAATAAATTATTATACCAATATATCTGTGCTTCTGGTACTGAATAAAATCAATGAAACACGTAATTCATTATTCAGACTAACTAAGTTTGTGAAAGAAATCACAGAATAAGATGACATTCGGAGATTAAATAATCCCAGTGCGGATTTGAAGTTCAGTGAGATCAGTATTTGAAGAGGAATATTTTGACAACAAAATGATTGAGTAAGAAATTACAACACATTTGTTAAATATATAATTTCCTAATGCATATATCCGAATTAAATATCGTATATTTCACGGACAATTATCTTGAGTGGTAAGTTTCTATTATATTTATATATATATAGATAGATATAGATATAGATATAGATATAGATAAAGATATAGATATATATATATATATATATATATATATATATATATATATATATATATATATATATATACCGGGTGTCCCAAGAAATCTGGGACATAGGGAATTAACATGTAAAATTGAAAAAGTTGCGATTACTTCTGTATTATTCATTTTAGAGCTCTGAAATTTGGTACAGGTGTAGGGATAGGTTATTTGCATTGATTGGTATTAATTAAAATGATATTAATGCTCACATTTCTAATAAAAATACTTTTAAAAAGTAATAATTAAAAGATGTAGCTTATATAACATTTTTGCAAAAACTTATTTACGGCGTTGCTAGCACAACGGTAAGAAGCTTATTTGGTAGTTTAAATAATTTATAAATGTTATGGTTCGAATCTTCAATACTCTTTAGAGTTTTTTAATTATAAAATAATTTACATAGAATTTCATTTATTTAAAAAATAATTATTTTATTTATACACATAAAAATGCCTATAATAAATATTCAAATAAGCTCCCATTTTCTGCGAGACAATAACCTAGTCTATTATAAAAATTAATTCTTACATTTTTAAACTGTCTAATATTTATTTTACACATTCCTGAATTATAGCATTTGTTAAATCAATTGTATTTAGAAATGCATACCTATAAATAACTGATTTCAAATGTAGGTTAGGTTAGGCATTTTTATGTGTATAAATAAAATAATAAATATAATAAAATAAATGAAATTGTATGTAAATTATTTTAAAATTAAAAAAAAAGTAAATTGGAGATTCGAACCATAACATTTATAAATTATTTAAATTACCAAATAAGCATCTTACCGTTGTGCTAGCAACGCTATAAATAATTTTTTGCAAAAATGATATTTAAGGTACATTTTTAATTATTATTTTTTAAAAGCATTTTTATTAGAAATGTGAGCATTAATATCATTTTAATTAATACCAATCAATGCGAATAACCTATCCCTACACCTGTACCAAATTTCAGAGCTCTAAAATGAATAATACAGAAGTAATCGCAACTTTTTCAATTTTACATGTTAATTCCCTATGTCCCAGATTTCTTGAGACACCCGGTATATATATATATATATATATATATATATATATATATATATATATATATATATTGTCAATACAAAAATGTTAGTACCTACTTCAAAGCATCGTCAGAAATTCTTGCAGGTTATTGAATCAATAAGAGTATCGGAAGATAATTACAAAGTGTCCTAGAAAGTACTTTGAGACTGATACAATAACATCCAATTCATTATAAATACCCATTGAAAGCGCACTTGTTTCCACGGCCATCCATGAATTACAATTTCATTATTCACTTACCGAGGCTATTATAGAAATAAAATAGAATGTTTGCTATGTTCAAAATTCAAATATAATAATTATAATATCTTATAAATTTTATAATCTCACATAAGAAATTTAATACATATGTATTTTCATAGGAATGTTTTCTTTACTTTGGAATTATGCGAATTTTAATTTACCCTCGCATAAAATACGAAAAAATATACTACAAAATTTTGAAAATCTAAAAATCTTACCTTTTATGTTATTAGAACAATATAGTAGTACATAAAATTAATGTTTCAAGGTCTTTAACTATTGGCAAAAATAAAATATTAGATTTGTTTTTCTTTTTCTAAAAACTTATTCCAAAACAAACAGATCTTGTTTGATATGTGTAAACAAAAATTCATCCAAATCGGTTGAAAAGATTTAGGAGTAGATGAAGCAAAAAAAAAATCTGACAAGCGAGCAAACGACAGACACAGATATATACGCAGATACGGACATGTAAGTTCAAAAAGTTTTGTGATCCATTGTGCCTGACCGGAATTTCTGGAACATAAATTGTCTGATTCTGACGATCGTGCACATGCAGTACTGAGCATTATTACTCATTCAACTTTACTAGAGAGACTAAAAGGGTCGAACTTAAAATATTAAAACGTATCAATGGATCGATAGGCCTTGCATTATTACACGTTGTGGTTCAAACTTAAAGCCAACCAGAATTGAGTTCACTATTTACGAAAAGTAGTTGAGAAAATGAACAAAATTCTTAGACAATATTCGCTACTCGAAAATACATTTCCTATATTCATGATATAATTTTAAACATTATTTTATATGGTACATAGTGCAAATACATGTAACGTTGTTAGGCAAGAAGGAATGATTTAACGCTTAAATTATAACATTAAAAATATTCGTATGTAGTGATAACGATATATTTAAATGAAATATTGGACAATCCAACGTGTCTGATACGAAACAGAAAGCATTTAACATATATTGCCACCTATACTTGTTTACCGCTTTTAATTTCCATAAAACATCATTAATAATGTATACTAATGATTGTGAAGATATACTGAAGCGTAAAAATGATTTGCACTGGATTGCGTGCGATACGATAAGCAACTGTTTGGCACGTGAGGAGTCCGTTAATCAGGATATGTTTAGCATAACGGGTTAGGGGCGGTCAAGTTGCTTCGATCACTCAAATGATTTATTGAATGACAGCTCCTACAACAACCCTATACTTTCACATACCTACGTTAAATTACATGTGTGGCTACCTTGTTAATGCTATTTACATATTTGAACTATGCATTAGGACTAGTAATACTTTTAATACACCATAGGGAAATATTAAATTATCTATAAATTTCATGTAAAAAATATAGTTTGTTTCAATTATGTTTTTTTTTCTATTTATATAGCCATAACTTCTGATAATATAAATGTCACACCTGAACAATTATATTCGTACAAATTAAACTTGTTTAAATTTATTATTAATCATTCGGCGGACGTTTTTTTTTTTAGCTCATTCATGATGAAGAGGCCCCCATTTATCGAGGATCGGACCCCCTCTCTAATAGGGCCTATAAATCACGTTTTATTATCCATATTTATTCAGATGAAGTTTTCATTTATAAAACACTGTTGGTAATGCATTTTAGATCATTTTTTTAAAACAGGTATAAGAAATAGTTCGGAAGAGAAAGATAAATTTCACATTAGTGTGGCAACATATGAACTTAATATTTACTTACCCGTCAGGAAGAGGATGTTCCATGTCGTTAGGATAAAAAAAAGTAAGTTTCCCCACTCCATTTTTCGACTAAATTAAATTTTGTTGTTTCTGAAATATAAAACAAAAAGTATATAGTTTCCTTTCTTCATTCGGCATTCAAACTGAATGAAAACAAAAAATACATACGTATTATCAGACACATAATTATTCCAGTTCTTGTTTCTCTGTAGAAATGATAAATGATCTAAATAAAAGCATGCACTTACACAGGGATCTAACAAAATTATACAGTAACAATAAACACGACAAATACAGACAAAAAGCAGGGTTGCTACTCTTCGCATTAGTCTTGTTTGCTAATAATGTATGTATGTAAAAATCATGTAAATATTATTTTCACTTAGTTATCATGTTTATATTGTCAATATCGACAATAATAATGCATCTATAAATAGTAACTTGTAATGAAATCGATAAAATTCTGAAATAATTCAAGACTCGTACCGACGGAAGAAGTGACGGAAAAACATGTGTTCAGATAAGATAAAAGTGTCGATCTGACCCGTCAGTGTGAAGTCAGAATCTAGCAGACAGACAACCAGTCGTGCATGCGTGCCTGCACGGCGGCATATCAAACACCTACCCTGAAAACGTGACTGACACATTTCACGGTTATTTCAAATTCCGTGTGTGTATTTCATGGTTGCAAAACGAAAGTTCAGTTAACTCAATCACAAAAAATAAATAACAGATTTCGTTTTTTCTTCGATCAATTCATTAATCACACTTCTTTTCAAATATTTACCAAACTGAAATTCCCGTACAAATAACTGGAAATTGCCAGCTATAAAAATGATCTCTTTCAACGGAAAAACGTTCAATACGTACATAGAAGAGTTTATACATTTATATGAATGTTGTTTTTACGTAGAGAATCTCTGAATAGCGTACATAAACACGCTGTAAAATTTAACTAAAGCGAATATGTGTATGTTCATACCGTACATGAGTACGGATTTCGGCTACCCCAAAATCGTGTTTATGCAAATGTGAAAAACGATTACTTTGTGTTATCTTAATATTTATTATCAAAATGAAAATTAAAATCATTTATACGTAACCAGCTTTTAATTTATTTTCATTTTTACTCAAATTATGATGTAATGTATGTGCATTAAGCATATAATAGAATTTCAGAATGAACTTAAATTAGTTTGAAAAAAAGCTGTTCCAATATATGCATTTTTACAGCATCATTCATCTCTTTCAAACATGTTAATTAAACGTTAAATTAAAATGTAATAACTGTGGACAAATTTTTACAGTCAATCATGTAAACTACGCTACATGTACTGTGAACATAGATGAAAATATTAAAATCATGCATATATTTACACATTATGGAAAAAATAAAAAATAACTCACATTCATATCACTGATAAGACTGTTCACATTAATACTACATGAGTTTGACGCTAAGCGACACTGATCCCTCCAAGATAAAATGGTAGTTATATTTACATTTTATTTTGTTTTAAATTTATTGCTTGATATTTTTCGAACAAATACGTTTGATCCTATTGGCGGCCATAAAAACATACATTTGCAGAAAGTAGGCAACATTCGTACACATTTGACAATTTGCTGTATAACTCGATGATGAAAATGTGTTATTTATTTACGAATTTAAATTGAACCCGGTCATTCGGGTTCTTCCTTTTTTTTGTGTGTGTTTTTATATATTTCGACTATTTATACGAAAAATTTAATTGAGAAACAAATGAAACATAATTTCTCTTTAAAATACACAGTCGCTACAGTCAAAGTAATATTGTGTCAGTAATATGTACGTTATCGTTAAAATAAATGTGTCAATTACTCCTAGTCTACCTGTACATAATGTGGATGAGAAACCATAATGTCATCACACTTTAACATCAACATTAGCATAACATAGTAACATACATACGTACATAATAATCATATGATATAGTGAATATTAGACAAGCGCACTCCATGTCTGTCACTTTGTTGTCAAGCCTTGCGCGCTAGTGTTTAACATGTTGTCTGATTCCTCGTCATGTTGTACAGCGAAACAATTCTGACAGATGCACATAATTTCAGCAACACAATTTTGATAACGCATTTTGACATTACACTGTTCGATTTTTTGTTGGTATAATTACCAAGTTGTCAAGCACGTAACACCTTCCGACACACAAATGTAACCGCGAACATTTACTCGTTGACCAGTAACAATAATCGTTTATATAGGTAGTGTGATCGATGTATAATTAATTTTTTATTAACGATTACGGTGTCACACGGTGTAACGACCAGTTAAAATTGTAATAGTTCTATTATACAAGCTCGATCCGTCGCCGAGCGAAGACTAACAAAACTGCGCCGGGCGAAGCTGAAACGCGTCTGCGCAACGCAGTCGATCCGGGCTGAAAAGCAGTTTTGATATACTGAATGCGAACTTTTCAGCTTTGATACTTACATGGTACCTGAAATTCCCGGTTTGCTACTGGAAATAACTTCTACCATACTCTTTTGCGTTATACTTGCTTCGTACGTTCATTCGTATGTATGTCTCCATGTATATTTTACTTGCTTAGATATACGCTACTCATGTACATATGTATGTAAATACAATCAACATAGATAAAATTCGCTCTTCCGTTTTTTTCTTTGTTTGCTCTATATTTGTCTTTGAACTCTATATTTCATTCATGTATTATTTTTTTTTGCCACGAACGCATTTTCACATTAATTAACTTTATTGTGTACCGTGATATTTGTGCTTCAGTTTGTGAAGCATTTCCAGATGTAATATATCAAGTGTTAGAATATTCTCACCACTCGTTTCGCATCAAGAATTACCAAGTTATGGTTCATGAAGTAAGTTTAATTTAATATGAAATCAACTGTAATGAAACTGTGAAGTACATGAGAATATGCATTTTATATGTGCTTATTGCAGAATAAATTCTTAATAATCTAATAACTTTAAACATCTAAATGTTAACGTTGGCAGGATGATGGTGGTGCATGTGGTTAATAATTTTTCGTTCGCCAAATTTTCAAATACATGCTGCACGTTAATTAGTACATCTACTTACATGTTTTCATATTTGCCCAATTATTAAATGTTTACCATTTTAATGTTTCAGCAAATTAATGAAAATATGAATAATTGCGTATTACTTCGAAATTCGAAGGTGATGGATGCATTTGCAATACCTTGCATTATGTTGCTGGTGCCTATATCGAATACGGTGTTTATACATATGTATATAAAAATGTTTTAGCAATGACCTTCAAAGTTTTTATACCTTCTAAATCACTCTACCTACCCTGTAACAAGTTGTTACAAGTTCTGAAACCTGATGGTTACGAAATAAATAATCCAACAAATCTGTTATTATTCAATATTCTATATTCTATATTAATAATAATCTTTATTAATACCATAACTTTACTTATTTGATAGCAACAAAAAAAAACATTAAATTCAAAAAGAAAACTAACAGAAAGAAAATAATTACATATTATAATTATATGCAAATACTTCTGTATGAATGATATAAGAAATCGTCTTATACCACAGAATATTCTGAACTGATCTCTGAACATTAAAATGAATTAACTAACTAGGTCAATGATAATATTCTTATCTTCTCTGACAGTGCTGTACACTGTATAAAGTCACAGTTTGAATAATACGTAATAAGAAATGATTGTTCCATGAGCTCTTAATCTGTCATGAACACGTAATATTTCAAATGCATTTTCTTGACATTACAAATTCTTTTATCAATAACTATAACGTAATACTATTCTAAAAAAACTTTTTACCATACACTTACACTCGAAAATGCATTGGGAAAAAATATTGCCAATTTCGAAAACAACACGTGAATTATGGACGTTAATATATAACTCGAAGTAGGAAAATAAGTTAATATATAACGGCAATTACAACATTAAATCCCTACATTATTGCCTTTTACATTAGTCCAACGATCAATCAGTTTCTTGGTACAACTGAACAATGATTATTTTTGGTTGTGGTTGAAGCTAATCATTTGCTATTTTTACTTTGTCATACACGATATAATTTAGGAATTAATTGTAAAATTTGATTGGAAATATACATATGTTTGCATATATTTATAATTAATGTAATTTATGTAAATGTAATAACCTTGAATTGTCCTGTTTACTGTAAATGATTCCATATCGAGTGCCCATGCACTCGTATGTAAAACTTTTATGATTTACCCTATTCGCCTGGGGCATAATTATGCCAAACATCACTGATTTTGATTGATCGCATGTCTGTTTTTGATAACGAAATTTAAATTACAAATACGTGTGCATAACATATATTTTCATAGATGAAAAGCTTTCATATCTATTGGTAAAGAAGAATGTTTCTCTTCCAAAAGAATGAAATCTGCATATGCTCGTAAAAATGTCTTTATTGCTAAACTAATTTCCAAATGTTTAATTAAAAAATGAAAAGTTTGCTTATATTGACATTTTTTATACATGTATTGATATACAGTAAAGTCGCGATCCCACTAAATATGAATCTAGATGGCCGTTAACGAAAATACTTAAATTTAAAACAAAAAATTAAATACTTAATGTCTGGGTAAAGGAGAATGTGTGACCGTGTTTGCTAGTAGAATATTGCAGTTTGCTCGTGTTACATGATTTGCGACAAAAATTAGTACAAATTAACCTGAAAAAAGCGTAAACAATCCAACATTACTTATTTTTTTTCGCTTCTGCAATAAATAACCTTTTACATGTACCTTCCTATTACATAATACACGTATACATAATATTATGTAATAGGTATATGAATTTTTTGTTTTTTTTTTTTTTAATTATTTTATTGTAGATTTTCTTTTGTCAATTGTAGATCTTGAGACGAAGATATATTGAATCCAAAATGATTGGAATAAATGACTATAGTTCAAGATGATAACAGATATGCGACATTTTGACCAGATGGTTTTTGGTCATTTTCAAGCAAATAACAAAATTCGAGTGGAAAGAAACATAAACAAAAATATTCTCTAATATTTTTCAAAATATTTTTGTACTTTTTGAGTGTAATTCTCAAGAGATTTTGTTTATGTTTGTTTGAACTAGAATTTTGTTTTTTGCTTGAAAATTACCAAAAAGCATATGATCGAAACGTCGTATATCTGTTATCATCTTGAACTATAGTCATTTCTTCTAATCATTTTGGATTCAATATTTCTCCTTTTCAAAATTTACAATTGACTAAAGAAATAGTACAATAAAATAATAAAAAATCATCTTTATGATTAAGTTTTGAAACAAACAGTTCACATTACCTTGAACTAACCATTTTGGATTCAATATATTTCCTTCTCTTTTATTATTTTACATATACATACATAATTTTGTTGATTTAGGTACCTAGAATAAAAGTTGTTTCTCATAATATCTGAGTGAGACCAGAACCCCGAAAATGTAAACACCCCTAAATAGTGAACAGGCGTGGCCGGAATTAGTTCACTAAATCGCGACTCTACTGTATTTCCAATTTATTTCTGTAAACTAATACGTATGACATACGCTGGGAACTAGCACATTCGATCACATATGCGAACATGATGCAGAAAAAAATAGAAATTGAATATAAACGTCAGAATGTCATAGTATAACATATAAATACATTAGACGTATACTTCATAATTTATCCTACTTATTTACTTTTTACATATATGTATATGATTTTCAGCTATTCCTAATTCTGTGGTACCCCAACTAATACTGATAAATGGAACCTACTGATGAGATGAGCCGATTAAAATAGGAAACAAAGCATAACCATTAAGTTTATGAATTGCAATAACAGCGTAGGGTTAACACAGGGTCGTTTTCAGGACTGGATTTCAGAAATTTAATTTAATGTTTTTTTGGCATTATACTGACTGAAGATTTTGCCTAGGACAATAAATATAATTGTCTAATTTTTAAAATTATACTAAATAAAACTCGTCAAAAAAAAATTTGCAGTCAAACAACTTAATGAAAACAACTACGAAATGAAAGGATGTTCAATATTTTTTTTTCCTTATAAGAATATATTTGATCGAGGGTAGCGACCGTAAGCATTCAAACAAAAACAAATAACTGCAAATCATCTATAAATGTCATCTGAAATTTTATTTATTATATTTTGATCAGAAACTTCAATCACAGCAGGACTTTGGTTTATTTTTTTATAGATTTCAATACTTTGAATTGGTATTAAATTAATTCTAAATACATATCTAAGGCAACATTACACAGTTTGTTCGGAGTTTTGTTAAAGTGGACCGAGTAACTCCATGTCGACGGGACCCTTTGCGAAGAGTGTTGCCTATTTCAGACGCATTCGTTAGTTCAGCCTGTAAACCTGACAATGTTATATTCCCTTGATGCGGATCAAAGTGCGCACTTATTCCCTATTAATATTGAATGTTTTTATATATCTGTCTATGTTTTCTCTTTTTGTTTGCAGGTTCCGGGTACCGAAGCTACTCCCGGATAAAGAGGGTTGAAGGATGATTGCCTGCAGAAGTGGAGAGTTCTTGACGAGATGACAGGACTTAACTATTTCAGTAACATGCGCTGTCAAGATGCTAAGATGTAACTAACATCTTCACACAATATTATCTTTATTTTTAAAATGTTATTATTTCTTTTATTAAATCAGTTGTAATTTGATGGGTTTTATCTTGTACATTCTGATGTATATTTCTAGTAAAATAAAGGAAATTAATAAATTAAAACGAATGTTGTCGTGTATTTGACGAAAAATACAAATGTGCATTTACTGTATAATTTGTAAACAGGCACAACACCTTACTTGCATGTCACAAGCCAGCAACCAACCGACCTACGGCATAAAAAATTATTTCTATGAAAATTTCCCTGTATATTTTTTGGTATAAATATATAAATAGACGCAACAACATTTCTGAAATTCACACGGTATGCATACAATAAGGACGATATGAATGCTATGGTGCATGCAATTTGTATATGTGTTTGTTAATAGCGTTACAGATCCTTTAAAGTTGATGAATGTTAGAAGATCGTGTTTGGAAGAGATAATTTATTTTGCTGCGTGACTAATTTCAATTACGGCCATTTCGATATAGGTGCTAATTTTTAGTCTTTAATTCTCAACATTGACTAAAATACCAGCAGACACGTTGCTACAACTATGTGTAAGTCATTAAATGTATCATAATTTAATATGTAAAATATCGTGCTATTAACAGTTCTGTTTCCGTATTTTGCGCTAACTCTGGTCGAGAAAATACGCAAGCAAAACTAATTATACTGTTCTCACAATTGCATACCTAAGATTTAACTTTTTACCCAATTAATTTTCGAGAAAAAACTGTGCAAAATTAAAAAAAAAATACTATATGATATTACCAAATGGTTTAAATCCGCTTGAGTTAAAATCAGTATCGGAATAAAATATTTCTGGTAATAAATTATATATACATGTGCTTAGTATAAAATTTTGTACATACTATATAGTATTATACAGGGTGTTAAAAAATAAGGGTAAAAAAATTTCATGGTATATACATTTCGATGTGCTAATTCACAATAAAAAAGAATTTTTTTCAAAATTCGCAAAATTATAGACATGCTTCTAAGAGTACATTTCTAGTGCCACTCTTAATGAAAGGGTTTTCAGCTATATAACAACTAACATCTGTCATATTACCGGAACAGGACAGTAATTAAATATTTTTAATTCTATTTTTATCGAGAAAATCAATTGAGAAATACTATAGGACTCTTGGGAATATTGTGCAATTGTACGAAAAAGTAAAATATAAAATATTTACTAAAGAATTATATACTTCTTCGAATGTACGTTATAACAAATACACGAGCTTGGATATATCTATATCAGAGGCCATTTATTTGTAAGAAAAGAAAGAAAAAAAAGTATGGAAAAGCATAAAAATCCGACGTGTCATCATTTTCCAGGAGGAAGAGATAAATCAATGAAAGAAATATTTAGTGTAATGTAACAACAATATTTGTTATATAATTATAAAGAAAAGTTTAGAGAACTGAATTCCCTTTTGACGTCATTCAGCAGGTTCCCCCATGAAAATAGTATGTACTCCATTAATACAAAAATTTAGTTAATGTACATGTGACAAGTTAAATCATAAAAAATATAGTTGTTATGTAATAAATAATTCATTTCAAGCACACTATGAATTTTTATTAAAACTGTTTTAATGATGGTAGAATTAAGTATTTTTTTTTTAAATAAAATATTAGGCGCATCAATATATCACTGATGAATCTATTGAATTGACCACAAGATTTTTTTATATAAAATAAATGATATTATAGGGTTATTGGATATTATCATGTAAAAATTAATACTGTAATGCATTTATGATTAAACGATTTCACAAGATCCAAATTAATTCAGAAGTAATATCCGATGCATGAAAATACATATAATATAATTTTCCGAGTGTAAATGTAACTTTTTTCCGAATTTTCTGAAAGTTTATGTAGGTGTATATTCAAAATGGAAAATAACTTTGCACGCTATATGTAATTAAAGTTGAAAACGTATTCAAATTATTATCTATTTACAAAACATTGTGTCTAGATTTTGTACATTTAACAGAATATATAAAAGTGATTCATTAATCATTATGTTTTATTTAAAATGTAAACAAGGATGTTTATCAGATTCTTTGAAAATAATGACGAATAGTCACTAATATTACGTAGCCTTACAATACTTTCCTCATTGTTCGGTTTACGTGACAACCTACATGTTGCTTATGGCATTTGTGAAAAAGTGCTAATCAAAACAGGGTGCGATCAAACATTATGTATCGAATTTTAACATTTTCCAGTAATTTTAGGAACATAATTTTACCATCTATCCGTAAATTGTTACAGTAAATAATATTTGCTACATTAAAATATTTTTTGATTAATACATACTGTCATTTTAAATATCATTAAGTACATATTTTAATGAGTACAACAACCTACTACGCAATAGAATGACTGAACGCACTATAAATTCAGCCGGTGTAGTTTGGTGTGTAGCGAACTTTACAAGTGTAATTTCGTGTTGTTTTGATGACCATATCCTAGAAATAGTAAATATTATTTTAGAATGCATAAACGAAATTTAAATTTAAACGTTTTGAAAATGTGAAAGTGAATATTTGTTATTGTGACGCTAAAACATCTGACAATTTACCCGGGCTTTTGCATTTGGCAATGGCGTCTCAATATCTCGTTGTGTTTATACACGCGACATGGTTCTGAAATTTTATTATTAATAAGCAAACAGTATTCCTGTTTCATGTGTCATTATTTATGATGGAATCAGAACCCCATAAAGGAAGTAAGAAGACCTCCCTCAACACTAGTAATAGTGATAATGATATTTCCAATCAATTCCATGGCAGAATATCAGAGTTTCGTCAAATTACTGGACGCGTGCTTAGCAAGCGTAGCGATGGTGATATAAAATCAGGTGAAGGTGAAGGTAAATAATGAACATACCTCCCATATTGTGCGTATACAATGTTGTACCATTTTATTATTGTTCTTCCTTATAGGTCCTGCACTGTACATAATAGACAGTGCAAATACTCTTAACACGGAAGTAAGAAATGGCAAGGTAAGCTGTAATTAAACTACCAGACACTTTACCCCAATGTATATACGTATCGTTATTTCAGTATTATTACCCTGACATTGAACTAGTGAAACGGACGTATATCAACCAATTGAGGGATATGGAACATGGATCTGAAAACATAATAGTATATAGACAAGGAGCTTTAAAAAGCACCAGTAGTGTAACTGATATGCACATATCTAAGTTCACCATTCGAAATGGCAAAGAGCACCATTCAGTTCTCAAACAGTCGGAAGTGAACATGAATTCATTAAATGTCATTAGTCATGCATTATTCGAGAAGGATATTGAATATGTATCCAACATATCGGTACAGAACGGTGTACCGCGACATATTGATATGGCCGAATATAGCATTAAATCGGAGTTATCTGAATCGCCGGTCGAAGAGATAAATCCACCGAGTGACAAGTGCGATTTCACAGAACACAGTGTGATATCAGAAGCCTGGAACAGGCAGGACATCAAAATAGATCGACCGACACAAGAGACCAAATCTCTTATATCCGTGGAAGAAAACTCCGCACGGTTCGAACATTTTCCAAACAATACAAATTCACCAGATTCTAAATTAACTCATTCCTCATTAATTTCTGATCCATGTGAAGGATTTGAAGCAGAAGAATGCTATCATTTACGTATGACACCAGAAGAGGTGTTATGGAATGCGCAGAGTAAAGTATTTGGAAATTGCGATGATGACGAAGAAAATGTTTTAAGCCAGAATCGTACTCCAGATTCCAAGGAACTTAACGATTTCACTGGATTAGCTGCGGAATCCGATTGGATTTTGAATAGTGAACGCAATTCTGCATATCGGAAGTTACATAATGATAACGAAAGAGCTAATCATGAGTTTTCACAGGACGTTTTAAAAGTACATGATGTCTCACCTGCCACTCAATCGGAATCGAACTTGGGCAACTGTAATAGTTCATTTACTATGTATACTAAGCCTTGTGTAGATGTAAATAAATCGTCGAACAGTATTAAACACTGTTCGTACGAACTGCCGCGTGATGAAACAAAATGTGCTCGTATTAAAAGATCAAGATCTGAAAACTCGCCGTTGGTTGGCGAATCATTTTGCGATAATGATTGTTCGACGTACAGTTCCCCGTTACGTAGTAACGACAAAAATACGTCTCTTACAGCGTCCACATTAGGTACATCCGAGTATATTTCCCTGTGCGGTAAACAGAGAAATCGGGCACAATCTTTGGATTCAGGCTTGGAATCGGATAAATCTCATCCTAAGGGTGACAGGTTGAAACCTGCTACAATTAAAGCGTATAGTGAATGTAAAGAGAAAACACAGTGTGTGAAAGATGACGATACTGTAAAGAACTCGAGTGAGAAGAAACCGGACGACAGTAGGGTGCCATCCGGGAATAGTGAAGTGAAAGAGGAAAAATATCGGAATAATAACCATGGTCATTCATCCAGTAGTCACCGGAGCAGAGACAAGGATCACCGGGATAATTCAGGACGAAATCGTTGTGCTCACTGTCAACGACGGAAAACCAAACGTGCATCGATAGGTGTCCAATGTCAACGGAGTCGTGATACATCGAGTTCACGACTCCGAAGACTCTCACCGACTATACAATTGCTGCCGAGCGGAAATTTCTCCTATCCACTTCAGTCACATCTGAAATACAAGCGTTACATGCATGTCGAAACACATCCGAATGGTGGTGCCGCTGTTATTCACATGTATCAGAAGGAGATCGAACATCTGTCCAGAGACCAAGTTAAAGAACTGGCGTATGAATTCTTCAAGACCACCTTTGCCGAGGACGAGAATTCACATGCGTATTATGTTATGGGTATCGTACATGGAGCTGCGTCGTACTTACCAGATTTATTAGAATATATGGCCATGCATCATCCTAGTTTAACGGTGAAAAATGGTGTTTTGGGACGGAATTCAGATATAGAAACTAGTAGTTTCAGTCAGTATCATGAACAGGTAAATATTACAACTCTAAAAATCATTTCATCTTATATATTATCAACCAGTTCTCAGCAATTTCGGGAAAGCTTACTGCAAATAGAAATTAAATTCTTCATAATATGAGAACATGACAGTTCTTTATCAGTTATTTCATTTGACAGGTACAAAAGTACTACGATAACGGCACTGTTCGTTATGGACCTTTACATCAAGTTAGTTTAGCAGGAACAGCTCACGAAGAAGTTGGTGGTTATTTTCCAGATTTATTGGATAAATTAGAGGAGAATCAGTTCCTTAAAATGGTAACTACTATACGCACACGTATATATATATATATATATATATATATATATATATATATATATATATATATATATATATATATATATATTAAGGTAAGAATTACTGTTATTAAATGTGTACATTGTTATGTCTGTAGACTATGCCTTGGGGTAGTTTGTCTGCTGTGCACATGAATCGTACACAGTCAAACGATGGACCTATCCTATGGATACGACCAGGAGAACAATTAGTTCCTACCGCAGAATTTGGAAAATCAAATAAACGTAAAAGGTATTATTGTATTATCAAACATCTGAATATTTCTGTCTACCTGTATGTTTGTTTGTAGAACTGGTATAAATGAACTACGGAATCTGCAGTATTTACCACGTTTATCTGAAGCACGTGAATACATGTTTGAAGATCGAACGAAAGCTCATGCAGATCATGTGGGTCACGGCTTGGATAGAAAAACAACCGCTGCAGTGGGTGTTCTAAAAGCCATCAAATGTGGTCACGATGAAGGGCCCATCAACCGTATAACAAAGGATGTCGTTGCCTTTGCAGCGAAAGATTTTGACACAATATCAGAAAAGCTTAAATTAGATTTACACGAACCACCCATATCTCAGGTGAATATCATTTTCCACTAGTATTGTATTGAAATATCAATTATTTTGTTATTTGTGTTAGTGTGTGACATGGGTGGAAGATGCTAAACTGAACCAGTTGCGACGTGACGGTATCAAATATGCTAGAATACAACTGTACGATAATGATATTTACTTTCTTCCACGGAATGTGGTTCATCAGTTTAGAACAGTTTCCGCTGTGACCAGTATAGGTACGTATTTGAACTTGCATGTACAACGAGACTATGAACATTTTACGAATTGTATTTGCAGCTTGGCACGTACGATTACAACAATATTATAAAAATAAGGCCGAATCTGACAAAGGCGGCCACTCACGAGAAACAACGGAACCAGTTCATGAGTACCGTGAATCAAAAGACGCTGTGCCTATAGATAAACCGAAACGAAAACATGATTATGAATCTGTGTCTGCCAGCAAATATAAACATAAAAAGAGATCGAGAAGTAAAACACGTAAACGAAGTTTGTCCAAATCTCATAGTTCCAAACATGATGGTCAAGAAAAACGACGTAAATCAGAAAATATTACCGAGACTACCAAACGAAGCAACAGCTCAACATACTACAGTAATAAAGAAAAACCAACCGGAGACATTTCAGAAACAAGTGTTGTGACATCATCAAATGGCAAATCATCACTGTTAAACACTCGAGTCCATAGTTCCACGAACAGTACCTCGTCGCTGACTAGTAGCGGTAGTTGTGCAACTGTCGTTAGTTCAGCTGCAAGCAGTACAACAACAGTGACGACGGGCAGTGCTACAGTAACTGTTAGTGCGGCCACGAGTAATACTAGTACAGGCACCAATACTGTAGAGAACATTGTTATTTCACCTATTACTACTACAACTGCAGCTAGTGCTAATAGTTGTACCAGTACAACAAACGAAACAGTTCACCGAGAAACAGCAGTTACTACAACGTCTAGCAGCTCGCACAAATCAGAACACCGCGACAGACCTAAACACAAGTCCAAGTCACGTAAGAAGTCCAATCAGCCCGTTGATCTAGTGGCACAAATTATGAAGAGTATGGATGGTAACACTCATTGGTGAGGTGAGATGTGCGTTAACAGAAGTGATCGCTATTAACAGGTACGAACGACACCGTCAACGTAACCATTTATATTTTCCTTGAAGGAAAGGGTTGAAATCATTTTTTATATGAACATGAACCGATTCCCTTCACTTGTACAGATTCCGAAGTATATTTAACCTAAATGTTGAAAATACTGTATATATTTTATAGAATTTAGTGACATATGTTACGTTTAAATCGTACTATTTTTGCAATTTAACCAATTTTATAATTTGTTTTGGTGTGAAATTAATAGTTTCTAAATGTACCATCGGATATTTTGTAATATTCGCCTGTGGATAATATGCTTCATAATATTTACGTTTCAATTAGATATTTGTATGATCACTTAAGTAGTACCGATGTATATTTGTATATGATAACATTTCTGTGTACATATGCAACGTGTCCATTCTATTCTGGCTTGGTTACCACTGGATCATCGGAAACCACTGGCAAATAGCCGTAGCTCACGAATACTACTCATATGAATCTGTCAATTATTATTGTTTACTTTTGTCCATACCTTGCAAATAGTAAATAACAATACCATAGTTTTTTGGTAATTACATTACCAAAATAAGTTGACCCATTAAGTATAAATACGGAGAACAAGTGAACAATACAACAGTAGTATGTCAACGATAACTTTTGATTAAAAGTTCGTTTACAAAGGCATTCAAATAATCCATTGAATAAAAGAAAAATTAATAATACGGGGCCCCTACATGTTACGAATTTAACTGCGGATTTGATTTTAAAATCAGGGAGTCCCACCAAAACGATTCAAATCGACCCACGCATTTACTAAGGCCAGCCTTAATGCTGTCAGTAGGCATTACAATAATTTTATACTACAACTTTTGAATTAAATGAAAACTATTAATTCACAAAATCGGTCTTCGCGTTTACTAAGATTGGCTCTAATAGACGTATAAATGCAGTATGTAATGAAATACATATTTAAAACAAAATACCTAAGTACATTCGGATCTGGATGGTTGCCGAGATGCTAGTGGTGTGTATATGCGGCAAGATAAAATGGACAACTTGTATATTTATATGAAACAACATACCAGTAGTGGAAGGGTGTACGTGCGTAATACCCATCTGCCAGTCAATCATGATGTAGCAGTACCAGGGTTGCACGTATTATAAATAACGGTTGGTTGATTGATTGGAGAATTGATTACGGTGCCGCATGCGTACTGTACATGGCCGAGGCACTGGTTTGTATTAGATTGTGATATTTAACTTAATGGTTTTACTGTCGAAAAAAGTTCTTACGTTTAATTATTCGCAAAGAAAGAGTGAAAGAGAGAGGGTTTCATTGAATTGCCAAAGTCAGATGTACTTTATTCCTAATCTTATTTTAAAATAATCGATGCAATTAACGAACCAGTAAAACAGCAGCATGATATCTTGCCGATTTGCATTATAATGTAGAAATTATAATTAACACGACACCTCCCTCCCGCCCAATTTATTTGCATTACGCACTGCATACATAGTTCACCTTATATTATTATAGTACTTGATAATTTATTTTACAGGAAATGCGTTCTCAGTTTTCAGTGGTTCAAAATGATATTGAAATTGCATTATTTCTGTTACTGTTATGGGCATATTTAATTCTGTAGCGAGAATGCAACTAACTGTCCTATTCATTTAGGAATGTACTAGTTTATTAAATAGAATAAGTTCATAATAATTAGTCTTAGTTCTATTTTTTAAGGAAGAATATGATTTAATTTCTTCGTTATTTTGTATACAATAAAAA
The DNA here is from genome assembly GCA_963422195.1 of Carabus problematicus. Classification (NCBI taxonomy): domain Eukaryota; kingdom Metazoa; phylum Arthropoda; class Insecta; order Coleoptera; family Carabidae; genus Carabus; species Carabus problematicus. The sequence goes on from OY728577.1 coordinate 21,828,368, forward strand.
TACAATTTGATAATATAAGGCAAAATTTGTTTAAGTTTTGACGAAAAGTGCAACTTGGTTTATTTATTTATTTATATACAACAAGTTCAAAATTTATTTCATAGTGTTTATTATTATATGTCTGTAAGAAAATGTTTATTCATTTTGGTTACAGAACATAATTAAATCTTATTTTTCCTTCTTTTTTTTTCGTTTCCGTCCCCAAAAATATGTTATTCTGGCAATGTGAATTCATATTCTACTATAAAATACTTAGTAATCACGTAAGTTATGCAGATATATCAGTACACATTGCCAAAAGTATTTGTAAAGGTATCGTAAAAATTTTAAGTAATTTGTTTTAATTCTATAACATTGGTTTGCAGTAGTGCAAATGCATTTTCCGAATGAATTTATTTGCAAGACTATGAACAATATCTCAATTGCAGAATTGAGATGATAGTATTTAGTTTCGGTTGCACTACAGTTTCAATTGAATTTCAGCACGTAGATCTTCATTTTAGCTGAGTAAAAATACTTACGTCCACAATGTGTATGTACGAGATAATGATAATATACTCCACTTGTACCGTCGCGCAGAGTTTGTTATGCAACAGCCCAACAGCATTATTAATTTAACACAGGTCCACATATTGTTACACATTACATTATGCATTTACATGTGCATTCAGCAGCACTTCACTTGATTTTGTATGCATGCACGTGTATGTATGTATGTTTCTACTGATACTACCGAATCCAAAATGGCAAATTCGTGCCTTGTTGGATTGTGCAGCTGTTGTGATTATATCTGCAGAGAACAGGTGTCATATCTTTTAAACACCGTTTGATTGAAACCCCTGTTCAGTAAGCCTGTTGATTCCTGTGATCTGTTGTACATATATCTAAATATGGTTAAGTTAATGTGTAATTTATTAATTTATTTATATATGAAAACAAACCAATACACGAATAAAAATTAAATACTGGATCATTTTCATCAATAGTGGCAATAATCCGCATAACACATGTGCTTGTTCTTATTGATTGATTGATCAGAATATCAATGATAGAGTGACAGATATACAATAATTGCGGGATATTCAGTATATTCGTTCAATATAAACGGTACAGAGAAGAGAAATATTTACAACAATGAGTATGGCTGTGTGCTGACAAAAATATACATTTCTTTCAATTATTGTAATATTTATTTATGTTTATAGATTTAAAAATACAATTATTATTCATACAAACAAATGTGTTCGAATTTTATAATTTTATTACTTCTTTCATTTTCCTAACATTACCTTGATAGTTTCCGTTTTTCTTGTAATTTTGCAGCTTTCTTTTTCATTATCTGGAGACGTTTATCTGCGCTTATTATGTTGATGTTTGGTGTGAGCACTCGATTCTGTCCTGATGATGAATATTTGCTGGAAGAACTTGAACTTCCATGTGATTTCGTTGAAGATGCTTCCGAAAAATCTACAATGATATAAAAATATCAAAATATAACTGCCAACAGAAACTGTCTATAAATAGTAACAAACTGAGTAGAAGTTACCTTTATCGATATACAGTTTTGACTGTACTGGTATCTGACTTGACGAATTCTTTTGTGATGAAGATGAACTACTGCTCTGTGTTACGGCGAATTTCTTTACTGATTTACTGGCCTGCAAGCAAACTGAGTATATCACACGATGTATACTTTTGTAACTGTATTGTAACACATTACTTTGCATGTAGCACAGATCCAAGCATCACTTGATTCAATCTCCTCATCCGATATAGTAGGATCATGACATTCTTGATGATATAAATTGTGACAGTCGGCGCATTCTACCAGCCTATTCCTTGCACCTACACCCATTCCTCTGTCGCATACATTTTAAAAATATACTTGGGTTGAAGTATTACTGCACATATAACCATATTACTTACTTGCATATAATGCACATCAAATCTTCTTTTAATAGATCTAATTCCAGTTCATTATCTGAACCGGACCCGCCTTGGCATTCGTCTTTACTTGACACATTGTCAGTGCTACTGACGTTTCCAGGGAATACAGAGAAATCCTGAAGCTTCATTTAATAAATTGTAAACAACTCTTTATAAATCCGACTTTATTTATGCTTACATTTGTAGGATAAAAACCAAAAGAGCCCAAGTCTTTTGCAGTACCATATTTATTTTTTATTGCCTCATCCAATAGTATGCGAAGGTTGTTTTGTGAATCAGATGATGTTGAATGCAAATATCGAATGGCACGTACAAAAGAACTATCCATCTCAACAAATGCCATAATAATTAATTATCCACGGAATATTAAGTAAGTTCCCAAGGAACAAATCAAACATTACCAGCACTCACTAGGCTATGTGAGGTTATGCTATAAGCAGATATGCATGAAATTTCAAACACAAAAAAAATCAACACAATTCAAAATTGGAATAAACAAAAATCTCCGCTACATGACACTGGCGTAATACTTGTAAGTTGTACAGTGTTACCAAACATGTTTTGTGCATTGAACTGCCAAAATGATACCTGGTGATAATTCAACAAGAGTCTAATCGTCAGACCAATTTATTTCCGAAGATACACGATATCTGTACACGACATGATACGGGCATGCTTGTTCTTAGTTCGTAGATTTGGCTACTCTACCCTACCCTATCCTCGTCTACACTCATCTATTTAACCCTCCCCTAACCTACCCTGCCCTACCTGTAATAATAATTAATGCAGTTCCACGACTTACAGGTTCCGTACATCTCGGATTTATAAATTGGTCTGAAGACTAGATTCTTGTATAATTCATACATTGTCGTCCGGAGGGGTGGGGTAGGGGTAAAGGGGGCACTTTATTTTTGATAAAAATAATAGGAAAATGTAATATAAAGTCTTGTATGCACCACCGGTTTATAGATGATAATGTCCATCGGGCGACATCGTCACCGTCCTTGCATAATCATCGTCATAACACCCTCGGTAGCCGACGAGTAAAATAAACTAGCTAAATTAAATAAATGAACTAAATGTCCCAAATACATCATAACTCAGACTTAACTGACAATAACTGACAAGCACCGAGTTCAGGCCCTTGCACAATCAAAAAAATAAGAAATAGGAATAAGAAATAAGTGCAATGCACAATGACTCGATAGGAATAAGAATCGGCCAATCAGAGTGCTAGAATATATTTGACAGTTTCGGAAGCATAACCTGAAATATTAATAGTAAACGTCAAAATAAGTAAGTGTATAATTATTGTTTACTTGACAATACGTATTCAACTGCATAATTATGCGATTCCATTTTCTCAAATATTCTGCTAAACGACGGATGTAAACTATTGTGAACTAGAGGAACGCTGTGATTGGTTGGGAATAAGAAATAAGTATAAGATTTCCAACGCGTCGGAAATCTTATTTTTATTTCTTATTCCTTATTTCTTATTTCTCCGTTGTGCATTGATATACGCGTTTATATGTGTTGGATTCTTATTCTTATTTCTTATTCCTATTTCTTATTTCTTATTTTTTCGATTGTGCAAGGGCCTTTACACTCACAGGTTGCACTCAAGGACGTTTAATAGAATGAACGGGTCATGCAGGCTCTTTTACTGAAAATTTAAGAGAGAGTGCGACAGACTTATGCAAGATCCATTTTGTCTGTCTTTATTTTTACCTGATGCTTCTGCGTCTGCGTAATCAGTGGTCTTCAATCAGCTGTTGTATTTAATGATATATTTATTTAAAAAAATATATTTATCTAACTTAAAATGTACGATTAAATACATTATTATTGTCAATCTAATATTATTACAATTTATTCATATTTTTAATTTACATTCCAATCAATTTTGTATACAAGTTTAATTGATAAAAACATTTAGGTACCGCATGGTGACAGTGGAAACGGCAAACACAACACGTGATCCGTTGCAGTTTCTTGGCTTGACCCGTCCATTCTATTAAACGTCCTTGGCTTCACACGACCACATGGTGCACTACTCATGCGCATAAGTAAGAAATCAAAATTACGTGGTCCACTACGCATGCGCACTAGCATGGAATAAAAGTAGACATAGAATTTACGGTCTTTCCATAAATCCATCTCTCTCTCTCTTTCGTTTTCACTTTGATGCAAGTATTTTATATTGACATGTCTCGTCCATTCCCTTAAACGTCCTTGGTTGCACTACAGTGATTGTATTGGATTGTATTAAAGACAGTGTAGACAAATGTCAAAATGCCGCCATTTTTCTGCCAATGTCATTACTAGCAAAAGAAAAAATTTTTGTTTTTAGGTGGCTTTGCTCCTGTCAAATGAAAAAAAAATGTCGTAACAGTTAAATATTTTCGCATTTAAAATGTATTATTTATTTTCTGACCGATATTATTATTTACAAAAACTAGCATTTGTGTAAAAAAAAGTACAAAAATTGCAAATTCTACCAAAATAACTTAAATACAAATCAATTTGGCAGGAAAATGGCGAACAACTCCATCGACAAATCAACATGAATACATTGGTGTCCACTGTCTTTAATAATTTTAAGAGCTGATTAGATTTCTAGCATAATTGCCCAACCGGAAGAAGAAATTTACTGAACATTAAAATCGAACATTGCGAATTACTGGAGAAAATAAAAGTGATATGGAAATTTTGAAATAAAAGTTATAGGAAACAATAATCTTAAAAAGAAATGTTCTATACATTTTTGTTCTATCTTTATCCAATTTTCAGTTAATATAATGACTCCTTTGACCGCTTTATGCACAGCTTCGTAACATACACGGGCAACACATATTCTGTTCATTCAAATAAATTTTGAGTAAAATATATTTATATATTGGCATGTATTTAAAATACGAAGACAAAATATTTACAGAAATACACATTTAAAATGCCAAATATGTGCCAATTTAAATTGAGTATAAGAAAGTCGTGTGGTGACCACACCAGATATTATAATATGTACATATTTATACTATACTATACAATATACATACAATACACTTCATTTTCTGTTTAGACAAGTATTTGTACTCTGTTCTTTCCTCAATCTGTACCTGTTCAGTTATTGGGCTTTGCCTGTTGGACAGTTGTATATTACAAAAGAGTAAATAAAAAAAAATAGACGTATATTAGATCCAGCTGAATACAAGTGACTTCTTTGGTTAAAATATATTAACTCATTTGCACCGCACATAGGTACAGAATTATATAGTAAAATCGACATTTGTAATTAGACATACAGATTACTTACTACAGCATAATACAAAATTTATATTAACAAGGTTATAGAATGTGTTCTTTTTACAGATTCTCACCTCTCCAGGTTTTATCCGGACTTTTCAGTGTAGAAGACACATCTTTGTACATACTTTGTTTTCCGTTAATCGTTCTTCGGGTGTGAGCGTTTACATTACTTAAAATAGTAATTAAATGATATTAAAGAATTAGTTTCATTTTTCCTTATATTAATTTATGAAATAACTTACGTCAAATCAACTATACAAACATGTTAGACTTGGCATATAACTAGAAATGAATAATGCTCTATTAATTACTTCTGATTATATGACTTGTTAGCGCACATAAAAATGACGTGATCAATATAACCGGATGCAAAACAATGAATTCACCGGAAAATGTAAATGTATTATTATTCTACTTCCTGTGTTGCTTTTCCATGATTTTAATAGTTTGCTCTTTAAAATGTTACAAGCATGCTGGATGTTAGTGTGCACTATGTTTACTTCAAAAGTGTATCTTTTGCATGTTTTGCTAATATTGACTCAGAATATCGAAGGTCATACTTACGATCCTAGACCAACGGTGCATATAAGTAAAGGCACTATTGTTGGCGTAAGTAGAAACTATTATTTATAAGAAGCTGCAACAAAGTAAATATTTTTACACTTAGGTAAAAGTTTATCCCGATGTATCCATGGTGGCGGTAAATGCATATTTAGGCATACCGTATGCTGAACCACCGGAAGGCTATCTTCGATTTGCTGTTCCTCAACGTCATCGTGGTTGGAATGGAACACTTTACGCCAACAATTATAAATCTGTTTGTCCATTCAGGACAAAATTCGAAGTAAAAGGAAATGAAAACTGCTTGTACTTAAACATTTGGACACCGGAGGTAAAGGTCAATTAGTATTTTATTTAAAAAAATTTACTTACACTTATACAGAATGCTTTCAGCCACAAATTACCAGTTCTAGTTTATTTGGAATCCGGACAATTGTTAAATGAAAATTCAGACTTGATTCGAATAGCAGGCCATGATCTGGCAACGGAAGGAGTGGTGGTTGTATCCGTCACTTATAGACAAAATATATTTGGTTATTTTTGTTTGGGTTCACCTGACGCTCGTGGAAATTTAGGACTTTTAGATCAGTACATGGCTTTGATTTGGATTAAAGAAAATATTTCAAAATTTGGCGGAAATCAACAAATTGTGACTCTTATGGGTCATTCTACGTCAGCCGTAGCAGTTATGTATCATTTGGCTTCTCCCAGAACTAAAGGTTTATTCACTAACGGGATTATAATGTCTGGTAGCGTAAAATCACCATCGTATCCGAATGATCCAATCCCAATGACAAAAAAATTAATCCAAGATTTAGGGTGTACAATGTCTTCCGTGCAATCATCTTTAGAATGTTTACGTTCTAAATCTGTAGAGGAAATTCTCAGTCAATTTTACAGACAAACTCAGGTATGATATTTTATTGTTAAATATTTATTTGATATAACATTGTTTTAATTTTTAAAGGTTGAAAATTGGTACACATCTATTATGCCTGTAATAGATACATTTTTATCTGAAGACGCTAGATATTTACCACTTGCACTGGATTTTGCAATACAACATAATAATCTTTCATCAGTTCCAATACTTACCGGAATAACTGATACTGTACCTAACATTGAGCAATGTGAGCACATTATAATAAATAATTGTTGAATAAATAGTGATACGTACGTTTTTAAAGGGAAATGGAGTAAGTATAATGTTTCTTTCGGCGAATTAGTAGAATACGCAGAGACATCAGTTTTACCAACTCTGTTACATCAGTACGAGTTTGACAAGACCAATAATGACGTCGTGAAAGATATAATACACTGGAAATATCTATGGTCAGAACAAAAAGATGTTCAGGTTTTATCTAAAAGTATACATGACATGCAGTGGGACGCTCTAGTAGCCGCTCCTCATGATCGACAGTTGCATCTGCTGATTAATTCTACTAGAATTCCAGTATATGCGTATTACCTTGAACTCAACACTTTCACCAATATGTCAGGTACATGTGCATGTACTTTTTTTGCCGAACTCTGTGTCTTTACAATAATATTTTGTGCTTTAGTAGAGACAAATGTTGGAGCGGATTTACTCTTTTTATTTGGTCCTGTGTTATTACAACAGATTGCGAGACGAAGATTTAATACAGTTGAAGCAAGATTGAGTACATTATTGAAACAATACTGGATTAGTTTTATCAAAAGAGGGTAACTGTAGTTAAAATAATTAGCTGATAATACTGATTTAATTTATCAATGCATTTTATAGAAATCCAAATCCAACGAATGGATATGCGGATACGTGGCAACCATATAGTAGTTCATACAAACAGATACAACACGTAGCAAATGGAAAATGGGATGCAATAGCATATGAAAATGCAGTGAACTTGTGGAATAAACTACTACCAAAACTTGGAACAACACCACGTCCAGTTAACACTATTCCAAAAGAACTACAATACAGTCCTGGTAGGCAACTACATGTATGTATATCACTGTGATGATTACATGTGCTCTCCGTTTACTTTTCAGATCCTGCTGCTGGATTTAGACATGCCATGTACACGCTAGTCGCTCTCGTCATGGCTCTGCTCACTTTACTGCTGGTGTGTGTTGTATTACTGAAACGTCGTGCTAAAGAAAAACTGAGACAAACTGGATTTTAACTATGTTATACAACTGTATTAAATAAAACGCATGTTATTATTTGCTGAATAAAATATAATTATCAAATCAATAATTACAAATTCGATAGCCATACTGGAAAACCATAAGAATCATATATTAATTAGTTTTACTATTTTTTTTATGTTTTTAAACTTAGATGCGCGAGAACATAACCTTACACGCCTTAAATCAATAAACTGTCGTCAGTGAACAGGTAAAGAAAAATTACTCCTTTTTGATTTGTGTGGCGGCCGCCTGTTTCGCCTGGTGAGCCTGCAACACAGCCACAGCTTCTTCAACTTTGGCCTTCAGCGACTCGTTATGTTCCAACATGTGCAGCAGTTCGCTGTTGTCGATTTCAAGTAACATTCCGGTTATTTTTCCAGCTAGATCGGCATACATACGTTGGATCAGGGGGAAAAGACGTTCGCCCAACATTTGCTTCTGCTCCTGTGGTGGGGCAGCTGCCAACATCGTAGCAGTTAATGGCTCCTGGCCCTGGATATGCACAGCCTGCTGCACGGGCGGCTGTTGGTTGATTGGCATTTGTTGCGGCGGATTACGCATATTCGCCGTGTACTTATAGTTTGTTGGACGGCCCGTTGGGTTAACGACGCCGCCAGGTCCAGCCATCGGCCGAATATTTGCTGTTTGTTGTCCAGTGATGGGACGTGCAATAGATGAGACATTACGCATGGCACTAGCCTGGCCTGGTGCACGTGCTGCAGCACGGAAAGCATTCTGCATACCTGGATAGGCGGACGTGCCTCCTTGCGTGTTGGGGCGCACTTGGGGCTGCGCGGGCCAACGTGGTGTCGCCCTGATTGGCGCTACTTGAGCGTGCCCGTAGAAACGCTGCGGTTGCGGTAACGTCGGTACGAAATAACCACCAGCACTGCTTGGCTGGAACATCTGTCCCATTTGATGCATACGCATATTCGCCATGCGTTGCATGTACTGCGACGCAAGATGAGCCTTACGATCCTCCTTGCGTTGGGCAAGTGCCACGTACAATGGCTTCGTACCGACAATACGGCCATTCATCTCGGTTACGGCCTTTGTCGCCTCTTCCGGCGATGAAAAGCAAACGAATCCGAATCCTTTACTACGCCCTTCTTCCAGCATCACCTAAACAAATATTAAGTTCATTAGCGTATTGTTACATATTACACAGAAAGTATATACAAATTTACCTTAGCCGAGGTGATAGTACCAAATGGCATAAATTCCTTGCGCAAGCGTTCATCATCGATGGTATCGTCTAGGTTCTTGACGTACAAATTAACTCCTTGATAACGGTTAAGGCGTTCGATCTTCAGCTGCTCAAATTTACGTTTCAATTCTTGTTGGCGTTCTGCCTTTTTCTGAGCTCTACCCACGTACATTGGTTTGCCTTCGACTAATTCCTTGCCGTTTAATTCTATTACTGCCTGTTCTGCAGCATCAGGATCTTCGAACGCCACAAAGCCGAAACCACGAGACTTGCCGTCATCCTTGCTCATTATTTTGTGGCTAGTAATACGGCCGTACTTCTCAAACATATCCTTGAGCATGTCGTCTGTTAGATCCTCACCAAAGTTCTTAACATACACGTTAGTGAACAGCTTAGCCTTTTCGCCAAGTTCCTTTTCGCGTTCCTTTCTGGGGATAAAACGTCCCACGTAGACTTTTTTGCCGTTCAGTAACATTCCATTCACTTTTTCAATGGATTTGTTGGCGGCTTCTTCAGTTTCGAAATGTACAAATCCGTAACCTTTTGATACACCGTTCTCGTCTTGGGCCACTTTGCAACTAAGAATGTTACCAAAAGCAGAAAACGTGTCGTACATTGCTTTGTTGTCAATGCTTTTATCTAGGTTCTTGATGAATACATTTCCAACACCAGATTTTCTGAGTGAAGGATCACGTTGGGACCACATGATACGAATTGGACGCCCTTTGATCAAATCAAAATTCATCGTGTCAAGAGCACGTTCCGCTGTAAAATTGAAAGTAATGCATGACAGAACAATAACAACATATTGTGATGTAGAATGAAAACATGGCGCACGGCCATATAGAACACGTGCACTTTCACGTATGGTATCTAAATGACTCACCGTCAGCTGGCTGTTGAAAATTCACATAGGCGTAGCCCAAAGAACGACGTGTGATCATGTCTCGACAGACACGTATGGAAAGAACCGGACCTGCCGATGAAAACTTCTCGAAAAGCATGGCCTCTGTAATGTCGGAATGTAGATCGCCTACGTATAATGATGCCATTGGATAATTGGGCGCACCCGGATTCATAATTCTATTTCACGATTTTTTTAGTATGCTTTACAGCACAATTTGTTTTTTTATTTTTTATTGCCTCTTTGATAAAACATATGAAACGCACACAAAAGAAGTCGTATGTTTCTGTTCCGTTTACACTGTTTTTCTATTTTTTTGTGTATTTTTAAATGTTTTTAAATTTTTTTTGTATTTTACAATAATTATTTCACGAAATTTAGGTGGGTTGTGTGACCTATTATGTAGGAGACACAACCTCACGCGAACAAAACTACTCAGTTATGAGGATGAGGCAGAAACGGAAATCTTGAACTGCGTATATATACTAAAAGGATATGCTTCCGCGCACTGACTCTATTCGAAATATAGTACCAAAATTTATATTATGTAGAATAAAAATATTCACAATATACCGTACATTTTTTCTATATCTTAATTTTGAAACACAGAAGAAAAAATACTTGTTTAATAACTAAAACAAAAGAATGTCAATGATTAATTTATTTTAAATTCCATAGATACAAATATAAAAAGAAGAAGAACGGTTACAGCTGACTTATGGGTAATAGATTTAATGTGTATTACTCCGAGGACAAGAAATATGAAAATTTCTTAAATATTTACGTTAGTCTCATACATTATATTCATATAGATATATTTATTAATTATTTTATATATTATTACTTAAAAATAACATTTCTACGCCGCATTCGTAGAAAAATATTATTGGTGCCTATATAATATTTTATTAAAGTGATATAATTATTATATTAGGCACTAGATGGCGCTCACTCTAGTTGTCCATGAAAACATTAACAGGAGAAATGATTCATTTTACTATTTAAACAACACAATGAAACAAATACAAATATTGTATCATTATATATCTAAAATAATTTCGTTATTGCTAATTTAAATAGTTATTTTATAAGTAAGAGTTTAAATATGTTTTAAAACATTGCTATAATTATGTTTACTTCGTGCTGATTCAGTTAGAGAGGATTAAATTATAATTACCTTCCCTTTTTACATAGGCATGTAAGCCGAACATACTGTAACGAACTTAAGAATATTTCTTCAGCGTGTAAAAAAAACCGTTAGTTCTTCTTTGATGTAGGTCGATAGAGCCTGGTTAAAATGTGTAGTATGCGCTTGATAATGCTTGATAATCTGTCCACTTTTTAATTCGATTGCCCGATAATTTACCCGCGCAGTATTATGAAACGACAAAATTGTGTCGTTGCCGGTTTGAAATATGAAATAACGTTTACAAAGATTTTAACAAAACATATTATTATTTTGACACATTAAATCATAATCAATATGGCGTTTAACAAGAAAACTATATTTTGCAAGTAACATTTACAACTTATCCCTTTAATCTTCCAATCTAAGTTAGCCTTTATTATCTTTCATAGTTTGTCACGTCTTAATTTGAACCACATACCAAACCATGCCAAGGAACCAAGGCTTCGTATATTCGATGATCCTACTTCACGTTGTGCTCAGTCGAAGCCAGGAACCTTAATTACGAAACTAAAATATCGAAAAGTTGACAATTCTCGCAATTACTTTATCCTGTTTTTTATCTGATCACTAAATATTGAACAGGAAATGAACTATTTTATTTCATAAAGCCTAGTTAAACAGTTATAAAATATATTGCGCAGCGACAGCACTCCAAGTCAACATACAAACAATGAAAAATAATACTAAAATACATAAAATAAGACTGTAATGTATGATGTATATTTGGCACTAACTTTGCTGCATACTTTATGACAATAATATTTTTTTTACACGTCCGGGAGTAGAAGTCGGTTTCTATGGCGTCAAACGCGGGACAGAAATGAAGCATTTACTCCCTAGGGACGAAAACACTTTCCGTAAGGGAGTTTTTATTATAACAAAGGTTTTTCTAAATAAATGTCGGTTGTCATAGTATGCGTTGCATGGAAACATTTCCAAAGGCTTCTAAATATTGCAATTTCGCTCCGATTTATTATAATTGATTATTTATGAAATTAAGTGTTTCTACTCCCGAACGTGGAAAAAATAGTCTATACACCTCGGGAGAGACCACCATTTTTCCCTCGATGTATTTGTAGCCCTCTGGCTTTGCCCTCGGGCTTCAAATTACACCTCAGGAAAAATAAGAGGTTTCTCTCCCTTGGTGTGTAATGTACTATTAGTTTATTTATTTCTATAGTTGTGTATCTGTCACATTTCACAGGCCCCTTTCAAGCACGGACACCAATGTTCCATTGCTTTATTTACGCCACTGTGTACTACATAAACATATCTAATATACGTTGGGCCACGTGTTAAGCCATTCCACTTGGCACAACGTGCTACAAAAGCTACCCAACCCTACCCCGAACCAAACATCAAAATCAACTTTAACTGCCCCGGTTAATTCGAGACCCTGAAGCTTGTACTTGACAAATTTATTAATCTTGATTTTATATAGACCTTATTTAGTCTATTCTTATCGTTACTGTCAGAAAACAATTTGAAAGAAGTTAATAGTTTTCATACACAAATTATATGATTATATCCAATAACTAGCGCCATCTACGCAATGTACAATACGCTTCGGTGCATATGTACTAGTGCTGGGAACCGAGTCCGAATACTTTTGGAATCGGTTCCAAAAGTATTCGAATACCCGAATACTGAACTTTTCGGATACCCGAATCTCGGTTCCAAATTTTGGATTCGATTCCAAGATTCGAATACTCGGTTCTTGGAATCGGTTCCAAGAATCGAATACTCGGTTCTTGGAATCGGTTCCAGGATTCGAATACTCGGTTCTTGGAATCGGTTCCAAGATTCGAATACTCGGTTCTTGGAATCGGTTCCAGGAATCGAATACTCGGTTCTTGGATTCGTTTCAAAGAATCGAATACTCGTTTTTTTGAACCGATTCTTGAATTCGATTTCAAGAAAGAAATACTCGTATGTTATGTATGTTTAATGTATGTATTAATTGCCTATTCTCTACATTGTTGACTGACCCCGATATTAAAATAGCTTAGATTTTCTTGCAAAAGAAAGGCAAAGAATCGGTTCTTGGATTCGATTTCGAGAATGAAATAACTGATTCCGAGTATAGAGTACACACTACACAGTTCTGTAACATATTACGAAAATTGAATGTGCCCTCATAATATATATTATTCAAATTAAATTCCGGGATTATTTCTTGAATGTTTAAATTTAGATCTGATAATAGATTATTTTATTTTTACGCTTCTGGGGAAAATTTTTCAAAGATTTGATAATATATAATTAATATATTACGTACCTCTAGAATTGTATCGAAAGCTAGTACTTATTTACGAATGCAAATAAAAGCGAACATATTTTTAAAAAATTATTACAATTTATATTGAAATACATAATTCACATTATCATGATACGTTGTCAAGGAAATTAGAACAAAAAATATGGTCATGTATTATTATTTTTTATTAATTTATTGACAAATTAAACAGAATATTGCACATGTCGATATACATTTTTATATACTACATAGTACATATGTATACTCTAGTGTGCATGTTTATTCAAATACTTAATTATTTTATATTTACATTGGCAAATTTAATTTAGAATTACAAAACAAGAATATTAACATATTTACATTTTTACCTGATAAACAATTTCTTTTAGCAGTAACCAAATTGCCTGCAGAAGAAAATACTCTTTCAGATGGAACTGATGTCGCTGTGATCGCTAAATATTTGCGTGCTATTTTTTTTAAATTAGGATACTTTGCTGAATTTTGTTTCCACCATTCAAATGGACAGCTGTGTTTATTAATTTGATTATCATTTGAATATGTATCAATTTCTGATTTTGGTTCAAGGCTTGTGTCTTCAGGGAATAAAAAATCTAGTGCTGTATTAGTTACTGTTTTTAATTGAGTTGATTCAGTATCTTGTAATATTGAAGTATTATCTAATTTATTTTTTAAATAATTTTGTACCTCGAAGCGTCTTTCCAAGTTTAAGGTATTTTTATATCTAGGATCTAAATAAACTGATAGATCTAAAGTTAAATTGTTATCATCTATCTTGAATCGTCTCGTAATTTCATTTTTAATACAAGTTTTAACAGTTTGCACAAATACAGAATCATCCACAGATGCATTTAAAAAATTGTCTAAAATAGATTTTAGTACCGGTTTTACCATTGAATATGTTACTGTTGAAGATGAGGACAAAAGTGTTGTAGCCACTTCAAATGGTTTTAATAATTTCACCAATTCTTCGCATAATTGCCAGTCAAATTCGCATGTGGATAAAGCAGTAGCAGTTTTAATGTTGGTTACTGATCTATCCGATAGAACAGCTGCTATGGCTGAACGCTGTTCTATTAGTCTGTCGAACATATAATATACAGAGTTCCACCTAGTTCTAACATATTGTTTCAGTTTTTGTTTTTTAATATTTAATTGTTCTTGTTTATCATTTAAAGCGTTAATGGCAACAGTGGAATGGTGAAAATGTGATACTATACTGCAACATTTGGTAATAAGTTTTTTTATGTTCTCGTCTTCGAAAGATTTGTTAATACATAATTGTAAAGTATGTGCGAAACATGGTATACTTTCGCCAAAAATATTGAAATTTTCTTTCACAGCATTGGTTATATTCAACGCATTATCATGAACAACTGCAAAAATCTTGTCGTTTAACTGCCAATCATCAAGAATGGCCAGTAATTTTTCTTTTAAATTTATTGCGGTGTGCCTCTCCGCCATTTCTTCCGTAGTTAATGTAACATTTAAATATTTCCAGTCACATGTTACTGTATGCGCTGTTACAGTAATATATGACTTTGTATTTCGTGAAGTCCATAGGTCAGTTGTTAAACACACATAATCAACAGAATTTAAAAATGATTTTATATTACTTTTTACGAAATTGTATTTAATTGTTATTCTGCTTGATATAGTACCCCGAGAAGGCAATACGTATTCCGGAGCTAAATATTTTAAAAGTTTCTTAAAACCGGAATTCTCTACAAATGATAAAGGCAACATATCCTCACCTACCATATTGGCAATGAGCAGTGTAATTTGTTCTTTTCGTTTTTCATTAGCATTTTTTGTACAAAATATTGACGATATTTTAGGTTGAATGTGTGTTGATGTTGATGGTTCCGATATGTCCGAATGTGCTGATGAGACGGAATAATCCATTGTCGTTGTGTTATTATCGTCATCAGTAGTCAATGAGTCTTCTGTGCTGATTTCTTGACTCGAAGATCGAGAAGATGCAAATGATAGTCTGAAATTTTGATTAAATTTGCTAATTAGTACATTATTTCATAATTCGTACATTGCAATTTAATTATTTACTTATTCATGCGACATGTATTTCAATTCAGTTTAATAGATTTTGTCTATAGTTACATTAAATTACGTATTGTACATCATACATATCAGTATAATTAACTAAATGTGATTTATATTATTTAATATTAAAATAGATTTACATACCTTGGTTGCTTTTCGACAGGTAAGATGTGTTTCGCATTCACATGTTTCCACAAGGAACTGGTAGTACCAATTGCTTTTAATTTTGCGCCACAATAATTACAGATGCAAATATTATTTTCACTTTTTTTGAAATATCTCCATATATCGCTCCGTTTACTCATTTTGAATTAGAAAATGTTAAAAATAGTACTAAAACTGTTCGTAATGTTTGTTGTATCTGGGTACGTTTATGTTACAAGTGTCTAGTTGTCAGACCAATTTATATTTCCGAACTCGCCCGAACAAGTAGGTCCGAAATGCGCGTAATCGGGAAGTCGTGGAACCACATTAATTAATATTACATTTGGAGTTGGGTAGGGTAGGGTAGGCTAGGGTAGGTTAGCCGACGGGTAGGATAGGCGTGTATTATTAAGTAGGGTAGGGTAAAATAGCCAAATCTATAAATTGCACTAACAGCAAATGTATTGCACACAACTTTAGCACAACGTTACGAACTAAGAACAGGCATGTTCGTATCACGTCGTATTATTTCGTAAACACACATCGTGTATCTTCGAAAATGAAACGGTCTGATGGCTAGACTCTTGTGTTTATGTTGGAGCTGCGAGTAGAGCAAAGAGTGTAGCAGCGGTGCGATGACGTCAAAGCGGCGAAAATGATTCTATGTATTACAACGCAACTGTTTATGTAGGGGAGTGAATTAGCGCTACTCTTCAAAGCATAGCAGCGATAAGAGCGGAGAAAATGTTTTGAACCATTTTCTCCGCTCTTGTCTTTGCTCGGAGCATGCGCAGTGCATCACAGACAACAGGTTTCCAATTTTTGTTTGTAATTTGCAGTCTACTTTTTCCACTGTATAATTAAATGTGCCTACCTTCATTCATAAGTATTAAAAAAAAACGATCAGGATACGATATATAGTGTGGTATCCGCCAAATTCCCATCTTATTTACGTGGTCTATTTCGATTAACAAAATACCATTTAAAAAAAGACGAAATTCAATATCGAAATCTGAATACATTTTGTGAACGCGCGTCAGTAACGATAAAACTGACTCTTTAACATAAACACACAACGCGCTGTTCGAATCACTGCTCAGCTTTTATTCGTGACCCTTCTACCGC
Source organism: Carabus problematicus (assembly GCA_963422195.1). NCBI lineage: Eukaryota > Metazoa > Arthropoda > Insecta > Coleoptera > Carabidae > Carabus > Carabus problematicus. Next base: position 21,845,262 of record OY728577.1, read on the forward strand.
GCTGCTTCTACTCGCAGCTCCAACATAAACGTACCCTAATGCAATAAGAGAATATTAACTGAAATTAAAGTTTGTAGTTTTGTATTTGTATACATTTTTATTCTGTTTAGATTTTATTTGTTCTCATATTGTGTGGAATAAATCATTACACTAAATACAATTTTGAGTAAGAAATAAGTGTTAAGTAATTATCATTACTTTCTTGTATTGCTTTCAAGTGTCAGTGGCGTACATTTGTCATTTCCATTACAATTTTGTATCAACTTTAAAAATAATTAATATTTTTAAAGCATTCTACAATATCCACGGAGTCTGACGTCACTTATTGTTTTATTGAAATGTTAATTCTGTTACGGTTTTAACTCAACGTTGCATTCTGCAATAGTTCTTGACACATGCTAAAATTAATGTAATAAATATAATGAATATGTCTTTTGTTTTTAATAGAAGAAAAGGTAAGCTATTTTAATATCAAGGATAGTCAACAATGTAGAGAGTACACAATTAATACATGTTACATGTGTAACATACGAGTATTTCATTTTTTAAATCAAATCCAAGAATCGATTCCAAAAACCAAGTATTCGATTCTTCGAAACGAATCCAAGAATCGGTTCCAATAACTGAATATTCGATTCCTGGAACCGATTCCAAGAACCGAGTATTCGAATCCTGGAACCGATTCCAAGAACCGAGTATTCGAATCTTGGAACCTATTCCAAGAACCGAGTATTCGATTCTTGGAATCGAATCCAAGAATCGGTTCCGAAAGTATTCGAATCTCGGTTATTCGGATATCCGAATACTTTAAGAACCGAGTACCCGAATCCAAAAAATATCGGTTCTTGACAGCACTAATATGTACCCGTTTGCACTAGTGAACATGCCCGTCATTTCTCGTATGATTTGTGCTGCCAAAGTATCAAATATTCAAACAGATCAAAAGGAAATTTTGAAATATCGCATCATCTATTAAAATTATTATTATGAACCAGTATTTTATCTATGAAATGCATTTTTTTGCAAGATATATTCTTGAAAACAAATAATATTAAGTAATATTACAACTGAGATTATTTATCGTACTGGCGAAAACTATTCGTATTTCTAACAAATAACGTTGCAATAATAGCATCAATGCGTCATTACAGAAAACATATAGGTACTTATCATGTTCACATGGCTGTGTAATCATATCATATTACATTATTTTCAGTAGTACTGTCACATAATGTAATAATATTTCAAATAAAGTACAACTGCAATATATTATACTAGTACCACAGATAAACTAGTTTATCTGTGCTTGTACTCAAGGAAAGTGCAAAATTGCTTACAGGATTGTTATATTCTGAATATTCCAGAATACACTACATATTTCGGATGTTAGTTTATTTTGTGGTAATAGGTAATACAATTTTATAATTGGCCTACGTTACAATTTATTTCCTTAATAAAATAGAAATCATTTGTGTATTAATTAAAAAACAAAAAAATTAAAAATAGATTGATTTATATGAAATTGAAATCTTATAAAGATATGACAGAAAAAGGCGAAATGAACCATAATGAATTAGTTACGCTAATCTATTAATTATAATTAAATATAATGTTATCACTTTTTAAGTGTGTAATTATTCTATTATCACGTACACAAATGAATTTGACAAGTGGTATAAACTTAACATCATATAATTTATTTGTTGTTATTTTGATGTTTGATATTATAGTATACATACATATATCAAACATATATTATACTCATAAATAATATTACATTAACATGTTATTCGGTAAATTTTCTGTAACAAATAATAATTTACGTAATAAATATTCGCAATTTTTAAATATTGTCGAAAGAATTTGAAGATCAAAGAGCAAGGTGACGTATAATATGCATGTAATTATGATTTCTACATTCTTTCGTAACTAGAACTGACCCATGTGAAATCATATAATGTAATATAATCACATTACAAGTCATCAGTTTCTTGCAAAATATATTATCAATCCAAATATCTGCAGTTTTTATCTTTTTCTTATAAAAATGATTAAGTATTTCTAATCATCTACTATAAACATATTTGGCATATCGGATAGGTTGTACTTTCGTGAGTAATGCTTTTTGCGAATTCATCTAAAATATACAAAAAAATAACATGTATACGAAAATTATAAATAAAAATGGTGTATCTATTATAGCAATGGAAATACGTCAGAAACCGTGACGTATTAAGTAATAACTGCGTAACTGTTTTTGTTTACAAGCTGTTTTCAATTCGGAAGCCCTGATTTTGTATTCAATTCAATCCTGCTTTTAATTACGTATGTGTTGGAATGTTCATTATATACGTTTACTCTCATCGCAGTAGTCAATATCTATCAATATTATTGATATTTACATTGGTAAATCCCATAGAAAATTTCACAAGTTGATAAGGTAATATCAATAATTGGTTTAACGACACCTAACATCAGTTCGACCACCATAATTTGATGAATATGTAATTATAAGATAAGTTTCACATAAATAATTATGACAAAATCTCAATCTTATTTTTTTAAATTTATTAATTATATGAAATGTATTGAATGAGAATAAAAGAATAATGTAACATTTGATGTTTATTGATTGATAATATAAGAGTATATTCTACAATTTTCGTTCTTATTCTTTCGTAACATTTATTCTTTATATCAGGAATTATATCTGGTTTTTATTCGACAGCAGAAAGATACGGTAGGTACACATGGTTGTTATAGCGAGTAGGTTGTCAATGGTGACGTCACGGAAAATCAGACCACTATTTCCGAAAAAACACGCCACCGAACAAACTGTTATAGAATGTCACTTCTCGCTAGTGAACGAGTTATTTGTATGAGTTCTATTTTGCTTTTTTAGTTTTGTTTACAAACACTACTTGACAATAATATTGTTATTATATATATATATATATATATATATATATATATATATATTATATATATATAATAATAATAATATATAATTATTATTATTTTTGTTGTATGTTGTGCAGAAGTGTCAAGTTGCGATTGTTTCCATGGACTAACTTCCTTTTACTATCGTTTAAGGATGACAATTTATGCATACATATATTTGAGTTCTAACATAATCATATCTAATATGCATTTACGTATGGGCACAAAGTACGTAAACGTCACATATTCATAAACAGCATTCTTAATTATTTTGCGCTATTGTTACATACCACATTGGAATATTAAAAAGCAATGTACGAAATTTTCGTCATGTTGTCAAGGTATATTTAAATAATTGCAAATTATATTCAGTAAAATAAGAATAATTATTTATATTTGATACAATCGTATAGTTTTATTGACGTTTTATACCATCGTATCATGTTTTTAAGTTTTTGTACATTCCATTTTTGATTCTCATGTTTAAGAATTTAGATAAATCAAAGTTTCGAATTATTCTAGTGAATAACTTTCTTTCTTGATTTTACTGTTATATCCTATAATATAGAGAATACCTCTATCGCCACTCAAGAACGTCATTAATTATCGCTGTCTAATTATTAATCCGCCTTATTTCTCGTTTCGGTTCGATGAAAATGACACAATCTATTTAATTCTAACAGTTATAAATTTAAAAAATAACAGGTTAATAATAATACATCAGTAAAACCTAAACATTGAAATATTCATTCGTGATATAGTGTGGGCAGAACAAATCATTTCCGAAAATATAACTAGACGTAACTCTAGTTGTCTGTATGTACAGTACACATATATATATATATATATATATATATATATATATATATATATATATATATATATATATATATATATATATATATATTATATTATATTATACATACATATGGACACTGAATTATTATGGCTATCTGAAATGTATGTATAAGAAAATTATGCAAACCAATTACGTTCATAAGTCCTTGAGTACATGAAATGGCAACGTGTCAGCACGCGTGTCTCCAATAAACTTGCGGATATTTAAATAGTGGAATAATATTAATTTTCAATACAAAATATTTGGTTATAGAACCAGTTATCCAGAATTTAATTTACATATAAATATGCTAACAGAAACATATTTAGTAAACAATGCCTTATTTAATAATTAGTGTCACTATGCGACTTGGTACAATGAAGTACCTAAGTATTCTTTCTAAAGCGAGATGTTATCCGATCGATAGAACCAAATAATCCATCAAAATCTCATCTCCATCGAGTACCTATTGACTTGAATGCTGTGAACTTGATAACACTTGTGTAACAATGATTGTTTCGTTGATACGTGTCAGTGAATTGTAAATTAAATTACAAAAGAATGCAGATGTAATAGTCAATACAAATTGAATCAAAATAGGAAGTATAAACGAATGTAAATGCAGTGTCGTTATTATAATAAACTATTACTATAAACTATAATGTTTTCCATATTAGCAGTATGTAGTTATATTTACGCTTCGATTTGCCAGATCAGTCTTTCGACGCGTGTCCTCCCTGAGATAGTAACTATTCTAGATTAAACACTTATTTCTTTATCGAAATATGTGCTTCAAATGAATCGACTAGAAATTGAATCCATTCTATACAATGTGTTATATCTACATATAAAACGGAACCCAGTATCATTTTATAATGTAACTAATCCTACTATAATCTTTTGGGTTTTACATGTTATCCGATTTCTGTAACAATACAATTAAAATATAAGTTAGGAATGTTTGGATGTTCAATAACAAACATGATTAAAATAAATGTAGACATATTATTTTATATATACGGTTATTGTATACTATTTGATGTACGCATGTCCTTCATGTATGTATACGGACGTTGCGGACGAAAGGTTTAAATAATTTGATTGAATTCTGGCACTCAACGAAGGACTAAAATTAATGGCAACGCGTCACACTTCGCATGCAAAAATTTGTACCTTCGACTTTGACATTATAAAAATGCATAGGGTACCACTGTTTATTCGTATAACAATTATCAATTAACACAAATTTTACAAACCGGTCTGTTATAAATGGGTAATAATATAGCAAATAAAAATTTGAATTGCAAATAATCGAATCAGTGGAGGTTTATTGTAGAAATGTCAGAAATAAAACTAAAAGTATAATGATAATATTTTTGAACTTGAATTCAAACATTTTAAAGTATAACTAGGTATGACAGAGTAATTAAGTAGGTACATAACATATGTATTGTAATCATCAAGTTCTGATGTAATCTCATGTTAGGCCCTGACAACTAATGTATTATTATATTAAAAAGTGACCTTATCTGTGTATCGTCACTTGCATTGTATATTATAATTGTGTATTACCGAAAGATAAAAAGATTAGAAAAATAAATGTTATGTTAAATGAAATTTATTGAAGAAAATGTTTTTATTTTATTTTTGAATCATTGCATTAGAGTTCTACGTTGTGCGATATACTATATCTTTTAAGGCAAGGTTAGCAACATTAGACCGGAAAGCAAGATGCATTTTTATGACGAAGCGAAACATTGTACACCAAATATTTGCACTTGAATAACAATGTGGATATTTTGTTTGGTTAGCTGAATTTTCACAATTTATGTATAGTTTGGTTATTTGGTCTTATAGAGAAAATTCTGTTGTGGCTGGTGTTCAATTGAATTTTTTTTTTTGCTTAACAATTACTCAAGGTTTCACTCCATAATAAAAACCCAGGAAGCACCTACACACCATGTACATAGGCCAACAAGTAAATGTACATTTATACAGTACATGCACTCTGGACTGCGTCATGTAATTTTCACTTTTGACATTAGTTGCAGGAATATTTCGTTTATTATGAAAAAAACCCGAATGAAATTTAACATACATTATTGCTGTTTATACAGTACAAACATATATACAAGTTTTGCGCTTTCTAGTACAAAGAAACATTCCAAATATTTATCTATTTCTGCCAATACGTCATCACAAAACAATTTCACAATGCGCGTGTCCATCACAACCTAATGACATGTTCGTAACCCGAATCGATACAATATTTGACCGATTATAGATATCAAGTTAGAATTGTTTAATTTCACGGTCATTATGATAATGCATAAATAGCAAAATAATCTCGCGATATTTACAAACAATTTCCATATAATCGCTGTGCCATAATAACAATACTATTAGTAAGATTATTTTTATGTATATTTGTGATGTTAGTAGAAATGTTCAGATATGAATATGTAAAACAAGAATATTATTACTGATTAGATGTTGTATTGCGCGCGTATGTAAATAGAATTATTGCGAATACACACTGGCTGTAGGTATATAAATATTTATCACGCACGATGCACGTTACCACGCCATAACCTTTTACTACTATTATTATTATTCTTATTAGGAACACGTTAACATCAGTAGGACAGGTGTCCCACTTAGAATTTCAAGTTTTGGCACATTACATTAAATGACGTTTTTCCTTGTACATTCTTGGAAAATAGACAGTCTATATAGTTCAAGGAAATGTGTATGTATATATGCGTAGTGTATACAAGAAAAGTCCATGATTATTTGTAAATAAAATATATTTATTAAAACATCAGAACAAGGTAGATAATATACAGTACAAATTATATAAAAAATGTACAAGTAAAGCATCTTAGAAAAACGTACCACGAATGTTTGTAACTCTCTACCTGTTTACATAAATAAACTTATAATCAGTATAAATAATAAATAAAATAATTAAACCAGAGCCGGGTCCCTGAACAAATCATTACCGCACCGCACCTTACCGTACCATTCTTGTGTGGCGTGTGAAACATGTTGAACTAGGCAGAACATGGCCACATGACGAGGAATGAATATATGTCACAAATGTCACACTACACTGTAATTACACCATTTGCAGCAGTACCAGTACATACTAGTACTGCACATCGAAATAAATTAATGAATTAATCCATCACATAATACATAAAAACAGAACAAAAACATACCAGAAATCATATATGCATATGTATATGAATACGTATTGTATATAGTATCAGCATCATTTTATATAAATAATACACAACTATTCATTTCTATAAAATAGTGCAATAGCAATGTTTCAAAATTGGGATAACAACGAGCACTTGTTTTCATTCAGCTAGAAACACATGAATATGTTTGTTTGAACAAAGTGTAGATCACTTCGGCATTCATACACAGAACAATCGTACGTACACACGCATGCACACACGACGAACATTCACACACACACACACACACACACATGAATCAAAACTAGTTAAATAAACTAAAGAACTTTTACAGTGACATATGCCCCCGGGATTAACAACACATTGTATGATATTTTACTGCAGCCTGCAGGCTGTACTGCAGTTACTTCATCAAATATGTGCATTTCAGGGTGGGGGAGGAGGGCAAATGACGCTTGTTTTGGTTTGATTTAAATGCCAACGGATGAATTGTACATAATCCTGATCAAATAAATTACATTTGATCAGGCAAAAAAAAAACTAAACAACCGCCGGAATCAAACCGAACTGCCGACGTCATGTTGGTAACGCGTCGTGAGGTAGTTGGCGGCTTCAGTCAACTGTTGCAATGAACAATACAGACCGGTCAAATGACGTCGGAAATTCTGTGACACGATGTGCGTAGGATCACGTTTCTCAGCCGGTTCTTCCGCTTCTATACCGGAATCGTTCTCATTACCGGTATCAGACTCGGAATCACTAATCACTGATGCCACAGAATTGGTGGATGTCATGCTGACCGTGGACGGTCTACGGACATGTCCCTTGGTGGTGTTGTGTGTGATAGCATTCACAGGCATGGCTAATGTATTGCTGCCTGTGCTGATCGGCTTGTCTACGGTACCGTTGTGTTCACCACTGTTCTGACCCCAGAGCAAATCGACTTTGACAGTATTCAACATGTTGAACAAATCGAATAGGTCGGCAGAATTGAGAGTATCTTTAACACTGTTTTTGCTCTTCGATGCACCATGTTTCTTTGACGCCTCCGTTACTGGCACATCCTGTGCGTCGCCCACCTTCAGGTCCATGAGACGACACGGTACGAGTATAGTTTCGTCCATAATGTTTACACTCTTCACGAACTTCTCCATGGCGTTCAGAATACTTTGATTGGAAAACTCAGTTTCATCATGTCTGGCAATACGTCTCAGGCAATTTCTAAACAGAGAGAAACGAACAATGTGCATAAGTACTTAGATGTTACAAATATGACACAATCAGACAAATGGTTAACTAAAAATAAAAATTTCAAAATTTGACATACTTAACATGAATTGCATAATGGTTAAGAGTGCATACAAACTTGTCACTTATATGCAGTATTAGCCACTTTCACCACAATATAATTGTTAGGAATCTTCATACTTCAATTTACTCAAAGTTACGGAAAAACAAACAAAATATGGAGTGCCAATAACACTGATGATTCTAACATGTTTTAATATATTTATTAAATTAAGTTATAAATTCACACCTGCTATTTTCCATATTTGTAGTTATCGAATCCACGTATCCATTCATTATGATAAGAAAGGCACTCCGAGTCAGGAGCAAACACAAAACAAAGCAACACAAAACACACACAACCACAAAATAGAAGTATAATGGCAATCCGCTATTGAATATTATGCTTTTATATGAAGAGGAAGACGCAGAGGGCTCTGGAAATACGTTTCACTGAGCACCGACGACCGCACAATTGTAACATGCGCGATAATCGTGCGTTTCCACACTATATAAATGAATATTGTCACGTCACGTACTCTAATTTAATCAATGCATATGAATATATGATAATTTAAGTACTCAATTGGTACAAACTTAATATATTTTTATATATTTTTGTGCGATATCACATACTACATTACAATTTAGCTCAGAGCACCACTCGTCAGACCATAATCCTTCAATTTCATAGGTCGCTTTCACGCAGACGCTGTTTCGTAGTGCATGCCCAATTTCAAGCGCGAACATTTCATTTCATGCCAAAATTGCAAATCATATTTAGCTATCAAATAATCATTCAAGTATTGTTTGATCCAAAGTAGAAACGAGATGCTTTGTCATCTTATAAAACGCCATTGTTAGCACGAACTCCCGACGTGCTTTGCACAATAAAACAATATATTATCACAATAAAAACTTTAAACCAATAGAATTTCGTAGAACAAAGTTCGAACATTGTTGTGGATGATAGCTGTCTAACTTTTAGGAGTATTATATACTACGCCTTAAATTTTTAGATAATACCTTAAATATATATCTTTCATGTTTGTTACTGTATTCTTTGTTTAACTGACGAAAAGACTTGAATAGTTTAGTTGGCAATGGCAATAATTATATATTTATTATTGCAAGAAAATGTAATTTAAACCATACTTTTATGATGTTTTAAGATGACTATCGATTTATGGTTTAGTAGTAATTAATAATAAATATATTACACCGTTAGGAATATAACTGTATTTTTTAAATTTTACATAAAAATTCTAATATACAATTGTAACATACCTACCGTATTCAATTTGAAATTCGAAGTCACGACATCCTGTGAAATATTATTGTATGGTAATATCGACATTGTTTACAGGATTAAAATATTATAATTGTGTAGTGTATATCTACAGGAATGTTCGAATTATTTTACATATACTGAAAAAGTGGCAAAGAAAGTTGAATAACAATGCCAGTTAAAATTACTCATATAACTTTATTTCTGCAATAGAAAGTAAGCCTTCAATAATAATGATTATATAAATTAAAGCCAATTTTATCACATTTCATATTTACCAGAACCAACATTCTAACAAAGATGTTATACACAGCAGAACAATACAAACGTTACACGTAATTATTTACTTCAACAATAAAAAAAAAATTATAATAAATATAACTTGAAAAATACCAGTGACATTGGTATGAGCTCCTTGTTCGACCTTTTTTCTCTAGACGTACATCTATACGTAGACGCTAACTAGGTGGTGTTCAGTTATCAAAAGGTGATTGTAAAGTCAAGCCAAGTTTTAGATTCTAGAGGAATTCTGAGCTCGACTTGAAAATTCACTACACCTATCTGAAGAATCGGAAAATTAACATTTAACCGTTAACAGCAATTTAACTACATTTCTACAAGTCCCTACGCATTGCTATATAATTCACTAATTAACAGGTTAGTTTATTGATCATCTAAACGAACGTATTTTCTATTATTGGATAACTACAGCTATAACCAAGAATAACTAATACATAGTTACGGACACTACAGGTACAACATAACGGGCGAGGGCCCGCTTGGGAAGGATTCGGTTTCACTTTAATCTAATTTCGACAATAATAATACAACATTAGAATAGAAAGATCAGGAACTTCTGTCCTGTCTTAAGAGGAAGATCTAATCACGCTAATAATACGTAAGATAAAACAGTTCCATCCTGAATCCGTGTTTCGGATTAATACTTATCACAAATAAATAATACTTGTAAACAAAACTCCTCAACACAACTTTCATCACCAAACAATTAATGTAAAAACAGTAATAAACAATCTCAACATGTCTGTCCTTAAACGTGTTTAGTAGCAGTGTATGCCAGTTGTTGGTTAGATCCGGAATGGTAGGTGTACTCTTGTCCATTCGTATCTTTCTGTCGGGACTTCACAGGACTCAAATGATGTGTTTGTTTCTGGAAGACAGATTTCCCGGTAATGGACTGGAAACCATTTTCTGCTGGTAGCAATCCGGAAGACTGACGTTGAAGTAGACTTTCAGCCATGTTGCCCGCGTACACCTTTCGTTTTACAGGCTCACTCTGTGGACAATGTCTGTGCAAATTCGCGTGTGCTGGTCGGAATGTAAGTACTGGGGCGCGTCTTGGTGAACTGGATGCCATCTTAGATAATTTATCACGTGCCGGGACTACGATAGGTACTTGTATCGGTAACTTAGTTTTGATGAAGTTTACAATATGATTCTTCTTAGGACTGAATTTCAACGTTCCAGAATCAATATGCGATGATTTGTGACTGTCCATGGAGTTTGAAATGTTGTTATTAACTCCAGAACTACCGCCACATTCTTCATTCCTTAGTAATTCTACTCGTTTGTTAGCAGGGCCAGTAGCAGCGCGACGAGCAGGCGAACCCGATACTGGTGGACTAATTGTTCGCATCGCCATCAGTATATGTTCAGCTTCAATAATTAATTCTCGATACTTCATATCTGCATCTTTATCTATATCTAAAGGTTTAATTAAATCAGCTGTATCTTTAGGACGACGCGGATGGCTCACGGAATTACGACGTTGTTTATCGACGGATCGGCACATAGAAGAATTCATTTGTTCGGATAAAACAGCTCGACGTCTTCTTACAGATACGGGAGTGTTACCGGCACTACGAGAACCGTCCGCATAATTAAGGAACACACCTCGTGCCGGTATCGATGGAAGAGGCTGCGAACCTTTTGTTTGTTCTGCAAATGATGCTCCAGATGGATGTCTATCACGCCATTTCTTAAAAGAAGCGTGTCTTGATCGCCTTTCACTAGGGCGATGACGTCGAGATGTCGGTGTGCCACTGACCGACCTCCGAAACCCCACGCTGCCTTTCCCCGATTCACGACGATGATTCATTGATTGTTCAACCTGGAAATTGTGATAAGTACAATGTCCCATGTTTACAAAATTGCCGCCGTTGTCGTCGATGATATTCAGTTCCAAGGAACCGTTATCTATAAAATCAAAATCGTCTTCGTCGGTCAACGGGTCCCGTTCATCACCTCCATCTCTTCCTGCATCGATGTCCGTGTCATCATATTCTTCATCGCAGTCCGTGGGATCGCTGTCACTCAATATATCTGTCTCCTTTTCATAAATGTAGCTTTCATCGTATTTACCCATCATTTCATTTAAAGTTTGATCATCTTCGTCATCACTGGCAATGGATGGTCTAACTGCTGCTCTGTGCACGCTGCTCATACTGATAGAAGATGAAGAAGAGGAGGAAAATGCTTCAAAACGGGAACATGTGCCACATTTCATGCAACGTTGCTTCTTGTCCGAGCATGACCATTTTCTTCTCATTCTAAAATCATTATATAATGAGCAAATGCACAAACTAATTAATGCGCAACGACAAATTATCAAAATGTTTACAAAGTAAGAATCAAATTTTTCTACGTGTAAAATCATGAATCTATATGCTGTATTAGATTTATAATATGAAAGTTGTCCGAAATAATCTGACGTATTCTGTTTTCTTTTAGAAATTAAGCATCTATGATTCGCAGCTACTTTTTTTTATAATGCTACTAATGAAGTCATGCATTTTCACCTTCTACAATTAATGGTACATTTATAACTTAAGTTTCTTACTATATATATGCAAGTAAATGTATTGTTACTTACGGACTAACTGTAGCTGCTATCGTTGGTGTTCTTCCAGTCACTTGCAGTTGCGGCCGTATTGGCACCATTGGTCTCGACGCAACACTGGCATGCATTGGTGAACAGACACAGCCAGCCGTGTTAGTAGTCACCCACGGGTTGGTTCTAATTCGGTTTCGTTGCCGGGGTGAAGTGAGTGTCGGACTGGCAACATGTCCATTGCTGATTCCCGGTTCTATGCCATTGGTAAATGCTGTAGTAGAAGAAAGACTTGTTGGCTGTGACTGAGGCTGTTGTACACCGCCCGGCTGTAACAGATGCGAGGGCACATCCGAGGACGAATGGAAGTATCTTGTTCCAGTCCGGATATTTATATAATATTCAGGCGCCGAAGTCGCAGCAGGAAATGATGTGCCCGGAGAAGTACCGTCTGTTGAATAACCAGTGGAATAGGCGCTCTCCGGAGATGACAAATTGTTACTGTTTTGTTGCCGTTGATACTGGTTTCGCACTTGATCAGAAGTCAACATAAATTTAGTTGCATTCTCGTTTACCTATACAAACAGAATACATGTATGTACAATTGGTTGCTGTAATATAGGCGTCCGTTAGTCTGATGTAATTTGTAGAATTTTTGCAAGATTCTATTTGCATGTCGTCGTAAAACAGGTAAACTTATAATAAACACGATATAAATTTCAAGGTAAAACAGTTGAATAAACATCATGCGTTTGCATACTGTGTTTGTGTTGTTATCGGAGATAACAGCAGAACTTATGTTACTCGCTGCACTCTCACTAGACATGTGCGAGGCCGGACGCGTTGTTGCAGGTGATGCTTCCACCGTCTCTTTGTCGACATCGTTCTCGGATCGTTTCTTAGTTGCCGCGTCCTTACGATGTTGTTTTTTCCGCGGCCGCACAATGTGCGCCTCCATCCATGAACGTATTTTTGTGCCCAACATCTTTGTTAATGGTCACCTGTTGAGGAACATGACATTTATGAAAATAACAGATGATATCTTTATTATTGCAAGCCGAATGATCCGGATAAGCACTTGCGATAACACAGTTTAGGAAAGATACATGCAGATACATGCAAATGTTAAAGTGATGCGATACGAATTCTCCCCACCAGCACTAGTTGGATTACACGTTTGGCCGGGCCGGTCGTCATAGCAACCCCCGCACGACGTGCGCGTCACGTCTCTCTTTATAAAGTACCCTGCGTCTGTCTGCCAATGCCGAGTTTGAAAATTCGTTTATCTATATCCCGTTTCTGTATAATTTAATCAATATCCTATTCAACCTGTATGGGTAAATTTTATTTTCAAATGAAATGTAGTAATATGATAGTTAATTTGGAAACTAGTGTTTTCACAAACGGCCTCAGGCCTCCACGTGTGTAATCGAAACAACTACCGATTTAAACCAATCAATTACATCACAATATGCATGTACTTGTTGTTTGCAGTAGCACTGGAATCTGTCCGTACTTGTAGGCACGATTCTATAACACTAGCATAGCTTTCACGGAATGTATCTGTATTTACATTTTAAGCACACTTGATATTATTGGACACTGATGACTACACAAACACCTGTCACATATTACATGTAGTTGCGTTGCAACACAGCGGCCATTGCCGGCATCGCGACGCGCTGCGCCGTCTCGTTTATAGGACTGTAGTTCAGAATGCATACAGCGGGTAATCATTTTTTTTTTCTGTACAGATGCAGAATCTTAATCACAACTCGCACAGTCGCAGAACAAGCACTGTATTTTAATGTATTTCGAAATAAAATGGCAATTGTAAAATGTATATTTTTATTAGCTAGAAATAAATATTCACACATATGTACAATATTTTAAATTTATTAAATATTGTTACAATTCGCATATAAAACAGTAAACATGTACTCGTATATTTAAAACAATTTTAATGAATAAATTGATATTTGGTACGACACAATATCATACAGAACAATTTAATAGACATCATACATACAGTTTACCGTACAACCATAGCGTACATGTTTAATTTTCCAAAAATTTAAGATCCAATGAGCGAGCAATGAAGCACAGCACGTCAACAGATTCTTCAATCTGCAAATGAATAAAATAATTAGTTAAATACATATTGTATGTTTATGGAGAATGGTCGTACTAATTTGCTGGTGGGTTTTCCGCTACCATGGCCAGCTTTGGTTTCCACACGAATGAGTAATGGATTCTCCTGATTTGGTTGATTTCCCAGGGTCTTTTGCAGGGTAGCTATGAATTTCAGAGAATGTGAAGGCACAACTCGGTCATCGTGATCAGCAGTAAGTAGCAATGTGCATGGATATTGATGATCATCTGTCAAAATTCAAACAATAAGCAACAATACAAGGTTTTGCAGATATACGTTTATTACTGTCTGGTTTAATATTATGCAACGGCGAATAAGAAAATAAGTTCTTAAAATGTACTTCATCATCTGAACAACCATAATCTGACGTCCAAGCATAACCTATTGTGAACTTATGGAATCGTAACATATCCATAACTCTGCAATGAAATCAAGCAAATATTAGCAAGTGTTCATATGAGCTTTCATGCGCTGCATTATTACCCGACATGAATCAATCCAACTTGGAACAGTTCGCGTGCCTGGTTCAAACAAGCAGCTACCAACAAGCCCCCATTTGAACCACCCTGTATCGTGAGTCGTTTATTGCTTGTATAGCCATTTTCAATTAAATATTTGGCCGCGTATTGAAAATCATCGAACACGTTTTGTTTGTTGAGGAAACGACCTGCATTGTGCCATTTTTCACCGTACTCACTGTTAATAAAAAGGAATTATGTATAAATTATACAAATGTAAGAAGAAATATTGAATGAGTATTTACCCGCCGCCTCGAATGCTTGGGACGGCTAAAAGTCCATCGAAATGTTGTATGAACATTATACGCAACAGGCTGAACACGGGTTGGATACTTACGTTGAATCCACCATAACCATATAACAGACATGCTCTGGACAGATCTTTTTCAGCATTCTTCAATCGAGAACATTTTAATTTATAAGCAATATATAATGATAACTTAAGAATTATGTTAGTTAATTTCTGAATAGGGTACAAATTTCTAGTATGTATGAAACTTACTGCTCTAGAAACTAAAAACATAGGAACTTTTGTTCCATCCTTGCTAGTATAGTACACCTGTTGTGTTTGAAACTTTGTTGGGTCGAAATCGGCAATACTAATTTGCTGATACACCTATAAACGAATATCACTAAATATATTACTCGTTACATGATTGCATGTGTGTATATATATATATGGAATATTACAAAAGTTATGGGTTCGCCGGTCGAGAAATCGACCCTGTATATTAGGCCAGGATTAACAAATGAAGTAAAAAAGTAGAAACATTCAGTATGATGTTTCTTGCCTGAGAATCTAGTAATTGTGCCCATTTCCAACGGAAAATTCATAATTTTCTCACCAGTGGCGGCGGAGTGCAGTGATAAAACGTTCTATAAAATACAATACATTAATATGAAGAATCCAAATTTAAGCTGTTGCAAAATACATACTTTTACTTCATTTATGTAACACACAACAAGCTGATTATTATTTATTGGACTCGCCCAGTCTAATACATCTGACGGATGTTCCTCAATCAGTGTCTTCCATTTACCTTCTTCCGGATTATCTAAATCAATCATCACAAGACGGTAATTTGGCGCGTCTTTGTTGGTACGGAATATTGCATAGTTTTCATGATTTGTCACGTACTAAAAATTATTATCAGTAATAAATCACTTTATAGGTTATGAGGGAGATCACCTCATAATCAGCTACTAATTGTTCAACTACAGCTTTCAAAGGTATTTTTTCAGTTATTTCAGGCACCGATGACAGATCACCGACATATATCAGATTATTTTTACATCCTTTGATTGGAGTCAAAATAAGCCACTTCCCGCAATCACTAACTTCACATCCACTAAAAAATTACTGTATGTAAAAATATATTTTATAATACTAGAAAAGTAAACATACATTCTATATTCTGGTTCTTCAGGAAATTCAGCTACTAAAACATCTTCGGATTGATTAGTACCTAAGCGATGATAATACAACTTTTGGTTATGATTCTGTTCCGTTTCTGTTCCTTCTGCTTTAGCATCTTCGTCAGTATATCTCTAAAATAGAAATACTTTAGTAAATAAGACATTAACGAATTTATGTTGTGATTGTTTTGTACCCCATAAAATATGCCCTTATTATCATGAGTCCAGGCCATGGAAGAAAATTTAACTTTACTTAGAACTTCCGAAAAACCTTTACCAGATTCAACATCTTTGAAATGGATGACTATCCAGTCAGAACCGCTAGTACTAAGGCCATATGCAAATGTCTTTCCATCTTCGGAAAATTTAGTGCCCGACAATGAAACAGTACCATCAGGTGATAAGCTGTTTGGGTCCAAAAACACACTCGCTTCTCCGTCAAGTGAATCTTTAACGTATAAAATGCTTTGATTTTGTAAACCTGAATTCTTGTAAAAGAAGTATTTAGAGCCGTGACGAGAAGGACATGAATATTTTGGGTAATTCCACATTTTTCGTAAACCTGAAGTCAATTGTTCTCTGTCTTTAAATCCATTCAGAAAAGGTCGTGAAATTTCATTTTGCTCATCAATATATTTCTTAACTTCTGGATTTTCTGGATCTTCCATCCATCTGTATGGATCTTTAACCTGAAATTAAATAGGGGTTAAAATATTTTATAAATATCGCAAAAAAAAATTTTAACCTCAAAACCATGATACACATCTATTGTATCATCTTCACGAGCAGCCGGGTAAACAAATTTCGTCATATTACGCGCTGAAGAAATTTGCCGGCTTTTGCAATGATATTTCACAAACTGAACTGATCTCTTAATAGCGTAACGGATACAACAATTTGCAAATGCTACCATCAGCTACAATAACACTACTGAACACTACTAAGCCGTATCAAACACAACTAAGTCCTTGCTACTGACAGAGTGACAGACTGACACGACTGACTGCGACTGACAGTACCCTCAATCCCTCAATCTAGGTTGATCTAGGTTACTGGCCACTACCGACATATTTTATTGAATAAGGTTAATAAATCGGCACAAAGGATGTGACGTCATATACATTAGTTGAAGCACAGACAAACTTGTCTGTGGTTGAAGGTGGTTGAAGGTACAAAACAACAAAAACTCGGCTTGAATAAATTTAATTTTTGTTTCTAGTGTCCAATTAAAATAAAACTATAATAATAAATTATATATCTATATTTAATTATGTGATTCAGACTTCAATTTTTTAAAGGCTTCAAATTTCTCTTATCATCGTATTTACAAATACCGTATCATCAGCGTATTATTAAAACAAAATGTTTATTTTGAACTATAAAAATTAGGTATTTCTACAAAAAAAAGACACTTCATATAACAATACACATGTATCGAATAGTAAATTGCTAAGTTTTTGTGGATAAGGTAGTAGTAACAATAAGGAATCCAGTTGAAAATAAAATCTATTTCATTATACATATACAATAAATAACGCTTCATATAATAACCTCTCCGCTATACAATTCTACATACTTAACAAAATGTTTGACTATATATGTATATACTTATGGATTAGTTTACAAGACTGCCTATGTTCTGAATGAAACGAAACTACATCAATCATCACCTTTCTACAAACGTTTCCTTTATATAGACATACTTCTGTACATAATTATAATATACGTTAATAGAGATATATATATATATATATATATACACATTTAAACACAACTAAATTTTACACCATCGTCACTAGAATAACAGTTGTGACAGTGAAGTTTATTATTTCGGACTCGGACATCGGTGCCCATGAGACCGTCGCCCAGCTGCACATGACATACGCAACACTTGAAACAATCCATGTGGTAGAAAAGACAGAGACTTTCTATGATCATAGCTGCGCCACGTCCTATTGTAAAGAAAAGTGCAAGTAATATAATATACGAATGTACATTTTGATAAAAACATTACCTAGTTCATTACCACAATACGAACATTTCTTTTTACCACTAACACTCAACATCTTATCCTGCGACTCTTCCATCATCATATGTGGATGATGTATGGGCAGGGCATGTCCTACAGAGTGCAGACCGTAGTGTCCTTGCACATTCTCCATCCTGAAACATATGTACATTCACTTATTTGGCTAAACAATTATTAACCTAACAAGAACAAACCGTCGACCAGGCAAATTTCGTTCTGACAATATGACTTTATTTTGCACACGTTGTGTTAACGTTTGAATAACAGAATCGGGCAAATGTTTCTCAGGCCGGGTGAGTTTCCAATTTTGAACGGAAGATGGGACAGCATTCTTCTGTTGTTCGCTGATTCGACGTTGTTCTGCTTCCTGAACATAATACACATATAATGATTATGTATATGTTCGCACGTAAAGTTGAATGAAACCGTTAACTGATACCTGTATAAGCCAGTGCTGATTGTAATTGAATTTTTCACGTGGATCGTCGGTAGACATCTTTGGATGGATCCAATTGTCCTGAGGGACAAGTCTTGGTCTTGGTGCAGCGCTCAGCATTTGTGTAGAGTGCCTGCTTGGTGGGTATGGTGCTTTACTACTTGTGGGACTTCGTAGCGGACACAATTCGTCTTCAGTGCTGCCTTTTCTATTCATAAAAGTGTCTCTCTCGTATGATTCTCGGGGTACAGGTCTTGGTTGTTTTAATGGAGAGACGTAAGGCACTCGAGGGACATTTTTGGAAAACTGAGGTCGCTGTGCATACCCGGTCAACGGAGCTTCACGCTGAAGTTCCGGCATAGATTTTCTATAGTCCAATGCATCTGACTGGTACATGAATGGATGTGCTTGACACGATGAATCACTTATATCCTCCAAAGAAAATCTTTTATTTTTTAAGAAATTCTTTGACTGCATGCGAGCTCGGCTGAACACCATCTTTTCTCTTTGTCTTTCACGTTCTTCACGTTCAAGTTGCAAAAGTTCGTGTTCTACTCGCAAAACCTAAAAGTGAGTCATAATATATCATTAAGACAGAAAGAAGAAAAATATGTATATATACCTCTGAATGATCGTCGTCTTCTGAAATTGCATAATCTGCAACTGACTAAAATTCATAAACATAACAATTTTAAATAAGAATAATATTTGCAAAAACTTTTATCATTGAAAAACGTTTCTTTAATTGAAGTAATATCTTGAAAATTCTGATATATTCCATTTCCTGGTTTATTTGAAGTACGTTTACGTTTTATTTGCGTAAGTTAAGTGTTTGACTGTTAAAATACCCATCAAATTACAGTTTAACAAAATGTTTTTAATTTAAATATATGTAGTAAATTTACTGTCGTATTTTTCGTTTATGTACATCAGTTATGTTGTTGGCACAGTTAAAGAAAGTACGATTCATGATGTTATATTTAGAATATGAAACATGTTACAATAAACCAGGTTGCTATGAGTTAGAAGACTCAGAGGTTACCTTATGTTGTACTTGGGTAAGCGGACTGCTAATAACATCTAAATTTAGGTTATGACTTGGTGGCTCGATTTTATTCAAATTACTCGGTGATGAAAATTCACTCTTGTCTCGCCATTGCTCTTCTTTCTCTACCATTTCGATAATTTCTCGTTCCTTCTTCGTAATCTCGTCTTCTTCTGATGTGATGCTGTTTGTGGTACATGGCTGGAAATCGGAGAATTATCTAGTTACGTATGAGTTATGAGCAACTTAGTTAATTAAGTACAGTACCTCACTACTTTGTCGACTGTGGGCAACACCTGTCGCACCGGCCGTATCCGCTAAACTACTACACCAAGTATCACTGGACAGTCGACCCCGTTCGAGTTCGACTCCAGAATCTTGACTATCTCCGGCTTCACTGTAACTGTTCTGAGATTTCTTGTACAACTGTTTTTCCAGGCGCGATTCTTTCTGCAAGAAACTGTTTATATCTGGCGGTTTTGCAATGGTTGACTCAATCTCAAGCTGATCATCAGGATCAATTCCCAAGAAACTTGATCGTTTCATTCTCATTTCCTTTTTGATCCGTTTGGTCGAGTTGAGTGTCTTTAAACCAGATTCATCGGAAAGATCGCCATCTGGATCACCATCCGGATCGGTAATTGGTGGTGGTGGTGGTTTCTCCTTTGGAGGCTCCATGGCAGTGCGCGGAGCGTTCAGAGGAAAATTTTCACTCACAAATATGCCATCGAACTCGATTGGATACATGGTATTGTTTACAAAATGCTCCGAGTTGCCAATGTTCCTTGGAGATGTAATTTGTATGATTGCATCCACCGCCGAGTCATCTTCGCTTTGTGAACTGACGTATGTGCTGGTCGGAAAATCATCAGATTTTTCCAAACATATATTGACAGATGTTGACACGTCAGGATCATCGACTGGTTCGTCAGCTTGACTGACTGAACAAGACACGTCTGCTGTGTGAATGCCACTATCCTCACGATCGGTGTCCCCAAACTGTGAGGAAAGGACCAGTAGTTCAACAGAAGAATTGGATGCCGGATAGTTGCTTGGACAGTATTCCAAACCTTCCAGACTTTGTACCCTGTTCAGTGACATGTTCTCATTTGACGTATCGTTTAGATTATCCAAGGATCGATGAATGATATCCAGTTTATTTACGAACTCATCCAATTCCGGACTGGAATATCGTTCTGAAACTGTAGATTTATTTGACCAGTTGTTGCATATCACAGATTTCGGCTCATCACTGCTCAGATTATTAAGCATCGATACCCGACTACGAACAAATTGATCATTACTCAATTTAGTAGTGGTGTTGTTGTTCTTAATATCTGAACTCTCGCTCGCACACATTCTAGGGTTTGCGAAATTATCTACACTGTATCTGTTATCGGTGGTCCTATTTGTTTGCTCGTTATACTTCTTTAGGTTGCGAAGTCGTTCTTTAAGACTCTGCGAATTGACAAAATCATCGGAAAGTCTTCTAGATGCACTAGTTTCCAACTGGCCTAGTTCACATACCTTTTCACTTTCGAACAATTCTTTACGTTTCAGTATGTTACCTTTTGATATCGAAACAATGTTCGCGTTAGACTCTATTTTATCTTCGGATTTATTATCCAAGCCGTGCAGTGACATAGATAATACTGGATTAAGATTAGTCTTTGATATAACCCGAGTCCTATAGCCTTGAATTGCGCTTTCGTATGTATAATGTTCCGGTTCCATTTGTGTGCTACTCGTGTCTTGTTTGTAATTCTCATTCCAAACATGGCTGCTATCTTTGACATCGCTGGTTATTTTTGGTTTAATGCATTCTATCTCCTTGTCACTATGTATCACGTTAATATTTCTTATTTCTACTGTATTTTTAATTGCTATTTCCTTCTCGCTTTCCGTTT
Source organism: Carabus problematicus (assembly GCA_963422195.1). NCBI lineage: Eukaryota > Metazoa > Arthropoda > Insecta > Coleoptera > Carabidae > Carabus > Carabus problematicus. Next base: position 21,867,172 of record OY728577.1, read on the forward strand.
GATTGCCATTGTTTGTCGCTGCTTGTGTCTGCTCTGCGTCCGTATTTAATTCATCTGATTGGCTTAAACTGTCATTATCCTGTAAGATTTTTCGTTACATTATTAAATAATATGTTAAATACTATTTACTACTCACTATACTAGTATCTTCGGTACTTTTGCTTGTTCCAGTTTCGTTCGCTCCGCGATTTATGCCAATACCATAGTCACTTAAGTCATTTGGATCGTCATTCTCGTATAGAGATATACTCAATTTTGTTGATCGTTTGTTTCTGGAATATAGAAGGAATTCTATAGAATATATTTTTTTTTACAGACAGAATAGAGAGTATAACAAATACTACACACCTATCTTGTAATATTTCGTTAAACGTTTTACTTCTTCTTCTTCCTTTTTCAGTTTCTTGTTGTTCGAATTTTTTCACTTCTACTACACGTTCAATTATATGTTCTTGTCTCTTTCTTCGGCTGCTCTTCCAATTGTCAAGATTCTAAAAATTAATATTTTCTAGAAAATCTTCGAGCATATAGGAATAAACAATATCTTACTGCTTGCCAATCTTCAGCATCGTCTTTTATTTCTTGTCGCACACTTTTTACTTCCTCGACTTTCTTTAGCTGCTCTTGGGCCTTCCGGTACAGTTCACACGGTCCTATTTTTACGAACTGCATTGGATTTGCAGCTGGCTTTGGAGGTATCGGCTTTGTTATACGGCACCGGGTTGGGACGTATTCGGTATTGTCTTTTGAATTCTACATCATAAAATGTTTTTTTGATAAGAAATTGTTAGCAAACATAAGATATGTTATAAGCTTACTCGTCGTTGGCTGTCTATGCTTTCTTTAGATCCGAAAGAATTTCTTCGTTCACTATCCATAGTCTCCCAGGCTGTGTGTAGTCTGAAAGATAAAAAAAAAACTACTAAACACAAATTGCAATACATGCAATTATATTAAACAAAAGCGTTGATATCACATGCACCTTAATAATATTCTAAAGAAAACGACCGTTAAGTACCGTACTATCATCAAGTAAACACAGAATAATTATAAATAGAGTAAATAAATTAGAGACAACAGTTATTTGTATTACTTCACACTGTATGAATACGGAGAAATTTACAATGAAAGTCAAATATACGTATAATGTGAATTAAAAAAAAAAACAAATAATTTAGTTATCTACACTGTTATGGAAAACGATGTGCAACCGTGTACGTAACGATACAAAACAATTAGGTCATAATTAATTGCGATTCACGGTTCGACAAATACAGTTCAGGTTCGGCGAATAACACAATACGGTAAGTAGATACGACGGAAGTGGAAATGTATATTTGATTCAATTCGGATTCATGGCAGCGCAGATTTTCCGAGAACCAACAGATGCAGATTATTGTTCAGGGACTACAATTCTGATTCTCGTCTTGCAGAATACATGGCCGTCATGGTGTTAAAAGGTACCAAACCTGTCTTGAACAGGTATGTGACTTTATACAAACAGTCAGAAACAGAATATCTACGTATGTAATACATGTAACAGGCGGTGTACATGACAACAACGCGATTTTCACTAACCTGGTTAGTTTTACAGTATCTCGCGATATACACAGAGCGTTCCGTCTGATATACTTTAAACAAAACCTCTGAATATTCCTGAATTATATGTACATATTTATTAATAGTTTATATTGCCCAGTCTAGAAGGAAACAACATAAAGTTGTTGTCGTTTTATCAATGAATTCATAGAAGTGCTATCATAGAAATTACAGAGAAAAAATACTTTCGAGTGTTATTTGCAAAAAATGGAAACTAAAAATATTGTTTCAACACTATGTTGTACATATTTATGTAAAATTAGTTCAGTAAATATAACGAGATTTCACTAATAGCTTTACAAACCCTTCCTCGGTCACCTATTCGATTAGTTATCGATATTCCGTGCAGTGTCGCAGTTATATTTTATTACAAAAGTGAAATCAAATCATAATAAATACTAACATATCAATGTCCAATGGAAATTAACTATCATAACAACGAATGTAATACTAAGTATACTGAAATACGAGATATATGTACGTGTAGAAAAAAATTGATAGCTTTAATAACAATAATAAAATCGAATTTCATTGTTTAGGAATTAATATTGCACAACTTACTTATCATTTAATACAGCATGATATATTTGTAAATGTATTTTTAAGAATCTGATAGCAGACAAAAAAATGTTTTTATTTCAATTAGGAATAATATAATCAGTTTTAGAATGTTGTTACAATTAAGAGACTTTACGAGGACATATATGCAATATTGTAAATGCTAAATAGACATTAACATTAATTAATTGATTTCGTATCTGAAATCAATATAAGCAACTTTTTGGGGGACACTTATATAATTGAAAAGAAGTATGTTAATACAAGTTTTGTATATATTATTTTTAAATAAATATTTTAATTATTCTACTGAAGAAATAGTCTTTTTAAATATCATTTAAAGTTTATATTATAAACCATATTATATATTCAGAAATATATTCTTTAGAATACGAACAAATGACGCGATCCCCTGCATTTATCTTTAAGAAGCAAATTCCATACATTATGTAATATTATAATTGTATGTTATTACATAATGTATTAATAATTTTAATATAACAATGATTAGAAAGTCAAAACATTTTACGGAGAATTATCTGTCAACAAACACAATCGATACATTAATAGTATACCAGTTCAAGTATTATTGTCTACGTAAGCTTATCAATATAAATTATTTTTAGACATGTGTGTATGTATTGTATTTCTCGTTTATAGAAAACGTAAAGATGATTTTGTTAGTGATGATAATGGGTTCCAAAATTACTACTAATTTGACTAGAGAATAATAATTTTACAGCATAAAAATGTATACAAAAAAAATTTGGTTAAAATCGAATTGAATTACAAGTAACTATTTACAGAATTACGCAACCAAGAACATTAATTAAGGTAAAAAAATAAAGATTTAACAAATTATTATTTTTTTTACTAATTATATTCATTGTTGAGAAATCTGAATATTCGAGAAGGAATTCTCAAGAAGAAACACTGTATATACGTATATATGTACAATGAATACATGAACATGTAGGCATACGTATATGCATGAAACATTTTAAATCAATATTTATTAGTACTTATTCAACACCGGTGAAACGAAATATTATTGAAATTAGAAATTGTCCAATTTTATAGACAGACTCAAGTTGATTTGTTTAAAAATTTCAGTGAGAGTTTTATATAATATAGGTAAATTACAAAACAGTTCATTATGCATTTCCTCTCTCTCTTAGCGACAGCGTATTATAGTATTTGTAGGCCGCTGGGCACTATATTAATTGGAGGTACCAATTTTATTAAAACACAAATACGGCTGCATACATACGTACTTCCCGAATGTAGGCGCTGAGGGGGGGGGGTGTCTTTATAAATTGGTGCACGGTATAACCAGTATATGGAGAGGCATGTTACATGCTGCTCCAAATAGATAACTCTTATTTGGCTAAGATATGTTTATAACAGTGTCAGGTAACTTATTATCATATAAGCATGATAAAAAAGTAATTATATATATATATATATATATATATATATATATATATATATACATATATGTATTATGTAGATTTTGTTTCGGAAGGTCATTTTACGGATTTCGACTGGGTAGGTACATAATTACCAAACAAATGAAAGGTAAAGTGTACACTCCTCGATCAATTCTAGTATTTTAAATGGAATGTTTAGTTAATTGTCAAGGTCGCTATGCACTTGTTAAAAAACAACAATAATAAAAAACCAATGCTAAAAATCAAACGTTACATATTCATGATAATCCTGTCAATTTTTAGTCTAAACGATAGTCTTATTGTATTGCTTAGCTTAGATGGACATTACATTTCATTGATGGAGGAAATTGGTATTATTTTCTTTGGTGTTCATTGTGGTAATTGAAACAAACGTCTCGTCATGAAGCCATACTTTCGTTCGCCCAAATGTATCGAAGGCCGTACACTAACATTACCGGCTTGGTAGGTATGGACGCAAGAAGGAATAGACAATGACAGGTCGAGGTCGGCAGAATGCTGATATTTTCAAATTATTTACACAATCACAAGAGAATTTATCTATTGTTTAGAATTATATAAAATATATATATATATATATATATATATATATATATATATATATATATATATATATTGCATAATGTAAGCGTATAATTGTTGCTTATATGCACCAAGAATCATACTAGTAGCTATAATACTTTTTTATTTATTACCTCTCACACGTCACCTCATTCATTTTATATTTAACATGTTTGTGTATATAATGTTTCATAAAATAATATAATGTATTTTTTTGACGCAATCTAAAGATGTATATTATTTGTACTTGAAATAAAATATAGAAAGATGACATGTGCTACAGAATCTATGCATATAAATGAATTCTATTTAAATGCATTGGTATAAAATGTAATATTTGTATTTATTTACTAGAGAAGTGAATGATTAACTATTTAGGTATATGTTAGGGAGACTTTAAATCTGGATAATATTTGCTAGACGTAGCTAATTGTTTACATAGCATGTAACCGTCACATATACTGCACAAATACCAGCGCACGAATAACAGCACTACTGCGGAGCACTGCCACTACTACATAGCATCGTATCGTGTTTGTAATATTGGTCATTGGTTACAGTGCCGTTAGTTAACGATTCCAGGTCTCAGTTGTCAAGTTAAGCCTTTAAATTCACTGAGCAAAAACATGTTTGGCGTCTAAAATATTTTTAATCATACGTAGCGCAGAGAATTTAAAAAAAATACATACCGATACAAACACACGTTAAGTAATCCTGAAGTATTTATAGCTTTCGTACCAAGATTGTACTTGAAACAATTAAAATATTTTTAATACATCATAATTGATAATCTAATATAAGAATAAAAAGTAAATGCCATTAGTAAGTGTTCATTAAACATGTTAATGGATTTTTAAATTATTCGAAAATAGGAAATTTCTCCGGAATCAAGTGATTAGTAATTTTTAAACGCATATAATGCATAATTTGTTGGGTAATGAACTATTCAATGTACACATTTACTTGCACATGTGTATGTGTAAAAGTGAAAACGTGCGTACCAACGAAAAAATGTCACTTAAAAATTCCAGAAATGTGTTAAGTATGTGCCTGGAATATGTCCTATTCAATTTTACACAATGAATAAATCAAATAAAGAGCGACGTGACTGAAATACATTTATAAAAAAAAAAAACCTTTCTACGCGATTTGGTACAAATACATTACACTTGCTAACTCCTCGCAACTGAATTAAAACAGAATAGAAAACTGTTGCGAGCCAGTGAAAGTTACTATTGCAAAATCTAAAAAGTGTAAGAAAAAAACTACAGGAATTCTAACAAAATTATGCGCTGCGCGAAAGGCCAACCAACAGCAAGCGTTAGTTAGTTAGTTAGTTGGTTTTACTCGACTCAACATTTGCAAGGTCGGTTTTCATAACATTCTAGAACGTGTCCAACATAGGATGAAAACAATACAACATAAAATAAACTTCACAAACATTGCTTCATACGAAATTTCATTCAAACCAAGAACAGTGGCTTTATAGAAATTTTCATTTATAACATTGGATTTACGTAATCCGCTGTCAGTGTAGCTAGTTTAAAAACAGTAAATCTATGACAGAGAGATCTTACAATCCACTTTTTATGATTTTACATATATATATGATTTACAGACCATTAAATCGGTATGTACATGAGTCAGAACTGTGAACAAGAAAAGTACATACTAATTAGATTCTATGGAAAAATTTTCCACACATATAAATAATTATTTCACAATACTAATAACGCGTATTTAATTGATTATCAAAGACATTTATGATGGATACACGTGTATGTTTCATAAATCATCGCTGTATAGATAATACACATTTTACAAATATTTGTAAATACAAAACCTTAATTAACGTACTTGATAATCAAGTAATCGTAATAACGTTTTAATTATTTGCTTTGTAAATGAAAGCCGATGATGACAGAATATCGAAATTAGAGAAATATCTATTGAAACAGTGTTACAGCTTAAGTAACCATTACGTACCTCTAATATTTATTTACTTAATATAGAGATTAGCTACATAAGTATGTATCTATAGTGATTTATTGATTGTCAAGGTCATGCGAAATTATCTAAACGACCTTAAAAGGACGAGAAACAATGTTGCAAATCCTGAAATTCTACGAATGCATTAAATCCCATCGATTGTAGGTGTTGGATTACAAATAAAAATGTTCGAATCATGAGATCATATTTTATACTTGTTCGAGGAATCACAACATATTTTAGGTCAGAGATGTATCATATTATGCAGTTTGAATGTTTCAACATTAAGAAAGACTACCTATTCGATTTATAAAATATACTGAATTCTTCAGTAGTTTAGCAGCAATTTTAACCTTTACGGTTATTCTTATTTTAATATATCCAACTTATAATTTAAAAAAAAATCTACTTCAAGGTTTGCATATATTGAAAGAGAGATTCTGTGAATATTGACAGGAACAATGCAAGGCATTCACACTCATAGAGGGAACAATTGGGTAAGCAGAGTGTTGACTATACAACATTACGAGTACAAGGATTTGAAATTAATACGATTTCCGGGAATGGTTGTCGATTGCATCTAACAAATACGGACACGCCCAATGCAATTCCGCTTTAATGAATTGAAGGAACATTTAGGAGCAAAAGATTCAGAGTTTATTTGCGTCCTATGCTGCCAACGATGACTAACGACAAATCTAAATTTAGTTCAACGACTGCTCTTCTAATAATCCTTAGCCTGATCGAGGCACAGACAGGATGCACGATGCAAAAACAACACTAGTGTGCAGCAGTCATTTTGTAGTGTTGCAAAATCTGAAGTAATTTGTTCCAATCACTTTTCACTTGCCTGTCTCCAACAGCAGCACATATTTTATCGAATAACTTTGCTAATTTGATTGTTAGCAATGGCCTGCAGAAGGACCACAATATGCATATACGTAGCTACATATAAGTGCAATGGAAAACAAACATGATTTAAAGATTCTGTACGCAGTGTTTTTTTTTTCTTCGCAAGATTGTACAAATAGATTGATGTGTGCATACCTGATGTATACGTTTTCACTTCAGTTGGTTAGTGGGGAAACAACATTGCTGCTTTAGTGTGTTGGTATGTGGCTACCAGCTCCAGGTAGCTAGAGTTCAATGTTCGCTCCTTACCTCTCACAATTATCCACTACAGGAGTATTTTGTTTTTAATATCTCGCAACATTTTAACAATTTCACAAATACATTTCTTACAATAAATCAACGTTTCACGAACACAATCATTCAATCTCGGCTTCATTAACTATATACAAATGTTTGCATATATATTTTATATATAAAAATAGTAACAAAAGGAATTAATATAAATAATAGAGCCAATTAATAAAAAGCGCTAAAATCTGCATTCATACAATAGTTCGACATACCTTCTTGCAAGTATTCCTTCTGGAAGATAAGTAATATGTTCAATTTGTCAATGCATCATTGTAGTGCAGCAAGTTACATATTTCTCAAAATATAAAAAGTATTTTATCCGCACAGCACAATGTAATTATAGCACTGACATTTATTTCAAATGTATATATACATACATTTAACATAAATAATAACTACTTGTTACATAGTTTTAAACGAACAAAGGCACTTTGTTGTATAATTTAATTTATCATCTTCACCACAACAGGCAATGCAAAATGAGAATTGGAATCATATTAAACTACAAGAGACACTACACACACTCAAACACTGCACTATGGCTATGCGACTAGACAATTTATGTTCACATCGGCCTTGCAACAACGAACTCCAACAAAACTACTTAGGCGCCCCTGCACGGATCTACCTAGAACTAACTGCACACCGCCGATATACAAAAGTAATAAGTTACCCACTCCAAAAATTCAGGATCGTAACGATAATATTCATTGCACAGTAAAACCAAAATAGATAAAAATAGGTATCAAATATATTTGATATTACTCATTTACCATATATCAATCCTTATATTCATGAATATGCATGATTTTGTTTTAAATGTACGGAAGTATAACAGAATGGAAATTCAGTTTTTGTCATTTACCGATCAAGGTGGCGTGTTTATCTTATCAGTACCTGTAAAGTATATGTACATTTTTATCCAGAGATATTTTTTCAGAAATCGAGTGCTCTTCCGTGACGACCGGTGCGACTCCGGCTCTGGATTATATTATAGTGTTGGCAGATCGCAACATCTCTCTGAGGATCAGTGTTGATTGCGTGAAACTGGTGGTAGTAGTAGTTATATAGCCAGTCTTATAAGTGTCTATTAAACAACATACCAATGGAAGTTTCTGTGAAAATACATTTCTATCCGGTTAAATACAATATATTAAATATTTCATACTGGTGCTTTTAAAATTTACAAATATAATAACGAGAAAAATATTCGTGGCGTAAAATGATTCGAAACAATATTGGGTTCTACCCTCTTTTCAAAAAAAATTCATTCTTGGTGGGATCAATACTGTTAAGTAAGCATTGTGTCAATATGAAAACATACATATTCCCTGAATGAACGAAACGGTATATCTCCCTTGCTTCAGTGTTCTGTATGTAAACAAGCAATTTTGCATTATTCCAAACACCTTGTTCCCTCATTTAACATTTTAATTTACTGTATTATTAATATGCGTTTTAGTTGTCGAGAACGTCGCTTATGTCATTTGTACTAATTAGAAAGAAATCGAATATGCTCACAATGTGCTGTAATTTGCTGGCACGAGAATTAACATTAATAAACGCATTGTGAATGTACACTGCGTGATGTTTGCATAAATTAAAGTTCGCGCGTTATTATGTATTTTACTATCACTACAGAATAAAAACATTTATTCAAAATTTTCAAACGTGATGTATTTTATATTGGCTATTTTTATCCAAGCTTTGTGCGTATAGTTTATTTACTTTCCAAATTGTTTTTGTATGTGTTGAAAAAACGAAAGTGAAGCTTTCTTTTTTAAAATCTAAAATTAGTCATTCAATTATGCTTGGTATAAACTAATGTTTACTTAACAGAAAGCTGTCTGTTTCAGTTAACATTGCTATGTCACACAAATGTTACGTGTGTGGACCGAATAATGCTGATGCGAACGCAACTGACATTCCATCTTGTAAACTATTTGATCCAAATAGCACAAAGTTTATAAGAATTTGTCCAGGGGATTCACTGGGTTGTAGTTTGCAAATAAATGGTAAGTACCAACTGGTACTTGGTTATACATTTAATCGGCATTTAACTTTTCATTTACTTTGCATCCAGGCACGGTGTATACGCGCTCCTGTGAAAAAATTGCATTCGATACATGCCAAACCGCAAACAAAGTAGATTACTGCTATTGCATGGGTGAATTGTGTAACAGATATAGTACACTGAGTGATGACGAGGACACTCCATTAGAGGGAAGCGGACAGAGTAATAGTAATAGTAATACAGACGATGGTTTACTGTTGCTCACGGACGTAACACGGAATATAATGCATGATGTAACAACGTCTACAACTGAAGCCATTCCAACAGTATCTAGAGGAGAAGTTCATTCTTCCTCTGCCTCCTCCTGTAACATTTATCAGACTCTTTACCACATGCGTAAAACCAACTTTTTGCTCACTATTTCTATTATTATTATTTGCCGTTACGGTTTCCTGCAGTAACCGGTTCTTGCCATTACTGTAACCTGGTTGCAAGATGCAACCACCACGACCATTTTATATTAGTATTATATACACATATAATGACGTCATACTTACCATGGTGCTGCGCGATCATTTCAATATAATACGATTACATTTATAATGTATGTAAGTATGGTATTATTATGTATAGGTACATCACACCCGAATACCACACTTTCAACACAGCGTGTCATAAATACAAATGTTTTGTAAGACCATTTATTTATACTTGAAAGAGAGTATGGTTCGTAATTTAGATAACACATGGTTCCGAGAGTTCAACATCCGATGGTACGTACATCAATGTTTCCTACCTTGTATTATTAGCTTATAGTGGCGAGATCACGGGTTATCTGAACTTCGAACTGTATATATATATATATATTATATATAAACCAGAATGCATTTTTACCTATTAATTATTTATTAGGCATTCATTTGCTCACTCGTCTTCCTTCCTTGGTAGTCGATATGTTATAAACTAGTCGTAGTTTTATATTAAATCTGTATTATAATATACTTACAGAATATATATTATATACACCCGGTATATTGCGTGTTTATTTTAAAATTACTCGGAGGCATTACAATATTATAATTGTACAGTTTCATTTCGTATTTCTCATATTTAATCTAGGCTAGCAACGGCAAACTTTTCAACAAAAAACAAATCACTTTTAAATATCATCTGACATTTTGTACATCCTTAATTATATGGTAAAAAAAGTTACACAGTTGACAAAATATCCGATGACGTTTAAAAAATGATTTATAATTACTATGTAAAATTTTAACATTGTAGCGTCTGTAGCTAATTTTAAAACGGATTCCGGTATATTATATTTGCACCCGGTATATACCGGATGTTCTCCAAGATCAATGACATAAGGAACTTACATGTAATATTTGTATGAAGTTATTTTTTGAAGATATTATCTAGAGAGAAATTCTTTTTTTTAATATTACATTACTGTTTACTTAGGAAAAATTATATTTTTCTAAAATAATCAAAAGGATTTTTGTATGAAATAAAGTATTTTTCTTTTTATTATAAATAAGACATATGCTATATCATTTGAAGCAATAACTAGTATAAAATTATGATCTTTAATATGTTATAGAAATGACAACTCGCTTATAAGTAACAATACGTAATTAAAAGGGGCATTTTATTTCATACCGTGTTATTTGTAATCAAAATGCAATTTTTTATTTTTAATATTGTAAAATAATTTTTTGTTTTAAATTATAAACAATTTATTTCTCTTACACTTTTTCTGTAATATGTATTGCAAAGATAATACAAATTTTTTTCTTCAAAATTACGTGTTAATTCCAGATGACTTACATTAGAGGATTCATACTAAAATATTTAAAATACCCGAAGCATTTTCGCACTGAACATATATTATATAAATGTTTATATAATAAAATTTATTAAAATAGATTAGGTGTTTTATTTACAATCCTGACAACATTTGCCAGGTCCCACAAACATGGAACTCTTAGATTTCCCCAGAGCCTAATATATACGCATTTACACCTAGCACATTATTATTTCCTAGAGAGATAAAATACTAATAGCCAGCGCATGTTGATAATTTACTCTCACTAAATGCAAATCAAATTAAGAACATACAGTTAAAATTGCGCATAACTCCTCAAGTCTATTTTCAATTTAAACTAATACTAGGGTACTAGCCACATGTTAGAATAAATTATTTGGTTCATACATAAATGAATGAAAATTTAAATTATGGGAATACATATAAAATATGTAACTTTCAATAAACTGTTTTGTACTGAAATGTTTTTGATAATATGATTGCCAGAACATTTTAAACATATTTTCTCTTCTATTATATTCAAATAAAAGAATATTTACTTTGCAAGAAGTTCGGTGGAATGGATAGTATATACAAACATATTTTGTGTGCCTACTTATTTTATATACATATGATATAGTTCAGATTTTTTTTATAAAACATTCCAACAATCATTCATAAACACTTGTTACAATAATAATTTACAAAACAATCAAAATAGTTGTTGAATGAAGTTTAATGCATATCAACAATGAACTGTGTTCAAATGTATTTTAATACTGGAATCATTTTGCCTTATTCTATATCAGCTATATGTTCGATTGAATCAAATCAAATAAATATTACACAACGAAATTAGTAACATGAATATGTAAATTAATATATTTACTAACACATTTATTACATTGTGTTAAGGCACATTTTACACGTATATCATCCTTTTAAGAAAATAAAATTATACATATGTTTGAATATGAATAATGGAGCCATTTTTTCCTATTGCAAACATTCGTATTGCTTCATAGGATAAAATGTAACACGTGTAATATGAAATTTGATACACAAGGTCATTCAATTTTTTTTCAAACACATTACATTATGTTAAAATCAGTAGTTACTGTTAAAAAATTAGACAACATACGCTATTGAATTAAAAATGAAATTTAAACTTTTAAATTTAGACCGACCGCCTATGAAGTAAGTGTAAAATGTTCTTGAACATTATAAAATAAAATTATAACCTTGTCATGAGTTATACTCAATGCAATTGTAATACAATATGTTACTTTTTTTATAACATTATATATATATATATATATATATATATATATATATATATATATATATAATCTCATATTTGATACTTACTAAAATAATTGTATCGTACATCCAATGAGAAACTAGCACAAACTTAATGAATAAATGTATTATAATTATAAGATTATTAATAAAAACGGGTTGTTGGTTACCATGGCCGTAATAAGGCAGGGGTAATAGGGGCATTAGCATCAGTCCCCAACAAACCAATGGGGTCACAACATAGCTTACTCTATAAATTTGTTATTACTATTAACATAAATAGTTAATTATTATTACTTACGTAACAAGCTTAAATAACATTATTAACATAAATGTAATTAACATTAACCTACACGAAATAATTAAATCTAATTACACTACAGAGAATAATGTTCTTGCTCTATCTTCTTCTTCACTTGTCTGGTAAAATAATAGGTACACGTCAACTGGATTGTCGACCATATTCTCGCCTACTTCACGAATGCATGAGTCATCGTACTTGTACCAGCTAAAATGTTAACAGTATAAATGTACTCAACTGTAAGCGCATGCGTAAATAATTGAACAATTATGAAACGTACCGTTCAGTAACTGGATTACGACTCATTGCGATATAATGGCCAAATTCAAGGGTGCCACGATGGTTGACTGTGGCGTATAATTTATAGCTTTTTCCAAAAATATGTTGTAATTGTTTTGGAAACTCGACTTCAATGTCGTTACGCTGGTAAGTGACACCTCGTTCTGTTTTATTTTCAGTGAATCTGAAACCATATCAAATACTGTAACAAAAGTGAATATATACAAGCTGAACTGAATACAACCTGTTTAGCTGTAGCACCAATACTGGTGGGAACGATACCACAGTAGCATGTTGGTATATATCGGATTCACTCTGACATTGGGGACAGCGATAACCAGTAATGGGTTGTTTACCAAAGTATCTCTGTATGCAGTTCTGCAAATGTATACATTCTAGTGATAATCATCATACTTTGACTTAACGTTTGGTTAACAAGCGTATACAATCACATGTTGTTCGTGAATGACAATGATGGAACACAAATATTAGATGACTGCGTATAATTACCTCTAAAGTACATGAACCACTCGATGGTAGTGCAAGGGTTAAATTTTCGAAGATTTCAAATTTATCCTTTACTTTACCGCATGCCCCGCATACAATTGAGTTCTTTATCTGTCCACAAAAAGTCTCGAGAATGACACTGGTTTTGCCACTAGTTTGTTGAATGAAACTTTTTTGTTTGGGGGTCCATACTACTTGGCGGGGACGTATCATATCACGACGAAGATCTTCGTGTAACCAGTTGGTTAATGTTAACATAAACTCATGTGCGTCTTGATGGACACCTTCTTTATAGCGAGGGGCAAACTGATACGCTGCGTTCTACACAAATATGTATACATACTATTAGTAAAATATCGACCGAACCAATACGTCGTATCTTTCATTTTGAACGAGACGCGACTTAACTTTGTTAGTTTATGTTCGATAGATAAATAAATAATAATGATTAAATTTACCTTCATTTCCTTAGGAACGAATGCTTTAAACTTGCCACTCCAAATCTTTTGAATTAGATTTCCGAAAGCACGGGCTACGTATCCGCAAGTGCCCTCGTTCGCGTTTATGTCATGAATGTAGTCCTTATTTAGGAAGTAATAAAGGATACTCGTAGTATTCGATAAGCATTGTACCACGGAATTTAAATAACAATTACTATGGGTATTTACTAATCCTGTGAGACCAGGTCCCTGAAAAACAAAACAAAATTGGACATCTTGTTGCTCTGCAACATATGTGGAATAAATTCACAACGCAAAAACCATACATATAATTATCATAGCAATCATAAATGCATACCAAATTTTTCCCAGAACCGGTAATACTAAGTTTTGGTACGGGACGCTTTGTCTGGAAATAAAATGATTTTTATAAATGTATCATTGAGATATAAGCTAAGAATAAATGGATGTAAATCATACTTCGTTTGGTCGCGGGGGAATTGTTGGTGGAATGTACATGCCCGATGGTTTTTTGAGTACAGGCTTCTTTTTCTCACGTGCTTCTAGTAAGAGCCTAGAAAAGTATTTACAATAAATAATTAAAATTCAATGTGCAAATAAAGCACTTAAAATACTAACAAATCACGCTGATTTTCGGTGATACTTTGTTTCGTGTCCTCGGTATCTGAATCGTCGTCCAAAATTCTATAAAGATTATTTTAATCGTTATTTCATCAATAATGACTATCAATTTCTTATATTAAAATACTCCAATACTTACTTTAGAGGTTTCGCTTTCTCTTCTAATGCTGGTTTTTCGTCAACTATGATACTGTAGAGATATGAAGAAATTTAATAAATAATTTTTCCTTTCAAAAAAATATATGATAACTTACACTTCATTATAAGGTAATTCGATCTTCTTTGTATCTTCATCAATTACTTTCTTAAGCCAGCTGCCGTTTTCGTACGTTAATAAATCAGGAACTTCCTTCTGTTCTGGATCTGGAGGCTCTAACTTCCCAGTTGTTCGTACCGGTAACTTAGGCTACAACATACAAGTAAATTTAACCACTTTGCAAAGAACAAATATTGTAAGAATTGATATTTTAAAATTATTTATTATTTTGTAAAAAATATTTTGTTCTTCTGATTGGATGTTTATAAATGTATAATATGAAACATTTTAATGAAGTTTTTTTATTTAAATATGATAGAAATTCATTTACCTTCGTTGCTCTATCAATTACAGGTTGTTGTTTGTATTCGTTTATACCGGTAGACGGATATTCGATAATATCTAAAAAATTAATTTAAATTAATTTAAAACTACAACGACAATTAATGGTATCGCAAAACAGAACACTGCAATGTAACAAATTTGAAAACAGTTCAAACAAAGATACCAACCATTTAACATTAATAAAATTTGTTGTGAATTCGGTTTTATTACCAGAGTAAAAAATAGTAACGAACCCAATTATTAGATGTCCAGTCATTTATTGAGAGAAAAGGAAATAAGTATTTGAAAAGAAATATTGTTTATCATTCAAATTTAAATATAATCTATGGGACTTTTATTAATCGTATGTGTGATATCAGGCATGTATGAACACAGCTAACTTCAGATTATAAATTTTTGAAATAATGTTGTGTTTGAAAATGTTTTTAAAAATTCTCACACATTTTAAAAGTTACGAAGCTTTTTATAAATACAAAAGTGGTTCATTTTGCGGTTATTACGATGTTAATTTGAATGTTTGCAGTGAATGTCATCACTGTATTAGTGGAATTATTTAATAATGATAAACATTTACCTAAGTCGAGTAAGTCATTCAGAACTGTGTTTTGGACTTCGTGGACAATATCGGGATTAGTACAGTGCATTGGATACGTTTGGAGCCATTCCAGATAACCTCCATTTAGAACAACAAGAGGACTGCTATTATTCATGGTCGGATCCCACTGCAAAACATTAAATTTAGAAAATACGCATGTGACTGGTTCATGTATGTAATATACATCTACTAAGATATCCCGGAGAGTGCTGAGTTTGGATGCTGTAATTGTTTCCTTCGTTGACGACCAATCCATAAGCACTGTCAGAACAGACGTCCATCGCCTGTCCCACTGTGATTTGCTTTCGTTGGGTACATCTTTTCCCAACACATTCGCGGACAGTCTGTACACAAGACAAAATTAAGATGAATGTCAGAAAGCTTATTCAAAGATATAGAATATAATAATTATAATCTACTGTATACACGTATGCTATACATACCGAGTGTCCCAAGAAATATGTGACAGGGAATTTAGATGTAAAAATGGAAATATTCTGATTACTTCTGAACAATACATTTTAGAGCAAAAGTGTAAATAAAAAAGTTGTTCACAATTAAAAACTGCACAATTATGATGTTAAGTTCAGTGCTAAAATATTATTGTTCATCAAGTTTGGAATATTGTATTTTGATGACAGATAGGTCATGGGAAAAAAATTGCATATATTTTTGTAAATTACGACAACAAATAATCAAAACAAAGCGTTTTTGTTTCACGATCCCCTAATCTGTCATTAAAATGTACTATTTCAAAATTGATTTACTCGATATAAAAACATATCTGAGCATTGAATATTAGTTTTTAATTATAAACATCTTTTATATTTACATATTAATTCCCTGCGTCCCAGATTTCTTGGGACACTCGGTATAACAAACAGTATCGAATTTAGAGTGTTCACATCAAGAGAAATATGAACATTTAGGGGGTCATGACTGGAACATAATAATAATAATACAGTAATTGAAGAACTAAGTAGATGAAGGTGGTATTGTACAGAGTGATCGAGATTAATTGTCCTTGCCGCCTCGTTCTGATTTTTTGTTTGCCGCATTGTCATATTGGCTACGATTAAAAATCGCATCGAATTAAATAAAGAATTAAAAATAATATTAACAAAATTGCTTATAATCAATTTTCCAAATGCCTTCCTTCACTCTCAATACATTTATTAAGATTATTCTTAACATGTTGACAAACATTGATTAATTGTTTTTCAGGTATAGAGTCTACAGAACTGCGAATAGTATCTTGTAATTCAAGAAGTGTATGATGCCGATTGAGGTAAACTTTTTTTTTTTTAATCCAAATAAATAAAAATCCAGTGGTGTTAAATCTGACGAACCAGCCGACCCGACTGATAATTCTGTTATCAAAATACTAAATAATCCAACGTGGCGTTTGCTGTATGGGCCGTAGCTAAACCAATGACAATATTCTAATTGTTATCCGTGGTCTAATGACAACAACTCTTGAACAACACTCATTTTGTAAGCATGCATGTGTAATTTTATTATTGCTTTTTGCCAAGTTCCATATGATATACTGTAAAAATTACATTTATGAATTAAATTAAAATTAAATAATGTACAATTTTAGTTGCCTGGTTCGCTAAAGATCGTAATGATTTATCTGAACCTGTTACTAAATGATCCCGCATATCAACTAAAACTTCTTGTATCAGAACAGTTCTCTACCCAAGAGGTTTGCCTTTAGTAACACTTCCAGTATTACGAAAATGTTGTATTACTCTACGAATATGATGCGAGTGCCGTAATCAATTTCCTAGAAATTAGCGAAAATTTGCAGAAATTGCTCACGACACTGCTCTATAAAGTATTTCCACTCATTTGTTCGAAAATATGCTTCCAAGAAAACCTGTCATGTTCTTGTATGAACACCATTCTAGCCAAACAATTGTCAGAAATTGCAACTGAATTTCAAAATTACTTAATTACCTTCAAAATATGTGTCAACAAAATGAAAAAACAAGCCGCCACTGATTCAAAAACAAAAGTGTTTATTGAAACTACTAATTTTATTCCGGCGAGAGATAGTTGTGATCATAATACAAACTTTTTCAAGTCACGTGACGGACAATTATTCTCGATGATTCTGTATACATTTTGTAAATATGTAAAAATGATTTGAACAAAATTGCAAAACAATTTTACACCTACAACATTTATCAACGGATTCATCTAGCATTGTGGTTCTAGGTTAAAAATTGAATAATTTTTTTCTATATAAATTTACATGCCAAGGAATAATAAAGTTTGAGGAAAACTATATTCTTATTATATTAAAGCAAATTGAAACATTTTCAGTAATCCTTTGAAAATCCTGGAGTGTATTTTAATGTTTAAGAAGGGTCCAGCACCAATATTTATTCTTTACTTCTTCGTTATGGAATGGATACAAGTAAATTAAATTAATATTTTTCCATTGGCTAGCGAATAGAGCAGATTTTGGAATTTTTGTTTCGTAATTTTACAGATTATAGAACACATTATCAGAACGTTGACTGTAAAACAATTCGATACATACCCAGATTTAATTATCTCTTCTGGAATGCTCACACAACATGGGTCTTTCATGCTGGACTGTCGATAATCATCCGAGGATCGAGCATCAAAAATAATGATATCAACTTTCTTTAAAAGAAACCCGTACAGTTCACTACATGATATATAATCTCCTGCAAGCATATACGAATTAGAAATACATACAACTAACAGACTAGTGTTACTGAATCAAGAATTTAATATGTATTATGCGATTTTAGTGAACAATCATACTTGGATAGTTTATAGTAACACTCGTCGTATCCTCTGTTACTGGTTGAATAATTTGTGGTGGAGGCGTTTTACTATCATTTTTATTATCTGTGTATCGTTCCGTCAAGCTTAACTTGAGTTTTTCAAGTTGATCCGAAATCGTGTTGTATTCACTACCCAAACGTTTTTTTGTGTAACCGTCATCTTCTTTCAATTTTTGTAAATAATCATATATCAATATGAAACGAACGAAGAATATGTATGCTCGTTCCTCATCTCCATCTTGTAGATGCCCCAATCCAGTTTGGAATAGGGTCTCAGCTGATTTGTATAACCTAAAAATGTCGGTTTTTTTAATTCATGAATTATTCCACCAATACAATTAACTCACTTGGCCGCTTTAAAGTTTTTAAAGTCTTTTTGCACTAATTTGTTCAGATGTTCAATGTTTGTTGCTAAATACAGTTTTTTCTTCATTTTATTAACAATATTTACCGATAACTAGATATCACATTTTTTTAACACATACACTTAAAGTGTCTATTAAAGATCCTGCACATTATACATTTATAGGCACAAGATTTGTTATTATACACAGAGAATGCTAGGAATAATTAGAAATAAACTAAAGATGAAACAGGCTTGGTACACGACAATCAGCTGAGAGCAGCTGAGAGTTTGACATTTGACTTGCTTTTTGACAACAGAACGCCGAACGCCACGCCATCTGTCTAGCAGGCCAGTGGGAATTATTTAGCTGTTAAAATTGGTTAAAATAATTTGATAAGTGGTTTAGGTTAAATCATATTAAAATCCATGAAATACAAGTTTTGTGGCAAAAATAATCCATTAGATATTTTTACAAAATTAAATCTTCGAATACCCGTTATATATTACGCTCGTCTAATAAACAGTTTTCAATAATTAACCATAATTATGAGAATAAATTCTGTGGTATTAAACGTGTTTGTTTTAATTTATAAATTAAACATTGTATTAGTAACATCATCCAGTAAAATAGATCAGTTACATGCAGCGAATCTACCATCATGCCGAGCATGTAGAACGTTAGTCGACTCATTTAATAAGGTACATTGTGGTTGTTCTCAGCCGGCACTGGATATATATATATATATAATTATTATTTAATTTAATTTTTAGGGATTTGAACGAACATCTAAGAGCAAATTTGAAGGTGGTGATACTGCTTGGGAAGAAGAAAAGTTAGGAAGTTATGCTACAAGCGAAATAAGACTGGTAGAAATACAAGAAAATTTATGTAAAGATATTGAAGAAGGACGCAATCAGTGTTTTTCTCTTGCAGAACAACACGATAGCTTGTTTGAAGATTGGTGGTTTAAATATCAAAAACAACAACCAAGTATGTTTTACATATACATACCAGGTGACAATATGAAGTATAATGTCAGAATATGTATTTTAGATCTGCAAAATTGGTTATGTATTGAAAATTTAAAAGTATGTTGTCCTGAAAATCATTTTGGCCTTGAATGTGAGCCATGTCCGGGCTATCCTGATGTTTGCAGTAATAATGGAAAGTGCAAAGGGGCTGGTACCCGCAAAGGAAATGGTATGTGTATTTGCGATACGGGATACGCAGGGCACAACTGTTCTGAATGTGCAGACAAGTACTATGTTGCATACAAAGATGATAAGAAGTTATTATGTTCGAAGTGTCATGTCTCTTGTGAAGGGTCATGCACAGGGGCAGGTCATAAAGGTATGGAGAAATAATAATTGATAGTTTACTACGGTAGAGGCTTACGTTTACATTATTACAGGATGCATGGAGTGTGCACCGGGATGGTCGAAGGAACCTGAAAGAGGTTGTTTAGATGTAAATGAATGTGCATTTGAGAAATCACCATGTGGACGGGCACAGTTTTGCGTGAATACAGAAGGAGCATTTAAATGTTTAGACTGTGACCGCGCTTGCACAGGCTGTTCTGGGGATGGTCCAGATATGTGTGACGAGTGTACCGCCGGTTACAGTCTTATAGACAATGTGTGCATGGGTATGTTGACGTGCCGATAGCTAACTGTCAGTGTGATGTATTCATGTATGTTTATATTACAGACACAAGTCAACGAAAGCTGACATCGTACGTGAATTTTACCAGATATTTGACCTACATTGGATTGTGCGTGGCAACGTGTATTATCTTGCAGCGAAATTTAATAATAGCAGCCATAGTTGGATTAGTCGTTGCACTATATATTTCCGTTTCCGAGTATATGCTCTCAACAACATCGGACGCGTCAGATTCTCTCATAGATTCCGAGAGTCTACTAAGATCCATTGGATAATGTATACCTATGTGTTTTATATATACCAAAGTTACCGTATTTTACCATTCTGTGGGCCAAACATTTGCCATACTTCTAGAGTAATAATCCAATGTCTTGCAAACATTGTTCCAACATATGTTGAATACGAATGTAATATTTAATTTGCAGTGCATATATTTAAAAGACACTATTGCCAATATAAATTAATACTGTGTTGTAATGAATTGTAAATGGATCATATGGATTTACCTACGACCACCTCATAAATTGCAAATTTTCACAAAATGCCGCAAACAGAATTTTCGATTCAATCAAATCAAATTTCACCAAATGCAACTATCAATAATTGTAATTTTTAATTCATCTACCTCTTGCCGACGAGCTTTTTAGTAATTAAAACAAAAATGCGCACAAATTTCGGATAGACCCCTTGAATCCAGAAATGTCTATTGCAACGTATGGTTGTCGCTCGTACGGTTATTTTTTTGTTACACTAACATCTAAAATCTAGGGCCTAGGCTATTCAACCGATCTTGAGCAAATATAAATTTTTTACTTTCGCTCTACTATTTCATGTTTTGATTTTGTATTTTAGTAAATATTAATTTGTTTGGAAATATCGAGACATGGACAGTCTTCGATGAGCTATGAGGTATGGTTGTCTGTATGTAATTTATAATATACGTAGTGCAAACTAATTCTACAAAACTTTTATTTGCCAAAAGCAATTTTTTCAGAAATATTTATTTAGAAACATTTACTGTATCTAATTTTTTTGTTTGGTAGCTTGAACTCTCTTCATATATAATCCAGTGGCGTAGACATTTCAGGCCCATAAGAAAAATTTTAGTTGAGGTCCTATTAAAAATTAAAATATAAGCTGGCCCTTAGAACCACGGAGTCCCTAAGGCTTGCTTATTCTTGCTACATGGTAGCTACGCCACTGCATTCAACTATACAATCTAATGTTTAAGGAGTTGCTAGCGAGTGTTCGGTCTACGCAACTTGGCAATTCCATCGCTATTCGAGCTGCGCTTCACATTCCGTTAAATTAGCTTCATTTGCCTAAAATGGTTCATGTTTCTATATATTTACTAGCAACATAATATATACACTGTGTTGAATGTGGTTTGTGAGAATCTTGGATTTACGATCTTTTCACAAAAGTAGATGTATCTAATAAGATATTATTGAGGACAAAAATTAATTCATATTAGCAATATTATGATATGTGCATCCAGAATAATCATTTTAATATTACAAAATTTAATTATAAGATTTTTTACATTCTTATAATTTAATTGTTGTAGGCGCAAAATGTAGTTACGTACTCGTACCATATCAAGTACCATTACCATTTAACATGATGCAATTTTTGGAATATCGAAATAAAAATACTAGAATCTTTTAATAACTTCTTATTTCTATATTCTTATTCTAATTAGTCTTACAGATGCATAAGAAAAGTGTTAATTTATATACAAATTTACATATTTTTGAAATTAAATAAAATCAGTAATATATTTCACTGTACATTTC
Organism: Carabus problematicus; assembly: GCA_963422195.1. NCBI lineage: Eukaryota > Metazoa > Arthropoda > Insecta > Coleoptera > Carabidae > Carabus > Carabus problematicus. The sequence continues at coordinate 21,889,666 of OY728577.1, forward strand.
TATTTTGTTTCTCTGGTTTGTTGTAATACGAAATTGTAGCTGTAATAAAATAAAATAAAGTTAATATAACTAATATGAATATATATGAATATTATAAAACATACTGTGTTGTAAGTAGATATGTTATCATATTTGGCAGATGGAACAACACAGATCGTACTAGGTTGCTTTAAACTCAGACTTTGTCGTACTTGGATACGGTGAATAATGTTCGAAGTGTGGAATTTGCAAAATAGTATTATTTAATTTAGTTCAGATTCTTATTCCGCTGCAAATGGCGGTATATCATTATTTAAGGGCGCAATTTCTACGCCTGTTCCTTTAATCTGTATTGCATAAATTGGTTTTCCACGCTTCTTGACTGATTGGGTTGGTACATATTCTTTTACTTCAACTGTTTTCGCAAAATTAACTTTTTTAAGAATGTCTTTCTTCTTTATACGCATACTTGGCGATGTATAACGGAGAACCTTTGCAGGATTCTTTAGTAAATATGTTGCTGCGGAGCCGTTTTCTCTGATATAAAATAAATAACCTACAGTGATCCCATCCCGGTTTTTATTTGATTGGTGTTTGCCGCTGATTAATCGGAAACGGTACGACTGGGTACGACCAACTACAATAAGTGTGAATCTTTCTATGATTTTTGTGTATCTATTTATATATATATATATATATATATATATATATATATATATATATATATATATATATATATATATGTGTACGGTAAGTTTCGTTTTAACGAACCTCAAGGGACCGACGAAAACAGTAGCTTTAAGCGAAGTTCGTAATAAACCATAAATATCAGAAATTCGTTCTTGTTATTAATGTATAGGTACATGTTTCAAGTAGGTACATAATATGAGGAACTGTTTTGCAAAACTAGGCTATATATGTACATTAACAGTAGTCTTTAAGAATCTTATTTGAAAAAATCGTTTATTTTACTTTTGTTTATATTTATTGTTGTTTTATATTATTATTTATTAGAACTTTACGTGTTTTCTTCGAAATTGCGTAACTCATAATTGTACTTCTGTAACACATTGAATACCTACAGTGAATAACTGACTGCGTTCAGAAGCCTCGACTATTGCGAGGACCCTACATATGCACAGTAGAAAGATTTCGAGGAATCCCCTGATTATTTGGTAAAATGCCGTTTTAAGTTCGTTATAACCGAACCCTTTTGCGATTATAACAAAAATTACGGTTCGTTATAATCGAAAGTTCGCTATAAAAGGGTTCATTATTTGCGAAAACATAACGCATGTTTAATACTTAGTTCGTACCTTATAGATTGGTTCGGTATAAACGAAATTTCGCAATAAGCGGGTCCGTTATAAGCGAATATTACTGTATATGTATATATTAATTACATAATTATCTATATTACAAGAAAACATTAGCTGTTATCGAAATCTATTGTTACGTAATTTCAGTCGGCGTGATCGGAATAATTAAGGAGTGTCGATGTATGTGCATAAAAAAAATTCTGGTCACCCTAAGAATTTAACAATTTTTAATCTCAAATTTGGATCATCCAATATTGGAAATATGAGGTAATATCTGTTTTTCAAAGATTTAATTACATTACCAGTTCTTATGAAGGAAATTATAAATCAATGTAGATTTATAGAAATTTTTAATTATCATATAACTTATTTTATAAGTTTTGTAGATACGTAGGTAATCAGGTTTTGGACAGCTATATTATGTTTTACACGTATAACTACAGATGAGATGGTTATCGTTTTGTATTGTTTTTAATAGAAATAAAATTAATTTAAGAAGCGTGTTTATATGGTATTTGGTGCGAAACAAACAGTATTATAATTTAAATTTTTAAATACATAGAAAATTGATGTACCTAATTGAAAAAAAAATATTCACAAAAGATCCTGTGCAATGATTGATCCGAGCAATATGTAGGGTAAAGATAAATAAAGAATAGATTAGTTCGAATATATGCATAAGTGCAAAGAAAATTAATTAATAATATTAATCTTAAAAATTTCATTGATCGATGTCATAATACACATAATTACCTACATACATAACATCGCGCCTTTCTCATTGCAGGATTAGTACGTAATAAATTATATAATTATTATTCACAGGAACAAAACAAGGGCTTGATTTTTCAAGCAAAAATAAAACAGCTCGAAATTTGGTTGGCGGATTTTGCTAGAAAATGCATTCAAGCCGCTTTTTTCTGATTCACAGTCGGTTGAAAAAATAGAAAAATTGTGATTACTTCTACACAATACAATTTAGAGTAAAAATGTAAATAAAAAAGTTGTGCATAATTAAAAACTGCATAATATGATGGCATATTTAGTGCTCAGATAGCACTCAAAAGAAATCACAATTTTTCTATACATAGTTACATGCTAATTCCCTATGTCTCAGATTTCTTGGGACACCCGGTATATATTATAATATACAAATATATAATTATTAATAATTATTATATTGTTTTACTCACAATTATTATATTGTTTTACTCACTGAAAAGTCATAAACTAGACGAGAAATATGACGAACTGTCAAAAACAAGCAGCAATATAAAAACAAGCGCTGAAAAAGAATGAACTGCGCGAAAAAACAAGCCGCTTGATTGACTTTAGCGCTTGTTTTGTTCCTGGGAATAATGGGCTTAAAATATATATACATATTATGTAACTGTATTTAGTAAATAACTAGCTAAAAGTACCCTGCGTCGCTCGGGGTTCTTCCAATAGCCTACGATACGTTATATGCTAAAGGTTTGTGATAAACCATATTTTTGTTTATCTATCCGGTGTGAACGTGAATAAATTTCATGGCGTACAATTTATTAATTTTGCACTGAAATGTTGCAATTATTTACATTTATAATTACTTAACATTTATTATGTAACATTATAAGTATTACGTACATTTATTAAATTCAGATTGAATCGTCTTGTTAACAACCAACAATACAAAAATCAGTACGGTTGAATATAAATATCTTTGTAAGTATTATTATAAAGAGATTAATATTGATTTAAACCAAACACACACGACAATTTCGAAGAGTACCTACTGTCTTATATTCTCTCAGAGATAACCTAGTAAGATAATAAGATAACTGTTTCTTGTAATATGAATTGCAAAGGAACTCTCTTTTTTATTATTGTTAAGGTAAATTACGTATTTTATTACTGATCTTTAGTTCATCGACCTAATGTCGATAGTGATCGGAAGGATGTCTGTAGCATGTTTCGATTTGAAAAAAATTGTGTATTTCGAACATACCCTTTAGAATAGATCATACATTTTTATTGCACCTCTAAATTGAAGTAATACGTTATCAATCAGATTTGCCTTGTATATTGTGAGCTAAAATATCCAATATCACATTTAAAAATGCTGAATAAAAAGTTAGGATTTTTAAATAAATGAAAAATAGTAATTATATATTATAAGCAAGTAAAGAAAGTATGATAAGATGTGTAGATGTAAATGAGGCAAGAGAGATTTACGAAGAAAAGAGTGGTGAGCAACTGCGGGATTTATAAAGGGTCGGCTATTTTTTTTTAAATATATACACTAGTACATAATTACATTTAGGATCATAAGTATCGTATAAACTTGAATATAATACGACCCCCTATTGTTTCACTAATTAAGTCGGAAGCAATCTGTATTCTTTAGGTATCGAAAAACAAAGCCTTTTCTTTAATGTAACATTTAAAAAAGAAATACATTTCGCCTCATATTCAAGTTTGGGTATACGATTAAAAAAAGTTGTAGTAAAATATATACATATATAGTATATTTATAAAAATATGGTTGATATAAATAGTGTATTTAATATAACGCACTAACACAAATAGTGTTATGCTGAGCTGTTGTAGGAAAATCTCTTGAATCATTGAAGTTCTGTTATGATATTGATTATTGCTAGAAAGCCTAATAAAAACACGGCTTTCTGAGCAACAATCAAAATCACCTCAAGAACAATGTTTTTGTCAAGAAATTGCATTAAACTTCTTCCATGCGACCACTTTCAAAAATCTGTAACAGAATATTAATTTAGTATCATTTGAATATTACCTATTATCGATTTTCAATCCATGTGATGTATTAATTGTAAATAATTAAAATAAAACACTTATATTAAACTAAAAGATGAATAATATTTCATGCAAATGGTTACATGGATTTGCTTTCTACGAATTTTTCATAATTTGCATAAATCACTGATGCAACTGCAAGGTACATATCATATACGAATATTTAACTAGCATGTATGTATGTATGTATGTGTGTATGGTGGCCATGTTAACACGTCATACTGTCAACTGTCGGACGTGAAATTGTAAATTCGTAATAGAAACTTATCAGCTCGAATGAAGTTTGACATAGCGTGCCGGTATTAAATATGCAATATTTGACACTCGTACCACGTTGACAGTCGGAATGGCAGTGTTACCTGTTTAAAAATATATTGTACCTAATGGCAATGCCAATCACCATTTAACAGATGCACGAGCTCGGTCATGGATTTATAATGGGTACACGATTTCTGCATTTGCCTTGCCACAGAGGTCACGTCTACGTTACATTATAGAAGCCTCGGATTTTGATCAATGCGGTTTTAACAAATGCAGACAGGTAATGGAAAAAACAACCGGATCGGAATAGGTTTATCATTTCGAATGCGGAAAATGCATACGAATATTAAATAATAATATCTATTCAAATATTATATGTGCTGGCTACCAAAATGCATTTTAGATGTTAATATTGGTTCATTTAAATATTTACGGTAGTTTCTATCTGCCAGAAATATATATATTATATATATATATATATATATATATATATATATATATATATATATTATATATATATATATATATATATATATATATATATATATACAATTACGCTAAGAAATACGTGTAATTGTGATATGTTGACGAAAACTTTATTGTTACATAAAATTGTAACTGATAAAATTGTTAAATAATAATTTTCTCAGTTAGAAATCAACATTCAGAAATCGTAATACTCACATACATAGGAACAGCAATTTTTCGAAATGGATTTTTTTGAAAAGTGTGCCTTTAGTGTATCAAGTTACACATTGGTATACAATACGTTCTCTGAATTTAATTAAACATAATTATAAAAATAATAAAAATGTGTTACCATTATTTGATAAAACAATGCTATCAATAGTAGCTGCGTCTTGTGAATTTTATTTGACAGCTGAATCAAAAGTTGTTTGTATTTTGTTTGTGGAACATTAAGCTGTTTCCGTGTGCGAATATTGACTTATATTACATGTTAGTTTTAAACTTGATTATAACTGAATGAACACCGATAATTATAATCCATGTTTGTCTTTGGCAACAAAGACTAATAAAAATTATATAAGTTATTTTGAAAGAAGCATAATGATTATCTTAAGAATGTAACGACAATAGTATGAGAAACTAATTTCTAACCTAACATTCCATAATGCTGTTAATTTTATCTGAAGTTGGAAACAAATTATATAAGTCAGCCAACACAATTAACTATATGAAGTTTTACATAAATTCAAACCAATAATTATACTGAACAAGTTTCATAAATAAATAATTTACGAGTTCAAATATGTGTACTAATATCTATTATTTTAAAATAGTCACCTCATTATACAACAAAATTTAATTCAGAAAAGATACTTTGCTCGAGTATTCACTGCAGAAGTTTTATGTAAAAATATGCATATAGACTGTCTCACCAAAATACATAACAGTCGCTGACTGCTATTCACAGCTCGCTACTAACAGCACTACTAAATATATCTACTAAATTGACACTGTTGCTATAGTAACGCTATAAAAATACACAATTTTAATAGAACAATTTAGTAGCTCTTAATGGCACCGTTTGTATTGAGCTGTAAATACCAGTCAATGGATTTATTTTAAAGAAAAAACAATTAACATTGGATTTCCTATATAACATATTTCGATGAAACACCCGGTATATATACATACGTCTACATGCACAAATTAACATGGCTCACTATATTTGACTCGTATATTCTTTGTTGAATAATATACCATCGAAAAAAGGATTGATATTTGAAATTATTAGCTCATATATCGTAATTTCTTAGAGAATATTTTATATACAAGAACTAATCATTGTCAAATCAAATATAGCAAAGTATAGCTAAAATAATTGTCCGTATCACAGTGCAACGTCATCGTTGTAGAGATAATCATTTTTTTGGAAAATTTGCTCCGCAAACACCTACCCTAATCCTAAATTTGCATCTACTGAATTATTGGCGAATAGGGTGCAAAATAACTGGTTAATTCAGTGCTCACCATTAATAACAATACCAAACACGTTAGTCTAGCTATTGCCGTGATTCTAAGACGAGTTATAACGAAAATTCGCGAAGTGAATCGAATAATAACGAAGTGAAACTATGTTATTAACCTGTTACATAAAGTGCTACAATAAATTTTATAGGTACTTATCACGAAACACAGAATGTGCCGCACAATGTAAATAATCGGAATTTATTGTCCTAAAAATTTAGTCCACTGTAAACCACATTTACTAAATTTTTAGACCATCTATTAATAGGTAATGGTATTCCCACGAATAAACCGAAATGTTCACGAATTAATTTCAAATGAACTACAATGCTTATTTATCGTAATGTAGTATGTATAACCTCATACAATATACGTTTTTAAATATAGTGAACGAATAAATGAATTTATTTTATATATTCTAAATAAATGTGCTCTAGTGTTGGAGATTTGAATGTGAGTGCAGAATGCAAAGCGAAAATGCGTAAGCACACAAGTACAGTGATAAAATAGTGCAATGAAAGGAGATTCTAGAGAACTAAGTGCATGTATGTAGAGGTGCGATTGTTATAGGTGTTCAAGTAGCAAACCTCGGTAGCGTCCTCGGACTAATGGAGAACCATCTGACTTCGGTTCTGTTTGTAGACTAGTTCAGGACTCGCTAGTTCCTGCACACAAAGAGTAGCATCCGTTCTGTGCGCCAATCACTGACCGGCATCGTATGTCCAGCCCACGAAGGTACCGCCCCCTGCTTGTTTCCAAAATGGTTGAAATCTGGAGCGTCGTCTGCGTCATTAATTATTGTTGTCGATTTTAGCATTAATAATGTAGGAATTCTGATATTTTCACACGGTACTCCAATGTTGATTTTACCTTTATATAGGTATATGATTTATGAATAATTGACTACATGAATCTACTTTAATCCTGTCTGCCATTGTTAGAATAATTTATAAATGTCTATCTAACTTTATATATACATATATATATATATATATATATATATATATATATATATATATATATATATATATGACAGCCAGCCATATAACATTATATTTAGACAATATTTAAATAATCAATTTAATTATCTCTCATTGTAATTAATTTTCAATTGTATAATCATTTATTCATCAAGTTAAAGCTTTTGTTAGAGCAACATATTCTATCAATTGAATTGAATTATACAAAAACTATTTACTGCAATGTAATTAGAACAATTCATATTAATATACACAGGGAAATTTGAACATACAAACAATCAGTATTTGCAAGTTTTATCAGTTACCTACATAATTAAAACTATAATCAATTAGCAGGCTTCTAGTTTAGTAAAATAAATTCGCAATATATAAGTTGTTGAAATTTGAATTATTAAATTTTATTATAACACTTTAGGTACGAAGATAAATACAAAAAAAAATACTTACATGCAACGCGTCTCACATCCAATAGTTCATCTTTCGTAGGAAAATTTTCATTTTATTGTCTATTGCAACACTTAAAGAAGCACGCACAAAGATCACTGAAATATATCGATAAAATAATAAGCGATAAAACTAATGCGTCCCTACTACGCAACCGAATAAAGATGCGGAAGACGATCGGAACTCGATGATGCACACAACGTCAAATTGTTAGACACTGAAACGCGTTCGAATTGCGTTTGTAACGCGAATGTGGTGTGAGGAGAGAGCAGATGTTGTACCCCTCTGGAAGGGGTTCGATGTCGCGCATTGTTGATTTATAAAAAACTAACGGATTCACTGGCAACCCGCCACACTAGCCACAAACGAACAGCAATCCTGTCTACCCATTGTAATACGAAAGTATAACCAACCAAGCATCAACAAGCAGGACCCAGTTACGAGGTAAATCTCTAAACTAGCATATGATATTTCTTGATACTTTTTTACTATTATAATTACTATTAATTTATATTGAATCAAATACATAAACAGACCATATTCATTCAAACTTTGTCAGTATGTATTCACTTCTAATATTTTAGAATCTCATATTAATTTAAATCTAGAGAAAGAAAGAGTTATTTTAATTTGCACAGATTTTTTATTATGGCATTTTAAATAAAATTTCGTAATATAATAATTACAAACTTAGCTACAAATATTATCATTCTCTAATTATATAAGTTTTCTTATTGGTTTGTTTCGTATACCTTGAAATTATAAACTTATCCTGAATTGAGATAATGTTATTTACTTATGTTATTAATTACATAATGTTAATTTCTCATATTCTACAGATTTTTCATCAGAGCAACTTAACTTTACATTATAAAAGTGAAATAAAATAATTTTTGTCAGTGGCTGTTATCTAGACAGAGTATGTGAAATGTTTTCATAGTTTAAGTATAAGACACTGATATTGGGTAGATATACATGTATGCATGTTACAGTTACTGTACGATTCTGTAGCTACTAGACGCACATGTAGGTACAGTACATAGAAAGATAAAAGGGTAAATTTTTTAGCGGCTGCTGACTGCACAATCGCTCCTGTACCAATGAGGGTCTCTAAACAAGGGGTTCAAGCGGACGGGGTACTGCGCGACATACGGTAGGGGTGAAATACGTATGGGGTAAGTTTCAGATTGTATTATGTAACCCTAGTGAAAATTCATCCCCAAATGTGCTATACGATTCGTTTCTTTACACTGTATTTAAAACACGTCAGAGGTCTCGTAAATCGAAGAGGGTACCGGCCAGGTGTACACATGTACCGTACTCTATGTGCTATACGTACATCCATACACCCATGAACCCTGTGACACACTAAATGGGTTGTGCAGCTGCCTGTACCAGCTAGGGCACGGGTTCATCTCTCAAGCATTGACATCTCCGCACGTGACACACAAATATCAAACTTCCGCGCATGTCTAACGGTCACCACCATTATGGCCCGAATGAAACCTCAGTCAGAGAGATAGTTTTTGTGATTCAAAAACATTTTTATTAATTTTTATTTAGATAATAAAATAATCATATATGGACTACTTTGCAATTTAACCTATTTTATTCTTTTATCAAATTTGATATTTCCTAAAATTATTTCAATATGCCATACAATTATCTTCTTTTTTATTGTACCTGAATAAAAATGTTTTTTTTTTTTAATTAACCGTTTTACCTTATACTTTTATCCTTCTAAAATTGGAAGATATGTTTATGTATAAACAAATATCATATCATCTCGATATATTTAAAGCCCGTTATTCCCAGAAACAAAACAAGCGAATGATTTAATCAAGTGAACTGGTGTATTTCCTTATTTTCACGCGCTTGTTTTTATATTGCTGCTTGTTTTTGACAGTTCGTCATATTTCTCGTATAGTTTGTGACGTTTGAGTGAGTAAAACAATATAATAATTGTGAGTAAAACAGTATAATAATTATATATTTGTATATTATAATATATACCGGGTGTCCCAAGAAATCTGAGACATAGGGAATTAGCATGTAAATATGTATAGAAAAATTGTGATTACTTTTGAGTGCTATCTGAGCACTAAATATGCCATCATATTATGCAATTTTTAATTGTGCACAACTTTTTATTTACATTTTTACTAAATTGTATTTTGTAGAAGTATCACAATTTTTCTATTTTTTTTCAACCGACTGTCAATCAGAAAAAAGCGGCTTGAATGCATTTTCTAGCAAAATCTGCCAACCAAATTTCGAGCTGTTTTATTTTTGCTTGAAAAATCAAGCGCTTGTTTTGTTCCTGGGAATAGCGAGCTTTAATTGGTGACAAATTTTATATAATTTATTACGTACTAATCCAGCAATGAGAAAGGCGCGATGTTATGTATGTAGGTAATTATGTGTATTATGACATCGATCAATGAAATTTTTAAGATTAATATTATTAATTAATAATATTAATTAATTTTCTTTGCACTTATGCATATATTCTAACTAATCTATTCTTTATTTATCTTTACCCTACATATTGCTCGGATCAATCATTGAATGCACAGGAATGAATATTTTTTTTTCCAATTAGGTACATCAATGTATGTATGTATTTAAAAATTTAAATTATAATACTGTTTGTTTCGCACCAAATACCCTATAAACACGCTTCTTACATTAATTTTATTTCTATTAAAAACAATACAAAACGATAACCATCTCATCTGTAGTTATACGAGTAAAACATAATATAGCTGTCCAAAACCTGATTACCTACGTATCTACAAAACTTATAAAATAATTTATATGATAATTAAAAATGTCTATAGATCTACATTGATTTATAATTTCTTCCATATGAACTGGTAATGTAATTAAATAATTAAATATTACCTCATATTTCCAATATTGGATGATCCAAATTTGAGATTAAAAATTGTTAAATTCTTAGGGTGATCAGAATTTTTTTTACGCACATACATCGACACTCCCTAATTATTCGAATCACGCCGACTGAAATTACGTAACAATAAATTTCGATGACAGCTAATGTTTTCTTGTGATATAGATAATTAATTAATTAATATATACATATACAGTAATGTTCGCTTATAACGGACTCGCTTATTGCGAGCTTTCGTTTATACCGAACCAATCTATAAGGTACGAACTAAAGTATTAAACATGCGTTATTTTTTCGCAAATAACAAACCCGTTTTTAACGAACTTTCGATTATAACGAACCGTAATTTTTGTTATAATCGCAAAAGAGTTTGGTTATAGCGAACTTAAAACGGCATTTTACCAAATAATCAGTCGAAATCTTTCAACTGTGCATATGTAGGGTCGTCGCAATAGTCGAGTCTACTGAACGCAGTCAGTTATTCACTGTAGGTATTCAATGTGTTACAGAAGTACAATTATGAGTTACGCAATTTCGAAGAAAACACGTAAAGCTCTAATAAATAATAATATAAAATAACAATAAATATAAACAAAAGTAAAATAAACGATTTTTTCAAATAAGATTCTTAAAGACTATTGTTAATGTACATATATATAGCCTAGTTTTGCAAAACAGTTCCTCATATTATGTACCTACTTGAAACATGTACCTATACATTAATGACTATATGAAAACGTTATTCCCAGGAACAAAACAAATGTTTAATTCAAGCGGCTTGTTTAGGCCAAGCAAGCGCTGGTTTTTCGCGCATTTCATTGTTTTCCAGCGCTTGTTTTTATATAGCTGCTGGTTTATGACAGTTCGTGTTATTTTTCATCTGTGATTTTGAAGTGAGTATAGCAATATAATAATTATATATTTGTGTACTATAATATATACCGGGTGTCCCAAGAAATGTGGGACATAGGGAATTAACTTCTAAAACAATGATCTATTTATGTACAGGTTGTGAGGGAGAATATAATATACATAATTCCCAATCGTATCCAAGCGAACATAAACAAGCATTTAATATGGGTGAACAAAGTGTAGACGTTGATCACGATTTTGTCAACCACCTTCAACAATCGTCACTGAATACAAAAAGCACAAAAAATCTTGATACAAACAATGGTAAGTTTCGATTGCTCAAAAAAAAATCTTGAAAACACGACTGGAAATGTTTACAATGAATGCATTTGATTTTCTAATAATAATGACATCCTTTATTTGCACAAGCTGATGGCGACAAAATCCGCTCCGTAGCAACATATTTGCTTAAGAATCCTGCAAACATTCTCCGTTATACATCGCCAAGTATGCGTATAAAAAAGAAAAACATTCTTAAAAAAGTTCGTTTTGCGAAAACAGCTGAAGTAAAAGAATATGTACCAACCCAATCAGTAAAGAAGTGTGGAAAATCAATTTATGCAATACAGGTTAAAGGAACAGGCGTAGAAATTGCGCCCTTAAATAATGATTAGAATAAGAATATATAAATAAGAAGTCATTGAAAGATTCTAGTATTTTTATTACGATATTCCAAAAATTTCATCATGTTAAATGGTAATGGTACTTGATATGGTACGAGTACATAATTAAATTTTGTAATTTTAAAATGATTATTCTGGATGCACATATCATAATATTGCTAATATGAATTAATTTTTGTCCCCAATAATATCTTATTAGATACATCTACTTTTGTGAAAAGATCGTAAATCCAAGATTCTCACAAACCACATTCAACACAGTGTATATATTATTTTGCTATTAAATACATAGAAACATGTATTACCATTTTAGGTAAATGAAGCTAATTGAACGGAATGTGAAGCGGAGCCCGAATAGCGATGGAATTGCCAAGTTGCGTAGACCGAACACTCACTAGCAACTCCTCAAACATTAGATTGTATAGTTGAATGCAGTGGCGTAGCTACCATATAGCAAGAATAAGCAAGCCTTAGGGACTCCGTGGTTCTTAGGGCCTCAATTAAAAATTTTCTTATGGACCTGAAATGTCTACGCCACTGGATTATATATGAAGAGAGTTCAAGCTACCAAACAGAAAAATTAGATACAGTAAATTTTGCTAAATAAATATTTCAATATTTCTCAAAAAATTGTTTTTGGTAAATAAAAGTTTTGTAGAATTAGTTTGCACTACGTATATTATAAATTTGATTAGATAATTGCACCGAAAAACAATTGCCATATATATATATATATATATATATATATATATATATATATATATATATTTAAAATTAAATTTATTATTTATATTTAGAAAAATTAGATACAGTAAATTTTTCTAAATAAATATTTCAATATTTCTCAAAAAAATTGCTTTTGGTAAATAAAAGTTTTGTAGAATTAGTTTGCACTACGTATATTATAAATTTGATTAGATAATTGCACCGCAAAACAATTGCCATTTTATTACATACAGACAACCATACCTCATAGCTCATCGAAGACTGTCCATGTCTCGATATTTCCAAAGAAATTAATATTTACTAAAATACAGAATCAAAACATTAAATAGTAGAGCGAAAGTAAGAAAAAGTACATTTGCTCAAGATCGGTTGAATAGTCTAGGCCAGTGATACACAATCTGCGGCCCTGGTTCAAATTTGTGTACACTATCAATAGTTTTTATGAATCTTATTTGAAAAAAATCGTTTATTTTTCTTTTGTTTATATTTATTATTATTTTATATTATTTTTATTTATTTACAGCAAGAGCTTTACGTGTTTTCTTTGAAATTGCGTAAATCATAATTGTACTTCTTTAACACATTGAATACAGTGAATAACTGACAGCGTTCAGTAGATTCGATTGTTGCGGCGACCCTACATATGCGGAGTTGAAAGATTTTCCCTTGATTATTTGGTAAAATGTCGTTTTAAGTTCGTTATAACCGAAAACTTATGCGATTATAACAACAATTAAGGTTCGTTATACCCGAATGTTCGTTATAAACGGTTTCGTTATTTGCGAAAAAAATAACACACGTTTAATGATACTTTAGTTCGTACTCTATAGATTGGTTCGGTATAAGCGAAAGTTCGCAATAAGCGGGTTCGTTATAAGCGAAATTCACTGTACTTTTATTTTTTCTTAGAAAATCAATAATCAATTTCTTTTCTCATTGTGTAAATACTTTTCTTGTCATTTATTACATCTACAATCCAATAAAAGGTTAGTTATGTGATATTGTTCTTAATGATACAATGTATATATTTTTTAAATATTTCATTCTTTTGCAACGTTATTTATTTATTTATTCTGTATATCGACAATATATAATTTCCAAATTAATATAATGAATTAACTTAATAAATATATACTTACAATATGCGGTAAAATCACATGCTGCACAAATGTTTGTATGAGAATAGATTGGAAAAGTCCTGTTTGTTATATTATAACAATTGCAAGTAAAAGTAAACATTCTGCGGATTGTATTTGAATGGAAATGAAACTGATACAAAATGTATAAAAGATAATATGCTGAAACGAAAGACAAAAAAAAATTTACCCAAATTAATAGGCCGTGGAAAGTAAATGTGTTGTTTCTGAAAGGTTCGACAAATTTTAACTATGAACAATGGAAACAAAAATTGCTGGAAAGCATGGATGATTTAGTAAAAAGAAAAAATGTACGAAGCAGTGTCTTTTCTACGTATGAAATACTCGCTATATCAAGTTCACGATGCCTGGAGGTTTAACTGTAGTGAAAAACAACATATAATACATTCAATAACATTTATTTAACATTCACGTACATTGCTATATTTAATTTTTATTAAGTAATTATTTTCTACTATGTGATATCTTACTGTTTTTTTTTTTAATAAACAAGATGTTTATAATATTTGAATTGAACACGAAATTTTATTTTTGTGTTCTGGTTACAAAAGCTTGCAATTGCTCTTTTCTTTAAAATAAATGACTTAAAAGAATTCTTCTGTTGATGTCACTGTTGCTTCTACCAGTAAACCAAAATCTAGTTCAGCCAAACTAGCTTTGGCTGTTAGTAAGTCCAGGAATGTATCCAGGGGAGAAAGTCTATCTGCTGAAGGGAATGCAGCTAGTCCTGAAATTGTGTTGTTATCATTTTATATGCAATCAACATACATAACAAGAGCATAGTATATTCCATTCGACGGATTTTACACATCTATGTATATATTTCTCCGTATTCATTAAGAATTCGACACATGTTTATATGAAATTTATTCAGAATAGTGCCCTCCCAATATTTACTATTCCTCTTGAATCACTCTGTATATATGTATTTCATAAAATAAATTTTGTTTATGAAATATGCAAAGAAATGGAATGTGTATTTTAATATATTAAAAATAAACTATAAATTTAGTTATTTAATTGTTTTGATACAAATATATTTGAAAACGCTTCTTTTCAAATAAAAATCATGGAATCTATCTGGAGGGTCAATAATACATGTAAATATTACATACATACCAAACTGATTAGTACGAGTGCGTTGCAGTCCACGAGATCTGGGCTGAGATCCTTCGACTCCAGATAATATATTTAGGGCATGTTCTCGGGCACGCAACATTAAACTAACCGGATGTCCCCACGCATTCAGTAGTCTTTTTGCACGAGAACGAGGTAACAGAGATAACAATTTCAGTTTTTGCAATACACCCTGTTTGGTATCGTTGGTATCTAAAAAAGTTCGATATACATATATTGTTTCCCAAAGTATCTTTTTCTTCATCACAATTTTTCCGCAAATATCGTAAATAGATTTCAGAAGTCACTTGCGAAATACATAATTTTTTTTTTATTTACGTATCCCAGTAATGCTAACAATGGTACAATTTAAAATCTTTGTAAATGAACTGTATATGTATGTGTAAATAAAATTACCAGCCATAATAATTTTCATCACATCAACTTGCATCTCAAAAACATTCCGATAAACATGCTGTAGAAATGTATCAAATTTTAGGGTTCGATAACCTAGAAATGTGAAAAACGATGTAAACCCTTGTGGTAAAGGAAATGCAATTGATTCAACTGCTAAGTAGTATCGTTCGAGCAGCGTAAATAATAAATATCTCTTGTCATCTTGTAAATTGTCACTGGAAATATTTAAATAATTATGAAACCACTAGTAATGTACACAGACTATTTACATTAAGACAAATCCTTTTTCATGTTCATGTTTTGCATCAATATTTACACTACGACATAATAATTGGCACAGATATTTTGACTGTTCAAGTTGAGCAGCTACATAGCGCGTTGCAACAGCATGCACATGTATGGGAGTTTGAGATTGCCACTGTTGTCGACTTAAAGTGTTGTTACCCAAACTGTGTTTAAGAAGGTGCATGCTCAGTTCGCGCAAATTCTGAAAATAAATTAAGATTTTTGTAGCATTGTATAAATGCTGATATAATAATTTCATTATTACGGACATTGTAATTTGAATATACGCATGTATTATTAAATAATTTTGTATATTTCTGCTGTTAGATAACATATAAGAAAATATATTTTTTATACTTTTAATTTAATTAGTATGTATATAATAATTCACATACCACTGATATAATGTGTTCTTGTTTACTTGCTGTGCAGCTTTCAAATTCATTAAATGGCAATGAATCCATTTGATTCTTCCTGCTGTTTTGCACAGCTATTGCAGATAAATCCACAGAACTACCAAGTACACCTCCAGGTGAAAGAGGTGTGCTAGATCTTGATAAAGCTTCAGGCTACAAATATTAGATTCAATTTAAATTTACAGTACTCACATCAGTAAATTATAATTTAAATTAATTTTAAATTATTGAATGCAGTCATGATTAAAAATAAAATAACCCAATTTACGTTAAACAGTAACAACAGCATTGATTTTATTACAATTCAATTGTTTTAAAATGTACTGGAAGCCTTTATATGTTTAAATAACGTACTTGGTAACACATAAGAGATACCATAAGCTTATCAGCAACCTGACTTGGTTTAAATTTTGCCTTGGTTTTAGCAGTTTGCATAAGATTCTCCCACAATTTAGTCCATAAATCCACCCTGTATGGCACAATTCGCTGTTGGGGCGACAGTAACATCATAGCTGTATTCCATAGTATGTCCTGGGATACCCGTACGCAATATTTATTAGTTTTTAATTCCATATCCCGTCCTGGTAACATCGTAGTCACAGACAATAAGTTTACAAGTTGACTAGCATCAGATGGTAAGTTTCTTTGAACCGACGCGAACGAACTTCCAATTAAAAACTCCTTCATTAACTGAGATAAGCCAAGAAACAGTGGCTTTTCGGTAAATGATGATAATAACTGAAATATTTCGACAATTAATTTGAAATTGATTAATTTCGAAATAACTTGAAACTGTATTCAAATTTAACTAGTACTGTAATGAAAACAATACAATTCAATACCAATATGAAAAATAAACCGCTACTTTTGTAATTTTCTTGAATTTTTAAATGTAGTTTATAATTCATTCATTCTTATAGCCCAATACGAATTTTAATAATTTTGTTTTATATTGAATTCAGTGACAAGTATTTTATTTATTGTATTACCTCTCCAACAGTTTCAATATCACTTTTATGAACAATTAAGTAATGAATTATAGCTATTTTATTATCCAAATGCATTTCATTTTTAAATGACTCAACTAACTGTGATGTGGTCACAGTAATAGGAAAAACATCCAACGTATTCAGATTTATACTTAAATTAGAATCACAACATAAAGGAACTAAACGTAAATCAACATATTCCACATTGGAAACCACAGATGAAGTAACGATATGACAACAAGGTTCATGATTTATTCCTATGTCCAGTAAATGTGTAAACAATCCAGGAATAAATATTAACATGTGATGATCTGGAAGGAAAAAATCTATAAATACGCTTGATTTCATTAAAAATAGTAATAAAATCGTATAAAACCGAATATATACTAGTACATATTCCTTGATGCTTGAAGCTCGTCCATACATAATGCGTATTGTTATCTTTACATGTTAAAAAAAATTAATAAGTTTATGAGTGCATCAAAGCGTTGTCATCGTGCATAGATGATTTTGACTAGATAAGAGATAGATGTTACTAACACGAGGGTTGAATGAATATTGAATTTTCTTTGGTTAAAATCACTACCCAGGCAAATAGTTTAACCTAAAGTGCGGAATACGACTTTCATAAATACAATTCCGAAGCACAGACGAACTTTGGTTTGTCTGTGCTCGAAGGTTATTAAAATAATCACAATTTTTCGATCAAAAACAACCGTATCTTCTCAAAGGTTGCAGTTAAATTTTCACTGCATTTCTGAAGATTGTACGATTTACCAAAATTTCAAGCCTCTAGTAATAATAAAATTAATTAATTTTATGATTTATAAAAAAAGATTTATTTGTGTACTAAATATTACTTTAATTATCTAATTATTCCACTAGATATATTTTTATCTACTTGATTAATATAATAGTTTTAATTAAATATTTTTCTTTTGCGCCCTAATGTTCGCATGTTCGTTGGTCACCAAGGCAAGTAGTAGATATTTGTCTGAGCTACCAGTATAATTTGATAACTGAACGTGATTTAGAATTAATCTTTCGGGAGTTAATATTTTACATAACAAATTAACATTCAGCTTCATTAATTCTATTCAGAGTCTCATATAGCTATTATCCGTAAAACGACGAGTCTCAGACTTGAGTGACTACGAGGATCGTTTGAATTTTTTTAGCCTTAACTAGAAGATAGCGTTGCTCGTCAAAACTATTCTGGTAGTACAATTGTACATACTTTGAAAGATACCTCTGAAAATTTCAACCACTCAAAACTTTTCAAACGACCGTGGTAGTTATGCTAGTTTGTACTTACCTTCATGTAACATAAACATCGGACATAACTTTTTTGCCTCCGACCATGGAATTCCCGGAATTACACAGTGTATAACACAGCTATGATGTAACAACGTTATGGAGTATGCGAAATTAACGTTTGCTTGCGGATCTTCAGCCAAGTTTAATAAATCAGTATTCTGATATTTTACGGGCTGATACAGGTAATGATGACATATGCAGACGATGCCTTCAGAATTAGATACAACTTGTAAATCTAGCGTAGAATCATGTATCCTAAGTGGAATAGTATCATCTTCATATGTTATCCGAACTGTAGCCTGCGCTGCAATCAAGTGCGGCAAATTCATTGGTATATTCAACTAAAAACAACAGAAAGGTATTATGTACACTAACTTACTAACAATTCCTGTAAAATAATTTTATTAATCAGTATTTGTATTACAGTATAGCCCGGTAAACTATGTAACATGATTTGCTGCAATTTCTTTAAATAATACTATTATGAAACAGAATGAAAATTTCAATGAGTTTGTGTCACTAAAAAAAATTGTGAAAATATTACATTTTTTATATTAAAAAATGTAAGTATTTTATAAGATCTAACACATTATACTCGATGTCCCATTTTTGCCTACATGCCTAATACAAACTATCTGATACGTCAATCTCCCACGTAATTTTTATGTAATTTAATCAACTTCGTATTTCTTATTGTTTTCAAGATACCAATAGTGAGCATGAATTTTGTTCCACCCAGTAAATAGGGGCATATTGCATTTGACCAAACGAGTATCAAATCCGAAAGTAAGTATCGGATGGACGTACCAAATCTTTAAAAATACTTAGAAATCTGTCTTTTCGTCCGTCTGTAATATAATTGCGTAAACACGATAACTCAAAAAAGAGTTGAGATAGAATCTTGAAATTCTGTATATGTATTGAGTATGTACAGGAATATAAAACTATTTACAATGAGCCATTTCCATTATACCTATAGTACCAATACGATACAAACAAAAATTTGTGCTACCTACTTATTTATTTCTTGTACAATGGATACCAACAGTTACCCAAATGCGGCTCTCGCAATTTAAGTGTCATTTCAGTATGTGAGGTATTGTAAATTAAAAATCATAAAAAAGATCCGTGTCAGTGATATTACATAACTATAGGATTATTTCCAAGTGTCAGTGAGCGTAGTGAGCTATTATAAATTATATGAAGTGGTTTAATAAGATAAAATACACAAGTTTTGATTTTGTATGCAACATTTATTAATATCAATTTGAATAAAATGATGTAAAATGACATCTTCAGAAATGTGTATATGAGGTAAGCTAATTATCTCGATCATTTTTCAAGGTGTGCATTATTATGTTGGTTAGTATGTCTGTGGTAAACTAACGCAAAATAAGTTACAAATATCAAAACCCGAGGATGTGAAGTCATTGTAATGCAGAACATTTGTGTATTATATTTCCAGAAATCATCAAGTTTTGCTTTTGAAAATAATATGATTCGCGGAAATCATTTAGTAAATTTAATTTGTTGTCATGGTAATGAAAATGATTTGTAGTTAGCTAAATTCCCATAAGTTCTTCATTACTTATGGAACTTATTTTTTTCTTTAATCATTTTAATACTGGAGGGTGAAAACCATTCTTTGACAGTACCTCTGGTGGGCAGGATAAGCTCGATTACTCTTTTTGTGAATTATAAATTCTTCGATTAGTAAAATAAAAGGTTTGTGTTAGTTGAAGTTGTAGAATTCAATTTATTTGGATAATTCAATTCTCAATGATTATTTTCAAAACCTAAACTTTTTTAAAAATTATAAACAAACATGAAAATTGTAACAACAATTATTAGTCAAACAGCGTATTGTATCTGTAGATGATCGTTGACGAACGTCGTGGTAACACCATTGAATATATTATTTCAATATCAACGTGTTTCCATTAAGAAGCCCATAGGCTTCTATTGGGGATAACGTGAGAACCTGAAAACTACGAAAAACAAATACATGGGCTTCCTAACGGAAAACCTCGGTAAGTTAATTTTCTACCTGGATGTCAGGCAACCAGATACACGTTAGTGTATTCTATAATTGTAAATGTATTTTTTTTTCTTAGGCAATCTGGCATACTTCCATGTATTCCATAACCTGTTTATGTATTTGAAATTTTTGTCATTAATATTTCCAGAATACCAATACGTCAGACAACGAAGCGGCTTTTTATTCGCCGGGTATATAGTTAGCGAAAGCCTGTAATTGTAAGTATTGGTACCCCACATATAAAATAAAAATGAATAAAACAATTGACATTTCAAATGAGTGTTCCAATTCATGTTTTGTTTTTAAAACAAATTCTTTACGAAAATTAAATAAATCCATCATACCCCAGCCCTTAATATCGTGTAAAGTAATATATTACGCAAGGAATTAATAGTGTTCGTATTAAAAAAAAAAAAATTGTTGTGGGATTAAAATCATTATTACTTACAACCGTTTCGTGGGGCAAATCGTCATGAAACTGCAGCCCTGATAATGTCGGGGACAATTTCGTGCTTTCATTGACTTCATATTCCTCTCCTTCAACCAAACAACGTATCGGTTTTCGGTAATGAATATAATATAATACTTGATGTACACAGTCCCATTGCGCCCATATGAATGCTCGAACTAACGATTCATTTATTAAACAACTGTCGTTAATAAATGACAAATTTTTCATTTTGTTTACATCGATTTGGTACAATAAAGCACCTATAAGAGACTATGCATGTATATATGTATTTCAATATTATCTACCATAATATACATACATTCCTGATGAATTAGTAGCAATAATTTTTCTATTGGTCGTTTCTCAACAAGTACGGATTGTTTTCTGTATAAAAATTGAATCATGATTTGTTTGGAACTCTCAATTTGGAAGCCATACACATTATTATATTCTAAGTTAATAATATACACTCTGTATATTAAACTGTTCTCTTCATTGTCAGATAAATTAATTTCATCAGTATTTGATTTCTTTGTGACAAATCCCAAAAGTGACAGAGAAGAATTAACGGATGCCTGAACCACATTTTGCACGGTGTCAAAAGTATATAGAGTTTTTAATGAATTAGAATGGTATTTATAAATTCCAATTTTCGTGCGATCTATCGTATTATCCGAGCTCTCTATCCACGAAAAAAGTAAAGATCCATCCTGTTCTTGTCCTAAAAGGTGCCATTCTGTTGCTTCCACTAGGAACAATAAAAAAATTACAATTACATTTAAATACAAATAATTACACCACGCTAGATTCCCGTTACCCGGGATAGCACAATTAAGCATTGGTTTACGTCTTTCATGGTAGTTGCCGGTTCGCACCATTACAGTTTATTGTTGAATGCAAACCACATATTTGGTTATATGCAAAGCGGGAATCGAACCCGTTGTCACGGATATTACTTCGGTTTTGCATGTATGCACCTATACTATATCCCTGTCATTACACTGCAATATATTACATAACATTTGACTGTCATAATTTAAATTTCCTGCCAAAAAACGCACATGCTTCAACACGCTCATGCGCAGTAGATTTTATATTTTACATCTGCATGTAATTACCAACATTGATAAGTCATGCGAGTAGTTGTAAGTAATAGTTTTATTAATATCATTTCGCACAAAACATCATAGTACAGAAGTTTTAATTTCATTCAAATCACGTTGTGAACTCTTTTTTACCTAAAAGTTAATGGATAACTTTATAGTACAAAAATCGATAGTAACATAAATATTGTGTAATATTAAAAATAACACAATTATTTATAGCAGAAACCACTTGTTAGTGTTCTAGTATTCTCTAACCTTAACTGAATGTTCTGTTTTGTTTAAATAACCTTACCTGTCGAATCTTCTGCCAGTATCAATGCACATAATTTGGACGGGAGGTTATCACCAGACACCATTATGACAATTGATGACAATGTATTAAGAAGACTGATGATTATTTGTGCATTTACCTGCTAACAAATTAATAATCATGTTACCTTTTAGCATTTATTTATTTACCATTTAATATATTTCATATAACTAGAAATACATAACAAAAACCATCTAACTGTTAAATTATTTTAAAAATAAATCTGCGTTTGTGTGTGTCTGACGTTAAATTTAAAAGTCACACAGCAAACACAACATTAAATCAATATTGTTTTTTTTTAATATAGCAATTGCACGAAATTATTTGCTTATTTTTATTGACAATTTATATCCAGCCCAGTACACTGGTTTACAAGCACTGGTAATATATTACATGATGGTGAAAACGTGACTGATAAATAGAAAGCATATGAATGCGCAGACGCATGTAACGTCATTGAATAAGGCTGAACTGCCATTTATGTAGCCTGTGTTTTTAGCGAACAAATAGTGCGATTCATAATTAACGCTAAAATTGTGGAAAATAAAGATAATTTTGAAAACAAATTAACAAACATGCGTCCAACGGCAACAAACATTGGAGCAAACGTTCCAGCATTCCTTTCCAAGTTATGGAAAATGGTTAATGACCCGGACACTGATCATCTTATAAGTTGGAGTCCGGTAAGATGTTATTTGTTCATAATGTCATACACTATTAAACTTTCCATAAAACTGTAAATGATATATTGCTGCTTTCCATAACAATTGCGTAGTTATATTCAAATATAAATTATGTACAAATGGATTCTACCTAACAAGTGTAGCTGTATGTTTATTTAGATACTATTTAGCCATTAAACACTTGCTCTTATTTTAATTACTGTTAATTATATTTTCTGTAGTATGTTATAACAAATAGTTGGTAGTTATTTTTCGTTCCTAAACGTATATATTCTGTATCTGATCTATGACGTATATGTCATCGAAATGCTATTAATTAGACATTATATTTTTTCGCAGGGAGGACACAGTTTTAATATCCAGAATGAAGCACAGTTCTGGTATAATCTATTGCCAATATATTACAAACATAACAACATGTCAAGTTTTATCCGTCAGCTTAATATGTGTAAGTATTTGCTCAGAGTTAACCTTACATCAAAGTTAGTTGGGCAATTACCTTTAGCTATTTTAGCGCAATTGCTGTTGAGACAGTACACTGGCGACAGTTAATATACCTATATAGTGTCACTAAGATAAAATAGGGTATAATATATTTGTGATGAGGGTGAAGTATCAGATATGGTAGTGTAAATCTACCTATATAGTGTCTTTGGGGGTAGGATAGGTTATGTTGGTAGCTTCCACTTTAGAAATTCCCAGTTTTACGAATTCTAAGTTCTGGCCACCTGTATTTCTGTGTGCGTGCATTGATGCGACATTGACACTTTACGAAATAGGAATCGGAACGAATTAATGCGTAAAGGCGGGAATTATGATTTTGAAAGCGTGCCTATTAAACGACAGTTTTGCCGCTACTTTAACTTCTAGAATAGTTTTGTTATTCACACTTTTATAAATAAATGAAAACTAGGTACATTGACCAAATGGGTACTAGTATGAAGCCAATATATACGGCAAAATATAAGAAATTCCCATGTTTCTGTTCTTCTATTAAAACTGGTGTTAACGAACATATTTAATTTTATTTTAAATTTGTCTTTTTGTTAACTTGTATTTTCTCTATAGATGGTTTCCATAAAATATCATCTGAAAACGGTGGGATGGATTGTGACAAAGATGAAATTAAATTTTTTCATCCATTTTTTCAACAAGATCAGCCTAATTTGATTAAACATATTAAACGAAAGGTGCGTATTACTCTTGGTCATTTATACAGCCAATTAATAAAACATTCAGAAAAAAGAAATATTACTTCAGATTGCATCGAGCAAATCGTCTACAACTACAGGGGAGGAAAATAAAGTGAACAGTGTGGATGAAATGACTAGGGTTCTGGTCGATGTCAAACAATTACGGGGACGGCAAGAATCTGTCGATAATCAGTTAATTGCAATGAAACAGGAGAATGCTGCATTATGGAGGGAGTTAGCCCTCTTACGTCAGAAACATATGAAACAACAGCAAATTGTAAACAAGGTATATATTTTTCAATAATTGTTACTTAACTGAGTTATTTATATATTTATTTTATTCGTTCAAATCTTGAAACGCTTATAATTTTCCTACAGGCATATTTCGGTGTACATTTAATTTAATACACTAGTATGTAGGTACATATTAATCTTTATATTCGTGACATCGTATCAGCAATATACAAATTTATTAGTCAATGTAGTAAAATAAATTTTATACAAATTTAGCTGCGCACTGGTTGTCAATTCATGCGTAAAAAATATGCGTGTTATTATTTTAATCATATTAAAAATAATTACTTGAATAACGTTAAAATATTCAATGTAAATAAATACACATATATTATTTATTTACAGTTAATCCAGTTCTTGGTAACAATTGTACAACCAGCTCGAGGTGGCTTAGGTGGCCTCGGCGTTAAACGACGATATCCACTCATGCTAAATGATACTCGTTATTCAAAACAGTCTAAAAAAGACTTATCTTCAGACGGACCAACTATACATGAACTCGATGCTGAAACAGCGCTCACTGATTCGTTGCTTTTATCGGAAGAATCTACATCTTCTGATATCCGTACTTCTGAAAACAGACCTAAAGGCGGTAAAGTGAAAATGGAAAATTTGTCGTCGCAAAAGCCTATAATGAATGCATCGAACGCACTACTAGATGCAGATATAAGTAATACGGATCCACCTTCCGATGAGTCTGAGGAGCTTATACTACCAGACCAGTTAGTGAATAGTAGTAATTTAAATACCGCGAGAAACGAAAGTAATACTGTTGCTGATCTATTCACGGACACACGACTTAATGAATCTTTACCAAGTAACGAAGAATTCCCCTCGCCCGAAACAGACTTGCAACAAGTCATAGACAACAAAGATATGTTAAAAGCTGCAAATGAGTACATAGATTTAAATGCACTAAAATCATCCGTATTTGATGATACGAAATCTTCGAAACCTTCAATAAACCCTAGCGCCAAGGATGCTATGTTCAGCCATCCTGTTGTTGAAACTTTTCAAACAGATAAGCCAGACACAGTTAATCAGCAATTGGAGGATGAAGAGAACAAATCAGATTCAGCTAGCAAAAATAATTTAACGGTAGCGACAAGAAGCAACATGAATGATCTGAGCAAATTCAAAGTAAACTCTGCGTAAGTTATGTTTTGTTTCATTATTCTATTTGAAACTTTCGCTGTTTCCTGTTTTAATCTTTTACTACGTACTGTTGCTCTGATGCAATATATGAGAAATGATTTGACATAGAGATTTGAAATTTGTAACATGGTTTTAAAATATTTTTATTTGAAAAAAACGTTTCATCCTGTGAAATTTGAAAGTGTCAAGCTAATTTATAGTATATATAGGTAATGTAATAATCAAATGGACCGCATTGTTGCATTTGCAGCGATGTTTTTTTCAGTGACGATCTTGATACACATTTAGAAACCACCCAGGATGAGTTAGACAGTATAAAGGAAATGTTGTTTGATGGTTATTCTCTGGACGCCAACGCTCTGTTAGGTGTAAGTGCTTCTCACTTGTTTCATTAAGTATTCTGTAGGCACTATACACCCTATTTATTATTAACGATAGAATGAAGTTAATGATCGATTTGACGGCCCTTTGCAGCTTTTTAATCCCGATGAAAATTTCCCAGTAGACGTCCCACCACAGTTAGCGATACCAGAGGAGACTAAAGAGTGCGGGGAAGGAAATTACGGAGGTGATTATTGTTGTTCTGTCTTTTGTGTGTATATGTGTAAAGTTCTATTTATCACATCTACGATGTCGTATATTTTCAGATCCTTTAATGTCCGGCTCAGAATTAATGACGTACAATAATACACCCTTCTTGTTAGATTTCGATAATCTATTTGAAGATACTTCAGAAACTGCAGCACCGCAATCAACCGACAACAATCAATTCACGTTGGTGGATACGTCCACCGATGATCAAATAACAACACCGATTACAATTAAAAAAGAACCAGGTTTTCCTACGGCACCAAAACGCAATAGTTCGAAGTGACTCATTGTGTGATTTTTAAAGTTTTGATTTTTAAGAGCATTATCTTAAAAACATGTAAAGAGGTACGGCATTTTATTCTTTCGAATAATATATGCTCACTGTAGATTTTATATAATAAATGCATCACACTTCTTATAGTTCGGGTTAGTTGGTTTGATCATCGTTCATATCAGATTTGGACACTAATTCTACAAGTTAATCAGTAACAGAAACAGCTTCCCTGTTATATTTTTATAAACACATATATGCAGAGTAACATAGGCAGAATTTAAATTATTTAATGGTTTTAATGTACTTTAAAATCCATAAAGCTTAATAGCATGTTACCACAGAGAAAACAGCTAAAAATTACAAAAACATTTTACCAGTGAATATGGCATTATATTATAAAGTTTTTAATTCTAAATAACTTTTTTTTTATTTACATTTGTGCTCTAAAATGTACTAGTAAGAAGTAATCACAGTTTTTCTATATTTACATTAATATGAAAAAATTAACATAGCATCTATGAGTAATTGTAAAATAAACACCCGGTATATACGTATATATTATATAAATATAAATACAAATCTTTCCAATGGTATTAATTTTTATATGCCTTTCCATTTAAAAAGACTGTTTTAAACTGTCATTTCTCTAAAACGTGATGCTCTTTTGTTTTTCAGATACCGTCATGTTGATCAGTAGGGAAATACTACTACTTTCCACATTTAAACAATTTTTGTTTTCAAATTAACTAGTTAAAAAGAGTCATTTTATACATATTTATGTATGAGTGTACTCCACATTGCACGATCATTTTGGAATTTAATAACTTTAAAATTATTGAAAATATAAGATGAATTCAGAGTTTACATTGCATACCATAGAGCTCCTTAATCCACGTTCGTGGGTTTCGCAGTTCAATAACATAGTGCTACAATAAGAAGAATCATTCAACAATAAATTTTAAAATAAGCACACATTGAACAAAAGTCGTTAAAAAATAATTTCGGAGAATATGCAGCAGGTAGAACACAAATACAAGTGATCATTTAAAAATAATATTACTTAAAATATAATTGGATATATACAAGCACATAGAAGCATTATAAAAAGATTGGGGAACCAAATTAAGAAATAACAGAGTAACTTTGAGTAATAGTACTCAAAGCGGATTAGATGATCTGTTGTCGGCAATTATTATTGAAAAAGTGTAAAATACACATTGTAAACTACCAAATAAAATGATAAAATAGTGCAAGTACGTGACAAATATAAATCGTATAAGATATTTTTATATTTTTGATGCGCAGTAAAATATTATAGAAACAGCATGAAGCCACGTTAATCTGGGTTATGCAGAGTTTAGATCAACTCTAAAATAATAAATATACGGATATCTGCATAGTGTCCTATGCTATGCTATGTAAACTCTGAAAAAAACCTTTAAAGATCAATACATGAAAATTTAAACCAAAAAAACAGAAACATCAAGTTTTCTCATAATTTCTTATCTACTCACAGGTACTGCGAGTTATAATGCCACACAGCGGAGAGTAGATCAAGTTTTAAGCGTTCATGTGATGTGTATTTTCATGTTGTGAATTTTCTAGTGTTTTTTTAGCTTTCATGTGTTCACATGTGTTTTAATCTGTGGGTTACTGGATTATGTCAGAGAGGTTATATCAGGTTATATAGTTTTGACATATAGCTGTAGTCAAGTATGATCAAGTACTAAAAATGAAAAATATCTTTTGTATTTATTTTAGTATCGACGATGTTCAATATAAGAATAACTAAGATGAGTTACATGATATCAAGAATTCATTTACAGCTATCGTGTACAATTTGCACTGCTACAAATGGTTAGCAAAACCGCAAAACCGCTCAGTACTTCAGACAGTGCAAAACAAATTTGCTGTAGAGGAAATAGTCGTAGTTGAGTCTATTAGGAGGATTAACCAACACAGAAACGGGTACTAATTAATTTTCACTAGTTTTACTAATAAATTTGTTAAAAACGTTTTTATAATATAGTTGAGGTTACTATTTTGAAAATGCGCAATTAAAAAAAAATAATGTCTGGTTGTACGCAGTAATATTTCGATATTTTATTTTTAGCTGTGTTTAATTTCAGTATTTTCTAATTCTAGATTGAAATGCTGCCTGTTACTCAACAATCATGTAATATTTTTAAGATGCCCGTCTACCCATTTGCCAAGAAAATAATTACTCCTTTAATTACAAAAGTGAGTAATAGAAGGAACATATATAATGTAAATGATTCCGTACTGACACAGGCTCAAGTAGTTATTGCTGGGGCTGGTGTAGTAGCAAATTCGGTAGCGTACCATCTATCAAAATATGGTTGGAATGATGTATTGGTATTGGAACAAGACAAAATTGGTAGTGGTACTTCACATTTTGGTTCGGGAACGTTGGGATTGTTTAAACCAATAGCAGACAGAAATATAATTTTATATAGTATTAAATTATACAAAGAAATTGAAGAATTGGGTTATCACACCGGTTTCAAACAATGTGGAAGCATTTATCTAGCACAAACGAAAAATCGAATGATTGCTTTAAAAAGGCGTATGGCTTACAATCTGCCAACAGGACTACATTGTGAATTGGTAAATATTCCGGATTTACAGAAACTCCATCCTTATTTGAATATAGATGATTTAGAGGGCGCAGTGTGGGTACCTGATGATGCAATAGCAGACCCAAAAGCAATATGTGATACGTTAGCAACGTTAGCCCAAAATAATGGTGTGACGTATATGGAAAATTGTACGGTACAAAAAGTGTTGACAGATAATTGTACAGTAACCGGTGTAATAACTGACAGAGGTGAAATACGATGCGAGTATTTCGTCAACTGTGCTGGGATGTGGGCGAGGGAACTAGGTCTCCAGTGTGTACCACCAGTACGGATTCCGGCTTATCCTGCAGAACATATTTACGTACTTACTGAACCAGTGAGCGATGAGAGCACGGACCAGTTGCCATGTATCCGAGATTATGATAGTCATACATACATGAGAGAATACAACGGTGGTTTTATGATTGGTTGGTTTGAAGAAAACGCCCGGCCGGCTTTCACACATAATACCGTGCCGAAAAATTGGCAGCAACATTTGCAGAAGAACGTGGACCGTTTTTGTAAGTATACGTGTTACTTAATACATATACTGTTTGAATCGAGTCATTAGGCGGATCCGCCCACGAATGGTATATTTGGTGCTTATTGTTCAAGTTCCCCATTGGGAGAAAGCTGTCAAACGATTACCAGTGTTGCGAAATTGTACGAAACAGAAATTTATTAATTCTCCTGATAATTTCACTCCGGATGGACGATGGATATTAGGAGAATCATCTGAAGTGAATAATTACTTCGTAGCTGTTGGTATGAATGGAAATTCGTTGCAAGGAGCCGGTGGAATTGGCCGAGCAGTGGCTGAATGGATTATTGAAGGTAAACCAACACAGGAACTGTTACCATTTAATGTTCAAAGATTTCAGGATGTGCACAATAGTAGAAGGTACTTAAAGCAACGGATAAAGGAAGTGGTTGGCAGGTACTATTGTTTATTTGTTTCTGTATGGATTTTAAAGCTCATATAATTTTCTGTTTATTTTTAGACATTACTCCATTTTATATCCACATCAATGCGAATATAATTATGCTCGAAAATTACGGTGTTCTCCTTTATACAGTGTACTTGAAAAAAGGGGTGCAGTATTCGGAATAAAAATGGCATATGAACGTGCTCTCTACTTTGATTCAACATACCAAAGTACTGTATATAACATATGTGTAATGTCTAATATTTACTTGTTATTAATATGATAAAGGTGGTGATCCTTTGCCAAAAATGCCTCCAGGCAGTTTTTATAAGCCAAAGTTTTTCGATTTCATGAAAGAAGAATACTTAGCATGTCGTGAAGGAGTGGGCATTATAGATATGTCTTCGTTTTCAAAAATTGAAATAAAGGTAAATGCTGTTAAAATCACAATAGAACTTTTATAATTTATTATTAATATTCAGTCAAGTGGCACGCAAGTGATTTCATATTTACAAAAGTTATGCTCTAATGATGTGAACATACCTGTCGGCGGAATTGTTCACACTGGAATGCAAAATGAAATTGGAGGTTATGAGAATGACTGCATGCTAGTTAGACAATCAGAAAATAGGTATGTATTTTTTAGATATGAGAATCACAAGATGCAAATACAGTGAAATCTCTCTATAATTTTGTTTAAAACATTACCGGACGCAATTGATTAAATTATTAAAATCTATTGTCGGTACCTCCTAGTTTAACTTTAATAAACAAATTGATGTATGAAAAATACTCAGTAAAAATTTACCAAATAGAGTAGCTTCAAATCAAGAAAATTATGTGTTAATTTCGAATGAACAAATATGTTTGCTAATTTGGATTCATTTTAAATATTTATAGCTTTTTCATGGTATCTCCAACAAGTCAACAAACACGTGTATATGAATGGATATCTCGTTATTGTCCCAAAAATCAGTCAATTGATTTAAATGACGTAACTTCAATGTATACTGTGATCAATGTAGTTGGACCAAAAGCGGCTGAACTTCTTAGCGAGTTGTCAAATTCTGATATGGCACTAATGCCATTTTCCTACAAGAAGGTGAACGTTGGTTATGCTTCTGATGTAATGGTGATGTCATTCACGCATACAGGAGAACCGGGTTATTGTTTGTACGTTCCGTCTGAATATGCCTTGCATGTATATTATCGGCTGATGACAGTAAGCAAAATATCAAATTCATTGTATTAATAAAAGAGAAATATTCTTTAGCGAGAATACATATGCTCATCATGAAATTATGTAAATAGTAAAATAAAATAATCTATAATAGGTTGGAAGAGATTACGGTGTCAGAGATGTTGGTACACTGACTCAGCGATTTATGAGAATCGAACGATTCATACCATTTTGGGCAGAAGAACTGACGAATTTTACTACTCCGTATGAAGCGGGAAATGGGTACAGTGTAAAATTAGATGTAATTTACTCATAACTTATGTAAAGTAAGATAAGTAACATGGGAAATTTGCAGAAAAGTGATTTCATAGGTAAAAAAGCTTTACAAAAACAGAAAGACCAAGGAGTACATCGACAATTAGTCCTTTTTCATTTGAATGACATCGATCCTGACAAGGATATTTGGCCATGGGGAGGCGAGCCACTCTACAGAAATAATGAATTTGTTGGAACTGTTACTTCTGCTGGGTATGTAGTATGTAATCTCATCCAAAATGATTGACCGTGCCCCTTCGTTCTGATTTTTTATGTGCCGCATCGCTATGATATTGATATTGAATTACGATATACAGATAGCATTGGCGCATTTGATCATAATACGAACTGCTTCGAGTCATGTGACGGTCAATCATTTTTCTCACTATTATCGGAAAATACCATATTAAGCATTAATAAAAATGTTATATGTGATATTTTTTTTATTAAATTGTAATTATTTTTACGGCACTGGTCTCTATCGAATTCAGAGGTATTCTATGTTACGCGAAGTCGCAGTTGGCGGCGTATTAAATGTTTTATAATTTACATAAATAATTTTCCGGAGCAATATTCAACCAAATATATTCTTATGGGAAAATTACATGTCAAAATTTAACATATTACTTATCAGTAATTTTAAAATTACCCGGTTACATATACATTATAGTGATACATGAATACATTTTGAAATAAATTATATAATTACAGATATGGTTTCACTGCTGACAAGCTGGTATGTCTAGGTTTCATCCAGAGGCCAAAGTCTGATACAACAAGTCGTATAGTCAACGCAGAGTATAGTTTGTCTCGAGATGCGGTATACAAAGTAGACATAGCAGGATATAAGTTCAGACTAACTCCTTACTTACATGCTCCACATTTTTCTATTGTTTCACATAAAAATCGACGGTATAAACCGACTGTAGTGAATCATAGTAACGATGTTGTTCATTAATTGTGGATTTAGGCAGATAATCGAAAAAAGAAATTTAATTATCATACTTAATTACGGATTTTTATTGATATGGACCATTTACACATATACTCATATTTGACTAGTAACTAGCTGTGTACAATATTTTTGTTTGTTTTAAATTATTTTAAAT
Source organism: Carabus problematicus (assembly GCA_963422195.1). Taxonomy (NCBI): domain Eukaryota; kingdom Metazoa; phylum Arthropoda; class Insecta; order Coleoptera; family Carabidae; genus Carabus; species Carabus problematicus. The sequence goes on from OY728577.1 coordinate 21,922,585, forward strand.
TGTTATGTAATTTATGTAACAAGTGTAAGTTATTTACAGGAGTGAATAAAAAAGTCGAGATACAAATTTCATATTTCTCTATTTTATATAATAAACTATATCAGTTATATTGTACAGGTTATTGGCCAATAAATTCCTACGAGTCAATACTACACTCATATAAAAATATATTAGTGTTTTGCAGTTTTAAACAATATTCCATCGCTTTTATGTACTTCATGGTCAGTGGCGATTCGTGAGAGTTTGTAATGGAGAAGCTACAATGCAGTAACATGAGGTCGATAAACTAAATAGATGATGAATATGTTTTCTTTATAACAATATGTAATAGGTTTATTCGTTAGGGTAGTGTGAGGGAACAACAAATGTATATATCAGCGTCATATCAACAACATGTTTATTTATTAGTATCTATATCATTGTCCACAGTGGGTATATGCGCAACAAAAAGGTATAGAAGTGTAAAAAATTTATCCCGAAATGTATATTGCAGCAAATCCGCTAATTTTGCAATAATGACGCTGACATGTACTACTTTACTTCTAATGTTGTATTTATTAACTAGATAATGAATTATTAAAGCCGTAATGTGCAGATTTTTCAAACATTTTAACATTTAGTTAAAATTGTGTTCTGTGACCAACATCACACATGTGTATTGCGTGGTTACCTGCGACGAATAAACCTATTACATTTGTTATTGCCCATCACTACCCTAACGAATAAACCAATTACATTTGCTATTATCTAGCTACAAAAGAAAATAGATGTATTGACAGTTAACAATATATTTTAACTTCATTGTTTTATTTCCAGGATTTTAAATGTGCAAAAATATATTTCAGTGAATATTAATTTATTGTGATTTATCCAGACATGGACATATGTCGATGAGCTCCGGAAATGGGGGTAGCAAATTTAGTTTTTTATCTAATATTCCTACTGTTGTTTTCTTGTTATTTTCATGATTAATCTGTTGTTAAATATATTGCTTAAATATTGATCTATGATAAATTCCGTTTTGTTATATCATATATTTATACTTACATACATATATGTCTTACTATATGTGGTTTTTCCTTGGACGAATGTACCTATAGTGTTCTTGTCGTCATCATCGTATGGATCCAAGGAATTTAAATGAAGCCAATAAAGGCGAACAATAAGTATATAATATGAGCGAGTGCTTTGCACTCACCGTTAACCGGTACCTGTTATTCTTATATATTTTTATCTATGTATTTTTATTTAAATCCGGTATATTTCTTTAATATTATCCGTAATCATACTTGGATAATCATCGCCATAAGTTTTGTACTACTGTTCACTTATAATTATTACAAGTTACAGCGCCACATAGCGAAGAATAGTATAAATATTTGTAATTTTTTTCCAACTTTCAGAGTGACTTTAATGTGTTGAATTCTCATGTGTTGAATTTTCATGTGTTGTATTTCCATGTGTTGAATTTCATGTGTTGAGCCTAAAGAATCACAAAGTTATGTGTGTTCAGTCCTCTATGACCAATAATTAATAAAACTGTTTTATTATAGGCCTATCAATAAAAAATATCAGACAATTTAGATTAATTGAAAAAGAAAATTTTCTGTTGCTAGGTGAGTAGCATAGATATGCGCAGCGTATCATAGAGGGGCATTATCCATTGTTGTAGATTTCATAGTGTACAAAGTGCAATGATTGAAACAAAAAAAGTATTACTTTTGAAATATGAATTGTTATATGCTAATTATGATACGATAATCGAGTGAAAGTGGATGTTAATATATAGAATAAACCTATTACATTTGTTATTGCCCTATACTACCATAAGTAATAAATCTTTTACATTTCTTATTGATCTACGCTACCCTAAATTAACTACACAGTTAACTGCATTTAAATGCTCAGTTAAATGCACAGTTATTATTTAAAAATTATTATTTACCTAAATAAAATTTTAAAATCCTACGTTGCAAATAAAACAACAAATTTAAAATAAGTGTGAAACATTTTATTTTGTTGGGCAATGAGCCCCAACACCATAACTGACCCGGGCTCCTTCTCACCTCTCAGAGGCCCTGAATGTAACCATTTACCATTTCCTATGCCGAATGTTAATTTTTAGTTATGTAGTTTATATAAATTATGAAATGGTATACGGACTAGCGTACATTGATTGTTGCTTATGTATAAGTAGGTCTGTGTCAGCGTTGACGAACCCGTGACCGGCGAGTCACGCATTCAATCGCGTGCATTCGAATAATTATTTCAAGATATCCACATGAATGTTTAGAAAGTATCAGATTTTTTAAAAAGTATTAAAACATGTCTGCGTAAGATAAGTAAAACATTAATTTTAACGTAAATTTTATTTGGTTATTTTGGAATATATATACCGGGTGGTGACCGCGACACCGGAACGTAGGACTTTAACATGTAAAATCATATTTTTATAATTTCCTGCTTCCCTTATCATTTTAGAGAATAAAGCTTCAAATAAATGTTGTAGAGTATAAAATTCTACATTAAAATTAGCTTTAAAATACCTAGGTGTAGCCTACAAAAGCTTTTTTCGATATTTCGACCTTTCTGAAGGAAAATAAAAATTCAAGAAAATCACATTTCTGTGATTATCTAGTGAGCCATGCAATATTTTCAAAATATGAAATCGCCATCAACATCAGCCCATAAATATGCAACTTTTGTCTAATTTAACCGACCTTGTATCTCTTATAGATTCGGAGATTCCAATGCTGAGCATTCAAACTTGGGTCATTCTGTATACAGTGCACGCCGCTTATTGGAATCACGGATAATGTTATCAATCGGTTATTGTTATCACTTTCGCAAAGAACGGCCCGGACGTATGCAACTACATTGAAAAAATTTCGGTTATAGTAATCATGACTTCGGTTTATGTTATCAATTTTTTCTTAGGAATGTTTTTGTCCGGAGAAATTTTAAAAGCAACTGTACAATAAAGTTGTTTTTACAAAGAACCTAGAAATTTGATTCTCTAGTTTGTTGTATTATACCGGGCTGGTTGGCAGTAAACACAAATAAATTCGGACAATACGTATATTCATAACTACTAAAACAAATTCAGTTTAATTCTAATCGTCTGCAACGGCTGACGTAAAAAAGAGACGTGATCTTAGCTTAAAAGAAAACATTAACATTTTAGAACAGTATGATAAGTTGCCGAAAATGAGTTAGCGGAATGCAGCAGCACAATTAAAAATTGTTTTATGTTTATTTTTAGATTTTTTAGTTCATTTCATAATTTATTTACTGTTTATTACTGTTTCACATATGTATTTTCAATTAATTAATAAAATTTTGTGTTTATGTTTTTCGGATATTGTTATCAATCGGTTATTGTTATCAAAAACCTCGAGTCCCGATGTTACAATCGTCAATTATTCCTACCCATTGTGGGAATCAAGTTTTTCTACAAGTTACCTTCACTGACGAAACAACTTCAACTATGAATATACAGTAGAGTCGCGATTTAGTGAACTAATTCCGGCCAAGCCTGTTCACTATTTAGGGGTGGTTACATTTTCGGGGTTCTGGTCTCACTCAGATATTTTGAGAAACAACTTTTATTCTAGGTACCTAAATCAACAAAATTATGTATGTATATGTAAAATAATAAAAGAGAAGGAAAAATATTGAATCCAAAATGGTTAGTTCAAGGTAATGTGAACTGTTTGTTTCAAAACTTAATCATAAAGATGATTTTTTATTTTATTGTAGATTTTCTTTAGTCAATTGTAGATTTTGAAAAGGAGAAATATTGAATCCAAAATGATTGGAATAAATGACTATAGTTCAAGATGATAACAGATATACGACGTTTCGATCATATGCTTTTTGGTCATTTTCAAGCAAAAACTAAAACTAAAATAATTAAAAAAAAAATTCATATACCTATTACATAATATTATGTATACGTGTATTATGTAATGGGAAGGTACATATAAAAGGTAATTTATTGCAAAAGCGAAAAAAATTAAGTAATGTTGGATTGTTTACGCTTTTTTCAGGTTAATTTGTACTAATTTTTGTCGCAAATCATGTAACACGAACAAACTGCAATATTCTTCTAGCAACTACGGCCACACATTTTCCTTTGCCCAGACGTTTAAGTATTTAATTTTTTGTTTTAAATTCAAGTATTTTCGTTTACGTGTCATCTAGATTCATATTTAGTGGGATCCCCCAGAGAAGTATCGCAAATACCATAGTTTACTATATCGGGGTTTACAGCTGTTCACTATATCGGGACGCAATGCTAAAATTTATGTGTTCACTCTATCGGGTTGTTCATTCAATCGAGAGTTCACTAAATCGCGACTTTACTGTAGTTGTTATAGTAACCATATTGAAAATAAATAAATTATTTTTAATGTTTCTGTTGATAATTATGCAAGAAAGAATAAGCTGCATTTGCAAATGTTCGTCTGTAAAATATTGTTTTATATTAGTTCTGGTTAAGAACTATAATTTTCAATACACGTATAATTAATATGGCCACAGTTTATATTTATCTTCATAATATTTCTATTTATAACTAATTTAACTTGAGTTAATTGATTGTATGTCAGAAAGCCATCATCTAATTTTTACAACGTTGGAAATTAATTAATTCCTAGTCAATACCCGTCAAATATTGAAAGATCAAAGATTAATGGTAAGCATGAAATCATAAGCAATTCAGCAAATCTGTTCTATTTGCTTCTTTGAGGATATGGTATTTCCAAACAACTACATACTCCAAGTATAGAATGTATTATCATGATTTATTGATATGTGATCAACTGTTTTGCTCAATATTCTTGCAAATACATAAATGTGTAACATCTGGTAAAGTCGTGCAAATGCTTACATTCACGATCCAATCAATTACATTTACACTTATACTTACAATTATTCTGAAAAATATTTCTGAAAATATTTATGGCGCTTTAAATTTTTAGTTCACTATTTATTAAATACTATTAACAACAGTTATGTACTTTATCTAATTTGGTTATTTACAAAGTGAAATAGTAAACGATATTTTAAAAATTATATTTAAAGTTACGCAATGAAATGTATTTGGAATTAAAAACTGCAGTTGGTAGATAGGTATTTTAAGCTGTGCCATTAATATTTCCTTGCCTGGCATATGAACAGGGCCGCGTCCCATGGGAATAAAACTGCATATAAAGACTTACAGCAACGAACAATACTCTGTTGTTCGCTTTTTTACTTATTGGAATAAAATTTTATAATTTTGCATAGATACAATTCGCAAACATATTCAAAACAGAATACCATATAAACAAATATAACAAATTTCAGTAACAAAAATCATACAATCCTATAGACGGTTAATTCTGCCTCATTAAAAAAAAAAATGCCCCATTTACCCTGTATGCAAAATGTCATTTGTCTAGGTTCAGTAATATAAAACTTCAGGTTCAGTTTTTTTTTTCAATGAAGGCCAAGATCTTTAACAGTTTTTATTCTAACGCTTGAAAATCATTTTCCACTTTTTATCTGTAGCGTCCTTAAATTTTGGTAACTGTTTTGTTTTAAGCGAGTTACGATTGCTGAGGTAATGACGATTTTGTGATCCGACATTTCCGTATTTCGCCAATGGTCTGTATATCTGAATTTTAACTGCATTTTTGAAGAGAGAATGGCCTATTTACCCTTTAGAATAAACCAATAAAACTGGACCAATTTCATCACCCTATAACTGTAGAACGGGGAGGGATATTTAGATGAGTAAGGCTTTAAATTAATGGCCAATTGGCTTTAATATGGTTTGTCATACTTACATATTTGTTTCAGTTAATACTTAATAAAGTTATGCAATGAGGTCAAGGTTTTTTGATGGCGCCAGGAAACATTGAGCTTTTTGGTGGCGCCTCCACCAACATTGAGCTTTTTGGTGGAAGCGCATATTACTTATTAGTCGTATCGAGTTGAAATTCTAATTTAAGAATTTAACATCAGTTTCGCGGTTCCAGTTACGATTACTAAAAAACAGTTATATCCCGCTATTTCGCCAATATTGTTAATTCAAATTAATTAATTTTTTTCTTGAGATAATGCCCAATTTACCGTAAGTATATAAATTATGACTAGTTTTTTGTTTTGTATATTAATCATTATTATATTAGTAATTATACATTTTACAGCAAAAATGCGATTTGAATTCCAGTAATATTTATAATACAGTTAATATAATTGAGCTATAATATTATGAATTTAAAATAATCTTGTTACGCCACTGTCTAATCCGGTGCGTGGGACGTATGAATATCTCCTTCATACTTCCAAATGGTTTCTCAAATAAAAAATGTTTTTGACAATGTTTCTGAAACTGGATTTCGTGTAATACGGGTAACTAGCAGGTGACCCTAGGCCCTAGGGTATTTTGAAAATACCATACGAAATGTATCATGAAATAAAGCTTTGAGTATTACTACGGTTTTTATTTTTAAATTATATATGAATGTTCACAGTTTATTTGTGCAATGTCTTGTTTATCTTTTAAATCTGTCTACAAAAAGAGAATACCCGAAAATTAAAATATTTCAACGGTTATGACGTAAATAACATTTCAAATAGAACATACATACAAGGTTTATGGGTTAAATCACGCATTTCCTGCGCTTGTAAGCATGGGCGCCCGCAGCATAGGGCAAGGGGGGCGTTTGCCCCCCCCTGGAGTCGTCAATTTTGAATTTTTTATGTTAAAACCTTATGCTTTTTATATATTTTTATGTTTTGCCCCCCCTTGAAAAAATTCTGCCCTATGTTTGCCCCCCCCCTGGAAAAAATTCTACGGGCGCCCATGCTTGTAAGTGCATAGTTAGTTAATGATGTTGGCTGATGCTACTAATTTTGTTACTATTTAAGAGGAACAAATATGTTTTGTGTTGTGTGAAATATCTATTTAAGTGAATGTTTTACATCAAATTACAGTGAATGTATCTATGTATGTGTAGATATATATATATATATATATATATATATATATATATATATATATATATATATATATATATCTCCGAGTAGAATGTATTATTAACTACGAATCAGCACTAAATTACAATTTAGCAGTCAATACAGAGTACACGGCCATTTGACTGTTATTAAATTCTATATATACCCACATTCTGTTTAATTTGTGTTGCAGAGTAAACGCATTGCCTACTGTTTCCTTTACTAATATATGTATATTAGAACTTCCTATTAATTGCAACAACCAAAAAGTACACTTGTGCAGAATTTAAAACTAGGTTCATCAAACACGAAGGTAGATCTTTGTATGCTACAAACGATATGTGTACTAAATATTATGTTATTCATTTTATAAGATTCGTTTTTTTAGGAATGTTTTTGTCCCGAGCAATTTTCAAAGTAACAGTACAATAAAGTAGTTTTTACAAAGAACTTTATTGAAATTTGATTGTCTAGTTTATTATATCATACTGGGCTGGTTGGCAGTAAACACAAATAAACAGCAGAGGTCATCTGATTTTCAAAAGCATTACGCGTATGAAATTTTTATTATTAATTTGCTCCGCGAACATCAGGTTTATAAAATTTGAATTTCTCTTTGCTAATAAAGACATATACATATTATAAATATACACAATAATTACATATATGCATGTACTACGTATATTTCTACACATTTTCAAATTTAAATGCAAAAATGTTATATTTATTTTAAATTTTTTAGTTAATTTCATTCTTTATTTACTGTATATATATATATATATATATATATATATATATATATATATATATATATATATTCTAATTATTTTTTTTTACATGTATTGAGGAAGGAAATGTTACATAGTGCTAAAACATTTAGAATATGCTGTTATGAATAATGCACCAGTTTTCTATGGAGCACAGCAAGTGCAAATGTAGGGGTGGATGATGATAGTTGAAGGTAGGTACAATTATGTGCGGTGTAAGTGTAAGTTAAGTTGATAGTATTTGTGAGATTCGTTTTTAAATCTATTGAATTAGGAGTTTCGTCACTACGCGATGTGGAAACTCATCGTTGATCCGAGCGGCGTATAGCCAATGATGACTCAGTATTTAAGCGCCTGTTCAGCAGCAGTCGTCGTTTAGCTTCCGCGTCGGCGTCGGTATTGGAGAGCAGTCCTTGTTCGCGATTTCCGAACGTCGCTTGGTAGTCTACGCGTCGCGACCGTGCATACAACTCGTGTATAGTGATGTAGCGCGTCTGACACACGAAACAATACGCGTCAGGTCTAACTTGTCTGAACTTGCACGCACGCACATCATTAATACGTACATCACAGGTAAGCATAACATTGCACCATTATTTCTATGCGATTTCTCTACAATTTTGATAAATTTTCTCTTATATTCCGTCTTGTGACATGTTTGTTATTTTTCTGGATCAGTGACATGTCACAGAATAAAACAGCATGAATAGTAGCCCGCACTGACAGTGGACAAATTGTTTTCTAACACCATTATCTCCCTACCTTTGATAGATGAAAACACAGAACGCAATTGTCTCCTCTAACAAATTACATTGAGATAAGTTTATGTTATATCTGACAAGAAGGTTTCATATAATGTGACATGAAACGAAATATTTTATAAATTTGAAATAACTTCGCTTCACAGTAGTCATATTTGACTGTTTCGAACAAAGAAAAAAAAGCTTTCGCCTGTTTTGTACGATAACAAAATATTTCTATCTGATTATTCTTTACAATACAGGAGACATAATCTTGTCTCGAAATAAATGAAATAGGCGAGATGAGACAGAAAATAATTCTATGTCAACATCATAAATATTAGATAACATAAAATACATTTTATACTAGTAATAAAACATACTTAATGAACTGTTAAAATGAATTTGTTATCAAATAACAGATGCATAACCTTAATTATTTATTTACACCTATCAGTGTTAAGAACATAAATAACTTCGGAAATAAAATCACGTGTATGAGATCAATGCAGTCGTTATATGTTTATCGATGGTACGTGCGAAGATTACTTACTGTACAGTTGCAACACCGTTAGTGTCGCGCTTCATCTATAACTACATAATAACTTCTACGTATGTGTCATCATTATACAGTCATTCTAGATCGGTTATAATATATCTACATACATACATACTTGCAACCAGGGTCCGTTACATTGCTGCAATGTTTCAAAAAGTTATAATAGTAACCATGTAAATATTCGTCATGTTGGTGTTGTAAAGATTATTCCTGGCGATCGTTGTTACACTACATTAAAAATCAATGCGGTTATGTTCACTGCGAGTCATACATTGTCAGCGTGGAAAAAAGACAAAGCTATTCTTTCAGGGTTTTTTCTTTCTTTTCTATAGTGAGAAGTCTGTCGCCGTTCTACTACCTAAATATTTCTAAAAGCTTTGCTTATGCAATCGATAGTGCTACGCCGAATTGCAACGACCAAAACTTTGACTTACAGAAAATAATTAATGAGTGGTACGCGTAAAATTTGTTTTAATTTAAATAATTAATTAAACGCGAGAGTATATTTCACATATTAATATGCACACAAAAAAAAAACACCTGTCAATATACAATTGTCAAATTTGAATTCTGCAGTGGATTTCAAAGGTGAATTTGAAAATTTGTATATGAGCTATTTTGTATACAGTTGTCATTCTTCGGAGATCTTTATGCAGATATAATACACTGGGTTGTCTTTTATTTCCTACATATAATACTATGTTCGTTACATCTCTCTTCCGTACATGCCCTAAAGAAAGAAACAACACAACAACGTCCATCCTTTCATCATTAGGATTCTATTAAAAAAAAAAAACGAAATTCAAATAAGGATTTAGTTATACAATCTGATAACTCGTTGATAAAAGAACAGAATGCTACTGCCGTTTATAATTAAATGAAATTGCTTGTTATTCTGTAGAAATACGGAAGAATACCGTGCTTGTATAATTATGGAATATTTAAACAAATACAATTTAATGATACTTAAGCTACATGATTTTTGGCGCGTGTTTTTCAACTAAAGGAAGCTTTTGAAATATGCATTTAATAAGATATTAGTAATGAAGTAGTATGTTTATGGAGATATAAACTGATTTTCCAGTGATTTATCACAATAAACCGATAATGTTATAAAGACTATATCGGGTGTCTGAAGAAAATTAGGACATATGTAATTAACATGTAAATATGTATAGAAAAAAAAAATGTGTTTACTTCAGAACAATACATTTTAGAGAAAAAGTGTAAGTAAAAAAAAAAGTTGTGCAGATTTAAAAACTGCATAATATAATGCCATATTCAGTGTTAAATTCTCTATGTCTAAGATTTCTTGGAATTTTAGAAAAAAAAAGTTTTGAAATTAATGCATACAAATCTCGTTGATAAATGGTTGCTTAGTATGCTGAGATTAACTAATAAACAGTTATTCAAATATTTTTGAAAAATTTGCAGTAGTAGGTGAGATTCAATAAATAAGAGAATTTTTTTGCAAAAAGAAGACTAGACTATTGTGAATTGGACATGGAACGGATGTGTCATTTTGTTTCATCTATATTAATATATTATTATCAAAGTAATATGAGTACTGCAGTAGATACTCGCAAATCCCGGACATTTCAATATCGGACAGTATTCCGGACAGCCAATGAAAGCCTGGACGTATGACAAGTTTAATTATTCGTAATAACCGAATACCTACAAAGCGATCCACTTATTAAAATCCGTATGAATTATTGAATAATATATACATATTTTGTATCATTCAGTAACCTGAATTCAAAAATGATTCAAAATTTTTCCTGGGAACACTTTGAAAAATAGGGGTCGCCTTATGTTCGGTTTAATACGGTATATTCTGAAATTGGAGTACGGCAAGGTCCTACGAGTCACGTCTGTTTGCAATCTACATAAATTACTTACCTGCCATAACTAAACATGAAACCTAACAATGTGTGTTCATGACACATCTTTATTAAATAATACAAAAATAAATGGCTGCAATTTTTATTTACCACTTAAAAAAAAATTGTTGCTATAAACGAATGCGGAAATGGAAACACGTTGCTCAACACCACCATTAGAGTTTTGTGACGCAATTATAACTGATAATCAGCTTTTTATATACGAATCGAAACCCTTTTCTTCACATCTGTCAGTAAGTCTTTGTCATACTTGCGTTGTGTTCTCTGATTTTCCAGCTCAATATAATGTGTATTTTGGTAGGTTAATATGTGTGTATATATGTAGGTAATATTTATCGGGTCGGTATGTATGTATGTACGTAATTTTGTGTCTCGGCATTTCACAGCTGGTGGTGATATCTAGCACAGCAAGGCAGTTGGCCGCGACCCGCGAGTAGGTACTAAAAATAAAAATGCCCGAAGGATGTACAGTTTGAAAATATTATTATTGCCCCCATTATATTATGCAGTGCAAATTTTACTTCACATAAACAGCAAGGTATGATACGCATCCTTCAACTAGAAAGCAGAAAAAAAAACAAACTCAAATGGTTTGCTGCCAGAACATATATGCATTTTATTACGGTTGCTAGATTGATAAAACTGAAACTGGGACAATGGCATAGAAATAGTTATGAAGAGAAAACCTTGTTATTAATACTAATAGTACAGGTATGTAACTTTTATTTCATTCGGTAAGCAGATCTCAATTGGAATTTTGGCTATTGCGAACACATGGTACCATATTCTAGACCTAGCTTAATTAAAACTGTTTCTTATATGTAGGTATATATGACTCAAAGCTAATTGCGAAACAAATAATTGCAGGTTTATTAAAAGGTGTTTTTAAACAAAAAATTAATTGCGCTAGGTTTCTAGGACAAGAATTTGATCTAACATCAAAGAAACATTAATGAATCGTTTTATTAGCGTTAATATTGTATTTTACTCTGATATTGTTGATTTTGAGGTTAAATTTTATTCTTTAAATATAATTTCTGAAAGCAGTTGCTGGACACCAGAAATTTCATTTATCTAGTTACAATTTATGTGTCGTACCTCTAGTTTTTCAAGATATTATTGTGATGTACGTAGGTATGCCGAGGAATTGTTAATATGTAGTCTTATATCAGAAAATGTAAAATTGATTTTAAAAGAAAGTAATATAACTGTAAATTGATGTCGAATAAAACGAACACCGACAATTCAATAACTACATAAAATAAACTAAATACATTAGTGACAGATGTAGTATAATATGATTTTTTTTGCAGCGAAGTAGCGGTTCGTACTTCGTTCTATTTAAGTGGTGCATTTGAAAGAAAATTCAGTTATTACATCGATGTATTTCTGTGAAGAAGGTTAACAATAGTAAATGTAATATTCATATGTTCGACAGTTCACGTGTATGGAATATAAATTTTTGTGCAGGAAGTGAATAATAATTTTTAATTATATCAGCTGAATTTTAGGTTCAATAAATCTTACGAAATTCTCGGTTGACGCTTCATTTTTATTTTTAGCTTAATTTAATCTTCGGAAGCATTTCTCATCTGCTTTCATGTATAATTTATTTAAGAAAATTTGTTTACAATATATCCATAGATAATAAGATTCTTATTTTCTTATACATACAACTATAAATACGTATATTATACGTATGTATGTATATAAAACTATACCATATTATTTTGTTTGTCGGCTTATCGCATTTTCTGATATTGCATCACGCATCACGCACTTGTTTCGATCTGCAAGTTGTGCGTTGTTCCGTCAGGCTGCCAACAAATCGATCACGGTGTCAGTTTTTAATTAATTTCTTTTTCGTACCTATGTACAATTTATTTGTTTTTTTGTAGGCTCAAAGGTATTAGAAAAACATTGAATTCTCGCACTGATGTAATAGGAAGAAAATCTGAAAATTGGATTCAGAGTCAATGTTTTCTCACTCGAAATAAACTGTAAGCTTTTTCCTTTCGGGTGTTTTTGTTGTATACGACTGAATTATAATGGAATGTATTTATAAAATAATTTATTTTTCGTATTCTGGTCAGTGAGGTTGTTTTAACAAAATGATAAGTGCATATTTCTGTAAGGGAATATATTTTATATGTCATGGACTTTAGGTGTTATATTTTGGTGTAAGTGTTATCATTTAATACAAGATTAATATATATATTATATATATATATATATATATATATATATATATATATATATATATATATATATATATATATATGCATATATATATATATATATATATATATATATATATATATATATATATATATATATATATGCATGACAGATACTTGTGTCTGTAGCTAACCGAACTAAAGGTACTTGCGGAATCTGTGGATTCTGCGGGAGCCCGAGATATTTATATAACTTGATTATAGCGTGTCTGGCTTCACAGATTCAATCAATTAGAAAGGTATTAAATTTTGTACGGTTTCGAGTCTTCACTTGATGATAACATACAATTCTATCTTTAAAAAAAAGCATAACTTTCCAAGCGTATAGCGTCCTGCAGGTACGTATGTATGGATAATAATGATTTTCACTCATACTGTCATATTGCATGTATGTTATGAGTGAATATATGCTTATTTAGATATTTCGAATAAAATTTTTCACAATTTCATGATTGTTTACGGAAAAATAGCCGGAGGAGTCAGTTACAAAAAACACCGCATCAAATATAACTTCAATATTTTATTGTTTCCATTGCAAACAAAAACAGAAATCATCATTAGTAAACACGTTGCGCACACAAATATATTAATATATTTGCAAATTTCTATAATAAAAGAATTTCCCACTAACCGAATTTCGTAGGACCCTGACCGCGTACGGTAATCGTTTTCCAATATTATTCTATACGCTACGTACGTACGTACGTACGTACGTAACGTATGTATGTGTTTCGTATCCATTGCACTATTTAGTGTAACACTGTTGTAACGAATGTTGTAAGTATAATTTGATTAAAAAATCGAAAGTTATAAATATAGATACACATGCTTATACGAGTATATATATATATATATATATATATATATATATATATATATATATATATATATATATATATAAATTAATATTATATATACTTATTTACGAAGAACGAGTAATTCTTTGACCATAAGGTGTACATTATCGTACTGTTAATCTTTTATGTAATTTTCTACTAGGGAATGGTAATAATAATGGTATACACACGTCGATATAGATGTGTAATGTCATATACTTACACGTATATACATGTAGATTTACAGAATTATTGTTATTATTGCTCACTGGATGCTAGATGGAAATGTAATTTTGAATGTATATTGATCGAGCTTGTGCACTTTTATTGTTGTATTTCCTGAAGTCGACCAGGGTCGACATAGTTGCAATAATAACAGTTCCATATGTTCGATTAATGTCACTACGCTAGTTTTAATTTCCCGTGCTCAATTTTATGGAAATTGATCTAATGGTGAATAACGTTACATGTTAATCAACTCGTTCAATCAATAATACTTTTTACTGGAATAACGCCAACACACAACATGTACAAATGTACGTATATATCTGTATACAGTGTAAATAAATGATAGTATTATATAATTACAGTATTGTATTCTTCGCGACTGTTATGCTAATAGCAATTGTATTTGAGCGCGTGTGTAAGACTGAACGTTGAAAGGAAATAATCAGCAATTATAATTCAACGCACGACATATCCTTACAGGTACGCCAATATATTTAAAGTAAAATTACTCTTCTCTTGCGTAAAGCAACAAAGAAGCCTCAATAATTTTTGCTTTAAATTATTGACAGGAAATTCTATTTTATCGTGCATAAATTAAATTACGAAGCGTACGTAACGAATATTTTCTTACTGCTCCATTATCTTCATAGATCCATCTTCTCATTTTCGACTTGGAAATTCGTGTGTTTAATGTTTAATAACTGTAAGGTGAAACCTGGACATTGTCATTGTGAAATAATCCAGTAACTTACATTACACTAATTGTAACGGAAATATTCCCGAGAACATGTTGTCATACATGGATGTTTCATGAACACGAAACATTGTTATGCATAGTGGAGTTGGTGGAAGTTTATATTGAGCTAGTATAACTGTGATTCATGGTATAAAACTATTTAATTTCGAGTATGATGCCTTGACTGTCTATGTAATAATGGCGGAAGGATATTGTGCGTTATATATATATATATATATATATATATATATATATATATATATATATATGTATATATATATATATATATACCTACGCATTTCCTTTTACTGCCTCAGCAGTAACGAGTAATTTACTGTTTAATAAACTGTTCCAACTCCCTCCGGTAAACTTCATTTTGCGACATATACTTCATTGTAACTGTTACAAAGTTCTCGACATTTGCACGGATATTTTAAAAATATATATCTACTTACTTTTAATACAATTCTAATGTAGTAATACTAATTTTTTCGTTACAGTGCCACTAAAAGTTTTATGAACTGGAATTTTTGTAAATAGAACTATATTGTATTATTTAAACATTAATCAGATATTATTATTATTTATTCGTGTAATTACTATTTGTTGGTTGACTTACATGTAAATGTCATATATTATGCTAGCGCATCGCATCTGCTTTGCATACTAGATCCATCTTGACAGTATTCAGTGAACTATTAAATTTTTCATGCACTATCATATTCCGTAACTTGAAAATATACACCCTAGTCGGAAATCTCATTTCTGTTGCAAACATTCATTTGTTTTTCATTCTAAATTTATGATAGATACCTAATATATCATTGCATATCACAGATTTCTCTTTGCATACGTTCTTGTTATTATTATTATTATTTTCTTCCATCAGTAATTGTAACATTGTGTAATCAGTGAAATGTAAAATAGTTTTTCTTTAGGATTACATTTGATTGACAGTTCATGTATTGTTTATTTTAGTTTCATTGTATTTAAGTATTGTTATTTTGCTACTAATCAAGCGAATCTAGTTAGGAAAGTTTTCGGCAAACCTTCTTTGTCATGTTTCGTTCTTAAACCCCAATCACGAACTGTTGGTAACTGATTAGTATTACAAGTGCATACGTAGGTTTTCTACAATTTTACATATATGTCAGTGTGATTGCAGCAAATCGGCATATGTAAATGAATGAAAATATAATATCCTTTTTTACACGTCCGGGAGTAGAAGTCGGTTTCTATGGCGTCAAACGCGGGACAGAATTGAAGCATTTACTCCCTAGGGACGAAAACACTTTTCATAAGGGAGTTTTTATTATAACAATGGTTTTTGTAAATAAATGTGTGTTGTCATGGTACGCGTTACATGGAAACATTTCCAAAGGCTTCTAAATATTGCAATTTCGTTCCGATTTATTATAATTCATTATTTATGAAATTAAGTGTTTCTACTCCCGAACGTGGAAAAAATAGTATATACACCTCGGGAGAGACCACCATTTTTCCCTCGATGTATTTGTAGCCCTCTGGCTTCGCCCTCGGGCTTCAAACTACACCTCAGGAAAAATAAGTGATTTCTCTCCCTTGGTGTATAATGTACTATTTCATAATTATTCGATCGAGAAAAGATGAACTGGTAGTGAAATTTGAAAGATCTGTGTGTCGAAAATTGAATTCTTTTGTTTGTTATATTTTAACAAATATGTCGTTCCTTTTCAAACACTTGTCTCTCACATTTCTTCCTCGCTCAAATGCCCAACCGGCATCGTGTGCAGTCGCTACATTACACACCCGTCAGATTCTGCGACAGAATTTAAAATTTCGTGTCCAAATATACAAACCGCGTTCGGATTTGAAAGTGACGAAAAACAATATTGGATGTAATTTTTTATTGGCTATTTCTTTATGTATCTGCTGTTAATATGTATAAGCTGAACCATAAATCAGTTGGAATCCGTAATTCATGTGTATAAATATGGAAACATATTCACAGGATTTGTACAAAGTTGTTTTAAGTAAAAGAGCTTTAGTTGGCGTTAAATCTAAATCTCTTCTCCGATTTTATAACAAATGATGAAAGGCTTTCATTATCCATATTTCTTTAGAGAGCTCTTTTTTGTTAAAATTGCCTTTCCTATATCATATCATAAATGAATGCGACGAGATTTTTAGTAAAAAAAAAAAATGTATATAAACTTGCATTGATTTCCGTGACAAACGAACAGATGATAGGATGTTCGCTGTTGCAATATTCACATAGCCATGGTAGCCAGTAGTGAGGGTTGTCTTATGGAAAATACCACATGTTCGGCTAGTGTTTCGTTGGTAGTTCATACTGGTGTGTAATGGGGCCAGCAACACACAAAACACTTACATTAGCAATTAGCAGAAAAGCATTGCGTGATATGGACTTGTAGGAGTACATTGCTTCCATTTAGCTGACATCACAGGATGCATTAGCTGTTGTTCACTCGTCAATACATGCTTTACATGTTATTTTTCCACAACCTACTTACAAAATCATTTATCAACAAACCTGCGGTGCGGCAAAAAAATTACATTTATTCAAAAAATATTTTAAATATTATTTATTACTACAACAATAATAGTCGTTTTACAAAACTAGTGTAAGGATGTTTGTTGTATTCATGAATCTGGTAATATATGTGTATATATATATATATATATATATATATATATATATATATATATATATATATATATATATATATATATACATGAAAATTGTATGTAATATGCTTATCTAAATACATTTGATCATCCGTTAAATTAAAAAAAAAAACAATGAAAACAATTACTCAGGGTTTTCACTGTCATATTTCAAATATATTATGTGGTAAATTATTTATGTTCATATTTAATGGAATTTTTGTCAACATGGCACATTTGACATGTTATTTTATAGTCAATAATTGGATGTTATATGTATATGGTAGTGATTTTAAAACATAATGTATGTATTGACAGAGCGAGCGATGCATTTCTAACAATTTATGATTTCGTCTGTTTTGCAAATGTACTTTTGTTGAGAGCTATGAAACTATGTTCCATATAAATACATTGAAGTAGGATTTATTGTTGCATATAAATTCTTTGTTTTGCATGTTTTTAAATTATGCAGTCTTAATGTCTGTTTATTATGTACGATTCGCATATAATTTCCTCTACTTTTATAGAGTATATTTTGTTGAATTTGTTTTCACTTGTACGGGAAGTCTTAATAATAAAAGTTCTTCGAAAAATATAGGATCGAGGAAACGTAGATAAGTGTAGGTACGATAAAGTTTTTCTACTTCAGAATCTAGTACATGTCTCACTAAAACATATACGAATTTATTTTTCGCAGTTTTGTTTCTAAGCCATTATTTATGTAAATAAAGCCATATGATTTGAGCATTGAGATCATATTAAGTCTACTAGATTTCAGTAAGTTATTTATCCAATAAAATTGATGTACATCAGTGGTTTCCAAACTTTGTTACCGTCTCCCGCTCCCTCTTCTTTTAAGATAAACTACTCAATTCTGAGTATTACACTAGTAGCATTGTGTTCCTAATGTTTCATTACAGGTAATATGTATATAGAAAAGTTGTTCAAAATTAACTTTCTTTGCGTCAAACTTAGAAAAAACTTCCTTAAGACATTAATTGCAGTTTTCCAGTGTGTTGGCGCACATTGGCGGTATAAGCAAAAACGTCAGAAACGAACATTTACTTTTACATCAAGTTAATTAGATTAATGCCATTTATATTATGTGTAACACCTTGAGATGGAGGACTATCTTGTTTCAAAGAATGCTATTTAATTAAAATTAAATGTACCTCTATACGAGAAATTGAATTTGTCTAGGTTTATCTTTAAAATAAGTTACAACTAAGAAAACATAATATGGTGCTTATGTCCCTAATAGAAGTCCCAAACTACACCTGACACATTATAAACTACATATATAGCGTTGTGGAGATTAAAACATTTAACGAATTTTATTTACTAGTTACCAATTTTCTTATTTGACGAGTAATCCTACAGTAGAATCTATAATAAATAATAATTTATTTTGATCAAACAATAAAACAAAATATATTTATAAGCGAGCAGCGAGAATAGAAATATATTTTTAGCAGATACTTTTTTTTTCATGGTCAAACATTAAATCACTTCGGAAATATAAATAAGATATATTTTAAATAAATGCAGGAAAGTTTACATTGGCGCATCCACAAAACCTTGTTCAAGGTGAAATTATGTAGAACGCCATATTTTATATCTGTTTATCGGTTTGTGTAGAATATTTGTGGTTATGTATGGCTTGTCGTTCTTCGTAAGTTTATATTTTATTCCCGCTCATGTGAGTAGCTTCATCAGATGAGAATTAATTTAATAAAACACTGAGTATATTTTGATTCGAGGTTTCTAGTCATATGGACGGTGGACGGTGGGTGGTTTGGTAGGATGTGATATCGACCGTAGGATGTGTGGGTATATTATATATCTGTAGATTTCTTCTGCCAGAGGCACCGAGCCATTGTAGCTGTTCTCGGTCTCTGACGTTTTCCTCGGTTACCGCTCGTTAATTCGTAGTCTACCAATATGTACTATCAAGGCGCACTGCTAACGTTGCTAATGTTATCGATGTTCAACCCTGTTGATTTCCGCTGGCACCAAACAAGGATTAAAGTGTTTTAGCCTCCAGGCTAATGATAAATTTCTACTATACGGATTCATATTAATGCACGTTACCAAATTTCCAAATATCTATAAATTCCTAACTTATCAAACTAAACATTATATAGCATGGGAAATATCATAATCATATTTTGTGAATTGCATTCTATCATATAAATAATAATTATTATTATTTCTGATATATAATTAACTTGCTGCTGTAAATATTTACTTGTGATATATGAAATACTACTACAAATAGAAAACGAATCGCCAGTTCTGTTCAGTATTGGTAATGAAATGAGTTTTCGGCGAAAATATGTAATTATTTATTTATGTGTTTTATTATCAGTGTGTTTTTGCTACAAATAAACCCCCCTACCATTCACCGATTATGCCTTTCATTAACGATTATTTAATATATTTTATTTTGTCATTATTCAACTGCAGGTGATATATGATGATGTCGAATGAATTATCAAAGATTAATTCAATTATTTCAGTTAACTGACCTTTGAATAATTGTTTTTAAATGTAGAAGTGATTAGGCATTTCAAGGACACGGTTATCGTGTAATTAAATATTAATTTATCATTATTGAATACATGTTTTAATTGGATTGGTTTGGAGTAGAAGTGAATCTGTTTGTCATTATTTTTATAATTACGCTAATACTAATGAATTGAAACAATATCAAATTAATCGGTGTAGGTAAATGTAATATTGTCATTAAAAGTGTTTATATACTGTATAAAATAGCTACTCTAGTTGTTAACTAGGTAAAAGGTATAGTTATATTTATTTATATTTTATGCTCTTTCACTTACATTTTATTTCTAAAGGTGTGTAAATATTTTTCCACTATTATTTTACAAACCTCCACCTCCTCATTTTTAGTTATGAATAATTAAATTCACAGTATATTCTTGTTCCTTCGTATCATATAAACTACCTGATTTAGGTACTCATACCTTCGATAGACAAATGCGTAAAACGTGCCTCCAGATGGTACGCAGAGATAAAACTCAATATCAGTCACGTATTATACAGGGGGAGGCCAATAAGATTTCTTCGGCGTCCCCTGGAAACTTGCAATTATTTATATAGTCTTTTAACCATTGAAAGTAATATTTTATTTACATAGGAGTTTCAGTAGTTGACAACATTGTTCTACACTCTTAAATCTCCGCCCCCCACCCCCCTCAAATTGTTAAATCCTATACGCGCCAGTTCAATAGAATCGTTGGATTATTCTTTGTCTGTCTCTTATAATACATAATCAATCACTACTCGGTCAGGAGGTTTCTTGACTGCTTGGCTTTTTACTTTCGGAATATCTGATGATTAGTTTTTGTATTGTGGAAGGTTCGTAAAAATAAATGTATTTCTTTAAAACCCACTTATCAAGAGGGATGTCTGCAGAACTTTCTAAAATATACGCATAGATAATGACATCATAAAACTGTAATGAAATTAAAATATATAAATCATATGTTAAGGATCGTCCTAATGTTGCTGATGAAGATGTATATGTACAACGTACATGACGCCAGTTCTGTTTTAAACTGAAAGCTGATTATTTACGGGTTCGCTGTTATCCGAGTTTCCTGGATTCGTGTTTGGTTTTCATTGGCTGAATGATATACTATGTGTGTTGTATGTACAGATACATGTATGAATTTGTATACGTAAAGGGTCAAGTTCAAGTAATGTAATGATATTTGATATATCATACAACCAACCTGAGGTTTGATACGTTATTGGGTAGAAATTAATAATTGCTTTCGTAAATGGAACAATGATGGATGTAATAAAACTACCGATATCATACAATACATGCTTCTGAATATACATTGACTGGCTGTCATATCTCTTCCACCTCATATACTCTAGTTGGGGTAGTGTAACATAAGTACTGATGGTAGTGGTGCGTGTTAAATAATACTACATATATGCAATAATGATTGTTATGTCGAAATCATTAAATAGTGGCGCGATATGTATGAATATTTGACGTAGATAAATATATTTATGGATGGCAAAAGGCGAAAGGCAACCACGATGTTGGAAGTGAATCAATACTTGGACACGAGGGAGTCTCAATAGCGAAGAATGGCTATCGCACAGCACATGAGGTAAAATGTCAAAAAGGACACACTAGTAAAACGTCTTATTATAAACGATAAACGAAGAGGTTGCATTGAACAGAGACATAGCAGGACAGAAGAATAGATTCACAGTGAACATGTGAAATGACATGCGGAAAAGAAAATATCAAAGAGTTAATAATATGCTGCATATTTGATTCCTAAAACTCCGACCTACATACATACCTATGCGTATTTGCGAGAAAATATCTAGCAATTTATTTTTATTCTGAAAAGAGATAGATATAGGTAATTATGTATTATTTACGAATGCTTTATGTGCGAACCTCATGTCAATCCAATATTTTCAATTAATGATTTTACGTGATTTCCGATAGATACTTTAAAAACCATTCACTGTTCAGTTCTATGCGTGAATCATATTAACACACGTGATATTTCACTGGAAAACGCTGAATAGCAAAAAAATTGTACTTATATTTCATTGGTATTTTATCGTCTTTTGAACAGATCTAATATCGAAAGGGGTCATTGGCAAAGCCCTTGCAGATTATAAAGAAACCGTGTTCACACAAGCTTTCAGTTTCAATCAAGTCTACACAAGCGGACTTCGATTCATACTTCTTCTTATATATACCATATACTAATCTGCCCCATCCCAACTATGTTTGTGGATTCTTCTAAATGTGACATGTATATACCGGGTGTTAATTAAAAAACTGGCCATAGGCGTTTAACATGTAAAATCAGTTTTTCCTCCTGCATTAGTTACCAAATTACTTTAGAGAAAAATACTTTAAATAAAAGTTGTAGAGAATTAAATTCTGCATCTAAGTGAGCAATCAGATTTAATTTTTGACATTTCATAACTGAGAAAATCAAGTTTAAAATTTCATGAAAACACATAATATATAGGAATAGCCATGGAATTTAAACAAAATTAAAAACAATTGTATGACATTGTAACTGTCAAAAAAATTTGTGTTTCGTAATTTTCGTTCTATAACAGATATTTCTAAAAGTATGGAACAGTTTTCACATGAAGAAAAGCTTCAAGTAATAAAATGGTTCTATTCTGGACAAATTTATCTAAATATTCGTGATTGAATAATTTTTTTGACAGCAAATGTCATATAATTGTTTTTAATTTTGTTTAAATTCCATGGCTATTCCTATATATTATGTGTTTTCATGAAATTTTAAACTTGATTTTCTCAGTTAGGAAATGTCAAAAATTAAATCTGATTGCTCACTTAGATGCAGAATTTAATTCTCTACAACTTTTATTTAAAGTATTTTTCTCTAAAGTAATTTGGTAACTAATGCAGGTGGAAAAACTGATTTTACATGTTAAACGCCTATGGCCAGTTTTTTAATTAACACCCGGTATATATATATATATATATATATATATATATATATATATATATATATATATATATAAAATTCTATGATTCCAAAGTATTGTTGCAAGTATATATATATATATATATATATATATATATATATATATATATATATATATATATATATATATATATATATATACGCGATGTCCACGCATTTTAGGGACACCTATATATATATATATATATATATATATATATATATATATATATATATATATATATATATACTTGCAACAATACTTTGGAATTATAGAATTTTTCCGAAAGAGCGTATAGACTCCGAACGTAACGCAACTCATATTGAATTGTTGGAGATATTTTTTATTATCGTGAAGAACGCATTGATGAAGGCGTTGCATGAATAGCGGTACCGTGTCTTGTACTGAATGTCAAACAGAAAGCAGATATCTAAATACCAATCCCTTTCTTTCCCAATTCCTCCAGTGCCAGCTATACCGTATTGGTATTGTCGACTTGGTCAATTATTAGATATTACAGTCATGTCTAGACCTATGAAAGTATTATTGAAACGAATACGTTTATATCAGCATAATCTTCTATATACGTCCATTCTAGATTATATCCTTAATTGAATATGTATCTAGAAACTCTATATGACGGCAGTTCATTGGTGTATAGAATATGCAAGACAATGTTATTTGGTTCGTTGCACATTGCAAGCTCGCCTTAGCCATTAACCGCAGTCTCTATAGCTTCAGGATTTGGAATGCAGCTGACTATAAATTTACTGTATGGATCTTCAGTACAACGGTTCACCTGTAATAGATACGTTTTCCATAATTACGTGATAAAATATCTTAATACTGCGCTTTTTTTATTTACATTATTTTGTTTATCATACATTTGCATGTACATATCATTAATGATTCTTATTTTTAACAGAATATTTTCTTTTAATAGTGTTAATAATTTCTAGCGGTTTCGAACTATTTTCTTTATATTTATAACCATAAATCATAAATTTTGTTTGTAGATTATAAAATGAGAAATTTGATGATAGGTCTCACGATTTAATGTCCCAGCAGTTTTATGTCAAGTAACTTTTCACGAGTCAGCATTTATTTCCGCGCTAAAGTACATAGGAAAATAGTTTTGATATTGCTCGCCGAGCAATTTGTTTTTATAAGAAACTCGTTATATATTCACAAATTATTACTATTTTGAAATATAAAAGAAAAGCAGCACTACCTTAACACAAAATGGTATACAATGCATTAAATGATTTTAATATGGTTATTTTACTGGATAATGTTGGAACGAGTTTGTAAGTAATATTTTTAGTGCTGTAAAACTACAATTTCAGTATGGCAGGCTGTTATTTGATATAGCAGTATTTGACAAAATTAACCGTTTAACAATAAAAAAGTCCCATAAAAGGGAGTTGAGGTCGTAGATTTATTACCGGGCACGGTTGTTTTTCAGCGACTGAAACTGGAACAGTAACAAAAGGTTAGGTGCACTCGGCTCCGACTACATTACCAGCTAATGGATGACAAACAGTACAAAAAAATCATAAAAAATATATATATATGAATGAAAGTGTTTTTAATTATAAATGTAAGTGAATGTTGATATAAAATTTACCTAATGAAGCCTGGCACGCCGCTACTTAGTGAAAATATCACACACACTGTCACCTGTACATACAGTAGTTTAAATGAAAGAAGTCCCTTGAAGGTCATTGAAGGACAGTACGAGTTTAGATTTTAACCACGCCCATTTTCTCATATTCAGTAGCGTCGTTTATCTAATTTTTAATGGGGTATATAAGATACTGTAATTTCCGATGGTGAGGGGTTAGCAGATGACGGGGAGATATAAACAAAAGAAGAACAATGCATGCATTAGTATATACCAGATATAAAGTTTTCGGTGAATAGTCGGCTTAGCACCGGTAACAACAGAAATACGATGTTTTGACAGTTCATTACGTTAATCATTTGTGTCTCACATTTTGAATTACAACAACGATTTAGATTATGATATAATATCAGTGGTTGCAATAAAAGTGATTTATTATAACTGTGTTTGTGTTAGTGCATAATACTGGTGTTAATTAGTGGTCAATAAGACAAATTGACAGAAAATGCAGCAAAATGACAGTACACGCCTATGTGACAGCTAGTAGTGTAGGGAATAAGAAATCAACGTACGTTATTGCAATAGTATCGAGTACAACGAGCCTCATTTTGTTTTGCTTGTCGTAGTATTATTCGGACATTCTAAAGACAAACGCGTTATATACATCCCTGTCGCGCGTGCTGTTTGACAATTGAAATGAGAGAGATAGATATATAACTATACGTTAATTCGTATATGATACAGATAACCTTCATGGGACTTCTTTCATTTAAACTACTGTAAGTATGGATGTTTGTACAGGCGAGTTGCTGGATTCGCCCTCTGTGTTCAACGAGGCTTGCACACATGCGGTTTCATGTCAAAACACTGGCACTCTAGATCTGATATACAACAATGTGTAGTGAACAACAACAGGGCAGAGACTAAGTGTGCAGTTTATCTCAAGCATACAGGCATTACTTCCCGTTTTGTCCGCTGTCGTCAGTGTATCTCCCATGCTACTCACTAGTACGTACGCATATTTCATTATATTTTTCTTCTTTTTTTTGCAAATGTACCACATTTCCATTTAAGACGCCGTTCAATCTCCCGCTCAACTTTTTATAATGGAAACAAACAAATACAATGAAATCAGAGCGAATTTACTTATTTTATTCATTGTGAATACAATTGGGTACACTTTACTGCAATGGATATTTTCCCCCAATCATTTACATTTGATTGGTGCACGTAGTAGGTACACTATCAACCACTATCAACTGTTACATGAAATAAACGAATATAATTCTAACAGAATTTTATGCATGGTATTATCAGGTGTTAAGCATTAATTTATTATTAGGATTATACTCGTATATCATCTTTTGATATTGTAAATAGTAAATATATTTCTCACACATCGATATTAGACATGGCGCAAGATAAATTATGTCTTATGTCTGTGGAGAAATATTACATGTATGTTTAGCTGAATACTATACAGGCTTTTGTATAGCCCATGCATAGATACTACGCTTTTTTCCTCGATGTATGACAATTGAATGATATACGTTATTTAAAAAAAAATCGTTTTTCTCGTCAAATGTGCACAAATATATTTTCGCTAAAATGGGAATGGGTTCTTCGTTCGAATCTCAGAGAGAGTTATTTATTGCTGTATATTTTAATAACTGCTGTTCGATTTGTTGAAACGTGTATGAATCATTCATAATTTATAAATGTGCAGAATATCTGTGAACAGGAAAAAAGTTAAAGAAATAATATTCTAACCGATATGGATATATGAGCAGAACGTTGTCTTTGATGACACGAATGAAAACGAAGTGAGCACGCATGCGTGACATTTTCAGTCGCGCTGAATGTATGTATGTAAAGTACTTGTGTTGTGAAGTGGCTTGGCACTATGCTTGAATGCTAGTTCTCTTGTTACTGTTCTATTGTGATCTGTGTGTGGATACGTCACTGGCTAGCGATTGCTGAAAATGCTACTTGAAAAATTGTCCGTATTTGTGTTTCAAGTTGTGGACCAACTTTAAACCGTACTATTACTTGACTATCACATTTTGACTACAGTTTGCATAAGTAACTAACATATTTTTGAAAAAAATACTGCCAAGGCTGAATGGTAAAGTAACATATTTGCGTTCCTTGGATAATGGCTCAATACCATTCTTAATTTATACCAATCACTACTAGTTCAATCGGACACTGAAATCTAAGTTTTTAATTGCCCATTCTGTTATTTATGATTGTGCTTTTACCGATGCGAGTATATAGTGTAAAACATACGCTAAAGATATTTTGACGTTTGCTAAGAAATGCTTGGAGGATTTGCGCTGAAATGGATGTTTCTTAATCCCTGTGCGGCTGCGCGGAACTAATATGTCGTTATCAATGTCTGTTGGACTGATTCCATGATGTTGTGGTTCGTTCGACGAAATATCTTTGTTGTTTACTTCGTCATGGTGTGTTTTGGCGAATTCCACGTCTAAATGAAACAGAACTTAAACAATCTAACACCCGTAATTGATATATTATGTTTGTTTGCCGCCGCATGAATGAGTTTTACCAAGGAGAATTTTATTTACCAATACTGCTGATGCTGATGCTGGTGCTGGTACTGGTACTGTTACGATGCCTGTGGAAGCTATATACTTTTAGAAATGTGCAAAGGAAACTTTATCAGTCAACAACGGTTGGATGAGCCCAATAATTTGATCTTTAGTTGAGCACTAAACGAGTAACTTTATTTTAATTCGTTCTGAACTGAAATTTCTAAAAGTTCTTTTATGAATATTAAAAGACTATTGTTATTCATGAAGTTTGGTGAAGTACACAGTAAATATTTTTTGTAAATAAAGTTTTGTTTTGTTTAGTTTTCTCTCTAACGAAGTACAAATTATATTTTACACGATACAACTTTGCAAAATCGTTGCACGGTATAACCAGAAATGCAACCAGTACACACAGTAATATGCACCAATAACCGGAAATTTGGTGAGTACTGTGCATAATTAATTTACTATGCAGATATTGATGAACAAGCGGTTAATCGACTTAATTGCCGTGTATACTGTTAATGTTTTCACATAAATATGTACGTATGTGTGTTTTTATATACTCGCGCACATTGTTATATACCAGTGTTCAATAATGTATTACTATATATATTATTCTAATCTGTCTATAGCATGGTATTGAAAAAAGTAACTACGTTGAATTTTTTTTTTCTTGCAAGTGATCTGTTCTTATATTTTATGATTTTAGAAATGAATTGTGAAAAAAAAGGTTCTGTATTACGTCTAAAAGCGATGACACCGTGCAAGTTCTACTTGAACAAGTTCACTTCAATTCTTAAGAGCTTTCTGGAACGTGTCAACGAAAGTTCATTTTAAGTTTCTTTCACAAGTAGGGCTTGCCTAGTTTTAACATCACACCAACTTACATATCATGCGAAGCCACATCAACTGCATATTGAAAATAACCATAAGTTTACAAATCATATTTTCAACATCACTTCATTTCAACAAACAATAATGAAATAGGTTAATACTACTAGGTATGCATGAGCAAACGACAATACTCCCCAGTGAAATATGCAGCTCTAACTCATACAGAAAACATAATTATTTAGTCAATAATGATCGTTTCGCTTTGACTGTCACAATAATGGAAATTTGTACTCGACAGTTTCCGATTTCTTTCAGTTTTCTACTGGGGTGTATACTGTGTACTTTACGTTATTGGCTTTTGCACATTTATTCTTCCACCACCTGCTGATGTATGTATGGATGAATACGTGATTACAATATATTTGTGGTAATTCGTGTTAAATGTATTTAATTGGCCGATTGGCTTTTTTTTCTCCGTGTAAATTCATGCTTAATGCTAAATGAATTTAATTTACTGTTGCAGTAAATACGTACATACGTTTCAGCTGAATTAATAGAAATTGGTATGGAGGACTTTGAATAAGTCCACGCACGGTATGGCATGTTTGTGGATGAAATGCATACAGTGGGTTTCTAGTTTACAAACATACGCATATATATACATACATATTTGGTCCAAAAACCGATTGAATATGACGTACGCTTCCATATTGGTTGCCAAAATGGCATGTTGATACTTGACATGTATCAAATTTAATGATATTACATGTTTGTCACACATTATGCATATCAGTGAAATTAATTGAAATGTTTAGTCACTCAAAGGGAACATTTATAGGCATATTTTTATCCACACACTTTTCATTCATTTCCAATCATCCATTCACTTACATTTTCGTTAAGCGATATTATCAAAAGAAACATCCGTATCAGTTTTAATGAAGTTATACAGGTATTGTTTAATATAATTGATCGGATACGATACATGTAGTTGTCAATATATTATGATTGGTAGTACATACTATAGAATGCCTGTCTAGATATCTGGTTGCTTACTGCGTAGACGAACATTTATAAGTACCTCCATAGACCTTCCGTATAATTCTGCTATTATATAATAACAATTATTAATATGTTTAGTTCAATCTTAATGAATGCAAATAAAATTAAATACATTGAATACCCTACAATCTTTCATGGACGAATAGTTAAATATACACATTGTTTCGGAATAGTTTATTGTGACAGCATTTACAAATAATTAATATCGTAATTAAACGTATCTGTAGAGATAACGTTACTTATGTAAATAAATAACGCTTTCAGAACCGCAACACAGATTTATACATGTTCGTTATAAATGACAGTCAATTTATTACTGCAACGTGGAACCTACCCTGAAGTTGTTCTCTAATTTATACATATATTAATTTTATATCGTCCCGTAATAATTCAGTCGTCTTCTTAATTACAACTGTCATTTTCAATTACCTACAGCTTTGATGGATTCATGTAGTACGAGAAGAAACAAATGAAATAATTATCAAATATATTCATTCGCCAAGAAATATTCTATTTATGAAACATTGATAATAAGATAAAAGTACCTACTCATAATAACATAATTTTAGTAAAATATTTTATCATCACAGAAACTTAATGTTATTCTGTGATAATTAATATGGCCACGTTTCTGAATGTTTTAAATTTTATATGCTATTCCTTGTGAAACTCATCATGCTTACGAATATACTGAAATTATATTTCTGTTGTGAAGAAGGGTATAACATGAATGCTTCTTGTTTCGTTTTCTTTTCTTCACGTACGTCTATGGGTGATGAACACATCAAGATGCAAGAAACTTTACTGTTTATTTTATGTTCGGAAAATTCACAGCGTTCTAAGTTAAGAATCATTTCACATCCTAAAGAAACACGCACACACATATACTGAGGAGAAATTCTTCACTAATAATAAGTGAAGTTATCGCGTTTCCTCTTTAAAAACCGTTGCATCCTCCTTTACTGTTTCTTCCTTCACCCTCTAACCCCAGCACACTCGCTTGTTTCCGCCAACTTGCTCTCTGTTTTATCCGAACATTTAGCTGCTCTTCGTTGGAATTATGTATACAAAATAATTATTCACAGTTCCGCGCATGGCATTCTCTCTCTTTCTCTTTCTCTCTCTGGGTATGTATATGTGTATATACGCACGCGAATGTAGAAAAGTCTCCTGAAAGTTTGTCGAATAATATTAGGTCTCTTCTTTTCTAATTTATGTTCATATTTAATAAAAATGCCCAATACTGTGTATGAGTGTGTGTTTGTGTGCGTGACGTCCAACATTAACCCTTTCAATGTACCACATACGATTGCCATTATTTTTCTTCACACAGACAGCGACTAGTTTTTTGCTTGTTCATGGCTTGTATAGCCTTGTGTGTCCATCAGGTCGGGTTAAGCGATCCATTACTTGCGCTGGCATCTGATACGGACACGGGCGCATGTAGATAGATGTGTATAGGTCAGTCGACACCGGACCTGCTGTTCCCTGATGTCTGTATGTCATGTCGATCCATCTGTGCTACTACCAGTGGAAGTGGATTACTCGTACATACGTACATAGATAGATAGATAAGTCCGACGGGGGCTGAAATTCTGGAACCTAACCCCCCTCACCCCACATCCCAAATATCACTGCTCGAAGTGCACTCGAATATCTGCATTACACAAATCCGTCGCGCTGTAATTGCCATATAATCTACCGATAGATTAATATAGCTGATCGGTGTTTAAATTGTCCGCGTGTAAACTAATATGTACAATGTGTTTTACAGTATGATCCAATAATAGCTAAATTCGGTCCTTTTCGCATATCAATCAACACTGTTCATTATCACACAATCAGAATCAATCGTTTTAATGTTCAAATTTGATTATTCTTTTTGCTGTTTGCAACTAACGATTAAACAATTCCAGATTGTAATATAATTGGAATCCCGGTAAGATTAGTTGCAAACCACGTCTGAATGGGCCTGTATTTCACCGTATCCCATTACGTTGCTATAACACGAAATGTATTTTTATTTGTAAAGCCTGGATTTGTATGCATTTGCATATTTTATTTGCTTATGTATATTAAACAGTGAGGGGCTTAAGCAGGTTTCCTCCTGCTTGATGCATTATTAGGTTAAAGTTGAGACAGTGTTGCACTAAAGATTTTTTCCTTGCACTAAAATATTCACTACGCTGAAAAATTACTGTTTAATGGTCTATGTTTACTTCTGAATATTAAATATTTATTTCACAATATATTAAGTATTAAAGATAATGGTCTGTAACCATAAAAAAAAACTTGATAATAATTCTTGAATAATTCAGGGTGCCTTGTTAACAATAAATACCGCAAAAAAAACGTTGGTTAACGGGTCGGTAGGTGTAAGGTAATAACGACGCACACGAGATAGGTATATGCAAATCGTAAATTTCCCGAACCCCCGTTACGCTTTGCTTAAATGGCTTAACCGATATTCTTTTCACTATATGCAAATAAACTATACCTGTACGTATACGTACGTATATGTATATATACATATTCATATTTGTTCAAGTGAATTTTGTCTATTTTGGCAATTTTGTAGTTTATAACTGAAATTATAAGAATTACTAAAGATGTAATAGTAATGAGTTCCGTGAGTTTGTGTGTGTTTTTTTTTAGTAGTAATGAAAATTAGGTAGATGCGCTGTGATGCGACCTAACGAATCGGATCCCGAGTTGTGACGTCACGTAAATTTCAAGCTGATAACACATACGTGCATCAGGAAATTGGATTTTACAGAGTTTAGAGACATGTTACTCGATGTGTGTTAATTGATGCAGGATCTGATTACATGTCTAAATAGAAATAGCACATTTACCTACTTCCTACAGAATCTTGAACTGTACATAATAATGTTAATACAAACACACATACACACACACGCACGTATATACGCGTGTTATAGCGTGAACAAACTGTACGCCACATTCCGGTAAGATAGGTAGGTATTACTTAGCAAATTACAAGCGGTCCCCGTGCGCGGATTCTGCACAACTAAGCGACCGTGTAACAAGCAAGTTGACGAGAGCGTGTAAACGCAAGACGAGTCCGTGAGTGTGTGTCGTGTATATGAAATTGCAAATTTTCTTAATAGGTCGTCGATTAGCGCTTCAAATTAGAACACGATTCTAATCAATACTTTTCATTAAAACGTACAAATCAATAAAATATGTATAAGTATCTCTCGGGTTTTGGATAATTACTGTAGTGGGAATATTTGAATTGTATTTCGTTTTCTGTCGATATCATATAAGATAATTGGAGAACAGCGTTTTTTTTTTTTTCTGTGGAGTTTATTAAGTTAGAAATATTCATTTGCTCATCTGTTCAAGGGTGCAATATTTCTCTGTAAAAAATTCTGTTAACTGATTTGGTTTATTCAATTTGCTCTTACTTCCTGCGAAGCCGAGAATTTAAATTTTCATAGCGTTCGTTTTAGATGCAATATTTTATTTTACTTAGGGTAATAAATGGGGTTTCCTTTTTTAAATTAATTTTTGATTAACAACTCTTTCTGAGATATAAAATTATCTTCGCTACGGTTTTCAGAGAAAAATTAACTGAATTGCAATCTAATAATTCGTCTTTAATGAAATATGGTTATTTGGTTGTTTGTACAGGTTATAGGTTGTTCTTGTATTTCTTTATAATGATGACAGGAGTTGGTAGATGGGGTAGTGATAATGTATATTGTTCATGGGTGACTGTTACATTTTGCACAAGCAATGTTTATCGGATCTGGTGTTGGTGTTGGATCATTATTGTGTTGCAGTGAAGCGTATATCATTTTCCTGGTATATAAATATTGGTCGTAGTTGCTGGTGCGCTCTGTACATGAGCAGATGTCAGAAATAGCACAAAGTACAGATAAATGCATTTCATACACAATTCCTGGTTGTGTAATAGATAAATATAGTACCACATTCAATGCACATACAGAAAGTCAACTTACCGACGACTAGGAATATCTACTGCCATATATACGTGTAACAGATATTTCCATATTATTTAAAGGGAACTGATTTTATTTTTATTAAATAATATTTATAACTAGAAAACGAGACATATTTGGGGCTGGTACCTAAATATTACCAATATCCTCTGCGCTAAATCTGTTATTGATTTTGTTTGCAATGAATTTGAATCAGAATTAATTGCGACTGATAATTTCTACCACAATCTGAAAAGACAGTTTTTAAATTTATGTGTGAGAGTTTTTTTTTGTTCAATGCTTGTTATCATCATATTGGTTATGTGAATAATTGAGGATGTATAAAATTAGTTTTGGATTTCATGTCTTAAGATTCCATTGCCTACATGTACACTATTTCACTTGTTATGAACATGTGCATGTTCAGACTGGTAAGAATCTACTGACTATGTATGGGTACATGGCTGACTGTGCACGACGTACGTATATAACCTATTGCAATGTGTACTCAGCGTAGTATGCGTAACGTAAAGAGTTTCTTTGTGCGTTACTATTACGTCGATTATACTCGATACAGCATTCAGTCCTTATAATTCCTCTCCACAAATATTCCATTGAGTCGTGAAAATATGTACGAAATCGAATCCATGAAGTCGAAAGCATTCAATTATTCGACAATAACGTTCTTTTTAAAAGTATGATTGGCTATGGCTATACTTGTAGAATGGACGTTGTATGCTTTACTGTAACTACGACGGTACTATACAACGCTGGTTTCGTACATATAAGTTGTTCACCTTTAATTGTTAATCGACTTTCTGTGATTTCCGCTTCCACGCTCCCTGAAACGTATTCCGAATGCCAAATTCGAAATGCTAGTTTCTCTCTCTATGACCATTCCATTTGTAGCGATTCAACATTCATTTTGTTAGATTTCTCAAATAAAATATTGACTATTTCAAGTACTACCATAAGTTTCACTAATTATCTGAATAAATGAAATATTCAGATAATCGCATGTACAATTCTATTAGATTCGCCTGTTGAGAAAAATCCGAAAAGTAAACGAAATGAATGCCGACTGATTTAGTATAAAAGAATCGATTTACCCCACTCAGTTCTTACGGAATTTATGATTAAGATTCCTCAAATAGTGAATTTCAATTTTTACAAATGCATTATGCTTTCGAAATGCTTTTGTAAAGACATCCGAATTATTTTTCTGGTTATCTTCTGCATATTTGAAGAACACGCTAATTTCCACTAAATCAATATCAACGCTCTCTTAAAATATGTTTCCAATAAACTGAACGAAACATGATCATGTTCGAATTGGTTCTTACTGAAATAGAAGATTTATGGTTTAGTTTCGCACTAGTAGGTAGTAAAAATAATAACACGATATTCATATTCAGCTAAATCATTTTATGTGTGGATTCGTTCTTTCTATGTTTGCAATTTCTAAAATATTTCATAATTTCCAGTTGGAAATGGAACTATTTTTAATATGCCAAATGAATACGCCCGTGTGATGTTACATTTGAAAGCGAAACAAAGAGCAGGATATTTAGGATGCTCTGAAAATATTTTGCAGTGATTGGGCGAATGGCACATGAATGTTTGAGTAGAGAACTGAATGTTTCAATTTGTGCTTTCTACTCATAGCGTGACCACTGGAAACAGTAGGAAAAGCGAACGGTTCCACTGACCGGACTAAAAGTTTCCTCCATTTAGTTTTTCTCTGACCTGTGGCTGCCTCGAAAGAACTACGTCACATGTTAAGTAAACAACTCTTAAAGCCACTGTTACACAGCACCACATTCTACTCCAAACATCTCTCGTCCTTGGTACACCTAAACCAAGCATCTGTCACACTAAGTATTAACTAGGTTCTACTCGTACATACGTGTATGTATCCCATATTTCATTGAAACCAGCAGATACATCATGTCTTATTTTCTTCATCGATTTTCTGTCTTGTATAATAAATAATTTCCAAGGCAAATACACTGTATGTGAGACAACGTCAATATGTATCAAAAACATACCATTTTTCTTTCTTCTGTCCACAACATTTTTTTCTCTATCGTGCACTGGATACTAATTTTTGACCAGTTCCCATTTTTATGGTGGCCGAACAATAGAATTTTGTTCGGAAATTCGGACGTTCTGTGCAATGGTTGGGACAAATTTACACTTTTATAGATATTCGAAGTCGGTCAGTCTTGTAAAATGTTTTTACAGGAATTCAGTCACTCGAACAATTGCATATTTTTCTCTGTCTGAACATTGACATAAGTAGTTTGAAATTAGAGTTCCTGGTGCTGGCATCCTATATTTTATTTGAATAATGTCATTTACAATGAGAATGGCGAGTGTTAGCAGCAAATACAGAGTTAAAGTTTTAAATCAAGGGAGCAAGAGGTAATTTTATTCGGGGTTTTTATTGGTCGATTAGAAGTGAATGTTGGTTCAGAGTATTCCCAGAAGTGGCGTATCTCAGTGTTACGTCTGTTTAAATCGTGCGTGAGTAAAAACTTAATCGAGTTAAATTCAGGTGATAATGTAACGAAATTAGTCCCTAACTCCCGCTTCGCACATTTTACCATTAGTACTAGTTCAACTACATATATACTTATGTTTACGAAAATAACGTCTATGCACATTTTGTGCACGTAGACGCACGTACAAGTACATGTTTCCCTGCTTGCACGTAACAAAATGTCAATAGAATTTATAGAATTATCTGATCCAATCACCAGCTTCCAATCAGTGAATAAGAAAATCTAGTGACGTTAATACATAAGAAACATGTTATTTACTTAGATTCATCTGTAAGTGTAGTTATTTATTTTCGTGTTATAATAAAAAAAAAAATTGTCAAAGCAATGTAATTAATTAATTAATTAATTAATTATGTAGCTTGTCTCTCACATTGCTTACGTCTCCTTTTTCTAGTTGTCAACGACAGACAACAAGAACGCACGTGCCACATAAAATAATTCAATTAAAAAAAAAATAAGTGAATCCACTGTAGCTTCTATGATAAGTATTTTAATTAAAACTTTATTACCAGTATGACAGATATTCATTTTAAAATATTTGCAATTTCTTATTTTATATAGTACCTATAATTACATTTGTGTTAAGAATAAAATATTGAATAGAATTGACTGTATCATATATCATTCATTATTGGATAATGATATGATACGTATGTTGATTTGATCACTTCACGTGATATCTATAGGACACGTTGTCGTGCATTTAATTCAGTTAGAAGATAATCTGTGAATGATAGCGATTATTCAATATTTATTCATAGACTGTCGTTGGCCGGTCGGCTGCTAATACGTACTAAACAAACTGTTGTGTATAATCCGAGTTATTAATAATGCAAACATAATTCCGTGACGATTTCGATATGATGTTACTGATTCGTGTGCTTGTAACCTCGTCATTATGAATATATCTCCATCTTCGTGACATTTCGACCGCACCACTAAGTCTTTATTATTATATTCCACACTCCACTAACTGTTACAACATGTACATTCGACAGTATTCGACCTGTAACGGTTTGCCTCTAAGAATAACATTACAAAGTCTATATGAGTAATAACGTAATTAACTAACATAGTGATCTGATCACCATGTTTCTAATAAGAAAACTAAACTACAGAAATGTAGCATAAATATTCAGTAGAAAATATGACAACGTTATAGAACAAATACAAAATACTATCATACAAATAATCTCAAGATTTTCAACGTCATTTCGAACTGAACTTGAGAACTACATTTGCAACCATTAATGGAAATTGTAGCAGGAAAGCTGAAAGGAAATTTTCTTGTAACATTCTATTTCCATTCGAATTTGTAATTCTTGTGTAGTGTAGCATGGATGTTCTTTAGATATATACACATGAATATTTAGTAAATTGTGTAAACAATTAATTATATATGTATATTATTTGATAACACTGTTAATATTGAACGCATGTCTCTGGGAAGTTTCTGCACGAAATATTTGATTTGAGTTTATTTAGAAAAGTCGTTCTTTGGAACGTAACATGACTCCTCGTAATTCATCATAAGCCCGTCATAGTGGCATCGGCTAAATGGAATAATCTGTGTTTGCCTGACAGAAATATAAATAGAATGAACGATTGTATCTGACAGAATTTACTTATTTAGTTTTTTGAAAGAATTAATTGAATGAACGTTAATGCGAAGGATTTGGGTTTGAAATTCGTCCAAGGTAAGCAAATGAGAGCTCCTGCTTTTTTATTAAGTCTCTTTATTCTGACAACTGAGTTTCAGATGCATAGCAGTGAAAACTCTGATTAATTACTCTACCCGTGTCGGTGTACAAATTTTCTTGTTTAATATCGTCGAGACTATATCTTCGAAACACTCTTGCGTAAAATTTCAACCCACTAAAGGTTCGCTTTACCACCAAGCACAGAATTTAATGATACTTGTACCAAGTCCGTTTCACACTGTACTACTTCCGATAAATGTACATTCACATTTTAATGTTCCATATGACAATTTATCTGTGTTTTCATGGTCATTTCTTGATTCTGTAATAAATGGAATTGCATGAACATAAAACACGCGTTTATGTGAAATCTGAAAGAGAATTTATGAAGATATAACACAGTTAAAAAATGTTATATGTTCCTAAACGTTCTTTTATACAAAAGTCATGTACATAAATAAACTCTAAATGAAAATCTCTATACATTGTCCATAAAAGTAACGTTTGTTACTATAATAAAATACGATATTGTGTAAATTGAACTTTACAGATAAACAAAACAAAGAAATAAAATTAACTGGTACGAAATGCTTATCAGTTTTGCGGAACATATCGTGTATTTATCAGATTGTGCTTATATACGTTGGTATTTCAAATAAAATAATACAATCGTACGATTAAATTCTGCGGAATTACGAAAATTAGAAACTTCTAGAACCTTAGGGTATAGAATTTAACAGGCCCCTTGAAACATTTTAAAATACTTACCTTGGAATAAAAACAATCAATGTTAAAAATGTTTCGTTTGGTTATAATGGATTGAGAAACAGTACAATACTTGGTATGATTTGTTAACTGATTTCAAGTGTTTCACATTGCTTGTATTAAAAACCTTTCTAAATATCATGTTACATAATGATTCCATATTACACATTTGGATTAAAATGTAATATGTTTGTTCTTGTTGTAACACAAAATGTGTAATACAAATTTTGTTTAAATCTCTATAATAACATTATCTTTGTTATTAAACAATTTTTCCAGTGGACCTTTCATTTGAAACGTGGATATGTAGTGCCTCGTGATCTACTTCTGTCTTCAATTCTCAGAATAGATAAATCATTCTCAATGGAACAAAGCAACAAACCCGGAAATTCTGTAATTCACCCTAAAGAACATTCTCTTCTTACAACGTGATGATATTTGTAAAATAGAAAATGAAATGTGACTAGTTTATAAATAGAAAATACTCGTTAACTAAACGTACAGTTCAGGATAGTTTAAAATGTTCAAATAAGACTGTTGGGGGAAGATGAATTTACGCCAAAAATTTAAATGGGATTTTAAAATTTCATTCTCCTTCATTATACTTTGTTTGTGGTAAATGTGTGTTATTCTTTTCATCACAACCTTGTAAGCTAGACATGGAATATGTATGAAAGGAGCTACATCTTATAAATGGAACTATGCCAAGAAAATTAAACCATTGCGGTGTTAACATTGTATTAACAAACTTCACGTTTGTTAATGTTTCATTTAAAATATATCTATTCAGATACCATCATGCTAGTCACAACTGGTCTGCAGCTGTTTGTGTATCTCAATTCGGTTAGAGCGACATGGGCCAAGAAATGAATTGCGATTGGATTCGAAGGGATAACAGTTATCGTATGTTATATGGTAAATGTGATCTGGACTATTTGTTGTTGTAGCCTTTGAATTACGTTCCCAGTTATATAAGGTTCGTTTTTTAGCCATGGCTATATATACCCTCACATAACATAGAAGTGTTTGGTTTTTGAAGAACGTATATATTTTTATATATCGATTATAGCTTTTACGTTTATGGTTCCGGCATCTTCTCGAATTCTGTTGATATCAAATATCGTGAAATGTCTGTGCTTCTACTTTAATTATGTATATACATATGATATGTAGAACTTAATTTTATTCTTATTTTTATTACGTTTTCCAAAGAAATATTAACTTTTAGTATTCTATAATATCACCAGTTTGTCGAATATTCCTCGAATACAATACATAAAAATTTATGAGAGTACTGGGATTTGCAACACATATACGAACAATCGTTATTTGTTGAAATTCACGGTAGTTAAACGCTTGAAACTTTACATTACCGCGTAACACGAACCATTATCGACTTAGATCGAAAACTTCCTGCAGCCTTTCGAATCCATTTGGCACCGTCGAAGTCGTGTGTCTTCTTTTAACATATACGATTTCAACTGAATTTTACAAGCCAAAATCATCAGGGCTTCCACGACAACAACAACAACAACAAACAAACATCAATCTCTTCACGACACATTGTATAGAAGTTTCAAAATACACCACTGTAATATTATTGTTCTAAATTATCTTTAAATCTTTTAGTCTGTAACTTTTCATGTTTTCTAAGTGCTGAATTTACATGTAGGAAACTTTCAAAACAAAAAGAACAAATAACGAAAAATGAAAGAATTTTCTTTGTAAGTAACATTCGTACAGTTGAAATAGAATTAAATTACACCTTTTAAATGATAATTTTCTACATAATTACATGCGCTGGACATATGCCGATAGTTTTTTCTATAGAAACTATTCCCAACGTTACTAGAGAACTCCTCAAAGGCGGTTTACTCATAAACCACTTATTAAAGTCATAAACACGATTTAATTATCAGATCAGGTTAAGCTCAGTACTTAATACTGTACGATGTACTTACTTAGATCAAAATATCAAAATCAATCATATTCTGTGTAGAAGTAAAACAGAAGTATTTCTTTGTTTTTGACAGTTGATAGTTTTTCAAACAAAAAGTGTTTACACCATGTGGAAACCACATTTGAATTAACTGAATCTGATTATATTAAACTATGTCAAATCGACAATACCCTGTTTTTTACGAAAATGTTTATCTTGCGGAACGCGGTTACTGAAATTCGGTAACTCCGGTTACTAATCAAACACATTAATCTCAAGTCTCGGTTTTCACAATTTTTCTCTCAGAACTATTTGGTGTGATAAAAATATTAGATTATAATTTAATATTTCTTCTATTTTTAGAGCGATGTTTCAGAAATACATGTGGACTTCAAATGCTATATGCAATTAATCAACATTTCGAGTAATTCTCTGTTTATAACTAGCATTCTAAAAATATACAGAATAAATATTTAATGTATTTGTAGTTTTGCAGAATGTAATTGATTGTGTCATTTGATTATTGATGTATTTCTCTACATTTGGTCAAGTTTACGTGCAAGCAATTCATTTTAAACCAAACATTTCAATTGAAACAAGTTGATGTGTAACGCTAAAGTTACGAATAAATAACTAAAAGGCAAATAAACTTTTCGATAGTGTAGGAGTAGGTGAATTTGACCTGTTGCAGTATACTCAGTCGGTAATATGGATGGCGGGATTGCCGACGGTGAATTTTTTTGCCAGCCGAAGGGACTATTTAACTTACGGATTATACATCCATTCTTTGTCTATTGTTCACATTTCCGGCGACCGAATAAGTACAGCTCGTCAAGTAACGAATTTCGTTTCCTGTGCTGAACTGCAATCCATTTCTCGTTTGATTTTAAATGAAAATCACGATTTCGGAGTAGCAGAGTAACTTCCAGTATAATTACTATTCAGTTGACTGCATGTGCCGGTAACTGATTCCCCTACTGATTCGTTATCAATGTCATTTGAGCCATTGATCCAATTCGATCGCTTATTTTAAAAGACATATTCGCCAGCTGACCAGACTAGCTGGATTATTAACAACGTTATTTGGTACATTTCATATATGTTCGTATGTACATAAGTCAACTCAAATATTTGACAATTACATTAATTCATTCATTTTGCTACCGTACACACAAACACATATTCAAATGGTGATTAATTCACAACTGATGGTAATTTAAATTTTCCAACTATTCTGCGCATTGTTCTCTGATAAATTATTCGCAAATGTCATGTTTATGTATGCCAGTGTAGATACAAATGATTTTTGTAATTCTAGGAGAGAAAAAAAAACATTGTTTAAGATATCTATGGTGTATTTTCTTGGCTATTCACCGATTACTGCGTCCTTTTTCATTCAGTGTGTCTTGAATGGCGTGTTTAGACTTTAGACCAGTGTTTCCACTGAAAAGCCTTGAGGGTTCCATTTTAATATCTGCTTACATATGGAAAACAAAAGCAAGTGTACACTAGACTCATTACTTTTGATTATTTCGCTGTTTATTAACTACGAGCATATTCCTGTCAAAATAACCGTATGTACACGTACAACTGTGTCTGTTTTCTTCCTTTATCATTGTTTTAATTGTTCCCCCCAATTATTGTACATTATTTTCGTATGCACCAAAATCCAATGATCTAATTGTGACAAAACAACTTTTAACGAATGTTCAGAAATAGTTATCTTCAAGTAAGGATGAACAAATTAGGCACGGCAACCAATTTATTTCTGACATTCAGCTTTCCCCTGTAATACTACACCGGCATTTGATTATCGCTAAAAAAGGAATGCTTTACTCCTAACGTCGCTCTCCGAAATTTTCCAGAAACAGTTCGTTCAGAATAAAGTATTGACGTCTGTCTGTTCCAGACGTTTTTACGTATAGAATTAAATCATGTTATAAGTACTATATTGTGTTGTATTTAGACATTTAGACTGTTTATTTTCGTGCGAATATTAATACTACAATGAATTCTCTTTACTTGTATAGTACAGTACAGAAGTGGAATATTGCACGCTTGCCACGGCTACTGGGATTCATTCTTGAGATCAGTAGTGAACAGGATTACAATTTTATTTGGGTCTTAGTATCTATTGAAATATTTCACAGAATTTGTATTGTTAGGATATAGCACCTCCAATAAATTAATTATTCCAAGTCAAGAAGTCAAAAATATGAGAGTGGAATAGCATATACCTATGTATATTGTTTTTATTGCACCTACAAGTAGAACCTGTGCAGAATTTATATGTGTATATGTTGTATATTACGGTAGAAACATTTTTGTAAAAGGAGTAATGTAGCGTTCATAACGGGGTTATTGCAATTATCAAACCGGACATTAGCTACATGTAGTCGACACCCGGAGTCAAGTTAGAACGAGTACACAGCTGCATTTTACTGCCTGCCACTTGTGTATAATTTCATTCTTAGCTAAAGCCGACACGAGTGTACTTCACAACGAAAAACCATTCTGCGCAAAGACCGGCATGAACTTGCAGACATCCGACCTTATCCAACCTGCACTTAGCCTCTATTATTCACAATATGAAATACCGAAATTCGGCACTAATGAACGAAACGCTCACTTTGCAACCATTGTTCCGATTTGTGAAGAAAGGAACAATTCTACTTTATTATTTCTGTTGCTTTCATATCAGCGCCAAAAATACTTTCCACAAATCTTTCAGCATATTGTATATCATTGTACTGGTATTATTATCATTATACGTATTTTATTATATCGCAGAAATTAGTAATCATATTCACTGACAAAACCATTCCTACCATTACATATTTATCCGTCAGTGTATTGCAATAAAATACGTGCATTCAGTGTAATAATATTTCAATTATCCACATAGATAATCCAGCAATAACTAGCATAAAGGACGGACCGAAAGCGAATGGACATTGATATAATTACGCAACTAATTGTGATAAAGGTTGACACAACAACTGTCCCAGCTACGTATGTTCCGCAACCCATAAACACACACACATACCAAGGTTCATTGTTAGTTGACGACAGGTAATGTCAATATAAACACAGAACCTCGTATACATTAACTACAAGAATTTCTAGCGAGACTCCCACAACAGCAGACATTCATACAAAACACATATTCCATACCAGTGAAATCTGCAATCGTTTACTTCTCTACTTTCCAATTCAACAAACAAAAAATTTATCGTAAATAGGTGATTCCATTCGTTAAATTCAATGAAATAAATCAATGTGTGTGTGTGTGTGCAGAATTCCAGCTGAAAATTGAAATTTGATTGTAGCCGTTATTGGGTTGCATGCGCTTCACATATAGATTTCCGGATTTTGTTGCTAAAGCCCTTGGGCTTGCTATACGAACGCTGAATACGTACTAGTTTGCATGGATAAATAGCTTTATATTAAGCTCTGCTAACATTAGCAAAAATTATTACTACCTGCTGCGGAAACATTCAGAAATTTATTCAATTACATACATCTGATTATAACTAATCAACATACAATTCGGTTGTTCGGTATCATTATTATATAGACTAAAAATCCATATATAGAAATATCTACACATTCAGTATTCACAATCTATTGTGCCATTCATAGAAATTAATTGTGTTCACGAATCACGTCTGGTATTTTATTTTCGAAAAAAATACACATTCAACTCAAAATAAAAATGTTTCGGATATAAGCTCTTTTAAGTACATTCATTATTAAAAAAAAATAGTAGTTCAATAGAAGAGCAAAGCACAGACATTAATATTTTAAAAATATTGCTCATCATCGTGTAATTTAACAAGGTCAGCAATAACTTCTATACCTTTTATTCTTTTGCTAGGTATTAAATAAATGCTATCCTAATTGTGTTTCCCAAAGATATCTAAATAAAATGCTACGATTTTTTTCGCTGAAATACACTAATTCTTTTTT
Source organism: Carabus problematicus (assembly GCA_963422195.1). NCBI lineage: Eukaryota > Metazoa > Arthropoda > Insecta > Coleoptera > Carabidae > Carabus > Carabus problematicus. Next base: position 21,966,758 of record OY728577.1, read on the forward strand.
GGCGATATATGAACAGATATAGGTTGTAACGAAATCCCGGAATACTGACTCAGATTGTACTCGGATTCGTACAAATGTTTGAAATTATAGTGTAATTTCTATATTAATTGCTTAGGTTTTTTTTTCAAAAAAAACCTTGCACATGTAAGAACATATGAATATGAACTGTTCATGATAATCTGGATATTCTCTACATATACATTGAATCAAGCGAGCACATCTATGCTCACCTTTTTACCTATAACATGAAGTAAAATATAAACAATATTAGATCACACACAGCTTGGTGAGGGGGCAAGAGCGGGGAGGGGGGTGTTTAAACAGCTGGTATAATTTCCTTGATAATATCCCCCGAGATTGAATATTTTCTCACTTGGTGGCTAACCTCTAATTACTTTACCAATAGTTTCCGTTCACAGTACATGGCAACTTTCGTGACGTTAGTTTTCTTATGAAACATACCAGAATAGTAGTAGTATAACTTGCATGCATGTATGCACGTACCTTGGTGTAACCTGAAATGCATCAAATAATCAACGTACAACGTATGCTTTCAAGTGTAGTATTTAGTATTACTATCCAGTACAGGTTATACAGGTACCGCGCAACATTTACCTACTCGCAACGACGTACTAAAACGTGTTTTGTAGTCCTAAGCCGTTTCTGTTCGTAGCGTAACCACGTTGGTAACAGTAACTGGGGCTAACAGTTACCAGGGATCACCGGCAGCCTAACCTTAGAGCGACCAAGGACGACGGCCGAATCACCGATACCAGCCAATGCAGCATCATTGTTAGATGCTTAGTTGTGCGCGGTATTCACTCAACAGTTTCATGTTTATTATCTTTCACACTAAACACCATTCAGTCACTCTGTCACCTCTGTAACTATTTTTACTTATAAAAACTAAACAGAAATTTGTCGTTTAAACTAGTATAGCATGGCATTAGTCCGCAAACAAGGTGTCACGAAACACAACAAAGGATTAAATGCAATGTGACAAATTAATTCACCAGTCTTAAACACACAAACGTTAACATTACACAAGGTGTCTTTCTACAAACAAGTAAACACGGCATGAAAATGTAAGAATTGGGACGCATAATTCTAATCTTTCTTCCATGACGTATTTGATTTACCATGTTTAGATAGGTTACCAATTAATTAAATCAGTGTAGCTCTGTATGTACGAATGTGGGACAGGACTCGAAATATAAGCACTGAAACTAGCTATCGCACAGAGTACATCACATAATTTCTCCTATCTTTTGTACATTTTGACTGCACATGCCTGTACCATTTGCTGGTGTAATTTATATTGTTCTGTTCAGAAAATGTTATTATATTGCTTAATTGTATTACATACGATTGTTAGTTGAATATGCCAGTTTAAATATGATATTCCCATATAGTATATTGGCGCGGATATTAGGTGTTAATCGAGATGTAAACAAGTTATCCACAGGTCTCTCGAGTCATATCCGTAAGTAGTTATATACTTATTCAATTATCGTGTGTTTACACTTTGGGAAGTGTCTCTGGCCGCCAAGCGTCACGGCGCCAGCTAAGTCGTGCGAGTCTGTATGAACGACTTCCTTTCCATTTTGCGAACTACCCCCAACCTACTCAACATACCAGTACAAACTTGTCCACTATATATATATATATATATATATATATATATATATATATATATATATATATATATATATATATATAACATACGTAAGGCAATTATTGTGACACTATTTCGGTTAAGCGGAACCGCTATTAATATGTTATAAACAGTGGCCTATATAGTATATTTACTTCGTGAAATGTGAACATGTACGACAGTAATTTCTAAAGACATATACATGTTATTTCGCTGTATTCTACTAATACTAGTATTCTTCATTTAGAGCACCCACACGCCTACATACGAGTAACTCACCCTGTAATTGATATATGATTACATACAATTACGTATGTCACGTGTGTGCGCCGGAGCAGTTAGTTAAACCTATTAATATGTCACAGGCATGTCATTCTCGAATCTATAATTTACATACGTACATATTTACGAAACTTGGTATTTTAATAGAAATCTATTTAGCTTACCAGCATGGAGTAGTTTTTCTATTGATATGTATCAATACTAAGTGAAACTTGGCGACTTCTTGAATGTGTCATAGATCTTTTACCCATAGTACTATCTTTCGTTGATATTATGGTCCACACTCACACTAAACCGCCAAATCACCTATTATATAATTAATTTTCAGAATTAGTCACGCTCCAGCTCAGGTAACAGGGGATATATTTACAAATTTCCTGCTAAAATATAAATAAACCAGAGATCGCTGTATTTCAATCATCCGTATATTTACGTTATCCTTGTACGTTAAGAGTAAATTGTTGTTTTATATCATTAATTTTTCCCTTTCTGTCGTAGATCTCGCTTCACACGGAGGCAACTATGGTTTCAATACTGGAAAAAGAAAATACAATTGAAATCCGAACGCCTCGACAAAAACTATGCATGCAGATAGAGACAAGATTGAACTTCAGATTCAAGAATGTGATTGAGATTATTTCGCAAAGAAGATGGCGGATGCAGGCCTACTTTCTAAACAACACTATTGAATAAAAGTACAATGATATTGGCAAGCAGAGGTGAATTTGTGATATTTGCAACGTTGTTGCAACTGGAGCTGACATTGTACCATGAAGACAAACTACAATTATAAGTAGTAAATCATTGAACGCGAGGTATTTCCACAACTCTGAACAATACCATTTAGTACTCTCCGAAATGTGTGCCACGTAATTCTTCTTATAAATAGTAAATGGTAACGATCATTCTCCGATATTGATTATACGGTGGCCTGCGTGAAAAGTGTAGCACAACATGGATACATTGGTTGTAGCGAGTGACTGTTGCTGGTGCTTCAATGAAACTCCGTATATGTGCCACATGTTTCAGTGAACACTTACCCGTACCATGTTTCGTTAAACACTACATTGTATCTCGTGCCTCTCCGTAACCGTGCGAACACTATGCCGCCAGCATGATCACGGGACTGCGTGCTATGGACATACTTATTGTTTTCATTATGCTATTTCACTCATACTTGCTAGGCCTAACCCGACCTGAGCATGCTTCAGTCATAGTACCCGGCGACATCATCCTCGGCGGTCTGTTCCCCGTTCACGAGAAAGGCGAGAAGAGCCCATGCGGTCCCAAAGTCTACCATCGCGGCGTCCAACGCCTCGAGGCTATGATGTACGCTGTCGACATCATCAACGACGACCCAAACATCCTGCCGAACATCACACTGGGCGTCAACATTCTCGATACCTGCTCCCGCGATACCTATGCCTTGAATCAAAGTCTACAGTTCGTGCGGAGTTCACTGAACAACATGGACACTTCAGCGTTCGAGTGTCTCGACAACTCGGTGCCTCGCCCAAAGACCAACAATACTGGGCCCGTATTCGGCGTCATCGGAGGCTCGTACAGTTCTGTGTCGCTCCAAGTAGCGAATCTTCTACGACTTTTTCACATTCCGCAAATATCGCCCGCGTCTACAGCGAAAGCGCTCAGTGACAAGACAAGGTTTGACTACTTCGCTCGAACGGTACCGCCGGATACATTCCAGTCTATAGCGCTTGTAGATATTATAAAAAGCTTTAACTGGTCGTACGTATCAACGGTGCATTCCGAAGGATCATATGGCGAGTACGGTATTGAAGTGTTCCATCGGGAAGCACAGGAACGCAATGTGTGTATCGCCACAGTAGAGAAAGTGCCCAGTGCCGCTGATGACCGTATATTTGACGGCATCATTACGAAACTACGCAAGAAAGAAAATGCCCGAGGCGTTGTCTTATTCACGCGAGCAGAGGATGCCAGGTAAATATTCCATATTCTCTTTCTGTTGTCTTCCATTTAACTTGTAATTCATATATTCAAATTCGTGTTGAAAATGATTTGTTTCACATATCCTTATTACTTTATCCCGCTCGCTTTCCGCATTGTGTTAAACGTGTCCGAATTAGACGGTTATTCTTCTATGAATTATTCATTACTACATCTCCACTATTATGTTCAGGGGAATTCTGCAAGCAGCCAAGAGGTCAAACCTAAGTCAGGCATTCCATTGGGTAGCCAGCGACGGTTGGGGTAAGCAACAGAAACTTGTGGAAGGCTTAGAGGACGTCGCCGAAGGTGCCATCACTGTTGAACTTCAGTCGGAGATTGTACCCGGCTTCGATGAGTACATGATGTCACGAACACCTGACAATAACCGCCGAAATCCTTGGTTTGAAGAATTCTGGCAGGACACCTTCGGTTGTATACTGCAAGAGAATTTTCCTCTAGAAACTAATCAAACACTGAAAGTATGCGGCACTCATCTGAAACTATCGGAAAAAGTCGGGTAAGTAATAGTATACGTTTTATTGAATGACTAAATTGCTTTATATTTATATTACCGTGTCGCTCTATTGCCGTATCCGAAATGTTAATAAATTATTGAATTGCACTTAAATATTGAATGCGATACGTTCACGGTATAATTTGTTTTCTTTTTAATAATAAATACAATCTTGTAATCCATTATTCAGTAAGGTTACCGTACGTATTAGCATGTTCTAATCCAGCTATTGTAAGCTAACTTGTATCAGATTATCGCGTGTACAATTTCTTTTTCTCTTTGTGGGTATATCTGTTGCATGTCTTGTGAAATGTCAGTAGAACAAAAGTTTTGGAAACGCAGATAGAATTTGTATCGTCGTATTTTTCATTCAAATTTGTGTAGTTTCTAGTGATTTGGGATTTATTTGCTCTTGCCAACATTGTCGTCGTGGTACGTCATCACGCCGCGAAGCGTCGTCTTCACTGTGCGAAGATTTATGAATGTAAATTAGTATTTAGATTTACGGCAGAGCGAATGTATGGCAAAGCGGACGAGATAAATAAATAAACCGAATGGAATATTATATTAGTGCACTTCATCTCACTGAATATATTCCTTGCACTTTCATTTGCAATCTACATAGCTATTCACACAAATGCGAAATTATTCACATTTTATGCATTAAACGGTTCACACAAACATTCTACAAAATGTAATAATTAAATACTCAAAAACCGTGATTCAGAGTATGTAGTTTTGTTCATGTTTCAATTACAATTTGATAACCAATGGTGTCGGAATGAATTCATGTAGCTTCACATCTATATAGTTTCACGGTGTATTTAAGGCCGAGTGCAAAATTCTTGTAATTCATTCTGAGTCAGATTCGCTACCATTATTATAAATCATCGCTATCATACCGTTCTAATCTCCGCTTGTTTGCATCACAATGTAACAATTTGTATTCGTAACTTAGTATCTGACTTGCCAGTTTCACTGATGCAAATCACAATATTTCAAAATAACAATCATCCTAATTATGTTATAAGGAAAGTTATCTGTTAAAAAATGCAGATAATCTAGTTGTGTAATTGTGTTATTTTCAATTATTTCTGGCAACACTGTATGTATCAGTTGGTGCGAGTGATAACGGACATCAGTTTGAAGCGTTTGATGACAATTTGATATTGTTAAGTGTTTATTATCGGTAGCTATGTTGTATAGCTAGGTTTTAACGCTTCGCATGAAAGTGGTGACAGATTTATTGACTGACAAGTCAATTTTACTGAAACTAGTTAAAACTACGCAAACAATTCTTCAAATTTTACGTACTAAAGCAATAAATCAAATCACATTTGGACAGATTTTATAAATATCTAGCTAAAAATAGAAATTATAGACATAATCTACTGAAAAAAATAAATTTTATCTTAAATATAAAACAACAATTGTTGAAAATCAAAAGTGTACATTGTAATAGTTTATTTGTTCGATAACAAAAGATCCTACTACCAGAATTCATTACATCCGGTCAAACTATTCATCAACAATTTCATCGTGAAGTTTCCAAATGGTTTCTGCTCTATCAGCAGATGAAAACAACAAAAAATAGCTAGTTTACTCGGAGACTCAACAAATATACGGATGTTCTCTTTTTAAAGTATTGGCTTATATATATATATATATATATATATATATATATATATATATATATATATATATATATATATATATATATATATATATATATATATATATATATATATAAGCCCGTTTAAATAGGGTGTCCTATTTAAACGGGCCACTACAGGGATCTCGGAAACTATAAGAGATACAAAGTCGGTTAAATTAGACAAAAGTTGCGCATTTATGGGCCGATGTTAATGGCGATTTCATATTTTTTAAATATTGCATGGCTTACTGGATAATGACAAAAGTGTGATTTTCTCGAAATTTAATTTTCCGTTATATACTTTTTCTAATAAATACATCGGCATTTCGATAAATATATCTACTGAGACAAATATGTAATGCATTTAAAATTCGAAACTGATAATAAATGTTACTGTTTAAATTTCTAATGATAATATGAACATGGAATTTGCTGTTTAAAAGATTTATTATAAATTGGTACGGATTAGAAGATTGTGTGATAAATTATAATGAATAATTTCTACAAGACATGGTTCTTCTGTTCCGTTGTAACCAGTAGGTACTTAGGAAAAGACCTTGATCCTACTGGATTTAGCTTGCAGAATTCTAAGCGTGCATATTATATTAAGGCCTGATGAACCATTCAACCGGAAATGAAAGGGTTAACATTCGCCAATACTGTCGGCAACTCCAGTTTCAAAGGATAATTATCAATGACCGTATAGGTTACGTCTCTTTCTTCCATCTCCACCCAACAGTGGAACAAAACATTTTTAATATGCTTTTCTCATTATTACAAACGCAAAATAATTAAAAATTTTTGTATGATATACGTACACACTTATCAGAATCGACTAGAACTAATACATACACGTACGTATATCACGTTTATTTATTTGCTTAAATAAATAACTCTATGAATGCGGTATTATTTCCTTGCTGATGATGAATGAATACATACTGGCAGAGCTTTGACTGTGCATTGTCTATGCATATACAGTTTCACTAATTGTTATTGCACGAATAAATCATAGCAAGTAGGTCGTTATGTATTTTTGCGAGACGCAAGAAGAACTGGAACAATGTATATAGTTCACAACGCAGACAAGAAGACACTGCCGATCGAAGTTATGCCTCATTTAGTCCAGACTCGGAGGTTCGCCTTGATAGCAATAATTTTCGGACCCGAGTTGTTATATAACTGAAAGTGTTTTTTTTTTGCTACGACCTCCATATAAAATTGGATAGCTTCCAAAACCATGCATCTATATAGTTTATCTGTATACTCTTGATCAAGAATTTCATCCATAAATAGAGCGAATAGTTTTCATGTAGGGAAGCTACATGGCACCCGAGTCCCAAGGTCCTGAATCTCATACATAATAGTATGGAAATTAAAATTTTAATGATCTAGTATAATAAGATACGTAAATGCAAATAAAGATTAGACAGTTTCATACAACAGAAGTTTAAGACTAAGACTTCGCTAATCATCTTTATAAATATTTCCCTGATTAGCTTATAATATACAGTATTCACTAATGTTAAAATACTGGCAATTCTGTCGACGGTAATATTGTTTCTTTGTTACGGATGTTATATGTTTTTGTGTTCCCGAATTCAGAGCAAATGTAACAAGAATTGCAACCATGCTTTACAAGCAACATCATTGTCGCAGATCCGTACTGGCCCGTAAACAATCAACAACTATTTGTTTATCTGTTTTATAACAGACAATAGTAACAGGCCGCCTCAGTTCATATTAAATAGTGGAAATAATACTTTCAAATATATTGTAGAATTTGATCCACATTGTATGGATAATATTATATTTACTTACCTAACCATTCATAATAGAATGCGTATTGATGAACACACATAATGTGTATCATATAATATTCGCGAGTGAGTACGGATCTGTACGAATGTGAGTGTGAGTGCAAGTTATCGACCGTCCGTTTTGATTACTATAGGCAGAGATAATCTCCAATATTTGATAGGTCTGGAATTTAACAATGCTTTCGATAGGGTAGATATTTGGTAACACATATTTATGAATTTTCTAAATCCAAATAAATGATGTTCAAAAACTGCAATAATAATTGGAAATATTAGATCACTGATCGTTTTTCTCATTAAATTTGATATACGTACAATCATGATTGTACCAGTATTTATATATTTTTGATTCTAATGATCTTGAATTTCTGTCCGGAAATTAGTTCATACTAGATAAAACTAGAAATATTAGTTTAACAGGAGACTAGGTATTTATAATCATTAAAATGTTTCATTATTTCTTTGTTTCAGATATGAACAAGAGAGTAAAGTTCAATTTGTTGTGGATGCAGTGTATGCATTTGCTTTGGCTCTTCATAACTTGCATCAAGATCTCTGCAAAAACTATAGGAAACGAGGTCTCTGTCCTGAAATGGTAGCGTACGACGGTGGCGACTTCTATCGACGATATTTGCTAAATGTCTCCTTCGTAGGTAAGTTGCAATCTGAACTTATTACTTTAGTTTAATCGTATATCAGATAGAAACTTTAACAAAATCCACACTACAAAGACGCAAAGTATAGAGTAGGTAATATTTTTTATTCCATGTACCTATAGAAATTTTCCAGAACATGCAACATGCTGTTAGCCAAATAATTATGTCACCTTTGATTTTGTCTCTACCACTGAAGAAATAGCAGAAGTAATTAACAAGTGTACTAAGTGGGCACGTGTGAGTGTTAACGTATAAAAAAATTCATTTGATTTGAAACTTGTATAAAGTACAAAATCAAAGACCTGTACAGTAGAGAACGCGGCATAAATTATTTATTCTGTCAGCAGCAGCAGACTGAAAAGTGTTTGCTCTTGCAATATTTAATTGTGGAAGCGTGCAAAGGATCTGTAAGGAGATTAATGTGAATACTGTATAGCTTATACCCGTCGACCATAGTCCATGGCCCATCGCTCGTCCTACATTTCAGCACACTCAGTTATATAAATAAATTGACATAATATATCTACGTACTGTATTTTCTTCTTATCTTGTTATGTACTTTACTCAAAGTGGTGTTCATCAAGAAATTCATAATTCGACACTTCCTTTCAAATGCTAATACAACTATCTATTAATCTAGTTCAAACTAAATCTACTCGTTACATTTCGAATGGATTTTTGTTGTTTATAATAATTTGATAGTTTATGAAATAAAAGTTGAATAAATAGAACGCTCTTTCATATTTAGAACATGCTTTACAAATAAAATAACATCTACTCATTTGGTCATCCCGATCAAACAACGATGAAAATACAAATCAGAAAAATAGTATTATTTAATTGTGTAATATTATCTATACTTAATATTCGACTAAGAACTTTGTCACACACAAACTTTGAGCTTATTATGATTTTTATTAGCAAATATCCACCAACAAACCGGTATTTATTTGATTTAGAAATTTAGTGAACAGTAAATGAAAGAAACACGGACAGGTTAATTGGCTATGCATGGCACGCAAGTACTATACACTGAACATATGTTTGTGGATCCGCAGAAGCTGAATGTTAAACTTTCTTTACAGATCCGGCGGGTAGCGAAGTGAAATTCGACAAGCAAGGTGATGGACTAGCTCGATATGACATTCTTAATTATCAAAAGTTACAGAACGCATCCGGCCATCATTACAGGGTAAGTTCCATACTTGTAGCATAAACAATATTATATTTTATTTATATATTTATATTTATGAATATCTGCAACAATATATATATATATATATATATATATATATATATATATATATATATACCGAGTGTTCCAAGAAATCTGAGACATTTGACAGCAAAATTGTAAATAAAAGAGTTGTACAAAATTAAAAACTGCATAATCTGATGCTGTATTTAGTGCTCAAATATTTTTATGTATCGAGTAAATCAATTTTGATGACAAATCAGGAGGTCATGGAACAAAAATTGCAAATTTTTTGCTAGGTACAACAACAAATAATCAAAACATAGCGTTTTTCTTTCAAGACCTTCTAATCTGTCATTAAAATGTAGTATTTCAAAATTGATTTACTCGCTACAGAAATATATCTGAGCATTAAATATGGCATCATACTAAGCAGTTTTTAATGCTGAACAACTTTTTTGTTTACAGTTTCGCTCTAAAATGTATTGTTCAGAAATAATCACAATATTTGTATATTTACATGTTAATTCCGTAAGTCCCAGATTTCTTGGGACACCCGGTATACGTTTACATTATTGTCCATTATTCTTCAAATAAAACCAACATATTTTTTTTAAATCATTTTCTTTTTCATAACAGAACATCGTAAATATTTATTTGTTTTCAGTTTTATTGTGTGTTTTCTCTCACAAAATTGAGTTCAGCCAAATGTTATTTCTCTGAAATGGTTCACACAATATAAACGGTATTTCCAAACGCGAACTGAAAAGTAGAAATATACGTTCATTAATATTAAGAAAGCAATCTGTAGAAACAGAGTAATTATCTGTGGCGGAAAATACATACACACTTTGTGATTATGTAGGTATTGATTATGTTTAGCTAATCTTAATCTATATTTAGATAATAAACTTGGCTGTAGATGCGATATCTTTCGCGTGTAATCACAAAAGAAATCAGAACAGAAAATAGGTCACATGGTTTTATCAGGGCAAGCTTGATTAATTAAAGTATGTGCGTCAGTTTGTGAAGCACTAACACTAGCACTATCGCTGTACGCGCATTTAGTGGTCAACTTGTCTGCGAATATTCGTTCACGTTTTATTATAATGTGCGCAGCAATTTAATAAAATGTGCACGTCACTGGTGCTGGCGATTAAGGGATTCTTAAAATACTTGCAGGCACAAAAGGCAAAAGGGTACGAGTTCTGAAAGGACAGCCGGCTGTATGACTGGTTTATTCAGTTAAAAAGTATGAGGACTGCGCCCTTTCGATGCGATACGCTATACCAGTCCCGACATTTTTAACAAGTTTTCAGTCTCGAATCTTTCAAATTAACCAAGATGGTAAAGTCATATTTCACAAAACTTTTAAAACCAAAGATTCTATTGATTTCTTCAAAAAAAATTATTAAAATATAATTTAGATAATAAGATTCCAAACTATTTTCAGAATGCATTCAGGAAACATTATGCAATTATTCTCTGTAGGTATGGAAATATTTCTCTGATATTGCAGTTCTTCGGCAATCTTCCGTAAAGTCGAAAGAATTTGTATGAATAGCTGGCCTTTCTAGTTCAATTGTCAACAATCAATGCAACTCTACTAAGAAGTTCGCAAAACTGATTTAAATTGCTTTCTTCCATACTGAAGTTTTTTTTTTGTAATATATTGTTAACCAACATACGGTATTTTGTTCAGAGTTTGTATTCCGTTCACTTCACTGCACAAACATCTCGAAACGAAACAGGTAAAATTTCATTACAGGTTTTCACCTGTCTGGTCCAGGCTTACTTCATATTTCGCGATATAATATCTCAAACATAATTTATCTTCAGTTGTCTTGAAAGTACACGGAGTAAATCGCTTCGAAATCACTCTGCAGCCCATCTAGCATCGCTGTAACGATGTTATGATCTTAAACAGATCACCTTCCGCTGGCAAATATTTCTTAATAACATGACCGACAATTTCAAATTAAATTTTGAATTTTGTCTACTTAAAATAATACAATTTTGCAATAAATACGTAGTAAAATATGTTGAGAAATTATAAGGTAACAAATGATTAATTTTTTTACCATATTATAATTGATATCCCAGGAATTGTAACATCTATTACAGAATGAAAAATATTTGTTCTCTACATTTCTATAAAAATTCTGTTGCAAGGAATACAACAGAAACAAGTTGTAAAAACTTAAGTGATGTACGAGTATGATAGAAGCCATTGCTTTCTGTACTTTACATCATTCTCATTTATCTGTCGAATAAATCCTACTTCACACTTTACTACATAATTGTCCATATACCACACATAAATGAAATGATAGCTAGAAAAAAAGTTAGCGCAATCTTGCTATCTAAAATCGAAGAGCAATAACGTTCGAGGCGGTAGAATTGCTTGCAATATGTTGGTTATTTCGTGCTGAAATTGAGTGAGTGTACTTGTCTGGCTGAAGTGTCCTAGGCTAGACAAATATGTTCGTTCAAACTCTATAATACGCCGTGGATGTTTCGATTTGCTATACACATATATTACATTATTTTCGTGTGGAATACTTTTCCATTTTCTTTTATCATTTGTTTCTTTCACCTTTTCATATGCACTGGATATTTCATAAACTTCTTCGTTGCTTTGATAAAATGAATTACTCTGCTCGTTACGCAACTTGTTTTATTATAAACCACCAGTTATCTTGTCTTGTTCAGTGTTTTGACATTTCGCTGGTAATATACAGGTTTCGTTATATTACCTTTGATATTAAATAAATAAAGCTACCGCTGAAAAATACGAGTTGTTTAAAATTTAAATATATTTATTTATTCATTAGCAGTAGATATATTACCGTTAAATAAATAAATGTGAAACTCTTTGAAGTTTTTCATTATAGATGATTGATATTTTTCTTACAGATTGTTGGCAAGTGGTTCAATTCGCTTCAACTAAATCTTGGTGATCTTGTATGGCATCACGGTAATACAGTCCCACCACCGTCCGCTTGTTCTTTACCTTGTGAACCGGGCATGATCAAGAAACAACAGGTACGTGACCGTTTCTGTTCGTGTTAAATATGACCGGTGATTGTTAGAAGTCAGACCAGTTAGTGGCAAACGTTGTAGTGTGTACGTGTTGGATCGCACACTTCACAGACGAATACGAATATAATCTAAGGTTTACGTTAAGATTCGATAAAGTGGTGCAAAGTTTCCCCAAACGACATTTCATCCAATCTGTGATGATGTATTTCACTCGCGCTGAAGGTAACTTCGCGTACTGGACGCGCCACGAATGCTAAACGCTATCTCGCTATTTTCACCGTAAATTCAGTGTCAATATTGTTCTAAACGAAATAACTTGTTTTATAACTTTGATTTTCAACCAATCGGTATTTATCTGTTTCATTGAAAAGTAAATTATATATCTGCTCAAATACAGATGCCTGGATCTGTGTCTGAAGCTTTGAATTGTATCCTAGTATTTTTAATTTACCATACTTTGAATATTTTATTGTGTACATAGATGCGAGTATAGTTTGTCGTTACCGATTCCAAAACGAATATATAAATCACTGTATATACCGGAACTTTGGCTGAACCTAAGCAGTTGAACCGGTAATCGGTAACATTTATTCTGATTCGATATTTGGTATTTCCGTTGCAATTTAAATATTATATTTCAGTTGGAAAATAGCTGTTCACACAGATTTGCCTCTACAAACTAATCTGTATAATTAAATATAATTACAAATAAACGAAAAATTAGTAAACTGTAAGATACACTTATCGACTTACCTGCTGTATATCAACAATTGTTCATAGTGTAAAATACAGGTCATGTTATGATTCATTTTCCAGACTATTGTTTGGTTATCAGGTGGATCCGATGAATGCTTTTATATAATACTGCTATATGGATTTTACAATTACCAAAGTCAGTCCAGTGTGACAACATTACTACCTTCAGGGATTTCAAAACTCTGTTGACGTTGTATTGTCTGCCGTGCGTTACCGTTCTTTATATGATTGTAACACATAACAATATCACAGAATCACAACTGTTTGCAGCTTATTGAACGTTTAACGATTACAAATCTCGAGTTATCTGCTTTCCTCTGGACTAACATACAACTAATTCCAAATTCCGCTTGCCGCTTTGCATGTACGTATGTACCGTCTTACGCGCATGTACGTCATTCACACAGTGTTATTGTTTGAATGAAATATCGACACTATGGGGGGCCGACTGGGACTATCCATGTTTTTCTACTACATGGTAATAATTTTCTTTTTGAATCATTACTGTGGAATTGCCACAATCCAACCCTGATCGACACTATTTATTCATGCATGTAGATTGACAGTCCAACGGCACATTAGCATGAGAAAAGAAACAATCCTAATTTAATACTCTTAATTGTTCATGAACAATACCTTGTTTGACCTACCCTACCAAGTCTAATTTAGAGAGTGAAACTGTTATATGAGAAGTGAGTGAACAAAATAATATGCCAGCCACGAAATTTACGCATCAAGTAAAGTTTGTTCCCTAACTAATAGTTAAGTTACAGTATATGTATAATAAAAACCTTGCCATGTGTTTCGCTGTAGAAATGAGACACGCAGAGAGATACATGGTTATGTTGTCACTGGTGTAGTGTTTGGCAAAAAATGTAATGATTTGTAGGAATGTGGAATCGAGCTTTTGGCATTATGACAATTATCGGAGCCTGTAATAGTCGGTTCAACTTGCCTAATGAGATAGCATAGCATAGTCATCTCGGTCTGAACTATGCGGATAACTTTCCATAACCCCGAGCATTCAAGTCGCTGCAAACGTAATTAGTTAGGGTGACGGACTTACACCGCTACAACCTACAACTGTTATACAACTAATACTACTGTCTCTACTGGCGCATACACTGTACCTTTGTGAAACTTCAATTATAACTCTACCCGCCGGTATGTATATGAATGACTTCCACTCTCTAGCAGCCACCCACCCATCACATACTACCACCTATAAACAAGACAGGTCAAACTTATCCGAAAATATAAAAAAGAACATCAGTACCAAGTTATCTGTCAATAAAGTTTTCCCCGTTGGAACCAAAATAGAAAAACGCGTTATATAAGTGAGTGTAAAAGTTTTTACAATATCGTAAGAAAACTTTCCAGAATATTATGTGGAAATTTTTCATTTTAAGCAAATCGAATAATGAAACTTTCTCCAAAAACTAATCGAACATCTGTCATTATTCATTAAGATATAATAAAAAAGTAACGTTTCAGAGCAGTACTTTATAAAGAAGAGATTTCTAACCTACAAATATATTGGTACGTCACTGTTTTGTAAGTATATTTTCTGAAGAAAGATCGTGCCAAATCAGAGATATATATACTAGACATTGAGCCATCAAAAAATATTTTTCCATGTCGTAAGCTTTCATGACTGCTATCCATTTTCTGAGCGTCCAGTTTAATCAAAATATTCTTATCCTAGATCGTGTATTCCCTTGAATAACTTCAAGTTCAAAAAGACATTTGGCAAATTTTTTAAATTCCCAACCGGAATTACCATTTAAATATTCGTATTTAATGAACAAACAGATATATGTATATATATATATATATATATGTATATATATATATATATATATATATATATATATATATATATATATATATATATATACATATATATACAGGATGTCCAATTGTGCAATTATTTAGACTTCCTTATAAAAAATAAATAAATACCTTACCCGATGTATTGGAACACTTGCCGTTAGATCTTAGACGCGACATTTGGTTTCTACACGATGGAGCACCACCTCATTTTACATTGAACGTTCGGAATCATCTTCATGTACAGTTTCCTAACAAATGGATAGGCAGAGGAACTGATGCTCCTGCAAAATGGGCACCTGGTTCACCAGATTTAAATATTTGTGATTCGTTTTTATAAGAAAGTCTAAATAATTTCACTGATAAATATCATATCGTCATTTATTTCTTAGAATACCAGACTGCTAGATTACATTTTTTTTATGAAATGCAGTGCGCGGTCCCTCAGATTTTATTTTTTTGTGTTTATGGTTTATGCCGAGTTACCCGTGTTTCGTACACTAATGGTCCACTGATAATAACTAATATCGCCTTAAAAGATGACCTACATCTGTAAGAAGTACAGTACCGAATATTATCCAAATCGATCCAAGCGTTCTGTCGTTTTGGATAAAATAACTTTTTCTTGAAAGAACTTTGGAGCAGAGTACTAGCTAAACGAAACGTAATTGCATATTGGTAAGTTTAGTTAAATCGTCTTATTTTTGAACCAGGAATCTGTGGTTAAGTGATGTCCACGCATTTTAGGGACACCTGTATATATATATAGATATATACAGTAGATATCGTTTATAACGACGTTGAAGGGACCAACGAAATTCGGTCGCTATAACAGTAGGTCGCTATATCCAAACAACATAAATACAGACATATGTAAAAAAGTACATTAGATATATGCTAGAAAAGAGTAAATTTACATGAGTGCAAGAAGCTTAAGCAACAAAAACAATATTCAAGTGTTACAAAATAAAAAAAAACAATCCAACTTATTTTACAAATAAATTAACACATAATTTTACATACGTATGTATACATACATAAGTATTTAAAGTTTAACAAAAAAATCTGTCATTTTGTTTTTTTTTTTTGGTGATTTTTTGTTTTCTAAAAAGTTTCTTTCAATAAACTTTTCCAAACGTAGCAATGCAAAATCTGTTTTAGCTTCTTTTAAATTTTGATTAAACATGAAAAAATGCTAAATTGTTTCAACTGCTGAAAATGCATCCTTTATAGTAGATGTTTGCAATTCGGTTGTTTCGTCCATTTGCACTTCGTTGCTTTTCGTTTCGCCATACCGACATCGATGACCTACCTTCAATTCGTAGTTAACCACTGAATGAATACGTTTGTCGCGATTCGCCCTGCCTTTTTGCAACTCGGTAATTCCCGGAGCCAATTCGGTACTACTACGCAGTGCGATCCGTCGTTATAAAAGATAATTTTATCCAAATTTCAAGCCATTTTTCGTCGTTATATTAGTTTCGTCGTAATATCCGATGTCGTTATAAGCGATAAGCCTCACGTATAAAGAGTATAGTTTCTGGCCGGGACTTTGAAATGTCGTCGCAAAAACCGATATGTCGTTATATCAGATGTCGTTATAAACGATATCCACTGTATATATATATATATATATATATATATATATATATATATATATATATATATATATATATATATATATATACTAATAAAATCTTAGTGAGATCCACAACTTTGATTGAATAAACAAAAGAGTTTGTCAACATTCCTTACAGATCATATAACATTATAACATTCTTGTTTACCTACAAGAATTTATATATTGTTGTTGGAAAGGAAATTCTTGCAAATATGTTGTCAGAAAGCAATAGTAGTATTTCCTGTAACAATGCCATCTGTTGACAATGGTAGGTATACTGTCTCAGTTAATCAATTCGAAGATAATTGAATCTGTTAGGCAGCAGTGTACTGTGTGGAACAAATGTTTCGCCAATAGTTAAATTTAAGTTATCCAAGAAACATGTTATCCAATTCTGAGGAGATCGTAACGGTACTGGTGACCCAAATATAACAAACCCTGTGCAAATCCGCCAAAGAATAACTCATTAGTTACTGTGGCGTCTGTCCGTCTGCATTGATACCGGCTCCACACTGCCTCCACACGACGTACCCGAAACTGGGTCATTCCATTTTCTGTCAGAGCTACTGTAGACGCGCATACGACGCTTTACGGCCGAGGAGAATGGGGTAGTTTGTTGTTTTGTCCAGTTCCATGGTTATATGTAACATAACGTAACGTGAATCCAAGTTAAATCGCTAGATCAACGTTGTATTCCAACCTGAAACCCCTCATGTCATATTGAATAAACAATCATAAGGAATTGTTGGTATAAATGTCTCCATTCTATTCAGTGAGGACTAATTAATTTTATTATCACACACCCATTTACTGACTCACTTACTCTTCTCTCTGTATATACTCGTATGTATTATATACGTATGTAACCCCTTATCTGGCTACATATTTGTATATCACTACCGATTGTAATTTACTCCAGAACTTCTACTTTGCTCTCCCCACATACCGCATACATAAGAGTATTATTGAAGTTTACAAGCTGTCGCTAATTTTGGCCCTAACTAGAAACGAGCTTTACCCTCAACTAGTAGATACATATTTACACATTTGACTTATGTAAGTGCATCTGATAATATGGATACCATAATTGATAGAACTCTCTCATATAAGAGTTACAAGCATGCACATGGAATAAGATACCTGACGTTAGATTATTTTTCATTTCGACTTCGTGCATGACCTTTCGTTTATTTGTAAGTACGTCGACAAATAGAGATAAATGAGCGTTAATTGTGAAGTATAATAAATTTTGTGGTTTAATATTTAATTTGCCGGTTCGATTAGTGCTTCTGCCTGCTATTGCAACAATATATATTTAATACATTATTCAATGTCCCATAAATAACGAAGAAGTTGTAATGTTTCCATGACTGAAGAACTACAGCAGTTATTATGAATCATGTTTGTTTGTGTGTAGGGTGACACTTGCTGTTGGATCTGCGACAAATGTGAGGACTACGAATACGTGTATGACGAATTCACTTGTCGAGATTGCGGCCCCGGATACTGGCCCTATTCCGACAAACTATCATGTTACCAGTTACCTCTACATTATATGCGGTGGGAGTCAGCGTTCGCGCTTGTACCTGTGGCTATCTCGTGCTTGGGTATCATGCTTACCTGTGTAGTCATCGGTCTCTTCATCAAGAACAACGACACACCATTGGTGCGCGCGTCAGGTCGCGAGCTCAGTTACATGCTCCTATTCGGTATCATGATGTGTTACATGAACACATTCGTATTACTCGCGCGTCCCACAATCGGCAGTTGTATCATCCAGAGGTTCGGAGTTGGCGTAGGCTTCTCCATCATATACGGTGCTTTACTTACAAAAACCAACCGGATCTCACGTATATTCGACTCGGCATCCAAGTCTGCTCAGCGGCCCGGATACATTAGTCCGAAATCACAAGTTGTCATTACTTGCACACTGATCGCTGTGCAAGTACTGATCACTTTAGTATGGATGATTGTGGAACCACCTGGCACCAGACATTACTATCCAGACAGACGAAGTGTTATACTCAAGTGTAAAATCCAAGATATGTCATTCCTGTTCTCGCAACTATACAACATGTTACTCATCACTATATGCACGGTGTACGCCGTCAAAACAAGGAAGATCCCTGAAAATTTCAACGAGTCCAAATTTATAGGCTTTACCATGTACACAACGTGTATTATCTGGCTAGCATTCATACCAATCTATTTCGGCACTGGAAATTCCTATGAAGTACGTCATTCAATTAGATTATTTGAAGGGTGTCTGCGAAAACACGAGACATGTACAACGTAACGTAGTATTACTAAAATGTATTACTACTATTTTCAGACTTGTCTCAATGTTTTGCGGAGATCCTTGGTACGTCACTGTCGATGATTGTGATGTATGTTTGATTTGTGCAGACGCAGATCACGACGCTTTGTGTGTCAATAAGTCTTAGTGCAACGGTGGCGCTTATATGTCTTTACTCACCAAAGATATACATCATCGTGTTCCACCCGGACAAAAACGTGAGGAAACTAACGATGAACAGCGCAGCTTACAAAAAATACGGCCCAGGAGCAAGTTCTACGGGTGGAACAGCAACAGGAACATCACCCGCACACAAAGGTACTTAATACTTAACTTCATCACTAATATCTACACGTCCACTTACTCTCTATATTATTTAATACTAGTCTTTAGGATCTAACTGCGTATCATAATGTTATATCATATTATGCATGCTATACAAATAGCTACCTCAACTATTCTAATCCAGACAATACTTATATAATGTGCTTCAATGTTTGCTGTGGTGTCTAATATATGTCTGCATGAATGTACATGTTTGTCCATTGCTTATTCATCAAACATCTCCGATTGATCACTTTCAGGTGAATACTAATATCAACTATAGAATTTATTATTACTAAAACGTATTAATTTCTGCATTAAGCCCAACTATAGCATTCATAGGAAATTGACAGTTTCAAATTCCGGTGAATATTTTCTACTTAGATCTTTTGCAATTCATTGAATCTATTTTTGCAATGCCATATATCAGTTTATATATGCAATGCATCCCTTAGTCTGGTTCCCAGTCCATCAAAATCTCAACGTTCTCTTAAACACTTTGTATAATTCGTTCCAACAAACTTTCCCAGTAGTCCACGTTATTATATCGATTTACCAGTATTCCGACAATAACCCTACTATTAATTTGCATGAATATATTATTCCTATTATTTCAACATCTCAGGATATTGATTTTCCAAAATTTTTACTTTTCATAATTCAAACTACGCAACCTGCATTACGTGATTGTGTTGCTAAATTAAATAGATATCATACGATATTATTTACGTGTGTTGTCAATACCAATCATTCCGCAAACCAATTTACACAGTTACAGTTTTTTTGTGAAAAAAAAATGTTATTTTTTATTTCATATGCAATGCGATTTTGTGATTCGTAGAAATCGGGTTTATAAACCCACAGATAAACAAAGCTGTGAGCGTTGGAGATGGGGAACCAAATTCGTTTTAATTTCAACATTTTTGCCTGAATTCTGTATAGAAAGTTCAATAAAATCCGTTGTTACAGATACGTATATCTACAGTATGCATGACCCGAAGAATAGTTCACCGAAATCTTTGTCAAAAACCGTATACTGTATCGTAGCGATATGTTGAACTTTTTTGTACATAAACTCGTCGCTTTTTATCGGACATTTAAATTGAGAAGCTTGTGTGGACACAAAGAAAATAAAAACTTGCCATATACATATTTTTTCACTCTAATCTTTCCTGGCCAGCGTTGAGATTCATTCACGCTTTTCAGTTTTTTTTACACATTTCCTGCTGCACACAAATGTTGATGATTTCAATGCGAACACGAGCGTCCGCTACGGAACTCAGTTCAGCCGCTCAACAAAGATTAAAAACTGAACAATATTAAGCTCCATTTACACATATCCGTACCGTGATATTCATGTATCCGTATCATTTCTTCACTATAATTAGCAACAGTCTCTTATGCAGTACTCACTAGGCAAAACTCTAAGGTAAGAAGTATTCTCGGAGCACTGATTTACGTACAAAGCGATTAGATTAAACTCGATAGCTGATGTGATAATTGTAGATTCCCAGTATATAACGCTGTGGAGATAAGTTTATATAATAGAACGACAATTAACGAGGCACTATGATCAGCATAAAGAGTTTAATTTCAGGGACCAATTGTATAATATTGAAAGTAACTTATGATCCCGTGATCAATTATACTAAGTGAGCTACTTGAATGCATAACACAGAAAGCTCATTATCACACTAGAATAGATATATTTGTTAGATTATTTAGACAATAACTGTATAATATAATTGTAGATAAATACATGTATAATGTATTCTATATAATTCATTGTTAGTACATATCATAGTTAAATAAAATTATTGTTGGTAAAAGATGATGTACCTATTGTAGATTTGCATTAATATTAAATCAAATGTTAAAATTAGGTGTAATATTACATTCAGGTCCAATATTTTGCTTTAGATAAAAAAAAAGTTGGTGTAGTAAATATGAAAAAAAAACAATCGAGAGTAAAAATGATATTCTTATTTATATTGCTTTTTCAGCGCAAACAATCTTCATCGGCGGTCTACGTATATAAGTAAGAAGTAAATTATATATAGACGGTAAAAACTCATTTGCGGAACGCAATTTAAAAAAACTGATCTGTGACGAAACACTAGTTTTTGCTATAAATCCAAGCAGGACAAATGACAATGTCAGCATTCGAAGACATCGCTAAAAACATTCGTCGAACACTCACCTAACAATTCAGGCTCTGCCCCCTGTTATTTATGGGCCTTTCAAACACATTATCGGAACGTAAGAGGGTAGAAATTCATCACGAGTGATGCCGCTACTGAACGCGAGATGTCAGAATACATCGTTAATACCTGTTAGTTCACGTATTTGACAACAAGATGTATGAATCGAATATACTCAGTAAAAACCGTAATTTCTGAACAAGTAATTTATATTTTTGATATATAAAAACAAACTTTAACAAGTCAGACCAGTATTTCTGCTTTTATATATATATATATATATATATATATATATATATATATATATATATATATATATATATATATTCTTCATTACAAATTGTTAAAATTGATCTTTTACTAAAAAAAAATGTTACGAAACAGATCAATTGAAAAAATGCTATAAAAAGAACTCGGATATTTCAGCTCCTAAGGCACAGTGATCAATGTCATTATTTGTCATATTAACACTGATTTATAGATATATAAGATAAATTTGTATAAAATTTATGCAATATTGTTGTGTTTTAACAGTATTTGTATCTATTAAATTTGAATACTGAATACTGATCATTATGAATTAGATTACATATTAATATTACATGAATATTTCACTGTCATCCCTACTACTGTCAATTGTATATCATATGTGATGTGAATCTATATTTTTTCAAGTTTATTGATACAGATATTTCGAGTATTATAACGAATTGTATTTATATAATTAGTCATCATTGTATTGTTTATTATATAATATGTATGTTAGTTACATATTTGTATGTATAATAGATATAAGTATGCACACAAGTTTAACTCAGGAAATAGAAGTAGTTTGCACACGATCGATTGTTATCGATAGATTCCTGGAAACTATTGTAATGCATGTTATCTAGTCCTAGTTTGCAGATGCATAGTTTTGTAGATACGTATGTATGTAGATAATATACTAATATGTACTCGTATATGTTGACCAGCTAGTGTTAAAATAAGCAAGTAAGTATATCTCATGTATATACGAGTTTACTTTTGGTTTTGCAGGTGAGGGTACCTGCAGTGAGACCATAGCGATGCAGAATATTCCATTGAATACGCCGTCGCGTAGTTCAATGACTGTATACACCGCAACACCAGCTCCAGGCAGTCACAGTTCCGGACAAGAACCGGAACATGGTTCCGATAGCGTCGCATTGCTTTAATGAAACTTCTGTTTGCCTTTAGCCCGCTATTTCCCATGAATTTCGGAATTTATAACCTGTTACACATATTTGCCCTCACAAAGGATAATGTTTGTGCACGCGAGAATACTAAATTTACATTTCTTAATTAGCTGTTATGTACCCTCACAGTTCATACAACTATGTACCTAACTCAACAACAGAAACATACATCCGTTATTATTAAAAAAAAATCTCTTGCTTCCTCAAAGATACACCTATAAAAAGTAGTACACGTCTACGTATGCCTGAACATTATCCTTCTTATTTACTGGTACAGATATCCATGGATATTCATTGCAATCAACTTTATTTTCAGCTGCCTAGCCACCATCGGCTAATTCATACATACATATACACGTATAATTGACTGTCAACAGACAAAGTACAATGCACAAGTATTACCAATATACCCTACGTTAATTGATGCGTTAGTTCCAGCTTAAAGCGTACTCCAACAATGAACCATATGTTGTGCTGAGAATAACATATATGGATTTTGATACGGTACGTTAAAATACATATCAGAAAACTGCGATTTTATATAATAATATTTACTATTTACTAAAAGTAGAAATGCCTGACAATTAATTAGATACTATTTAGACAATTTCATTTGGTTAGAACAATTGAAACGCTCTTTTTTACCTTTTATTTATTTAAAAAAGGATTTTCCAAAATTAACATTATGCGAGGCGAAGATATCGTTTGTTTGTAAATATTAGTGCTTAAAGAAATTTTTATTACCAATGCATAAACCACCTATAAATATACATTAAGGTATTCACCTGAATATAATTTCAAAAAAACAATTGCTCAATAATTCTATCATTTTAAGCTAAGGTCTTGGATTTTATTTTAAAAATGAATAATTATTTTCAGAACCGTCAATAAAATTTCTAGCGATCAAAACATGCTATGCTTTTTGTACATGTATAAAATTTTCTAACTTATTGCGACGGTTTTGAATTGATCATAGTTTCAAAATAAAAGATCTTAGCTGAAATTCATAAAAATTAAACATCATATCATCTCATGCTTATTCCGTTAAACGACAATTAATTGTGCATAATGTTTTATCCTGAAGTTTCATAAATCAGGAGGTATGAATTTAACTGATTTGATGTAACGTCATGAAGAAGCATTATGTAGCAGTCTCTATTTCTATGTTCATTTATCATATTGGTTTCTCTTCATCTGTCATTACGAATAACTGTTTGTTTGTCCAAATACATTTCGGCTGAAAGGAGAGAGAAAATGGATGCAAGCAATTTCACTGAAACATCTAAACTGCTGTATTCGCCTATATTTACTAAGATATTTGAAAAGTTTCCATTCTTATAAATGTTTAAACACTTTTGAAATGTTTACTAAAATCTGTTGTTCTGACATTTTTCTCTCAATGGAATGTTAAACTATGTGAATTTTTGCGTGTCTTACAGGTTTTTACATGTTTGTATGCATAATATATTTATAATTGTTATGAGTTAGAATTTTTGCCATTCTCTATGTATAGTCATGGGAAAAGTAAGCATATTAATCCAGCTCCATCTCGAACCTGTGAACCAGTTATTCGACATGTGGGGCTGCAAGGCGCAATTCTAAACACTAATTCACGTACTTACAGCCAATACATCTCAATCATACCGATAGATGTGCTGAGTACGTACCGAATTTATTATTCTTACTGTTATTATTACATTGTCTGATTGTATTGTACCTGCAAAGAATCATCATTTACCTATACAAACTATAGATGTGTCATGCATGCCGGCTGACTTATAAATGTTCTTTCAACTTATGTACTGCCGTGTGAAACATATTCATTCAGTCATTCATCCATCTATTCAAGTGTTTATGTATTCGAACAATTTGTATGTTCAAGAACGAAATCGACAATGGTAATATGCTTGCTGCTTTCCCTGTCTCTACAATTTCTTTTTACATAACACAAAATAGGTATCTATTTGCATTTATGTCATCATTATGTCTCTACAATTTCGTTTTACATAACACAAAATAGGTATCTATTTGCATTTATGTCATCATTGCCATGTTGGTTTGTTAACGTTTAACAGTTCGTACTTCAGTTCACTTTCGAAGAGATATCTTTAACGGAAAAAGTATAATGACTGATCAGTATTATATGTTTGAAATTCTAGTCACACGTAATAAGTGAACGACAGAACACGCAGAATGCGTAGTGTGTAACGAAAGTTCGATTGTTCCTGTATGTATATAATTCGCAATGTAGAGAGAGGTATGTACGTACATACGTATGTACAATAAACATCTGTTGTTTACTCATTATATATGTCACGAAGTGCTAATGAAGATTTCTCCACAAACCTATTCCTCTGTCCTCATCCCCATTCCACTTACTATAAAGCACCTCCCCTACGCTAGTATATATACATTGATAACATTATATGTACCTACTTATCCTACTTGACTGTACCTAACTTATAAAGCCAATGATGGTCAAGAGACTGTTACAGAGTGTTCGTTTAGTGAGCCGAGAGGAACACGACACAGAGGACAGCCGTCTTGCAAATGTCGTTCATTCGTTTATGTATAATTACAGTATTATGGAAATAATATATGAATATATTAGTAGCTGTTTACAAGTCCATATGTACAGGCTTTTTTACGTGCATTGTAAACCTCCTGATATATTTTTGGCTCAAGTTTATTTCGTTACTATCATTTTATAATTGTTAGCTCTGATGGAAAACAAGAAATGCTCATTAACTCAGTAAGGACCTACTAGCAGCATTGTAAATATGTTACTTTGTTCCAGTGTTTTAGATACCTATAGGAGTGTATTCATTTGGGTTGTCGAAACTCGACAGTCGTTTCTAGTTCCGTTTTCTGTTTCCTATATTCCGAATACAGTTATATTTCCTTGTAGCTAGAAATTTTCATGTATAATATATATATATATATATATATATATATATATATATATATATATATATATATATATATATATATGTATATATATAAAACAGTATCATTTAGCTGTTATTGTCAAATAGATTCGGAAATATAAACGGATACAGAAACGGCTGCCATTGAAAATCAATCACTGACGGATCTAGACAAACTGAAGCCGATTTAAATATATTTTTTAATCCTTTTCTGCACGGCTCCGCCTGGCAAGTGCCTGATGCGACCATAACTAGATCCGTCATTGATTTTAATTATGAGTAATTGAATATATATAGTTGTATTTGCGAAAGGTATTACTATGGAGAGTAAAAATGTTACCGTGTAAAGGTTACCACCTTGTAGACAAATTGTTCATGTGCATTAACTAATATTTGCATATGTTGCGTTACCTGATATACCTAATATATGATATTTTGTGCAGAATGTGGAAAATAAATATACTTTATGTGGTCTCTAAACTTTTGTTTCATTTCTATTCGTCTAAAACTTCATCATATCCCATATTTTACATGAACATTATTCAGAAAGTAAACAACATATATTTTACGTAAAATTTATTGAATTCTTACTAAATACAATTATAAACTTAAAATTGAAATATGCATTTACGCATGTGAATATTTTTATTATATTATCTCACAGACATTTAAGTAATAACAGAGTTAACATGCGTCATATCTGATAATTCAACAGTTGCCTCTGAACTCTGACCCCGTAGATTCACTCAACATTTGCAGCTAGAATACATGTCGTGCAGTACTGTTTGCGTTTAATTTACAACTTCTGAAACAAAATGCGGAAACTCTGGTGTGTATTTGCTGTGTTCTTCGTGTGTTTCGTTCAGCAATATACAGCGCAAAATGGTAAATATTACTCACATTATGGTATTTACATTCAAAACATATCTTACAATATTGTGCTGAAAAAAATATTCTTTGAAATTCACATAGTCGTTTTTGTGATGCAATCGGAAAAAACTATCTCGAAAGAATTCACTGAAATTGCAAATAAATACTGTAATGTCGTTACTTAAAGCATAATATGATTTTCTATTATGTGAATCCGTGCTTAAATGCATTACAAGGACTTGTTCAATCTTTTTAATTATTGAAATATAAATATTTTGTAATGTAAACTCAGAAACCATGACCATAATTACTAATTGAATTACATTTTCAGATCTTACACCAGAAGAACAGCAGGAACTTTTCAGAGAAGGCGAAAATAAAATGAGTAAACATATATTGGAAATTATTGAGCATTATAAACAAGAAGATCCAATTGGCGTTCCAGGCGTACCCATCCCTGAACCCTTAGATATACCCCCATTGCGACAATCTTTTTCTGTTGCTACTATGAATTTCAAGAACGTCAAGCTATATGGTCTTTCAAAGTTTAGAATTGATCATATTGCGTCAGATCTTGCTGCTATGCAGGTAACAATGGATCGTATTGAAATCAAATAAACTATTGAAACATATCTATATACATGTTTTAGGTAAAAGCAGGACTTCGTATCAAAATTCTGGATGTCTATGGAAATTATACTCTTTCATCCTGGTTCAGTAAGTCTCAAGGACCGTTTACTGTCAAATTGTCAAACGTTTACGTCGAAGGTATTGCTAAATTAGAAGTGGAAAAGGACGGAAAGTTAAAAGCACAAGAAATGAACATGGATATTACATTCGAAAACATTGCAATGAACTTTGAGAACCTCGGATTTGCTGGGAGTGTGTTCCAAGGAATCATTAATTCTGTGGGAACATTCTTGTTTGATTCCATCAAACCATTTATACTGAGTGAAATCAATAATAACATTCGTGGTGATATTAATAAAGAAATATCCACATTGCCTCAAACATTCCCAAATTCAATTTCACCGTTTGACCAAATTGTGGCTGAAGGCCGAAAAATTGTACGTGAAAGAAAATTCGACCCATATTATGTACCTGATTATAATCATACAATCGGATTGTTCAACATTTATATGACACACACTTGGCTAACAGGACTCTCGTCCTTCTATCGAGTGGGAAATGTAACTTTCGAGATTCGAAATCATACGCTTACTGCAGGGGTGGATGTGGGAACTCAGAAACTTGAAGGAAAGAGTCATTGGGAGATTGCAGTAGGTGGTGGTATGATTTCCAGAGCAGGAACACTTAGGTTTACCATTGATTACTTTAATGTTCAAATTGTACTAAGTCAAACATTGGATACCAGGAACCATCCAGTTCTGGAGGATATACAACTAGAAATGGGAAATATACAAGTGCGATGCAATGGAGCTGGAACAATTGATTATATTATTGAATTCGGTGTGAACGTCTTCCCAAATTTACTTCGCTATCAAATCATGGACGCCATCGAGGCACCAATTAAGAAATACATACAGGAACAGCTGAATCGTGTAAATGTGGAGGAGATGATTAAAGAAAAGTTACCGGAACTTGAAGCTGCTAAGGATGGTTTTAAATTTTAAACAAACAAGATCAATATCATTTGTTTAATTTATATAAAATAAATAATTGAAACGTGTACAATTTATTTCACATGGTACAAAATATAATCAATAATATAAATAGCAATAGGTACAGTAAACTAATATATTATATATATATTTATATATAGATATATGAATGTATATATCTGTATATAGTAGTCACGAGTCGCTAACTGTCAAATGTTACAACACTGCTGCATAAAACCACCACCACGTTTCCGTGCAAGCTGACCCGTGACTGGGTGATGAGAGGAACTATCAACTCAGACTCTGAAATGTATTACGCACCCAATAGGACGACGCTGCATTCGTTCAGTACATATGCATGTGCTGTATCATGTACAGGTAGGTAGGTCTCAACATACATATACACCATATTTATTTGTATAAAATTATCCCAATGAGTGCATATTGCAAATGTAATGTAATTTATACTTAGTAGTTATCCAGAAATTATATTCCTAGGCGTTTATCTTTATCGGTATTTTACTTACATGATTTTATCATTAAGGCAATTAGGTTTCATTTTTACATACAATAATTCTGACCAATTAGTACCCATTTCCACCAACAATTCATTCATCGATAATTAGCTAGAATTGTATTACTTTAAAACTATGTATCTTTCACTTGTATTCAATATAACAAATATTTGCGATGCAAATATATTGCACATGAGTATGAATTCAATATTGAAACAGAAAGCAAAATGGCAAAATTAACATGTAACAGTGTAAATATTTTATACACCAACTATTACCTGTACGTTACGTATATCATAATATACAGTAACATGTACAGAACTCTGAATTCCTGCCCTGCCAATTACAAATAATATATACGAATACTATATTCCTGCTGCCATGTATGCGAGTGACGAGTATGACGGAATTAGGAAACCTTACCTTTAACAATACAAAACAACTCTTCTTAACAACAAATGATAACAATCCAATTCTGCTATACAGAGATGTAGTCTCCTAAATGACCTTTTTAAAAGTACTTGCATTTCTTCTACAAAAAGCCAATAAATCTATGTACTACTGTTCAAATGAACCAACCTATAAAACTACTATATGGAAAAAAGATGTGTGAGGTTATGCGACTACACCTCTGCTGATGTGGTTCAGAATTTAAGTACATATATCAATAGGACAGAAGTTAATGAACTGTAATGTGGAATTTAGCTACAAAGTATTTTGGTATAGTAGTAACACTGTATATATGAAAATAGACTGCAGTGTCTAAGCATCTATAATAATGGCTAGAATGTCATTCACACATATATGTACACAACAAGTAATTACACTAATAACATTATGACCGATATCGGCCCGCACTAGAAGTAGAGACACAAGCCATATTCTTTCATTAGTGTTATAACTAATTACCAATTCATTCGCTTAAAACAGTAACCATCTGATTATTCTACCAATGATGTATATACATGTATGTATATTGCTGAATAAATACCGAAAACTATATCGTTTCGTAATGAAAAACAGAGACCAATCTGTGATGAAAATGGGCATTAATTTTACACCTGTTAACTTAATATATATATGATTTAATTATCATATATCGACTAGTCTAAATTTCGGAAAATTCTCTGTCTCAATGACATTTATGCGACAATTTGCACTACACATGTTCAATTTTATTATATTCCGCGAAATGAATCTACTGTGCATTAGTTAACACCGCAATAACAAAATATTATATCACTTCCCCCTTCCACTAATACTGAGGTTCATTCGAGCTTCCTGTATTTGCAAAATTATAGAGCGTCATTATTTCATTTTCTTTGGTATCATAATAGTAAACGGTTATTTTAAACATGCGACATTTGTTTTCAGAAATGTATCTCTAATTGAATTAAATAATCCACTTAAATAATAATAATAAAAAAAAACAGTAGATTTTCTCAGAGTGAACCTCATTATAAAACTGCAGATCTTGATATATAAACAAGTTGCAAAATTAAATGCCGAGAAGAGAAGTATTTGCAGGGCATATGTGCATACCTACTGTTACATACAGCAGATGTGTCAGAATATGTATCTTACTCAAGTCTACCACCGTTCCCGATTTCGTGCAAATGCATCAATATAACTTTTGTTTATTTGAAAGATCTATTTTAGTTGTGGATGATTTCATCATGCTGTAAACATGTCCTTAATATAAACACATATATACATACGCATGCATTCACCAATTCACACATACATGCACATGCCTGTAACACTAGGCTATAACACAGGTTTTGTCCCAGACTTGGCTAAGCGTTTGTTATATATATATATATATATATATATATATATATATATATATATATATATATATATATATTACACCATACACATTTATCAAATCAATGGCACACCAAATGATATGCAAGCACGTTGTTTCCATATTGTAATGTTCGTTCACGTATTTTTAATGTCACCATCAGTTAATTTAACACTGCGTTGTTTTCACTGCTGTATTATTTGCAGACGCCCGTCCAACTACGTAGCCATTAACGGTTGTGTTCGCTTCCGCACTGCCGGAACCTTCCGATTCTTTTAACAATGACTCCCTACCCGTACCGGATTGTAGCGATTCGACACTTCGTATGTGATCTCGTGGAGTAAACATGGACCTGGAGTCGTTCAGTCGCGGTTGTTCACTGTACGAGCCGAAACTGGGCCCGGATGTATCCTGACTTCTGTCATTATCCTTATACGAATACAAACTAGGACCAGACGTGTCTAAACTCTTCTGATTACCTTTGAACGAAGCTCCTTGGTAACCGGGAAAATTTATTGTCACTTGTTTATCATCGAAATCACTATCCGGGACATCGTTGACCAAATCTTCCGGTTCTGAGTCCGGATCGGAACCACTACCCAATGAGAAATCTTCTATGTCTTTGGTCAATCGTAGAGGTGTTGATGGATCGTCTTGTGCTAAACAAAAATTAAACATAAATTCATACCAAATACATGTATATAAGTATAGGTGAGTAACTTACATGGATTGTGAATATTTCTGGCTTCTACACCTGCCGTACTATGATAGAATGATACCAGTTTGAAATTAGGACTAGCATCCTCCAATAACATAGAAGCCAAGGTTAGGAACGATGGACGAAGGGATGGTTTATGCTGCCAGCATAGCCTCATCAGATTGTAAAGTTTGTCAGGACAGTTCTCAGGCCTTTCCATAATACCACCGTCGATAACATAGCGTAGTACTTGATCATTAGACAGACCTTGGTAAGGTTGCGATGCTAACGTTGCCATTTCCCACAACACAACACCGTAACTCCACACATCACTGTTACTAGTAAACACACCGTCCTTCAAGCTCTCAGGTGCCATCCAACGTACAGGTAACAAACCCTTAGTGCCTTTTCTATAATAATCTGTCTCATATATATCTCTTGTCATTCCGAAATCTCCAATTTTCACTGTTAAATCTTCTGCTACCATACAATTTCGGGCAGCTAAATCTCGATGTACAAACTTCTTAGCTGCTAAATATGCCATACCATCCGCTATCTCAATTGCCATTTGGAATATGCGCTTCAGCGTTGGTGGTTGCCGACTAGCTGCCGAATTATAACTCTCTGTATCGGGTCTATGCGAGCGGAGATATGATTTCAGATCACCGTTGGCCATGAGTTCCATTACGACTAATGTGGGTTGACCTTGAGATACTACGCCCAATAGACGTACAACATGCGTAGTGTCAAATGCTTTCATAACAGAAGCTTCGTTTAAGAATTCAATACGTTCCCTATCAAACATTGCAATATAAAGAAACAAATACTAAAATGAAATTTGCGATATGAACCAACCTGTCTGTAGCATGTTCGTTGACTGTTTTAATTGCACAACGTAT
This sequence comes from Carabus problematicus, assembly GCA_963422195.1. Lineage (NCBI taxonomy): Eukaryota > Metazoa > Arthropoda > Insecta > Coleoptera > Carabidae > Carabus > Carabus problematicus. The sequence continues at coordinate 21,999,125 of OY728577.1, forward strand.
TTCTGGTTTTCCTTTGACAACATCCCGAGCTATGCCTTCATAGACCATACCAAAGCTGCCTTGGCCGAGTTCTCGTAATAATTCGATCTTCTTACGAGGCACTTCCCAATCATCAGGTACATAAGCAGTGCTAACGTATTCAGGATTCACTGATGCGATTAACTTCATATTAGGAACATTTGACATATACTTCCTTCTAAGATATAGCATGACTCCCAAAGCACAAGTTAACAACTGCAAATACATACATACACACACACACGTACAAGTTTCCAAATTACAAATTTTACAAATATATTTACCACTATAGTGATGACAACACCAACTATTATCTCCGTCGTGCTACCAGACTTTACTTCTTCAATGAAGAAATAATTGTACGGTGTAAACTTTCCATTACCCGCTAACGACGTTGCCATAAGTCGAACACTGTAATTGCCCGCTGGTAAATCTTTCAGAATGTACTCTTTCTTCTTATCCAAGAATTCTTGTCTCGTCACGCATTCAATCATTGGTTTAATCTAAGAAACATGCAATTTATAGATGAAGGTATTAAACATGTAACTTTGCTGTGTACTCACATTTTCAATATCAACCCTACGATATTCTATCTGATATGTTAATATTATACCATTAGGATCTTCTGGTTCATCCCACATCAACTTAACCATACCTGATGTCAAATTAGCTGATGGTATAGACACTCTTACAAGGCCAACATTGTCAACGCCGTCTGTACAAAAATGTTATCAATTTATGCTATTATACAGATGCAATCACGTTTGTGACTAGAATATACCTGATCGTAATGTTCTAGTTGTCACAATGCTTGCCGTGCTGCAGAAATCATTGTCGTCATCTTGTTCTTTCGCTCTGCATGCTTGCACATATATGGTGTATTTGGTAAAATGCGGTAGATTCTCCATGACAAAGGTTGTTAATCCACGAATTTTATGTTTCATTGCGATACAGCTGCTATTTGAATACTGCGTTTCTGTTTCATTCTTTGTAACTTGTTCGACGGCCACTAAAACACATAAATTATTGCTTTAGTATAAAATTACTTTCTGGAATTTACTGCAGTAAATCACGAGGCTAAATACAATCAATTCGATTTTATAACTTGCAAATATTAATGACATACCAGTGGTAGAGTGCCAATATTTATCTGTTGTATATCGTTCCTTTGCTTGATCAATATTAATTTCTCGTTTTCTCCGCATTATATCTTGCTCTTCTTCTCTAAAAGTAGCACAAATACAAGCCATACAAAACAGTCATATATGGCAAGCATATGTGATTTACTCACCTTTTAATATAAACTCTGTTATGTAATTCATCTTCAAAGTTAATTTGTGATACCCTTTCTCGTTCATCTTTCTTTGTTACTTTCTCTGCGTTGTTTTCTGCAGAATCGCACGCACATGATTCATTCGTACTTTTTTCCGAGGTCTCGTCCGGTTTTACAACGACTGGTGTCTCCTTCTCCGGTACTTGTGTGAGTGCTAGAACACGCTAAAATATTACATTGCCCCACTTTATAGAAATGATTAAGTATGTACGTTCTTTGCAGTAATCTCTCTGCTGAAAGTACTCCTGGTGCTCGGAAGTACAATTAGCGTTCACTAGATAATACGCTACATTGCCATTCGGATTCATCGGTGGTTCCCATTTTATAATCAATTTACTGTTAGAGACTGCATGAATAGTCAGTCTCATCGGAACTGATGGTTCTATAACAAACAAAATACAATTCGAATATACTCGAATAATATAAAATAATATGTATCTTACTGGCTGGTTTCGTTCTGAAATAATCGATCATACTCTGCGCACCGGATCTCTCCGTAGCAATGGTGTATGTACGCACATAGAATGCATATTGTGTGTAGGGTTTTAATTGAGTCAACAAGTGGAACACTGGGCTGTCTGACAAATCAGAAGCTACATCATCCACTCGCCAACTAAACACATAATCATATACGGTGTCAGTACATTATGGATAAAAGAGAAAATCAGTATGTATATCTAAATACCCGTCACCGCCACATCCATCCCGACCGTCGTACAGTGTTACATTCCGGTAAGGTGCCTCTATACTGTGTACAACATAACCTAACAATGACCTGTGATCATTCAGAACGAATGGATCCCAAGACAGTATCACTGCAGCAGCTTGTATCTGCGATACATTAACTTTCAACTCTGTCACATTACCTGCAACACACACAGATTCACATTACACATGAATAAAGACGTTAATGTTTTTCAATAACATTTACATGCCACTTTATCTCCATTAGAGTTCTTCGCCACTTCCAACTCAGAAAAATCGTTCATCTGTACCACTGTTCCGAGTCTCTCAATCTTACTGATACATAGTTTCGGATTGAAATGGAAGAAAAATCGGCCGTTACGTATTTTCAACGTATGATTTTTCTGCACTTCCCAATCCCAAAGTTCTTGTAGATTCTGATTATCAAGAACGACTAGTGCGTACCTGTAATAACTCAAGTAAAGACATGTTTCGCGCAAGCAATAAGAAGAAACATACTTTCCACTTTCTAAATGTTTTCCATTAATTTCACGTAAGTTCTTTAGAAACCCCAGAGAAATCAGAGGAAAGGAACGGACAATTTTCAAGTAACCATCAATTATTTCTATCATATTCAAGTTATCTTCTAGTTCTTTCACGACATTTCGGCCGCCTCGGATTTGTATTTCCAGGGATCCTTTTATATGTGTACAACCCCGAAGGTTTTGCGCAGAAATTATACTGTCTACATTAGCCCCTTTACATTCCTTTCGGCACATTCCTATATAAACGGTTAACAGTAGTTATCACGTAATGAAGTAATTCTACAATAACAACTCTGATTTATAGTACCTTGACATGGTTTACAGGCAGGATAATGGCCTAGTCCATCCACTTCGTAGTAGTTTGGTGGGCAATGTTGCAGACAAGATCCGTTAAACGCCTTGTACCGTTTGCCATTCTCAATATCAACTGGTATCTTCATGTTTAAACAATCATTCTTCGTTATGCACCGCCTGTTCAAGAACTACAAACAAAATTATTTATTTCAGTTGCTGAAACGTTAGTTTTTGTTAACAACTGATACAAATAGAACAGCACACTATAATGATATTACCTCATACATCTCAGCTGGACAAGAATTCGCACATTGTCTCCTGCCAGCATTACCATCACCGATACTGAGTTGTTTGCATACGACACAGTCCCCTGGATCACTTTTACAGCCACCCAGACAATATTCGGCACAACATTCTCCCTTCTCGTTACATGTGCGATCCTGATCCGCGCATTCCTTTGGGCAAACTGTAATCAGTCATTGCAAGTCCATTAATCCAGTTGAACATCGATAGGATAGTGAGTATTAATATAATACGTGTGTAAATACCTTTCTGACATTTTTGTCTGTTCCAGCATAAATGTCGACCAGCCTGAAGACCTGTAGTTGATGATTCTATATGCTGAGCCTTTGGACACACTATTCCTTCATCATTTCCATCGTCCCCAGGGCAAATAGGGCATTCGTTTTCCAGTTTATTACTCTACAAGTAAACAGTATTCAGATAATCCAACTGATATAAGAAACAATGGTTTCAATATCGTCTACATGTGAGTGTATGTGTATAATTGCAAACCATTGGTAAGTCAGTGACCTAATCAGTTGACCTAATAAGTACACTGGTTATACAACGATCTGTAAGTCTGCCAGATCATGGTAAATAATTAATTTCAATAAAACATTAATTACATTCTCACCTTGATAAAGTGTTCTCCACCTTTGCCCTCTTTAGCAATCAAGTCCCAATCGATGGTATTTACATAACAGAGCGATGGATTCTTGTCAATGCGTACCAATCCATGCACAATATCCGTAAGCGAGTAAAGTCCAATTTCCTATAAATAAACATATTTCATTAATAAACAAAATAAATATTGTTCCACATACCATTACTTACTTGTAAGCTATACATCTCAAACACAACAAGAGCATAGTTGAAGAATTGCCGTTGTCCTCGGATGACGGTTAGATTTGGGAACAATTTACCAAGAGTACTCAAGCCATTCACACGATATAGTAATAGATAATCCGTAATCTCAGTTAGTAAAGGGAACGATTTATTTTCATAAGCGGATTCGTCGGTTTTATCAAACAGTAAAATCTGTATGTAACCTTCAACCACTCGGCATCCACTTAGCTTATCGAATTCGTCTATAGAGTTCCGTATATCCACGCTGTTACAAACTGAAAAATAATTCTTGCATTAAACCTATATTTCAATCATCCACTAGCCCGATACTAACTAACACTTAAATAGACGGGAGTTTAAAACTGATATGCGGAACCCCAGAACAGATATGTAGTCAATAAGGCAATACTACCTTTGGTAGAATCTAATGAACTACATGAATACTTTCATATAGTGCGAAACATATTTGAATACTTGTAAAAAAACATCTTGAAAAATTAAATTCATTAGGAAATATATGTGTTATAAATTCTTTAGAAAAATTTATAAATTTTATTTTATAATTCTATCTATAAAATAACAGATATAATACGTCAGATAAATAAACATAAAATAGAAGATGTGTGTGAAATAGTGTCCAATCTGGATGAAAGAAATTCCAAAATTGTCGAAACTTGGACAGGAGTCGAAAAATAAGAAAAATTGCAGACTTGTGTATGATTACGTTTCGGTAAATTTATTACCATCTTCAGAGCGTCAAAGTCTGGCAGTAATAATAACAAAATGAAATTGAAAAAGAGAAGTTACTATTGGAAAATAGAACTTAACAAAGTAATTTTTGTCACAATAACAACGTCTAAAAGATGTAAAAGACCTTCCCATCATGGAGGGCTGTAAGATATTCATAGTCCTCCATACGCAACCATACATAAGTCTGAAATTTTTCTTATTTTCCGATTCCTGTCCAAGTTCCGACAAATTTGAAATTTCATAAATAAACATATGTAACAAATTGTAGGTTAAACAACGTTAAAAATATGTTAACATTGTAAAATAAAAATCTACACTAAAAGCAATTAGTTTTTAGAAGAAATTGAAGCAATAAACATTGATTCAAGATATTTCCAGTTGAAGCAGATAGTGAAACGTTTTTTTTTTTTTAATATTTAGATTTAGATAAAACGCAGTATTAAACATTGGAATCTAAATAGTATTGTTTGACCTTGCTTATAATTTGTAGGTGACGTTGAATCCACTAATAAGCACTAATTTTTATTTATTTTGTACAGCTACCAATTCATACTTCGTCATACACAGATATTATATTATCATAGATATATAATAAAGTGCGTTTTGGCTATTTTCTTCGTTTTTGCGGTATTATATTGGTATATCTACATTTTACAATGATATCGTTTCTAAACTATCTTATTTATATACATACTAGCCTACGCACAGAAAAAAAAAATAGTCAAAACATATCGTATTACATATGATAACATAATCTATAACACATATTTCTCAAGGGAACCACATCCTAACTGACATATCATGTCAACCAGATAACAATAAAGGGCTATGATCCATTCTTGAAAGATCAAAGTTAAAAACCCTTACCTAACAATATTTTATTATATTTTTTAATAAGTTTTAATGATCATTATCAATATCCATTCGACTCTTTAACAAGTATTGAACGTATTTATTATTATTGAATATATCTTCCGATTTTACCATATTATTAAAAAAAAAAACACACACACACAGTAATTACTATTGAACGCATATATAAGCTCTTTCTGGACTAAATAAATCTTATCCAAAATGTCATTTTGTAACAATAGTATACGTAGACAATTTTGCGAAATTCATATCTGATCAATAACAATTATAAACTATATACATATTTCGAATGTTTGACAGAAATCCAAAAAGTTTAACCATGTATTATTGTACGTATTCTAATTAGACAGATCAGTATAATATGTAACGCGTTTTATCAATAATTACTGATAATAGCGATAATGAATCTCACGAATCAGGTATAAATGGAACTAGTCCATTGATTAGTGACAGGTATGTTTGCGTAATTGAAAGCGTTTGTCAAAGAATTCCAATGTAAATATACGTACATATATTTATTATTAGAAGGGTGTAAATGAGATAGAAAGTGGTGACTTACTGCCAGATTCTTTGCTGGGTGCCAACTTGCTAGCGTTAAGTATTTGAGCGTTCGCTAACGTTGGAAATGATATCGCAAGTATCACAGTACTTAGTAGTAGCCAATGTCCTGCTCGGACAGGACTGGTTGCAGCACGACTTAACACACTCATTACGAAATGCCGAATATCACAAAGTGTCTGTTTCAATGTGTGTTCACTTGTATCGTCTGTTTCGATGGTAAAATTTCGTTGTTTGATACACTTATGATTAGAGTCAGTCCTGTTCGATGACACTGATGTACAAACACACTGAACACTGTTGCACGGTGCGTCCGTATTTTCCAGTCCACAACAGTCGCTAAGTCTGATTAGATTCTGGTTGCACCTCTCGCCATAGCGAGCGATGCACGTGTCCGATCTTCTGTCACTGTTAAGATCTGTTCTAGATCTGTTGGATAGTTCTTGTCGGTAAGTTCGACTGTTCGCTATGCTGTTAAAAAAATTGCATTCATTTATAATTCCATGTTCCGTATACGATTGCTGGACCCTTGCTGCTGCTGGTGCTGGTGCTGGTCGTGGTGCTACAGCTCCTGTTGTTCTTGTTTCTGACGGTATATTGTTAACGATTTCTAAAGTTAGATCAATGTGTTGATTCGGAAGAAGTCTGGACAGACGACAAACATCACCACAACTGTACCTTGCGTCATACCTGACTGACGTACAAGGATCCGTCATTTTCTTCACTTCAAACACTTCGCTAGGCAACGGTGTCCCGTTCCGACTACAGCCGAACAACAACAGTCCTCCAATGAATACGCGTGCTTTTAAGTTCCATGAACGCTTTACAGCACTGAACTAATTCAGAGCTTTCACACAATGTACAACTATGATCTATGCCTTGACCACACTGAACTTCACTCATAATTAATGCGAACAGACCCAATTAGTTGCTGAAACTTCTAACGCGATACCAGAAGTAGTGATGGTGGTAACAGTAGTAGTAATAGTAGTAGGCTCACTTACATATAGGCCAATTTCTTCTCTTGCAAATCTGAAACAAAAAAAAAAACAATAATTATTTCTTACAAACATCAGATACATTTAGTACATCAACTAACCGAGTTGAATGAAACCCTACAAAGGGTTTAGCATTCGATTTACATTACAAAAACGTATCATGCTGCAATCAAACTACCTATTCAATTTTCTCAATACTCCTAACTAAAAACTGCAGATACAGATCTGGCAAGAATCAAAATTATTAACTGCTGTACGAATTTTATAATCTGATCGATTTTCTACATGTCTATATTGGATATATATATCAATTCAATGTTGATTGTGTATGTCGATACACGTGTTAAGTAGAGATATTGTAGACAATTTACTTTTAATTGATATGTATGCACAAACAACCTCGGAACAAGCTTATATTTACTTTAATTTATAATTCTGTAACTGCTATGACCGAGTACGCAAGATATACATACTATCAGCCAATAAACTATTCTGGACATCATGTATGTAAAACAACGATATGTTCTACACAAATAATAACAAATTCACATTCAATTTTAATAAAACAGGATATTATTATCAATGAAATGACAGAGAATTATATTGTTTACAATTTACAGTCAAGGACAAAATGCGTGTGCAGAAATGTCACGATATATTATTTTGTTCGCAAGATCACTTCGTATCCAACGTCTAACTGATATACGACACGAATAGTACAAATAATTTCTCTACGTTACCTAGTGGAAACTTATTGCTAAAATCAACTCAAATGTTCTAACATTATTGGTTACATTTAATTAAAGTATGTATATATGGATAGAGTATGGATAAGAATTAGGTATGGTGAGATAAGGACAATACGTAGCTTGGTGAACTCGGGTGGGTATAGGTTAACTTCGCATGTGAACCAATTAATTGAACTATCAAAAATATTCCCTACAACATTTCACAGCTGTCAATATTATATCACATTGTATCTTACAGGATGCATCAAAATACCACATTGATGTTTACGTACATGAATATGATGCTTTACACATTTCTGTTATCGTAGCCAAAGGAATAAAACAGATAAATTGTTATGTTTAGTTTTATTTGTAATTCTACACATTTTCAGACAGACAGATCTGGCAGTTTTCTACATGATGTATGTCGGGTTGCTTGAAGAAGAATTGAATTTGCTCTAGCATCATCATCATCACCTTGATTACTTATATTTTAATTTGACACGAATACATTGATTCGATATTACTTGTTATCATACGTTATTCTAGTAATATTTGTGCTGTCCTTGGCATTCAACAACTAACCAACTAGATATAACAAGTATTATATACATGTCTAAATATAATCACTATATTTATTGTGAACTGTCTATTACATTTTGTTTCGTTTTTTCTCTGTGTTCGAGTCTAACCAACAAATAACAAATCACACAGTTTTTATTATCTTCAAATGACAACAAATTTAAACCGTTTTTAATATGAATAAGTACCTACTAAATATAACACAATTTACATGTTATTCAATATACACACATAAAAAAATTAAATTAGCATAAACAAGATGTTAGTTAATAATAATTATACCCGAACTTGGAGGCGCCATAAATTTTGAAACATCATTCTAAAATTCGTTGAAAAACAATCACATACGTATGTATTTCTAAATGGAAGTTGTTATCAATTTACGTTGTTTATGTTATCTTTTATTATTGACAAATCATTGATAAGTCAACGCAATGTGGAAAATTATATATATATATATATATATATATATATATATATATATATATATATATATATATGAAATAAAATAAAAATTAGTTTTTGTTCAGTAAAAAACATAAAATAATTTCTACTTACATACAAATAAGTTAAAGTGAAATTTGTACAAATTATCGCAAACTTATACAAAACAGTACATGTGTATGCAGGTATATGAATTAAGTAAATATATACTTATTAACATTATTGACCTCGATGACGTCAAAAATTAATATTCAGATATACGTATATAAATACATTTTGCTTGAACAAGCCAGCAGCACATAAAATATCTAAAATATTTTTCAAGATGTAGTAGGTATGTCATATATATGTGTGTATGTATTTTATCACGTCTTAGTAATAGATAATAGTAAATAAGTAAGTATTGGTTCGGCCAATACAGCAATGTTCGACATATCTGGCTGAGGTCATGTTAGAACAATACCAATACATACAAGTTCAAAAGATGACCTCTTAGTTCATACATTAACGTGTGAATATTATGCAACTATGACTGATGTGTACCTAGTGATGAATCTTAGTACAAAATCATTATCATTCTGACATATGTCCTTCAATTAGCTCTACTCAATCATTACCAAATTACAATGACACTAACCCCAAATAATCATACCTACGCGTATCAACAATCAATTGTATATTTCCCACGTATTTGTAATTGACGAGATTGTTTTCTGATTAAATTTTGTTGACTGATTAAACTTGTATAATTCTAATACAAGACATAACTATGATGTCAAAGATGATACTCTATATATGTGCAAATAAAAGTATAGTCAACAATTATCGGAATTATTCTTACCGTATATACGTACATACATACGCGAAACTACTGACGGGGAATTGATGACAAATTCAAAAAGAACTAAATACCTATTAGAGTTCCTCGATTATTTCTGTAAATCGAATGTAATAAAGTACATTTCAGTTGACCGAGGAACACTAAACACATGCATTTATTAAAAGGAAAACCATTGCAATTTCGGCAGTATAATGTACTGGTTTTTAATCGGTTTAAAGTGTAGGCCTTATCAGAACTCTTAAACTATTGTTGAAGTAAGTCGTAGGTTTTATTTCTATTCTAAAAGAAATCCAGCTGGACACGTGAAATCAATCGAACTGTAAACTTTAAATCAGGTGAAATGAAATCCACAAGTCGATTTTATCGCTCTTTTTCACAATTCAACTTTCTGTATACACGTGTTTCTATTGTAGTACAATATATCTATGTTATTTTTTACGATCTTATACAGGTTTTAACATGAAATAGAAAATACATGAATGCGTATATTTTGTTTCTTATCAAATGTAATTGGTTATTACATGTTTGTTTATTCTCTCTTTAATTTACAAAATGTAAAGAATGTCTAATTTGACCAAAGATGTTAATAGGAGTAAAAATATCAACCATGAGGTATGTAACTTTACACGCTACAACATCTATGCAGCGTAGGTCGTTACACAATTTGAAAAATGCTCAAAGCCACTCTTGTGTACCAATTACGTTATTCCATAGATTGATTGTTGTTTTTCACACATTACTAACAATGCAATTGGGAGAAAAAATGATACAAGCATACTCATATTACATTAAATATCCACTTCGATAGAAAAAAAAAAAGAATGAATCAATTTAACGCCCTTGAAATATTTTTTATCGTGATATGCAAGTATAAATAAAAATTGCATGTCTGCTACACTATTGAACGTCAAAATATTAATAATAGTTTTAGATATGAAAACTTCTACATATTGCAAGAGCCACAGTTTCAGGACATGAAGTTTTCTAAAGACGAAGGGGTGAACAGAGAGAGAAAAGACCACCAAAGATCTGGGGCAGTTACAGTGTATGTAGTACAATGAAGTCACAATTGCGTGATATTTATCGATTCCGGCAATTGTCTATGGAAGCTACGTCGTAACAAATTTTCGTGATCCCCGATGTACCTACTACGTTATACTTTTTCTCACAACAGTATACTGTTCTAAATTCACTTAATATACTAATATAAACTATGTACTTATAAATAAAGACGCACACACCTAAAACGCAAATAACTAACCAATATCTATTAACGAAATACTGAAACACAAACAAAAACGGTATAAATTATTTTTCACGTATTTTTAAATATATAATAATACAAAAAAGGAAACGGATCAAATTGACCTTCAATATCAGCTGATGTATACAAACAACATTGTAATAGATATCATGACGCAATTATTAAAAAAAAAATATGTCTATGTTGATAAAAATCAAGAGCTCTACAAAAATATTTGTTTCAACGTTTGAAATGATGCTATAATTTATATATGTACGATAATAAATAGAGCACGCTGCTTTCTGCCAAAAATCCTATTACAACTAGAGAACTTGGAATTCCTAGCTCATTCTTGCTTACTCTTAATTTATAATACAGACATTATACAGAATTTTCTTATTTTTGACACAAGAATACGATGGAAATTAAATTTGTTCATCTGAAATTACGTAGTTTCCAAATTGATGAACTACATCGCCAACATCCAAGGTCATATATGTAGACAAGAATTAGTCATAAATAAAATTTGACTACCAATCGCATAAACATTGTAAAGTACTTGTATTCATATTTAGCTGTCAGGTATTGATACTTCCTAGTACATTAGCTAATGTAGATATATCATATTTTAAAAACTTCGAATCTTTGACAACATATGAGATAGTAATTCGCATTTGGCATCGCTTAACTACAAATGTACTTAAGCCAAAATGATTCAGTACCTTCAGATTCATTTCTAATAAACAAACTTTGCATATTTCATTTGATATTTTCATTGACAACCCGTTGATTTTCTTCTGACATATCCAGACAATTTCATAATAAGAAAAAAAAACTCTTTTCAGAACGTCATATATCATGTTATACACAAAAATAAAAATAAGACAAGCTGATTCAATTAAACTGTATTTATTCTCACCGCGGGTGCCAATGCACGCATGAATTATGCACATGTACACCACACGAGTGTATTTGTCCTTTTTTTCTTTCTTTTTGTATTCCCTATTAGCATTTCGGACAATTTTAGATACTTTCGTAATGCAACTACTACAAATAGATTTTTATTTTAATAATAAGATGAATAACATGTTTATAAAAATTTCATTATATTATTACTATTTCCGTAATAAGAAGATTAGAGCATGTTTTAGACAATCTTTCGAAATAAATATGTATTGTTTTCTTGGATCATTATTTAAACAATTAGAATATAAATGTAGGGGCACATTTTTTAATTAATTAAATATATATATATATATATATATATATATATATATATATATATATATATATATATATATATATATATATATATATATATAAACAGTCACGCGTCAATGTGCATAACGTATTAAGCGGTTAGGGATAAGCAAAATTCCCTAGAATACGAAGAGCGTACAGTATTGACCATAATAGAATGAGAAAATGTTTACATACATTGCAGAAACGTACACATGCTTGCCCTGTATGAATACGCACAACTTGCACTCGTAGAAATAAACAATGGTGAACTACCTTCGCCAAAATCGTCCGTACAATTGTTTGTGCTATCCAAGACACCACATGTGTTGACGGCACTCGCAAATACCTTCATTGGGTAAAAGCACTACAACACTTTCACAGCACGGTTCACTTAAACACAATATTCGACACATGAAACTCTGTTTTGCACGTATTTTAGTAATATCCGTACACATATCTGAACATACACGCATTGAACTACCATAACAAACGATTTTGCAGTAACTAATGTTTAGGTTCACAGTAAACTAGCGACATACGAAATACGCAGACGCAAACTAAACTCTCCCTAAACATTGACTGACTGATAGTACACAAGCGTGGAAATTTTATGACCGGCCTCAAACCGAATTGCGTCTCGACACGACAAATAAAAACCTGCATAATTGACCGTAAACTATTCAAATGAACATATTTTGCCATGGGCTCGATCAAGCAAAATTATAATATCACCAAATTAAACATAAAGTATTGAGGACGTATTTTATTAGTGTTCCAATATTAATGATCAGTGAATGAATGCCCAGTAATTACTTACCGACTTCAGTTACTTAAGATATTACCGCCCTCAATATCAATTAATCAAATATATATTTATTAACTTATTATACATTAACATATAAAATAACAATTTGATAGAATTTAAAATTTATCTATTTTACTTGTATTTTAGTTATTGTTAAATATATTTTTTTAACACTGACGAAAAATAAATCTAATAACGGTTTATTATTTTTTTATGTAGTATATGATGAAATTCAAATGTAAACAGTGTAAAAATATACTTTCAATTTATTAAAAATCTCATCTCAAAAATTATACAATATTCTTTAGTATAGGAATCGTAACAGAAAATGACACAATTATAAATTCAAAATAAACAATACTGAAGCGAGATAATCTACAATTCCACTGCTAAAGATTCGATATTATTCATTATGATATTAGTTTAATTAAGTTTTACGTTAAACAATGTATTAATATACTACTATTGATAAACTAGGAAAACAATAACTTATCAATAATAATCACAGTATTTCAATAACGAGTGGTTTTTTTGACGCTGATGCAGACGACGGTATAGAATCTGCAGATCTTTTTCTTGATGGAACATTCAAAGTAATTTTATGTATCAAATCAGCTTTACATCCTTTATTTATATAACTAATAGTATTGTACGGAGTAAAATGAATGTCTTCTTTCAAGTAGAGACTAATTAATAAATACGCTATTATATGTTCGCCCAGTTCTCTGGTTATAAGCGGTTTTGTGAGTTCTGGTGGCCGGACTAACTTCGATCCTCCAGATTTGAACCAAGCATCCAGGAGTTTTACTGCTGTTAGTCGAGTTTCTGATTTCCCAGCGTACTCGATAATGGTTATAATGTCTTTAAAATGTTTTGTGATGTCTAGTGTATCATAGATGCAACTATTTTTGCAATGATCACACATTTTGTTACATTGAACTGAATTCCAGGTTTCATCAAAGTGACTAGCTATTAAAGACCTTCGACATCTGTAAGGTAAAAGACAATAAGAAAGTTTATGATTAATCATAAATAGGAAACAGTGCTTACTTGCTTGCATCTAAACAATATTCTACAAGTTTATATAGATTTTCAGTGCCACTTGGAGTAGTAGACACCATTGAACTCACGCGAAAGACATCTTTTAAACTATAAAGCAGGATACAGTCAGCTCTTCTATCATCTCGACCAGCCCGTCCACTCTCTTGATAGAAGTTCTCAACACTTTTCGATAAGCAATGATGAATTACAAACCGTACATCTGGTTTATCTGAAATGACACAACTTATTAGTAGTAAGAAGTGCAAACGAACAATGTACAATGTATACTTACCAATGCCCATGCCGAATGCAACTGTAGCAACCACAGCCTGATAATAACCTGATAACCACTTTCTGTGAACTTTCTGTCGTACATCATTCACCATATTAGCGTGATAGCAAGCTACGGACAATCCTCTGTCTCGTAAGTGTTTGGTTATTTCACCACAATCATTAATGGTTGTTGTGTAAATAATTCCTGACTGATCTTTATACTTTCGTGTCAACAGATTTTCGAATAGATTAAAACATTGCTCTTGCGAGGATGGTTTTTGTCGAACCTGCACAGATAGATACATTAATATTGAGGGAAGAAAATAATTGTCTTGTTATAAGTGTCTACTTCGTAATATAAGTTTGGTCGATTATAAGAAGCTCTTAATACTAGACAACCCTCTATATTGAGCATTTGTTGTGCATCAGAAATAATATTTTCGGTTGCTGTTGCTGTTAATCCCATAATGGGGATATTAGGAAATAAATTCTTTAAAATGCCTAAAAACTTATAATCAGGTCTAAAATCATGACCCCATTGGGAGCAGCAATGTACTTCATCTAAAATAGAACATACAATAAGAAACCATATTCATTATTTGTTAAAATATATTACCTATTGCAATTCGATCTAAACCCTTTCGCTCGTAACACTTTTGTAAGTAAGACATGAACCTTTTGCTCTTCGCCATCCATTCCGGAGTAACGTATATTAGTTTCAATGGTGATATACCCGTTTTTAAAGCATCATATACTTTTTCAGATTCTGTTTTACTGTTACAGGAGTTTAAGGTGACAGCATCAATCTCTAATTTTTTCAACGCCATTATTTGGTCATCAATAAGTGATAGCAGTGGAGATACAACTAATGTTATACCTACACAAAACAGAGAACCATAAAATAACAATGTAAACATTTACATATTAATAATAGTTTTACCTTCAGTAAGTAAAGCTGGCAATTGATAACATAAACTTTTTCCTCCTCCTGTAGGCATCAGAAGTATAATGTCTTTCCCTGAAAGCACTGCATTGATAGCAGACAGCTGCAGATGCCGAAATTCCTTTAATTTAAATTTCTTCTCCAAAATATTCTGAATTTTACTCATCCACTCATAAGTGTTACTGGCCCAATCAATTTTGGAGACTTCCTTACTTTTTAGTGAACTAAACTGTTTTTGCAATTTGTCTAATTTAGCATTTAGCTGCTGTAGTTTTGTCGTAATTTCCATCCTCTTTTGGTTTGTGACTGAAATTTCTGCTTCAGTATATTTTATTTCAGTCTCAATCTCTTCGGCTACAAAAACATTATTACATGTAATTTTTGTCATAAAAACTGTCTGACAGTACGTTACCTGTTGACATGTTGACTAATACAGGCACAGCGATATACTTAAATATTTTGTTTGATCACCATAGAGATTATAAGCTTATAACCGTTGTAACAAATACAAAATATTTTAATGATATTTCGATTTGTTTACTTGTTAACCTATAGTATTTTAGGTTAAATTACGGTACTAGTTAAAACTAGTGCAAACCAACGTCAGGTTAGTGTTCTCGTAATTGTTTGACTACAATTAGACAAGTTTTTCACAAGAGTGGTTGACAACACAGCTTGTTTAATCAACAAGCAAAAATTACATTACAAAAGAAAAACAAAACAGTTGAGCGCAACTGTCTCATTTATCACGTTTTGTTTGAACAAGGTATTTACAAGAATGTGTTGCAGGTGGCATAAATATAAGACTGGTAATTTTTTTAGTAACTTAAATTATTTACCTCAATTTCTCAGTTTCTTCAATCTTTTATGGTAATTTAGATTATTATTAAGAATTTACGTAAAATTATTAAGGGACACATGATATAAGAACTGCATTGAAAATATTACTTCCAAAATGTACTACAAATCGGCGTTTTCTCAAATTATTCATTGTGCAAAATTAGATTTTTTTTTATTCTGCGATAAATTGGATATAAAGATATGTATGTATTTCAAAGGAACTATTGAAATCCGTTATATATCTAAACATATCTATTTAAAATGGTTATTTTAAAAATTAATGGCATGTTATTAATCCTGTTATGAAGATATATATGAGAAAATGAAGTATATTAAAGTAGTAATAGAGAAACCATGAAGTTTGTGAATCAATATATGATGAAATTCAAATGTAAACAGTGTAAAAATGTCTTTCAATTTATTAAATTTATTGTATCTCAAAAATTATACAATATTCTTTGGTATAGGAATCGTAACAGAAAATGACACGAAGATTAAAAATTCAAAATAAACAATACTAAAGTGAGATAATCTACAATTGCACTGCTCAAGTATGTAGTATATGATGAAATTCAAATGTAAACAGTGTAAAAATATACTTTCAATTTATTAAATTTATTGTATCTCAAAAATTATACAATATTCTTTGGTATAGGAATCGTAACAGAAAATGACACGAACATTAAAAATTCAAAATAAACAGGACTGAAGCGAGATAATCTACAATTACACTGCTGAAGAGATTCGATATAGTTCATTATGATATTAATTTAATTAAGTATTAATGTATTTGATATACTACTATTGATAAACTAGGAAACAATAACTTATCAATAACAATCACAGTATTTCAATATCGAGTGGTTTTTTTGGCGCTGATGCGGACGATGGTACAGAATCTGCAGATCTTTTTCTTGATGGAACATTCATAGTAATTTTATCTTTCAAGACAGGTTTGCATCCTTTATTTATATAACTAATGATATCGAACATACTGACCTGGAAGTCTTCTTTCAAGTAGAGATGAATTAATAAATACGCTATTATATGTTCGCCTAGTTCTCTGGTTATAAGCGGCTTTGTGAGTTCTGGTGGCTGGACTAAGTTCGATTCTTCAGATTTGAACCAAGCATCCAGGAGTTTTACTGCTGTTAGTCGAGTTTGTGATTTCCCAGCGTACTCGATAATGGTTATAATGTCCTTAAAATGTTTTGTGATGTCTAGTGTATCATAGATGCAACTATTTTTGCAATGATCACACATTTTGTTACATTGAACTGAATTCCAGGTTTCATCAAAGTGACTAGCTATTAAAGACCTTCGACATCTGTAAGGTAAAAGACAATAAGAAAGTTTGTGATTTATCATAAATAGGAAACAGTGCTTACTTGCTTGCATCTAAACAATATTCTACAAGTTTATACAGATTTTCAGTGCCACTTGGAGTAGTATACACCATTGAACTCACGCGAAAGACATCTTTTAAACTATATAACAGGATACAGTCAGCTCTTCTATCATCTCGACCAGCCCGTCCACTCTCTTGATAGAAGTGCTCAACACTTTTCGGTAAGCAATGATGAATTACAAACCGTACATCTGGTTTATCTGAAATAACACAACTTATTAGTAGTAAGAAGTGCAAATGAACAATGTACAATGTATACTTACCAATTCCCACGCCGAATGCAACTGTAGCAACCACAGCCTGATAATAACCTGATAACCACTTTCTGTGAATTTTCTGTTGAACTTCGCTCACCATATTAGCGTGATAGCAAGCTACGGACAATCCACTGTCTCGTAAGTGCTTAGTTAATGCACCACAATCTTTAATGGTGGATGTGTAAATAATTCCTGACTGATCTTTATACTTTCGTGTCAACAGATTTTCTAATAGATTAAAACATTGCTCTTGTGAGGATGGTTTTTGTCGAACCTGCACAGATAAATAAATTAATATTGAGAGAAGAAAATAATTGTCTTGTTATAAGTGTATACTTCATAATATAAGTTTTGTCGATTGTAAGAAGCTCTTAATACTAGACAACCCTCTATATGGAGCATTTGTTGTGCATGAGAAATAATATTTTCTGTTGCCGTTGCTGTCAATCCCATAATGGGGATATTGGGAAATAAATTCTTTAAAAAGCCTAAAAACTTATAATCAGGTCTAAAATCATGACCCCACTGGGAGCAGCAATGTACTTCATCTAAAATAGAACATACTACAATAAGAAACCATATTCATTATTTGTTAAAATATATTACCTATTGCAATTCGATCTAAACCTTTTCGCTCGTAACACTTTTGTAAGTAAGACATGAACCTTTCGCTCTTCGCCATCCATTCCGGAGTAACGTATATTAGTTTCAATGGTGATATACCCGTTTTTAAAGCATCATATACTTTTTCAGATTCTGTGTTACTATTGTTATAGGTGTTTAAGGTGACAGCATCAATTTCTAATTTTTTCAACGCCATTATCTGGTCATCAATAAGTGATAGCAGAGGAGATACAACTAATGTTATACCTACACAAAACAGAGAACCATAAAATAACAATGTAAACATTTACATATTAATAATAGTTTTACCTTTAGTAAGTAAAGCTGGCAATTGATAACATAAACTTTTTCCTCCTCCGGTAGGCATCAGAAGTATAATGTCTTTCCCTGAAAGCACTGCATTTATAGCAGACAGTTGCATATGCCGAAATTTCTTTAATTTAAATTTCTTCTCCAAAATATTCTGAATTTTACTCATCCACTCATAAGTGTTACTGGCCCAATCAATTTTGGAGACTTCCTTACTTTTTAGTGAAATATATTGTTCTTGCAACTTGTCTAATTTAGCATTTAGCTGCTGTAGTTTTGTCGTAATTTCCATCCTCTTTTGGTTTGTGACTGAAATTTCTGCTTCAGTCTTTTTGATTTCAGTCTCAATCTCTTCGGCTACAAAAACATTATTACATGTAATTTCTGTTATAAAAACTGTCTGATAGTACGTTACCTGTTGACATGTTTACTAATACAGGTACAACGATATACTTAAATATTTTGTTTGGTCACCATAGAGATTATAAGCTTATAACCGTTTTACCGTTGTAACAAATACACAATATTTTACTGATATTTCAATTTGTTTACTTGCTAACCTACAGTATTTTAGGGTAAATTACGGTACTAGTCAAAACTAGTACAAACCAACGTCAGGTTAGCGTTCTCGTTATTTTTTGACTACAATTAGACCAGTTTTTCACAAAAGTGGATCACAACACAGCTTGTTTTGTTTACTCAACAAACAAAAATTTCATTGCAAAAGAAAATAAAAAACCGTCAGCGCTAACTCTCTCATTTTTCACCTTCTCTTTGACCAACGTATTTACAAGAATGTGCTGCAGGTGGCATAAATATAAGACAGATATTTTTTTTTGTAACTGTTAAATTATTTACCAATATTTCTGAGTCTCTCCAATTTTTTACGGCAATTAAGATTATTATTAAGAATTTACGTAAAATTATTAACGATTAAGAACTGAATTGAAAATATTACTTCCAAAATGTACTACTAGTTGACGTTTTCTCAAATTTTTAATTGTGTAAAATTTAAATTTTTTTATTCTGGAATTAATTGGATATAAAGATATGTATTATTTTAAAGGAACTATTAAAATCACTTATATATCTAAACATATCTATTTAAAAATGGTTATTTAAAAAATTAACGGCATAAGTAAGTATCACCTAATGGTTATTAATATCCATATAAAAATATTTTACTACATAGTAACACAGTGAAAGAAATAAAATATAGTAAACGAACATTGATAAAAAAACATAAAATATAGTTAATACGAAATAATACATGAAGCCAAAAATAATACGCTACATTACATTAAAAATAATTAAAATACTCCATATTTTATATCATAGAGGTACAAAATTCCTAGAGAAACACTGAAATAAAATCTTAGTGCTAACTAAAATTATACATATATTATTTACCTGTTTCTAGTTATATTATAATATTCACAGGTAAATTAAATTCACACAGTAATTAATCACATAGTTAAGATTAGTAATTGTCTATTACAAATATACGAAGTATGATAAAATATATAAAAAAATTATTCGACATCATGGAAACGTAGAATCGCGCGACCGGGAATTTCGGACTGACACAGTTTGCGGACAACTTCACAAGCCTGGTCTGCTGGGAATACTGTATGAGGAGGTGGCTCAATCTATAAACAAATTACTAATATATTAACAACTCTTAACCGAATTCCATTTCCATGATTACCTCGCCCGAAGCAACTGTTTGAACAAGAGATGCCAGTTGCTCAACGGAACCGTTTGCGACTGCGCGTATATGCTGTTGTCTTTCTTCCGCTCGTTTCGAGAATTTTGGCAGAAGTCTGTCCGCTACTTCCTCACTGACTAATACAACGCCACCCTATAAATGAAGTTACATTTAAGATACAATACTATACGCATATTTGCTCTATATATATATATATATATATATATATATATATATATATATATATATATATATATATATATAATTATATATATATATATATATAAAAATATAATATAATATAATTTACTTTGTTTAAACACTGCAAAGATCTGTGCAGGGAACGTGAAGTTGTACCGAAGTCAATTACTATGTCCACTAGACCATCGCAAGCATCTACAGTTCGTTCAATAAGCTGTTTTTCATATAACGCTTCAGTCCACTGAACAACACTAACCCTGAAATAACATAATCATTATCATCATCATCATTAATTAATTAATTACATACCAAGCCAGGTCAGGCCAGAATTAGCACAAATGAAACTAATACATACTTTTGAAATTCTTTGGCAAGTAGAAAACCTTCATCCCTGAGACTAGCTACTGTGATTTTGACTTTATTCCTACATTCGGAACTACTGAAATGATGTGCTGCTATTCGCATAGCCCACAATGCCAATCCTCCTGTTCCAACAATGAGAATTTTACACACATTCTTGTCGGGGGTTTCATCCAGTAACTTCTGCACGTACTCCTGTGCAGTGAACACTGCATTCTTGGCCAATAACGCGCCTGTGGGCAACATTGCGGCAACACTGAGTGATAGACATTCTGGTATTGGTACCAGATATTTCAGATCTGGCACAACAATGTACTCGGCATAGCCGTGCGGGATACCATCGTACGGATAAAGTACAACTCGTTGGCCTACTTTCATGTCACAGTTGGGCGATAAGTCACAGCCCAGTTGGTCGACGATCCCAGCCACTTCGTAGCCAGGAAATAAAGCACCATCTCGAACTCCGTGATGAGCGGGACTCGAACTCTCATGTACATCGGATGTAATACTAGAGGTGGAAGAAATACTTGATATCGAGGGAGATCGACGCATTCTGTAACATGCGCCTGCGCAAATTACTTTAATTCGAGCACCTACAGATGGTACATCGGGAATTGGAATATCGAAACTGAATACACAATCTTTCATTGTTATTCCTGGAGACTCTATCGATACTTGACGGCATAGCTTGTTCATTTTGGAAGATTATTTTGGGACCTGTAACAGGTATTTTAAAAATGCAACATGTTTTTGTTTAATGACAGTAGAATTGATGATGATATAAAGAGTGAAAAATTGAGAGTGTTTAAGCCGGCTCTGTTTTCTTACTTATGTACCAGAACAGATTCGTAAAAAAAGTGCCGACAAAAAATTGTACGCATTTTCTCCTTTATTAGCCAAGTAATATTTTCCAAAAAGAACTATTAGAACTTTAGAGTTTAGGAATTGAGACGTGATGCGAATGATAAAATTATATTAGCTCTTAACTTTTCGATCACAAATTAAAATAAGATAGTATAAAGTACATTTTATCTTATATACGAAATCATTAAATCTCAAACCTTGCATTCCATAGCAACAAAAACAACCTGTAATCATATATTAAATTTATATAAACAAAATTTATAGTTATGCCACTGTTTAAGAGTTTTGTTTACAATATTTGTAACAGAATACAATTACCATATTTATTGAAAACAAATCTGGCATTTAAAACATGTGTTTATTTGTTTATTACGCAATCTTCACAAGATACACTGTCCTTATATTAAAATAAAGAACTGAAGAACCAACATAAAACATTGGAAAGTCTATTACTTAAAATAAAACTGAATAATAAACACAGATTTATTAATATCAAAGATGTATCTTGATAATTAAAAACATTAATGAAAAATACTGCATAACATAGAAATTTATACATATACACAAAGGTAAGCTAAGAAATAACAATTAATGTTTATCAACCATTTTAATTACCTTTAATAAATTGAATATTCAAGAAAATATACCGCACAACACTAAAGCAAAGTGAATATTGAATGTCACTACAAAATTTTTCTTTCAAATCAGTTATATGTAACAAGTAAATTCAAATGCAAGTAATTGCAGAAAATTGTCGAACATAATTCTTCAATTAAAGAGAAAAATTGAACATGTATATATCTCTCCTTGCTTAACAATACTGAGCAGGTGAACAAAGAGATGTTTATATTTCATAAAGTGCACGTGTTGGGTTCGTGATGTTCTCTTATTGGTTGAGTGATATACAAACGCTAGAGTGGGGAGACTCGAAAACTAAAGGACGCACGTACTACATGCGAACACAAAACGGCCTGTGGCGAATTTGATTTTATTTCTAATTTAAATTTTTTGCTATTTATTAACCAACAATAAAATGTACAAAATGCTTCAGACGGATTTAACAGTATTTTAATTATTAGACTGGTTATTAATAAAATCAATCAAGTAAATGTGTCCATATTTATGTTAACAATTTTCTAATTAAAATGTTATTTTGAAGGAAATCGTATAGAACAAACATTTTAACTTAAATATTTCAAATATTTTAATCACTCCGGAAGAAATAACTTATCTCTGGGTCGTGGTTTATACAATTTTGAGTATAATAATTTTCCCAACAAAAAACTTTGGTATGCGAATTTATTATTCGAGAAATATTTATGTACATAAATACATATAAACAGACAAAAGTTAGCGAACTTGGGCAAATTCTTAAATACTAGAAAAATTCCGCTACATGGTCCACTTGAAATATGTTGAAAAATTGTTGGTACAGTACATCAAAATAACATGCTTTGTTTGTTCTTGAAGATAAAAGTTAAGATATCACAAGTTGTTGCTATGATAACTGGAAATTTTTAAAAACTTATATTGTGTAATAGGTGTTCTGTATTTTGGTATTTTCACATATGTAGTGATAAAATTTCTTATTTACGAACAAAAATAATACATGTGGAATACACAAGGCCATATCTATTAAATGATTCTAGATACATTACATTAGGACTGCTTCGGTTTTAATATAGTTATTGCTACGAAGATTGAACAAGAATGCGTACAGACAAATTAAGCAGTGCAATGACGTCTTCTGCTGAATTCAGTCGAACGATTGCATGATACGTGTATTGGGTAGCGTAATCAATAAATGATAATAATATCACAAGTATTCGGTTTCAAACGCAATAAGCGTGTGCATACTCAAAACTTCTTGTACTTGTTGTGGTAACTAAACTTTATTTCCTTTATTTGCACACAAACCGAGATTAGAAATCATTATTAACGAGTATAACGAGTACTCCTTAGAACACAACATTTACTAGAAATACAGTATGCCAATACCTACATATTTATAATGTACCTATGATATATTAGGTATAATAGGTTACACATGAACCAAATTTAAAAATATTGCTCTCTTTCTTCCAATTTTAACATCATCTGGAATTTATTCTGCGGAAAAAAGTACAATACTTAGGAATGTAATTTTATATGACCATTATATACATGTGCAATTTATTGCTATGCGCTGCGCATTAAAAACTCTAGTTTTTAAGACATTTTTAATAATTATTCAAAATATATATAAACAAAAAAAAATGCATAAAGTGTGAATTCCGCAAGTATATTATCACTGACTATAAAACAACCTTGAATATTTTCATTGTGCCAGTTAGAAGGTAAACAATGCGTTCTAACAATTGTGTTGTCCTATTTAGCAGCTACTTTAAATATTGTAAAATTACTGGATCGAAGTCTAAGTAGTGCATAGTTGTATATGCGTAAAACCCAACACGCACATAACTGAAACGAATTTGTACTTTCCAAAGATATATTTATCTGTACAAAGAACATCAACTTTTTCTTTATTAAACAGAAAAAATATAGAACAATGAACTTGCGAATATATTTTATTTTTACCGGTAAAATTAATTGGCTAATTATTCACCAGAAACCGGTCGCGGAAATGAGAATGTCATACATACAATTCGAGTTAGATAACATAAAAGTAAGAGCAGTTACAAATCATTACATTTTTGTTGGACACTCAAATGTTCCAACCATTTAGTGTTCACATGTAAAGTTAAAAATAAATTTAGTTACCAATGTCAAAAATTACGTTGATTTATTTTAAAAATCTGGCTTGATTTTAGCCTTTCGTGAATGACTACATCAGTGCTTCGCAAAATTTTCATATATACGCACTTTTGATTTATTTCATGCCACCCTAACTAGCACTATCCTTGTAAACATAAATAAATACAGTATTGCAAATTATTGGTTTATAAATAGATACATTGGAACACTTTCAAAGCTACTAATCTACAAATGATAAAACAATTATGTAGATACTTGAGTAAATTTTTCAGTAAAAATCAAAATACGTATTCACATACTTTTCTTGATATAAATAGAAAAATTTAGAAGCTCTTCATAACTATTATTATACATTATAATAAATTATTATTAATACTTGACAAAATTGTTTGCAATATTACAAGTCGTATTACGGTACTACCGAAAAACTAAAATTGGAACGTGATTCAATCAGTCGATGGATAAACCGAACATAGGACTTATTTCTGTACAATGTACTAACGATACTAATCACATGATTTTTGCGAAGCACATTCCACATGATCTTGTAGGAAACTGAAATTTTACAAAATACAAATTATATCTATTTATCAAAATTTAATACATAAACAAAATAAAACTGAGCTCGCTACAACCCATGATGAGATACGCTAATTTCGCAAAATTGATGTTAAAGTCATAATTTCAACCCTCTGCGACCAATAGATAAAAAGTTTAATATTTTTTCCGTGAGTCGAAATAAAAAAGATTTTGGTTTTATTAAACGAAACAAAATTAATAATTTTTTCTTCTGAAATTAATTATAAAACAACCGATGTTCGAGGGGCAAAGAACTCATATTAGAATTGGATATATATATATAGCAATTACATAATGTGTTTATAGAATATTGTGTTAATGTTCCGCCCTTGTTGAATATCGTTGCATGTGAAACAGTAATTATGAAATGTGCAATTATTCATTTACAGAAACGATATATTTACCTCCTTTAAACACTAATAAACAACAATATATTGTCTATTACAAGTGAGAAGAGCTGACAACTTTTGCACATTGAAATACAGTACCACCGAAGGATTCACTATATGAAGCTCTAACTTCCTTTGACAGGAGCCCCAAATGTCATCGGCGCACGCATAATTCTATGCCCATGCGCAGGTATTCACAATTATTGACAAACTTTGTACATAGCAATTACTTACTTACCAAATCTCCCCGCCTTAATTAAATAAAACTGATGGAACTGATCAAAGTCCATGATTTCAATGTTGTCAACACATATACTCACCATTGTTTGAACAAGAATAGTGATATGAAATGAACAGAGCTATAGGGACACAGTAATACTACCCAGTAATATTATGAATGCATTAAGGAAATAATGTTATTCAATACCAATTAAACACTACACATTGCTATGTATAAATATATTTATATTTACAGTAAAAAAAATTATCAAAACTTTATAAAAACACTTTTAAATATCATATATGAACGTTGTATACATATTAAAAAAAAATCAGTAGGCGTTCATTACTGTTATCACTATTAAATGTGTTCCTTGTTTAATCAAAACTGTCGAAAAAATTTGTTATATATTATACTAAATGTTACATTAGAAAAGTTTAACAAAATATATTTTAATTCACAGTTATTTATAGGGAGTTTTTGTTAATATTTAATGTTTGTATCCGTCCTATATTTTTATTTCACATAGCGATTGATTCTAATTTTAAATGATCACATAAACAACCGTCTATCATACATATAAAATTAACTCAAGCAGTTATCATCAATTAAGTAAGAATATTTTAATTTTTTGATCCTTTAAATAGTGCAGCTTCCATTTGTTGAATAATATTATGTATCTTCTTCTCTTTTCCCGGTTCACTGTCGTGTGCTCCACTATCTGCATTTGCTTCTTTTTGCCGCGAAAAAGAAGACAATTTCTCTAATTTAAACTGTAGTTTTGGTTTCGGAGAAGTAATAGCAGGTTTATTTGTATTTTGTTCGGAAGACTGGCCTACTTTGACTACGATTTTCTTTTTAACTGTGGGTGATGGTGCCTTTAGTTCATCATATTCGACATCTTCATCAGATACCACAGTATTTTCTGGTGTTGGTGGTTTATGATTAGGAGCTTGTTGCTCTACCCTCGGTATATCATAACAGCAATCTTCCTCATCTTCATAATCATTATTCTGTACTAGTATTGGTTGTATCGGTGGTTTTGTTGGTAATGAACTAGTTCGTACTGGTTTTGGTGGAAAATTATTATTTGGTGATTTTACTGGCGTTGTTCTGATTTGAACGATTGCTGGTACTGGTGTAGTAGCAGGAGGAGGTTCAGGAATCCTCAGTTCGTCATAAATATCATCTTCATCGTATTCTTCACCATTTAGAACCGGATCATACGTGTTCTCCTCCTCCTCCTCCTCTTCTTCTTCTTCTGGTCCGTCATCTAAATCCGTAACAATACTGTTGTCATGTGGATGAATAAGCAAATTATTATATGTAACATTTTCATCTATTGCCCTTCGATTCGAGGAGTTATGGAAAATTTGTTGTCTTGGTGGTAACATTGGAGAATTATCAGAATTACTCGAAGATCTGTTGGAGTGCACTTGTCTCCTTTCTGCTAAGTCGTCAAGATTTTCATAAATGTCTCCATCTGATTCAAATTCATCCGATACACCTATTGTCACTTTAATTTTTGTGTTATTATTGACACCTGACTCAGATATATCCGATGAAGAATCAGCAACTGTAATATTTAACGGAACATCTGGTAAATTTCGTATACAATTATTTTGTTTTTTACAATTAATTGCCATAACCCATTGTTCCACATCTTTTTCCGTTCGAACAATAAACTAAAAACAATAATTTCAGTTAACAAATGTGCAGATTGCAACGTATGCAAATAATATTTACATCGTATGTCTTCTTGTTCATAGCTTCCATTCTAAATGTTGGGTCTTTCTTTTGTTCAATCATTTCTGCTTTGTAGTCTGTCAAGTTTATTGTCTGAATTACTTTAGCATCTTTTTTGCAACATGAATATACAAGAAGCCAAACGCCGATGACTCCTCCAAAATATTGTTTCTTTTGTTCAAGAATAAAATATCGTTCTTTTCGCCATAATGGGCCATATTTAACTGCTTTTTCTTGGAGTTTATCAAACATTACATCTGGAATAAATTTAACATTTATTAATTCTTCTCGAACTGCAAAACATTTATTGCCTTAAATCGACTTACCTTTATAAGGACAGAGATCATCGTCAACTATTATCGATGGCGCTACAATCACTGGTTCGATTCGATGTGATTCAATTTGATCGTAACTCTCTTCATAAACATCGGCTTCATAATGATTAACGTTATCAGCATCAACATATTCCGAACTAGGTTCTAAAACATTTTCTTTTCAGTACGGTCGGTGAGATACATTTAAAATTAACATTTACCTTCCTCCATCATACTAGGGCCTTGCATTTGTAAGTACGAATAGTTCAGATTTGCCGAATCCTGTAGAACGGATATAGTAGATATGACTTCAACTTGTTTCTGAGATCTAGCCACAAGTTTTTCGGCTTCATACTTTGCTGTTGATGATAGAGTGCCATTTTGAACCTCCGTTGTTAAAAAACTGCATACATCTAATATTAAATATGAATCAATTAATATTAAGAATATATTCTATCCTATTCTTAACTAAAATGTTTTAATAAACCATTTATGCGTTTATAAAAAGCAAATTAACCAGATTTAACGTATTTTAGATTTTATAATTAATATCACTATTTGTAAAATTAATTATAATGACAGTGTGGTCGAAAGGATATGGAGTATGTCGGCAAAACTGAAAAAATAACCATAGTAACATGGTTGTATAAATATACGTGTATTCGTTATACTGGCCGTTAACAAGTGATTAATTGTGCTATTAATTGGTATATGTGATGTAATTTTTATTTTGTAAAATACTAATTTTATGATACAGCAAAAATAAATTACACAAATTTTTGAGATAATTCTCTTCCGTTAACGCAGGAAGCGATAAGATCTCTTAATATCTCATGAATAATTTACAGCATTCGTATCTTGCTGTGGAAATTTCAATTGATATTTGATGATGTAAATGAAGTACTGCATTGTTGACGAATACATTCCGGTACATAGCTGTTCTGACGTACTTCTTCTGCTAATATTAGAAGTATTTCTTTATAAGTGGAAAATTTCATTCCTAGAAGTATAATCGTAGATTTTATGTAGATAGGTGTCTCTAGGTATGTAAAGCAATTATGTTTTTTAAGGAATACTTCTGAATACATACTTCCGTATTTACTACATGCGTTCAATTCCTTGTAGATATTAAAATGAGAACAGGTTTCGTCTGTTTTTGGCAAAATTAAATGTGCAGAAATGTATTGTAATATATAACAACTGTTTAATAATTACCAGGATGAGTCTTTTCCGGTGCGTAAGCTATTTATCAAAAAATGATACGGTATTGTAAATTCCCTAGATATGCGCATATAATGACGGAAAATTATAGAATTAAAGTTTATTTGTTAAAAATTAGAAGAAAAAACCTAATTCCCTTCGTATAAATATTTGCAGACAGTAAATTATCTATTAAATCTAGAAAATTTAGTGAAAGAAAAATTAATAGCAAATAGAGGTGTAAATATGAATTGATTACGAACGTCTTATCTGATAATATAAGTCGGTAATAAACATTACATATAGAGTAAATTTAATCATATAAATATGTTTACCTGTAAGGAGTTTATTTAGTTCATTGTAAATACTCTCCAAGTTGAATTCCGATGTCATATCCATCATGAATAATAAAAGTTAACATAAGAATACATGTACAGAACACATTGACTAAATTGACAGTATCACAATTATTCCAGTCTGATTTAATTAACGCACGAAAAAACTATTGTTAAACACAAATAATTAGTGTACACCACTCCCAGTCAGTTTGAAATTAAACTTGAATATTGATACTCATTATTGTAAAACAATCACAGGACACTCAATATTCAAATATATATATGCATATGAATAAAGCACAATGAGTCACATTTTTCTTTAATGAAAGCAGCTGACCATCTTATACTTAAATACAAAGAGAATTAACAGTGTGCCTCCCGCAGCGCGCCACTACTGCCGAGTGTATCAGTCACTAGCAACTAGATTAGATCATTTGGACACATTGCGTTTCGCAGGCACTGATACATACAATCTAAACGTCCGGAACCACATTTACAAATATTATATATATATATATATATAATAAATAAAAAATTCAACTTAAAGATGGATATTTGTATTTGTAGATATGTTACATATCTAAGTTTACCTTGTATTTATTACGCAGATGTAGATAAATATTATCATTTTCAAATATTTATGAACTTGAATATTTACTGTTTTATCTCTAGATGCACCTACCCCATATTTATGTATGTATGCAGACAGTAAATAAAGTATTGGTGAAAATAATTAAATACCAGGATATGTATGTTTGACATTATTAACAGAATCTCATATTTCTTTACTCCAATCACACCTTAATTTTACATATTTTATATAAAATTAAACTAATAAACATCTATAAATAGTATCTTAAACATAAATTTACTTATAAAAACATAAAATTTACGTACCTTATGCAATAAAAATGAATTAAATATAAATCTTATATATAGATAAATTTGTAATACTTGCTATAACCATCCTGAAACATAATTACACAACAAATATTGATGGTTCATGAACGTAACATCTAGTAGAGATATTGTTATATTCGCTAACATGTCTGTACATGTGACATAGATAGTAAAACAGTAACAATGTATCGGGGCGGAGATTCAGTGTGTTGTTGTTGAAAGACAAATGAAGAAACATGCTCACTATTAAACTTAAGAAAAAACCATGTTGGTTGAAGATAAAACAGAATGTTTTTTTTTTGTTTTTTAATAATTTCATTATCAAAATACACCCGAATGGATGAGGCTTACAGTACAAATAAATAAACCCAAATACGTTTTCCACAAAACAACTCATAATACATTACATTCTTAACGAGACGTAAATTATGCTACAACTATCTAGTAGTAGAAACAGTTTTACTAGTTAGATCGTACGTAAATTTGAACTGAATTTTGGAAATATATCTCTTAGATAACGATTTATTTTAATACACACAATGAATGATATTATATTTGAATAATTTCCAAATCTGTTTTTGATGCAAAGAATGGCACACCTAGCTACTTCGTATCTTTCATGCAGATGAAGTCATCAACGCTATTTGCCATTCAAACTTGTCATGGTTTGTTTTGTCAAATGTCTCATATATATATATATATATATATATATATATATATATATATATATATATATATATATATATATATTGTTTATTTATGTTGTGTTATATCGTTTTTTTTTGTCAGGATTTGCATGATGCTATCCTATACTTAGGTACGTATGTACTCCTATAACACACTACATGTAGTACAAGTTACTAAAAGTAGTAATGTAGTAGATGTGATGTATGTACTGTGATGTAATGTTGCTAAAGTAGTAGTAAGTTTTTTTTTTACATATGTATTTAGTACACAATAGTATGTATGTATGCATGCCTGGTCACTTCTATACATTATCAGTTTGACTAACTTAAGACAATTATACATTCTCTGATTCTTAATGTTCTCGATAATCAAATAGGAAAATAATATTGTAAATGTACACAACTTGATTTATATTACAATTTGTACTGAACACTGTCCTCTGGACATGAAATAAAATATTTTTACTTGCAGCCAATTATAACTATATGTTTTACACCATGTTCCTTATAACCAATAACAGGCTATGCATGCATGTGTTCCCAGTGAAGACATCAGAAAGGTAACACACATAACCATTAATATAATAGTACAAATTATAAAATATATCTAGTAAACTAATGTGTATGTATAAATAATAGGAAGTAAGGTTTGTTTGTGTATATATATTTACAAAACTGTCAACTGTGTAGGAGAATAGTATAAATGCACATATTTCATGAAAAGAAATACAATATTTTATTTGAATTACTGTACATTTACTGTGAAACGTATCGCAAAGATGAGAAAGAATTTATATAGTGCACGTACTGAAGTTATGCTTTGTATACTTATCAATGAATTGGATATCGGCGAGATGATCGTCCACATAACAAAGGGGAGAGAGAGATTGGTGAAACATTCTGTGCTGTTATCATTGATATACAAATAATATCAGACAGCAGACAGACGAGAGTGAACAGAGCGAAGAGGAGACGCATTGCTGTAACAACAGCAATCCAACAATAGACAGACAGACAGAAACACAGACAGATGGATTAGATAAGTGTGTGAATTATAGTATAGTATAGGTACGTATGTGCTTGTGATGTATTGTAATAATGCATAATCTGGTTGGTGATTGTAAATACACAAAATTAACAAGGATATAGAAACACAGATCACAGAGAGCTGTAAGGATGGTTGTGACTGGATTTACGTATGTGATGTATATAGTATGTAAATATATAAATATAGAGTATTAATTGCGATATGTCTATGTGGTGTGTGTGGGTATGTGTGTATGCTCGAGTATATATGTGTGTGGTTGAATTCTGCACGAGTTATACACATGTGATGTTGACGAGTGCGCAAGATGATGATGCTTGTTGACGTTGTAGGAGGCGACGAGTAGATGACGACGCTTGTTGTTGTAGATTGATTGTTGTTGGTGATGATGTAGTTGTTTGGTTGGTTTTGGTGGTGGTGTGATGTTGGATAAATAGTGGTTTGATTATGACAATATAATTACATAAAAGAGTTCATGTTGTTGTTGATGGTGGTTGTGGTGGTTTTGTTTGATTGTTGGTAGTGGTAGGATTTTGGGTCGTGGGGACGATCGATACAATAAAACAGATTGCATGCCTGAGCGCTGGCATAGACAACAGAATCTATATAGGAACATTACATAAATTGTATAAATAAATTATGTAGGTGTACACAAACACATATTTCCAATGTAAAGAAATAAGTATTTCAGAAAAGCCCAAAGGAATAAAAAGTAAATCATTCCTTCTTCACAAAAACCAGGTTGAAATTGTCTTCTTTCGCTCTCATTTTCAGCATTCAAAGGAAAATCTGTAAAACAGAAAAATTACGCGTGACTAGCCGTTAAAAACTTAAGAAAGCCCGAAAAGCATAAAAATAATAAAAACAAAAAAAAATAAAAACAAACGCGACTGTGCTCCACGGCATATTGCAATCCGATTTATATATGAGTATGAGGATAAGGCAGTAAGGGGCGGGGCAGCACACTAAAGTACTGACAAACAACAGATGCGGTTCTCCACCAGCGTTATATAGGTTAGGTTCAGTTAGGTACTGTGTGCCATGTTAGTCAATCAACATTCGATGTTACACGCGTTAATCAATTAGGGTTAATCCACTATTTCATTACGTATATATCAATATAAACAAAGAGTAAGATAGTGAGAAGGTATAATTAATTATAATGAACAGAATAACAAAAAGAGACAGAAGTGTTAGGGAAATACAGACAGACAGAAACAGAGAGGTATTGTAGAGAATGTAATGTACAGAGAGAGAGAGAGAGAGAGAGAGAGAGAGAAAAACAGAGAGAGAGAGAGAGAGACAGATATATAAGATATACAGAAATCATATTAGGAGATGTGAGGATTCATTCTACCAGACTTACAGAATCAGAACCAGAGTGAGAATGCACCAAAGGCCTGCGAGGGCGCTAGATGTAAGTAAGTGAGTGGCAATATGTGGGAAGAGTTATATAATGATTATTGCATGAAATAGTCAGGATGGTCCGAGTCTTTCTCAAACCTCTTGGCTTCCTCTTGCATGCTTTCTTTAATTTTCAAAATAGCAGCCGATTCCGTTTGGTCCTGTAAGGAAAGCGACTCTTTAATTACTCTTCCGAGTCTGGTTACAGTACACCTGCTCTAAACACATTATCATGTACATGGGCCCTCACGCCAGTTAACAAGGCCTGCTACAAAAGCAACTGCTCCGCCGCACAACAACAAACTCCCGAGCCAGCAGAGTTGTCATTGTCCCCAAGAAGCCACAGCCAATCAGCCATACACAGACAGACACATGAACAGCAAACAACAACTCTATTATAATATATGTATATGTATGTAAAACACCCACTTGCTAGCAATAATAGTAGTAGTAGTAGTAGTAGTAGTAATAATAGTAGTAGTAGTAATAGTAGTAGTAGTAGTAGTAGTGTTGCACTCCCTACCAACCCTCCCAAAAACCCCCAACCCCACCCCGTCCGCCATCACACACTGAGGAGATACTTACATTCTCGCCCGGTCCACCGAATCCTGACAGACTGTAGTCGCCCATGCCGCTACCGCTATCCTCCCGCGGCGTACCTGGACCACCGTTAGCTGGCGAATTCTTCATTCCATCCATTCCGTCACCATTCAGCACCGGCCCCATAGAGTTAGGTCCCATGGGCCCCATAGGTCCACCTTCTGGCCCGGAACTCATTGGAAAGTCCTACATAACATACAGTACACGTGTTATAAGCGGTCCACAGTGTATAAAACAGATATAACACTCACCCCCGGCATATTTCCACCCGGTACTGGTTTCATCAATGTGTACATGTTCTCTCCGCCTGAATTCGACGAATCTATAAACATATGTATCAATTACAATCTATATAACGTCGGATATTTCTGTAATCATACCTTGCGGACTTGGCATTATTGGGGTACCAGGGCCTGGAGGGCCTGTAGAACCTGGAGGACCCTGCAATAATAAACATAAGAAATAATAAGAAATGTAACTGACAATGAATTTGGTTAAAGAACGTAAAGAAAACATGTATATAGTACTTACCCCATAGTTTCCTGGCGACGAAGACGAGTAATTCATCGGCTGAAAAAAACAACAACAACAACAGAATCAATATTGATGCGAATTGTTAGTTGATGTGATGATGGACTTACTGTAGATGTGTTTGGCTGCCATTGAGGTCTGCCGCCGGGCCCTGTAATGGACATGGGAGGCATACCAGGACCACCAGGTCCTAGACTACTGTTAGGTGGAGGCCCCCGGATACCTGGACCGTAAGAGCTCGGTCCCATTGGTCCCATGGATGGTCCGCGGGGAGGGTTCATTCGAGGATTCATTGGGTTCATTCCTGGAGGTCCTGGCACATTACAGCAAACACATATTAACATACGGTCACTCGAAGTAGAAGTGGATATAAAGTGTCGAAGGCATAGTGTATACATAAAACAGTGTTAGTCAACAATATATATATATATATATATATATATATATATATATATATATATATATATATATATATAAATATATATACATATATATATATATATATATATAAATATATATAAATATATATAAATATATATAAATATATATAAATATATATAAATATATATACATATATATATATATACATATATATATATATATATATATATATATATATATATTTCATTAAAATAAATAAATATGTATGTGCACGATACAATTTAGAGAAATGGACAAAAACCGTCCAATTTGAAATGATTAGTGTCCATTTCATAATATTCCTTTGTAATTATATAACAATTACGGAATGTTAAATGTGTTTTTGTCATAAAATAATTAGTCACATGAAACAAAACCACTGACAACAGTACTATTCATGCTATCAAATAAATACAAACATGTAACTTATGTTTGCAAGCATTTGACAGATTTCCGTCGCCAAGTAATGTCAGTCAAGTAACAGGTGGTGCTGTTATTTGTAAATATTCGTCTTGATTTTGGTGTATGGTGACGTCATTGAGTATATGTAATGTTAGAATATATGTTAGGAGTGGTTGGCGACTGGGAATCTGTCATGTACAAAGCAGCGAGACAGGTAAATGAATAGAACAAGTGTGACACAACGTAAGGGTTAGCGTTATTGCCGACGTGTAGTTATTTAGTGTGATGTTTCGAGGCACAGTACATGAAACGTATATAAGCGAAAGTGGATATAATGAGTGCGAATGCCTACCTTGCCAACCTACAAATTCTCCGCCTTCACCTGGAGACACAAAATAAAGCTGTATTACATCAGTCAACTCAGGCTTCGCACTCTAATGACAAACTCGAAATATCTACTACCTTGTTTCACTCAAAATCAATTCAAATCAACCAGCAGTATGTACTCAATATGTACGTATATACCATACATATCTCGTACATCACTACTATAACTGTTGTACAGAATTCGTTAAATGTTTCTCTCAATATAATTTTGAAGAACCAACAACAATGAATTCACGCGTACTTTAATAATATCATATTGATATGAACAATATTCAATACCTTGCCTTGTGGGATCCATATTATTCGGCATCATGGGCTGTCCAGGAGGCTAGAAATTATACAACACACATCAGCAACTAAATCAAATTAACAAATCATTATAACACTTACTCCATTAAAGTCGTTTCCTATTTGTGGCATTCTTACTCCTGGCCTGGGCCCAGCAGGATATCTTGGTCCCATAAATGGCTACAGATCAGAATAAGTTTATAATTCATTCGCAGTTAACGTTTAATGTTAATCAACGAAAAATTGGGATGTAGTACCTGATTAGACATCATCTGCGTATGCGGTGGCGGAGGCTGGGGGTGAGGTGATGGCTGACTTGACGGATGAGTAGGTGGCGACGGTCGCATAGTTGAGTTCTATAATAATTATATAAAATCAACAATATAGACAAAATACAAAAATTGTATTTAGTGAACAATATCACTTACAGGGAAGAATCCAGGAGGCATTGGCCCGCCTGGCATACCATCGTTGGGAGGCATCTGGCCCAATGGACTTGGTGCCGGTCCTGCATTCTATACAAAATTCACGAATTATTATTTTTGCATAATTACAATTAGATATTGTAATACTTACATGAGCAATTCCATTGACACCGTAGCCAGAATTTACAAATCCCTACAAATATATAAACATGAATTTATTTCTTTAACATCAGATAAACGGAAAACGCACAAATGGTAATAGTAAGAAACAGGTTATCAAAGCTTAACTTTATTTGACATATGTACATATGTTTACAACAAATTTGTTTTACAATATGCATAACAATGTTAGGTAGACAATTACTGGATCTATTTGTTTTATAACGTGTGCTAATGAGATAAGACTTCAAGGCTCAAGTTATACTTAGAGTCTAAATGAGGCTCTATCGATAGCTCGGTCAGAAATTTAGGGGCGAATTATTAACCTGATAAAACAAAGGTCGACGTGCATTCAAAATATCTGTTTCCTTGGCGCAACCAGAGGAGGGGTGCATGTGCCCTTAGCCGAAATAAAGTACATATATTAAAGAATTATTTACGCAACTCAATAGTACAATATATATTGCATTATTTTTCAACGTTGCAATATTTACAAAAATATTTCTATAACCGAAGTCAAGATTTTCCAGGTATTATAAAAATACAAATTTAATATTGTTATATAAATTTTTTTCTACATCGCCGCCTTCAGAATTTCTGGTTGCGCCAATGACCTGAATGTAATTTGCATTGAAATTTGATGGACATGACAGAAATTATATAAGAACTAAGACAAGGTAGTAAATATGTTTGTTTATAAAAACTTCGAATGTTCGTATACATGTGTAGGCAACTATAGCGCCGTATTTCTCGTATAACGTGCGCATAGTGAACTTTGAACATGTCCCAAATGTTGTTCGTACTCGATTACCTGTACAAATGCGACGTTGCCATTTAACTCCGATATTACCCGCGCGACTAGTATTGATCCAATTCTAACTGCATTCGACATCGCTCTCCCGATGTTTTTATAAAATAACTATATCATAATCAAGCTACAATATCATACAGCATAGAAATATAGGTGTACTCACATAATCATGAAATGCTTTAGCTTCTGAAGAATGTTCACATGTATCGCGTCTTTCGGGAGCCGCACAATACAAATCCCAAAATACACTGTAACCGATACACAAGTACGATCAGTGCCTCCATTCATATGTAATTAAAATTATTAGAAACATTAGTGAATAAACAATTTAACTTACCACCACCAAGAGTGTAAGAATCCTGGTGGTTCTCCTAGTGTAATGTTTTTCTCCCATCTTATCTACAAGAGCAAAGTAGTTTGTTATTGTATGAGTGATTGTGCGTTCTACAAACAATGATTTACCTCTGACAAGAAAGTCTGAGCTGCCTTTTGCGCTCCAACGTGGAGCAAATACTCGTACACATACAGTGCCAATCTGTAATGAAATAGGGACCCTTTATTACTAGACTCCTTCAGATCAAAACAAACGTAAAGTAGGAATTAACATTCGGCTGGTTTATGTCACCGTAAACATACTTGTATAGTGCACAGAGAAGTTAACATGTAACTCTGGGTGAGAATTTATCGTTATACTGTAAATATGCTGAGAAATAACTGTACCATGTTGGACTTTAGCATGAAAATAGAACCATAAGGAAGCAGCATCTATTGATTTGAGAGCCAGTGAAGGTAAATGAGAGCTTACTTTTCTCTTGCTTGAGCATCTGAAGGCACCGTAGAGCCCTTTCCTTTCGCGTACATTTTATTATTTAGCACTGGCAGTTTTTATTATTACAGCAGCAGTCACGCAGCCCGTTCTCACAAGCAACCAGGCATACGGAGACACACACCTCCAGATTACACTATTCACACAGGCACTATAGGTAGACAATATGTATACACAGGTATGAATGTTCGAGAGACTCGTTTATACCGAGAATCATCTCTCCGCACACTGGAACCAACTATCTATACGATCACCACCAGTCCATCACTTTTATTCACTTTAACATTTACACAAACGATCAGAACGTTTGTTGTAAATTCTTCAGTAATCAGTGTGAACATTTAAACAGCTTTGCAATGAAAAATTATGTTCTAGCGAGCGGCATTTCACTAAGCAACACGATCTCAGCCATTTTACTAGTCCACTGTACTGCTTGTCTCGACGCGCACGCGCTTGGTAAGTTTGTTTGGAAATTATTAGTAAATAATCTATTGTGGGCCTTTCAAATATCAAAACACTATTCACTCAGAAAAAACTAGTGTCGCTTATCTACAAGCGTAAAAAAACATTGCGATTTCAATTTTGTACGTGTAATGATGCTGTGCTCGCAAAGTTTATGTGTTACATGTGCAACCTGACAACACAGCCACAAGGTTTATGTTGTCTGCAGCGGCTGGCAGCGGCAGTCGAGTACCACTACATGCACACAACCAGTGCTGCCGTTTTAGTACATCTGTACTACTTTAAATATGAAAGTACAAAGGACATTTTTATGATATTCGTCTTAATTTAGTCCATTTTCATATAAACGCACAATAAATTATTTACATCAATAAATTCGATTCATTCATATGATTTACATACAAAAATTTTGTCTTCTTATTCTGCTAAATTTTTTGATAATTTCTTGAGATTTGTTTCCTCGTCTAAACACGACTTTGGGACCGAGCTACGCGCCACAGCTCTTTTGAATATTCGGCTACCTTCGATCCACTTCGATAAAAACCTAATATCACTTTTAGCTTTTGAGCTAAAAAAATTAAACGCCGTGGAATGTCAAAATAAATTTGATTGTAAGGGAAGTTTCAAATGTGTATATTACAAATTTTAACATTGAAGTAAAGGATTAATATTATAAAAATTTAATGAGATGAATTTTAAAACCAAAATAATAACCTACAACACATTTGTTGAGAACTTTCATGTTATGTTTATTCAATGAGATTTTTTTAATGGTATTGAAAAAATATAGTATCGAAATAGACGATCTACAATATATTTTTTCGCATATTTTTTCTAGCATCGAAGTATAAGGAAATAATATAATGCAGAACAGGCTTGATAGTGTGCATTGGAAAGCTGTATGAGAAACATCAGTCAAGTTCACCCGCTCAGCGCGGCTTTAAATGATATTCGTGCTTGCTTTTATAAGATATCATGTTGTCTACTACTCTGACAAACATATAAAAGTTTGACAAACTGAATAATTTTATTCAGATACTGTTCCTGTGAATACAAAGGTGATACAATGGACGATCGAATGCCTTATAGTATGTTTGTCAAAGATATTACAGCTGTC
This sequence comes from Carabus problematicus, assembly GCA_963422195.1. Classification (NCBI taxonomy): domain Eukaryota; kingdom Metazoa; phylum Arthropoda; class Insecta; order Coleoptera; family Carabidae; genus Carabus; species Carabus problematicus. The sequence continues at coordinate 22,039,022 of OY728577.1, forward strand.
AAACGTGTGTCAGATAAGTTACATGACGGATGGGAGTTATTGGGAAATACGGTATTTTAGTTTAAAATAAAAATTTTACAGTTTTTAATTAATTCATTTGAAGGAGGAAGGACATTTGTATTTAAAACAAAAAAATATAAAACAAAATGATCATCAGTCTTCTTTGTCGACACTGTCCGAAGAGGAGATTTCCAATGATTATTTTGAAAATATTCAATTGAAAAATCATAAAACCCTTACAATTTACGAGTATCATGTCGCTTATAATATTAGTTATGGAGTACCTGTTTTATGTTTAAATATGTGGAATTCAGGTAACAACTGAATAAAAATATAATTAATCCACTTTCAAGTGACGTGTTTGTACGTTTATTCGTAGACGGAAAACTATTCAATTTAGAAGAAGCCTGGAAAATATTTCAGCAAAATTACATACAGGAAAATATGTATTCAGTATTGACACAGAATGTAATGTATTCCATACTAGACAAACAATTATTCAAATGATAACTAATATTTTATACTTAGGATCATCCAGTTTTAAAACAGCCTTTTCTAATTCTACATCCCTGTAAAACCATAGAATTATTACGACCCTTGATGGGAAAAAGGTGAATTATAAATTATGCAGTACTCAATATGTAAATATATAATTATTATTTTCATATTTAGTGAGAATTCTACAGTTTCATGGCTCAGCGCAGTTGGGCCTGCAGTTAATCTCCACTTGAGCAATGAATATGCAAAATTAACTTATCCAATATTAACATTAGATATGAACTGAATGAAATGTAACTATTTATATGTTCATAATAAATGTATAATTTATATAAATGTATTATCACATAACAATGATGGATAAGGAAAAAGAAACAAAACTTTATTATCTACGTCGAGTCAAAATCACACTAATTTAATGTGTATGTATATAATATATTGTCTGCTAGTTTTCAAATCTCACGTGTGTTGATTTTTTTGATAATTAACTTAATATTAACAATTGTATAGATTTTCTTCTGTAAGAAATATTAAAATGATTCATGAATCTGTATTAAATGTTTTACAAAATACTGCACGAATACATTTGTCTATGAAACTAATTTAACAATTAACACTGATTATTATAGTTACATAAAATCGTATATACATTATTTTCGATACTTCATCCTTAAACATACAAATATCCCATGCCCGAAATTAATACATACTACAAACAAATGTAACTTTGCGATAATTTTTCACTGCAATAATTTTAATGAAATAATTAATTATACAAATTTAATACTAAATAATTCGTATTAGTACATTGTTCTTAAGAATTACTAGTATTTGATTATGCACGCATAAATTACCTAGTAACTAATAAATTTACTCCAACATGTTGCAAGTCAATTTGTACTCTGTGATAGTGCCTTTGTAACACAAAACATAAAATATTTTGTCAATAAATCCAGGACGATAATGACAAGCAATTTAGTATTTGTTCCGGATGACAATGGATTCCACGACCGGAATCAATATAGGAACATTTCTACATATTTAACATTTGACGTTTTCTCTCATGTATATTTCAGTTACACACGAATAATAATTTCTAGTGGCACAAATATAGTGTACAATGTTGTAAAGTGCATTTACAGAAAAAAAAAATGTTTTATGAGCAAAGAAACCTGTTTTGGTTTTAAATTGTATTTTATTTCTGTTATGTAGAAGTCGATAATAATAACGAAACAAGAAAGAGATATTCTAATTTGTAAATAATTGATTTGAATTTTCTGATTTCTGATTGCAAGTTACAATGAAATACAACATTCTGATAATGAAATATATTCTATACATACATTCTATCCATTTCACAAAGAATACGTACAAGTTGTATGATGATATGCATGATTGCAGAATAACTTAACCTTCGTGTGGAAGCCATAATAGGTAACTCCTATTATGGATTTTTAAACAATATTATTCTGTAACTATGCACACCGGCATGAGAACAACAGCACCAATTCTTAAAGAAATTATAACGCTAAGTTCACACTACGATACGTTTCATACAACCATCATTCTAGAATAAATTTTAAGTAGAACTTTAACTTTTTCATTGAAAAATAATGATGTTTTAACACCCATTCGATAATATACTGATAAATGCTAAGAGCGCTATTTTATTCTATAATCAAGTTATAAATCATAGAAATAACTTTTTAATTGTAACATCAGTATAATAGTGTGAACTATACATAAATTACGTATTACTGAAGTATGAATACATAATACTTTTCAAACAATTTGAAATCGTAACTATAATAATGAAACAACACATCTAGTAATTATAATGGCGCGTTTGCGATCTAAGTAGTGTACAGTGTTGAGGCAACACTGTGTTACAAGTTTAACTGTTTCTACTTAACTAAAATGATTATTGGTTTATAGATATAGAAATAAGCAATTTTTATCGCGCTTTAACATAAAAAATATAACATAAAATAAAATATTTTCTCACAATAGTCTGTTACTGTATTTAGGCCCGTACGTGATTATTTAAGAGACACGCGGTTTAAGGTTATGAGATTGTGTCAGGCATCAGAAGATCTAGAACCAACTTATATTATAGTAATTACTATATCGTGGTCTATAATTTGAATCCACACAGAATGTGAGACAATAAAATATTTACTGTAATGTTTAGAGTCAATATATTATTCAGATATCCGATATTTATTTTTAAATTGACCAATTCCTTGGTTTTCATTGGGTCCCCAGTTTATCACTTCGACGTTTACGTCTTTTATTAAGAAGAGGATTATTCGAATTATCTAAGTTTTTAATATGCACCTGAAAGTAGAAATGTTAGTGCATAAAGTTGAGCAATATATTCGCAGTAAACGTTTATTACCTGATCGTAATCTACACGCATCGTTGCTAGTGATCTTGTCATTTCTTCTTGTACTTCGGGCCAGATATCTTCCGCTTCACGAAGCATACGACCAGTATGTAGTGGAGTTTGCGGTACGGCCATGTATTGCTAAAGTATATCTACAATAAGTTACACTTCCCCGTACTTATTTATCGTTATAACTTACCGCTATCCAAGTATTTTTCATAACCTGATCTATAGTCAAACGCTCACTTGGATCAACACTTAACATTCCTTTAATCAAATCCTTAGCATCTGTACTCACGTTTTTCCATTCGGGGTTTGGGAAATTATACTGGCCGGTTCTGATTCGCTTTTTCATACCCGGCGAAATTGCAAGTCCATGATTGCTATAAAACGGTGGGAAGCCGCATAACCTGAAACAAGAATGAACTCGTACACTGTTCATGTTACGTATGTAGGTAACGTAAAAACTAGAATGAATACGTACAATATATACATTATAACACCCAGCGACCATATATCACAACTCTTGTCATACTTTTCAGGGCCCAATACTTCCGGAGCTACAAAATAATTAACATTTTAGATATATTCGCCAATAATCATTTAAAACATACCAACATAATACGGAGTGTAACATGGTGTCTGTAAAGTTTCCTTAGAAAATGTCTCTTTGGCAAAACCAAAATCGGTTAATTTTAAAACACCAAGGATATCTTGTTTAGAATACAATAAATTTTCAGGCTTCAGATCACGATGAGCAATATTATTGTCATGAAGAAACTTAACAGCTATACATATCTCATGCATAATATGTGCTGCTTCTGTAATAAATTAAACAATTTATATGTATAAGTGACGTCATCACGACATCAATGTCACTGATTGTTCTAACCTCTTTCAGTAAAAGCACCTTCTTCACGGTCCTGGATTCTTTGAAATAATTCTCCACCTTCCATGCTAAATAACACAAGGATTAGTATTAACTTGGCCGGAATCCATAGTGATAATAATTTACTTACCATTCCATTACTACCAGCAAACATTTACTACCACTGTAGGTATTTTCATATACATCGATAATATTGACGATATGTTTACATCCACTAGCTCTCCAATGCAAATCCACCTCCCGTCTGGCTTTTGTACAATCATGTAACACCTGTCAAAAATCATTTTCATTAATCTCATATAGATACTTGTAATATCTCAAGCTAGAACATACCTTTAATGCATATTTTTCTTTTGTGGCTTTGGAGTAACATTGTACAACTTTGCCATTAATTCCGAGACCCAGAACAGTGTTCGAAATTTCATAATCGTCACTTATTGGTGTACTTTTAGGTGTACGTAAATTTCTTTTTATGACATTCATTTTTATTTCGTTCCAAAAGAAATTCGGCAGCAAAGTGCAGCCAAGTTTATTAACAAATTAAGCTTTACAATCACTGAAATAAGCACTATCAAATATTCGTGATTATTTTTTCACTCTATTGTCTTCGTTGAAATAAATAAACACACAAATTCAAAACTCGTTTATTTTTCCTGAATTTTACATGTATTTGTATTTATGTATCATTATCATGTGTACTTTCGTCGCCATTTTTATTTTACGGTAGGTATTCATACCAATGGTATTCAAACATTGGCTGAAGTTGTTCACGAAAAAATTAATTATACGAACGGCAAGAAAAATCTTCATATTACTTATGAAAATTACCAGTGACTACGCAATTCATGCTACTGGTATATTGCAACAAGGTCTAACTTTAAAATAAAGTAAACAATTTAAATATACATATATCTATTGACTTGGATAAATATACAAATGTTTCCTGGCATTTAAGAAATAACTATTCTGCGTAACAACATTTTTGTATGAATCAACATTAAACACAGTTATTTAATATTGATTTAATTATAAACTGTATAATGACACAATTTTATTTTCTGGCTATCATAAACCATTAAATAGTACAAACTTCAAAAAGATTCCATTGTTCTAAAAGTAGTTTGAGAACCACTAATGTATGTACTCGCATATAATTAGGAAAATTACTGACAAAATTTTGGTTACATATGATACATACTACTTATCATTCGGAATAGGCACAAGTACAAGGAGGAATCCTTGCACAAGTACAAGCCCAACAAGCCTAAGGAAATATTCTGAAGATGATCAAAGATGATGGCCTTGCATACATTACATTCTTTTTATTAACCAGAATTCCCATAATAAAATAATAGCTTCTATTTTTTTAGATTATTTCCAATGTCAGTTATTAATTCACAAGCCTATTTGGTACCCAAAGATTGTACCGAATTTGTATAATAATAGGTACAAAACTTTAATACGTTTATGAAAGTTTTCTACTGGGATTTCGAGGCTCTGTGGTGTGACGCATATATCTGTCGCCATTTTATGTAATTTAAAATGACGTTTCCGCCGGTGTGAACTGAAGTTTGCTGCAAATATCTTCGCAATGAGAAATAGTAAAACTATAATTTTGGGTATATTACGGTATAATCTTTGTGCATTTTAAATACAATTATCACACATAATAACAATCCGCATGAAATTAATTATGGTAAAAAAAAATCGAGTGTTATTTATTTCTTATAACCTAACTAATTTGTACTCCGTGTGCAATTTTGATCAAAGTGAGGATAGCTCTTCCAGGAAAAACCAGTAATCAAAATATTTTTATAATTCTTAAGGGATTGACAATATATTTTAACACTTCCACAGAGCAAACGTAAAAATTGTTAATTTTAAGTAATACGTGTCTGGGAAAAGTTCAATAAAAATAAAGACTAGAAAAAAGTGTGCGAATCTGCCATATTGTTTTGTATATGGATAGAAGTAAAAAGATGATTAACGAATAAAAATTTCTTTTCATCTTTTAAACAAAATATTAAGTGCCAATCATAATTGTATAGTTTAATGAACATATGATTTTTTAAATGTATTGATACCCCGTTTGTAATGGTGTTTGCTGTGAGTTAATTTATTAAATTTGATCAATAATACCTACCTCAACATTATTATTATAATTCAGTAAGTAAGTGCATATTAGAAAGAGCATTAGTTAAAAATCAGTTTGGATACGCTATGTGTTGTCTTATATAACTTATCACAACATTATGTACAATTGGATTGTTTAACCTATAATGTGGTGATGGTGATGCAGACATGCTAGATGCTGCTGACAGTTTAAATGAATAAAGTATTACTTGGAAAGTGTATGAGCAAACCAAGTTGTAAATATGGCTAGTTCATTTGATCAGGATGATAGGTCAAGGTATGGTTATAATAAAGCATGATTCATTTTCACTCAGCATATTTAATGCTATCTGTTCTTGCAGCTGGTATTTCGGACCGATGAGTCGTCAGGAGGCCACTGATTTGTTAATGAACGAAAAAGAAGGTGGTGTATTTTTAGTGAGAGATAGTTCTACAAGTCATGGAGACTACGTATTATGCGTAAGGTAAATATCACATCCGTACACTGGAATCACGTACATATATACGTATTTATGAACGATTACTTGTTTTTGTAGGGAAGACAGTAAAGTAAGCCATTATATAATTAACAAAATCCAAAAATTTGACCAGACTCGATATCGTATCGGCGATCAAATGTTCAATGATTTACCGAATTTATTATCATTCTATAAATTACATTATTTGGATACGACCCCACTGATTCGACCTGCGCCGAAACGAGTAGAAAAAGTAATAGCAAAGTTCGATTTTGAGGGTGTGGTGAGTAATTTTCACTAATTATTGATTAATGTGAATTATTTATTGTTAAAATTGAAACTTTAATAACAGGACCCAGATGATCTTCCATTTAAAAAAGGTGAAATATTAACAGTTGTTTCAAAAGACGAAGATCAGTGGTGGACTGCTAGAAATGCCCAAGGTATACAAGGATCAATTCCCGTTCCTTACGTGCACAAGTACGATGATAGCATGCAAGGTAGTGCTGATGGTACTAAGACAACATCTAGTGGAACATTATCGTCTATAACAGCGCAACAAGCTGAAGCGGCTATGAAACGGAACCAAATGCAGGTATGTTGCATTTGAATATGGCTATCGACGTAGGTTAGGAAATGTTACATAGTTATATGTTATTTTATAGAGGAAGTTGCCGGCAATGGCGAGAGTCAAGCAAGTACGAGTTCCGAATGCGTATGACAAGACAGCGCTGAAATTAGAAATAGGAGATATTATAACAGTGACTAAAATGAATATAAATGGACAATGGGAGGGCGAACTAAATGGTAAAGTAGGGCATTTTCCATTTACACATGTAGAGTTTTTGGATCCCGTAGAAAATAATGAAAGCTAATGACTGAGCTATTGTTTCAAGTGCTATTCGCTCTTATCGCTGAGTTCACAGAGTCAAATCATAGTCTTGTTCACTGTGTCTAACGTCTAGCATTGTTATATGCTGCCTAATACATAATACTTAACAGAATCATGCTTCATACTATGGTACATAACTATGTTCAACTTATGCCATATATCTGATACGTAGTCAGCGTTATATACATACTATATTTACCCAACTCTACACTAATGTAGTTTATTTTACTAGAGAACTTATGAAAAACATATCGAAAAATATCAAAAAAAAACAAACAAAAAACTAGTAAATACAGTTACAGCTCGTGATATAAATGTTAAAGTATTTGACCTGGTAAACGCTTGCTTCCCGGCCAGTATTTGACCGTGTGAACGCAGCATTGAGCATGTAGATTTCTGTCAAATAAGCAAAGAATTTAAAGTAAGCTAATTTCTGCATGGTGATGATGATTCATAGTTAATTATTGCGCCCGTCACATTCACTGGCAGATTCAGAACTTCCGGTCACATTGATAAACTAAATGAAATAAAATTATTTATGGGCTTATAATGTTTTTATCGGTATGTTATGTTTACATTGTCGAAGTGATTGTTTATATTTTAACACAGTTTTCAATTCATTACCTTCCGTAAATCTTATTGTATACATGCATATATACATATTTTGAACTATATACGTATGTAAAACAACTCTCGATATGTCAAATTAGTTATCATATTTATTTTATGAAAATAAATTGTCCACTAATATACAAGAGAAAAATATCAAGATCATTTTTGTACAAAAAAAAAATAATAATTTGTGATAAGTGTCCAGAACTGTGTTGATATTTGAATATAGCTATTTGATATTTGAATTGTAGCTCTATATTTTCATTTAGTTACATATATATCATTCTAGTTACATGTATATGCTCGCGTTTATTTCATGTACCTTATAAGCATTTTCATGTTTAATAATTGTATGATTTCATATTTTACCATAAATGTAATTATTTTATTATTTTAACGATTACATATTCAGGTCAATATTACCTACATATATAACAATACGTAAGTCCATGTTGCTTTAAATGAACATCACATCAAGTTATTTAAGTTGCATAAGGCACAGATATTTTTAAAGAAATAAGTTACAATCCATGTTACATTATATATAATGTGTTATACTGTGTTCATATGAATATTGACAAATAATACAAACAATTTATTTTTTATTTGGCCTGTTTAGTGATTGTAATTATATTAGGATGTATGTACAACATACTAGGGAATTAAGTTCTTATCTGTAAGTACAGTAAAGAGAAATATTATGTAGTTAATTACTCAGCAAGATGTTTGATATCTATTTTCTATTTATTATCTATATATATATATATATATATATATATATATATATATATATATATATATATATATATATATATATATATATATATATTGCCACAAGTATGATGCATAATTGAGTAAGCGATATGATTTATTCATACAGAACTTTCACTACAATTATATGATTTTGTTGAAATCACGTGCTAATATACATACATATGTATGACAGGACGTATAGATGTGTGTGTGTATAAAGAGTTTTTAAATAATAGCTTACAAGGTAAGTTTCGAAACTCGCAAAGAACCGAACATTTTGTTCAAGAGATTCTGCCCACCTATGGCATCAATATGTAACTTTTAATCCACCAGACTGTATGTATGGATGTATGTACTTTTAAATAATCAATGTACCCAAATTTCAAAATATGTATATAACTAAACTTATTGTAAATAATCATATAACTAAATATTATTTAAAGAATAATTTTGTTAGTAATATGTTTTATTTATGTTATAATTTTCTCTTGTATTATTAACTAACAAATGTATTGTTTAAACTGAAGCCTAATCGTGTATTTACTAAACAAATGATGCCAGTAAACTTTAGTGCAATGCTGAAGTTGTACCTTTATGTCAAATCAAATAACAAATAGCCATTGTATTTGAGTTTACTGTATGTATTTGTATGTGATGCAGCTTCAGTCAATTGTTTGTGTAAACATATTTCAAATCCCACTATAAAACAACGTTCTACAATTCCTTATCATTTTGTCTTTATATAAACGCTGTAATTTTCGACTAGTTTTGCACTAGACAGAATGTTTCTTCTAGTCTACCGTGTCAGTCTCACAATCATAAATGCAAAGATGATAAATTGTTTCCAAGAATATCTGATTCTAACTTGTGCAAAGCTGCTTGAAAACAGGTTCAAGAGTGATATACTAGCTGTAGCTGTAGCACACATATTGGTGGCCATCGTTGTTTTTATAATAAAGCATTAGCATACTGAATGTTATATGGAATCAAGGGATGCTTGTGTTGGGATATCAATATATCGTATATATTTATTTACAATAACTTATTCCGGATGAATGTCAAACAGAATGAAAGTGTTATTATGTAACGTAATTGATTGATTATATTGTGTGCGTTGTATTCGACCACATGTTTCTTGTGCAACATTATTTTTAAGTTTTAAATAAATTATTATACATGTGAAAACTGCATGCACTATTTTAATAAAAATAATATATACAAATTGAAGAACATTCTGTTGCCATACATTTATGTTTATATTGCCCAAGTATTAGGTAGAATTCGTGGTGAATCAAACTACAAGTGTGTACTTGTACTCGCTGGTAGAAATGTTTTATTCGCAAGTAATAACATAAGAACAACTGTAACATGTTTTATACCGATATCGTTACAAATAAATCTGCGGCAAAATAACTTGGCAAATAACGACTCATACATGTAAAAATTATCACATAGCTTTAGAATATTTTATATTTTTTAGAAGGTGCACTTGTGAATGAATCGTATTAGAATGAATATTTATTTCTAATACACAACACGCCTCTAAATTCATGCCACTTAGTGAAATAATGCTGTGTGCGAAGGTAAACAAATCCATTCTTCATTCATGTCTCAGGTTCTCCGATATTTGTTATCTATCTATCACATAACCTACATTTTCCGACATTTGATTTGATAGTTAGTCCTACTCAGTTGTGTTACTTATCTCTTCCTTGGTGTGTTACGTGTATATTTGTGATTGTATGAATTTGTCAAGTGCATGAACAAATTTATTCATGTATACGGCCGATCTAATTTTCATACGATCACACTATGTCTATTAGTTTGTTTATCAGGTGTATAGTGTTCAAGGTCACTCGGTGAGGTGTTTAATGCAGAATAATCTACAGGAAATAGAATTTGACTATTGTTTTGTTCAATTCCAAATACAAATTGCCCCGGCCCATTCGGATAGCGGGCCATCAAATAATTCGCAAAACATAATTTATATGCGTAATATCCCAATTGATGATCGCCATTCTGAAACACATATAGAATAAAGTCAGATTAGGTGTACAAACTGGCAAATGAAAGGGAACTATTACTGATGTCATAGCCTTATATGCTTGATCTAAAATTTCTCCTACTTTCACTGTATCTAAGCCCAGGACTGAGGAGTAAAATGCACTCAGTTCATCTCTGCTTATTATACCAGATCCTAGTTGAAACAAAATAATTCATATTAACACTACAGAACATTCAGCTAGTTACGACAAGTATGCACAAAATTATATTCAATACTATATATCTAGAAATAACTGACAAATTATTACCACTTCGATTGATTACTTGGAACAATATTTTAACGAAATATTGTAACCACAATGGGAAGTCTGATAACCTCTTCGCTCCATGTACAAGGCGTGACCATCGATGTAACCAGATTTCCAACGAAATAAATCGTCCATCATTCATTTGAAGTCCTGTACATAAACATAACTATTACACTTTACCAGTTAACACACGAGTTTCAATCTTCCTCACCTAAATGGTGATTATCGTCTGGATAATCTAAAAACGTATCAATAAATCCTCTCTGCACTTCGCGTAAAATATGAAATTCTGCAGAATTTGGCGACCAATCGGCGAAATGACGTAGTTTCTATCCGAGTCAGCATGAACAAAAATATATTATTGCTTGTTGTAGATATTATCCAGAATTTCTGGTACTGACTTCACTTAAGGCTTCGAAATCTTGATTGCCAACAATATCATCACGATCGTGATCCAATAAGTACGTAAAAAAATGCGAGAATTTATCACGCTGTACTGTGGTCAGTGTTATCATCATTTGATTGTGATCCTCCTGCTCTTCAGATGCACTGTCAACACTGAATCTATCCACCCAGGTAGCTGATGTAACAGACAAACATGACATAGTGACAGAAGAACATAGAGTAATGTATGTACTTACTCCATACGTGCACGCTCCAGCCGGTCTTGTCACCCGGTGTCTCTTCACCCTTCTGTTTGCTCATGTCTGCAATATTTTCCACTCCCTCGAACTCTGGCAGTGTCTTCCACCGTTTCAGCAACTCCCTTGTTCGATCTCTAGTACGATCACAGGCTTGTCTCCAGTTGGCAATGAACTTGTGTGGTATTTTTGGCGTACCGTCTTGATGAAGAAGCTTTTTGTCCGTAGACTTCGGCAATTGTACAGCTTTCTCCGACTTTAAACCGACCGATTTAGTTACTACTGCATTTTGTGTTTGATTATCAACGCTTTTATTACTTTTAATACTACTATGAGATGTAGAAAGGTCTTTAATGCTGCTAGTTCTACTATTGACTGCTGTTTGCTTATCAAAACTTGTACTCTTATCCATTATACTAAATTTCGTGCAAAAATATATGTAATAAATAACTAGTAAAACATGAACAAAATTGCACAAATTTCTATTATATATAAATCATAGAATTGTGTTACTGGCACATATTCTACGCTTTAATGCGCATGCGTTCGCTACCTTTAATTCTAATCAACCCTTACCTGTATTCCCTTCTTTGTCTTTCATCTACAATCAACCCTTAATTAACAAGTGTACCAATACATATATCAGCATATTCTTATTATATTATTATTGTCTAACAAAGTGCACGTATGTTGCACAATGTAGAATATTTTCTAGGTAACACCTTTAATATATCAAACAAATATATAATAGGTACATCTACCTCTTACTGCCATCTAGAGCTAGGACAATTCCTTCGCACAAATCAATATTTACGAAAAGAAACAGATGCTGCGAGTTTGTATCTTACGATTCCAAACTTTTATAATGTTAGGTATAAATCATATTACATCATTTTATTTATTTTATATGACTACTTCATTCGATGAAATTAAAATTGATTACCTTATAAACGACATAGTTTTATTTAAGAAAATAAAGATGCGTGGTATCACACTAAACTACATCTTCTCTCATATAAATGAAATGTGTCTTTTAAAACTTATCCCATAATGATTTAAGTATATGCTACATAAATATGTAACTTGTATATAGAAAAAATCTTAATTGACTAATACTAACTATTGTCAATAACTAGTATTTTGTTAATTATTGATTATTAATTAAATATCTAAGATGCGCCAATTATTTCTGTAATAACATCTAAGTTATTTTTTCCTTAATCATATTGTACAAGTAGTTTTTTCCTGTCTATAGCATTTCGTATGTTTGCAAATAGTGATATAATAAATGTTATGTTGTTTTGTATACTTTTTAAATGAAATCATAAACAATTGATATCTTGTTACACTGAGTCACCTGGTGCACCAGCGATATTTTTATCATATCATTATCACATATGTAATATAATTGTTAAATACTACCCATATCTTTTTAGCATCCTTTCTAGTTTGATGTAATTCGTTTATAAATTGTTACATTTATTCCGATTTACGTAATTACGTTACGTTTTACTTGGTTTTACTCTAGCTTATACAAATGAGTTGTTTTCATATTTTTGTTTTGAACTGGCTCACTTCATGAACTGATATCGCGGTAATCGTGTAGATTAGTTCAAAATAGTACCAGGATTAAAATTATTGCAAATATTTAGCAAACCATCATAACTAAACTACACTTTTTGTTTTAATTCATTTTGTAAAAATACTATTATAGCGTAATAATATATATTAACATACTCCTCACTGCTTCTCACTCACTAGTTTTAGTAAATTATTCTTTATGATCACATCACTAATATTGTAATTTAGCAATGAATAGTTTGATACACATTATGTATTGACATGTCGCAAAATGTTCCCTTTTGCATTTTTATGAAATGCTCTACAATATAGAAGCGACAATTGTTTTTTATAGGAAATATTTGTGCAAGACTGTAATGTTCTAGTATTGTTATTGTGTAAAATGAGCATGTTTACAAAGATAAACAAATGCCTCACTTATTTGTAAATAAAATACTGAAACAAGCGCACCAACTCGCAAAGAGTGAAGACAGTATGCGATTGGCAGTGATGGACGGCAGCAGCAAGTAAACGAATGTGTAAGTCAGTGTAAGTCAGTTGTCAGTTGTCGGACTTGTCAGAGAACGACTTTTGGGAGGGGAATACTAGCAGTGCTTCATTCAAGCGTATGTGTTTCAAATCTACGTATTCGTGTATTCGTGTGGTGTCGAATGCTGTCGAAACGAACGATGGTTATCCTACGTGGGTGGGAGGGGTGACAGTGGGGTAAGCGGGGGAATGGCTAAATCTGAGTGTTTGATGTGCGTGTATCATACACATATCGTATTGTTTGGTAATTGACATTTTTGTCAATTATTGTATTCGGTAATAAATACAGTCAACTAGATTCAGGCCTCTTACAGTGTAGTTTTGTGAAAAAACTATTCACCAAGACAATGATTGTGTTTATTTACTGTCAAACATGATGTGGTGGGGATAGGAAATAGGGATGATATAAAATTTGTATGTGTTATTTTTTTATTATCGTTATAAAGAATATTTGTGTAATTAACTAGTTTTCTGTGTTAGGAAACAATGTTTCTGACGTATAGGATAAAAGTTAACCTAAAATGTCGTGCATATGTAAATGAATTGTGTGCATTTTTGTTGTAGGCAAGTTCGCAGTCAGTATGAAGCTGAAACACGACCAGCTCTTTGTACCGGGCACATGCAGCACTAGAGGTGCTTTCTCCGACACCAAGCTTGCAACAACATTCATAAATTATTATTTTACATACACATCCTCTCAATGGCATTGGAATTACTGAATGACATTCCTCTGCTCTACATCACCATCTCGTGAACCTTTCACGATATTTACACTACGTAGTCCAGGCGGCATTGTGTAGACAAACGTACAATCATGTCCAACAAAGACACATCGAACATGTCTGTTCGTAAATTGCCCAAGAAACGCAAGTTCGACCCGTCCGAACTGGAGGAGATGGACAAACAGACAAGTGACATACATGAGGGTTTGCAGCAGCAACAGCAGCAGCAGAATTCCAATGCAAATATACGTAATAAGAGCCCCATACCTGTGAGTGTAGTACACACACCGGTCACGAACAACGTCGTGCAGCAGAGTGTTGTAATAGTGCCACCGCAGTCAGCCGCCGTGGATTACTCATTCCGTGAAGGTATCGACTGCACCATGAACTCTCAGCTGTCTCACCACCTCAAGTACATGGAAGTGCTGAATAGTAGTACGGGCTCGGTTGGAAGTAATATTAGCAGAGTGGACGAATCACACCAGCAACAACAGCAACAAGTGATACCCACCGACATGAGCAATTGTTTGTCTGTGATAAATTCAAACATAATAACATCGAGTAATGGACCTAGGAAACACAGTCTGCCGCCCAACAGTACTGGCCGCTCCGATACGGGTATCGACCTGAATGAGTGGCGTGATCACCGGGTGCTCGCCAAGCAGAACAACGTGTACTTGCCGGGCGTGATTCGGAAAGCAGGCATCGCCGGCGAGGTCTGGGTGGAGCTGGACTGTTGCGAGGGAAAACAAGTGAAGTTCGCTAACGTGTTGACCACAGGCAAGTACGATATCATCGGCGACGCAAGCCCTTCCATGGGTCAATTGACACAGGGCTGTCCAGTGTGTGTGCGCAAGTGTGCCAACCTCGGAGACCACATGAATACGAACGTGTTTGTAGAAGGTGTCGTGTATAACATTTACAACAACCCGACTCGCTTTGTGGTCAACGTGAACGTGAACAGTGACGATCGGCATAATGACGAGGAGATTACAGTGAAACGTGCCGACCTGCGCCTGATGCAGCCTCCGTGGTGGGACGAGCTAGCAGACTTGAATAACGACACTGTTGCCTCGGCTGCTGTAGCAGCTTCTGTCAGTGTCACACTTAATGGCCAGCATTTCACTGCCGAGGATAATGGCTACGGTGTTGTTATACAATCCAGTCTGTTGCACGAACCCAGCGGAGTCAGTGGGATGCCATTACAGTTGCACCAGGTAGTTCCGACGCTGCAGGCCACAGGTAGTGAGCTATACAGGTCGGCAGCTACGTCTCCACTGCCTCATCTCGCCACTCCGGTCTCTCACAATTCTACTTGTACTCCCTTGTCCAACGGCAGTGCGGATGAACTTCGACGGAGGCAGTACGATGACTTCTGTGAGAGCGACGATGAATTACGACGAGAAGACATACTGTTTCTTCCAGATGCGGGTGTGTAGTGTTTTGAATACACGTGTGTCATGTTTATAGTGTTTTGTGATTAATTGTGCCTGGTATTCTTGTTGGGCAGATGCAAAGTTATCGGGAAGCAGTAAGCGAAGCAGCATGCAAAGTCGAGGCAGTTCCTCCAGTTTAATGGAACAACGAAGTGTAACTCCACGGTCACAGCCTACGACGCCGAGGTAAGATTTCTACTATGTTATTGTGTAATTATGCGTAAGAAGTTTTTTAGACAAATAACTGTTAGTGTGAATTAATCCATGTCAATTGGGAAGTATATTGTCTTAGAAATCTTTAGTTTCATTGTGATTCTCTTATATTATTTCTGAGTAGACGATTGGATCTATAACCTTTGAAGTGCCTATATAATAGTGGGTACTGATGTGTGTACTATATCCTATAGATATATGTGTATTTATCTATCGATCTGTACAGTAGATATGATTATAAGTTGTTGTACTTGTACATTATATCTGCAACTACATACTGAGTATCAGCAAATTTACAATGTACATTGAAGATCCCAAGCTGCTACGCCGCACAAGTACAAGAAAGGCGATGTGGTGTCCACTCCTAGCGGCATACGCAAGAAATTCAATGGGAAACAATGGCGGAGACTCTGTTCTAAAGATGGCTGCACCAAAGAGTCACAACGCAGGGGTTACTGTTCGCGACACCTCAGTCTTAAGGGCAGCTGTCTGCGTAGTGGCCCCTCGAATTATCCAAGGTCAGCGATGTTCAAATGTGCTGATGTACTATTTTATTTACATATATACACACACAGACACACATATGTGCTGTGATATCATGATAATATAATGCACAAATATTTTTTTATACTAAATGCTGCGATTCTGATACTTGCCGTATTGTAAAATACCGAATTTCAGAATCGCTGCAGTGGTTGCATTTTTACTACATTTACTCATTTTCATTTTCAATACAGTACGAGAGGTTTGCTTCGGAGTAATGCGATGTAAATGTATTTCGAGTTTTACAAATTCATTTGTACAATTTGGCCAAACAAGTACGGGGTTATTGTACGAAGAGATTTGTAATTGTAAATCACATCCAGATTAGGATACAATGACGTAAGATTATTGTTTCAATACTAAGGGTATCCGCTAAGTTAGTTTTCTACAAATAATTACGTGATGTTATGTATGAATGAATTAATTGCAAACAACGCATTATATTCGTATCGATCCTTCATACATATATACGGGGTGATCATATTAAATCATATGAAACTTGATGAAATGAACCTGATCCTGTATACGTACGTACTGTTTATATGTTCACTCCTGTTGCTATTTTGCTTGTCTGCACCATTATGTTTTGCCTTTCTATCAATCTATTCAATGTATCGTAGCCATTATACCTGTTTTCTTTTATTTATGTATAAATACTATTGTAGATTGGGTAATATTTGGGTTTCAATTGTACTGTTTTACTTTATTTTCATATATAATTTAAGCTTTGCATAAAGTGCTGTAGAATATAATTCTGTTATTATCATTGTGAAGATCGTAGTATCCTGTAAGGATATAAATTTATCTTTCAAATCTATTGAATTCTGTAGATTAAAAAAAAAATATTAAGTGTATGGTTTTGATAATAAGCATCTAATTTAGACAAAGATAATGTTCATTAATTTTGCAAATAACAGAATTATTACACAATCTACTTTTGTCAAATGACATGTAAATGTATTCTACAGTGAATAATAATTTTCTAAAAAAAATAAATGAGGTGTAAAATATAAATAAATGAGAATGTAATTCATATTAACTGAAAACTTCGTGCATAAGATAAGCGTTCATTGAATGTTGGATCATAATTGGCATATGCATTTATTTCATTTGTACTGTTGCAGAAGTAACAGTAAGCAGGGACATATGAACGTAGGGGATGGAGAAGAAACTTCGAGGGATTCTGAAACTTCGCCCAGTTGTAACGAGCGTCGAATTGCTGGTAGATTTGACCAAGATGAGACAGAAGCTGCAAATATGTTAGGTAAAATATCCTCCCAAAATATGATCCAAATTAAGTGAAATTGCTATAGTAGTCAACAAAACATGTGGAATATAATTATCTCTGACGGTTAACGCGCTGTAAACTTGAAAAGTTAATTCGATTATAAAAGAGAAAAAAAAAACAATTTTAGAATGGACTAAAATTTGGTATACCAAATCGAATAAATAGTAAGCCTTGTTTCGTTTTTAAGTTATGACCTGTTAGTTAATCAAAACTTAATTGATTTTAAACCTATAAATAAAAATTACCCGGTATAGACAAGATTATGTGTAGGAATTAAATGTACCGTTAATTACACAACTACCTCTTTTATAGAAATATGAATCGTCAGTTCTTTGCTGTACGTCTGCTTTATATGTTGAACATTTTTTTTTAATATAAATAACAAAATGTCATCATTTTGGGAAAGTGATATGAGCAATTGGACGTTGAGGAATTTACAAACGTATTATTACTTAAGTATGTTCAGTTACATTGTTATTATTTGTTACTTTCTGTTTGTTTTTAGGTTCTTATTTATTATCTCGACATTAATATCAAATCATGGGTTATATAAAACTGATTGTTAATCATAATATTCAACATCATATATACCTTTTTGTATTACTTATGTTATTAAATTTCAGTGTCTCTTGGAAGCTCAAGGTCTGCGACACCTGCTTTTTCTTCTCCAACTGGTCAAGGTTCGTCGCCGTTGATAATGCAGTCACCGATCACAGTGGGCCTGCGCCAGAATGTATTCATGCCAATAACGAGTCCTGCATCGCATCATATGTCTAGGCAAACGCACAATATGATAGTGTCGCCTAATAATATGAAGTTAAAACGGAACTCACCGGTTCCACCTGGCTTTGTAGTAACATCCTACCAACAACCTGTCATCAGGCCTGAACTTGTTCGACCAGGTCCGGTAGGACAACAGCCTGTTACAATAATGCAAACGGAACAAAAGTCAGACATCAGTACCGGTGTGATCCGAGTATCGCCGAATCCAATTCAGTTGCGAACAAATCATTGGCAGAATCAGGTACATTTATTATTGTATATCCCAATATAATCGAATCATACAAAACGCATTTCGTAGATGGAAAATCGTACAATACACCATGTACCCTCACCGAATAGTTCATTTTCAAACTCAGTAGTCACTTCTGTTGTCGAGCAACAACAACAACAACAGCAGCAGCAGCAACAGCAGCAGCAGCAACAACAACAACAGCAGCAGCAACAACAACAACAGCAACAACAACAACAGCAACAACAACAACAACAGCAGCAAAAGGTACATCAATCTCCTTCGCAATCCAATATGATACTGAGCGCTCTTCGTAGTCCTATTTCCAACCATAGTGAACTGAATGATAACAAGCATATATCAGATATGTCTCATAATGAACCGTATTTGCAAATGAATTCTCCGCAGAACATACAGAGTACTAAACAGTTAACACTGATGTCTTTTCCCAAGACTGAAAACAATAACACAGAACTATCATCAGGTGAGTTTAAATGATTTACACATATTGTATATGTAAAGGAGTAAATGTGAATGCGTTTGTTTATTGATAGGAACAGTTTACTGTGTAATTCCGAGTCAGGAGAAGAAAGTAATGATAATTAAGAACGAATCGCAAGTAGACCAGGACCGTTTGCATACGTTTATAATGAATAAAAGTAATAACATTCAAAACACCGTAGACTCCATTTCCACACATTCCATAGATTTTCCGCACCAGGTGAGTTTCATACACATTCCTATATTAATTTTCTCGCAGCAACTCTTATTTCTCTATCCAGATCCAAACTGAATCAGTGATTCACGAATGGGAGACGAATGCACCGTATT
This sequence comes from Carabus problematicus, assembly GCA_963422195.1. Taxonomy (NCBI): domain Eukaryota; kingdom Metazoa; phylum Arthropoda; class Insecta; order Coleoptera; family Carabidae; genus Carabus; species Carabus problematicus. Next base: position 22,058,750 of record OY728577.1, read on the forward strand.
CACAATCGAACTCTGTGAATGTGATGACATCTGTCAATACAAATCTGTTACAGCCTGTTATCGTAAGACCAACTCAGTTAGTACCGGTTTTACCATCAGCCACCACCGTTGTAAAACGTGTCACACCGTACATCGCTAATACAGAGAAAAACGAGCCCGTCAACATCACACCAACATCAGTAGCTCCTCCCGTCCAATCACAACAATCACATCCATCCCTGTCAGTATTTCCCTGGACTTCACTGGTTCCTCTCCTTACAGCTACGCCTACCACAAACTCTGTTTCGCCACCAGCACCATTCGAGCTATCTCCACCACTATCCGCTCCGCCCATTACAATGAACAATAACCAATCAGCGACAGACTTATCGCCGCATGACAAACATCGTAACGACACAGACGATGTGGAGACTATGGAAATAGATCCGGCCGATGCAGACCCATTACCGTTGGCAACGGAAGAAGATGATGATGTTTTTGAGAATGATAACACCACCGAACAGTCGAATGACACATGCACCTCAAACAAACGGAGAAGCCAATCATTGAGTTCATTGCAGTCAGCAAAGGATCAGAATTCCCAAGTCAAAGTAATAATAGATCTATTCATTATACATTCTGTCATATCGGCTTTCTTGACCACAAATAACGATGAATTATTAATATTTATTTTTAGAAGGAGAGAATTAGAAGACCAATGAATGCATTTATGATATTTTCCAAAAGACATCGCGCGTTGGTACATCAGCGGCATCCAAATCAAGATAACAGAACCGTATCTAAAATACTAGGAGAATGGTGGTACGCCTTAGGGCCTGACGGCAAACAGAAATACCATGAATTAGCTTCAGAAGTAAATCCTCATTTGTTATCACTTGTCCAATCTAAAATTTTACATTTGAAATTGTCTTTTTCCAGGTGAAAGAAGCACATTTCAAAGCGCATCCAGAATGGAAATGGTGCAGTAAAGATAGACGAAAATCATCTACTGGTTCTAGCAGAGGTAAACTCGGATCACTTAGTGAAGGAAATGAATTAAATGCCTCAGTTGAAATGCCTCAAAGTCCACAAACGCCATCAGACTCCACTAAATCTATACCACCGCCTACATTCTTACAATCGGAGGAAATAGTCATCGATAAAGTAAATCAAATCGAAATGAAAACAGTGTTGAAGTTAGATGCGGACGTAGAAGCCCAGAATACAATGGATAATAGGGACGAAGTTTCAGACGACGATCAAATGGTTATATGTGAGGAGAATACCGAAATCGATTTGAAATGTAAAGAGAAAGTGGATTCGGACTCTGAATCACAGAGTGATGTGGAACCAATTATTGAGAATAAGGCGTTTCCACAACAACGATTCAGTCCAGTATCCAGTTCAAATGTTATAGGTGGATCTATGGAAATAACCTGCCGTCCTAAACCAATTAAAGCACGTTTACCTTCTACAGAGAATGTAGTCAAATATCACACACTCAGCGGCAATAAATACTCGTCAGTTAATAACTTGTCTTCATATCCATACCATTCGCCCGTGAATCCCGTTGGTGTATCCAAATTTCAACCTACGGGTGGTGCTTTCAAAACCATGCCCATCTCGCCAAAAGTCATTAAGAAAACAGAACAGGTCCCACAGATCACGAAATCGGATGTCGACAGCACTCACACGGTGTGGTCAGGGTCAAAGTCTATTACTAGTAACAACGAGACAAGTAACAAACATTGGGTGTGCACTAGTAGTGCTCCACAAACACAATCAGTACAAACCATTAATACATCCAAATCCGCCGCAATGATCGCACTGTTCAAACAGAATCATTCCGGTATTGTGCAAATAGCCGAGCAGCAATCATACCAGGGACAACCTGTCACATTGACCATTCTAAATTCTCCATCTATTCCCACATCGAACGCTACCATTTGTCTCTCGTCCAATCCGACTTCGTACGCTAATTTAGTGATGAAATCTCAAGAATCAGACACGAGCGCTCAGAGCCAATCTATCCAGTCACACTGCCCTACGAATCTCGTCAGTACTGTAGTTGTGGCCTCGTCCGCATCTGACTCACATAATTCCGTGCAATATCTGGTGCCTACTGTTCAGAATATATACATGCCACAGACAGGCTTCTCGATACCGATATCCGGTGACAGCAATACGCGAAACATATCCATTCATCAGTTTCCCACAGTACCAGTACAATTTGTACCGAAGAGTTGTGCGCAGTCAGTAATCGTGACACAGTCACAGCCGAGCAGCAGTCATGTCATGAATGAATCTAGTTTAATAATTAAATCGAACATGGAAGAACCAGGCGACGAACACCCTGTGGAGAAATCAGTCAACAATACTGGTTCAAGTTCTAGTCAAGTATCCAAGTATCAAATAAGCACAAGTGGTATGTTACAAGAAAATTTGTCATATAATGTAATATTTATTTTGCAATTTGTTACATACAGGTATACAGAGAACCGAAACTAACGATACTAAAAAAGAATGTTCTGCTTCACCAATGCATAATATGTACCAGGAAGTTGTGCAGTCTCCGTGTCCATCGTCAGCTTCTGAAACGACTACTTCTAAGACTTGTGACTTGGAGAAAGATAAAGTATTCGTTCTAGCACCGACGCCTGCTCAGTTGGGTAAAGCTCCGTTACAACGACGCCAGTCTATGGGTAAGTATTGATAACCTATCCATTTAGTTCGTAACTAATCGCCATCTTGTTGCAGCTGTTTCTATGCCAAGTAACAGTATAAGTATCACAGAAGGTGTTATATCCATGACAATGAGTACTCCTTCAGTATCATTTGACGATTGCAATATGGAAGCTCCCATCAGTTCACCATCCATCAAGAAGAACTTTTTCAAGAAAAACATTGAAGATGGCATGAACAAGTTAGTGATTATTCATCGTCATTCGTTACATATATGTATATGTATAGATTCTATTGCAAATGTTTTATGTGAATTAGGGTATTGGAACAAGTAAACTTCGAAAAAAAGTTTTCGTCATTACCGCAGTTCAAACCAGAGGAATGTCAATCACCAAGTGCAATATCAGTGCCGTCGAGTCCTCGCGTGTTTGTACAAAATTACCGGAAGAAACAAATATCCAGTACACATGGATCTGTCGGTGATGATGCTTCGGAATCAGATTCATCATTCCTAGCAACATCAAAGTCGAGTTCTGGTGCCAAACTAGTTGGTTCAACATTTTTCGGTCCAGATTTCAACGTGGAATCGTTCCGAGGTATGATATATTACAGATTGCTCTATGGCTATTCAGTATTGCATAAGTCGATCTCAATATGTGTTTCTCTTAGAAATGACTGAAAATACAGAAGGCACCTCGCCAAGAACACCAAAAACTCCAAGTACCTCCAGAGACGTAGATAAGGGTCACAGGAGGATGCTGGAACAGCGACGTAACTTGGTGATGCAGTTGTTTCAAGATCATGGATTCTTCCCGTCTCAGCAAGCGACATCAAACTTTCAGGTAAATACATAACTCTACATATTTATAAATTACAGTACAATACACGCTACAGATGTAACGTGAATAAATCGAGTTGTTATACATGATTTCTGTTATAGGCTACACATGCGGACATATTTCCAAACAAGTCGAGTTTACAGTTGAAAATTCGTGAAGTCAGACAGAAACTTATGGCTCAAAATAATCCCACACCTTCCAGTGCTGGAAACGTACAGAGTCCTCTGCCGCAGGCGTCCATGGACGCCGCAGGTGAGTGAATCTGTTACGGAGTATAACGATTCAACTCCTCACACTCACTCACATTCTCCTCTTATATCGGCATCTTGTGATAACTCTAGATTATTATTCTGTGTTAAATAATATACTCATTTATACAGTGATCTTGTTTCCAATATGTTACGTACTAGTAATGATTACATCCAGACACCAAGGTTCTATTAGACAAATTATATATAATAATAATAATAATAATAATATGTATACAGTCTAGTGTGGGTACATTGTATTGGAAATATGATCGGAGTTGCAGGGTCTTGCATTATCGTTGATACCAGGGACAATATGTTATGTCAGTACGTACTGAACTGACATGTTGGCTACCTGAACGGATACACTGGTTGATAGATTGTACTTTGATTGCAGCGACTAGTGCAATAACCTCGTTAAACAGTCAGCAATCGGTCACAGTCTCTTCCAGCAGTTAGCCCGAGAAGGACATTGTTGTTGGTAAATGCTTCAAGTGTTCTTTGGGACCAAATTGGCATGTACTACATGTTCAGATTTCTAGTGTGTTATTTCACTATTTCGTTATATCCTTACAAGCATACACATATATACAAAGAGAGAAAGAGAGGGAGGTGCAGAAACAGCTACAACTAATCATATTCTATCTACAATTAACCTCTCTCAAACACTCATTCATTAAATCAATCATTCATTCTTGACAATAGTACGTGGCAAACAAAATACCACGTACCATACACGTGTATAGACGAGGTTGACTAGGTTTTATAATTTTGCTCAGCGCAATATTCTTCTAGAAAAGGTGCTTTTAGGTCTGTCAATATTTGTATGATTTCTAAATAAAATATTAGTCGTTACTTACCAATTATATCCATGCTACTATAATTAAGTGCTATTATTTTATACGTATACAGATTAATTTATTATATCATGCGTAATTATATACTTCATAAATACGTATTTGTATCCACGAACTATAGTTTCCGTTATTTTATCAGATTCAGTAAGTAATTGTGACATCTTTCAATGCAATCAATATTACAGCAAACATCATTCAACTTTTTTTTTAAATAAACATACGCAAGTGCAATATTTATATTTCTACATATAAATTCATTTAAAATGTACAATTTTATTTACATGTGTATGCTATTATATTTTATATTGAATTGATTTCAGCCCTCATACTTAACTAAAAAGCAACGAAAAATATTAAAGTTATATTACATTATTATGGAGAGAGAGAGATAAGTATTTTAGCATTGAAATTAAAATTGATTGTAAAGTTAGGCGTGCTGAAGTCAGTCCATTGTTTGCTGGGAAATGTGCATTGCGGAATATTTGTAAGTGTAATAACATACGTATTCTATGAGAACTGACATATATAGCCATGTATTCACTGTATATATAATCTGGAACATAAGGAATTAATAATTAAATATAGAATGTGATTACTTACATTTTGACAGCACAAGTGTAATTAACAATATCGTTCAAAATTAAAAACGACCTAATTTTTTTGTACTAAAATTCACACTGTTGTTATTGTAATGCTATATAAATACCCAATTTATTCTAGCAAGTGTCAATTTTACCAGAAAAAAATAGGGAGCTGTGAATGCCAGTCAATGTTTTGATTATTTGTTGACTGCCTGTCATCGGATGCAATATTTCAAAGTTAATTTACTGTCTATAAAAAAAAAAATGATCACATAATATGCATCATATTATGCAATTTGTACACTTTTGCTCTAAAATATATTGGTAAGAAGTAATCACTATTTTTATATATTTATATGTTAATTCCTTATGTCCCAGATTTCATGAGACATCTGGTATGTAATAATACCGTAGATAGATATTACAGGAGATATATATATAT